>CM061495.1:28445000-33445000 GCA_030867185.1 Tagetes erecta | reverse complement strand
AACACCTTACATCACCGTACGAAACCTTAAAACTCCATAATAAACCTAATGAATCCGTACGAGTCCTTTAAACATCGTACGACAACATAAGACATCTTAAGGCTCTGTATGCCAAATTAGCAACATGAAAAGAACGTTAGTATAATTTAGGACGCCTTACAACTCATTAGAACACCTTATATCACCGTACGAAACCTTAAAACTCCATAATAAACCTAATGAATCCGTACGAGTCCTTTAAACATCGTACGACAGCTTAAGACATCTTAAGGATCTGTATGCCAAGTTAGCAACATGAAAAGCACGTTAGTATAATTTAGGACGCCTTACAACTCATTAGAACACCTTATATCACCGTACGAAACCTTAAAACTCCATACTAAACCTAATGAATCCGTACGAGTCCTTTAAACATCGTACGACAGCTTAAGACATCTTAAGGATCTGTATGCCAAGTTAGCAACATGAAAAGCACGTTAGTATAATTTAGGACGCCTTACAACTCATAAGAACACCTTACATCACCGTACGAAACCTTAAAACTCCATAATAAACCTAATGAATCCGTACGAGTCCTTTAAACATCGTACGATAACTTAAGACATCTTAAGGCTCTGTATGCCAAATTAGCAACATGAAAAGCACGTTAGTATAATTTAGAACGCCTTACAACTCATAAGAACACCTTACATCACCGTACGAAACCTTAAAACTCCATAATAAACCTAATGAATCCGTACGAGTCCTTTAAACATCGTACGACAACTTAAGACATCTTAAGGCTCTGTATGCCAAATTAGCAACATGAAAAGAACGTTAGTATAATTTAGGACGCCTTACAACTCATTAGAACACCTTACATCACCGTACGAAACCTTAAAACTCCATAATAAACCTAATGAATCCGTACGAGTCCTTTAAACATCGTACGACAGCTTAAGACATCTTAAGGATCTGTATGCCAAGTTAGCAACATGAAAAGCACGTTAGTATAATTTAGGACGCCTTACAACTCATTAGAACACCTTATATCACCGTACGAAACCTTAAAACTCCATACTAAACCTAATGAATCCGTACGAGTCCTTTAAACATCGTACGACAGCTTAAGACATCTTAAGGATCTGTATGCCAAGTTAGCAACATGAAAAGCACGTTAGTATAATTTAGGACGCCTTACAACTCATAAGAACACCTTACATCACCGTACGAAACCTTAAAACTCCATAATAAACCTAATGAATCCGTACGAGTCCTTTAAACATCGTACGATAACTTAAGACATCTTAAGGCTCTGTATGCCAAATTAGCAACATGAAAAGCACGTTAGTATAATTTAGAACGCCTTACAACTCATAAGAACACCTTACATCACCGTACGAAACCTTAAAACTCCATAATAAACCTAATGAATCCGTACGAGTCCTTTAAACATCGTACGACAACTTAAGACATCTTAAGGCTCTGTATGCCAAATTAGCAACATGAAAAGCACGTTAGTATAATTTAGAACGCCTTACAACTCATAAGAACACCTTACATCACCGTACGAAACCTTAAAACTCCATAATAAACCTAATGAATCTGTACGAGTCCTTTAAACATCGTACGACAACATAAGACATCTTAAGGCTCTGTATGCCAAATTAGCAACATGAAAAGAACGTTAGTATAATTTAGGACGCCTTACAACTCATTAGAACACCTTACATCACCGTACGAAACCTTAAAACTCCATAATAAACCTAATGAATCCGTACGAGTCCTTTAAACATCGTACGACAACATAAGACATCTTAAGGCTCTGTATGCCAAATTAGCAACATGAAAAGAACGTTAGTATAATTTAGGACGCCTTACAACTCATTAGAACACCTTATATCACCGTACGAAACCTTAAAACTCCATAATAAACCTAATGAATCCGTACGAGTCCTTTAAACATCGTACGACAGCTTAAGACATCTTAAGGATCTGTATGCCAAGTTAGCAACATGAAAAGCACGTTAGTATAATTTAGGACGCCTTACAACTCATTAGAACACCTTATATCACCGTACGAAACCTTAAAACTCCATACTAAACCTAATGAATCCGTACGAGTCCTTTAAACATCGTACGACAGCTTAAGACATCTTAAGGATCTGTATGCCAAGTTAGCAACATGAAAAGCACGTTAGTATAATTTAGGACGCCTTACAACTCATAAGAACACCTTACATCACCGTACGAAACCTTAAAACTCCATAATAAACCTAATGAATCCGTACGAGTCCTTTAAACATCGTACGATAACTTAAGACATCTTAAGGCTCTGTATGCCAAATTAGCAACATGAAAAGCACGTTAGTATAATTTAGAACGCCTTACAACTCATAAGAACACCTTACATCACCGTACGAAACCTTAAAACTCCATAATAAACCTAATGAATCTGTACGAGTCCTTTGAACATCGTATGACAACTTAAGACATCTTAAGACTCTGTATGCCAAATTAGCAACATGAAAAGAACGTTAGTATAATTTAGGACGCCTTACAACTCATTAGAACACCTTACATCACCGTACGAAACCTTAAAACTCCATAATAAACCTAATGAATCCGTACGAGTCCTTTAAACATCGTACGACAGCTTAAGACATCTTAAGGATCTGTATGCCAAGTTAGCAACATGAAAAGCACGTTAGTATAATTTAGGACGCCTTACAACTCATAAGAACAACTTACATCACCGTACGAAACCTTAAAACTCCATAATAAACCTAATGAATCCGTACGAGTCCTTTAAACATCATACGATAACTTAAGACATCTTAAGGCTCTGTATGCCAAATTAGCAACATGAAAAGCACGTTAGTATAATTTAGAACGCCTTACAACTCATAAGAACACCTTACATCACCGTACGAAACCTTAAAACTCCATAATAAACCTAATGAATCCGTACGAGTCCTTTAAACATCGTACGACAACTTAAGACATCTTAAGGCTCTGTATGCCAAATTAGCAACATGAAAAGCACGTTAGTATAATTTAGAACGCCTTACAACTCATAAGAACACCTTACATCACCGTACGAAACCTTAAAACTCCATAATAAACCTAATGAATCTGTACGAGTCCTTTGAACATCGTATGACAACTTAAGACATCTTAAGACTCTGTATGCCAAATTAGCAACATGAAAAGAACGTTAGTATAATTTAGGACGCCTTACAACTCATTAGAACACCTTACATCACCGTACGAAACCTTAAAACTCCATAATAAACCTAATGAATCCGTACGAGTCCTTTAAACATCGTACGACAACTTAAGACATCTTAAGGCTCTGTATGCCAAATTAGCAACATGAAAAGCACGTTAGTATAATTTAGAACGCCTTACAACTCATAAGAACACCTTACATCACCGTACGAAACCTTAAAACTCCATAATAAACCTAATGAATCTGTACGAGTCCTTTGAACATCGTATGACAACTTAAGACATCTTAAGACTCTGTATGCCAAATTAGCAACATGAAAAGAACGTTAGTATAATTTAGGACGCCTTACAACTCATTAGAACACCTTACATCACCGTACGAAACCTTAAAACTCCATAATAAACCTAATGAATCCGTACGAGTCCTTTAAACATCGTACGACAACATAAGACATCTTAAGACTCTGTATGCCAAATTAGCAACATGAAAAGAACGTTAGTATAATTTAGGACGCCTTACAACTCATTAGAACACCTTACATCACCGTACGAAACCTTAAAACTCCATAATAAACCTAATGAATCCGTACGAGTCCTTTAAACATCGTACGACAACATAAGACATCTTAAGGCTCTGTATGCCAAATTAGCAACATGAAAAGAACGTTAGTATAATTTAGGACGCCTTACAACTCATTAGAACACCTTATATCACCGTACGAAACCTTAAAACTCCATAATAAACCTAATGAATCCGTACGAGTCCTTTAAACATCGTACGACAGCTTAAGACATCTTAAGGATCTGTATGCCAAGTTAGCAACATGAAAAGCACGTTAGTATAATTTAGGACGCTTTACAACTCATAAGAACAACTTACATCACCGTACGAAACCTTAAAACTCCATAATAAACCTAATGAATCCGTACGAGTCCTTTAAACATCATACGATAACTTAAGACATCTTAAGGCTCTGTATGCCAAATTAGCAACATGAAAAGCACGTTAGTATAATTTAGAACGCCTTACAACTCATAAGAACACCTTACATCACCGTACGAAACCTTAAAACTCCATAATAAACCTAATGAATCCGTACGAGTCCTTTAAACATCGTACGACAACTTAAGACATCTTAAGGCTCTGTATGCCAAATTAGCAACATGAAAAGCACGTTAGTATAATTTAGAACGCCTTACAACTCATAAGAACACCTTACATCACCGTACGAAACCTTAAAACTCCATAATAAACCTAATGAATCTGTACGAGTCCTTTGAACATCGTATGACAACTTAAGACATCTTAAGACTCTGTATGCCAAATTAGCAACATGAAAAGAACGTTAGTATAATTTAGGACGCCTTACAACTCATTAGAACACCTTACATCACCGTACGAAACCTTAAAACTCCATAATAAACCTAATGAATCCGTACGAGTCCTTTAAACATCGTACGACAACTTAAGACATCTTAAGGCTCTGTATGCCAAATTAGCAACATGAAAAGCACGTTAGTATAATTTAGAACGCCTTACAACTCATAAGAACACCTTACATCACCGTACGAAACCTTAAAACTCCATAATAAACCTAATGAATCTGTACGAGTCCTTTGAACATCGTATGACAACTTAAGACATCTTAAGACTCTGTATGCCAAATTAGCAACATGAAAAGAACGTTAGTATAATTTAGGACGCCTTACAACTCATTAGAACACCTTACATCACCGTACGAAACCTTAAAACTCCATAATAAACCTAATGAATCCGTACGAGTCCTTTAAACATCGTACGACAACATAAGACATCTTAAGACTCTGTATGCCAAATTAGCAACATGAAAAGAACGTTAGTATAATTTAGGACGCCTTACAACTCATTAGAACACCTTACATCACCGTACGAAACCTTAAAACTCCATAATAAACCTAATGAATCCGTACGAGTCCTTTAAACATCGTACGACAACATAAGACATCTTAAGGCTCTGTATGCCAAATTAGCAACATGAAAAGAACGTTAGTATAATTTAGGACGCCTTACAACTCATTAGAACACCTTACATCACCATACGAAACCTTAAAACTCCATAACAAACCTAATGAATCCGTACGAGTCCTTTAAACATCGTACGACAACATAAGACATCTTAAGGCTCTGTATGCCAAATTAGCAACATGAAAAGCACGTTAGTATAATTTAGAACGCCTTACAACTCCTAAGAACAACTTGCATCACCGTACGAAACCTTAAAACTCCATAATAAACCTATTGTATTCGTACGAGTCGTTTGATCATCGTACGACAACTTAGGACATCTAACTACTCTTTATGCCACATTAGCAACTCGAAAAGAACGTTAGTAAAATTTAAGACGCCTTACAACTCCTAAGGACACCTTACATCGCCGTACGAAACCTTAAAAGTCCATAATAAACCTAATGAATCCGTACGAGTCCTTTAAACATCGTACGACAACTTAAGACATCTTAAGGCTCTGTATGCCAAATTAGCAACATGAAAAGCACGTTAGTATAATTTAAAACGCCTTAAAACTCATAAGAACACCTTACATCACCGTACGAAACCTTAAAACTCCATAATAAACCTAATGAATCTGTACGAGTCCTTTGAACATCGTATGACAACTTAAGACATCTTAAGACTCTGTATGCCAAATTAGCAACATGAAAAGAACGTTAGTATAATTTAGGACGCCTTACAACTCATTAGAACACCTTACATCACCGTATGAAACCTTAAAACTCCATAATAAACCTAATGAATCCGTACGTGTCCTTTAAACATCGTACGACAGCTTAAGACATCTTAAGGATCTGTATGCCAAGTTAGCAACATGAAAAGCACGTTAGTATAATTTAGGACGCCTTACAACTCATAAGAACACCTTACATCACCGTACGAAACCTTAAAACTCCATAATAAACCTAATGAATCCGTACGAGTCCTTTAAACATCGTACGATAACTTAAGACATCTTAAGGCTCTGTATGCCAAATTAGCAACATGAAAAGCACGTTAGTATAATTTAGAACGCCTTACAACTCATAAGAACACCTTACATCACCGTACGAAACCTTAAAACTCCATAATAAACCTAATGAATCCGTACGAGTCCTTTAAACATCGTACGACAACATAAGACATCTTAAGGCTCTGTATGCCAAATTAGCAACATGAAAAGCACGTTAGTATAATTTAGAACGCCTTACAACTCCTAAGAACAACTTGCATCACCGTACGAAACCTTAAAACTCCATAATAAACCTATTGTATTCGTACGAGTCGTTTGATCATCGTACGACAACTTAGGACATCTAACTACTCTTTATGCCACATTAGCAACTCGAAAAGAACGTTAGTAAAATTTAAGACGCCTTACAACTCCTAAGGACACCTTACATCGCCGTACGAAACCTTAAAAGTCCATAATAAACCTAATGAATCCGTACGAGTCCTTTAAACATCGTACGACAACTTAAGACATCTTAAGGCTCTATATGCCAAATTAGCAACATGAAAAGCACGTTAGTATAATTTAGAACGCCTTAAAACTCATAAGAACACCTTACATCACCGTACGAAACCTTAAAACTCCATAATAAACCTAATGAATCTGTACGAGTCCTTTGAACATCGTCTGACAACTTAAGACATCTTAAGACTCTGTATGCCAAATTAGCAACATGAAAAGAACGTTAGTATAATTTAGGACGCCTTACAACTCATTAGAACACCTTACATCACCGTATGAAACCTTAAAACTCCATAATAAACCTAATGAATCCGTACGTGTCCTTTAAACATCGTACGACAGCTTAAGACATCTTAAGGATCTGTATGCCAAGTTAGCAACATGAAAAGCACGTTAGTATAATTTAGGACGCCTTACAACTCATAAGAACACCTTACATCACCGTACGAAACCTTAAAACTCCATAATAAACCTAATGAATCCGTACGAGTCCTTTAAACATTGTACGATAACTTAAGACATCTTAAGGCTCTGTATGCCAAATTAGCAACATGAAAAGCACGTTAGTATAATTTAGAACGCCTTACAACTCATAAGAACACCTTACATCACCGTACGAAACCTTAAAACTCCATAATAAACCTAATGAATCCGTACGAGTCCTTTAAACATCGTACGAAAACATAAGACATCTTAAGGCTCTGTATGCCAAATTAGCAACATGAAAAGCACCTTAGTATAATTTAGAACGCCTTACAACTCCTAAGAACAACTTGCATCACCGTACGAAACCTTAAAACTCCATAATAAACCTATTGTATTCGTACGAGTCGTTTGATCATCGTACGACAACTTAGGACATCTAACTACTCTTTATGCCACATTAGCAACTCGAAAAGAACGTTAGTAAAATTTAAGACGCCTTACAACTCCTAAGGACACCTTACATCGCCGTACGAAACCTTAAAAGTCCATAATAAACCTAATGAATCCGTACGAGTCCTTTAAACATCGTACGACAACTTAAGACATCTTAAGACTCTGTATGCCAAATTAGCAACATGAAAAGAACGTTAGTATAATTTAGGACGCCTTACACCTCATTAGAACACCTTACATCACCGTATGAAACCTTAAAACTCCATAATAAACCTAATGAATCCGTACGTGTCCTTTAAACATCGTACGACAGCTTAAGACATCTTAAGGATCTGTATGCCAAGTTAGCAACATGAAAAGCACGTTAGTATAATTTAGGACGCCTTACAACTCATAAGAACACCTTACATCACCGTACGAAACCTTAAAACTCCATAATAAACCTAATGAATCCGTACGAGTCCTTTAAACATCGTACGATAACTTAAGACATCTTAAGGCTCTGTATGCCAAGTTAGCAACATGAAAAGCACGTTAGTATAATTTAGGACGCCTTACAACTCATAAGAACACCTTACATCACCGTACGAAACCTTAAAACTCCATAATAAACCTAATGAATCCGTACGAGTCCTTTAAACATCGTACGATAACTTAAGACATCTTAAGGCTCTGTATGCCAAATTAGCAACATGAAAAGCACGTTAGTATAATTTAGAACGCCTTACAACTTATAAGAACACCTTACATCACCGTACGAAACCTTAAAACTCCATAATAAACCTAATGAATCCGTACGAGTCCTTTAAACATCGTACGACAACTTAAGACATCTTAAGGCTCTGTATGCCAAATTAGCAACATGAAAAGCACGTTAGTATAATTTAGGACGCCTTACAACGCATAAGAACACCTTACATCACCGTACGAAACCTTAAAACTCCATAATAAACCTAATGAATCTGTACGAGTCCTTTGAACATCGTATGACAACTTAAGACATCTTAAGACTCTGTATGCCAAATTAGCAACATGAAAAGAACGTTAGTATAATTTAGGACGCCTTACAACTCATTAGAACACCTTACATCACCGTACGAAACCTTAAAACTCCATAATAAACCTAATGAATCCGTACGAGTCCTTTAAACATCGTACGACAACATAAGACATCTTAAGGCTCTGTATGCCAAATTAGCAACATGAAAAGAACGTTAGTATAATTTAGGACGCCTTACAACTCATTAGAACACCTTACATCACCATACGAAACCTTAAAACTCCATAATAAACCTAATGAATCCGTACGAGTCCTTTAAACATCGTACGACAACATAAGACATCTTAAGGCTCTGTATGCCAAATTAGCAACATGAAAAGCACGTTAGTATAATTTAGAACGCCTTACAACTCCTAAGAACAACTTGCATCACCGTACGAAACCTTAAAACTCCATAATAAACCTATTGTATTCGTACGAGTCGTTTGATCATCGTACGACAACTTAGGACATCTAACTACTCTTTATGCCACATTAGCAACTCGAAAAGAACGTTAGTAAAATTTAAGACGCCTTACAACTCCTAAGGACACCTTACATCGCCGTACGAAACCTTAAAAGTCCATAATAAACCTAATGAATCCGTACGAGTCCTTTAAACATCGTACGACAACTTAAGACATCTTAAGGCTCTATATGCCAAATTAGCAACATGAAAAGCACGTTAGTATAATTTAGAACGCCTTAAAACTCATAAGAACACCTTACATCACCGTACGAAACCTTAAAACTCCATAATAAACCTAATGAATCTGTACGAGTCCTTTGAACATCGTCTGACAACTTAAGACATCTTAAGACTCTGTATGCCAAATTAGCAACATGAAAAGAACGTTAGTATAATTTAGGACGCCTTACAACTCATTAGAACACCTTACATCACCGTATGAAACCTTAAAACTCCATAATAAACCTAATGAATCCGTACGTGTCCTTTAAACATCGTACGACAGCTTAAGACATCTTAAGGATCTGTATGCCAAGTTAGCAACATGAAAAGCACGTTAGTATAATTTAGGACGCCTTACAACTCATAAGAACACCTTACATCACCGTACGAAACCTTAAAACTCCATAATAAACCTAATGAATCCGTACGAGTCCTTTAAACATCGTACGATAACTTAAGACATCTTAAGGCTCTGTATGCCAAATTAGCAACATGAAAAGCACGTTAGTATAATTTAGAACGCCTTACAACTCATAAGAACACCTTACATCACCGTACGAAACCTTAAAACTCCATAATAAACCTAATGAATCCGTACGAGTCCTTTAAACATCGTACGAAAACATAAGACATCTTAAGGCTCTGTATGCCAAATTAGCAACATGAAAAGCACGTTAGTATAATTTAGAACGCCTTACAACTCCTAAGAACAACTTGCATCACCGTACGAAACCTTAAAACTCCATAATAAACCTATTGTATTCGTACGAGTCGTTTGATCATCGTACGACAACTTAGGACATCTAACTACTCTTTATGCCACATTAGCAACTCGAAAAGAACGTTAGTAAAATTTAAGACGCCTTACAACTCCTAAGGACACCTTACATCGCCGTACGAAACCTTAAAAGTCCATAATAAACCTAATGAATCCGTACGAGTCCTTTAAACATCGTACGACAACTTAAGACATCTTAAGACTCTGTATGCCAAATTAGCAACATGAAAAGAACGTTAGTATAATTTAGGACGCCTTACAACTCATTAGAACACCTTACATCACCGTATGAAACCTTAAAACTCCATAATAAACCTAATGAATCCGTACGTGTCCTTTAAACATCGTACGACAGCTTAAGACATCTTAAGGATCTGTATGCCAAGTTAGCAACATGAAAAGCACGTTAGTATAATTTAGGACGCCTTACAACTCATAAGAACACCTTACATCACCGTACGAAACCTTAAAACTCCATAATAAACCTAATGAATCCGTACGAGTCCTTTAAACATCGTACGATAACTTAAGACATCTTAAGGCTCTGTATGCCAAGTTAGCAACATGAAAAGCACGTTAGTATAATTTAGGACGCCTTACAACTCATAAGAACACCTTACATCACCGTACGAAACCTTAAAACTCCATAATAAACCTAATGAATCCGTACGAGTCCTTTAAACATCGTACGATAACTTAAGACATCTTAAGGCTCTGTATGCCAAATTAGCAACATGAAAAGCACGTTAGTATAATTTAGAACGCCTTACAACTTATAAGAACACCTTACATCACCGTACGAAACCTTAAAACTCCATAATAAACCTAATGAATCCGTACGAGTCCTTTAAACATCGTACGACAACTTAAGACATCTTAAGGCTCTGTATGCCAAATTAGCAACATGAAAAGCACGTTAGTATAATTTAGGACGCCTTACAACTCATAAGAACACCTTACATCACCGTACGAAACCTTAAAACTCCATAATAAACCTAATGAATCTGTACGAGTCCTTTGAACATCGTATGACAACTTAAGACATCTTAAGACTCTGTATGCCAAATTAGCAACATGAAAAGAACGTTAGTATAATTTAGGACGCCTTACAACTCATTAGAACACCTTACATCACCGTACGAAACCTTAAAACTCCATAATAAACCTAATGAATCCGTACGAGTCCTTTAAACATCGTACGACAACATAAGACATCTTAAGGCTCTGTATGCCAAATTAGCAACATGAAAAGAACGTTAGTATAATTTAGGACGCCTTACAACTCATTAGAACACCTTACATCACCATACGAAACCTTAAAACTCCATAATAAACCTAATGAATCCGTACGAGTCCTTTAAACATCGTACGACAACATAAGACATCTTAAGGCTCTGTATGCCAAATTAGCAACATGAAAAGCACGTTAGTATAATTTAGAACGCCTTACAACTCCTAAGAACAACTTGCATCACCGTACGAAACCTTAAAACTCCATAATAAACCTATTGTATTCGTACGAGTCGTTTGATCATCGTACGACAACTTAGGACATCTAACTACTCTTTATGCCACATTAGCAACTCGAAAAGAACGTTAGTAAAATTTAAGACGCCTTACAACTCCTAAGGACACCTTACATCGCCGTACGAAACCTTAAAAGTCCATAATAAACCTAATGAATCCGTACGAGTCCTTTAAACATCGTACGACAACTTAAGACATCTTAAGGCTCTGTATGCCAAATTAGCAACATGAAAAGCACGTTAGTATAATTTAAAACGCCTTAAAACTCATAAGAACACCTTACATCACCGTACGAAACCTTAAAACTCCATAATAAACCTAATGAATCCGTACGAGTCCTTTAAACATCGTACAATAACTTAAGACATCTTAAGGCTCTGTATGCCAAATTAGCAACATGAAAAGCACGTTAGTATAATTTAGAACGCCTTACAACTCATAAGAACACCTTACATCACCGTACGAAACCTTAAAACTCCATAATAAAACTAATGAATCCGTACGAGTCCTTTAAACATCGTACGACAACATAAGACATCTTAAGGCTCTGTATGCCAAATTAGCAACATGAAAAGCACGTTAGTATAATTTAGAACGCCTTACAACTCCTAAGAACAACTTGCATCACCGTACGAAACCTTAAAACTCCATAATAAACCTATTGTATTCGTACGAGTCGTTTGATCATCGTACGACAACTTAGGACATCTAACTACTCTTTATGCCACATTAGCAACTCGAAAAGAACGTTAGTAAAATTTAAGACGCCTTACAACTCCTAAGGACACCTTACATCGCCGTACGAAACCTTAAAAGTCCATAATAAACCTAATGAATCCGTACGAGTCCTTTAAACATCGTACGACAACTTAAGACATCTTAAGGCTCTGTATGCCAAATTAGCAACATGAAAAGCACGTTAGTATAATTTAAAACGCCTTAAAACTCATAAGAACACCTTACATCACCGTACGAAACCTTAAAACTCCATATTAAACCTAATGAATCTGTACGAGTCCTTTGAACATCGTATGACAACTTAAGACATCTTAAGACTCTGTATGCCAAATTAGCAACATGAAAAGAACGTTAGTATAATTTAGGACGCCTTACAACTCATTAGAACACCTTACATCACCGTATGAAACCTTAAAACTCCATAATAAACCTAAGAATCCGTACGTGTCCTTTAAACATCGTACGACAGCTTAAGACATCTTAAGGATCTGTATGCCAAGTTAGCAACATGAAAAGCACGTTAGTATAATTTAGGACGCCTTACAACTCATAAGAACACCTTACATCACCGTACGAAACCTTAAAACTCCATAATAAACCTAATGAATCCGTACGAGTCCTTTAAACATCGTACGATAACTTAAGACATCTTAAGGCTCTGTATGCCAAATTAGCAACATGAAAAGCACGTTAGTATAATTTAGAACGCCTTACAACTCATAAGAACACCTTACATCACCGTACGAAACCTTAAAACTCCATAATAAACCTAATGAATCCGTACGAGTCCTTTAAACATCGTACGACAACATAAGACATCTTAAGGCTCTGTATGCCAAATTAGCAACATGAAAAGCACGTTAGTATAATTTAGAACGCCTTACAACTCCTAAGAACAACTTGCATCACCGTACGAAACCTTAAAACTCCATAATAAACCTATTGTATTCGTACGAGTCGTTTGATCATCGTACGACAACTTAGGACATCTAACTACTCTTTATGCCACATTAGCAACTCGAAAAGAACGTTAGTAAAATTTAAGACGCTTTACAACTCCTAAGGACACCTTACATCGCCGTACGAAACCTTAAAAGTCCATAATAAACCTAATGAATCCGTACGAGTCCTTTAAACATCGTACGACAACTTAAGACATCTTAAGGCTCTGTATGCCAAATTAGCAACATGAAAAGCACGTTAGTATAATTTAGAACGCCTTAAAACTCATAAGAACACCTTACATCACCGTACGAAACCTTAAAACTCCATAATAAACCTAATGAATCTGTACGAGTCCTTTGAACATCGTCTGACAACTTAAGACATCTTAAGACTCTGTATGCCAAATTAGCAACATGAAAAGAACGTTAGTATAATTTAGGACGCCTTACAACTCATTAGAACACCTTACATCACCGTATGAAACCTTAAAACTCCATAATAAACCTAATGAATCCGTACGTGTCCTTTAAACATCGTACGACAGCTTAAGACATCTTAAGGATCTGTATGCCAAGTTAGCAACATGAAAAGCACGTTAGTATAATTTAGGACGCCTTACAACTCATAAGAACACCTTACATCACCGTACGAAACCTTAAAACTCCATAATAAACCTAATGAATCCGTACGAGTCCTTTAAACATCGTACGATAACTTAAGACATCTTAAGGCTCTGTATGCCAAATTAGCAACATGAAAAGAACGTCGGTATAATTTAGAACGCCTTACAACTCATAAGAACACCTTACATCACCGTACGAAACCTTAAAACTCCATAATAAACCTAATGAATCCGTACGAGTCCTTTAAACATCGTACGACAACATAAGACATCTTAAGGCTCTGTATGCCAAATTAGCAACATGAAAAGCACGTTAGTATAATTTAGAACGCCTTACAACTCCTAAGAACAACTTGCATCACCGTACGAAACCTTAAAACTCCATAATAAACCTATTGTATTCGTACGAGTCGTTTGATCATCGTACGACAACTTAGGACATCTAACTACTCTTTATGCCACATTAGCAACTCGAAAAGAACGTTAGTAAAATTTAAGAAGCCTTACAACTCCTAAGGACACCTTACATCGCCGTACGAAACCTTAAAAGTCCATAATAAACCTAATGAATCCGTACGAGTCCTTTAAACATCGTACGACAACTTAAGACATCTTAAGGCTCTGTATGCCAAATTAGCAACATGAAAAGCACGTTAGTATAATTTAGAACGCCTTAAAACTCATAAGAACACCTTACATCACCGTACGAAACCTTAAAACTCCATAATAAACCTAATGAATCTGTACGAGTCCTTTGAACATCGTATGACAACTTAAGACATCTTAAGACTCTGTATGCCAAATTAGCAACATGAAAAGAACGTTAGTATAATTTAGGACGCCTTACAACTCATTAGAACACCTTACATCACCGTATGAAACCTTAAAACTCCATAATAAACCTAATGAATCCGTACGTGTCCTTTAAACATCGTACGACAGCTTAAGACATCTTAAGGATCTGTATGCCAAGTTAGCAACATGAAAAGCACGTTAGTATAATTTAGGACGCCTTACAACTCATAAGAACACCTTACATCACCGTACGAAACCTTAAAACTCCATAATAAACCTAATGAATCCGTACGAGTCCTTTAAACATCGTACGATAACTTAAGACATCTTAAGGCTCTGTATGCCAAATTAGCAACATGAAAAGCACGTTAGTATAATTTAGAACGCCTTACAACTTATAAGAACACCTTACATCACCGTACGAAACCTTAAAACTCCATAATAAACCTAATGAATCCGTACGAGTCCTTTAAACATCGTACGACAACTTAAGACATCTTAAGGCTCTGTATGCCAAATTAGCAACATGAAAAGCACGTTAGTATAATTTAGAACGCCTTACAACTCATAAGAACACCTTACATCACCGTACGAAACCTTAAAACTCCATAATAAACCTAATGAATCTGTACGAGTCCTTTGAACATCGTATGACAACTTAAGACATCTTAAGACTCTGTATGCCAAATTAGCAACATGAAAAGAACGTTAGTATAATTTAGGACGCCTTACAACTCATTAGAACACCTTACATCGCCGTACGAAACCTTAAAACTCCATAATAAACCTAATGAATCCGTACGAGTCCTTTAAACATCGTACGACAACATAAGACATCTTAAGGCTCTGTATGCCAAATTAGCAACATTAAAAGAACGTTAGTATAATTTAGGACGCCATACAACTCATTAAAACACCTTACATCACCGTACGAAACCTTAAAACTCCATAATAAACCTAATGAATCCGTACGAGTCCTTTAAACATCGTACGACAACATAAGACATCTTAAGGCTCTGTATGCCAAATTAGCAACATGAAAAGAACGTTAGTATAATTTAGGACGCCTTACAACTCATTAGAACACCTTATATCATCGTACGAAACCTTAAAACTCCATAATAAACCTAATGAATCCGTACGAGTCCTTTAAACATCGTACGACAGCTTAAGACATCTTAAGGATCTGTATGCCAAGTTAGCAACATGAAAAGCACGTTAGTATAATTTAGGACGCCTTACAACTCATAAGAACACCTTACATCACCGTACGAAACCTTAAAACTCCATAATAAACCTAATGAATCCGTACGAGTCCTTTAAACATCGTACGATAACTTAAGACATCTTAAGGCTCTGTATGCCAAATTAGCAACATGAAAAGCACGTTAGTATAATTTAGAACGCCTTACAACTCATAAGAACACCTTACATCACCGTACGAAACCTTAAAACTCCATAATAAACCTAATGAATCCGTACGAGTCCTTTAAACATCGTACGACAACTTAAGACATCTTAAGGCTCTGTATGCCAAATTAGCAACATGAAAAGCACGTTAGTATAATTTAGAACGCCTTACAACTCATAAGAACACCTTACATCACCGTACGAAACCTTAAAACTCCATAATAAACCTAATGAATCTGTACGAGTCCTTTGAACATCGTATGACAACTTAAGACATCTTAAGACTCTGTATGCCAAATTAGCAACATGAAAAGAACGTTAGTATAATTTAGGACGCCTTACAACTCATTAGAACACCTTACATCACCGTACGAAACCTTAAAACTCCATAATAAACCTAATGAATCCGTACGAGTCCTTTAAACATCGTACGACAACATAAGACATCTTAAGGCTCTGTATGCCAAATTAGCAACATGAAAAGAACGTTAGTATAATTTAGGACGCCTTACAACTCATTAGAACACCTTACATCACCGTACGAAACCTTAAAACTCCATAATAAACCTAATGAATCCGTACGAGTCCTTTAAACATCGTACGACAACTTAAGACATCTTAAGGCTCTGTATGCCAAATTAGCAACATGAAAAGCACGTTAGTATAATTTAGAACGCCTTACAACTCATAAGAACACCTTACATCACCGTACGAAACCTTAAAATTCCATAATAAACCTAATGAATCTGTACGAGTCCTTTGAACATCGTATGACAACTTAAGACATCTTAAGACTCTGTATGCCAAATTAGCAACATGAAAAGAACGTTAGTATAATTTAGGACGCCTTACAACTCATTAGAACACCTTACATCACCGTACGAAACCTTAAAACTCCATAATAAACCTAATGAATCCGTACGAGTCCTTTAAACATCGTACGACAACATAAGACATCTTAAGGCTCTGTATGCCAAATTAGCAACATGAAAAGAACGTTAGTATAATTTAGGACGCCTTACAACTCATTAGAACACCTTACATCACCGTACGAAACCTTAAAACTCCATAATAAACCTAATGAATCCGTACGAGTCCTTTAAACATCGTACGACAACATAAGACATCTTAAGGCTCTGTATACCAAATTAGCAACATGAAAAGAACGTTAGTATAATTTAGGACGCCTTACAACTCATTAGAACACCTTATATCACCGTACGAAACCTTAAAACTCCATAATAAACCTAATGAATCCGTACGAGTCCTTTAAACATCGTACGACAGCTTAAGACATCTTAAGGATCTGTATGCCAAGTTAGCAACATGAAAAGCACGTTAGTATAATTTAGGACGCCTTACAACTCATAAGAACACCTTACATCACCGTACGAAACCTTAAAACTCCATAATAAACCTATTGAATCCGTACGAGTCCTTTAAACATCGTACGATAACTTAAGACATCTTAAGGCTCTGTATGCCAAATTAGCAACATGAAAAGCACGTTAGTATAATTTAGAACGCCTTACAACTCATAAGAACACCTTACATCACCGTACGAAACCTTAAAACTCCATAATAAACCTAATGAATCCGTACGAGTCCTTTAAACATCGTACGACAACTTAAGACATCTTAAGGCTCTGTATGCCAAATTAGCAACATGAAAAGCACGTTAGTATAATTTAGAACGCCTTACAACTCATAAGAACACCTTACATCACCGTACGAAACCTTAAAACTCCATAATAAACCTAATGAATCTGTACGAGTCCTTTGAACATCGTATGACAACTTAAGACATCTTAAGACTCTGTATGCCAAATTAGCAACATGAAAAGAACGTTAGTATAATTTAGGACGCCTTACAACTCATTAGAACACCTTACATCACCGTACGAAACCTTAAAACTCCATAATAAACCTAATGAATCCGTACGAGTCCTTTAAACATCGTACGACAACATAAGACATCTTAAGGCTCTGTATGCCAAATTAGCAACATGAAAAGAACGTTAGTATAATTTAGGACGCCTTACAACTCATTAGAACACCTTACATCACCGTACGAAACCTTAAAACTCCATAATAAACCTAATGAATCCGTACGAGTCCTTTAAACATCGTACGACAACATAAGACATCTTAAGGCTCTGTATACCAAATTAGCAACATGAAAAGAACGTTAGTATAATTTAGGACGCCTTACAACTCATTAGAACACCTTACATCACCGTACGAAACCTTAAAACTCCATAATAAACCTAATGAATCCGTACGAGTCCTTTAAACATCGTACGACAACTTAAGACATCTTAAGGCTCTGTATGCCAAATTAGCAACATGAAAAGCACGTTAGTATAATTTAGAACGCCTTACAACTCATAAGAACACCTTACATCACCGTACGAAACCTTAAAACTCCATAATAAACCTAATGAATCTGTACGAGTCCTTTGAACATCGTATGACAACTTAAGACATCTTAAGACTCTGTATGCCAAATTAGCAACATGAAAAGAACGTTAGTATAATTTAGGACGCCTTACAACTCATTAGAACACCTTACATCACCGTACGAAACCTTAAAACTCCATAATAAACCTAATGAATCCGTACGAGTCCTTTAAACATCGTACGACAACATAAGACATCTTAAGGCTCTGTATGCCAAATTAGCAACATGAAAAGAACGTTAGTATAATTTAGGACGCCTTACAACTCATTAGAACACCTTACATCACCGTACGAAACCTTAAAACTCCATAATAAACCTAATGAATCCGTACGAGTCCTTTAAACATCGTACGACAACATAAGACATCTTAAGGCTCTGTATACCAAATTAGCAACATGAAAAGAACGTTAGTATAATTTAGGACGCCTTACAACTCATTAGAACACCTTATATCACCGTACGAAACCTTAAAACTCCATAATAAACCTAATGAATCCGTACGAGTCCTTTAAACATCGTACGACAGCTTAAGACATCTTAAGGATCTGTATGCCAAGTTAGCAACATGAAAAGCACGTTAGTATAATTTAGGACGCCTTACAACTCATAAGAACGCCTTACATCACCGTACGAAACCTTAAAACTCCATAATAAACCTAATGAATCCGTACGAGTCCTTTAAACATCGTACGATAACTTAAGACATCTTAAGGCTCTGTATGCCAAATTAGCAACATGAAAAGCACGTTAGTATAATTTAGAACGCCTTACAACTCATAAGAACACCTTACATCACCGTACGAAACCTTAAAACTCCATAATAAACCTAATGAATCCGTACGAGTCCTTTAAACATCGTACGACAACTTAAGACATCTTAAGGCTCTGTATGCCAAATTAGCAACATGAAAAGCACGTTAGTATAATTTAGAACGCCTTACAACTCATAAGAACACCTTACATCACCGTACGAAACCTTAAAACTCCATAATAAACCTAATGAATCTGTACGAGTCCTTTGAACATCGTATGACAACTTAAGACATCTTAAGACTCTGTATGCCAAATTAGCAACATGAAAAGAACGTTAGTATAATTTAGGACGCCTTACAACTCATTAGAACACCTTACATCACCGTACGAAACCTTAAAACTCCATAATAAACCTAATGAATCCGTACGAGTCCTTTAAACATCGTACGACAACATAAGACATCTTAAGGCTCTGTATGCCAAATTAGCAACATGAAAAGAACGTTAGTATAATTTAGGACGCCTTACAACTCATTAGAACACCTTACATCACCGTACGAAACCTTAAAACTCCATAATAAACCTAATGAATCCGTACGAGTCCTTTAAACATCGTACGACAACATAAGACATCTTAAGGCTCTGTATACCAAATTAGCAACATGAAAAGAACGTTAGTATAATTTAGGACGCCTTACAACTCATTAGAACACCTTATATCACCGTACGAAACCTTAAAACTCCATAATAAACCTAATGAATCCGTACGAGTCCTTTAAACATCGTACGACAGCTTAAGACATCTTAAGGATCTGTATGCCAAGTTAGCAACATGAAAAGCACGTTAGTATAATTTAGGACGCCTTACAACTCATAAGAACACCTTACATCACCGTACGAAACCTTAAAACTCCATAATAAACCTAATGAATCCGTACGAGTCCTTTAAACATCGTACGATAACTTAAGACATCTTAAGGCTCTGTATGCCAAATTAGCAACATGAAAAGCACGTTAGTATAATTTAGAACGCCTTACAACTCATAAGAACACCTTACATCACCGTACGAAACCTTAAAACTCCATAATAAACCTAATGAATCCGTACGAGTCCTTTAAACATCGTACGACAACTTAAGACATCTTAAGGCTCTGTATGCCAAATTAGCAACATGAAAAGCACGTTAGTATAATTTAGAACGCCTTACAACTCATAAGAACACCTTACATCACCGTACGAAACCTTAAAACTCCATAATAAACCTAATGAATCTGTACGAGTCCTTTGAACATCGTATGACAACTTAAGACATCTTAAGACTCTGTATGCCAAATTAGCAACATGAAAAGAACGTTAGTATAATTTAGGACGCCTTACAACTCATTAGAACACTTTACATCACCGTACGAAACCTTAAAACTCCATAATAAACCTAATGAATCCGTACGAGTCCTTTAAACATCGTACGACAACATAAGACATCTTAAGGCTCTGTATGCCAAATTAGCAACATGAAAAGAACGTTAGTATGATTTAGGACGCCTTACAACTCATTAGAACACCTTACATCACCGTACGAAACCTTAAAACTCCATAATAAACCTAATGAATCCGTACGAGTCCTTTAAACATCGTACGACAACATAAGACATCTTAAGGCTCTGTATGCCAAATTAGCAACATGAAAAGAACGTTAGTATAATTTAGGACGCCTTACAACTCATTAGAACACCTTATATCACCGTACGAAACCTTAAAACTCCATAATAAACCTAATGAATCCGTACGAGTCCTTTAAACATCGTACGACAGCTTAAGACATCTTAAGGATCTGTATGCCAAGTTAGCAACATGAAAAGCACGTTAGTATAATTTAGGACGCCTTACAACTCATAAGAACACCTTACATCACCGTACGAAACCTTAAAACTCCATAATAAACCTAATGAATCCGTACGAGTCCTTTAAACATCGTACGATAACTTAAGACATCTTAAGGCTCTGTATGCCAAATTAGCAACATGAAAAGCACGTTAGTATAATTTAGAACGCCTTACAACTCATAAGAACACCTTACATCACCGTACGAAACCTTAAAACTCCATAATAAACCTAATGAATCCGTACGAGTCCTTTAAACATCGTACGACAACATAAGACATCTTAAGGCTCTGTATGCCAAATTAGCAACATGAAAAGAACGTTAGTATGATTTAGGACGCCTTACAACTCATTAGAACACCTTACATCACCGTACGAAACCTTAAAACTCCATAATAAACCTAATGAATCCGTACGAGTCCTTTAAACATCGTACGACAACATAAGACATCTTAAGGCTCTGTATGCCAAATTAGCAACATGAAAAGAACGTTAGTATAATTTAGGACGCCTTACAACTCATTAGAACACCTTATATCACCGTACGAAACCTTAAAACTCCATAATAAACCTAATGAATCCGTACGAGTCCTTTAAACATCGTACGACAGCTTAAGACATCTTAAGGATCTGTATGCCAAGTTAGCAACATGAAAAGCACGTTAGTATAATTTAGGACGCCTTACAACTCATAAGAACACCTTACATCACCGTACGAAACCTTAAAACTCCATAATAAACCTAATGAATCCGTACGAGTCCTTTAAACATCGTACGATAACTTAAGACATCTTAAGGCTCTGTATGCCAAATTAGCAACATGAAAAGCACGTTAGTATAATTTAGAACGCCTTACAACTCATAAGAACACCTTACATCACCGTACGAAACCTTAAAACTCCATAATAAACCTAATGAATCCGTACGAGTCCTTTAAACATCGTACGACAGCTTAAGACATCTTAAGGATCTGTATGCCAAGTTAGCAACATGAAAAGCACGTTAGTATAATTTAGGACGCCTTACAACTCATAAGAACACCTTACATCACCGTACGAAACCTTAAAACTCCATAATAAACCTAATGAATCCGTACGAGTCCTTTAAACATCGTACGATAACTTAAGACATCTTAAGGCTCTGTATGCCAAATTAGCAACATGAAAAGCACGTTAGTATAATTTAGAACGCCTTACAACTCATAAGAACACCTTACATCACCGTACGAAACCTTAAAACTCCATAATAAACCTAATGAATCCGTACGAGTCCTTTAAACATCGTACGATAACTTAAGACATCTTAAGGCTCTGTATGCCAAATTAGCAACATGAAAAGCACGTTAGTATAATTTAGAACGCCTTACAACTCATAAGAACACCTTACATCACCGTACGAAACCTTAAACCTCCATAATAAACCTAATGAATCCGTACGAGTCCTTTAAACATCGTACGACAACTTAAGACATCTTAAGGCTCTGTATGCCAAATTAGCAACATGAAAAGCACGTTAGTATAATTTAGAACGCCTTACAACTCATAAGAACACCTTACATCACCGTACGAAACCTTAAAACTCCATAATAAACCTAATGAATCTGTACGAGTCCTTTGAACATCGTATGACAACTTAAGACATCTTAAGACTCTGTATGCCAAATTAGCAACATGAAAAGAACGTTAGTATAATTTAGGACGCCTTACAACTCATTAGAACACCTTACATCACCGTACGAAACCTTAAAACTCCATAATAAACCTAATGAATCCGTACGAGTCCTTTAAACATCGTACGACAACATAAGACATCTTAAGGCTCTGTATGCCAAATTAGCAACATGAAAAGAACGTTAGTATAATTTAGGACGCCTTACAACTCATTAGAACACCTTACATCACCGTACGAAACCTTAAAACTCCATAATAAACCTAATGAATCCGTACGAGTCCTTTAAACATCGTACGACAACATAAGACATCTTAAGGCTCTGTATACCAAATTAGCAACATGAAAAGAACGTTAGTATAATTTAGGACGCCTTACAACTCATTAGAACACCTTATATCACCGTACGAAACCTTAAAACTCCATAATAAACCTAATGAATCCGTACGAGTCCTTTAAACATCGTACGACAGCTTAAGACATCTTAAGGATCTGTATGCCAAGTTAGCAACATGAAAAGCACGTTAGTATAATTTAGGACGCCTTACAACTCATAAGAACACCTTACATCACCGTACGAAACCTTAAAACTCCATAATAAACCTAATGAATCCGTACGAGTCCTTTAAACATCGTACGATAACTTAAGACATCTTAAGGCTCTGTATGCCAAATTAGCAACATGAAAAGCACGTTAGTATAATTTAAAACGCCTTAAAACTCATAAGAACACCTTACATCACCGTACGAAACCTTAAAACTCCATAATAAACCTAATGAATCTGTACGAGTCCTTTGAACATCGTATGACAACTTAAGACATCTTAAGACTCTATATGCCAAATTATCAACATGAAAAGAACGTTAGTATAATTTAGGACGCCTTACAACTCATTAGAACACCTTACATCACCGTATGAAACCTTAAAACTCCATAATAAACCTAATGAATCCGTACGTGTCCTTTAAACATCGTACGACAGCTTAAGACATCTTAAGGATCTGTATGCCAAGTTAGCAACATGAAAAGCACGTTAGTATAATTTAGGACGCCTTACAACTCATAAGAACACCTTACATCACCGTACGAAACCTTAAAACTCCATAATAAACCTAATGAATCCGTACGAGTCCTTTAAACATCGTACGACAACTTAAGACATCTTAAGGCTCTGTATGCCAAATTAGCAACATGAAAAGCACGTTAGTATAATTTAGAACGCCTTACAACTCATAAGAACACCTTACATCACCGTACGAAACCTTAAAACTCCATAATAAACCTAATGAATCTGTACGAGTCCTTTGAACATCGTATGACAACTTAAGACATCTTAAGACTCTGTATGCCAAATTAGCAACATGAAAAGAACGTTAGTATAATTTAGGACGCCTTACAACTCATTAGAACACCTTACATCACCGTACGAAACCTTAAAACTCCATAATAAACCTAATGAATCCGTACGAGTCCTTTAAACATCGTACGACAACATAAGACATCTTAAGGCTCTGTATGCCAAATTAGCAACATGAAAAGAACGTTAGTATAATTTAGGACGCCTTACAACTCATTAGAACACCTTACATCACCGTACGAAACCTTAAAACTCCATAATAAACCTAATGAATCCGTACGAGTCCTTTAAACATCGTACGACAACATAAGACATCTTAAGGCTCTGTATACCAAATTAGCAACATGAAAAGAACGTTAGTATAATTTAGGACGCCTTACAACTCATTAGAACACCTTACATCACCGTACGAAACCTTAAAACTCCATAATAAACCTAATGAATCCGTACGAGTCCTTTAAACATCGTACGACAACTTAAGACATCTTAAGGCTCTGTATGCCAAATTAGCAACATGAAAAGCACGTTAGTATAATTTAGAACGCCTTACAACTCATAAGAACACCTTACATCACCGTACGAAACCTTAAAACTCCATAATAAACCTAATGAATCTGTACGAGTCCTTTGAACATCGTATGACAACTTAAGACATCTTAAGACTCTGTATGCCAAATTAGCAACATGAAAAGAACGTTAGTATAATTTAGGACGCCTTACAACTCATTAGAACACCTTACATCACCGTACGAAACCTTAAAACTCCATAATAAACCTAATGAATCCGTACGAGTCCTTTAAACATCGTACGACAACATAAGACATCTTAAGGCTCTGTATGCCAAATTAGCAACATGAAAAGAACGTTAGTATAATTTAGGACGCCTTACAACTCATTAGAACACCTTACATCACCGTACGAAACCTTAAAACTCCATAATAAACCTAATGAATCCGTACGAGTCCTTTAAACATCGTACGACAACATAAGACATCTTAAGGCTCTGTATACCAAATTAGCAACATGAAAAGAACGTTAGTATAATTTAGGACGCCTTACAACTCATTAGAACACCTTATATCACCGTACGAAACCTTAAAACTCCATAATAAACCTAATGAATCCGTACGAGTCCTTTAAACATCGTACGACAGCTTAAGACATCTTAAGGATCTGTATGCCAAGTTAGCAACATGAAAAGCACGTTAGTATAATTTAGGACGCCTTACAACTCATAAGAACGCCTTACATCACCGTACGAAACCTTAAAACTCCATAATAAACCTAATGAATCCGTACGAGTCCTTTAAACATCGTACGATAACTTAAGACATCTTAAGGCTCTGTATGCCAAATTAGCAACATGAAAAGCACGTTAGTATAATTTAGAACGCCTTACAACTCATAAGAACACCTTACATCACCGTACGAAACCTTAAAACTCCATAATAAACCTAATGAATCCGTACGAGTCCTTTAAACATCGTACGACAACTTAAGACATCTTAAGGCTCTGTATGCCAAATTAGCAACATGAAAAGCACGTTAGTATAATTTAGAACGCCTTACAACTCATAAGAACACCTTACATCACCGTACGAAACCTTAAAACTCCATAATAAACCTAATGAATCTGTACGAGTCCTTTGAACATCGTATGACAACTTAAGACATCTTAAGACTCTGTATGCCAAATTAGCAACATGAAAAGAACGTTAGTATAATTTAGGACGCCTTACAACTCATTAGAACACCTTACATCACCGTACGAAACCTTAAAACTCCATAATAAACCTAATGAATCCGTACGAGTCCTTTAAACATCGTACGACAACATAAGACATCTTAAGGCTCTGTATGCCAAATTAGCAACATGAAAAGAACGTTAGTATAATTTAGGACGCCTTACAACTCATTAGAACACCTTACATCACCGTACGAAACCTTAAAACTCCATAATAAACCTAATGAATCCGTACGAGTCCTTTAAACATCGTACGACAACATAAGACATCTTAAGGCTCTGTATACCAAATTAGCAACATGAAAAGAACGTTAGTATAATTTAGGACGCCTTACAACTCATTAGAACACCTTATATCACCGTACGAAACCTTAAAACTCCATAATAAACCTAATGAATCCGTACGAGTCCTTTAAACATCGTACGACAGCTTAAGACATCTTAAGGATCTGTATGCCAAGTTAGCAACATGAAAAGCACGTTAGTATAATTTAGGACGCCTTACAACTCATAAGAACACCTTACATCACCGTACGAAACCTTAAAACTCCATAATAAACCTAATGAATCCGTACGAGTCCTTTAAACATCGTACGATAACTTAAGACATCTTAAGGCTCTGTATGCCAAATTAGCAACATGAAAAGCACGTTAGTATAATTTAGAACGCCTTACAACTCATAAGAACACCTTACATCACCGTACGAAACCTTAAAACTCCATAATAAACCTAATGAATCCGTACGAGTCCTTTAAACATCGTACGACAACTTAAGACATCTTAAGGCTCTGTATGCCAAATTAGCAACATGAAAAGCACGTTAGTATAATTTAGAACGCCTTACAACTCATAAGAACACCTTACATCACCGTACGAAACCTTAAAACTCCATAATAAACCTAATGAATCTGTACGAGTCCTTTGAACATCGTATGACAACTTAAGACATCTTAAGACTCTGTATGCCAAATTAGCAACATGAAAAGAACGTTAGTATAATTTAGGACGCCTTACAACTCATTAGAACACTTTACATCACCGTACGAAACCTTAAAACTCCATAATAAACCTCATGAATCCGTACGAGTCCTTTAAACATCGTACGACAACATAAGACATCTTAAGGCTCTGTATGCCAAATTAGCAACATGAAAAGAACGTTAGTATGATTTAGGACGCCTTACAACTCATTAGAACACCTTACATCACCGTACGAAACCTTAAAACTCCATAATAAACCTAATGAATCCGTACGAGTCCTTTAAACATCGTACGACAACATAAGACATCTTAAGGCTCTGTATGCCAAATTAGCAACATGAAAAGAACGTTAGTATAATTTAGGACGCCTTACAACTCATTAGAACACCTTATATCACCGTACGAAACCTTAAAACTCCATAATAAACCTAATGAATCCGTACGAGTCCTTTAAACATCGTACGACAGCTTAAGACATCTTAAGGATCTGTATGCCAAGTTAGCAACATGAAAAGCACGTTAGTATAATTTAGGACGCCTTACAACTCATAAGAACACCTTACATCACCGTACGAAACCTTAAAACTCCATAATAAACCTAATGAATCCGTACGAGTCCTTTAAACATCGTACGATAACTTAAGACATCTTAAGGCTCTGTATGCCAAATTAGCAACATGAAAAGCACGTTAGTATAATTTAGAACGCCTTACAACTCATAAGAACACCTTACATCACCGTACGAAACCTTAAAACTCCATAATAAACCTAATGAATCCGTACGAGTCCTTTAAACATCGTACGACAACATAAGACATCTTAAGGCTCTGTATGCCAAATTAGCAACATGAAAAGAACGTTAGTATGATTTAGGACGCCTTACAACTCATTAGAACACCTTACATCACCGTACGAAACCTTAAAACTCCATAATAAACCTAATGAATCCGTACGAGTCCTTTAAACATCGTACGACAACATAAGACATCTTAAGGCTCTGTATGCCAAATTAGCAACATGAAAAGAACGTTAGTATAATTTAGGACGCCTTACAACTCATTAGAACACCTTATATCACCGTACGAAACCTTAAAACTCCATAATAAACCTAATGAATCCGTACGAGTCCTTTAAACATCGTACGACAGCTTAAGACATCTTAAGGATCTGTATGCCAAGTTAGCAACATGAAAAGCACGTTAGTATAATTTAGGACGCCTTACAACTCATAAGAACACCTTACATCACCGTACGAAACCTTAAAACTCCATAATAAACCTAATGAATCCGTACGAGTCCTTTAAACATCGTACGATAACTTAAGACATCTTAAGGCTCTGTATGCCAAATTAGCAACATGAAAAGCACGTTAGTATAATTTAGAACGCCTTACAACTCATAAGAACACCTTACATCACCGTACGAAACCTTAAAACTCCATAATAAACCTAATGAATCCGTACGAGTCCTTTAAACATCGTACGACAGCTTAAGACATCTTAAGGATCTGTATGCCAAGTTAGCAACATGAAAAGCACGTTAGTATAATTTAGGACGCCTTACAACTCATAAGAACACCTTACATCACCGTACGAAACCTTAAAACTCCATAATAAACCTAATGAATCCGTACGAGTCCTTTAAACATCGTACGATAACTTAAGACATCTTAAGGCTCTGTATGCCAAATTAGCAACATGAAAAGCACGTTAGTATAATTTAGAACGCCTTACAACTCATAAGAACACCTTACATCACCGTACGAAACCTTAAAACTCCATAATAAACCTAATGAATCCGTACGAGTCCTTTAAACATCGTACGATAACTTAAGACATCTTAAGGCTCTGTATGCCAAATTAGCAACATGAAAAGCACGTTAGTATAATTTAGAACGCCTTACAACTCATAAGAACACCTTACATCACCGTACGAAACCTTAAACCTCCATAATAAACCTAATGAATCCGTACGAGTCCTTTAAACATCGTACGACAACTTAAGACATCTTAAGGCTCTGTATGCCAAATTAGCAACATGAAAAGCACGTTAGTATAATTTAGAACGCCTTACAACTCATAAGAACACCTTACATCACCGTACGAAACCTTAAAACTCCATAATAAACCTAATGAATCTGTACGAGTCCTTTGAACATCGTATGACAACTTAAGACATCTTAAGACTCTGTATGCCAAATTAGCAACATGAAAAGAACGTTAGTATAATTTAGGACGCCTTACAACTCATTAGAACACCTTACATCACCGTACGAAACCTTAAAACTCCATAATAAACCTAATGAATCCGTACGAGTCCTTTAAACATCGTACGACAACATAAGACATCTTAAGGCTCTGTATGCCAAATTAGCAACATGAAAAGAACGTTAGTATAATTTAGGACGCCTTACAACTCATTAGAACACCTTACATCACCGTACGAAACCTTAAAACTCCATAATAAACCTAATGAATCCGTACGAGTCCTTTAAACATCGTACGACAACATAAGACATCTTAAGGCTCTGTATACCAAATTAGCAACATGAAAAGAACGTTAGTATAATTTAGGACGCCTTACAACTCATTAGAACACCTTATATCACCGTACGAAACCTTAAAACTCCATAATAAACCTAATGAATCCGTACGAGTCCTTTAAACATCGTACGACAGCTTAAGACATCTTAAGGATCTGTATGCCAAGTTAGCAACATGAAAAGCACGTTAGTATAATTTAGGACGCCTTACAACTCATAAGAACACCTTACATCACCGTACGAAACCTTAAAACTCCATAATAAACCTAATGAATCCGTACGAGTCCTTTAAACATCGTACGATAACTTAAGACATCTTAAGGCTCTGTATGCCAAATTAGCAACATGAAAAGCACGTTAGTATAATTTAAAACGCCTTAAAACTCATAAGAACACCTTACATCACCGTACGAAACCTTAAAACTCCATAATAAACCTAATGAATCTGTACGAGTCCTTTGAACATCGTATGACAACTTAAGACATCTTAAGACTCTATATGCCAAATTATCAACATGAAAAGAACGTTAGTATAATTTAGGACGCCTTACAACTCATTAGAACACCTTACATCACCGTATGAAACCTTAAAACTCCATAATAAACCTAATGAATCCGTACGTGTCCTTTAAACATCGTACGACAGCTTAAGACATCTTAAGGATCTGTATGCCAAGTTAGCAACATGAAAAGCACGTTAGTATAATTTAGGACGCCTTACAACTCATAAGAACACCTTACATCACCGTACGAAACCTTAAAACTCCATAATAAACCTAATGAATCCGTACGAGTCCTTTAAACATCGTACGATAACTTAAGACATCTTAAGGCTCTGTATGCCAAATTAGCAACATGAAAAGCACGTTAGTATAATTTAGAACGCCTTACAACTCATAAGAACACCTTACATCACCGTACGAAACCTTAAAACTCCATAATAAACCTAATGAATCCGTACGAGTCCTTTAAACATCGTACGACAACTTAAGACATCTTAAGGCTCTGTATGCCAAATTAGCAACATGAAAAGCACGTTAGTATAATTTAGAACGCCTTACAACTCATAAGAACACCTTACATCACCGTACGAAACCTTAAAACTCCATAATAAACCTAATGAATCTGTACGAGTCCTTTGAACATCGTATGACAACTTAAGACATCTTAAGACTCTGTATGCCAAATTAGCAACATGAAAAGAACGTTAGTATAATTTAGGACGCCTTACAACTCTTTAGAACACCTTACATCACCGTACGAAACCTTAAAACTCCATAATAAACCTAATGAATCCGTACGAGTCCTTTAAACATCGTACGACAACATAAGACATCTTAAGGCTCTGTATGCCAAATTAGCAACATGAAAAGAACGTTAGTATAATTTAGGACGCCTTACAACTCATTAGAACACCTTACATCACCGTACGAAACCTTAAAACTCCATAATAAACCTAATGAATCCGTACGAGTCCTTTAAACATCGTACGACAACATAAGACATCTTAAGGCTCTGTATGCCAAATTAGCAACATGAAAAGAACGTTAGTATAATTTAGGACGCCTTACAACTCATTAGAACACCTTATATCACCGTACGAAACCTTAAAACTCCATAATAAACCTAATGAATCCGTACGAGTCCTTTAAACATCGTACGACAGCTTAAGACATCTTAAGGATCTGTATGCCAAGTTAGCAACATGAAAAGCACGTTAGTATAATTTAGGACGCCTTACAACTCATAAGAACACCTTACATCACCGTACGAAACCTTAAAACTCCATAATAAACCTAATGAATCCGTACGAGTCCTTTAAACATCGTACGATAACTTAAGACATCTTAAGGCTCTGTATGCCAAATTAGCAATATGAAAAGCACGTTAGTATAATTTAGAACGCCTTACAACTCATAAGAACACCTTACATCACCGTACGAAACCTTAAAACTCCATAATAAACCTAATGAATCCGTACGAGTCCTTTAAACATCGTACGACAACTTAAGACATCTTAAGGCTCTGTATGCCAAATTAGCAACATGAAAAGCACGTTAGTATAATTTAGAACGCCTTACAACTCATAAGAACACCTTACATCACCGTACGAAACCTTAAAACTCCATAATAAACCTAATGAATCTGTACGAGTCCTTTGAACATCGTATGACAACTTAAGACATCTTAAGACTCTGTATGCCAAATTAGCAACATGAAAAGAACGTTAGTATAGTTTAGGACGCCTTACAACTCATTAGAACACCTTACATCACCGTACGAAACCTTAAAACTCCATAATAAACCTAATGAATCCGTACGAGTCCTTTAAACATCGTACGACAACATAAGACATCTTAAGACTCTGTATGCCAAATTAGCAACATGAAAAGAACGTTAGTATAATTTAGGACGCCTTACAACTCATTAGAACACCTTACATCACCGTACGAAACCTTAAAACTCCATAATAAACCTAATGAATCCGTACGAGTCCTTTAAACATCGTACGATAACTTAAGACATCTTAAGGCTCTGTATGCCAAATTAGCAACATGAAAAGCACGTTAGTATAATTTAGAACGCCTTACAACTCATAAGAACACCTTACATCACCGTACGAAACCTTAAAACTCCATAATAAACCTAATGAATCCGTACGAGTCCTTTAAACATCGTACGACAACTTAAGACATCTTAAGGCTCTGTATGCCAAATTAGCAACATGAAAAGCACGTTAGTATAATTTAGAACGCCTTACAACTCATAAGAACACCTTACATCACCGTACGAAACCTTAAAACTCCATAATAAACCTAATGAATCTGTACGAGTCGTTTGATCATCGTATGACAACTTAAGACATCTTAAGACTCTGTATGCCACATTAGCAACTCGAAAAGAACGTTAGTAAAATTTAAGACGCCTTACAACTCCTAAGGACACCTTACATCGCCGTACGAAACCTTAAAACTCCATAATAAACCTAATGAATCCGTACGAGTCCTTTAAACATCGTACGACAACATAAGACATCTTAAGACTCTGTATGCCAAATTAGCAACATGAAAAGAACGTTAGTATAATTTAGGACGCCTTACAACTCATTAGAACACCTTACATCACCGTACGAAACCTTAAAACTCCATAATAAACCTAATGAATCCGTACGAGTCCTTTAAACATCGTACGACAACATAAGACATCTTAAGGCTCTGTATGCCAAATTAGCAACATGAAAAGAACGTTAGTATAATTTAGGACGCCTTACAACTCATTAGAACACCTTACATCACCATACGAAACCTTAAAACTCCATAATAAACCTAATGAATCCGTACGAGTCCTTTAAACATCGTACGACAACATAAGACATCTTAAGGCTCTGTATGCCAAATTAGCAACATGAAAAGCACGTTAGTATAATTTAGAACGCCTTACAACTCCTAAGAACAACTTGCATCACCGTACGAAACCTTAAAACTCCATAATAAACCTATTGTATTCGTACGAGTCGTTTGATCATCGTACGACAACTTAGGACATCTAACTACTCTTTATGCCACATTAGCAACTCGAAAAGAACGTTAGTAAAATTTAAGACGCCTTACAACTCCTAAGGACACCTTACATCGCCGTACGAAACCTTAAAAGTCCATAATAAACCTAATGAATCCGTACGAGTCCTTTAAACATCGTACGACAACTTAAGACATCTTAAGGCTCTGTATGCCAAATTAGCAACATGAAAAGCACGTTAGTATAATTTAAAACGCCTTAAAACTCATAAGAACACCTTACATCACCGTACGAAACCTTAAAACTCCATAATAAACCTAATGAATCTGTACGAGTCCTTTGAACATCGTATGACAACTTAAGACATCTTAAGACTCTATATGCCAAATTATCAACATGAAAAGAACGTTAGTATAATTTAGGACGCCTTACAACTCATTAGAACACCTTACATCACCGTATGAAACCTTAAAACTCCATAATAAACCTAATGAATCCGTACGTGTCCTTTAAACATCGTACGACAGCTTAAGACATCTTAAGGATCTGTATGCCAAGTTAGCAACATGAAAAGCACGTTAGTATAATTTAGGACGCCTTACAACTCATAAGAACACCTTACATCACCGTACGAAACCTTAAAACTCCATAATAAACCTAATGAATCCGTACGAGTCCTTTAAACATCGTACGATAACTTAAGACATCTTAAGGCTCTGTATGCCAAATTAGCAACATGAAAAGCACGTTAGTATAATTTAGAACGCCTTACAACTCATAAGAACACCTTACATCACCGTACGAAACCTTAAAACTCCATAATAAACCTAATGAATCTGTACGAGTCCTTTAAACATTGTACGACAACTTAGGACATCTAACTACTCTTTATGCCACATTAGCAACTCGAAAAGAACGTTAGTAAAATTTAAGACGCCTTACAACTCCTAAGAACAACTTGCATCACCGTACGAAACCTTAAAACTCCATAATAAACCTATTGTATTCGTACGAGTCGTTTGATCATCGTACGACAACTTAGGACATCTAACTACTCTTTATGCCACATTAGCAACTCGAAAAGAACGTTAGTAAAATTTAAGACGCCTTACAACTCCTAAGGACACCTTACATCGCCGTACGAAACCTTAAAAGTCCATAATAAACCTAATGAATCCGTACGAGTCTTTTAAACATCGTACGACATCTTAAGGCTCTGTATGCCAAATTAGCAACATGAAAAGCACATTAGTATAATTTAGAACGCCTTAAAACTCATAAGAACTGTGACATCTGCCCCAAACCCGAACCCGAATGCCCGACTCGAATCGGAGATTATCCATCTTTAATGTATTCGTAATTATCTCGTTTAAATGTAACGCTTCGTTATTAAAAATATATTATAAATTTGTCGAGCGTAACGTCATTCTCGTCTTTAATACATAAAGACCAAATTATTATTCAACGTTTACCAAATTAAGTACTAAAAACAATTATTTAATCTTCAAAATATATATATATATATATATTATTGTATTTTATAAAAGAAATTTTATAAATAATATCAAGTTTATTACTATTAAGTCTAAAAACGCTCATTAATCGTCAAAAACAACGTAAATATATAAAACGCCAATTTTATAAAAGTTACAAATCAATTTGGTTAAGTCAGTTAGTAAAAATAAAGTTTAGTTTAACTTTGTGTCAAAACCGTCAACATTGAAACTAATACAAAAAAAAAATAAAATAAATAAACATGACAAAACAATAAGGGCTAAACATGTAAAAACCCAAACCCAATCCCCCCCCCACAACTTGACCAGCCCGTGAATCCGGCCACCCCCTCTCGCCGGCGCAATTCCGGCAAAACAAATAATTCCGGCGATGTCCCAAATTCAATTTTAGGCCGTTTTAACTTATTTTGATCGCGGTATAATCATTCTCTGCGGTTTTTGAACCTATAACGTATGTTTAATAATCAGTTTAGCAAGCAATAACTCGAATTAATGATTCGAAACCGTTTCTCATAAACCCAAATGATGACTCGATATTCTAACGTGCAATTCAGGAAAACCCTTGAACCGAATCACTTCTCTCCTCATTACGAACTCATACCAGTAACATAATTGTTCCAAAACTACCGAGAGATCACTGCTCACTTTCACTTTTTCCATAACCTGCAACCTTATTGTTCATCATCAAAATCGTGATAGTCTCCAACAATTGATCTTTGGGATTTATCCGTCGCATAATAAAAGAGAAATCTGGAAGAGTAATTGAACCACATCAACCTTAATCACCCATTTCGAATCTCTTGCAACCGTCTGCTGTTCTTCATCATAATCGAACGAATTCATCATCAAACACGTAAGTTTCTTACATCAAAATGCTCCCTATCATATCTAGATCAAAAGCCCTATGTTGGTTTGGGATTATATCAACTGGATTGGACGAATTTGTTGATCTTGTTTCTAGGGTTTATAGTTGAAATGGGTTTTGGCTATTCTAAAAGGATAAAATAATTTGAAAACGAGATTGGTAACATAAAATGGTTCTGGTTCAGCGGTTGGTGGCCCTTGTTGTGTGCGTGTGGACTCGAGTTCGAGTCCCACTGTCCTTTTTTTTTCTTTGATTTCACATTTTAACCATTTAAACACTTCTATATTTTCTAATAACCTAAGTGTCATAGTTTTAAGTTTAACATATTTTAAAACTTAAAAATATACAAGTGTTAATGCATATATACTAATGAAAATGGTGTATATTCATAAGTATTATTACAAATATCATTTCAAGAAAACTTAAAATCGATTCGTATAAAATATATATTAAAATACGAAAATACAATAACGTTTTGTACAAATTCCCAACTGACAACCTAAAACTCCAAATCCCAATTCGTAATTTGAAACCTAATTTCCAAAACTATATTTCAAAACCCTAATTCCCAATTTGTATTTTAAAACTCTAATTTTCAATTTGTAATTTAAAACCCTTAAATCCCAAAACCGAAACCCTAGATTTTCTGATTATGATTCTTGTTACTATTGTTTCGTTTTCTAAGTTAGGATTGTCATTTAATTAGGTGATTCTAATATTTTGACGATCCTTGGTTCAATTCATACCATTTACTATTTATTTCGAGCCCAAGTTTCGAGGTGAGTAAACTCACTCCCCTTTTTCTATTTTACTATTTTTGGGGCTGAAATACGTCTTTTACTATATTGCGGTTTCTATTCGTTTTCTAAAAGAGATCATACAAATATGTTAATCTAGTTTGGCCGCTGGATGCAATCTTATGTGTTAGTTAAAAGTAGTTTTATTGCCTTGTAAACCCACCGGTACAATGTTAGCGCTAATGGTTTGACAAACCCACCTGCTTGTACAACATCGATAGGTGATTTAAACCCGGCCTTTCTAATTCCATGTTTACTATGTCGAGATGCTATGTTGCTATACTATGTTGCTATACTATGTTGCTATGCTATGATGCTATACTATGCCATGTCCCTAAATTGCTAAATGATGACTTATATATCGAGACGGTAAACGACGGTTATTAAAAGTCATCATTATTTCTTACATGAGTGGTTCTCATGACAAATGGCTAGACGAGATACTATGGTTTCTATTGTGGTTGGTGTGCTATTCTATTCTAGGGGTCCTGGTAGGGTGGTATTACGAAATTACTATACATATGGGGTTGCGCAGCATATCTTGTTGATCTCGGATTTCAATACTATTACTATTCAATTGGGTTTTACTCACTAGCTTGTGTAGCTAACTTTATTTTCGCGTATTTCAGGTGGCGCGTGATTTTGGCTTGTTTTATTGCTATTCAAGACATAGGGACTTGGACCTAGAAATAATACTAAACATGACTATTTCATTTACTGCTATTATGAATTTGTCGTTTCGCATTTAAGACTTGGGTTTTGCCAAACTTATGACAATAATTATTAGACTTTAATAAAAGTAATACCATGTGCTTCGTTTACTATGGATATCCAATTCTATGACAGCCCGGTGTTTTCCGCCGCCGGGCGGGGTGTCACAGTTGGTATCAGAGCCATGGTTATAGGGAACTAGGATAGGGTATTAGAAACACACCGACCTAGACTATAACCTAAGAGTCCTTAGTGCAAGTAGTTTGTGCTTAGAAAACTCTTCTAGAACTTACCTCCTTATTTCTTTTTATGAACATTTATATGTCTTTTCTTTATCTTATTTCCTATCCGATTTCGCGAAGGAGTTGCAAGAGACTCGTCTGTATGATTAGGATCTTTCTCTTTGTGGAATCTCGTCATCGTCTTAAGTAAGTTTGAAACGTGGGAACGTGTGCAATCCGGAAGGGGGAACACATGTATCACGGACATCCTGTCTAAGGCAAAGCATTTCGTATAAATCTCTTTAAGAGATCTGTATGCTTACCTGGGGATGGACGAGATGAGTGTGACCCTATAGGCTAAAGCACGCCTTCCTGAATACGTTGAAAACGAACTTAACACTTTGATAAGTCTTAAGTGTCCGAAACCAAGACACATTCCTAAGCCTTCAAATTCTATTTAATTATGGATTCTATGATTATCACTTTCTATGATTTCAAATTATTTCAATGAGTTTCTATATTATTTCAAATGTGATTCTAAGTTTGCTTATTTACATTTCAATGATTTTCAAGTGACTACTATATTATGGATTCTGAAAATTCTATGAAACTTCAAAGTACAACTAACCTTCCTATTCAATCCAAAACTTCATTTTAACTTATGTTATCCAATATTTTTATGTTCCACGAAATTCCTTTTCTATTCTATCTTGTAGAATGGCAACAAGACGTGAACAAATCGCTAATACCATCGCGACCCAAATGTTCTTAATCAAAAACTAAGATATATTTGACTAACCTCAATCAAATTACCAGAACTTCAAAACAAATACCAAATCCAAGGTTCTAATCTCAATTCAATTATCGAATCTCAAATTAAAAACTTAATTCATGATTCCTGAAATCTCGTAACAGATTTACTGTTTTGACATGTCAACGCATTCGTTTGATTTACGAATCGAATGTTTACCTCCAAAGTATTTCAACTTGATCTCAATACTAAATTGTTGCTTAAACTGCTCATCTAATCCAAAGATTCTAATCCAACTTCTAACCCATCATTAGAAGGGGTTATTCGTTCCCAAAACTTAACATAAATTCGCTACACAACTATTCTTAAGCTCATTCAACTAAAATAATTCATTTTTATATATTATCACTAATGAAATTCCGTACATCTTGTTTCTATAAACTCATTCAAACCGAACGTGTCCTACGTATAAACTTATTACTTAAAACACCATGCGTTATTTGCGGTTTTTGTAAAACTATCAACCAATAGTTAATTTTATAAAAAAAAAATGATTTCCTGGTTTTTCCGAATAAAAATAAAATAAAAATAAAAATCTTTTGGTTTAAGTGTTTGTAAAATATATAAAATATATAAATTTCATGATAAATGATTCTTTAAGTGGGGATTGATTATTCTAAACGTTTGTTAAATATTTACATAACATTTTCCCGTTTTCTCAAATATGATACAAACACTTGCAACAAACGTCATGATTTATGTTTACCAATATCGAATATTTAAAACTTGGATTGTACTATTTATTTATTTATTTTCAAATCATTCCCTCCATAAATAGTAAATATTTAAAACTTTTAACTTTTTCTAAACTCATTATTTAATTACGTAGTATTTCCTTTTAAACTGTATTATAGAAAGATAACATCACCTCATATAACCTTGTTTACTTCTATAACCGATATACTTGGGTTACCTAATATCTTTGCTATATGAACTCGAACTTCGTAAGAATGGTATCTATTAAGGAAATTGAGTGATTTATTCATTTGAACTATAAATTGTATTGTTCTCATCATAAACACTTATGAACTTGGCGATACTATGAACCTTTGATATCTACATCTCACACATAAAGTTGGTATTTTCAAAAACTTAAGTTGCTATAAGTTTTGTACTCGAATTTGACTAGCTATGATAGTCAACAATACTATTTACAAGAGCAATAACTATCTATTAACTCAATCCTCTCGAATCGTTAAATTGTGTAACATCTCAAATTATATTTCACAAGAATTGAATGCTAGGGGATATAATTTCAGAACCTATGAGCATCATCATCTGAACTTAGAAATTTTGTGTACATTTGACTCGCACGTGATCGAATAACTGTGTGGTCCATGCAAAAACTAAAGTAATTACGGGTGCACACGGAATTATGAAAGTTGGTGCATGGAAACCATAGCGAGTTTTGTCACGTGGTCGGAAGCAGTGGTTGCACAAAATTCCATTTGTCATTATCATCCAGTGCTTAAGCTGGTGTATTCTAACTCAACTCCTCGAGACTAACGTACCCCTGTGCAAAACAAAAGAGCTAAATAACGCAAGTACATTTATAATGAAAATCTAAATAGTCGTATCTTTTCGTTTCATCTTCTGTTTCGGTTTGAGCAAATTTCGGGACGAAATTTTTATAAGGAGGGGAGACTGTGACATCTGCCCCAAACCCGAACCCGAATGCCCGACTCGAATCGGAGATTATCCATCTTTAATGTATTCGTAATTATCTCGTTTAAATGTAACGCTTCGTTATTAAAAATATATTATAAATTTGTCGAGCGTAACGTCATTCTCGTCTTTAATACATAAAGACCAAATTATTATTCAACGTTTACCAAATTAAGTACTAAAAACAATTATTTAATCTTCAAAATATATATATATATATATATTATTGTATTTTATAAAAGAAATTTTATAAATAATATCAAGTTTATTACTATTAAGTCTAAAAACGCTCATTAATCGTCAAAAACAACGTAAATATATAAAACGCCAATTTTATAAAAGTTACAAATCAATTTGGTTAAGTCAGTTAGTAAAAATAAAGTTTAGTTTAACTTTGTGTCAAAACCGTCAACATTGAAACTAATACAAAAAAAAAATAAAATAAATAAACATGACAAAACAATAAGGGCTAAACATGTAAAAACCCAAACCCAATCCCCCCCCCACAACTTGACCAGCCCGTGAATCCGGCCACCCCCTCTCGCCGGCGCAATTCCGGCAAAACAAATAATTCCGGCGATGTCCCAAATTCAATTTTAGGCCGTTTTAACTTATTTTGATCGCGGTATAATCATTCTCTGCGGTTTTTGAACCTATAACGTATGTTTAATAATCAGTTTAGCAAGCAATAACTCGAATTAATGATTCGAAACCGTTTCTCATAAACCCAAATGATGACTCGATATTCTAACGTGCAATTCAGGAAAACCCTTGAACCGAATCACTTCTCTCCTCATTACGAACTCATACCAGTAACATAATTGTTCCAAAACTACCGAGAGATCACTGCTCACTTTCACTTTTTCCATAACCTGCAACCTTATTGTTCATCATCAAAATCGTGATAGTCTCCAACAATTGATCTTTGGGATTTATCCGTCGCATAATAAAAGAGAAATCTGGAAGAGTAATTGAACCACATCAACCTTAATCACCCATTTCGAATCTCTTGCAACCGTCTGCTGTTCTTCATCATAATCGAACGAATTCATCATCAAACACGTAAGTTTCTTACATCAAAATGCTCCCTATCATATCTAGATCAAAAGCCCTATGTTGGTTTGGGATTATATCAACTGGATTGGACGAATTTGTTGATCTTGTTTCTAGGGTTTATAGTTGAAATGGGTTTTGGCTATTCTAAAAGGATAAAATAATTTGAAAACGAGATTGGTAACATAAAATGGTTCTGGTTCAGCGGTTGGTGGCCCTTGTTGTGTGCGTGTGGACTCGAGTTCGAGTCCCACTGTCCTTTTTTTTTCTTTGATTTCACATTTTAACCATTTAAACACTTCTATATTTTCTAATAACCTAAGTGTCATAGTTTTAAGTTTAACATATTTTAAAACTTAAAAATATACAAGTGTTAATGCATATATACTAATGAAAATGGTGTATATTCATAAGTATTATTACAAATATCATTTCAAGAAAACTTAAAATCGATTCGTATAAAATATATATTAAAATACGAAAATACAATAACGTTTTGTACAAATTCCCAACTGACAACCTAAAACTCCAAATCCCAATTCGTAATTTGAAACCTAATTTCCAAAACTATATTTCAAAACCCTAATTCCCAATTTGTATTTTAAAACTCTAATTTTCAATTTGTAATTTAAAACCCTTAAATCCCAAAACCGAAACCCTAGATTTTCTGATTATGATTCTTGTTACTATTGTTTCGTTTTCTAAGTTAGGATTGTCATTTAATTAGGTGATTCTAATATTTTGACGATCCTTGGTTCAATTCATACCATTTACTATTTATTTCGAGCCCAAGTTTCGAGGTGAGTAAACTCACTCCCCTTTTTCTATTTTACTATTTTTGGGGCTGAAATACGTCTTTTACTATATTGCGGTTTCTATTCGTTTTCTAAAAGAGATCATACAAATATGTTAATCTAGTTTGGCCGCTGGATGCAATCTTATGTGTTAGTTAAAAGTAGTTTTATTGCCTTGTAAACCCACCGGTACAATGTTAGCGCTAATGGTTTGACAAACCCACCTGCTTGTACAACATCGATAGGTGATTTAAACCCGGCCTTTCTAATTCCATGTTTACTATGTCGAGATGCTATGTTGCTATACTATGTTGCTATACTATGTTGCTATGCTATGATGCTATACTATGCCATGTCCCTAAATTGCTAAATGATGACTTATATATCGAGACGGTAAACGACGGTTATTAAAAGTCATCATTATTTCTTACATGAGTGGTTCTCATGACAAATGGCTAGACGAGATACTATGGTTTCTATTGTGGTTGGTGTGCTATTCTATTCTAGGGGTCCTGGTAGGGTGGTATTACGAAATTACTATACATATGGGGTTGCGCAGCATATCTTGTTGATCTCGGATTTCAATACTATTACTATTCAATTGGGTTTTACTCACTAGCTTGTGTAGCTAACTTTATTTTCGCGTATTTCAGGTGGCGCGTGATTTTGGCTTGTTTTATTGCTATTCAAGACATAGGGACTTGGACCTAGAAATAATACTAAACATGACTATTTCATTTACTGCTATTATGAATTTGTCGTTTCGCATTTAAGACTTGGGTTTTGCCAAACTTATGACAATAATTATTAGACTTTAATAAAAGTAATACCATGTGCTTCGTTTACTATGGATATCCAATTCTATGACAGCCCGGTGTTTTCCGCCGCCGGGCGGGGTGTCACAAGAACACCTTACATCACCGTACGAAACCTTAAAACTCCATAATAAACCTAATGAATCTGTACGAGTCCTTTGAACATCGTATGACAACTTAAGACATCTTAAGACTCTGTATGCCAAATTAGCAACATGAAAAGAACGTTAGTATAATTTAGGACGCCTTACAACTCATTAGAACACCTTACACCACCGTATGAAACCTTAAACTCCATAATAAACCTAATGAATCCGTACGTGTCCTTTAAACATCGTACGACAGCTTAAGACATCTTAAGGATCTGTATGCCAAGTTAGCAACATGAAAAGCACGTTAGTATAATTTAGGACGCCTTACAACTCATAAGAACACCTTACATCACCGTACGAAACCTTAAAACTCCATAATAAACCTAATGAATCCGTACGAGTCCTTTAAACATCGTACGATAACTTAAGACATCTTAAGGCTCTGTATGCCAAATTAGCAACATGAAAAGCACGTTAGTATAATTTAGAACGCCTTACAACTCATAAGAACACCTTACATCACCGTACGAAACCTTAAAACTCCATAATAAACCTAATGAATCCGTACGAGTCCTTTAAACATCGTACGACAACTTAGGACATCTAACTACTCTTTATGCCACATTAGCAACTCGAAAAAACGTTAGTAAAATTTAAGACGCCTTACAACTCCTAAGAACAACTTGCATCACCGTACGAAACCTTAAAACTCCATAATAAACCTATTGTATTCGTACGAGTCGTTTGATCATCGTACGACAACTTAGGACATCTAACTACTCTTTATGCCACATTAGCAACTCGAAAAGAACGTTAGTAAAATTTAAGACGCCTTACAACTCCTAAGGACACCTTACATCGCCGTACGAAACCTTAAAACTCCATAATAAACCTAATGAATCCGTACGAGTCCTTTAAACATCGTACGATAACTTAAGACATCTTAAGGCTCTGTATGCCAAATTAGCAACATGAAAAGCACGTTAGTATAATTTAGAACGCCTTACAACTCATAAGAACACCTTACATCACCGTACGAAACCTTAAAACTCCATAATAAACCTAATGAATCCGTACGAGTCCTTTAAACATCGTACGACAACTTAGGACATCTAACTACTCTTTATGCCACATTAGCAACTCGAAAAGAACGTTAGTAAAATTTAAGACGCCTTACAACTCCTAAGAACAACTTGCATCACCGTACGAAACCTTAAAACTCCATAATAAACCTATTGTATTCGTACGAGTCGTTTGATCATCGTACGACAACTTAGGACATCTAACTACTCTTTATGCCACATTAGCAACTCGAAAAGAACGTTAGTAAAATTTAAGACGCCTTACAACTCCTAAGGACACCTTACATCGCCGTACGAAACCTTAAAACTCCATAATAAACCTAATGAATCCGTACGAGTCCTTTAAACATCGTACGATAACTTAAGACATCTTAAGGCTCTGTATGCCAAATTAGCAACATGAAAAGCACGTTAGTATAATTTAGAACGCCTTACAACTCATAAGAACACCTTACATCACCGTACGAAACCTTAAAACTCCATAATAAACCTAATGAATCCGTACGAGTCCTTTAAACATCGTACGACAACTTAGGACATCTAACTACTCTTTATGCCACATAAGCAACTCGAAAAGAACGTTAGTAAAATTTAAGACGCCTTACAACTCCTAAGAACAACTTGCATCACCGTACGAAACCTTAAAACTCCATAATAAACCTATTGTATTCGTACGAGTCGTTTGATCATCGTACGACAACTTAGGACATCTAACTACTCTTTATGCCACATTAGCAACTCGAAAAGAACGTAGTAAAATTAAAAACGCCTTACAACTCCTAAGGACACCTTACATCGCCGTACGAAACCTTAAAAGTCCATAATAAACCTAATGAATCCGTACGAGTCCTTTAAACATCGTACGACAACTTAAGACATCTTAAGGCTCTGTATGCCAAATTAGCAACATGAAAAGCACGTTAGTATAATTTAGAACGCCTTAAAACTCATAAGAACACCTTACATCACCGTACGAAACCTTAAAACTCCATAATAAACCTAATGAATCTGTACGAGTCCTTTGAACATCGTATGACAACTTAAGACATCTTAAGACTCTGTATGCCAAATTAGCAACATGAAAAGAACGTTAGTATAATTTAGGACGCCTTACAACTCATTAGAACACCTTACATCACCGTATGAAACCTTAAAACTCCATAATAAACCTAATGAATCCGTACGAGTCCTTTAAACATTGTAAGATAACTTAAGACATCTTAAGGCTCTGTATGCCAAATTAGCAACATGAAAAGCACGTTAGTATAATTTAGAACGCCTTACAACTCATAAGAACACCTTACATCACCGTACGAAACCTTAAAACTCCATAATAAACCTAATGAATCCGTACGAGTCCTTTAAACATCGTACGACAACTTAAGACATCTTAAGGCTCTGTATGCCAAATTAGCAACATGAAAAGCACGTTAGTATAATTTCGAACGCCTTACAACTCATAAGAACACCTTACATCACCGTACGAAACCTTAAAACTCCATAATAAACCTAATGAATCTGTACGAGTCCTTTGAACATCGTATGACAACTTAAGACATCTTAAGACTCTGTATGCCAAATTAGCAACATGAAAAGAACGTTAGTATAATTTAGGAAGCCTTACAACTCATTAGAACACCTTACATCACCGTACGAAACCTTAAAACTCCATAATAAACCTAATGAATCCGTACGAGTCCTTTAAACATCGTACGACAACATAAGACATCTTAAGGCTCTGTATGCCAAATTAGCAACATGAAAAGAACGTTAGTATAATTTAGGACGCCTTACAACTCATTAGAACACCTTACATCACCGTACGAAACCTTAAAACTCCATAATAAACCTAATGAATCCGTACGAGTCCTTTAAACATCGTACGACAACATAAGACATCTTAAGGCTCTTTATGCCAAATTAGCAACATGAAAAGCACGTTAGTATAATTTAGAACGCCTTACAACTCCTAAGAACAACTTACATCACCGTACGAAACCTTAAAACTCCATAATAAACCTAATGAATCCGTACGAGTCCTTTGAACATCATATGACAACTTAAGACATCTTAAGACTCTGTATGCCAAATTAGCAACATGAAAAGAACGTTAGTATAATTTAGGACGCCTTACAACTCATTAGAACACCTTACATCACCGTACGAAACCTTAAAACTCCATAATAAACCTAATGAATCCGTACGAGTCCTTTAAACATCGTACGACAACATAAGACATCTTAAGGCTCTGTATGCCAAATTAGCAACATGAAAAGAACGTTAGTATAATTTAGGAAGCCTTACAACTCATTAGAACACCTTACATCACCGTACGAAACCTTAAAACTCCATAATAAACCTAATGAATCCGTACGAGTCCTTTAAACATCGTACGACAACATAAGACATCTTAAGGCTCTGTATGCCAAATTAGCAACATGAAAAGAACGTTAGTATAATTTAGGACGCCTTACAACTCATTAGAACACCTTACATCACCGTACGAAACCTTAAAACTCCATAATAAACCTAATGAATCCGTACGAGTCCTTTAAACATCGTACGACAACATAAGACATCTTAAGGCTCTTTATGCCAAATTAGCAACATGAAAAGCACGTTAGTATAATTTAGAACGCCTTACAACTCCTAAGAACAACTTACATCACCGTACGAAACCTTAAAACTCCATAATAAACCTAATGAATCTGTACGAGTCCTTTGAACATCATATGACAACTTAAGACATCTTAAGACTCTGTATGCCAAATTAGCAACATGAAAAGAACGTTAGTATAATTTAGGACGCCTTACAACTCATTAGAACACCTTACATCACCGTACGAAACCTTAAAACTCCATAATAAACCTAATGAATCCGTACGAGTCCTTTAAACATCGTACGACAACATAAGACATCTTAAGGCTCTGTATGCCAAATTAGCAACATGAAAAGAACGTTAGTATAATTTAGGACGCCTTACAACTCATTAGAACACCTTACATCACCGTACGAAACCTTAAAACTCCATAATAAACCTAATGAATCCGTACGAGTCCTTTAAACATCGTACGACAACATAAGACATCTTAAGGCTCTGTATGCCAAATTAGCAACATGAAAAGCACGTTAGTATAATTTAGAACGCCTTACAACTCCTAAGAACAACTTGCATCACCGTACGAAACCTTAAAACTCCATAATAAACCTATTGTATTCGTACGAGTCGTTTGATCATCGTACGACAACTTAGGACATCTAACTACTCTTTATGCCACATTAGCAACTCGAAAAGAACGTTAGTAAAATTTAAGACGCCTTACAACTCCTAAGGACACCTTACATCGCCGTACGAAACCTTAAAAGTCCATAATAAACCTAATGAATCCGTACGAGTCCTTTAAACATCGTACGACAACTTAAGACATCTTAAGGCTCTGTATGCCAAATTAGCAACATGAAAAGCACGTTAGTATAATTTAGAACGCCTTAAAACTCATAAGAACACCTTACATCACCGTACGAAACCTTAAAACTCCATAATAAACCTAATGAATCTGTACGAGTGCTTTGAACATCGTATGACAACTTAAGACATCTTAAGACTCTGTATGCCAAATTAGCAACATGAAAAGAACGTTAGTATAATTTAGGACGCCTTACAACTCATTAGAACACCTTACATCACCGTATGAAACCTTAAAACTCCATAATAAACCTAATGAATCCGTACGTGTCCTTTAAACATCGTACGACAGCTTAAGACATCTTAAGGATCTGTATGCCAAGTTAGCAACATGAAAAGCACGTTAGTATAATTTAGGACGCCTTACAACTCATAAGAACACCTTACATCACCGTACGAAACCTTAAAACTCCATAATAAACCTAATGAATCCGTACGAGTCCTTTAAACATCGTACGATAACTTAAGACATCTTAAGGCTCTGTATGCCAAATTAGCAACATGAAAAGCACGTTAGTATAATTTAGAACGCCTTACAACTCATAAGAACACCTTACATCACCGTACGAAACCTTAAAACTCCATAATAAACCTAATGAATCCGTACGAGTCCTTTAAACATCGTACGACAACTTAAGACATCTTAAGGCTCTGTATGCCAAATTAGCAACATGAAAAGCACGTTAGTATAATTTAGAACGCCTTACAACTCATAAGAACACCTTACATCACCGTACGAAACCTTAAAACTCCATAATAAACCTAATGAATCTGTACGAGTCCTTTGAACATCGTATGACAACTTAAGACATCTTAAGACTCTGTATGCCAAATTAGCAACATGAAAAGAACGTTAGTATAATTTAGGACGCCTTACAACTCATTAGAACACCTTACATCACCGTACGAAACCTTAAAACTCCATAATAAACCTAATGAATCCGTACGAGTCCTTTAAACATCGTACGACAACATAAGACATCTTAAGGCTCTGTATGCCAAATTAGCAACATGAAAAGAACGTTAGTATAATTTAGGACGCCTTACAACTCATTAGAACACCTTACATCACCGTACGAAACCTTAAAACTCCATAATAAACCTAACGAATCCGTACGAGTCCTTTAAACATCGTACGACAACATAAGACATCTTAAGGCTCTGTATGCCAAATTAGCAACATGAAAAGCACGTTAGTATAATTTAGAACGCCTTACAACTCCTAAGAACAACTTACATCACCGTACGAAACCTTAAAACTCCATAATAAACCTAATGAATCTGTACGAGTCCTTTGAACATCGTATGACAACTTAAGACATCTTAAGACTCTGTATGCCAAATTAGCAACATGAAAAGAACGTTAGTATAATTTAGGACGCCTTACAACTCATTAGAACACCTTACATCACCGTACGAAACCTTAAAACTCCATAATAAACCTAATGAATCCGTACGAGTCCTTTAAACATCGTACGACAACATAAGACATCTTAAGGCTCTGTATGCCAAATTAGCAACATGAAAAGAACGTTAGTATAATTTAGGACGCCTTACAACTCATTAGAACACCTTACATCACCGTACGAAACCTTAAAACTCCATAATAAACCTAATGAATCCGTACGAGTCCTTTAAACATCGTACGACAACATAAGACATCTTAAGGCTCTGTATGCCAAATTAGCAACATGAAAAGCACGTTAGTATAATTTAGAACGCCTTACAACTCCTAAGAACAACTTGCATCACCGTACGAAACCTTAAAACTCCATAATAAACCTATTGTATTCGTACGAGTCGTTTGATCATCGTACGACAACTTAGGACATCTAACTACTCTTTATGCCACATTAGCAACTCAAAAAGAACGTTAGTAAAATTTAAGACGCCTTACAACTCCTAAGGACACCTTACATCGCCGTACGAAACCTTAAAAGTCCATAATAAACCTAATGAATCCGTACGAGTCCTTTAAACATCGTACGACAACTTAAGACATCTTAAGGCTCTGTATGCCAAATTAGCAACATGAAAAGCACGTTAGTATAATTTAGAACGCCTTAAAACTCATAAGAACACCTTACATCACCGTACGAAACCTTAAAACTCCATAATAAACCTAATGAATCTGTACGAGTGCTTTGAACATCGTATGACAACTTAAGACAACTTAAGACTCTGTATGCCAAATTAGCAACATGAAAAGAACGTTAGTATAATTTAGGACGCCTTACAACTCATTAGAACACCTTACATCACCGTATGAAACCTTAAAACTCCATAATAAACCTAATGAATCCGTACGTGTCCTTTAAACATCGTACGACAGCTTAAGACATCTTAAGGATCTGTATGCCAAGTTAGCAACATGAAAAGCACGTTAGTATAATTTAGGACGCCTTACAACTCATAAGAACACCTTACATCACCGTACGAAACCTTAAAACTCCATAATAAACCTAATGAATCCGTACGAGATCTTTAAACATCGTACGATAACTTAAGACATCTTAAGGCTCTGTATGCCAAATTAGCAACATGAAAAGCACGTTAGTATAATTTAGAACGCCTTACAACTCATAAGAACACCTTACATCACCGTACGAAACCTTAAAACTCCATAATAAACCTAATGAATCCGTACGAGTCCTTTAAACATCGTACGACAACTTAAGACATCTTAAGGCTCTGTATGCCAAATTAGCAACATGAAAAGCACGTTAGTATAATTTAGAACGCCTTACAACTCATAAGAACACCTTACATCACTGTACGAAACCTTAAAACTCCATAATAAACCTAATGAATCTGTACGAGTCCTTTGAACATCGTATGACAACTTAAGACATCTTAAGGCTCTGTATGCCAAATTAGCAACATGAAAAGAACGTTAGTATAATTTAGGACGCCTTACAACTCATTAGAACACCTTACATCACCGTACGAAACCTTAAAACTCCATAATAAACCTAATGAATCCGTACGAGTCCTTTAAACATCGTACGACAACATAAGACATCTTAAGGCTCTGTATGCCAAATTAGCAACATGAAAAGAACGTTAGTATAATTTAGGACGCCTTACAACTCATTAGAACACCTTACATCACCGTACGAAACCTTAAAACTCCATAATAAACCTAATGAATCCGTACGAGTCCTTTAAACATCGTACGACAACATAAGACATCTTAAGGCTCTGTATGCCAAATTAGCAACATGAAAAGCACGTTAGTATAATTTAGAACGCCTTACAACTCCTAAGAACAACTTGCATCACCGTACGAAACCTTAAAACTCCATAATAAACCTATTGTATTCGTACGAGTCGTTTGATCATCGTACGACAACTTAGGACATCTAACTACTCTTTATGCCACATTAGCAACTCAAAAAGAACGTTAGTAAAATTTAAGACGCCTTACAACTCCTAAGGACACCTTACATCGCCGTACGAAACCTTAAAAGTCCATAATAAACCTAATGAATCCGTACGAGTCCTTTAAACATCGTACGACAACTTAAGACATCTTAAGGCTCTGTATGCCAAATTAGCAACATGAAAAGCACGTTAGTATAATTTAGAACGCCTTAAAACTCATAAGAACACCTTACATCACCGTACGAAACCTTAAAACTCCATAATAAACCTAATGAATCTGTACGAGTGCTTTGAACATCGTATGACAACTTAAGACAACTTAAGACTCTGTATGCCAAATTAGCAACATGAAAAGAACGTTAGTATAATTTAGGACGCCTTACAACTCATTAGAACACCTTACATCACCGTATGAAACCTTAAAACTCCATAATAAACCTAATGAATCCGTACGTGTCCTTTAAACATCGTACGACAGCTTAAGACATCTTAAGGATCTGTATGCCAAGTTAGCAACATGAAAAGCACGTTAGTATAATTTAGGACGCCTTACAACTCATAAGAACACCTTACATCACCGTACGAAACCTTAAAACTCCATAATAAACCTAATGAATCCGTACGAGATCTTTAAACATCGTACGATAACTTAAGACATCTTAAGGCTCTGTATGCCAAATTAGCAACATGAAAAGCACGTTAGTATAATTTAGAACGCCTTACAACTCATAAGAACACCTTACATCACCGTACGAAACCTTAAAACTCCATAATAAACCTAATGAATCCGTACGAGTCCTTTAAACATCGTACGACAACTTAAGACATCTTAAGGCTCTGTATGCCAAATTAGCAACATGAAAAGCACGTTAGTATAATTTAGAACGCCTTACAACTCATAAGAACACCTTACATCACTGTACGAAACCTTAAAACTCCATAATAAACCTAATGAATCTGTACGAGTCCTTTGAACATCGTATGACAACTTAAGACATCTTAAGACTCTGTATGCCAAATTAGCAACATGAAAAGAACGTTAGTATAATTTAGGACGCCTTACAACTCATTAGAACACCTTAGATCACCGTACGAAACCTTAAAACTCCATAATAAACCTAATGAATCCGTACGAGTCCTTTAAACATCGTACGACAACATAAGACATCTTAAGGCTCTGTATGCCAAATTAGCAACATGAAAAGAACGTTAGTATAATTTAGGACGCCTTACAACTCATTAGAACACCTTACATCACCGTACGAAACCTTAAAACTCCATAATAAACCTAATGAATCCGTACGAGTCCTTTAAACATCGTACGACAACATAAGACATCTTAAGGCTCTGTATGCCAAATTTGCAACATGAAAAGCACGTTAGTATAATTTAGAACGCCTTACAACTCCTAAGAACAACTTACATCACCGTACGAAACCTTAAAACTCCATAATAAACCTAATGAATCTGTACGAGTCCTTTGAACATCGTATGACAACTTAAGACATCTTAAGACTCTGTATGCCAAATTAGCAACATGAAAAGAACGTTAGTATAATTTAGGACGCCTTACAACTCATTAGAACACCTTACATCACCGTACGAAACCTTAAAACTCCATAATAAACCTAATGAATCCGTACGAGTCCTTTAAACATCGTACGACAACATAAGACATCTTAAGGCTCTGTATGCCAAATTAGCAACATGAAAAGAACGTTAGTATAATTTAGGACGCCTTACAACTCATTAGAACACCTTACATCACCGTACGAAACCTTAAAACTCCATAATAAACCTAATGAATCCGTACGAGTCCTTTAAACATCGTACGACAACATAAGACATCTTAAGGCTCTGTATGCCAAATTAGCAACATGAAAAGCACGTTAGTATAATTTAGAACGCCTTACAACTCCTAAGAACAACTTGCATCACCGTACGAAACCTTAAAACTCCATAATAAACCTATTGTATTCGTACGAGTCGTTTGATCATCGTACGACAACTTAGGACATCTAACTACTCTTTATGCCACATTAGCAACTCGAAAAGAACGTTAGTAAAATTTAAGACGCCTTACAACTCCTAAGGACACCTTACATCGCCGTACGAAACCTTAAAAGTCCATAATAAACCTAATGAATCCGTACGAGTCCTTTAAACATCGTACGACAACTTAAGACATCTTAAGGCTCTGTATGCCAAATTAGCAACATGAAAAGCACGTTAGTATAATTTAGAACGCCTTAAAACTCATAAGAACACCTTACATCACCGTACGAAACCTTAAAACTCCATAATAAACCTAATGAATCTGTACGAGTCCTTTGAACATCGTATGACAACTTAAGACATCTTAAGACTCTGTATGCCAAATTAGCAACATGAAAAGAACGTTAGTATAATTTAGGACGCCTTACAACTCATTAGAACACCTTACATCACCGTATGAAACCTTAAAACTCCATAATAAACCTAATGAATCCGTACGTGTCCTTTAAACATCGTACGACAGCTTAAGACATCTTAAGGATCTGTATGCCAAGTTAGCAACATGAAAAGCACGTTAGTATAATTTAGGACGCCTTACAACTCATAAGAACACCTTACATCACCGTACGAAACCTTAAAACTCTATAATAAACCTAATGAATCCGTACGAGTCCTTTAAACATCGTACGACAACTTAGGACATCTAACTACTCTTTATGCCACATTAGCAACTCGAAAAGAACGTTAGTAAAATTTAAGACGCCTTACAACTCCTAAGAACAACTTGCATCACCGTACGAAACCTTAAAACTCCATAATAAACCTATTGTATTCGTACGAGTCGTTTGATCATCGTACGACAACTTAGGACATCTAACTACTCTTTATGCCACATTAGCAACTCGAAAAGAACGTTAGTAAAATTTAAGACGCCTTACAACTCCTAAGGACACCTTACATCGCCGTACGAAACCTTAAAAGTCCATAATAAACCTAATGAATCCGTACGAGTCCTTTAAACATCGTACGACAACTTAGGACATCTTAAGGCTCTGTATGCCAAATTAGCAACATGAAAAGCACGTTAGTATAATTTAGAACGCCTTAAAACTCATAAGAACACCTTACATCACCGTACGAAACCTTAAAACTCCATAATAAACCTAATGAATCTGTACGAGTCCTTTGAACATCGTATGACAACTTAAGACATCTTAAGACTCTGTATGCCAAATTAGCAACATGAAAAGAACGTTAGTATAATTTAGGACGCCTTACAACTCATTAGAACACCTTACATCACCGTATGAAACCTTAAAACTCCATAATAAACCTAATGAATCCGTACGTGTCCTTTAAACATCGTACGACAGCTTAAGACATCTTAAGGATCTGTATGCCAAGTTAGCAACATGAAAAGCATGTTAGTATAATTTAGGACGCCTTACAACTCATAAGAACACCTTACATCACCGTACGAAACCTTAAAACTCTATAATAAACCTAATGAATCCGTACGAGTCCTTTAAACATCGTACGACAACTTAGGACATCTAACTACTCTTTATGCCACATTAGCAACTCGAAAAGAACGTTAGTAAAATTTAAGACGCCTTACAACTCCTAAGAACAACTTGCATCACCGTATGAAACCTTAAAACTCCATAATAAACCTATTGTATTCGTACGAGTCGTTTGATCATCGTACGACAACTTAGGACATCTAACTACTCTTTATGCCACATTAGCAACTCGAAAAGAACGTTAGTAAAATTTAAGACGCCTTACAACTCCTAAGGACACCTTACATCGCCGTACGAAACCTTAAAAGTCCATAATAAACCTAATGAATCCGTACGAGTCCTTTAAACATCGTACGACAACTTAGGACATCTTAAGGCTCTGTATGCCAAATTAGCAACATGAAAAGCACGTTAGTATAATTTAGGACGCCTTACAACTCATAAGAACACCTTACATCACCGTACGAAACCTTAAAACTCTATAATAAACCTAATGAATCCGTACGAGTCCTTTAAACATCGTACGACAACTTAAGACATCTTAAGGCTCTGTATGCCAAATTAGCAACATGAAAAGCACGTTAGTATAATTTAGAACGCCTTAAAAACTCATAAGAACACCTTACATCACCGTACGAAACCTTAAAACTCCATAATAAACCTAATGAATCTGTACGAGTCCTTTGAACATCGTATGACAACTTAAGACATCTTAAGACTCTGTATGCCAAATTAGCAACATGAAAAGAACGTTAGTATAATTTAGGACGCCTTACAACTCATTAGAACACCTTACATCACCGTATGAAACCTTAAAACTCCATAATAAACCTAATGAATCCGTACGTGTCCTTTAAACATCGTACGACAGCTTAAGACATCTTAAGGATCTGTATGCCAAGTTAGCAACATGAAAAGCATGTTAGTATAATTTAGGACGCCTTACAACTCATAAGAACACCTTACATCACCGTACAAAACCTTAAAACTCCATAATAAACCTAATGAATCCGTACGAGTCCTTTAAACATCGTACGATAACTTAAGACATCTTAAGGCTCCGTATGCCAAATTAGCAACATGAAAAGCACGTTAGTATAATTTAGAACGCCTTACAACTCATAAGAACACCTTACATCACCGTACGAAACCTTAAAACTCCATAATAAACCTAATGAATCCGTACGAGTCCTTTAAACATCGTACGACAACTTAGGACATCTAACTACTCTTTATGCCACATTAGCAACTCGAAAAGAACGTTAGTAAAATTTAAGACGCCTTACAACTCCTAAGAACAACTTGTATCACCGTACGAAACCTTAAAACTCCATAATAAACCTATTGTATTCGTACGAGTCGTTTGATCATCGTACGACAACTTAGGACATCTAACTACTCTTTATGCCACATTAGCAACTCGAAAAGAACGTTAGTAAAATTTAAGACGCCTTACAACTCCTAAGGACACCTTACATCGCCGTACGAAACCTTAAAAGTCCATAATAAACCTAATGAATCCGTACGAGTCCTTTAAACATAGTACGACAACTTAAGACATCTTAAGGCTCTGTATGCCAAATTAGCAACATGAAAAGCACGTTAGTATAATTTAGAACGCCTTAAAACTCATAAGAACACCTTACATCACCGTACGAAACCTTAAAACTCCATAATAAACCTAATGAATCTGTACGAGTCCTTTGAACATCGTATGACAACTTAAGACATCTTAAGACTCTGTATGCCAAATTAGCAACATGAAAAGAACGTTAGTATAATTTAGGACGCCTTACAACTCATTAGAACACCTTACATCACCGTATGAAACCTTAAAACTCCATAATAAACCTAATGAATCCGTACGTGTCCTTTAAACATCGTACGACAGCTTAAGACATCTTAAGGATCTGTATGCCAAGTTAGCAACATGAAAAGCACGTTAGTATAATTTAGGACGCCTTACAACTCATAAGAACACCTTACATCACCGTACGAAACCTTAAAACTCTATAATAAACCTAATGAATCCGTACGAGTCCTTTAAACATCGTACGATAACTTAAGACATCTTAAGGCTCTGTACGCCAAATTAGCAACATGAAAAGCACGTTAGTATAATTTAGAACGCCTTACAACTCATAAGAACACCTTACATCACCGTACGAAACCTTAAAACTCCATAATAAACCTAATGAATCCGTACGAGTCCTTTAAACATCGTACGACAACTTAGGACATCTAACTACTCTTTATGCCACATTAGCAACTCGAAAAGAACGTTAGTAAAATTTAAGACGCCTTACAACTCCTAAGGACACCTTACATCGCCGTACGAAACCTTAAAAGTCCATAATAAACCTAATGAATCCGTACGAGTCCTTTAAACATCGTACGACAACTTAAGACATCTTAAGGCTCTGTATGCCAAATTAGCAACATGAAAAGCACGTTAGTATAATTTAGAACGCCTTAAAAACTCATAAGAACACCTTACATCACCGTACGAAACCTTAAAACTCCATAATAAACCTAATGAATCCGTACGAGTCCTTTAAACATCGTACGATAACTTAAGACATCTTAAGGCTCTGTATGCCAAATTAGCAACATGAAAAGCACGTTAGTATAATTTAGAACGCCTTACAACTCATAAGAACACCTTACATCACCGTACGAAACCTTAAAACTCCATAATAAACCTAATGAATCCGTACGAGTCCTTTAAACATCGTACGACAACTTAGGACATCTAACTACTCTTTATGCCACATTAGCAACTCGAAAAGAACGTTAGTAAAATTTAAGACGCCTTACAACTCCTAAGAACAACTTGCATCACCGTACGAAACCTTAAAACTCCATAATAAACCTATTGTATTCGTACGAGTCGTTTGATCATCGTACGACAACTTAGGACATCTAACTACTCTTTATGCCACATTAGCAACTCGAAAAGAACGTTAGTAAAATTTAAGACGCCTTACAACTCCTAAGGACACCTTACATCGCCGTACGAAACCTTAAAAGTCCATAATAAACCTAATGAATCCGTACGAGTCCTTTAAACATAGTACGACAACTTAAGACATCTTAAGGCTCTGTATGCCAAATTAGCAACATGAAAAGCACGTTAGTATAATTTAGAACGCCTTAAAACTCATAAGAACACCTTACATCACCGTACGAAACCTTAAAACTCCATAATAAACCTAATGAATCTGTACGAGTCCTTTGAACATCGTATGACAACTTAAGACATCTTAAGACTCTGTATGCCAAATTAGCAACATGAAAAGAACGTTAGTATAATTTAGGACGCCTTACAACTCATTAGAACACCTTACATCACCGTATGAAACCTTAAAACTCCATAATGAACCTAATGAATCCGTACGAGTCCTTTAAACATTATAAGATAACTTAAGACATCTTAAGGCTCTGTATGCCAAATTAGCAACATGAAAAGCACGTTAGTATAATTTAGAACGCCTTACAACTCATAAGAACACCTTACATCACCGTACGAAACCTTAAAACTCCATAATAAACCTAATGAATCCGTACGTGTCCTTTAAACATCGTACGACAGCTTAAGACATCTTAAGGATCTGTATGCCAAGTTAGCAACATGAAAAGCACGTTAGTATAATTTAGGACGCCTTACAACTCATAAGAACACCTTACATCACCGTACGAAACCTTAAAACTCTATAATAAACCTAATGAATCCGTACGAGTCCTTTAAACATCGTACGATAACTTAAGACATCTTAAGGCTCTGTATGCCAAATTAGCAACATGAAAAGCACGTTAGTATAATTTAGAACGCCTTACAACTCATAAGAACACCTTACATCACCGTACGAAACCTTAAAACTCCATAATAAACCTAATGAATCCGTACGAGTCCTTTAAACATCGTACGACAACTTAGGACATCTAACTACTCTTTATGCCACATTAGCAACTCGAAAAGAACGTTAGTAAAATTTAAGACGCCTTACAACTCCTAAGGACACCTTACATCGCCGTACGAAACCTTAAAAGTCCATAATAAACCTAATGAATCCGTACGAGTCCTTTAAACATCGTACGACAACTTAAGACATCTTAAGGCTCTGTATGCCAAATTAGCAACATGAAAAGCACGTTAGTATAATTTAGAACGCCTTAAAAACTCATAAGAACACCTTACATCACCGTACGAAACCTTAAAACTCCATAATAAACCTAATGAATCTGTACGAGTCCTTTGAACATCGTATGACAACTTAAGACATCTTAAGACTCTGTATGCCAAATTAGCAACATGAAAAGAACGTTAGTATAATTTAGGACGCCTTACAACTCATTAGAACACCTTACATCACCGTATGAAACCTTAAAACTCCATAATAAACCTAATGAATCCGTACGTGTCCTTTAAACATCGTACGACAGCTTAAGACATCTTAAGGATCTGTATGCCAAGTTAGCAACATGAAAAGCATGTTAGTATAATTTAGGACGCCTTACAACTCATAAGAACACCTTACATCACCGTACGAAACCTTAAAACTCCATAATAAACCTAATGAATCCGTACGAGTCCTTTAAACATCGTACGATAACTTAAGACATCTTAAGGCTCTGTATGCCAAATTAGCAACATGAAAAGCACGTTAGTATAATTTAGAACGCCTTAAAACTCATAAGAACACCTTACATCACCGTACGAAACCTTAAAACTCCATAATAAACCTAATGAATCTGTACGAGTCCTTTGAACATCGTATGACAACTTAAGACATCTTAAGACTCTGTATGCCAAATTAGCAACATGAAAAGCACGTTAGTATAATTTAGAACGCCTTAAAAACTCATAAGAACACCTTACATCACCGTACGAAACCTTAAAACTCTATAATAAACCTAATGAATCCGTACGAGTCCTTTAAACATCGTACGACAACTTAGGACATCTAACTACTCTTTATGCCACATTAGCAACTCGAAAAGAACGTTAGTAAAATTTAAGACGCCTTACAACTCCTAAGAACAACTTGCATCACCGTACGAAACCTTAAAACTCCATAATAAACCTATTGTATTCGTACGAGTCGTTTGATCATCGTACGACAACTTAGGACATCTAACTACTCTTTATGCCACATTAGCAACTCGAAAAGAACGTTAGTAAAATTTAAGACGCCTTACAACTCCTAAGGACACCTTACATCGCCGTACGAAACCTTAAAAGTCCATAATAAACCTAATGAATCCGTACGAGTCCTTTAAACATCGTACGACAACTTAGGACATCTTAAGGCTCTGTATGCCAAATTAGCAACATGAAAAGCACGTTAGTATAATTTAGAACGCCTTAAAACTCATAAGAACACCTTACATCACCGTACGAAACCTTAAAACTCCATAATAAACCTAATGAATCTGTACGAGTCCTTTGAACATCGTATGACAACTTAAGACATCTTAAGACTCTGTATGCCAAATTAGCAACATGAAAAGAACGTTAGTATAATTTAGGACGCCTTACAACTCATTAGAACACCTTACATCACCGTATGAAACCTTAAAACTCCATAATAAACCTAATGAATCCGTACGTGTCCTTTAAACATCGTACGACAGCTTAAGACATCTTAAGGATCTGTATGCCAAGTTAGCAACATGAAAAGCACGTTAGTATAATTTAGGACGCCTTACAACTCATAAGAACACCTTACATCACCGTACGAAACCTTAAAACTCTATAATAAACCTAATGAATCCGTACGAGTCCTTTAAACATCGTACGACAACTTAAGACATCTTAAGGCTCTGTATGCCAAATTAGCAACATGCAAAGCACGTTAGTATAATTTAGAACGCCTTAAAAACTCATAAGAACACCTTACATCACCGTACGAAACCTTAAAACTCCATAATAAACCTAATGAATCTGTACGAGTCCTTTGAACATCGTATGACAACTTAAGACATCTTAAGACTCTGTATGCCAAATTAGCAACATGAAAAGAACGTTAGTATAATTTAGAACGCCTTACAACTCATTAGAACACCTTACATCACCGTATGAAACCTTAAAACTCCATAATAAACCTAATGAATCCGTACGTGTCCTTTAAACATCGTACGACAGCTTAAGACATCTTAAGGATCTGTATGCCAAGTTAGCAACATGAAAAGCATGTTAGTATAATTTAGGACGCCTTACAACTCATAAGAACACCTTACATCACCGTACAAAACCTTAAAACTCCATAATAAACCTAATGAATCCGTACGAGTCCTTTAAACATCGTACGATAACTTAAGACATCTTAAGGCTCCGTATGCCAAATTAGCAACATGAAAAGCACGTTAGTATAATTTAGAACGCCTTACAACTCATAAGAACACCTTACATCACCGTACGAAACCTTAAAACTCCATAATAAACCTAATGAATCCGTACGAGTCCTTTAAACATCGTACGACAACTTAGGACATCTAACTACTCTTTATGCCACATTAGCAACTCGAAAAGAACGTTAGTAAAATTTAAGACGCCTTACAACTCCTAAGAACAACTTGTATCACCGTACGAAACCTTGAAACTCCATAATAAACCTATTGTATTCGTACGAGTCGTTTGATCATCGTACGACAACTTAGGACATCTAACTACTCTTTATGCCACATTAGCAACTCGAAAAGAACGTTAGTAAAATTTAAGACGCCTTACAACTCCTAAGGACACCTTACATCGCCGTACGAAACCTTAAAAGTCCATAATAAACCTAATGAATCCGTACGAGTCCTTTAAACATAGTACGACAACTTAAGACATCTTAAGGCTCTGTATGCCAAATTAGCAACATGAAAAGCACGTTAGTATAATTTAGAACGCCTTAAAACTCATAAGAACACCTTACATCACCGTACGAAACCTTAAAACTCCATAATAAACCTAATGAATCTGTACGAGTCCTTTGAACATCGTATGACAACTTAAGACATCTTAAGACTCTGTATGCCAAATTAGCAACATGAAAAGAACGTTAGTATAATTTAGGACGCCTTACAACTCATTAGAACACCTTACATCACCGTATGAAACCTTAAAACTCCATAATAAACCTAATGAATCCGTACGTGTCCTTTAAACATCGTACGACAGCTTAAGACATCTTAAGGATCTGTATGCCAAGTTAGCAACATGAAAAGCACGTTAGTATAATTTAGGACGCCTTACAACTCATAAGAACACCTTACATCACCGTACGAAACCTTAAAACTCTATAATAAACCTAATGAATCCGTACGAGTCCTTTAAACATCGTACGATAACTTAAGACATCTTAAGGCTCTGTATGCCAAATTAGCAACATGAAAAGCACGTTAGTATAATTTAGAACGCCTTACAACTCATAAGAACACCTTACATCACCGTACGAAACCTTAAAACTCCATAATAAACCTAATGAATCCGTACGAGTCCTTTAAACATCGTACGACAACTTAGGACATCTAACTACTCTTTATGCCACATTAGCAACTCGAAAAGAACGTTAGTAAAATTTAAGACGCCTTACAACTCCTAAGGACACCTTACATCGCCGTACGAAACCTTAAAAGTCCATAATAAACCTAATGAATCCGTACGAGTCCTTTAAACATCGTACGACAACTTAAGACATCTTAAGGCTCTGTATGCCAAATTAGCAACATGAAAAGCACGTTAGTATAATTTAGAACGCCTTAAAAACTCATAAGAACACCTTACATCACCGTACGAAACCTTAAAACTCCATAATAAACCTAATGAATCTGTACGAGTCCTTTGAACATCGTATGACAACTTAAGACATCTTAAGACTCTGTATGCCAAATTAGCAACATGAAAAGAACGTTAGTATAATTTAGGACGCCTTACAACTCATTAGAACACCTTACATCACCGTATGAAACCTTAAAACTCCATAATAAACCTAATGAATCCGTACGTGTCCTTTAAACATCGTACGACAGCTTAAGACATCTTAAGGATCTGTATGCCAAGTTAGCAACATGAAAAGCATGTTAGTATAATTTAGGACGCCTTACAACTCATAAGAACACCTTACATCACCGTACGAAACCTTAAAACTCCATAATAAACCTAATGAATCCGTACGAGTCCTTTAAACATCGTACGATAACTTAAGACATCTTAAGGCTCTGTATGCCAAATTAGCAACATGAAAAGCACGTTAGTATAATTTAGAACGCCTTACAACTCATAAGAACACCTTACATCACCGTACGAAACCTTAAAACTCCATAATAAACCTAATGAATCCGTACGAGTCCTTTAAACATCGTACGACAACTTAGGACATCTAACTACTCTTTATGCCACATTAGCAACTCGAAAAGAACGTTAGTAAAATTTAAGACGCCTTACAACTCCTAAGAACAACTTGCATCACCGTACGAAACCTTAAAACTCCATAATAAACCTATTGTATTCGTACGAGTCGTTTGATCATCGTACGACAACTTAGGACATCTAACTACTCTTTATGCCACATTAGCAACTCGAAAAGAACGTTAGTAAAATTTAAGACGCCTTACAACTCCTAAGGACACCTTACATCGCCGTACGAAACCTTAAAAGTCCATAATAAACCTAATGAATCCGTACGAGTCCTTTAAACATAGTACGACAACTTAAGACATCTTAAGGCTCTGTATGCCAAATTAGCAACATGAAAAGCACGTTAGTATAATTTAGAACGCCTTAAAACTCATAAGAACACCTTACATCACCGTACGAAACCTTAAAACTCCATAATAAACCTAATGAATCTGTACGAGTCCTTTGAACATCGTATGACAACTTAAGACATCTTAAGACTCTGTATGCCAAATTAGCAACATGAAAAGAACGTTAGTATAATTTAGGACGCCTTACAACTCATTAGAACACCTTACATCACCGTATGAAACCTTAAAACTCCATAATGAACCTAATGAATCCGTACGAGTCCTTTAAACATTATAAGATAACTTAAGACATCTTAAGGCTCTGTATGCCAAATTAGCAACATGAAAAGCACGTTAGTATAATTTAGAACGCCTTACAACTCATAAGAACACCTTACATCACCGTACGAAACCTTAAAACTCCATAATAAACCTAATGAATCCGTACGTGTCCTTTAAACATCGTACGACAGCTTAAGACATCTTAAGGATCTGTATGCCAAGTTAGCAACATGAAAAGCACGTTAGTATAATTTAGGACGCCTTACAACTCATAAGAACACCTTACATCACCGTACGAAACCTTAAAACTCTATAATAAACCTAATGAATCCGTACGAGTCCTTTAAACATCGTACGATAACTTAAGACATCTTAAGGCTCTGTATGCCAAATTAGCAACATGAAAAGCACGTTAGTATAATTTAGAACGCCTTACAACTCATAAGAACACCTTACATCACCGTACGAAACCTTAAAACTCCATAATAAACCTAATGAATCCGTACGAGTCCTTTAAACATCGTACGACAACTTAGGACATCTAACTACTCTTTATGCCACATTAGCAACTCGAAAAGAACGTTAGTAAAATTTAAGACGCCTTACAACTCCTAAGGACACCTTACATCGCCGTACGAAACCTTAAAAGTCCATAATAAACCTAATGAATCCGTACGAGTCCTTTAAACATCGTACGACAACTTAAGACATCTTAAGGCTCTGTATGCCAAATTAGCAACATGAAAAGCACGTTAGTATAATTTAGAACGCCTTAAAAACTCATAAGAACACCTTACATCACCGTACGAAACCTTAAAACTCCATAATAAACCTAATGAATCTGTACGAGTCCTTTGAACATCGTATGACAACTTAAGACATCTTAAGACTCTGTATGCCAAATTAGCAACATGAAAAGAACGTTAGTATAATTTAGGACGCCTTACAACTCATTAGAACACCTTACATCACCGTATGAAACCTTAAAACTCCATAATAAACCTAATGAATCCGTACGTGTCCTTTAAACATCGTACGACAGCTTAAGACATCTTAAGGATCTGTATGCCAAGTTAGCAACATGAAAAGCATGTTAGTATAATTTAGGACGCCTTACAACTCATAAGAACACCTTACATCACCGTACGAAACCTTAAAACTCCATAATAAACCTAATGAATCCGTACGAGTCCTTTAAACATCGTACGATAACTTAAGACATCTTAAGGCTCTGTATGCCAAATTAGCAACATGAAAAGCACGTTAGTATAATTTAGAACGCCTTACAACTCATAAGAACACCTTACATCACCGTACGAAACCTTAAAACTCCATAATAAACCTAATGAATCCGTACGAGTCCTTTAAACATCGTACGACAACTTAGGACATCTAACTACTCTTTATGCCACATTAGCAACTCGAAAAGAACGTTAGTAAAATTTAAGACGCCTTACAACTCCTAAGAACAACTTGCATCACCGTACGAAACCTTAAAACTCCATAATAAACCTATTGTATTCGTACGAGTCGTTTGATCATCGTACGACAACTTAGGACATCTAACTACTCTTTATGCCACATTAGCAACTCGAAAAGAACGTTAGTAAAATTTAAGACGCCTTACAACTCCTAAGGACACCTTACATCGCCGTACGAAACCTTAAAAGTCCATAATAAACCTAATGAATCCGTACGAGTCCTTTAAACATCGTACGACAACTTAAGACATCTTAAGGCTCTGTATGCCAAATTAGCAACATGAAAAGCACGTTAGTATAATTTAGAACGCCTTAAAACTCATAAGAACACCTTACATCACCGTACGAAACCTTAAAACTCCATAATAAACCTAATGAATCTGTACGAGTCCTTTGAACATCGTATGACAACTTAAGACATCTTAAGACTCTGTATGCCAAATTAGCAACATGAAAAGAACGTTAGTATAATTTAGGACGCCTTACAACTCATTAGAACACCTTACATCACCGTATGAAACCTTAAAACTCCATAATAAACCTAATGAATCCGTACGAGTCCTTTAAACATTGTAAGATAACTTAAGACATCTTAAGGCTCTGTATGCCAAATTAGCAACATGAAAAGCACGTTAGTATAATTTAGAACGCCTTACAACTCATAAGAACACCTTACATCACCGTACGAAACCTTAAAACTCCATAATAAACCTAATGAATCCGTACGAGTCCTTTAAACATCGTACGACAACTTAAGACATCTTAAGGCTCTGTATGCCAAATTAGCAACATGAAAAGCACGTTAGTATAATTTAGGACGCCTTACAACTCATAAGAACACCTTACATCACCGTACGAAACCTTAAAACTCCATAATAAACCTAATGAATCCGTACGAGTCCTTTAAACATCGTACGATAACTTAAGACATCTTAAGGCTCTGTATGCCAAATTAGCAACATGAAAAGCACGTTAGTATAATTTAGAACGCCTTACAACTCATAAGAACACCTTACATCACCGTACGAAACCTTAAAACTCCATAATAAACCTAATGAATCCGTACGAGTCCTTTAAACATCGTACGACAACATAAGACATCTTAAGGCTCTGTATGCCAAATTAGCAACATGAAAAGAACGTTAGTATAATTTAGGACGCCTTACAACTCATTAGAACACCTTACATCACCGTACGAAACCTTAAAACTCCATAATAAACCTAATGAATCCGTACGAGTCCTTTAAACATCGTACGACAACATAAGACATCTTAAGGCTCTGTATGCCAAATTAGCAACATGAAAAGCACGTTAGTATAATTTAGAACGCCTTACAACTCCTAAGAACAACTTGCATCACCGTACGAAACCTTAAAACTCCATAATAAACCTATTGTATTCGTACGAGTCGTTTGATCATCGTACGACAACTTAGGACATCTAACTACTCTTTATGCCACATTAGCAACTCGAAAAGAACGTTAGTAAAATTTAAGACGCCTTACAACTCCTAAGGACACCTTACATCGCCGTACGAAACCTTAAAAGTCCATAATAAACCTAATGAATCCGTACGAGTCCTTTAAACATCGTACGGCAACTTAAGACATCTTAAGGCTCTGTATGCCAAATTAGCAACATGAAAAGCACGTTAGTATAATTTAGAACGCCTTAAAACTCATAAGAACACCTTACATCACCGTACGAAACCTTAAAACTCCATAATAAACCTAATGAATCTGTACGAGTCCTTTGAACATCGTATGACAACTTAAGACATCTTAAGGCTCTGTATGCCAAATTAGCAACATGAAAAGAACGTTAGTATAATTTAGGACGCCTTACAACTCATTAGAACACCTTACATCACCGTATGAAACCTTAAAACTCCATAATAAACCTAATGAATCCGTACGTGTCCTTTAAACATCGTACGACAGCTTAAGACATCTTAAGGATCTGTATGCCAAGTTAGCAACATGAAAAGCACGTTAGTATAATTTAGGACGCCTTACAACTCATAAGAACACCTTACATCACCGTACGAAACCTTAAAACTCCATAATAAACCTAATGAATCCGTACGAGTCCCTTAAACATCGTACGACAACATAAGACATCTTAAGGCTCTGTATGCCAAATTAGCAACATGAAAAGAACGTTAGTATAATTTAGGACGCCTTACAACTCATTAGAACACCTTACATCACCGTACGAAACCTTAAAACTCCATAATAAACCTAATGAATCCGTACGAGTCCTTTAAACATCGTACGACAACATAAGACATCTTAAGGCTCTGTATGCCAAATTAGCAACATGAAAAGCACGTTAGTATAATTTAGAACGCCTTACAACTCCTAAGAACAACTTGCATCACCGTACGAAACCTTAAAACTCCATAATAAACCTATTGTATTCGTACGAGTCGTTTGATCATCGTACGACAACTTAGGACATCTAACTACTCTTTATGCCACATTAGCAACTCGAAAAGAACGTTAGTAAAATTTAAGACGCCTTACAACTCCTAAGGACACCTTACATCGCCGTACGAAACCTTAAAAGTCCATAATAAACCTAATGAATCCGTACGAGTCCTTTAAACATCGTACGGCAACTTAAGACATCTTAAGGCTCTGTATGCCAAATTAGCAACATGAAAAGCACGTTAGTATAATTTAGAACGCCTTAAAACTCATAAGAACACCTTACATCACCGTACGAAACCTTAAAACTCCATAATAAACCTAATGAATCTGTACGAGTCCTTTGAACATCGTATGACAACTTAAGACATCTTAAGACTCTGTATGCCAAATTAGCAACATGAAAAGAACGTTAGTATAATTTAGGACGCCTTACAACTCATTAGAACACCTTACATCACCGTATGAAACCTTAAAACTCCATAATAAACCTAATGAATCCGTACGTGTCCTTTAAACATCGTACGACAGCTTAAGACATCTTAAGGATCTGTATGCCAAGTTAGCAACATGAAAAGCACGTTAGTATAATTTAGGACGCCTTACAACTCATAAGAACACCTTACATCACCGTACGAAACCTTAAAACTCCATAATAAACCTAATGAATCCGTACGAGTCCTTTAAACATCGTACGATAACTTAAGACATCTTAAGGCTCTGTATGCCAAATTAGCAACATGAAAAGCACGTTAGTATAATTTAGAACGCCTTACAACTCATAAGAACACCTTACATCACCGTACGAAACCTTAAAACTCCATAATAAACCTAATGAATCCGTACGAGTCCTTTAAACATCGTACGACAACTTAAGACATCTTAAGGCTCTGTATGCCAAATTAGCAACATGAAAAGCACGTTAGTATAATTTAGAACGCCTTACAACTCATAAGAGCACCTTACATCACCGTAAGAAACCTTAAAACTCCATAATAAACCTAATGAATCTGTACGAGTCCTTTGAACATCGTATGACAACTTAAGACATCTTAAGACTCTGTATGCCAAATTAGCAACATGAAAAGAACGTTAGTATAATTTAGGACGCCTTACAACTCATTAGAACACCTTACATCACCGTACGAAACCTTAAAACTCCATAATAAACCTAATGAATCTGTACGAGTCCTTTAAACATCGTACGACAACATAAGACATCTTAAGGCTCTGTATGCCAAATTAGCAACATAAAAAGAACGTTAGTATAATTTAGGACGCCTTACAACTCATTAGAACACCTTACATCACCGTACGAAACCTTAAAACTCCATAATAAACCTAATGAATCCGTACGAGTCCTTTAAACATCGTACGACAACATAAGACATCTTAAGGCTCTGTATGCCAAATTAGCAACATGAAAAGCACGTTAGTATAATTTAGAACGCCTTACAACTCCTAAGAACAACTTACATCACCGTACGAAACCTTAAAACTCCATAATAAACCTAATGAATCTGTACGAGTCCTTTGAACATCGTATGACAACTTAAGACATCTTAAGACTCTGTATGCCAAATTAGCAACATGAAAAGAACGTTAGTATAATTTAGGACGCCTTACAACTCATTAGAACACCTTACATCACCGTACGAAACCTTAAAACTCCATAATAAACCTAATGAATCCGTACGAGTCCTTTAAACATCGTACGACAACATAAGACATCTTAAGGCTCTGTATGCCAAATTAGCAACATGAAAAGCACGTTAGTATAATTTAGAACGCCTTACAACTCCTAAGAACAACTTACATCACCGTACGAAACCTTAAAACTCCATAATAAACCTAATGAATCTGTACGAGTCCTTTGAACATCGTATGACAACTTAAGACATCTTAAGACTCTGTATGCCAAATTAGCAACATGAAAAGAACGTTAGTATAATTTAGGACGCCTTACAACTCATTAGAACACCTTACATCACCGTACGAAACCTTAAAACTCCATAATAAACCTAATGAATCCGTACGAGTCCTTTGAACATCGTACGACAACATAAGACATCTTAAGGCTCTGTATGCCAAATTAGCAACATAAAAAGAACGTTAGTATAATTTAGGACGCCTTACAACTCATTAGAACACCTTACATCACCGTACGAAACCTTAAAACTCCATAATAAACCTAATGAATCCGAACGAGTCCTTTAAACATCGTACGACAACATAAGACATCTTAAGGCTCTGTATGCCAAATTAGCAACATGAAAAGCACGTTAGTATAATTTAGAACGACTTACAACTCCTAAGAACAACTTACATCACCGTACGAAACCTTAAAACTCCATAATAAACCTAATGAATCTGTACGAGTCCTTTGAACATCGTATGACAACTTAAGACATCTTAAGGCTCTGTATGCCAAATTAGCAACATGAAAAGAACGTTAGTATAATTTAGGACGCCTTACAACTCATTAGAACACCTTACATCACCGTACGAAACCTTAAAACTCCATAATAAACCTAATGAATCCGTACGAGTCCTTTAAACATCGTACGACAACATAAGACATCTTAAGGCTCTGTATGCCAAATTAGCAACATGAAAAGCACGTTAGTATAATTTAGAACGCCTTACAACTCCTAAGAACAACTTACATCACCGTACGAAACCTTAAAACTCCATAATAAACCTAATGAATCTGTACGAGTCCTTTGAACATCGTATGACAACTTAAGACATCTTAAGACTCTGTATGCCAAATTAGCAACATGAAAAGAACGTTAGTATAATTTAGGACGCCTTACAACTCATTAGAACACCTTACATCACCGTACGAAACCTTAAAACTCCATAATAAACCTAATGAATCCGTACGAGACCTTTGAACATCGTACGACAACATAAGACATCTTAAGGCTCTGTATGCCAAATTAGCAACATAAAAAGAACGTTAGTATAATTTAGGACGCCTTACAACTCATTAGAACACCTTACATCACCGTACGAAACCTTAAAACTCCATAATAAACCTAATGAATCCGTACGAGTCCTTTAAACATCGTACGACAACATAAGACATCTTAAGGCTCTGTATGCCAAATTAGCAACATGAAAAGCACGTTAGTATAATTTAGAACGCCTTACAACTCCTAAGAACAACTTACATCACCGTACGAAACCTTAAAACTCCATAATAAACCTAATGAATCTGTACGAGTCCTTTGAACATCGTATGACAACTTAAGACATCTTAAGACTCTGTATGCCAAGTTAGCAACATGAAAAGAACGTTAGTATAATTTAGGACGCCTTACAACTCATTAGAACACCTTACATCACCGTACGAAACCTTAAAACTCCATAATAAACCTAATGAATCCGTACGAGTCCTTTAAACATCGTACGACAACATAAGACATCTTAAGGCTCTGTATGCCAAATTAGCAACATGAAAAGCACGTTAGTATAATTTAGAACGCCTTACAACTCCTAAGAACAACTTACATCACCGTACGAAACCTTAAAACTCCATAATAAACCTAATGAATCTGTACGAGTCCTTTGAACATCGTATGACAACTTAAGACATCTTAAGACTCTGTATGCCAAATTAGCAACATGAAAAGAACGTTAGTATAATTTAGGACGCCTTACAACTCATTAGAACACCTTACATCACCGTACGAAACCTTAAAACTCCATAATAAACCTAATGAATCCGTACGAGTCCTTTGAACATCGTACGACAACATAAGACATCTTAAGGCTCTGTATGCCAAATTAGCAACATAAAAAGAACGTTAGTATAATTTAGGACGCCTTACAACTCATTAGAACACCTTACATCACCGTACGAAACCTTAAAACTCCATAATAAACCTAATGAATCCGTACGAGTCCTTTAAACATCGTACGACAACATAAGACATCTTAAGGCTCTGTATGCCAAATTAGCAACATGAAAAGCACGTTAGTATAATTTAGAACGCCTTACAACTCCTAAGAACAACTTACATCACCGTACGAAACCTTAAAACTCCATAATAAACCTAATGAATCTGTACGAGTCCTTTGAACATCGTATGACAACTTAAGACATCTTAAGACTCTGTATGCCAAATTAGCAACATGAAAAGAACGTTAGTATAATTTAGGACGCCTTACAACTCATTAGAACACCTTACATCACCGTATGAAACCTTAAAACTCCATAATAAACCTAATGAATCCGTACGTGTCCTTTAAACATCGTACGACAGCTTAAGACATCTTAAGGATCTGTATGCCAAGTTAGCAACATGAAAAGCACGTTAGTATAATTTAGGACGCCTTACAACTCATAAGAACACCTTACATCACCGTACGAAACCTTAAAACTCCATAATAAACCTAATGAATCCGTACGAGTCCTTTAAACATCGTACGATAACTTAAGACATCTTAAGGCTCTGTATGCCAAATTAGCAACATGAAAAGCACGTTAGTATAATTTAGAACGCCTTACAACTCATAAGAACACCTTACATCACCGTACGAAACCTTAAAACTCCATAATAAACCTAATGAATCCGTACGAGTCCTTTAAACATCGTACGACAACTTAAGACATCTTAAGGCTCTGTATGCCAAATTAGCAACATGAAAAGCACGTTAGTATAATTTAGAACGCCTTACAACTCATAAGAGCACCTTACATCACCGTAAGAAACCTTAAAACTCCATAATAAACCTAATGAATCTGTACGAGTCCTTTGAACATCGTATGACAACTTAAGACATCTTAAGACTCTGTATGCCAAATTAGCAACATGAAAAGAACGTTAGTATAATTTAGGACGCCTTACAACTCATTAGAACACCTTACATCACCGTACGAAACCTTAAAACTCCATAATAAACCTAATGAATCTGTACGAGTCCTTTAAACATCGTACGACAACATAAGACATCTTAAGGCTCTGTATGCCAAATTAGCAACATAAAAAGAACGTTAGTATAATTTAGGACGCCTTACAACTCATTAGAACACCTTACATCACCGTACGAAACCTTAAAACTCCATAATAAACCTAATGAATCCGTACGAGTCCTTTAAACATCGTACGACAACATAAGACATCTTAAGGCTCTGTATGCCAAATTAGCAACATGAAAAGCACGTTAGTATAATTTAGAACGCCTTACAACTCCTAAGAAAAACTTACATCACCGTACGAAACCTTAAAACTCCATAATAAACCTAATGAATCTGTACGAGTCCTTTGAACATCGTAAGACAACTTAAGACATCTTAAGACTCTGTATGCCAAAATAGCAACATGAAAAGAACGTTAGTATAATTTAGGACGCCTTACAACTCATTAGAACACCTTACATCACCGTACGAAACCTTAAAACTCCATAATAAACCTAATGAATCCGTACGAGTCCTTTAAACATCGTACGACAACATAAGACATCTTAAGGCTCTGTATGCCAAATTAGCAACATGAAAAGCACGTTAGTATAATTTAGAACGCCTTACAACTCCTAAGAACAACTTACATCACCGTACGAAACCTTAAAACTCAATAATAAACCTAATGAATCTGTACGAGTCCTTTGAACATCGTATGACAACTTAAGACATCTTAAGACTCTGTATGCCAAATTAGCAACATGAAAAGAACGTTAGTATAATTTAGGACGCCTTACAACTCATTAGAACACCTTACATCACCGTACGAAACCTTAAAACTCCATAATAAACCTAATGAATCCGTACGAGTCCTTTGAACATCGTACGACAACATAAGACATCTTAAGGCTCTGTATGCCAAATTAGCAACATAAAAAGAACGTTAGTATAATTTAGGACGCCTTACAACTCATTAGAACACCTTACATCACCGTACGAAACCTTAAAACTCCATAATAAACCTAATGAATCCGTACGAGTCCTTTAAACATCGTACGACAACATAAGACATCTTAAGGCTCTGTATGCCAAATTAGCAACATGAAAAGCACGTTAGTATAATTTAGAACGCCTTACAACTCCTAAGAACAACTTACATCACGTACGAAACCTTAAAACTCCATAATAAACCTAATGAATCTGTACGAGTCCTTTGAACATCGTATGACAACTTAAGACATCTTAAGACTCTGTATGCCAAATTAGCAACATGAAAAGAACGTTAGTATAATTTAGGACGCCTTACAACTCATTAGAACACCTTACATCACCGTACGAAACCTTAAAACTCCATAATAAACCTAATGAATCCGTACGAGTCCTTTAAACATCGTACGACAACATAAGACATCTTAAGGCTCTGTATGCCAAATTAGCAACATGAAAAGCACGTTAGTATAATTTAGAACGCCTTACAACTCCTAAGAACAACTTACATCACCGTACGAAACCTTAAAACTCCATAATAAACCTAATGAATCTGTACGAGTCCTTTGAACATCGTATGACAACTTAAGACATCTTAAGACTCTGTATGCCAAATTAGCAACATGAAAAGAACGTTAGTATAATTTAGGACGCCTTACAACTCATTAGAACACCTTACATCACCGTACGAAACCTTAAAACTCCATAATAAACCTAATGAATCCGTACGAGTCCTTTAAACATCGTACGACAACATAAGACATCTTAAGGCTCTGTATGCCAAATTAGCAACATGAAAAGCACGTTAGTATAATTTAGAACGCCTTACAACTCCTAAGAACAAATTGCATCACCGTACGAAACCTTAAAACTCCATAATAAACCTATTGTATTCGTACGAGTCGTTTGATCATCGTACGACAACTTAGGACATCTAACTACTCTTTATGCCACATTAGCAACTCGAAAAGAACGTTAGTAAAATTTAAGACGCCTTACAACTCCTAAGGACACCTTACATCGCCGTACGAAACCTTAAAAGTCCATAATAAACCTAATGAATCCGTACGAGTCCTTTAAACATCGTACGACAACTTAAGACATCTTAAGGCTCGGTATGCCAAATTAGCAACATGAAAAGCACGTTAGTATAATTTAGAACGCCTTACAACTCATAAGAACACCTTACATCACCGTACGAAACCTTAAAACTCCATAATAAACCTAATGAATCCGTACGAGTCCTTTAAACATCGTACGACAACATAAGACATCTTAAGGCTCTGTATGCCAAATTAGCAACATGAAAAGAACGTTAGTATAATTTAGGACGCCTTACAACTCATTAGAACACCTTACATCACCGTACGAAACCTTAAAACTCCATAATAAACCTAATGAATCCGTACGAGTCCTTTAAACATCGTACGACAACATAAGACATCTTAAGGCTCTGTATGCCAAATTAGCAACATGAAAAGAACGTTAGTATAATTTAGGACGCCTTACAACTCATTAGAACACCTTACATCACCGTACGAAACCTTAAAACTCCATAATAAACCTAATGAATCCGTACGAGTCCTTTAAACATCGTACGACAACATAAGACATCTTAAGGCTCTGTATGCCAAATTAGCAACATGAAAAGAACGTTAGTATAATTTAGGACGCCTTACAACTCATTAGAACACCTTACATCACCGTACGAAACCTTAAAACTCCATAATAAACCTAATGAATCCGTACGAGTCCTTTAAACATCGTACGACAACATAAGACATCTTAAGGCTCTGTATGCCAAATTAGCAACATGAAAAGCACGTTAGTATAATTTAGAACGCCTTACAACTCCTAAGAACAACTTGCATCACCGTACGAAACCTTAAAACTCCATAATAAACCTATTGTATTCGTACGAGTCGTTTGATCATCGTACGACAACTTAGGACATCTAAATACTCTTTATGCCACATTAGCAACTCGAAAAGAACGTTAGTAAAATTTAAGACGCCTTACAACTCCTAAGGACACCTTACATCGCCGTACGAAACCTTAAAAGTCCATAATAAACCTAATGAATCCGTACGAGTCCTTTAAACATCGTACGACAACTTAAGACATCTTAAGGCTCTGTATGCCAAATTAGCAACATGAAAAGCACGTTAGTATAATTTAGAACGCCTTAAAACTCATAAGAACACCTTACATCACCGTACGAAACCTTAAAACTCCATAATAAACCTAATGAATCTGTACGAGTCCTTTGAACATCGTATGACAACTTAAGACATCTTAAGACTCTGTATGCCAAATTAGCAACATGAAAAGAACGTTAGTATAATTTAGGACACCTTACAACTCATTAGAACACCTTACATCACCGTATGAAACCTTAAAACTCCATAATAAACCTAATGAATCCGTACGTGTCCTTTAAACATCGTACGACAGCTTAAGACATCTTAAGGATCTGTATGCCAAGTTAGCAACATGAAAAGCACGTTAGTATAATTTAGGACGCCTTACAACTCATAAGAACACCTTACATCACCGTACGAAACCTTAAAACTCCATAATAAACCTAATGAATCCGTACGAGTCCTTTAAACATCGTACGATAACTTAAGACATCTTAAGGCTCTGTATGCCAAATTAGCAACATGAAAAGCACGTTAGTATAATTTAGAACGCCTTACAACTCATAAGAACACCTTACATCACCGTACGAAACCTTAAAACTCCATAATAAACCTAATGAATCCGTACGAGTCCTTTAAACATCGTACGACAACATAAGACATCTTAAGGCTCTGTATGCCAAATTAGCAACATAAAAAGAACGTTAGTATAATTTAGGACGCCTTACAACTCATTAGAACACCTTACATCACCGTACGAAACCTTAAAACTCCATAATAAACCTAATGAATCCGTACGAGTCCTTTAAACATCGTACGACAACATAAGACATCTTAAGGCTCTGTATGCCAAATTAGCAACATGAAAAGCACGTTAGTATAATTTAGAACGCCTTACAACTCCTAAGAACAACTTACATCACCGTACGAAAACTTAAAACTCCATAATAAACCTAATGAATCTGTACGAGTCCTTTGAACATCGTATGACAACTTAAGACATCTTAAGACTCTGTATGCCAAATTAGCAACATGAAAAGAACGTTAGTATAATTTAGGACGCCTTACAACTCATTAGAACACCTTACATCACCGTACGAAACCTTAAAACTCCATAATAAACCTAATGAATCCGTACGAGTCCTTTAAACATCGTACGACAACATAAGACATCTTAAGGCTCTGTATGCCAAATTAGCAACATGAAAAGAACGTTAGTATAATTTAGGACGCCTTACAACTCATTAGAACACCTTACATCACCGTACGAAACCTTAAAACTCCATAATAAACCTAATGAATCCGTACGAGTCCTTTAAACATCGTACGACAACATAAGACATCTTAAGGCTCTGTATGCCAAATTAGCAACATGAAAAGCACGTTAGTATAATTTAGAACGCCTTACAACTCCTAAGAACAACTTACATCACCGTACGAAAACTTAAAACTCCATAATAAACCTAATGAATCTGTACGAGTCCTTTGAACATCGTATGACAACTTAAGACATCTTAAGACTCTGTATGCCAAATTAGCAACATGAAAAGAACGTTAGTATAATTTAGGACGCCTTACAACTCATTAGAACACCTTACATCACCGTACGAAACCTTAAAACTCCATAATAAACCTAATGAATCCGTACGAGTCCTTTAAACATCGTACGACAACATAAGACATCTTAAGGCTCTGTATGCCAAATTAGCAACATGAAAAGAACGTTAGTATAATTTAGGACGCCTTACAACTCATTAGAACACCTTACATCACCGTACGAAACCTTAAAACTCCATAATAAACCTAATGAATCCGTACGAGTCCTTTAAACATCGTACGACAACATAAGACATCTTAAGGCTCTGTATGCCAAATTAGCAACATGAAAAGCACGTTAGTATAATTTAGAACGCCTTACAACTCCTAAGAACAACTTGCATCACCGTACGAAACCTTAAAACTCCATAATAAACCTATTGTATTCGTACGAGTCGTTTGATCATCGTACGACAACTTAGGACATCTAACTACTCTTTATGCCACATTAGCAACTCGAAAAGAACGTTAGTAAAATTTAAGACGCCTTACAACTCCTAAGGACACCTTACATCGCCGTACGAAACCTTAAAAGTCCATAATAAACCTAATGAATCCGTACGAGTCCTTTAAACATCGTACGACAACTTAAGACATCTTAAGGCTCTGTATGCCAAATTAGCAACATGAAAAGCACGTTAGTATAATTTAGAACGCCTTACAACTCATAAGAACACCTTACATCACCGTACGAAACCTTAAAACTCCATAATAAACCTAATGAATCCGTACGAGTCCTTTAAACATCGTACGACAACATAAGACATCTTAAGGCTCTGTATGCCAAATTAGCAACATGAAAAGAACGTTAGTATAATTTAGGACGCCTTACAACTCATTAGAACACCTTACATCACCGTACGAAACCTTAAAACTCCATAATAAACCTAATGAATCCGTACGAGTCCTTTAAACATCGTACGACAACATAAGACATCTTAAGGCTCTGTATGCCAAATTAGCAACATGAAAAGAACGTTAGTATAATTTAGGACGCCTTACAACTCATTAGAACACCTTACATCACCGTACGAAACCTTAAAACTCCATAATAAACCTAATGAATCCGTACGAGTCCTTTAAACATCGTACGACAACATAAGACATCTTAAGGCTCTGTATGCCAAATTAGCAACATGAAAAGCACGTTAGTATAATTTAGAACGCCTTACAACTCCTAAGAACAACTTGCATCACCGTACGAAACCTTAAAACTCCATAATAAACCTATTGTATTCGTACGAGTCGTTTGATCATCGTACGACAACTTAGGACATCTAACTACTCTTTATGCCACATTAGCAACTCGAAAAGAACGTTAGTAAAATTTAAGACGCCTTACAACTCCTAAGGACACCTTACATCGCCGTACGAAACCTTAAAAGTCCATAATAAACCTAATGAATCCGTACGAGTCCTTTAAACATCGTACGACAACTTAAGACATCTTAAGGCTCTGTATGCCAAATTAGCAACATGAAAAGCACGTTAGTATAATTTAGAACGCCTTAAAACTCATAAGAACACCTTACATCACCGTACGAAACCTTAAAACTCCATAATAAACCTAATGAATATGTACGAGTCCTTTGAACATCGTATGACAACTTAAGACATCTTAAGACTCTGTATGCCAAATTAGCAACATGAAAAGAACGTTAGTATAATTTAGGACACCTTACAACTCATTAGAACACCTTACATCACCGTATGAAACCTTAAAACTCCATAATAAACCTAATGAATCCGTACGTGTCCTTTAAACATCGTACGACAGCTTAAGACATCTTAAGGATCTGTATGCCAAGTTAGCAACATGAAAAGCACGTTAGTATAATTTAGGACGCCTTACAACTCATAAGAACACCTTACATCACCGTACGAAACCTTAAAACTCCATAATAAACCTAATGAATCCGTACGAGTCCTTTAAACATCGTACGATAACTTAAGACATCTTAAGGCTCTGTATGCCAAATTAGCAACATGAAAAGCACGTTAGTATAATTTAGAACGCCTTACAACTCATAAGAACACCTTACATCACCGTACGAAACCTTAAAACTCCATAATAAACCTAATGAATCCGTACGAGTCCTTTAAACATCGTACGACAACATAAGACATCTTAAGGCTCTGTATGCCAAATTAGCAACATAAAAAGAACGTTAGTATAATTTAGGACGCCTTACAACTCATTAGAACACCTTACATCACCGTACGAAACCTTAAAACTCCATAATAAACCTAATGAATCCGTACGAGTCCTTTAAACATCGTACGACAACATAAGACATCTTAAGGCTCTGTATGCCAAATTAGCAACATGAAAAGCACGTTAGTATAATTTAGAACGCCTTACAACTCCTAAGAACAACTTACATCACCGTACGAAAACTTAAAACTCCATAATAAACCTAATGAATCTGTACGAGTCCTTTGAACATCGTATGACAACTTAAGACATCTTAAGACTCTGTATGCCAAATTAGCAACATGAAAAGAACGTTAGTATAATTTAGGACGCCTTACAACTCATTAGAACACCTTACATCACCGTACGAAACCTTAAAACTCCATAATAAACCTAATGAATCCGTACGAGTCCTTTAAACATCGTACGACAACATAAGACATCTTAAGGCTCTGTATGCCAAATTAGCAACATGAAAAGAACGTTAGTATAATTTAGGACGCCTTACAACTCATTAGAACACCTTACATCACCGTACGAAACCTTAAAACTCCATAATAAACCTAATGAATCCGTACGAGTCCTTTAAACATCGTACGACAACATAAGACATCTTAAGGCTCTGTATGCCAAATTAGCAACATGAAAAGCACGTTAGTATAATTTAGAACGCCTTACAACTCCTAAGAACAACTTGCATCACCGTACGAAACCTTAAAACTCCATAATAAACCTATTGTATTCGTACGAGTCGTTTGATCATCGTACGACAACTTAGGACATCTAACTACTCTTTATGCCACATTAGCAACTCGAAAAGAACGTTAGTAAAATTTAAGACGCCTTACAACTCCTAAGGACACCTTACATCGCCGTACGAAACCTTAAAAGTCCATAATAAACCTAATGAATCCGTACGAGTCCTTTAAACATCGTACGACAACTTAAGACATCTTAAGGCTCTGTATGCCAAATTAGCAACATGAAAAGCACGTTAGTATAATTTAGAACGCCTTACAACTCATAAGAACACCTTACATCACCGTACGAAACCTTAAAACTCCATAATAAACCTAATGAATCCGTACGAGTCCTTTAAACATCGTACGACAACATAAGACATCTTAAGGCTCTGTATGCCAAATTAGCAACATGAAAAGAACGTTAGTATAATTTAGGACGCCTTACAACTCATTAGAACACCTTACATCACCGTACGAAACCTTAAAACTCCATAATAAACCAAATGAATCCGTACGAGTCCTTTAAACATCGTACGACAACATAAGACATCTTAAGGCTCTGTATGCCAAATTAGCAACATGAAAAGAACGTTAGTATAATTTAGGACGCCTTACAACTCATTAGAACACCTTACATCACCGTACGAAACCTTAAAACTCCATAATAAACCTAATGAATCCGTACGAGTCCTTTAAACATCGTACGACAACATAAGACATCTTAAGGCTCTGTATGCCAAATTAGCAACATGAAAAGCACGTTAGTATAATTTAGAACGCCTTACAACTCCTAAGAACAACTTGCATCACCGTACGAAACCTTAAAACTCCATAATAAACCTATTGTATTCGTACGAGTCGTTTGATCATCGTACGACAACTTAGGACATCTAACTACTCTTTATGCCACATTAGCAACTCGAAAAGAACGTTAGTAAAATTTAAGACGCCTTACAACTCCTAAGGACACCTTACATCGCCGTACGAAACCTTAAAAGTCCATAATAAACCTAATGAATCCGTACGAGTCCTTTAAACATCGTACGATAACTTAAGACATCTTAAGGCTCTGTATGCCAAATTAGCAACATGAAAAGCACGTTAGTATAATTTAGAACGCCTTACAACTCATAAGAACACCTTACATCACCGTACGAAACCTTAAAACTCCATAATAAACCTAATGAATCCGTACGAGTCCTTTAAACATCGTACGACAACATAAGACATCTTAAGGCTCTGTATGCCAAATTAGCAACATAAAAAGAACGTTAGTATAATTTAGGACGCCTTACAACTCATTAGAACACCTTACATCACCGTACGAAACCTTAAAACTCCATAATAAACCTAATGAATCCGTACGAGTCCTTTAAACATCGTACGACAACATAAGACATCTTAAGGCTCTGTATGCCAAATTAGCAACATGAAAAGCACGTTAGTATAATTTAGAACGCCTTACAACTCCTAAGAACAACTTACATCACCGTACGAAAACTTAAAACTCCATAATAAACCTAATGAATCTGTACGAGTCCTTTGAACATCGTATGACAACTTAAGACATCTTAAGACTCTGTATGCCAAATTAGCAACATGAAAAGAACGTTAGTATAATTTAGGACGCCTTACAACTCATTAGAACACCTTACATCACCGTACGAAACCTTAAAACTCCATAATAAACCTAATGAATCCGTACGAGTCCTTTAAACATCGTACGACAACATAAGACATCTTAAGGCTCTGTATGCCAAATTAGCAACATGAAAAGAACGTTAGTATAATTTAGGACGCCTTACAACTCATTAGAACACCTTACATCACCGTACGAAACCTTAAAACTCCATAATAAACCTAATGAATCCGTACGAGTCCTTTAAACATCGTACGACAACATAAGACATCTTAAGGCTCTGTATGCCAAATTAGCAACATGAAAAGCACGTTAGTATAATTTAGAACGCCTTACAACTCCTAAGAACAACTTGCATCACCGTACGAAACCTTAAAACTCCATAATAAACCTATTGTATTCGTACGAGTCGTTTGATCATCGTACGACAACTTAGGACATCTAACTACTCTTTATGCCACATTAGCAACTCGAAAAGAACGTTAGTAAAATTTAAGACGCCTTACAACTCCTAAGGACACCTTACATCGCCGTACGAAACCTTAAAAGTCCATAATAAACCTAATGAATCCGTACGAGTCCTTTAAACATCGTACGACAACTTAAGACATCTTAAGGCTCTGTATGCCAAATTAGCAACATGAAAAGCACGTTAGTATAATTTAGAACGCCTTACAACTCATAAGAACACCTTACATCACCGTACGAAACCTTAAAACTCCATAATAAACCTAATGAATCCGTACGAGTCCTTTAAACATCGTACGACAACATAAGACATCTTAAGGCTCTGTATGCCAAATTAGCAACATGAAAAGAACGTTAGTATAATTTAGGACGCCTTACAACTCATTAGAACACCTTACATCACCGTACGAAACCTTAAAACTCCATAATAAACCAAATGAATCCGTACGAGTCCTTTAAACATCGTACGACAACATAAGACATCTTAAGGCTCTGTATGCCAAATTAGCAACATGAAAAGAACGTTAGTATAATTTAGGACGCCTTACAACTCATTAGAACACCTTACATCACCGTACGAAACCTTAAAACTCCATAATAAACCTAATGAATCCGTACGAGTCCTTTAAACATCGTACGACAACATAAGACATCTTAAGGCTCTGTATGCCAAATTAGCAACATGAAAAGCACGTTAGTATAATTTAGAACGCCTTACAACTCCTAAGAACAACTTGCATCACCGTACGAAACCTTAAAACTCCATAATAAACCTATTGTATTCGTACGAGTCGTTTGATCATCGTACGACAACTTAGGACATCTAACTACTCTTTATGCCACATTAGCAACTCGAAAAGAACGTTAGTAAAATTTAAGACGCCTTACAACTCCTAAGGACACCTTACATCGCCGTACGAAACCTTAAAAGTCCATAATAAACCTAATGAATCCGTACGAGTCCTTTAAACATCGTACGACAACTTAAGACATCTTAAGGCTCTGTATGCCAAATTAGCAACATGAAAAGCACGTTAGTATAATTTAGAACGCCTTAAAACTCATAAGAACACCTTACATCACCGTACGAAACCTTAAAACTCCATAATAAACCTAATGAATCTGTACGAGTCCTTTGAACATCGTATGACAACTTAAGACATCTTAAGACTCTGTATGCCAAATTAGCAACATGAAAAGAACGTTAGTATAATTTAGGACACCTTACAACTCATTAGAACACCTTACATCACCGTATGAAACCTTAAAACTCCATAATAAACCTAATGAATCCGTACGTGTCCTTTAAACATCGTACGACAGCTTAAGACATCTTAAGGATCTGTATGCCAAGTTAGCAACATGAAAAGCACGTTAGTATAATTTAGGACGCCTTACAACTCATAAGAACACCTTACATCACCGTACGAAACCTTAAAACTCCATAATAAACCTAATGAATCCGTACGAGTCCTTTAAACATCGTACGATAACTTAAGACATCTTAAGGCTCTGTATGCCAAATTAGCAACATGAAAAGCACGTTAGTATAATTTAGAACGCCTTACAACTCATAAGAACACCTTACATCACCGTACGAAACCTTAAAACTCCATAATAAACCTAATGAATCCGTACGAGTCCTTTAAACATCGTACGACAACATAAGACATCTTAAGGCTCTGTATGCCAAATTAGCAACATAAAAAGAACGTTAGTATAATTTAGGACGCCTTACAACTCATTAGAACACCTTACATCACCGTACGAAACCTTAAAACTCCATAATAAACCTAATGAATCCGTACGAGTCCTTTAAACATCGTACGACAACATAAGACATCTTAAGGCTCTGTATGCCAAATTAGCAACATGAAAAGCACGTTAGTATAATTTAGAACGCCTTACAACTCCTAAGAACAACTTACATCACCGTACGAAAACTTAAAACTCCATAATAAACCTAATGAATCTGTACGAGTCCTTTGAACATCGTATGACAACTTAAGACATCTTAAGACTCTGTATGCCAAATTAGCAACATGAAAAGAACGTTAGTATAATTTAGGACGCCTTACAACTCATTAGAACACCTTACATCACCGTACGAAACCTTAAAACTCCATAATAAACCTAATGAATCCGTACGAGTCCTTTAAACATCGTACGACAACATAAGACATCTTAAGGCTCTGTATGCCAAATTAGCAACATGAAAAGAACGTTAGTATAATTTAGGACGCCTTACAACTCATTAGAACACCTTACATCACCGTACGAAACCTTAAAACTCCATAATAAACCTAATGAATCCGTACGAGTCCTTTAAACATCGTACGACAACATAAGACATCTTAAGGCTCTGTATGCCAAATTAGCAACATGAAAAGCACGTTAGTATAATTTAGAACGCCTTACAACTCATAAGAACACCTTACATCACCGTACGAAACCTTAAAACTCCATAATAAACCTAATGAATCCGTACGAGTCCTTTAAACATCGTACGACAACATAAGACATCTTAAGGCTCTGTATGCCAAATTAGCAACATAAAAAGAACGTTAGTATAATTTAGGACGCCTTACAACTCATTAGAACACCTTACATCACCGTACGAAACCTTAAAACTCCATAATAAACCTAATGAATCCGTACGAGTCCTTTAAACATCGTACGACAACATAAGACATCTTAAGGCTCTGTATGCCAAATTAGCAACATGAAAAGCACGTTAGTATAATTTAGAACGCCTTACAACTCCTAAGAACAACTTACATCACCGTACGAAAACTTAAAACTCCATAATAAACCTAATGAATCTGTACGAGTCCTTTGAACATCGTATGACAACTTAAGACATCTTAAGACTCTGTATGCCAAATTAGCAACATGAAAAGAACGTTAGTATAATTTAGGACGTCTTACAACTCATTAGAACACCTTACATCACCGTACGAAACCTTAAAACTCCATAATAAACCTAATGAATCCGTACGAGTCCTTTAAACATCGTACGACAACATAAGACATCTTAAGGCTCTGTATGCCAAATTAGCAACATGAAAAGAACGTTAGTATAATTTAGGACGCCTTACAACTCATTAGAACACCTTACATCACCGTACGAAACCTTAAAACTCCATAATAAACCTAATGAATCCGTACGAGTCCTTTAAACATCGTACGACAACATAAGACATCTTAAGGCTCTGTATGCCAAATTAGCAACATGAAAAGCACGTTAGTATAATTTAGAACGCCTTACAACTCCTAAGAACAACTTACATCACCGTACGAAAACTTAAAACTCCATAATAAACCTAATGAATCTGTACGAGTCCTTTGAACATCGTATGACAACTTAAGACATCTTAAGACTCTGTATGCCAAATTAGCAACATGAAAAGAACGTTAGTATAATTTAGGACGCCTTACAACTCATTAGAACACCTTACATCACCGTACGAAACCTTAAAACTCCATAATAAACCTAATGAATCCGTACGAGTCCTTTAAACATCGTACGACAACATAAGACATCTTAAGGCTCTGTATGCCAAATTAGCAACATGAAAAGAACGTTAGTATAATTTAGGACGCCTTACAACTCATTAGAACACCTTACATCACCGTACGAAACCTTAAAACTCCATAATAAACCTAATGAATCCGTACGAGTCCTTTAAACATCGTACGACAACATAAGACATCTTAAGGCTCTGTATGCCAAATTAGCAACATGAAAAGCACGTTAGTTTAATTTAGAACGCCTTACAACTCCTAAGAACAACTTGCATCACCGTACGAAACCTTAAAACTCCATAATAAACCTATTGTATTCGTACGAGTCGTTTGATCATCGTACGACAACTTAGGACATCTAACTACTCTTTATGCCACATTAGCAACTCGAAAAGAACGTTAGTAAAATTTAAGACGCCTAACAACTCCTAAGGACACCTTACATCGCCGTACGAAACCTTAAAAGTCCATAATAAACCTAATGAATCCGTACGAGTCCTTTAAACATCGTACGACAACTTAAGACATCTTAAGGCTCTGTATGCCAAATTAGCAACATGAAAAGCACGTTAGTATAATTTAGAACGCCTTAAAACTCATAAGAACACCTTACATCACCGTACGAAACCTTAAAACTCCATAATAAACCTAATGAATCTGTACGAGTCCTTTGAACATCGTATGACAACTTAAGACATCTTAAGACTCTGTATGCCAAATTAGCAACATGAAAAGAACGTTAGTATAATTTAGGACACCTTACAACTCATTAGAACACCTTACATCACCGTATGAAACCTTAAAACTCCATAATAAACCTAATGAATCCGTACGTGTCCTTTAAACATCGTACGACAGCTTAAGACATCTTAAGGATCTGTATGCCAAGTTAGCAACATGAAAAGCACGTTAGTATAATTTAGGACGCCTTACAACTCATAAGAACACCTTACATCACCGTACGAAACCTTAAAACTCCATAATAAACCTAATGAATCCGTACGAGTCCTTTAAACATCGTACGATAACTTAAGACATCTTAAGGCTCTGTATGCCAAATTAGCAACATGAAAAGCACGTTAGTATAATTTAGAACGCCTTACAACTCATAAGAACACCTTACATCACCGTACGAAACCTTAAAACTCCATAATAAACCTAATGAATCCGTACGAGTCCTTTAAACATCGTACGACAACATAAGACATCTTAAGGCTCTGTATGCCAAATTAGCAACATAAAAAGAACGTTAGTATAATTTAGGACGCCTTACAACTCATTAGAACACCTTACATCACCGTACGAAACCTTAAAACTCCATAATAAACCTAATGAATCCGTACGAGTCCTTTAAACATCGTACGACAACATAAGACATCTTAAGGCTCTGTATGCCAAATTAGCAACATGAAAAGCACGTTAGTATAATTTAGAACGCCTTACAACTCCTAAGAACAACTTACATCACCGTACGAAAACTTAAAACTCCATAATAAACCTAATGAATCTGTACGAGTCCTTTGAACATCGTATGACAACTTAAGACATCTTAAGACTCTGTATGCCAAATTAGCAACATGAAAAGAACGTTAGTATAATTTAGGACGCCTTACAACTCATTAGAACACCTTACATCACCGTACGAAACCTTAAAACTCCATAATAAACCTAATGAATCCGTACGAGTCCTTTAAACATCGTACGACAACATAAGACATCTTAAGGCTCTGTATGCCAAATTAGCAACATGAAAAGAACGTTAGTATAATTTAGGACGCCTTACAACTCATTAGAACACCTTACATCACCGTACGAAACCTTAAAACTCCATAATAAACCTAATGAATCCGTACGAGTCCTTTAAACATCGTACGACAACATAAGACATCTTAAGGCTCTGTATGCCAAATTAGCAACATGAAAAGAACGTTAGTATAATTTAGGACGCCTTACAACTCATTAGAACACCTTACATCACCGTACGAAACCTTAAAACTCCATAATAAACCTAATGAATCCGTACGAGTCCTTTAAACATCGTACGACAACATAAGACATCTTAAGGCTCTGTATGCCAAATTAGCAACATGAAAAGCACGTTAGTATAATTTAGAACGCCTTACAACTCCTAAGAACAACTTGCATCACCGTACGAAACCTTAAAACTCCATAATAAACCTATTGTATTCGTACGAGTCGTTTGATCATCGTACGACAACTTAGGACATCTAACTACTCTTTATGCCACATTAGCAACTCGAAAAGAACGTTAGTAAAATTTAAGACGCCTTACAACTCCTAAGGACACCTTACATCGCCGTACGAAACCTTAAAAGTCCATAATAAACCTAATGAATCCGTACGAGTCCTTTAAACATCGTACGACAACTTAAGACATCTTAAGGCTCTGTATGCCAAATTAGCAACATGAAAAGCACGTTAGTATAATTTAGAACGCCTTAAAACTCATAAGAACACCTTACATCACCGTACGAAACCTTAAAACTCCATAATAAACCTAATGAATCTGTACGAGTCCTTTGAACATCGTATGACAACTTAAGACATCTTAAGACTCTGTATGCCAAATTAGCAACATGAAAAGAACGTTAGTATAATTTAGGACACCTTACAACTCATTAGAACACCTTACATCACCGTATGAAACCTTAAAACTCCATAATAAACCTAATGAATCCGTACGTGTCCTTTAAACATCGTACGACAGCTTAAGACATCTTAAGGATCTGTATGCCAAGTTAGCAACATGAAAAGCACGTTAGTATAATTTAGGACGCCTTACAACTCATAAGAACACCTTACATCACCGTACGAAACCTTAAAACTCCATAATAAACCTAATGAATCCGTACGAGTCCTTTAAACATCGTACGATAACTTAAGACATCTTAAGGCTCTGTATGCCAAATTAGCAACATGAAAAGCACGTTAGTATAATTTAGAACGCCTTACAACTCATAAGAACACCTTACATCACCGTACGAAACCTTAAAACTCCATAATAAACCTAATGAATCCGTACGAGTCCTTTAAACATCGTACGACAACATAAGACATCTTAAGGCTCTGTATGCCAAATTAGCAACATAAAAAGAACGTTAGTATAATTTAGGACGCCTTACAACTCATTAGAACACCTTACATCACCGTACGAAACCTTAAAACTCCATAATAAACCTAATGAATCCGTACGAGTCCTTTAAACATCGTACGACAACATAAGACATCTTAAGGCTCTGTATGCCAAATTAGCAACATGAAAAGCACGTTAGTATAATTTAGAACGCCTTACAACTCCTAAGAACAACTTACATCACCGTACGAAAACTTAAAACTCCATAATAAACCTAATGAATCTGTACGAGTCCTTTGAACATCGTATGACAACTTAAGACATCTTAAGACTCTGTATGCCAAATTAGCAACATGAAAAGAACGTTAGTATAATTTAGGACGCCTTACAACTCATTAGAACACCTTACATCACCGTACGAAACCTTAAAACTCCATAATAAACCTAATGAATCCGTACGAGTCCTTTAAACATCGTACGACAACATAAGACATCTTAAGGCTCTGTATGCCAAATTAGCAACATGAAAAGAACGTTAGTATAATTTAGGACGCCTTACAACTCATTAGAACACCTTACATCACCGTACGAAACCTTAAAACTCCATAATAAACCTAATGAATCCGTACGAGTCCTTTAAACATCGTACGACAACATAAGACATCTTAAGGCTCTGTATGCCAAATTAGCAACATGAAAAGAACGTTAGTATAATTTAGGACGCCTTACAACTCATTAGAACACCTTACATCACCGTACGAAACCTTAAAACTCCATAATAAACCTAATGAATCCGTACGAGTCCTTTAAACATCGTACGACAACATAAGACATCTTAAGGCTCTGTATGCCAAATTAGCAACATGAAAAGCACGTTAGTATAATTTAGAACGCCTTACAACTCCTAAGAACAACTTGCATCACCGTACGAAACCTTAAAACTCCATAATAAACCTATTGTATTCGTACGAGTCGTTTGATCATCGTACGACAACTTAGGACATCTAACTACTCTTTATGCCACATTAGCAACTCGAAAAGAACGTTAGTAAAATTTAAGACGCCTTACAACTCCTAAGGACACCTTACATCGCCGTACGAAACCTTAAAAGTCCATAATAAACCTAATGAATCCGTACGAGTCCTTTAAACATCGTACGACAACTTAAGACATCTTAAGGCTCTGTATGCCAAATTAGCAACATGAAAAGCACGTTAGTATAATTTAGAACGCCTTAAAACTCATAAGAACACCTTACATCACCGTACGAAACCTTAAAACTCCATAATAAACCTAATGAATCTGTACGAGTCCTTTGAACATCGTATGACAACTTAAGACATCTTAAGACTCTGTATGCCAAATTAGCAACATGAAAAGAACGTTAGTATAATTTAGGACACCTTACAACTCATTAGAACACCTTACATCACCGTATGAAACCTTAAAACTCCATAATAAACCTAATGAATCCGTACGTGTCCTTTAAACATCGTACGACAGCTTAAGACATCTTAAGGATCTGTATGCCAAGTTAGCAACATGAAAAGCACGTTAGTATAATTTAGGACGCCTTACAACTCATAAGAACACCTTACATCACTGTACGAAACCTTAAAACTCCATAATAAACCTAATGAATCCGTACGAGTCCTTTAAACATCGTACGATAACTTAAGACATCTTAAGGCTCTGTATGCCAAATTAGCAACATGAAAAGCACGTTAGTATAATTTAGAACGCCTTACAACTCATAAGAACACCTTACATCACCGTACGAAACCTTAAAACTCCATAATAAACCTAATGAATCCGTACGAGTCCTTTAAACATCGTACGACAACATAAGACATCTTAAGGCTCTGTATGCCAAATTAGCAACATAAAAAGAACGTTAGTATAATTTAGGACGCCTTACAACTCATTAGAACACCTTACATCACCGTACGAAACCTTAAAACTCCATAATAAACCTAATGAATCCGTACGAGTCCTTTAAACATCGTACGACAACATAAGACATCTTAAGGCTCTGTATGCCAAATTAGCAACATGAAAAGCACGTTAGTATAATTTAGAACGCCTTACAACTCCTAAGAACAACTTACATCACCGTACGAAAACTTAAAACTCCATAATAAACCTAATGAATCTGTACGAGTCCTTTGAACATCGTATGACAACTTAAGACATCTTAAGACTCTGTATGCCAAATTAGCAACATGAAAAGAACGTTAGTATAATTTAGGACGCCTTACAACTCATTAGAACACCTTACATCACCGTACGAAACCTTAAAACTCCATAATAAACCTAATGAATCCGTACGAGTCCTTTAAACATCGTACGACAACATAAGACATCTTAAGGCTCTGTATGCCAAATTAGCAACATGAAAAGAACGTTAGTATAATTTAGGACGCCTTACAACTCATTAGAACACCTTACATCACCGTACGAAACCTTAAAACTCCATAATAAACCTAATGAATCCGTACGAGTCCTTTAAACATCGTACGACAACATAAGACATCTTAAGGCTCTGTATGCCAAATTAGCAACATGAAAAGCACGTTAGTATAATTTAGAACGCCTTACAACTCCTAAGAACAACTTACATCACCGTACGAAAACTTAAAACTCCATAATAAACCTAATGAATCTGTACGAGTCCTTTGAACATCGTATGACAACTTAAGACATCTTAAGACTCTGTATGCCAAATTAGCAACATGAAAAGAACGTTAGTATAATTTAGGACGCCTTACAACTCATTAGAACACCTTACATCACCGTACGAAACTTTAAAACTCCATAATAAACCTAATGAATCCGTACGAGTCCTTTAAACATCGTACGACAACATAAGACATCTTAAGGCTCTGTATGCCAAATTAGCAACATGAAAAGAACGTTAGTATAATTTAGGACGCCTTACAACTCATTAGAACACCTTACATCACCGTACGAAACCTTAAAACTCCATAATAAACCTAATGAATCCGTACGAGTCCTTTAAACATCGTACGACAACATAAGACATCTTAAGGCTCTGTATGCCAAATTAGCAACATGAAAAGCACGTTAGTATAATTTAGAACGCCTTACAACTCCTAAGAACAACTTGCATCACCGTACGAAACCTTAAAACTCCATAATAAACCTATTGTATTCGTACGAGTCGTTTGATCATCGTACGACAACTTAGGACATCTAACTACTCTTTATGCCACATTAGCAACTCGAAAAGAACGTTAGTAAAATTTAAGACGCCTTACAACTCCTAAGGACACCTTACATCGCCGTACGAAACCTTAAAAGTCCATAATAAACCTAATGAATCCGTACGAGTCCTTTAAACATCGTACGACAACTTAAGACATCTTAAGGCTCTGTATGCCAAATTAGCAACATGAAAAGCACGTTAGTATAATTTAGAACGCCTTACAACTCATAAGAACACCTTACATCACCGTACGAAACCTTAAAACTCCATAATAAACCTAATGAATCCGTACGAGTCCTTTAAACATCGTACGACAACATAAGACATCTTAAGGCTCTGTATGCCAAATTAGCAACATGAAAAGAACGTTAGTATAATTTAGGACGCCTTACAACTCATTAGAACACCTTACATCACCGTACGAAACCTTAAAACTCCATAATAAACCTAATGAATCCGTACGAGTCCTTTAAACATCGTACGACAACATAAGACATCTTAAGGCTCTGTATGCCAAATTAGCAACATGAAAAGAACGTTAGTATAATTTAGGACGCCTTACAACTCATTAGAACACCTTACATCACCGTACGAAACCTTAAAACTCCATAATAAACCTAATGAATCCGTATGAGTCCTTTAAACATCGTACGACAACATAAGACATCTTAAGGCTCTGTATGCCAAATTAGCAACATGAAAAGCACGTTAGTATAATTTAGAACGCCTTACAACTCCTAAGAACAACTTGCATCACCGTACGAAACCTTAAAACTCCATAATAAACCTATTGTATTCGTACGAGTCGTTTGATCATCGTACGACAACTTAGGACATCTAACTACTCTTTATGCCACATTAGCAACTCGAAAAGAACGTTAGTAAAATTTAAGACGCCTTAAAACTCCTAAGGACACCTTACATCGCCGTACGAAACCTTAAAAGTCCATAATAAACCTAATGAATCCGTACGAGTCCTTTAAACATCGTACGACAACTTAAGACATCTTAAGGCTCTGTATGCCAAATTAGCAACATGAAAAGCACGTTAGTATAATTTAGAACGCCTTACAACTCATAAGAACACCTTACATCACCGTACGAAACCTTAAAACTCCATAATAAACCTAATGAATCCGTACGAGTCCTTTAAACATCGTACGACAACATAAGACATCTTAAGGCTCTGTATGCCAAATTAGCAACATGAAAAGAACGTTAGTATAATTTAGGACGCCTTACAACTCATTAGAACACCTTACATCACCGTACGAAACCTTAAAACTCCATAATAAACCTAATGAATCCGTACGAGTCCTTTAAACATCGTACGACAACATAAGACATCTTAAGGCTCTGTATGCCAAATTAGCAACATGAAAAGCACGTTAGTATAATTTAGAACGCCTTACAACTCCTAAGAACAACTTACATCACCGTACGAAACCTTAAAACTCCATAATAAACCTAATGAATCTGTACGAGTCCTTTGAACATCGTATGACAACTTAAGACATCTTAAGGCTCTGTATGCCAAATTAGCAACATGAAAAGAACGTTAGTATAATTTAGGACGCCTTACAACTCATTAGAACACCTTACATCACCGTACGAAACCTTAAAACTCCATAATAAACCTAATGAATCCGTACGAGTCCTTTAAACATCGTACGACAACATAAGACATCTTAAGGCTCTGTATGCCAAATTAGCAACATGAAAAGCACGTTAGTATAATTTAGAACGCCTTACAACTCCTAAGAACAACTTACATCACCGTACGAAACCTTAAAACTCCATAATAAACCTAATGAATCTAAACGAGTCCTTTAAACATCGTACGACAACATAAGACATCTTAAGGCTCTGTATGCCAAATTAGCAACATGAAAAGCACGTTAGTATAATTTAGAACGCCTTACAACTCCTAAGAACAACTTGCATCACCGTACGAAACCTTAAAACTCCATAATAAACCTATTGTATTCGTACGAGTCGTTTGATCATCGTACGACAACTTAGGACATCTAACTACTCTTTATGCCACATTAGCAACTCGAAAAGAACGTTAGTAAAATTTAAGACGCCTTACAACTCCTAAGGACACCTTACATCGCCGTACGAAACCTTAAAAGTCCATAATAAACCTAATGAATCCGTACGAGTCCTTTAAACATCGTACGACAACTTAAGACATCTTAAGGCTCTGTATGCCAAATTAGCAACATGAAAAGCACGTTAGTATAATTTAGAACGCCTTACAACTCATAAGAACACCTTACATCACCGTACGAAACCTTAAAACTCCATAATAAACCTAATGAATCCGTACGAGTCCTTTAAACATCGTACGACAACATAAGACATCTTAAGGCTCTGTATGCCAAATTAGCAACATGAAAAGAACGTTAGTATAATTTAGGACGCCTTACAACTCATTAGAACACCTTACATCACCGTACGAAACCTTAAAACTCCATAATAAACCTAATGAATCCGTACGAGTCCTTTAAACATCGTACGACAACATAAGACATCTTAAGGCTCTGTATGCCAAATTAGCAACATGAAAAGAACGTTAGTATAATTTAGGACGCCTTACAACTCATTAGAACACCTTACATCACCGTACGAAACCTTAAAACTCCATAATAAACCTAATGAATCCGTATGAGTCCTTTAAACATCGTACGACAACATAAGACATCTTAAGGCTCTGTATGCCAAATTAGCAACATGAAAAGCACGTTAGTATAATTTAGAACGCCTTACAACTCCTAAGAACAACTTGCATCACCGTACGAAACCTTAAAACTCCATAATAAACCTATTGTATTCGTACGAGTCGTTTGATCATCGTACGACAACTTAGGACATCTAACTACTCTTTATGCCACATTAGCAACTCGAAAAGAACGTTAGTAAAATTTAAGACGCCTTAAAACTCCTAAGGACACCTTACATCGCCGTACGAAACCTTAAAAGTCCATAATAAACCTAATGAATCCGTACGAGTCCTTTAAACATCGTACGACAACTTAAGACATCTTAAGGCTCTGTATGCCAAATTAGCAACATGAAAAGCACGTTAGTATAATTTAGAACGCCTTACAACTCATAAGAACACCTTACATCACCGTACGAAACCTTAAAACTCCATAATAAACCTAATGAATCCGTACGAGTCCTTTAAACATCGTACGACAACATAAGACATCTTAAGGCTCTGTATGCCAAATTAGCAACATGAAAAGAACGTTAGTATAATTTAGGACGCCTTACAACTCATTAGAACACCTTACATCACCGTACGAAACCTTAAAACTCCATAATAAACCTAATGAATCCGTACGAGTCCTTTAAACATCGTACGACAACATAAGACATCTTAAGGCTCTGTATGCCAAATTAGCAACATGAAAAGCACGTTAGTATAATTTAGAACGCCTTACAACTCCTAAGAACAACTTACATCACCGTACGAAACCTTAAAACTCCATAATAAACCTAATGAATCTGTACGAGTCCTTTGAACATCGTATGACAACTTAAGACATCTTAAGGCTCTGTATGCCAAATTAGCAACATGAAAAGAACGTTAGTATAATTTAGGACGCCTTACAACTCATTAGAACACCTTACATCACCGTACGAAACCTTAAAACTCCATAATAAACCTAATGAATCCGTACGAGTCCTTTAAACATCGTACGACAACATAAGACATCTTAAGGCTCTGTATGCCAAATTAGCAACATGAAAAGCACGTTAGTATAATTTAGAACGCCTTACAACTCCTAAGAACAACTTACATCACCGTACGAAACCTTAAAACTCCATAATAAACCTAATGAATCTAAACGAGTCCTTTGAACATCGTATGACAACTTAAGACATCTTAAGACTCTGTATGCCAAATTAGCAACATGAAAAGAACGTTAGTATAATTTAGGACGCCTTACAACTCATTAGAACACCTTACATCACCGTACGAAACCTTAAAACTCCATAATAAACCTAATGAATCCGTACGAGTCCTTTAAACATCGTACGACAACATAAGACATCTTAAGGCTCTGTATGCCAAATTAGCAACATTAAAAGAACGTTAGTATAATTTAGGACGCCTTACAACTCATTAGAACACCTTACATCACCGTACGAAACCTTAAAACTCCATAATAAACCTAATGAATCCGTACGAGTCCTTTAAACATCGTACGACAACATAAGACATCTTAAGGCTCTGTATGCCAAATTAGCAACATGAAAAGCACGTTAGTATAATTTAGAACGCCTTACAACTCCTAACAACAACTTACATCACCGTACGAAACCTTAAAACTCCATAATAAACCTAATGAATCTGTACGAGTCCTTTGAACATCGTATGACAACTTAAGACATCTTAAGACTCTGTATGCCAAATTAGCAACATGAAAAGAACGTTAGTATAATTTAGGACGCCTTACAACTCATTAGAACACCTTACATCACCGTACGAAACCTTAAAACTCCATAATAAACCTAATGAATCCGTACGAGTCCTTTAAACATCGTACGACAACATAAGACATCTTAAGGCTCTGTATGCCAAATTAGCAACATGAAAAGAACGTTAGTATAATTTAGGACGCCTTACAACTCATTAGAACACCTTACATCACCGTACGAAACCTTAAAACTCCATAATAAACCTAATGAATCCGTACGAGTCCTTTAAACATCGTACGACAACATAAGACATCTTAAGGCTCTGTATGCCAAATTAGCAACATGAAAAGCACGTTAGTATAATTTAGAACGCCTTACAACTCCTAAGAACAACTTGCATCACCGTACGAAACCTTAAAACTCCATAATAAACCTATTGTATTCGTACGAGTCGTTTGATCATCGTACGACAACTTAGGACATCTAACTACTCTTTATGCCACATTAGCAACTCGAAAAGAACGTTAGTAAAATTTAAGACGCCTTACAACTCCTAAGGACACCTTACATCGCCGTACGAAACCTTAAAAGTCCATAATAAACCTAATGAATCCGTACGAGTCCTTTAAACATCGTACGACAACATAAGACATCTTAAGGCTCTGTATGCCATATTAGCAACATGAAAAGCACGTTAGTATAATTTAGAACGCCTTACAACTCCTAAGAACAACTTGCATCACCGTACGAAACCTTAAAACTCCATAATAAACCTATTGTATTCGTACGAGTCGTTTGATCATCGTACGACAACTTAGGACATCTAACTACTCTTTATGCCACATTAGCAACTCGAAAAGAACGTTAGTAAAATTTAAGACGCCTTAAAACTCCTAAGGACACCTTACATCGCCGTACGAAACCTTAAAAGTCCATAATAAACCTAATGAATCCGTACGAGTCCTTTAAACATCGTACGACAACTTAAGACATCTTAAGGCTCTGTATGCCAAATTAGCAACATGAAAAGCACGTTAGTATAATTTAGAACGCCTTACAACTCATAAGAACACCTTACATCACCGTACGAAACCTTAAAACTCCATAATAAACCTAATGAATCCGTACGAGTCCTTTAAACATCGTACGACAACATAAGACATCTTAAGGCTCTGTATGCCAAATTAGCAACATGAAAAGAACGTTAGTATAATTTAGGACGCCTTACAACTCATTAGAACACCTTACATCACCGTACGAAACCTTAAAACTCCATAATAAACCTAATGAATCCGTACGAGTCCTTTAAACATCGTACGACAACATAAGACATCTTAAGGCTCTGTATGCCAAATTAGCAACATGAAAAGCACGTTAGTATAATTTAGAACGCCTTACAACTCCTAAGAACAACTTACATCACCGTACGAAACCTTAAAACTCCATAATAAACCTAATGAATCCGTACGAGTCCTTTAAACATCGTACGACAACATAAGACATCTTAAGGCTCTGTATGCCAAATTAGCAACATGAAAAGAACGTTAGTATAATTTAGGACGCCTTACAACTCATTAGAACACCTTACATCACCGTACGAAACCTTAAAACTCCATAATAAACCTAATGAATCCGTACGAGTCCTTTAAACATCGTACGACAACATAAGACATCTTAAGGCTCTGTATGCCAAATTAGCAACATGAAAAGCACGTTAGTATAATTTAGAACGCCTTACAACTCCTAAGAACAACTTGCATCACCGTACGAAACCTTAAAACTCCATAATAAACCTATTGTATTCGTACGAGTCGTTTGATCATCGTACGACAACTTAGGACATCTAACTACTCTTTATGCCACATTAGCAACTCGAAAAGAACGTTAGTAAAATTTAAGACGCCTTACAACTCCTAAGGACACCTTACATCGCCGTACGAAACCTTAAAAGTCCATAATAAACCTAATGAATCCGTACGAGTCCTTTAAACATCGTACGACAACTTAAGACATCTTAAGGCTCTGTATGCCAAATTAGCAACATGAAAAGCACGTTAGTATAATTTAGAACGCCTTAAAACTCATAAGAACACCTTACATCACCGTACGAAACCTTAAAACTCCATAATAAACCTAATGAATCTGTACGAGTCCTTTGAACATCGTATGACAACTTAAGACATCTTAAGACTCTGTATGCCAAATTAGCAACATGAAAAGAACGTTAGTATAATTTAGGACGCCTTACAACTCATTAGAACACCTTACATCACCGTATGAAACCTTAAAACTCCATAATAAACCTAATGAATCCGTACGTGTCCTTTAAACATCGTACGACAGCTTAAGACATCTTAAGGATCTGTATGCCAAGTTAGCAACATGAAAAGCACGTTAGTATAATTTAGGACGCCTTACAACTCATAAGAACACCTTACATCACCGTACGAAACCTTAAAACTCCATAATAAACCTAATGAATCCGTACGAGTCCTTTAAACATCGTACGATAACTTAAGACATCTTAAGGCTCTGTATGCCAAATTAGCAACATGAAAAGCACGTTAGTATAATTTAGAACGCCTTACAACTCATAAGAACACCTTACATCACCGTACGAAACCTTAAAACTCCATAATAAACCTAATGAATCCGTACGAGTCCTTTAAACATCGTACGACAACATAAGACATCTTAAGGCTCTGTATGCCAAATTAGCAACATGAAAAGCACGTTAGTATAATTTAGAACGCCTTACAACTCCTAAGAACAACTTGCATCACCGTACGAAACCTTAAAACTCCATAATAAACCTATTGTATTCGTACGAGTCGTTTGATCATCGTACGACAACTTAGGACATCTAACTACTCTTTATGCCACATTAGCAACTCGAAAAGAACGTTAGTAAAATTTAAGACGCCTTACAACTCCTAAGGACACCTTACATCGCCGTACGAAACCTTAAAAGTCCATAATAAACCTAATGAATCCGTACGAGTCCTTTAAACATCGTACGACAACTTAAGACATCTTAAGGCTCTGTATGCCAAATTAGCAACATGAAAAGCACGTTAGTATAATTTAGAACGCCTTAAAACTCATAAGAACACCTTACATCACCGTACGAAACCTTAAAACTCCATAATAAACCTAATGAATCTGTACGAGTCCTTTGAACATCGTATGACAACTTAAGACATCTTAAGACTCTGTATGCCAAATTAGCAACATGAAAAGAACGTTAGTATAATTTAGGACGCCTTACAACTCATTAGAACACCTTACATCACCGTATGAAACCTTAAAACTCCATAATAAACCTAATGAATCCGTACGTGTCCTTTAAACATCGTACGACAGCTTAAGACATCTTAAGGATCTGTATGCCAAGTTAGCAACATGAAAAGCACGTTAGTATAATTTAGGACGCCTTACAACTCATAAGAACACCTTACATCACCGTACGAAACCTTAAAACTCCATAATAAACCTAATGAATCCGTACGAGTCCTTTAAACATCGTACGATAACTTAAGACATCTTAAGGCTCTGTATGCCAAATTAGCAACATGAAAAGCACGTTAGTATAATTTAGAACGCCTTACAACTCATAAGAACACCTTACATCACCGTACGAAACCTTAAAACTCCATAATAAACCTAATGAATCCGTACGAGTCCTTTAAACATCGTACGACAACTTAAGACATCTTAAGGCTCTGTATGCCAAATTAGCAACATGAAAAGCACGTTAGTATAATTTAGAACGCCTTACAACTCATAAGAGCACCTTACATCACCGTAAGAAACCTTAAAACTCCATAATAAACCTAATGAATCTGTACGAGTCCTTTGAACATCGTATGACAACTTAAGACATCTTAAGACTTTGTATGCCAAATTAGCAACATGAAAAGAACGTTAGTATAATTTAGGACGCCTTACAACTCATTAGAACACCTTACATCACCGTACGAAACCTTAAAACTCCATAATAAACCTAATGAATCTGTACGAGTCCTTTGAACATCGTATGACAACTTAAGACATCTTAAGGCTCTGTATGCCAAATTAGCAACATGAAAAGAACGTTAGTATAATTTAGGACGCCTTACAACTCATTAGAACACCTTACATCACCGTACGAAACCTTAAAACTCCATAATAAACCTAATGAATCCGTACGAGTCCTTTAAACATCGTACGACAACATAAGACATCTTAAGGCTCTGTATGCCAAATTAGCAACATGAAAAGCACGTTAGTATAATTTAGAACGCCTTACAACTCCTAAGAACAACTTACATCACCGTACGAAACCTTAAAACTCCATAATAAACCTAATGAATCTGTACGAGTCCTTTGAACATCGTATGACAACTTAAGACATCTTAAGACTCTGTATGCCAAATTAGCAACATGAAAAGAACGTTAGTATAATTTAGGACGCCTTACAACTCATTAGAACACCTTACATCACCGTACGAAACCTTAAAACTCCATAATAAACCTAATGAATCCGTACGAGTCCTTTAAACATCGTACGACAACATAAGACATCTTAAGGCTCTGTATGCCAAATTAGCAACATGAAAAGAACGTTAGTATAATTTAGGACGCCTTACAACTCATTAGAACACCTTACATCACCGTACGAAACCTTAAAACTCCATAATAAACCTAATGAATCCGTACGAGTCCTTTAAACATCGTACGACAACATAAGACATCTTAAGGCTCTGTATGCCAAATTAGCAACATGAAAAGCACGTTAGTATAATTTAGAACGCCTTACAACTCCTAAGAACAACTTGCATCACCGTACGAAACCTTAAAACTCCATAATAAACCTATTGTATTCGTACGAGTCGTTTGATCATCGTACGACAACTTAGGACATCTAACTACTCTTTATGCCACATTAGCAACTCGAAAAGAACGTTAGTAAAATTTAAGACGCCTTACAACTCCTAAGGACACCTTACATCGCCGTACGAAACCTTAAAAGTCCATAATAAACCTAATGAATCCGTACGAGTCCTTTAAACATCGTACGACAACTTAAGACATCTTAAGGCTCTGTATGCCAAATTAGCAACATGAAAAGCACGTTAGTATAATTTAGAACGCCTTAAAACTCATAAGAACACCTTACATCACCGTACGAAACCTTAAAACTCCATAATAAACCTAATGAATCTGTACGAGTCCTTTGAACATCGTATGACAACTTAAGACATCTTAAGACTCTGTATGCCAAATTAGCAACATGAAAAGAACGTTAGTATAATTTAGGACGCCTTACAACTCATTAGAACACCTTACATCACCGTATGAAACCTTAAAACTCCATAATAAACCTAATGAATCCGTACGTGTCCTTTAAACATCGTACGACAGCTTAAGACATCTTAAGGATCTGTATGCCAAGTTAGCAACATGAAAAGCACGTTAGTATAATTTAGGACGCCTTACAACTCATAAGAACACCTTACATCACCGTACGAAACCTTAAAACTCCATAATAAACCTAATGAATCCGTACGAGTCCTTTAAACATCGTACGATAACTTAAGACATCTTAAGGCTCTGTATGCCAAATTAGCAACATGAAAAGCACGTTAGTATAATTTAGAACGCCTTACAACTCATAAGAACACCTTACATCACCGTACGAAACCTTAAAACTCCATAATAAACCTAATGAATCCGTACGAGTCCTTTAAACATCGTACGACAACTTAAGACATCTTAAGGCTCTGTATGCCAAATTAGCAACATGAAAAGCACGTTAGTATAATTTAGAACGCCTTACAACTCATAAGAGCACCTTACATCACCGTAAGAAACCTTAAAACTCCATAATAAACCTAATGAATCTGTACGAGTCCTTTGAACATCGTATGACAACTTAAGACATCTTAAGACTTTGTATGCCAAATTAGCAACATGAAAAGAACGTTAGTATAATTTAGGACGCCTTACAACTCATTAGAACACCTTACATCACCGTACGAAACCTTAAAACTCCATAATAAACCTAATGAATCTGTACGAGTCCTTTGAACATCGTATGACAACTTAAGACATCTTAAGGCTCTGTATGCCAAATTAGCAACATGAAAAGAACGTTAGTATAATTTAGGACGCCTTACAACTCATTAGAACACCTTACATCACCGTACGAAACCTTAAAACTCCATAATAAACCTAATGAATCCGTACGAGTCCTTTAAACATCGTACGACAACATAAGACATCTTAAGGCTCTGTATGCCAAATTAGCAACATGAAAAGCACGTTAGTATAATTTAGAACGCCTTACAACTCCTAAGAACAACTTACATCACCGTACGAAACCTTAAAACTCCATAATAAACCTAATGAATCTGTACGAGTCCTTTGAACATCGTATGACAACTTAAGACATCTTAAGACTCTGTATGCCAAATTAGCAACATGAAAAGAACGTTAGTATAATTTAGGACGCCTTACAACTCATTAGAACACCTTACATCACCGTACGAAACCTTAAAACTCCATAATAAACCTAATGAATCCGTACGAGTCCTTTAAACATCGTACGACAACATAAGACATCTTAAGGCTCTGTATGCCAAATTAGCAACATGAAAAGAACGTTAGTATAATTTAGGACGCCTTACAACTCATTAGAACACCTTACATCACCGTACGAAACCTTAAAACTCCATAATAAACCTAATGAATCCGTACGAGTCCTTTAAACATCGTACGACAACATAAGACATCTTAAGGCTCTGTATGCCAAATTAGCAACATGAAAAGCACGTTAGTATAATTTAGAACGCCTTACAACTCCTAAGAACAACTTGCATCACCGTACGAAACCTTAAAACTCCATAATAAACCTATTGTATTCGTACGAGTCGTTTGATCATCGTACGACAACTTAGGACATCTAACTACTCTTTATGCCACATTAGCAACTCGAAAAGAACGTTAGTAAAATTTAAGACGCCTTACAACTCCTAAGGACACCTTACATCGCCGTACGAAACCTTAAAAGTCCATAATAAACCTAATGAATCCGTACGAGTCCTTTAAACATCGTACGACAACTTAAGACATCTTAAGGCTCTGTATGCCAAATTAGCAACATGAAAAGCACGTTAGTATAATTTAGAACGCCTTAAAACTCATAAGAACACCTTACATCACCGTACGAAACCTTAAAACTCCATAATAAACCTAATGAATCTGTACGAGTCCTTTGAACATCGTATGACAACTTAAGACATCTTAAGACTCTGTATGCCAAATTAGCAACATGAAAAGAACGTTAGTATAATTTAGGACGCCTTACAACTCATTAGAACACCTTACATCACCGTATGAAACCTTAAAACTCCATAATAAACCTAATGAATCCGTACGTGTCCTTTAAACATCGTACGACAGCTTAAGACATCTTAAGGATCTGTATGCCAAGTTAGCAACATGAAAAGCACGTTAGTATAATTTAGGACGCCTTACAACTCATAAGAACACCTTACATCACCGTACGAAACCTTAAAACTCCATAATAAACCTAATGAATCCGTACGAGTCCTTTAAACATCGTACGATAACTTAAGACATCTTAAGGCTCTGTATGCCAAATTAGCAACATGAAAAGCACGTTAGTATAATTTAGAACGCCTTACAACTCATAAGAACACCTTACATCACCGTACGAAACCTTAAAACTCCATAATAAACCTAATGAATCCGTACGAGTCCTTTAAACATCGTACGACAACTTAAGACATCTTAAGGCTCTGTATGCCAAATTAGCAACATGAAAAGCACGTTAGTATAATTTAGAACGCCTTACAACTCATAAGAGCACCTTACATCACCGTAAGAAACCTTAAAACTCCATAATAAACCTAATGAATCTGTACGAGTCCTTTGAACATCGTATGACAACTTAAGACATCTTAAGACTTTGTATGCCAAATTAGCAACATGAAAAGAACGTTAGTATAATTTAGGACGCCTTACAACTCATTAGAACACCTTACATCACCGTACGAAACCTTAAAACTCCATAATAAACCTAATGAATCTGTACGAGTCCTTTGAACATCGTATGACAACTTAAGACATCTTAAGGCTCTGTATGCCAAATTAGCAACATGAAAAGAACGTTAGTATAATTTAGGACGCCTTACAACTCATTAGAACACCTTACATCACCGTACGAAACCTTAAAACTCCATAATAAACCTAATGAATCCGTACGAGTCCTTTAAACATCGTACGACAACATAAGACATCTTAAGGCTCTGTATGCCAAATTAGCAACATGAAAAGCACGTTAGTATAATTTAGAACGCCTTACAACTCCTAAGAACAACTTACATCACCGTACGAAACCTTAAAACTCCATAATAAACCTAATGAATCTGTACGAGTCCTTTGAACATCGTATGACAACTTAAGACATCTTAAGACTCTGTATGCCAAATTAGCAACATGAAAAGAACGTTAGTATAATTTAGGACGCCTTACAACTCATTAGAACACCTTACATCACCGTACGAAACCTTAAAACTCCATAATAAACCTAATGAATCCGTACGAGTCCTTTAAACATCGTACGACAACATAAGACATCTTAAGGCTCTGTATGCCAAATTAGCAACATGAAAAGAACGTTAGTATAATTTAGGACGCCTTACAACTCATTAGAACACCTTACATCACCGTACGAAACCTTAAAACTCCATAATAAACCTAATGAATCCGTACGAGTCCTTTAAACATCGTACGACAACATAAGACATCTTAAGGCTCTGTATGCCAAAATAGCAACATGAAAAGCACGTTAGTATAATTTAGAACGCCTTACAACTCCTAACAACAACTTACATCACCGTACGAAACCTTAAAACTCCATAATAAACCTAATGAATCTGTACGAGTCCTTTGAACATCGTATGACAACTTAAGACATCTTAAGACTCTGTATGCCAAATTAGCAACATGAAAAGAACGTTAGTATAATTTAGGACGCCTTACAACTCATTAGAACACCTTACATCACCGTACGAAACCTTAGAACTCCATAATAAACCTAATGAATCCGTACGAGTCCTTTAAACATCGTACGACAACATAAGACATCTTAAGGCTCTGTATGCCAAATTAGCAACATGAAAAGAACGTTAGTATAATTTAGGACGCCTTACAACTCATTAGAACACCTTACATCACCGTACGAAACCTTAAAACTCCATAATAAACCTAATGAATCCGTACGAGTCCTTTAAACATCGTACGACAACATAAGACATCTTAAGGCTCTGTATGCCAAATTAGCAACATGAAAAGCACGTTAGTATAATTTAGAACGCCTTACAACTCCTAAGAACAACTTGCATCACCGTACGAAACCTTAAAACTCCATAATAAACCTATTGTATTCGTACGAGTCGTTTGATCATCGTACGACAACTTAGGACATCTAACTACTCTTTATGCCACATTAGCAACTCGAAAAGAACGTTAGTAAAATTTAAGACGCCTTACAACTCCTAAGGACACCTTACATCGCCGTACGAAACCTTAAAAGTCCATAATAAACCTAATGAATCCGTACGAGTCCTTTAAACATCGTACGACAACTTAAGACATCTTAAGGCTCTGTATGCCAAATTAGCAACATGAAAAGCACGTTAGTATAATTTAGAACGCCTTAAAACTCATAAGAACACCTTACATCACCGTACGAAACCTTAAAACTCCATAATAAACCTAATGAATCTGTACGAGTCCTTTGAACATCGTATGACAACTTAAGACATCTTAAGACTCTGTATGCCAAATTAGCAACATGAAAAGAACGTTAGTATAATTTAGGACGCCTTACAACTCATTAGAACACCTTACATCACCGTATGAAACCTTAAAACTCCATAATAAACCTAATGAATCCGTACGTGTCCTTTAAACATCGTACGACAGCTTAAGACATCTTAAGGATCTGTATGCCAAGTTAGCAACATGAAAAGCACGTTAGTATAATTTAGGACGCCTTACAACTCATAAGAACACCTTACATCACCGTACGAAACCTTAAAACTCCATAATAAACCTAATGAATCCGTACGAGTCCTTTAAACATCGTACGATAACTTAAGACATCTTAAGGCTCTGTATGCCAAATTAGCAACATGAAAAGCACGTTAGTATAATTTAGAACGCCTTACAACTCATAAGAACACCTTACATCACCGTACGAAACCTTAAAACTCCATAATAAACCTAATGAATCCGTACGAGTCCTTTAAACATCGTACGACAACTTAAGACATCTTAAGGCTCTGTATGCCAAATTAGCAACATGAAAAGCACGTTAGTATAATTTAGAACGCCTTACAACTCATAAGAGCACCTTACATCACCGTAAGAAACCTTAAAACTCCATAATAAACCTAATGAATCTGTACGAGTCCTTTGAACATCGTATGACAACTTAAGACATCTTAAGACTTTGTATGCCAAATTAGCAACATGAAAAGAACGTTAGTATAATTTAGGACGCCTTACAACTCATTAGAACACCTTACATCACCGTACGAAACCTTAAAACTCCATAATAAACCTAATGAATCCGTACTAGTCCTTTAAACATCGTACGACAACATAAGACATCTTAAGGCTCTGTATGCCAAATTAGCAACATGAAAAGAACGTTAGTATAATTTAGGACGCCTTACAACTCATTAGAACACCTTACATCACCGTACGAAACCTTAAAACTCCATAATAAACCTAATGAATCCGTACGAGTCCTTTAAACATCGTACGACAACATAAGACATCTTAAGGCTCTGTATGCCAAATTAGCAACATGAAAAGCACGTTAGTATAATTTAGAACGCCTTACAACTCCTAACAACAACTTACATCACCGTACGAAACCTTAAAACTCCATAATAAACCTAATGAATCTGTACGAGTCCTTTGAACATCGTATGACAACTTAAGACATCTTAAGACTCTGTATGCCAAATTAGCAACATGAAAAGAACGTTAGTATAATTTAGGACGCCTTACAACTCATTAGAACACCTTACATCACCGTACGAAACCTTAGAACTCCATAATAAACCTAATGAATCCGTACGAGTCCTTTAAACATCGTACGACAACATAAGACATCTTAAGGCTCTGTATGCCAAATTAGCAACATGAAAAGAACGTTAGTATAATTTAGGACGCCTTACAACTCATTAGAACACCTTACATCACCGTACGAAACCTTAAAACTCCATAATAAACCTAATGAATCCGTACGAGTCCTTTAAACATCGTACGACAACATAAGACATCTTAAGGCTCTGTATGCCAAATTAGCAACATGAAAAGCACGTTAGTATAATTTAGAACGCCTTACAACTCCTAAGAACCACTTGCATCACCGTACGAAACCTTAAAACTCCATAATAAACCTATTGTATTCGTACGAGTCGTTTGATCATCGTACGACAACTTAGGACATCTAACTACTCTTTATGCCACATTAGCAACTCGAAAAGAACGTTAGTAAAATTTAAGACGCCTTACAACTCCTAAGGACACCTTACATCGCCGTACGAAACCTTAAAAGTCCATAATAAACCTAATGAATCCGTACGAGTCCTTTAAACATCGTACGACAACTTAAGACATCTTAAGGCTCTGTATGCCAAATTAGCAACATGAAAAGCACGTTAGTATAATTTAGAACGCCTTAAAACTCATAAGAACACCTTACATCACCGTACGAAACCTTAAAACTCCATAATAAACCTAATGAATCTGTACGAGTCCTTTGAACATCGTATGACAACTTAAGACATCTTAAGACTCTGTATGCCAAATTAGCAACATGAAAAGAACGTTAGTATAATTTAGGACGCCTTACAACTCATTAGAACACCTTACATCACCGTATGAAACCTTAAAACTCCATAATAAACCTAATGAATCTGTACGAGTCCTTTGAACATCGTATGACAACTTAAGACATCTTAAGACTTTGTATGCCAAATTAGCAACATGAAAAGAACGTTAGTATAATTTAGGACGCCTTACAACTCATTAGAACACCTTACATCACCGTACGAAACCTTAAAACTCCATAATAAACCTAATGAATCCGTACTAGTCCTTTAAACATCGTACGACAACATAAGACATCTTAAGGCTCTGTATGCCAAATTAGCAACATGAAAAGAACGTTAGTATAATTTAGGACGCCTTACAACTCATTAGAACACCTTACATCACCGTACGAAACCTTAAAACTCCATAATAAACCTAATGAATCCGTACGAGTCCTTTAAACATCGTACGACAACATAAGACATCTTAAGGCTCTGTATGCCAAATTAGCAACATGAAAAGCACGTTAGTATAATTTAGAACGCCTTACAACTCCTAACAACAACTTACATCACCGTACGAAACCTTAAAACTCCATAATAAACCTAATGAATCTGTACGAGTCCTTTGAACATCGTATGACAACTTAAGACATCTTAAGACTCTGTATGCCAAATTAGCAACATGAAAAGAACGTTAGTATAATTTAGGACGCCTTACAACTCATTAGAACACCTTACATCACCGTACGAAACCTTAGAACTCCATAATAAACCTAATGAATCCGTACGAGTCCTTTAAACATCGTACGACAACATAAGACATCTTAAGGCTCTGTATGCCAAATTAGCAACATGAAAAGAACGTTAGTATAATTTAGGACGCCTTACAACTCATTAGAACACCTTACATCACCGTACGAAACCTTAAAACTCCATAATAAACCTAATGAATCCGTACGAGTCCTTTAAACATCGTACGACAACATAAGACATCTTAAGGCTCTGTATGCCAAATTAGCAACATGAAAAGCACGTTAGTATAATTTAGAACGCCTTACAACTCCTAAGAACAACTTGCATCACCGTACGAAACCTTAAAACTCCATAATAAACCTATTGTATTCGTACGAGTCGTTTGATCATCGTACGACAACTTAGGACATCTAACTACTCTTTATGCCACATTAGCAACTCGAAAAGAACGTTAGTAAAATTTAAGACGCCTTACAACTCCTAAGGACACCTTACATCGCCGTACGAAACCTTAAAAGTCCATAATAAACCTAATGAATCCGTACGAGTCCTTTAAACATCGTACGACAACTTAAGACATCTTAAGGCTCTGTATGCCAAATTAGCAACATGAAAAGCACGTTAGTATAATTTAGAACGCCTTAAAACTCATAAGAACACCTTACATCACCGTACGAAACCTTAAAACTCCATAATAAACCTAATGAATCTGTACGAGTCCTTTGAACATCGTATGACAACTTAAGACATCTTAAGACTCTGTATGCCAAATTAGCAACATGAAAAGAACGTTAGTATAATTTAGGACGCCTTACAACTCATTAGAACACCTTACATCACCGTATGAAACCTTAAAACTCCATAATAAACCTAATGAATCCGTACGTGTCCTTTAAACATCGTACGACAGCTTAAGACATCTTAAGGATCTGTATGCCAAGTTAGCAACATGAAAAGCACGTTAGTATAATTTAGGACGCCTTACAACTCATAAGAACACCTTACATCACCGTACGAAACCTTAAAACTCCATAATAAACCTAATGAATCCGTACGAGTCCTTTAAACATCGTACGATAACTTAAGACATCTTAAGGCTCTGTATGCCAAATTAGCAACATGAAAAGCACGTTAGTATAATTTAGAACGCCTTACAACTCATAAGAACACCTTACATCACCGTACGAAACCTTAAAACTCCATAATAAACCTAATGAATCCGTACGAGTCCTTTAAACATCGTACGACAACTTAAGACATCTTAAGGCTCTGTATGCCAAATTAGCAACATGAAAAGCACGTTAGTATAATTTAGAACGCCTTACAACTCATAAGAGCACCTTACATCACCGTAAGAAACCTTAAAACTCCATAATAAACCTAATGAATCTGTACGAGTCCTTTGAACATCGTATGACAACTTAAGACATCTTAAGACTTTGTATGCCAAATTAGCAACATGAAAAGAACGTTAGTATAATTTAGGACGCCTTACAACTCATTAGAACACCTTACATCACCGTACGAAACCTTAAAACTCCATAATAAACCTAATGAATCCGTACGAGTCCTTTAAACATCGTACGACAACATAAGACATCTTAAGGCTCTGTATGCCAAATTAGCAACATGAAAAGAACGTTAGTATAATTTAGGACGCCTTACAACTCATTAGAACACCTTACATCACCGTACGAAACCTTAAAACTCCATAATAAACCTAATGAATCCGTACGAGTCCTTTAAACATCGTACGACAACATAAGACATCTTAAGGCTCTGTATGCCAAATTAGCAACATGAAAAGCACGTTAGTATAATTTAGAACGCCTTACAACTCCTAAGAACAACTTACATCACCGTACGAAACCTTAAAACTCCATAATAAACCTAATGAATCTGTACGAGTCCTTTGAACATCGTATGACAACTTAAGACATCTTAAGAATCTGTATGCCAAATTAGCAACATGAAAAGAACGTTAGTATAATTTAGGACGCCTTACAACTCATTAGAACACCTTACATCACCGTACGAAACCTTAAAACTCCATAATAAACCTAATGAATCCGTACGAGTCCTTTAAACATCGTACGACAACATAAGACATCTTAAGGCTCTGTATGCCAAATTAGCATCATGAAAAGAACGTTAGTATAATTTAGGACGCCTTACAACTCATTAGAACACCTTACATCACCGTACGAAACCTTAAAACTCCATAATAAACCTAATGAATCCGTACGAGTCCTTTAAACATCGTACGACAACATAAGACATCTTAAGGCTCTGTATGCCAAATTAGCAACATGAAAAGAACGTTAGTATAATTTAGGACGCCTTACAACTCATTAGAACACCTTACATCACCGTACGAAACCTTAAAACTCCATAATAAACCTAATGAATCCGTACGAGTCCTTTAAACATCGTACGACAACATAAGACATCTTAAGGCTCTGTATGCCAAATTAGCAACATGAAAAGCACGTTAGTATAATTTAGAACGCCTTACAACTCCTAAGAACAACTTGCATCACCGTACGAAACCTTAAAACTCCATAATAAACCTATTGTATTCGTACGAGTCGTTTGATCATCGTACGACAACTTAGGACATCTAACTACTCTTTATGCCACATTAGCAACTCGAAAAGAACGTTAGTAAAATTTAAGACGCCTTACAACTCCTAAGGACACCTTACATCGCCGTACGAAACCTTAAAAGTCCATAATAAACCTAATGAATCCGTACGAGTCCTTTAAACATCGTACGACAACTTAAGACATCTTAAGGCTCTGTATGCCAAATTAGCAACATGAAAAGCACGTTAGTATAATTTAGAACGCCTTACAACTCATAAGAGCACCTTACATCACCGTAAGAAACCTTAAAACTCCATAATAAACCTAATGAATCTGTACGAGTCCTTTGAACATCGTATGACAACTTAAGACATCTTAAGACTCTGTATGCCAAATTAGCAACATGAAAAGAACGTTAGTATAATTTAGGACGCCTTACAACTCATTAGAACACCTTACATCACCGTACGAAACCTTAAAACTCCATAATAAACCTAATGAATCCGTACGAGTCCTTTAAACATCGTACGACAACATAAGACATCTTAAGGCTCTGTATGCCAAATTAGCAACATGAAAAGAACGTTAGTATAATTTAGGACGCCTTACAACTCATTAGAACACCTTACATCACCGTACGAAACCTTAAAACTCCATAATAAACCTAATGAATCCGTACGAGTCCTTTAAACATCGTACGACAACATAAGACATCTTAAGGCTCTGTATGCCAAATTAGCAACATGAAAAGCACGTTAGTATAATTTAGGACGCCTTACAACTCCTAAGAACAACTTACATCACCGTACGAAACCTTAAAACTCCATAATAAACCTAATGAATCTGTACGAGTCCTTTGAACATCGTATGACAACTTAAGACATCTTAAGACTCTGTATGCCAAATTAGCAACATGAAAAGAACGTTAGTATAATTTAGGACGCCTTACAACTCATTAGAACACCTTACATCACCGTACGAAACCTTAAAACTCCATAATAAACCTAATGAATCCGTACGAGTCCTTTAAACATCGTACGACAACATAAGACATCTTAAGGCTCTGTATGCCAAATTAGCATCATGAAAAGAACGTTAGTATAATTTAGGACGCCTTACAACTCATTAGAACACCTTACATCACCGTACGAAACCTTAAAACTCCATAATAAACCTAATGAATCCGTACGAGTCCTTTAAACATCGTACGACAACATAAGACATCTTAAGGCTCTGTATGCCAAATTAGCAACATGAAAAGAACGTTAGTATAATTTAGGACGCCTTACAACTCATTAGAACACCTTACATCACCGTACGAAACCTTAAAACTCCATAATAAACCTAATGAATCCGTACGAGTCCTTTAAAGATCGTACGACAACATAAGACATCTTAAGGCTCTGTATGCCAAATTAGCAACATGAAAAGCACGTTAGTATAATTTAGAACGCCTTACAACTCCTAAGAACAACTTGCATCACCGTACGAAACCTTAAAACTCCATAATAAACCTATTGTATTCGTACGAGTCGTTTGATCATCGTACGACAACTTAGGACATCTAACTACTCTTTATGCCACATTAGCAACTCGAAAAGAACGTTAGTAAAATTTAAGACGCCTTACAACTCCTAAGGACACCTTACATCGCCGTACGAAACCTTAAAAGTCCATAATAAACCTAATGAATCCGTACGAGTCCTTTAAACATCGTACGACAACTTAAGACATCTTAAGGCTCTGTATGCCAAATTAGCAACATGAAAAGCACGTTAGTATAATTTAGAACGCCTTACAACTCATAAGAGCACCTTACATCACCGTAAGAAACCTTAAAACTCCATAATAAACCTAATGAATCTGTACGAGTCCTTTGAACATCGTATGACAACTTAAGACATCTTAAGACTCTGTATGCCAAATTAGCAACATGAAAAGAACGTTAGTATAATTTAGGACGCCTTACAACTCATTAGAACACCTTACATCACCGTACGAAACCTTAAAACTCCATAATAAACCTAATGAATCCGTACGAGTCCTTTAAACATCGTACGACAACATAAGACATCTTAAGGCTCTGTATGCCAAATTAGCAACATGAAAAGAACGTTAGTATAATTTAGGACGCCTTACAACTCATTAGAACACCTTACATCACCGTACGAAACCTTAAAACTCCATAATAAACCTAATGAATCCGTACGAGTCCTTTAAACATCGTACGACAACATAAGACATCTTAAGGCTCTGTATGCCAAATTAGCAACATGAAAAGCACGTTAGTATAATTTAGGACGCCTTACAACTCCTAAGAACAACTTACATCACCGTACGAAACCTTAAAACTCCATAATAAACCTAATGAATCTGTACGAGTCCTTTGAACATCGTATGACAACTTAAGACATCTTAAGACTCTGTATGCCAAATTAGCAACATGAAAAGAACGTTAGTATAATTTAGGACGCCTTACAACTCATTAGAACACCTTACATCACCGTACGAAACCTTAAAACTCCATAATAAACCTAATGAATCCGTACGAGTCCTTTAAACATCGTACGACAACATAAGACATCTTAAGGCTCTGTATGCCAAATTAGCAACATGAAAAGAACGTTAGTATAATTTAGGACGCCTTACAACTCATTAGAACACCTTACATCACCGTACGAAACCTTAAAACTCCATAATAAACCTAATGAATCCGTACGAGTCCTTTAAACATCGTACGACAACATAAGACATCTTAAGGCTCTGTATGCCAAATTAGCAACATGAAAAGAACGTTAGTATAATTTAGGACGCCTTACAACTCATTAGAACACCTTACATCACCGTACGAAACCTTAAAACTACATAATAAACCTAATGAATCCGTACGAGTCCTTTAAACATCGTACGACAACATAAGACATCTTAAGGCTCTGTATGCCAAATTAGCAACATGAAAAGCACGTTAGTATAATTTAGAACGCCTTACAACTCCTAAGAACAACTTGCATCACTGTACGAAACCTTAAAACTCCATAATAAACCTATTGTATTCGTACGAGTCGTTTGATCATCGTACGACAACTTAGGACATCTAACTACTCTTTATGCCACATTAGCAACTCGAAAAGAACGTTAGTAAAATTTAAGACGCCTTACAACTCCTAAGGACACCTTACATCGCCGTACGAAACCTTAAAAGTCCATAATAAACCTAATGAATCCGTACGAGTCCTTTAAACATCGTACGACAACTTAAGACATCTTAAGGCTCTGTATGCCAAATTAGCAACATGAAAAGCACGTTAGTATAATTTAGAACGCCTTAAAACTCATAAGAACACCTTACATCACCGTACGAAACCTTAAAACTCCATAATAAACCTATTGAATCTGTACGAGTCCTTTGAACATCGTATGACAACTTAAGACATCTTAAGACTCTGTATGCCAAATTAGCAACATGAAAAGAACGTTAGTATAATTTAGGACGCCTTACAACTCATTAGAACACCTTACATCACCGTATGAAACCTTAAAACTCCATAATTAACCTAATGAATCCGTACGTGTCCTTTAAACATCGTACGACAGCTTAAGACATCTTAAGGATCCGTATGCCAAGTTAGCAACATGAAAAGCACGTTAGTATAATTTAGGACGCCTTACAACTCATAAGAACACCTTACATCACCGTACGAAACCTTAAAACTCCATAATAAACCTAATGAAACCGTACGAGTCCTTTAAACATCGTACGATAACTTAAGACATCTTAAGGCTCTGTATGCCAAATTAGCAACATGAAAAGCACGTTAGTATAATTTAGAACGCCTTACAACTCATAAGAACACCTTACATCACCGTACGAAACCTTAAAACTCCATAATAAACCTAATGAATCCGTACGAGTCCTTTAAACATCGTACGACAACTTAAGACATCTTAAGGCTCTGTATGCCAAATTAGCAACATGAAAAGCACGTTAGTATAATTTAGAACGCCTTACAACTCATAAGAGCACCTTACATCACCGTAAGAAACCTTAAAACTCCATAATAAACCTAATGAATCTGTACGAGTCCTTTGAACATCGTATGACAACTTAAGACATCTTAAGACTCTGTATGCCAAATTAGCAACATGAAAAGAACGTTAGTATAATTTAGGACGCCTTACAACACATTAGAACACCTTACATCACCGTACGAAACCTTAAAACTCCATAATAAACCTAATGAATCCGTACGAGTCCTTTAAACATCGTACGACAACATAAGACATCTTAAGGCTCTGTATGCCAAATTAGCAACATGAAAAGAACGTTAGTATAATTTAGGACGCCTTACAACTCATTAGAACACCTTACATCACCGTACGAAACCTTAAAACTCCATAATAAACCTAATGAATCCGTACGAGTCCTTTAAACATCGTACGACAACATAAGACATCTTAAGGCTCTGTATGCCAAATTAGCAACATGAAAAGCACGTTAGTATAATTTAGAACGCCTTACAACTCCTAAGAACAACTTACATCACCGTACGAAACCTTAAAACTCCATAATAAACCTAATGAATCTGTACGAGTCCTTTGAACATCGTATGACAACTTAAGACATCTTAAGACTCTGTATGCCAAATTAGCAACATGAAAAGAACGTTAGTATAATTTAGGACGCCTTACAACTCATTAGAACACCTTACATCACCGTATGAAACCTTAAAACTCCATAATAAACCTAATGAATCCGTACGTGTCCTTTAAACATCGTACGACAGCTTAAGACATCTTAAGGATCTGTATGCCAAGTTAGCAACATGAAAAGCACGTTAGTATAATTTAGGACGCCTTACAACTCATAAGAACACCTTACATCACCGTACGAAACCTTAAAACTCCATAATAAACCTAATGAATCCGTACGAGTCCTTTAAACATCGTACGATAACTTAAGACATCTTAAGGCTCTGTATGCCAAATTAGCAACATGAAAAGCACGTTAGTATAATTTAGAACGCCTTACAACTCATAAGAACACCTTACATCACCGTACGAAACCTTAAAACTCCATAATAAACCTAATGAATCCGTACGAGTCCTTTAAACATCGTACGATAACTTAAGACATCTTAAGGCTCTGTATGCCAAAATAGCAACATGAAAAGCACGTTAGTATAATTTAGAACGCCTTACAACTCATAAGAACACCTTACATCACCGTACGAAACCTTAAAACTCCATAATAAACCGAATGAATCTGTACGAGTCCCTTGAACATCGTATGACAACTTAAGACATCTTAAGACTCTGTATGCCAAATTAGCAACATGAAAAGAACGTTACTATAATTTAGGACGCCTTACAACTCATTAGAACACCTTACATCACCGTACGAAACCTTAAAACTCCATAATAAACCTAATGAATCCGTACGAGTCCTTTAAACATCGTACGACAACATAAGACATCTTAAGGCTCTGTATGCCAAATTAGCAACATGAAAAGCACGTTAGTATAATTTAGAACGCCTTACAACTCCTAAGAACAACTTACATCACCGAACGAAACCTTAAAACTCCATAATAAACCTAATGAATCCGTACGAGTCCTTTAAACATCGTACGACAACATAAGACATCTTAAGGCTCTGTATGCCAAATTAGCAACATGAAAAGAACGTTAGTATAAATTAGGACGCCTTACAACTCATTAAAACACCTTACATCACCGTACGAAACCTTAAAACTCCATAATAAACCTAATGAATCCGTACGAGTCCTTTAAACATCGTACGACAACATAAGATATCTTAAGGCTCTGTATGCCAAATTAGCAACATGAAAAGCACGTTAGTATAATTTAGAACGCCTTACAACTCATAAGAACACCTTACATCACCGTACGAAACCTTAAAACTCCATAATAAACCTAATGAATCTGTACGAGTCCTTTGAACATCGTATGACAACTTAAGACATCTTAAGACTCTGTATGCCAAATTAGCAACATGAAAAGAACGTTAGTATAATTTAGGACGCCTTACAACTCATTAGAACACCTTACATCACCGTACGAAACCTTAAAACTCCATAATAAACCTAATGAATCCGTACGAGTCCTTTAAACATCGTACGACAACATAAGACATCTTAAGGCTCTGTATGCCAAATTAGCAACATGAAAAGAACGTTAGTATAATTTAGGACGCCTTACAACTCATTAGAACACCTTACATCACCGTACGAAACCTTAAAACTCCATAATAAACCTAATGAATCCGTACGAGTCCTTTAAACATCGTACGACAACATAAGACATCTTAAGGCTCTGTATGCCAAATTAGCAACATGAAAAGCACGTTAGTATAATTTAGAACGCCTTACAACTCCTAAGAACAACTTACATCACCGTACGAAACCTTAAAACTCCATAATAAACCTAATGAATCTGTACGAGTCCTTTGAACATCGTATGACAACTTAAGACATCTTAAGACTCTGTATGCCAAATTAGCAACATGAAAAGAACGTTAGTATAATTTAGGACGCCTTACAACTCATTAGAACACCTTACATCACCGTACGAAACCTTAAAACTCCATAATAAACCTAATGAATCCGTACGAGTCCTTTAAACATCGTACGACAACATAAGACATCTTAAGGCTCTGTATGCCAAATTAGCAACATGAAAAGCACGTTAGTATAATTTAGAACGCCTTACAACTCCTAAGAACAACTTACATCACCGAACGAAACCTTAAAACTCCATAATAAACCTAATGAATCCGTACGAGTCCTTTAAACATCGTACGACAACATAAGACATCTTAAGGCTCTGTATGCCAAATTAGCAACATGAAAAGAACGTTAGTATAAATTAGGACGCCTTACAACTCATTAAAACACCTTACATCACCGTACGAAACCTTAAAACTCCATAATAAACCTAATGAATCCGTACGAGTCCTTTAAACATCGTACGACAACATAAGATATCTTAAGGCTCTGTATGCCAAATTAGCAACATGAAAAGCACGTTAGTATAATTTAGAACGCCTTACAACTCATAAGAACACCTTACATCACCGTACGAAACCTTAAAACTCCATAATAAACCTAATGAATCTGTACGAGTCCTTTGAACATCGTATGACAACTTAAGACATCTTAAGACTCTGTATGCCAAATTAGCAACATGAAAAGAACGTTAGTATAATTTAGGACGCCTTACAACTCATTAGAACACCTTACATCACCGTACGAAACCTTAAAACTCCATAATAAACCTAATGAATCCGTACGAGTCCTTTAAACATCGTACGACAACATAAGACATCTTAAGGCTCTGTATGCCAAATTAGCAACATGAAAAGAACGTTAGTATAATTTAGGACGCCTTACAACTCATTAGAACACCTTACATCACCGTACGAAACCTTAAAACTCCATAATAAACCTAATGAATCCGTACGAGTCCTTTAAACATCGTACGACAACATAAGACATCTTAAGGCTCTGTATGCCAAATTAGCAACATGAAAAGCACGTTAGTATAATTTAGAACGCCTTACAACTCCTAAGAACAACTTACATCACCGTACGAAACCTTAAAACTCCATAATAAACCTAATGAATCTGTACGAGTCCTTTGAACATCGTATGACAACTTAAGACATCTTAAGACTCTGTATGCCAAATTAGCAACATGAAAAGAACGTTAGTATAATTTAGGACGCCTTACAACTCATTAGAACACCTTACATCACCGTACGAAACCTTAAAACTCCATAATAAACCTAATGAATCCGTACGAGTCCTTTAAACATCGTACGACAACATAAGACATCTTAAGGCTCTGTATGCCAAATTAGCAACATGAAAAGAACGTTAGTATAATTTAGGACGCCTTACAACTCATTAGAACACCTTACATTACCGTACGAAACCTTAAAACTCCATAATAAACCTAATGAATCCGTACGAGTCCTTTAAATATCGTACGACAACATAAGACATCTTAAGGCTCTGTATGCCAAATTAGCAACATGAAAAGCACGTTAGTATAATTTAGAACGCCTTACAACTCATAAGAACACCTTACATCACCGTACGAAACCTTAAAACTCCATAATAAACCTAATGAATCTGTACGAGTCCTTTGAACATCGTATGACAACTTAAGACATCTTAAGACTCTGTATGCCAAATTAGCAACATGAAAAGAACGTTAGTATAATTTAGGACGCCTTACAACTCATTAGAACACCTTACATCACCGTACGAAACCTTAAAACTCCATAATAAACCTAATGAATCCGTACGTGTCCTTTAAACATCGTACGACAGCTTAAGACATCTTAAGGATCTGTATGCCAAGTTAGCAACATGAAAAGCACGTTAGTATAATTTAGGACGCCTTACAACTCATAAGAACACCTTACATCACCGTACGAAACCTTAAAACTCCATAATAAACCTAATGAATCCGTACGAGTCCTTTAAACATCGTACGATAACTTAAGACATCTTAAGGCTCTGTATGCCAAATTAGCAACATGAAAAGCACGTTAGTATAATTTAGAACGCCTTACAACTCATAAGAACACCTTACATCACCGTACGAAACCTTAAAACTCCATAATAAACCTAATGAATCCGTACGAGTCCTTTAAACATCGTACGATAACTTAAGACATCTTAAGGCTCTGTATGCCAAATTAGCAACATGAAAAGCACGTTAGTATAATTTAGAACGCCTTACAACTCATAAGAACACCTTACATCACCGTACGAAACCTTAAAACTCCATAATAAACCTAATGAATCTGTACGAGTCCTTTGAACATCGTATGACAACTTAAGACATCTTAAGACTCTGTATGCCAAATTAGCAACATGAAAAGAACGTTAGTATAATTTAGGACGCCTTACAACTCATTAGAACACCTTACATCACCGTACGAAACCTTAAAACTCCATAATAAACCTAATGAATCCGTACGTGTCCTTTAAACATCGTACGACAGCTTAAGACATCTTAAGGATCTGTATGCCAAGTTAGCAACATGAAAAGCACGTTAGTATAATTTAGGACGCCTTACAACTCATAAGAACACCTTACATCACCATACGAAACCTTAAAACTCCATAATAAACCTAATGAATCCGTACGAGTCCTTTAAACATCGTACGATAACTTAAGACATCTTAAGGCTCTGTATGCCAAATTAGCAACATGAAAAGCACGTTAGTATAATTTAGAACGCCTTACAACTCATAAGAACACCTTACATCACCGTACGAAACCTTAAAACTCCATAATAAACCTAATGAATCCGTACGAGTCCTTTAAACATCGTACGATAACTTAAGACATCTTAAGGCTCTGTATGCCAAATTAGCAACATGAAAAGCACGTTAGTATAATTTAGAACGCCTTACAACTCATAAGAACACCTTACATCACCGTACGAAACCTTAAAACTCCATAATAAACCTAATGAATCTGTACGAGTCCCTTGAACATCGTATGACAACTTAAGACATCTTAAGACTCTGTATGCCAAATTAGCAACATGTAAAGAACGTTAGTATAATTTAGGACGCCTTACAACTCATTAGAACACCTTACATCACCGTACGAAACCTTAAAACTCCATAATAAACCTAATGAATCCGTACGAGTCCTTTAAACATCGTACGACAACATAAGACATCTTAAGGCTCTGTATGCCAAATTAGCAACATGAAAAGCACGTTAGTATAATTTAGAACGCCTTACAACTCCTAAGAACAACTTACATCACCGTACGAAACCTTAAAACTCCATAATAAACCTAATGAATCTGTACGAGTCCTTTGAACATCGTATGACAACTTAAGACATCTTAAGACACTGTATGCCAAATTAGCAACATGAAAAGAACGCTAGTATAATTTAGGACGCCTTACAACTCATTAGAACACCTTACATCACCGTACGAAACCTTAAAACTCCATAATAAACCTAATGAATCCGTACGAGTCCTTTAAACATCGTACGACAACATAAGACATCTTAAGGCTCTGTATGCCAAATTAGCAACATGAAAAGAACGTTAGTATAATTTAGGACGCCTTACAACTCATTAAAACACCTTACATCACCGTACGAAACCTTAAAACTCCATAATAAACCTAATGAATCCGTACGAGTCCTTTAAACATCGTACGACAACATAAGATATCTTAAGGCTCTGTATGCCAAATTAGCAACATGAAAAGCACGTTAGTATAATTTAGAACGCCTTACAACTCATAAGAACACCTTACATCACCGTACGAAACCTTAAAACTCCATAATAAACCTAATGAATCTGTACGAGTCCTTTGAACATCGTATGACAACTTAAGACATCTTAAGACTCTGTATGCCAAATTAGCAACATGAAAAGAACGTTAGTATAATTTAGGACGCCTTACAACTCATTAGAACACCTTACATCACCGTACGAAACCTTAAAACTCCATAATAAACCTAATGAATCCGTACGAGTCCTTTAAACATCGTACGACAACATAAGACATCTTAAGGCTCTGTATGCCAAATTAGCAACATGAAAAGAACGTTAGTATAATTTAGGACGCCTTACAACTCATTAGAACACCTTACATTACCGTACGAAACCTTAAAACTCCATAATAAACCTAATGAATCCGTACGAGTCCTTTAAATATCGTACGACAACATAAGACATCTTAAGGCTCTGTATGCCAAATTAGCAACATGAAAAGCACGTTAGTATAATTTAGAACGCCTTACAACTCATAAGAACACCTTACATCACCGTACGAAACCTTAAAACTCCATAATAAACCTAATGAATCTGTACGAGTCCTTTGAACATCGTATGACAACTTAAGACATCTTAAGACTCTGTATGCCAAATTAGCAACCTGAAAAGAACGTTAGTATAATTTAGGACGCCTTACAACTCATTAGAACACCTTACATCACCGTACGAAACCTTAAAACTCCATAATAAACCTAATGAATCCGTACGTGTCCTTTAAACATCGTACGACAGCTTAAGACATCTTAAGGATCTGTATGCCAAGTTAGCAACATGAAAAGCACGTTAGTATAATTTAGGACGCCTTACAACTCATAAGAACACCTTACATCACCGTACGAAACCTTAAAACTCCATAATAAACCTAATGAATCCGTACGAGTCCTTTAAACATCGTACGATAACTTAAGACATCTTAAGGCTCTGTATGCCAAATTAGCAACATGAAAAGCACGTTAGTATAATTTAGAACGCCTTACAACTCATAAGAACACCTTACATCACCGTACGAAACCTTAAAACTCCATAATAAACCTAATGAATCCGTACGAGTCCTTTAAACATCGTACGATAACTTAAGACATCTTAAGGCTCTGTATGCCAAATTAGCAACATGAAAAGCACGTTAGTATAATTTAGAACGCCTTACAACTCATAAGAACACCTTACATCACCGTACGAAACCTTAAAACTCCATAATAAACCTAATGAATCTGTACGAGTCCTTTGAACATCGTATGACAACTTAAGACATCTTAAGACTCTGTATGCCAAATTAGCAACATGAAAAGAACGTTAGTATAATTTAGGACGCCTTACAACTCATTAGAACACCTTACATCACCGTACGAAACCTTAAAACTCCATAATAAACCTAATGAATCCGTACGTGTCCTTTAAACATCGTACGACAGCTTAAGACATCTTAAGGATCTGTATGCCAAGTTAGCAACATGAAAAGCACGTTAGTATAATTTAGGACGCCTTACAACTCATAAGAACACCTTACATCACCGTACGAAACCTTAAAACTCCATAATAAACCTAATGAATCCGTACGAGTCCTTTAAACATCGTACGATAACTTAAGACATCTTAAGGCTCTGTATGCCAAATTAGCAACATGAAAAGCACGTTAGTATAATTTAGAACGCCTTACAACTCATAAGAACACCTTACATCACCGTACGAAACCTTAAAACTCCATAATAAACCTAATGAATCTGTACGAGTCCTTTGAACATCGTATGACAACTTAAGACATCTTAAGACTCTGTATGCCAAATTAGCAACATGAAAAGAACGTTAGTATAATTTAGGACGCCTTACAACTCATTAGAACACCTTACATCACCGTACGAAACCTTAAAACTCCATAATAAACCTAATGAATCCGTACGAGTCCTTTAAACATCGTACGACAACATAAGACATCTTAAGGCTCTGTATGCCAAATTAGCAACATGAAAAGAACGTTAGTATAATTTAGGACGCCTTACAACTCATTAGAACACCTTACATTACCGTACGAAACCTTAAAACTCCATAATAAACCTAATGAATCCGTACGAGTCCTTTAAATATCGTACGACAACATAAGACATCTTAAGGCTCTGTATGCCAAATTAGCAACATGAAAAGCACGTTAGTATAATTTAGAACGCCTTACAACTCATAAGAACACCTTACATCACCGTACGAAACCTTAAAACTCCATAATAAACCTAATGAATCTGTACGAGTCCTTTGAACATCGTATGACAACTTAAGACATCTTAAGACTCTGTATGCCAAATTAGCAACCTGAAAAGAACGTTAGTATAATTTAGGACGCCTTACAACTCATTAGAACACCTTACATCACCGTACGAAACCTTAAAACTCCATAATAAACCTAATGAATCCGTACGTGTCCTTTAAACATCGTACGACAGCTTAAGACATCTTAAGGATCTGTATGCCAAGTTAGCAACATGAAAAGCACGTTAGTATAATTTAGGACGCCTTACAACTCATAAGAACACCTTACATCACCGTACGAAACCTTAAAACTCCATAATAAACCTAATGAATCCGTACGAGTCCTTTAAACATCGTACGATAACTTAAGACATCTTAAGGCTCTGTATGCCAAATTAGCAACATGAAAAGCACGTTAGTATAATTTAGAACGCCTTACAACTCATAAGAACACCTTACATCACCGTACGAAACCTTAAAACTCCATAATAAACCTAATGAATCCGTACGAGTCCTTTAAACATCGTACGATAACTTAAGACATCTTAAGGCTCTGTATGCCAAATTAGCAACATGAAAAGCACGTTAGTATAATTTAGAACGCCTTACAACTCATAAGAACACCTTACATCACCGTACGAAACCTTAAAACTCCATAATAAACCTAATGAATCTGTACGAGTCCTTTGAACATCGTATGACAACTTAAGACATCTTAAGACTCTGTATGCCAAATTAGCAACATGAAAAGAACGTTAGTATAATTTAGGACGCCTTACAACTCATTAGAACACCTTACATCACCGTACGAAACCTTAAAACTCCATAATAAACCTAATGAATCCGTACGTGTCCTTTAAACATCGTACGACAGCTTAAGACATCTTAAGGATCTGTATGCCAAGTTAGCAACATGAAAAGCACGTTAGTATAATTTAGGACGCCTTACAACTCATAAGAACACCTTACATCACCGTACGAAACCTTAAAACTCCATAATAAACCTAATGAATCCGTACGAGTCCTTTAAACATCGTACGATAACTTAAGACATCTTAAGGCTCTGTATGCCAAATTAGCAACATGAAAAGCACGTTAGTATAATTTAGAACGCCTTACAACTCATAAGAACACCTTACATCACCGTACGAAACCTTAAAACTCCATAATAAACCTAATGAATCCGTACGAGTCCTTTAAACATCGTACGATAACTTAAGACATCTTAAGGCTCTGTATGCCAAATTAGCAACATGAAAAGCACGTTAGTATAATTTAGAACGCCTTACAACTCATAAGAACACCTTACATCACCGTACGAAACCTTAAAACTCCATAATAAACCTAATGAATCTGTACGAGTCCCTTGAACATCGTATGACAACTTAAGACATCTTAAGACTCTGTATGCCAAATTAGCAACATGAAAAGAACGTTAGTATAATTTAGGACGCCTTACAACTCATTAGAACACCTTACATCACCGTACGAAACCTTAAAACTCCATAATAAACCTAATGAATCCGTACGAGTCCTTTAAACATCGTACGACAACATAAGACATCTTAAGGCTCTGTATGCCAAATTAGCAACATGAAAAGCACGTTAGTATAATTTAGAACGCCTTACAACTCCTAAGAACAACTTACATCACCGTACGAAACCTTAAAACTCCATAATAAACCTAATGAATCTGTACGAGTCCTTTGAACATCGTATGACAACTTAAGACATCTTAAGACACTGTATGCCAAATTAGCAACATGAAAAGAACGCTAGTATAATTTAGGACGCCTTACAACTCATTAGAACACCTTACATCACCGTACGAAACCTTAAAACTCCATAATAAACCTAATGAATCCGTACGTGTCCTTTAAACATCGTACGACAGCTTAAGACATCTTAAGGATCTGTATGCCAAGTTAGCAACATGAAAAGCACGTTAGTATAATTTAGGACGCCTTACAACTCATAAGAACACCTTACATCACCGTACGAAACCTTAAAACTCCATAATAAACCTAATGAATCCGTACGAGTCCTTTAAACATCGTACGATAACTTAAGACATCTTAAGGCTCTGTATGCCAAATTAGCAACATGAAAAGCACGTTAGTATAATTTAGAACGCCTTACAACTCATAAGAACACCTTACATCACCGTACGAAACCTTAAAACTCCATAATAAACCTAATGAATCCGTACGAGTCCTTTAAACATCGTACGATAACTTAAGACATCTTAAGGCTCTGTATGCCAAATTAGCAACATGAAAAGCACGTTAGTATAATTTAGAACGCCTTACAACTCATAAGAACACCTTACATCACCGTACGAAACCTTAAAACTCCATAATAAACCTAATGAATCTGTACGAGTCCCTTGAACATCGTATGACAACTTAAGACATCTTAAGACTCTGTATGCCAAATTAGCAACATGAAAAGAACGTTAGTATAATTTAGGACGCCTTACAACTCATTAGAACACCTTACATCACCGTACGAAACCTTAAAACTCCATAATAAACCTAATGAATCCGTACGAGTCCTTTAAACATCGTACGACAACATAAGACATCTTAAGGCTCTGTATGCCAAATTAGCAACATGAAAAGCACGTTAGTATAATTTAGAACGCCTTACAACTCCTAAGAACAACTTACATCACCGTACGAAACCTTAAAACTCCATAATAAACCTAATGAATCTGTACGAGTCCTTTGAACATCGTATGACAACTTAAGACATCTTAAGACACTGTATGCCAAATTAGCAACATGAAAAGAACGCTAGTATAATTTAGGACGCCTTACAACTCATTAGAACACCTTACATCACCGTACGAAACCTTAAAACTCCATAATAAACCTAATGAATCCGTACGAGTCCTTTAAACATCGTACGACAACATAAGACATCTTAAGGCTCTGTATGCCAAATTAGCAACATGAAAAGAACGTTAGTATAATTTAGGACGCCTTACAACTCATTAAAACACCTTACATCACCGTACGAAACCTTAAAACTCCATAATAAACCTAATGAATCCGTACGAGTCCTTTAAACATCGTACGACAACATAAGATATCTTAAGGCTCTGTATGCCAAATTAGCAACATGAAAAGCACGTTAGTATAATTTAGAACGCCTTACAACTCATAAGAACACCTTACATCACCGTACGAAACCTTAAAACTCCATAATAAACCTAATGAATCTGTACGAGTCCTTTGAACATCGTATGACAACTTAAGACATCTTAAGACTCTGTATGCCAAATTAGCAACATGAAAAGAACGTTAGTATAATTTAGGACGCCTTACAACTCATTAGAACACCTTACATCACCGTACGAAACCTTAAAACTCCATAATAAACCTAATGAATCCGTACGAGTCCTTTAAACATCGTACGACAACATAAGACATCTTAAGGCTCTGTATGCCAAATTAGCAACATGAAAAGAACGTTAGTATAATTTAGGACGCCTTACAACTCATTAGAACACCTTACATCACCGTACGAAACCTTAAAACTCCATAATAAACCTAATGAATCCGTACGAGTCCTTTAAACATCGTACGACAACATAAGACATCTTAAGGCTCTGTATGCCAAATTAGCAACATGAAAAGCACGTTAGTATAATTTAGAACGCCTTACAACTCCTAAGAACAACTTACATCACCGTACGAAACCTTAAAACTCCATAATAAACCTAATGAATCTGTACGAGTCCTTTGAACATCGTATGACAACTTAAGACATCTTAAGACTCTGTATGCCAAATTAGCAACATGAAAAGAACGTTAGTATAATTTAGGACGCCTTACAACTCATTAGAACACCTTACATCACCGTACGAAACCTTAAAACTCCATAATAAACCTAATGAATCCGTACGAGTCCTTTAAACATCGTACGACAACATAAGACATCTTAAGGCTCTGTATGCCAAATTAGCAACATGAAAAGAACGTTAGTATAATTTAGGACGCCTTACAACTCATTAGAACACCTTACATTACCGTACGAAACCTTAAAACTCCATAATAAACCTAATGAATCCGTACGAGTCCTTTAAATATCGTACGACAACATAAGACATCTTAAGGCTCTGTATGCCAAATTAGCAACATGAAAAGCACGTTAGTATAATTTAGAACGCCTTACAACTCATAAGAACACCTTACATCACCGTACGAAACCTTAAAACTCCATAATAAACCTAATGAATCTGTACGAGTCCTTTGAACATCGTATGACAACTTAAGACATCTTAAGACTCTGTATGCCAAATTAGCAACATGAAAAGAACGTTAGTATAATTTAGGACGCCTTACAACTCATTAGAACACCTTACATCACCGTACGAAACCTTAAAACTCCATAATAAACCTAATGAATCCGTACGAGTCCTTTAAACATCGTACGACAACATAAGACATCTTAAGGCTCTGTATGCCAAATTAGCAACATGAAAAGAACGTTAGTATAATTTAGGACGCCTTACAACTCATTAGAACACCTTACATCACCGTACGAAACCTTAAAACTCCATAATAAACCTAATGAATCCGTACCAGTCCTTTAAACATCGTACGACAACATAAGACATCTTAAGGCTCTGTATGCCAAATTAGCAACATGAAAAGCACGTTAGTATAATTTAGAACGCCTTACAACTCCTAAGAACAACTTACATCACCGTACGAAACCTTAAAACTCCATAATAAACCTAATGAATCTGTACGAGTCCTTTGAACATCGTATGACAACTTAAGACATCTTAAGACTCTGTATGCCAAATTAGCAACATGAAAAGAACGTTAGTATAATTTAGGACGCCTTACAACTCATTAGAACACCTTACATCACCGTACGAAACCTTAAAACTCCATAATAAAACTAATGAATCCGTACGAGTCCTTTAAACATCGTACGACAACATAAGACATCTTAAGGCTCTGTATGCCAAATTAGCAACATGAAAAGAACGTTAGTATAATTTAGGACGCCTTACAACTCATTAGAACACCTTACATTACCGTACGAAACCTTAAAACTCCATAATAAACCTAATGAATCCGTACGAGTCCTTTAAATATCGTACGACAACATAAGACATCTTAAGGCTCTGTATGCCAAATTAGCAACATGAAAAGCACGTTAGTATAATTTAGAACGCCTTACAACTCATAAGAACACCTTACATCACCGTACGAAACCTTAAAACTCCATAATAAACCTAATGAATCTGTACGAGTCCTTTGAACATCGTATGACAACTTAAGACATCTTAAGACTCTGTATGCCAAATTAGCAACATGAAAAGAACGTTAGTATAATTTAGGACGCCTTACAACTCATTAGAACACCTTACATCACCGTACGAAACCTTAAAACTCCATAATAAACCTAATGAATCCGTACGAGTCCTTTAAACATCGTACGACAACATAAGACATCTTAAGGCTCTGTATGCCAAATTAGCAACATGAAAAGAACGTTAGTATAATTTAGGACGCCTTACAACTCATTAGAACACCTTACATCACCGTACGAAACCTTAAAACTCCATAATAAACCTAATGAATCCGTACGAGTCCTTTAAACATCGTACGACAACATAAGACATCTTAAGGCTCTGTATGCCAAATTAGCAACATGAAAAGCACGTTAGTATAATTTAGAACGCCTTACAACTCCTAAGAACAACTTACATCACCGTACGAAACCTTAAAACTCCATAATAAACCTAATGAATCTGTACGAGTCCTTTGAACATCGTATGACAACTTAAGACATCTTAAGACTCTGTATGCCAAATTAGCAACATGAAAAGAACGTTAGTATAATTTAGGACGCCTTACAACTCATTAGAACACCTTACATCACTGTACGAAACCTTAAAACTCCATAATAAACCTAATGAATCCGTACGAGTCCTTTAAACATCGTACGACAACATAAGACATCTTAAGGCTCTGTATGCCAAATTAGCAACATGAAAAGAACGTTAGTATAATTTAGGACGCCTTACAACTCATTAGAACACCTTACATCACCGTACGAAACCTTAAAACTCCATAATAAACCTAATGAATCCGTACGAGTCCTTTAAACATCGTACGACAACATAAGACATCTTAAGGCTCTGTATGCCAAATTAGCAACATGAAAAGCACGTTAGTATAATTTAGAACGCCTTACAACTCCTAAGAACAACTTGCATCACCGTACGAAACCTTAAAACTCCATAATAAACCTATTGTATTCGTACGAGTCGTTTGATCATCGTACGACAACTTAGGACATCTAACTACTCTTTATGCCACATTAGCAACTCGAAAAGAACGTTAGTAAAATTTAAGACGCCTTACAACTCCTAAGGACACCTTACATCGCCGTACGAAACCTTAAAAGTCCATAATAAACCTAATGAATCCGTACGAGTCCTTTAAACATCGTACGACAACTTAAGACATCTTAAGGCTCTGTATGCCAAATTAGCAACATGAAAAGCACGTTAGTATAATTTAGAACGCCTTAAAACTCATAAGAACACCTTACATCACCGTACGAAACCTTAAAACTCCATAATAAACCTAATGAATCTGTACGAGTCCTTTGAACATCGTATGACAACTTAAGACATCTTAAGACTCTGTATGCCAAATTAGCAACATGAAAAGAACGTTAGTATAATTTAGGACGCCTTACAACTCATTAGAACACCTTACATCACCGTATGAAACCTTAAAACTCCATAATAAACCTAATGAATCCGTACGTGTCCTTTAAACATCGTACGACAGCTTAAGACATCTTAAGGATCTGTATGCCAAGTTAGCAACATGAAAAGCACGTTAGTATAATTTAGGACGCCTTACAACTCATAAGAACACCTTACATCACCGTACGAAACCTTAAAACTCCATAATAAACCTAATGAATCCGTACGAGTCCTTTAAACATCGTACGATAACTTAAGACATCTTAAGGCTCTGTATGCCAAATTAGCAACATGAAAAGAACGTTAGTATAATTTAGGACGCCTTACAACTCATTAGAACACCTTACATCACCGTACGAAACCTTAAAACTCCATAATAAACCTAATGAATCCGTACGAGTCCCTTAAACATCGTACGACAACATAAGACATCTTAAGGCTCTGTATGCCAAATTAGCAACATGAAAAGAACGTTAGTATAATTTAGGACGCCTTACAACTCATTAGAACACCTTACATCACCGTACGAAACCTTAAAACTCCATAATAAACCTAATGAATCCGTACGAGTCCTTTAAACATCGTACGACAACATAAGACATCTTAAGGCTCTGTATGCCAAATTAGCAACATGAAAAGCACGTTAGTATAATTTAGAACGCCTTACAACTCCTAAGAACAACTTGCATCACCGTACGAAACCTTAAAACTCCATAATAAACCTATTGTATTCGTACGAGTCGTTTGATCATCGTACGACAACTTAGGACATCTAACTACTCTTTATGCCACATTAGCAACTCGAAAAGAACGTTAGTAAAATTTAAGACGCCTTACAACTCCTAAGGACACCTTACATCGCCGTACGAAACCTTAAAAGTCCATAATAAACTTAATGAATCCGTACGAGTCCTTTAAACATCGTATGACAACTTAAGACATCTTAAGGCTCTGTATGCCAAATTAGCAACATGAAAAGCACATTAGTATAATTTAGAACGCCTTAAAACTCATAAGAACACCTTACATCACCGTACGAAACCTTAAAACTCCATAATAAACCTAATGAATCTGTACGAGTCCTTTGAACATCGTATGACAACTTAAGACATCTTAAGACTCTGTATGCCAAATTAGCAACATGAAAAGAACGTTAGTATAATTTAGGACGCCTTACAACTCATTAGAACACCTTACATCACCGTATGAAACCTTAAAACTCCATAATAAACCTAATGAATCCGTACGTGTCCTTTAAACATCGTACGACAGCTTAAGACATCTTAAGGATCTGTATGCCAAGTTAGCAACATGAAAAGCACGTTAGTATAATTTAGGACGCCTTACAACTCATAAGAACACCTTACATCACCGTACGAAACCTTAAAACTCCATAATAAACCTAATGAATCCGTACGAGTCCTTTAAACATCGTACGATAACTTAAGACATCTTAAGGCTCTGTATGCCAAATTAGCAACATGAAAAGCACGTTAGTATAATTTAGAACGCCTTACAACTCATAAGAACATCTTACATCACCGTACGAAACCTTAAAACTCCATAATAAACCTAATGAATCCGTACGAGTCCTTTAAACATCGTACGACAACTTAAGACATCTTAAGGCTCTGTATGCCAAATTAGCAACATGAAAAGCACGTTAGTATAATTTAGGACGCCTTACAACTCATTAGAACACCTTACATCACCGTACGAAACCTTAAAACTCCATAATAAACCAAATGAATCCGTACGAGTCCCTTAAACATCGTACGACAACATAAGACATCTTAAGGCTTTGTATGCCAAATTAGCAACATGAAAAGAACGTTAGTATAATTTAGGACGCCTTACAACTCATTAGAACACCTTACATCACCGTACGAAACCTTAAAACTCCATAATAAACCTAATGAATCCGTACGAGTCCTTTAAACATCGTACGACAACATAAGACATCTTAAGGCTCTGTATGCCAAATTAGCAACATGAAAAGCACGTTAGTATAATTTAGAACGCCTTACAACTCCTAAGAACAACTTGCATCACCGTACGAAACCTTAAAACTCCATAATAAACCTATTGTATTCGTACGAGTCGTTTGATCATCGTACGACAACTTAGGACATCTAACTACTCTTTATGCCACATTAGCAACTCGAAAAGAACGTTAGTAAAATTTAAGACGCCTTACAACTCCTAAGGACACCTTACATCGCCGTACGAAACCTTAAAAGTCCATAATAAACTTAATGAATCCGTACGAGTCCTTTAAACATCGTATGACAACTTAAGACATCTTAAGGCTCTGTATGCCAAATTAGCAACATGAAAAGCACATTAGTATAATTTAGAACGCCTTAAAACTCATAAGAACTCCTTACATCACCGTACGAAACCTTAAAACTCCATAATAAACCTAATGAATCTGTACGAGTCCTTTGAACATCGTATGACAACTTAAGACATCTTAAGACTCTGTATGCCAAATTAGCAACATGAAAAGAACGTTAGTATAATTTAGGACGCCTTACAACTCATTAGAACACCTTACATCACCGTATGAAACCTTAAAACTCCATAATAAACCTAATGAATCCGTACGTGTCCTTTAAACATCGTACGACAGCTTAAGACATCTTAAGGATCTGTATGCCAAGTTAGCAACATGAAAAGCACGTTAGTATAATTTAGGACGCCTTACAACTCATAAGAACACCTTACATCACCGTACGAAACCTTAAAACTCCATAATAAACCTAATGAATCCGTACGAGTCCTTTAAACATCGTACGATAACTTAAGACATCTTAAGGCTCTGTATGCCAAATTAGCAACATGAAAAGCACGTTAGTATAATTTAGAACGCCTTACAACTCATAAGAACACCTTACATCACCGTACGAAACCTTAAAACTCCATAATAAACCTAATGAATCCGTACGAGTCCTTTAAACATCGTACGACAACTTAAGACATCTTAAGGCTCTGTATGCCAAATTAGCAACATGAAAAGCACGTTAGTATAATTTAGAACGCCTTACAACTCATAAGAACACCTTACATCACCGTACGAAACCTTAAAACTCCATAATAAACCTAATGAATCTGTACGAGTCCTTTGAACATCGTATGACAACTTAAGACATCTTAAGACTCTGTATGCCAAATTAGCAACATGAAAAGAACGTTAGTATAATTTAGGACGCCTTACAACTCATTAGAACACCTTACATCACCGTACGAAACCTTAAAACTCCATAATAAACCTAATGAATCCGTACGAGTCCTTTAAACATCGTACGACAACATAAGACATCTTAAGGCTCTGTATGCCAAATTAGCAACATGAAAAGCACGTTAGTATAATTTAGAACGCCTTACAACTCCTAAGAACAACTTGCATCACCGTACGAAACCTTAAAACTCCATAATAAACCTATTGTATTCGTACGAGTCGTTTGATCATCGTACGACAACTTATGACATCTAACTACTCTTTATGCCACATTAGCAACTCGAAAAGAACGTTAGTAAAATTTAAGACGCCTTACAACTCCTAAGGACACCTTACATCGCCGTACGAAACCTTAAAAGTCCATAATAAACCTAATGAATCCGTACGAGTCCTTTAAACATCGTACGACAACTTAAGACATCTTAAGGCTCTGTATGCCAAATTAGCAACATGAAAAGCACGTTAGTATAATTTAGAACGCCTTAAAACTCATAAGAACACCTTACATCACCGTACGAAACCTTAAAACTCCATAATAAACCTAATGAATCTGTACGAGTCCTTTGAACATCGTATGACAACTTAAGACATCTTAAGACTCTGTATGCCAAATTAGCAACATGAAAAGAACGTTAGTATAATTTAGGACGCCTTACAACTCATTAGAACACCTTACATCACCGTATGAAACCTTAAAACTCCATAATAAACCTAATGAATCCGTACGTGTCCTTTAAACATCGTACGACAGCTTAAGACATCTTAAGGATCTGTATGCCAAGTTAGCAACATGAAAAGCACGTTAGTATAATTTAGGACGCCTTACAACTCATAAGAACACCTTACATCACCGTACGAAACCTTAAAACTCCATAATAAACCTAATGAATCCGTACGAGTCCTTTAAACATCGTACGATAACTTAAGACATCTTAAGGCTCTGTATGCCAAATTAGCAACATGAAAAGCACGTTAGTATAATTTAGAACGCCTTACAACTCATAAGAACACCTTACATCACCGTACGAAACCTTAAAACTCCATAATAAACCTAATGAATCCGTACGAGTCCTTTAAACATCGTACGACAACTTAAGACATCTTAAGGCTTTGTATGCCAAATTAGCAACATGAAAAGCACGTTAGTATAATTTAGAACGCCTTACAACTCATAAGAACACCTTACATCACCGTACGAAACCTTAAAACTCCATAATAAACCTAATGAATCTGTACGAGTCCTTTGAACATCGTATGACAACTTAAGACATCTTAAGACTCTGTATGCCAAATTAGCAACATGAAAAGAACGTTAGTATAATTTAGGACGCCTTACAACTCATTAGAACACCTTACATCACCGTACGAAACCTTAAAACTCCATAATAAACCTAATGAATCCGTACGAGTCCTTTAAACATCGTACGACAACATAAGACATCTTAAGGCTCTGTATGCCAAATTAGCAACATGAAAAGAACGTTAGTATAATTTAGGACGCCTTACAACTCATTAGAACACCTTACATCACCGTACGAAACCTTAAAACTCCATAATAAACCTAATGAATCCGTACGAGTCCTTTAAACATCGTACGACAATATAAGACATCTTAAGGCTCTGTATGCCAAATTAGCAACATGAAAAGCACGTTAGTATAATTTAGAACGCCTTACAACTCCTAAGAACAACTTACATCACCGTACGAAACCTTAAAACTCCATAATAAACCTAATGAATCTGTACGAGTCCTTTGAACATCGTATGACAACTTAAGACATCTTAAGACTCTGTATGCCAAATTAGCAACATGAAAAGAACGTTAGTATAATTTAGGACGCCTTACAACTCATTAGAACACCTTACATCACCGTACGAAACCTTAAAACTCCATAATAAACCTAATGAATCCGTACGAGTCCTTTAAACATCGTACGACAACATAAGACATCTTAAGGCTCTGTATGCCAAATTAGCAACATGAAAAGAACGTTAGTATAATTTAGGACGCCTTACAACTCATTAGAACACCTTACATCATCGTACGAAACCTTAAAACTCCATAATAAACCTAATGAATCCGTACGAGTCCTTTAAACATCGTACGACAACATAAGACATCTTAAGGCTCTGTATGCCAAATTAGCAACATGAAAAGCACGTTAGTATAATTTAGAACGCCTTACAACTCCTAAGAACAACTTGCATCACCGTACGAAACCTTAAAACTCCATAATAAACCTATTGTATTCGTACGAGTCGTTTGATCATCGTACGACAACTTAGGACATCTAACTACTCTTTATGCCACATTAGCAACTCGAAAAGAACGTTAGTAAAATTTAAGACGCCTTACAACTCCTAAGGACACCTTACATCGCCGTACGAAACCTTAAAAGTCCATAATAAACCTAATGAATCCGTACGAGTCCTTTAAACATCGTACGACAACTTAAGACATCTTAAGGCTCTGTATGCCAAATTAGCAACATGAAAAGCACGTTAGTATAATTTAGAACGCCTTAAAACTCATAAGAACACCTTACATCACCGTACGAAACCTTAAAACTCCATAATAAACCTAATGAATCTGTACGCTCATTAGAACACCTTACATCACCGTATGAAACCTTAAAACTCCATAATAAACCTAATGAATCCGTATGTGTCCTTTAAACATCGTACGACAGCTTAAGACATCTTAAGGATCTGTATGCCAAGTTAGCAACATGAAAAGCACGTTAGTATAATTTAGGACGCCTTACAACTCATAAGAACACCTTACATCACCGTACGAAACCTTAAAACTCCATAATAAACCTAATGAATCCGTACGAGTCCTTTAAACATCGTACGATAACTTAAGACATCTTAAGACTCTGTATGCCAAATTAGCAACATGAAAAGAACGTTAGTATAATTTAGGACGCCTTACAACTCATTAGAACACCTTACATCACCGTACGAAACCTTAAAACTCCATAATAAACCTAATGAATCCGTACGAGTCCTTTAAACATCGTACGACAACATAAGACATCTTAAGGCTCTGTATGCCAAATTAGCAACATGAAAAGAACGTTAGTATAATTTAGGACGCCTTACAACTCATTAGAACACCTTACATCACCGTACGAAACCTTAAAACTCCATAATAAACCTAATGAATCCGTACGAGTCCTTTAAACATCGTAGGACAACATAAGACATCTTAAGGCTCTGTATGCCTAATTAGCAACATGAAAAGCACGTTAGTATAATTTAGATCGCCTTACAACTCCTAAGAACAACTTACATCACCGTACGAAACCTTAAAACTCCATAATAAACCTATTGTATTCGTACGAGTCGTTTGATCATCGTACGACAACTTAGGACATCTAACTACTCTTTATGCCACATTAGCAACTCGAAAAGAACGTTAGTAAAATTTAAGACGCCTTACAACTCCTAAGGACACCTTACATCGCCGTACGAAACCTTAAAAGTCCATAATAAACCTAATGAATCCGTACGAGTCCTTTAAACATCGTACGACAACTTAAGACATCTTAAGGCTCTGTATGCCAAATTAGCAACATGAAAAGCACGTTAGTATAATTTAGAACGCCTTACAACTCATAAGAACACCTTACATCACCGTACGAAACCTTAAAACTCCATAATAAACCTAATGAATCTGTACGAGTCCTTTGAACATCGTATGACAACTTAAGACATCTTAAGACTCTGTATGCCAAATTAGCAACATGAAAAGAACGTTAGTATAATTTAGGACGCCTTACAACTCATTAGAACACCTTACATCACCGTATGAAACCATAAAACTCCATAATAAACCTAATGAATCCGTACGTGTCCTTTAAACATCGTACGACAGCTTAAGACATCTTAAGGATCTGTATGCCAAGTTAGCAACATGAAAAGCACGTTAGTATAATTTAGGACGCCTTACAACTCATAAGAACACCTTACATCACCGTACGAAACCTTAAAACTCCATAATAAACCTAATGAATCCGTACGAGTCCTTTAAACATCGTACGATAACTTAAGACATCTTAAGGCTCTGTATGCCAAATTAGCAACATGAAAAGCACGTTAGTATAATTTAGAATGCCTTACAACTCCTAAGAACACCTTACATCACCGTACGAAACCTTAAAACTCCATAATAAACCTAATGAATCCGTACGAGTCCTTTAAACATCGTACGACAACATAAGACATCTTAAGGCTTTGTATGCCAAATTAGCAACATGAAAAGAACGTTAGTATAATTTAGGACGCCTTACAACTCATTAGAACACCTTACATCACCGTACGAAACCTTAAAACTCCATAATAAACCTAATGAATCCGTACGAGTCCTTTAAACATCGTAGGACAACATAAGACATCTTAAGGCTCTGTATGCCTAATTAGCAACATGAAAAGCACGTTAGTATAATTTAGATCGCCTTACAACTCCTAAGAACAACTTACATCACCGTACGAAACCTTAAAACTCCATAATAAACCTATTGTATTCGTACGAGTCGTTTGATCATCGTACGACAACTTAGGACATCTAACTACTCTTTATGCCACATTAGCAACTCGAAAAGAACGTTAGTAAAATTTAAGACGCCTTACAACTCCTAAGGACACCTTACATCGCCGTACGAAACCTTAAAAGTCCATAATAAACCTAATGAATCCGTACGAGTCCTTTAAACATCGTACGACAACTTAAGACATCTTAAGGCTCTGTATGCCAAATTAGCAACATGAAAAGCACGTTAGTATAATTTAGAACGCCTTACAACTCATAAGAACACCTTACATCACCGTACGAAACCTTAAAACTCCATAATAAACCTAATGAATCTGTACGAGTCCTTTGAACATCGTATGACAACTTAAGACATCTTAAGACTCTGTATGCCAAATTAGCAACATGAAAAGAACGTTAGTATAATTTAGGACGCCTTACAACTCATTAGAACACCTTACATCACCGTATGAAACCATAAAACTCCATAATAAACCTAATGAATCCGTACGTGTCCTTTAAACATCGTACGACAGCTTAAGACATCTTAAGGATCTGTATGCCAAGTTAGCAACATGAAAAGCACGTTAGTATAATTTAGGACGCCTTACAACTCATAAGAACACCTTACATCACCGTACGAAACCTTAAAACTCCATAATAAACCTAATGAATCCGTACGAGTCCTTTAAACATCGTACGATAACTTAAGACATCTTAAGGCTCTGTATGCCAAATTAGCAACATGAAAAGCACGTTAGTATAATTTAGAACGCCTTACAACTCATAAGAACACCTTACATCACCGTACGAAACCTTAAAACTCCATAATAAACCTAATGAATCCGTACGAGTCCTTTAAACATCGTACGACAACTTAAGACATCTTAAGGCTTTGTATGCCAAATTAGCAACATGAAAAGCACGTTAGTATAATTTAGAACGCCTTACAACTCATAAGAACACCTTACATCACCGTACGAAACCTTAAAACTCCATAATAAACCTAATGAATCTGTACGAGTCCTTTGAACATCGTATGACAACTTAAGACATCTTAAGACTCTGTATGCCAAATTAGCAACATGAAAAGAACGTTAGTATAATTTAGGACGCCTTACAACTCATTAGAACACCTTACATCACCGTACGAAACCTTAAAACTCCATAATAAACCTAATGAATCCGTACGAGTCCTTTAAACATCGTACGACAACATAAGACATCTTAAGGCTCTGTATGCCAAATTAGCAACATGAAAAGAACGTTAGTATAATTTAGGACGCCTTACAACTCATTAGAACACCTTACATCACCGTACGAAACCTTAAAACTCCATAATAAACCTAATGAATCCGTACGAGTCCTTTAAACATCGTACGACAACATAAGACATCTTAAGGCTCTGTATGCCAAATTAGCAACATGAAAAGCACGTTAGTATAATTTAGAACGCCTTACAACTCCTAAGAACAACTTACATCACCGTACGAAACCTTAAAACTCCATAATAAACCTAATGAATCTGTACGAGTCCTTTGAACATCGTATGACAACTTAAGACATCTTAAGACTCTGTATGCCAAATTAGCAACATGAAAAGAACGTTAGTATAATTTAGGACGCCTTACAACTCATTAGAACACCTTACATCACCGTACGAAACCTTAAAACTCCATAATAAACCTAATGAATCCGTACGAGTCCTTTAAACATCGTACGACAACATAAGACATCTTAAGGCTCTGTATGCCAAATTAGCAACATGAAAAGAACGTTAGTATAATTTAGGACGCCTTACAACTCATTAGAACACCTTACATCATCGTACGAAACCTTAAAACTCCATAATAAACCTAATGAATCCGTACGAGTCCTTTAAACATCGTACGACAACATAAGACATCTTAAGGCTCTGTATGCCAAATTAGCAACATGAAAAGCACGTTAGTATAATTTAGAACGCCTTACAACTCCTAAGAACAACTTGCATCACCGTACGAAACCTTAAAACTCCATAATAAACCTATTGTATTCGTACGAGTCGTTTGATCATCGTACGACAACTTAGGACATCTAACTACTCTTTATGCCACATTAGCAACTCGAAAAGAACGTTAGTAAAATTTAAGACGCCTTACAACTCCTAAGGACACCTTACATCGCCGTACGAAACCTTAAAAGTCCATAATAAACCTAATGAATCCGTACGAGTCCTTTAAACATCGTACGACAACTTAAGACATCTTAAGGCTCTGTATGCCAAATTAGCAACATGAAAAGCACGTTAGTATAATTTAGAACGCCTTAAAACTCATAAGAACACCTTACATCACCGTACGAAACCTTAAAACTCCATAATAAACCTAATGAATCTGTACGAGTCCTTTGAACATCGTATGACAACTTAAGACATCTTAAGACTCTGTATGCCAAATTAGCAACATGAAAAGAACGTTAGTATAATTTAGGACGCCTTACAACTCATTAGAACACCTTACATCACCGTATGAAACCTTAAAACTCCATAATAAACCTAATGAATCCGTACGTGTCCTTTAAACATCGTACGACAGCTTAAGACATCTTAAGGATCTGTATGCCAAGTTAGCAACATGAAAAGCACGTTAGTATAATTTAGGACGCCTTACAACTCATAAGAACACCTTACATCACCGTACGAAACCTTAAAACTCCATAATAAACCTAATGAATCCGTACGAGTCCTTTAAACATCGTACGATAACTTAAGACATCTTAAGACTCTGTATGCCAAATTAGCAACATGAAAAGAACGTTAGTATAATTTAGGACGCCTTACAACTCATTAGAACACCTTACATCACCGTACGAAACCTTAAAACTCCATAATAAACCTAATGAATCCGTACGAGTCCTTTAAACATCGTACGACAACATAAGACATCTTAAGGCTCTGTATGCCAAATTAGCAACATGAAAAGAACGTTAGTATAATTTAGGACGCCTTACAACTCATTAGAACACCTTACATCACCGTACGAAACCTTAAAACTCCATAATAAACCTAATGAATCCGTACGAGTCCTTTAAACATCGTAGGACAACATAAGACATCTTAAGGCTCTGTATGCCTAATTAGCAACATGAAAAGCACGTTAGTATAATTTAGATCGCCTTACAACTCCTAAGAACAACTTACATCACCGTACGAAACCTTAAAACTCCATAATAAACCTATTGTATTCGTACGAGTCGTTTGATCATCGTACGACAACTTAGGACATCTAACTACTCTTTATGCCACATTAGCAACTCGAAAAGAACGTTAGTAAAATTTAAGACGCCTTACAACTCCTAAGGACACCTTACATCGCCGTACGAAACCTTAAAAGTCCATAATAAACCTAATGAATCCGTACGAGTCCTTTAAACATCGTACGACAACTTAAGACATCTTAAGGCTCTGTATGCCAAATTAGCAACATGAAAAGCACGTTAGTATAATTTAGAACGCCTTACAACTCATAAGAACACCTTACATCACCGTACGAAACCTTAAAACTCCATAATAAACCTAATGAATCTGTACGAGTCCTTTGAACATCGTATGACAACTTAAGACATCTTAAGACTCTGTATGCCAAATTAGCAACATGAAAAGAACGTTAGTATAATTTAGGACGCCTTACAACTCATTAGAACACCTTACATCACCGTATGAAACCATAAAACTCCATAATAAACCTAATGAATCCGTACGTGTCCTTTAAACATCGTACGACAGCTTAAGACATCTTAAGGATCTGTATGCCAAGTTAGCAACATGAAAAGCACGTTAGTATAATTTAGGACGCCTTACAACTCATAAGAACACCTTACATCACCGTACGAAACCTTAAAACTCCATAATAAACCTAATGAATCCGTACGAGTCCTTTAAACATCGTACGATAACTTAAGACATCTTAAGGCTCTGTATGCCAAATTAGCAACATGAAAAGCACGTTAGTATAATTTAGAATGCCTTACAACTCCTAAGAACACCTTACATCACCGTACGAAACCTTAAAACTCCATAATAAACCTAATGAATCCGTACGAGTCCTTTAAACATCGTACGACAACATAAGACATCTTAAGGCTCTGTATGCCAAATTAGCAACATGAAAAGCACGTTAGTATAATTTAGAACGCCTTACAACTCCTAAGAACACCTTACATCACCGTACGAAACCTTAAAACTCCATAATAAACCTATTGTATTCGTACGAGTGGTTTGATCATCGTACGACAACTTAGGACATCTTACGACTCTTTATGCCACATTAGCAACTCGAAAAGAACGTTAGTAAAATTTAAGACGCCTTACAACTCCTAAGGACACCTTACATCGCCGTACGAAACCTTAAAAGTCCATAATAAACCTAATGAATCCGTACGAGTCCTTTAAACATCGTACGACAACTTAAGACATCTTAAGGCTCTGTATGCCAAATTAGCAACATGAAAAGCACGTTAGTATAATTTAGAACGCCGTACAACTCATAAGAACACCTTACATCACCGTACGAAACCTTAAAACTCCATAATAAACCTAATGAATCTGTACGATCCTTTGAACATCGTATGACAACTTAAGACATCTTAAGACTCTGTATGCCAAATTAGCAACATGAAAAGAATGTTAGTATAATTTAGGACGCCTTACAACTCATTAGAACACCTTACATCACCGTATGAAACCTTAAAACTCCATAATAAACCTAATGAATCCGTACGTGTCCTTTAAACATCGTACGACAGCTTAAGACATCTTAAGGATCTGTATGCCAAGTTAGCAACATGAAAAGCACGTTAGTATAATTTAGGACGCCTTACAACTCATAAGAACACCTTACATCACCGTACGAAACCTTAAAACTCCATAATAAACCTAATGAATACGTACGAGTCCTTTAAACATCGTACGATAACTTAAGACATCTTAAGGCTCTGTATGCCAAATTAGCAACATGAAAAGCACGTTAGTATAATTTAGAATGCCTTACAACTCCTAAGAACACCTTACATCACCGTACGAAACCTTAAAACTCCATAATAACTAATGAATCCGTACGAGTCCTTTAAACATTGTACGACAACATAAGACATCTTAAGGCTCTGTATGCCAAATTAGCAACATGAAAAGCACGTTAGTATAATTTAGAACGCCTTACAACTCCTAAGTACAACTTACATCACCGTACGAAACCTTAAAACTCTATAATAAACCTATTGTATTCGTACGAGTCGTTTAATCATCGTACGACAACTTAGGACATCTAACTACTCTTTATGCCACATTAGCAACTCGAAAAGAACGTTAGTAAAATTTAAGACTCCTTACAACTCCTAAGGACACCTTACATCGCCGTACGAAACCTTAAAAGTCCATAATAAACCTAATGAATCCGTACGAGTCCTTTAAACATCGTACGACAACTTAAGACATCTTAAGGCTCTGTATGCCAAATTAGCAACATGAAAAGCACGTTAGTATAATTTAGAACGCCTTACAACTCATAAGAACACCTTACATCACCGTACGAAACCTTAAAACTCCATAATAAACCTAATGAATCTGTACGAGTCCTTTGAACATCGTATGACAACTTAAGACATCTTAAGACTCTGTATGCCAAATTAGCAACATGAAAAGAACGTTAGTATAATTTAGGACGCCTTACAAATCATTAGAACACCTTACATCACCGTATGAAACCTTAAAACTCCATAATAAACCTAATGAATCCGTACGTGTCCTTTAAACATCGTACGACAGCTTAAGACATCTTAAGGATCTGTATGCCAAGTTAGCAACATGAAAAGCACGTTAGTATAATTTAGGACGCCTTACAACTCATAAGAACACCTTACATCACCGTACGAAACCTTAAAACTCCATAATAAACCTAATGAATCCGTACGAGTCCTTTAAACATCGTACGATAACTTAAGACATCTTAAGGCTCTGTATGCCAAATTAGCAACATGAAAAGCACGTTAGTATAATTTAGAATGCCTTACAACTCCTAAGAACACCTTACATCACCGTACGAAACCTTAAAACTCCATAATAAACCTAATGAATCCGTACGAGTCCTTTAAACATCGTACGACAACATAAGACATCTTAAGGCTCTGTATGCCAAATTAGCAACATGAAAAGCACGTTAGTATAATTTAGAATGCCTTACAACTCCTAAGAACACCTTACATCACCGTACGAAACCTTAAAACTCCATAATAAACCTAATGAATCCGTACGAGTCATTTAAACATCGTACGACAACATAAGACATCTTAAGGCTCTGTATGCCAAATTAGCAACATGAAAAGCACGTTAGTATAATTTAGAACGCCTCACAACTCCTAAGTACAACTTACATCACCGTACGAAACCTTAAAACTCCATAATAAACCTATTGTATTCGTACGAGTCGTTTGATCATCGTACGACAACTTAGGACATCTTACTACTCTTTATGCCACATTAGCAACTCGAAAAGAACGTTAGTAAAATTTAAGACGCCTTACAACTCCTAAGGACACCTTACATCGCCGTACGAAACCTTAAAAGTCCATAATAAACCTAATGAATCCGTACGAGTCCTTTAAACATCGTACGACAACTTAAGACATCTTAAGGCTCTGTATGCCAAATTAGCAACATGAAAAGCACGTTAGTATAATTTAGAACGCCTTACAACTCATAAGAACACCTTACATCACCGTACGAAACCTTAAAACTCCATAATAAACCTAATGAATCTGTACGAGTCCTTTGAATATCGTATGACAACTTAAGACATCTTAAGACTCTGTATGCCAAATTAGAAACACGAAAAGAACGTTAGTATAATTTAGGACGCCTTACAAATCATTAGAACACCTTACATCACCGTATGAAACCTTAAAACTCCATAATAAACCTAATGAATCCGTACTGTCCTTTAAACATCGTACGACAGCTTAAGACATCTTAAGGATCTGTATGCCAAGTTAGCAACATGAAAAGCACGTTAGTATAATTTAGGACGCCTTACAACTCATAAGAACACCTTACATCACCGTACGAAACCTTAAAACTCCATAATAAACCTATTGTATTCGTACGAGTCGTTTGATCATCGTACGACAACTTAGGACATCTAACTACTCTTTATGCCACATTAGCAACTCGAAAAGAACGTTAGTAAAATTTAAGACGCCTTACAACTCCTAAGGACACCTTACATCGCCGTACGAAACCTTAAAAGTCCATAATAAACCTAATGAATCCGTACGAGTCCTTTAAACATCGTACGACAACTTAAGACATCTTAAGGCTCTGTATGCCAAATTAGCAACATGAAAAGCACGTTAGTATAATTTAGAACGCCTTACAACTCATAAGAACACCTTACATCACCGTACGAAACCTTAAAACTCCATAATAAACCTAATGAATCTGTACGAGTCCTTTGAACATCGTATGACAACTTAAGACATCTTAAGACTCTGTATGCCAAATTAGCAACACGAAAAGAACGTTAGTATAATTTAGGACGCCTTACAAATCATTAGAACACCTTACATCACCGTATGAAACCTTAAAACTCCATAATAAACCTAATGAATCCGTACTGTCCTTTAAACATCGTACGACAGCTTAAGACATCTTAAGGATCTGTATGCCAAGTTAGCAACATGAAAAGCACGTTAGTATAATTTAGGACGCCTTACAACTCATAAGAACACCTTACATCACCGTACGAAACCTTAAAACTCCATAATAAACCTAATGAATTCGTACGAGTCCTTTAAACATCGTACGATAACTTAAGACATCTTAAGGCTCTGTATGCCAAATTAGCAACATGAAAAGCACGTTAGTATAATTTAGAATGCCTTACAACTCCTAAGAACACCTTACATCACCGTACGAAACCTTAAAACTCCATAATAAACCTAATGAATCCGTACGAGTCCTTTAAACATCGTACGACAATATAAGACATCTTAAGGCTCTGTATGCCAAATTAGCAACATGAAAAGCACGTTAGTATAATTTAGAATGCCTTACAACTCCTAAGAACACCTTACATCACCGTACGAAACCTTAAAACTCCATAATAAACCTAATGAATCCGTACGAGTCCTTTAAACATCGTACGACAACATAAGACATCTTAAGGCTCTGTATGCCAAATTAGCAACATGAAAAGCACGTTAGTATAATTTAGAACGCCTTACAACTCCTAAGTACAACTTACATCACCGTACGAAACCTTAAAACTCCATAATAAACCTATTGTATTCGTACGAGTCGTTTGATCATCGTACGACAACTTAGGACATCTAACTACTCTTTATGCCACATTAGCAACTCGAAAAGAACGTTAGTAAAATTTAAGACGCCTTACAACTCCTAAGGACACCTTACATCGCCGTACGAAACCTTAAAAGTCCATAATAAACCTAATGAATCCGTACGAGTCCTTTAAACATCGTACGACAACTTAAGACATCTTAAGGCTCTGTATGCCAAATTAGCAACATGAAAAGCACGTTAGTATAATTTAGAACGCCTTACAACTCATAAGAACACCTTACATCACCGTACGAAACCTTAAAACTCCATAATAAACCTAATGAATCTGTACGAGTCCTTTGAACATCGTATGACAACTTAAGACATCTTAAGACTCTGTATGCCAAATTAGCAACACGAAAAGAACGTTAGTATAATTTAGGACGCCTTACAAATCATTAGAACACCTTACATCACCGTATGAAACCTTAAAACTCCATAATAAACCTAATGAATCCGTACTGTCCTTTAAACATCGTACGACAGCTTAAGACATCTTAAGGATCTGTATGCCAAGTTAGCAACATGAAAAGCACGTTAGTATAATTTAGGACGCCTTACAACTCATAAGAACACCTTACATCACCGTACGAAACCTTAAAACTCCATAATAAACCTATTGTATTCGTACGAGTCGTTTGATCGTCGTACGACAACTTAGGACATCTAACTACTCTTTATGCCACATTAGCAACTCGAAAAGAACGTTAGTAAAATTTAAGACGCCTTACAACTCCTAAGGACACCTTACATCGCCGTACGAAACCTTAAAAGTCCATAATAAACCTAATGAATCCGTACGAGTCCTTTAAACATCGTACGACAACATAAGACATCTTAAGGCTCTGTATGCCAAATTAGCAACATGAAAAGCACGTTAGTATAATTTAGAACGCCTTACAACTCCTAAGTACAACTTACATCACCGTACGAAACCTTAAAACTCCATAATAAACCTATTGTATTCGTACGAGTCGTTTGATCATCGTACGACAACTTAGGACATCTAACTACTCTTTATGCCACATTAGCAACTCGAAAAGAACGTTAGTAAAATTTAAGACGCCTTACAACTCCTAAGGACACCTTACATCGCCGTACGAAACCTTAAAAGTCCATAATAAACCTAATGAATCCGTACGAGTCCTTTAAACATCGTACGACAACTTAAGACATCTTAAGGCTCTGTATGCCAAATTAGCAACATGAAAAGCACGTTAGTATAATTTAGAACGCCTTACAACTAATAAGAACACCTTACATCACCGTACGAAACCTTAAAACTCCATAATAAACCTAATGAATCTGTACGAGTCCTTTGAACATCGTATGACAACTTAAGACATCTTAAGACTCTGTATGCCAAATTAGCAACACGAAAAGAACGTTAGTATAATTTAGGACGCCTTACAAATCATTAGAACACCTTACATCACCGTATGAAACCTTAAAACTCCATAATAAACCTAATGAATCCGTACTGTCCTTTAAACATCGTACGACAGCTTAAGACATCTTAAGGATCTGTATGCCAAGTTAGCAACATGAAAAGCACGTTAGTATAATTTAGGACGCCTTACAACTCATAAGAACACCTTACATCACCGTACGAAACCTTAAAACTCCATAATAAACCTATTGTATTCGTACGAGTCGTTTGATCATCGTACGACAACTTAGGACATCTAACTACTCTTTATGCCACATTAGCAACTCGAAAAGAACGTTAGAAAAATTTAAGACGCCTTACAACTCCTAAGGACACCTTACATCGCCGTACGAAACCTTAAAAGTCCATAATAAACCTAATGAATCCGTACGAGTCCTTTAAACATCGTACGACAACTTAAGACATCTTAAGGCTCTGTATGCCAAATTAGCAACATGAAAAGCACGTTAGTATAATTTAGAACGCCTTACAACTCATAAGAACACCTTACATCACCGTACGAAACCTTAAAACTCCATAATAAACCTAATGAATCTGTACGAGTCCTTTGAACATCGTATGACAACTTAAGACATCTTAAGACTCTGTATGCCAAATTAGCAACACGAAAAGAACGTTAGTATAATTTAGGACGCCTTACAAATCATTAGAACACCTTACATCACCGTATGAAACCTTAAAACTCCATAATAAACCTAATGAATCCGTACTGTCCTTTAAACATCGTACGACAGCTTAAGACATCTTAAGGATCTGTATGCCAAGTTAGCAACATGAAAAGCACGTTAGTATAATTTAGGACGCCTTACAACTCATAAGAACACCTTACATCACCGTACGAAACCTTAAAACTCCATAATAAACCTATTGTATTCGTACGAGTCGTTTGATCGTCGTACAACAACTTAGGACATCTAACTACTCTTTATGCCACATTAGCAACTCGAAAAGAACGTTAGTAAAATTTAAGACGCCTTACAACTCCTAAGGACACCTTACATCGCCGTACGAAACCTTAAAAGTCCATAATAAACCTAATGAATCCGTACGAGTCCTTTAAACATCGTACGACAACATAAGACATCTTAAGGCTCTGTATGCCAAATTAGCAACATGAAAAGCACGTTAGTATAATTTAGAACGCCTTACAACTCCTAAGTACAACTTACATCACCGTACGAAACCTTAAAACTCCATAATAAACCTATTGTATTCGTACGAGTCGTTTGATCATCGTACGACAACTTAGGACATCTAACTACTCTTTATGCCACATTAGCAACTCGAAAAGAACGTTAGTAAAATTTAAGACGCCTTACAACTCCTAAGGACACCTTACATCGCCGTACGAAACCTTAAAAGTCCATAATAAACCTAATGAATCCGTACGAGTCCTTTAAACATCGTACGACAACTTAAGACATCTTAAGGCTCTGTATGCCAAATTAGCAACATGAAAAGCACGTTAGTATAATTTAGAACGCCTTACAACTAATAAGAACACCTTACATCACCGTACGAAACCTTAAAACTCCATAATAAACCTAATGAATCTGTACGAGTCCTTTGAACATCGTATGACAACTTAAGACATCTTAAGACTCTGTATGCCAAATTAGCAACACGAAAAGAACGTTAGTATAATTTAGGACGCCTTACAAATCATTAGAACACCTTACATCACCGTATGAAACCTTAAAACTCCATAATAAACCTAATGAATCCGTACTGTCCTTTAAACATCGTACGACAGCTTAAGACATCTTAAGGATCTGTATGCCAAGTTAGCAACATGAAAAGCACGTTAGTATAATTTAGGACGCCTTACAACTCATAAGAACACCTTACATCACCGTACGAAACCTTAAAACTCCATAATAAACCTATTGTATTCGTACGAGTCGTTTGATCATCGTACGACAACTTAGGACATCTAACTACTCTTTATGCCACATTAGCAACTCGAAAAGAACGTTAGAAAAATTTAAGACGCCTTACAACTCCTAAGGACACCTTACATCGCCGTACGAAACCTTAAAAGTCCATAATAAACCTAATGAATCCGTACGAGTCCTTTAAACATCGTACGACAACTTAAGACATCTTAAGGCTCTGTATGCCAAATTAGCAACATGAAAAGCACGTTAGTATAATTTAGAACGCCTTACAACTCATAAGAACACCTTACATCACCGTACGAAACCTTAAAACTCCATAATAAACCTAATGAATCTGTACGAGTCCTTTGAACATCGTATGACAACTTAAGACATCTTAAGCCTCTGTATGCCAAATTAGCAACACGAAAAGAACGTTAGTATAATTTAGGACGCCTTACAAATCATTAGAACACCTTACATCACCGTATGAAACCTTAAAACTCCATAATAAACCTAATGAATCCGTACTGTCCTTTAAACATCGTACGACATCTTAAGACATCTTAAGGATCTGTATGCCAAGTTAGCAACATGAAAAGCACGTTAGTATAATTTAGGACGCCTTACAACTCATAAGAACACCTTACATCACCGTACGAAACCTTAAAACTCCATAATAAACCTAATGAATTCGTACGAGTCCTTTAAACATCGTACGATAACTTAAGACATCTTAAGGCTCTGTATGCCAAATTAGCAACATGAAAAGCACGTTAGTATAATTTAGAATGCCTTACAACTCCTAAGAACACCTTACATCACCGTACGAAACCTTAAAACTCCATAATAAACCTAATGAATCCGTACGAGTCCTTTAAACATCGTACGACAACATAAGACATCTTAAGGCTCTGTATGCCAAATTAGCAACATGAAAAGCACGTTAGTATAATTTAGAACGCCTTACAACTCCTAAGTACAACTTACATCACCGTACGAAACCTTAAAACTCCATAATAAACCTATTGTATTCGTACGAGTCGTTTGATCATCGTACGACAACTTAGGACATCTAACTACTCTTTATGCCACATTAGCAACTCGAAAAGAACGTTAGTAAAATTTAAGACGCCTTACAACTCCTAAGGACACCTTACATCGCCGTACGAAACCTTAAAAGTCCATAATAAACCTAATGAATCCGTACGAGTCCTTTAAACATCGTACGACAACTTAAGACATCTTAAGGCTCTGTATGCCAAATTAGCAACATGAAAAGCACGTTAGTATAATTTAGAACGCCTTACAACTAATAAGAACACCTTACATCACCGTACGAAACCTTAAAACTCCATAATAAACCTAATGAATCTGTACGAGTCCTTTGAACATCGTATGACAACTTAAGACATCTTAAGACTCTGTATGCCAAATTAGCAACACGAAAAGAACGTTAGTATAATTTAGGACGCCTTACAAATCATTAGAACACCTTACATCACCGTATGAAACCTTAAAACTCCATAATAAACCTAATGAATCCGTACTGTCCTTTAAACATCGTACGACAGCTTAAGACATCTTAAGGATCTGTATGCCAAGTTAGCAACATGAAAAGCACGTTAGTATAATTTAGGACGCCTTACAACTCATAAGAACACCTTACATCACCGTACGAAACCTTAAAACTCCATAATAAACCTATTGTATTCGTACGAGTCGTTTGATCATCGTACGACAACTTAGGACATCTAACTACTCTTTATGCCACATTAGCAACTCGAAAAGAACGTTAGTAAAATTTAAGACGCCTTACAACTCCTAAGGACACCTTACATCGCCGTACGAAACCTTAAAAGTCCATAATAAACCTAATGAATCCGTACGAGTCCTTTAAACATCGTACGACAACTTAAGACATCTTAAGGCTCTGTATGCCAAATTAGCAACATGAAAAGCACGTTAGTATAATTTAGAACGCCTTACAACTCATAAGAACACCTTACATCACCGTACGAAACCTTAAAACTCCATAATAAACCTAATGAATCTGTACGAGTCCTTTGAACATCGTATGACAACTTAAGACATCTTAAGCCTCTGTATGCCAAATTAGCAACACGAAAAGAACGTTAGTATAATTTAGGACGCCTTACAAATCATTAGAACACCTTACATCACCGTATGAAACCTTAAAACTCCATAATAAACCTAATGAATCCGTACTGTCCTTTAAACATCGTACGACATCTTAAGACATCTTAAGGATCTGTATGCCAAGTTAGCAACATGAAAAGCACGTTAGTATAATTTAGGACGCCTTACAACTCATAAGAACACCTTACATCACCGTACGAAACCTTAAAACTCCATAATAAACCTAATGAATTCGTACGAGTCCTTTAAACATCGTACGATAACTTAAGACATCTTAAGGCTCTGTATGCCAAATTAGCAACATGAAAAGCACGTTAGTATAATTTAGAATGCCTTACAACTCCTAAGAACACCTTACATCACCGTACGAAACCTTAAAACTCCATAATAAACCTAATGAATCCGTACGAGTCCTTTAAACATCGTACGACAACATAAGACATCTTAAGGCTCTGTATGCCAAATTAGCAACATGAAAAGCACGTTAGTATAATTTAGAACACCTTACAACTCCTAAGAACACCTTACATCACCGTACGAAACCTTAAAACTCCATAATAAACCTATTGTATTCGTACGAGTGGTTTGATCATCGTACGACAACTTAGGACATCTTACGACTCTTTATGCCACATTAGCAACTCGAAAAGAACGTTAGTAAAATTTAAGACGCCTTACAACTCCTAAGGACACCTTACATCGCCGTACGAAACCTTAAAAGTCCATAATAAACCTAATGAATCCGTACGAGTCCTTTAAACATCGTACGACAACTTAAGACATCTTAAGGCTCTGTATGCCAAATTAGCAACATGAAAAGCACGTTAGTATAATTTAGAACGCCTTACAACTCATAAGAACACCTTACATCACCGTACGAAACCTTAAAACTCCATAATAAACCTAATGAATCTGTACGAGTCCTTTGAACATCGTATGACAACTTAAAACATCTTAAGACTCTGTATGCCAAATTAGCAACATGAAAAGAACGTTAGTATAATTTAGGACGCCTTACAACCCATTAGAACACCTTACATCACCGTATGAAACCTTAAAACTCCATAATAAACCTAATGAATCCGTACGAGTCCTTTAAACATCGTACGACAACTTAAGACATCTTAAGGCTCTGTATGCCAAATTAGCAACATGAAAAGCACGTTAGTATAATTTAGAACGCCTTACAACTCATAAGAACACCTTACATCACCGTACGAAACCTTAAAACTCCATAATAAACCTAATGAATCTGTACGAGTCCTTTGAACATCGTATGACAACTTAAGACATCTTAAGACTCTGTATGCCAAATTAGCAACACGAAAAGAACGTTAGTATAATTTAGGACGCCTTACAAATCATTAGAACACCTTACATCACCGTATGAAACCTTAAAACTCCATAATAAACCTAATGAATCCGTACTGTCCTTTAAACATCGTACGACAGCTTAAGACATCTTAAGGATCTGTATGCCAAGTTAGCAACATGAAAAGCACGTTAGTATAATTTAGGACGCCTTACAACTCATAAGAACACCTTACATCACCGTACGAAACCTTAAAACTCCATAATAAACCTAATGAATTCGTACGAGTCCTTTAAACATCGTACGATAACTTAAGACATCTTAAGGCTCTGTATGCCAAATTAGCAACATGAAAAGCACGTTAGTATAATTTAGAATGCCTTACAACTCCTAAGAACACCTTACATCACCGTACGAAACCTTAAAACTCCATAATAAACCTAATGAATCCGTACGAGTCCTTTAAACATCGTACGACAACATAAGACATCTTAAGGCTCTGTATGCCAAATTAGCAACATGAAAAGCACGTTAGTATAATTTAGAACGCCTTACAACTCCTAAGAACACCTTACATCACCGTACGAAACCTTAAAACTCCATAATAAACCTATTGTATTCGTACGAGTGGTTTGATCATCGTACGACAACTTAGGACATCTTACGACTCTTTATGCCACATTAGCAACTCGAAAAGAACGTTAGTAAAATTTAAGACGCCTTACAACTCCTAAGGACACCTTACATCGCCGTACGAAACCTTAAAAGTCCATAATAAACCTAATGAATCCGTACGAGTCCTTTAAACATCGTACGACAACTTAAGACATCTTAAGGCTCTGTATGCCAAATTAGCAACATGAAAAGCACGTTAGTATAATTTAGAACGCCTTACAACTCATAAGAACACCTTACATCACCGTACGAAACCTTAAAACTCCATAATAAACCTAATGAATCTGTACGAGTCCTTTGAACATCGTATGACAACTTAAAACATCTTAAGACTCTGTATGCCAAATTAGCAACATGAAAAGAAAGTTAGTATAATTTAGGACGCCTTACAACCCATTAGAACACCTTACATCACCGTATGAAACCTTAAAACTCCATAATAAACCTAATGAATCCGTACGAGTCCTTTAAACATCGTACGACAACATAAGACATCTTAAGGCTCTGTATGCCAAATTAGCAACATGAAAAGCACGTTAGCATAATTTAGAACGCCTTACAACTCCTAAGAACAACTTACATCACCGTACGAAACCTTAAAACTCCATAATAAACCTATTGTATTCGTACGAGTCGTTTGATCATCGTACGACAACTTAGGACATCTAACTACTCTTTATGCCACATTAGCAACTCGAAAAGAACGTTAGTAAAATTTAAGACGCCTTACAACTCCTAAGGACACCTTACATCGCCGTATGAAACCTTAAAAGTCCATAATAAACCTAATGAATCCGTACGAGTCCTTTAAACATCGTACGACAACTTAAGACATCTTAAGGCTCTGTATGCCAAATTAGCAACATGAAAAGCACGTTAGTATAATTTAGAACGCCGTACAACTCATAAGAACACCTTACATCACCGTACGAAACCTTAAAACTCCATAATAAACCTAATGAATCTGTACGATCCTTTGAACATCGTATGACAACTTAAGACATCTTAAGACTCTGTATGCCAAATTAGCAACATGAAAAGAACGTTAGTATAATTTAGGACGCCTTACAACTCATTAGAACACCTTACATCACCGTATGAAACCTTAAAACTCCATAATAAACCTAATGAATCTGTACGAGTCCTTTGAACATCGTATGACAACTTAAAACATCTTAAGACTCTGTATGCCAAATTAGCAACATGAAAAGAACGTTAGTATAATTTAGGACGCCTTACAACCCATTAGAACACCTTACATCACCGTATGAAACCTTAAAACTCCATAATAAACCTAATGAATCCGTACGAGTCCTTTAAACATCGTACGACAACATAAGACATCTTAAGGCTCTGTATGCCAAATTAGCAACATGAAAAGCACGTTAGTATAATTTAGAATGCCTTACAACTCCTAAGAACACCTTACATCACCGTACGAAACCTTAAAACTCCATAATAAAGCTAATGAATCCGTACGAGTCCTTTAAACATCGTACGACAACATAAGACATCTTAAGGCTCTGTATGCCAAATTAGCAACATGAAAAGCACGTTAGTATAATTTAGAATGCCTTACAACTCCTAAGAACACCTTACATCACCGTACGAAACCTTAAAACTCCATAATAAACCTAATGAATCCGTACGAGTCCTTTAAACATCGTACGACAACATAAGACATCTTAAGGCTCTGTATGCCAAATTAGCAACATGAAAAGCACGTTAGTATAATTTAGAACGCCTTACAACTCCTAAGTACAACTTACATCACCGTACGAAACCTTAAAACTCCATAATAAACCTATTGTATTCGTACGAGTCGTTTGATCATCGTACGACAACTTAGGTCATCTAACTACTCTTTATGCCACATTAGCAACTCGAAAAGAACGTTAGTAAAATTTAAGACGCCTTACAACTCCTAAGGACACCTTACATCGCCGTACGAAACCTTAAAAGTCCATAATAAACCTAATGAATCCGTACGAGTCCTTTAAACATCGTACGACAACTTAAGACATCTTAAGGCTTTGTATGCCAAATTAGCAACATGAAAAGCACGTTAGTATAATTTAGAACGCCTTACAACTCATAAGAACACCTTACATCACCGTACGAAACCTTAAAACTCCATAATAAACCTAATGAATCTGTACGAGTCCTTTGAACATCGTATGACAACTTAAGTCATCTTAAGACTCTGTATGCCAAATTAGCAACACGAAAAGAACGTTAGTATAATTTAGGACGCCTTACAAATCATTAGAACACCTTACATCACCGTATGAAACCTTAAAACTCCATAATAAACCTAATGAATCCGTACTGTCCTTTAAACATCGTACGACAGCTTAAGACATCTTAAGGATCTGTATGCCAAGTTAGCAACATGAAAAGCATGTTAGTATAATTTAGGACGCCTTACAACTCATAAGAACACCTTACATCACCGTACGAAACCTTAAAACTCCATAATAAACCTAATGAATCCGTACGAGTCCTTTAAACATCGTACGATAACTTAAGACATCTTAAGGCTCTGTATGCCAAATTAGCAACATGAAAAGCACGTTAGTATAATTTAGAATGCCTTACAACTCCTAAGAACACCTTACATCACCGTACGAAACCTTAAAACTCCATAATAAACCTAATGAATCCGTACGAGTCCTTTAAACATCGTACGACAACATAAGACATCTTAAGGCTCTGTATGCCAAATTAGCAACATGAAAAGCACGTTAGTATAATTTAGAACGCCTTACAACTCCTAAGTACAACTTACATCACCGTACGAAACCTTAAAACTCCATAATAAACCTATTGTATTCGTACGAGTCGTTTGATCATCGTACGACAACTTAGGACATCTAACTACTCTTTATGCCACATTAGCAACTCGAAAAGAACGTTAGTAAAATTTAAGACGCCTTACAACTCCTAAGGACACCTTACATCGCCGTATGAAACCTTAAAAGTCCATAATAAACCTAATGAATCCGTACGAGTCCTTTAAACATCGTACGACAACTTAAGACATCTTAAGGCTCTGTATGCCAAATTAGCAACATGAAAAGCACGTTAGTATAATTTAGAACGCCGTACAACTCATAAGAACACCTTACATCACCGTACGAAACCTTAAAACTCCATAATAAACCTAATGAATCTGTACGATCCTTTGAACATCGTATGACAACTTAAGACATCTTAAGACTCTGTATGCCAAATTAGCAACATGAAAAGAACGTTAGTATAATTTAGGACGCCTTACAACTCATTAGAACACCTTACATCACCGTATGAAACCTTAAAACTCCATAATAAACCTAATGAATCTGTACGAGTCCTTTGAACATCGTATGACAACTTAAAACATCTTAAGACTCTGTATGCCAAATTAGCAACATGAAAAGAACGTTAGTATAATTTAGGACGCCTTACAACCCATTAGAACACCTTACATCACCGTATGAAACCTTAAAACTCCATAATAAACCTAATGAATCCGTACGAGTCCTTTAAACATCGTACGACAACATAAGACATCTTAAGGCTCTGTATGCCAAATTAGCAACATGAAAAGCACGTTAGTATAATTTAGAATGCCTTACAACTCCTAAGAACACCTTACATCACCGTACGAAACCTTAAAACTCCATAATAAAGCTAATGAATCCGTACGAGTCCTTTAAACATCGTACGACAACATAAGACATCTTAAGGCTCTGTATGCCAAATTAGCAACATGAAAAGCACGTTAGTATAATTTAGAATGCCTTACAACTCCTAAGAACACCTTACATCACCGTACGAAACCTTAAAACTCCATAATAAACCTAATGAATCCGTACGAGTCCTTTAAACATCGTACGACAACATAAGACATCTTAAGGCTCTGTATGCCAAATTAGCAACATGAAAAGCACGTTAGTATAATTTAGAACGCCTTACAACTCCTAAGTACAACTTACATCACCGTACGAAACCTTAAAACTCCATAATAAACCTATTGTATTCGTACGAGTCGTTTGATCATCGTACGACAACTTAGGTCATCTAACTACTCTTTATGCCACATTAGCAACTCGAAAAGAACGTTAGTAAAATTTAAGACGCCTTACAACTCCTAAGGACACCTTACATCGCCGTACGAAACCTTAAAAGTCCATAATAAACCTAATGAATCCGTACGAGTCCTTTAAACATCGTACGACAACTTAAGACATCTTAAGGCTTTGTATGCCAAATTAGCAACATGAAAAGCACGTTAGTATAATTTAGAACGCCTTACAACTCATAAGAACACCTTACATCACCGTACGAAACCTTAAAACTCCATAATAAACCTAATGAATCTGTACGAGTCCTTTGAACATCGTATGACAACTTAAGTCATCTTAAGACTCTGTATGCCAAATTAGCAACACGAAAAGAACGTTAGTATAATTTAGGACGCCTTACAAATCATTAGAACACCTTACATCACCGTATGAAACCTTAAAACTCCATAATAAACCTAATGAATCCGTACTGTCCTTTAAACATCGTACGACAGCTTAAGACATCTTAAGGATCTGTATGCCAAGTTAGCAACATGAAAAGCATGTTAGTATAATTTAGGACGCCTTACAACTCATAAGAACACCTTACATCACCGTACGAAACCTTAAAACTCCATAATAAACCTAATGAATCCGTACGAGTCCTTTAAACATCGTACGATAACTTAAGACATCTTAAGGCTCTGTATGCCAAATTAGCAACATGAAAAGCACGTTAGTATAATTTAGAATGCCTTACAACTCCTAAGAACACCTTACATCACCGTACGAAACCTTAAAACTCCATAATAAACCTAATGAATCCGTACGAGTCCTTTAAACATCGTACGACAACATAAGACATCTTAAGGCTCTGTATGCCAAATTAGCAACATGAAAAGCACGTTAGTATAATTTAGAACGCCTTACAACTCCTAAGTACAACTTACATCACCGTACGAAACCTTAAAACTCCATAATAAACCTATTGTATTCGTACGAGTCGTTTGATCATCGTACGACAACTTAGGACATCTAACTACTCTTTATGCCACATTAGCAACTCGAAAAGAACGTTAGTAAAATTTAAGACGCCTTACAACTCCTAAGGACACCTTACATCGCCGTACGAAACCTTAAAAGTCCATAATAAACCTAATGAATCCGTACGAGTCCTTTAAACATCGTACGACAACTTAAGACATCTTAAGGCTCTGTATGCCAAAATAGCAACATGAAAAGCACGTTAGTATAATTTAGAACGCCTTACAACTCATAAGAACACCTTACATCACCGTACGAAACCTTAAAACTCCATAATAAACCTAATGAATCTGTACGAGTCCTTTGAACATCGTATGACAACTTAAGACATTTTAAGACTCTGTATGCCAAATTAGCAACACGAAAAGAACGTTAGTATAATTTAGGACGCCTTACAAATCATTAGAACACCTTACATCACCGTATGAAACCTTAAAACTCCATAATAAACCTAATGAATCCGTACTGTCCTTTAAACATCGTACGACAGCTTAAGACATCTTAAGGATCTGTATGCCAAGTTAGCAACATGAAAAGCACGTTAGTATAATTTAGGACGCCTTACAACTCATAAGAACACCTTACATCACCGTACGAAACCTTAAAACTCCATAATAAACCTATTGTATTCGTACGAGTCGTTTGATCATCGTACGACAACTTAGGACATCTAACTACTCTTTATGCCACATTAGCAACTCGAAAAGAACGTTAGTAAAATTTAAGACGCCTTACAACTCCTAAGGACACCTTACATCGCCGTACGAAACCTTAAAAGTCCATAATAAACCTAATGAATCCGTACGAGTCCTTTAAACATCGTACGACAACTTAAGACATCTTAAGGCTCTGTATGCCAAATTAGCAACATGAAAAGCACGTTAGTATAATTTAGAACGCCTTACAACTCATAAGAACACCTTACATCACCGTACGAAACCTTAAAACTCCATAATAAACCTAATGAATCTGTACGAGTCCTTTGAACATCTTATGACAACTTAAGACATCTTAAGACTCTGTATGCCAAATTAGCAACACGAAAAGAACGTTAGTATAATTTAGGACGCCTTACAAATCATTAGAACACCTTACATCACCGTATGAAACCTTAAAACTCCATAATAAACCTAATGAATCCGTACTGTCCTTTAAACATCGTACGACAGCTTAAGACATCTTAAGGATCTGTATGCCAAGTTAGCAACATGAAAAGCACGTTAGTATAATTTAGGACGCCTTACAACTCATAAGAACACCTTACATCACCGTACGAAACCTTAAAACTCCATAATAAACCTAATGAATTCGTACGAGTCCTTTAAACATCGTACGATAACTTAAGACATCTTAAGGCTCTGTATGCCAAATTAGCAACATGAAAAGCACGTTAGTATAATTTAGAACGCCTTACAACTCCTAAGAACACCTTACATCACCGTACGAAACCTTAAAACTCCATAATAAACCTATTGTATTCGTACGAGTGGTTTGATCATCGTACGACAACTTAGGACATCTTACGACTCTTTATGCCACATTAGCAACTCGAAAAGAACGTTAGTAAAATTTAAGACGCCTTACAACTCCTAAGGACACCTTACATCGCCGTACGAAACCTTAAAAGTCCATAATAAACCTAATGAATCCGTACGAGTCCTTTAAACATCGTACGACAACTTAAGACATCTTAAGGCTCTGTATGCCAAATTAGCAACATGAAAAGCACGTTAGTATAATTTAGAACGCCTTACAACTCATAAGAACACCTTACATCACCGTACGAAACCTTAAAACTCCATAATAAACCTAATGAATCTGTACGAGTCCTTTGAACATCGTATGACAACTTAAGACATCTTAAGACTCTGTATGCCAAATTAGCAACACGAAAAGAACGTTAGTATAATTTAGGACGCCTTACAAATCATTAGAACACCTTACATCACCGTATGAAACCTTAAAACTCCATAATAAACCTAATGAATCCGTACTGTCCTTTAAACATCGTACGACAGCTTAAGACATCTTAAGGATCTGTATGCCAAGTTAGCAACATGAAAAGCACGTTAGTATAATTTAGGACGCCTTACAACTCATAAGAACACCTTACATCACCGTACGAAACCTTAAAACTCCATAATAAACCTAATGAATTCGTACGAGTCCTTTAAACATCGTACGATAACTTAAGACATCTTAAGGCTCTGTATGCCAAATTAGCAACATGAAAAGCACGTTAGTATAATTTAGAATGCCTTACAACTCCTAAGAACACCTTACATCACCGTACGAAACCTTAAAACTCCATAATAAACCTAATGAATCCGTACGAGTCCTTTAAACATCGTACGACAACATAAGACATCTTAAGGCTCTGTATGCCAAATTAGCAACATGAAACGCACGTTAGTATAATTTAGAATGCCTTACAACTCCTAAGAACACCTTACATCACCGTACGAAACCTTAAAACTCCATAATAAACCTAATGAATCCGTACGAGTCCTTTAAACATCGTACGACAACATAAGACATCTTAAGGCTCTGTATGCCAAATTAGCAACATGAAAAGCACGTTAGTATAATTTAGAACGCCTTACAACTCCTAAGTACAACTTACATCACCGTACGAAACCTTAAAACTCCATAATAAACCTATTGTATTCGTACGAGTCGTTTGATCATCGTACGACAACTTAGGACATCTAACTACTCTTTATGCCACATTAGCAACTCGAAAAGAACGTTAGTAAAATTTAAGACGCCTTACAACTCCTAAGGACACCTTACATCGCCGTACGAAACCTTAAAAGTCCATAATAAACCTAATGAATCCGTACGAGTCCTTTAAACATCGTACGACAACTTAAGACATCTTAAGGCTCTGTATGCCAAATTAGCAACATGAAAAGCACGTTAGTATAATTTAGAACGCCTTACAACTCATAAGAACACCTTACATCACCGTACGAAACCTTAAAACTCCATAATAAACCTAATGAATCTGTACGAGTCCTTTGAACATCGTATGACAACTTAAGACATCTTAAGACTCTGTATGCCAAATTAGCAACACGAAAAGAACGTTAGTATAATTTAGGACGCCTTACAAATCATTAGAACACCTTACATCACCGTATGAAACCTTAAAACTCCATAATAAACCTAATGAATCCGTACTGTCCTTTAAACATCGTACGACAGCTTAAGACATCTTAAGGATCTGTATGCCAAGTTAGCAACATGAAAAGCACGTTAGTATAATTTAGGACGCCTTACAACTCATAAGAACACCTTACATCACCGTACGAAACCTTAAAACTCCATAATAAACCTAATGAATTCGTACGAGTCCTTTAAACATCGTACGATAACTTAAGACATCTTAAGGCTCTGTATGCCAAATTAGCAACATGAAAAGCACGTTAGTATAATTTAGAACGCCTTACAACTCCTAAGAACACCTTACATCACCGTACGAAACCTTAAAACTCCATAATAAACCTATTGTATTCGTACGAGTGGTTTGATCATCGTACGACAACTTAGGACATCTTACGACTCTTTATGCCACATTAGCAACTCGAAAAGAACGTTAGTAAAATTTAAGACGCCTTACAACTCCTAAGGACACCTTACATCGCCGTACGAAACCTTAAAAGTCCATAATAAACCTAATGAATCCGTACGAGTCCTTTAAACATCGTACGACAACTTAAGACATCTTAAGGCTCTGTATGCCAAATTAGCAACATGAAAAGCACGTTAGTATAATTTAGAACGCCTTACAACTCATAAGAACACCTTACATCACCGTACGAAACCTTAAAACTCCATAATAAACCTAATGAATCTGTACGAGTCCTTTGAACATCGTATGACAACTTAAGACATCTTAAGACTCTGTATGCCAAATTAGCAACACGAAAAGAACGTTAGTATAATTTAGGACGCCTTAAAAATCATTAGAACACCTTACATCACCGTATGAAACCTTAAAACTCCATAATAAACCTAATGAATCCGTACTGTCCTTTAAACATCGTACGACAGCTTAAGACATCTTAAGGATCTGTATGCCAAGTTAGCAACATGAAAAGCACGTTAGTATAATTTAGGACGCCTTACAACTCATAAGAACACCTTACATCACCGTACGAAACCTTAAAACTCCATAATAAACCTAATGAATTCGTACGAGTCCTTTAAACATCGTACGATAACTTAAGACATCTTAATGCTCTGTATGCCAAATTAGCAACATGAAAAGCACGTTAGTATAATTTAGAATGCCTTACAACTCCTAAGAACACCTTACATCACCGTACGAAACCTTAAAACTCCATAATAAACCTAATGAATCCGTACGAGTCCTTTAAACATCGTACGACAACATAAGACATCTTAAGGCTCTGTATGCCAAATTAGCAACATGAAAAGCACGTTAGTATAATTTAGAACGCCTTACAACTCCTAAGTACAACTTACATCACCGTACGAAACCTTAAAACTCCATAATAAACCTATTGTATTCGTACGAGTCGTTTGATCATCGTACGACAACTTAGGACATCTAACTACTCTTTATGCCACATTAGCAACTCGAAAAGAACGTTAGTAAAATTTAAGACGCCTTACAACTCCTAAGGACACCTTACATCGCCGTACGAAACCTTAAAAGTCCATAATAAACCTAATGAATCCGTACGAGTCCTTTAAACATCGTACGACAACTTAAGACATCTTAAGGCTCTGTATGCCAAATTAGCAACATGAAAAGCACGTTAGTATAATTTAGAACGCCTTACAACTCATAAGAACACCTTACATCACCGTACGAAACCTTAAAACTCCATAATAAACCTAATGAATCTGTACGAGTCCTTTGAACATCGTATGACAACTTAAGACATCTTAAGACTCTGTATGCCAAATTAGCAACACGAAAAGAACGTTAGTATAATTTAGGACGCCTTACAAATCATTAGAACACCTTACATCACCGTATGAAACCTTAAAACTCCATAATAAACCTAATGAATCCGTACTGTCCTTTAAACATCGTACGACAGCTTAAGACATCTTAAGGATCTGTATGCCAAGTTAGCAACATGAAAAGCACGTTAGTATAATTTAGGACGCCTTACAACTCATAAGAACACCTTACATCACCGTACGAAACCTTAAAACTCCATAATAAACCTAATGAATTCGTACGAGTCCTTTAAACATCGTACGATAACTTAAGACATCTTAAGGCTCTGTATGCCAAATTAGCAACATGAAAAGCACGTTAGTATAATTTAGAACGCCTTACAACTCCTAAGAACACCTTACATCACCGTACGAAACCTTAAAACTCCATAATAAACCTATTGTATTCGTACGAGTGGTTTGATCATCGTACGACAACTTAGGACATCTTACGACTCTTTATGCCACATTAGCAACTCGAAAAGAACGTTAGTAAAATTTAAGACGCCTTACAACTCCTAAGGACACCTTACATCGCCGTACGAAACCTTAAAAGTCCATAATAAACCTAATGAATCCGTACGAGTCCTTTAAACATCGTACGACAACTTAAGACATCTTAAGGCTCTGTATGCCAAATTAGCAACATGAAAAGCACGTTAGTATAATTTAGAACGCCTTACAACTCATAAGAACACCTTACATCACCGTACGAAACCTTAAAACTCCATAATAAACCTAATGAATCTGTACGAGTCCTTTGAACATCGTATGACAACTTAAGACATCTTAAGACTCTGTATGCCAAATTAGCAACACGAAAAGAACGTTAGTATAATTTAGGACGCCTTAAAAATCATTAGAACACCTTACATCACCGTATGAAACCTTAAAACTCCATAATAAACCTAATGAATCCGTACTGTCCTTTAAACATCGTACGACAGCTTAAGACATCTTAAGGATCTGTATGCCAAGTTAGCAACATGAAAAGCACGTTAGTATAATTTAGGACGCCTTACAACTCATAAGAACACCTTACATCACCGTACGAAACCTTAAAACTCCATAATAAACCTAATGAATTCGTACGAGTCCTTTAAACATCGTACGATAACTTAAGACATCTTAATGCTCTGTATGCCAAATTAGCAACATGAAAAGCACGTTAGTATAATTTAGAATGCCTTACAACTCCTAAGAACACCTTACATCACCGTACGAAACCTTAAAACTCCATAATAAACCTAATGAATCCGTACGAGTCCTTTAAACATCGTACGACAACATAAGACATCTTAAGGCTCTGTATGCCAAATTAGCAACATGAAAAGCACGTTAGTATAATTTAGAATGCCTTACAACTCCTAAGAACACCTTACATCACCGTACGAAACCTTAAAACTCCATAATAAACCTAATGAATCCGTACGAGTCCTTTAAACATCGTACGACAACATAAGACATCTTAAGGCTCTGTATGCCAAATTAGCAACATGAAAAGCACGTTAGTATAATTTAGAACGCCTTACAACTCCTAAGTACAACTTACATCACCGTACGAAACCTTAAAACTCCATAATAAACCTATTGTATTCGTACGAGTCGTTTGATCATCGTACGACAACTTAGGACATCTAACTACTCTTTATGCCACATTAGCAACTCGAAAAGAACGTTAGTAAAATTTAAGACGCCTTACAACTCCTAAGGACACCTTACATCGCCGTACGAAACCTTAAAAGTCCATAATAAACCTAATGAATCCGTACGAGTCCTTTAAACATCGTACGACAACTTAAGACATCTTAAGGCTCTGTATGCCAAATTAGCAACATGAAAAGCACGTTAGTATAATTTAGAACGCCTTACAACTCATAAGAACACCTTACATCACCGTACGAAACCTTAAAACTCCATAATAAACCTAATGAATCTGTACGAGTCCTTTGAACATCGTATGACAACTTAAGACATCTTAAGACTCTGTATGCCAAATTAGCAACACGAAAAGAACGTTAGTATAATTTAGGACGCCTTACAAATCATTAGAACACCTTACATCACCGTATGAAACCTTAAAACTCCATAATAAACCTAATGAATCCGTACTGTCCTTTAAACATCGTACGACAGCTTAAGACATCTTAAGGATCTGTATGCCAAGTTAGCAACATGAAAAGCACGTTAGTATAATTTAGGACGCCTTACAACTCATAAGAACACCTTACATCACCGTACGAAACCTTAAAACTCCATAATAAACCTATTGTATTCGTACGAGTCGTTTGATCATCGTACGACAACTTAGGACATCTAACTACTCTTTATGCCACATTAGCAACTCGAAAAGAACGTTAGTAAAATTTAAGACGCCTTACAACTCCTAAGGACACCTTACATCGCCGTACGAAACCTTAAAAGTCCATAATAAACCTAATGAATCCGTACGAGTCCTTTAAACATCGTACGACAACTTAAGACATCTTAAGGCTCTGTATGCCAAATTAGCAACATGAAAAGCACATTAGTATAATTTAGAACGCCTTACAACTCATAAGAACACCTTACATCACCGTACGAAACCTTAAAACTCCATAATAAACCTAATGAATCTGTACGAGTCCTTTGAACATCGTATGACAACTTAAGACATCTTAAGACTCTGTATGCCAAATTAGCAACACGAAAAGAACGTTAGTATAATTTAGGACGCCTTACAAATCATTAGAACACCTTACATCACCGTATGAAACCTTAAAACTCCATAATAAACCTAATGAATCCGTACTGTCCTTTAAACATCGTACGACAGCTTAAGACATCTTAAGGATCTGTATGCCAAGTTAGCAACATGAAAAGCACGTTAGTATAATTTAGGACGCCTTACAACTCATAAGAACACCTTACATCACCGTACGAAACCTTAAAACTCCATAATAAACCTAATGAATTCGTACGAGTCCTTTAAACATCGTACGATAACTTAAGACATCTTAAGGCTCTGTATGCCAAATTAGCAACATGAAAAGCACGTTAGTATAATTTAGAATGCCTTACAACTCCTAAGAACACCTTACATCACCGTACGAAACCTTAAAACTCCATAATAAACCTAATGAATCCGTACGAGTCCTTTAAACATCGTACGACAACATAAGACATCTTAAGGCTCTGTATGCCAAATTAGCAACATGAAAAGCACGTTAGTATAATTTAGAACGCCTTACAACTCCTAAGAACACCTTACATCACCGTACGAAACCTTAAAACTCCATAATAAACCTATTGTATTCGTACGAGTGGTTTGATCATCGTACGACAACTTAGGACATCTTACGACTCTTTATGCCACATTAGCAACTCGAAAAGAACGTTAGTAAAATTTAAGACGCCTTACAACTCCTAAGGACACCTTACATCGCCGTACGAAACCTTAAAAGTCCATAATAAACCTAATGAATCCGTACGAGTCCTTTAAACATCGTACGACAACTTAAGACATCTTAAGGCTCTGTATGCCAAATTAGCAACATGAAAAGCACGTTAGTATAATTTAGAACGCCTTACAACTCATAAGAACACCTTACATCACCGTACGAAACCTTAAAACTCCATAATAAACCTAATGAATCTGTACGAGTCCTTTGAACATCGTATGACAACTTAAAACATCTTAAGACTCTGTATGCCAAATTAGCAACATGAAAAGAACGTTAGTATAATTTAGGACGCCTTACAACCCATTAGAACACCTTACATCACCGTATGAAACCTTAAAACTCCATAATAAACCTAATGAATCCGTACGAGTCCTTTAAACATCGTACGACAACATAAGACATCTTAAGGCTCTGTATGCCAAATTAGCAACATGAAAAGCACGTTAGCATAATTTAGAACGCCTTACAACTCCTAAGAACAACTTACATCACCGTACGAAACCTTAAAACTCCATAATAAACCTATTGTATTCGTACGAGTCGTTTGATCATCGTACGACAACTTAGGACATCTAACTACTCTTTATGCCACATTAGCAACTCGAAAAGAACGTTAGTAAAATTTAAGACGCCTTACAACTCCTAAGGACACCTTACATCGCCGTATGAAACCTTAAAAGTCCATAATAAACCTAATGAATCCGTACGAGTCCTTTAAACATCGTACGACAACTTAAGACATCTTAAGGCTCTGTATGCCAAATTAGCAACATGAAAAGCACGTTAGTATAATTTAGAACGCCGTACAACTCATAAGAACACCTTACATCACCGTACGAAACCTTAAAACTCCATAATAAACCTAATGAATCTGTACGATCCTTTGAACATCGTATGACAACTTAAGACATCTTAAGACTCTGTATGCCAAATTAGCAACATGAAAAGAACGTTAGTATAATTTAGGACGCCTTACAACTCATTAGAACACCTTACATCACCGTATGAAACCTTAAAACTCCATAATAAACCTAATGAATTTGTACGAGTCCTTTGAACATCGTATGACAACTTAAAACATCTTAAGACTCTGTATGCCAAATTAGCAACATGAAAAGAACGTTAGTATAATTTAGGACGCCTTACAACCCATTAGAACACCTTACATCACCGTATGAAACCTTAAAACTCCATAATAAACCTAATGAATCCGTACGAGTCCTTTAAACATCGTACGACAACATAAGACATCTTAAGGCTCTGTATGCCAAATTAGCAACATGAAAAGCACGTTAGTATAATTTAGAATGCCTTACAACTCCTAAGAACACCTTACATCACCGTACGAAACCTTAAAACTCCATAATAAACCTAATGAATCCGTACGAGTCCTTTAAACATCGTACGACAACATAAGACATCTTAAGGCTCTGTATGCCAAATTAGCAACATGAAAAGCACGTTAGTATAATTTAGAATGCCTTACAACTCCTAAGAACACCTTACATCACCGTACGAAACCTTAAAACTCCATAATAAACCTAATGAATCCGTACGAGTCCTTTAAACATCGTACGACAACATAAGACATCTTAAGGCTCTGTATGCCAAATTAGCAACATGAAAAGCACGTTAGTATAATTTAGAACGCCTTACAACTCCTAAGTACAACTTACATCACCGTACGAAACCTTAAAACTCCATAATAAACCTATTGTATTCGTACGAGTCGTTTGATCATCGTACGACAACTTAGGTCATCTAACTACTCTTTATGCCACATTAGCAACTCGAAAAGAACGTTAGTAAAATTTAAGACGCCTTACAACTCCTAAGGACACCTTACATCGCCGTACGAAACCTTAAAAGTCCATAATAAACCTAATGAATCCGTACGAGTCCTTTAAACATCGTACGACAACTTAAGACATCTTAAGGCTTTGTATGCCAAATTAGCAACATGAAAAGCACGTTAGTATAATTTAGAACGCCTTACAACTCATAAGAACACCTTACATCACCGTACGAAACCTTAAAACTCCATAATAAACCTAATGAATCTGTACGAGTCCTTTGAACATCGTATGACAACTTAAGACATCTTAAGACTCTGTATGCCAAATTAGCAACACGAAAAGAACGTTAGTATAATTTAGGACGCCTTACAAATCATTAGAACACCTTACATCACCGTATGAAACCTTAAAACTCCATAATAAACCTAATGAATTCGTACTGTCCTTTAAACATCGTACGACAGCTTAAGACATCTTAAGGATCTGTATGCCAAGTTAGCAACATGAAAAGCATGTTAGTATAATTTAGGACGCCTTACAACTTATAAGAACACCTTACATCACCGTACGAAACCTTAAAACTCCATAATAAACCTAATGAATCCGTACGAGTCCTTTAAACATCGTACGATAACTTAAGACATCTTAAGGCTCTGTATGCCAAATTAGCAACATGAAAAGCACGTTAGTATAATTTAGAATGCCTTACAACTCCTAAGAACACCTTACATCACCGTACGAAACCTTAAAACTCCATAATAAACCTAATGAATCTGTACGAGTCCTTTAAACATCGTACGACAACATAAGACATCTTAAGGCTCTGTATGCCAAATTAGCAACATGAAAAGCACGTTAGTATAATTTAGAACGCCTTACAACTCCTAAGAACACCTTACATCACCGTACGAAACCTTAAAACTCCATAATAAACCTATTGTATTCGTACGAGTGGTTTGATCATCGTACGACAACTTAGGACATCTTACGACTCTTTATGCCACATTAGCAACTTGAAAAGAACGTTAGTAAAATTTAAGACGCCTTACAACTCCTAAGGACACCTTACATCGCCGTACGAAACCTTAAAAGTCCATAATAAACCTAATGAATCCGTACGAGTCCTTTAAACATCGTACGACAACTTAAGACATCTTAAGGCTCTGTATGCCAAATTAGCAACATGAAAAGCACGTTAGTATAATTTAGAACGCCTTACAACTCATAAGAACACCTTACATCACCGTACGAAACCTTAAAACTCCATAATAAACCTAATGAATCTGTACGAGTCCTTTGAACATCGTATGACAACTTAAAACATCTTAAGACTCTGTATGCCAAATTAGCAACATGAAAAGAACGTTAGTATAATTTAGGACGCCTTACAACCCATTAGAACACCTTACATCACCGTATGAAACCTTAAAACTCCATAATAAACCTAATGAATCCGTACGAGTCCTTTAAACATCGTACGACAACATAAGACATCTTAAGGCTCTGTATGCTAAATTAGCAACATGAAAAGCACGTTAGCATAATTTAGAACGCCTTACAACTCCTAAGAACAACTTACATCACCGTTCGAAACCTTAAAACTCCATAATAAACCTATTGTATTCGTACGAGTCGTTTGATCATCGTACGACAACTTAGGACATCTAACTACTCTTTATGCCACATTAGCAACTCGAAAAGAACGTTAGTAAAATTTAAGACGCCTTACAACTCCTAAGGACACCTTACATCGCCGTATGAAACCTTAAAAGTCCATAATAAACCTAATGAATCCGTACGAGTCCTTTAAACATCGTACGACAACTTAAGACATCTTAAGGCTCTGTATGCCAAATTAGCAACATGAAAAGCACGTTAGTATAATTTAGAACGCCGTACAACTCATAAGAACACCTTACATCACCGTACGAAACCTTAAAACTCCATAATAAACCTAATGAATCTGTACGATCCTTTGAACATCGTATGACAACTTAAGACATCTTAAGACTCTGTATGCCAAATTAGCAACATGAAAAGAACGTTAGTATAATTTAGGACGCCTTACAACTCATTAGAACACCTTACATCACCGTATGAAACCTTAAAACTCCATAATAAACCTAATGAATCTGTACGAGTCCTTTGAACATCGTATGACAACTTAAAACATCTTAAGACTCTGTATGCCAAATTAGCAACATGAAAAGAACGTTAGTATAATTTAGGACGCCTTACAACCCATTAGAACACCTTACATCACCGTATGAAACCTTAAAACTCCATAATAAACCTAATGAATCTGTACGAGTCCTTTAAACATCGTACGACAACATAAGACATCTTAAGGCTCTGTATGCCAAATTAGCAACATGAAAAGCACGTTAGCATAATTTAGAACGCCTTACAACTCCTAAGAACAACTTACATCACCGTATGAAACCTTAAAACTCCATAATAAACCTATTGTATTCGTACGAGTCGTTTGATCATCGTACGACAACTTAGGACATCTAACTACTCTTTATGCCACATTAGCAACTCGAAAAGAACGTTAGTAAAATTTAAGACGCCTTACAACTCCTAAGGACACCTTACATCGCCGTACGAAACCTTAAAAGTCCATAATAAACCTAATGAATCCGTACGAGTCCTTTAAACATCGTACGACAACTTAAGACATCTTAAGGCTCTGTATGCCAAATTAGCAACATGAAAAGCACGTTAGTATAATTTAGAACGCCGTACAACTCATAAGAACACCTTACATCACCGTACGAAACCTTAAAACTCCATAATAAACCTAATGAATCTGTACGATCCTTTGAACATCGTATGACAACTTAAGACATCTTAAGACTCTGTATGCCAAATTAACAACATGAAAAGAACGTTAGTATAATTTAGGACGCCTTACAACTCATTAGAACACCTTACATCACCGTATGAAACCTTAAAACTCCATAATAAACCTAATGAATCCGTACGTGTCCTTTAAACATCGTACGACAGCTTAAGACATCTTAAGGATCTGTATGCCAAGTTAGCAACATGAAAAGCACGTTAGTATAATTTAGGACGCCTTACAACTCATAAGAACACCTTACATCACCGTACGAAACCTTAAAACTCCATAATAAACCTAATAAATCCGTACGAGTCCTTTAAACATCGTACGATAACTTAAGACATCTTAAGGCTCTGTATGCCAAATTAGCAACATGAAAAGCACGTTAGTATAATTTAGAATGCCTTACAACTCCTAAGAACACCTTACATCACCGTATGAAACCTTAAAACTCCATAATAAACCTAATGAATCCGTACGTGTCCTTTAAACATCGTACGACAGCTTAAGACATCTTAAGGATCTGTATGCCAAGTTAGCAACATGAAAAGCACGTTAGTATAATTTAGGACGCCTTACAACTCATAAGAACACCTTACATCACTGTACGAAACCTTAAAACTCCATAATAAACCTAATGAATCCGTACGAGTCCTTTAAACATCGTACGATAACTTAAGACATCTTAAGGCTCTGTATGCCAAATTAGCAACATGAAAAGCACGTTAGTATAATTTAGAATGCCTTACAACTCCTAAGAACACCTTACATCACCGTACGAAACCTTAAAACTCCATAATAAACCTAATGAATCCGTACGAGTCCTTTAAACATCGTACGACAACTTAAGACATCTTAAGGCTCTGTATGCCAAATTAGCAACATGAAAAGCACGTTAGTATAATTTAGAACGCCGTACAACTCATAAGAACACCTTACATCACCGTACGAAACCTTAAAACTCCATAATAAACCTAATGAATCTGTACGATCCTTTGAACATCGTATGACAACTTAAGACATCTTAAGACTCTGTATGCCAAATTAACAACATGAAAAGAACGTTAGTATAATTTAGGACGCCTTACAACTCATTAGAACACCTTACATCACCGTATGAAACCTTAAAACTCCATAATAAACCTAATGAATCCGTACGTGTCCTTTAAACATCGTACGACAGCTTAAGACATCTTAAGGATCTGTATGCCAAGTTAGCAACATGAAAAGCACGTTAGTATAATTTAGGACGCCTTACAACTCATAAGAACACCTTACATCACCGTACGAAACCTTAAAACTCCATAATAAACCTAATAAATCCGTACGAGTCCTTTAAACATCGTACGATAACTTAAGACATCTTAAGGCTCTGTATGCCAAATTAGCAACATGAAAAGCACGTTAGTATAATTTAGAATGCCTTACAACTCCTAAGAACACCTTACATCACCGTATGAAACCTTAAAACTCCATAATAAACCTAATGAATCCGTACGTGTCCTTTAAACATCGTACGACAGCTTAAGACATCTTAAGGATCTGTATGCCAAGTTAGCAACATGAAAAGCACGTTAGTATAATTTAGGACGCCTTACAACTCATAAGAACACCTTACATCACTGTACGAAACCTTAAAACTCCATAATAAACCTAATGAATCCGTACGAGTCCTTTAAACATCGTACGATAACTTAAGACATCTTAAGGCTCTGTATGCCAAATTAGCAACATGAAAAGCACGTTAGTATAATTTAGAATGCCTTACAACTCCTAAGAACACCTTACATCACCGTACGAAACCTTAAAACTCCATAATAAACCTAATGAATCCGTACGAGTCCTTTAAACATCGTACGACAACTTAAGACATCTTAAGGCTCTGTATGCCAAATTAGCAACATGAAAAGCACGTTAGTATAATTTAGAACGCCGTACAACTCATAAGAACACCTTACATCACCGTACGAAACCTTAAAACTCCATAATAAACCTAATGAATCTGTACGATCCTTTGAACATCGTATGACAACTTAAGACATCTTAAGACTCTGTATGCCAAATTAACAACATGAAAAGAACGTTAGTATAATTTAGGACGCCTTACAACTCATTAGAACACCTTACATCACCGTATGAAACCTTAAAACTCCATAATAAACCTAATGAATCCGTACGTGTCCTTTAAACATCGTACGACAGCTTAAGACATCTTAAGGATCTGTATGCCAAGTTAGCAACATGAAAAGCACGTTAGTATAATTTAGGACGCCTTACAACTCATAAGAACACCTTACATCACCGTACGAAACCTTAAAACTCCATAATAAACCTAATAAATCCGTACGAGTCCTTTAAACATCGTACGATAACTTAAGACATCTTAAGGCTCTGTATGCCAAATTAGCAACATGAAAAGCACGTTAGTATAATTTAGAATGCCTTACAACTCCTAAGAACACCTTACATCACCGTATGAAACCTTAAAACTCCATAATAAACCTAATGAATCCGTACGTGTCCTTTAAACATCGTACGACAGCTTAAGACATCTTAAGGATCTGTATGCCAAGTTAGCAACATGAAAAGCACGTTAGTATAATTTAGGACGCCTTACAACTCATAAGAACACCTTACATCACTGTACGAAACCTTAAAACTCCATAATAAACCTAATGAATCCGTACGAGTCCTTTAAACATCGTACGATAACTTAAGACATCTTAAGGCTCTGTATGCCAAATTAGCAACATGAAAAGCACGTTAGTATAATTTAGAATGCCTTACAACTCCTAAGAACACCTTACATCACCGTACGAAACCTTAAAACTCCATAATAAACCTAATGAATCCGTACGAGTCCTTTAAACATCGTACGACAACTTAAGACATCTTAAGGCTCTGTATGCCAAATTAGCAACATGAAAAGCACGTTAGTATAATTTAGAACGACTTACAACTCATAAGAACACCTTACATCACCGTACGAAACCTTAAAACTCCATAATAAACCTAATGAATCTGTACGAGTCCTTTGAACATCGTATGACAACTTAAGACATCTTAAGACTCTGTATGCCAAATTAGCAACATGAAAAGAACGTTAGTATAATTTAGGACGCCTTACAACTCATTAGAACACCTTACATCACCGTATGAAACCTTAAAACTCCATAATAAACCTAATGAATCCGTATGTGTCCTTTAAACATCGTACGACAGCTTAAGACATCTTAAGGATCTGTATGCCAAGTTAGCAACATGAAAAGCACGTTAGTATAATTTAGGACGCCTTACAACTCATAAGAACACCTTACATCACCGTACGAAACCTTAAAACTCCATAATAAACCTAATGAATCCGTACGAGTCCTTTAAACATCGTACGATAACTTAAGACATCTTAAGGCTCTGTATGCCAAATTAGCAACATGAAAAGCACGTTAGTATAATTTAGAAAGCCTTACAACTCCTAAGAACACATTACATCACCGTACGAAACCTTAAAACTCCATAATAAACCTAATGAATCCGTACGAGTACTTTAAACATCGTACGACAACATAAGATATCTTAAGGCTCTGTATGCCAAATTAGCAACATGAAAAGCACGTTAGTATAATTTAGAACCCCTTACAACTCCTAAGAACACCTTACATCACCGTACGAAACCTTAAAACTCCATAATAAACCTATTGTTTTCGTACGAGTGGTTTGATCATCGTACGACAACTTAGGACATCTTACGACTCTTTATGCCACATTAGCAACTCGAAAAGAACGTTAGTAAAATTTAAGACGCCTTACAACTCCTAAGGACACCTTACATCGCCGTACGAAACCTTAAAAGTCCATAATAAACCTAATGAATCCGTACGAGTCCTTTAAACATCGTACGACAACTTAAGACATCTTAAGGCTCTGTATGCCAAATTAGCAACATGAAAAGCACGTTAGTATAATTTAGAACGCCTTACAACTCATAAGAACACCTTACATCACCGTATGAAACCTTAACACTCCATAATAAACCTAATGAATCTGTACGAGTCCTTTGAACATCGTATGACAACTTAAGACATCTTAAGACTCTGTATGCCAAATTAGCAACATGAAAAGAACGTTAGTATAATTTAGGACGCCTTACAACTCATTAGAACACCTTACATCACCGTATGAAACCTTAAAACTCCATAATAAACCTAATGAATCCGTACGTGTCCTTTAAACATCGTACGACAGCTTAAGACATCTTAAGGATCTGTATGCCAAGTTAGCAACATGAAAAGCACGTTAGTATAATTTAGGACGCCTTACAACTCATAAGAACACCTTACATCACCGTACGAAACCTTAAAACTCCATAATAAACCTAATGAATCCGTACGAGTCCTTTAAACATCGTACGATAACTTAAGACATCTTAAGGCTCTGTATGCCAAATTAGCAACATGAAAAGCACGTTAGTATAATTTAGAACGCCTTACAACTCATAAGAACACCTTACATCACCGTACGAAACCTTAAAACTCCATAATAAACCTAATGAATCTGTACGAGTCCTTTGAACATCGTATGACAACTTAAGACATCTTAAGACTCTGTATGCCAAATTAGCAACATGAAAAGAACGTTAGTATAATTTAGGACGCCTTACAACTCATTAGAATACCTTACATCACCGTATGAAACCTTAAAACTCCATAATAAACCTAATGAATCCGTACGTGTCCTTTAAACATCGTACGACAGCTTAAGACATCTTAAGGATCTGTATGCCAAGTTAGCAACATGAAAAGCACGTTAGTATAATTTAGGACGCCTTACAACTCATAAGAACACCTTACATCACCGTACGAAACCTTAAAACTCCATAATAAACCTAATGAATCCGTACGAGTCCTTTAAACATTGTACGATAACTTAAGACATCTTAAGGCTCTATATGCCAAATTAGCAACATGAAAAGCACGTTAGTATAATTTAGAATGCCTTACAACTCCTAAGAACACCTTACATCACCGTACGAAACCTTAAAACTCCATAATAAACCTAATGAATCCGTACGAGTCCTTTAAACATCGTACGACAACATAAGACATCTTAAGGCTCTGTATGCCAAATTAGCAACATGAAAAGCACGTTAGTATAATTTAGAACTCCTTACAACTCCTAAGAACACCTTACATCACCGTACGAAACCTTAAAACTACATAATAAACCTATTGTATTCGTACGAGTGGTTTGATCATCGTACGACAACTTAGGACATCTTACGACTCTTTATGCCAAATTAGCAACATGAAAAGAACGTTAGTATAATTTAGGACGCCTTACAACTCATTAGAACACCTTACATCACCGTACGAAACCTTAAAACTCCATAATAAACCTAATGAATCCGTACGAGTCCTTTAAACATCGTACGATAACTTAAGACATCTTAAGGCTCTGTATGCCAAATTAGCAACATGAAAAGCACGTTAGTATAATTTAGAATGCCTTACAACTCCTAAGAACACCTTACATCACCGTACGAAACCTTAAAACTCCATAATAAACCTAATGAATCCGTACGAGTCCTTTAAACATCGTACGACAACATAAGACATATTAAGGCTCTGTATGCCAAATTAGCAACATGAAAAGCACGTTAGTATAATTTAGAACGCCTTACAACTCCTAAGAACACCTTACATCACCGTACGAAACCTTAAAACTACATAATAAACCTATTGTATTCGTACGAGTGGTTTGATCATCGTACGACAACTTAGGACATCTTACGACTCTTTATGCCACATTAGCAACTCGAAAAGAACGTTAGTAAAATTTAAGACGCCTTACAACTCCTAAGGACACCTTGCATCGCCGTACGAAACCTTAAAAGTCCATAATAAACCTATTGAATCCGTACGAGTCCTTTAAACATCGTACGACAACTTAAGACATCTTAAGGCTCTGTATGCCAAATTAGCAACATGAAAAGCACGTTAGTATAATTTAGAACGCCTTACAACTCATAAGAACACCTTACATCACCGTACGAAACCTTAAAACTCCATAATAAACCTAATGAATCTGTACGAGTCCTTTGAACATCGTATGACAACTTAAGACATCTTAAGACTCTGTATGCCAAATTAGCAACATGAAAACAACGTTAGTATAATTTAGGACGCCTTACAACTCATTAGAACACCTTACATCAACGTATGAAACCTTAAAACTCCATAATAAACCTAATGAATCTGTACGTGTCCTTTAAACATCGTACGACAGCTTAAGACATCTTAAGGATCTGTATGCCAAGTTAGCAACATGAAAAGCACGTTAGTATAATTTAGGACGCCTTACAACTCATAAGAACACCTTACATCACCGTACGAAACCTTAAAACTCCATAATAAACCTAATGAATCCGTACGAGTCCTTTAAACATCGTACGATAACTTAAGACATCTTAAGGCTCTGTATGCCAAATTAGCAACATGAAAAGCATGTTAGTATAATTTAGAATGCCTTACAACTCCTAAGAACACCTTACATCACCGTACGAAACCTTAAAACTCCATAATAAACCTAATGAATCCGTACGAGTCCTTTAAACATCGTACGACAACATAAGACATCTTAAGGCTCTGTATGCCAAATTAGCAACATGAAAAGCACGTTAGTATAATTTAGAACGCCTTACAACTCCTAAGAACACCTTACATCACCGTACGAAACCTTAAAACTCCATAATAAACCTAATGAATCCGTACGAGTCCTTTAAACATCGTACGATAACTTAAGACATCTTAAGGCTCTGTATGCCAAATTAGCAACATGAAAAGCACGTTAGTATAATTTAGAATGCCTTACAACTCCTAAGAACACCTTACATCACCGTACGAAACCTTAAAACTCCATAATAAACCTAATGAATCCGTACGAGTCCTTTAAACATCGTACGACAACATAAGACATCTTAAGGCTCTGTATGCCAAATTAGCAACATGAAAAGCACGTTAGTATAATTTAGAACGCCTTACAACTCCTAAGAACACCTTACATCACCGTACGAAACCTTAAAACTACATAATAAACCTATTGTATTCGTACGAGTGGTTTGATCATCGTACGACAACTTAGGACATCTTACGACTCTTTATGCCACATTAGCAACTCGAAAAGAACGTTAGTAAAATTTAAGACGCCTTACAACTCCTAAGGACACCTTGCATCGCCGTACGAAACCTAAAAAGTCCATAATAAACCTAATGAATCCGTACGAGTCCTTTAAACATCGTACGACAACATAAGACATCTTAAGGCTCTGTATGCCAAATTAGCAACATGAAAAGCACGTTAGTATAATTTAGAACGCCTTACAACTCCTAAGAACACCTTACATCACCGTACGAAACCTTAAAACTACATAATAAACCTATTGTATTCGTACGAGTGGTTTGATCATCGTACGACAACTTAGGACATCTTACGACTCTTTATGCCACATTAGCAACTCGAAAAGAACGTTAGTAAAATTTAAGACGCCTTACAACTCCTAAGGACACCTTGCATCGCCGTACGAAACCTTAAAAGTCCATAATAAACCTAATGAATCCGTACGAGTCCTTTAAACATCGTACGACAACTTAAGACATCTTAAGGCTCTGTATGCCAAATTAGCAACATGAAAAGCACGTTAGTATAATTTAGAACGCCTTACAACTCCTAAGAACACCTTACATCACCGTACGAAACCTTAAAACTCCATAATAAACCTAATGAATCCGTACGAGTCCTTTAAACATCGTACGATAACTTAAGACATCTTAAGGCTCTGTATGCCAAATTAGCAACATGAAAAGCACGTTAGTATAATTTAGAATGCCTTACAACTCCTAAGAACACCTTACATCACAGTACGAAACCTTAAAACTCCATAATAAACCTAATGAATCCGTACGAGTCCTTTAAACATCGTACGACAACATAAGACATCTTAAGGCTCTGTATGCCAAATTAGCAACATGAAAAGCACGTTAGTATAATTTAGAACGCCTTACAACTCCTAAGAACACCTTACATCACCGTACGAAACCTTAAAACTACATAATAAACCTATTGTATTCGTACGAGTGGTTTGATCATCGTACGACAACTTACGACATCTTAAGGCTCTGTATGCCAAATTAGCAACATGAAAAGCACGTTAGTATAATTTAGAATGCCTTACAACTCCTAAGAACACCTTACATCACCGTACGAAACCTTAAAACTCCATAATAAACCTAATGAATCCGTACGAGTCCTTTAAACATCGTACGACAACATAAGACATCTTAAGGCTCTGTATGCCAAATTAGCAACATGAAAAGCACGTTAGTATAATTTAGAACGCCTTACAACTCCTAAGAACACCTTACATCACCGTACGAAACCTTAAAACTACATAATAAACCTATTGTATTCGTACGAGTGGTTTGATCATCGTACGACAACTTAGGACATCTTACGACTCTTTATGCCACATTAGCAACTCGAAAAGAACGTTAGTAAAATTTAAGACGCCTTACAACTCCTAAGGACACCTTGCATCGCCGTACGAAACCTAAAAAGTCCATAATAAACCTAATAAATCCGTACGAGTCCTTTAAACATCGTACGACAACTTAAGACATCTTAAGGCTCTGTATGCCAAATTAGCAACATGAAAAGCACGCTAGTATAATTTAGAACGCCTTACAACTCATAAGAACACCTTACATCACCGTACGAAACCTTAAAACTCCATAATAAACCTAATGAATCTGTACGAGTCCTTTGAACATCGTATGACAACTTAAGACATCTTAAGACTCTGTATGCCAAATTAGTAACATGAAAAGAACGTTAGTATAATTTAGGACGCCTTACAACTCATTAGAACACCTTACATCACCGTATGAAACCTTAAAACTCCATAATAAACCTAATGAATCCGTACGTGTCCTTTAAACATCGTACGACAGCTTAAGACATCTTAAGGATCAGTATGCCAAGTTAGCAACATGAAAAGCACGTTAGTATAATTTAGGACGCCTTACAACTCATAAGAACACCTTACATCACCGTACGAAACTTTAAAACTCCATAATAAACCTAATGAATCCGTACGAGTCCTTTAAACATCGTACGATAACTTAAAACATCTTAAGGCTCTGTATGCCAAATTAGCAACATGAAAAGCACGTTAGTATAATTTAGAATGCCTTACAACTCCTAAGAACACCTTACATCACCGTACGAAACCTTAAAACTCCATAATAAACCTAATGAATCCGTACGAGTCCTTTAAACATCGTACGACAACTTAAGACATCTTAAGGCTCTGTATGCCAAATTAGCAACATGAAAAGCACGTTAGTATAATTTAGAACGCCTTACAACTCATAAGAACACCTTACATCACCGTACGAAACCTTAAAACTCCATAATAAACCTAATGAATCTGTACGAGTCCTTTGAACATCGTATGACAACTTAAGACATCTTAAGACTCTGTATGCCAAATTAGCAACATGAAAAGAACGTTAGTATAATTTAGGACGCCTTAGAACTCATTAGAACACCTTACATCAACGTATGAAACCTTAAAACTCCATAATAAACCTAATGAATCCGTACGTGTCCTTTAAACATCGTACGACAGCTTAAGACATCTTAAGGATCTGTATGCCAAGTTAGCAACATGAAAAGCACGTTAGTATAATTTAGGACGCCTTACAACTCATAAGAACACCTTACATCACCGTACGAAACCTTAAAACTCCATAATAAACCTAATGAATCCGTACGAGTCCTTTAAACATCGTACAATAACTTAAGACATCTTAAGGCTCTGTATGCCAAATTAGCAACATGAAAAGCATGTTAGTATAATTTAGAATGCCTTACAACTCCTAAGAACACCTTACATCACCGTACGAAACCTTAAAACTCCATAATAAACCTAATGAATCCGTACGAGTCCTTTAAACATCGTACGACAACATAAGACATCTTAAGGCTCTGTATGCCAAATTAGCAACATGAAAAGCACGTTAGTATAATTTAGAACGCCTTACAACTCCTAAGAACACCTTACATCACCGTACGAAACCTTAAAACTCCATAATAAACCTATGGTATTCGTACGAGTGGTTTGATCATCGTACGACAACTTAGGACATCTTACGACTCTTTATGCCACATTAGCAACTCGAAAAGAACGTTAGTAAAATTTAAGACGCCTTACAACTCCTAAGGACACCTTGCATCGCCGTACGAAACCTTAAAAGTCCATAATAAACCTAATGAATCCGTACGAGTCCTTTAAACATCGTACGACAACTTAAGACATCTTAAGGTTCTGTATGCCAAATTAGCAACATGAAAAGCACGTTAGTATAATTTAGGACGCCTTACAACTCATAAGAACACCTTACATCACCGTACGAAACCTTAAAACTCCATAATAAACCTAATGAATCCGTACGAGTCCTTTAAACATCGTACGACAACATAAGACATCTTAAGGCTCTGTATGCCAAATTAGCAACATGAAAAGCACGTTAATATAATTTAGAACGCCTTACAACTCATAAGAACACCTTACATCACCGTACGAAACCTTAAAACTCCATAATAAACCTAATGAATCTGTACGAGTCCTTTGAACATCGTATGACAACTTAAGACATCTTAAGACTCTGTATGCCAAATTAGCAACATGAAAAGAACGTTAGTATAATTTAGGACGCCTTACAACTCATTAGAACACCTTACATCACCGTATGAAACCTTAAAACTCCATAATAAACCTAATGAATCCGTACGTGTCCTTTAAACATCGTACGACAGCTTAAGAAATCTTAAGGATCTGTATGCCAAATTAGCAACATGAAAAGCACGTTAGTATAATTTAGAACGCCTTACAACTCCTAAGAACACCTTACATCACCGTACGAAACCTTAAAACTCCATAATAAACCTAATGAATCCGTACGAGTCCTTTAAACATCGTACGACAACATAAGACATCTTAAGGCTCTGTATGCCAAATTAGCAACATGAAAAGCACGTTAGTATAATTTAGAACGCCTTACAACTCATAAGAACACCTTACATCACCGTACGAAACCTTAAAACTCCATAATAAACCTAATGAATCTGTACGAGTCCTTTGAACATCGTATGACAACTTAAGACATCTTAAGACTCTGTATGCCAAATTAGCAACATGAAAAGAACGTTAGTATAATTTAGGACGCCTTACAACTCATTAGAACACCTTACATCACCGTATGAAACCTTAAAACTCCATAATAAACCTAATGAATCCGTACGTGTCCTTTAAACATCGTACGACAGCTTAAGACATCTTAAGGATCTGTATGCCAAATTAGCAACATGAAAAGCACGTTAGTATAATTTAGAACGCCTTACAACTCCTAAGAACACCTTACATCACCGTACGAAACCTTAAAACTCCATAATAAACCTAATGAATCCGTACGAGTCCTTTAAACATCGTACGACAACATAAGACATCTTAAGGCTCTGTATGCCAAATTAGCAACATGAAAAGCACGTTTGTATAATTTAGAACGCCTTACAACTCCTAAGAACACCTTACATCACCGTACGAAACCTTAAAACTCCATAATAAACCTAATGAATCCGTACGAGTCCTTTAAACATCGTTCGACAACATAAGACATCTTAAGGCTCTGTATGCCAAATTAGCAACATGAAAAGCACGTTAGTATAATTTAGAACGCCTTACAACTCATAAGAACACCTTACATCACCGTACGAAACCATAAAACTCCATAATAAACCTAATGAATCTATACGAGTCCTTTGAACATCGTATGACAACTTAAGACATCTTAAGACTCTTTATGCCAAATTAGCAACATGAAAAGAACGTTAGTATAATTTAGAACGCCTTACAACTCATAAGAACACCTTACATCACCGTACGAAACCTTAAAACTCCATAATAAACCTAATGAATCTGTACGAGTCCTTTGAACATCGTATGACAACTTAAGACATCTTAATGCTCTGTATGCCAAATTAGCAACATGAAAAGCACGTTAGTATAATTTAGAACGCCTTACAACTCATAAGAACACCTTACATCACCGTACGAAACCTTAAAACTCCATAATAAACCTAATGAATCTGTACGAGTCCTTTGAACATCGTATGACAACTTAAGACATCTTAAGACTCTGTATGCCAAATTAGCAACATGAAAAGAACGTTAGTATAATTTAGGACGCCTTACAACTCATTAGAACACCTTACATCACCGTATGAAACCTTAAAACTCCATAATAAACCTAATGAATCCGTACGTGTCCTTTAAACATCGTACGACAGCTTAAGACATCTTAAGGATCTGTATGCCAAATTAGCAACATGAAAAGCACGGTAGTATAATTTAGAACGCCTTACAACTCCTAAGAACACCTTACATCACCGTACGAAACCTTAAAACTCCATAATAAACCTAATGAATCCGTACGAGTCCTTTAAGCATCGTACGACAACATAAGACATCTTAAGGCTCTGTATGCTAAATTAGCAACATGAAAAGCACGTTAGTATAATTTAGAACGCCTTACAACTCATAAGAACACCTTACATCACCGTACGAAACCTTAAAACTCCATAATAAACCTAATGAATCTGTACGAGTCCTTTGAACATCGTATGACAACTTAAGATATCTTAAGGCTCTGTATGCCAAATTAGCAACATGAAAAGCACGTTAGTATAATTTAGAACGCCTTACAACTCATAAGAACACATTACATCACCGTACGAAACCTTAAAACTCCATAATAAACCTAATGAATCTGTACGAGTCCTTTGAACATCGTATGACAACTTAAGACATCTTAAGACTCTGTATGCCAAATTAGCAACATGAAAAGAACGTTAGTATAATTTAGAACGCCTTACAACTCATAAGAACACCTTACATCACCGTACGAAACCTTAAAACTCCATAATAAACCTAATGAATCTGTACGAGTCCTTTGAACATCGTATGACAACTTAAGACATCTTAAGGCTCTGTATGCCAAATTAGCAACATGAAAAGCACGTTAGTATAATTTAGAACGCCTTACAACTCATAAGAACACCTTATATCACCGTACGAAACCTTAAAACTCCATAATAAACCTAATGAATCTGTACGAGTCCTTTGAACATCATATGACAACTTAAGACATCTTAAGACTCTGTATGCCAAATTAGCAACATGAAAAGAACGTTAGTATAATTTAGGACGCCTTACAACTCATTAGAACACCTTACATCACCGTATGAAACCTTAAAACTACATAATAAACCTAATGAATCCGTACGTGTCCTTTAAACATCGTACGACAGCTTAAGACATCTTAAGGTTCTGTATGCCAAATTAGCAACATGAAAAGCACGTTAGTATAATTTAGGACGCCTTACAACTCATAAGAACACCTTACATCACCGTACGAAACCTTAAAACTCCATAATAAACCTAATGAATCCGTACGAGTCCTTTAAACATCGTACGACAACATAAGACATCTTAAGGCTCTGTATGCCAAATTAGCAACATGAAAAGCACGTTAATATAATTTAGAACGCCTTACAACTCATAAGAACACCTTACATCACCGTACGAAACCTTAAAACTCCATAATAAACCTAATGAATCTGTACGAGTCCTTTGAACATCGTATGACAACTTAAGACATCTTAAGACTCTGTATGCCAAATTAGCAACATGAAAAGAACGTTAGTATAATTTAGGACGCCTTACAACTCATTAGAACACCTTACATCACCGTATGAAACCTTAAAACTCCATAATAAACCTAATGAATCCGTACGTGTCCTTTAAACATCGTACGACAGCTTAAGAAATCTTAAGGATCTGTATGCCAAATTAGCAACATGAAAAGCACGTTAGTATAATTTAGAACGCCTTACAACTCCTAAGAACCCCTTACATCACCGTACGAAACCTTAAAACTCCATAATAAACCTAATGAATCCGTACGAGTCCTTTAAACATCGTACGACAACATAAGACATCTTAAGGCTCTGTATGCCAAATTAGCAACATGAAAAGCACGTTAGTATAATTTAGAACGCCTTACAACTCATAAGAACACCTTACATCACCGTACGAAACCTTAAAACTCCATAATAAACCTAATGAATCTGTACGAGTCCTTTGAACATCGTATGACAACTTAAGACATCTTAAGACTCTGTATGCCAAATTAGCAACATGAAAAGAACGTTAGTATAATTTAGGACGCCTTACAACTCATTAGAACACCTTACATCACCGTATGAAACCTTAAAACTCCATAATAAACCTAATGAATCCGTACGTGTCCTTTAAACATCGTACGACAGCTTAAGACATCTTAAGGATCTGTATGCCAAATTAGCAACATGAAAAGCACGTTAGTATAATTTAGAACGCCTTACAACTCCTAAGAACACCTTACATCACCGTACGAAACCTTAAAACTCCATAATAAACCTAATGAATCCGTACGAGTCCTTTAAACATCGTACGACAACATAAGACATCTTAAGGCTCTGTATGCCAAATTAGCAACATGAAAATCACGTTTGTATAATTTAGAACGCCTTACAACTCCTAAGAACACCTTACATCACCGTACGAAACCTTAAAACTCCATAATAAACCTAATGAATCCGTACGAGTCCTTTAAACATCGTTCGACAACATAAGACATCTTAAGGCTCTGTATGCCAAATTAGCAACATGAAAAGCACGTTAGTATAATTTAGAACGCCTTACAACTCATAAGAACACCTTACATCACCGTACGAAACCATAAAACTCCATAATAAACCTAATGAATCTATACGAGTCCTTTGAACATCGTATGACAACTTAAGACATCTTAAGACTCTTTATGCCAAATTAGCAACATGAAAAGAACGTTAGTATAATTTAGAACGCCTTACAACTCATAAGAACACCTTACATCACCGTACGAAACCTTAAAACTCCATAATAAACCTAATGAATCTGTACGAGTCCTTTGAACATCGTATGACAACTTAAGACATCTTAAGGCTCTGTATGCCAAATTAGCAACATGAAAAGCACGTTAGTATAATTTAGAACGCCTTACAACTCATAAGAACACCTTACATCACCGTACGAAACCTTAAAACTCCATAATAAACCTAATGAATCTGTACGAGTCCTTTGAACATCGTATGACAACTTAAGACATCTTAAGACTATGTATGCCAAATTAGCAACATGAAAAGAACGTTAGTATAATTTAGGACGCCTTACAACTCATTAGAACACCTTACATCACCGTATGAAACCTTAAAACTCCATAATAAACCTAATGAATCCGTACGTGTCCTTTAAACATCGTACGACAGCTTAAGACATCTTAAGGATCTGTATGCCAAATTAGCAACATGAAAAGCACGGTAGTATAATTTAGAACGCCTTACAACTCCTAAGAACACCTTACATCACCGTACGAAACCTTAAAACTCCATAATAAACCTAATGAATCCGTACGAGTCCTTTAAGCATCGTACGACAACATAAGACATCTTAAGGCTCTGTATGCTAAATTAGCAACATGAAAAGCACGTTAGTATAATTTAGAACGCCTTACAACTCATAAGAACACCTTACATCACCGTACGAAACCTTAAAACTCCATAATAAACCTAATGAATCTGTACGAGTCCTTTGAACATCGTATGACAACTTAAGATATCTTAAGGCTCTGTATGCCAAATTAGCAACATGAAAAGCACGTTAGTATAATTTAGAACGCCTTACAACTCATAAGAACACATTACATCACCGTACGAAACCTTAAAACTCCATAATAAACCTAATGAATCTATACGAGTCCTTTGAACATCGTATGACAACTTAAGACATCTTAAGACTCTGTATGCCAAATTAGCAACATGAAAAGAACGTTAGTATAATTTAGAACGCCTTACAACTCATAAGAACACCTTACATCACCGTACGAAACCTTAAAACTCCATAATAAACCTAATGAATCTGTACGAGTCCTTTGAACATCGTATGACAACTTAAGACATCTTAAGGCTCTGTATGCCAAATTAGCAACATGAAAAGCACGTTAGTATAATTTAGAACGCCTTACAACTCATAAGAACACCTTACATCACCGTACGAAACCTTAAAACTCCATAATAAACCTAATGAATCTGTACGAGTCCTTTGAACATCGTATGACAACTTAAGACATCTTAAGACTCTGTATGCCAAATTAGCAACATGAAAAGAACGTTAGTATAATTTAGGACCAACAAATGTGCAAAGCATCGGAAAGAAGTCTTACTGTTTTGCCATTATTGACGATTACACTAGATTTTCTTGGGTTTATTTTTTGCATGCTAAATCTGAAACAGCTGAATTATTAAAAGAATTTATCATCAAAGTTGAAAATCAATTGGAATGCAAAGTTAAAGTTTTAAGAAGTGATAATGGAACTGAATTTAAGAATGCTAATGTTGATTTATTTTGTGCAGAAAAGGGGATTGCCAGACAATTTAGTGCTCCGAGAACGCCTCAACAAAACGGGGTTGCGGAACGGAAAAACCGGACACTGATTGAAGCAGCAAGATCCATGCTCGCAGATGCCAAAATCCCTATCACCTTTTGGGACGAAGCTATTGCTACTGCATGTTTTGTACAAAATAGGACATTATTAGTGCAAGATAAACAGAAAACTTCTTATGAGTTGTTATTTGGAAGGAAACCAAATATTTCTTACTTGAAAGCATTTGGTTGTCCGGTATCCATTTTAGATTTGAATGATCAGCTCGGGAAATTTGAGTCAAAATCTGATGATGGATTTTTCCTAGGTTATTCGTCTGTTTCTAAAGCTTATCGAGTTTTTAATAGCAAAACAAATACTGTTATTGAAACTATTAACGTCAAGTTTTTAGAAAATTCGTTTCCTTTAGTGGCTCATGGTCCCGAATGGTTATTTGATTTAGATTCGTTATCGAAATCTTTCAATTCTAACTTATTTGATTTTTCAGGAAAAACAAACAAGGAATCAGGCGACTTGGGATGCTTTAGTGACGATTCTGATAATGACGAGGATGGAAATCTCAACTCTGAATATCCATTCATGTCTTTTCACAATCCTGATCATGTCAAATCCAGTCAAGATCCGGGTCCTTCTGGTTCTCATGAAGATCAAGAATCGAACAATCGTGAAGAAGATGTGATTTCTCCTAATGATGGTGGATCTGTTCAGAATCAACCATCATCCGATCCGAATGTTGAAGCTGTTCCAGAATCTTTTGATTACTTCATCAATTCACCGGATCAAGTCCCGAATTTCACTCCGCATACTTCGTCCATTCTACAAGATCTACCAAATCTGAATACTTCTAATCTGGAGAGTCAAGTGCAAGGAGGTGACATACCAATTCATCGAATTCACAAGAAACATCCTGTCTCTCAGATTATTGGGCCGTTGAATCAGAGAACTACAAGAAGTCAGACTGAGCAAGCAAATGTCTGTCTTTATTCGTGTTTTCTATCTCAAGTGGTGCCAAAGAACATTTCAGAGGCGCTGCAAGATAACAGTTGGATTGAAGCCATGCAAGAGGAATTACTTCAGTTTCGCAAACAGGAAGTTTGGAAACTTGTGGACTTACCTGAAGGAGAGAACGCAATTGGTACAAGATGGTTGTACAAAAACAAGCCAGACGAACGTGGCATTGTAGTGAGAAACAAAGCAAGACTCATTGCACAGGGATACACTCAGGAAGAAGGCATTGATTACGAAGAGGTGTTTGCTCCGGTCGCAAGACTTGAAGCCATACGCGTTTTTCTTGCATATGCTTCTTTCATGAAGTTTAAAGTATTCCAAATGGACGTTAAAGGTGCTTTCTTGTATGGACCAATTACAGATGATGTATATGTCAGACAACCTCCGGGTTTTGAAGATCCTGACTATCCTCATCGTGTATACAAGTTGAGTAAAGCTCTATATGGTCTACACCAAGCTCCAAGAATCTGGTATGAGACATTATCCAAGCATTTACTAGAACATGGATTTACAAGAGGTCAGATTGATCCAACTTTGTTTATGAAGAGGGAGAATGACGATTTATTGTGCGTTCAAGTATATGTGGACGATATTATCTTCGGTTCGACCAGTGCGTCAATGTGCAAAGAATTTGAAGAAATCATGAAATCTAGATTCCAGATGAGTTCAATGGGGGAGATTAATTTCTTTCTTGGATTACAAGTGAAACAATCAGCTGACGGAATTTTCATCAATCAATCAAAATTTGTTGAGAAATTGTTGAAGAAGTTCAAGATGCAAGATTGTCAGACAATTCGAACTCCATCTGATGTGAACTGCAAGATTCAACCTGATCCAAAGGGCAAAGATGTTGATCAAACACTATACAGATCAATGATCGGTTCTCTGATGTATCTTACTGCATCAAGACCAGACATCATGTACGCTGTTTGTGTATGCGCCAGATATCAGTCTGATCCGAAAGAGTCGCATCTTGTTGCTGTGAAGCGTATATTCAGATATCTCAAAGGGAAACCAAATCTTGGGTTATGGTATCCTTACGAAGGAAATTTTGAATTATATAGCTATTCTGACAGTGATTTTGGTGGTTGTGCTCTTGACAGGAAATCGACTACTGGTGGCTGTCAATTTCTGGGTCCTAGGCTTGTCTCTTGGCAATGCAAGAAGCAGACCAATGTTTCTGTATCCACAGCTGAAGCAGAGTATATCGCTGCGTCTGCAGGATGTTCTCAGGTTTTATGGTTACAAAATCAGTTGCTTGACCACGGGTTTAACTTTCTAAAAACTCCTATTTACATAGACAATACTGCTGCTATGTTTATTACTGCTAATCCTGTTCAACACTCAAAAACCAAACATATCGAAATTCGATATCACTTTTTAAGAGACAACTCTGAAAAGGGTTTAATAATTTTGATTAAGGTTCATACCGACAAACAACTGGCAGATCTTTTTACAAAATCTTTTTTGTCAGGCCGGTTTGAATTCTTAATTCAATCCATAGGATTAATCAATCATGATTGATTCTATTTTTCGAAAACAAAACAAAAATCAGAAAATTTAAAAGCCAAAAATATAATAAGTTGATGTTATATATTGATTCCGTTGTCTTTTATTTTATGTTTTGCATTGTGTGTGTGCATGAAAAAGAAAATAGAAAAGCAAAAACAAAATATAAAAGCAAAAAGAAAAGAAAATATCATGTCATAAGAATCTATATTGCAAAAAGTGAGAAATGATAGTTACACTAGACATTATTTGTTACATCATTTTTAAGTAAAGACTGATGAATGTTAATTGATGTGCTAGACAGCTCAGGCAATTAGACTGAAAAAGTAAGTTGATTGTTGACAAACATAAACTTAATGATCTTTGTGTTAAGTTCCATTGTTATACATGTCTAGATATATATCTCTTGATACATTGCTTGTGATGATAGTTGTGCATGATCGGGTAACGATGTAGTCTATTCAGTGTGATGAACCGCATCGTGAGCTTCTTTGTTGTGGTACCCACAGACCTGAAGTCTCACACGAAGTCTCTTTTGAGCTTCAAGGTGCAGCAAAAGATTCCAAAATGGAACAAAAAGAGTCCCAAATGCGGACCAACACCAAACAAAATTCCAAAAAGGAATTCAGAAGATTCCCAAGGGGAACAATAGGAAAGAAAAATTCCCAAAGATGGAATTAAAAGAAGTCCCAAAGTGGACCAAATCCGAATAGAACCCAGATTCCACACTGTTTATGACTGTAAGTGACCAGGTTGTTGTACAATATGCATTCAGGTAGTGATTGATAAGGAAATATGTTGACATATGTATACATGTGGGTCACATAAATCATTCTAATCGAACCTTAAATAACATCATGATACTGAAAAAGTAAGTGTGTCAATTCGAGCTAATTGGTATGTTTTCATATCATCACTCAATCAAACATAAGTCAAATGTCTATTCAAAACTTGCAAAACATGTTCAGATAATTTATGGTATGATCTCACTGCGATATTATGATTCATTGCATTGCATATGTCTTTACTTTAATGTGTGTGCTTTGTGTGTGCAAGCATATGGAATCATTATTGACACATCGACATCCTTGTTAAACTTAAAAATTTCTAGAAATTTCAAGTTTAGGGGGAGAATAAATGGAAGAAGAAAAATATTAAAATCCAAAAATATTGTGAATAAGTGTGTTTTGAATGAACAAGATTATGTAGTATGAAAAGCAAAGGTATTGGATGTGTTAAAAACAAACCCAAGGTCTTGTAATTTGTTTTTAAGAAATTGCTTCGGGATATAGAAAAATTGGTTGTGCAAAAACATTTTTGAAAAAGAAAAAGAAAAATGAATTTAATTGTGTTAAAATTTTGTTGCCCTAGAAATGTTGTTGATAATTAATGTGACAAATTCTTTTTAAGGATGTCTTGTCTAATTAATGTGTCGAGAATGTTTGCAGGTGCAATAAATGACGTTGAAAAAGTCAACAGACGAGAAAAGTGAAGAAAAATCGCAAAGTGTTATTGCCGGGCAAAGATATCAGATGCAACTATTCTGCCGGGTTAAGAACTGTTTAGCCGGGTAATGTTCTATGTTGATACAAGCCGGGTGATTGAGGAAAAAGGTGAAGATGTTGTGACCACTGTACAGCCGGGCAATGATCATGTTAAATACAGCCGGGTGAAGGTCATAGATATCAAGCCGGGTGACAAGTGTTCACTATACAGCCGGGTAAAAGTTTTTTATCTTGCCGTGTAAATGAGTCACTAATGTTGCCGTGTGAAGATGAAAAAGCATGCCGGGTGATACAACTGTATTGCCGTGTAATGAAGAAATGCATGCCGTGTGAAGAAGGAAAGCAACTATGTTGCCGGGTGATGAAGAAAGCAAGCCGGATGAAGAAGGAAAACAACTGTGTTGCCGGGTAATGAAGAAAGGTTGCCGGGTGATGTTTGAAGACTACTATTCTGCCGGGTGATTGATAAAACCCATCAGGTGTAGTTGTTCCTAACCTTTACCCGTCACTACAGTGTTTGACCCGTCAAGTGTTTTTCACATGTTTGTGACTTGCAGTATGTACTTGACCCGTCACTACAGTACATGACCCGTCACTACAGTACTTGACCCGGCAAAGCTTATTGGGCCTTTTATGTTTACCCGTCCCTTTTTGTTGACCCGGCACTTAAAATTTGACCTAAATTTTGACGATACAATAGACCGCCTCTTCACAAACACTTATCATTTCACACATTCACTTTCAAACAAACACTCTATACTTAAATCGCCATTGTTATCATATTCAATCGTTTTGCTCTGTAACAAGGTTGATCGATTGGATAAGGTAGTGATTTAGTGTTTTTGACCTAAATAGACCTGCAAATCAACTGTAACAGCCCAGTGTAACCGCACCATGATATTCTCCGCTTTGGCGGTCGGAACACCCTCAGGCGTCGCCCCTCACGGTTTTAAAACGCGTCATGGTAGGGAAGGTTTCCACCCCCTTATAAGGCGGGCTTTGTTCTCCCTCCCAACCGATGTGGGATGTTACATTCCACCCCCCTTAAGGAGGCCAGCGTCCCCGCTGGCACATCGGTCTGGTCCCTAGCTCTGATACCATCTGTAACAGCCCAGTGTAACCGCACCATGATATTGTCCGCTTTGGCGGTCGGAACACCCTCAGGCGTCGCCCCTCACGGTTTTAAAACGCGTCATGGTAGGGAAGGTTTCCACCCCCTTATAAGGCGGGTTTTGTTCTCCCTCCCAACCGATGTGGGATGTTACATCAACTGTTAAACGGAAAAACGATGATGAACAGTGTTTTTGTGCATTGAATCGACACTTTGATTTTGTGTGTTAAAACCAAAATCGAAGGTTGCTTTAAGGTTAAAAACTGTCGATCATCAACATTCAATCACTCATTTGCATCAAAACACCTTAAAATCAACTGAATCAACCAAAATTGTCACTACAGTTAAAATCGCCATTGATGAACTTTGAAAGTTCTTAAATGTTTCATTTCAAAATGATGCACTGTATGTTAAAAGTAACAAATGCATGATAAACCTGAACTAAAACATGTTAAACAACTTCATCATACAAATGTCAAAATTTTGCCTTAAGTGATTAACTGTTAAAATGAAAAATGTTGTATAAATCATTAAAATTCAAAGTTGTGTTAATCAAAGTGATGAAAATCAATTTGTTAGTTCAATTTAGGGTTAAAATGTTTATGTGAATGTTTTTCTTTCTAACTTTTGTTCAAACACTTATGAAAATTTTGATATATATTTATGAAGAAACTAACACATTTGTCTTGTTCATGTTTTATGTTTGTTTTGACAGATGGAGAATCTCAAGTTTGAGCCTAAGCACAATTTGGTAGCATGCTTGGAAGAATCAATTCCTAAAACAGATGGTTACAGGGATATGATCAAATTCATCAAAAGGACCAAATATGTGTATGCTATATGTGCCAAACCGGTCATATATGCAAGGCTGATTAAGAGCTTCTGGAGGACAGCAGAGGTTGTTAGAGATGAGAATGGTGTTGCTGTTGTTCGAGGGAACATAACTAGGGATATGATTTTGACAGTTTCTGAAGAAGCTAGTAGACATGCCCTGAGAATAGATGAAGATGAGGTTGGGATGAATGATGAGTTGACCATGGATGAATGCAAAGCGTGTTTTGTTAATATGGGTCATCCACCTGTATTTCCAAAGTCACAGTTTTATAGGGCGAAGTTGGGAAAGAAGTACAAATTGTTATGCTATGTGGTGCAACAATGCATGTCCAGGAGGAGTGCAGGGTTTGATAATTTCCCATCAGATATTGCATCACCGATTGTTGCCATAGCAGAGAACAAACCATTTAATATGTCGAGATGGATCATGAATGGTTTTGTTTTTAACCTGGTGAAGGGCAAGAGGTTTAAGTTTCTCATGTACCCGAGATTCTTACAACTGATGATCAACATTGCCTATCCTATCATCAGATCCGAGGGTTATGCTGGAGGGATGTTATACACTGAGGACATGAACGATCTATCTTACAGAAAGATGAGTATCGGGAATGTGCCTGATGTGGAATTGTTTGACTATATGAGAGATATAGCCAACAATGAAGAAGATGTAGAAGGTATTTATCATCACATATCTCATGGTGAGATTGTTGATCCACAGGACCTAGTGGATGAGGTGCCTGACAACCTGTTGGATGATGACGAGTACTTTGCTCGTCATCCAGAAGATGAAGAAGAAGGTGAGAATGGTGATGGTGATAATGATGAAGATAGTGATAGTGATGATGAACATGATGATGGTGGTAATGATGATGCTGAATCTGAATCTAATTCAGAGGAGGCAGAGATTGTAGAAACTTTTGAACCTTTGGAAGTAGAGAATATTGAAGTTATTGAGCCTATGGTAATAGAAGAACCTGTTGAGGTTGCTTCTGGTGTTGGAGAAGTTGTTGCTGAAATTCCAAAAGATGTTAGTGTTCAGTATGTCAGAAGGAAGAGATCGAAACAAGTTAAAGAGCATGTGATTGTTGAGCCTAAAGAGATTGATGTACTTCAGATTGCTCAGGAGGCAATGGCCGAAGCTGAAACTATGGCACAGATATTTGAGGAAGCTGATGCTGGCGTTGCTGATCCTACTGCTGTTGATATTCCCACCACATCATCCCAATTTGCTGAAAATATTGAACAAGGTTTGGAGTCTTCACCAAACTTTGTGTCAAAGATTGATGAAGATGAGAAAGAGAAAAGAATTGCAGAGTTAGAAGAAATGGTTGCAAAGTTGATTGAAGCGAATGATTTGTTGAAAGCTTCAAATGAACGGAAAAAGAAAAGATTTGATGAATATTGGGATATACATAATCAGAATTTGAAAATCTTCAAGAAATTGGATGAGGATCATGTCAAACTTGTTGATGAACATGTGAAGTTGAAGGATGATTATGAAAAACTGAAGGAGGAGCATGAAAATCTGAAATTTGATTACAAAGAATTGCAAGCTGAATGTAATACTTTGGATGCCGAGAAAGAAATGCTAGAAAAAGAGTTGGAGGAGACTAAACCAAAGAAAGCTGGCTCATCATCAGATAAAGATTTTTCTGAAGAAATAGTTGAAGTGACTGAAGCTGATGTTCCTAAAGTTTATTTGACTAGAGCTCGAGGCACTACGAATGTTGGGATTAGGGTGGAATCACCAATCATCATTCCCGATGAAGCTGTTGCTGAAACTGTCATCTCTGACAAAGCTGAGGGAAAAAGGAAGATAGATGCTATACCAGAAATTTTTGGTGATGAAGGAAGCTCGAAAAAGGCTAAGATTGTTGAAACAGTGCAGATTGAGCCGATTCAAACTGTAGCTGTAGTGGAGACTGAGAAAGTTGATGAAACTGTGACAGACTCTGGAGCTGAAACTGAAGTATTTGTAGTGACTGATAGTGAGAAAGAAGCTGGTTCCGAGGACACAGTTCAGATTGAGCCGATTCAATCTGAAGCTGTTGATATGCCTGAAACTGAAGCTGAAGTTGCAAGTCAGTCTGAGCCGGTTCAAACTGACGATGCACCTATGATTGAGGCGTTGGATGATTTAGATGACATAGACTTCACTGAATCTGAAGATGAAGCTGGGCCAGAACCGAATGTTGTTGAAGATATTCCAGATGATTTGGATCAAAGGTTTGCATACCTTGAGAAAATGAAGTATAATGTTGTATTTTTGAATGGGTTGACTGTGAGCCAAATAAATGAAGAATATGAAAAGTGCCTGATTGCCCAAGATAAAACCGAAGCTGATAAGAAAGAGTTTGTGATTGAGATGGGAGAATGGACTCCGATGCAAGAAAGCCTAAACATAGAAGATTTGCCTCCGACTGAATTGTATCACCAAAATCCAGATGAAATGACTGCTTCTAATATGCGTAGTTGGTTGAGTTCGAGAAACTATCCGTACAAGACTTTGCAGAGGCTGAAATCTGAATCTTTGAGGAAAATTGTTGTTAGCTTTATGAAGACTGAAAAAATGTACAATCGTATGTTTTACTTGGACTACAACAATCCTCAGTATTTCGTGCTAACAAAAAGATTCAAAGTACTTGGACCTAAAGAGATTCCGGTGATGGCTCTACCTGAAGATGCTCACAAGAAACGACATGAACTGATGGATATGTTTCCTAGTGAAGTTAAATCTTACAACATACCAATGGAGGTGCGTGAGTCTTGGCATAAATCAGCAACAGCAGGTGACGTGGTGAGGTCACTGCTGAGCAAAGGTCAGTCCATTGCTGAGTTGCTTGATTCGATGATTGTGCCTGAGAAGAATAAGAAAGTGAAGATAATCGCTTGGAAATATGATGAAGTATTTGATGCATTTATGATTAAGAGAGTAAATGGTTTATGTGATGTTTACCATTACTTCTCGAGCATTTTTAAATTGGAGGTTCAGGATCTGAAAGAGCTGCACAAACTAAGGTTGATAAATCACACGCATGCTGAGCGTGGTGATAAATGTGTGATGCTTCTTGATGTCGGAATTGCTAGACCACCGAAGTTTCTGGAATTTAGAGGTCAACAAGAAGATTCAGCATATGTGCAAGCAAAGAAAGAAAGGAAGAAAAAGAGACTGGTTGTAACTGAAGATATGTATTTGGAAGAGTTTTCAGATGAGTACTTTGACAAAGTGACAGATCCTGGATTGAAGGTAATTGATGGAAGTCAGATGACAAAGCCTATACTCAAAGTGTTTTATAATCAAGAAACTTTTGAATTAAAGCTTGTTCGAAACTTGGAAGATTGGGACAAAGACATGATTACGCTTTTCAGTACATTTGAGTTGAAGCTGCTACATCCATCATATATCGATTTTTTGAGAAGCTATAGAATGGAGAAGTGTAAAGATGCACTTGCTGAAGCTGACAGAAAATTGTTCGTGGTAATGATAGAGGTGATTGCTGCTGCAACTGAAAAGATCCGAGTGAGAAAGGCACTGCTGAACTCTAATCTCGTGAGGGTTGATTTACCAGAGATAGAGTATATGAGAATATCCAGAAGAGGAACTTTGGAGGTGAAAGTCAAAGACCAGGAGATGACATTCGAATTTTATGCTAATATTGATTTTGCAGGTTTAAATCTGGACTCACTTAGACGTATGAATGCCTGCCCAATTCTGACGAATGAATCCAAGCCTCGACAAGCCAAGATTGCCGAAAAGTTCAAATCATGTATTGAAGAAGCTTTGAAGGAACAAGAAGAGTATAAAGGAAAAGAGATGCTGAATGTCAAAGACGAACCAGAAGAATGGTAAAAGAGATTGATGCTGAACAAAGAAGAAAAAGATTGAAGATTTTGCTGAAGATCCAAAGTTAAATCTTAGGGGGAGTACTGTTAGGGTTATTTCCTTGTTAAGATTTACTTTGTATTTTGTTTATTGTTTATATGTTTGTATATAGTTTAGGGTCTATTTTGTTATATTCCTTAAACTTGTATTTTGTTGTTATAAGCATGTAGTGTGTGTGTGTGAGGAGAGAGGCTAGATCACTTTTACACGTTAGAGAGAGAATTAACTGTGTGTGATTTTGTTTCTCCTGCACTTGTACTACGAATTGCTTTGATCATCAATATACAAAGAGAATTATTAGTATGAATTGTGTTTGTGATTAAACTGTGTTTGTGCTTGTGTTATTCTGATCATTGTGAGTAATATTAACGATCCAATTGAACCTATCGCCTTACAACTCATAAGAACACCTTACATCACCGTACGAAACCTTAAAACTCTATAATAAACCTAATGAATCCGTACGAGTCCTTTAAACATCGTACGACAACATAAGACATCTTAAGGCTCTGTATGCTAAATTAGCAACATGAAAAGCACGTTAGTATAATTTAGAACGCCTTACAACTCATAAGAACACCTTACATCACCGTACGAAACCTTAAAACTCCATAATAAACCTAATGAATCTGTACGAGTCCTTTGAACATCGTATGACAACTTAAGACATCTTAAGGCTCTGTATGCCAAATTAGCAACATGAAAAGCACGTTAGTATAATTTAGAACGCCTTACAACTCATAAAAACACCTTACATCACCGTACGAAACCTTAAAACTCCATAATAAACCTAATGAATCTGTAGGAGTCCTTTGAACATCGTATGACAACTTAAGACATCTTAAGACTCTGTATGCCAAATTAGCAACATGAAAAGAACGTTAGTATAATTTAGGACGCCTTACAACTCATTAGAACACCTTACATCACCGTATGAAACCTTAAAACTCCATAATAAACCTAATGAATCCGTACGTGTCCTTTAAACATCGTACGACAGCTTAAGACATCTTAAGGATCTGTATGCCAAATTAGCAACATGAAAAGCACGTTAGTATAATTTAGAACGCCTTACAACTCCTAAGAACACCTTACATCACCGTACGAAACCTTAAAACTCCATAATAAACCTAATGAATCCGTACGAGTCCTTTAAACATCGTACGACAAGATAAGACATCTTAAGGCTCTGTATGCCAAATTAGCAACATGAAAAGCACGTTAGTAAAATTTAAGACGCCTTACAACTCCTAAGGACACCTTACATCGCCGTACGAAACCTTAAAAGTCCATAATAAACCTAATGAATCCTTACGAGTCCTTTAAACATCGTACGACAACTTAAGACATCTTAAGGCTCTGTATGCCAAATTAGCAACATGAAAAGCACGTTAGTATAATTTAGAACGCCTTACAACTCATAAGAACACCTTACATCACCGTACGAAACCTTAAAACTCCATAATAAACCTAATGAATCTGTACGAGTCCTTTGAACATCGTATGACAACTTAAGACATCTTAAGACTCTGTATGCCAAATTAGCAACATGAAAAGAACGTTAGTATAATTTAGGACGCCTTACAACTCATTAGAACACCTTACATCACCGTATGAAACCTTAAAACTCCATAATAAACCTAATGAATCCGTACGTGTCCTTTAAACATCGTACAACAGCTTAAGACATCTTAAGGATCTGTATGCCAAATTAGCAACATGAAAAGCACGTTAGTATAATTTAGAACGCCTTACAACTCCTAAGAACACCTTACATCACCGTACGAAACCTTAAAACTCCATAATAAACCTAATGAATCCGTACGAGTCCTTTAAACATCGTACGACAAGATAAGACATCTTAAGGCTCTGTATGCCAAATTAGCAACATGAAAAGCACGTTAGTAAAATTTAAGACGCCTTACAACTCCTAAGGACACCTTACATCGCCGTACGAAACCTTAAAAGTCCATAATAAACCTAATGAATCCGTACGAGTCCTTTAAACATCGTACGACAACTTAAGACATCTTAAGGCTCTGTATGCCAAATTAGCAACATGAAAAGCACGTTAATATAATTTAGAACGCCTTACAACTCATAAGAACACCTTACATCACCGTACGAAACCTTAAAACTCCATAATAAACCTAATGAATCTGTACGAGTCCTTTGAACATCGTATGACAACTTAAGACATCTTAAGACTCTGTATGACAAATTAGCAACATGAAAAAAACGTTAGTATAATTTAGGACGCCTTACAACTCATTAGAACACCTTACATCACCGTATGAAACCTTAAAACTCCATAATAAACCTAATGAATCCGTACGTGTCCTTTAAACATAGTACGACAGCTTAAGACATCTTAAGGTTCTGTATGCCAAATTAGCAACATGAAAAGCACGTTAGTATAATTTAGGACGCCTTACAACTCATAAGAACATCTTACATCACCGTACGAAACCTTAAAACTCCATAATAAACCTAATGAATCTGTACGAGTCCTTTGAACATCGTATGACAACTTAAGACATCTTAAGACTCTGTATGCCAAATTAGCAACATGAAAAGAACGTTACTATAATTTAGGACGCCTTACAACTCATTAGAACACCTTACATCACCGTATGAAACCTTAAAACTCCATAATAAACCTAATGAATCCGTACGTGTCCTTTAAACATCGTACGACAGCTTAAGACATCTTAAGGATCTGTATGCCAAATTAGCAACATGAAAAGCACGTTAGTATAATTTAGAACGCCTTACAACTCCTAAGAACACCTTACATCACCGTACGAAACCTTAAAACTCCATAATAAACCTAATGAATCCGTACGAGTCCTTTAAACATCGTACGACAAGATAAGACATCTTAAGGCTCTGTATGCCAAATTAGCAACATGAAAAGCACGTTAGTAAAATTTAAGACGCCTTACAACTCCTAAGGACACCTTACATCGCCGTACGAAACCTTAAAAGTCCATAATAAACCTAATGAATCCTTACGAGTCCTTTAAACATCGTACGACAAGATAAGACATCTTAAGGCTCTGTATGCCAAATTAGCAACATGAAAAGCACGTTAGTAAAATTTAAGACGCCTTACAACTCCTAAGGACACCTTACATCGCCGTACGAAACCTTAAAAGTCCATAATAAACCTAATGAATCCGTACGAGTCCTTTAAACATCGTACGACAACTTAAGACATCTTAAGGCTCTGTATGCCAAATTAGCAACATGAAAAGCACGTTAATATAATTTAGAACGCCTTACAACTCATAAGAACACCTTACATCACCGTACGAAACCTTAAAACTCCATAATAAACCTAATGAATCTGTACGAGTCCTTTGAACATCGTATGACAACTTAAGACATCTTAAGACTCTGTATGACAAATTAGCAACATGAAAAAAACGTTAGTATAATTTAGGACGCCTTACAACTCATTAGAACACCTTACATCACCGTATGAAACCTTAAAACTCCATAATAAACCTAATGAATCCGTACGTGTCCTTTAAACATAGTACGACAGCTTAAGACATCTTAAGGTTCTGTATGCCAAATTAGCAACATGAAAAGCACGTTAGTATAATTTAGGACGCCTTACAATTCATAAGAACATCTTACATCACCGTACGAAACCTTAAAACTCCATAATAAACCTAATGAATCTGTACGAGTCCTTTGAACATCGTATGACAACTTAAGACATCTTAAGACTCTGTATGCCAAATTAGCAACATGAAAAGAACGTTACTATAATTTAGGACGCCTTACAACTCATTAGAACACCTTACATCACCGTATGAAACCTTAAAACTCCATAATAAACCTAATGAATCCGTACGTGTCCTTTAAACATCGTACGACAGCTTAAGACATCTTAAGGATCTGTATGCCAAATTAGCAACATGAAAAGCACGTTAGTATAATTTAGAACGCCTTACAACTCCTAAGAACACCTTACATCACCGTACGAAACCTTAAAACTCCATAATAAACCTAATGAATCCGTACGAGTCCTTTAAACATCGTACGACAAGATAAGACATCTTAAGGCTCTGTATGCCAAATTAGCAACATGAAAAGCACGTTAGTAAAATTTAAGACGCCTTACAACTCCTAAGGACACCTTACATCGCCGTACGAAACCTTAAAAGTCCATAATAAACCTAATGAATCCTTACGAGTCCTTTAAACATCGTACGACAACTTAAGACATCTTAAGGCTCTGTATGCCAAATTAGCAACATGAAAAGCACGTTAGTATAATTTAGAACGCCTTACAACTCATAAGAACACCTTACATCACCGTACGAAACCTTAAAACTCCATAATAAACCTAATGAATCTGTACGAGTCCTTTGAACATCGTATGACAACTTAAGACATCTTAAGACTCTGTATGCCAAATTAGCAACATGAAAAGAACGTTAGTATAATTTAGGACGCCTTACAACTCATTAGAACACCTTACATCACCGTATGAAACCTTAAAACTCCATAATAAACCTAATGAATCCGTACGTGTCCTTTAAACATCGTACAACAGCTTAAGACATCTTAAGGATCTGTATGCCAAATTAGCAACATGAAAAGCACGTTAGTATAATTTAGAACGCCTTACAACTCCTAAGAACACCTTACATCACCGTACGAAACCTTAAAACTCCAAAATAAACCTAATGAATCCGTACGAGTCCTTTAAACATCGTACGACAAGATAAGACATCTTAAGGCTCTGTATGCCAAATTAGCAACATGAAAAGCACGTTAGTAAAATTTAAGACGCCTTACAACTCCTAAGGACACCTTACATCGCCGTACGAAACCTTAAAAGTCCATAATAAACCTAATGAATCCGTACGAGTCCTTTAAACATCGTACGACAACTTAAGACATCTTAAGGCTCTGTATGCCAAATTAGCAACATGAAAAGCACGTTAATATAATTTAGAACGCCTTACAACTCATAAGAACACCTTACATCACCGTAATAAACCTTAAAACTCCATAATAAACCTAATGAATCTGTACGAGTCCTTTGAACATCGTATGACAACTTAAGACATCTTAAGACTCTGTATGACAAATTAGCAACATGAAAAAAACGTTAGTATAATTTAGGACGCCTTACAACTCATTAGAACACCTTACATCACCGTATGAAACCTTAAAACTCCATAATAAACCTAATGAATCCGTACGTGTCCTTTAAACATAGTACGACAGCTTAAGACATCTTAAGGTTCTGTATGCCAAATTAGCAACATGAAAAGCACGTTAGTATAATTTAGGACGCCTTACAACTCATAAGAACATCTTACATCACCGTACGAAACCTTAAAACTCCATAATAAACCTAATGAATCTGTACGAGTCCTTTGAACATCGTATGACAACTTAATACATCTTAAGGCTCTGTATGCCAAATTAGCAACATGAAAAGCACATTAGTATAATTTAGAACGCCTTACAACTCATAAGAACACCTTACATCACCGTACGAAACCTTAAAACTCCATAATAAACCTAATGAATCTGTACGAGTCCTTTGAACATCGTATGACAACTTAAGACATCTTAAGACTCTGTATGCCAAATTAGCAACATGAAAAGAACGTTAGTATAATTTAGGACGCCTTACAACTCATTAGAACACCTTACATCACCGTATGAAACCTTAAAACTCCATAATAAACCTAATGAATCCGTACGTGTCCTTTAAACATCGTACAACAGCTTAAGACATCTTAAGGATCTGTATGCCAAATTAGCAACATGAAAAGCACGTTAGTATAATTTAGAACGCCTTACAACTCCTAAGAACACCTTACATCACCGTACGAAACCTTAAAACTCCATAATAAACCTAATGAATCCGTACGAGTCCTTTAAACATCGTACGACAAGATAAGACATCTTAAGGCTCTGTATGCCAAATTAGCAACATGAAAAGCACGTTAGTAAAATTTAAGACGCCTTACAACTCCTAAGGACACCTTACATCGCCGTACGAAACCTTAAAAGTCCATAATAAACCTAATGAATCCGTACGAGTCCTTTAAACATCGTACGACAACTTAAGACATCTTAAGGCTCTGTATGCCAAATTAGCAACATGAAAAGCACGTTAATATAATTTAGAACGCCTTACAACTCATAAGAACACCTTACATCACCGTACGAAACCTTAAAACTCCATAATAAACCTAATGAATCTGTACGAGTCCTTTGAACATCGTATGACAACTTAAGACATCTTAAGACTCTGTATGACAAATTAGCAACATGAAAAAAACGTTAGTATAATTTAGGACGCCTTACAACTCATTAGAACACCTTACATCACCGTATGAAACCTTAAAACTCCATAATAAACCTAATGAATCCGTACGTGTCCTTTAAACATAGTACGACAGCTTAAGACATCTTAAGGTTCTGTATGCCAAATTAGCAACATGAAAAGCACGTTAGTATAATTTAGGACGCCTTACAACTCATAAGAACATCTTACATCACCGTACGAAACCTTAAAACTCCATAATAAACCTAATGAATCTGTACGAGTCCTTTGAACATCGTATGACAACTTAATACATCTTAAGGCTCTGTATGCCAAATTAGCAACATGAAAAGCACATTAGTATAATTTAGAACGCCTTACAACTCATAAGAACACCTTACATCACCGTACGAAACCTTAAAACTCCATAATAAACCTAATGAATCTGTACGAGTCCTTTGAACATCGTATGACAACTTAAGACATCTTAAGACTCTGTATGCCAAATTAGCAACATGAAAAGAACGTTAGTATAATTTAGGACGCCTTACAACTCATTAGAACACCTTACATCACCGTATGAAACCTTAAAACTCCATAATAAACCTAATGAATCCGTACGTGTCCTTTAAACATCGTACGACAGCTTAAGACATCTTAAGGATCTGTATGCCAAATTATCAACATGAAAAGCACGTTAGTATAATTTAGAACGCCTTACAACTCCTAAGAACACCTTACATCACCGTACGAAACCTTAAAACTCCATAATAAACCTAATGAATCCGTACGAGTCCTTTAAACATCGTACGACAAGATAAGACATCTTAAGGCTCTGTATGCCAAATTAGCAACATGAAAAGCTTGTTAGTAAAATTTAAGACGCCTTACAACTCCTAAGGACACCTTACATCGCCGTACGAAACCTTAAAAGTCCATAATAAACCTAATGAATCCGTACGAGTCCTTTAAACATCGTACGACAACTTAAGACATCTTAAGGCTCTGTATGCCAAATTAGCAACATGAAAAGCACGTTAATATAATTTAGAACGCCTTACAACTCATAAGAACACCTTACATCACCGTACGAAACCTTAAAACTCCATAATAAACCTAATGAATCTGTACGAGTCCTTTGAACATCGTATGACAACTTAAGACATCTTAAGACTCTGTATGCCAAATTAGCAACATGAAAAGAACGTTAGTATAATTTAGGACGCCTTACAACTCATTAGAACACCTTACATCACCGTATGAAACCTTAAAACTCCATAATAAACCTAATGAATCCGTACGTGTCCTTTAAACATCGTACGACAGCTTAAGACATCTTAAGGTTCTGTATGCCAAATTAGCAACATGAAAAGCACGTTAGTATAATTTAGGACGCCTTACAACTCATAAGAACACCTTACATCACCGTACGAAACCTTAAAACTCCATAATAAACCTAATGAATCTGTACGAGTCCTTTGAACATCGTATGACAACTTAAGACATCTTAAGGCTCTGTATGCCAAATTAGCAACATGAAAAGCACGTTAGTATAATTTAGAACGCCTTACAACTCATAAGAACACCTTACATCACCGTACGAAACCTTAAAACTCCATAATAAACCTAATGAATCTGTACGAAGCCTTTGAACATCGTATGACAACTTAAGACATCTTAAGACTCTGTATGCCAAATTAGCAACATGAAAAGAACGTTAGTATAATTTAGGACGCCTTACAACTCATTAGAACACCTTACATCACCGTATGAAACCTTAAAACTCCATAATAAACCTAATGAATCCGTACGTGTCCTTTAAACATCGTACGACAGCTTAAGACATCTTAAGCATCTGTATGCCAAATTAGCAACATGAAAAGCACGTTAGTATAATTTAGAACGCCTTACAACTCCTAAGAACACCTTACATCACCGTACGAAACCTTAAAACTCCATAATAAACCTAATGAATCCGTACGAGTCCTTTAAACATCGTACGACAAGATAAGACATCTTAAGGCTCTGTATGCCAAATTAGCAACATGAAAAGCACGTTAGTAAAATTTAAGACGCCTTACAACTCCTAAGGACACCTTACATCGCCGTACGAAACCTTAAAAGTCCATAATAAACCTAATGAATCCATACGAGTCCTTTAAACATCGTACGACAACTTAAGACATCTTAAGGCTCTGTATGCCAAATTAGCAACATGAAAAGCACGTTAGTATAATTTAGAACGCCTTACAACTCATAAAAACACCTTACATCACCGTACGAAACCTTAAAACTCCATAATAAACCTAATGAATCTGTACGAGTCCTTTGAACATCGTATGACAACTTAAGACATCTTAAGACTCTGTATGCCAAATTAGCAACATGAAAAGAACGTTAGTATAATTTAGGACGCCTTACAACTCATTAGAACACCTTACATCACCGTATGAAACCTTAAAACTCCATAATAAACCTAATGAATCCGTACGTGTCCTTTAAACATCGTACGACAGCTTAAGACATCTTAAGGATCTGTATGCCAAATTAGCAACATGAAAAGCACGTTAGTATAATTTAGAACGCCTTACAACTCCTAAGAACACCTTACATCACCGTACGAAACCTTAAAACTCCATAATAAACCTAATGAATCCGTACGAGTCCTTTAAACATCGTACGACAAGATAAGACATCTTAAGGCTCTGTATGCCAAATTAGCAACATGAAAAGCACGTTAGTAGAATTTAAGACGCCTTACAACTCCTAATGACACCTTACATCGCCGTACGAAACCTGTTGGTCCATAATGATCGTGATTTCAGTGCTTTGTTGACTTGTTTAACACCAATATGTCAAATACTTGAAGAACAAAGTGAATAAAGTCCAAATAACCCAATATCAAGATCTAACACATAATCGAGGTTAATAAGCTACAATGATGAAAGATATAAGCTCCTAGCACCTCAATTGAACGATTACACAACACAAAATGGTAAGAATTCGTCTGAGTAAAAGATGTGCAAAAGTTCTATAAAGTTGTAGATAAGGTTACAATATATAGTGATGTTAGGTTCGCTGATAGATTCGCTCTAGCGAATCTATCCAGCGAACCAACACAGGTTCGCTGGGCACATAGGTTCGCCCAGTCGATACCTAAACCAAAAGACATGTTGGCCTGCGGGCGAATCTATAGATTCGCCCGTAGGTTCGCTAGAACTAATACAATTACAATACAAACAATTACATACAAAAGTAGCACCGACAAGCCGGTGGGTCCAACCTATACATAGTAGACTATCAATACTCCCCCTAGGTTGGACCTCACCTGGGGAAGTCTTCTGATTAGCTCCTGTCTTCATTGGCTTCAAAGTTGTTCAATAAAAGCTCCTGCCCGTTCTTTGATCCCGGCCTTTGGATTTGTATAGTCTTCAATTCCGGCCTCATCTTCACTCAGATTTAACATAGAATCCACAAACTCTGTTTCTGCGACCTCTGTATCAGGCTCAGGATGAACTGTCGTTTCCGCCTGAATATCAGCTGTTGGCTCCTCGCTTTCAACTTCCAAGTCTACAACTTCAACAGGTTTCTCAAACCTCTGCTCAATTGATCGATCGAGCTGCCTTGTCAAGTCATCCATCTCCAGCTTCAGATCATCTGTCCTCCTCAACCTCTCATTTACCTCCTTCAGCTCAGCACGAATCCCCCGGGCTTTATTAGCAACCTTCACAAACAGGTTTGCTTCAGCAGCAGTGTCATCTCCAGCCCCGTGCTTAATTCTATTCTCACACAGCACCTTCAAGTCCTCATCACAAAAGGAGAAGACCTCCATCGGATCAAACAGTCGTATTTCTGGACGATCATCTCCACTCAGTCTGATAATTGCCTCCCCAGTGCTATTGTCGTAAAACCATTTGCTGAAATTTTGCAATCTGGGTGGCTGAGTATCTGGGACCCTGACCCTCGTCATCACTTTTGGAGCAGTTATTTTCAGCACGATCTTGCCCTTCCATGATACCCAATGTTTATCCCTTTTCTGCCTCATCCTTCTAGGCTTTTGGTATCCGAACTCAACAAAATTTGACTTAGCGGCCTCCTGAATTGCAGCTTCAAACGCACATGCCCTGCCGCTATCCTCCTTTCCCAGTAGAGGTAGCTCTGCCAGTCTCCTCAGATCCCATCTAGGAAAGGTGGCGAAATGCTTTCGGTTCTTGACGTACGTGATGTCGCCACCCCTCCTTTTTATCATGTATGCTTCCACCAAACAATTGTATTTCCATGCAATGATCTGTCTGTCTTGTTGTTTGGTGGTGGGTTCGTCTAAGTTTTGGAATATTGGTACCTCAGGCACCACAGCTTCCTCTTTCCTGAACCATTCTGATTTATCGAGCTCAGCGTGTTCAAACTGGTAGCTCATCCCTTTTTCCTCCACTTTGTATACCTCAGGCTCATCCTCAATGTCCTCCTCACTTTCAGCATCAAAATCAACTTCAGGTTCATCAACCAATGTATAATCCACCCCTGATCCACCTACTACTTCCTCTCCCTCAAACACATCCAAATTAATCCCCATCTCCTCATCAGACTCTTCCTCTACGGCTTTTCCCTTTCCTTTATTATCAAAATCAATATCCATTAACGGATATTTTGTAACATCCGTCAAGGAGTTCAGTTCGGCCTCAGTCATAGCTGGTTCAGTTCCAGCATTCTCCTTCAAATCATTCAGCTCTTTGAAGATTCTTACTATCAGACATTGCTGGTCTTTCATCATTCGTCCCATCTCATATATGACCGTCGATTTCTCCGCATCCTGCTTTTCCAATTCTTCATGCCTACCTTTTAGTTCAACCAGCTCAGCCTTTAAGCTTTCAATCTCAACCCTCAATTCATTACTGGACCCTGCAGATGTACCTGATGTACCCCCAGTATCATGCCTAGCCTTCTTTGAAACTTCAGGTTGAGTATCAGACCTTCTCTTCGTCCTCAGTTCTCTGCCCGCATCAATTTCAGCCTGTATCTCATCCACCTCCCTATCAAATGAGTAATCTTTATCCTTCGCATAAGCCTTTCTCTTTCGAATCTTCTTCTCAACCTCCTCAATGTTTTCACCCCCCCGTTTCTTCTCCGACTCAATCAACCTCTGAATATATGTCCATCTCTCAGCCGGGTACATATTTTCCCAAAGATAAGTAGTCCTACCCACACATTCCGGCCTCACAGATTTACAATCTTTGAAGATCCTGGAATGCATATCCCATACCTTCAACTCAGCACCAACAACCGGTAGACCCGGCAGTTTGTCATTTAGTACCATTTGAATGAATCTTGGGTACATTAACCACTTGGCTCCCTTTGAGGCATGGATGTTCTCGAGCATGTAGTTGAATATCAGCTTCGCCAGATTTGCTTTCTGCCCTCGGCAGAACAGCACCATGGCTCGAGCCCAATCCAGGTTCAGTCCGTCAGTACCCCCTTTTCTGTGATCCAGGCACATAATAAATACATGGGCGATGTACCTCCATTCCTGGATCAGGTAGGACTTGACAAACTCCATCTTCTTTTCGCCGGGCATCGGTCCCTCATACCCCGCTGTCCGGAATGCCCCGTAAACTTCTTCAGCAGACATATGTACTTCCTCACCCACATCCTCTTCTAATCTCAGAATCCTTGCCAGATCGGCTTCAGTAAATGCCAAGTCGTGGCCACAGACATTGGCACATATTCGTGACGGCTGCGCCGACACATTCATAACCGCAGTTCGCCAGAAATCCCGAACGTGCGTCTCATATATGGTGGGTGAGTGAGAGATGGCATAGTGAATGTGTGACGACTTCAGCCACTTGATAGCGTCTCTATAGCTCACGGCCTTCTCAAAATTTTCGTCGAGTAAAGCACACATGTTGTGCTTCTTCTCGAAGAATAATGTCGACATAGTGCCTGAAAAATAAACGGAGATTGATCAGAAATGAAGATTTGAAAATCAGAAGATAGATTCGCTGGAAATTAGGTTCGCTGGTATAGCGAACCTGAGATTTTGGCACAAGAACCTATAGATTCGCTGACAGAAAAATCAGTCATTGATGTCGAGCGAATGTATAGGTTCGCTAGAAACAGTCGGGCGAATCTATGTTGTTGCGCGGGCAGCATAACGACATAGGTTCGCTCGATGTCTTGAACTTTCGTTCAGGTTCGCCAGAAGAACACTTAGGTTCGCTGGAAACCCTAGTTTTTTGAAAAACGGCCTAAATCACATACAGTTCATCATTTTCAGGCATTAAAGGCAACAACAGGTAGTATAATTATTAGACGAAGCTATTATGAACTAAAACCCTAACATCTAACACCAAAACAGTCATTCAAACATCATATAATCAAGGATCAACAGATTCAACAGATTTATGGTGCGATTAAGGGTTTAGAACTTTGATTAAAGTGAAATCAAACACATACCGAACAATGTTTGTGAGGTTTAAGTATGAAAAACCGGTGAAAGTGTGAGAATCGAACGTTCGGCGATTTGAAATTGAAAAAGCGTGCTACAGTAGATGACAGCGAATATTTGAAAAACTTCGCTGTCATATCCTATATATACACACATAAGTTCGCTGGCAGTCAGTCCAGCGAACTTTAGGTTCGCTGGAAGACCAACAGACAAAGTCTCCGACTGGTTCGCTAGCAGGTTCGCTGACACATAAACAAGGCTGTTTCATGTCAGCGAAACAAAGAGAGTCCGAGCGAACCTTAGAGACCTAGCGAATCTGTAGGTTCGCCACAGATTCGCTAGACAAGAAAAATATTTTTGAATTTTCTTAAATTTTTTTTTTTTTTTTTTTTTTTTTTTTTTTTTTTTTTTTTTTTTTTTTTTTTTTTTTTTTTTTTTTTAAAGTCTTTGTAAATCCGTGAAAGACGTCCCACGACATCAACGCTCCAAAAATAAACATAAACACACATAAATATATATATAATCCTAAAATTTAAAGAAGTAAAAAGAAATAGAATAAAATAAAATAAGAGAAAATAAAATTAGTATAACAGGAGACGGTTTTAAACGCTAGAAGGATATTTATTCTTCATGATGTTTTGAGTAGAATCCAGAGAATCATCAATTGGCGGGATTGCAGATATGTTTGTCCATTTAAACCCATGCCTTAGTCCTTTCAACAAGTGATCAGCAGCTTCTTTTATCATGTTTTTCGGTTTGATTGAAGAGTCTCTGACAACTTGGTCCCCACAGACGTCAAGGTAAAAAGAACAAGTTCTGTCATCAGGGTATATCTGAGCAATACGATTTACTTTGCTTGAATTTCAATGATCAACTTTTGAATGTTGACCGATGCATTTGACACTTGTGCAATTTTTGCATCTTTTCTTTGTGAGTGGAGATTGTCAGCAATTGATTCTTTTGAATACAATGCGACTTATTATTTGGGAAACTCAAATAGTCTAGAGCTCCAGGTCTATACTGACGTATAACAGAGGAGATAAACATTTGAGCATGCTCGGTGAATCTTCAGGTCAATACTTCCGTATAGCAGAGAAGATCCACCAACTCCAGGTCAATACTTTCGTATAGCAGAGGAGTTAAGCACTTGACTCAAAACGTTCTGAGGAGTTAACGAGTAACTCACTCAGAGGCTTTTCCGAAGAGCATCCCTAGCAGCTTTTTATTTTTATTTGTTTTGCATACTAGAAACTCGATTCGGGGATAGGGCGAGGGTGATTTGGGATGTTTGGGGAAAACAAGGCAAAGATTTGACGCTCTCAACCCATTTTTGACAGAACCATAATCTTTGTGCAATCCAATCACGTCAAGGAGATAATCCTTGCTGTCGAGATCTTGAGCGTTATGTTTGGCTGCATAATCACTAGTTTACTTCGTTTTCGGGCTGAGCCTATCTGACATATCCCAAACGCAATGCTTCTGACCTCCTTCAACGACTTTTCAACATCAATCAAAACGGAGATCCTGAAATAGCAAAATTTGAAAAACTATAAATAGTTTATCTTTTATATATCTCCCCCAAAATTTCTATATAATAGCCGTCTAATTAAGAAATTTTTGTTTTTCAGATTTTCTAAATATATATATATACAGAATTTAAAAGAAAAAGAAAAGAAGATGAAATAAAATAAAGAAACGGAGCAAAGAATCGAGTGACCCACGGATTTTTCAAAGAAGATAAAGACCCGATTATTTATGTATTTACAAAATTCACAAAAGGATTCTCACAGAAAAAGGTTTTAAAAGGATATAAGTCCAAGCATGGAAATCAGTTCATAAAAACGTGGTTTATCAAAAGTTTTTGTGAAAAGATCCGCTTTTTGCTTTCTAGTTTCTATAGGAATAATATCAATAAACCCCTTTTCCTGTGCATCCCTGATTGCATGAATTCTCGTTTCAATGTGCTTGGTTCGAGTGTGATGAATAGGATTCTTGGCGATTCCAACAGCAGCTTCATTGTCACAAAAGAGTGGCGTGTGAAGGAAGTTGATGCCATAATCCATCATCTGATGTTGAATCCACAGCACTTGGCAACAGCAACTCGAAGCGGCAATGTATTCTGCTTCTCCTGTGGACAGAGAGACGGTTGTTTGCTTCTTGCTTTGCCATGAAACAAGACATTCTCCAAGATATTGACACCCACCCGTGACTGATTTCCTGTTAATCCTGCAACCAGCATGATCACTATCAGAGAAAGCATGTAAATCAAAGTTCCCACCTTTTGGGTACCAAAGTCCCAAACGAGAGGAACCCTTAAGGTAACGGAAAATTCGTTTAACAGCTTTTTCATGCGATTCTTTTGGATTGGCTTGGAAACGGGCACAGTAACACACGGCAAATGTAATATCTGGACGACTTGCTGTCAGATACATGAGAGATCCGATCATCGAACGGTACCGATGAGCATCCACAGGATTCCCATTATCATCGGAAGTAAGGCATGTTTGAGCAGTAAAAGGAATTAATTCTGGAGAAGAGTCGTCCATGCCAAACTTCGTGAGGATTTCTTTAATGTATTTCTCTTGGTGGATTAAAATTCCATCCGGCTTTTGCTCCACTTGCAGCCCCAAGAAGAAACACATCTCCCCCATTATGGTCATCTCAAAACGATCCATCATCACCTTCTCAAATTCTCTACACAACCCTTCATTAGTCGAACCAAAAATGATGTCATCAACGTACACTTGAACGATCAGCAACTCGCCATCCACCTCCTTCTTAAATAATGTCATATCTATAGCCCCACGTGAGAAACCCTTACTGAGGAGATACTGTGTCAGAGTTTCATACCAGATCCTTGGAGCTTGATGTAACCCATACAACGATTTGTCAAGCTTGTAAACCTTTGACGGGAAATCAGGATCCTCGAAGCCTGGTGGTTGACACACGTAGATCTCCTCATCGATGTCTCCGTATAGAAATGCACATTTCACATCCATCTGATAAACCTTAAAGTTTTTGTTTGCTGCATGTGCAAGAAAGATTCTGATGGCTTCCAGGCGAGCGACTGGAGCAAAAACTTCGGTATAGTCAATTCCTTCCTCCTGAGCAAATCCCTGAACAACCAGTCTCGCTTTATTTCTAATTACCACACCACGATCATCTGGCTTGTTCCGAAAAACCCATTTAGTGCCAATTGGACACTTGTTAGGAGGAAGATCAACCAGTTCCCAAACTTTGAGCTTCCTGAATTGCTGCAGTTCCATCTGCATGGCATCCACCCAACTCGGATCTTCAAGTGCCTGTTTGTAATTCTTTGGAACGACTTGTGACAGAAAGGCAGCAAAAAGACATTCATTTATCAAGCCGCTCTGACTCCGGGTTCGCACACCATCGGTAATAGATCCAATGATATAATCGTGAGGGTGGTTTTTCAGGGTTTTGAAGTCAGTGTTGAGTAGTAAGGGATTTTGGTCGGTTGTGGGTGGTTGATTTGATGGTTGTGGAGGTGTAGGTGTAGGTGATGGAATGGTGTTGGATGTGGATGGAATATCTGTTGTGGAAGTTTGAACAGTTTGAGGTGATGGAATATTAGGTGGAGGTGATGGGATGTCAAATGATGTGGGTGGTAGTTGTGTAGCTGATGTGGAAGGTTGTGATTGTGGTGGTGTAGGTGTATGATTGAAAATAGAAACCGATGTGTGTGGAATGATGTCGTCATCGTCAGAGTCAGGAAGATTAAATGATTTGAAAATGGTGGTGGCATCATAAAACCAAGCTGGTTCACTACCAATACTGGTAGTGTTAGATTCTTGCCAGTCAACGTAGTAGGACTCTTGCACAATCCGCGTACGTTTGTTGTAAACACGATACGCCTTTTGTGTGGTTGAGTATCCCACAAAGAAGCATTCATCAGAGACAGCCCCAAACTTCGTCTTCTGATCTTGAGTATTCAGTAGAGTGCAAGAACATCCAAAGGGGCGTAGAAAGTCAATCAGCGGCTTAATCCCTCGAAACAGTTGGTATGAAGTCTTCATCTTTTCTTTGACTATCAGCACCCTGTTAAGAACATAAGCTGCACAATTAACCGCTTCAGCCCAGAAAATAATTGGAAGTTTTGACTCGATCAGCATAGTTCTAGCGGCCTCCACAAGGGTTCGGTTCTTTCTTTCAGCAACACCATTTTGTTGTGGTGTTCGAGCAGCGCTAAACTGTCTGAGAATACCCCTTTGTTCACAGAAGGAGTTGAAGATGTGGTTTCTGAATTCAGTTCCGTTATCGCTTCTGATGGCTTGAACCTTCTTCTTTCCAAGAACCTCTATTAGAGGTATCAGCTTCATCAATTCTTCAGCGGTCTCACTCTTGTTCGCCATGAATCTTACCCAGGTGTACCTAGAGTAATCATCTGTGACAACCAAGCAATAAGACTTTTTAGCAATTGATTTGACACTTATTGGTCCGAATAAATCAGTATGTAACAATTCAAGGGGTTCTGAGATAGTGTTTGTAATTTTGAGTTTATGTGGCTTTTTGTGCTGTTTTCCTCTAGCACAAGCCATGCATTTCTCGACCACAGAAAAATCTTTTTGTGGTAAACCCCTGACCAAATTGTTCTTAACCAATTTATTCAGAATTTTAAAATTGATGTGTCCTAAACGTTTATGCCACAAAAATGATTCAAAGGATGAAGCTTTAGACAGGAGACATGTCACGGTGGAATTTGATTCATGTGATCCCATATTCAGCATATAGGTATCATTTCGCCTCGGAGCTCGCATGATCACCATATCTTCAGGAACAGTGAACTCTGGCTTCAAGAACAGGCATTCGTTTTGAAGAAACATCACAGGAATGTTTTTATCACAGATTTGTGATACACTCAGAAGATTGAACGCCACTTCAGGAACATAGTTGACATCTTCCAAAGTAAGAGTGCCATTTGAGACTTCTCCTTGACCAATCATCTTCCCGCCTTTCTTATCTCCCGCAAAAGCAACATAACCTCCATTTATGATTCTATAGTTAGTAAGAAGATCCTTCAATCCTGTCATATGTCTGGAACATCCGCTGTCAATATGCCAATGACTATTTACAACGGCATTTGAATGTTCCTGACATTTATTAAAACAAATGAAAAGTTAGACCTTTGAAGTAGGCACCCAAGTCTTTGTGTACTTGGGTGGTGAAGTTGATGAAGTGCTACAAAAGAAATTATTTACAAAAGTGTTTAATCTTTTTCCCAAAGATTTTTGCTTTGTGCTCTTTTGGATTAATTTAGGGCATTGCTTGACAGTGTGACCAGTATTTCCACATTTAAAACAGTGAGACTTCAAATCGGTTTTGGGAATTCTGTTGACAGGAATTTTATCTACTACAATTTCTTCATCACATTCAGACAGTTGTGAGTCACAGTCACTGTAAGTGTCATAGAGTTCTTTTAACTTACTTGTTGTGACTTTACCTGTATCAGATTCAGGTTTTGGTTTAAGAATGTATGAAAAAGATGATTCCTTCTCTTTTGGTTTTGAAATTCTCACAGGTGTGAAAGATGGAATTTGGTGAGTGAAGAACTTTTGAAAACAGTTTGTTTTAGTTTGACTTTCAGAGACTTGACCTGAAAGTTTGTCTTTGTCATTCACACACACATTTTCAGTCAAAACAACATCATTAAACACATTAGGGCTTGAAGTAGAACACCCTAAATTACTATTAAACATGGAATTGTCTGAATATGTCACATTACTACAAACAGGATTATCTAAACAAATGTCTTCAAAAGACTTCTTGGAATCAGAACTACTGCAATCACTACTGCCAGAACACCCGAGCCCAACACTCGCACCATATGCGTACTCCTCTCTAACTTCCTTAAGGTTTACTTCACTTAAACCTGCAATGGAACTGTCAGTATCTTTCTGCATAATCTCTTGAATTAACTCATTTGAGGGATGAGGAATAGGTGTAGGAGAATAACAGAAAGTACTGGGTGGGGGATATGCATATGTTTCATTTTTGTTAAAACCCAAACCTGTCTTGACCCTTGCCCCCCTTTGATTCTTGCAAAGTTCCTCCCTTTTCATTCCAGATATGGTCCACTGCTGCAATTTGTTTTTGAGTTTTCTTGCTTCAAACTCAGCAAGTGTAACTTGCTCAGTCAAGTAATTAATCTCACAGTTCTTTTCTAAAAGAGTCCTTTTTAAGTGTTCATTTTCTTTTAAAGCTTCTCTTAACTTAACAAAATATTTTGACTCACTTAATTTAAGCTCTTTTATGGTTCTTTTTAATTCGTTTTCGTTTGACATTAACAGTTTATTTGCTTTGTAAATGCCAATTAAACGAATTTTGCAGGCAGATGAACACATATCTTCAATAACATCGTAAGGAAGACCGATTACCAGTTTTTCGGCGGCCAGAGCACGATCACATTGACAGTAGGGAGTGCTCCTTTTGAATTCGTCCACTGCATCTAGCCTTGCCTTCTCGATCACTTCTTCCAGGCTGACCTTTGACTCTTCCTCATGTTTAACTTCATTAACAGCTGCTTCACAAACCAACCCAGAATGATTCAGATGTCCTTGAGCAATAACATCTGGTTGAACTTTGTCAACATTCTCCACCTTCTCCTCCTCTTCTTTTCCATAAAACTCTTTGAAGGGATCAAAGAGATTTATATCATTATCATCAACCTCAGCAATTTCAGCAACAAGGGCATGGTTAATTTCCTCCTTGGTTTCTTCGATTTCTGCACTCCAGTCAAAGTTGGTGAGCAGTGCAGTTTCATTCTTTGACTTAGCTTCTTCAACCTTTTCTTGAATTGGAGCAGATCTTGGAGTTGCAGAGTTAACTGGCTCAGTAACGATTGGTAATGGGCATTCTCTCTTGAAGTGGCCCAGTTGTTTGCAGTTATAGCATCGTAACCTTCCCTTGTCATAACCCAGCTTAGCATTCTGTCCTTGATTTCCAAAGTTTCTTCTACCAGTCCTTTCCATGAATCGTCTGGCACGAAGAGTGAGCATAGCCATCTGCCATTGAATATCTGTTTCCTCCAGATCATCAGGATCCACCTGATACATGTCTTCCACTGTCATACCTTTTCCTTTTAACTCACCTGCAACAAGAGCTTCGTAACTGTGAACAAACATTCCAAATAATGCCATGGTGTCTGACGGAATTTGTGTGGTGACAGATGCATTTGAGCTTGAACCAGCGATAGTAGATGCACCAGCAGACTTAGCAGACACATGACCTGAAGATCCTCTAGATGCTGCACCGTAAACATAAGAGTTTGCAGCGGATGAGATAAGTGCAGCATTTTGAGATGGAATGTTTGGAACCATCATTGACTGATTATACTCTCTTCTTTTAACGTCAAGGTCAAAAGACTTCAGCTTGTTGATGACGTCCATTAACTTGTAATCAGGAAAGTTCCTCTCTTGTTTCAGTAGCTTGATTTGAAGGCTCCATTGGGGAGGAAGTGAATCTAGCAATTTTGCAACCTGTTCGTGATTCCCCAGCTTTTCATCATATTTCTTCAAATTACTTGACACAGACAGGAATCTATTCGTAATATCAGTCAAGTTCTCTTGTGAATATCCAACAAAAGAGTTGAATTCCTTTTCAGCCTGAGCTTTTCTATCCAGTTTCAGATCCTCATTCCCATCATAAAATTCACACAATGCGTCATACAGACTCTTTGCAGTTGTGTGTTCTGCAAATCGGTTAAAGATGTCCTGATGTAAGCAAAGTATCAGTGCCCCTAATGCCTTCTTGTCACGATCCAGTAGCTTGATATCAGTTTCAGTAAAAGTAGTTGGATCTGTGTTTACTGAAGTGACAGTTCCTTCAACAGTTGTAGGCACATGCGGACCATTCACTATAGATTCCCATTGGTTGTAGTCGGTGTAGTAGAAGAATGCTTTCAAACATCTTTTCCAATCTTCAAAGTTTTCACCACTAACAAGCCTCGGTGGCCTGTTAGGTTGAACACTGTCTAGATCATTCATATTAAGTGTTGAAGAAGTCATAACTTTGAACAGACAACAGATTCGCTGAAAAATAGCAGATTCGCTGGCTAGTTTCGCTAGAAGAACACGGTAGTTTCGCTGGCAGATTCGCTGGTGACAGATTCGCTAGACAGTCAAACAGATTCGCTGACGAGCAAGCACAGATTCGCTGGCCTGATTTTGGCAGCAGTTTCGCTTGCACAGTCAGTCAAATAGATGAACTTTCGTTCGATGATATGCTAGATTCGCTGGCCACAACACAATCCAAACAGGACAAAATTTTGAATTTAGATTCGCTGGAAGAACTGCAGTTTCGCTGGAAGAACTAATAGATTCGCTGGTAGCTCAACCACTCTGAAACAGTACGGAAACAGCTCGAAAACCCTCAAAACTTGACCATTTGCCTACAGACTTGTTTTAAAAGCTTTCTACTTCCAAATAACACAAAACCAGTGCAAAATACCACTCCAAAACACAAGAAACAAGCTTTAAACAGAATCGAAAGAGTTTTGACCCAAAAACTTCAAAAATCAACACAAAAATCACTTGAATCAAACAATCAAGAGCACTAAGGCTCTGATACCATATTGTTGGTCCATAATGATCGTGATTTCAGTGCTTTGTTGACTTGTTTAACACCAATATGTCAAATACTTGAAGAACAAAGTGAATAAAGTCCAAATAACCCAATATCAAGATCTAACACATAATCGAGGTTAATAAGCTACAATGATGAAAGATATAAGCTCCTAGCACCTCAATTGAACGATTACACAACACAAAATGGTAAGAATTCGTCTGAGTAAAAGATGTGCAAAAGTTCTATAAAGTTGTAGATAAGGTTACAATATATAGTGATGTTAGGTTCGCTGATAGATTCGCTCTAGCGAATCTATCCAGCGAACCAACACAGGTTCGCTGGGCACATAGGTTCGCCCAGTCGATACCTAAACCAAAAGACATGTTGGCCTGCGGGCGAATCTATAGATTCGCCCGTAGGTTCGCTAGAACTAATACAATTACAATACAAACAATTACATACAAAAGTAGCACCGACAAGCCGGTGGGTCCAACCTATACATAGTAGACTATCAAAACCTTAAAAGTCCATAATAAACCTAATGAATCCGTACGAGTCCTTTAAACATCGTACGACAACTTAAGACATCTTAAGGCTCTGTATACCAAATTAGCAACATGAAAAGCACGTTAGTATAATTTAGAACGCCTTACAACTCATAAGAACACCTTACATCACTGTACGAAACCTTAAAACTCCATAATAAACCTAATGAATCTATACAAGTCCTTTGAACATCGTATGACAACTTAAGACATCTTAAGACTCTGTATGCCAAATTAGCAACATGAAAAGAACGTTAGTATAATTTAGGACGCCTTACAACTCATTAGAACACCTTACATCACCGTATGAAACCTTAAAACTCCATAATAAACCTAATGAATCCGTACGTGTCCTTTAAACATCGTACGACAGCTTAAGACATCTTAAGGATCTGTATGCCAAATTATCAACATGAAAAGCACGTTAGTATAATTTAGAACGCCTTACAACTCCTAAGAACACCTTACATCACCGTACGAAACCTTAAAACTCCATAATAAACCTAATGAATCCGTACGAGTCCTTTAAACATCGTACGACAAGATAAGACATCTTAAGGCTCTGTATGCCAAATTAGCAACATGAAAAGCTTGTTAGTAAAATTTAAGACGCCTTACAACTCCTAAGGACACCTTACATCGCCGTACGAAACCTTAAAAGTCCATAATAAACCTAATGAATCCGTACGAGTCCTTTAAACATCGTACGACAACTTAAGACATCTTAAGGCTCTGTATGCCAAATTAGCAACATGAAAAGCACGTTAATATAATTTAGAACGCCTTACAACTCATAAGAACACCTTACATCACCGTACGAAACCTTAAAACTCCATAATAAACCTAATGAATCTGTACGAGTCCTTTGAACATCGTATGACAACTTAAGACATCTTAAGACTCTGTATGCCAAATTAGCAACATGAAAAGAACGTTAGTATAATTTAGGACGCCTTACAACTCATTAGAACACCTTACATCACCGTATGAAACCTTAAAACTCCATAATAAACCTAATGAATCCGTACGTGTCCTTTAAACATCGTACGACAGCTTAAGACATCTTAAGGTTCTGTATGCCAAATTAGCAACATGAAAAGCACGTTAGTATAATTTAGGACGCCTTACAACTCATAAGAACACCTTACATCACCGTACGAAACCTTAAAACTCCATAATAAACCTAATGAATCTGTACGAGTCCTTTGAACATCGTATGACAACTTAAGACATCTTAAGGCTCTGTATGCCAAATTAGCAACATGAAAAGCACGTTAGTATAATTTAGAACGCCTTACAACTCATAAGAACACCTTACATCACCGTACGAAACCTTAAAACTCCATAATAAACCTAATGAATCTGTACGAAGCCTTTGAACATCGTATGACAACTTAAGACATCTTAAGACTCTGTATGCCAAATTAGCAACATGAAAAGAACGTTAGTATAATTTAGGACGCCTTACAACTCATTAGAACACCTTACATCACCGTATGAAACCTTAAAACTCCATAATAAACCTAATGAATCCGTACGTGTCCTTTAAACATCGTACGACAGCTTAAGACATCTTAAGCATCTGTATGCCAAATTAGCAACATGAAAAGCACGTTAGTATAATTTAGAACGCCTTACAACTCCTAAGAACACCTTACATCACCGTACGAAACCTTAAAACTCCATAATAAACCTAATGAATCCGTACGAGTCCTTTAAACATCGTACGACAAGATAAGACATCTTAAGGCTCTGTATGCCAAATTAGCAACATGAAAAGCACGTTAGTAAAATTTAAGACGCCTTACAACTCCTAAGGACACCTTACATCGCCGTACGAAACCTTAAAAGTCCATAATAAACCTAATGAATCCATACGAGTCCTTTAAACATCGTACGACAACTTAAGACATCTTAAGGCTCTGTATGCCAAATTAGCAACATGAAAAGCACGTTAGTATAATTTAGAACGCCTTACAACTCATAAAAACACCTTACATCACCGTACGAAACCTTAAAACTCCATAATAAACCTAATGAATCTGTACGAGTCCTTTGAACATCGTATGACAACTTAAGACATCTTAAGACTCTGTATGCCAAATTAGCAACATGAAAAGAACGTTAGTATAATTTAGGACGCCTTACAACTCATTAGAACACCTTACATCACCGTATGAAACCTTAAAACTCCATAATAAACCTAATGAATCCGTACGTGTCCTTTAAACATCGTACGACAGCTTAAGACATCTTAAGGATCTGTATGCCAAATTAGCAACATGAAAAGCACGTTAGTATAATTTAGAACGCCTTACAACTCCTAAGAACACCTTACATCACCGTACGAAACCTTAAAACTCCATAATAAACCTAATGAATCCGTACGAGTCCTTTAAACATCGTACGACAAGATAAGACATCTTAAGGCTCTGTATGCCAAATTAGCAACATGAAAAGCACGTTAGTAGAATTTAAGACGCCTTACAACTCCTAATGACACCTTACATCGCCGTACGAAACCTTAAAAGTCCATAATAAACCTAATGAATCCGTACGAGTCCTTTAAACATCGTACGACAACTTAAGACATCTTAAGGCTCTGTATACCAAATTAGCAACATGAAAAGCACGTTAGTATAATTTAGAACGCCTTACAACTCATAAGAACACCTTACATCACTGTACGAAACCTTAAAACTCCATAATAAACCTAATGAATCTATACAAGTCCTTTGAACATCGTATGACAACTTAAGACATCTTAAGACTCTGTATGCCAAATTAGCAACATGAAAAGAACGTTAGTATAATTTAGGACGCCTTACAACTCATTAGAACACCTTACATCACCGTATGAAACCTTAAAACTCCATAATAAACCTAATGAATCCGTACGTGTCCTTTAAACATCGTACGACAGCTTAAGACATCTTAAGGATCTGTATGCCAAATTAGCAACATGAAAAGCACGTTAGTATAATTTAGAACGCCTTACAACTCCTAAGAACACCTTACATCACCGTACGAAACCTTAAAACTCCATAATAAACCTAATGAATCCGTACGAGTCCTTTAAACATCGTACGACAAGATAAGACATCTTAAGGCTCTGTATGCCAAATTAGCAACATGAAAAGCACGTTAGTAAAATTTAAGACGCCTTACAACTCCTAAGGACACCTTACATCGCCGTACGAAACCTTCAAACTCCATAATAAACCTAATGAATCCGTACGTGTCCTTTAAACATCGTACGACAGCTTAAGACATCTTAAGGTTCTGTATGCCAAATTAGCAACATGAAAAGCACGTTAGTATAATTTAGGACGCCTTACAACTCATAAGAACACCTTACATCACCGTACGAAACCTTAAAAATCCATAATAAACCTAATGAATCCGTACGAGTCCTTTAACCATCGTACGACAACATAATACATCTTAAGGCTCTGTATGCCAAATTAGCAACATGAAAAGCACGTTAGTATAATTTAGAACGCCTTACAACTCATAAGAACACCTTACATCGCCGTACGAAACTTTAAAACTCCATAATAAACCTAATGAATCCATACGAGTCCTTTAAACATCGTACGACAACTTAAGACATCTTAAGGATCTGTATGCCAAATTAGTAACATGAAAAGCACGTTAGTATAATTTAGGTCGCCTTACAACTCATAAGAACACCTTACATCACCGTACGAAACCTTAAAACTCCATAATAAACCTAATGAATCTGTACGAGTCCTTTAAACATCGTATGACAACTTAAGACATCTTAAGACTCTGTATGCCAAATTGACAACATGAAAAGAACGTTAGTATAATTTAGGACGCCTTACAACTCATTAGAACACCTTACATCACCGTATGAAACCTTAAAACTCCATAATAAACCTAATGAATCCGTACGTGTCCTTTAAACATCGTACGACAGCTTAAGACATCTTAAGGATCTGTATGCCAAATTAGCAACATGAAAAGCACGTTAGTATAATTTAGAACGCCTTACAACTCCTAAGAACACCTTACATCACCGTACGAAACCTTAAAACTCCATAATAAACCTAATGAATCCGTACGAGTCCTTTAAACATCGTACGACAAGATAAGACATCTTAAGGCTCTGTATGCCAAATTAGCAACATGAAAAGCACGTTAGTAAAATTTAAGACGCCTTACAACTCCTAAGGACACCTTACATCGCCGTACGAAACCTTAAAAGTCCATAATAAACCTAATGAATCCGTACGAGTCCTTTAAACATCGTACGACAACTTAAGACATCTTAAGGCTCTATATGCCAAATTAGCAACATGAAAAGCACGTTAGTATAATTTAGAACGCCTTACAACTCATAAGAACACCTTACATCACTGTACGAAACCTTAAAACTCCATAATAAACCTAATGAATCTGTACAAGTCCTTTGAACATCGTATGACAACTTAAGACATCTTAAGACTCTGTATGCCAAATTAGCAACATGAAAAGAACGTTAGTATAATTTAGGACGCCTTACAACTCATTAGAACACCTTACATCACCGTATGAAACCTTAAAACTCCATAATAAACCTAATGAATCCGTACGTGTCCTTTAAACATCGTACGACAGCTTAAGACATCTTAAGGATCTGTATGCCAAATTAGCAACATGAAAAGCACGTTAGTATAATTTAGAACGCCTTACAACTCCTAAGAACACCTTACATCACCGTACGAAACCTTAAAACTCCATAATAAACCTAATGAATCCGTACGAGTCCTTTAAACATTGTACAACAAGATAAGACATCTTAAGGCTCTGTATGCCAAATTAGCAACATGAACAGCACGTTAGTAAAATTTAAGACGCCTTACAACTCCTAAGGACACCTTACATCGCCGTAAAAAACCTTAAAAGTCTATAATAAACCTAATGAATCCGTACGAGTCCTTTAAACATCGTACGACAACTTAAGACATCTTAAGGCTCTGTATGCCAAATTAGCAACATGTAAAGCACGTTAGTATAATTTAGAACGCCTTACAACTCATAAGAACACCTTACATCACTGTATGAAACCTTAAAACTCCATAATAAACCTAATGAATCTGTACGAGTCCTTTGAACATCGTATGACAACTTAAGACATCTTAAGACTCTGTATGCCAGATTAGCAACATGAAAAGAACGTTAGTATAATTTAGGACGCCTTACAACTCATTAGAACACCTTACATCACCGTATGAAACCTTAAAACTCCATAATAAACCTAATGAATCCGTACGTGTCCTTTAAACATCGTACGACAGCTTAAGACATCTTAAGGATCTGTATGCCAAATTAGCAACATGAAAAGCACGTTAGTATATTTAGAACGCCTTACAACTCCTAAGAACACCTTACATCACCGTACGAAACCTTAAAACTCCATAATAAACCTAATGAATCCGTACGAGTCCTTTAAACATCGTACGACAGCTTAAGACATCTTAAGGATCTGTATGCCAAATTAGCAACATGAAAAGCACGTTAGTATAATTTAGAACGCCTTACAACTCCTAAGAACACCTTACATCACCGTATGAAACCTTAAAACTCCATAATAAACCTAATGAATCCGTACGAGTCCTTTAAACATCGTACGACAAGATAAGACATCTTAAGGCTCTGTATGCCAAATTAGCAACATGAAAAGCACGTTAGTAAAATTTAAGACGCCTTACAACTCCTAAGGACACCTTACATCGCCGTACGAAACCTTAAAAGTCCATAATAAACCTAATGAATCCGTACGAGTCCTTTAAACATCGTACGACAACTTAAGACATCTTAAGGCTCTGTATGCCAAATTAGCAACATGAAAAGCACGTTAGTATAAATTAGAACGCCTTACAACTCATAAGAACACCTTACATCACTGTACGAAACCTTAAAACTCCATAATAAACCTAATGAATCTGTACGAGTCCTTTGAACATCGTATGACAACTTAAGACATCTTAAGACTCTGTATGCCAAATTAGCAACATGAAAAGAACGTTAGTATAATTTAGGACGCCTTACAACTCATTAGAACACCTTACATCACCGTATGAAACCTTAAAACTCCATAATAAACCTAATGAATCCGTACGTGTCCTTTAAACATCGTACGACAGCTTAAGACATCTTAAGGATCTGTATGCCAAATTAGCAACATGAAAAGCACGTTAGTATAATTTAGAACGCCTTACAACTCCTAAGAACACCTTACATCACCGTACGAAACCTTAAAACTCCATAATAAACCTAATGAATCCGTACGAGTCCTTTAAACATCGTACGACAGCTTAAGACATCTTAAGGATCTGTATGCCAAATTAGCAACATGAAAAGCACGTTAGTATAATTTAGAACGCCTTACAACTCCTAAGAACACCTTACATCACCGTACGAAACCTTAAAACTCCATAATAAACCTAATGAATCCGTACGAGTCCTTTAAACATCGTACGACAAGATAAGACATCTTAAGGCTCTGTATGCCAAATTAGCAACATGAAAAGCACGTTAGTAAAATTTAAGACGCCTTACAACTCCTAAGGACACCTTACATCGCCGTACGAAACCTTAAAACTCCATAATAAACCTAATGAATCCGTACATGTCCTTTAAACATCGTACGATAGCTTAAGACATCTTAAGGCTCTGTATGCCAAATTAGCAACATGAAAAGCACGTTAGTATAAATTAGAACGCCTTACAACTCATAAGAACACCTTACATCACTGTACGAAACCTTAAAACTCCATAATAAACCTAATGAATTTGTACGAGTCCTTTGAACATCGTATGACAACTTAAGACATCTTAAGACTCTGTATGCCAAATTAGCAACATGAAAAGAACGTTAGTATAATTTAGGACGCCTTACAACTCATTAGAACACCTTACATCACCGTATGAAACCTTAAAACTCCATAATAAACCTAATGAATCCGTACGTGTCCTTTAAACATCTTACGACAGCTTAAGACATCTTAAGGATCTGTATGCCAAATTAGCAACATGAAAAGCACGTTAGTATAATTTAGAACGCCTTACAACTCCTAAGAACACCTTACATCACCGTACGAAACCTTAAAACTCCATAATAAACCTAATGAATCCGTACGAGTCCTTTAAACATCGTACGACAGCTTAAGACATCTTAAGGATCTGTATGCCAAATTAGCAACATGAAAAGCACGTTAGTATAATTTAGAACGCCTTACAACTCCTAAGAACACCTTACATCACTGTACGAAACCTTAAAACTCCATAATAAACCTAATGAATCCGTACGAGTCCTTTAAACATCGTACGACAAGATAAGACATCTTAAGGCTCTGTATGCCAAATTAGCAACATGAAAAGCACGTTAGTAAAATTTAAGACGCCTTACAACTCCTAAGGACACCTTACATCGCCGTACGAAACCTTAAAACTCCATAATAAACCTAATGAATCCGTACGTGTCCTTTAAACATCGTACGACAGCTTAAGACATCTTAAGGCTCTGTATGCCAAATTAGCAACATGAAAAGCACGTTAGTATAAATTAGAACGCCTTACAACTCATAAGAACACCTTACATCACTGTACGAAACCTTAAAACTCCATAATAAACCTAATGAATCTGTACGAGTCCTTTGAATATCGTATGACAACTTAAGACATCTTAAGACTCTGTATGCCAAATTAGCAACATGAAAAGAACATTAGTATAATTTAGGACGCCTTACAACTCATTAGAACACCTTACATCACCGTATGAAACCTTAAAACTCCATAATAAACCTAATGAATCCGTACGTGTCCTTTAAACATCGTACGACAGCTTAAGACATCTTAAGGATCTGTATGCCAAATTAGCAACATGAAAAGCACGTTAGTATAATTTAGAACGCCTTACAACTCCTAAGAACACCTTACATCACCGTACGAAACCTTAAAACTCCATAATAAACCTAATGAATCCGTACGAGTCCTTTAAACATCGTACGACAGCTTAAGACATCTTAAGGATCTGTATGCCAAATTAGCAACATGAAAAGCACGTTAGTATAATTTAGAACGCCTTACAACTCATAAGAACACCTTACATCGCCGTACGAAACTTTAAAACTCCATAATAAACCTAATGAATCCATACGAGTCCTTTAAACATCGTACGACAACTTAAGACATCTTAAGGATCTGTATGCCAAATTAGTAACATGAAAAGCACGTTAGTATAATTTAGGTCGCCTTACAACTCATAAGAACACCTTACATCACCGTACGAAACCTTAAAACTCCATAATAAACCTAATGAATCTGTACGAGTCCTTTAAACATCGTATGACAACTTAAGACATCTTAAGACTCTGTATGCCAAATTAACAACATGAAAAGAACGTTAGTATAATTTAGGACGCCTTACAACTCATTAGAACACCTTACATCACCGTATGAAACCTTAAAACTCCATAATAAACCTAATGAATCCGTACGTGTCCTTTAAACATCGTACGACAGCTTAAGACATCTTAAGGATCTGTATGCCAAATTAGCAACATGAAAAGCACGTTAGTATAATTTAGAACGCCTTACAACTCCTAAGAACACCTTACATCACCGTACGAAACCTTAAAACTCCATAATAAACCTAATGAATCCGTACGAGTCCTTTAAACATCGTACGACAGCTTAAGACATCTTAAGGATCTGTATGCCAAATTAGCAACATGAAAAGCACGTTAGTATAATTTAGAACGCCTTACAACTCATAAGAACACCTTACATCGCCGTACGAAACTTTAAAACTCCATAATAAACCTAATGAATCCATACGAGTCCTTTAAACATCGTACGACAACTTAAGACATCTTAAGGATCTGTATGCCAAATTAGTAACATGAAAAGCACGTTAGTATAATTTAGGTCGCCTTACAACTCATAAGAACACCTTACATCACCGTACGAAACCTTAAAACTCCATAATAAACCTAATGAATCTGTACGAGTCCTTTAAACATCGTATGACAACTTAAGACATCTTAAGACTCTGTATGCCAAATTAACAACATGAAAAGAACGTTAGTATAATTTAGGACGCCTTACAACTCATTAGAACACCTTACATCACCGTATGAAACCTTAAAACTCCATAATAAACCTAATGAATCCGTACGTGTCCTTTAAACATCGTACGACAGCTTAAGACATCTTAAGGATCTGTATGCCAAATTAGCAACATGAAAAGCACGTTAGTATAATTTAGAACGCCTTACAACTCCTAAGAACACCTTACATCACCGTACGAAACCTTAAAACTCCATAATAAACCTAATGAACCGTACGAGTCCTTTAAACATCGTACGACAAGATAAGACATCTTAAGGCTCTGTATGCCAAATTAACAACATGAAAAGCACGTTAGTAAAATTTAAGACGCCTTACAACTCCTAAGGACACCTTACATCGCCGTACGAAACCTTAAAAGTCCATAATAAACCTAATGAATCCGTACGAGTCCTTTAAACATCGTACGACAACTTAAGACATCTTAAGGCTCTATATGCCAAATTAGCAACATGAAAAACACGTTAGTATAATTTAGAACGCCTTACAACTCATAAGAACACCTTACATCACTGTACGAAACCTTAAAACTCCATAATAAACCTAATGAATCTGTACAAGTCCTTTGAACATCGTATGACAACTTAAGACATCTTAAGACTCTGTATGCCAAATTAGCAACATGAAAAGAACGTTAGTATAATTTAGGACGCCTTACAACTCATTAGAACACCTTACATCACCGTATGAAACCTTAAAACTCCATAATAAACCTAATGAATCCGTACGTGTCCTTTAAACATCGTACGACAGCTTAAGACATCTTAAGGATCTGTATGCCAAATTAGCAACATGAAAAGCACGTTAGTATAATTTAGAACGCCTTACAACTCCTAAGAACACCTTACATCACCGTACGAAACCTTAAAACTCCATAATAAACCTAATGAATCCGTACGAGTCCTTTAAACATCGTACAACAAGATAAGACATCTTAAGGCTCTGTATGCCAAATTAGCAACATGAAAAGCACGTTAGTAAAATTTAAGACGCCTTACAACTCCTAAGGACACCTTACATCGCCGTAAAAAACCTTAAAAGTCGATAATAAACCTAATGAATCCGTACGAGTCCTTTAAACATCGTACGACAACTTAAGACATCTTAAGGCTCTGTATGCCAAATTAGCAACATGTAAAGCACGTTAGTATAATTTAGAACGCCTTACAACTCATAAGAACACCTTACATCACTGTATGAAACCTTAAAACTCCATAATAAACCTAATGAATCTGTACGAGTCCTTTGAACATCGTATGACAACTTAAGACATCTTAAGACTCTGTATGCCAGATTAGCAACATGAAAAGAACGTTAGTATAATTTAGGACGCCTTACAACTCATTAGAACACCTTACATCACCGTATGAAACCTTAAAACTCCATAATAAACCTAATGAATCCGTACGAGTCCTTTAAACATCGTACGACAGCTTAAGACATCTTAAGGATCTGTATGCCAAATTAGCAACATGAAAAGCACGTTAGTATAATTTAGAACGCCTTACAACTCCTAAGAACACCTTACATCACCGTACGAAACCTTAAAACTCCATAATAAACCTAATGAATCCGTACGAGTCCTTTAAACATCGTACGACAGCTTAAGACATCTTAAGGATCTGTATGCCAAATTAGCAACATGAAAAGCACGTTAGTATAATTTAGAACGCCTTACAACTCCTAAGAACACCTTACATCACCGTACGAAACCTTAAAACTCCATAATAAACCTAATGAATCCGTACGAGTCCTTTAAAAATCGTACGACAAGATAAGACATCTTAAGGCTCTGTATGCCAAATTAGCAACATGAAAAGCACGTTAGTAAAATTTAAGACGCCTTACAACTCCTAAGGACACCTTACATCGCCGTACGAAACCTTAAAACTCCATAATAAACCTAATGAATCCGTACGTGTCCTTTAAACATCGTACGACAGCTTAAGACATCTTAAGGCTCTGTATGCCAAATTAGCAACATGAAAAGCACGTTAGTATAAATTAGAACGCCTTACAACTCATAAGAACACCTTACATCACTGTACGAAACCTTAAAACTCCATAATAAACCTAATGAATCTGTACGAGTCCTTTGAATATCGTATGACAACTTAAGACATCTTAAGACTCTGTATGCCAAATTAGCAACATGAAAAGAACATTAGTATAATTTAGGACGCCTTACAACTCATTAGAACACCTTACATCACCGTATGAAACCTTAAAACTCCATAATAAACCTAATGAATCCGTACGTGTCCTTTAAACATCGTACGACAGCTTAAGACATCTTAAGGATCTGTATGCCAAATTAGCAACATGAAAAGCACGTTAGTATAATTTAGAACGCCTTACAACTCCTAAGAACACCTTACATCACCGTACGAAACCTTAAAACTCCATAATAAACCTAATGAATCCGTACGAGTCCTTTAAACATCGTACGACAGCTTAAGACATCTTAAGGATCTGTATGCCAAATTAGCAACATGAAAAGCACGTTAGTATAATTTAGAACGCCTTACAACTCATAAGAACACCTTACATCGCCGTACGAAACTTTAAAACTCCATAATAAACCTAATGAATCCATACGAGTCCTTTAAACATCGTACGACAACTTAAGACATCTTAAGGATCTGTATGCCAAATTAGTAACATGAAAAGCACGTTAGTATAATTTAGGTCGCCTTACAACTCATAAGAACACCTTACATCACCGTACGAAACCTTAAAACTCCATAATAAACCTAATGAATCTGTACGAGTCCTTTAAACATCCTATGACAACTTAAGACATCTTAAGACTCTGTATGCCAAATTAACAACATGAAAAGAACGTTAGTATAATTTAGGACGCCTTACAACTCATTAGAACACCTTACATCACCGTATGAAACCTTAAAACTCCATAATAAACCTAATGAATCCGTACGTGTCCTTTAAACATCGTACGACAGCTTAAGACATCTTAAGGATCTGTATGCCAAATTAGCAACATGAAAAGCACGTTAGTATAATTTAGAACGCCTTACAACTCCTAAGAACACCTTACATCACCGTACGAAACCTTAAAACTCCATAATAAACCTAATGAACCGTACGAGTCCTTTAAACATCGTACGACAAGATAAGACATCTTAAGGCTCTGTATGCCAAATTAACAACATGAAAAGCACGTTAGTAAAATTTAAGACGCCTTACAACTCCTAAGGACACCTTACATCGCCGTACGAAACCTTAAAAGTCCATAATAAACCTAATGAATCCGTACGAGTCCTTTAAACATCGTACGACAACTTAAGACATCTTAAGGCTCTATATGCCAAATTAGCAACATGAAAAGCACGTTAGTATAATTTAGAACGCCTTACAACTCATAAGAACACCTTACATCACTGTACGAAACCTTAAAACTCCATAATAAACCTAATGAATCTGTACAAGTCCTTTGAACATCGTATGACAACTTAAGACATCTTAAGACTCTGTATGCCAAATTAGCAACATGAAAAGAACGTTAGTATAATTTAGGACGCCTTACAACTCATTAGAACACCTTACATCACCGTATGAAACCTTAAAACTCCATAATAAACCTAATGAATCCGTACGTGTCCTTTAAACATCGTACGACAGCTTAAGACATCTTAAGGATCTGTATGCCAAATTAGCAACATGAAAAGCACGTTAGTATAATTTAGAACGCCTTACAACTCCTAAGAACACCTTACATCACCGTACGAAACCTTAAAACTCCATAATAAACCTAATGAATCCGTACGAGTCCTTTAAACATCGTACAACAAGATAAGACATCTTAAGGCTCTGTATGCCAAATTAGCAACATGAAAAGCACGTTAGTAAAATTTAAGACGCCTTACAACTCCTAAGGACACCTTACATCGCCGTAAAAAACCTTAAAAGTCGATAATAAACCTAATGAATCCGTACGAGTCCTTTAAACATCGTACGACAACTTAAGACATCTTAAGGCTCTGTATGCCAAATTAGCAACATGTAAAGCACGTTAGTATAATTTAGAACGCCTTACAACTCATAAGAACACCTTACATCACTGTATGAAACCTTAAAACTCCATAATAAACCTAATGAATCTGTACGAGTCCTTTGAACATCGTATGACAACTTAAGACATCTTAAGACTCTGTATGCCAGATTAGCAACATGAAAAGAACGTTAGTATAATTTAGGACGCCTTACAACTCATTAGAACACCTTACATCACCGTATGAAACCTTAAAACTCCATAATAAACCTAATGAATCCGTACGTGTCCTTTAAACATCGTACGACAGCTTAAGACATCTTAAGGATCTGTATGCCAAATTAGCAACATGAAAAGCACGTTAGTATAATTTAGAACGCCTTACAACTCCTAAGAACACCTTACATCACCGTACGAAACCTTAAAACTCCATAATAAACCTAATGAATCCGTACGAGTCCTTTAAACATCGTACAACAAGATAAGACATCTTAAGGCTCTGTATGCCAAATTAGCAACATGAAAAGCACGTTAGTAAAATTTAAGACGCCTTACAACTCCTAAGGACACCTTACATCGCCGTAAAAAACCTTAAAAGTCGATAATAAACCTAATGAATCCGTACGAGTCCTTTAAACATCGTACGACAACTTAAGACATCTTAAGGCTCTGTATGCCAAATTAGCAACATGTAAAGCACGTTAGTATAATTTAGAACGCCTTACAACTCATAAGAACACCTTACATCACTGTATGAAACCTTAAAACTCCATAATAAACCTAATGAATCTGTACGAGTCCTTTGAACATCGTATGACAACTTAAGACATCTTAAGACTCTGTATGCCAGATTAGCAACATGAAAAGAACGTTAGTATAATTTAGGACGCCTTACAACTCATTAGAACACCTTACATCACCGTATGAAACCTTAAAACTCCATAATAAACCTAATGAATCCGTACGAGTCCTTTAAACATCGTACGACAGCTTAAGACATCTTAAGGATCTGTATGCCAAATTAGCAACATGAAAAGCACGTTAGTATAATTTAGAACGCCTTACAACTCCTAAGAACACCTTACATCACCGTACGAAACCTTAAAACTCCATAATAAACCTAATGAATCCGTACGAGTCCTTTAAACATCGTACGACAGCTTAAGACATCTTAAGGATCTGTATGCCAAATTAGCAACATGAAAAGCACGTTAGTATAATTTAGAACGCCTTACAACTCCTAAGAACACCTTACATCACCGTACGAAACCTTAAAACTCCATAATAAACCTAATGAATCCGTACGAGTCCTTTAAAAATCGTACGACAAGATAAGACATCTTAAGGCTCTGTATGCCAAATTAGCAACATGAAAAGCACGTTAGTAAAATTTAAGACGCCTTACAACTCCTAAGGACACCTTACATCGCCGTACGAAACCTTAAAACTCCATAATAAACCTAATGAATCCGTACATGTCCTTTAAACATCGTACGATAGCTTAAGACATCTTAAGGCTCTGTATGCCAAATTAGCAACATGAAAAGCACGTTAGTATAAATTAGAACGCCTTACAACTCATAAGAACACCTTACATCACTGTACGAAACCTTAAAACTCCATAATAAACCTAATGAATCTGTACGAGTCCTTTGAACATCGTATGACAACTTAAGACATCTTAAGACTCTGTATGCCAAATTAGCAACATGAAAAGAACGTTAGTATAATTTAGGACGCCTTACAACTCATTAGAACACCTTACATCACCGTATGAAACCTTAAAACTCCATAATAAACCTAATGAATCCGTACGTGTCCTTTAAACATCGTACGACAGCTTAAGACATCTTAAGGATCTGTATGCCAAATTAGCAACATGAAAAGCACGTTAGTATAATTTAGAACGCCTTACAACTCCTAAGAACACCTTACATCACCGTACGAAACCTTAAAACTCCATAATAAACCTAATGAATCCGTACGAGTCCTTTAAAAATCGTACGACAAGATAAGACATCTTAAGGCTCTGTATGCCAAATTAGCAACATGAAAAGCACGTTAGTAAAATTTAAGACGCCTTACAACTCCTAAGGACACCTTACATCGCCGTACGAAACCTTAAAACTCCATAATAAACCTAATGAATCCGTACATGTCCTTTAAACATCGTACGATAGCTTAAGACATCTTAAGGCTCTGTATGCCAAATTAGCAACATGAAAAGCACGTTAGTATAAATTAGAACGCCTTACAACTCATAAGAACACCTTACATCACTGTACGAAACCTTAAAACTCCATAATAAACCTAATGAATCTGTACGAGTCCTTTGAACATCGTATGACAACTTAAGACATCTTAAGACTCTGTATGCCAGATTAGCAACATGAAAAGAACGTTAGTATAATTTAGGACGCCTTACAACTCATTAGAACACCTTACATCACCGTATGAAACCTTAAAACTCCATAATAAACCTAATGAATCCGTACGTGTCCTTTAAACATCGTACGACAGCTTAAGACATCTTAAGGATCTGTATGCCAAATTAGCAACATGAAAAGCACGTTAGTATAATTTAGAACGCCTTACAACTCCTAAGAAAACCTTACATCACCGTACGAAACCTTAAAACTCCATAATAAACCTAATGAATCCGTACGAGTCCTTTAAACATCGTACGACAGCTTAAGACATCTTAAGGATCTGTATGCCAAATTAACAACATGAAAAGCACGTTAGTATAATTTAGAACGCCTTACAACTCCTAAGAACACCTTACATCACCGTATGAAACCTTAAAACTCCATAATAAACCTAATGAATCCGTACGAGTCCTTTAAACATCGTACGACAAGATAAGACATCTTAAGGCTCTGTATGCCAAATTAGCAACATGAAAAGCACGTTAGTAAAATTTAAGACGCCTTACAACTCCTAAGGACACCTTACATCGCCGTACGAAACCTTAAAACTCCATAATAAACCTAATGAATCCGTACGTGTCCTTTAAACATCGTACGCCAGCTTAAGACATCTTAAGGCTCTGTATGCCAAATTAGCAACATGAAAAGCACTTTAGTATAAATTAGAACGCCTTACAACTCATAAGAACACCTTACATCACTGTACGAAACCTTAAAACTCCATAATAAACCTAATGAATCTGTACGAGTCCTTTGAATATCGTATGACAACTTAAGACATCTTAAGACTCTGTATGCCAAATTAGCAACATGAAAAGAACGTTAGTATAATTTAGGACGCCGTACAACTCATTAGAACACCTTACATCACCGTATGAAACCTTAAAACTCCATAATAAACCTAATGAATCCGTACGTGTCCTTTAAACATCGTACGACAGCTTAAGACATCTTAAGGATCTGTATGCCAAATTAGCAACATGAAAAGCACGTTAGTATAATTTAAAACGCCTTACAACTCCTAAGAACACCTTACATCACCGTACGAAACCTTAAAACTCCATAATAAACCTAATGAATCCGTACGAGTCCTTTAAACATCGTACGACAGCTTAAGACATCTTAAGGATCTGTATGCCAAATTAGCAACATGAAAAGCACGTTAGTATAATTTAGAACGCCTTACAACTCATAAGAACACCTTACATCGCCGTACGAAACTTTAAAACTCCATAATAAACCTAATGAATCCATACGAGTCCTTTAAACATCGTACGACAACTTAAGACATCTTAAGGATCTGTATGCCAAATTAGTAACATGAAAAGCACGTTAGTATAATTTAGGTCGCCTTACAACTCATAAGAACACCTTACATCACCGTACGAAACCTTAAAACTCCATAATAAACCTAATGAATCTGTACGAGTCCTTTAAACATCGTATGACAACTTAAGACATCTTAAGACTCTGTATGCCAAATTGACAACATGAAAAGAACGTTAGTATAATTTAGGACGCCTTACAACTCATTAGAACACCTTACATCACCGTATGAAACCTTAAAACTCCATAATAAACCTAATGAATCCGTACGTGTCCTTTAAACATCGTACGACAGCTTAAGACATCTTAAGGATCTGTATGCCAAATTAGCAACATGAAAAGCACGTTAGTATAATTTAGAACGCCTTACAACTCCTAAGAACACCTTACATCACCGTACGAAACCTTAAAACTCCATAATAAACCTAATGAATCCGTACGAGTCCTTTAAACATCGTACGACAAGATAAGACATCTTAAGGCTCTGTATGCCAAATTAGCAACATGAAAAGCACGTTAGTAAAATTTAAGACGCCTTACAACTCCTAAGGACACCTTACATCGCCGTACGAAACCTTAAAAGTCCATAATAAACCTAATGAATCCGTACATGTCCTTTAAACATCGTACGACAACTTAAGACATCTTAAGGCTCTATATGCCAAATTAGCAACATGAAAAGCACGTTAGTATAATTTAGAACGCCTTACAACTCATAAGAACACCTTACATCATTGTACGAAACCTTAAAACTCCATAATAAACCTAATGAATCTGTACAAGTCCTTTGAACATCGTATGACAACTTAAGACATCTTAAGACTCTGTATGCCAAATTAGCAACATGAAAAGAACGTTAGTATAATTTAGGACGCCTTACAACTCATTAGAACACCTTACATCACCGTATGAAACCTTAAAACTCCATAATAAACCTAATGAATCCGTACGTGTCCTTTAAACATCGTACGACAGCTTAAGACATCTTAAGGATCTGTATGCCAAATTAGCAACATGAAAAGCACGTTAGTATAATTTAGAACGCCTTACAACTCCTAAGAACACCTTACATCACCGTACGAAACCTTAAAACTCCATAATAAACCTAATGAATCCGTACGAGTCCTTTAAACATCGTACAACAAGATAAGACATCTTAAGGCTCTGTATGCCAAATTAGCAACATGAAAAGCACGTTAGTAAAATTTAAGACGCCTTACAACTCCTAAGGACACCTTACATCGCCGTAAAAAACCTTAAAAGTCTATAATAAACCTAATGAATCCGTACGAGTCCTTTAAACATCGTACGACAACTTAAGACATCTTAAGGCTCTGTATGCCAAATTAGCAACATGTAAAGCACGTTAGTATAATTTAGAACGCCTTACAACTCATAAGAACACCTTACATCACTGTATGAAACCTTAAAACTCCATAATAAACCTAATGAATCTGTACGAGTCCTTTGAACATCGTATGACAACTTAAGACATCTTAAGACTCTGTATGCCAGATTAGCAACATGAAAAGAACGTTAGTATAATTTAGGACGCCTTACAACTCATTAGAACACCTTACATCACCGTATGAAACCTTAAAACTCCATAATAAACCTAATGAATCCGTACGTGTCCTTTAAACATCGTACGACAGCTTAAGACATCTTAAGGATCTGTATGCCAAATTAGCAACATGAAAAGCACGTTAGTATAATTTAGAACGCCTTACAACTCCTAAGAACACCTTACATCACCGTACGAAACCTTAAAACTCCATAATAAACCTAATGAATCCGTACGAGTCCTTTAAACATCGTACGACAGCTTAAGACATCTTAAGGATCTGTATGCCAAATTAGCAACATGAAAAGCACGTTAGTATAATTTAGAACGCCTTACAACTCCTAAGAACACCTTACATCACCGTACGAAACCTTAAAACTCCATAATAAACCTAATGAATCCGTACGAGTCCTTTAAACATCGTACGACAAGATAAGACATCTTAAGGCTCTGTATGCCAAATTAGCAACATGAAAAGCACGTTAGTAAAATTTAAGACGCCTTACAACTCCTAAGGACACCTTACATCGCCGTACGAAACCTTAAAAGTCCATAATAAACCTAATGAATCCGTACGAGTCCTTTAAACATCGTACGACAACTTAAGACATCTTAAGGCTCTGTATGCCAAATTAGCAACATGAAAAGCACGTTAGTATAAATTAGAACGCCTTACAACTCATAAGAACACCTTACATCACTGTACGAAACCTTAAAACTCCATAATAAACCTAATGAATCTGTACGAGTCCTTTGAACATCGTATGACAACTTAAGACATCTTAAGACTCTGTATGCCAAATTAGCAACATGAAAAGAACGTTAGTATAATTTAGGACGCCTTACAACTCATTAGAACACCTTACATCACCGTATGAAACCTTAAAACTCCATAATAAACCTAATGAATCCGTACGTGTCCTTTAAACATCGTACGACAGCTTAAGACATCTTAAGGATCTGTATGCCAAATTAGCAACATGAAAAGCACGTTAGTATAATTTAGAACGCCTTACAACTCCTAAGAACACCTTACATCACCGTACGAAACCTTAAAACTCCATAATAAACCTAATGAATCCGTACGAGTCCTTTAAACATCGTACGACAGCTTAAGACATCTTAAGGATCTGTATGCCAAATTAGCAACATGAAAAGCACGTTAGTATAATTTAGAACGCCTTACAACTCCTAAGAACACCTTACATCACCGTACGAAACCTTAAAACTCCATAATAAACCTAATGAATCCGTACGAGTCCTTTAAACATCGTACGACAAGATAAGACATCTTAAGGCTCTGTATGCCAAATTAGCAACATGAAAAGCACGTTAGTAAAATTTAAGACGCCTTACAACTCCTAAGGACACCTTACATCGCCGTACGAAACCTTAAAAGTCCATAATAAACCTAATGAATCCGTACGAGTCCTTTAAACATCGTACGACAACTTAAGACATCTTAAGGCTCTGTATGCCAAATTAGCAACATGAAAAGCACGTTAGTATAAATTAGAACGCCTTACAACTCATAAGAACACCTTACATCACCGTACGAAACCTTAAAACTCCATAATAAACCTAATGAATCCGTACGAGTCCTTTAAACATTGTACGACAGCTTAAGACATCTTAAGGATCTGTATGCCAAATTAGCAACATGAAAAGCACGTTAGTATAATTTAGAACGCCTTACAACTCCTAAGAACACCTTACATCACCGTACGAAACCTTAAAACTCCATAATAAACCTAATGAATCCGTACGAGTCCTTTAAACATCGTACGACAAGATAAGACATCTTAAGGCTCTGTATGCCAAATTAGCAACATGAAAAGCACGTTAGTAAAATTTAAGACGCCTTACAACTCCTAAGGACACCTTACATCGCCGTACGAAACCTTAAAACTCCATAATAAACCTAATGAATCCGTACGTGTCCTTTAAACATCGTACGACAGCTTAAGACATCTTAAGGCTCTGTATGCCAAATTAGCAACATGAAAAGCACGTTAGTATAAATTAGAACGCCTTACAACTCATAAGAACACCTTACATCACTGTACGAAACCTTAAAACTCCATAATAAACCTAATGAATCTGTACGAGTCCTTTGAACATCGTATGACAACTTAAGACATCTTAAGACTCTGTATGCCAAATTAGCAACATGAAAAGAACGTTAGTATAATTTAGGACGCCTTACAACTCATTAGAACACCTTACATCACCGTATGAAACCTTAAAACTCCATAATAAACCTAATGAATCCGTACGTGTCCTTTAAACATCGTACGACAGCTTAAGACATCTTAAGGATCTGTATGCCAAATTAGCAACATGAAAAACACGTTAGTATAATTTAGAACGCCTTACAACTCCTAAGAACACCTTACATCACCGTACGAAACCTTAAAACTCCATAATAAACCTAATGAATCCGTACGAGTCCTTTAAACATCGTACGACAGCTTAAGACATCTTAAGGATCTGTATGCCAAATTAGCAACATGAAAAGCACGTTAGTATAATTTAGAACGCCTTACAACTCCTAAGAACACCTTACATCACCGTACGAAACCTTAAAACTCCATAATAAACCTAATGAATCCGTACGAGTCCTTTAAACATCGTACGACCAGATAAGACATCTTAAGGCTCTGTATGCCAAATTAGCAACATGAAAAGCACGTTAGTAAAATTTAAGACGCCTTACAACTCCTAAGGACACCTTACATCGCCGTACGAAACCTTAAAACTCCATAATAAACCTAATGAATCCGTACGTGTCCTTTAAAAATCGTACGACAGCTTAAGACATCTTAAGGTTCTGTATACCAAATTAGCAACATGAAAAGCACGTTAGTATAATTTAGGACGCCTTACAACTCATAAGAACACCTTACATCACCGTACGAAACCTTAAAAATCCATAATAAACCTAATGAATCCGTACGAGTCCTTTAACCATCGTACGACAACATAAGACATCTTAAGGCTCTGTATGCCAAATTAGCAACATGAAAAGCACGTTAGTATAATTTAGAACGCCTTACAACTCATAAGAACACCTTACATCGCCGTACGAAACCTTAAAACTCCATAATAAACCTAATGAATCCGTACGAGTCCTTTAAACATCGTACGACAAGATAAGACATCTTAAGGCTCTGTATGCCAAATTAGCAACATGAAAAGCACGTTAGTAAAATTTAAGACGCCTTACAACTCCTAAGGACACCTTACATCGCCGTACGAAACCTTAAAACTCCATAATAAACCTAATGAATCCGTACGTGTCCTTTAAACATCGTACGACAGCTTAAGACATCTTAAGGCTCTGTATGCCAAATTAGCAACATGAAAAGCACGTTAGTATAAATTAGAACGCCTTACAACTCATAAGAACACCTTACATCACTGTACGAAACCTTAAAACTCCATAATAAACCTAATGAATCTGTACGAGTCCTTTGAACATCGTATGACAACTTAAGACATCTTAAGACTCTGTATGCCAAATTAGCAACATGAAAAGAACGTTAGTATAATTTAGGACGCCTTACAACTCATTAGAACACCTTACATCACCGTATGAAACCTTAAAACTCCATAATAAACCTAATGAATCCGTACGTGTCCTTTAAACATCGTACGACAGCTTAAGACATCTTAAGGATCTGTATGCCAAATTAGCAACATGAAAAGCACGTTAGTATAATTTAGAACGCCTTACAACTCCTAAGAACACCTTACATCACCGTACGAAACCTTAAAACTCCATAATAAACCTAATGAATCCGTACGAGTCCTTTAAACATCGTACGACAGCTTAAGACATCTTAAGGATCTGTATGCCAAATTAGCAACATGAAAAGCACGTTAGTATAATTTAGAACGCCTTACAACTCCTAAGAACACCTTACATCACCGTACGAAACCTTAAAACTCCATAATAAACCTAATGAATCCGTACGAGTCCTTTAAACATCGTACGACCAGATAAGACATCTTAAGGCTCTGTATGCCAAATTAGCAACATGAAAAGCACGTTAGTAAAATTTAAGACGCCTTACAACTCCTAAGGACACCTTACATCGCCGTACGAAACCTTAAAACTCCATAATAAACCTAATGAATCCGTATGTGTCCTTTAAAAATCGTACGACAGCTTAAGACATCTTAAGGTTCTGTATACCAAATTAGCAACATGAAAAGCACGTTAGTATAATTTAGGACGCCTTACAACTCATAAGAACACCTTACATCACCGTACGAAACCTTAAAAATCCATAATAAACCTAATGAATCCGTACGAGTCCTTTAACCATCGTACGACAACATAAGACATCTTAAGGCTCTGTATGCCAAATTAGCAACATGAAAAGCACGTTAGTATAATTTAGAACGCCTTACAACTCATAAGAACACCTTACATCGCCGTACGAAACCTTAAAACTCCATAATAAACCTAATGAATCCGTACGAGTCCTTTAAACATCGTACGACAAGATAAGACATCTTAAGGCTCTGTATGCCAAATTAGCAACATGAAAAGCACGTTAGTAAAATTTAAGACGCCTTACAACTCCTAAGGACACCTTACATCACCGTACGAAACCTTAAAACTCCATAATAAACCTAATGAATCCGTACGAGTCCTTTAAACATCGTATTACAACTTAAGACATCTTAAGACTCTGTATGCCAAATTAGCAACATGAAAAGAACATTAGTATAATTTAGGACGCCTTACAACTCATTAGAACACCTTACATCACCGTATGAAACCTTAAAACTCCATAATAAACCTAATGAATCCGTACGTGTCCTTTAAACATCGTACGACAGCTTAAGACATCTTAAGGTTCTGTATGCCAAATTAGCAACATGAAAAGCACGTTAGTAAAATTTAAGACGCCTTACAACTCCTAAGGACACCTTACATCGCCGTACGAAACCTTAAAAGTCCATAATAAACCTAATGAATCCGTACGAGTCCTTTAAACATCGTACGACAACTTAAGACATCTTAAGGCTCTGTATGCCAAATTAGCAACATGAAAAGCACGTTAGTATAATTTAGAACGCCTTACAACTCATAAGAACACCTTACATCGCCGTACGAAACCTTAAAACTCCATAATAAACCTAATGAATCCGTACGAGTCCTTTAAACATCGTACGACAAGATAAGACATCTTAAGGCTCTGTATGCCAAATTAGCAACATGAAAAGCACGTTAGTAAAATTTAAGACGCCTTACAACTCCTAAGGACACCTTACATCACCGTACGAAACCTTAAAACTCCATAATAAACCTAATGAATCCGTACGAGTCCTTTAAACATCGTATTACAACTTAAGACATCTTAAGACTCTGTATGCCAAATTAGCAACATGAAAAGAACATTAGTATAATTTAGGACGCCTTACAACTCATTAGAACACCTTACATCACCGTATGAAACCTTAAAACTCCATAATAAACCTAATGAATCCGTACGTGTCCTTTAAACATCGTACGACAGCTTAAGACATCTTAAGGTTCTGTATGCCAAATTAGCAACATGAAAAGCACGTTAGTAAAATTTAAGACGCCTTACAACTCCTAAGGACACCTTACATCGCCGTACGAAACCTTAAAAGTCCATAATAAACCTAATGAATCCGTACGAGTCCTTTAAACATCGTACGACAACTTAAGACATCTTAAGGCTCTGTATGCCAAATTAGCAACATGAAAAGCACGTTAGTATAATTTAGAACGCCTTACAACTCATAAGAACACCTTACATCACTGTACGAAACCTTAAAACTCCATAATAAACCTAATGAATCTGTACGAGTCCTTTGAACATCGTATGACAACTTAAGACATCTTAAGACTCTGTATGCCAAATTAGCAACATGAAAAGAACGTTAGTATAATTTAGGACGCCTTACAACTCATTAGAACACCTTAAATCACCGTATGAAACCTTAAAACTCCATAATAAACCTAATGAATCCGTACGTGTCCTTTAAACATCGTACGACAGCTTAAGACATCTTAAGGATCTGTATGCCAAATTAGCAACATGAAAAGCACGTTAGTATAATTTAGAAAGCCTTACAACTTCTAAGAACACCTTACATCACCGTACGAAACCTTAAAACTCCATAATAAACCTAATGAATCCGTACGAGTCCTTTAAACATCGTACGACAGCTTAAGACATCTTAAGGATCTGTATGCCAAATTAGCAACATGAAAAGCACGTTAGTATAATTTAGAATGCCTTACAACTCCTAAGAACACCTTACATCACCGTACGAAACCTTAAATCTCCATAATAAACCTAATGAATCCGTACGAGTCCTTTAAACATCGTACGACAGCTTAAGACATCTTAAGGATCTGTATGCCAAATTAGCAACATGAAAAGCACGTTAGTATAATTTAGAACGCCTTACAACTCCTAAGAACACCTTACATCACCGTACGAAACCTTAAAACTCCATAATAAACCTAATGAATCCGTACGAGTCCTTTAAACATCGTACGACAAGATAAGACATCTTAAGGCTCTGTATGCCAAATTAGCAACATGAAAAGCACGTTAGTAAAATTTAAGACGCCTTACAACTCCTAAGGACACCTTACATCGCCGTACGAAACCTTAAAAGTCCATAATAAACCTAATGAATCTGTACGAGTCGTTTGATCATCGTATGACAACTTAGGACATCTTACGACTCTTTATGCCACATTAGTAACTCGAAAAGAACGTTAGTAAAATTTAAGACGCCTTACAACTCCTAAGGACACCTTACATCGCCGTACGAAACCTTAAAAGTCCATAATAAACCTAATGAATCCGTACGAGTCCTTTAAACATCGTACGACAACTTAAGACATCTTAAGGCTCTGTATGCCAAATTAGCAACATGAAAAGCACGATAGTATAATTTAGAACGCCTTACAACTCATAAGAACACCTTACATCACCGTACGAAACCTTAAAACTCCATAATAAACCTAATGAATCCGTACGAGTCCTTTAAACATCGTACGACAGCTTAAGACATCTTAAGGATCTGTATGCCAAATTAGCAACATGAAAAGCACGTTAGTATAATTTAGAACGCCTTACAACTCATTAGAACACCTTAAATCACCGTATGAAACCTTAAAACTCCATAATAAACCTAATGAATCCGTACGTGTCCTTTAAACATCGTACGACAGCTTAAGACATCTTAAGGATCTGTATGCCAAATTAGCAACATGAAAAGCACGTTAGTATAATTTAGAAAGCCTTACAACTTCTAAGAACACCTTACATCACCGTACGAAACCTTAAAACTCCATAATAAACCTAATGAATCCGTACGTGTCCTTTAAAAATCGTACGACAGCTTAAGACATCTTAAGGTTCTGTATACCAAATTAGCAACATGAAAAGCACGTTAGTATAATTTAGGACGCCTTACAACTCATAAGAACACCTTACATCACCGTACGAAACCTTAAAAATCCATAATAAACCTAATGAATCCGTACGAGTCCTTTAACCATCGTACGACAACATAAGACATCTTAAGGCTCTGTATGCCAAATTAGCAACATGAAAAGCACGTTAGTATAATTTAGAACGCCTTACAACTCATAAGAACACCTTACATCGCCGTACGAAACCTTAAAACTCCATAATAAACCTAATGAATCCGTACGAGTCCTTTAAACATCGTACGACAAGATAAGACATCTTAAGGCTCTGTATGCCAAATTAGCAACATGAAAAGCACGTTAGTAAAATTTAAGACGCCTTACAACTCCTAAGGACACCTTACATCACCGTACGAAACCTTAAAACTCCATAATAAACCTAATGAATCCGTACGAGTCCTTTAAACATCGTATTACAACTTAAGACATCTTAAGACTCTGTATGCCAAATTAGCAACATGAAAAGAACATTAGTATAATTTAGGACGCCTTACAACTCATTAGAACACCTTACATCACCGTATGAAACCTTAAAACTCCATAATAAACCTAATGAATCCGTACGTGTCCTTTAAACATCGTACGACAGCTTAAGACATCTTAAGGTTCTGTATGCCAAATTAGCAACATGAAAAGCACGTTAGTAAAATTTAAGACGCCTTACAACTCCTAAGGACACCTTACATCGCCGTACGAAACCTTAAAAGTCCATAATAAACCTAATGAATCCGTACGAGTCCTTTAAACATCGTACGACAACTTAAGACATCTTAAGGCTCTGTATGCCAAATTAGCAACATGAAAAGCACGTTAGTATAATTTAGAACGCCTTACAACTCATAAGAACACCTTACATCACTGTACGAAACCTTAAAACTCCATAATAAACCTAATGAATCTGTACGAGTCCTTTGAACATCGTATGACAACTTAAGACATCTTAAGACTCTGTATGCCAAATTAGCAACATGAAAAGAACGTTAGTATAATTTAGGACGCCTTACAACTCATTAGAACACCTTAAATCACCGTATGAAACCTTAAAACTCCATAATAAACCTAATGAATCCGTACGTGTCCTTTAAACATCGTACGACAGCTTAAGACATCTTAAGGATCTGTATGCCAAATTAGCAACATGAAAAGCACGTTAGTATAATTTAGAAAGCCTTACAACTTCTAAGAACACCTTACATCACCGTACGAAACCTTAAAACTCCATAATAAACCTAATGAATCCGTACGAGTCCTTTAAACATCGTACGACAGCTTAAGACATCTTAAGGATCTGTATGCCAAATTAGCAACATGAAAAGCACGTTAGTATAATTTAGAATGCCTTACAACTCCTAAGAACACCTTACATCACCGTACGAAACCTTAAATCTCCATAATAAACCTAATGAATCCGTACGAGTCCTTTAAACATCGTACGACAGCTTAAGACATCTTAAGGATCTGTATGCCAAATTAGCAACATGAAAAGCACGTTAGTATAATTTAGAACGCCTTACAACTCCTAAGAACACCTTACATCACCGTACGAAACCTTAAAACTCCATAATAAACCTAATGAATCCGTACGAGTCCTTTAAACATCGTACGACAAGATAAGACATCTTAAGGCTCTGTATGCCAAATTAGCAACATGAAAAGCACGTTAGTAAAATTTAAGACGCCTTACAACTCCTAAGGACACCTTACATCGCCGTACGAAACCTTAAAAGTCCATAATAAACCTAATGAATCCGTACGAGTCCTTTAAACATCGTACGACAACTTAAGACATCTTAAGGCTCTGTATGCCAAATTAGCAACATGAAAAGCACGTTAGTATAATTTAGAACGCCTTACAACTCATAAGAACACCTTACATCACTGTACGAAACCTTAAAACTCCATAATAAACCTAATGAATCTGTACGAGTCCTTTGAACATCGTATGACAACTTAAGACATCTTAAGACTCTGTATGCCAAATTAGCAACATGAAAAGAACGTTAGTATAATTTAGGACGCCTTACAACTCATTAGAACACCTTACATCACCGTATGAAACCTTAAAACTCCATAATAAACCTAATGAATCCGTACGTGTCCTTTAAACATCGTACGACAGCTTAAGACATCTTAAGGATCTGTATGCCAAATTAGCAACATGAAAAGCACGTTAGTATAATTTAGAACGCCTTACAACTCCTAAGAACACCTTACATCACCGTACGAAACCTTAAAACTCCATAATAAACCTAATGAATCCGTACGAGTCCTTTAAACATCGTACGACAGCTTAAGACATCTTAAGGATCTGTATGCCAAATTAGCAACATGAAAAGCACGTTAGTATAATTTAGAACGCCTTACAACTCCTAAGAACACCTTACATCACCGTACGAAACCTTAAAACTCCATAATAAACCTAATGAATCCGTACGAGTCCTTTAAACATCGTACGACAAGATAAGACATCTTAAGGCTCTGTATGCCAAATTAGCAACATGAAAAGCACGTTAGTAAAATTTAAGACGCCTTACAACTCCTAAGGACACCTTACATCGCCGTACGAAACCTTAAAAGTCCATAATAAACCTAATGAATCCGTACGAGTCCTTTAAACATCGTACGACAACTTAAGACATCTTAAGGCTCTGTATGCCAAATTAGCAACATGAAAAGCACGTTAGTATAATTTAGAACGCCTTACAACTCATAAGAACACCTTACATCACTGTACGAAACCTTAAAACTCCATAATAAACCTAATGAATCTGTACGAGTCCTTTGAACGTCGTATGACAACTTAAGACATCTTAAGACTCTGTATGCCAAATTAGCAACATGAAAAGAACGTTAGTATAATTTAGGACGCCTTACAACTCATTAGAACACCTTACATCACCGTATGAAACCTTAAAACTCCATAATAAACCTAATGAATCCGTACGTGTCCTTTAAACATCGTACGACAGCTTAAGACATCTTAAGGATCTGTATGCCAAATTAGCAACATGAAAAGCACGTTAGTATAATTTAGAACGCCTTACAACTCCTAAGAACACCTTACATCACCGTACGAAACCTTAAAACTCCATAATAAACCTAATGAATCCGTACGAGTCCTTTAAACATCGTACGACAGCTTAAGACATCTTAAGGATCTGTATGCCAAATTAGCAACATGAAAAGCACGTTAGTATAATTTAGAACGCCTTACAACTCCTAAGAACACCTTACATCACCGTACGAAACCTTAAAACTCCATAATAAACCTAATGAATCCGTACGAGTCCTTTAAACATCGTACGACAAGATAAGACATCTTAAGGCTCTGTATGCCAAATTAGCAACATGAAAAGCACGTTAGTAAAATTTAAGACGCCTTACAACTCCTAAGGACACCTTACATCGCCGTACGAAACCTTAAAAGTCCATAATAAACCTAATGAATCCGTACGAGTCCTTTAAACATCGTACGACAACTTAAGACATCTTAAGGCTCTGTATGCCAAATTAGCAACATGAAAAGCACGTTAGTATAATTTAGAACGCCTTACAACTCATAAGAACACCTTACATCACTGTACGAAACCTTAAAACTCCATAATAAACCTAATGAATCTGTACGAGTCCTTTGAACATCGTATGACAACTTAAGACATCTTAAGACTCTGTATGCCAAATTAGCAACATGAAAAGAACGTTAGTATAATTTAGGACGCCTTACAACTCATTAGAACACCTTACATCACCGTATGAAACCTTAAAACTCCATAATAAACCTAATGAATCCGTACGTGTCCTTTAAACATCGTACGACAGCTTAAGACATCTTAAGGATCTGTATGCCAAATTAGCAACATGAAAAGCACGTTAGTATAATTTAGAACGCCTTACAACTCCTAAGAACACCTTACATCACCGTACGAAACCTTAAAACTCCATAATAAACCTAATGAATCCGTACGAGTCCTTTAAACATCGTACGACAAGATAAGACATCTTAAGGCTCTGTATGCCAAATTAGCAACATGAAAAGCACGTTAGTAAAATTTAAGACGCCTTACAACTCCTAAGGACACCTTACATCGCCGTACGAAACCTTAAAAGTCCATAATAAACCTAATGAATCCGTACGAGTCCTTTAAACATCGTACGACAACTTAAGACATCTTAAGGCTCTGTATGCCAAATTAGCAACATGAAAAGCACGTTAGTATAATTTAGAACGCCTTACAACTCATAAGAACACCTTACATCACTGTACGAAACCTTAAAACTCCATAATAAACCTAATGAATCTGTACGAGTCCTTTGAACATCGTATGACAACTTAAGACATCTTAAGACTCTGTATGCCAAATTAGCAACATGAAAAGAACGTTAGTATAATTTAGGACGCCTTACAACTCATTAGAACACCTTACATCACCGTATGAAACCTTAAAACTCCATAATAAACCTAATGAATCCGTACGTGTCCTTTAAACATCGTACGACAACTTAAGACATCTTAAGGATCTGTATGCCAAATTAGCAACATGAAAAGCACGTTAGTATAATTTAGAACGCCTTACAACTCCTAAGAACACCTTACATCACCGTACGAAACCTTAAAACTCCATAATAAACCTAATGAATCCGTACGAGTCCTTTAAACATCGTACGACAGCTTAAGACATCTTAAGGATCTGTATGCCAAATTAGCAACATGAAAAGCACGTTAGTATAATTTAGAACGCCTTACAACTCCTAAGAACACCTTACATCACCGTACGAAACCTTAAAACTCCATAATAAACCTAATGAATCCGTACGAGTCCTTTAAACATCGTACGACAAGATAAGACATCTTAAGGCTCTGTATGCCAAATTAGCAACATGAAAAGCACGTTAGTAAAATTTAAGACGCCTTACAACTCCTAAGGACACCTTACATCGCCGTACGAAACCTTAAAACTCCATAATAAACCTAATGAATCCGTACGTGTCCTTTAAACATCGTACGACAGCTTAAGACATCTTAAGGTTCTGTATACCAAATTAGCAACATGAAAAGCACGTTAGTATAATTTAGGACGCCTTACAACTCATAAGAACACCTTACATCACCGTACGAAACCTTAAAAATCCATAATAAACCTAATGAATCTGTACGAGTCCTTTGAACATCGTACGACAACTTAAGACATCTTAAGGCTCTGTATGCCAAATTAGCAACATGAAAAGCACGTTAGTATAATTTAGAACGCCTTACAACTCATAAGAACACCTTACATCACTGTACGAAACCTTAAAACTCCATAATAAACCTAATGAATCTGTACGAGTCCTTTGAACATCGTATGACAACTTAAGACATCTTAAGACTCTGTATGCCAAATTAGCAACATGAAAAGAACGTTAGTATAATTTAGGACGCCTTACAACTCATTAGAACACCTTACATCACCGTATGAAACCTTAAAACTCCATAATAAACCTAATGAATCCGTACGTGTCCTTTAAACATCGTACGACAGCTTAAGACATCTTAAGGATCTGTATGCCAAATTAGCAACATGAAAAGCACGTTAGTATAATTTAGAACGCCTTACAACTCCTAAGAACACCTTACATCACCGTACGAAACCTTAAAACTCCATAATAAACCTAATGAATCCGTACGAGTCCTTTAAACATCGTACGACAGCTTAAGACATCTTAAGGATCTGTATGCCAAATTAGCAACATGAAAAGCACGTTAGTATAATTTAGAACGCCTTACAACTCCTAAGAACACCTTACATCACCGTACGAAACCTTAAAACTCCATAATAAACCTAATGAATCCGTACGAGTCCTTTAAACATCGTACGACAAGATAAGACATCTTAAGGCTCTGTATGCCAAATTAGCAACATGAAAAGCACATTAGTAAAATTTAAGACGCCTTACAACTTCTAAGGACACCTTACATCGCCGTACGAAACCTTAAAACTCCATAATAAACCTAATGAATCCGTACGTGTCCTTTAAACATCGTACGACAGCTTAAGACATCTTAAGGTTCTGTATACCAAATTAGCAACATGAAAAGCACGTTAGTATAATTTAGGACGCCTTACAACTCATAAGAACACCTTACATCACCGTACGAAACCTTAAAAATCCATAATAAACCTAATGAATCTGTACGAGTCCTTTGAACATCGTACGACAACTTAAGACATCTTAAGGCTCTGTATGCCAAATTAGCAACATGAAAAGCACGTTAGTATAATTTAGAACGCCTTACAACTCATAAGAACACCTTACATCACTATACGAAACCTTAAAACTCCATAATAAACCTAATGAATCTGTACGAGTCCTTTGAACATCGTATGACAACTTAAGACATCTTAAGACTCTGTATGCCAAATTAGCAACATGAAAAGAACGTTAGTATAATTTAGGACGCCTTACAACTCATTAGAACACCTTACATCACCGTATGAAACCTTAAAACTCCATAATAAACCTAATGAATCCGTACGTGTCCTTTAAACATCGTACGACAGCTTAAGACATCTTAAGGATCTGTATGCCAAATTAGCAACATGAAAAGCACGTTAGTATAATTTAGAACGCCTTACAACTCCTAAGAACACCTTACATCACCGTACGAAACCTTAAAACTCCATAATAAACCTAATGAATCCGTACGAGTCCTTTAAACATCGTACGACAAGATAAGACATCTTAAGGCTCTGTATGCCAAATTAGCAACATGAAAAGCACGTTAGTAAAATTTAAGACGCCTTACAACTCCTAAGGACACCTTACATCGCCGTACGAAACCTTAAAACTCCATAATAAACCTAATGAATCCGTACGTGTCCTTTAAACATCGTACGACAGCTTAAGACATCTTAAGGTTCTGTATACCAAATTAGCAACATGAAAAGCACGTTAGTATAATTTAGGACGCCTTACAACTCATAAGAACACCTTACATCACCGTACGAAACCTTAAAAATCCATAATAAACCTAATGAATCTGTACGAGTCCTTTGAACATCGTACGACAACTTAAGACATCTTAAGGCTCTGTATGCCAAATTAGCAACATGAAAAGCACGTTAGTATAATTTAGAACGCCTTACAACTCATAAGAACACCTTACATCACTGTACGAAACCTTAAAACTCCATAATAAACCTAATGAATCTGTACGAGTCCTTTGAACATCGTATGACAACTTAAGACATCTTAAGACTCTGTATGCCAAATTAGCAACATGAAAAGAACGTTAGTATAATTTAGGACGCCTTACAACTCATTAGAACACCTTACATCACCGTATGAAACCTTAAAACTCCATAATAAACCTAATGAATCCGTACGTGTCCTTTAAACATCGTACGACAGCTTAAGACATCTTAAGGATCTGTATGCCAAATTAGCAACATGAAAAGCACGTTAGTATAATTTAGAACGCCTTACAACTCCTAAGAACACCTTACATCACCGTACGAAACCTTAAAACTCCATAATAAACCTAATGAATCCGTACGAGTCCTTTAAACATCGTACGACAGCTTAAGACATCTTAAGGATCTGTATGCCAAATTAGCAACATGAAAAGCACGTTAGTATAATTTAGAACGCCTTACAACTCCTAAGAACACCTTACATCACCGTACGAAACCTTAAAACTCCATAATAAACCTAATGAATCCGTACGAGTCCTTTAAACATCGTACGACAAGATAAGACATCTTAAGGCTCTGTATGCCAAATTAGCAACATGAAAAGCACATTAGTAAAATTTAAGACGCCTTACAACTTCTAAGGACACCTTACATCGCCGTACGAAACCTTAAAACTCCATAATAAACCTAATGAATCCGTACGTGTCCTTTAAACATCGTACGACAGCTTAAGACATCTTAAGGTTCTGTATACCAAATTAGCAACATGAAAAGCACGTTAGTATAATTTAGGACGCCTTACAACTCATAAGAACACCTTACATCACCGTACGAAACCTTAAAAATCCATAATAAACCTAATGAATCTGTACGAGTCCTTTGAACATCGTACGACAACTTAAGACATCTTAAGGCTCTGTATGCCAAATTAGCAACATGAAAAGCACGTTAGTATAATTTAGAACGCCTTACAACTCATAAGAACACCTTACATCACTATACGAAACCTTAAAACTCCATAATAAACCTAATGAATCTGTACGAGTCCTTTGAACATCGTATGACAACTTAAGACATCTTAAGACTCTGTATGCCAAATTAGCAACATGAAAAGAACGTTAGTATAATTTAGGACGCCTTACAACTCATTAGAACACCTTACATCACCGTATGAAACCTTAAAACTCCATAATAAACCTAATGAATCCGTACGTGTCCTTTAAACATCGTACGACAGCTTAAGACATCTTAAGGATCTGTATGCCAAATTAGCAACATGAGAAGCACGTTAGTATAATTTAGAACGCCTTACAACTCCTAAGAACACCTTACATCACTGTACGAAACCTTAAAACTCCATAATAAACCTAATGAATCCGTACGAGTCCTTTAAACATCGTACGACAGCTTAAGACATCTTAAGGATCTGTATGCCAAATTAGCAACATGAAAAGCAGGTTAGTATAATTTAGAACGCCTTACAACTCCTAAGAACACCTTACATCACCGTACGAAACCTTAAAACTCCATAATAAAGCTAATGAATCCGTACGAGTCCTTTAAACATCGTACGACAAGATAAGACATCTTAAGGCTCTGTATGCCAAATTAGCAACATGAAAAGCACGTTAGTAAAATTTAAGACGCCTTACAACTCCTAAGGACACCTTACATCGCCGTACGAAACCTTAAAACTCCATAATAAACCTAATGAATCCGTACGTGTCCTTTAAACATCGTACGACAGCTTAAGACATCTTAAGGTTCTGTATACCAAATTAGCAACATGAAAAGCACGTTAGTATAATTTAGGACGCCTTACAACTCATAAGAACACCTTACATCACCGTACGAAACCTTAAAAATCCATAATAAACCTAATGAATTTGTACGAGTCCTTTGAACATCGTACGACAACTTAAGACATCTTAAGGCTCTGTATGCCAAATTAGCAACATGAAAAGCACGTTAGTATAATTTAGAACGCCTTACAACTCATAAGAACACCTTACATCACTGTACGAAACCTTAAAACTCCATAATAAACCTAATGAATCTGTACGAGTCCTTTGAACATCGTATGACAACTTAAGACATCTTAAGACTCTGTATGCCAAATTAGCAACATGAAAAGAACGTTAGTATAATTTAGGACGCCTTACAACTCATTAGAACACCTTACATCACCGTATGAAACCTTAAAACTCCATAATAAACCTAATGAATCCGTACGTGTCCTTTAAACATCGTACGACAGCTTAAGACATCTTAAGGATCTGTATGCCAAATTAGCAACATGAAAAGCACGTTAGTATAATTTAGAACGCCTTACAACTCCTAAGAACACCTTACATCACCGTACGAAACCTTAAAACTCCATAATAAACCTAATGAATCCGTACGAGTCCTTTAAACATCGTACGACAGCTTAAGACATCTTAAGGATCTGTATGCCAAATTAGCAACATGAAAAGCACGTTAGTATAATTTAGAACGCCTTACAACTCCTAAGAACACCTTACATCACCGTACGAAACCTTAAAACTCCATAATAAACCTAATGAATCCGTACGAGTCCTTTAAACATCGTACGACAAGATAAGACATCTTAAGGCTCTGTATGCCAAATTAGCAACATGAAAAGCACATTAGTAAAATTTAAGACGCCTTACAACTTCTAAGGACACCTTACATCGCCGTACGAAACCTTAAAACTCCATAATAAACCTAATGAATCCGTACGTGTCCTTTAAACATCGTACGACAGCTTAAGACATCTTAAGGTTCTGTATACCAAATTAGCAACATGAAAAGCACGTTAGTATAATTTAGGACGCCTTACAACTCATAAGAACACCTTACATCACCGTACGAAACCTTAAAAATCCATAATAAACCTAATGAATCTGTACGAGTCCTTTGAACATCGTACGACAACTTAAGACATCTTAAGGCTCTGTATGCCAAATTAGCAACATGAAAAGCACGTTAGTATAATTTAGAACGCCTTACAACTCATAAGAACACCTTACATCACTATACGAAACCTTAAAACTCCATAATAAACCTAATGAATCTGTACGAGTCCTTTGAACATCGTATGACAACTTAAGACATCTTAAGACTCTGTATGCCAAATTAGCAACATGAAAAGAACGTTAGTATAATTTAGGACGCCTTACAACTCATTAGAACACCTTACATCACCGTATGAAACCTTAAAACTCCATAATAAACCTAATGAATCCGTACGTGTCCTTTAAACATCGTACGACAGCTTAAGACATCTTAAGGATCTGTATGCCAAATTAGCAACATGAGAAGCACGTTAGTATAATTTAGAACGCCTTACAACTCCTAAGAACACCTTACATCACTGTACGAAACCTTAAAACTCCATAATAAACCTAATGAATCCGTACGAGTCCTTTAAACATCGTACGACAGCTTAAGACATCTTAAGGATCTGTATGCCAAATTAGCAACATGAAAAGCAGGTTAGTATAATTTAGAACGCCTTACAACTCCTAAGAACACCTTACATCACCGTACGAAACCTTAAAACTCCATAATAAAGCTAATGAATCCGTACGAGTCCTTTAAACATCGTACGACAAGATAAGACATCTTAAGGCTCTGTATGCCAAATTAGCAACATGAAAAGCACGTTAGTAAAATTTAAGACGCCTTACAACTCCTAAGGACACCTTACATCGCCGTACGAAACCTTAAAACTCCATAATAAACCTAATGAATCCGTACGTGTCCTTTAAACATCGTACGACAGCTTAAGACATCTTAAGGTTCTGTATACCAAATTAGCAACATGAAAAGCACGTTAGTATAATTTAGGACGCCTTACAACTCATAAGAACACCTTACATCACCGTACGAAACCTTAAAAATCCATAATAAACCTAATGAATTTGTACGAGTCCTTTGAACATCGTACGACAACTTAAGACATCTTAAGGCTCTGTATGCCAAATTAGCAACATGAAAAGCACGTTAGTATAATTTAGAACGCCTTACAACTCATAAGAACACCTTACATCACTGTACGAAACCTTAAAACTCCATAATAAACCTAATGAATCTGTACGAGTCCTTTGAACATCGTATGACAACTTAAGACATCTTAAGACTCTGTATGCCAAATTAGCAACATGAAAAGAACGTTAGTATAATTTAGGACGCCTTACAACTCATTAGAACACCTTACATCACCGTATGAAACCTTAAAACTCCATAATAAACCTAATGAATCCGTACGTGTCCTTTAAACATCGTACGACAGCTTAAGACATCTTAAGGATCTGTATGCCAAATTAGCAACATGAAAAGCACGTTAGTATAATTTAGAACGCCTTACAACTCCTAAGAACACCTTACATCACCGTACGAAACCTTAAAACTCCATAATAAACCTAATGAATCCGTACGAGTCCTTTAAACATCGTACGACAGCTTAAGACATCTTAAGGATCTGTATGCCAAATTAGCAACATGAAAAGCACGTTAGTATAATTTAGAACGCCTTACAACTCCTAAGAACACCTTACATCACCGTACGAAACCTTAAAACTCCATAATAAACCTAATGAATCCGTACGAGTCCTTTAAACATCGTACGACAAGATAAGACATCTTAAGGCTCTGTATGCCAAATTAGCAACATGAAAAGCACGTTAGTAAAATTTAAGACGCCTTACAACTCCTAAGGACACCTTACATCGCCGTACGAAACCTTAAAACTCCATAATAAACCTAATGAATCCGTACGTGTCCTTTAAACATCGTACGACAGCTTAAGACATCTTAAGGTTCTGTATACCAAATTAGCAACATGAAAAGCACGTTAGTATAATTTAGGACGCCTTACAACTCATAAGAACACCTTACATCACCGTACGAAACCTTAAAAATCCATAATAAACCTAATGAATCTGTACGAGTCCTTTGAACATCGTACGACAACTTAAGACATCTTAAGGCTCTGTATGCCAAATTAGCAACATGAAAAGCACGTTAGTATAATTTAGAACGCCTTACAACTCATAAGAACACCTTACATCACTGTACGAAACCTTAAAACTCCATAATAAACCTAATGAATCTGTACGAGTCCTTTGAACATCGTATGACAACTTAAGACATCTTAAGACTCTGTATGCCAAATTAGCAACATGAAAAGAACGTTAGTATAATTTAGGACGCCTTACAACTCATTAGAACACCTTACATCACCGTATGAAACCTTAAAACTCCATAATAAACCTAATGAATCCGTACGTGTCCTTTAAACATCGTACGACAGCTTAAGACATCTTAAGGATCTGTATGCCAAATTAGCAACATGAGAAGCACGTTAGTATAATTTAGAACGCCTTACAACTCCTAAGAACACCTTACATCACTGTACGAAACCTTAAAACTCCATAATAAACCTAATGAATCCGTACGAGTCCTTTAAACATCGTACGACAGCTTAAGACATCTTAAGGATCTGTATGCCAAATTAGCAACATGAAAAGCAGGTTAGTATAATTTAGAACGCCTTACAACTCCTAAGAACACCTTACATCACCGTACGAAACCTTAAAACTCCATAATAAAGCTAATGAATCCGTACGAGTCCTTTAAACATCGTACGACAAGATAAGACATCTTAAGGCTCTGTATGCCAAATTAGCAACATGAAAAGCACGTTAGTAAAATTTAAGACGCCTTACAACTCCTAAGGACACCTTACATCGCCGTACGAAACCTTAAAACTCCATAATAAACCTAATGAATCCGTACGTGTCCTTTAAACATCGTACGACAGCTTAAGACATCTTAAGGTTCTGTATACCAAATTAGCAACATGAAAAGCACGTTAGTATAATTTAGGACGCCTTACAACTCATAAGAACACCTTACATCACCGTACGAAACCTTAAAAATCCATAATAAACCTAATGAATTCGTACGAGTCCTTTAACCATCGTACGACAACATAAGACATCTTAAGGCTCTGTATGCCAAATTAGCAACATGAAAAGCACGTTAGTATAATTTAGAACGCCTTACAACTCATAAGAACACCTTACATCGCCGTACGAAACTTTAAAACTCCATAATAAACCTAATGAATCCGTACGAGTCCTTTAAACATCGTACGACAACTTAAGACATCTTAAGGATCTGTATGCCAAATTAGTAACATGAAAAGCACGTTAGTATAATTTAGGTCGCCTTACAACTCATAAGAACACCTTACATCACCGTACGAAACCTTAAAACTCCATAATAAACCTAATGAATCTGTACGAGTCCTTTAAACATCGTATTACAACTTAAGACATCTTAAGACTCTGTATGCCAAATTAGCAACATGAAAAGAACATTAGTATAATTTAGGACGCTTTACAACTCATTAGAACACCTTACATCACCGTATGAAACCTTAAAACTCCATAATAAACCTAATGAATCCGTACGTGTCCTTTAAACATCATACGACAGCTTAAGACATCTTAAGGTTCTGTATGCCAAATTAGCAACATGAAAAGAACGTTAGTATAATTTAGGACGCCTTACAACTCATTAGAACACCTTACATCACCGTATGAAACCTTAAAACTCCATAATAAACCTAATGAATCCGTACGTGTCCTTTAAACATCGTACGACAGCTTAAGACATCTTAAGGTTCTGTATGCCAAATTAGCAACATGAAAAGCACGTTAGTATAATTTAGGACGCCTTACAACTCATAAGAACACCTTACATCAACGTACGAAACCTTAAAAATCCATAATAAACCTAATGAATCCGTACGAGTCCTTTAAACATCGTACGACAAGATAAGACATCTTAAGGCTCTGTATGCCAAATTAGCAACATGAAAAGCACGTTAGTAAAATTTAAGACGCCTTACAACTCCTAAGGACACCTTACATCGCCGTACGAAACCTTAAAAGTCCATAATAAACCTAATGAATCCGTACGAGTCCTTTAAACATCGTACGACAACTTAAGACATCTTAAGGCTCTGTATGCCAAATTAGCAACATGAAAAGCACGTTAGTATAATTTAGGACGCCTTACAACTCATTAGAACACCTTACATCACCGTATGAAACCTTAAAACTCCATAATCAACCTAATGAATCCGTACGTGTCCTTTAAACATCGTACGACAGCTTAAGACATCTTAAGGTTCTGTATACCAAATTAGCAACATGAAAAGCACGTTAGTATAATTTAGGACGCCTTACAACTCATAAGAACACCTTACATCACCGTACGAAACCTTAAAAATCCATAATAAACCTAATGAATCCGTACGAGTCCTTTAACCATCGTACGACAACATAAGACATCTTAAGGCTCTGTATGCCAAATTAGCAACATGAAAAGCACGTTAGTATAATTTAGGACGCCTTACAACTCATAAGAACACCTTACATCAATGTACGAAACCTTAAAAATCCATAATAAACCTAATGAATCCGTACGTGTCCTTTAAACATCGTACGACAGCTTAAGACATCTTAAGGATCTGTATGCCAAATTAGCAACATGAAAAGCACGTTAGTATAATTTAGAACGCCTTACAACTCCTAAGAACACCTTACATCACCGTACGAAACCTTAAAACTCCATAATAAACCTAATGAATCCGTACGAGTCCTTTAAACATCGTACGACAGCTTAAGACATCTTAAGGATCTGTATGCCAAATTAGCAACATTAAAAGCACGTTAGTATAATTTAGAACGCCTTACAACTCCTAAGAACACCTTACATCACCGTACGAAACCTTAAAACTCCATAATAAACCTAATGAATCCGTACGAGTCCTTTAAACATCGTACGACAAGATAAGACATCTTAAGGCTCTGTATGCCAAATTAGCAACATGAAAAGCACGTTAGTAAAATTTAAGACGCCTTACAACTCCTAAGGACACCTTACATCGCCGTACGAAACCTTAAAACTCCATAATAAACCTAATGAATCCGTACGTGTCCTTTAAACATCGTACGACAGCTTAAGACATCTTAAGGTTCTGTATACCAAATTAGCAACATGAAAAGCACGTTAGTATAATTTAGGACGCCTTACAACTCATAAGAACACCTTACATCACCGTACGAAACCTTAAAAATCCATAATAAACCTAATGAATTCGTACGAGTCCTTTAACCATCGTACGACAACATAAGACATCTTAAGGCTCTGTATGCCAAATTAGCAACATGAAAAGCACGTTAGTATAATTTAGAACGCCTTACAACTCATAAGAACACCTTACATCGCCGTACGAAACTTTAAAACTCCATAATAAACCTAATGAATCCGTACGAGTCCTTTAAACATCGTACGACAACTTAAGACATCTTAAGGATCTGTATGCCAAATTAGTAACATGAAAAGCACGTTAGTATAATTTAGGTCGCCTTACAACTCATAAGAACACCTTACATCACCGTACGAAACCTTAAAACTCCATAATAAACCTAATGAATCTGTACGAGTCCTTTAAACATCGTATTACAACTTAAGACATCTTAAGACTCTGTATGCCAAATTAGCAACATGAAAAGAACATTAGTATAATTTAGGACGCTTTACAACTCATTAGAACACCTTACATCACCGTATGAAACCTTAAAACTCCATAATAAACCTAATGAATCCGTACGTGTCCTTTAAACATCATACGACAGCTTAAGACATCTTAAGGTTCTGTATGCCAAATTAGCAACATGAAAAGAACGTTAGTATAATTTAGGACGCCTTACAACTCATTAGAACACCTTACATCACCGTATGAAACCTTAAAACTCCATAATAAACCTAATGAATCCGTACGTGTCCTTTAAACATCGTACGACAGCTTAAGACATCTTAAGGTTCTGTATGCCAAATTAGCAACATGAAAAGCACGTTAGTATAATTTAGGACGCCTTACAACTCATAAGAACACCTTACATCAACGTACGAAACCTTAAAAATCCATAATAAACCTAATGAATCCGTACGAGTCCTTTAAACATCGTACGACAAGATAAGACATCTTAAGGCTCTGTATGCCAAATTAGCAACATGAAAAGCACGTTAGTAAAATTTAAGACGCCTTACAACTCCTAAGGACACCTTACATCGCCGTACGAAACCTTAAAAGTCCATAATAAACCTAATGAATCCGTACGAGTCCTTTAAACATCGTACGACAACTTAAGACATCTTAAGGCTCTGTATGCCAAATTAGCAACATGAAAAGCACGTTAGTATAATTTAGGACGCCTTACAACTCATTAGAACACCTTACATCACCGTATGAAACCTTAAAACTCCATAATCAACCTAATGAATCCGTACGTGTCCTTTAAACATCGTACGACAGCTTAAGACATCTTAAGGTTCTGTATACCAAATTAGCAACATGAAAAGCACGTTAGTATAATTTAGGACGCCTTACAACTCATAAGAACACCTTACATCACCGTACGAAACCTTAAAAATCCATAATAAACCTAATGAATCCGTACGAGTCCTTTAACCATCGTACGACAACATAAGACATCTTAAGGCTCTGTATGCCAAATTAGCAACATGAAAAGCACGTTAGTATAATTTAGGACGCCTTACAACTCATAAGAACACCTTACATCAATGTACGAAACCTTAAAAATCCATAATAAACCTAATGAATCCGTACGTGTCCTTTAAACATCGTACGACAGCTTAAGACATCTTAAGGATCTGTATGCCAAATTAGCAACATGAAAAGCACGTTAGTATAATTTAGAACGCCTTACAACTCCTAAGAACACCTTACATCACCGTACGAAACCTTAAAACTCCATAATAAACCTAATGAATCCGTACGAGTCCTTTAAACATCGTACGACAGCTTAAGACATCTTAAGGATCTGTATGCCAAATTAGCAACATTAAAAGCACGTTAGTATAATTTAGAACGCCTTACAACTCCTAAGAACACCTTACATCACCGTACGAAACCTTAAAACTCCATAATAAACCTAATGAATCCGTACGAGTCCTTTAAACATCGTACGACAAGATAAGACATCTTAAGGCTCTGTATGCCAAATTAGCAACATGAAAAGCACGTTAGTAAAATTTAAGACGCCTTACAACTCCTAAGGACACCTTACATCGCCGTACGAAACCTTAAAACTCCATAATAAACCTAATGAATCCGTACGTGTCCTTTAAACATCGTACGACAGCTTAAGACATCTTAAGGTTCTGTATACCAAATTAGCAACATGAAAAGCACGTTAGTATAATTTAGGACGCCTTACAACTCATAAGAACACCTTACATCACCGTACGAAACCTTAAAAATCCATAATAAACCTAATGAATCCGTACGAGTCCTTTAACCATCGTACGACAACATAAGACATCTTAAGGCTCTGTATGCCAAATTAGCAACATGAAAAGCACGTTAGTATAATTTAGAACGCCTTACAACTCATAAGAACACCTTACATCGCCGTACGAAACTTTAAAACTCCATAATAAACCTAATGAATCCGTACGAGTCCTTTAAACATCGTACGACAACTTAAGACATCTTAAGGATCTGTATGCCAAATTAGTAACATGAAAAGCACGTTAGTATAATTTAGGTCGCCTTACAACTCATAAGAACACCTTACATCACCGTACGAAACCTTAAAACTCCATAATAAACCTAATGAATCTGTACGACTCCTTTAAACATCGTATTACAACTTAAGACATCTTAAGACTCTGTATGCCAAATTAGCAACATGAAAAGAACATTAGTATAATTTAGGACGCCTTACAACTCATTAGAACACCTTACATCACCGTATGAAACCTTAAAACTCCATAATAAACCTAATGAATCCGTACGTGTCCTTTAAACATCGTACGACAGCTTAAGACATCTTAAGGTTCTGTATGCCAAATTAGCAACATGAAAAGAACGTTAGTATAATTTAGGACGCCTTACAACTCCTAAGAACACCTTACATCACCGTACGAAACCTTAAAACTCCATAATAAACCTAATGAATCCGTACGAGTCCTTTAAACATCGTACGACAGCTTAAGACATCTTAAGGATCTGTATGCCAAATTAGCAACATGAAAAGCACGTTAGTATAATTTAGAACGCCTTACAAGTCCTAAGAACACCTTACATCACCGTACGAAACCTTAAAACTCCATAATAAACCTAATGAATCCGTACGAGTCCTTTAAACATCGTACGACAAGATAAGACATCTTAAGGCTCTGTATGCCAAATTAGCAACATGAAAAGCACGTTAGTAAAATTTAAGACGCCTTACAACTCCTAAGGACACCTTACATCGCCGTACGAAACCTTAAAATTCCATAATAAACCTAATGAATCCGTACGTGTCCTTTAAACATCGTACGACAGCTTAAGACATCTTAAGGTTCTGTATACCAAATTAGCAACATGAAAAGCACGTTAGTATAATTTAGGACGCCTTACAACTCATAAGAACACCTTACATCACCGTACGAAACCTTAAAAATCCATAATAAACCTAATGAATCTGTACGAGTCCTTTAAACATCGTACGACAACTTAAGACATCTTAAGGATCTGTATGCCAAATTAGTAACATGAAAAGCACGTTAGTATAATTTAGGTCGCCTTACAACTCATAAGAACACCTTACATCACCGTACGAAACCTTAAAACTCCATAATAAACCTAATGAATTTGTACGAGTCCTTTAAACATCGTATTACAACTTAAGACATCTTAAGACTCTGTATGCCAAATTAGCAACATGAAAAGAACATTAGTATAATTTAGGACGCCTTACAACTCCTAAGGACACCTTACATCGCCGTACGAAACCTTAAAAGTCCATAATAAACCTAATGAATCCGTACGAGTCCTTTAAACATCGTACGACAACTTAAGACATCTTAAGGCTCTGTATGCCAAATTAGCAACATGAAAAGCACGTTAGTATAATTTAGAACGCCTTACAACTCATAAGAACACCTTACATCACTGTACGAAACCTTATAACTCCATAATAAACCTAATGAATCTGTACGAGTCCTTTGAACATCGTATGACAACTTCAGACATCTTAAGACTCTGTATGCCAAATTAGCAACATGAAAAGAACGTTAGTATAATTTAGGACGCCTTACAACTCATTAGAACACCTTACATCACCGTATGAAACCTTAAAACTGCATAATAAACCTAATGAATCCGTACGTGTCCTTTAAACATCGTACGACAGCTTAAGACATCTTAAGGTTCTGTATACCAAATTAGCAACATGAAAATCACGTTAGTATAGTTTAGGACGCCTTACAACTCATAAGAACACCTTACATCACCGTACGAAACCTTAAAAATCCATAATAAACCTAATGAATCCGTACGAGTCCTTTAACCATCGTACGACAACATAAGACATCTTAAGGCTCTGTATGCCAAATTAGCAACATGAAAAGCACGTTAGTATAATTTAGAACGCCTTACAACTCATAAGAACACCTTACATCGCCGTACGAAACTTTAAAACTCCATAATAAACCTAATGAATCCGTACGAGTCCTTTAAACATCGTACGACAACTTAAGACATCTTAAGGATCTGTATGCCAAATTAGTAACATGAAAAGCACGTTAGTATAATTTAGGTCGCCTTACAACTCATAAGAACACCTTACATCACCGTACGAAACCTTAAAACTCCATAATAAACCTAATGAATCTGTACGACTCCTTTAAACATCGTATTACAACTTAAGACATCTTAAGACTCTGTATGCCAAATTAGCAACATGAAAAGAACATTAGTATAATTTAGGACGCCTTACAACTCATTAGAACACCTTACATCACCGTATGAAACCTTAAAACTCCATAATAAACCTAATGAATCCGTACGTGTCCTTTAAACATCGTACGACAGCTTAAGACATCTTAAGGTTCTGTATGCCAAATTAGCAACATGAAAAGAACGTTAGTATAATTTAGGACGCCTTACAACTCCTAAGAACACCTTACATCACCGTACGAAACCTTAAAACTCCATAATAAACCTAATGAATCCGTACGAGTCCTTTAAACATCGTACGACAACTTAAGACATCTTAAGGATCTGTATGCCAAATTAGTAACATGAAAAGCACGTTAGTATAATTTAGGTCGCCTTACAACTCATAAGAACACCTTACATCACCGTACGAAACCTTAAAACTCCATAATAAACCTAATGAATCTGTACGACTCCTTTAAACATCGTATTACAACTTAAGACATCTTAAGACTCTGTATGCCAAATTAGCAACATGAAAAGAACATTAGTATAATTTAGGACGCCTTACAACTCATTAGAACACCTTACATCACCGTATGAAACCTTAAAACTCCATAATAAACCTAATGAATCCGTACGTGTCCTTTAAACATCGTACGACAGCTTAAGACATCTTAAGGTTCTGTATGCCAAATTAGCAACATGAAAAGAACGTTAGTATAATTTAGGACGCCTTACAACTCCTAAGAACACCTTACATCACCGTACGAAACCTTAAAACTCCATAATAAACCTAATGAATCCGTACGAGTCCTTTAAACATCGTACGACAGCTTAAGACATCTTAAGGATCTGTATGCCAAATTAGCAACATGAAAAGCACGTTAGTATAATTTAGAACGCCTTACAACTCCTAAGAACACCTTACATCACCGTACGAAACCTTAAAACTCCATAATAAACCTAATGAATCCGTACGAGTCCTTTAAACATCGTACGACAAGATAAGACATCTTAAGGCTCTGTATGCCAAATTAGCAACATGAAAAGCACGTTAGTAAAATTTAAGACGCCTTACAACTCCTAAGGACACCTTACATCGCCGTACGAAACCTTAAAACTCCATAATAAACCTAATGAATCCGTACGTGTCCTTTAAACATCGTACGACAGCTTAAGACATCTTAAGGTTCTGTATACCAAATTAGCAACATGAAAAGCACGTTAGTATAATTTAGGACGCCTTACAACTCATAAGAACACCTTACATCACCGTACGAAACCTTAAAAATCCATAATAAACCTAATGAATCCGTACGAGTCCTTTAACCATCGTACGACAACATAAGACATCTTAAGGCTCTGTATGCCAAATTAGCAACATGAAAAGCACGTTAGTATAATTTAGAACGCCTTACAACTCATAAGAACACCTTACATCGCCGTACGAAACTTTAAAACTCCATAATAAACCTAATGAATCTGTACGAGTCCTTTAAACATCGTACGACAACTTAAGACATCTTAAGGATCTGTATGCCAAATTAGTAACATGAAAAGCACGTTAGTATAATTTAGGTCGCCTTACAACTCATAAGAACACCTTACATCACCGTACGAAACCTTAAAACTCCATAATAAACCTAATGAATTTGTACGAGTCCTTTAAACATCGTATTACAACTTAAGACATCTTAAGACTCTGTATGCCAAATTAGCAACATGAAAAGAACATTAGTATAATTTAGGACGCCTTACAACTCCTAAGGACACCTTACATCGCCGTACGAAACCTTAAAAGTCCATAATAAACCTAATGAATCCGTACGAGTCCTTTAAACATCGTACGACAACTTAAGACATCTTAAGGCTCTGTATGCCAAATTAGCAACATGAAAAGCACGTTAGTATAATTTAGAACGCCTTACAACTCATAAGAACACCTTACATCACTGTACGAAACCTTAAAACTCCATAATAAACCTAATGAATCTGTACGAGTCCTTTGAACATCGTATGACAACTTAAGACATCTTAAGACTCTGTATGCCAAATTAGCAACATGAAAAGAACGTTAGTATAATTTAGGACGCCTTACAACTCATTAGAACACCTTACATCACCGTATGAAACCTTAAAACTGCATAATAAACCTAATGAATCCGTACGTGTCCTTTAAACATCGTACGACAGCTTAAGACATCTTAAGGTTCTGTATACCAAATTAGCAACATGAAAATCACGTTAGTATAGTTTAGGACGCCTTACAACTCATAAGAACACCTTACATCACCGTACGAAACCTTAAAAATCCATAATAAACCTAATGAATCCGTACGAGTCCTTTAACCATCGTACGACAACATAAGACATCTTAAGGCTCTGTATGCCAAATTAGCAACATGAAAAGCACGTTAGTATAATTTAGAACGCCTTACAACTCATAAGAACACCTTACATCGCCGTACGAAACTTTAAAACTCCATAATAAACCTAATGAATCCGTACGAGTCCTTTAAACATCGTACGACAACTTAAGACATCTTAAGGATCTGTATGCCAAATTAGTAACATGAAAAGCACGTTAGTATAATTTAGGTCGCCTTACAACTCATAAGAACACCTTACATCACCGTACGAAACCTTAAAACTCCATAATAAACCTAATGAATCTGTACGACTCCTTTAAACATGGTATTACAACTTAAGACATCTTAAGACTCTGTATGCCAAATTAGCAACATGAAAAGAACATTAGTATAATTTAGGACGCCTTACAACTCATTAGAACACCTTACATCACCGTATGAAACCTTAAAACTCCATAATAAACCTAATGAATCCGTACGTGTCCTTTAAACATCGTACGACAGCTTAAGACATCTTAAGGTTCTGTATGCCAAATTAGCAACATGAAAAGAACGTTAGTATAATTTAGGACGCCTTACAACTCCTAAGAACACCTTACATCACCGTACGAAACCTTAAAACTCCATAATAAACCTAATGAATCCGTACGAGTCCTTTAAACATCGTACGACAGCTTAAGACATCTTAAGGATCTGTATGCCAAATTAGCAACATGAAAAGCACGTTAGTATAATTTAGAACGCCTTACAACTCCTAAGAACACCTTACATCACCGTACGAAACCTTAAAACTCCATAATAAACCTAATGAATCCGTACGAGTCCTTTAAACATCGTACGACAAGATAAGACATCTTAAGGCTCTGTATGCCAAATTAGCAACATGAAAAGCACGTTAGTAAAATTTAAGACGCCTTACAACTCCTAAGGACACCTTACATCGCCGTACGAAACCTTAAAACTCCATAATAAACCTAATGAATCCGTACGTGTCCTTTAAACATCGTACGACAGCTTAAGACATCTTAAGGTTCTGTATACCAAATTAGCAACATGAAAAGCACGTTAGTATAATTTAGGACGCCTTACAACTCATAAGAACACCTTACATCACCGTACGAAACCTTAAAAATCCATAATAAACCTAATGAATCCGTACGAGTCCTTTAACCATCGTACGACAACATAAGACATCTTAAGGCTCTGTATGCCAAATTAGCAACATGAAAAGCACGTTAGTATAATTTAGAACGCCTTACAACTCATAAGAACACCTTACATCGCCGTACGAAACTTTAAAACTCCATAATAAACCTAATGAATCTGTACGAGTCCTTTAAACATCGTACGACAACTTAAGACATCTTAAGGATCTGTATGCCAAATTAGTAACATGAAAAGCACGTTAGTATAATTTAGGTCGCCTTACAACTCATAAGAACACCTTACATCACCGTACGAAACCTTAAAACTCCATAATAAACCTAATGAATTTGTACGAGTCCTTTAAACATCGTATTACAACTTAAGACATCTTAAGACTCTGTATGCCAAATTAGCAACATGAAAAGAACATTAGTATAATTTAGGACGCCTTACAACTCCTAAGGACACCTTACATCGCCGTACGAAACCTTAAAAGTCCATAATAAACCTAATGAATCCGTACGAGTCCTTTAAACATCGTACGACAACTTAAGACATCTTAAGGCTCTGTATGCCAAATTAGCAACATGAAAAGCACGTTAGTATAATTTAGAACGCCTTACAACTCATAAGAACACCTTACATCACTGTACGAAACCTTAAAACTCCATAATAAACCTAATGAATCTGTACGAGTCCTTTGAACATCGTATGACAACTTAAGACATCTTAAGACTCTGTATGCCAAATTAGCAACATGAAAAGAACGTTAGTATAATTTAGGACGCCTTACAACTCATTAGAACACCTTACATCACCGTATGAAACCTTAAAACTGCATAATAAACCTAATGAATCCGTACGTGTCCTTTAAACATCGTACGACAGCTTAAGACATCTTAAGGTTCTGTATACCAAATTAGCAACATGAAAATCACGTTAGTATAGTTTAGGACGCCTTACAACTCATAAGAACACCTTACATCACCGTACGAAACCTTAAAAATCCATAATAAACCTAATGAATCCGTACGAGTCCTTTAACCATCGTACGACAACATAAGACATCTTAAGGCTCTGTATGCCAAATTAGCAACATGAAAAGCACGTTAGTATAATTTAGAACGCCTTACAACTCATAAGAACACCTTACATCGCCGTACGAAACTTTAAAACTCCATAATAAACCTAATGAATCCGTACGAGTCCTTTAAACATCGTACGACAACTTAAGACATCTTAAGGATCTGTATGCCAAATTAGTAACATGAAAAGCACGTTAGTATAATTTAGGTCGCCTTACAACTCATAAGAACACCTTACATCACCATACGAAACCTTAAAACTCCATAATAAACCTAATGAATCTGTACGAGTCCTTTAAACATCGTATTACAACTTAAGACATCTTAAGACTCTGTATGCCAAATTAGCAACATGAAAAGAACATTAGTATAATTTAGGACGCCTTACAACTCATTAGAACACCTTACATCACCGTATGAAACCTTAAAACTCCATAATAAACCTAATGAATCCGTACGTGTCCTTTAAACATCGTACGACAGCTTAAGACATCTTAAGGTTCTGTATGCCAAATTAGCAACATGAAAAGAACGTTAATATAATTTAGGACGCCTTACAACTCATTAGAACACCTTACATCACCGTATGAAACCTTAAAACTCCATAATAAACCTAATGAATCCGTACGTGTCCTTTAAACATCGTACGACAGCTTAAGACATCTTAAGGTTCTGTATGCCAAATTAGCAACATGAAAAGCACGTTAGTATAATTTAGGACGCCTTACAACTCATAAGAACACCTTACATCAACGTACGAAACCTTAAAAATCCATAATAAACCTAATGAATCCGTACGAGTCCTTTAAACATCGTACGACAAGATAAGACATCTTAAGGCTCTGTATGCCAAATTAGCAACATGAAAAGCACGTTAGTAGAATTTAAGACGCCTTACAACTCCTAAGGACACCTTACATCGCCGTACGAAACCTTAAAAGTCCATAATAAACCTAATGAATCCGTACGAGTCCTTTAAACATCGTACGACAACTTAAGACATCTTAAGGCTCTGTATGCCAAATTAGCAACATGAAAAGCACGTTAGTATAATTTAGAACGCCTTACAACTCATAAGAACACCTTACATCACTGTACGAAACCTTAAAACTCCATAATAAACCTAATGAATCTGTACGAGTCCTTTGAACATCGTATGACAACTTAAGACATCTTAAGACTCTGTATGCCAAATTAGCAACATGAAAAGAACGTTAGTATAATTTAGGACGCCTTACAACTCATTAGAACACCTTACATCACCGTATGAAACCTTAAAACTCCATAATAAACCTAATGAATCCGTACGTGTCCTTTAAACATCGTACGACAGCTTAAGACATCTTAAGGTTCTGTATACCAAATTAGCAACATGAAAAGCACGTTAGTATAATTTAGGACGCCTTACAACTCATAAGAACACCTTACATCACCGTACGAAACCTTAAAAATCCATAATAAACCTAATGAATCCGTACGTGTCCTTTAAACATCGTACGACAGCTTAAGACATCCTAAGGTTCTGTATGCCAAATTAGCAACATGAAAAGAACGTTAGTATAATTTAGGACGCCTTACAACTCATTAGAACACCTTACATCACCGTATGAAACCTTAAAACTCCATAATAAACCTAATGAATCCGTACGTGTCCTTTAAACATCGTACGACAACTTAAGACATCTTAAGGTTCTGTATGCCAAATTAGCAACATGAAAAGCACGTTAGTATAATTTAGGACGCCTTACAACTCATAAGAACACCTTACATCAACGTACGAAACCTTAAAAATCCATAATAAACCTAATGAATCCGTACGAGTCCTTTAAACATCGTACGACAAGATAAGACATCTTAAGGCTCTGTATGCCAAATTAGCAACATGAAAAGCACGTTAGTAGAATTTAAGACGCCTTACAACTCCTAAGGACACCTTACATCGCCGTACGAAACCTTAAAAGTCCATAATAAACCTAATGAATCCGTACGAGTCCTTTAAACATCGTACGACAACTTAAGACATCTTAAGGCTCTGTATGCCAAATTAGCAACATGAAAAGCACGTTAGTATAATTTAGAACGCCTTACAACTCATAAGAACACCTTACATCACTGTACGAAACCTTAAAACTCCATAATAAACCTAATGAATCTGTACGAGTCCTTTGAACATCGTATGACAACTTAAGACATCTTAAGACTCTGTATGCCAAATTAGCAACATGAAAAGAACGTTAGTATAATTTAGGACGCCTTACAACTCATTAGAACACCTTACATCACCGTATGAAACCTTAAAACTCCATAATAAACCTAATGAATCCGTACGTGTCCTTTAAACATCGTACGACAGCTTAAGACATCTTAAGGTTCTGTATACCAAATTAGCAACATGAAAAGCACGTTAGTATAATTTAGGACGCCTTACAACTCATAAGAACACCTTACATCACCGTACGAAACCTTAAAAATCCATAATAAACCTAATGAATCCGTACGAGTCCTTTAACCATCGTACGACAACATAAGACATCTTAAGGCTCTGTATGCCAAATTAGCAACATGAAAAGCACGTTAGTATAATTTAGAACGCCTTACAACTCATAAGAACACCTTACATCGCCGTACGAAACTTTAAAACTCCATAATAAACCTAATGAATCCGTACGAGTCCTTTAAACATCGTACGACAACTTAAGACATCTTAAGGATCTGTATGCCAAATTAGTAACATGAAAAGCACGTTAGTATAATTTAGGTCGCCTTACAACTCATAAGAACACCTTACATCACCATACGAAACCTTAAAACTCCATAATAAACCTAATGAATCTGTACGAGTCCTTTAAACATCGTATTACAACTTAAGACATCTTAAGACTCTGTATGCCAAATTAGCAACATGAAAAGAACATTAGTATAATTTAGGACGCCTTACAACTCATTAGAACACCTTACATCACCGTATGAAACCTTAAAACTCCATAATCAACCTAATGAATCCGTACGTGTCCTTTAAACATCGTACGACAGCTTAAGACATCTTAAGGTTCTGTATGCCAAATTAGCAACATGAAAAGAACGTTAGTATAATTTAGGACGCCTTACAACTCATTAGAACACCTTACATCACCGTATGAAACCTTAAAACTCCATAATAAACCTAATGAATTCGTACGTGTCCTTTAAACATCGTACGACAGCTTAAGACATCTTAAGGTTCTGTATGCCAAATTAGCAACATGAAAAGCACGTTAGTATAATTTAGGACGCCTTACAACTCATAAGAACACCTTACATCAACGTACGAAACCTTAAAAATCCATAATAAACCTAATGAATCCGTACGAGTCCTTTAAACATCGTACGACAAGATAAGACATCTTAAGGCTCTGTATGCCAAATTAGCAACATGAAAAGCACGTTAGTAAAATTTAAGACGCCTTACAACTCCTAAGGACACCTTACATCGCCGTACGAAACCTTAAAAGTCCATAATAAACCTAATGAATCCGTACGAGTCCTTTAAACATCGTACGACAACTTAAGACATCTTAAGGCTCTGTATGCCAAATTAGCAACATGAAAAGCACGTTAGTATAATTTAGAACGCCTTACAACTCATAAGAACACCTTACATCACTGTACGAAACCTTAAAACTCCATAATAAACCTAATGAATCCGTACGAGTCCTTTGAACATCGTATGACAACTTAACACATCTTAAGACTCTGTATGCCAAATTAGCAACATGAAAAGAACGTTAGTATAATTTTAGGACGCCTTACAACTCATTAGAACACCTTACATCACCGTATGAAACCTTAAAACTTCATAATAAACCTAATGAATCCGTACGTGTCCTTTAAACATCGTACGACAGCTTAAGACATCTTAAGGATCTGTATGCCAAATTAGCAACATGAAAAGCACGTTAGTATAATTTAGAACGCCTTACAACTCCTAAGAACACCTTACATCACCGTACGAAACCTTAAAACTCCATAATAAACCTAATGAATCCGTACGAGTCCTTTAAACATCGTACCACAGCTTAAGACATCTTAAGGATCTGTATGCCAAATTAGCAACATGAAAAGCACGTTAGTATAATTTAGAACGCCTTACAACTCCTAAGAACACCTTACATCACCGTACGAAACCTTAAAACTCCATAATAAACCTAATGAATCCGTACGAGTCTTTTAAACATCGTACGACAAGATAAGACATCTTAAGGCTCTGTATGCCAAATTAGCAACATGAAAAGCACGTTAGTAAAATTTAAGACGCCTTACAACTCCTAAGGACACCTTACATCGCCGTACGAAACCTTAAAACTCCATAATAAACCTAATGAATCCGTACGTGTCCTTTAAACATCGTACGACAGCTTAAGACATCTTAAGGTTCTGTATACCAAATTAGCAACATGAAATGCACGTTAGTATAATTTAGGACGCCTTACAACTCATAAGAACACCTTACATCACCGTACGAAACCTTAAAAATCCATAATAAACCTAATGAATCCGTACGAGTCCTTTAACCATCGTACGACAACATAAGACATCTTAAGGCTCTGTATGCCAAATTAGCAACATGAAAAGCACGTTAGTATAATTTAGAACGCCTTACAACTCATAAGAACACCTTACATCGCCGTACGAAACTTTAAAACTCCATAATAAACCTAATGAATCCGTACGAGTCCTTTAAACATCGTACGACAACTTAAGACATCTTAAGGATCTGTATGCCAAATTAGTAACATGAAAAGCACGTTAGTATAATTTAGGTCGCCTTACAACTCATAAGAACACCTTACATCACCATACGAAACCTTAAAACTCCATAATAAACCTAATGAATCTGTACGAGTCCTTTAAACATCGTATTACAACTTAAGACATCTTAAGACTCTGTATGCCAAATTAGCAACATGAAAAGAACATTAGTATAATTTAGGACGCCTTACAACTCATTAGAACACCTTACATCACCGTATGAAACCTTAAAACTCCATAATCAACCTAATGAATCCGTACGTGTCCTTTAAACATCGTACGACAGCTTAAGACATCTTAAGGTTCTGTATGCCAAATTAGCAACATGAAAAGAACGTTAGTATAATTTAGGACGCCTTACAACTCATTAGAACACCTTACATCACCGTATGAAACCTTAAAACTCCATAATAAACCTAATGAATTCGTACGTGTCCTTTAAACATCGTACGACAGCTTAAGACATCTTAAGGTTCTGTATGCCAAATTAGCAACATGAAAAGCACGTTAGTATAATTTAGGACGCCTTACAACTCATAAGAACACCTTACATCAACGTACGAAACCTTAAAAATCCATAATAAACCTAATGAATCCGTACGAGTCCTTTAAACATCGTACGACAAGATAAGACATCTTAAGGCTCTGTATGCCAAATTAGCAATATGAAAAGCACGTTAGTAAAATTTAAGACGCCTTACAACTCCTAAGGACACCTTACATCGCCGTACGAAACCTTAAAAGTCCATAATAAACCTAATGAATCCGTACGAGTCCTTTAAACATCGTACGACAACTTAAGACATCTTAAGGCTCTGTATGCCAAATTAGCAACATGAAAAGCACGTTAGTATAATTTAGAACGCCTTACAACTCATAAGAACACCTTACATCACTGTACGAAACCTTAAAACTCCATAATAAACCTAATGAATCCGTACGAGTCCTTTGAACATCGTATGACAACTTAACACATCTTAAGACTCTGTATGCCAAATTAGCAACATGAAAAGAACGTTAGTATAATTTTAGGACGCCTTACAACTCATTAGAACACCTTACATCACCGTATGAAACCTTAAAACTTCATAATAAACCTAATGAATCCGTACGTGTCCTTTAAACATCGTACGACAGCTTAAGACATCTTAAGGATCTGTATGCCAAATTAGCAACATGAAAAGCACGTTAGTATAATTTAGAACGCCTTACAACTCCTAAGAACACCTTACATCACCGTACGAAACCTTAAAACTCCATAATAAACCTAATGAATCCGTACGAGTCCTTTAAACATCGTACCACAGCTTAAGACATCTTAAGGATCTGTATGCCAAATTAGCAACATGAAAAGCACGTTAGTATAATTTAGAACGCCTTACAACTCCTAAGAACACCTTACATCACCGTACGAAACCTTAAAACTCCATAATAAACCTAATGAATCCGTACGAGTCTTTTAAACATCGTACGACAAGATAAGACATCTTAAGGCTCTGTATGCCAAATTAGCAACATGAAAAGCACGTTAGTAAAATTTAAGACGCCTTACAACTCCTAAGGACACCTTACATCGCCGTACGAAACCTTAAAACTCCATAATAAACCTAATGAATCCGTACGTGTCCTTTAAACATCATACGACAGCTTAAGACATCTTAAGGTTCTGTATGCCAAATTAGCAACATGAAAAGCACGTTAGTATAATTTAGGACGCCTTACAACTCATAAGAACACCTTACATCACCGTACGAAACCTTAAAAATCCATAATAAACCTAATGAATCCGTACGAGTCCTTTAACCATCGTACGACAACATAAGACATCTTAAGGCTCTGTATGCCAAATTAGCAACATGAAAAGCACGTTAGTATAATTTAGAACGCCTTACAACTCATAAGAACACCTTACATCGCCATACGAAACTTTAAAACTCCATAATAAACCTAATGAATCCGTACGAGTCCTTTAAACATCGTACGACAACTTAAGACATCTTAAGGATCTGTATGCCAAATTAGTAACATGAAAAGCACGTTAGTATAATTTAGGTCGCCTTACAACTCATAAGAACACCTTACATCACCGTACGAAACCTTAAAACTCCATAATAAACCTAATGAATCGGTACGAGTCCTTTAAACATCGTATGACAACTTAAGACATCTTAAGACTCTGTATGCCAAATTAGCAACATGAAAAGAACATTAGTATAATTTAGGACGCCTTACAACTCATTAGAACACCTTACATCACCGTATGAAACCTTAAAACTCCATAATAAACCTAATGAATCCGTACGTGTCCTTTAAACATCGTACGACAGCTTAAGACATCTTAAGGTTCTGTATGCCAAATTAGCAACATGAAAAGAACGTTAGTATAATTTTAGGACGCCTTACAACTCATTAGAACACCTTACATCACCGTATGAAACCTTAAAACTTCATAATAAACCTAATGAATCCGTACGTGTCATTTAAACATCGTACGACAGCTTAAGACATCTTAAGGTTCTGTATGCCAAATTAGCAACATGAAAAGCACGTTAGTATAATTTAGGACGCCTTACAACTCATAAGAACACCTTACATCAACGTACGAAACCTTAAAAATCCATAATAAACCTAATGAATCTGTACGAGTCCTTTAAACATCGTACGACAACATAAGACATCTTAAGGCTCTGTATGCCAAATTAGCAACATGAAAAGCACGTTAGTATAATTTAGAACGCCTTACAACTCATAAGAACACCTTACATCACCGTACGAAACCTTAAAACTCCATAATAAACCTAATGAATCCGTACGAGTCCTTTGAACATCGTATGACTACTTAAGACATCTTAAAGATCTGTATGCCAAATTAGCAACATGAAAAGCACGTTAGTATAATTTAGGACGCCTTACAACTCATAAGAACACCTTACATCACCGTACGAAACCTTAGAACTCCATAATAAACCTAATGAATCTGTACGAGTCCTTTAAACATCGTATGACAACTTAAGACATCTTAAGACTCTGTATGCCAAATTAGCAACATGAAAAGAACGTTAGTATAATTTAGGACGCCTTATAACTCATTTGAACACCTTACATCACCGTATGAAACCTTAAAACTCCATAATAAACCTAATGAATCCTTACGTGTCCTTTAAACATCGTACGACAGCTTAAGACATCTTAAGGATCTGTATGCCAAATTAGCAACATGAAAAGCACGTTAGTATAATTTAGGACGCCTTACAACTCATTAGAACACCTTACATCACCGTATGAAACCTTAAAACTCCATAATAAACCTAATGAATCCGTACGTGTCCTTTAAACATCGTACGACAGCTTAAGACATCTTAAGGTTCTGTATGCCAAATTAGCAACATGAAAAGAACGTTAGTATAATTTTAGGACGCCTTACAACTCATTAGAACACCTTACATCACCGTATGAAACCTTAAAACTTCATAATAAACCTAATGAATCCGTACGTGTCCTTTAAACATCGTACGACAGCTTAAGACATCTTAAGGATCTGTATGCCAAATTAGCAACATGAAAAGCACGTTAGTATAACTTAGAACGCCTTACAACTCATAAGAACACCTTACATCACCGTACGAAACCTTAAAACTCCATAATAAACCTAAGGAATCTGTACGAGTCCTTTAAACATCGTATGACAACTTAAGACATCTTAAGACTCTGTATGCCAAATTAGCAACATGAAAAGAACATTAGTATAATTTAGGACGCCTTACAACTCATTAGAACACCTTACATCACCGTATGAAACCTTAAAACTCCATAATAAACCTAATGAATCCGTACGTGTCCTTTAAACATCGTACGACAGCTTAAGACATCTTAAGGTTCTGTATGCGAAATTAGCAACATGAAAAGAACGTTAGTATAATTTTAGGACGCCTTACAACTCATTAGAACACCTTACATCACCGTATGAAACCTTAAAACTTCATAATAAACCTAATGAATCCGTACGTGTCCTTTAAACATCGTACGACAGCTTAAGACATCTTAAGGTTCTGTATGCCAAATTAGCAACATGAAAAGCACGTTAGTATAATTTAGGACGCCTTACAACTCATAAGAACACCTTACATCACCGTACGAAACCTTAAAAATCCATAATAAACCTAATGAATCCGTACGAGTCCTTTAAACATCGTACGACAACTTAAGACATCTTAAGGATCTGTATGCCAAATTAGTAACATGAAAAGCACGTTAGTATAATTTAGGTCGCCTTACAACTCATAAGAACACCTTACATCACCGTACGAAACCTTAAAACTCCATAATAAACCTAATGAATCTGTACGAGTCCTTTAAACATCGTATGACAACTTAAGACATCTTAAGACTCTGTATGCCAAATTAGCAACATGAAAAGAACATTAGTATAATTTAGGACGCCTTACAACTCATTAGAACACCTTACATCACCGTATGAAACCTTAAAACTCCATAATAAACCTAATGAATCCGTACGTGTCCTTTAAACATCGTACGACAGCTTAAGACATCTTAAGGTTCTGTATGCCAAATTAGCAACATGAAAAGAACGTTAGTATAATTTTAGGACGCCTTACAACTCATTAGAACACCTTACATCACCGTATGAAACCTTAAAACTTCATAATAAACCTAATGAATCCGTACGTGTCCTTTAAACATCGTACGACAGCTTAAGACATCTTAAGGTTCTGTATGCCAAATTAGCAACATGAAAAGCACGTTAGTATAATTTAGGACGCCTTACAACTCATAAGAACACCTTACATCAACGTACGAAACCTTAAAAATCCATAATAAACCTAATGAATCCGTACGAGTCCTTTGAACATCGTATGACTACTTAAGACATCTTAAAGATCTGTATGCCAAATTAGCAACATGAAAAGCACGTTAGTATAATTTAGGACGCCTTACAACTCATAAGAACACCTTACATCACCGTACGAAACCTTAGAACTCCATAATAAACCTAATGAATCTGTACGAGTCCTTTAAACATCGTATGACAACTTAAGACATCTTAAGACTCTGTATGCCAAATTAGCAACATGAAAAGAACGTTAGTATAATTTAGGACGCCTTATAACTCATTTGAACACCTTACATCACCGTATGAAACCTTAAAACTCCATAATAAACCTAATGAATCCGTACGTGTCCTTTAAACATCGTACGACAGCTTAAGACATCTTAAGGATCTGTATGCCAAATTAGCAACATGAAAAGCACGTTAGTATAATTTAGAACGCCTTACAACTCCTAAGAACACCTTGCATCACCGTACGAAACCTTAAAACTCCATAATAAACCTAATGAATCCGTACGAGTCCTTTAAACATCGTACGACAGCTTAAGACATCTTAAGGCTCTGTATGCCAAATTAGCAACATGAAAAGCACGTTAGTAAAATTTAAGACGCCTTACAACTCCTAAGAACACCTTACATCACCGTACGAAACCTTAAAACTCCATAATAAACCTAATGAATCCGTACGAGTCCTTTAAACATCGTACGACAAGATAAGACATCTTAAGGCTCTGTATGCCAAATTAGCAACATGAAAAGCACGTTAGTATAATTTAGAACGCCTTACAACTCATAAGAACACCTTACATCACCGTACGAAACCTTAAAACTCCATAATAAACCTAATGAATCCGTACGAGTCCTTTGAACATCGTATGACTACTTAAGACATCTTAAAGATCTGTATGCCAAATTAGCAACATGAAAAGCACGTTAGTATAATTTAGGACGCCTTACAACTCATAAGAACACCTTACATCACCGTACGAAACCTTAGAACTCCATAATAAACCTAATGAATCCGTACGAGTCCTTTAAACATCGTACGATAACTTAAGACATCTTAAGGCTCTGTATGCCAAATTAACAACATGAAAAGCACGTTAGTATAATTTAGAACGCCTTACAACTCATAAGAACACCTTACATCACCGTACGAAACCTTAAAACTCCATAATAAACCTAATGAATCTGTACAAGTCCTTTAAACATCGTATGACAGCTTAAGACATCTTAAGACTCTGTATGCCAAATTAGCAACATGAAAAGAACGTTAGTATAATTTAGGACGCCTTACAACTCATTAGAACACCTTACATCACCGTATGAAACCTTAAAACTCCATAATAAACCTAATGAATCCGAACGTGTCCTTTAAACATCGTACGACAGCTTAAGACATCTTAAGGATCTGTATGCCAAATTAGCAACATGAAAAGCACGTTAGTATAATTTAGAACGCCTTACAACTCCTAAGAACACCTTACATCACCGTACGAAACCTTAAAACTCCATAATAAACCTAATGAATCCGTACGAGTCCTTTAAACATCGTACGACAAGATAAGACATCTTAAGGCTCTGTATGCCAAATTAGCAACATGAAAAGCACGTTAGTAAAATTTAAGACGCCTTACAACTCCTAAGGACACCTTACATCGCCGTACGAAACCTTAAAAGTCCATAATAAACCTAATGAATCCGTACGAGTCCTTTAAACATCGTACGACAACTTAAGACATCTTAAGGCTCTGTATGCCAAATTAGTAACATGAAAAGCACGTTAGTATAATTTAGGTCGCCTTACAACTCATAAGAACACCTTACATCACCGTACGAAACCTTAAAACTCCATAATAAACCTAATGAATCTGTACGAGTCCTTTAAACATCGTATGACAACTTAAGACATCTTAAGACTCTGTATGCCAAATTAGCAACATGAAAAGAACATTAGTATAATTTAGGACGCCTTACAACTCATTAGAACAACTTACATCACCGTATGAAACCTTAAAACTCCATAATAAACCTAATGAATCCGTACGTGTCCTTTAAACATCGTACGACAGCTTAAGACATCTTAAGGTTCTGTATGCCAAATTAGCAACATGAAAAGAACGTTAGTATAATTTTAGGACGCCTTACAACTCATTAGAACACCTTACATCACCGTATGAAACCTTAAAACTTCATAATAAACCTAATGAATCCGTACGTGTCCTTTAAACATCGTACGACAGCTTAAGACATCTTAAGGTTCTGTATGCCAAATTAGCAACATGAAAAGCACGTTAGTATAATTTAGGACGCCTTACAACTCATAAGAACACCTTACATCAACGTACGAAACCTTAAAAATCCATAATAAACCTAATGAATCCGTACGAGTCCTTTGAACATCGTATGACTACTTAAGACATCTTAAAGATCTGTATGAGAAATTAGCAACATGAAAAGCACGTTAGTATAATTTAGGACGCCTTACAACTCATAAGAACACCTTACATCAACGTACGAAACCTTAAAAATCCATAATAAACCTAATGAATCCGTACGAGTCCTTTGAACATCGTATGACTACTTAAGACATCTTAAAGATCTGTATGCCAAATTAGCAACATGAAAAGCACGTTAGTATAATTTAGGACGCCTTACAACTCATAAGAACACCTTACATCACCGTACGAAACCTTAGAACTCCATAATAAACCTAATGAATCTGTACGAGTCCTTTAAACATCGTATGACAACTTAAGACATCTTAAGACTCTGTATGCCAAATTAGCAACATGAAAAGAACGTTAGTATAATTTAGGACGCCTTATAACTCATTTGAACACCTTACATCACCGTATGAAACCTTAAAACTCCATAATAAACCTAATGAATCCGTACGTGTCCTTTAAACATCGTACGACAGCTTAAGACATCTTAAGGATCTGTATGCCAAATTAGCAACATGAAAAGCACGTTAGTATAATTTAGAACGCCTTACAACTCCTAAGAACACCTTACATCACCGTACGAAACCTTAAAACTCCATAATAAACCTAATGAATCCGTACGAGTCCTTTAAACATCGTACGACAGCTTAAGACATCTTAAGGCTCTGTATGCCAAATTAGCAACATGAAAAGCACGTTAGTAAAATTTAAGACGCCTTACAACTCCTAAGAACACCTTACATCACCGTACGAAACCTTAAAACTCCATAATAAACCTAATGAATCCGTACGAGTCCTTTAAACATCGTACGACAAGATAAGACATCTTAAGGCTCTGTATGCCAAATTAGCAACATGAAAAGCACGTTAGTATAATTTAGAACGCCTTACAACTCATAAGAACACCTTACATCACCGTACGAAACCTTAAAACTCCATAATAAACCTAATGAATCCGTACGAGTCCTTTGAACATCGTATGACTACTTAAGACATCTTAAAGATCTGTATGCCAAATTAGCAACATGAAAAGCACGTTAGTATAATTTAGGACGCCTTACAACTCATAAGAACACCTTACATCACCGTACGAAACCTTAGAACTCCATAATAAACCTAATGAATCCGTACGAGTCCTTTAAACATCGTACGATAACTTAAGACATCTTAAGGCTCTGTATGCCAAATTAACAACATGAAAAGCACGTTAGTATAATTTAGAACGCCTTACAACTCATAAGAACACCTTACATCACCGTACGAAACCTTAAAACTCCATAATAAACCTAATGAATCTGTACAAGTCCTTTAAACATCGTATGACAGCTTAAGACATCTTAAGACTCTGTATGCCAAATTAGCAACATGAAAAGAACGTTAGTATAATTTAGGACGCCTTACAACTCATTAGAACACCTTACATCACCGTATGAAACCTTAAAACTCCATAATAAACCTAATGAATCCGAACGTGTCCTTTAAACATCGTACGACAGCTTAAGACATCTTAAGGATCTGTATGCCAAATTAGCAACATGAAAAGCACGTTAGTATAATTTAGAACGCCTTACAACTCCTAAGAACACCTTACATCACCGTACGAAACCTTAAAACTCCATAATAAACCTAATGAATCCGTACGAGTCCTTTAAACATCGTACGACAAGATAAGACATCTTAAGGCTCTGTATGCCAAATTAGCAACATGAAAAGCACGTTAGTAAAATTTAAGACGCCTTACAACTCCTAAGGACACCTTACATCGCCGTACGAAACCTTAAAAGTCCATAATAAACCTAATGAATCCGTACGAGTCCTTTAAACATCGTACGACAACTTAAGACATCTTAAGGCTCTGTATGCCAAATTAGTAACATGAAAAGCACGTTAGTATAATTTAGGTCGCCTTACAACTCATAAGAACACCTTACATCACCGTACGAAACCTTAAAACTCCATAATAAACCTAATGAATCTGTACGAGTCCTTTAAACATCGTATGACAACTTAAGACATCTTAAGACTCTGTATGCCAAATTAGCATCATGAAAACAACATTAGTATAATTTAGGACGCCTTACAACTCATTAGAACACCTTAGATCACCGTATGAAACCTTAAAACTCCATAATAAACCTAATGAATCCGTACGTGTCCTTTAAACATCGTACGACAGCTTAAGACATCTTAAGGTTCTGTATGCCAAATTAGCAACATGAAAAGAACGTTAGTATAATTTTAGGACGCCTTACAACTCATTAGAACACCTTACATCACCGTATGAAACCTTAAAACTTCATAATAAACCTAATGAATCCGTACGTGTCCTTTAAACATCGTACGACAGCTTAAGACATCTTAAGGTTCTGTATGCCAAATTAGCAACATGAAAAGCACGTTAGTATAATTTAGGACGCCTTACAACTCATAAGAACACCTTACATCAACGTACGAAACCTTAAAAATCCATAATAAACCTAATGAATCCGTACGAGTCCTTTGAACATCGTATGACTACTTAAGACATCTTAAAGATCTGTATGAGAAATTAGCAACATGAAAAGCACGTTAGTATAATTTAGGACGCCTTACAACTCATAAGAACACCTTACATCACCGTACGAAACCTTAGAACTCCATAATAAACCTAATGAATCTGTACGAGTCCTTTAAACATCGTATGACAACTTAAGACATCTTAAGACTCTGTATGCCAAATTAGCAACATGAAAAGAACGTTAGTATAATTTAGGACGCCTTATAACTCATTTGAACACCTTACATCACCGTATGAAACCTTAAAACTCCATAATAAACCTAATGAATCCGTACGTGTCCTTTAAACATCGTACGACAGCTTAAGACATCTTAAGGATCTGTATGCCAAATTAGCAACATGAAAAGCACGTTAGTATAATTTAGAACGCCTTACAACTCCTAAGAACACCTTATATCACCGTATGAAACCTTAAAACTCCATAATAAACCTAATGAATCCGTACGAGTCGTTTAAACATCGTACGACAGCTTAAGACATCTTAAGGCTCTGTATGCCAAATTAGCAACATGAAAAGCACGTTAGTAAAATTTAAGACGCCTTACAACTCCTAAGAACACCTTACATCACCGTACGAAACCTTAAAACTCCATAATAAACCTAATGAATCCGTACGAGTCCTTTAAACATCGTACGACAAGATAAGACATCTTAAGGCTCTGTATGCCAAATTAGCAACATGAAAAGCACGTTAGTATAATTTAGAACGCCTTACAACTCATAAGAACACCTTACATCACCGTACGAAACCTTAAAACTCCATAATAAACCTAATGAATCCGTACGAGTCCTTTGAACATCGTATGACTACTTAAGACATCTTAAAGATCTGTATGCCAAATTAGCAACATGAAAAGCACGTTAGTATAATTTAGGACGCCTTACAACTCATAAGAACACCTTACATCACCGTACGAAACCTTAGAACTCCATAATAAACCTAATGAATCCGTACGAGTCCTTTAAACATCGTACGATAACTTAAGACATCTTAAGGCTCTGTATGCCAAATTAACAACATGAAAAGCACGTTAGTATAATTTAGAACGCCTTACAACTCATAAGAACACCTTACATCACCGTACGAAACCTTAAAACTCCATAATAAACCTAATGAATCTGTACAAGTCCTTTAAACATCGTATGACAGCTTAAGACATCTTAAGACTCTGTATGCCAAATTAGCAACATGAAAAGAACGTTAGTATAATTTAGGACGCCTTACAACTCATTAGAACACCTTACATCACCGTATGAAACCTTAAAACTCCATAATAAACCTAATGAATCCGAACGTGTCCTTTAAACATCGTACGACAGCTTAAGACATCTTAAGGATCTGTATGCCAAATTAGCAACATGAAAAGCACGTTAGTATAATTTAGAACGCCTTACAACTCCTAAGAACACCTTACATCACCGTACGAAACCTTAAAACTCCATAATAAACCTAATGAATCCGTACGAGTCCTTTAAACATCGTACGACAAGATAAGACATCTTAAGGCTCTGTATGCCAAATTAGCAACATGAAAAGCACGTTAGTAAAATTTAAGACGCCTTACAACTCCTAAGGACACCTTACATCGCCGTACGAAACCTTAAAAGTCCATAATAAACCTAATGAATCCGTACGAGTCCTTTAAACATCGTACGACAACTTAAGACATCTTAAGGCTCTGTATGCCAAATTAGCAACATGAAAAGCACGTTAGTATAATTTAGAACGCCTTACAACTCATAAGAACACCTTACATCGCCGTACGAAACTTTAAAACTCCATAATAAACCTAATGAATCCGTACGAGTCCTTTAAACATCGTACGACAACTTAAGACATCTTAAGGCTCTGTATGCCAAATTAGCAACATGAAAAGCACGTTAGTATAATTTAGAACGCCTTACAACTCATAAGAACACCTTACATCACCGTACGAAACCTTAGAACTCCATAAAAAACCTAATGAATCCGTACGAGTCCTTTAAACATTGTACGATAACTTAAGACATCTTAAGGCTCTGTATGCCAAATTAACAACATGAAAAGCACGTTAGTATAATTTAGAACGCCTTACAACTCATAAGAACACCTTACATCACCGTACGAAACCTTAAAACTCCATAATAAACCTAATGAATCTGTACGAGTCCTTTAAACATCGTATGACAACTTAAGACATCTTAAGACTCTGTATGCCAAATTAGCAACATGAAAAGAACGTTAGTATAATTTAGGACGCCTTACAACTCATTAGAACACCTTACATCACTGTATGAAACCTTAAAACTCTATAATAAACCTAATGAATCCGTACGTGTCCTTTAAACATCGTACGACAGCTTAAGACATCTTAAGGATCTGTATGCCAAATTAGCAACATGAAAAGCACGTTAGTATAATTTAGAACGCCTTACAACTCCTAAGAACACCTTACATCACCGTACGAAACCTTAAAACTCCATAATAAACCTAATGAATCCGTACGAGTCCTTTAAACATCGTACGACAAGATAAGACATCTTAAGGCTCTGTATGCCAAATTAGCAACATGAAAAGCACGTTAGTAAAATTTAAGACGCCTTACAACTCCTAAGGACACCTTACATCGCCGTACGAAACCTTAAAAGTCCATAATAAACCTAATGAATCCGTACGAGTCCTTTAAACATCGTACGACAACTTAAGACATCTTAAGGCTCTGTATGCCAAATTAGCAACATGAAAAGCACGTTAGTATAATTTAGAACGCCTTACAACTCATAAGAACACCTTACATCGCCGTACGAAACTTTAAAACTCCATAATAAACCTAATGAATCCGTACGAGTCCTTTAAACATCGTACGACAACTTAAGACATCTTAAGGATCTGTATGCCAAATTAGCAACATGAAAAGCACGTTAGTATAATTTAGGTCGCCTTACAACTCATAAGAACACCTTACATCACCGTACGAAACCTTAAAACTCCATAATAAACCTAATGAATCTGTATGAGTCCTTTGAACATCGTATGACAACTTAAGACATCTTAAGACTCTGTCTGCCAAATTAGCAACATGAAAAGAACGTTAGTATAATTTAGGACGCCTTACAACTCATTAGAACACCTTACATCACCGTATGAAACCTTAAAACTCCATAATAAACCTAATGAATCCGTACGTGTCCTTTAAACATCGTACGACAGCTTAAGACATCTTAAGGATCTGTATGCCAAATTAGCAACATGAAAAGCAGGTTAGTATAATTTAGGTCGCCTTACAACTCATAAGAACACCTTACATCACCGTACGAAACCTTAAAACTCCATAATAAACCTAATGAATCCGTACGAGTCCTTTAAACATCGTATGACAACTTAAGACATCTTAAGGCTCTGTATGCCAAATTAGCAACATGAAAAGCACGTTAGTATAATTTAGAACGCCTTACAACTCCTAAGAACACCTTACATCACCGTACGAAACCTTAAAACTCCATAATAAACCTAATGAATCCGTACGAGTCCTTTGAACATCGTACGACAACATAAGACATCTTAAGGCTCTGTATGCCAAATTAGCAACATGAAAAGCACGTTAGTATAATTTAGAACGCCTTACAACTCCTAAGAACACCTTACATCACCGTACGAAACCTTAAAACTCCATAATAAACCTAATGAATCCGTACGAGTCCTTTAAACATCGTACGACAACTTAAGACATCTTAAGGCTCTGTATGCCAAATTAGCAACATGAAAAGCACGTTAGTATAATTTAGAACGCCTTACAACTCATAAGAACACCTTACATCGCCGTACGAAACTTTAAAACTCCATAATAAACCTAATGAATCCGTACGAGTCCTTTAAACATCGTACGACAACTTAAGACATCTTAAGGATCTGTATGCCAAAGTAGCAACATGAAAAGCACGTTAGTATAATTTAGGTCGCCTTACAACTCATAAGAACACCTTACATCACCGTACGAAACCTTAAAACTCCATAATAAACCTAATGAATCTGTATGAGTCCTTTGAACATCGTATGACAACTTAAGACATCTTAAGACTCTGTATGCCAAATTAGCAACATGAAAAGAACGTTAGTATAATTTAGGACGCCTTACAACTCATTAGAACACCTTACATCACCGTATGAAACCTTAAAACTCCATAATAAACCTAATGAATCCGTACGTGTCCTTTAAACATCGTACGACAGCTTAAGACATCTTAAGGATCTGTATGCCAAATTAGCAACATGAAAAGCAGGTTAGTATAATTTAGGTCGCCTTACAACTCATAAGAACACCTTACATCACCGTACGAAACCTTAAAACTCCATAATAAACCTAATGAATCCGTACGAGTCCTTTAAACATCGTATGACAACTTAAGACATCTTAAGGCTCTGTATGCCAAATTAGCAACATGAAAAGCACGTTAGTATAATTTAGAACGCCTTACAACTCCTAAGAACACCTTACATCACCGTACGAAACCTTAAAACTCCATAATAAACCTAATGAATCCGTACGAGTCCTTTGAACATCGTACGACAACATAAGACATCTTAAGGCTCTGTATGCCAAATTAGCAACATGAAAAGCACGTTAGTATAATTTAGAACGCCTTACAACTCCTAAGAACACCTTACATCACCGTACGAAACCTTAAAACTCCATAATAAACCTAATGAATCCGTACGAGTCCTTTAAACATCGTACGACAAGATAAGACATCTTAAGGCTCTGTATGCCAAATTAGCAACATGAAAAGCACGTTAGTAAAATTTAAGACGCCTTACAACTCCTAAGGATACCTTACATCGCCGTACGAAACCTTAGAACTCCATAATAAACCTAATGAATCCGTACGAGTCCTTTAAACATCATACGATAACTTAAGACACCTTAAGGCTCTATATGCCAAATTAGCAACATGAAAAGCACGTTAGTATAATTTAGAACGCCTTACAACTCATAAGAACACCTTACATCACCGTACGAAACCTTAAAACTCCATAATAAACCTAATGAATCCGTACGAGTCCTTTGAACATCGTATGACTACTTAAGACATCTTAAAGATCTGTATGCCAAATTAGCAACATGAAAAGCACGTTAGTATAATTTAGGACGCCTTACAACTCATAAGAACACCTTACATCACCGTACGAAACCTTAGAACTCCATAATAAACCTAATGAATCTGTATGAGTCCTTTGAACATCGTATGACAACTTAAGACATCTTAAGACTCTGTATGCCAAATTAGCAACAAGAAAAGCACGTTAGTATAATTTAGAACGCCTTACAACTCATAAGAACACCTTACATCACCGTACGAAACCTTAAAACTCCATAATAAACCTAATGAATCCGTACGAGTCCTTTAAACATCGTACGACAACATAAGACATCTTAAGGCTCTGTATGCCAAATTAGCAACATGAAAAGCACGTTAGTATAATTTAGAACGCCTTACAACTCCTAAGAACACCTTACATCACCGTACGAAACCTTAAAACTCCATAATAAACCTAATGAATCTGTACGAGTCCTTTGAACATCTTATAACAACTTAAGACATCTTAAGACTCTGTATGCCAAATTAGCAACATGAAAAGAACGTTAGTATAATTTAGGACGCCTTACAACTCATTAGAACACCTTACATCACCGTATGAAACTTTAAAACTCCATAATAAACCTAATGAATCCGTACGAGTCCTTTAAACATCGTACGACAGCTTACAACATCTTAAGGATCTGTATGCCAAATTAGCAACATGAAAAGCACGTTAGTATAATTTAGGACGCCTTACAACTCATAAGAACACCTTACATCACAGTACGAAACCTTAAAACTCCATAATAAACCTAATGAATCCGTACGAGTCCTTTAAACATCGTACGATAACTTAAGACATCTTAAGGCTCTGTATGCCAAATTAGCAACATGAAAAGCACGTTAGTATAATTTAGAACGCCTTACAACTCCTAAGAACACCCTACATCACCGTACGAAACCTTAAAACTCCATAATAAACCTAATGAATCCGTACGAGTCCTTTAAACATCGTACGATAACTTAAGACATCTTAAGGCTCTGTATGCCAAATTAGCAACATGAAAAGCACGTTAGTATAATTTAGAATGCCTTACAACTCCTAAGAACACCTTACATCACCGTACGAAACCTTAAAACTCCATAATAAACCTAATGAATCCGTACGAGTCCTTTAAACATCGTACGACAACAAAAGACATCTTAAGGCTCTGTATGCCAAATTAGCAACATGAAAAGCACGTTAGTATAATTTAGAACGCCTTACAACTCCTAAGAACACCTTACATCACCGTCTGAAACCTTAAAACTCCATAATAAACCTAATGATTCCGTACGAGTCCTTTAAACATCGTACGATAACTTAAGACATCTTAAAGCTCTGTATGCCAAATTAGCAACATGAAAAGCACGTTAGTATAATTTAGAACGCCTTACAACTCCTAAGAACACCTTACATCACCGTACGAAACCATAAAACACCATAATAAACCTAATGAATCCGTACGAGTCCTTTAAACATCGTACGACAACATAAGACATCTTAAGGCTCTGTATGCCAAATTAGCAACAAGAAAAGCACGTTAGTATAATTTAGAACGCCTTACAACTCATTAGAACACCTTACATCACCGTACGAAACCTTAAAACTCCATAATAAACCTAATGAATCCGTACGAGTCCTTTAAACATCGTACGACAACATAAGACATCTTAAGGCTCTGTATGCCAAATTAGCAACATGAAAAGCACGTTAGTATAATTTAGAACGCCTTACAACTCCTAAGAACACCTTACATCACCGTACGAATCCTTAAAACTCCATAATAAACCTAATGAATCTGTACGAGTCCTTTGAACATCTTATAACAACTTAAGACATCTTAAGACTCTGTATGCCAAATTAGCAACATGAAAAGAACGTTAGTATAATTTAGGACGCCTTACAACTCATTAGAACACCTTACATCACCGTATGAAACTTTAAAACTCCATAATAAACCTAATGAATCCGTACGAGTCCTTTAAACATCGTACGACAGCTTACAACATCTTAAGGATCTGTATGCCAAATTAGCAACATGAAAAGCACGTTAGTATAATTTAGGACGCCTTACAACTCATAAGAACACCTTACATCACAGTACGAAACCTTAAAACTCCATAATAAACCTAATGAATCCGTACGAGTCCTTTAAACATCGTACGATAACTTAAGACATCTTAAGGCTCTGTATGCCAAATTAGCAACATGAAAAGCACGTTAGTATAATTTAGAACGCCTTACAACTCCTAAGAACACCTTACATCACCGTACGAAACCATAAAACACCATAATAAACCTAATGAATCCGTACGAGTCCTTTAAACATCGTACGACAACATAAGACATCTTAAGGCTCTGTATGCCAAATTAGCAACAAGAAAAGCACGTTAGTATAATTTAGAACGCCTTACAACTCATTAGAACACCTTACATCACCGTACGAAACCTTAAAACTCCATAATAAACCTAATGAATCCGTACGAGTCCTTTAAACATCGTACGACAACATAAGACATCTTAAGGCTCTGTATGCCAAATTAGCAACATGAAACGCACGTTAATATAATTTAGAACGCATTTCAACTCCTAAGAACACCTTACATCACCGTACGAAACCTTAAAACTCCATAATAAACCTAATGAATCTGTACGAGTCCTTTAAACATCTTATAACAACTTAAGACATCTTAAGACTCTGTATGCCAAATTAGCAACATGAAAAGAACGTTAGTATAATTTAGGACGCCTTACAACTCATTAGAACACCTTACATCACCGTATGAAACTTTAAAACTCCATAATAAACCTAATGAATCCGTACGAGTCCTTTAAACATCGTACGACAGCTTACAACATCTTAAGGATCTGTATGCCAAATTAGCAACATGAAAAGCACGTTAGTATAATTTAGGACGCCTTACAACTCATAAGAACACCTTACATCACAGTACGAAACCTTAAAACTCCATAATAAACCTAATGAATCCGTACGAGTCCTTTAAACATCGTACGATAACTTAAGACATCTTAAGGCTCTGTATGCCAAATTAGCAACATGAAAAGCACGTTAGTATAATTTAGAACGCCTTACAACTCCTAAGAACACCTTACATCACCGTACGAAACCTTAAAACTCCATAATAAACCTAATGAATCCGTACGAGTCCTTTAAACATCGCACGACAACATAAGACATCTTAAGGCTCTGTATGCCAAATTAGCAACATGAAAAGCACGTTAGTATAATTTAGAACGCCTTACAACTCCTAAGAACACCTTACATCACCGTACGAAACCTTAAAACTCCATAATAAACCTAATGAATCCGTACGAGTCCTTTAAACATCGTACGACAACAAAAGACATCTTAAGGCTCTGTATGCCAAATTAGCAACAAGAAAAGCACTTTAGTATAATTTAGAACGCCTTACAACTCATAAGAACACCTTACATCACCGTACGAAACCTTAAAACTCCATAATAAACCTAATGAATCTGTACGAGTCCTTTGAACATCTTATAACAACTTAAGACATCTTAAGACTCTGTATGCCAAATTAGCAACATGAAAAGCACGTTAGTATAATTTAGAACGCCTTACAACTCCTAAGAACACCTTACATCACCGTACGAATCCTTAAAACTCCATAATAAACCTAATGAATCTGTACGAGTCCTTTGAACATCTTATAACAACTTAAGACATCTTAAGACTCTGTATGCCAAATTAGCAAAATGAAAAGAACGTTAGTATAATTTAGGACGCCTTACAACTCGTTAGAACACCTTACATCACCGTATGAAACTTTAAAACTCCATAATAAACCTAATGAATCCGTACGAGTCCTTTAAACATCGCACGACAACATAAGACATCTTAAGGCTCTGTATGCCAAATTAGCAACATGAAAAGCACGTTAGTATAATTTAGAACGCCTTACAACTCCTAAGAACACCTTACATCACCGTACGAAACCTTAAAACTCCATAATAAACCTAATGAATCCGTACGAGTCCTTTAAACATCGTACGACAACAAAAGACATCTTAAGGCTCTGTATGTCAAATTAGCAACAAGAAAAGCACGTTAGTATAATTTAGAACGCCTTACAACTCATAAGAACACCTTACATCACCGTACGAAACCTTAAAACTCCATAATAAACCTAATGAATCTGTACGAGTCCTTTGAACATCTTATAACAACTTAAGACATCTTAAGACTCTGTATGCCAAATTAGCAACATGAAAAGCACGTTAGTATAATTTAGAACGCCTTACAACTCCTAAGAACACCTTACATCACCGTACGAATCCTTAAAACTCCATAATAAACCTAATGAATCTGTACGAGTCCTTTGAACATCTTATAACAACTTAAGACATCTTAAGACTCTGTATGCCAAATTAGCAACATGAAAAGAACGTTAGTATAATTTAGGACGCCTTACAACTCATTAGAACACCTTACATCACCGTATGAAACTTTAAAACTCCATAATAAACCTAATGAATCCGTACGAGTCCTTTAAACATCGTACGACAGCTTACAACATCTTAAGGATCTGTATGCCAAATTAGCAACATGAAAAGCACGTTAGTATAATTTAGGACGCCTTACAACTCATAAGAACACCTTACATCACCGTATGAAACTTTAAAACTCCATAATAAACCTAATGAATCCGTACGAGTCCTTTAAACATCGTACGACAGCTTACAACATCTTAAGGCTCTGTATGCCAAATTAGCAACATGAAAAGCACGTTAGTATAATTTAGAACGCCTTACAACTCCTAAGAACACCTTACATCACCGTACGAAACCTTAAAACTCCATAATAAACCTAATGAATCCGTACGAGTCCTTTAAACATCGCACGACAACATAAGACATCTTAAGGCTCTGTATGCCAAATTAGCAACATGAAAAGCACGTTAGTATAATTTAGAACGCCTTACAACTCCTAAGAACACCTTACATCACCGTACGAAACCTTAAAACTCCATAATAAACCTAATGAATCCGTACGAGTCCTTTAAACATCGTACGACAACATAAGACATCTTAAGGCTCTGTATGCCAAATTAGCAACATGAAAAGAACGTTAGTATAATTTAGGACGCCTTACAACTCATTAGAACACCTTACATCACCGTATGAAACTTTAAAACTCCATAATAAACCTAATGAATCCGTACGAGTCCTTTAAACATCGTACGACAGCTTACAACATCTTAAGGATCTGTATGCCAAATTAGCAACATGAAAAGCACGTTAGTATAATTTAGGACGCCTTACAACTCATAAGAACACCTTACATCACAGTACGAAACCTTAAAACTCCATAATAAACCTAATGAATCCGTACGAGTCCTTTAAACATCGTACGATAACTTAAGACATCTTAAGGCTCTGTATGCCAAATTAGCAACATGAAAAGCACGTTAGTATAATTTAGAACGCCTTACAACTCCTAAGAACACCTTACATCACCGTACGAAACCATAAAACACCATAATAAACCTAATGAATCCGTACGAGTCCTTTAAACATCGTACGACAACATAAGACATCTTAAGGCTCTGTATGCCAAATTAGCAACAAGAAAAGCACGTTAGTATAATTTAGAACGCCTTACAACTCATTAGAACACCTTACATCACCGTACGAAACCTTAAAACTCCATAATAAACCTAATGAATCCGTACGAGTCCTTTAAACATCGTACGACAACATAAGACATCTTAAGGCTCTGTATGCCAAATTAGCAACATGAAACGCACGTTAATATAATTTAGAACGCATTTCAACTCCTAAGAACACCTTACATCACCGTACGAAACCTTAAAACTCCATAATAAACCTAATGAATCTGTACGAGTCCTTTAAACATCTTATAACAACTTAAGACATCTTAAGACTCTGTATGCCAAATTAGCAACATGAAAAGAACGTTAGTATAATTTAGGACGCCTTACAACTCATTAGAACACCTTACATCACCGTATGAAACTTTAAAACTCCATAATAAACCTAATGAATCCGTACGAGTCCTTTAAACATCGTACGACAGCTTACAACATCTTAAGGATCTGTATGCCAAATTAGCAACATGAAAAGCACGTTAGTATAATTTAGGACGCCTTACAACTCATAAGAACACCTTACATCACAGTACGAAACCTTAAAACTCCATAATAAACCTAATGAATCCGTACGAGTCCTTTAAACATCGTACGATAACTTAAGACATCTTAAGGCTCTGTATGCCAAATTAGCAACATGAAAAGCACGTTAGTATAATTTAGAACGCCTTACAACTCCTAAGAACACCTTACATCACCGTACGAAACCTTAAAACTCCATAATAAACCTAATGAATCCGTACGAGTCCTTTAAACATCGCACGACAACATAAGACATCTTAAGGCTCTGTATGCCAAATTAGCAACATGAAAAGCACGTTAGTATAATTTAGAACGCCTTACAACTCCTAAGAACACCTTACATCACCGTACGAAACCTTAAAACTCCATAATAAACCTAATGAATCCGTACGAGTCCTTTAAACATCGTACGACAACAAAAGACATCTTAAGGCTCTGTATGCCAAATTAGCAACAAGAAAAGCACTTTAGTATAATTTAGAACGCCTTACAACTCATAAGAACACCTTACATCACCGTACGAAACCTTAAAACTCCATAATAAACCTAATGAATCTGTACGAGTCCTTTGAACATCTTATAACAACTTAAGACATCTTAAGACTCTGTATGCCAAATTAGCAACATGAAAAGCACGTTAGTATAATTTAGAACGCCTTACAACTCCTAAGAACACCTTACATCACCGTACGAATCCTTAAAACTCCATAATAAACCTAATGAATCTGTACGAGTCCTTTGAACATCTTATAACAACTTAAGACATCTTAAGACTCTGTATGCCAAATTAGCAAAATGAAAAGAACGTTAGTATAATTTAGGACGCCTTACAACTCGTTAGAACACCTTACATCACCGTATGAAACTTTAAAACTCCATAATAAACCTAATGAATCCGTACGAGTCCTTTAAACATCGCACGACAACATAAGACATCTTAAGGCTCTGTATGCCAAATTAGCAACATGAAAAGCACGTTAGTATAATTTAGAACGCCTTACAACTCCTAAGAACACCTTACATCACCGTACGAAACCTTAAAACTCCATAATAAACCTAATGAATCCGTACGAGTCCTTTAAACATCGTACGACAACAAAAGACATCTTAAGGCTCTGTATGTCAAATTAGCAACAAGAAAAGCACGTTAGTATAATTTAGAACGCCTTACAACTCATAAGAACACCTTACATCACCGTACGAAACCTTAAAACTCCATAATAAACCTAATGAATCTGTACGAGTCCTTTGAACATCTTATAACAACTTAAGACATCTTAAGACTCTGTATGCCAAATTAGCAACATGAAAAGCACGTTAGTATAATTTAGAACGCCTTACAACTCCTAAGAACACCTTACATCACCGTACGAATCCTTAAAACTCCATAATAAACCTAATGAATCTGTACGAGTCCTTTGAACATCTTATAACAACTTAAGACATCTTAAGACTCTGTATGCCAAATTAGCAACATGAAAAGAACGTTAGTATAATTTAGGACGCCTTACAACTCATTAGAACACCTTACATCACCGTATGAAACTTTAAAACTCCATAATAAACCTAATGAATCCGTACGAGTCCTTTAAACATCGTACGACAGCTTACAACATCTTAAGGATCTGTATGCCAAATTAGCAACATGAAAAGCACGTTAGTATAATTTAGGACGCCTTACAACTCATAAGAACACCTTACATCACCGTATGAAACTTTAAAACTCCATAATAAACCTAATGAATCCGTACGAGTCCTTTAAACATCGTACGACAGCTTACAACATCTTAAGGCTCTGTATGCCAAATTAGCAACATGAAAAGCACGTTAGTATAATTTAGAACGCCTTACAACTCCTAAGAACACCTTACATCACCGTACGAAACCTTAAAACTCCATAATAAACCTAATGAATCCGTACGAGTCCTTTAAACATCGCACGACAACATAAGACATCTTAAGGCTCTGTATGCCAAATTAGCAACATGAAAAGCACGTTAGTATAATTTAGAACGCCTTACAACTCCTAAGAACACCTTACATCACCGTACGAAACCTTAAAACTCCATAATAAACCTAATGAATCCGTACGAGTCCTTTAAACATCGTACGACAACAAAAGACATCTTAAGGCTCTGTATGCCAAATTAGCAACAAGAAAAGCACGTTAGTATAATTTAGAACGCCTTACAACTCATAAGAACACCTTACATCACCGTACGAAACCTTAAAACTCCATAATAAACCTAATGAATCCGTACGAGTCCTTTAAACATCGTACGACAACAAAAGACATCTTAAGGCTCTGTATGCCAAATTAGCAACAAGAAAAGCACGTTAGTATAATTTAGAACGCCTTACAACTCATAAGAACACCTTACATCACCGTACGAAACCTTAAAACTCCATAATAAACCTAATGAATCCGTACGAGTCCTTTAAACATCGTACGACAACAAAAGACATCTTAAGGCTCTGTATGCCAAATTAGCAACAAGAAAAGCATGTTAGTATAATTTAGGACGCCTTACAACTCATAAGAACACCTTACATCACCGTACGAAACCTTAAAACTCCATAATAAACCTAATGAATCCGTACGAGTCCTTTAAACATCGCACGACAACATAAGACATCTTAAGGCTCTGTATGCCAAATTAGCAACAAGAAAAGCACGTTAGTATAATTTAGAACGCCTTACAACTCATAAGAACACCTTACATCACCGTACGAAACCTTAAAACTCCATAATAAACCTAATGAATCCGTACGAGTCCTTTAAACATCGCACGACAACATAAGACATCTTAAGGCTCTGTATGCCAAATTAGCAACAAGAAAAGCACGTTAGTATAATTTAGAACGCCTTACAACTCCTAAGAACACCTTACATCACCGTACGAAACCTTAAAACTCCATAATAAACCTAATGAATCTGTACGAGTCCTTTGAACATCTTATAACAACTTAAGACATCTTAAGACTCTGTATGCCAAATTAGCAACATGAAAAGCACGTTAGTATAATTTAGAACGCCTTACAACTCCTAAGAACACCTTACATCACCGTACGAATCCTTAAAACTCCATAATAAACCTAATGAATCTGTACGAGTCCTTTGAACATCTTATAACAACTTAAGACATCTTAAGACTCTGTATGCCAAATTAGCAACATGAAAAGAACGTTAGTATAATTTAGGACGCCTTACAACTCATTAGAACACCTTACATCACCGTATGAAACTTTAAAACTCCATAATAAACCTAATGAATCCGTACGAGTCCTTTAAACATCGTACGACAGCTTACAACATCTTAAGGATCTGTATGCCAAATTAGCAACATGAAAAGCACGTTAGTATAATTTAGGACGCCTTACAACTCATAAGAACACCTTACATCACCGTATGAAACTTTAAAACTCCATAATAAACCTAATGAATCCGTACGAGTCCTTTAAACATCGTACGACAGCTTACAACATCTTAAGGATCTGTATGCCAAATTAGCAACATGAAAAGCACGTTAGTATAATTTAGGACGCCTTACAACTCATAAGAACACCTTACATCACAGTACGAAACCTTAAAACTCCATAATAAACCTAATGAATCCGTACGAGTCCTTTAAACATCGTACGATAACTTAAGACATCTTAAGGCTCTGTATGCCAAATTAGCAACATGAAAAGCACGTTAGTATAATTTAGAACGCCTTACAACTCCTAAGAACACCTTACATCACCGTACGAAACCTTAAAACTCCATAATAAACCTAATGAATCTGTACGAGTCCTTTGAACATCTTATAACAACTTAAGACATCTTAAGACTCTGTATGCCAAATTAGCAACATGAAAAGCACGTTAGTATAATTTAGAACGCCTTACAACTCCTAAGAACACCTTACATCACCGTACGAATCCTTAAAACTCCATAATAAACCTAATGAATCTGTACGAGTCCTTTGAACATCTTATAACAACTTAAGACATCTTAAGACTCTGTATGCCAAATTAGCAACATGAAAAGAACGTTAGTATAATTTAGGACGCCTTACAACTCATTAGAACACCTTACATCACCGTATGAAACTTTAAAACTCCATAATAAACCTAATGAATCCGTACGAGTCCTTTAAACATCGTACGACAGCTTACAACATCTTAAGGATCTGTATGCCAAATTAGCAACATGAAAAGCACGTTAGTATAATTTAGGACGCCTTACAACTCATAAGAACACCTTACATCACCGTATGAAACTTTAAAACTCCATAATAAACCTAATGAATCCGTACGAGTCCTTTAAACATCGTACGACAGCTTACAACATCTTAAGGATCTGTATGCCAAATTAGCAACATGAAAAGCACGTTAGTATAATTTAGGACGCCTTACAACTCATAAGAACACCTTACATCACAGTACGAAACCTTAAAACTCCATAATAAACCTAATGAATCCGTACGAGTCCTTTAAACATCGTACGATAACTTAAGACATCTTAAGGCTCTGTATGCCAAATTAGCAACATGAAAAGCACGTTAGTATAATTTAGAACGCCTTACAACTCCTAAGAACACCTTACATCACCGTACGAAACCTTAAAACTCCATAATAAACCTAATGAATCCGTACGAGTCCTTTAAACATCGCACGACAACATAAGACATCTTAAGGCTCTGTATGCCAAATTAGCAACATGAAAAGCACGTTAGTATAATTTAGAACGCCTTACAACTCCTAAGAACACCTTACATCACCGTACGAAACCTTAAAACTCCATAATAAACCTAATGAATCCGTACGAGTCCTTTAAACATCGTACGACAACAAAAGACATCTTAAGGCTCTGTATGCCAAATTAGCAACAAGAAAAGCACGTTAGTATAATTTAGAACGCCTTACAACTCATAAGAACACCTTACATCACCGTACGAAACCTTAAAACTCCATAATAAACCTAATGAATCCGTACGAGTCCTTTAAACATCGTACGACAACAAAAGACATCTTAAGGCTCTGTATGCCAAATTAGCAACAAGAAAAGCACGTTAGTATAATTTAGAACGCCTTACAACTCATAAGAACACCTTACATCACCGTACGAAACCTTAAAACTCCATAATAAACCTAATGAATCCGTACGAGTCCTTTAAACATCGTACGACAACAAAAGACATCTTAAGGCTCTGTATGCCAAATTAGCAACAAGAAAAGCACGTTAGTATAATTTAGAACGCCTTACAACTCATAAGAACACCTTACATCACCGTACGAAACCTTAAAACTCCATAATAAACCTAATGAATCCGTACGAGTCCTTTAAACATCGCACGACAACATAAGACATCTTAAGGCTCTGTATGCCAAATTAGCAACAAGAAAAGCACGTTAGTATAATTTAGAACGCCTTACAACTCATAAGAACACCTTACATCACCGTACGAAACCTTAAAACTCCATAATAAACCTAATGAATCCGTACGAGTCCTTTAAACATCGCACGACAACATAAGACATCTTAAGGCTCTGTATGCCAAATTAGCAACATGAAACGCACGTTAGTATAATTTAGAACGCCTTACAACTCCTAAGAACACCTTACATCACCGTACGAAACCTTAAAACTCCATAATAAACCTAATGAATCTGTACGAGTCCTTTGAACATCTTATAACAACTTAAGACATCTTAAGACTCTGTATGCCAAATTAGCAACATGAAAAGAACGTTAGTATAATTTAGGACGCCTTACAACTCATTAGAACACCTTACATCACCGTATGAAACTTTAAAACTCCATAATAAACCTAATGAATCCGTACGAGTCCTTTAAACATCGTACGACAGCTTACAACATCTTAAGGATCTGTATGCCAAATTAGCAACATGAAAAGCACGTTAGTATAATTTAGGACGCCTTACAACTCATAAGAACACCTTACATCACAGTACGAAACCTTAAAACTCCATAATAAACCTAATGAATCCGTACGAGTCCTTTAAACATCGTACGATAACTTAAGACATCTTAAGGCTCTGTATGCCAAATTAGCAACATGAAAAGCACGTTAGTATAATTTAGAACGCCTTACAACTCCTAAGAACACCTTACATCACCGTACGAAACCTTAAAACTCCATAATAAACCTAATGACTCCGTACGAGTCCTTTAAACATCGCACGACAACATAAGACATCTTAAGGCTCTGTATGCCAAATTAGCAACATGAAAAGCACGTTAGTATAATTTAGAACGCCTTACAACTCCTAAGAACACCTTACATCACCGTACGAAACCTTAAAACTCCATAATAAACCTAATGAATCCGTACGAGTCCTTTAAACATCGTACGACAACAAAAGACATCTTAAGGCTCTGTATGCCAAATTAGCAACAAGAAAAGCACGTTAGTATAATTTAGAACGCCTTACAACTCATAAGAACACCTTACATCACCGTACGAAACCTTAAAACTCCATAATAAACCTAATGAATCCGTACGAGTCCTTTAAACATCGCACGACAACATAAGACATCTTAAGGCTCTGTATGCCAAATTAGCAACATGAAACGCACGTTAGTATAATTTAGAACGCCTTACAACTCCTAAGAACACCTTACATCACCGTACGAAACCTTAAAACTCCATAATAAACCTAATGAATCTGTACGAGTCCTTTGAACATCTTATAACAACTTAAGACATCTTAAGACTCTGTATGCCAAATTAGCAACATGAAAAGAACGTTAGTATAATTTAGGACGCCTTAAAACTCATTAGAACACCTTACATGACCGTATGAAACTTTAAAACTCCATAATAAACCTAATGAATCCGTACGAGTCCTTTAAACATCGTACGACAGCTTACAACATCTTAAGGATCTGTATGCCAAATTAGCAACAAGAAAAGCACGTTAGTATAATTTAGAACGCCTTACAACTCATAAGAACACCTTACATCACCGTACGAAACCTTAAAACTCCATAATAAACCTAATGAATCCGTACGAGTCCTTTAAACATCGTACGACAACAAAAGACATCTTAAGGCTCTGTATGCCAAATTAGCAACAAGAAAAGCACGTTAGTATAATTTAGAACGCCTTACAACTCATAAGAACACCTTACATCACCGTACGAAACCTTAAAACTCCATAATAAACCTAATGAATCCGTACGAGTCCTTTAAACATCGCACGACAACATAAGACATCTTAAGGCTCTGTATGCCAAATTAGCAACAAGAAAAGCACGTTAGTATAATTTAGAACGCCTTACAACTCATAAGAACACCTTACATCACCGTACGAAACCTTAAAACTCCATAATAAACCTAATGAATCCGTACGAGTCCTTTAAACATCGCACGACAACATAAGACATCTTAAGGCTCTGTATGCCAAATTAGCAACATGAAACGCACGTTAGTATAATTTAGAACGCCTTACAACTCCTAAGAACACCTTACATCACCGTACGAAACCTTAAAACTCCATAATAAACCTAATGAATCTGTACGAGTCCTTTGAACATCTTATAACAACTTAAGACATCTTAAGACTCTGTATGCCAAATTAGCAACATGAAAAGAACGTTAGTATAATTTAGGACGCCTTACAACTCATTAGAACACCTTACATCACCGTATGAAACTTTAAAACTCCATAATAAACCTAATGAATCCGTACGAGTCCTTTAAACATCGTACGACAGCTTACAACATCTTAAGGATCTGTATGCCAAATTAGCAACATGAAAAGCACGTTAGTATAATTTAGGACGCCTTACAACTCATAAGAACACCTTACATCACAGTACGAAACCTTAAAACTCCATAATAAACCTAATGAATCCGTACGAGTCCTTTAAACATCGTACGATAACTTAAGACATCTTAAGGCTCTGTATGCCAAATTAGCAACATGAAAAGCACGTTAGTATAATTTAGAACGCCTTACAACTCCTAAGAACACCTTACATCACCGTACGAAACCTTAAAACTCCATAATAAACCTAATGAATCCGTACGAGTCCTTTAAACATCGCACGACAACATAAGACATCTTAAGGCTCTGTATGCCAAATTAGCAACATGAAAAGCACGTTAGTATAATTTAGAACGCCTTACAACTCCTAAGAACACCTTACATCACCGTACGAAACCTTAAAACTCCATAATAAACCTAATGAATCCGTACGAGTCCTTTAAACATCGTACGACAACAAAAGACATCTTAAGGCTCTGTATGCCAAATTAGCAACAAGAAAAGCACGTTAGTATAATTTAGAACGCCTTACAACTCATAAGAACACCTTACATCACCGTACGAAACCTTAAAACTCCATAATAAACCTAATGAATCCGTACGAGTCCTTTAAACATCGCACGACAACATAAGACATCTTAAGGCTCTGTATGCCAAATTAGCAACATGAAACGCACGTTAGTATAATTTAGAACGCCTTACAACTCCTAAGAACACCTTACATCACCGTACGAAACCTTAAAACTCCATAATAAACCTAATGAATCTGTACGAGTCCTTTGAACATCTTATAACAACTTAAGACATCTTAAGACTCTGTATGCCAAATTAGCAACATGAAAAGAACGTTAGTATAATTTAGGACGCCTTAAAACTCATTAGAACACCTTACATGACCGTATGAAACTTTAAAACTCCATAATAAACCTAATGAATCCGTACGAGTCCTTTAAACATCGTACGACAGCTTACAACATCTTAAGGATCTGTATGCCAAATTAGCAACATGAAAAGCACGTTAGTATAATTTAGGACGCCTTACAACTCATAAGAACACCTTACATCACAGTACGAAACCTTAAAACTCCATAATAAACCTAATGAATCCGTACGAGTCCTTTAAACATCGTACGATAACTTAAGACATCTTAAGGCTCTGTATGCCAAATTAGCAACATGAAAAGCACGTTAGTATAATTTAGAACGCCTTACAACTCCTAAGAACACCCTACATCACCGTACGAAACCTTAAAACTCCATAATAAACCTAATGAATCCGTACGAGTCCTTTAAACATCGTACGATAACTTAAGACATCTTAAGGCTCTGTATGCCAAATTAGCAACATGAAAAGCACGTTAGTATAATTTAGAATGCCTTACAACTCCTAAGAACACCTTACATCACCGTACGAAACCTTAAAACTCCATAATAAACCTAATGAATCCGTACGAGTCCTTTAAACATCGTACGACAACAAAAGACATCTTAAGGCTCTGTATGCCAAATTAGCAACATGAAAAGCACGTTAGTATAATTTAGAACGCCTTACAACTCCTAAGAACACCTTACATCATCGTCTGAAACCTTAAAACTCCATAATAAACCTAATGATTCCGTACGAGTCCTTTAAACATCGTACGATAACTTAAGACATCTTAAAGCTCTGTATGCCAAATTAGCAACATGAAAAGCACGTTAGTATAATTTAGAACGCCTTACAACTCCTAAGAACACCTTACATCACCTTACGAAACCTTAAAACACCATAATAAACCTAATGAATCCGTACGAGTCCTTTAAACATCGTACGACAACATAAGACATCTTAAGGCTCTGTATGCCAAATTAGCAACAAGAAAAGCACGTTAGTATAATTTAGAACGCCTTACAACTCATAAGAACACCTTACATCACCGTACGAAACCTTAAAACTCCATAATAAACCTAATGAATCCGTACGAGTCCTTTAAACATCATACGACAACATAAGACATCTTAAGGCTCTGTATGCCAAATTAGCAACATGAAAAGCACGTTAGTATAATTTAGAACGCCTTACAACTCCTAAGAACACCTTACATCACCGTACGAAACCTTAAAACTCCATAATAAACCTAATGAATCCGTACGAGTCCTTTAAACATCGTACGATAAATTAAGACATCTTAAGGCTCTGTATGCCAAATTAGAAACATGAAAAGCACGTTAGTATAATTTAGAACGCCTTACAACTCCTAAGAACACCTTACATCACCGTACGAAACCTTAAAACTCCATAATAAACCTAATGAATCCGTACGAGTCCTTTAAACATCGCACGACAACATAAGACATCTTAAGGCTCTGTATGCCAAATTAGCAACATGAAAAGCACGTTAGTATAATTTAGAACGCCTTACAACTCCTAAGAACACCTTACATCACCGTACGAAACCTTAAAACTCCATAATAAACCTAATGAATCCGTACGAGTCCTTTAAACATCGTACAACAACAAAAGACATCTTAAGGCTCTGTATGCCAAATTAGCAACAAGAAAAGCACGTTAGTATAATTTAGAACGCCTTACAACTCATAAGAACACCTTACATCACCGTACGAAACCTTAAAACTCCATAATAAACCTAATGAATCCGTACGAGTCCTTTAAACATCGCACGACAACATAAGACATCTTAAGGCTCTGTATGCCAAATTAGCAACATGAAACGCACGTTAGTATAATTTAGAACGCCTTACAACTCCTAAGAACACCTTACATCACCGTACGAAACCTTAAAACTCCATAATAAACCTAATGAATCTGTACGAGTCCTTTGAACATCTTATAACAACTTAAGACATCTTAAGACTCTGTATGCCAAATTAGCAACATGAAAAGAACGTTAGTATAATTTAGGACGCCTTACAACTCATTAGAACACCTTACATCACCGTATGAAACTTTAAAACTCCATAATAAACCTAATGAATCCGTACGAGTCCTTTAAACATCGTACGACAGCTTACAACATCTTAAGGATCTGTATGCCAAATTAGCAACATGAAAAGCACGTTAGTATAATTTAGGACCCCTTACAACTCATAAGAACTCCTTACATCACAGTACGAAACCTTAAAACTCCATAATAAACCTAATGAATCCGTACGAGTCCTTTAAACATCGTACGATAACTTAAGACATCTTAAGGCTCTGTATGCCAAATTAGCAACATGAAAAGCACGTTAGTATAATTTAGAACGCCTTACAACTCCTAAGAACACCTTACATCACCGTACGAAACCTTAAAACTCCATAATAAACCTAATGAATCCGTACGAGTCCTTTAAACATCGCACGACAACATAAGACATCTTAAGGCTCTGTATGCCAAATTAGCAACATGAAAAGCACGTTAGTATAATTTAGAACGCCTTACAACTCCTAAGAACACCTTACATCACCGTACGAAACCTTAAAACTCCATAATAAACCTAATGAATCCGTACGAGTCCTTTAAACATCGTACGACAACAAAAGACATCTTAAGGCTCTGTATGCCAAATTAGCAACAAGAAAAGCACGTTAGTATAATTTAGAACGCCTTACAACTCATAAGAACACCTTACATCACCGTACGAAACCTTAAAACTCCATAATAAACCTAATGAATCCGTACGAGTCCTTTAAACATCGCACGACAACATAAGACATCTTAAGGCTCTGTATGCCAAATTAGCAACATGAAACGCACGTTAGTATAATTTAGAACGCCTTACAACTCCTAAGAACACCTTACATCACCGTACGAAACCTTAAAACTCCATAATAAACCTAATGAATCTGTACGAGTCCTTTGAACATCTTATAACAACTTAAGACATCTTAAGACTCTGTATGCCAAATTAGCAACATGAAAAGAACGTTAGTATAATTTAGGACGCCTTAAAACTCATTAGAACACCTTACATGACCGTATGAAACTTTAAAACTCCATAATAAACCTAATGAATCCGTACGAGTCCTTTAAACATCGTACGACAGCTTACAACATCTTAAGGATCTGTATGCCAAATTAGCAACATGAAAAGCACGTTAGTATAATTTAGGACGCCTTACAACTCATAAGAACACCTTACATCACAGTACGAAACCTTAAAACTCCATAATAAACCTAATGAATCCGTACGAGTCCTTTAAACATCGTACGATAACTTAAGACATCTTAAGGCTCTGTATGCCAAATTAGCAACATGAAAAGCACGTTAGTATAATTTAGAACGCCTTACAACTCCTAAGAACACCCTACATCACCGTACGAAACCTTAAAACTCCATAATAAACCTAATGAATCTGTACGAGTCCTTTAAACATCGTACGATAACTTAAGACATCTTAAGGCTCTGTATGCCAAATTAGCAACATGAAAAGCACGTTAGTATAATTTAGAATGCCTTACAACTCCTAAGAACACCTTACATCACCGTACGAAACCTTAAAACTCCATAATAAACCTAATGAATCCGTACGAGTCCTTTAAACATCGTACGACAACAAAAGACATCTTAAGGCTCTGTATGCCAAATTAGCAACATGAAAAGCACGTTAGTATAATTTAGAACGCCTTACAACTCCTAAGAACACCTTACATCATCGTCTGAAACCTTAAAACTCCATAATAAACCTAATGATTCCGTACGAGTCCTTTAAACATCGTACGATAACTTAAGACATCTTAAAGCTCTGTATGCCAAATTAGCAACATGAAAAGCACGTTAGTATAATTTAGAACGCCTTACAACTCCTAAGAACACCTTACATCACCGTACGAAACCTTAAAACACCATAATAAACCTAATGAATCCGTACGAGTCCTTTAAACATCGTACGACAACATAAGACATCTTAAGGCTCTGTATGCCAAATTAGCAACAAGAAAAGCACGTTAGTATAATTTAGAACGCCTTACAACTCATAAGAACACCTTACATCACCGTACGAAACCTTAAAACTCCATAATAAACCTAATGAATCCGTACGAGTCCTTTAAACATCATACGACAACATAAGACATCTTAAGGCTCTGTATGCCAAATTAGCAACATGAAAAGCACGTTAGTATAATTTAGAACGCCTTACAACTCCTAAGAACACCTTACATCACCGTACGAAACCTTAAAACTCCATAATAAACCTAATGAATCCGTACGAGTCCTTTAAACATCGTACGATAAATTAAGACATCTTAAGGTTCTGTATGCCAAATTAGAAACATGAAAAGCACGTTAGTATAATTTAGAACGCCTTACAACTCCTAAGAACACCTTACATCACCGTACGAAACCTTAAAACTCCATAATAAACCTAATGAATCCGTACGAGTCCTTTAAACATCGCACGACAACATAAGACATCTTAAGGCTCTGTATGCCAAATTAGCAACATGAAAAGCACGTTAGTATAATTTAGAACGCCTTACAACTTCTAAGAACATCTTACATCACCGTACGAAACCTTAAAACTCCATAATAAACCTATTGTATTCGTATGAGTCGTTTGATCATCGTACGACATCTTAGGACATCTTACGACTCTTTATGCCACATTAGCAACTCGAAAAGAACGTTAGTAAAATTTAAGACGCCTTACAACTCCTATGGACACCTTACATCGCCGTACGAAACCTTAAAAGTCCATAATAAACCTAATGAATCCGTACGAGTCCTTTAAACATCGTATGACTACTTAAGACATCTTAAGGCTCTGTATGCCAAATTAGCAACATGAAAAGCACGTCAGTATAATTTAGAACGCCTTACAACTCATAAGAACACCTTATATCACCGTACGAAACCTTAAAACTCCATAATAAACCTAATGAATCTGTACGAGTCCTTTGAACATCTTATAACAACTTAAGACATCTTAAGACTCTGTATGCCAAATTAGCAACATGAAAAGAACGTTAGTATAATTTAGGACGCCTTACAACTCATTAGAACACCTTACATCACCGTATGAAACTTTAAAACTCCATAATAAACCTAATGAATCCGTACGAGTCCTTTAAACATCGTACGACAGCTTACAACATCTTAAGGATCTGTATGCCAAATTAGCAACATGAAAAGCACGTTAGTATAATTTAGGACGCCTTACAACTCATAAGAACACCTTACATCACAGTACGAAACCTTAAAACTCCATAATAAACCTAATGAATCCGTACGAGTCCTTTAAACATCGTACGATAACTTAAGACATCTTAAGGCTCTGTATGCCAAATTAGCAACATGAAAAGCACGTTAGTATAATTTAGAACGCCTTACAACTCCTAAGAACACCTTACATCACCGTACGAAACCTTAAAACTCCATAATAAACCTAATGAATCCGTACGAGTCCTTTAAACATCGTACGATAACTTAAGACATCTTAAGGCTCTGTATGCCAAATTAGCAACATGAAAAGCACGTTAGTATAATTTAGAACGCCTTACAACTCCTAAGAACACCTTACATCACCGTACGAAACCTTAAAACTCCATAATAAACCTAATGAATCCGTACGAGTCCTTTAAACATCGTACGACAACAAAAGACATCTTAAGGCTCTGTATGCCAAATTAGCAACATGAAAAGCACGTTAGTATAATTTAGAACGCCTTACAACTCCTAAGAACACCTTACATCACCGTCTGAAACCTTAAAACTCCATAATAAACCTAATGAATCCGTACGAGTCCTTTAAACATCGTACGATAACTTAAGACATCTTAAGGCTCTGTATGCCAAATTAGCAACATGAAAAGCACGTTAGTATAATTTAGAACGCCTTACAACTCCTAAGAACACCTTACATCACCGTACAAAACCTTAAAACACCATAATAAACCTAATGAATCCGTACGAGTCCTTTAAACATCGTACGACAACATAAGACATCTTAAGGCTCTGTATGCCAAATTAGCAACAAGAAAAGCACGTTAGTATAATTTAGAACGCCTTACAACTCATAAGAACACCTTACATCACCGTACGAAACCTTAAAACTCCATAATAAACCTAATGAATCCGTACGAGTCCTTTAAACATCGCACGACAACATAAGACATCTTAAGGCTCTGTATGCCAAATTAGCAACATGAAAAGCACGTTAGTATAATTTAGAACGCCTTACAACTTCTAAGAACATCTTACATCACCGTACGAAACCTTAAAATTCCATAATAAACCTATTGTATTCGTACGAGTTGTTTGATCATCGTACGACATCTTAGGACATCTTACGACTCTTTATGCCACATTAGCAACTCGAAAAGAACGTTAGTAAAATTTAAGACGCCTTACAACTCCTAAGGACACCTTACATCGCCGTACGAAACCTTAAAACTCCATAATAAACCTAATGAATCCGTACGAGTCCTTTAAACATCGTACGACAACATAAGACATCTTAAGGCTCTGTATGCCAAATTAGCAACATGAAAAGCACGTTAGTATAATTTAGAACGCCTTACAACTCCTAAGAACACCTTACATCACCGTACGAAACCTTAAAACTCCATAATAAACCTAATGAATCCGTACGAGTCCTTTAAACATCGTACGATAACTTAAGACATCTTAAGGCTCTGTATGCCAAATTAGCAACATGAAAAGCACGTTAGTATAATTTAGGACGCCTTACAACTCATAAGAACACCTTACATCACAGTACGAAACCTTAAAACTCCATAATAAACCTAATGAATCCGTACGAGTCCTTTAAACATCGTACGATAACTTAAGACATCTTAAGGCTCTGTATGCCAAATTAGCAACATGAAAAGCATGTTAGTATAATTTAGAACGCCTTACAACTCCTAAGAACACCTTACATCACCGTACGAAACCTTAAAACTCCATAATAAACCTAATGAATCCGTACGAGTCCTTTAAACATCGTACGATAACTTAAGACATCTTAAGGCTCTGTATGCCAAATTAGCAACATGAAAAGCACGTTAGTATAATTTAGAACGCCTTACAACTCCTAAGAACACCTTACATCACCGTACGAAACCTTAAAACTCCATAATAAACCAAATGAATCCGTACGAGTCCTTTAAACATCGTACGACAACAAAAGACATCTTAAGGCTCTGTATGCCAAATTAGCAACATGAAAAGCACGTTAGTATAATTTAGAACGCCTTACAACTCCTAAGAACACCTTACATCACCGTCTGAAACCTTAAAACTCCAAAATAAACCTAATGATTCCATACGAGTCCTTTAAACATCGTACGATAACTTAAGACATCTTAAGGCTCTGTATGCCAAATTAGCAACATGAAAAGCACGTTAGTATAATTTAGAACGCCTTACAACTCCTAAGAACACCTTACATCACCGTACGAAACCTTAAAACACCATAATAAACCTAATGAATCCGTACGAGTCCTTTAAACATCGTACGACAACATAAGACATCTTAAGGCTCTGTATGCCAAATTAGCAACAAGAAAAGCACGTTAGTATAATTTAGAACGCCTTACAACTCATAAGAACACCTTACATCACCGTACGAAACTTAAAACTCCATAATAAACCTAATGAATCCGTACGAGTCCTTTAAACATCGCACGACAACATAAGACATCTTAAGGCTCTGTATGCCAAATTAGCAACATGAAAAGCACGTTAGTATAATTTAGAACGCCTTACAACTTCTAAGAACATCTTACATCACCGTACGAAACCTTAAAATTCCATAATAAACCTATTGTATTCGTACGAGTCGTTTGATCATCGTACGACATCTTAGGACATCTTACGACTCTTTATGCCACATTAGCAACTCGAAAAGAACGTTAGTAAAATTTAAGACGCCTTACAACTCCTAAGGACACCTTACATCGCCGTACGAAACCTTAAAACTCCATAATAAACCTAATGAATCCGTACGAGTCCTTTAAACATCGTACGACAACATAAGACATCTTAAGGCTCTGTATGCCAAATTAGCAACATGAAAAGCACGTTAGTATAATTTAGAACGCCTTACAACTCCTAAGAACACCTTACATCACCGTACGAAACCTTAAAACTCCATAATAAACCTAATGAATCCGTACGAGTCCTTTAAACATCGTACGATAACTTAAGACATCTTAAGGCTCTGTATGCCAAATTAGCAACATGAAAAGCACGTTAGTATAATTTAGGACGCCTTACAACTCATAAGAACACCTTACATCACAGTACGAAACCTTAAAACTCCATAATAAACCTAATGAATCCGTACGAGTCCTTTAAACATCGTACGATAACTTAAGACCTCTTAAGGCTCTGTATGCCAAATTAGCAACATGAAAAGCATGTTAGTATAATTTAGAACGCCTTACAACTCCTAAGAACACCTTACATCACCGTACGAAACCTTAAAACTCCATAATAAACCTAATGAATCCGTACGAGTCCTTTAAACATCGTACGATAACTTAAGACATCTTAAGGCTCTGTATGCCAAATTAGCAACATGAAAAGCACGTTAGTATAATTTAGAACGCCTTACAACTCCTAAGAACACCTTACCTCACCGTACGAAACCTTAAAACTCCATAATAAACCTAATGAATCCGTACGAGTCCTTTAAACATCGTACGACAACAAAAGACATCTTAAGGCTCTGTATGCCAAATTAGCAACATGAAAAGCACGTTAGTATAATTTAGAACGCCTTACAACTCCTAAGAACACCTTACATCACCGTCTGAAACCTTAAAACTCCAAAATAAACCTAATGATTCCATACGAGTCCTTTAAACATCGTACGATAACTTAAGACATCTTAAGGCTCTGTATGCCAAATTAGCAACATGAAAAGCACGTTAGTATAATTTAGAACGCCTTACAACTCCTAAGAACACCTTACATCACCGTACGAAACCTTAAAACACCATAATAAACCTAATGAATCCGTACGAGTCCTTTAAACATCGTACGACAACATAAGACATCTTAAGGCTCTGTATGCCAAATTAGCAACAAGAAAAGCACGTTAGTATAATTTAGAACGCCTTACAACTCATAAGAACACCTTACATCACCGTACGAAACCTTAAAACTCCATAATAAACCTAATGAATCCGTACGAGTCCTTTAAACATCGTACGACAACATAAGACATCTTAAGGCTCTGTATGCCAAATTAGCAACATGAAAAGCACGTTAGTATAATTTTAAAACGCCTTACAACTCCTAAGAACACCTTACATCACCGTACGAAACCTTAAAACTCCATAATAAACATAATGAATCCGTACGAGTCCTTTAAACATCGTACGATAACTTAAGACATCTTAAGGCTCTGTATGCCAAATTAGCAACATGAAAAGCACGTTAGTATAATTTAGAACGCCTTACAACTCCTAAGAACACCTTACATCACCGTACGAAACCTTAAAACTCCATAATAAACCTAATGAATCCGTACGAGTCCTTTAAACATCGCACGACAACATAAGACATCTTAAGGGTCTGTATGCCAAATTAGCAACATGAAAAGCACGTTAGTATAATTTAGAACGCCTTACAACTTCTAAGAACATCTTACATCACCGTACGAAACCTTAAAACTCCATAATAAACCTATTGTATTCGTACGAGTCGTTTGATCATCGTACGACATCTTAGGACATCTTACGACTCTTTATGCCACATTAGCAACTCGAAAAGAACGTTAGTAAAATTTAAGACGCCTTACAACTCCTAAGGACACCTTACATCGCCGTACGAAACCTTAAAAGTCCATAATAAACCTAATGAATCCGTACGAGTCCTTTAAACATCGTACGACAACTTACAACATCTTAAGGATCTGTATGCCAAATTAGCAACATGAAAAGCACGTTAGTATAATTTAGAACGCCTTACAACTCCTAAGAACACCTTACATCACCGTACGAAACCTTAAAACTCCATAATAAACCTAATGAATCCGTACGAGTCCTTTAAACATCGTACGACAACAAAAGACATCTTAAGGCTCTGTATGCCAAATTAGCAACATGAAAAGCACGTTAGTATAATTTAGAACGCCTTACAACTCCTAAGAACACCTTACATCACCGTCTGAAACCTTAAAACTCCATAATAAACCTAATGAATCCGTACGACTCCTTTAAACATCGTACGACTACTTAAGACATCTTAAGGATCTATATGCCAAATTAGCAACATGAAAAGCACGTTAGTATAATTTAGAACGCCTTACAACTCCTAAGAACACCTTACATCACCGTCTGAAACCTTAAAACTCCATAATAAACCTAATGATTCCATACGAGTCCTTTAAACATCGTACGATAACTTAAGACATCTTAAGGCTCTGTATGCCAAATTAGCAACATGAAAAGCACGTTAGAATAATTTAGAACGCCTTACAACTCCTAAGAACACCTTACATCACCGTACGAAACCTTAAAACACCATAATAAACCTAATGAATCCGTACGAGTCCTTTAAACATCGTACGACAACATAAGACATCTTAAGGCTCTGTATGCCAAATTAGCAACAAGAAAAGCACGTTAGTATAATTTAGAACGCCTTACAACTCATAAGAACACCTTACATCACCGTACGAAACCTTAAAACTCCATAATAAACCTAATGAATCCGTACGAGTCCTTTAAACATCGCACGACAACATAAGACATCTTAAGGCTCTGTATGCCAAATTAGCAACATGAAAAGCACGTTAGTATAATTTAGAACGCCTTACAACTTCTAAGAACATCTTACATCACCGTACGAAACCTTAAAATTCCATAATAAACCTATTGTATTCGTACGAGTCGTTTGATCATCGTACGACATCTTAGGACATCTTACGACTCTTTATGTCACATTAGCAACTCGAAAAGAACGTTAGTAAAATTTAAGACGCCTTACAACTCCTAAGGACACCTTACATCGCCGTACGAAACCTTAAAACTCCATAATAAACCTAATGAATCCGTACGAGTCCTTTAAACATCGTACGACAACATAAGACATCTTAAGGCTCTGTATGCCAAATTAGCAACATGAAAAGCACGTTAGTATAATTTAGAACGCCTTACAACTCCTAAGAACACCTTACATCACCGTACGAAACCTTAAAACTCCATAATAAACCTAATGAATCCGTACGAGTCCTTTAAACATCGTACGATAACTTAAGACATCTTAAGGCTCTGTATGCCAAATTAGCAACATGAAAAGCACGTTAGTATAATTTAGGACGCCTTACAACTCATAAGAACACCTTACATCACAGTACGAAACCTTAAAACTCCATAATAAACCTAATGAATCCGTACGAGTCCTTTAAACATCGTACGATAACTTAAGACCTCTTAAGGCTCTGTATGCCAAATTAGCAACATGAAAAGCATGTTAGTATAATTTAGAACGCCTTACAACTCCTAAGAACACCTTACATCACCGTACGAAACCTTAAAACTCCATAATAAACCTAATGAATCCGTACGAGTCCTTTAAACATCGTACGATAACTTAAGACATCTTAAGGCTCTGTATGCCAAATTAGCAACATGAAAAGCACGTTAGTATAATTTAGAACGCCTTACAACTCCTAAGAACACCTTACATCACCGTACGAAACCTTAAAACTCCATAATAAACCTAATGAATCCGTACGAGTCCTTTAAACATCGTACGACAACAAAAGACATCTTAAGGCTCTGTATGCCAAATTAGCAACATGAAAAGCACGTTAGTATAATTTAGAACGCCTTACAACTCCTAAGAACACCTTACATCACCGTCTGAAACCTTAAAACTCCAAAATAAACCTAATGATTCCATACGAGTCCTTTAAACATCGTACGATAACTTAAGACATCTTAAGGCTCTGTATGCCAAATTAGCAACATGAAAAGCACGTTAGTATAATTTAGAACGCCTTACAACTCCTAAGAACACCTTACATCACCGTACGAAACCTTAAAACACCATAATAAACCTAATGAATCCGTACGAGTCCTTTAAACATCGTACGACAACATAAGACATCTTAAGGCTCTGTATGCCAAATTAGCAACAAGAAAAGCACGTTAGTATAATTTAGAACGCCTTACAACTCATAAGAACACCTTACATCACCGTACGAAACCTTAAAACTCCATAATAAACCTAATGAATCCGTACGAGTCCTTTAAACATCGCACGACAACATAAGACATCTTAAGGCTCTGTATGCCAAATTAGCAACATGAAAAGCACGTTAGTATAATTTAGAACGCCTTACAACTTCTAAGAACATCTTACATCACCGTACGAAACCTTAAAATTCCATAATAAACCTATTGTATTCGTACGAGTCGTTTGATCATCGTACGACATCTTAGGACATCTTACGACTCTTTATGCCACATTAGCAACTCGAAAAGAACGTTAGTAAAATTTAAGACGCCTTACAACTCCTAAGGACACCTTACATCGCCGTACGAAACCTTAAAACTCCATAATAAACCTAATGAATCCGTACGAGTCCTTTAAACATCGTACGACAACATAAGACATCTTAAGGCTCTGTATGCCAAATTAGCAACATGAAAAGCACGTTAGTATAATTTAGAACGCCTTACAACTCCTAAGAACACCTTACATCACCGTACGAAACCTTAAAACTCCATAATAAACCTAATGAATCCGTACGAGTCCTTTAAACATCGTACGATAACTTAAGACATCTTAAGGCTCTGTATGCCAAATTAGCAACATGAAACGCACGTTAGTATAATTTAGGACGCCTTACAACTCATAAGAACACCTTACATCACAGTACGAAACCTTAAAACTCCATAATAAACCTAATGAATCCGTACGAGTCCTTTAAACATCGTACGATAACTTAAGACCTCTTAAGGCTCTGTATGCCAAATTAGCAACATGAAAAGCATGTTAGTATAATTTAGAACGCCTTACAACTCCTAAGAACACCTTACATCACCGTACGAAACCTTAAAACTCCATAATAAACCTAATGAATCCGTACGAGTCCTTTAAACATCGTACGATAACTTAAGACATCTTAAGGCTCTGTATGCCAAATTAGCAACATGAAAAGCACGTTAGTATAATTTAGAACGCCTTACAACTCCTAAGAACACCTTACATCACCGTACGAAACCTTAAAACTCCATAATAAACCTAATGAATCCGTACGAGTCCTTTAAACATCGTACGACAACAAAAGACATCTTAAGGCTCTGTATGCCAAATTAGCAACATGAAAAGCACGTTAGTATAATTTAGAACGCCTTACAACTCCTAAGAACACCTTACATCACCGTCTGAAACCTTAAAACTCCAAAATAAACCTAATGATTCCATACGAGTCCTTTAAACATCGTACGATAACTTAAGACATCTTAAGGCTCTGTATGCCAAATTAGCAACATGAAAAGCACGTTAGTATAATTTAGAACGCCTTACAACTCCTAAGAACACCTTACATCACCGTACGAAACCTTAAAACACCATAATAAACCTAATGAATCCGTACGAGTCCTTTAAACATCGTACGACAACATAAGACATCTTAAGGCTCTGTATGCCAAATTAGCAACAAGAAAAGCACGTTAGTATAATTTAGAACGCCTTACAACTCATAAGAACACCTTACATCACCGTACGAAACCTTAAAACTCCATAATAAACCTAATGAATCCGTACGAGTCCTTTAAACATCGTACGACAACATAAGACATCTTAAGGCTCTGTATGCCAAATTAGCAACATGAAAAGCACGTTAGTATAATTTAAAACGCCTTACAACTCCTAAGAACACCTTACATCACCGTACGAAACCTTAAAACTCCATAATAAACCTAATGAATCCGTACGAGTCCTTTAAACATCGTACGATAACTTAAGACATCTTAAGGCTCTGTATGCCAAATTAGCAACATGAAAAGCACGTTAGTATAATTTAGAACGCCTTACAACTCCTAAGAACACCTTACATCACCGTACGAAACCTTAAAACTCCATAATAAACCTAATGAATCCGTACGAGTCCTTTAAACATCGCACGACAACATAAGACATCTTAAGGGTCTGTATGCCAAATTAGCAACATGAAAAGCACGTTAGTATAATTTAGAACGCCTTACAACTTCTAAGAACATCTTACATCACCGTACGAAACCTTAAAACTCCATAATAAACCTATTGTATTCGTACGAGTCGTTTGATCATCGTACGACATCTTAGGACATCTTACGACTCTTTATGCCACATTAGCAACTCGAAAAGAACGTTAGTAAAATTTAAGACGCCTTACAACTCCTAAGGACACCTTACATCGCCGTACGAAACCTTAAAAGTCCATAATAAACCTAATGAATCCGTACGAGTCCTTTAAACATCGTACGACAACTTACAACATCTTAAGGATCTGTATGCCAAATTAGCAACATGAAAAGCACGTTAGTATAATTTAGAACGCCTTACAACTCCTAAGAACACCTTACATCACCGTACGAAACCTTAAAACTCCATAATAAACCTAATGAATCCGTACGAGTCCTTTAAACATCGTACGACAACAAAAGACATCTTAAGGCTCTGTATACCAAATTAGCAACATGAAAAGCACGTTAGTATAATTTAGAACGCCTTACAACTCCTAAGAACACCTTACATCACCGTCTGAAACCTTAAAACTCCATAATAAACCTAATGAATCCGTACGAGTCCTTCAAACATCGTACGATAACTTAAGACATCTTAAGGCTCTGTATGCCAAATTAGCAACATGAAAAGCACGTTAGTATAATTTAGAACGCCTTACAACTCCTAAGAACACCTTACATCACCGTACGAAACCTTAAAACACCATAATAAACCTAATGAATCCGTACGAGTCCTTTAAACATCGTACGACAACATAAGACATCTTAAGGCTCTGTATGCCAAATTAGCAACAAGAAAAGCACGTTAGTATAATTTAGAACGCCTTACAACTCATAAGAACACCTTACATCACCGTACGAAACCTTAAAACTCCATAATAAACCTAATGAATCCGTACGAGTCCTTTAAACATCGTACGACAACATAAGACATCTTAAGGCTCTGTATGCCAAATTAGCAACATGAAAAGCACGTTAGTATAATTTAGATCGCCTTACAACTCCTAAGAACACCTTACATCACCGTACGAAACCTTAAAACTCCATAATAAACCTAATGAATCCGTACGAGCCCTTTAAACATCGCACGACAACATAAGACATCTTAAGGGTCTGTATGCCAAATTAGCAACATGAAAAGCACGTTAGTATAATTTAGAACGCCTTACAACTCCTAAGAACACCTTACGTCACCGTACGAAACCTTAAAACTCCATAATAAACCTAATGAATCCGTACGAGTCCTTTTAACATCGCACGACAACATAAGACATCTTAAGGCTCTGTATGCCAAATTAGCAACATGAAAAGCACGTTAGTATAATTTAGAACGCCTTACAACTCCTAAGAACATCTTACTTCACCGTACGAAACCTTAAAATTCCATAATAAACCTAATGAATCCGTACGAGCCCTTTAAACATCGCACGACAACATAAGACATCTTAAGGCTCTGTATGCCAAATTAGCAACATGAAAAGCACGTTAGTATAATTTAGAACGCCTTACAACTCCTAAGAACACCTTACATCACCGTACGAAACCTTAAAACTCCATAATAAACCTAATGAATCCGTACGAGTCCTTTAAACATCGTACGACAACAAAAGACATCTTAAGGCTCTGTATGCCAAATTAGCAACATGAAAAGCACGTTAGTATAATTTAGAACGCCTTACAACTCCTAAGAACACCTTACATCACCGTCTGAAACCTTAAAACTCCATAATAAACCTAATGAATCCGTACGAGTCCTTTAAACATCGTACGATAACTTAAGACATCTTAAGGCTCTGTATGCCAAATTAGCAACATGAAAAGCACGTTAGTATAATTTAGAACGCCTTACAACTCCTAAGAACACCTTACATCACCGTACGAAACCTTAAAACTCCATAATAAACCTAATGAATCCGTACGAGTCCTTTAAACATCGTACGACAACATAAGACATCTTAAGGCTCTGTATGCCAAATTAGCAACAAGAAAAGCACGTTAGTATAATTTAGAACGCCTTACAACTCATAAGAACACCTTACATCACCGTACGAAACCTTAAAACTCCATAATAAACCTAATGAATCCGTACGAGTCCTTTAAACATCGTACGACAACATAAGACATCTTAAGGCTCTGTATGCCAAATTAGCAACATGAAAAGCACGTTAGTATAATTTAGAACGCCTTACAACTCCTAAGAACACCTTACATCACCGTACGAAACCTTAAAACTCCATAATAAACCTAATGAATCCGTACGAGCCCTTTAAACATCGCACGACAACATAAGACATCTTAAGGGTCTGTATGCCAAATTAGCAACATGAAAAGCACGTTAGTATAATTTAGAACGCCTTACAACTCCTAAGAACACCTTACGTCACCGTACGAAACCTTAAAACTCCATAATAAACCTAATGATTCCATACGAGTCCTTTAAACATCGTACGATAACTTAAGACATCTTAAGGCTCTGTATGCCAAATTAGCAACATGAAAAGCACGTTAGTATAATTTAGAACGCCTTACAACTCCTAAGAACACCTTACATCACCGTACGAAACCTTAAAACTCCATAATAAACCTAATGAATCCGTACGAGCCCTTTAAACATCGCACGACAACATAAGACATCTTAAGGGTCTGTATGCCAAATTAGCAACATGAAAAGCACGTTAGTATAATTTAGAACGCCTTACAACTCCTAAGAACACCTTACGTCACCGTACGAAACCTTAAAACTCCATAATAAACCTAATGATTCCATACGAGTCCTTTAAACATCGTACGATAACTTAAGACATCTTAAGGCTCTGTATGCCAAATTAGCAACATGAAAAGCACGTTAGTATAATTTAGAACGCCTTACAACTCCTAAGAACACCTTACATCACCGTACGAAACCTTAAAACACCATAATAAACCTAATGAATCCGTACGAGTCCTTTAAACATCGTACGACAACATAAGACATCTTAAGGCTCTGTATGCCAAATTAGCAACAAGAAAAGCACGTTAGTATAATTTAGAACGCCTTACAACTCATAAGAACACCTTACATCACCGTACGAAACCTTAAAACTCCATAATAAACCTAATGAATCCGTACGAGTCCTTTAAACATCGTACGACAACATAAGACATCTTAAGGCTCTGTATGCCAAATTAGCAACATGAAAAGCACGTTAGTATAATTTAAAACGCCTTACAACTCCTAAGAACACCTTACATCACCGTACGAAACCTTAAAACTCCATAATAAACCTAATGAATCCGTACGAGTCCTTTAAACATCGTACGACAACAAAAGACATCTTAAGGCTCTGTATGCCAAATTAGCAACATGAAAAGCACGTTAGTATAATTTAGAACGCCTTACAACTCCTAAGAACACCTTACATCACCGTCTGAAACCTTAAAACTCCATAATAAACCTAATGAATCCGTACGAGTCCTTTAAACATCGTACGATAACTTAAGACATCTTAAGGCTCTGTATGCCAAATTAGCAACATGAAAAGCACGTTAGTATAATTTAGAACGCCTTACAACTCCTAAGAACACCTTACATCACCGTACGAAACCTTAAAACTCCATAATAAACCTAATGAATCCGTACGAGTCCTTTAAACATCGTACGACAACATAAGACATCTTAAGGCTCTGTATGCCAAATTAGCAACAAGAAAAGCACGTTAGTATAATTTAGAACGCCTTACAACTCATAAGAACACCTTACATCACCGTACGAAACCTTAAAACTCCATAATAAACCTAATGAATCCGTACGAGTCCTTTAAACATCGTACGACAACATAAGACATCTTAAGGCTCTGTATGCCAAATTAGCAACATGAAAAGCACGTTAGTATAATTTAGAACGCCTTACAACTCCTAAGAACACCTTACATCACCGTACGAAACCTTAAAACTCCATAATAAACCTAATGAATCCGTACGAGCCCTTTAAACATCGCACGACAACATAAGACATCTTAAGGGTCTGTATGCCAAATTAGCAACATGAAAAGCACGTTAGTATAATTTAGAACGCCTTACAACTCCTAAGAACACCTTACGTCACCGTACGAAACCTTAAAACTCCATAATAAACCTAATGATTCCATACGAGTCCTTTAAACATCGTACGATAACTTAAGACATCTTAAGGCTCTGTATGCCAAATTAGCAACATGAAAAGCACGTTAGTATAATTTAGAACGCCTTACAACTCCTAAGAACACCTTACATCACCGTACGAAACCTTAAAACTCCATAATAAACCTAATGAATCCGTACGAGCCCTTTAAACATCGCACGACAACATAAGACATCTTAAGGGTCTGTATGCCAAATTAGCAACATGAAAAGCACGTTAGTATAATTTAGAACGCCTTACAACTCCTAAGAACACCTTACGTCACCGTACGAAACCTTAAAACTCCATAATAAACCTAATGATTCCATACGAGTCCTTTAAACATCGTACGATAACTTAAGACATCTTAAGGCTCTGTATGCCAAATTAGCAACATGAAAAGCACGTTAGTATAATTTAGAACGCCTTACAACTCCTAAGAACACCTTACATCACCGTACGAAACCTTAAAACACCATAATAAACCTAATGAATCCGTACGAGTCCTTTAAACATCGTACGATAACTTAAGACATCTTAAGGCTCTGTATGCCAAATTAGCAACATGAAAAGCACGTTAGTATAATTTAGAACGCCTTACAACTCCTAAGAACACCTTACATCACCGTACGAAACCTTAAAACTCCATAATAAACCTAATGAATCCGTACGAGTCCTTTAAACATCGTACGACAACATAAGACATCTTAAGGCTCTGTATGCCAAATTAGCAACAAGAAAAGCACGTTAGTATAATTTAGAACGCCTTACAACTCATAAGAACACCTTACATCACCGTACGAAACCTTAAAACTCCATAATAAACCTAATGAATCCGTACGAGTCCTTTAAACATCGTACGACAACATAAGACATCTTAAGGCTCTGTATGCCAAATTAGCAACATGAAAAGCACGTTAGTATAATTTAGAACGCCTTACAACTCCTAAGAACACCTTACATCACCGTACGAAACCTTAAAACTCCATAATAAACCTAATGAATCCGTACGAGCCCTTTAAACATCGCACGACAACATAAGACATCTTAAGGGTCTGTATGCCAAATTAGCAACATGAAAAGCACGTTAGTATAATTTAGAACGCCTTACAACTCCTAAGAACACCTTACATCACCGTACGAAACCTTAAAACACCATAATAAACCTAATGAATCCGTACGAGTCCTTTAAACATCGTACGACAACATAAGACATCTTAAGGCTCTGTATGCCAAATTAGCAACAAGAAAAGCACGTTAGTATAATTTAGAACGCCTTACAACTCATAAGAACACCTTACATCACCGTACGAAACCTTAAAACTCCATAATAAACCTAATGAATCCGTACGAGTCCTTTAAACATCGTACGACAACATAAGACATCTTAAGGCTCTGTATGCCAAATTAGCAACATGAAAAGCACGTTAGTATAATTTAAAACGCCTTACAACTCCTAAGAACACCTTACATCACCGTACGAAACCTTAAAACTCCATAATAAACCTAATGAATCCGTACGAGTCCTTTAAACATCGTACGACAACAAAAGACATCTTAAGGCTCTGTATGCCAAATTAGCAACATGAAAAGCACGTTAGTATAATTTAGAACGCCTTACAACTCCTAAGAACACCTTACATCACCGTCTGAAACCTTAAAACTCCATAATAAACCTAATGAATCCGTACGAGTCCTTTAAACATCGTACGATAACTTAAGACATCTTAAGGCTCTGTATGCCAAATTAGCAACATGAAAAGCACGTTAGTATAATTTAGAACGCCTTACAACTCCTAAGAACACCTTACATCACCGTACGAAACCTTAAAACTCCATAATAAACCTAATGAATCCGTACGAGTCCTTTAAACATCGTACGACAACATAAGACATCTTAAGGCTCTGTATGCCAAATTAGCAACAAGAAAAGCACGTTAGTATAATTTAGAACGCCTTACAACTCATAAGAACACCTTACATCACCGTACGAAACCTTAAAACTCCATAATAAACCTAATGAATCCGTACGAGTCCTTTAAACATCGTACGACAACATAAGACATCTTAAGGCTCTGTATGCCAAATTAGCAACATGAAAAGCACGTTAGTATAATTTAGAACGCCTTACAACTCCTAAGAACACCTTACATCACCGTACGAAACCTTAAAACTCCATAATAAACCTAATGAATCCGTACGAGCCCTTTAAACATCGCACGACAACATAAGACATCTTAAGGGTCTGTATGCCAAATTAGCAACATGAAAAGCACGTTAGTATAATTTAGAACGCCTTACAACTCCTAAGAACACCTTACGTCACCGTACGAAACCTTAAAACTCCATAATAAACCTAATGATTCCATACGAGTCCTTTAAACATCGTACGATAACTTAAGACATCTTAAGGCTCTGTATGCCAAATTAGCAACATGAAAAGCACGTTAGTATAATTTAGAACGCCTTACAACTCCTAAGAACACCTTACATCACCGTACGAAACCTTAAAACTCCATAATAAACCTAATGAATCCGTACGAGCCCTTTAAACATCGCACGACAACATAAGACATCTTAAGGGTCTGTATGCCAAATTAGCAACATGAAAAGCACGTTAGTATAATTTAGAACGCCTTACAACTCCTAAGAACACCTTACGTCACCGTACGAAACCTTAAAACTCCATAATAAACCTAATGATTCCATACGAGTCCTTTAAACATCGTACGATAACTTAAGACATCTTAAGGCTCTGTATGCCAAATTAGCAACATGAAAAGCACGTTAGTATAATTTAGAACGCCTTACAACTCCTAAGAACACCTTACATCACCGTACGAAACCTTAAAACACCATAATAAACCTAATGAATCCGTACGAGTCCTTTAAACATCGTACGACAACATAAGACATCTTAAGGCTCTGTATGCCAAATTAGCAACAAGAAAAGCACGTTAGTATAATTTAGAACGCCTTACAACTCATAAGAACACCTTACATCACCGTACGAAACCTTAAAACTCCATAATAAACCTAATGAATCCGTACGAGTCCTTTAAACATCGTACGACAACATAAGACATCTTAAGGCTCTGTATGCCAAATTAGCAACATGAAAAGCACGTTAGTATAATTTAAAACGCCTTACAACTCCTAAGAACACCTTACATCACCGTACGAAACCTTAAAACTCCATAATAAACCTAATGAATCCGTACGAGTCCTTTAAACATCGTACGATAACTTAAGACATCTTAAGGCTCTGTATGCCAAATTAGCAACATGAAAAGCACGTTAGTATAATTTAGAACGCCTTACAACTCCTAAGAACACCTTACATCACCGTACGAAACCTTAAAACTCCATAATAAACCTAATGAATCCGTACGAGTCCTTTAAACATCGCACGACAACATAAGACATCTTAAGGGTCTGTATGCCAAATTAGCAACATGAAAAGCACGTTAGTATAATTTAGAACGCCTTACAACTTCTAAGAACATCTTACATCACCGTACGAAACCTTAAAACTCCATAATAAACCTATTGTATTCGTACGAGTCGTTTGATCATCGTACGACATCTTAGGACATCTTACGACTCTTTATGCCACATTAGCAACTCGAAAAGAACGTTAGTAAAATTTAAGACGCCTTACAACTCCTAAGGACACCTTACATCGCCGTACGAAACCTTTAAAGTCCATAATAAACCTAATGAATCCGTACGAGTCCTTTAAACATCGTACGACAACTTACAACATCTTAAGGATCTGTATGCCAAATTAGCAACATGAAAAGCACGTTAGTATAATTTAGAACGCCTTACAACTCCTAAGAACACCTTACATCACCGTACGAAACCTTAAAACTCCATAATAAACCTAATGAATCCGTACGAGTCCTTTAAACATCGTACGACAACAAAAGACATCTTAAGGCTCTGTATGCCAAATTAGCAACATGAAAAGCACGTTAGTATAATTTAGAACGCCTTACAACTCCTAAGAACACCTTACATCACCGTCTGAAACCTTAAAACTCCATAATAAACCTAATGAATCCGTACGAGTCCTTTAAACATCGTACGATAACTTAAGACATCTTAAGGCTCTGTATGCCAAATTAGCAACATGAAAAGCACGTTAGTATAATTTAGAACGCCTTACAACTCCTAAGAACACCTTACATCACCGTACGAAACCTTAAAACACCATAATAAACCTAATGAATCCGTACGAGTCCTTTAAACATCGTACGACAACATAAGACATCTTAAGGCTCTGTATGCCAAATTAGCAACAAGAAAAGCACGTTAGTATAATTTAGAACGCCTTACAACTCATAAGAACACCTTACATCACCGTACGAAACCTTAAAACTCCATAATAAACCTAATGAATCCGTACGAGTCCTTTAAACATCGTACGACAACATAAGACATCTTAAGGCTCTGTATGCCAAATTAGCAACATGAAAAGCACGTTAGTATAATTTAAAACGCCTTACAACTCCTAAGAACACCTTACATCACCGTACGAAACCTTAAAACTCCATAATAAACCTAATGAATCCGTACGAGTCCTTTAAACATCGTACGATAACTTAAGACATCTTAAGGCTCTGTATGCCAAATTAGCAACATGAAAAGCACGTTAGTATAATTTAGAACGCCTTACAACTCCTAAGAACACCTTACATCACCGTACGAAACCTTAAAACTCCATAATAAACCTAATGAATCCGTACGAGTCCTTTAAACATCGCACGACAACATAAGACATCTTAAGGGTCTGTATGCCAAATTAGCAACATGAAAAGCACGTTAGTATAATTTAGAACGCCTTACAACTTCTAAGAACATCTTACATCACCGTACGAAACCTTAAAACTCCATAATAAACCTATTGTATTCGTACGAGTCGTTTGATCATCGTACGACATCTTAGGACATCTTACGACTCTTTATGCCACATTAGCAACTAGAAAAGAACGTTAGTAAAATTTAAGACGCCTTACAACTCCTAAGGACACCTTACATCGCCGTACGAAACCTTTAAAGTCCATAATAAACCTAATGAATCCGTACGAGTCCTTTAAACATCGTACGACAACATAAGACATCTTAAGGCTCTGTATGCCAAATTAGCAACAAGAAAAGCACGTTAGTATAATTTAGAACGCCTTACAACTCATAAGAACACCTTACATCACCGTACGAAACCTTAAAACTCCATAATAAACCTAATGAATCCGTACGAGTCCTTTAAACATCGTACGACAACATAAGACATCTTAAGGCTCTGTATGCCAAATTAGCAACATGAAAAGCACGTTAGTATAATTTAGAACGCCTTACAACTCCTAAGAACACCTTACATCACCGTACGAAACCTTAAAACTCCATAATAAACCTAATGAATCCGTACGAGTCCTTTAAACATCGTACGATAACTTAAGACATCTTAAGGCTCTGTATGCCAAATTAGCAACATGAAAAGCACGTTAGTATAATTTAGAACGCCTTACAACTCCTAAGAACACCTTACATCACCGTCTGAAACCTTAAAACTCCATAATAAACCTAATGAATCCGTACGAGTCCTTTAAACATCGTACGATAACTTAAGACATCTTAAGGCTCTGTATGCCAAATTAGCAACATGAAAAGCACGTTAGTATAATTTAGAACGCCTTACAACTCCTAAGAACACCTTACATCACCGTACGAAACCTTAAAACACCATAATAAACCTAATGAATCCGTACGAGTCCTTTAAACATCGTACGACAACATAAGACATCTTAAGGCTCTGTATGCCAAATTAGCAACAAGAAAAGCACGTTAGTATAATTTAGAACGCCTTACAACTCATAAGAACACCTTACATCACCGTACGAAACCTTAAAACTCCATAATAAACCTAATGAATCCGTACGAGTCCTTTAAACATCGTACGACAACATAAGACATCTTAAGGCTCTGTATGCCAAATTAGCAACATGAAAAGCACGTTAGTATAATTTAAAACGCCTTACAACTCCTAAGAACACCTTACATCACCGTACGAAACCTTAAAACTCCATAATAAACCTAATGAATCCGTACGAGTCCTTTAAACATCGTACGATAACTTAAGACATCTTAAGGCTCTGTATGCCAAATTAGCAACATGAAAAGCACGTTAGTATAATTTAGAACGCCTTACAACTCCTAAGAACACCTTACATCACCGTACGAAACCTTAAAACTCCATAATAAACCTAATGAATCCGTACGAGTCCTTTAAACATCGCACGACAACATAAGACATCTTAAGGGTCTGTATGCCAAATTAGCAACATGAAAAGCACGTTAGTATAATTTAGAACGCCTTACAACTTCTAAGAACATCTTACATCACCGTACGAAACCTTAAAACTCCATAATAAACCTATTGTATTCGTACGAGTCGTTTGATCATCGTACGACATCTTAGGACATCTTACGACTCTTTATGCCACATTAGCAACTAGAAAAGAACGTTAGTAAAATTTAAGACGCCTTACAACTCCTAAGGACACCTTACATCGCCGTACGAAACCTTTAAAGTCCATAATAAACCTAATGAATCCGTACGAGTCCTTTAAACATCGTACGACAACATAAGACATCTTAAGGCTCTGTATGCCAAATTAGCAACAAGAAAAGCACGTTAGTATAATTTAGAACGCCTTACAACTCATAAGAACACCTTACATCACCGTACGAAACCTTAAAACTCCATAATAAACCTAATGAATCCGTACGAGTCCTTTAAACATCGTACGACAACATAAGACATCTTAAGGCTCTGTATGCCAAATTAGCAACATGAAAAGCACGTTAGTATAATTTAGAACGCCTTACAACTCCTAAGAACACCTTACATCACCGTACGAAACCTTAAAACTCCATAATAAACCTAATGAATCCGTACGAGTCCTTTAAACATCGTACGATAACTTAAGACATCTTAAGGCTCTGTATGCCAAATTAGCAACATGAAAAGCACGTTAGTATAATTTAGAACGCCTTACAACTCCTAAGAACACCTTACATCACCGTACGAAACCTTAAAACTCCATAATAAACCTATTGTATTCGTACGAGTGGTTTGATCATCGTACGACATCTTAGGACATCTTACGACTCTTTATGCCACATTAGCAACTCGAAAAGAACGTTAGTAAAATTTAAGACGCCTTACAACTCCTAAGGACACCTTACATCGCCGTACAAAACCTTAAAAGTCCATAATAAACCTAATGAATCCGTACGAGTCCTTTAAACATCGTACGACAACTTACAACATCTTAAGGATCTGTATGCCAAATTAGCAACATGAAAAGCACGTTAGTATAATTTAGAACGCCTTACAACTCCTAAGAACACCTTACATCACCGTACGAAACCTTAAAACTCCATAATAAACCTAATGAATCCGTACGAGTCCTTTAAACATCGCACGACAACATAAGACATCTTAAGGCTCTGTATGCCAAATTAGCAACATGAAAAGCACGTTAGTATAATTTAGAACGCCTTACAACTTCTAAGAACATCTTACATCACCGTACGAAACCTTAAAACTCCATAATAAACCTATTGTATTCGTACGCGTCGTTTGATCATCGTACGACATCTTAGGAGATCTTACGACTCTTTATGCCACATTAGCAACTCGAAAAGAACGTTAGTAAAATTTAAGACGCCTTACAACTCCTAAGGACACCTTACATCGCCGTACGAAACCTTAAAAGTCCATAATAAACCTAATGAATCCGTACGAGTCCTTTAAACATCGTACGACAACTTACAACATCTTAAGGATCTGTATGCCAAATTAGCAACATGAAAAGCACGTTAGTATAATTTAGAACGCCTTACAACTCCTAAGAACACCTTACATCACCGTACGAAACCTTAAAACTCCATAATAAACCTAATGAATCCGTACGAGTCCTTTAAACATCGTACGACAACAAAAGACATCTTAAGGCTCTGTATGCCAAATTAGCAACATGAAAAGCACGTTAGTATAATTTAGAACGCCTTACAACTCCTAAGAACACCTTACATCACCGTCTGAAACCTTAAAACTCCATAATAAACCTAATGAATCCGTACGAGTCCTTTAAACATCGTACGATAACTTAAGACATCTTAAGGCTCTGTATGCCAAATTAGCAACATGAAAAGCACGTTAGTATAATTTAGAACGCCTTACAACTCCTAAGAACACCTTACATCACCGTACGAAACCTTAAAACACCATAATAAAACTAATGAATCCGTACGAGTCCTTTAAACATCGTACGACAACATAAGACATCTTAAGGCTCTGTATGCCAAATTAGCAACAAGAAAAGCACGTTAGTATAATTTAGAACGCCTTACAACTCATAAGAACACCTTACATCACCGTACGAAACCTTAAAACTCCATAATAAACCTAATGAATCCGTACGAGTCCTTTAAACATCGTACGACAACATAAGACATCTTAAGGCTCTGTATGCCAAATTAGCAACATGAAAAGCACGTTAGTATAATTTAGAACGCCTTACAACTCCTAAGAACACCTTACATCACCGTACGAAACCTTAAAACTCCATAATAAACCTAATGAATCCGTACGAGTCCTTTAAACATCGTACGATAACTTAAGACATCTTAAGGCTCTGTATGCCAAATTAGCAACATGAAAAGCACGTTAGTATAATTTAGAACGCCTTACAACTCCTAAGAACACCTTACATCACCGTACGAAACCTTAAAACTCCATAATAAACCTAATGAATCCGTACGAGTCCTTTAAACATCGTACGACAACAAAAGACATCTTAAGGCTCTGTATGCCAAATTAGCAACATGAAAAGCACGTTAGTATAATTTAGAACGCCTTACAACTCCTAAGAACACCTTACATCACCGTCTGAAACCTTAAAACTCCATAATAAACCTAATGAATCCGTACGAGTCCTTTAAACATCGTACGATAACTTAAGACATCTTAAGGCTCTGTATGCCAAATTAGCAACATGAAAAGCACGTTAGTATAATTTAGAACGCCTTACAACTCCTAAGAACACCTTACATCACCGTACGAAACCTTAAAACACCATAATAAACCTAATGAATCCGTACGAGTCCTTTAAACATCGTACGACAAGATAAGACATCTTAAGGCTCTGTATGCCAAATTAGCAACAAGAAAAGCACGTTAGTATAATTTAGAACGCCTTACAACTCATAAGAACACCTTACATCACCGTACAAAACCTTAAAACTCCATAATAAACCTAATGAATCCGTACGAGTCCTTTAAACATCGTACGACAACATAAGACATCTTAAGGCTCTGTATGCCAAATTAGCAACATGAAAAGCACGTTAGTATAATTTAGAACGCCTTACAACTCCTAAGAACACCTTACATCACCGTACGAAACCTTAAAACTCCATAATAAACCTAATGAATCCGTACGAGTCCTTTAAACATCGTACGATAACTTAAGACATCTTAAGGCTCTGTATGCCAAATTAGCAACATGAAAAGCACGTTAGTATAATTTAGAACGCCTTACAACTCCTAAGAACACCTTACATCACCGTACGAAACCTTAAAACTCCATAATAAACCTAATGAATCCGTACAAGCCCTTTAAACATCGCACGACAATATAAGACATCTTAAGGGTCTGTATGCCAAATTAGCAACATGAAAAGCACGTTAGTATAATTTAGAACGCCTTACAACTCCTAAGAACACCTTACATCACCGTACGAAACCTTAAAACTCCATAATAAACCTAATGAATCCGTACGAGTCCTTTAAACATCGCACGACAACATAAGACATCTTAAGGCTCTGTATGCCAAATTAGCAACATGAAAAGCACGTTAGTATAATTTAGAACGCCTTACAACTTCTAAGAACATCTTACATCACCGTACGAAACCTTAAAACTCCATAATAAACCTATTGTATTCGTACGAGTCGTTTGATCATCGTACGACATCTTAGGACATCTTACGACTCTTTATGCCACATTAGCAACTCGAAAAGAACGTTAGTAAAATTTAAGACGCCTTACAACTCCTAAGGACACCTTACATCGCCGTACGAAACCTTAAAAGTCCATAATAAACCTAATGAATCCGTACGAGTCCTTTAAACATCGTACGACAACTTACAACATCTTAAGGATCTGTATGCCAAATTAGCAACATGAAAAGCACGTTAGTATAATTTAGAACGCCTTACAACTCCTAAGAACACCTTACATCACCGTACGAAACCTTAAAACTCCATAATAAACCTAATGAATCCGTACGAGTCCTTTAAACATCGTACGACAACAAAACACATCTTAAGGCTCTGTATGCCAAATTAGCAACATGAAAAGCACGTTAGTATAATTTAGAACGCCTTACAACTCCTAAGAACACCTTACATCACCGTACGAAACCTTAAAACACCATAATAAACCTAATGAATCCGTACGAGTCCTTTAAACATCGTACGACAAGATAAGACATCTTAAGGCTCTGTATGCCAAATTAGCAACAAGAAAAGCACGTTAGTATAATTTAGAACGCCTTACAACTCATAAGAACACCTTACATCACCGTACGAAACCTTAAAACTCCATAATAAACCTAATGAATCCGTACGAGTCCTTTAAACATCGTACGACAACTTACAACATCTTAAGGCTCTGTATGCCAAATTAGCAACATGAAAAGCACGTTAGTATAATTTAGAACGCCTTACAACTCCTAAGAACACCTTACATCACCGTCTGAAACCTTAAAACTCCATAATAAACCTAATGAATCCGTACGAGTCCTTTAAACATCGCACGACAACATAAGACATCTTAAGGCTCTGTATGCCAAATTAGCAACATGAAAAGCACGTTAGTATAATTTAGAACGCCTTACAACTTCTAAGAACATCTTACATCACCGTACGAAACCTTAAAACTCCATAATAAACCTATTGTATTCGTACGAGTCGTTTGATCATCGTACGACATCTTAGGACATCTTACGACTCTTTATGCCACATTAGCAACTCGAAAAGAACGTTAGTAAAATTTAAGACGCCTTACAACTCCTAAGGACACCTTACATCGCCGTACGAAACCTTAAAAGTCCATAATAAACCTAATGAATCCGTACGAGTCCTTTAAACATCGTACGACAACTTACAACATCTTAAGGCTCTGTATGCCAAATTAGCAACATGAAAAGCACGTTAGTATAATTTAGAACGCCTTACAACTCCTAAGAACACCTTACATCACCGTCTGAAACCTTAAAACTCCATAATAAACCTAATGAATCCGTACGAGTCCTTTAAACATCGTACGATAACTTAAGACATCTTAAGGCTCTGTATGCCAAATTAGCAACATGAAAAGCACATTAGTATAATTTAGAACGCCTTACAACTCCTAAGAACACCTTACATCACCGTACGAAACCTTAAAACACCATAATAAACCTAATGAATCCGTACGAGTCCTTTAAACATCGTACGACAAGATAAGACATCTTAAGGCTCTGTATGCCAAATTAGCAACAAGAAAAGCACGTTAGTATAATTTAGAACGCCTTACAACTCATAAGAACACCTTACATCACCGTACGAAACCTTAAAACTCCATAATAAACCTAATGAATCCGTACGAGTCCTTTAAACATCGTACGACAACATAAGACATCTTAAGGCTCTGTATGCCAAATTAGCAACATGAAAAGCACGTTAGTATAATTTAGAACGCCTTACAACTCCTAAGAACACCTTACATCACCGTACGAAACCTTAAAACTCCATAATAAACCTAATGAATCCGTACGAGTCCTTTAAACATCGTACGATAACTTAAGACATCTTAAGGCTCTGTATGCCAAATTAGCAACATGAAAAGCACGTTAGTATAATTTAGAACGCCTTACAACTCCTAAGAACACCTTACATCACCGTACGAAACCTTAAAACTCCATAATAAACCTAATGAATCCGTACAAGCCCTTTAAACATCGCACGACAATATAAGACATCTTAAGGGTCTGTATGCCAAATTAGCAACATGAAAAGCACGTTAGTATAATTTAGAACGCCTTACAACTCCTAAGAACACCTTACATCACCGTACGAAACCTTAAAACTCCATAATAAACCTAATGAATCCGTACGAGTCCTTTAAACATCGCACGACAACATAAGACATCTTAAGGCTCTGTATGCCAAATTAGCAACATGAAAAGCACGTTAGTATAATTTAGAACGCCTTACAACTTCTAAGAACATCTTACATCACCGTACGAAACCTTAAAACTCCATAATAAACCTATTGTATTCGTACGAGTCGTTTGATCATCGTACGACATCTTAGGACATCTTACGACTCTTTATGCCACATTAGCAACTCGAAAAGAACGTTAGTAAAATTTAAGACGCCTTACAACTCCTAAGGACACCTTACATCGCCGTACGAAACCTTAAAAGTCCATAATAAACCTAATGAATCCGTACGAGTCCTTTAAACATCGTACGACAACTTACAACATCTTAAGGATCTGTATGCCAAATTAGCAACATGAAAAGCACGTTAGTATAATTTAGAACGCCTTACAACTCCTAAGAACACCTTACATCACCGTACGAAACCTTAAAACTCCATAATAAACCTAATGAATCCGTACGAGTCCTTTAAACATCGTACGACAACAAAACACATCTTAAGGCTCTGTATGCCAAATTAGCAACATGAAAAGCACGTTAGTATAATTTAGAACGCCTTACAACTCCTAAGAACACCTTACATCACCGTACGAAACCTTAAAACACCATAATAAACCTAATGAATCCGTACGAGTCCTTTAAACATCGTACGACAACATAAGACATCTTAAGGCTCTGTATGCCAAATTAGCAACAAGAAAAGCACGTTAGTATAATTTAGAACGCCTTACAACTCATAAGAACACCTTACATCACCGTACGAAACCTTAAAACTCCATAATAAACCTAATGAATCCGTACGAGTCCTTTAAACATCGTACGACAACATAAGACATCTTAAGGCTCTGTATGCCAAATTAGCAACATGAAAAGCACGTTAGTATAATTTAGAACGCCTTACAACTCCTAAGAACACCTTACATCACCGTACGAAACCTTAAAACTCCATAATAAACCTAATGAATCCGTACGAGTCCTTTAAACATCGTACGATAACTTAAGACATCTTAAGGCTCTGTATGCCAAATTAGCAACATGAAAAGCACGTTAGTATAATTTAGAACGCCTTACAACTCCTAAGAACACCTTACATCACCGTACGAAACCTTAAAACTCCATAATAAACCTAATGAATCCGTACGAGCCCTTTAAACATCGCACGACAATATAAGACATCTTAAGGGTCTGTATGCCAAATTAGCAACATGAAAAGCACGTTAGTATAATTTAGAACGCCTTACAACTCCTAAGAACACCTTACGTCACCGTACGAAACCTTAAAACTCCATAATAAACCTAATGAATCCGTACGAGTCCTTTAAACATCGCACGACAACATAAGACATCTTAAGGGTCTGTATGCCAAATTAGCAACATGAAAAGCACGTTAGTATAATTTAGAACGCCTTACAACTTCTAAGAACATCTTACATCACCTTACGAAACCTTAAAACTCCATAATAAACCTATTGTATTCGTACGAGTCGTTTGATCATCGTACGTCATCTTAGGACATCTTACGACTCTTTATGCCACATTAGCAACTCGAAAAGAAAGTTAGTAAAATTTAAGACGCCTTACAACTCCTAAGGACACCTTACATCGCCGTACAAAACCTTAAAAGTCCATAATAAACCTAATGAATCCGTACGAGTCCTTTAAACATCGTACGACAACTTACAACATCTTAAGGATCTGTATGCCAAATTAGCAACATGAAAAGCACGTTCGTATAATTTAGAACGCCTTACAACTCCTAAGAACACCTTACATCACCGTACGAAACCTTAAAACTCCATAATAAACCTAATGAATCCGTACGAGTCCTTTAAACATCGCACGACAACATAAGACATCTTAAGGCTCTGTATGCCAAATTAGCAACATGAAAAGCACGTTAGTATAATTTAGAACGCCTTACAACTTCTAAGAACATCTTACATCACCGTACGAAACCTTAAAACTCCATAATAAACCTATTGTATTCGTACGAGTCGTTTGATCATCGTACGACATCTTAGGACATCTTACGACTCTTTATGCCACATTAGCAACTCGAAAAGAACGTTAGTAAAATTTAAGACGCCTTACAACTCCTAAGGACACCTTACATCGCCGTACGAAACCTTAAAAGTCCATAATAAACCTAATGAATCCGTACGAGTCCTTTAAACATCGTACGACAACTTACAACATCTTAAGGATCTGTATGCCAAATTAGCAACATGAAAAGCACGTTAGTATAATTTAGAACGCCTTACAACTCCTAAGAACACCTTACATCACCGTACGAAACCTTAAAACTCCATAATAAACCTAATGAATCCGTACGAGTCCTTTAAACATCGTACGACAACAAAAGACATCTTAAGGCTCTGTATGCCAAATTAGCAACATGAAAAGCACGTTAGTATAATTTAGAACGCCTTACAACTCCTAAGAACACCTTACATCACCGTCTGAAACCTTAAAACTCCATAATAAACCTAATGAATCCGTACGAGTCCTTTAAACATCGCACGACAACATAAGACATCTTAAGGGTCTGTATGCCAAATTAGCAACATGAAAAGCACGTTAGTATAATTTAGAACGCCTTACAACTTCTAAGAACATCTTACATCACCTTACGAAACCTTAAAACTCCATAATAAACCTATTGTATTCGTACGAGTCGTTTGATCATCGTACGACATCTTAGGACATCTTACGACTCTTTATGCCACATTAGCAACTCGAAAAGAAAGTTAGTAAAATTTAAGACGCCTTACAACTCCTAAGGACACCTTACATCGCCGTACAAAACCTTAAAAGTCCATAATAAACCTAATGAATCCGTACGAGTCCTTTAAACATCGTACGACAACTTACAACATCTTAAGGATCTGTATGCCAAATTAGCAACATGAAAAGCACGTTCGTATAATTTAGAACGCCTTACAACTCCTAAGAACACCTTACATCACCGTACGAAACCTTAAAACTCCATAATAAACCTAATGAATCCGTACGAGTCCTTTAAACATCGCACGACAACATAAGATATCTTAAGGCTCTGTATGCCAAATTAGCAACATGAAAAGCACGTTAGTATAATTTAGAACGCCTTACAACTTCTAAGAACATCTTTCATCACCGTACGAAACCTTAAAACTCCATAATAAACCTATTGTATTCGTACGAGTCGTTTGATCATCGTACGACATCTTAGGACATCTTACGACTCTTTATGCCACATTAGCAACTCGAAAAGAACGTTAGTAAAATTTAAGACGCCTTACAACTCCTAAGGACACCTTACATCGCCGTACGAAACCTTAAAAGTCCATAATAAACCTAATGAATCCGTACGAGTCCTTTAAACATCGTACGACAACTTACAACATCTTAAGGATCTGTATGCCAAATTAGCAACATGAAAAGCACGTTAGTATAATTTAGAACGCCTTACAACTCCTAAGAACACCTTACATCACCGTACGAAACCTTAAAACTCCATAATAAACCTAATGAATCCGTACGAGTCCTTTAAACATCGTACGACAACAAAAGACATCTTAAGGCTCTGTATGCCAAATTAGCAACATGAAAAGCACGTTAGTATAATTTAGAACGCCTTACAACTCCTAAGAACACCTTACATCACCGTCTGAAACCTTAAAACTCCATAATAAACCTAATGAATCCGTACGAGTCCTTTAAACATCGTACGATAACTTAAGACATCTTAAGGCTCTGTATGCCAAATTAGCAACATGAAAAGCACGTTAGTATAATTTAGAACGCCTTACAACTCCTAAGAACACCTTACATCACCGTACGAAACCTTAAAACACCATAATAAACCTAATGAATCCGTACGAGTCCTTTAAACATCGAACGACAACATAAGACATCTTAAGGCTCTGTATGCCAAATTAGCAACAAGAAAAGCACGTTAGTATAATTTAGAACGCCTTACAACTCATAAGAACACCTTACATCACCGTACGAAACCTTAAAACTCCATAATAAACCTAATGAATCCGTACGAGTCCTTTAAACATCGTACGACAACATAAGACATCTTAAGGCTCTGTATGCCAAATTAGCAACATGAAAAGCACGTTAGTATAATTTAGAACGCCTTACAACTCCTAAGAACACCTTACATCACCGTACGAAACCTTAAAACTCCATAATAAACCTAATGAATCCGTACGAGTCCTTTAAACATCGTACGATAACTTAAGACATCTTAAGGCTCTGTATGCCAAATTAGCAACATGAAAAGCACGTTAGTATAATTTAGAACGCCTTACAACTCCTAAGAACACCTTACATCACCGTACGAAACCTTAAAACTCCATAATAAACCTAATGAATCCGTACGAGCCCTTTAAACATCGCACGACAACATAAGACATCTTAAGGTTCTGTATGCCAAATTAGCAACATGAAAAGCACGTTAGTATAATTTAGAACGCCTTACAACTCCTAAGAACACCTTACGTCACCGTACGAAACCTTAAAACTCCATAATAAACCTAATGAATCCGTACGAGTCCTTTAAACATCGCACGACAACATAAGACATCTTAAGGCTCTGTATGCCAAATTAGCAACATGAAAAGCACGTTAGTATAATTTAGAACGCCTTACAACTTCTAAGAACATCTTACATCACCGTACGAAACCTTAAAACTCCATAATAAACCTATTGTATTCGTACGAGTCGTTTGATCATCGTACGACATCTTAGGACATCTTACGACTCTTTATGCCACATTAGCAACTCGAAAAGAACGTTAGTAAAATTTAAGACGCCTTACAACTCCTAAGGACACCTTACATCGCCGTACAAAACCTTAAAAGTCCATAATAAACCTAATGAATCCGTACGAGTCCTTTAAACATCGTACGACAACTTACAACATCTTAAGGATCTGTATGCCAAATTAGCAACATGAAAAGCACGTTAGTATAATTTAGAACGCCTTACAAGTCCTAAGAACACCTTACATCACCGTACGAAACCTTAAAACTCCATAATAAACCTAATGAATCCGTACGAGTCCTTTAAACATCGCACGACAACATAAGACATCTTAAGGCTCTGTATGCCAAATTAGCAACATGAAAAGCACGTTAGTATAATTTAGAACGCCTTACAACTTCTAAGAACATCTTACATCACCGTACGAAACCTTAAAACTCCATAATAAACCTATTGTATTCGTACGAGTCGTTTGATCATCGTACGACATCTTAGGACATCTTACGACTCTTTATGCCACATTAGCAACTCGAAAAGAACGTTAGTAAAATTTAAGACGCCTTACAACTCCTAAGGACACCTTACATCGCCGTACAAAACCTTAAAAGTCCATAATAAACCTAATGAATCCGTACGAGTCCTTTAAACATCGTACGACAACTTACAACATCTTAAGGATCTGTATGCCAAATTAGCAACATGAAAAGCACGTTAGTATAATTTAGAACGCCTTACAACTCCTAAGAACACCTTACATCACCGTACGAAACCTTAAAACTCCATAATAAACCTAATGAATCCGTACGAGTCCTTTAAACATCGTACGACAACAAAAGACATCTTAAGGCTCTGTATGCCAAATTAGCAACATGAAAAGCACGTTAGTATAATTTAGAACGCCTTACAACTCCTAAGAACACCTTACATCACCGTCTGAAACCTTAAAACTCCATAATAAACCTAATGAATCCGTACGAGTCCTTTAAACATCGTACGATAACTTAAGACATCTTAAGGCTCTGTATGCCAAATTAGCAACATGAAAAGCACGTTAGTATAATTTAGAACGCCTTACAACTCCTAAGAACACCTTACATCACCGTACGAAACCTTAAAACACCATAATAAACCTAATGAATCCGTACGAGTCCTTTAAACATCGAACGACAACATAAGACATCTTAAGGCTCTGTATGCCAAATTAGCAACAAGAAAAGCACGTTAGTATAATTTAGAACGCCTTACAACTCATAAGAACACCTTACATCACCGTTCGAAACCTTAAAACTCCATAATAAACCTAATGAATCCGTACGAGTCCTTTAAACATCGTACGACAACATAAGACATCTTAAGGCTCTGTATGCCAAATTAGCAACATGAAAAGCACGTTAGTATAATTTAGAACGCCTTACAACTCCTAAGAACACCTTACATCACCGTACGAAACCTTAAAACTCCATAATAAACCTAATGAATCCGTACGAGTCCTTTAAACATCGTACGATAACTTAAGACATCTTAAGGCTCTGTATGCCAAATTAGCAACATGAAAAGCACGTTAGTATAATTTAGAACGCCTTACAACTCCTAAGAACACCTTACATCACCGTACGAAACCTTAAAACTCCATAATAAACCTAATGAATCCGTACGAGCCCTTTAAACATCGCACGACAACATAAGACATCTTAAGGTTCTGTATGCCAAATTAGCAACATGAAAAGCACGTTAGTATAATTTAGAACGCCTTACAACTCCTAAGAACACCTTACGTCACCGTACGAAACCTTAAAACTCCATAATAAACCTAATGAATCCGTACGAGTCCTTTAAACATCGCACGACAACATAAGACATCTTAAGGGTCTGTATGCCAAATTAGCAACATGAAAAGCACGTTAGTATAATTTAGAACGCCTTACAACTTCTAAGAACATCTTACATCACCGTACGAAACCTTAAAACTCCATAATAAACCTATTGTATTCGTACGAGTCGTTTGATCATCGTACGACATCTTAGGACATCTTACGACTCTTTATGCCACATTAGCAACTCGAAAAGAACGTTAGTAAAATTTAAGACGCCTTACAACTCCTAAGGACACCTTACATCGCCGTACAAAACCTTAAAAGTCCATAATAAACCTAATGAATCCGTACGAGTCCTTTAAACATCGTACGACAACTTACAACATCTTAAGGATCTGTATGCCAAATTAGCAACATGAAAAGCACGTTAGTATAATTTAGAACGCCTTACAAGTCCTAAGAACACCTTACATCACCGTACGAAACCTTAAAACTCCATAATAAACCTAATGAATCCGTACGAGTCCTTTAAACATCGCACGACAACATAAGACATCTTAAGGCTCTGTATGCCAAATTAGCAACATGAAAAGCACGTTAGTATAATTTAGAACGCCTTACAACTTCTAAGAACATCTTACATCACCGTACGAAACCTTAAAACTCCATAATAAACCTATTGTATTCGTACGAGTCGTTTGATCATCGTACGACATCTTAGGACATCTTACGACTCTTTATGCCACATTAGCAACTCGAAAAGAACGTTAGTAAAATTTAAGACGCCTTACAACTCCTAAGGACACCTTACATCGCCGTACAAAACCTTAAAAGTCCATAATAAACCTAATGAATCCGTACGAGTCCTTTAAACATCGTACGACAACTTACAACATCTTAAGGATCTGTATGCCAAATTAGCAACATGAAAAGCACGTTAGTATAATTTAGAACGCCTTACAACTCCTAAGAACACCTTACATCACCGTACGAAACCTTAAAACTCCATAATAAACCTAATGAATCCGTACGAGTCCTTTAAACATCGTACGACAACAAAAGACATCTTAAGGCTCTGTATGCCAAATTAGCAACATGAAAAGCACGTTAGTATAATTTAGAACGCCTTACAACTCCTAAGAACACCTTACATCACCGTCTGAAACCTTAAAACTCCATAATAAACCTAATGAATCCGTACGAGTCCTTTAAACATCGTACGATAACTTAAGACATCTTAAGGCTCTGTATGCCAAATTAGCAACATGAAAAGCACGTTAGTATAATTTAGAACGCCTTACAACTCCTAAGAACACCTTACATCACCGTACGAAACCTTAAAACACCATAATAAACCTAATGAATCCGTACGAGTCCTTTAAACATCGAACGACAACATAAGACATCTTAAGGCTCTGTATGCCAAATTAGCAACAAGAAAAGCACGTTAGTATAATTTAGAACGCCTTACAACTCATAAGAACACCTTACATCACCGTTCGAAACCTTAAAACTCCATAATAAACCTAATGAATCCGTACGAGTCCTTTAAACATCGTACGACAACATAAGACATCTTAAGGCTCTGTATGCCAAATTAGCAACATGAAAAGCACGTTAGTATAATTTAGAACGCCTTACAACTCCTAAGAACACCTTACATCACCGTACGAAACCTTAAAACTCCATAATAAACCTAATGAATCCGTACGAGTCCTTTAAACATCGTACGATAACTTAAGACATCTTAAGGCTCTGTATGCCAAATTAGCAACATGAAAAGCACGTTAGTATAATTTAGAACGCCTTACAACTCCTAAGAACACCTTACATCACCGTACGAAACCTTAAAACTCCATAATAAACCTAATGAATCCGTACGAGCCCTTTAAACATCGCACGACAACATAAGACATCTTAAGGTTCTGTATGCCAAATTAGCAACATGAAAAGCACGTTAGTATAATTTAGAACGCCTTACAACTCCTAAGAACACCTTACGTCACCGTACGAAACCTTAAAACTCCATAATAAACCTAATGAATCCGTACGAGTCCTTTAAACATCGCACGACAACATAAGACATCTTAAGGGTCTGTATGCCAAATTAGCAACATGAAAAGCACGTTAGTATAATTTAGAACGCCTTACAACTTCTAAGAACATCTTACATCACCGTACGAAACCTTAAAACTCCATAATAAACCTATTGTATTCGTACGAGTCGTTTGATCATCGTACGACATCTTAGGACATCTTACGACTCTTTATGCCACATTAGCAACTCGAAAAGAACGTTAGTAAAATTTAAGACGCCTTACAACTCCTAAGGACACCTTACATCGCCGTACAAAACCTTAAAAGTCCATAATAAACCTAATGAATCCGTACGAGTCCTTTAAACATCGTACGACAACTTACAACATCTTAAGGATCTGTATGCCAAATTAGCAACATGAAAAGCACGTTAGTATAATTTAGAACGCCTTACAAGTCCTAAGAACACCTTACATCACCGTACGAAACCTTAAAACTCCATAATAAACCTAATGAATCCGTACGAGTCCTTTAAACATCGCACGACAACATAAGACATCTTAAGGCTCTGTATGCCAAATTAGCAACATGAAAAGCACGTTAGTATAATTTAGAACGCCTTACAACTTCTAAGAACATCTTACATCACCGTACGAAACCTTAAAACTCCATAATAAACCTATTGTATTCGTACGAGTCGTTTGATCATCGTACGACATCTTAGGACATCTTACGACTCTTTATGCCACATTAGCAACTCGAAAAGAACGTTAGTAAAATTTAAGACGCCTTACAACTCCTAAGGACACCTTACATCGCCGTACGAAACCTTAACAGTCCATAATAAACCTAATGAATCCGTACGAGTCCTTTAAACGTCGTACGACAACTTACAACATCTTAAGGATCTGTATGCCAAATTAGCTACATGAAAAGCACGTTAGTATAATTTAGGACGCCTTACAACTCATAAGAACACCTTACATCACAGTACGAAACCTTAAAACTCCATAATAAACCTAATGAATCCGTACGAGTCCTTTAAACATCGTACAATAACTTAAGACATCTTAAGGCTCTGTATGCCAAATTAGCAACATGAAAAGCACGTTAGTATAATTAAGAACGCCTTACAACTCCTAAGAACACCTTACATCACCGTACGAAACCTTAAAACTCCATAATAAACCTAATGAATCCGTACGAGTCCTTTAAACATCGTACGATAACTTAAGACATCTTAAGGCTCTGTATGCCAAATTAGCAACATGAAAAGCACGTTAGTATAATTTAGAACGCCTTACAACTCCTAAGAACACCTTACATCACCGTACGAAACCTTAAAACTCCATAATAAACCTAATGAATCCGTACGACTCCTTTAAACATCGTACGACTACTTAAGACATCTTAAGGATCTATATGCCAAATTAGCAACATGAAAAGCACGTTAGTATAATTTAGAACGCTTTACAACTCCTAAGAACACCTTACATCACCGTCTGAAACCTTAAAACTCCATAATAAACCTAATGATTCCATACGAGTCCTTTAAACATCGTACGATAACTTAAGACATCTTAAGGCTCTGTATGCCAAATTAGCAACATGAAAAGCACGTTAGTATAATTTAGAACGCCTTACAACTCCTAAGAACACCTTCCATCACCGTACGAAACCTTAAAACACCATAATAAACCTAATGAATCCGTACGAGTCCTTTAAACATCGTACGACAACATAAGACATCTTAAGGCTCTGTATGCCAAATTAGCAACAAGAAAAGCACGTTAGTATAATTTAGAACGCCTTACAACTCATAAGAACACCTTACATCACCGTACGAAACCTTAAAACTCCATAATAAACCTAATGAATCCGTACGAGTCCTTTAAACATCGTACGACAACATAAGACATCTTAAGGCTCTGTATGCCAAATTAGCAACATGAAAAGCACGTTAGTATAATTTAGAACGCCTTACAACTCCTAAGAACACCTTACATCACCGTACGAAACCTTAAAACTCCATAATAAACCTAATGAATCCGTACGAGTCCTTTAAACATCGTACGATAACTTAAGACATCTTAAGGCTCTGTATGCCAAATTAGCAACATGAAAAGCACGTTAGTATAATTTAGAACGCCTTACAACTCCTAAGAACACCTTACATCACCGTACGAAACCTTAAAACTCCATAATAAACCTAATGAATCCGTACGAGTCCTTTAAACATCGCACGACAACATAAGACATCTTAAGGCTCTGTATGCCAAATTAGCAACATGAAAAGCACGTTAGTATAATTTAGAACGCCTTACAACTTCTAAGAACATCTTACATCACCGTACGAAACCTTAAAACTCCATAATAAACCTATTGTATTCGTACGAGTCGTTTGATCATCGTACGACATCTTAGGACATCTTACGACTCTTTATGCCACATTAGCAACTCAAAAAGAACGTTAGTAAAATTTAAGACGCCTTACAACTCCTAAGGACACCTTTCATCGCCGTACGAAACCTTAAAAGTCCATAATAAACCTAATGAATCCGTACGAGTCCTTTAAACATCGTACGACTACTTAAGACATCTTAAGGCTCTGTATGCCAAATAGCAACATGAAAAGCACGTTAGTATAATTTAGAACGCCTTACAACTCCTAAGAACACCTTACATCACCGTACGAAACCTTAAAACTCCATAATAAACCTAATGAATCCGTACGAGTCCTTTAAACATCGCACGACAACATAAGACATCTTAAGGCTCTGTATGCCAAATTAGCAACATGAAAAGCACGTTAGTATAATTTAGAACGCCTTACAACTTCTAAGAACATCTTACATCACCGTACGAAACCTTAAAACTCCATAATAAACCTATTGTATTCGTACGAGTCGTTTGATCATCGTACGACATCTTAGGACATCTTACGACTCTTTATGCCACATTAGCAACTCGAAAAGAACGTTAGTAAAATTTAAGACGCCTTACAACTCCTAAGGACACCTTACATCGCCGTACGAAACCTTAACAGTCCATAATAAACCTAATGAATCCGTACGAGTCCTTTAAACGTCGTACGACAACTTACAACATCTTAAGGATCTGTATGCCAAATTAGCTACATGAAAAGCACGTTAGTATAATTTAGGACGCCTTACAACTCATAAGAACACCTTACATCACAGTACGAAACCTTAAAACTCCATAATAAACCTAATGAATCCGTACGAGTCCTTTAAACATCGTACAATAACTTAAGACATCTTAAGGCTCTGTATGCCAAATTAGCAACATGAAAAGCACGTTAGTATAATTAAGAACGCCTTACAACTCCTAAGAACACCTTACATCACCGTACGAAACCTTAAAACTCCATAATAAACCTAATGAATCCGTACGAGTCCTTTAAACATCGTACGATAACTTAAGACATCTTAAGGCTCTGTATGCCAAATTAGCAACATGAAAAGCACGTTAGTATAATTTAGAACGCCTTACAACTCCTAAGAACACCTTACATCACCGTACGAAACCTTAAAACTCCATAATAAACCTAATGAATCCGTACGACTCCTTTAAACATCGTACGACTACTTAAGACATCTTAAGGATCTATATGCCAAATTAGCAACATGAAAAGCACGTTAGTATAATTTAGAACGCTTTACAACTCCTAAGAACACCTTACATCACCGTCTGAAACCTTAAAACTCCATAATAAACCTAATGATTCCATACGAGTCCTTTAAACATCGTACGATAACTTAAGACATCTTAAGGCTCTGTATGCCAAATTAGCAACATGAAAAGCACGTTAGTATAATTTAGAACGCCTTACAACTCCTAAGAACACCTTCCATCACCGTACGAAACCTTAAAACACCATAATAAACCTAATGAATCCGTACGAGTCCTTTAAACATCGTACGACAACATAAGACATCTTAAGGCTCTGTATGCCAAATTAGCAACAAGAAAAGCACGTTAGTATAATTTAGAACGCCTTACAACTCATAAGAACACCTTACATCACCGTACGAAACCTTAAAACTCCATAATAAACCTAATGAATCCGTACGAGTCCTTTAAACATCGTACGACAACATAAGACATCTTAAGGCTCTGTATGCCAAATTAGCAACATGAAAAGCACGTTAGTATAATTTAGAACGCCTTACAACTCCTAAGAACACCTTACATCACCGTACGAAACCTTAAAACTCCATAATAAACCTAATGAATCCGTACGAGTCCTTTAAACATCGTACGATAACTTAAGACATCTTAAGGCTCTGTATGCCAAATTAGCAACATGAAAAGCACGTTAGTATAATTTAGAACGCCTTACAACTCCTAAGAACACCTTACATCACCGTACGAAACCTTAAAACTCCATAATAAACCTAATGAATCCGTACGAGTCCTTTAAACATCGCACGACAACATAAGACATCTTAAGGCTCTGTATGCCAAATTAGCAACATGAAAAGCACGTTAGTATAATTTAGAACGCCTTACAACTTCTAAGAACATCTTACATCACCGTACGAAACCTTAAAACTCCATAATAAACCTATTGTATTCGTACGAGTCGTTTGATCATCGTACGACATCTTAGGACATCTTACGACTCTTTATGCCACATTAGCAACTCAAAAAGAACGTTAGTAAAATTTAAGACGCCTTACAACTCCTAAGGACACCTTTCATCGCCGTACGAAACCTTAAAAGTCCATAATAAACCTAATGAATCCGTACGAGTCCTTTAAACATCGTACGACTACTTAAGACATCTTAAGGCTCTGTATGCCAAATAGCAACATGAAAAGCACGTTAGTATAATTTAGAACGCCTTACAACTCCTAAGAACACCTTACATCACCGTACGAAACCTTAAAACTCCATAATAAACCTAATGAATCCGTACGAGTCCTTTAAACATCGCACGACAACATAAGACATCTTAAGGCTCTGTATGCCAAATTAGCAACATGAAAAGCACGTTAGTATAATTTAGAACGCCTTACAACTTCTAAGAACATCTTACATCACCGTACGAAACCTTAAAACTCCATAATAAACCTATTGTATTCGTACGAGTCGTTTGATCATCGTACGACATCTTAGGACATCTTACGACTCTTTATGCCATATTAGCAACTCGAAAAGAACGTTAGTAAAATTTAAGACGCCTTACAACTCCTAAGGACACCTTACATCGCCGTACGAAACCTTAAAAGTCCATAATAAACCTAATGAATCCGTACGAGTCCTTTAAACATCGTACGACAACTTACAACATCTTAAGGATCTGTATGCCAAATTAGCAACATGAAAAGCACGTTAGTATAATTTAGGACGCCTTACAACTCATAAGAACACCTTACATCACAGTACGAAACCTTAAAACTCCATAATAAACCTAATGAATCCGTACGAGTCCTTTAAACATCGTACGATAACTTAAGACATCTTAAGGCTCTGTATGCCAAATTAGCAACATGAAAAGCACGTTAGTATAATTTAGAACGCCTTACAACTCCTAAGAACACCTTACATCACCGTCTGAAACCTTAAAACTCCATAATAAACCTAATGATTCCATACGAGTCCTTTAAACATCGTACGATAACTTAAGACATCTTAAGGCTCTGTATGCAAAATTAGCAACATGAAAAGCACGTTAGTATAATTTAGAACGCCTTACAACTCCTAAGAACACCTTACATCACCGTACGAAACCTTAAAACACCATAATAAACCTAATGAATCCGTACGAGTCCTTTAAACATCGTACGACAACATAAGACATCTTAAGGCTCTGTATGCCAAATTAGCAACAAGAAAAGCACGTTAGTATAATTTAGAACGCCTTACAACTCATAAGAACACCTTACATCACCGTACGAAACCTTAAAACTCCATAATAAACCTAATGAATCCGTACGAGTCCTTTAAACATCGTACGACAACATAAGACATCTTAAGGCTCTGTATGCCAAATTAGCAACATGAAAAGCACGTTAGTATAATTTAGAACGCCTTACAACTCCTAAGAACACCTTACATCACCGTACGAAACCTTAAAACTCCATAATAAACCTAATGAATCCGTACGAGTCCTTTAAACATCGTACGATAACTTAAGATATCTTAAGGCTCTGTATGCCAAATTAGCAACATGAAAAGCACGTTAGTATAATTTAGAACGCCTTACAACTCCTAAGAACACCTTACATCACCGTACGAAACCTTAAAACTCCATAATAAACCTAATGAATCCGTACGAGTCCTTTAAACATCGCACGACAACATAAGACATCTTAAGGCTCTGTATGCCAAATTAGCAACATGAAAAGCACGTTAGTATAATTTAGAACGCCTTACAATTTCTAAGAACATCTTACATCACCGTACGAAACCTTAAAACTCCATAATAAACCTATTGTATTCGTACGAGTCGTTTGATCATCGTACGACATCTTAGGACATCTTACGACTCTTTATGCCACATTAGCAACTCGAAAAGAACGTTAGTAAAATTTAAGACGCCTTAAAACTCCTAAGGACACCTTTCATCGCCGTACGAAACCTTAAAAGTCCATAATAAACCTAATGAATCCGTACGAGTCCTTTAAACATCGTACGACTACTTAAGACATCTTAAGGCTCTGTATACCAAATAGCAACATGAAAAGCACGTTAGTATAATTTAGAACGCCTTACAACTCCTAAGAACACCTTACATCACCGTACGAAACCTTAAAACTCCATAATAAACCTAATGAATCCGTACGAGTCCTTTAAACATCGCACGACAACATAAGACATCTTAAGGCTCTATATGCCAAATTAGCAACATGAAAAGCACGTTAGTATAATTTAGAACGCCTTACAACTTCTAAGAACATCTTACATCACCGTACGAAACCTTAAAACTCCATAATAAACCTATTGTATTCGTACGAGTCGTTTGATCATCGTACGACATCTTAGGACATCTTACGACTCTTTATGCCACATTAGCAACTCGAAAAGAACGTTAGTAAAATTTAAGACGCCTTACAACTCCTAAGGACACCTTACATCGCCGTACGAAACCTTAAAAGTCCATAATAAACCTAATGAATCCGTACGAGTCCTTTAAACATCGTACGACAACTTACAACATCTTAAGGATCTGTATGCCAAATTAGCAACATGAAAAGCACGTTAGTATAATTTAGGACGCCTTACAACTCATAAGAACACCTTACATCACAGTACGAAACCTTAAAACTCCATAATAAACCTAATGAATCCGTACGAGTCCTTTAAACATCGTACGATAACTTAAGACATCTTAAGGCTCTGTATGCCAAATTAGCAACATGAAAAGCACGTTAGTATAATTTAGAACGCCTTACAACTCCTAAGAACACCTTACATCACCGTCTGAAACCTTAAAACTCCATAATAAACCTAATGATTCCATACGAGTCCTTTAAACATCGTACGATAACTTAAGACATCTTAAGGCTCTGTATGCAAAATTAGCAACATGAAAAGCACGTTAGTATAATTTAGAACGCCTTACAACTCCTAAGAACACCTTACATCACCGTACGAAACCTTAAAACACCATAATAAACCTAATGAATCCGTACGAGTCCTTTAAACATCGTACGACAACATAAGACATCTTAAGGCTCTGTATGCCAAATTAGCAACAAGAAAAGCACGTTAGTATAATTTAGAACGCCTTACAACTCATAAGAACACCTTACATCACCGTACGAAACCTTAAAACTCCATAATAAACCTAATGAATCCGTACGAGTCCTTTAAACATCGTACGACAACATAAGACATCTTAAGGCTCTGTATGCCAAATTAGCAACATGAAAAGCACGTTAGTATAATTTAGAACGCCTTACAACTCCTAAGAACACCTTACATCACCGTACGAAACCTTAAAACTCCATAATAAACCTAATGAATCCGTACGAGTCCTTTAAACATCGTACGATAACTTAAGACATCTTAAGGCTCTGTATGCCAAATTAGCAACATGAAAAGCACGTTAGTATAATTTAGAACGCCTTACAACTCCTAAGAACACCTTACATCACCGTACGAAACCTTAAAACTCCATAATAAACCTAATGAATCCGTACGAGTCCTTTAAACATCGCACGACAACATAAGACATCTTAAGGCTCTGTATGCCAAATTAGCAACATGAAAAGCACGTTAGTATAATTTAGAACGCCTTACAATTTCTAAGAACATCTTACATCACCGTACGAAACCTTAAAACTCCATAATAAACCTATTGTATTCGTACGAGTCGTTTGATCATCGTACGACATCTTAGGACATCTTACGACTCTTTATGCCACATTAGCAACTCGAAAAGAACGTTAGTAAAATTTAAGACGCCTTAAAACTCCTAAGGACACCTTTCATCGCCGTACGAAACCTTAAAAGTCCATAATAAACCTAATGAATCCGTACGAGTCCTTTAAACATCGTACGACTACTTAAGACATCTTAAGGCTCTGTATACCAAATAGCAACATGAAAAGCACGTTAGTATAATTTAGAACGCCTTACAACTCCTAAGAACACCTTACAACACCGTACGAAACCTTAAAACTCCATAATAAACCTAATGAATCCGTACGAGTCCTTTAAACATCGCACGACAACATAAGACATCTTAAGGCTCTATATGCCAAATTAGCAACATGAAAAGCACGTTAGTATAATTTAGAACGCCTTACAACTTCTAAGAACATCTTACATCACCGTACGAAACCTTAAAACTCCATAATAAACCTATTGTATTCGTACGAGTCGTTTGATCATCGTACGACATCTTAGGACATCTTACGACTCTTTATGCCACATTAGCAACTCGAAAAGAACGTTAGTAAAATTTAAGACGCCTTACAACTCCTAAGGACACCTTACATCGCCGTACGAAACCTTAAAAGTCCATAATAAACCTAATGAATCCGTACGAGTCCTTTAAACATCGTACGACAACTTACAACATCTTAAGGATCTATATGCCAAATTAGCAACATGAAAAGCACGTTAGTATAATTTAGGACGCCTTACAACTCATAAGAACACCTTACATCACAGTACGAAACCTTAAAACTCCATAATAAACCTAATGAATCCGTACGAGTCCTTTAAACATCGTACGATAACTTAAGACATCTTAAGGCTCTGTATGCCAAATTAGCAACATGAAAAGCACGTTAGTATAATTTAGAACGCCTTACAACTCCTAAGAACACCTTACATCACCGTCTGAAACCTTAAAACTCCATAATAAACCTAATGATTCCATACGAGTCCTTTAAACATCGTACGATAACTTAAGACATCTTAAGGCTCTGTATGCCAAATTAGCAACATGAAAAGCACGTTAGTATAATTTAGAACGCCTTACAACTCCTAAGAACACCTTACATCACCGTACGAAACCTTAAAACACCATAATAAACCTAATGAATCCGTACGAGTCCTTTAAACATCGTACGACAACATAAGACATCTTAAGGCTCTGTATGCCAAATTAGCAACAAGAAAAGCACGTTAGTATAATTTAGAACGCCTTACAACTCATAAGAACACCTTACATCACCGTACGAAACCTTAAAACTCCATAATAAACCTAATGAATCCGTACGAGTCCTTTAAACATCGTACGACAACATAAGACATCTTAAGGCTCTGTATGCCAAATTAGCAACATGAAAAGCACGTTAGTATAATTTAGAACGCCTTACAACTCCTAAGAACACCTTACATCACCGTACGAAACCTTAAAACTCCATAATAAACCTAATGAATCCGTACGAGTCCTTTAAACATCGTACGATAACTTAAGACATCTTAAGGCTCTATATGCCAAATTAGCAACATGAAAAGCACGTTAGTATAATTTAGAACGCCTTACAACTCCTAAGAACACCTTACATCACCGTACGAAACCTTAAAACTCCATAATAAACCTAATGAATCCGTACGAGTCCTTTAAACATCGCACGACAACATAAGACATCTTAAGGCTCTGTATGCCAAATTAGCAACATGAAAAGCACGTTAGTATAATTTAGAACGCCTTACAACTTCTAAGAACATCTTACATCACCGTACGAAACCTTAAAACTCCATAATAAACCTATTGTATTCGTACGAGTCGTTTGATCATCGTACGACATCTTAGGACATCTTACGACTCTTTATGCCACAATAGCAACTCGAAAAGAACGTTAGTAAAATTTAAGACGCCTTACAACTCCTAAGGACACCTTACATCGCCGTACGAAACCTTAAAAGTCCATAATAAACCTAATGAATCCGTACGAGTCCTTTAAACATCGTACGACTACTTAAGACATCTTAAGGCTCTGTATGCCAAATTAGCAACATGAAAAGCACGTTAGTATAATTTAGAACGCCTTACAACTCCTAAGAACACCTTACATCACCGTACGAAACCTTAAAACTCCATAATAAACCTAATGAATCCGTACGAGTCCTTTAAACATCGCACGACAACATAAGACATCTTAAGGCTCTGTATGCCAAATTAGCAACATGAAAAGCACGTTAGTATAATTTAGAACGCCTTACAACTTCTAAGAACATCTTACATCACCGTACGAAACCTTAAAACTCCATAATAAACCTATTGTATTCGTACGAGTCGTTTGATCATCGTACGACATCTTAGGACATCTTACGACTCTTTATGCCACATTAGCAACTCGAAAAGAACGTTAGTAAAATTTAAGACGCCTTACAACTCCTAAGGACACGTTACATCGCCGTACGAAACCTTAAAAGTCCATAATAAACCTAATGAATCCGTACGAGTCCTTTAAACATCGTACGACAACTTACAACATCTTAAGGATCTGTATGCCAAATTAGCAACATGAAAAGCACGTTGGTATAATTTAGGACGCCTTACAACTCATAAGAACACCTTACATCACAGTACGAAACCTTAAAACTCCATAATAAACCTAATGAATCCGTACGAGTCCTTTAAACATCGTACGATAACTTAAGACATCTTAAGGCTCTGTATGCCAAATTAGCAACATGAAAAGCACGTTAGTATAATTTAGGACGCCTTATAACTCATAAGAACACCTTACATCACAGTACGAAACCTTAAAACTCCATAATAAACCTAATGAATCCGTACGAGTCCTTTAAACATCGTACGATAACTTAAGACATCTTAAGGCTCTGTATGCCAAATTAGCAACATGAAAAGCACGTTAGTATAATTTAGAACGCCTTACAACTCCTAAGAACACCTTACATCACCGTACGAAACCTTAAAACTCCATAATAAACCTAATGAATCCGTACGAGTCCTTTAAACATCGTACGATAACTTAAGACATCTTAAGGCTCTGTATGCCAAATTAGCAACATGAAAAGCACGTTAGTATAATTTAGAACGCCTTACAACTCCTAAGAACACCTTACATCACCGTACGAAACCATAAAACTCCATAATAAACCTAATGAATCCGTACGACTCCTTTAAACATCGTACGACTACTTAAGACATCTTAAGGATCTATATGCCAAATTAGCAACATGAAAAGCACGTTAGTGTAATTTAGAACGCCTTACAACTCCTAAGAACACCTTACATCACCGTCTGAAACCTTAAAACTCCATAATAAACCTAATGATTCCATACGAGTCCTTTAAACATCGTACGATAACTTAAGACATCTTAAGGCTCTGTATGCCAAATTAGCAACAAGAAAAGCACGTTAGTATAATTTAGAACGCCTTACAACTCATAAGAACACCTTACATCACCGTACGAAACCTTAAAACTCCATAATAAACCTAATGAATCCGTACGAGTCCTTTAAACATCGTACGATAACTTAAGACATCTTAAGGCTCTGTATGCCAAATTAGCAACATGAAAAGCACGTTAGTATAATTTAGAACGCCTTACAACTCCTAAGAACACCTTACATCACCGTACGAAACCATAAAACTCCATAATAAACCTAATGAATCCGTACGACTCCTTTAAACATCGTACGACTACTTAAGACATCTTAAGGATCTATATGCCAAATTAGCAACATGAAAAGCACGTTAGTGTAATTTAGAACGCCTTACAACTCCTAAGAACACCTTACATCACCGTCTGAAACCTTAAAACTCCATAATAAACCTAATGATTCCATACGAGTCCTTTAAACATCGTACGATAACTTAAGACATCTTAAGGCTCTGTATGCCAAATTAGCAACAAGAAAAGCACGTTAGTATAATTTAGAACGCCTTACAACTCATAAGAACACCTTACATCACCGTACGAAACCTTAAAACTCCATAATAAACCTAATGAATCCGTACGAGTCCTTTAAACATCGTACGATAACTTAAGACATCTTAAGGCTCTGTATGCCAAATTAGCAACATGAAAAGCACGTTAGTATAATTTAGAACGCCTTACAACTCCTAAGAACACCTTACATCACCGTACGAAACCATAAAACTCCATAATAAACCTAATGAATCCGTACGACTCCTTTAAACATCGTACGACTACTTAAGACATCTTAAGGATCTATATGCCAAATTAGCAACATGAAAAGCACGTTAGTGTAATTTAGAACGCCTTACAACTCCTAAGAACACCTTACATCACCGTCTGAAACCTTAAAACTCCATAATAAACCTAATGATTCCATACGAGTCCTTTAAACATCGTACGATAACTTAAGACATCTTAAGGCTCTGTATGCCAAATTAGCAACAAGAAAAGCACGTTAGTATAATTTAGAACGCCTTACAACTCATAAGAACACCTTACATCACCGTACGAAACCTTAAAACTCCATAATAAACCTAATGAATCCGTACGAGTCCTTTAAACATCGCACGACAACATAAGACATCTTAAGGCTCTGTATGCCAAATTAGCAACATGAAAAGCACGTTAGTATAATTTAGAACGCCTTACAACTTCTAAGAACATCTTACATCACCGTACGAAACCTTAAAACTCCATAATAAACCTATTGTATTCGTACGAGTCGTTTGATCATCGTACGACATCTTAGGACATCTTACGACTCTTTATGCCACAATAGCAACTCGAAAAGAACGTTAGTAAAATTTAAGACGCCTTACAACTCCTAAGGACACCTTACATCGCCGTACGAAACCTTAAAAGTCCATAATAAACCTAATGAATCCGTACGAGTCCTTTAAACATCGTACGACTACTTAAGACATCTTAAGGCTCTGTATGCCAAATTAGCAACATGAAAAGCACGTTAGTATAATTTAGAACGCCTTACAACTCCTAAGAACACCTTACATCACCGTACGAAACCTTAAAACTCCATAATAAACCTAATGAATCCGTACGAGTCCTTTAAACATCGCACGACAACATAAGACATCTTAAGGCTCTGTATGCCAAATTAGCAACATGAAAAGCACGTTAGTATAATTTAGAACGCCTTACAACTTCTAAGAACATCTTACATCACCGTACGAAACCTTAAAACTCCATAATAAACCTATTGTATTCGTACGAGTCGTTTGATCATCGTACGACATCTTAGGACATCTTACGACTCTTTATGCCACATTAGCAACTCGAAAAGAACGTTAGTAAAATTTAAGACGCCTTACAACTCCTAAGGACACCTTACATCGCCGTACGAAACCTTAAAAGTCCATAATAAACCTAATGAATCCGTACGAGTCCTTTAAACATCGTACGACAACTTACAACATCTTAAGGATCTGTATGCCAAATTAGCAACATGAAAAGCACGTTAGTATAATTTAGGACGCCTTACAACTCATAAGAACACCTTACATCACAGTACGAAACCTTAAAACTCCATAATAAACCTAATGAATCCGTACGAGTCCTTTAAACATCGTACGATAACTTAAGACATCTTAAGGCTCTGTATGCCAAATTAGCAACATGAAAAGCACGTTAGTATAATTTAGGACGCCTTACAACTCATAAGAACACCTTACATCACAGTACGAAACCTTAAAACTCCATAATAAACCTAATGAATCCGTACGAGTCCTTTAAACATCGTACGATAACTTAAGACATCTTTAGGCTCTGTATGCCAAATTAGCAACATGAAAAGCACGTTAGTATAATTTAGAACGCCTTACAACTCCTAAGAACACCTTACATCACCGTACGAAACCTTAAAACTCCATAATAAACCTAATGAATCCGTACGAGTCCTTTAAACATCGTACGATAACTTAAGACATCTTAAGGCTCTGTATGCCAAATTAGCAACATGAAAAGCACGTTAGTATAATTTAGAACGCCTTACAACTCCTAAGAACACCTTACATCACCGTACGAAACCATAAAACTCCATAATAAACCTAATGAATCCGTACGACTCCTTTAAACATCGTACGACTACTTAAGACATCTTAAGGATCTATATGCCAAATTAGCAACATGAAAAGCACGTTAGTGTAATTTAGAACGCCTTACAACTCCTAAGAACACCTTACATCACCGTCTGAAACCTTAAAACTCCATAATAAACCTAATGATTCCATACGAGTCCTTTAAACATCGTACGACATCTTAGGACATCTTACGACTCTTTATGCCACATTAGCAACTCGAAAAGAACGTTAGTAAAATTTAAGACGCCTTACAACTCCTAAGGACACCTTACATCGCTGTACGAAACCTTAAAAGTCCATAATAAACCTAATGAATCCGTACGAGTCCTTTAAACATCGTACGACAACATAAGACATCTTAAGGCTCTGTATGCCAAATTAGCAACAAGAAAAGCACGTTAGTATAATTTAGAACGCCTTACAACTCATAAGAACACCTTACATCACCGTACGAAACCTTAAAACTCCATAATAAACCTAATGAATCCGTACGAGTCCTTTAAACATCGTACGACAACATAAGACATCTTAAGGCTCTGTATGCCAAATTAGCTACATGAAAAGCACGTTAGTATAATTTAGAACACCTTACAACTCCTAAGAACACCTTAAATCACCGTACGAAACCTTAAAACTCCATAATAAACCTAATGAATTCGTACGAGTCCTTTAAACATCGTACGATAACTTAAGACATCTTAAGGCTCTGTATGCCAAATTAGCAACATGAAAAGCACGTTAGTATAATTTAGAACGCCTTACAACTCCTAAGAACACCTTACATCACCGTACGAAACCTTAAAACTCCATAATAAACCTAATGAATCCGTACGAGTCCTTTAAACATCGCACGACAACATAAGACATCTTAAGGCTCTGTATGCCAAATTAGCAACATGAAAAGCACGTTAGTATAATTTAGAACGCCTTACAACTTCTAAGAACATCTTACATCACCGTACGAAACCTTAAAACTCCATAATAAACCTATTGTATTCGTACGAGTCGTTTGATCATCGTACGACATCTTAGGACATCTTACGACTCTTTATGCCACATTAGCAACTCGAAAAGAACGTTAGTAAAATTTAAGACGCCTTACAACTCCTAAGGACACCTTACATCGCCGTACGAAACCTTAAAAGTCCATAATAAACCTAATGAATCCGTACGAGTCCTTTAAACATCGTACGACTACTTAAGACATCTTAAGGCTCTGTATGCCAAATTAGCAACATGAAAAGCACGTTAGTATAATTTAGAACGCCTTACAACGCATAAGAACACCTTATATCACCGTACGAAACCTTAAAACTCCATAATAAACCTAATGAATCTGTACGAGTCCTTTGAACATCTTATAACAACTTAAGACATCTTAAGACTCTGTATGCCAAATTAGCAACATGAAAAGAACGTTAGTATAATTTAGGACGCCTTACAACTCATTATAACACCTTACATCACCGTATGAAACTTTAAAACTCCATAATAAACCTAATGAATCCGTACGAGTCCTTTAAACATCTTACGACAGCTTACAACATCTTAAGGATCTGTATGCCAAATTAGCAACATGAAAAGCACGTTAGTATAATTTAGGACGCCTTACAACTCATAAGAACACCTTTCATCACAGTACGAAACCTTAAAACTCCATAATAAACCTAATGAATCCGTACGAGTCCTTTAAACATCGTACGATAACTTAAGACATCTTAAGGCTCTGTATGCCAAATTAGCAACATGAAAAGCACGTTAGTATAATTTAGAACGCCTTACAACTCCTAAGAACACCTTACATCACCGTACGAAACCTTAAAACTCCATAATAAACCTAATGAATCCGTACGAGTCCTTTAAACATCGTACGCCAACAAAAGACATCTTAAGGCTCTGTATGCCAAATTAGCAACATGAAAAGCACGTTAGTATAATTTAGAACGCCTTACAACTCCTAAGAACACCTTACATCACCGTCTGAAACCTTAAAACTCCATAATAAACCTAATGAATCCGTACGAGTCCTTTAAACATCGTACGATAACTTAAGACATCTTAAGGCTCTATATGCCAAATTAGCAACATGAAAAGCACGTTAGTATAATTTAGAACGCCTTACAACTCCTAAGAACACCTTACATCACCGTACGAAACCTTAAAACTCCATAATAAACCTAATGAATCCGTACGAGTCCTTTAAACATCGCACGACAACATAAGACATCTTAAGGCTCTGTATGCCAAATTAGCAACATGAAAAGCACGTTAGTATAATTTAGAACGCCTTACAACTTCTAAGAACATCTTACATCACCGTACGAAACCTTAAAACTCCATAATAAACCTATTGTATTCGTACGAGTCGTTTGATCATCGTACGACATCTTAGGACATCTTACGACTCTTTATGCCACATTAGCAACTCGAAAAGAACGTTAGTAAAATTTAAGACGCCTTACAACTCCTAAGGACACCTTACATCGCCGTACGAAACCTTAAAAGTCCATAATAAACCTAATGAATCCGTACGAGTCCTTTAAACATCGTACGACTACTTAAGACATCTTAAGGCTCTGTATGCCAAATTAGCAACATGAAAAGCACGTTAGTATAATTTAGAACGCCTTACAACTCCTAAGAACACCTTACATCACCGTACGAAACCTTAAAACTCCATAATAAACCTAATGAATCCGTACGAGTCCTTTAAACATCGTACGACAATAAAAGACATCTTAAGGCTCTGTATGCCAAATTAGCAACATGAAAAGCACGTTAGTATAATTTAGAACGCCTTACAACTCCTAAGAACACCTTACATCACCGTACGAAACCTTAAAACTCCATAATAAACCTAATGAATCCGTACGACTCCTTTAAACATCGTACGACTACTTAAGACATCTTAAGGATCTATATGCCAAATTAGCAACATGAAAAGCACGTTAGTATAATTTAGAACGCCTTACAACTCCTAAGAACACCTTACATCACCGTCTGAATCCTTAAAACTCCATAATAAACCTAATGATTCCATATGAGTCCTTTAAACATCGTACGATAACTTAAGACATCTTAAGGCTCTGTATGCCAAATTAGCAACATGAAAAGCACGTTAGTATAATTTAGAACGCCTTACAACTCCTAAGAACACCTTACATCACCGTACGAAACCTTAAAACACCATAATAAACCTAATGAATCCGTACGAGTCCTTTAAACATCGTACGACAACATAAGACATCTTAAGGCTCTGTATGCCAAATTAGCAACAAGAAAAGCACGTTAGTATAATTTAGAACGCCTTACAACTCATAAGAACACCTTACATCACCGTACGAAACCTTAAAACTCCATAATAAACCTAATGAATTCGTACGAGTCCTTTAAACATCGTACGATAACTTAAGACATCTTAAGGCTCTGTATGCCAAATTAGCAACATGAAAAGCACGTTAGTATAATTTAGAACGCCTTACAACTCCTAAGAACACCTTACATCACCGTACGAAACCTTAAAACTCCATAATAAACCTAATGAATCCGTACGAGTCCTTTAAACATCGTACGACTACTTAAGACATCTTAAGGCTCTGTATGCCAAATTAGCAACATGAAAAGCACGTTAGTATAATTTAGAACGCCTTACAACTCATAAGAACACCTTATATCACCGTACGAAACCTTAAAACTCCATAATAAACCTAATGAATCTGTACGAGTCCTTTGAACATCTTATAACAACTTAAGACATCTTAAGACTCTGTATGCCAAATTAGCAACATGAAAAGAACGTTAGTATAATTTAGGACGCCTTACAACTCATTAGAACACCTTACATCACCGTATGAAACTTTAAAACTCCATAATAAACCTAATGAATCCGTACGAGTCCTTTAAACATCTTACGACGCTTACAACATCTTAAGGATCTGTATGCCAAATTAGCAACATGAAAAGCACGTTAGTATAATTTAGGACGCCTTACAACTCATAAGAACACCTTACATCACAGTACGAAACCTTAAAACTCCATAATAAACCTAATGAATCCGTACGAGTCCTTTAAACATCGTACGATAACTTAAGACATCTTAAGGCTCTGTATGCCAAATTAGCAACATGAAAAGCACGTTAGTATAATTTAGAACGCCTTACAACTCCTAAGAACACCTTACATCACCGTACGAAACCTTAAAACTCCATAATAAACCTAATGAATCCGTACGAGTCCTTTAAACATCGTACGACAACAAAAGACATCTTAAGGCTCTGTATGCCAAATTAGCAACATGAAAAGCACGTTAGTATAATTTAGAACGCCTTACAACTCCTAAGAACACCTTACATCACCGTCTGAAACCTTAAAACTCCATAATAAACCTAATGAATCCGTACGAGTCCTTTAAACATCGTACGATAACTTAAGACATCTTAAGGCACTATATGCCAAATTAGCAACATGAAAAGCACGTTAGTATAATTTAGAACGCCTTACAACTCCTAAGAACACCTTACATCACCGTACGAAACCTTAAAACTCCATAATAAACCTAATGAATCCGTACGAGTCCTTTAAACATCGCACGACAACATAAGACATCTTAAGGCTCTGTATGCCAAATTAGCAACATGAAAAGCACGTTAGTATAATTTAGAACGCCTTACAACTTCTAAGAACATCTTACATCACCGTACGAAACCTTAAAACTCCATAATAAACCTATTGTATTCGTACGAGTCGTTTGATCATCGTACGACATCTTAGGACATCTTACGACTCTTTATGCCACATTAGCAACTCGAAAAGAACGTTAGTAAAATTTAAGACGCCTTACAACTCCTAAGGACACCTTACATCGCCGTACGAAACCTTAAAAGTCCATAATAAACCTAATGAATCCGTACGAGTCCTTTAAACATCGTACGACTACTTAAGACATCTTAAGGCTCTGTATGCCAAATTAGCAACATGAAAAGCACGTTAGTATAATTTAGAACGCCTTACAACGCATAAGAACACCTTATATCACCGTACGAAACCTTAAAACTCCATAATAAACCTAATGAATCTGTACGAGTCCTTTGAACATCTTATAACAACTTAAGACATCTTAAGACTCTGTATGCCAAATTAGCAACATGAAAAGAACGTTAGTATAATTTAGGACGCCTTACAACTCATTATAACACCTTACATCACCGTATGAAACTTTAAAACTCCATAATAAACCTAATGAATCCGTACGAGTCCTTTAAACATCTTACGACAGCTTACAACATCTTAAGGATCTGTATGCCAAATTAGCAACATGAAAAGCACGTTAGTATAATTTAGGACGCCTTACAACTCATAAGAACACCTTTCATCACAGTACGAAACCTTAAAACTCCATAATAAACCTAATGAATCCGTACGAGTCCTTTAAACATCGTACGATAACTTAAGACATCTTAAGGCTCTGTATGCCAAATTAGCAACATGAAAAGCACGTTAGTATAATTTAGAACGCCTTACAACTCCTAAGAACACCTTACATCACCGTACGAAACCTTAAAACTCCATAATAAACCTAATGAATCCGTACGAGTCCTTTAAACATCGTACGCCAACAAAAGACATCTTAAGGCTCTGTATGCCAAATTAGCAACATGAAAAGCACGTTAGTATAATTTAGAACGCCTTACAACTCCTAAGAACACCTTACATCACCGTCTGAAACCTTAAAACTCCATAATAAACCTAATGAATCCGTACGAGTCCTTTAAACATCGTACGATAACTTAAGACATCTTAAGGCTCTATATGCCAAATTAGCAACATGAAAAGCACGTTAGTATAATTTAGAACGCCTTACAACTCCTAAGAACACCTTACATCACCGTACGAAACCTTAAAACTCCATAATAAACCTAATGAATCCGTACGAGTCCTTTAAACATCGCACGACAACATAAGACATCTTAAGGCTCTGTATGCCAAATTAGCAACATGAAAAGCACGTTAGTATAATTTAGAACGCCTTACAACTTCTAAGAACATCTTACATCACCGTACGAAACCTTAAAACTCCATAATAAACCTATTGTATTCGTACGAGTCGTTTGATCATCGTACGACATCTTAGGACATCTTACGACTCTTTATGCCACATTAGCAACTCGAAAAGAACGTTAGTAAAATTTAAGACGCCTTACAACTCCTAAGGACACCTTACATCGCCGTACGAAACCTTAAAAGTCCATAATAAACCTAATGAATCCGTACGAGTCCTTTAAACATCGTACGACTACTTAAGACATCTTAAGGCTCTGTATGCCAAATTAGCAACATGAAAAGCACGTTAGTATAATTTAGAACGCCTTACAACTCCTAAGAACACCTTACATCACCGTACGAAACCTTAAAACTCCATAATAAACCTAATGAATCCGTACGAGTCCTTTAAACATCGTACGACAATAAAAGACATCTTAAGGCTCTGTATGCCAAATTAGCAACATGAAAAGCACGTTAGTATAATTTAGAACGCCTTACAACTCCTAAGAACACCTTACATCACCGTACGAAACCTTAAAACTCCATAATAAACCTAATGAATCCGTACGACTCCTTTAAACATCGTACGACTACTTAAGACATCTTAAGGATCTATATGCCAAATTAGCAACATGAAAAGCACGTTAGTATAATTTAGAACGCCTTACAACTCCTAAGAACACCTTACATCACCGTCTGAATCCTTAAAACTCCATAATAAACCTAATGATTCCATATGAGTCCTTTAAACATCGTACGATAACTTAAGACATCTTAAGGCTCTGTATGCCAAATTAGCAACATGAAAAGCACGTTAGTATAATTTAGAACGCCTTACAACTCCTAAGAACACCTTACATCACCGTACGAAACCTTAAAACACCATAATAAACCTAATGAATCCGTACGAGTCCTTTAAACATCGTACGACAACATAAGACATCTTAAGGCTCTGTATGCCAAATTAGCAACAAGAAAAGCACGTTAGTATAATTTAGAACGCCTTACAACTCATAAGAACACCTTACATCACCGTACGAAACCTTAAAACTCCATAATAAACCTAATGAATTCGTACGAGTCCTTTAAACATCGTACGATAACTTAAGACATCTTAAGGCTCTGTATGCCAAATTAGCAACATGAAAAGCACGTTAGTATAATTTAGAACGCCTTACAACTCCTAAGAACACCTTACATCACCGTACGAAACCTTAAAACTCCATAATAAACCTAATGAATCCGTACGAGTCCTTTAAACATCGTACGACTACTTAAGACATCTTAAGGCTCTGTATGCCAAATTAGCAACATGAAAAGCACGTTAGTATAATTTAGAACGCCTTACAACTCATAAGAACACCTTATATCACCGTACGAAACCTTAAAACTCCATAATAAACCTAATGAATCTGTACGAGTCCTTTGAACATCTTATAACAACTTAAGACATCTTAAGACTCTGTATGCCAAATTAGCAACATGAAAAGAACGTTAGTATAATTTAGGACGCCTTACAACTCATTAGAACACCTTACATCACCGTATGAAACTTTAAAACTCCATAATAAACCTAATGAATCCGTACGAGTCCTTTAAACATCTTACGACGCTTACAACATCTTAAGGATCTGTATGCCAAATTAGCAACATGAAAAGCACGTTAGTATAATTTAGGACGCCTTACAACTCATAAGAACACCTTACATCACAGTACGAAACCTTAAAACTCCATAATAAACCTAATGAATCCGTACGAGTCCTTTAAACATCGTACGATAACTTAAGACATCTTAAGGCTCTGTATGCCAAATTAGCAACATGAAAAGCACGTTAGTATAATTTAGAACGCCTTACAACTCCTAAGAACACCTTACATCACCGTACGAAACCTTAAAACTCCATAATAAACCTAATGAATCCGTACGAGTCCTTTAAACATCGTACGACAACAAAAGACATCTTAAGGCTCTGTATGCCAAATTAGCAACATGAAAAGCACGTTAGTATAATTTAGAACGCCTTACAACTCCTAAGAACACCTTACATCACCGTCTGAAACCTTAAAACTCCATAATAAACCTAATGAATCCGTACGAGTCCTTTAAACATCGTACGATAACTTAAGACATCTTAAGGCACTATATGCCAAATTAGCAACATGAAAAGCACGTTAGTATAATTTAGAACGCCTTACAACTCCTAAGAACACCTTACATCACCGTACGAAACCTTAAAACTCCATAATAAACCTAATGAATCCGTACGAGTCCTTTAAACATCGCACGACAACATAAGACATCTTAAGGCTCTGTATGCCAAATTAGCAACATGAAAAGCACGTTAGTATAATTTAGAACGCCTTACAACTTCTAAGAACATCTTACATCACCGTACGAAACCTTAAAACTCCATAATAAACCTATTGTATTCGTACGAGTCGTTTGATCATCGTACGACATCTTAGGACATCTTACGACTCTTTATGCCACATTAGCAACTCGAAAAGAACGTTAGTAAAATTTAAGACGCCTTACAACTCCTAAGGACACCTTACATCGCCGTACGAAACCTTAAAAGTCCATAATAAACCTAATGAATCCGTACGAGTCCTTTAAACATCGTACGACTACTTAAGACATCTTAAGGCTCTGTATGCCAAATTAGCAACATGAAAAGCACGTTAGTATAATTTAGAACGCCTTACAACTCCTAAGAACACCTTACATCACCGTACGAAACCTTAAAACTCCATAATAAACCTAATGAATCCGTACGAGTCCTTTAAACATCGTACGACAATAAAAGACATCTTAAGGCTCTGTATGCCAAATTAGCAACATGAAAAGCACGTTAGTATAATTTAGAACGCCTTACAACTCCTAAGAACACCTTACATCACCGTACGAAACCTTAAAACTCCATAATAAACCTAATGAATCCGTACGACTCCTTTAAACATCGTACGACTACTTAAGACATCTTAAGGATCTATATGCCAAATTAGCAACATGAAAAGCACGTTAGTATAATTTAGAACGCCTTACAACTCCTAAGAACACCTTACATCACCGTCTGAATCCTTAAAACTCCATAATAAACCTAATGATTCCATATGAGTCCTTTAAACATCGTACGATAACTTAAGACATCTTAAGGCTCTGTATGCCAAATTAGCAACATGAAAAGCACGTTAGTATAATTTAGAACGCCTTACAACTCCTAAGAACACCTTACATCACCGTACGAAACCTTAAAACACCATAATAAACCTAATGAATCCGTACGAGTCCTTTAAACATCGTACGACAACATAAGACATCTTAAGGCTCTGTATGCCAAATTAGCAACAAGAAAAGCACGTTAGTATAATTTAGAACGCCTTACAACTCATAAGAACACCTTACATCACCGTACGAAACCTTAAAACTCCATAATAAACCTAATGAATTCGTACGAGTCCTTTAAACATCGTACGATAACTTAAGACATCTTAAGGCTCTGTATGCCAAATTAGCAACATGAAAAGCACGTTAGTATAATTTAGAACGCCTTACAACTCCTAAGAACACCTTACATCACCGTACGAAACCTTAAAACTCCATAATAAACCTAATGAATCCGTACGAGTCCTTTAAACATCGTACGACTACTTAAGACATCTTAAGGCTCTGTATGCCAAATTAGCAACATGAAAAGCACGTTAGTATAATTTAGAACGCCTTACAACTCATAAGAACACCTTATATCACCGTACGAAACCTTAAAACTCCATAATAAACCTAATGAATCTGTACGAGTCCTTTGAACAGCTTATAACAACTTAAGACATCTTAAGACTCTGTATGCCAAATTAGCAACATGAAAAGAACGTTAGTATAATTTAGGACGCCTTACAACTCATTAGAACACCTTACATCACCGTATGAAACTTTAAAACTCCATAATAAACCTAATGAATCCGTACGAGTCCTTTAAACATCTTACGACAGCTTACAACATCTTAAGGATCTGTATGCCAAATTAGCAACATGAAAAGCACGTTAGTATAATTTAGGACGCCTTACAACTCATAAGAACACCTTACATCACAGTACGAAACCTTAAAACTCCATAATAAACCTAATGAATCCGTACGAGTCCTTTAAACATCGTACGATAACTTAAGACATCTTAAGGCTCTGTATGCCAAATTAGCAACATGAAAAGCACGTTAGTATAATTTAGAACGCCTTACAACTCCTAAGAACACCTTACATCACCGTACGAAACCTTAAAACTCCATAATAAACCTAATGAATCCGTACGAGTCCTTTAAACATCGTACGACAACAAAAGACATCTTAAGGCTCTGTATGCCAAATTAGCAACATGAAAAGCACGTTAGTATAATTTAGAACGCCTTACAACTCCTAAGAACACCTTACATCACCGTCTGAAACCTTAAAACTCCATAATAAACCTAATGAATCCGTACGAGTCCTTTAAACATCGTACGATAACTTAAGACATCTTAAGGCACTATATGCCAAATTAGCAACATGAAAAGCACGTTAGTATAATTTAGAACGCCTTACAACTCCTAAGAACACCTTACATCACCGTACGAAACCTTAAAACTCCATAATAAACCTAATGAATCCGTACGAGTCCTTTAAACATCGCACGACAACATAAGACATCTTAAGGCTCTGTATGCCAAATTAGCAACATGAAAAGCACGTTAGTATAATTTAGAACGCCTTACAACTTCTAAGAACATCTTACATCACCGTACGAAACCTTAAAACTCCATAATAAACCTATTGTATTCGTACGAGTCGTTTGATCATCGTACGACATCTTAGGACATCTTACGACTCTTTATGCCACATTAGCAACTCAAAAAGAACGTTAGTAAAATTTAAGACGCCTTACAACTCCTAAGGACACCTTACATCGCCGTACGAAACCTTAAAAGTCCATAATAAACCTAATGAATCCGTACGAGTCCTTTAAACATCGTACGACTACTTAAGACATCTTAAGGCTCTGTATGCCAAATTAGCAACATGAAAAGCACGTTAGTATAATTTAGAACGCCTTACAACTCCTAAGAACACCTTACATCACCGTACGAAACCTTAAAACTCCATAATAAACCTAATGAATCCGTACGAGTCCTTTAAACATCGCACGACAACATAAGACATCTTAAGGCTCTGTATGCCAAATTAGCAACATGAAAAGCACGTTAGTATAATTTAGAACGCCTTACAACTTCTAAGAACATCTTACATCACCGTACGAAACCTTAAAACTCCATAATAAACCTATTGTATTCGTACGAGTCGTTTGATCATCGTACGACATCTTAGGACATCTTACGACTCTTTATGCCACATTAGCAACTCGAAAAGAACGTTAGTAAAATTTAAGACGCCTTACAACTCCTAAGGACACCTTACATCGCCGTACGAAACCTTAAAAGTCCATAATAAACCTAATGAATCCGTACGAGTCCTTTAAACATCGTACGACAACTTACAACATCTTAAGGATCTGTATGCCAAATTAGCAACATGAAAAGCACGTTAGTATAATTTAGGACGCCTTACAACTCATAAGAACACCTTACATCACAGTACGAAACCTTAAAACTCCATAATAAACCTAATGAATTCGTACGAGTCCTTTAAACATCGTACGATAACTTAAGACATCTTAAGGCTCTGTATGCCAAATTAGCAACATGAAAAGCACGTTAGTATAATTTAGAACGCCTTACAACTCCTAAGAACACCTTACATCACCGTACGAAACCTTAAAACTCCATAATAAACCTAATGAATCCGTACGAGTCCTTTAAACATCGTACGATAACTTAAGACATCTTAAGGCTCTGTATGCCAAATTAGCAACATGAAAAGCACGTTAGTATAATTTAGAACGCCTTACAACTCCTAAGAACACCTTACATCACCGTACGAAACCTTAAAACTCCATAATAAACCTAATGAATCCGTACGACTCCTTTAAACATCGTACGACTACTTAAGACATCTTAAGGATCTATATGCCAAATTAGCAACATGAAAAGCACGTTAGTATAATTTAGAACGCCTTACAACTCCTAAGAACACCTTACATCACCGTACGAAACCTTAAAACTCCATAATAAACCTAATGAATCCGTACGAGTCCTTTAAACATCGCACGACAACATAAGACATCTTAAGGCTCTGTATGCCAAATTAGCAACATGAAAAGCACGTTAGTATAATTTAGAACGCCTTACAACTTCTAAGAACATCTTACATCACCGTACGAAACCTTAAAACTCCATAATAAACCTATTGTATTCGTACGAGTCGTTTGATCATCGTACGACATCTTAGGACATCTTACGACTCTTTATGCCACATTAGCAACTCGAAAAGAACGTTAGTAAAATTTAAGACGCCTTACAACTCCTAAGGACACCTTACATCGCCGTACGAAACCTTAAAAGTCCATAATAAACCTAATGAATCCGTACGAGTCCTTTAAACATCGTACGACTACTTAAGACATCTTAAGGCTCTGTATGCCAAATTAGCAACATGAAAAGCAAGTTAGTATAATTTAGAACGCCTTACAACTCCTAAGAACACCTTACATCACCGTATGAAACCTTAAAACTCCATAATAAACCTAATGAATCCGTACGAGTCCTTTAAACATCGTACGACAACAAAAGACATCTTAAGGCTCTGTATGCCAAATTAGCAACATGAAAAGCACGTTAGTATAATTTAGAACGCCTTACAACTCCTAAGAACACCTTACATCACCGTACGAAACCTTAAAACTCCATAATAAACCTAATGAATCCGTACGACTCCTTTAAACATCGTACGACTACTTAAGACATCTTAAGGATCTATATGCCAAATTAGCAACATGAAAAGCACGTTAGTATAATTTAGAACGCCTTACAACTCCTAAGAACACCTTACATCACCGTCTGAAACCTTAAAACTCCATAATAAACCTAATGATTCCATACGAGTCCTTTAAACATCGTACGATAACTTAAGACATCTTAAGGCTCTGTATGCCAAATTAGCAACATGAAAAGCACGTTAGTATAATTTAGAACGCCTTACAACTCCTAAGAACACCTTACATCACCGTATGAAACCTTAAAACACCATAATAAACCTAATGAATCCGTACGAGTCCTTTAAACATCGTACGATAACTTAAGACATCTTAAGGCTCTGTATGCCAAATTAGCAACATGAAAAGCACGTTAGTATAATTTAGAACGCCTTACAACTCCTAAGAACACCTTACATCACCGTACGAAACCTTAAAACTCCATAATAAACCTAATGAATCCGTACGAGTCCTTTAAACATCGTACGATAACTTAAGACATCTTAAGGCTATGTATGCCAAATTAGCAACATGAAAAGCACGTTAGTATAATTTAGAACGCCTTACAACTCCTAAGAACACCTTACATCACCGTACGAAACCTTAAAACTCCATAATAAACCTAATGAATCCGTACGAGTCCTTTAAACATCGCACGACAACATAAGACATCTTAAGGCTCTGTATGCCAAATTAGCAACATGAAAAGCACGTTAGTATAATTTAGAACGCCTTACAACTCCTAAGAACACCTTACATCACCGTACGAAACCTTAAAACTCCATAATAAACCTAATGAATCCGTACGAGTCCTTTAAACATCGTACGACAACAAAAGACATCTTAAGGCTCTGTATGCCAAATTAGCAACATGAAAAGCACGTTAGTATAATTTAGAACGCCTTACAACTCCTAAGAACACCTTACATCACCGTCTGAAACCTTAAAACTCCATAATAAACCTAATGAATCCGTACGAGTCCTTTAAACATCGTACGATAACTTAAGACATCTTAAGGCACTATATGCCAAATTAGCAACATGAAAAGCACGTTAGTATAATTTAGAACGCCTTACAACTCCTAAGAACACCTTACATCACCGTACGAAACCTTAAAACTCCATAATAAACCTAATGAATCCGTACGAGTCCTTTAAACATCGCACGACAACATAAGACATCTTAAGGCTCTGTATGCCAAATTAGCAACATGAAAAGCACGTTAGTATAATTTAGAACGCCTTACAACTTCTAAGAACATCTTACATCACCGTACGAAACCTTAAAACTCCATAATAAACCTATTGTATTCGTACGAGTCGTTTGATCATCGTACGACATCTTAGGACATCTTACGACTCTTTATGCCACATTAGCAACTCAAAAAGAACGTTAGTAAAATTTAAGACGCCTTACAACTCCTAAGGACACCTTACATCGCCGTACGAAACCTTAAAAGTCCATAATAAACCTAATGAATCCGTACGAGTCCTTTAAACATCGTACGACTACTTAAGACATCTTAAGGCTCTGTATGCCAAATTAGCAACATGAAAAGCACGTTAGTATAATTTAGAACGCCTTACAACTCCTAAGAACACCTTACATCACCGTACGAAACCTTAAAACTCCATAATAAACCTAATGAATCCGTACGAGTCCTTTAAACATCGCACGACAACATAAGACATCTTAAGGCTCTGTATGCCAAATTAGCAACATGAAAAGCACGTTAGTATAATTTAGAACGCCTTACAACTTCTAAGAACATCTTACATCACCGTACGAAACCTTAAAACTCCATAATAAACCTATTGTATTCGTACGAGTCGTTTGATCATCGTACGACATCTTAGGACATCTTACGACTCTTTATGCCACATTAGCAACTCGAAAAGAACGTTAGTAAAATTTAAGACGCCTTACAACTCCTAAGGACACCTTACATCGCCGTACGAAACCTTAAAAGTCCATAATAAACCTAATGAATCCGTACGAGTCCTTTAAACATCGTACGACAACTTACAACATCTTAAGGATCTGTATGCCAAATTAGCAACATGAAAAGCACGTTAGTATAATTTAGGACGCCTTACAACTCATAAGAACACCTTACATCACAGTACGAAACCTTAAAACTCCATAATAAACCTAATGAATCCGTACGAGTCCTTTAAACATCGTACGATAACTTAAGACATCTTAAGGCTCTGTATGCCAAATTAGCAACATGAAAAGCACGTTAGTATAATTTAGAACGCCTTACAACTCCTAAGAACACCTTACATCACCGTACGAAACCTTAAAACTCCATAATAAACCTAATGAATCCGTACGAGTCCTTTAAACATCGTACGATAACTTAAGACATCTTAAGGCTCTGTATGCCAAATTAGCAACATGAAAAGCACGTTAGTATAATTTAGAACGCCTTACAACTCCTAAGAACACCTTACATCACCGTACGAAACCTTAAAACTCCATAATAAACCTAATGAATCCGTACGACTCCTTTAAACATCGTACGACTACTTAAGACATCTTAAGGATCTATATGCCAAATTAGCAACATGAAAAGCACGTTAGTATAATTTAGAACGCCTTACAACTCCTAAGAACACCTTACATCACCGTACGAAACCTTAAAACTCCATAATAAACCTAATGAATCCGTACGAGTCCTTTAAACATCGCACGACAACATAAGACATCTTAAGGCTCTGTATGCCAAATTAGCAACATGAAAAGCACGTTAGTATAATTTAGAACGCCTTACAACTTCTAAGAACATCTTACATCACCGTACGAAACCTTAAAACTCCATAATAAACCTATTGTATTCGTACGAGTCGTTTGATCATCGTACGACATCTTAGGACATCTTACGACTCTTTATGCCACATTAGCAACTCGAAAAGAACGTTAGTAAAATTTAAGACGCCTTACAACTCCTAAGGACACCTTACATCGCCGTACGAAACCTTAAAAGTCCATAATAAACCTAATGAATCCGTACGAGTCCTTTAAACATCGTACGACTACTTAAGACATCTTAAGGCTCTGTATGCCAAATTAGCAACATGAAAAGCAAGTTAGTATAATTTAGAACGCCTTACAACTCCTAAGAACACCTTACATCACCGTATGAAACCTTAAAACTCCATAATAAACCTAATGAATCCGTACGAGTCCTTTAAACATCGTACGACAACTTACAACATCTTAAGGATCTGTATGCCAAATTAGCAACATGAAAAGCACGTTAGTATAATTTAGGACGCCTTACAACTCATAAGAACACCTTACATCACAGTACGAAACCTTAAAACTCCATAATAAACCTAATGAATCCGTACGAGTCCTTTAAACATCGTACGATAACTTAAGACATCTTAAGGCTCTGTATGCCAAATTAGCAACATGAAAAGCACGTTAGTATAATTTAGAACGCCTTACAACTCCTAAGAACACCTTACATCACCGTACGAAACCTTAAAACTCCATAATAAACCTAATGAATCCGTACGAGTCCTTTAAACATCGTACGATAACTTAAGACATCTTAAGGCTCTGTATGCCAAATTAGCAACATGAAAAGCACGTTAGTATAATTTAGAACGCCTTACAACTCCTAAGAACACCTTACATCACCGTACGAAACCTTAAAACTCCATAATAAACCTAATGAATCCGTACGACTCCTTTAAACATCGTACGACTACTTAAGACATCTTAAGGATCTATATGCCAAATTAGCAACATGAAAAGCACGTTAGTATAATTTAGAACGCCTTACAACTCCTAAGAACACCTTACATCACCGTACGAAACCTTAAAACTCCATAATAAACCTAATGAATCCGTACGAGTCCTTTAAACATCGCACGACAACATAAGACATCTTAAGGCTCTGTATGCCAAATTAGCAACATGAAAAGCACGTTAGTATAATTTAGAACGCCTTACAACTTCTAAGAACATCTTACATCACCGTACGAAACCTTAAAACTCCATAATAAACCTATTGTATTCGTACGAGTCGTTTGATCATCGTACGACATCTTAGGACATCTTACGACTCTTTATGCCACATTAGCAACTCGAAAAGAACGTTAGTAAAATTTAAGACGCCTTACAACTCCTAAGGACACCTTACATCGCCGTACGAAACCTTAAAAGTCCATAATAAACCTAATGAATCCGTACGAGTCCTTTAAACATCGTACGACTACTTAAGACATCTTAAGGCTCTGTATGCCAAATTAGCAACATGAAAAGCAAGTTAGTATAATTTAGAACGCCTTACAACTCCTAAGAACACCTTACATCACCGTATGAAACCTTAAAACTCCATAATAAACCTAATGAATCCGTACGAGTCCTTTAAACATCGTACGACAACAAAAGACATCTTAAGGCTCTGTATGCCAAATTAGCAACATGAAAAGCACGTTAGTATAATTTAGAACGCCTTACAACTCCTAAGAACACCTTACATCACCGTACGAAACCTTAAAACTCCATAATAAACCTAATGAATCCGTACGACTCCTTTAAACATCGTACGACTACTTAAGACATCTTAAGGATCTATATGCCAAATTAGCAACATGAAAAGCACGTTAGTATAATTTAGAACGCCTTACAACTCCTAAGAACACCTTACATCACCGTCTGAAACCTTAAAACTCCATAATAAACCTAATGATTCCATACGAGTCCTTTAAACATCGTACGATAACTTAAGACATCTTAAGGCTCTGTATGCCAAATTAGCAACATGAAAAGCACGTTAGTATAATTTAGAACGCCTTACAACTCCTAAGAACACCTTACATCACCGTATGAAACCTTAAAACACCATAATAAACCTAATGAATCCGTACGAGTCCTTTAAACATCGTACGATAACTTAAGACATCTTAAGGCTCTGTATGCCAAATTAGCAACATGAAAAGCACGTTAGTATAATTTAGAACGCCTTACAACTCCTAAGAACACCTTACATCACCGTACGAAACCTTAAAACTCCATAATAAACCTAATGAATCCGTACGAGTCCTTTAAACATCGTACGATAACTTAAGACATCTTAAGGCTATGTATGCCAAATTAGCAACATGAAAAGCACGTTAGTATAATTTAGAACGCCTTACAACTCCTAAGAACACCTTACATCACCGTACGAAACCTTAAAACTCCATAATAAACCTAATGAATCCGTACGAGTCCTTTAAACATCGCACGACAACATAAGACATCTTAAGGCTCTGTATGCCAAATTAGCAACATGAAAAGCACGTTAGTATAATTTAGAACGCCTTACAACTTCTAAGAACATCTTACATCACCGTACGAAACCTTAAAACTCCATAATAAACCTATTGTATTCGTACGAGTCGTTTGATCATCGTACGACATCTTAGGACATCTTACGACTCTTTATGCCACATTAGCAACTCGAAAAGAACGTTAGTAAAATTTAAGACGCCTTACAACTCCTAAGGACACCTTACATCGCCGTACGAAACCTTAAAAGTCCATAATAAACCTAATGAATCCGTACGAGTCCTTTAAACATCGTACGACTACTTAAGACATCTTTAGGCTCTGTATGCCAAATTAGCTACATGAAAAGCACGTTAGTATAATTTAGAACGCCTTACAACTCATAAGAACACCTTATATCACCGTACGAAACCTTAAAACTCCATAATAAACCTAATGAATCTGTACGAGTCCTTTAAACATCGTACGACAACATAAGACATCTTAAGGCTCTGTATGCCAAATTAGCAACAAGAAAAGCACGTTAGTATAATTTAGAACGCCTTACAACTCATAAGAACACCTTACATCACCGTACGAAACCTTAAAACACCATAATAAACCTAATGAATCCGTACGAGTCCTTTAAACATCGTACGACAACATAAGACATCTTAAGGCTCTGTATGCCAAATTAGCAACAAGAAAAGCACGTTAGTATAATTTAGAACGCCTTACAACTCATAAGAACACCTTACATCACCGTACGAAACCTTAAAACTCCATAATAAACCTAATGAATCCGTACGAGTCCTTTAAACATCGTACGACAACATAAGACATCTTAAGGCTCTGTATGCCAAATTAGCAACATGAAAAGCACGTTAGTATAATTTAGAACGCCTTACAACTCCTAAGAACACCTTACATCACCGTACGAAACCTTAAAACTCCATAATAAACCTAATGAATCCGTACGAGTCCTTTAAACATCGTACGATAACTTAAGACATCTTAAGGCTATGTATGCCAAATTAGCAACATGAAAAGCACGTTAGTATAATTTAGAACGCCTTACAACTCCTAAGAACACCTTACATCACCGTACGAAACCTTAAAACTCCATAATAAACCTAATGAATCCGTACGAGTCCTTTAAACATCGCACGACAACATAAGACATCTTAAGGCTCTGTATGCCAAATTAGCAACATGAAAAGCACGTTAGTATAATTTAGAACGCCTTACAACTTCTAAGAACATCTTACATCACCGTACGAAACCTTAAAACTCCATAATAAACCTATTGTATTCGTACGAGTCGTTTGATCATCGTACGACATCTTAGGACATCTTACGACTCTTTATGCCACATTAGCAACTCGAAAAGAACGTTAGTAAAATTTAAGACGCCTTACAACTCCTAAGGACACCTTACATCGCCGTACGAAACCTTAAAAGTCCATAATAAACCTAATGAATCCGTAAGAGTCCTTTAAACATCGTACGACTACTTAAGACATCTTAAGGCTCTGTATGCCAAATTAGCAACATGAAAAGCACGTTAGTATAATTTAGAACGCCTTACAACTCATAAGAACACCTTATATCACCGTACGAAACCTTAAAACTCCATAATAAACCTAATGAATCTGTACGAGTCCTTTGAACATCTTATAACAACTTAAGACATCTTAAGACTCTGTATGCCAAATTAGCAACATGAAAAGAACGTTATTATAATTTAGGACGCCTTACAACTCATTAGAACACCTTACATCACCGTATGAAACTTTAAAACTCCATAATAAACCTAATGAATCCGTACGAGTCCTTTAAACATCGTACGACAGCTTACAACATCTTAAGGATCTGTATGCCAAATTAGCAACATGAAAAGCACGTTAGTATAATTTAGGACGCCTTACAACTCATAAGAACACCTTACATCACAGTACGAAACCTTAAAACTCCTTAATAAACCTAATGAATCCGTACGAGTCCTTTAAACATCGTACGATAACTTAAGACATCTTAAGGCTCTGTATGCCAAATTAGCAACATGAAAAGCACGTTAGTATAATTTAGAACGCCTTACAACTCCTAAGAACACCTTACATCACCGTACGAAACCTTAAAACTCCATAATAAACCTAATGAATCCGTACGAGTCCTTTAAACATCGTACGATAACTTAAGACATCTTAAGGCTATGTATGCCAAATTAGCAACATGAAAAGCACGTTAGTATAATTTAGAACGCCTTACAACTCCTAAGAACACCTTACATCACCGTACGAAACCTTAAAACTCCATAATAAACCTAATGAATCCGTACGAGTCCTTTAAACATCGTACGACAACAAAAGACATCTTAAGGCTCTGTATGCCAAATTAGCAACATGAAAAGCACGTTAGTATAATTTAGAACGCCTTACAACTCCTAAGAACACCATACATCACCGTCTGAAACCTTAAAACTCCATAATAAACCTAATGATTCCGTACGAGTCCTTTAAACATCGTACGATAACTTAAGACATCTTAAAGCTCTGTATGCCAAATTAGCAACATGAAAAGCACGTTAGTATAATTTAGAACCCCTTACAACTCCTAAGAACACCTTACATCACCGTACGAAACCTTAAAACACCATAATAAACCTAATGAATCCGTACGAGTCCTTTAAACATCGTACGACAACATAAGACATCTTAAGGCTCTGTATGCCAAATTAGCAACAAGAAAAGCACGTTAGTATAATTTAGAACGCCTTACAACTCATAAGAACACCTTACATCACCGTACGAAACCTTAAAACTCCATAATAAACCTAATGAATCCGTACGAGTCCTTTAAACATCGTACGACAACATAAGACATCTTAAGGCTCTGTATGCCAAATTAGCAACATGAAAAGCACGTTAGTATAATTTAGAACGCCTTACAACTCCTAAGAACACCTTACATCACCGTACGAAACCTTAAAACTCCATAATAAACCTAATGAATCCGTACGAGTCCTTTAAACATCGTACGATAACTTAAGACATCTTAAGGCTCTGTATGCCAAATTAGCAACATGAAAAGCACGTTAGTATAATTTAGAACGCCTTACAACTCCTAAGAACACCTTACATCACCGTACGAAACCTTAAAACTCCATAATAAACCTAATGAATCCGTACGAGTCCTTTAAACATCGCACGACAACATAAGACATCTTAAGGCTCTGTATGCCAAATTAGCAACATGAAAAGCACGTTAGTATAATTTAGAACGTGTTACAACTTCTAAGAACATCTTACATCACCGTACGAAACCTTAAAACTCCATAATAAACCTATTGTATTCGTACGAGTCGTTTGATCATCGTATGACATCTTAGGACATCTTACGACTCTTTATGCCACATTAGCAACTCGAAAAGAACGTTAGTAAAATTTAAGACGCCTTACAACTCCTAAGGACACCTTACATCGCCGTACGAAACCTAAAAAGTCCATAATAAACCTAATGAATCCGTACGAGTCCTTTAAACATCGTACGACTACTTAAGACATCTTAAGGCTCTGTATGCCAAATTAGCAACATGAAAAGCACGTTAGTATAATTTAGAACGCCTTACAACTCATAAGAACACCTTACATCACAGTACGAAACCTTAAAACTCCATAATAAACCTAATGAATCCGTACGAGTCCTTTAAACATCGTACGATAACTTAAGACATCTTAAGGCTCTGTATGCCAAATTAGCAACATGAAAAGCACGTTAGTATAATTTAGAACGCCTTACAACTCCTAAGAACACCTTACATCACCGTACGAAACCTTAAAACTCCATAATAAACCTAATGAATCCGTACGAGTCCTTTAAACATCGTACGATAACTTAAGACATCTTAAGGCTCTGTATGCCAAATTAGCAACATGAAAAGCACGTTAGTATAATTTAGAACGCCTTACAACTCCTAAGAACACCTTACATCACCGTACGAAACCTTAAAACTCCATAATAAACCTAATGAATCCGTACGACTCCTTTAAACATCGTACGACTACTTAAGACATCTTAAGGATCTATATGCCAAATTAGCAACATGAAAAGCACGTTAGTATAATTTAGAACGCCTTACAACTCCTAAGAACACCTTACATCACCGTACGAAACCTTAAAACTCCATAATAAACCTAATGAATCCGTACGAGTCCTTTAAACATCGCACGACAACATAAGACATCTTAAGGCTCTGTATGCCAAATTAGCAACATGAAAAGCACGTTATATAATTTAGAACGCCTTACAACTTCTAAGAACATCTTACATCACCGTACGAAACCTTAAAACTCCATAATAAACCTAATGAATCCGTACGAGTCCTTTAAACATCGTACGACTACTTAAGACATCTTTAGGCTCTGTATGCCAAATTAGCTACATGAAAAGCACGTTAGTATAATTTAGAACGCCTTACAACTCATAAGAACACCTTATATCACCGTACGAAACCTTAAAACTCCATAATAAACCTAATGAATCCGTACGAGTCCTTTAAACATCGTACGACAACAAAAGACATCTTAAGGCTCTGTATGCCAAATTAGCAACATGAAAAGCACGTTAGTATAATTTAGAACGCCTTACAACTCCTAAGAACACCTTACATCACCGTACGAAACCTTAAAACTCCATAATAAACCTAATGAATCCGTACGACTCCTTTAAACATCGTACGACTACTTAAGACATCTTAAGGATCTATATGCCAAATTAGCAACATGAAAAGCACGTTAGTATAATTTAGAACGCCTTACAACTCCTAAGAACACCTTACATCACCGTCTGAAACCTTAAAACTCCATAATAAACCTAATGATTCCATACGAGTCCTTTAAACATCGTACGATAACTTAAGACATCTTAAGGCTCTGTATGCCAAATTAGCAACATGAAAAGCACGTTAGTATAATTTAGAACGCCTTACAACTCCTAAGAACACCTTACATCACCGTATGAAACCTTAAAACACCATAATAAACCTAATGAATCCGTACGAGTCCTTTAAACATCGTACGATAACTTAAGACATCTTAAGGCTCTGTATGCCAAATTAGCAACATGAAAAGCACGTTAGTATAATTTAGAACGCCTTACAACTCCTAAGAACACCTTACATCACCGTACGAAACCTTAAAACTCCATAATAAACCTAATGAATCCGTACGAGTCCTTTAAACATCGTACGATAACTTAAGACATCTTAAGGCTATGTATGCCAAATTAGCAACATGAAAAGCACGTTAGTATAATTTAGAACGCCTTACAACTCCTAAGAACACCTTACATCACCGTACGAAACCTTAAAACTCCATAATAAACCTAATGAATCCGTACGAGTCCTTTAAACATCGCACGACAACATAAGACATCTTAAGGCTCTGTATGCCAAATTAGCAACATGAAAAGCACGTTAGTATAATTTAGAACGCCTTACAACTTCTAAGAACATCTTACATCACCGTACGAAACCTTAAAACTCCATAATAAACCTATTGTATTCGTACGAGTCGTTTGATCATCGTACGACATCTTAGGACATCTTACGACTCTTTATGCCACATTAGCAACTCGAAAAGAACGTTAGTAAAATTTAAGACGCCTTACAACTCCTAAGGACACCTTACATCGCCGTACGAAACCTTAAAAGTCCATAATAAACCTAATGAATCCGTACGAGTCCTTTAAACATCGTACGACTACTTAAGACATCTTTAGGCTCTGTATGCCAAATTAGCTACATGAAAAGCACGTTAGTATAATTTAGAACGCCTTACAACTCATAAGAACACCTTATATCACCGTACGAAACCTTAAAACTCCATAATAAACCTAATGAATCTGTACGAGTCCTTTAAACATCGTACGACAACATAAGACATCTTAAGGCTCTGTATGCCAAATTAGCAACAAGAAAAGCACGTTAGTATAATTTAGAACGCCTTACAACTCATAAGAACACCTTACATCACCGTACGAAACCTTAAAACACCATAATAAACCTAATGAATCCGTACGAGTCCTTTAAACATCGTACGACAACATAAGACATCTTAAGGCTCTGTATGCCAAATTAGCAACAAGAAAAGCACGTTAGTATAATTTAGAACGCCTTACAACTCATAAGAACACCTTACATCACCGTACGAAACCTTAAAACTCCATAATAAACCTAATGAATCCGTACGAGTCCTTTAAACATCGTACGACAACATAAGACATCTTAAGGCTCTGTATGCCAAATTAGCAACATGAAAAGCACGTTAGTATAATTTAGAACGCCTTACAACTCCTAAGAACACCTTACATCACCGTACGAAACCTTAAAACTCCATAATAAACCTAATGAATCCGTACGAGTCCTTTAAACATCGTACGATAACTTAAGACATCTTAAGGCTATGTATGCCAAATTAGCAACATGAAAAGCACGTTAGTATAATTTAGAACGCCTTACAACTCCTAAGAACACCTTACATCACCGTACGAAACCTTAAAACTCCATAATAAACCTAATGAATCCGTACGAGTCCTTTAAACATCGCACGACAACATAAGACATCTTAAGGCTCTGTATGCCAAATTAGCAACATGAAAAGCACGTTAGTATAATTTAGAACGCCTTACAACTTCTAAGAACATCTTACATCACCGTACGAAACCTTAAAACTCCATAATAAACCTATTGTATTCGTACGAGTCGTTTGATCATCGTACGACATCTTAGGACATCTTACGACTCTTTATGCCACATTAGCAACTCGAAAAGAACGTTAGTAAAATTTAAGACGCCTTACAACTCCTAAGGACACCTTACATCGCCGTACGAAACCTTAAAAGTCCATAATAAACCTAATGAATCCGTAAGAGTCCTTTAAACATCGTACGACTACTTAAGACATCTTAAGGCTCTGTATGCCAAATTAGCAACATGAAAAGCACGTTAGTATAATTTAGAACGCCTTACAACTCATAAGAACACCTTATATCACCGTACGAAACCTTAAAACTCCATAATAAACCTAATGAATCTGTACGAGTCCTTTGAACATCTTATAACAACTTAAGACATCTTAAGACTCTGTATGCCAAATTAGCAACATGAAAAGAACGTTATTATAATTTAGGACGCCTAACAACTCATTAGAACACCTTACATCACCGTATGAAACTTTAAAACTCCATAATAAACCTAATGAATCCGTACGAGTCCTTTAAACATCGTACGACAGCTTACAACATCTTAAGGATCTGTATGCCAAATTAGCAACATGAAAAGCACGTTATTATAATTTAGGACGCCTTACAACTCATAAGAACACCTTACATCACAGTACGAAACCTTAAAACTCCTTAATAAACCTAATGAATCCGTACGAGTCCTTTAAACATCGTACGATAACTTAAGACATCTTAAGGCTCTGTATGCCAAATTAGCAACATGAAAAGCACGTTAGTATAATTTAGAACGCCTTACAACTCCTAAGAACACCTTACATCACCGTACGAAACCTTAAAACTCCATAATAAACCTAATGAATCCGTACGAGTCCTTTAAACATCGTACGACTACTTAAGACATCTTTAGGCTCTGTATGCCAAATTAGCTACATGAAAAGCACGTTAGTATAATTTAGAACGCCTTACAACTCATAAGAACACCTTATATCACCGTACGAAACCTTAAAACTCCATAATAAACCTAATGAATCTGTACGAGTCCTTTAAACATCGTACGACAACATAAGACATCTTAAGGCTCTGTATGCCAAATTAGCAACAAGAAAAGCACGTTAGTATAATTTAGAACGCCTTACAACTCATAAGAACACCTTACATCACCGTACGAAACCTTAAAACACCATAATAAACCTAATGAATCCGTACGAGTCCTTTAAACATCGTACGACAACATAAGACATCTTAAGGCTCTGTATGCCAAATTAGCAACAAGAAAAGCACGTTAGTATAATTTAGAACGCCTTACAACTCATAAGAACACCTTACATCACCGTACGAAACCTTAAAACTCCATAATAAACCTAATGAATCCGTACGAGTCCTTTAAACATCGTACGACAACATAAGACATCTTAAGGCTCTGTATGCCAAATTAGCAACATGAAAAGCACGTTAGTATAATTTAGAACGCCTTACAACTCCTAAGAACACCTTACATCACCGTACGAAACCTTAAAACTCCATAATAAACCTAATGAATCCGTACGAGTCCTTTAAACATCGTACGATAACTTAAGACATCTTAAGGCTATGTATGCCAAATTAGCAACATGAAAAGCACGTTAGTATAATTTAGAACGCCTTACAACTCCTAAGAACACCTTACATCACCGTACGAAACCTTAAAACTCCATAATAAACCTAATGAATCCGTACGAGTCCTTTAAACATCGCACGACAACATAAGACATCTTAAGGCTCTGTATGCCAAATTAGCAACATGAAAAGCACGTTAGTATAATTTAGAACGCCTTACAACTTCTAAGAACATCTTACATCACCGTACGAAACCTTAAAACTCCATAATAAACCTATTGTATTCGTACGAGTCGTTTGATCATCGTACGACATCTTAGGACATCTTACGACTCTTTATGCCACATTAGCAACTCGAAAAGAACGTTAGTAAAATTTAAGACGCCTTACAACTCCTAAGGACACCTTACATCGCCGTACGAAACCTTAAAAGTCCATAATAAACCTAATGAATCCGTAAGAGTCCTTTAAACATCGTACGACTACTTAAGACATCTTAAGGCTCTGTATGCCAAATTAGCAACATGAAAAGCACGTTAGTATAATTTAGAACGCCTTACAACTCATAAGAACACCTTATATCACCGTACGAAACCTTAAAACTCCATAATAAACCTAATGAATCTGTACGAGTCCTTTGAACATCTTATAACAACTTAAGACATCTTAAGACTCTGTATGCCAAATTAGCAACATGAAAAGAACGTTATTATAATTTAGGACGCCTAACAACTCATTAGAACACCTTACATCACCGTATGAAACTTTAAAACTCCATAATAAACCTAATGAATCCGTACGAGTCCTTTAAACATCGTACGACAGCTTACAACATCTTAAGGATCTGTATGCCAAATTAGCAACATGAAAAGCACGTTAGTATAATTTAGGACGCCTTACAACTCATAAGAACACCTTACATCACAGTACGAAACCTTAAAACTCCTTAATAAACCTAATGAATCCGTACGAGTCCTTTAAACATCGTACGATAACTTAAGACATCTTAAGGCTCTGTATGCCAAATTAGCAACATGAAAAGCACGTTAGTATAATTTAGAACGCCTTACAACTCCTAAGAACACCTTATATCACCGTACGAAACCTTAAAACTCCATAATAAACCTAATGAATCCGTACGAGTCCTTTAAACATCGTACGATAACTTAAGACATCTTAAGGCTATGTATGCCAAATTAGCAACATGAAAAGCACGTTAGTATAATTTAGAACGCCTTACAACTCCTAAGAACACCTTACATCACCGTACGAAACCTTAAAACTCCATAATAAACCTAATGAATCCGTACGAGTCCTTTAAACATCGTACGACAACAAAAGACATCTTAAGGCTCTGTATGCCAAATTAGCAACATGAAAAGCACGTTAGTATAATTTAGAACGCCTTACAACTCCTAAGAACACCATACATCACCGTCTGAAACCTTAAAACTCCATAATAAACCTAATGATTCCGTACGAGTCCTTTAAACATCGTACGATAACTTAAGACATCTTAAAGCTCTGTATGCCAAATTAGCAACATGAAAAGCACGTTAGTATAATTTAGAACCCCTTACAACTCCTAAGAACACCTTACATCACCGTACGAAACCTTAAAACACCATAATAAACCTAATGAATCCGTACGAGTCCTTTAAACATCGTACGACAACATAAGACATCTTAAGGCTCTGTATGCCAAATTAGCAACAAGAAAAGCACGTTAGTATAATTTAGAACGCCTTACAACTCATAAGAACACCTTACATCACCGTACGAAACCTTAAAACTCCATAATAAACCTAATGAATCCGTACGAGTCCTTTAAACATCGTACGACAACATAAGACATCTTAAGGCTCTGTATGCCAAATTAGCAACATGAAAAGCACGTTAGTATAATTTAGAACGCCTTACAACTCCTAAGAACACCTTACATCACCGTACGAAACCTTAAAACTCCATAATAAACCTAATGAATCCGTACGAGTCCTTTAAACATCGTACGATAACTTAAGACATCTTAAGGCTCTGTATGCCAAATTAGCAACATGAAAAGCACGTTAGTATAATTTAGAACGCCTTACAACTCCTAAGAACACCTTACATCACCGTACGAAACCTTAAAACTCCATAATAAACCTAATGAATCCGTACGAGTCCTTTAAACATCGCACGACAACATAAGACATCTTAAGGCTCTGTATGCCAAATTAGCAACATGAAAAGCACGTTAGTATAATTTAGAACGTGTTACAACTTCTAAGAACATCTTACATCACCGTACGAAACCTTAAAACTCCATAATAAACCTATTGTATTCGTACGAGTCGTTTGATCATCGTATGACATCTTAGGACATCTTACGACTCTTTATGCCACATTAGCAACTCGAAAAGAACGTTAGTAAAATTTAAGACGCCTTACAACTCCTAAGGACACCTTACATCGCCGTACGAAACCTTAAAAGTCCATAATAAACCTAATGAATCCGTACGAGTCCTTTAAACATCGTACGACTACTTAAGACATCTTAAGGCTCTGTATGCCAAATTAGCAACATGAAAAGCACGTTAGTATAATTTAGAACGCCTTACAACTCATAAGAACACCTTACATCACAGTACGAAACCTTAAAACTCCATAATAAACCTAATGAATCCGTACGAGTCCTTTAAACATCGTACGATAACTTAAGACATCTTAAGGCTCTGTATGCCAAATTAGCAACATGAAAAGCACGTTAGTATAATTTAGAACGCCTTACAACTCCTAAGAACACCTTACATCACCGTACGAAACCTTAAAACTCCATAATAAACCTAATGAATCCGTACGAGTCCTTTAAACATCGTACGATAACTTAAGACATCTTAAGGCTCTGTATGCCAAATTAGCAACATGAAAAGCACGTTAGTATAATTTAGAACGCCTTACAACTCCTAAGAACACCTTACATCACCGTACGAAACCTTAAAACTCCATAATAAACCTAATGAATCCGTACGACTCCTTTAAACATCGTACGACTACTTAAGACATCTTAAGGATCTATATGCCAAATTAGCAACATGAAAAGCACGTTAGTATAATTTAGAACGCCTTACAACTCCTAAGAACACCTTACATCACCGTACGAAACCTTAAAACTCCATAATAAACCTAATGAATCCGTACGAGTCCTTTAAACATCGCACGACAACATAAGACATCTTAAGGCTCTGTATGCCAAATTAGCAACATGAAAAGCACGTTAGTATAATTTAGAACGCCTTACAACTTCTAAGAACATCTTACATCACCGTACGAAACCTTAAAACTCCATAATAAACCTATTGTATTCGTACGAGTCGTTTGATCATCGTACGACATCTTAGGACATCTTACGACTCTTTATGCCACATTAGCAACTCGAAAAGAACGTTAGTAAAATTTAAGACGCCTTACAACTCCTAAGGACACCTTACATCGCCGTACGAAACCTTAAAAGTCCATAATAAACCTAATGAATCCGTACGAGTCCTTTAAACATCGTACGACTACTTAAGACATCTTAAGGCTCTGTATGCCAAATTAGCAACATGAAAAGCAAGTTAGTATAATTTAGAACGCCTTACAACTCCTAAGAACACCTTACATCACCGTATGAAACCTTAAAACTCCATAATAAACCTAATGAATCCGTACGAGTCCTTTAAACATCGTACGACAACAAAAGACATCTTAAGGCTCTGTATGCCAAATTAGCAACATGAAAAGCACGTTAGTATAATTTAGAACGCCTTACAACTCCTAAGAACACCTTACATCACCGTACGAAACCTTAAAACTCCATAATAAACCTAATGAATCCGTACGACTCCTTTAAACATCGTACGACTACTTAAGACATCTTAAGGATCTATATGCCAAATTAGCAACATGAAAAGCACGTTAGTATAATTTAGAACGCCTTACAACTCCTAAGAACACCTTACATCACCGTCTGAAACCTTAAAACTCCATAATAAACCTAATGATTCCATACGAGTCCTTTAAACATCGTACGATAACTTAAGACATCTTAAGGCTCTGTATGCCAAATTAGCAACATGAAAAGCACGTTAGTATAATTTAGAACGCCTTACAACTCCTAAGAACACCTTACATCACCGTATGAAACCTTAAAACACCATAATAAACCTAATGAATCCGTACGAGTCCTTTAAACATCGTACGATAACTTAAGACATCTTAAGGCTCTGTATGCCAAATTAGCAACATGAAAAGCACGTTAGTATAATTTAGAACGCCTTACAACTCCTAAGAACACCTTACATCACCGTACGAAACCTTAAAACTCCATAATAAACCTAATGAATCCGTACGAGTCCTTTAAACATCGTACGATAACTTAAGACATCTTAAGGCTATGTATGCCAAATTAGCAACATGAAAAGCACGTTAGTATAATTTAGAACGCCTTACAACTCCTAAGAACACCTTACATCACCGTACGAAACCTTAAAACTCCATAATAAACCTAATGAATCCGTACGAGTCCTTTAAACATCGCACGACAACATAAGACATCTTAAGGCTCTGTATGCCAAATTAGCAACATGAAAAGCACGTTAGTATAATTTAGAACGCCTTACAACTTCTAAGAACATCTTACATCACCGTACGAAACCTTAAAACTCCATAATAAACCTATTGTATTCGTACGAGTCGTTTGATCATCGTACGACATCTTAGGACATCTTACGACTCTTTATGCCACATTAGCAACTCGAAAAGAACGTTAGTAAAATTTAAGACGCCTTACAACTCCTAAGGACACCTTACATCGCCGTACGAAACCTTAAAAGTCCATAATAAACCTAATGAATCCGTACGAGTCCTTTAAACATCGTACGACTACTTAAGACATCTTTAGGCTCTGTATGCCAAATTAGCTACATGAAAAGCACGTTAGTATAATTTAGAACGCCTTACAACTCATAAGAACACCTTATATCACCGTACGAAACCTTAAAACTCCATAATAAACCTAATGAATCTGTACGAGTCCTTTAAACATCGTACGACAACATAAGACATCTTAAGGCTCTGTATGCCAAATTAGCAACAAGAAAAGCACGTTAGTATAATTTAGAACGCCTTACAACTCATAAGAACACCTTACATCACCGTACGAAACCTTAAAACACCATAATAAACCTAATGAATCCGTACGAGTCCTTTAAACATCGTACGACAACATAAGACATCTTAAGGCTCTGTATGCCAAATTAGCAACAAGAAAAGCACGTTAGTATAATTTAGAACGCCTTACAACTCATAAGAACACCTTACATCACCGTACGAAACCTTAAAACTCCATAATAAACCTAATGAATCCGTACGAGTCCTTTAAACATCGTACGACAACATAAGACATCTTAAGGCTCTGTATGCCAAATTAGCAACATGAAAAGCACGTTAGTATAATTTAGAACGCCTTACAACTCCTAAGAACACCTTACATCACCGTACGAAACCTTAAAACTCCATAATAAACCTAATGAATCCGTACGAGTCCTTTAAACATCGTACGATAACTTAAGACATCTTAAGGCTATGTATGCCAAATTAGCAACATGAAAAGCACGTTAGTATAATTTAGAACGCCTTACAACTCCTAAGAACACCTTACATCACCGTACGAAACCTTAAAACTCCATAATAAACCTAATGAATCCGTACGAGTCCTTTAAACATCGCACGACAACATAAGACATCTTAAGGCTCTGTATGCCAAATTAGCAACATGAAAAGCACGTTAGTATAATTTAGAACGCCTTACAACTTCTAAGAACATCTTACATCACCGTACGAAACCTTAAAACTCCATAATAAACCTATTGTATTCGTACGAGTCGTTTGATCATCGTACGACATCTTAGGACATCTTACGACTCTTTATGCCACATTAGCAACTCGAAAAGAACGTTAGTAAAATTTAAGACGCCTTACAACTCCTAAGGACACCTTACATCGCCGTACGAAACCTTAAAAGTCCATAATAAACCTAATGAATCCGTAAGAGTCCTTTAAACATCGTACGACTACTTAAGACATCTTAAGGCTCTGTATGCCAAATTAGCAACATGAAAAGCACGTTAGTATAATTTAGAACGCCTTACAACTCATAAGAACACCTTATATCACCGTACGAAACCTTAAAACTCCATAATAAACCTAATGAATCTGTACGAGTCCTTTGAACATCTTATAACAACTTAAGACATCTTAAGACTCTGTATGCCAAATTAGCAACATGAAAAGAACGTTATTATAATTTAGGACGCCTTACAACTCATTAGAACACCTTACATCACCGTATGAAACTTTAAAACTCCATAATAAACCTAATGAATCCGTACGAGTCCTTTAAACATCGTACGACAGCTTACAACATCTTAAGGATCTGTATGCCAAATTAGCAACATGAAAAGCACGTTAGTATAATTTAGGACGCCTTACAACTCATAAGAACACCTTACATCACAGTACGAAACCTTAAAACTCCTTAATAAACCTAATGAATCCGTACGAGTCCTTTAAACATCGTACGATAACTTAAGACATCTTAAGGCTCTGTATGCCAAATTAGCAACATGAAAAGCACGTTAGTATAATTTAGAACGCCTTACAACTCCTAAGAACACCTTACATCACCGTACGAAACCTTAAAACTCCATAATAAACCTAATGAATCCGTACGAGTCCTTTAAACATCGAACGATAACTTAAGACATCTTAAGGCTATGTATGCCAAATTAGCAACATGAAAAGCACGTTAGTATAATTTAGAACGCCTTACAACTCCTAAGAACACCTTACATCACCGTACGAAACCTTAAAACTCCATAATAAACCTAATGAATCCGTACGAGTCCTTTAAACATCGTACGACAACAAAAGACATCTTAAGGCTCTGTATGCCAAATTAGCAACATGAAAAGCACGTTAGTATAATTTAGAACGCCTTACAACTCCTAAGAACACCATACATCACCGTCTGAAACCTTAAAACTCCATAATAAACCTAATGATTCCGTACGAGTCCTTTAAACATCGTACGATAACTTAAGACATCTTAAAGCTCTGTATGCCAAATTAGCAACATGAAAAGCACGTTAGTATAATTTAGAACCCCTTACAACTCCTAAGAACACCTTACATCACCGTACGAAACCTTAAAACACCATAATAAACCTAATGAATCCGTACGAGTCCTTTAAACATCGTACGACAACATAAGACATCTTAAGGCTCTGTATGCCAAATTAGCAACAAGAAAAGCACGTTAGTATAATTTAGAACGCCTTACAACTCATAAGAACACCTTACATCACCGTACGAAACCTTAAAACTCCATAATAAACCTAATGAATCCGTACGAGTCCTTTAAACATCGTACGACAACATAAGACATCTTAAGGCTCTGTATGCCAAATTAGCAACATGAAAAGCACGTTAGTATAATTTAGAACGCCTTACAACTCCTAAGAACACCTTACATCACCGTACGAAACCTTAAAACTCCATAATAAACCTAATGAATCCGTACGAGTCCTTTAAACATCGTACGATAACTTAAGACATCTTAAGGCTCTGTATGCCAAATTAGCAACATGAAAAGCACGTTAGTATAATTTAGAACGCCTTACAACTTCTAAGAACATCTTACATCACCGTACGAAACCTTAAAACTCCATAATAAACCTATTGTATTCGTACGAGTCGTTTGATCATCGTACGACATCTTAGGACATCTTACGACTCTTTATGCCACATTAGCAACTCGAAAAGAACGTTAGTAAAATTTAAGACGCCTTACAACTCCTAAGGACACCTTACATCGCCGTACGAAACCTTAAAAGTCCATAATAAACCTAATGAATCCGTAAGAGTCCTTTAAACATCGTACGACTACTTAAGACATCTTAAGGCTCTGTATGCCAAATTAGCAACATGAAAAGCACGTTAGTATAATTTAGAACGCCTTACAACTCATAAGAACACCTTATATCACCGTACGAAACCTTAAAACTCCATAATAAACCTAATGAATCTGTACGAGTCCTTTGAACATCTTATAACAACTTAAGACATCTTAAGACTCTGTATGCCAAATTAGCAACATGAAAAGAACGTTATTATAATTTAGGACGCCTTACAACTCATTAGAACACCTTACATCACCGTATGAAACTTTAAAACTCCATAATAAACCTAATGAATCCGTACGAGTCCTTTAAACATCGTACGACAGCTTACAACATCTTAAGGATCTGTATGCCAAATTAGCAACATGAAAAGCACGTTAGTATAATTTAGGACGCCTTACAACTCATAAGAACACCTTACATCACAGTACGAAACCTTAAAACTCCTTAATAAACCTAATGAATCCGTACGAGTCCTTTAAACATCGTACGATAACTTAAGACATCTTAAGGCTCTGTATGCCAAATTAGCAACATGAAAAGCACGTTAGTATAATTTAGAACGCCTTACAACTCCTAAGAACACCTTACATCACCGTACGAAACCTTAAAACTCCATAATAAACCTAATGAATCCGTACGAGTCCTTTAAACATCGTACGATAACTTAAGACATCTTAAGGCTATGTATGCCAAATTAGCAACATGAAAAGCACGTTAGTATAATTTAGAACGCCTTACAACTCCTAAGAACACCTTACATCACCGTACGAAACCTTAAAACTCCATAATAAACCTAATGAATCCGTACGAGTCCTTTAAACATCGTACGACAACAAAAGACATCTTAAGGCTCTGTATGCCAAATTAGCAACATGAAAAGCACGTTAGTATAATTTAGAACGCCTTACAACTCCTAAGAACACCATACATCACCGTCTGAAACCTTAAAACTCCATAATAAACCTAATGATTCCGTACGAGTCCTTTAAACATCGTACGATAACTTAAGACATCTTAAAGCTCTGTATGCCAAATTAGCAACATGAAAAGCACGTTAGTATAATTTAGAACCCCTTACAACTCCTAAGAACACCTTACATCACCGTACGAAACCTTAAAACACCATAATAAACCTAATGAATCCGTACGAGTCCTTTAAACATCGTACGACAACATAAGACATCTTAAGGCTCTGTATGCCAAATTAGCAACAAGAAAAGCACGTTAGTATAATTTAGAACGCCTTACAACTCATAAGAACACCTTACATCACCGTACGAAACCTTAAAACTCCATAATAAACCTAATGAATCCGTACGAGTCCTTTAAACATCGTACGACAACATAAGACATCTTAAGGCTCTGTATGCCAAATTAGCAACATGAAAAGCACGTTAGTATAATTTAGAACGCCTTACAACTCCTAAGAACACCTTACATCACCGTACGAAACCTTAAAACTCCATAATAAACCTAATGAATCCGTACGAGTCCTTTAAACATCGTACGATAACTTAAGACATCTTAAGGCTCTGTATGCCAAATTAGCAACATGAAAAGCACGTTAGTATAATTTAGAACGCCTTACAACTCCTAAGAACACCTTACATCACCGTACGAAACCTTAAAACTCCATAATAAACCTAATGAATCCGTACGAGTCCTTTAAACATCGCACGACAACATAAGACATCTTAAGGCTCTGTATGCCAAATTAGCAACATGAAAAGCACGTTAGTATAATTTAGAACGTGTTACAACTTCTAAGAACATCTTACATCACCGTACGAAACCTTAAAACTCCATAATAAACCTATTGTATTCGTACGAGTCGTTTGATCATCGTATGACATCTTAGGACATCTTACGACTCTTTATGCCACATTAGCAACTCGAAAAGAACGTTAGTAAAATTTAAGACGCCTTACAACTCCTAAGGACACCTTACATCGCCGTACGAAACCTTAAAAGTCCATAATAAACCTAATGAATCCGTACGAGTCCTTTAAACATCGTACGACTACTTAAGACATCTTAAGGCTCTGTATGCCAAATTAGCAACATGAAAAGCACGTTAGTATAATTTAGAACGCCTTACAACTCATAAGAACACCTTATATCACCGTACGAAACCTTAAAACTCCATAATAAACCTAATGAATCTGTACGAGTCCTTTGAACATCTTATAACAACTTAAGACATCTTAAGACTCTGTATGCCAAATTAGCAACATGAAAAGCACGTTAGTATAATTTAGAACGCCTTACAACTCCTAAGAACACCTTACATCACCGTACGAAACCTTAAAACTCCATAATAAACCTAATGAATCCGTACGAGTCCTTTAAACATCGTACGACAACATAAGACATCTTAAGGCTCTGTATGCCAAATTAGCAACATGAAAAGCACGTTAGTATAATTTAGAACGCCTTACAACTCCTAAGAACACCTTACATCACCGTACGAAACCTTAAAACTCCATAATAAACCTAATGAATCCGTACGAGTCCTTTAAACATCGTACGATAACTTAAGACATCTTAAGGCTCTGTATGCCAAATTAGCAACATGAAAAGCACGTTAGTATAATTTAGAACGCCTTACAACTCCTAAGAACACCTTACATCACCGTACGAAACCTTAAAACTCCATAATAAACCTAATGAATCCGTACGAGTCTTTTAAACATCGCACGACAACATAAGACATCTTAAGGCTCTGTATGCCAAATTAGCAACATGAAAAGCACGTTAGTATAATTTAGAACGCCTTACAACTTCTAAGAACATCTTACATCACCGTACGAAACCTTAAAACTCCATAATAAACCTATTGTATTCGTACGAGTCGTTTGATCATCGTACGACATCTTAGGACATCTTACGACTCTTTATGCCACATTAGCAACTCGAAAAGAACGTTAGTAAAATTTAAGACGCCTTACAACTCCTAAGGACACCTTACATCGCCGTACGAAACCTTAAAAGTCCATAATAAACCTAATGAATCCGTACGAGTCCTTTAAACATCGTACGACAACTTACAACATCTTAAGGATCTGTATGCCAAATTAGCAACATGAAAAGCACGTTAGTATAATTTAGGACGCCTTACAACTCATAAGAACACCTTACATCACAGTACGAAACCTTAAAACTCCATAATAAACCTAATGAATCCGTACGAGTCCTTTAAACATCGTACGATAACTTAAGACATCTTAAGGCTCTGTATGCCAAATTAGCAACATGAAAAGCACGTTAGTATAATTTATAACGCCTTACAACTCCTAAGAACACCTTACATCACCGTACGAAACCTTAAAACTCCATAATAAACCTAATGAATCCGTACGAGTCCTTTAAACATCGTACGATAACTTACAACATCTTAAGGCTCTGTATGCCAAATTAGCAACATGAAAAGCACGTTAGTATAATTTAGAACGCCTTACAACTCCTAAGAACACCTTACATCACCGTACGAAACCTTAAAACTCCATAATAAACCTAATGAATCCGTACGACTCCTTTAAACATCGTACGACTACTTAAGACATCTTAAGGATCTATATGCCAAATTAGCAACATGAAAAGCACGTTAGTATAATTTAGAACGCCTTACAACTCCTAAGAACACCTTACATCACCGTCTGAAACCTTAAAGCTCCATAATAAAACTAATGATTCCATACGAGTCCTTTAAACATCGTACGATAACTTAAGACATCTTAAGGCTCTATATGCCAAATTAGCAACATGAAAAGCACGTTAGTATAATTTAGAACGCCTTACAACTCCTAAGAACACCTTACATCACCGTACGAAACCTTAAAACACCATAATAAACCTAATGAATCCGTACGAGTCCTTTAAACATCGTACGACAACATAAGACATCTTAAGGCTCTGTATGCCAAATTAGCAACAAGAAAAGCACGTTAGTATAATTTAGAACGCCTTACAACTCATAAGAACACCTTACATCACCGTACGAAACCTTAAAACTCCATAATAAACCTAATGAATCCGTACGAGTCCTTTAAACATCGTACGACAACATAAGACATCTTAAGGCTCTGTATGCCAAATTAGCAACATGAAAAGCACGTTAGTATAATTTAGAACGCCTTACAACTCCTAAGAACACCTTACATCACCGTACGAAACCTTAAAACTCCATAATAAACCTAATGAATCCGTACGAGTCCTTTAAACATCGTACGATAACTTAAGACATCTTAAGGCTCTGTATGCCAAATTAGCAACATGAAAAGCACGTTAGTATAATTTAGAACGCCTTACAACTCCTAAGAACACCTTACATCACCGTACGAAACCTTAAAACACCATAATAAACCTAATGAATCCGTACGAGTCCTTTAAACATCGTACGACAACATAAGACATCTTAAGGCTCTGTATGCCAAATTAGCAACAAGAAAAGCACGTTAGTATAATTTAGAACGCCTTACAACTCCTAAGAACACCTTACATCACCGTACGAAACCTTAAAACACCATAATAAACCTAATGAATCCGTACGAGTCCTTTAAACATCGTACGACAACATAAGACATCTTAAGGCTCTGTATGCCAAATTAGCAACAAGAAAAGCACGTTAGTATAATTTAGAACGCCTTACAACTCATAAGAACACCTTACATCACCGTACGAAACCTTAAAACTCCATAATAAACCTAATGAATCCGTACGAGTCCTTTAAACATCGTACGACAACATAAGACATCTTAAGGCTCTGTATGCCAAATTAGCAACATGAAAAGCACGTTAGTATAATTTAGAACGCCTTACAACTCCTAAGAACACCTTACATCACCGTACGAAACCTTAAAACTCCATAATAAACCTAATGAATCCGTACGAGTCCTTTAAACATCGTACGATAACTTAAGACATCTTAAGGCTCTGTATGCCAAATTAGCAACATGAAAAGCACGTTAGTATAATTTAGAACGCCTTACAACTCCTAAGAACACCTTACATCACCGTACGAAACCTTAAAACTCCATAATAAACCTAATGAATCCGTACGAGTCCTGTAAACATCGCACGACAACATAAGACATCTTAAGGCTCTGTATGCCAAATTAGCAACATGAAAAGCACGTTTGTATAATTTAGAACGCCTTACAACTTCTAAGAACATCTTACATCACCGTACGAAACCTTAAAACTCCATAATAAACCTATTGTATTCGTACGAGTCGTTTGATCATCGTACGACATCTTAGGACATCTTACGACTCTTTATGCCACATTAGCAACTCGAAAAGAACGTTAGTAAAATTTAAGACGCCTTACAACTCCTAAGGACACCTTACATCGCCGTACGAAACCTTAAAAGTCCATAATAAACCTAATGAATCCGTACGAGTCCTTTAAACATCGTACGACTACTTAAGACATCTTAAGGCTCTGTATGCCAAATTAGCAACATGAAAAGCACGTTAGTATAATTTAGAACGCCTTACAACTCCTAAGAACACCTTACATCACCGTATGAAACCTTAAAACTCCATAATAAACCTAATGAATCCGTACGAGTCCTTTAAACATCGTACGACAACATAAGACATCTTAAGGCTCTGTATGCCAAATTAGCAACAAGAAAAGCACGTTAGTATAATTTAGAACGCCTTACAACTCATAAGAACACCTTACATCACCGTACGAAACCTTAAAACTCCATAATAAACCTAATGAATCCGTACGAGTCCTTTAAACATCGTACGACAACATAAGACATCTTAAGGCTCTGTATGCCAAATTAGCAACATGAAAAGCACGTTAGTATAATTTAGAACGCCTTACAACTCCTAAGAACACCTTACATCACCGTACGAAACCTTAAAACTCCATAATAAACCTAATGAATCCGTACGAGTCCTTTAAACATCGTACGATAACTTAAGACATCTTAAGGCTCTGTATGCCAAATTAGCAACATGAAAAGCACGTTAGTATAATTTAGAACGCCTTACAACTCCTAAGAACACCTTACATCACCGTACGAAACCTTAAAACTCCATAATAAACCTAATGAATCCGTACGAGTCCTATAAACATCGCACGACAACATAAGACATCTTAAGGCTCTGTATGCCAAATTAGCAACATGAAAAGCACGTTTGTATAATTTAGAACGCCTTACAACTTCTAAGAACATCTTACATCACCGTACGAAACCTTAAAACTCCATAATAAACCTATTGTATTCGTACGAGTCGTTTGATCATCGTACGACATCTTAGGACATCTTACGACTCTTTATGCCACATTAGCAACTCGAAAAGAACGTTAGTAAAATTTAAGACGCCTTACAACTCCTAAGGACACCTTACATCGCCGTACGAAACCTTAAAAGTCCATAATAAACCTAATGAATCCGTACGAGTCCTTTAAACATCGTACGACTACTTAAGACATCTTAAGGCTCTGTATGCCAAATTAGCAACATGAAAAGCACGTTAGTATAATTTAGAACGCCTTACAACTCATAAGAACACCTTATATCACCGTACGAAACCTTAAAACCCCATAATAAACCTAATGAATCTGTACGAGTCCTTTGAACATCTTATAACAACTTAAGACATCTTAAGACTCTGTATGCCAAATTAGCAACATGAAAAGAACGTTAGTATAATTTAGGACGCCTTACAGCTCATTAGAACACCTTACATCACCGTATGAAACTTTAAAACTCCATAATAAACCCAATGAATCTGTACGAGTCCTTTAAACATCGTACGACAGCTTACAACATCTTAAGACTCTGTATGCCAAATTAGCAACATGAAAAGAACGTTAGTATAATTTAGGACGCCTTACAGCTCATTAGAACACCTTACATCACCGTATGAAACTTTAAAACTCCATAATAAACCCAATGAATCCATACGAGTCCTTTAAACATCGTACGACAGCTTACAACATCTTAAGGATCTGTATGCCAAATTAGCAACATGAAAAGCACGTTAGTATAATTTAGGACGCCTTACAACTCATAAGAACACCTTACATCACAGTACGAAACCTTAAAACTCCATAATAAACCTAATGAATCCGTACGAGTCCTTTAAACATCGTACGACTACTTAAGACATCTTAAGGCTCTGTATGCCAAATTAGCAACATGAAAAGCACGTTAGTATAATTTAGAACGCCTTACAACTCCTAAGAACACCTTACATCACCGTCTGAAACCTTAAAACTCCATAACAAACCTAATGATTCCGTACGAGTCCTTTAAACATCGTACGATAACTTAAGACATCTTAAAGCTCTGTATGCCAAATTAGCAACATGAAAAGCACGTTAGTATAATTTAGAACCCCTTACAACTCCTAAGAACACCTTACATCACCGTACGAAACCTTAAAACACCATAATAAACCTAATAAATCCGTACGAGTCCTTTAAACATCGTACGACAACATAAGACATCTTAAGGCTCTGTATGCCAAATTAGCAACAAGAAAAGCACGTTAGTATAATTTAGATCGCCTTACAACTCATAAGAACACCTTACATCACCGTACGAAACCTTAAAACTCCATAATAAACCTAATGAATCCGTACGAGTCCTTTAAACATCGTACGACAACATAAGACATCTTAAGGCTCTGTATGCCAAATTAGCAACATGAAAAGCACGTTAGTATAATTTAGAACGCCTTACAACTCCTAAGAACACCTTACATCACCGTACGAAACCTTAAAACTCCATAATAAACCTAATGAATCCGTACGAGTCCTTTAAACATCGTACGATAACTTAAGACATCTTAAGGCTCTGTATGCCAAATTAGCAACATGAAAAGCACGTTAGTATAATTTAGAACGCCTTACAACTCATAAGAACACCTTATATCACCGTACGAAACCTTAAAACCCCATAATAAACCTAATGAATCTGTACGAGTCCTTTGAACATCTTATAACAACTTAAGACATCTTAAGACTCTGTATGCCAAATTAGCAACATGAAAAGAACGTTAGTATAATTTAGGACGCCTTACAGCTCATTAGAACACCTTACATCACCGTATGAAACTTTAAAACTCCATAATAAACCCAATGAATCCATACGAGTCCTTTAAACATCGTACGACAGCTTACAACATCTTAAGGATCTGTATGCCAAATTAGCAACATGAAAAGCACGTTAGTATAATTTAGGACGCCTTACAACTCATAAGAACACCTTACATCACAGTACGAAACCTTAAAACTCCATAATAAACCTAATGAATCCGTACGAGTCCTTTAAACATCGTACGATAACTTAAGACATCTTAAGGCTCTGTATGCCAAATTAGCAACATGAAAAGCACGTTAGTATAATTTAGAACGCCTTACAACTCCTAAGAACACCTTACATCACCGTACGAAACCTTAAAACTCCATAATAAACCTAATGAATCCGTACGAGTCCTTTAAACATCGTACGACTACTTAAGACATCTTAAGGCTCTGTATGCCAAATTAGCAACATGAAAAGCACGTTAGTATAATTTAGAACGCCTTACAACTCCTAAGAACACCTTACATCACCGTCTGAAACCTTAAAACTCCATAATAAACCTAATGATTCCGTACGAGTCCTTTAAACATCGTACGATAACTTAAGACATCTTAAAGCTCTGTATGCCAAATTAGCAACATGAAAAGCACATTAGTATAATTTAGAACCCCTTACAACTCCTAAGAACACCTTACATCACCGTACGAAACCTTAAAACACCATAATAAACCTAATAAATCCGTACGAGTCCTTTAAACATCGTACGACAACATAAGACATCTTAAGGCTCTGTATGCCAAATTAGCAACAAGAAAAGCACGTTAGTATAATTTAGATCGCCTTACAACTCATAAGAACACCTTACATCACCGTACGAAACCTTAAAACTCCATAATAAACCTAATGAATCCGTACGAGTCCTTTAAACATCGTACGACAACATAAGACATCTTAAGGCTCTGTATGCCAAATTAGCAACATGAAAAGCACGTTAGTATAATTTAGAACGCCTTACAACTCCTAAGAACACCTTACATCACCGTACGAAACCTTAAAACTCCATAATAAACCTAATGAATCCGTACGAGTCCTTTAAACATCGTACGATAACTTAAGACATCTTAAGGCTCTGTATGCCAAATTAGCAACATGAAAAGCACGTTAGTATAATTTAGAACGCCTTACAACTCATAAGAACACCTTATATCACCGTACGAAACCTTAAAACCCCATAATAAACCTAATGAATCTGTACGAGTCCTTTGAACATCTTATAACAACTTAAGACATCTTAAGACTCTGTATGCCAAATTAGCAACATGAAAAGAACGTTAGTATAATTTAGGACGCCTTACAGCTCATTAGAACACCTTACATCACCGTATGAAACTTTAAAACTCCATAATAAACCCAATGAATCCATACGAGTCCTTTAAACATCGTACGACAGCTTACAACATCTTAAGGATCTGTATGCCAAATTAGCAACATGAAAAGCACGTTAGTATAATTTAGGACGCCTTACAACTCATAAGAACACCTTACATCACAGTACGAAACCTTAAAACTCCATAATAAACCTAATGAATCCGTACGAGTCCTTTAAACATCGTACGATAACTTAAGACATCTTAAGGCTCTGTATGCCAAATTAGCAACATGAAAAGCACGTTAGTATAATTTAGAACGCCTTACAACTCCTAAGAACACCTTACATCACCGTACGAAACCTTAAAACTCCATAATAAACCTAATGAATCCGTACGAGTCCTTTAAACATCGTACGACTACTTAAGACATCTTAAGGCTCTGTATGCCAAATTAGCAACATGAAAAGCACGTTAGTATAATTTAGAACGCCTTACAACTCCTAAGAACACCTTACATCACCGTCTGAAACCTTAAAACTCCATAATAAACCTAATGATTCCGTACGAGTCCTTTAAACATCGTACGATAACTTAAGACATCTTAAAGCTCTGTATGCCAAATTAGCAACATGAAAAGCACGTTAGTATAATTTAGAACCCCTTACAACTCCTAAGAACACCTTACATCACCGTACGAAACCTTAAAACACCATAATAAACCTAATAAATCCGTACGAGTCCTTTAAACATCGTACGACAACATAAGACATCTTAAGGCTCTGTATGCCAAATTAGCAACAAGAAAAGCACGTTAGTATAATTTAGAACGCCTTACAACTCATAAGAACACCTTACATCACCGTACGAAACCTTAAAACTCCATAATAAACCTAATGAATCCGTACGAGTCCTTTAAACATCGTACGACAACATAAGACATCTTAAGGCTCTGTATGCCAAATTAGCAACATGAAAAGCACGTTAGTATAATTTAGAACGCCTTACAACTCCTAAGAACACCTTACATCACCGTACGAAACCTTAAAACTCCATAATAAACCTAATGAATCCGTACGAGTCCTTTAAACATCGTACGATAACTTAAGACATCTTAAGGCTCTGTATGCCAAATTAGCAACATGAAAAGCACGTTAGTATAATTTAGAACGCCTTACAACTCCTAAGAACACCTTACATCACCGTACGAAACCTTAAAACTCCATAATAAACCTAATGAATCCGTACGAGTCCTTTAAACATCGCACGACAACATAAGACATCTTAAGGCTCTGTATGCCAAATTAGCAACATGAAAAGCACGTTAGTATAATTTAGAACGCCTTACAACTTCTAAGAACATCTTACATCACCGTACGAAACCTTAAAACTCCATAATAAACCTATTGTATTCGTACGAGTCGTTTGATCATCGTATGACATCTTAGGACATCTTACGACTCTTTATGCCACATTAGCAACTCGAAAAGAACGTTAGTAAAATTTAAGACGCCTTACAACTCCTAAGGACACCTTACATCGCCGTACGAAACCTTAAAAGTCCATAATAAACCTAATGAATCCGTACGAGTCCTTTAAACATCGTACGACTACTTAAGACATCTTAAGGCTCTGTATGCCAAATTAGCAACATGAAAAGCACGTTAGTATAATTTAGAACGCCTTACAACTTATAAGAACACCTTATATCACCGTACGAAACCTTAAAACTCCATAATAAACCTAATGAATCTGTACGAGTCCTTTGAACATCTTATAACAACTTAAGACATCTTAAGACTCTGTATGCCAAATTAGCAACATGAAAAGAACGTTAGTATAATTTAGGACGCCTTACAACTCATTAGAACACCTTACATCACCGTATGAAACTTTAAAACTCCATAATAAACCTAATGAATCCGTACGAGTCCTTTAAACATCGTACGACAGCTTACAACATCTTAAGGATCTGTATGCCAAATTAGCAACATGAAAAGCACGTTAGTATAATTTAGGACGCCTTACAACTCATAAGAACACCTTACATCACAGTACGAAACCTTAAAACTCCATAATAAACCTAATGAATCCGTACGAGTCCTTTAAACATCGTACGATAACTTAAGACATCTTAAGGCTCTGTATGCCAAATTAGCAACATGAAAAGCACGTTAGTATAATTTAGAACGCCTTACAACTCCTAAGAACACCTTACATCACCGTACGAAACCTTAAAACTCCATAATAAACCTAATGAATCCGTACGAGTCCTGTAAACATCGCACGACAACATAAGACATCTTAAGGCTCTGTATGCCAAATTAGCAACATGAAAAGCACGTTTGTATAATTTAGAACGCCTTACAACTTCTAAGAACATCTTACATCACCGTACGAAACCTTAAAACTCCATAATAAACCTATTGTATTCGTACGAGTCGTTTGATCATCGTACGACATCTTAGGACATCTTACGACTCTTTATGCCACATTAGCAACTCGAAAAGAACGTTAGTAAAATTTAAGACGCCTTACAACTCCTAAGGACACCTTACATCGCCGTACGAAACCTTAAAAGTCCATAATAAACCTAATGAATCCGTACGAGTCCTTTAAACATCGTACGACTACTTAAGACATCTTAAGGCTCTGTATGCCAAATTAGCAACATGAAAAGCACGTTAGTATAATTTAGAACGCCTTACAACTCATAAGAACACCTTATATCACCGTACGAAACCTTAAAACCCCATAATAAACCTAATGAATCTGTACGAGTCCTTTGAACATCTTATAACAACTTAAGACATCTTAAGACTCTGTATGCCAAATTAGCAACATGAAAAGAACGTTAGTATAATTTAGGACGCCTTACAGCTCATTAGAACACCTTACATCACCGTATGAAACTTTAAAACTCCATAATAAACCCAATGAATCCATACGAGTCCTTTAAACATCGTACGACAGCTTACAACATCTTAAGGATCTGTATGCCAAATTAGCAACATGAAAAGCACGTTAGTATAATTTAGAACGCCTTACAACTCCTAAGAACACCTTACATCACCGTACGAAACCTTAAAACTCCATAATAAACCTAATGAATCCGTACGAGTCCTTTAAACATCGTACGATAACTTAAGACATCTTAAGGCTCTGTATGCCAAATTAGCAACATGAAAAGCACGTTAGTATAATTTAGAACGCCTTACAACTCCTAAGAACACCTTACATCACCGTCTGAAACCTTAAAACTCCATAATAAACCTAATGATTCCGTACGAGTCCTTTAAACATCGTACGATAACTTAAGACATCTTAAAGCTCTGTATGCCAAATTAGCAACATGAAAAGCACGTTAGTATAATTTAGAACCCCTTACAACTCCTAAGAACACCTTACATCACCGTACGAAACCTTAAAACACCATAATAAACCTAATAAATCCGTACGAGTCCTTTAAACATCGTACGACAACATAAGACATCTTAAGGCTCTGTATGCCAAATTAGCAACAAGAAAAGCACGTTAGTATAATTTAGAACGCCTTACAACTCATAAGAACACCTTACATCACCGTACGAAACCTTAAAACTCCATAATAAACCTAATGAATCCTTACGAGTCCTTTAAACATCGTACGACAACATAAGACATCTTAAGGCTCTGTATGCCAAATTAGCAACATGAAAAGCACGTTAGTATAATTTAGAACGCCTTACAACTCCTAAGAACACCTTACATCACCGTACGAAACCTTAAAACACCATAACAAACCTAATAAATCCGTACGAGTCCTTTAAACATCGTACGACAACATAAGACATCTTAAGGCTCTGTATGCCAAATTAGCAACAAGAAAAGCACGTTAGTATAATTTAGAACGCCTTACAACTCATAAGAACACCTTACATCGCCGTACGAAACCTTAAAAGTCCATAATAAACCTAATGAATCCGTACGAGTCCTTTAAACATCGTACGACTACTTAAGACATCTTAAGGCTCTGTATGCCAAATTAGCAACATGAAAAGCACGTTAGTATAATTTAGAACGCCTTACAACTCATAAGAACACCTTATATCACCGTACGAAACCTTAAAACCCCATAATAAACCTAATGAATCTGTACGAGTCCTTTGAACATCTTATAACAACTTAAGACATCTTAAGACTCTGTATGCCAAATTAGCAACATGAAAAGAACGTTAGTATAATTTAGGACGCCTTACAGCTCATTAGAACACCTTACATCACCGTATGAAACTTTAAAACTCCATAATAAACCCAATGAATCCATACGAGTCCTTTAAACATCGTACGACAGCTTACAACATCTTAAGGATCTGTATGCCAAATTAGCAACATGAAAAGCACGTTAGTATAATTTAGAACGCCTTACAACTCCTAAGAACACCTTACATCACCGTACGAAACCTTAAAACTCCATAATAAACCTAATGAATCCGTACGAGTCCTTTAAACATCGTACGATAACTTAAGACATCTTAAGGCTCTGTATGCCAAATTAGCAACATGAAAAGCACGTTAGTATAATTTAGAACGCCTTACAACTCCTAAGAACACCTTACATCACCGTCTGAAACCTTAAAACTCCATAATAAACCTAATGATTCCGTACGAGTCCTTTAAACATCGTACGATAACTTAAGACATCTTAAAGCTCTGTATGCCAAATTAGCAACATGAAAAGCACGTTAGTATAATTTAGAACCCCTTACAACTCCTAAGAACACCTTACATCACCGTACGAAACCTTAAAACACCATAATAAACCTAATAAATCCGTACGAGTCATTTAAACATCGTACGACAACATAAGACATCTTAAGGCTCTGTATGCCAAATTAGCAACAAGAAAAGCACGTTAGTATAATTTAGAACGCCTTACAACTCATAAGAACACCTTACATCACCGTACGAAACCTTAAAACTCCATAATAAACCTAATGAATCCTTACGAGTCCTTTAAACATCGTACGACAACATAAGACATCTTAAGGCTCTGTATGCCAAATTAGCAACATGAAAAGCACGTTAGTATAATTTAGAACGCCTTACAACTCCTAAGAACACCTTACATCACCGTACGAAACCTTAAAACACCATAACAAACCTAATAAATCCGTACGAGTCCTTTAAACATCGTACGACAACATAAGACATCTTAAGGCTCTGTATGCCAAATTAGCAACAAGAAAAGCACGTTAGTATAATTTAGAACGCCTTACAACTCATAAGAACACCTTACATCACCGTACGAAACCTTAAAACTCCATAATAAACCTAATGAATCCGTACGAGTCCTTTAAACATCGTACGACAACATAAGACATCTTAAGGCTCTGTATGCCAAATTAGCAACATGAAAAGCACGTTAGTATAATTTAGAACGCCTTACAACTCCTAAGAACACCTTACATCACCGTACGAAACCTTAAAACTCCATAATAAACCTAATGAATCCGTACGAGTCCTTTAAACATCGTACGATAACTTAAGACATCTTAAGGCTCTGTATGCCAAATTAGCAACATGAAAAGCACGTTAGTATAAATTATTACGCCTTACAACTCCTAAGAACACCTTACATCACCGTACGAAACCTTAAAACTCCATAATAAACCTAATGAATCCGTACGAGTCCTTTGAACATCTTATAACAACTTAAGACATCTTAAGACTCTGTATGCCAAATTAGCAACATGAAAAGAACGTTAGTATAATTTAGGACGCCTTACAGCTCATTAGAACACCTTACATCACCGTATGAAACTTTAAAACTCCATAATAAACCCAATGAATCCATACGAGTCCTTTAAACATCGTACGACAGCTTACAACATCTTAAGGATCTGTATGCCCAATTAGCAACATGAAAAGCACGTTAGTATAATTTAGAACGCCTTACAACTCCTAAGAACACCTTACATCACCGTACGAAACCTTAAAACTCCATAATAAACCTAATGAATCCGTACGAGTCCTTTAAACATCGTACGATAACTTAAGACATCTTAAGGCTCTGTATGCCAAATTAGCAACATGAAAAGCACGTTAGTATAATTTAGAACGCCTTACAACTCCTAAGAACACCTTACATCACCGTCTGAAACCTTAAAACTCCATAATAAACCTAATGATTCCGTACGAGTCCTTTAAACATCGTACGATAACTTAAGACATCTTAAAGCTCTGTATGCCAAATTAGCAACATGAAAAGCACGTTAGTATAATTTAGAACCCCTTACAACTCCTAAGAACACCTTACATCACCGTACGAAACCTTAAAACACCATAATAAACCTAATAAATCCGTACGAGTCCTTTAAACATCGTACGACAACATAAGACATCTTAAGGCTCTGTATGCCAAATTAGCAACAAGAAAAGCACGTTAGTATAATTTAGAACGCCTTACAACTCATAAGAACACCTTACATCACCGTACGAAACCTTAAAACTCCATAATAAACCTAATGAATCCGTACGAGTCCTTTAAACATCGTACGACAACATAAGACATCTTAAGGCTCTGTATGCCAAATTAGCAACATGAAAAGCACGTTAGTATAATTTAGAACGCCTTACAACTCCTAAGAACACCTTACATCACCGTACAAAACCTTAAAACTCCATAATAAACCTAATGAATCCGTACGAGTCCTTTAAACATCGTACGATAACTTAAGACATCTTAAGGCTCTGTATGCCAAATTAGCAACATGAAAAGCACGTTAGTATAAATTATTACGCCTTACAACTCCTAAGAACACCTTACATCACCGTACGAAACCTTAAAACTCCATAATAAACCTAATGAATCCGTACGAGTCCTTTAAACATCGCACGACAACATAAGACATCTTAAGGCTCTGTATGCCAAATTAGCAACATGAAAAACACGTTAGTATAATTTAGAACGCCTTACAACTTCTAAGAACATCTTACATCACCGTACGAAACCTTAAAACTCCATAATAAACCTATTGTATTCGTACGAGTCGTTTGATCATCGTATGACATCTTAGGACATCTTACGACTCTTTATGCCACATTAGCAACTCGAAAAGAACGTTAGTAAAATTTAAGACGCCTTACAACTCCTAAGGACACCTTACATCGCCGTACGAAACCTTAAAAGTCCATAATAAACCTAATGAATCCGTACGAGTCCTTTAAACATCGTACGACTACTCAAGACATCTTAAGGCTCTGTATGCCAAATTAGCAACATGAAAAGCACGTTAGTATAATTTAGAACGCCTTACAACTCATAAGAACACCTTATATCACCGTACGAAACCTTAAAACTCCATAATAAACCTAATGAATCTGTACGAGTCCTTTGAACATCTTATAACAACTTAAGACATCTTAAGACTCTGTATGCCAAATTAGCAACATGAAAAGAACGTTAGTATAATTTAGGACGCCTTACAACTCATTAGAACACCTTACATCACCGTATGAAACTTTAAAACTCCATAATAAACCTAATGAATCCGTACGAGTCCTTTAAATATCGTACGACAGCTTACAACATCTTAAGGATCTGTATGCCAAATTAGCAACATGAAAAGCACGTTAGTATAATTTAGGACGCCTTACAACTCATAAGAACACCTTACATCACAGTACGAAACCTTAAAACTCCATAATAAACCTAATGAATCCGTACGAGTCCTTTAAACATCGTACGATAACTTAAGACATCTTAAGGCTCTGTATGCCAAATTAGCAACATGAAAAGCACGTTAGTATAATTTAGAACGCCTTACAACTCCTAAGAACACCTTACATCACCGTACGAAACCTTAAAACTCCATAATAAACCTAATGAATCCGTACGAGTCCTTTAAACATCGTACGATAACTTAAGACATCTTAAGGCTCTGTATGCCAAATTAGCAACATGAAAAGCACGTTAGTATAATTTAGAACGCCTTACAACTCCTAAGAACACCTTACATCACCGTACGAAACCTTAAAACTCCATAATAAACCTAATGAATCCGTACGAGTCCTTTAAACATCGTACGACAACAAAAGACATCTTAAGGCTCTGTATGCCAAATTAGCAACATGAAAAGCACGTTAGTATAATTTAGAACGCCTTACAACTCCTAAGAATACCTTACATCACCGTCTGAAACCTTAAAACTCCATAATAAACCTAATGAATCCGTACGAGTCCTTTAAACATCGTACGATAACTTAAGACATCTTAAGGCTCTGTATGCCAAATTAGCAACATGAAAAGCACGTTAGTATAATTTAGAACGCCTTACAACTCCTAAGAACACCTTACATCACCGTACGAAACCTTAAAACTCCATAATAAACCTAATGAATCCGTACGAGTCCTGTAAACATCGCACGACAACATAAGACATCTTAAGGCTCTGTATGCCAAATTAGCAACATGAAAAGCACGTTTGTATAATTTAGAACGCCTTACAACTTCTAAGAACATCTTACATCACCGTACGAAACCTTAAAACTCCATAATAAACCTATTGTATTCGTACGAGTCGTTTGATCATCGTACGACATCTTAGGACATCTTACGACTCTTTATGCCACATTAGCAACTCGAAAAGAACGTTAGTAAAATTTAAGACGCCTTACAACTCCTAAGGACACCTTACATCGCCGTACGAAACCTTAAAAGTCCATAATAAACCTAATGAATCCGTACGAGTCCTTTAAACATCGTACGACTACTTAAGACATCTTAAGGCTCTGTATGCCAAATTAGCAACATGAAAAGCACGTTAGTATAATTTAGAACGCCTTACAACTCATAAGAACACCTTATATCACCGTACGAAACCTTAAAACCCCATAATAAACCTAATGAATCTGTACGAGTCCTTTGAACATCTTATAACAACTTAAGACATCTTAAGACTCTGTATGCCAAATTAGCAACATGAAAAGAACGTTAGTATAATTTAGGACGCCTTACAGCTCATTAGAACACCTTACATCACCGTATGAAACTTTAAAACTCCATAATAAACCCAATGAATCCATACGAGTCCTTTAAACATCGTACGACAACTTACAACATCTTAAGGATCTGTATGCCAAATTAGCAACATGAAAAGCACGTTAGTATAATTTAGGACGCCTTACAACTCATAAGAACACCTTACATCACAGTACGAAACCTTAAAACTCCATAATAAACCTAATGAATCCGTACGAGTCCTTTAAACATCGTAAGATAACTTAAGACATCTTAAGGCTCTGTATGCCAAATTAGCAACATGAAAAGCACGTTAGTATAATTTAGAACGCCTTACAACTCCTAAGAACACCTTACATCACCGTACGAAACCTTAAAACTCCATAATAAACCTAATGAATCCTTACGAGTCCTTTAAACATCGTACGATAACTTAAGACATCTTAAGGCTCTGTATGCCAAATTAGCAACATGAAAAGCACGTTAGTATAATTTAGAACGCCTTACAACTCCTAAGAACACCTTACATCACCGTCTGAAACCTTAAAACTCCATAATAAACCTAATGATTCCGTACGAGTCCTTTAAACATCGTACGATAACTTAAGACATCTTAAAGCTCTGTATGCCAAATTAGCAACATGAAAAGCACGTTAGTATAATTTAGAACCCCTTACAACTCCTAAGAACACCTTACATCACCGTACGAAACCTTAAAACACCATAATAAACCTAATAAATCCGTACGAGTCCTTTAAACATCGTACGACAACATAAGACATCTTAAGGCTCTGTCTGCCAAATTAGCAACAAGAAAAGCACGTTAGTATAATTTAGAACGCCTTACAACTCATAAGAACACCTTATATCACCGTACGAAACCTTAAAACCCCATAATAAACCTAATGAATCTGTACGAGTCCTTTGAACATCTTATAACAACTTAAGACATCTTAAGACTCTGTATGCCAAATTAGCAACATGAAAAGAACGTTAGTATAATTTAGGACGCCTTACAGCTCATTAGAACACCTTACATCACCGTATGAAACTTTAAAACTCCATAATAAACCCAATGAATCCATACGAGTCCTTTAAACATCGTACGACAGCTTACAACATCTTAAGGATCTGTATGCCAAATTAGCAACATGAAAAGCACGTTAGTATAATTTAGGACGCCTTACAACTCATAAGAACACCTTACATCACAGTACGAAACCTTAAAACTCCATAATAAACCTAATGAATCCGTACGAGTCCTTTAAACATCGTACGACAGCTTACAACATCTTAAGGATCTGTATGCCAAATTAGCAACATGAAAAGCACGTTTGTATAATTTAGAACGCCTTACAACTCCTAAGAACACCTTACATCACCGTACGAAACCTTAAAACTCCATAATAAACCTAATGAATCCGTACGAGTCCTGTAAACATCGCACGACAACATAAGACATCTTAAGGCTCTGTATGCCAAATTAGCAACATGAAAAGCACGTTTGTATAATTTAGAACGCCTTACAACTTCTAAGAACATCTTACATCACCGTACGAAACCTTAAAACTCCATAATAAACCTATTGTATTCGTACGAGTCGTTTGATCATCGTACGACATCTTAGGACATCTTACGACTCTTTATGCCACATTAGCAACTCGAAAAGAACGTTAGTAAAATTTAAGACGCCTTACAACTCCTAAGGACACCTTACATCGCCGTACGAAACCTTAAAAGTCCATAATAAACCTAATGAATCCGTACGAGTCCTTTAAACATCGTACGACTACTTAAGACATCTTAAGGCTCTGTATGCCAAATTAGCAACATGAAAAGCACGTTAGTATAATTTAGAACGCCTTACAACTCATAAGAACACCTTATATCACCGTACGAAACCTTAAAACCCCATAATAAACCTAATGAATCTGTACGAGTCCTTTGAACATCTTATAACAACTTAAGACATCTTAAGACTCTGTATGCCAAATTAGCAACATGAAAAGAACGTTAGTATAATTTAGGACGCCTTACAGCTCATTAGAACACCTTACATCACCGTATGAAACTTTAAAACTCCATAATAAACCCAATGAATCCATACGAGTCCTTTAAACATCGTACGACAGCTTACAACATCTTAAGGATCTGTATGCCAAATTAGCAACATGAAAAGCACGTTAGTATAATTTAGAACGCCTTACAACTCCTAAGAACACCTTACATCACCGTACGAAACCTTAAAACTCCATAATAAACCTAATGAATCCGTACGAGTCCTTTAAACATCGTACGATAACTTAAGACATCTTAAGGCTCTGTATGCCAAATTAGCAACATGAAAAGCACGTTAGTATAATTTAGAACGCCTTACAACTCCTAAGAACACCTTACATCACCGTCTGAAACCTTAAAACTCCATAATAAACCTAATGATTCCGTACGAGTCCTTTAAACATCGTACGATAACTTAAGACATCTTAAAGCTCTGTATGCCAAATTAGCAACATGAAAAGCACGTTAGTATAATTTAGAACCCCTTACAACTCCTAAGAACACCTTACATCACCGTACGAAACCTTAAAACACCATAATAAACCTAATAAATCCGTACGAGTCCTTTAAACATCGTACGACAACATAAGACATCTTAAGGCTCTGTATGCCAAATTAGCAACAAGAAAAGCACGTTAGTATAATTTAGAACGCCTTACAACTCATAAGAACACCTTACATCACCGTACGAAACCTTAAAACTCCATAATAAACCTAATGAATCCGTACGAGTCCTTTAAACATCGTACGACAACATAAGACATCTTAAGGCTCTGTATGCCAAATTAGCAACATGAAAAGCACGTTAGTATAATTTAGAACGCCTTACAACTCCTAAGAACACCTTACATCACCGTACGAAACCTTAAAACTCCATAATAAACCTAATGAATCCGTACGAGTCCTTTAAACATCGTACGATAACTTAAGACATCTTAAGGCTCTGTATGCCAAATTAGCAACATGAAAAGCACGTTAGTATAATTTATTACGCCTTACAACTCCTAAGAACACCTTACATCACCGTACGAAACCTTAAAACTCCATAATAAACCTAATGAATCCGTACGAGTCCTTTAAACATCGCACGACAACATAAGACATCTTAAGGCTCTGTATGCCAAATTAGCAACATGAAAAGCACGTTAGTATAATTTAGAACGCCTTACAACTCATAAGAACACCTTATATCACCGTACGAAACCTTAAAACTCCATAATAAACCTAATGAATCTGTACGAGTCCTTTGAACATCTTATAACAACTTAAGACATCTTAAGACTCTGTATGCCAAATTAGCAACATGAAAAGAACGTTAGTATAATTTAGGACGCCTTACAACTCATTAGAACACCTTACATCACCGTATGAAACTTTAAAACTCCATAATAAACCTAATGAATCCGTACGAGTCCTTTAAACATCGTACGACAGCTTACAACATCTTAAGGATCTGTATGCCAAATTAGCAACATGAAAAGCACGTTAGTATAATTTAGGACGCCTTACAACTCATAAGAACACCTTACATCACAGTACGAAACCTTAAAACTCCATAATAAACCTAATGAATCCGTACGAGTCCTTTAAACATCGTACGATAACTTAAGACATCTTAAGGCTCTGTATGCCAAATTAGCAACATGAAAAGCACGTTAGTATAATTTAGAACGCCTTACAACTCCTAAGAACACCTTACATCACCGTACGAAACCTTAAAACTCCATAATAAACCTAATGAATCCGTACGAGTCCTTTAAACATCGTACGATAACTTAAGACATCTTAAGGCTCTGTATGCCAAATTAGCAACATGAAAAGCACGTTAGTATAATTTAGAACGCCTTACAACTCCTAAGAACACCTTACATCACCGTACGAAACCTTAAAACTCCATAATAAACCTAATGAATCCGTACGAGTCCTTTAAACATCGTACGACAACAAAAGACATCTTAAGGCTCTGTATGCCAAATTAGCAACATGAAAAGCACGTTAGTATAATTTAGAACGCCTTACAACTCCTAAGAATACCTTACATCACCGTCTGAAACCTTAAAACTCCATAATAAACCTAATGAATCCGTACGAGTCCTTTAAACATCGTACGATAACTTAAGACATCTTAAGGCTCTGTATGCCAAATTAGCAACATGAAAAGCACGTTAGTATAATTTAGAACGCCTTACAACTCCTAAGAACACCTTACATCACCGTACGAAACCTTAAAACTCCATAATAAACCTAATGAATCCGTACGAGTCCTGTAAACATCGCACGACAACATAAGACATCTTAAGGCTCTGTATGCCAAATTAGCAACATGAAAAGCACGTTTGTATAATTTAGAACGCCTTACAACTTCTAAGAACATCTTACATCACCGTACGAAACCTTAAAACTCCATAATAAACCTATTGTATTCGTACGAGTCGTTTGATCATCGTACGACATCTTAGGACATCTTACGACTCTTTATGCCACATTAGCAACTCGAAAAGAACGTTAGTAAAATTTAAGACGCCTTACAACTCCTAAGGACACCTTACATCGCCGTACGAAACCTTAAAAGTCCATAATAAACCTAATGAATCCGTACGAGTCCTTTAAACATCGTACGACTACTTAAGACATCTTAAGGCTCTGTATGCCAAATTAGCAACATGAAAAGCACGTTAGTATAATTTAGAACGCCTTACAACTCATAAGAACACCTTATATCACCGTACGAAACCTTAAAACCCCATAATAAACCTATTGAATCTGTACGAGTCCTTTGAACATCTTATAACAACTTAAGACATCTTAAGACTCTGTATGCCAAATTAGCAACATGAAAAGAACGTTAGTATAATTTAGGACGCCTTACAGCTCATTAGAACACCTTACATCACCGTATGAAACTTTAAAACTCCATAATAAACCCAATGAATCCATACGAGTCCTTTAAACATCGTACGACAGCTTACAACATCTTAAGGATCTGTATGCCAAATTAGCAACATGAAAAGCACGTTAGTATAATTTAGGACGCCTTACAACTCATAAGAACACCTTACATCACAGTACGAAACCTTAAAACTCCATAATAAACCTAATGAATCCGTACGAGTCCTTTAAACATCGTAAGATAACTTAAGACATCTTAAGGCTCTGTATGCCAAATTAGCAACATGAAAAGCACGTTAGTATAATTTAGAACGCCTTACAACTCCTAAGAACACCTTACATCACCGTACGAAACCTTAAAACTCCATAATAAACCTAATGAATCCTTACGAGTCCTTTAAACATCGTACGATAACTTAAGACATCTTAAGGCTCTGTATGCCAAATTAGCAACATGAAAAGCACGTTAGTATAATTTAGAACGCCTTACAACTCCTAAGAACACCTTACATCACCGTCTGAAACCTTAAAACTCCATAATAAACCTAATGATTCCGTACGAGTCCTTTAAACATCGTACGATAACTTAAGACATCTTAAAGCTCTGTATGCCAAATTAGCAACATGAAAAGCACGTTAGTATAATTTAGAACCCCTTACAACTCCTAAGAACACCTTACATCACCGTACGAAACCTTAAAACTCCATAATAAACCTAATAAATCCGTACGAGTCCTTTAAACATCGTACGACAACATAAGACATCTTAAGGCTCTATATGCCAAATTAGCAACAAGAAAAGCACGTTAGTATAATTTAGAACCCCTTACAACTCATAAGAACACCTTACATCACCGTACGAAACCTTAAAACTCCATAATAAACCTAATGAATCCGTACGAGTCCTTTAAACATCGTACGACAACATAAGACATCTTAAGGCTCTGTATGCCAAATTAGCAACATGAAAAGCACGTTAGTATAATTTAGAACGCCTTACAACTCCTAAGAACACCTTACATCACCGTACGAAACCTTAAAACTCCATAATAAACCTAATGAATCCGTACGAGTCCTTTAAACATCGTACGATAACTTAAGACATCTTAAGGCTCTGTTTGCCAAATTAGCAACATGAAAAGCACGTTAGTATAATTTATTACGCCTTACAACTCCTAAGAACACCTTACATCACCGTACGAAACCTTAAAACTCCATAATAAACCTAATGAATCCGTACGAGTCCTTTAAACATCGCACGACAACATAAGACATCTTAAGGCTCTGTATGCCAAATTAGCAACATGAAAAGCACGTTAGTATAATTTAGAACGCCTTACAACTTCTAAGAACATCTTACATCACCGTACGAAACCTTAAAACTCCATAATAAACCTATTGTATTCGTACGAGTCGTTTGATCATCGTATGACATCTTAGGACATCTTACGACTCTTTATGCCACATTAGCAACTCGAAAAGAACGTTAGTAAAATTTAAGACGCCTTACAACTCCTAAGGACACCTTACATCGCCGTACGAAACCTTAAAAGTCCATAATAAACCTAATGAATCCGTACGAGTCCTTTAAACATCGTACGACTACTTAAGACATCTTAAGGCTCTGTATGCCAAATTAGCAACATGAAAAGCACGTTAGTATAATTTAGAACGCCTTACAACTCATAAGAACACCTTATATCACCGTACGAAACCTTAAAACTCCATAATAAACCTAATGAATCTGTACGAGTCCTTTGAACATCTTATAACAACTTAAGACATCTTAAGACTCTGTATGCCAAATTAGCAACATGAAAAGAACGTTAGTATAATTTAGGACGCCTTACAACTCATTAGAACACCTTACATCACCGTATGAAACTTTAAAACTCCATAATAAACCTAATGAATCCGTACGAGTCCTTTAAACATCGTACGACAGCTTACAACATCTTAAGGATCTGTATGCCAAATTAGCAACATGAAAAGCACGTTAGTATAATTTAGGACGCCTTACAACTCATAAGAACACCTTACATCACAGTACGAAACCTTAAAACTCCATAATAAACCTAATGAATCCGTACGAGTCCTTTAAACATCGTACGATAACTTAAGACATCTTAAGGCTCTGTATGCCAAATTAGCAACATGAAAAGCACGTTAGTATAATTTAGAACGCCTTACAACTCCTAAGAACACCTTACATCACCGTACGAAACCTTAAAACTCCATAATAAACCTAATGAATCCGTACGAGTCCTTTAAACATCGTACGATAACTTAAGACATCTTAAGGCTCTGTATGCCAAATTAGCAACAACAAAAGCACGTTAGTATAATTTAGAACGCCTTACAACTCATAAGAACACCTTACATCACCGTACGAAACCTTAAAACTCCATAATAAACCTAATGAATCCGTACGAGTCCTTTAAACATCGTACGACAACATAAGACATCTTAAGGCTCTGTATGCCAAATTAGCAACATGAAAAGCACGTTAGTATAATTTAGAACGCCTTACAACTCCTAAGAACACCTTACATCACCGTACGAAACCTTAAAACTCCATAATAAACCTAATGAACCCGTACGAGTCCTTTAAACATCGTACGACAACATAAGACATCTTAAGGCTCTGTATGCCAAATTAGCAACATGAAAAGCACGTTAGTATAATTTAGAACGCCTTACAACTCCTAAGAACACCTTACATCACCGTACGAAACCTTAAAACTCCATAATAAACCTAATGAATCCGTACGAGTCCTTTAAACATCGTACGATAACTTAAGACATCTTAAGGCTCTGTATGCCAAATTAGCAACATGAAAAGCACGTTAGTATAATTTATTACGCCTTACAACTCCTAAGAACACCTTACATCACCGTACGAAACCTTAAAACTCCATAATAAACCTAATGAATCCGTACGAGTCCTTTAAACATCGCACGACAACATAAGACATCTTAAGGCTCTGTATGCCAAATTAGCAACATGAAAAGCACGTTAGTATAATTTAGAACGCCTTACAACTTCTAAGAACATCTTACATCACCGTACGAAACCTTAAAACTCCATAATAAACCTATTGTATTCGTACGAGTCGTTTGATCATCGTATGACATCTTAGGACATCTTACGACTCTTTATGCCACATTAGCAACTCGAAAAGAACGTTAGTAAAATTTAAGACGCCTTACAACTCCTAAGGACACCTTACATCGCCGTACGAAACCTTAAAAGTCCATAATAAACCTAATGAATCCGTACGAGTCCTTTAAACATCGTACGACTACTTAAGACATCTTAAGGCTCTGTATGCCAAATTAGCAACATGAAAAGCACGTTAGTATAATTTAGAACGCCTTACAACTCATAAGAACACCTTATATCACCGTACGAAACCTTAAAACTCCATAATAAACCTAATGAATCTGTACGAGTCCTTTGAACATCTTATAACAACTTAAGACATCTTAAGACTCTGTATGCCAAATTAGCAACATGAAAAGAACGTTAGTATAATTTAGGACGCCTTACAACTCATTAGAACACCTTACATCACCGTATGAAACTTTAAAACTCCATAATAAACCTAATGAATCCGTACGAGTCCTTTAAACATCGTACGACAGCTTACAACATCTTAAGGATCTGTATGCCAAATTAGCAACATGAAAAGCACGTTAGTATAATTTAGGACGCCTTACAACTCATAAGAACACCTTACATCACAGTACGAAACCTTAAAACTCCATAATAAACCTAATGAATCCGTACGAGTCCTTTAAACATCGTACGATAACTTAAGACATCTTAAGGCTTTGTATGCCAAATTAGCAACATGAAAAGCACGTTAGTATAATTTAGAACGCCTTACAACTCCTAAGAACACCTTACATCACCGTACGAAACCTTAAAACTCCATAATAAACCTAATGAATCCGTACGAGTCCTTTAAACATCGTACGATAACTTAAGACATCTTAAGGCTCTGTATGCCAAATTAGCAACAACAAAAGCACGTTAGTATAATTTAGAACGCCTTACAACTCATAAGAACACCTTACATCACCGTACGAAACCTTAAAACTCCATAATAAACCTAATGAATCCGTACGAGTCCTTTAAACATCGTACGACAACATAAGACATCTTAAGGCTCTGTATGCCAAATTAGCAACATGAAAAGCACGTTAGTATAATTTAGAACGCCTTACAACTCCTAAGAACACCTTACATCACCGTACGAAACCTTAAAACTCCATAATAAACCTAATGAATCCGTACGAGTCCTTTAAACATCGTACGACAACATAAGACATCTTAAGGCTCTGTATACCAAATTAGCAACATGAAAAGCACGTTAGTATAATTTAGAACGCCTTACAACTCCTAAGAACACCTTACATCACCGTACGAAACCTTAAAACTCCATAATAAACCTAATGAATCCGTACGAGTCCTTTAAACATCGTACGATAACTTAAGACATCTTAAGGCTCTGTATGCCAAATTAGCAACATGAAAAGCACGTTAGTATAATTTATTACGCCTTACAACTCCTAAGAACACCTTACATCACCGTACGAAACCTTAAAACTCCATAATAAACCTAATGAATCCGTACGAGTCCTTTAAACATCGCACGACAACATAAGACATCTTAAGGCTCTGTATGCCAAATTAGCAACATGAAAAGCACGTTAGTATAATTTAGAACGCCTTACAACTTCTAAGAACATCTTACATCACCGTACGAAACCTTAAAACTCCATAATAAACCTATTGTATTCGTACGAGTCGTTTGATCATCGTATGACATCTTAGGACATCTTACGACTCTTTATGCCACATTAGCAACTCGAAAAGAACGTTAGTAAAATTTAAGACGCCTTACAACTCCTAAGGACACCTTACATCGCCGTACGAAACCTTAAAAGTCCATAATAAACCTAATGAATCTGTACGAGTCCTTTGAACATCTTATAACAACTTAAGACATCTTAAGACTCTGTATGCCAAATTAGCAACATGAAAAGAACGTTAGTATAATTTAGGACGCCTTACAACTCATTAGAACACCTTACATCACCGTATGAAACTTTAAAACTCCATAATAAACCTAATGAATCCGTACGAGTCCTTTAAACATCGTACGACAGCTTACAACATCTTAAGGATCTGTATGCCAAATTAGCAACATGAAAAGCACGTTAGTATAATTTAGGACGCCTTACAACTCATAAGAACACCTTACATCACAGTACGAAACCTTAAAACTCCATAATAAACCTAATGAATCCGTACGAGTCCTTTAAACATCGTACGATAACTTAAGACATCTTAAGGCTTTGTATGCCAAATTAGCAACATGAAAAGCACGTTAGTATAATTTAGAACGCCTTACAACTCCTAAGAACACCTTACATCACCGTACGAAACCTTAAAACTCCATAATAAACCTAATGAATCCGTACGAGTCCTTTAAACATCGTACGATAACTTAAGACATCTTAAGGCTCTGTATGCCAAATTAGCAACAACAAAAGCACGTTAGTATAATTTAGAACGCCTTACAACTCATAAGAACACCTTACATCACCGTACGAAACCTTAAAACTCCATAATAAACCTAATGAATCCGTACGAGTCCTTTAAACATCGTACGACAACATAAGACATCTTAAGGCTCTGTATGCCAAATTAGCAACATGAAAAGCACGTTAGTATAATTTAGAACGCCTTACAACTCCTAAGAACACCTTACATCACCGTACGAAACCTTAAAACTCCATAATAAACCTAATGAATCCGTACGAGTCCTTTAAACATCGTACGACAACATAAGACATCTTAAGGCTCTGTATGCCAAATTAGCAACATGAAAAGCACGTTAGTATAATTTAGAACGCCTTACAACTCCTAAGAACACCTTACATCACCGTACGAAACCTTAAAACTCCATAATAAACCTAATGAATCCGTACGAGTCCTTTAAACATCGTACGATAACTTAAGACATCTTAAGGCTCTGTATGCCAAATTAGCAACATGAAAAGCACGTTAGTATAATTTATTACGCCTTACAACTCCTAAGAACACCTTACATCACCGTACGAAACCTTAAAACTCCATAATAAACCTAATGAATCCGTACGAGTCCTTTAAACATCGCACGACAACATAAGACATCTTAAGGCTCTGTATGCCAAATTAGCAACATGAAAAGCACGTTAGTATAATTTAGAACGCCTTACAACTTCTAAGAACATCTTACATCACCGTACGAAACCTTAAAACTCCATAATAAACCTATTGTATTCGTACGAGTCGTTTGATCATCGTATGACATCTTAGGACATCTTACGACTCTTTATGCCACATTAGCAACTCGAAAAGAACGTTAGTAAAATTTAAGACGCCTTACAACTCCTAAGGACACCTTACATCGCCGTACGAAACCTTAAAAGTCCATAATAAACCTAATGAATCCGTACGAGTCCTTTAAACATCGTACGACTACTTAAGACATCTTAAGGCTCTGTATGCCAAATTAGCAACATGAAAAGCACGTTAGTATAATTTAGAACGCCTTACAACTCATAAGAACACCTTATATCACCGTACGAAACCTTAAAACTCCATAATAAACCTAATGAATCTGTACGAGTCCTTTGAACATCTTATAACAACTTAAGACATCTTAAGACTCTGTATGCCAAATTAGCAACATGAAAAGAACGTTAGTATAATTTAGGACGCCTTACAACTCATTAGAACACCTTACATCACCGTATGAAACTTTAAAACTCCATAATAAACCTAATGAATCCGTACGAGTCCTTTAAACATCGTACGACAGCTTACAACATCTTAAGGATCTGTATGCCAAATTAGCAACATGAAAAGCACGTTAGTATAATTTAGGACGCCTTACAACTCATAAGAACACCTTACATCACAGTACGAAACCTTAAAACTCCATAATAAACCTAATGAATCCGTACGAGTCCTTTAAACATCGTACGATAACTTAAGACATCTTAAGGCTCTGTATGCCAAATTAGCAACATGAAAAGCACGTTAGTATAATTTAGAACGCCTTACAACTCCTAAGAACACCTTACATCACCGTACGAAACCTTAAAACTCCATAATAAACCTAATGAATCCGTACGAGTCCTTTAAACATCGTACGATAACTTAAGACATCTTAAGGCTCTGTATGCCAAATTAGCAACAACAAAAGCACGTTAGTATAATTTAGAACGCCTTACAACTCATAAGAACACCTTACATCACCGTACGAAACCTTAAAACTCCATAATAAACCTAATGAATCCGTACGAGTCCTTTAAACATCGTACGACAACATAAGACATCTTAAGGCTCTGTATGCCAAATTAGCAACATGAAAAGCACGTTTGTATAATTTAGAACGCCTTACAACTCCTAAGAACACCTTACATCACCGTACGAAACCTTAAAACTCCATAATAAACCTAATGAATCCGTACGAGTCCTTTAAACATCGCACGACAACATAAGACATCTTAAGGCTCTGTATGCCAAATTAGCAACATGAAAAGCACGTTAGTATAATTTAGAACGCCTTACAACTTCTAAGAACATCTTACATCACCGTACGAAACCTTAAAATTCCATAATAAACCTATTGTATTCGTACGAGTCGTTTGATCATCGTACGACATCTTAGGACATCTTACGACTCTTTATGCCACATTAGCAACTCGAAAAGAACGTTAGTAAAATTTAAGACGCCTTACAACTCCTAAGGACACCTTACATCGCCGTACGAAACCTTAAAAGTCCATAATAAACCTAATGAATCCGTACGAGTCCTTTAAACATCGTACGACTACTTAAGACATCTTAAGGCTCTATATGCCAAATTAGCAACATGAAAAGCACGTTAGTATAATTTAGAACGCCTTACAACTCATAAGAACACCTTATATCACCGTACGAAACCTTAAAACTCCATAATAAACCTAATGAATCTGTACGAGTCCTTTGAACATCTTATAACAACTTAAGACATCTTAAGACTCTGTATGCCAAATTAGCAACATGAAAAGAACGTTAGTATAATTTAGGACGCCTTACAACTCATTAGAACACCTTACATCACCGTATGAAACTTTAAAACTCCATAATAAACCTAATGAATCCGTACGAGTCCTTTAAACATCGTACGACAGCTTACAACATCTTAAGGATCTGTATGCCAAATTAGCAACATGAAAAGCACGTTAGTATAATTTAGGATGCCTTACAACTCATAAGAACACCTTACATCACAGTACGAAACCTTAAAACTCCATAATAAACCTAATGAATCCGTACGAGTCCTTTAAACATCGTACGATAACTTAAGACATCTTAAGGCTCTGTATGCCAAATTAGCAACATGAAAAGCACGTTAGTATAATTTAGAACTCCTTACAACTCCTAAGAACACCTTACATCACCGTACGAAACCTTAAAACTCCATAATAAACCTAATGAATCCGTACGAGTCCTTTAAACATCGTACGACAACAAAAGACATCTTAAGGCTCTGTATGCCAAATTAGCAACATGAAAAGCACGTTAGTATAATTTAGAACGCCTTACAACTCCTAAGAATACCTTACATCACCGTCTGAAACCTTAAAACTCCATAATAAACCTAATGAATCCGTACGAGTCCTTTAAACACCGTACGATAACTTAAGACATCTTAAGGCTCTGTATGCCAAATTAGCAACATGAAAAGCACGTTAGTATAATTTAGAACGCCTTACAACTCCTAAGAACACCTTACAGCACCGTATGAAACCTTAAAACACCATAATAAACCTAATGAATCCGTACGAGTCCTTTAAACATCGTACGACAACATAAGACATCTTAAGGCTCTGTATGCCAAATTAGCAACAAGAAAAGCACGTTAGTATAATTTAGAACGCCATTGCAACTCCTAAGAACACCTTACATCACCGTACGAAACCTTAAAACTCCATAATAAACCTAATGAATCCGTACGAGTCCTTTAAACATCGCACGACAACATAAGACATCTTAAGGCTCTGTATGCCAAATTAGCAACATGAAAAGCACGTTAGTATAATTTAGAATGCCTTACAACTTCTAAGAACATCTTACATCACCGTACGAAACCTTAAAATTCCATAATAAACCTATTGTATTCGTACGAGTCGTTTGATCATCGTACGACATCTTAGGACATCTTACGACTCTTTATGCCACATTAGCAACTCGAAAAGAACGTTAGTAAAATTTAAGACGCCTTACAACTCCTAAGGACACCTTACATCGCCGTACGAAACCTTAAAAGTCCATAATAAACCTAATGAATCCGTACGAGTCCTTTAAACATCGTACGACTACTTAAGACATCTTAAGGCTCTGTATGCCAAATTAGCAACATGAAAAGCACGTTAGTATAATTTAGAACGCCTTACAACTCATAAGAACACCTTATATCACCGTACGAAACCTTAAAACTCCATAATAAACCTAATGAATCTGTACGAGTCCTTTGAACATCTTATAACAACTTAAGACATCTTAAGACTCTGTATGCCAAATTAGCAACATGAAAAGAACGTTAGTATAATTTAGGACGCCTTACAACTCATTAGAACACCTTACATCACCGTATGAAACTTTAAAACTCCATAATAAACCTAATGAATCCGTACGAGTCCTTTAAACATCGTACGACAGCTTACAACATCTTAAGGATCTGTATGCCAAATTAGCAACATGAAAAGCACGTTAGTATAATTTAGGACGCCTTACAACTCATAAGAACACCTTACATCACAGTACGAAACCTTAAAACTCCATAATAAACCTAATGAATCCGTACGAGTCCTTTAAACATCGTACGATAACTTAAGACATCTTAAGGCTCTGTATGCCAAATTAGCAACATGAAAAGCACGTTAGTATAATTTAGAACGCCTTACAACTCCTAAGAACACCTTACATCACCGTACGAAACCTTAAAACTCCATAATAAACCTAATGAATCCGTACGAGTCCTTTAAACATCGTACGATAACTTAAGACATCTTAAGGCTCTGTATGCCAAATTAGCAACATGAAAAGCACGTTAGTATAATTTAGAACGCCTTACAACTCCTAAGAACACCTTACATCACCGTACGAAACCTTAAAACTCCATAATAAACCTAATGAATCCGTACGAGTCCTTTAAACATCGTACGACAACAAAAGACATCTTAAGGCTCTGTATGCCAAATTAGCAACATGAAAAGCACGTTAGTATAATTTAGAACGCCTTACAACTCCTAAGAATACCTTACATCACCGTCTGAAACCTTAAAACTCCATAATAAACCTAATGAATCCGTACGAGTCCTTTAAACACCGTACGATAACTTAAGACATCTTAAGGCTCTGTATGCCAAATTAGCAACATGAAAAGCACGTTAGTATAATTTAGAACGCCTTACAACTCCTAAGAACACCTTACAGCACCGTACGAAACCTTAAAACACCATAATAAACCTAATGAATCCGTACGAGTCCTTTAAACATCGTACGACAACATAAGACATCTTAAGGCTCTGTATGCCAAATTAGCAACAAGAAAAGCACGTTAGTATAATTTAGAACGCCATTGCAACTCCTAAGAACACCTTACATCACCGTACGAAACCTTAAAACTCCATAATAAACCTAATGAATCCGTACGAGTCCTTTAAACATCGCACGACAACATAAGACATCTTAAGGCTCTGTATGCCAAATTAGCAACATGAAAAGCACGTTAGTATAATTTAGAATGCCTTACAACTTCTAAGAACATCTTACATCACCGTACGAAACCTTAAAATTCCATAATAAACCTATTGTATTCGTACGAGTCGTTTGATCATCGTACGACATCTTAGGACATCTTATGACTCTTTATGCCACATTAGCAACTCGAAAAGAACGTTAGTAAAATTTAAGACGCCTTACAACTCCTAAGGACACCTTACATCGCCGTACGAAACCTTAAAAGTCCATAATAAACCTAATGAATCCGTACGAGTCCTTTAAACATCGTACGACTACTTAAGACATCTTAAGGCTCTGTATGCCAAATTAGCAACATGAAAAGCACGTTAGTATAATTTAGAACGCCTTACAACTCATAAGAACACCTTATATCACCGTACGAAACCTTAAAACTCCATAATAAACCTAATGAATCTGTACGAGTCCTTTGAACATCTTATAACAACTTAAGACATCTTAAGACTCTGTATGCCAAATTAGCAACATGAAAAGAACGTTAGTATAATTTAGGACGCCTTACAACTCATTAGAACACCTTACATCACCGTATGAAACTTTAAAACTCCATAATAAACCTAATGAATCCGTACGAGTCCTTTAAACATCGTACGACAACTTACAACATCTTAAGGATCTGTATGCCAAATTAGCAACATGAAAAGCACGTTAGTATAATTTAGGACGCCTTACAACTCATAAGAACACCTTACATCACAGTACGAAACCTTAAAACTCCATAATAAACCTAATGAATCCGTACGAGTCCTTTAAACATCGTACGATAACTTAAGACATCTTAAGGCTCTGTATGCCAAATTAGCAACATGAAAAGCACGTTAGTATAATTTAGAACGCCTTACAACTCCTAAGAACACCTTACATCACCGTACGAAACCTTAAAACTCCATAATAAACCTAATGAATCCGTACGAGTCCTTTAAACATCGTACGATAACTTAAGACATCTTAAGGCTCTGTATGCCAAATTAGCAACAACAAAAGCACGTTAGTATAATTTAGAACGCCTTACAACTCATAAGAACACCTTACATCACCGTACGAAACCTTAAAACTCCATAATAAACCTAATGAATCCGTACGAGTCCTTTAAACATCGTACGACAACATAAGACATCTTAAGGCTCTGTATGCCAAATTAGCAACATGAAAAGCACGTTAGTATAATTTAGAACGCCCTACAACTCCTAAGAACACCTTACATCACCGTACGAAACCTTAAAACTCCATAATAAACCTAATGAATCCGTACGAGTCCTTTAAACATCGCACGACAACATAAGACATCTTAAGGCTCTGTATGCCAAATTAGCAACATGAAAAGCACGTTAGTATAATTTAGAACGCCTTACAACTTCTAAGAACATCTTACATCACCGTACGAAACCTTAAAATTCCATAATAAACCTATTGTATTCGTACGAGTCGTTTGATCATCGTACGACATCTTAGGACATCTTACGACTCTTTATGCCACATTAGCAACTCGAAAAGAACGTTAGTAAAATTTAAGACGCCTTACAACTCCTAAGGACACCTTACATCGCCGTACGAAACCTTAAAAGTCCATAATAAACCTAATGAATCCGTACGACTCCTTTAAACATCGTACGACTACTTAAGACATCTTAAGGCTCTGTATGCCAAATTAGCAACATGAAAAGCACGTTAGTATAATTTAGGACGCCTTACAACTCATAAGAACACCTTACATCACAGTACGAAACCTTAAAACTCCATAATAAACCTAATGAATCCGTACGAGTCCTTTAAACATCGTACGATAACTTAAGACATCTTAAGGCTCTGTATGCCAAATTAGCAACATGAAAAGCACGTTAGTATAATTTAGAACGCCTTACAACTCCTAAGAACACCTTACATCACCGTACGAAACCTTAAAACTCCATAATAAACCTAATGAATCCGTACGAGTCCTTTAAACATCGTACGATAACTTAAGACATCTTAAGGCTCTGTATGCCAAATTAGCAACATGAAAAGCACGTTAGTATAATTTAGAACGCCTTACAACTCCTAAGAACACCTTACATCACCGTACGAAACCTTAAAACTCCATAATAAACCTAATGAATCCGTACGAGTCCTTTAAACATCGTACGACAACAAAAGACATCTTAAGGCTCTGTATGCCAAATTAGCAACATGAAAAGCACGTTAGTATAATTTAGAACGCCTTACAACTCCTAAGAACACCTTACATCACCGTCTGAAACCTTAAAACTCCATAATAAACCTAATGAATCCGTACGAGTCCTTTAAACATCGTACGATAACTTAAGACATCTTAAAGCTCTGTATGCCAAATTAGCAACATGAAAAGCACGTTAGTATAATTTAGAACGCCTTACAACTCCTAAGAACACCTTACAGCACCGTACGAAACCTTAAAACACCATAATAAACCTAACGAATCCGTACGAGTCCTTTAAACATCGTACGACAACATAAGACATCTTAAGGCTCTGTATGCCAAATTAGCAACAAGAAAAGCACGTTAGTATAATTTAGAACGCCATTGCAACTCCTAAGAACACCTTACATCACCGTACGAAACCTTAAAACTCCATAATAAACCTAATGAATCCGTACGAGTCCTTTAAACATCGCACGACAACATAAGACATCTTAAGGCTCTGTATGCCAAATTAGCAACATGAAAAGCACGTTAGTATAATTTAGAATGCCTTACAACTTCTAAGAACATCTTACATCACCGTACGAAACCTTAAAATTCCATAATAAACCTATTGTATTCGTACGAGTCGTTTGATCATCGTACGACATCTTAGGACATCTTACGACTCTTTATGCCACATTAGCAACTCGAAAAGAACGTTAGTAAAATTTAAGACGCCTTACAACTCCTAAGGACACCTTACATCGCCGTACGAAACCTTAAAAGTCCATAATAAACCTAATGAATCCGTACGAGTCCTTTAAACATCGTACGACTACTTAAGACATCTTAAGGCTCTGTATGCCAAATTAGCAACATGAAAAGCACGTTAGTATAATTTAGAACGCCTTACAACTCATAAGAACACCTTATATCACCGTACGAAACCTTAAAACTCCATAATAAACCTAATGAATCTGTACGAGTCCTTTGAACATCTTATAACAACTTAAGACATCTTAAGACTCTGTATGCCAAATTAGCAACATGAAAAGAACGTTAGTATAATTTAGGACGCCTTACAACTCATTAGAACACCTTACATCACCGTATGAAACATTAAAACTCCATAATAAACCTAATGAATCCGTACGAGTCCTTTAAACATCGTACGACAACTTACAACATCTTAAGGATCTGTATGCCAAATTAGCAACATGAAAAGCACGTTAGTATAATTTAGGACGCCTTACAACTCATAAGAACACCTTACATCACAGTACGAAACCTTAAAACTCCATAATAAACCTAATGAATCCGTACGAGTCCTTTAAACATCGTACGATATCTTAAGACATCTTAAGGCTCTGTATGCCAAATTAGCAACATGAAAAGCACGTTAGTATAATTTAGAACGCCTTACAACTCCTAAGAACACCTTACATCACCGTACGAAACCTTAAAACTCCATAATAAACCTAATGAATCCGTACGAGTCCTTTAAACATCGTACGATAACTTAAGACATCTTAAGGCTCTGTATGCCAAATTAGCAACAACAAAAGCACGTTAGTATAATTTAGAACGCCTTACAACTCATAAGAACACCTTACATCACCGTACGAAACCTTAAAACTCCATAATAAACCTAATGAATCCGTACGAGTCCTTTAAACATCGTACGACAACATAACACATCTTAAGGCTCTGTATGCCAAATTAGCAACATGAAAAGCACGTTAGTATAATTTAGAACGCCTTACAACTCCTAAGAACTCCTTACATCACCGTACGAAACCTTAAAACTCCATAATAAACCTAATGAATCCGTACGAGTCCTTTAAACATCGCACGATAACATAAGACATCTTAAAGCTCTGTATGCCAAATTAGCAACATGAAAAGCACGTTAGTATAATTTAGAACGCCTTACAACTTCTAAGAACATCTTACATCACCGTACGAAACCTTAAAATTCCATAATAAACCTATTGTATTCGTACGAGTCGTTTGATCATCGTACGACATCTTAGGACATCTTACGACTCTTTATGCCACATTAGCAACTCGAAAAGAACGTTAGTAAAATTTAAGACGCCTTACAACTCCTAAGGACACCTTACATCGCCGTACGAAACCTTAAAAGTCCATAATAAACCTAATGAATCCGTACGACTCCTTTAAACATCGTACGACTACTTAAGACATCTTAAGGCTCTGTATGCCAAATTAGCAACATGAAAAGCACGTTAGTATAATTTAGGACGCCTTACAACTCATAAGAACACCTTACATCACAGTACGAAACCTTAAAACTCCATAATAAACCTAATGAATCCGTACGAGTCCTTTAAACATCGTACGATAACTTAAGACATCTTAAGGCTCTGTATGCCAAATTAGCAACATGAAAACCACGTTAGTATAATTTAGAACGCCTTACAACTCCTAAGAACACCTTACATCACCGTACGAAACCTTAAAACTCCATAATAAACCTAATGAATCCGTACGAGTCCTTTAAACATCGTACGATAACTTAAGACATCTTAAGGCTCTGTATGCCAAATTAGCAACATGAAAAGCACGTGAGTATAATTTAGAACGCCTTACAACTCCTAAGAACACCTTACATCACCGTACGAAACCTTAAAACTCCATAATAAACCTAATGAATCCGTACGAGTCCTTTAAACATCGTACGACAACAAAAGACATCTTAAGGCTCTGTATGCCAAATTAGCAACATGAAAAGCACGTTAGTATAATTTAGAACGCCTTACAACTCCTAAGAACACCTTACATCACCGTCTGAAACCTTAAAACTCCATAATAAACCTAATGAATCCGTACGAGTCCTTTAAACATCGTACGACTACTTAAGACATCTTAAGGCTCTGTATGCCAAATTAGCAACATGAAAAGCACGTTAGTATAATTTAGGACGCCTTACAACTCATAAGAACACCTTACATCACAGTACGAAACCTTAAAACTCCATAATAAACCTAATGAATCCGTACGAGTCCTTTAAACATCGTACGATAACTTAAGACATCTTAAGGCTCTGTATGCCAAATTAGCAACATGAAAAGCACGTTAGTATAATTTAGAACGCCTTACAACTCCTAAGAACACCTTACATCACCGTACGAAACCTTAAAACTCCATAATAAACCTAATGAATCCGTACGAGTCCTTTAAACATCGTACGATAACTTAAGACATCTTAAGGCTCTGTATGCCAAATTAGCAACATGAAAAGCACGTTAGTATAATTTAGAACGCCTTACAACTCCTAAGAACACCTTACATCACCGTACGAAACCTTAAAACTCCATAATAAACCTAATGAATCTGTACGAGTCCTTTAAACATCGTACGACAACAAAAGACATCTTAAGGCTCTGTATGCCAAATTAGCAACATGAAAAGCACGTTAGTATAATTTAGAACGCCTTACAACTCCTAAGAACACCTTACATCACCGTCTGAAACCTTAAAACTCCATAATAAACCTAATGAATCCGTACGAGTCCTTTAAACATCGTACGATAACTTAAGACATCTTAAGGCTCTGTATGCCAAATTAGCAACATGAAAAGCACGTTAGTATAATTTAGAACGCCTTACAACTCCTAAGAACACCTTACAGCACCGTACGAAACCTTAAAACACCATAATAAACCTAACGAATCCGTACGAGTCCTTTAAACATCGTACGACAACATAAGACATCTTAAGGCTCTGTATGCCAAATTAGCAACAAGAAAAGCACGTTAGTATAATTTAGAACGCCATTGCAACTCCTAAGAACACCTTACATCACCGTACGAAACCTTAAAACTCCATAATAAACCTAATGAATCCGTACGAGTCCTTTAAACATCGCACGACAACATAAGACATCTTAAGGCTCTGTATGCCAAATTAGCAACATGAAAAGCACGTTAGTATAATTTAGAATGCCTTACAACTTCTAAGAACATCTTACATCACCGTACGAAACCTTAAAATTCCATAATAAACCTATTGTATTCGTACGAGTCGTTTGATCATCGTACGACATCTTAGGACATCTTACGACTCTTTATGCCACATTAGCAACTCGAAAAGAACGTTAGTAAAATTTAAGACGCCTTACAACTCCTAAGGACACCTTACATCGCCGTACGAAACCTTAAAAGTCCATAATAAACCTAATGAATCCGTATGAGTCCTTTAAACATCGTACGACTACTTAAGACATCTTAAGGCTCTGTATGCCAAATTAGCAACATGAAAAGCACGTTAGTATAATTTAGAACGCCTTACAACTCATAAGAACACCTTATATCACCGTACGAAACCTTAAAACTCCTTAATAAACCTAATGAATCCGTACGAGTCCTTTAAACATCGTACGACAACATAACACATCTTAAGGCTCTGTATGCCAAATTAGCAACATGAAAAGCACGTTAGTATAATTTAGAACGCCTTACAACTCCTAAGAACACCTTACATCACCGTACGAAACCTTAAAACTCCATAATAAACCTAATGAATCCGTACGAGTCCTTTAAACATCGCACGATAACATAAGACATCTTAAAGCTCTGTATGCCAAATTAGCAACATGAAAAGCACGTTAGTATAATTTAGAACGCCTTACAACTTCTAAGAACATCTTACATCACCGTACGAAACCTTAAAATTCCATAATAAACCTATTGTATTCGTACGAGTCGTTTGATCATCGTACGACATCTTAGGACATCTTACGACTCTTTATGCCACATTAGCAACTCGAAAAGAACGTTAGTAAAATTTAAGACGCCTTACAACTCCTAAGGACACCTTACATCGCCGTACGAAACCTTAAAAGTCCATAATAAACCTAATGAATCCGTACGACTCCTTTAAACATCGTACGACTACTTAAGACATCTTAAGGCTCTGTATGCCAAATTAGCAACATGAAAAGCACGTTAGTATAATTTAGGACGCCTTACAACTCATAAGAACACCTTACATCACAGTACGAAACCTTAAAACTCCATAATAAACCTAATGAATCCGTACGAGTCCTTTAAACATCGTACGATAACTTAAGACATCTTAAGGCTCTGTATGCCAAATTAGCAACATGAAAACCACGTTAGTATAATTTAGAACGCCTTACAACTCCTAAGAACACCTTACATCACCGTACGAAACCTTAAAACTCCATAATAAACCTAATGAATCCGTACGAGTCCTTTAAACATCGTACGACAACAAAAGACATCTTAAGGCTCTGTATGCCAAATTAGCAACATGAAAAGCACGTTAGTATAATTTAGAACGCCTTACAACTCCTAAGAACACCTTACATCACCGTCTGAAACCTTAAAACTCCATAATAAACCTAATGAATCCGTACGAGTCCTTTAAACATCGTACGATAACTTAAGACATCTTAAGGCTCTGTATGCCAAATTAGCAACATGAAAAGCACGTTAGTATAATTTAGAACGCCTTACAACTCCTAAGAACACCTTACATCACCGTACGAAACCTTAAAACTCCATAATAAACCTAATGAATCCGTACGAGTCCTTTAAACATCGTACGATAACTTAAGACATCTTAAGGCTCTGTATGCCAAATTAGCAACAACAAAAGCACGTTAGTATAATTTAGAACGCCTTACAACTCATAAGAACACCTTACATCACCGTACGAAACCTTAAAACTCCATAATAAACCTAATGAATCCGTACGAGTCCTTTAAACATCGTACGACAACATAAGACATCTTAAGGCTCTGTATGCCAAATTAGCAACAAGAAAAGCACGTTAGTATAATTTAGAACGCCTTACAACTCCTAAGAACACCTTACATCACCGTACGAAACCTTAAAACTCCATAATAAAACTAATGAATCTGTACGAGTCCTTTAAACATCGTACGACAACAAAAGACATCTTAAGGCTCTGTATGCCAAATTAGCAACATGAAAAGCACGTTAGTATAATTTAGAACGCCTTACAACTCATAAGGACACCTTACATCGCCGTACGAAACCTTAAAAGTCCATAATAAACCTAATGAATCCGTACGACTCCTTTAAACATCGTACGACTACTTAAGACATCTTAAGGCTCTGTATGCCAAATTAGCAACATGAAAAGCACGTTAGTATAATTTAGGACGCCTTACAACTCATAAGAACACCTTACATCACAGTACGAAACCTTAAAACTCCATAATAAACCTAATGAATCCGTACGAGTCCTTTAAACATCGTACGATAACTTAAGACATCTTAAGGCTCTGTATGCCAAATTAGCAACATGAAAAGCACGTTAGTATAATTTAGAACGCCTTACAACTCCTAAGAACACCTTACATCACCGTACGAAACCTTAAAACTCCATAATAAACCTAATGAATCCGTACGAGTCCTTTAAACATCGTACGATAACTTAAGACATCTTAAGGCTCTGTATGCCAAATTAGCAACATGAAAAGCACGTTAGTATAATTTAGAACGCCTTACAACTCCTAAGAACACCTTACATCACCGTACGAAACCTTAAAACTCCATAATAAAACTAATGAATCTGTACGAGTCCTTTAAACATCGTACGACAACAAAAGACATCTTAAGGCTCTGTATGCCAAATTAGCAACATGAAAAGCACGTTAGTATAATTTAGAACGCCTTACAACTCCTAAGAACACCTTACATCACCGTCTGAAACCTTAAAACTCCATAATAAACCTAATGAATCCGTACGAGTCCTTTAAACATCGTACGATAACTTAAGACATCTTAAGGCTCTGTATGCCAAATTAGCAACATGAAAAGCACGTTAGTATAATTTAGAACGCCTTACAACTCCTAAGAACACCTTACAGCACCGTACGAAACCTTAAAACACCATAATAAACCTAACGAATCCGTACGAGTCCTTTAAACATCGTACGACAACATAAGACATCTTAAGGCTCTGTATGCCAAATTAGCAACAAGAAAAGCACGTTAGTATAATTTAGAACGCCATTGCAACTCCTAAGAACACCTTACATCACCGTACGAAACCTTAAAACTCCATAATAAACCTAATGAATCCGTACGAGTCCTTTAAACATCGCACGACAACATAAGACATCTTAAGGCTCTGTATGCCAAATTAGCAACATGAAAAGCACGTTAGTATAATTTAGAATGCCTTACAACTTCTAAGAACATCTTACATCACCGTACGAAACCTTAAAATTCCATAATAAACCTATTGTATTCGTACGAGTCGTTTGATCATCGTACGACATCTTAGGACATCTTACGACTCTTTATGCCACATTAGCAACTCGAAAAGAACGTTAGTAAAATTTAAGACGCCTTACAACTCCTAAGGACACCTTACATCGCCGTACGAAACCTTAAAAGTCCATAATAAACCTAATGAATCCGTACGACTCCTTTAAACATCGTACGACTACTTAAGACATCTTAAGGCTCTGTATGCCAAATTAGCAACATGAAAAGCACGTTAGTATAATTTAGGACGCCTTACAACTCATAAGAACACCTTACATCACAGTACGAAACCTTAAAACTCCATAATAAACCTAATGAATCCGTACGAGTCCTTTAAACATCGTACGATAACTTAAGACATCTTAAGGCTCTGTATGCCAAATTAGCAACATGAAAACCACGTTAGTATAATTTAGAACGCCTTACAACTCCTAAGAACACCTTACATCACCGTACGAAACCTTAAAACTCCATAATAAACCTAATGAATCCGTACGAGTCCTTTAAACATCGTACGACAACATAAGACATCTTAAGGCTCTGTATGCCAAATTAGCAACATGAAAAGCACGTTAGTATAATTTAGAACGCCTTACAACTCCTAAGAACACCTTACATCACCGTCTGAAACCTTAAAACTCCATAATAAACCTAATGAATCCGTACGAGTCCTTTAAACATCGTACGATAACTTAAGACATCTTAAGGCTCTGTATGCCAAATTAGCAACATGAAAAGCACGTTAGTATAATTTAGAACGCCTTACAACTCCTAAGAACACCTTACATCACCGTACGAAACCTTAAAACTCCATAATAAACCTAATGAATCCGTACGAGTCCTTTAAACATCGTACGATAACTTAAGACATCTTAAGGCTCTGTATGCCAAATTAGCAACAACAAAAGCACGTTAGTATAATTTAGAACGCCTTACAACTCATAAGAACACCTTACATCACCGTACGAAACCTTAAAACTCCATAATAAACCTAATGAATCCGTACGAGTCCTTTAAACATCGTACGACAACATAAGACATCTTAAGGCTCTGTATGCCAAATTAGCAACAAGAAAAGCACGTTAGTATAATTTAGAACGCCTTACAACTCCTAAGAACACCTTACATCACCGTACGAAACCTTAAAACTCCATAATAAAACTAATGAATCTGTACGAGTCCTTTAAACATCGTACGACAACAAAAGACATCTTAAGGCTCTGTATGCCAAATTAGCAACATGAAAAGCACGTTAGTATAATTTAGAACGCCTTACAACTCATAAGGACACCTTACATCGCCGTACGAAACCTTAAAAGTCCATAATAAACCTAATGAATCCGTACGACTCCTTTAAACATCGTACGACTACTTAAGACATCTTAAGGCTCTGTATGCCAAATTAGCAACATGAAAAGCACGTTAGTATAATTTAGGACGCCTTACAACTCATAAGAACACCTTACATCACAGTACGAAACCTTAAAACTCCATAATAAACCTAATGAATCCGTACGAGTCCTTTAAACATCGTACGATAACTTAAGACATCTTAAGGCTCTGTATGCCAAATTAGCAACATGAAAAGCACGTTAGTATAATTTAGAACGCCTTACAACTCCTAAGAACACCTTACATCACCGTACGAAACCTTAAAACTCCATAATAAACCTAATGAATCCGTACGAGTCCTTTAAACATCGTACGATAACTTAAGACATCTTAAGGCTCTGTATGCCAAATTAGCAACATGAAAAGCACGTTAGTATAATTTAGAACGCCTTACAACTCCTAAGAACACCTTACATCACCGTACGAAACCTTAAAACTCCATAATAAAACTAATGAATCTGTACGAGTCCTTTAAACATCGTACGACAACAAAAGACATCTTAAGGCTCTGTATGCCAAATTAGCAACATGAAAAGCACGTTAGTATAATTTAGAACGCCTTACAACTCCTAAGAACACCTTACATCACCGTCTGAAACCTTAAAACTCCATAATAAACCTAATGAATCCGTACGAGTCCTTTAAACATCGTACGATAACTTAAGACATCTTAAGGCTCTGTATGCCAAATTAGCAACATGAAAAGCACGTTAGTATAATTTAGAACGCCTTACAACTCCTAAGAACACCTTACAGCACCGTACGAAACCTTAAAACACCATAATAAACCTAACGAATCCGTACGAGTCCTTTAAACATCGTACGACAACATAAGACATCTTAAGGCTCTGTATGCCAAATTAGCAACAAGAAAAGCACGTTAGTATAATTTAGAACGCCATTGCAACTCCTAAGAACACCTTACATCACCGTACGAAACCTTAAAACTCCATAATAAACCTAATGAATCCGTACGAGTCCTTTAAACATCGCACGACAACATAAGACATCTTAAGGCTCTGTATGCCAAATTAGCAACATGAAAAGCACGTTAGTATAATTTAGAATGCCTTACAACTTCTAAGAACATCTTACATCACCGTACGAAACCTTAAAATTCCATAATAAACCTATTGTATTCGTACGAGTCGTTTGATCATCGTACGACATCTTAGGACATCTTACGACTCTTTATGCCACATTAGCAACTCGAAAAGAACGTTAGTAAAATTTAAGACGCCTTACAACTCCTAAGGACACCTTACATCGCCGTACGAAACCTTAAAAGTCCATAATAAACCTAATGAATCCGTACGAGTCCTTTAAACATCGTACGACTACTTAAGACATCTTAAGGCTCTGTATGCCAAATTAGCAACATGAAAAGCACGTTAGTATAATTTAGAACGCCTTACAACTCATAAGAACACCTTATATCACCGTACGAAACCTTAAAACTCCATAATAAAACTAATGAATCCGTACGAGTCCTTTAAACATCGTACGATAACTTAAGACATCTTAAGGCTCTGTATGCCAAATTAGCAACATGAAAAGCACGTTATTATAATTTAGAACGCCTTACAACTCCTAAGAACACCTTACATCACCGTACGAAACCGTAAAACTCCATAATAAACCTAATGAATCCGTACGAGTCCTTTAAACATCGTACGATAACTTAAGACATCTTAAGGCTCTGTATGCCAAATTAGCAACATGAAAAGCACGTTAGTATAATTTAGAACGCCTTACAACTCCTAAGAACACCTTACATCACCGTACGAAACCTTAAAACTCCATAATAAACCTAATGAATCCGTACGAGTCCTTTAAACATCGTACGACAACAAAAGACATCTTAAGGCTCTGTATGCCAAATTAGCAACATGAAAAGCACGTTAGTATAATTTAGAACGCCTTACAACTCCTAAAAACACCTTACATCACCGTCTGAAACCTTAAAACTCCATAATAAACCTAATGAATCCGTACGAGTCCTTTAAACATCGTACGATAACTTAAGACATCTTAAGGCTCTGTATGCCAAATTAGCAACATGAAAAGCACGTTAGTATAATTTAGAACGCCTTACAACTCCTAAGAACACCTTACATCACCGTACGAAACCTTAAAACTCCATAATAAACCTAATGAATCCGTACGAGTCCTTTAAACATCGTACGATAACTTAAGACATCTTAAGGCTCTGTATGCCAAATTAGCAACAACAAAAGCACGTTAGTATAATTTAGAACGCCTTACAACTCATAAGAACACCTTACATCACCGTACGAAACCTTAAAACTCCATAATAAACCTAATGAATCCGTACGAGTCCTTTAAACATCGTACGACAACATAAGACATCTTAAGGCTCTGTATGCCAAATTAGCAACATGAAAAGCACGTTAGTATAATTTAGAACGCCTTACAACTCCTAAGAACACCTTACATCACCGTACGAAACCTTAAAACTCCATAATAAACCTAATGAATCCGTACGAGTCCTTTAAACATCGTACGACAACAAAAGACATCTTAAGGCTCTGTATGCCAAATTAGCAACATGAAAAGCACGTTAGTATAATTTAGAACGCCTTACAACTCCTAAGAACACCTTACATCACCGTCTGAAACCTTAAAACTCCATAATAAACCTAATGAATCCGTACGAGTCCTTTAAACATCGTACGATAACTTAAGACATCTTAAGGCTCTGTATGCCAAATTAGCAACATGAAAAGCACGTTAGTATAATTTAGAACGCCTTACAACTCCTAAGAACACCTTACATCACCGTACGAAACCTTAAAACTCCATAATAAACCTAATGAATCCGTACGAGTCCTTTAAACATCGTACGATAACTTAAGACATCTTAAGGCTCTGTATGCCAAATTAGCAACAACAAAAGCACGTTAGTATAATTTAGAACGCCTTACAACTCATAAGAACACCTTACATCACCGTACGAAACCTTAAAACTCCATAATAAACCTAATGAATCCGTACGAGTCCTTTAAACATCGTACGACAACATAAGACATCTTAAGGCTCTGTATGCCAAATTAGCAACATGAAAAGCACGTTAGTATAATTTAGAACGCCTTACAACTCCTAAGAACACCTTACATCACCGTACGAAACCTTAAAACTCCATAATAAACCTAATGAATCCGTACGAGTCCTTTAAACATCGCACGACAACATAAGACATCTTAAGGCTCTGTATGCCAAATTAGCAACATGAAAAGCACGTTAGTATAATTTAGAACGCCTTACAACTTCTAAGAACATCTTACATCACCGTACGAAACCTTAAAATTCCATAATAAACCTATTGTATTCGTACGAGTCGTTTGATCATCGTACGACATCTTAGGACATCTTACGACTTTTTATGCCACATTAGCAACTCGAAAAGAACGTTAGTAAAATTTAAGACGCCTTACAACTCCTAAGGACACCTTACATCGCCGTACGAAACCTTAAAAGTCCATAATAAACCTAATGAATCCGTACGACTCCTTTAAACATCGTACGACTACTTAAGACATCTTAAGGCTCTGTATGCCAAATTAGCAACATGAAAAGCACGTTAGTATAATTTAGGACGCCTTACAACTCATAAGAACACCTTACATCACAGTACGAAACCTTAAAACTCCATAATAAACCTAATGAATCCGTACGAGTCCTTTAAACATCGTACGATAACTTAAGACATCTTAAGGCTCTGTATGCCAAATTAGCAACATGAAAAGCACGTTAGTATAATTTAGAACGCCTTACAACTCCTAAGAACACCTTACATCACCGTACGAAACCTTAAAACTCCATAATAAACCTAATGAATCCGTACGAGTCCTTTAAACATCGTACGATAACTTAAGACATCTTAAGGCTCTGTATGCCAAATTAGCAACATGAAAAGCACGTTAGTATAATTTAGAACGCCTTACAACTCCTAAGAACACCTTACATCATCGTACGAAACCTTAAAACTCCATAATAAACCTAATGAATCTGTACGAGTCCTTTAAACATCGTACGACAACAAAAGACATCTTAAGGCTCTGTATGCCAAATTAGCAACATGAAAAGCACGTTAGTATAATTTAGAACGCCTTACAACTCCTAAGAACACCTTACATCACCGTCTGAAACCTTAAAACTCCATAATAAACCTAATGAATCCGTACGAGTCCTTTAAACATCGTACGATAACTTAAGACATCTTAAGGCTCTGTATGCCAAATTAGCAACATGAAAAGCACGTTAGTATAATTTAGAACGCCTTACAACTCCTAAGAACACCTTACAGCACCGTACGAAACCTTAAAACACCATAATAAACCTAACGAATCCGTACGAGTCCTTTAAACATCGTACGACAACATAAGACATCTTAAGGCTCTGTATGCCAAATTAGCAACAAGAAAAGCACGTTAGTATAATTTAGAACGCCATTGCAACTCCTAAGAACACCTTACATCACCGTACGAAACCTTAAAACTCCATAATAAACCTAATGAATCCGTACGAGTCCTTTAAACATCGCACGACAACATAAGACATCTTAAGGCTCTGTATGCCAAATTAGCAACATGAAAAGCACGTTAGTATAATTTAGAATGCCTTACAACTTCTAAGAACATCTTACATCACCGTACGAAACCTTAAAATTCCATAATAAACCTATTGTATTCGTACGAGTCGTTTGATCATCGTACGACATCTTAGGACATCTTACGACTCTTTATGCCACATTAGCAACTCGAAAAGAACGTTAGTAAAATTTAAGACGCCTTACAACTCCTAAGGACACCTTACATCGCCGTACGAAACCTTAAAAGTCCATAATAAACCTAATGAATCCGTACGAGTCCTTTAAACATCGTACGACTACTTAAGACATCTTAAGGCTCTGTATGCCAAATTAGCAACATGAAAAGCACGTTAGTATAATTTAGAACGCCTTACAACTCATAAGAACACCTTATATCACCGTACGAAACCTTAAAACTCCATAATAAACCTAATGAATCCGTACGAGTCCTTTAAACATCGTACGATAACTTAAGACATCTTAAGGCTCTGTATGCCAAATTAGCAACATGAAAAGCACGTTAGTATAATTTAGAACGCCTTACAACTCCTAAGAACACCTTACATCACCGTACGAAACCTTAAAACTCCATAATAAACCTAATGAATCCGTACGAGTCCTTTAAACATCGTACGATAACTTAAGACATCTTAAGGCTCTGTATGCCAAATTAGCAACATGAAAAGCACGTTAGTATAATTTAGAACGCCTTACAACTCCTAAGAACACCTTACATCACCGTACGAAACCTTAAAACTCCATAATAAACCTAATGAATCCGTACGAGTCCTTTAAACATCGTACGACAACAAAAGACATCTTAAGGCTCTGTATGCCAAATTAGCAACATGAAAAGCACGTTAGTATAATTTAGAACGCCTTACAACTCCTAAGAACACCTTACATCACCGTCTGAAACCTTAAAACTCCATAATAAACCTAATGAATCCGTACGAGTCCTTTAAACATCGTACGATAACTTAAGACATCTTAAGGCTCTGTATGCCAAATTAGCAACATGAAAAGCACGTTAGTATAATTTAGAACGCCTTACAACTCCTAAGAACACCTTACATCACCGTACGAAACCTTAAAACTCCATAATAAACCTAATGAATCCGTACGAGTCCTTTAAACATCGTACGATAACTTAAGACATCTTAAGGCTCTGTATGCCAAATTAGCAACAACAAAAGCACGTTAGTATAATTTAGAACGCCTTACAACTCATAAGAACACCTTACATCACCGTACGAAACCTTAAAACTCCATAATAAACCTAATGAATCCGTACGAGTCCTTTAAACATCGTACGACAACATAAGACATCTTAAGGCTCTGTATGCCAAATTAGCAACATGAAAAGCACGTTAGTATAATTTAGAACGCCTTACAACTCCTAAGAACACCTTACATCACCGTACGAAACCTTAAAACTCCATAATAAACCTAATGAATCCGTACGAGTCCTTTAAACATCGCACGACAACATAAGACATCTTAAGGCTCTGTATGCCAAATTAGCAACATGAAAAGCACGTTAGTATAATTTAGAACGCCTTACAACTTCTAAGAACATCTTACATCACCGTACGAAACCTTAAAATTCCATAATAAACCTATTGTATTCGTACGAGTCGTTTGATCATCGTATGACATCTTAGGACATCTTACGACTCTTTATGCCACATTAGCAACTCGAAAAGAACGTTAGTAAAATTTAAGACGCCTTACAACTCCTAAGGACACCTTACATCGCCGTACGAAACCTTAAAAGTCCATAATAAACCTAATGAATCCGTACGACTCCTTTAAACATCGTACGACTACTTAAGACATCTTAAGGCTCTGTATGCCAAATTAGCAACATGAAAAGCACGTTAGTATAATTTAGGACGCCTTACAACTCATAAGAACACCTTACATCACAGTACGAAACCTTAAAACTCCATAATAAACCTAATGAATCCGTACGAGTCCTTTAAACATCGTACGATAACTTAAGACATCTTAAGGCTCTGTATGCCAAATTAGCAACATGAAAAGCACGTTAGTATAATTTAGAACGCCTTACAACTCCTAAGAACACCTTACATCACCGTACGAAACCTTAAAACTCCATAATAAACCTAATGAATCCGTACGAGTCCTTTAAACATCGCACGACAACATAAGACATCTTAAGGCTCTGTATGCCAAATTAGCAACATGAAAAGCACGTTAGTATAATTTAGAACGCCTTACAACTTCTAAGAACATCTTACATCACCGTACGAAACCTTAAAATTCCATAATAAACCTATTGTATTCGTACGAGTCGTTTGATCATCGTACGACATCTTAGGACATCTTACGACTCTTTATGCCACATTAGCAACTCGAAAAGAACGTTAGTAAAATTTAAGACGCCTTACAACTCCTAAGGACACCTTACATCGCCGTACGAAACCTTAAAAGTCCATAATAAACCTAATGAATCCGTACGACTCCTTTAAACATCGTACGACTACTTAAGACATCTTAAGGCTCTGTATGCCAAATTAGCAACATGAAAAGCACGTTAGTATAATTTAGGACGCCTTACAACTCATAAGAACACCTTACATCACAGTACGAAACCTTAAAACTCCATAATAAACCTAATGAATCCGTACGAGTCCTTTAAACATCGTACGATAACTTAAGACATCTTAAGGCTCTGTATGCCAAATTAGCAACATGAAAAGCACGTTAGTATAATTTAGAACGCCTTACAACTCCTAAGAACACCTTACATCACCGTACGATACCTTAAAACTCCATAATAAACCTAATGAATCCGTACGAGTCCTTTAAACATCGTACGATAACTTAAGACATCTTAAGGCTCTGTATGCCAAATTAGCAACATGAAAAGCACGTTAGTATAATTTAGAACGCCTTACAACTCCTAAGAACACCTTACATCACCGTACGAAACCTTAAAACTCCATAATAAACCTAATGAATCCGTACGAGTCCTTTAAACATCGTACGACAACAAAAGACATCTTAAGGCTCTGTATGCCAAATTAGCAACATGAAAAGCACGTTAGTATAATTTAGAACGCCTTACAACTCCTAAGAACACCTTACATCACCGTCTGAAACCTTAAAACTCCATAATAAACCTAATGAATCCGTACGAGTCCTTTAAACATCGTACGATAACTTAAGACATCTTAAGGCTCTGTATGCCAAATTAGCAACATGAAAAGCACGTTAGTATAATTTAGAACGCCTTACAACTCCTAAGAACACCTTACAGCACCGTACGAAACCTTAAAACACCATAATAAACCTAACGAATCCGTACGAGTCCTTTAAACATCGTACGACAACATAAGACATCTTAAGGCTCTGTATGCCAAATTAGCAACAAGAAAAGCACGTTAGTATAATTTAGAACGCCATTGCAACTCCTAAGAACACCTTACATCACCGTACGAAACCTTAAAACTCCATAATAAACCTAATGAATCCGTACGAGTCCTTTAAACATCGCACGACAACATAAGACATCTTAAGGCTCTGTATGCCAAATTAGCAACATGAAAAGCACGTTAGTATAATTTAGAATGCCTTACAACTTCTAAGAACATCTTACATCACCGTACGAAACCTTAAAATTCCATAATAAACCTATTGTATTCGTACGAGTCGTTTGATCATCGTACGACATCTTAGGACATCTTACGACTCTTTATGCCACATTAGCAACTCGAAGAGAACGTTAGTAAAATTTAAGACGCCTTACAACTCCTAAGGACACCTTACATCGACGTACGAAACCTTAAAAGTCCATAATAAACCTAATGAATCCGTACGAGTCCTTTAAACATCGTACGACTACTTAAGACATCTTAAGGCTCTGTATGCCAAATTAGCAACATGAAAAGCACGTTAGTATAATTTAGAACGCCTTACAACTCATAAGAACACCTTATATCACCGTACGAAACCTTAAAACTCCATAATAAACCTAATGAATCTGTACGAGTCCTTTGAACATCTTATAACAACTTAAGACATCTTAAGACTCTGTATGCCAAATTAGCAACATGAAAAGAACGTTAGTATAATTTAGGACGCCTTACAACTCATTAGAACACCTTACATCACCGTATGAAACATTAAAACTCCATAATAAACCTAATGAATCCGTACGAGTCCTTTAAACATCGTACGACAACTTACAACATCTTAAGGATCTGTATGCCAAATTAGCAACATGAAAAGCACGTTAGTATAATTTAGGACGCCTTACAACTCATAAGAACACCTTACATCACAGTACGAAACCTTAAAACTCCATAATAAACCTAATGAATCCGTACGAGTCCTTTAAACATCGTACGATATCTTAAGACATCTTAAGGCTCTGTATGCCAAATTAGCAACATGAAAAGCACGTTAGTATAATTTAGAACGCCTTACAACTCCTAAGAACACCTTACATCACCGTACGAAACCTTAAAACTCCATAATAAACCTAATGAATCCGTACGAGTCCTTTAAACATCGTACGATAACTTAAGACATCTTAAGGCTCTGTATGCCAAATTAGCAACAACAAAAGCACGTTAGTATAATTTAGAACGCCTTACAACTCATAAGAACACCTTACATCACCGTACGAAACCTTAAAACTCCATAATAAACCTAATGAATCCGTACGAGTCCTTTAAACATCGTACGACAACATAAGACATCTTAAGGCTCTGTATGCCAAATTAGCAACATGAAAAGCACGTTAGTATAATTTAGAACGCCTTACAACTCCTAAGAACACCTTACATCACCGTACGAAACCTTAAAACTCCATAATAAACCTAATGAATCCGTACGAGTCCTTTAAACATCGCACGACAACATAAGACATCTTAAGGCTCTGTATGCCAAATTAGCAACATGAAAAGCACGTTAGTATAATTTAGAACGCCTTACAACTTCTAAGAACATCTTACATCACCGTACGAAACCTTAAAATTCCATAATAAACCTATTGTATTCGTACGAGTCGTTTGATCATCGTACGACATCTTAGGACATCTTACGACTCTTTATGCCACATTAGCAACTCGAAAAGAACGTTAGTAAAATTTAAGACGCCTTACAACTCCTAAGGACACCTTACATCGCCGTACGAAACCTTAAAAGTCCATAATAAACCTAATGAATCCGTACGACTCCTTTAAACATCGTACGACTACTTAAGACATCTTAAGGCTCTGTATGCCAAATTAGCAACATGAAAAGCACGTTAGTATAATTTAGGACGCCTTACAACTCATAAGAACACCTTACATCACAGTACGAAACCTTAAAACTCCATAATAAACCTAATGAATCCGTACGAGTCCTTTAAACATCGTACGATAACTTAAGACATCTTAAGGCTCTGTATGCCAAATTAGCAACATGAAAAGCACGTTAGTATAATTTAGAACGCCTTACAACTCCTAAGAACACCTTACATCACCGTACGAAACCTTAAAACTCCATAATAAACCTAATGAATCCGTACGAGTCCTTTAAACATCGTACGATAACTTAAGACATCTTAAGGCTCTGTATGCCAAATTAGCAACATGAAAAGCACGTTAGTATAATTTAGAACGCCTTACAACTCCTAAGAACACCTTATATCACCGTACGAAACCTTAAAACTCCATAATAAACCTAATGAATCCGTACGAGTCCTTTAAACATCGTACGACAACAAAAGACATCTTAAGGCTCTGTATGCCAAATTAGCAACATGAAAAGCACGTTAGTATAATTTAGAACGCCTTACAACTCCTAAGAACACCTTACATCACCGTCTGAAACCTTAAAACTCCATAATAAACCTAATGAATCCGTACGAGTCCTTTAAACATCGTACGATAACTTAAGACATCTTAAGGCTCTGTATGCCAAATTAGCAACATGAAAAGCACGTTAGTATAATTTAGAACGCCTTACAACTCCTAAGAACACCTTACAGCACCGTACGAAACCTTAAAACACCATAATAAACCTAACGAATCCGTACGAGTCCTTTAAACATCGTACGACAACATAAGACATCTTAAGGCTCTGTATGCCAAATTAGCAACAAGAAAAGCACGTTAGTATAATTTAGAACGCCATTGCAACTCCTAAGAACACCTTACATCACCGTACGAAACCTTAAAACTCCATAATAAACCTAATGAATCCGTACGAGTCCTTTAAACATCGCACGACAACATAAGACATCTTAAGGCTCTGTATGCCAAATTAGCAACATGAAAAGCACGTTAGTATAATTTAGAATGCCTTACAACTTCTAAGAACATCTTACATCACCGTACGAAACCTTAAAATTCCATAATAAACCTATTGTATTCGTACGAGTCGTTTGATCATCGTACGACATCTTAGGACATCTTACGACTCTTTATGCCACATTAGCAACTCGAAAAGAACGTTAGTAAAATTTAAGACGCCTTACAACTCCTAAGGACACCTTACATCGCCGTACGAAACCTTAAAAGTCCATAATAAACCTAATGAATCCGTACGAGTCCTTTAAACATCGTACGACTACTTAAGACATCTTAAGGCTCTGTATGCCAAATTAGCAACATGAAAAGCACGTTAGTATAATTTAGAACGCCTTACAACTCATAAGAACACCTTATATCACCGTACGAAACCTTAAAACTCCATAATAAACCTAATGAATCTGTACGAGTCCTTTGAACATCTTATAACAACTTAAGACATCTTAAGACTCTGTATGCCAAATTAGCAACATGAAAAGAACGTTAGTATAATTTAGGACGCCTTACAACTCATTAGAACACCTTACATCACCGTATGAAACATTAAAACTCCATAATAAACCTAATGAATCCGTACGAGTCCTTTAAACATCGTACGACAACTTACAACATCTTAAGGATCTGTATGCCAAATTAGCAACATGAAAAGCACGTTAGTATAATTTAGGACGCCTTACAACTCATAAGAACACCTTACATCACAGTACGAAACCTTAAAACTCCATAATAAACCTAATGAATCCGTACGAGTCCTTTAAACATCGTACGATATCTTAAGACATCTTAAGGCTCTGTATGCCAAATTAGCAACATGAAAAGCACGTTAGTATAATTTAGAACGCCTTACAACTCCTAAGAACACCTTACATCACCGTACGAAACCTTAAAACTCCATAATAAACCTAATGAATCCGTACGAGTCCTTTAAACATCGTACGATAACTTAAGACATCTTAAGGCTCTGTATGCCAAATTAGCAACAACAAAAGCACGTTAGTATAATTTAGAACGCCTTACAACTCATAAGAACACCTTACATCACCGTACGAAACCTTAAAACTCCATAATAAACCTAATGAATCCGTACGAGTCCTTTAAACATCGTACGACAACATAAGACATCTTAAGGCTCTGTATGCCAAATTAGCAACATGAAAAGCACGTTAGTATAATTTAGAACGCCTTACAACTCCTAAGAACACCTTACATCACCGTACGAAACCTTAAAACTCCATAATAAACCTAATGAATCCGTACGAGTCCTTTAAACATCGCACGATAACATAAGACATCTTAAAGCTCTGTATGCCAAATTAGCAACATGAAAAGCACGTTAGTATAATTTAGAACGCCTTACAACTTCTAAGAACATCTTACATCACCGTACGAAACCTTAAAATTCCATAATAAACCTATTGTATTCGTACGAGTCGTTTGATCATCGTACGACATCTTAGGACATCTTACGACTCTTTATGCCACATTAGCAACTCGAAAAGAACGTTAGTAAAATTTAAGACGCCTTACAACTCCTAAGGACACCTTACATCGCCGTACGAAACCTTAAAAGTCCATAATAAACCTAATGAATCCGTACGACTCCTTTAAACATCGTACGACTACTTAAGACATCTTAAGGCTCTGTATGCCAAATTAGCAACATGAAAAGCACGTTAGTATAATTTAGGACGCCTTACAACTCATAAGAACACCTTACATCACAGTACGAAACCTTAAAACTCCATAATAAACCTAATGAATCCGTACGAGTCCTTTAAACATCGTACGATAACTTAAGACATCTTAAGGCTCTGTATGCCAAATTAGCAACATGAAAAGCACGTTAGTATAATTTAGAACGCCTTACAACTCCTAAGAACACCTTACATCACCGTACGAAACCTTAAAACTCCATAATAAACCTAATGAATCCGTACGAGTCCTTTAAACATCGTACGATAACTTAAGACATCTTAAGGCTCTGTATGCCAAATTAGCAACATGAAAAGCACGTTAGTATAATTTAGAACGCCTTACAACTCCTAAGAACACCTTACATCACCGTACGAAACCTTAAAACTCCATAATAAACCTAATGAATCCGTACGAGTCCTTTAAACATCGTACGACAACAAAAGACATCTTAAGGCTCTGTATGCCAAATTAGCAACATGAAAAGCACGTTAGTATAATTTTGAACGCCTTACAACTCCTAAGAACACCTTACATCACCGTCTGAAACCTTAAAACTCCATAATAAACCTAATGAATCCGTACGAGTCCTTTAAACATCGTACGATAACTTAAGACATCTTAAGGCTCTGTATGCCAAATTAGCAACATGAAAAGCACGTTAGTATAATTTAGAACGCCTTACAACTCCTAAGAACACCTTACAGCACCGTACGAAACCTTAAAACACCATAATAAACCTAACGAATCCGTACGAGTCCTTTAAACATCGTACGACAACATAAGACAACTTAAGGCTCTGTATGCCAAATTAGCAACAAGAAAAGCACGTTAGTATAATTTAGAACGCCATTGCAACTCCTAAGAACACCTTACATCACCATACGAAACCTTAAAACTCCATAATAAACCTAATGAATCCGTACGAGTCCTTTAAACATCGCACGACAACATAAGACATCTTAAGGCTCTGTATGCCAAATTAGCAACATGAAAAGCACGTTAGTATAATTTAGAACGCCTTACAACTCATAAGAACACCTTATATCACCGTACGAAACCTTAAAACTCCATAATAAACCTAATGAATCTGTACGAGTCCTTTGAACATCTTATAACAACTTAAGACATCTTAAGACTCTGTATGCCAAATTAGCAACATGAAAAGAACGTTAGTATAATTTAGGACGCCTTACAACTCATTAGAACACCTTACATCACCGTATGAAACATTAAAACTCCATAATAAACCTAATGAATCTGTACGAGTCCTTTAAACATCGTACGACTACTTACAACATCTTAAGGATCTGTATGCCAAATTAGCAACATGAAAAGCACGTTAGTATAATTTAGGACGCCTTACAACTCATAAGAACACCTTACATCACAGTACGAAACCTTAAAACTCCATAATAAACCTAATGAATCCGTACGAGTCCTTTAAACATCGTACGATATCTTAAGATATCTTAAGGCTCTGTATGCCAAATTAGCAACATGAAAAGCACGTTAGTATAATTTAGAACGCCTTACAACTCCTAAGAACACCTTACATCACCGTACGAAACCTTAAAACTCTATAATAAACCTAATGAATCCGTACGAGTCCTTTAAACATCGTACGATAACTTAAGACATCTTAAGGCTCTGTATGCCAAATTAGCAACAACAAAAGCACGTTAGTATAATTTAGAACGCCTTACAACTCATAAGAACACCTTACATCACCGTACGAAACCTTAAAACTCCATAATAAACCTAATGAATCCGTACGAGTCCTTTAAACATCGTACGACAACATAAGACATCTTAAGGCTCTGTATGCCAAATTAGCAACATGAAAAGCACGTTAGTATAATTTAGAACGCCTTACAACTCCTAAGAACACCTTACATCACCGTACGAAACCTTAAAACTCCATAATAAACCTAATGAATCCGTACGAGTCCTTTAAACATCGCACGACAACATAAGACATCTTAAGGCTCTGTATGCCAAATTAGCAACATGAAAAGCACGTTAGTATAATTTAGAACGCCTTACAACTTCTAAGAACATCTTACATCACCGTACGAAACCTTAAAATTCCATAATAAACCTATTGTATTCGTACGAGTCGTTTGATCATCGTACGACATCTTAGGACATCTTACGACTCTTTATGCCACATTAGCAACTCGAAAAGAACGTTAGTAAAATTTAAGACGCCTTACAACTCCTAAGGACACCTTACATCGCCGTACGAAACCTTAAAAGTCCATAATAAACCTAATGAATCCGTACGACTCCTTTAAACATCGTACGACTACTTAAGACATCTTAAGGCTCTGTATGCCAAATTAGCAACATGAAAAGCACGTTAGTATAATTTAGGACGCCTTACAACTCATAAGAACACCTTACATCACAGTACGAAACCTTAAAACTCCATAATAAACCTAATGAATCCGTACGAGTCCTTTAAACATCGTACGATAACTTAAGACATCTTAAGGCTCTGTATGCCAAATTAGCAACATGAAAAGCACGTTAGTATAATTTAGAACGCCTTACAACTCCTAAGAACACCTTACATCACCGTACGAAACCTTAAAACTCCATAATAAACCTAATGAATCCGTACGAGTCCTTTAAACATCGTACGATAACTTAAGACATCTTAAGGCTCTGTATGCCAAATTAGCAACATGAAAAGCACGTTAGTATAATTTAGAACGCCTTACAACTCCTAAGAACACCTTATATCACCGTACGAAACCTTAAAACTCCATAATAAACCTAATGAATCCGTACGAGTCCTTTAAACATCGTACGACAACAAAAGACATCTTAAGGCTCTGTATGCCAAATTAGCAACATGAAAAGCACGTTAGTATAATTTAGAACGCCTTACAACTCCTAAGAACACCTTACATCACCGTCTGAAACCTTAAAACTCCATAATAAACCTAATGAATCCGTACGAGTCCTTTAAACATCGTACGATAACTTAAGACATCTTAAGGCTCTGTATGCCAAATTAGCAACATGAAAAGCACGTTAGTATAATTTAGAACGCCTTACAACTCCTAAGAACACCTTACAGCACCGTACGAAACCTTAAAACACCATAATAAACCTAACAAATCCGTACGAGTCCTTTAAACATCGTACGACAACATAAGACATCTTAAGGCTCTGTATGCCAAATTAGCAACAAGAAAAGCACGTTAGTATAATTTAGAACGCCATTGCAACTCCTAAGAACACCTTACATCACCGTACGAAACCTTAAAACTCCATAATAAACCTAATGAATCCGTACGAGTCCTTTAAACATCGCACGACAACATAAGACATCTTAAGGCTCTGTATGCCAAATTAGCAACATGAAAAGCACGTTAGTATAATTTAGAATGCCTTACAACTTCTAAGAACATCTTACATCACCGTACGAAACCTTAAAATTCCATAATAAACCTATTGTATTCGTACGAGTCGTTTGATCATCGTACGACATCTTAGGACATCTTACGACTCTTTATGCCACATTAGCAACTCGAAAAGAACGTTAGTAAAATTTAAGACGCCTTACAACTCCTAAGGACACCTTACATCGCCGTACGAAACCTTAAAAGTCCATAATAAACCTAATGAATCCGTACGAGTCCTTTAAACATCGTACGACTACTTAAGACATCTTAAGGCTCTGTATGCCAAATTAGCAACATGAAAAGCACGTTAGTATAATTTAGAACGCCTTACAACTCATAAGAACACCTTATATCACCGTACGAAACCTTAAAACTCCATAATAAACCTAATGAATCTGTACGAGTCCTTTGAACATCTTATAACAACTTAAGACATCTTAAGACTCTGTATGCCAAATTAGCAACATGAAAAGAACGTTAGTATAATTTAGGACGCCTTACAACTCATTAGAACACCTTACATCACCGTATGAAACATTAAAACTCCATAATAAACCTAATGAATCCGTACGAGTCCTTTAAACATCGTACGACAACTTACAACATCTTAAGGATCTGTATGCCAAATTAGCAACATGAAAAGCACGTTAGTATAATTTAGGACGCCTTACAACTCATAAGAACACCTTACATCACAGTACGAAACCTTAAAACTCCATAATAAACCTAATGAATCCGTACGAGTCCTTTAAACATCGTACGATATCTTAAGACATCTTAAGGCTCTGTATGCCAAATTAGCAACATGAAAAGCACGTTAGTATAATTTAGAACGCCTTACAACTCCTAAGAACACCTTACATCACCGTACGAAACCTTAAAACTCCATAATAAACCTAATGAATCCGTACGAGTCCTTTAAACATCGTACGATAACTTAAGACATCTTAAGGCTCTGTATGCCAAATTAGCAACAACAAAAGCACGTTAGTATAATTTAGAACGCCTTACAACTCATAAGAACACCTTACATCACCGTACGAAACCTTAAAACTCCATAATAAACCTAATGAATCCGTACGAGTCCTTTAAACATCGTACGACAACATAAGACATCTTAAGGCTCTGTATGCCAAATTAGCAACATGAAAAGCACGTTAGTATAATTTAGAACGCCTTACAACTCCTAAGAACACCTTACATCACCGTACGAAACCTTAAAACTCCATAATAAACCTAATGAATCCGTACGAGTCCTTTAAACATCGCACGATAACATAAGACATCTTAAAGCTCTGTATGCCAAATTAGCAACATGAAAAGCACGTTAGTATAATTTAGAACGCCTTACAACTTCTAAGAACATCTTACATCACCGTACGAAACCTTAAAATTCCATAATAAACCTATTGTATTCGTACGAGTCGTTTGATCATCGTACGACATCTTAGGACATCTTACGACTCTTTATGCCACATTAGCAACTCGAAAAGAACGTTAGTAAAATTTAAGACGCCTTACAACTCCTAAGGACACCTTACATCGCCGTACGAAACCTTAAAAGTCCATAATAAACCTAATGAATCCGTACGACTCCTTTAAACATCGTACGACTACTTAAGACATCTTAAGGCTCTGTATGCCAAATTAGCAACATGAAAAGCACGTTAGTATAATTTAGGACGCCTTACAACTCATAAGAACACCTTACATCACAGTACGAAACCTTAAAACTCCATAATAAACCTAATGAATCCGTACGAGTCCTTTAAACATCGTACGATAACTTAAGACATCTTAAGGCTCTGTATGCCAAATTAGCAACATGAAAAGCACGTTAGTATAATTTAGAACGCCTTACAACTCCTAAGAACACCTTACATCACCGTACGAAACCTTAAAACTCCATAATAAACCTAATGAATCCGTACGAGTCCTTTAAACATCGTACGATAACTTAAGACATCTTAAGGCTCTGTATGCCAAATTAGCAACATGAAAAGCACGTTAGTATAATTTAGAACGCCTTACAACTCCTAAGAACACCTTACATCACCGTACGAAACCTTAAAACTCCATAATAAACCTAATGAATCCGTACGAGTCCTTTAAACATCGTACGATAACTTAAGACATCTTAAGGCTCTGTATGCCAAATTAGCAACATGAAAAGCACGTTAGTATAATTTAGAACGCCTTACAACTCCTAAGAACACCTTACAGCACCGTACGAAACCTTAAAACACCATAATAAACCTAACGAATCCGTACGAGTCCTTTAAACATCGTACGACAACATAAGACAACTTAAGGCTCTGTATGCCAAATTAGCAACAAGAAAAGCACGTTAGTATAATTTAGAACGCCATTGCAACTCCTAAGAACACCTTACATCACCGTACGAAACCTTAAAACTCCATAATAAACCTAATGAATCCGTACGAGTCCTTTAAACATCGCACGACAACATAAGACATCTTAAGGCTCTGTATGCCAAATTAGCAACATGAAAAGCACGTTAGTATAATTTAGAACGCCTTACAACTCATAAGAACACCTTATATCACCGTACGAAACCTTAAAACTCCATAATAAACCTAATGAATCTGTACGAGTCCTTTGAACATCTTATAACAACTTAAGACATCTTAAGACTCTGTATGCCAAATTAGCAACATGAAAAGAACGTTAGTATAATTTAGGACGCCTTACAACTCATTAGAACACCTTACATCACCGTATGAAACATTAAAACTCCATAATAAACCTAATGAATCTGTACGAGTCCTTTAAACATCGTACGACTACTTACAACATCTTAAGGATCTGTATGCCAAATTAGCAACATGAAAAGCACGTTAGTATAATTTAGGACGCCTTACAACTCATAAGAACACCTTACATCACAGTACGAAACCTTAAAACTCCATAATAAACCTAATGAATCCGTACGAGTCCTTTAAACATCGTACGATATCTTAAGATATCTTAAGGCTCTGTATGCCAAATTAGCAACATGAAAAGCACGTTAGTATAATTTAGAACGCCTTACAACTCCTAAGAACACCTTACATCACCGTACGAAACCTTAAAACTCTATAATAAACCTAATGAATCCGTACGAGTCCTTTAAACATCGTACGATAACTTAAGACATCTTAAGGCTCTGTATGCCAAATTAGCAACAACAAAAGCACGTTAGTATAATTTAGAACGCCTTACAACTCATAAGAACACCTTACATCACCGTACGAAACCTTAAAACTCCATAATAAACCTAATGAATCCGTACGAGTCCTTTAAACATCGTACGACAACATAAGACATCTTAAGGCTCTGTATGCCAAATTAGCAACATGAAAAGCACGTTAGTATAATTTAGAACGCCTTACAACTCCTAAGAACACCTTACATCACCGTACGAAACCTTAAAACTCCATAATAAACCTAATGAATCCGTACGAGTCCTTTAAACATCGCACGATAACATAAGACATCTTAAAGCTCTGTATGCCAAATTAGCAACATGAAAAGCACGTTAGTATAATTTAGAACGCCTTACAACTCCTAAGAACACCTTACATCACCGTACGAAACCTTAAAACTCCATAATAAACCTAATGAATCCGTACGAGTCCTTTAAACATCGTACGACAACAAAAGACATCTTAAGGCTCTGTATGCCAAATTAGCAACATGAAAAGCACGTTAGTATAATTTAGAACGCCTTACAACTCCTAAGAACACCTTACATCACCGTCTGAAACCTTAAAACTCCATAATAAACCTAATGAATCCGTACGAGTCCTTTAAACATCGTACGATAACTTAAGACATCTTAAGGCTCTGTATGCCAAATTAGCAACATGAAAAGCACGTTAGTATAATTTAGAACGCCTTACAACTCCTAAGAACACCTTACAGCACCGTACGAAACCTTAAAACACCATAATAAACCTAACGAATCCGTACGAGTCCTTTAAACATCGTACGACAACATAAGACATCTTAAGGCTCTGTATGCCAAATTAGCAACAAGAAAAGCACGTTAGTATAATTTAGAACGCCATTGCAACTCCTAAGAACACCTTACATCACCGTACGAAACCTTAAAACTCCATAATAAACCTAATGAATCCGTACGAGTCCTTTAAACATCGCACGACAACATAAGACATCTTAAGGCTCTGTATGCCAAATTAGCAACATGAAAAGCACGTTAGTATAATTTAGAATGCCTTACAACTTCTAAGAACATCTTACATCACCGTACGAAACCTTAAAATTCCATAATAAACCTATTGTATTCGTACGAGTCGTTTGATCATCGTACGACATCTTAGGACATCTTACGACTCTTTATGCCACATTAGCAACTCGAAAAGAACGTTAGTAAAATTTAAGATGCCTTACAACTCCTAAGGACACCTTACATCGCCGTACGAAACCTTAAAAGTCCATAATAAACCTAATGAATCCGTACGAGTCCTTTAAACATCGTACGACTACTTAAGACATCTTAAGGCTCTGTATGCCAAATTAGCAACATGAAAAGCACGTTAGTATAATTTAGAACGCCTTACAACTCATAAGAACACCTTATATCACCGTACGAAACCTTAAAACTCCATAATAAACCTAATGAATCTGTACGAGTCCTTTGAACATCTTATAACAACTTAAGACATCTTAAGACTCTGTATGCCAAATTAGCAACATGAAAAGAACGTTAGTATAATTTAGGACGCCTTACAACTCATTAGAACACCTTACATCACCGTATGAAACATTAAAACTCCATAATAAACCTAATGAATCCGTACGAGTCCTTTAAACATCGTACGACAACTTACAACATCTTAAGGATCTGTATGCCAAATTAGCAACATGAAAAGCACGTTAGTATAATTTAGGATGCCTTACAACTCATAAGAACACCTTACATCACAGTACGAAACCTTAAAACTCCATAATAAACCTAATGAATCCGTACGAGTCCTTTAAACATCGTACGATATCTTAAGACATCTTAAGGCTCTGTATGCCAAATTAGCAACATGAAAAGCACGTTAGTATAATTTAGAACGCCTTACAACTCCTTAGAACACCTTACATCACCGTACGAAACCTTAAAACTCCATAATAAACCTAATGAATCCGTACGAGTCCTTTAAACATCGTACGATAACTTAAGACATCTTAAGGCTCTGTATGCCAAATTAGCAACAACAAAAGCACGTTAGTATAATTTAGAACGCCTTACAACTCATAAGAACACCTTACATCACCATACGAAACCTTAAAACTCCATAATAAACCTAATGAATCCGTACGAGTCCTTTAAACATCGTACGACAACATAAGACATCTTAAGGCTCTGTATGCCAAATTAGCAACATGAAAAGCACGTTAGTATAATTTAGAACGCCTTACAACTCCTAAGAACACCTTACATCACCGTACGAAACCTTAAAACTCCATAATAAACCTAATGAATCCGTACGAGTCCTTTAAACATCGCACGATAACATAAGACATCTTAAAGCTCTGTATGCCAAATTAGCAACATGAAAAGCACGTTAGTATAATTTAGAACGCCTTACAACTTCTAAGAACATCTTACATCACCGTACGAAACCTTAAAATTCCATAATAAACCTATTGTATTCGTACGAGTCGTTTGATCATCGTACGACATCTTAGGACATCTTACGACTTTTTATGCCACATTAGCAACTCGAAAAGAACGTTAGTAAAATTTAAGACGCCTTACAACTCCTAAGGACACCTTACATCGCCGTACGAAACCTTAAAAGTCCATAATAAACCTAATGAATCCGTACGAGTCCTTTAAACATCGTACGACAACTTAAGACATCTTAAGGCTCTGTATGCCAAATTAGCAACATGAAAAGCACGTTAGTATAATTTAGAACGCCTTACAACTCATAAGAACACCTTATATCACCGTACGAAACCTTAAAACTCCATAATAAACCTAATGAATCTGTACGAGTCCTTTGAACATCTTATAACAACTTAAGACATCTTAAGACTTTGTATGCCAAATTAGCAACATGAAAAGAACGTTAGTATAATTTAGGACGCCTTACAACTCATTAGAACACCTTACATCACCGTATGAAACATTAAAACTCCATAATAAACCTAATGAATCCGTACGAGTCCTTTAAACATCGTACGACAACTTACAACATCTTAAGGATCTGTATGCCAAATTAGCAACATGAAAAGCACGTTAGTATAATTTAGGACGCCTTACAACTCATAAGAACACCTTACATCACAGTATGAAACCTTAAAACTCCATAATAAACCTAATGAATCCGTACGAGTCCTTTAAACATCGTACGATATCTTAAGACATCTTAAGGCTCTGTATGCCAAATTAGCAACATGAAAAGCACGTTAGTATAATTTAGAACGCCTTACAACTCCTAAGAACACCTTACATCACCGTACGAAACCTTAAAACTCCATAATAAACCTAATGAATCCGTACGAGTCCTTTAAACATCGTACGATAACTTAAGACATCTTAAGGCTCTGTATGCCAAATTAGCAACAACAAAAGCACGTTAGTATAATTTAGAACGCCTTACAACTCATAAGAACACCTTACATCACCGTACGAAACCTTAAAACTCCATAATAAACCTAATGAATCCGTACGAGTCCTTTAAACATCGTACGACAACATAAGACATCTTAAGGCTCTGTATGCCAAATTAGCAACATGAAAAGCACGTTAGTATAATTTAGAACGCCTTACAACTCCTAAGAACACCTTACATCACCGTACGAAACCTTAAAACTCCATAATAAACCTAATGAATCCGTACGAGTCCTTTAAACATCGCACGATAACATAAGACATCTTAAAGCTCTGTATGCCAAATTAGCAACATGAAAAGCACGTTAGTATAATTTAGAACGCCTTACAACTCCTAAGAACACCTTACATCACCGTACGAAACCTTAAAACTCCATAATAAACCTAATGAATCCGTACGAGTCCTTTAAACATCGTACGACAACATAAGACATCTTAAGGCTCTGTATGCCAAATTAGCAACATGAAAAGCACGTTAGTATAATTTAGAACGCCTTACAACTCCTAAGAACACCTTACATCACCGTACGAAACCTTAAAACTCCATAATAAACCTAATGAATCCGTACGAGTCCTTTAAACATCGCACGATAACATAAGACATCTTAAAGCTCTGTATGCCAAATTAGCAACATGAAAAGCACGTTAGTATAATTTAGAACGCCTTACAACTTCTAAGAACATCTTACATCACCGTACGAAACCTTAAAATTCCATAATAAACCTATTGTATTCGTACGAGTCGTTTGATCATCGTACGACATCTTAGGACATCTTACGACTTTTTATGCCACATTAGCAACTCGAAAAGAACGTTAGTAAAATTTAAGACGCCTTACAACTCCTAAGGACACCTTACATCGCCGTACGAAACCTTAAAAGTCCATAATAAACCTAATGAATCCGTACGAGTCCTTTAAACATCGTACGACAACTTAAGACATCTTAAGGCTCTGTATGCCAAATTAGCAACATGAAAAGCACGTTAGTATAATTTAGAACGCCTTACAACTCATAAGAACACCTTATATCACCGTACGAAACCTTAAAACTCCATAATAAACCTAATGAATCTGTACGAGTCCTTTGAACATCTTATAACAACTTAAGACATCTTAAGACTCTGTATGCCAAATTAGCAACATGAAAAGAACGTTAGTATAATTTAGGACGCCTTACAACTCATTAGAACACCTTACATCACCGTATGAAACATTAAAACTCCATAATAAACCTAATGAATCCGTACGAGTCCTTTAAACATCGTACGACAACTTACAACATCTTAAGGATCTGTATGCCAAATTAGCAACATGAAAAGCACGTTAGTATAATTTAGGACGCCTTACAACTCATAAGAACACCTTACATCACAGTACGAAACCTTAAAACTCCATAATAAACCTAATGAATCCGTACGAGTCCTTTAAACATCGTACGATATCTTAAGACATCTTAAGGCTCTGTATGCCAAATTAGCAACATGAAAAGCACGTTAGTATAATTTAGAACGCCTTACAACTCCTAAGAACACCTTACATCACCGTACGAAACCTTAAAACTCCATAATAAACCTAATGAATCCGTACGAGTCCTTTAAACATCGTACGATAACTTAAGACATCTTAAGGCTCTGTATGCCAAATTAGCAACAACAAAAGCACGTTAGTATAATTTAGAACGCCTTACAACTCATAAGAACACCTTACATCACCGTACGAAACCTTAAAACTCCATAATAAACCTAATGAATCCGTACGAGTCCTTTAAACATCGTACAACAACATAAGACATCTTAAGGCTCTGTATGCCAAATTAGCAACATGAAAAGCACGTTAGTATAATTTAGAATGCCTTACAACTCCTAAGAACACCTTACATCACCGTACGAAACCTTAAAACTCCATAATAAACCTAATGAATCCGTACGAGTCCTTTAAACATCGCACGATAACATAAGACATCTTAAAGCTCTGTATGCCAAATTAGCAACATGAAAAGCACGTTAGTATAATTTAGAACGCCTTACAACTCCTAAGAACACCTTACATCACCGTCTGAAACCTTAAAACTCCATAATAAACCTAATGAATCCGTACGAGTCCTTTAAACATCGTACGATAACTTAAGACATCTTAAGGCTCTGTATGCCAAATTAGCAACATGAAAAGCACGTTAGTATAATTTAGAACGCCTTACAACTCCTAAGAACACCTTACAGCACCGTACGAAACCTTAAAACACCATAATAAACCTAACGAATCCGTACGAGCCCTTTAAACATCGTACGACAACATAAGACATCTTAAGGCTCTGTATGCCAAATTAGCAACAAGAAAAGCACGTTAGTATAATTTAGAACGCCATTGCAACTCCTAAGAACACCTTACATCACCGTACGAAACCTTAAAACTCCATAATAAACCTAATGAATCCGTACGAGTCCTTTAAACATCGCACGACAACATAAGACATCTTAAGGCTCTGTATGCCAAATTAGCAACATGAAAAGCACGTTAGTATAATTTAGAATGCCTTACAACTTCTAAGAACATCTTACATCACCGTACGAAACCTTAAAATTCCATAATAAACCTATTGTATTCGTACGAGTCGTTTGATCATCGTACGACATCTTAGGACATCTTACGACTCTTTATGCCACATTAGCAACTCGAAAAGAACGTTAGTAAAATTTAAGACGCCTTACAACTCCTAAGGACACCTTACATCGCCGTACGAAACCTTAAAAGTCCATAATAAACCTAATGAATCCGTACGAGTCCTTTTAACATCGTACGACTACTTAAGACATCTTAAGGCTCTGTATGCCAAATTAGCAACATGAAAAGCACGTTAGTATAATTTAGAACGCCTTACAACTCATAAGAACACCTTATATCACCGTACGAAACCTTAAAACTCCATAATAAACCTAATGAATCTGTACGAGTCCTTTGAACATCTTATAACAACTTAAGACATCTTAAGACTCTGTATGCCAAATTAGCAACATGAAAAGAACGTTAGTATAATTTAGGACGCCTTACAACTCATTAGAACACCTTACATCACCGTATGAAACATTAAAACTCCATAATAAACCTAATGAATCCGTACGAGTCCTTTAAACATCGTACGACAACTTACAACATCTTAAGGATCTGTATGCCAAATTAGCAACATGAAAAGCACGTTAGTATAATTTAGGACGCCTTACAACTCATAAGAACACCTTACATCACAGTACGAAACCTTAAAACTCCATAATAAACCTAATGAATCCGTACGAGTCCTTTAAACATCGTACGATATCTTAAGACATCTTAAGGCTCTGTATGCCAAATTAGCAACATGAAAAGCACGTTAGTATAATTTAGAACGCCTTACAACTCCTAAGAACACCTTACATCACCGTACGAAACCTTAAAACTCCATAATAAACCTAATGAATCCGTACGAGTCCTTTAAACATCGTACGATAACTTAAGACATCTTAAGGCTCTGTATGCCAAATTAGCAACAACAAAAGCACGTTAGTATAATTTAGAACGCCTTACAACTCATAAGAACACCTTACATCACCGTACGAAACCTTAAAACTCCATAATAAACCTAATGAATCCGTACGAGTCCTTTAAACATCGTACGACAACATAAGACATCTTAAGGCTCTGTATGCCAAATTAGCAACATGAAAAGCACGTTAGTATAATTTAGAACGCCTTACAACTCCTAAGAACACCTTACATCACCGTACGAAACCTTAAAACTCCATAATAAACCTAATGAATCCGTACGAGTCCTTTAAACATCGCACGATAACATAAGACATCTTAAAGCTCTGTATGCCAAATTAGCAACATGAAAAGCACGTTAGTATAATTTAGAACGCCTTACAACTCCTAAGAACACCTTACATCACCGTCTGAAACCTTAAAACTCCATAATAAACCTAATGAATCCGTACGAGTCCTTTAAACATCGTACGATAACTTAAGACATCTTAAGGCTCTGTATGCCAAATTAGCAACATGAAAAGCACGTTAGTATAATTTAGAACGCCTTACAACTCCTAAGAACACCTTACAGCACCGTACGAAACCTTAAAACACCATAATAAACCTAACGAATCCGTACGAGTCCTTTAAACATCGTACGACAACATAAGACATCTTAAGGCTCTGTATGCCAAATTAGCAACAAGAAAAGCACGTTAGTATAATTTAGAACGCCATTGCAACTCCTAAGAACACCTTACATCACCGTACGAAACCTTAAAACTCCATAATAAACCTAATGAATCCGTACGAGTCCTTTAAACATCGCACGACAACATAAGACATCTTAAGGCTCTGTATGCCAAATTAGCAACATGAAAAGCACGTTAGTATAATTTAGAATGCCTTACAACTTCTAAGAACATCTTACATCACCGTACGAAACCTTAAAATTCCATAATAAACCTATTGTATTCGTACGAGTCGTTTGATCATCGTACGACATCTTAGGACATCTTACGACTCTTTATGCCACATTAGCAACTCGAAAAGAACGTTAGTAAAATTTAAGACGCCTTACAACTCCTAAGGACACCTTACATCGCCGTACGAAACCTTAAAAGTCCATAATAAACCTAATGAATCCGTACGAGTCCTTTAAACATCGTACGACTACTTAAGACATCTTAAGGCTCTGTATGCCAAATTAGCAACATGAAAAGCACGTTAGTATAATTTAGAACGCCTTACAACTCATAAGAACACCTTATATCACCGTACGAAACCTTAAAACTCCATAATAAACCTAATGAATCTGTACGAGTCCTTTGAACATCTTATAACAACTTAAGACATCTTAAGACTCTGTATGCCAAATTAGCAACATGAAAAGAACGTTAGTATAATTTAGGACGCCTTACAACTCATTAGAACACCTTACATCACCGTATGAAACATTAAAACTCCATAATAAACCTAATGAATCCGTACGAGTCCTTTAAACATCGTACGACAACTTACAACATCTTAAGGATCTGTATGCCAAATTAGCAACATGAAAAGCACGTTAGTATAATTTAGGACGCCTTACAACTCATAAGAACACCTTACATCACAGTACGAAACCTTAAAACTCCATAATAAACCTAATGAATCCGTACGAGTCCTTTAAACATCGTACGATATCTTAAGACATCTTAAGGCTCTGTATGCCAAATTAGCAACATGAAAAGCACGTTAGTATAATTTAGAACGCCTTACAACTCCTAAGAACACCTTACATCACCGTACGAAACCTTAAAACTCCATAATAAACCTAATGAATCCGTACGAGTCCTTTAAACATCGTACGATAACTTAAGACATCTTAAGGCTCTGTATGCCAAATTAGCAACAACAAAAGCACGTTAGTATAATTTAGAACGCCTTACAACTCATAAGAACACCTTACATCACCGTACGAAACCTTAAAACTCCATAATAAACCTAATGAATCCGTACGAGTCCTTTAAACATCGTACGACAACATAAGACATCTTAAGGCTCTGTATGCCAAATTAGCAACATGAAAAGCACGTTAGTATAATTTAGAACGCCTTACAACTCCTAAGAACACCTTACATCACCGTACGAAACCTTAAAACTCCATAATAAACCTAATGAATCCGTACGAGTCCTTTAAACATCGCACGATAACATAAGACATCTTAAAGCTCTGTATGCCAAATTAGCAACATGAAAAGCACGTTAGTATAATTTAGAACGCCTTACAACTCCTAAGAACACCTTACATCACCGTCTGAAACCTTAAAACTCCATAATAAACCTAATGAATCCGTACGAGTCCTTTAAACATCGTACGATAACTTAAGACATCTTAAGGCTCTGTATGCCAAATTAGCAACATGAAAAGCACGTTAGTATAATTTAGAACGCCTTACAACTCCTAAGAACACCTTACAGCACCGTACGAAACCTTAAAACACCATAATAAACCTAACGAATCCGTACGAGTCCTTTAAACATCGTACGACAACATAAGACATCTTAAGGCTCTGTATGCCAAATTAGCAACAAGAAAAGCACGTTAGTATAATTTAGAACGCCATTGCAACTCCTAAGAACACCTTACATCACCGTACGAAACCTTAAAACTCCATAATAAACCTAATGAATCCGTACGAGTCCTTTAAACATCGCACGACAACATAAGACATCTTAAGGCTCTGTATGCCAAATTAGCAACATGAAAAGCACGTTAGTATAATTTAGAATGCCTTACAACTTCTAAGAACATCTTACATCACCGTACGAAACCTTAAAATTCCATAATAAACCTATTGTATTCGTACGAGTCGTTTGATCATCGTACGACATCTTAGGACATCTTACGACTCTTTATGCCACATTAGCAACTCGAAAAGAACGTTAGTAAAATTTAAGACGCCTTACAACTCCTAAGGACACCTTACATCGCCGTACGAAACCTTAAAAGTCCATAATAAACCTAATGAATCCGTACGAGTCCTTTAAACATCGTACGACTACTTAAGACATCTTAAGGCTCTGTATGCCAAATTAGCAACATGAAAAGCACGTTAGTATAATTTAGAACGCCTTACAACTCATAAGAACACCTTATATCACCGTACGAAACCTTAAAACTCCATAATAAACCTAATGAATCTGTACGAGTCCTTTGAACATCTTATAACAACTTAAGACATCTTAAGACTCTGTATGCCAAATTAGCAACATGAAAAGAACGTTAGTATAATTTAGGACGCCTTACAACTCATTAGAACACCTTACATCACCGTATGAAACATTAAAACTCCATAATAAACCTAATGAATCCGTACGAGTCCTTTAAACATCGTACGACAACTTACAACATCTTAAGGATCTGTATGCCAAATTAGCAACATGAAAAGCACGTTAGTATAATTTAGGACGCCTTACAACTCATAAGAACACCTTACATCACAGTACGAAACCTTAAAACTCCATAATAAACCTAATGAATCCGTACGAGTCCTTTAAACATCGTACGATATCTTAAGACATCTTAAGGCTCTGTATGCCAAATTAGCAACATGAAAAGCACGTTAGTATAATTTAGAACGCCTTACAACTCCTAAGAACACCTTACATCACCGTACGAAACCTTAAAACTCCATAATAAACCTAATGAATCCGTACGAGTCCTTTAAACATCGTACGATAACTTAAGACATCTTAAGGCTCTGTATGCCAAATTAGCAACAACAAAAGCACGTTAGTATAATTTAGAACGCCTTACAACTCATAAGAACACCTTACATCACCGTACGAAACCTTAAAACTCCATAATAAACCTAATGAATCCGTACGAGTCCTTTAAACATCGCACGATAACATAAGACATCTTAAAGCTCTGTATGCCAAATTAGCAACATGAAAAGCACGTTAGTATAATTTAGAACGCCTTACAACTCCTAAGAACACCTTACATCACCGTACGAAACCTTAAAACTCCATAATAAACCTAATGAATCCGTACGAGTCCTTTAAACATCGTACGATAACTTAAGACATCTTAAGGCTCTGTATGCCAAATTAGCAACAACAAAAGCACGTTAGTATAATTTAGAACGCCTTACAACTCATAAGAACACCTTACATCACCGTACGAAACCTTAAAACTCCATAATAAACCTAATGAATCCGTACGAGTCCTTTAAACATCGTACGACAACATAAGACATCTTAAGGCTCTGTATGCCAAATTAGCAACATGAAAAGCACGTTAGTATAATTTAGAACGCCTTACAACTCCTAAGAACACCTTACATCACCGTACGAAACCTTAAAACTCCATAATAAACCTAATGAATCCGTACGAGTCCTTTAAACATCGCACGATAACATAAGACATCTTAAAGCTCTGTATGCCAAATTAGCAACATGAAAAGCACGTTAGTATAATTTAGAACGCCTTACAACTCCTAAGAACACCTTACATCACCGTCTGAAACCTTAAAACTCCATAATAAACCTAATGAATCCGTACGAGTCCTTTAAACATCGTACGATAACTTAAGACATCTTAAGGCTCTGTATGCCAAATTAGCAACATGAAAAGCACGTTAGTATAATTTAGAACGCCTTACAACTCCTAAGAACACCTTACAGCACCGTACGAAACCTTAAAACACCATAATAAACCTAACGAATCCGTACGAGTCCTTTAAACATCGTACGACAACATAAGACATCTTAAGGCTCTGTATGCCAAATTAGCAACAAGAAAAGCACGTTAGTATAATTTAGAACGCCATTGCAACTCCTAAGAACACCTTACATCACCGTACGAAACCTTAAAACTCCATAATAAACCTAATGAATCCGTACGAGTCCTTTAAACATCGCACGACAACATAAGACATCTTAAGGCTCTGTATGCCAAATTAGCAACATGAAAAGCACGTTAGTATAATTTAGAATGCCTTATAACTTCTAAGAACATCTTACATCACCGTACGAAACCTTAAAATTCCATAATAAACCTATTGTATTCGTACGAGTCGTTTGATCATCGTACGACATCTTAGGACATCTTACGACTCTTTATGCCACATTAGCAACTCGAAAAGAACGTTAGTAAAATTTAAGACGCCTTACAACTCCTAAGGACACCTTACATCGCCGTACGAAACCTTAAAAGTCCATAATAAACCTAATGAATCCGTACGAGTCCTTTAAACATCGTACGACTACTTAAGACATCTTAAGGCTCTGTATGCCAAATTAGCAACATGAAAAGCACGTTAGTATAATTTAGAACGCCTTACAACTCATAAGAACACCTTATATCACCGTACGAAACCTTAAAACTCCATAATAAACCTAATGAATCTGTACGAGTCCTTTGAACATCTTATAACAACTTAAGACATCTTAAGACTTTGTATGCCAAATTAGCAACATGAAAAGAACGTTAGTATAATTTAGGACGCCTTACAACTCATTAGAACACCTTACATCACCGTATGAAACATTAAAACTCCATAATAAACCTAATGAATCCGTACGAGTCCTTTAAACATCGTACGACAACTTACAACATCTTAAGGATCTGTATGCCAAATTAGCAACATGAAAGCACGTTAGTATAATTTAGGACGCCTTACAACTCATAAGAACACCTTACATCACAGTACGAAACCTTAAAACTCCATAATAAACCTAATGAATCCGTACGAGTCCTTTAAACATCGTACGATATCTTAAGACATCTTAAGGCTCTGTATGCCAAATTAGCAACATGAAAAGCACGTTAGTATAATTTAGAACGCCTTACAACTCCTAAGAACACCTTACATCACCGTACGAAACCTTAAAACTCCATAATAAACCTAATGAATCCGTACGAGTCCTTTAAACATCGTACGATAACTTAAGACATCTTAAGGCTCTGTATGCCAAATTAGCAACAACAAAAGCACGTTAGTATAATTTAGAACGCCTTACAACTCATAAGAACACCTTACATCACCGTACGAAACCTTAAAACTCCATAATAAACCTAATGAATCCGTACGAGTCCTTTAAACATCGTACGACAACATAAGACATCTTAAGGCTCTGTATGCCAAATTAGCATCATGAAAAGCACGTTAGTATAATTTAGAACGCCTTACAACTCCTAAGAACACCTTACATCACCGTACGAAACCTTAAAACTCCATAATAAACCTAATGAATCCGTACGAGTCCTTTAAACATCGCACGATAACATAAGACATCTTAAAGCTCTGTATGCCAAATTAGCAACATGAAAAGCACGTTAGTATAATTTAGAACGCCTTACAACTCCTAAGAACACCTTACATCACCGTCTGAAACCTTAAAACTCCATAATAAACCTAATGAATCCGTACGAGTCCTTTAAACATCGTACGATAACTTAAGACATCTTAAGGCTCTGTATGCCAAATTAGCAACATGAAAAGCACGTTAGTATAATTTAGAACGCCTTACAACTCCTAAGAACACCTTACAGCACCGTACGAAACCTTAAAACACCATAATAAACCTAACGAATCCGTACGAGTCCTTTAAACATCGTACGACAACATAAGACATCTTAAGGCTCTGTATGCCAAATTAGCAACAAGAAAAGCACGTTAGTATAATTTAGAACGCCATTGCAACTCCTAAGAACACCTTACATCACCGTACGAAACCTTAAAACTCCATAATAAACCTAATGAATCCGTACGAGTCCTTTAAACATCGCACGACAACATAAGACATCTTAAGGCTCTGTATGCCAAATTAGCAACATGAAAAGCACGTTAGTATAATTTAGAATGCCTTACAACTTCTAAGAACATCTTACATCACCGTACGAAACCTTAAAATTCCATAATAAACCTATTGTATTCGTACGAGTCGTTTGATCATCGTACGACATCTTAGGACATCTTACGACTCTTTATGCCACATTAGCAACTCGAAAAGAACGTTAGTAAAATTTAAGACGCCTTACAACTCCTAAGGACACCTTACATCGCCGTACGAAACCTTAAAAGTCCATAATAAACCTAATGAATCCGTACGAGTCCTTTAAACATCGTACGACTACTTAAGACATCTTAAGGCTCTGTATGCCAAATTAGCAACATGAAAAGCACGTTAGTATAATTTAGAACGCCTTACAACTCATAAGAACACCTTATATCACCGTACGAAACCTTAAAACTCCATAATAAACCTAATGAATCTGTACGAGTCTTTTGAACATCTTATAACAACTTAAGACATCTTAAGACTCTGTATGCCAAATTAGCAACATGAAAAGAACGTTAGTATAATTTAGGACGCCTTACAACTCATTAGAACACCTTACATCACCGTATGAAACATTAAAACTCCATAATAAACCTAATGAATCCGTACGAGTCCTTTAAACATCGTACGACAACTTACAACATCTTAAGGATCTGTATGCCAAATTAGCAACATGAAAAGCACGTTAGTATAATTTAGGACGCCTTACAACTCATAAGAACACCTTACATCACAGTACGAAACCTTAAAACTCCATAATAAACCTAATGAATCCGTACGAGTCCTTTAAACATCGTACGATATCTTAAGACATCTTAAGGCTCTGTATGCCAAATTAGCAACATGAAAAGCACGTTAGTATAATTTAGAACGCCTTACAACTCCTAAGAACACCTTACATCACCGTACGAAACCTTAAAACTCCATAATAAACCTAATGAATCCGTACGAGTCCTTTAAACATCGTACGATAACTTAAGACATCTTAAGGCTCTGTATGCCAAATTAGCAACAACAAAAGCACGTTAGTATAATTTAGAACGCCTTACAACTCATAAGAACACCTTACATCACCGTACGAAACCTTAAAACTCCATAATAAACCTAATGAATCCGTACGAGTCCTTTAAACATCGTACGACAACATAAGACATCTTAAGGCTCTGTATGCCAAATTAGCAACATGAAAAGCACGTTAGTATAATTTAGAACGCCTTACAACTCCTAAGAACACCTTACATCACCGTACGAAACCTTAAAACTCCATAATAAACCTAATGAATCCGTACGAGTCCTTTAAACATCGCACGATAACATAAGACATCTTAAAGCTCTGTATGCCAAATTAGCAACATGAAAAGCACGTTAGTATAATTTAGAACGCCTTACAACTTCTAAGAACATCTTACATCACCGTACGAAACCTTAAAATTCCATAATAAACCTATTGTATTCGTACGAGTCGTTTGATCATCGTACGACATCTTAGGACATCTTACGACTTTTTATGCCACATTAGCAACTCGAAAAGAACGTTAGTAAAATTTAAGACGCCTTACAACTCCTAAGGACACCTTACATCGCCGTACGAAACCTTAAAAGTCCATAATAAACCTAATGAATCCGTACGAGTCCTTTAAACATCGTACGACTACTTAAGACATCTTAAGGCTCTGTATGCCAAATTAGCAACATGAAAAGCACGTTAGTATAATTTAGGACGCCTTACAACTCATAAGAACACCTTACATCACAGTACGAAACCTTAAAACTCCATAATAAACCTAATGAATCCGTACGAGTCCTTTAAACATCGTACGATAACTTAAGACATCTTAAGGCTCTGTATGCCAAATTAGCAACATGAAAAGCACGTTAGTATAATTTAGAACGCCTTACAACTCCTAAGAACACCTTACATCACCGTATGAAACCTTAAAACTCCATAATAAACCTAATGAATCCGTACGAGTCCTTTAAACATCGTACGACAACATAAGACATCTTAAGGCTCTGTATGCCCAATTAGCAACATGAAAAGCACGTTAGTATAATTTAGAACGCCTTACAACTCCTAAGAACACCTTACATCACCGTACGAAACCTTAAAACTCCATAATAAACCTAATGAATCCGTACGAGTCCTTTAAACATCGTACGATAACTTAAGACATCTTAAGGCTCTGTATGCCAAATTAGCAACAACAAAAGCACGTTAGTATAATTTAGAACGCCTTACAACTCATAAGAACACCTTACATCACCGTACGAAACCTTAAAACTCCATAATAAACCTAATGAATCCGTACGAGTCCTTTAAACATCGTACGACAACATAAGACATCTTAAGGCTCTGTATGCCAAATTAGCAACATGAAAAGCACGTTAGTATAATTTAGAACGCCTTACAACTCCTAAGAACACCTTACATCACCGTACGAAACCTTAAAACTCCATAATAAACCTAATGAATCCGTACGAGTCCTTTAAACATCGCACGACAACATAAGACATCTTAAGGCTCTGTATGCCAAATTAGCAACATGAAAAGCACGTTAGTATAATTTAGAACGCCTTACAACTTCTAAGAACATCTTACATCACCGTACGAAACCTTAAAACTCCATAATAAACCTAATGAATCCGTACGAGTCCTTTGAACATCGTACGACAACTTAAGACATTTTAAGGCTCTGTATGCCAAATTAGCAACATGAAAAGCACGTTAGTATAATTAGAACGCCTTACAACTCCTAAGAACACCTTACATCACCGTACGGAACCTTAAACCTCCATAATAAACCTAATGAATCCGTACAAGTCCTTTGAACATCGTACGACAACTTACAACATCTTAAGGATCTGTATGCCAAATTAGCAACATGAAAAGCACGTTAGTATAATTTAGGACGCCTTACAACTCATAAGAACACCTTACATCACAGTACGAAACCTTAAAACTCCATAATAAACCTAATGAATCCGTACGAGTCCTTTAAACATCGTACGATAACTTAAGACATCTTAAGGCTCTGTATGCCAAATTAGCAACATGAAAAGCACGTTAGTATAATTTAGAACGCCTTACAACTCCTAAGAACACCTTACATCACCGTACGAAACCTTAAAACTCCATAATAAACCTAATGAATCCGTACGAGTCCTTTAAACATCGTACGATAACTTAAGACATCTTAAGGCTCTGTATGCCAAATTAGCAACAACAAAAGCACGTTAGTATAATTTAGAACGCCTTACAACTCATAAGAACACCTTACATCACCGTACGAAACCTTAAAACTCCATAATAAACCTAATGAATCCGTACGAGTCCTTTAAACATCGTACGACAACATAAGACATCTTAAGGCTCTGTATGCCAAATTAGCAACATGAAAAGCACGTTAGTATAATTTAGAACGCCTTACAACTCCTAAGAACACCTTACATCACCGTACGAAACCTTAAAACTCCATAATAAACCTAATGAATCCGTACGAGTCCTTTAAACATCGCACGACAACATAAGACATCTTAAGGCTCTGTATGCCAAATTAGCAACATGAAAAGCACGTTAGTATAATTTAGAACGCCTTACAACTTCTAAGAACATCTTACATCACCGTACGAAACCTTAAAACTCCATAATAAACCTAATGAATCCGTACGAGTCCTTTAAACATCGTACGACAACATAAGACATCTTAAGGCTCTGTATGCCAAATTAGCAACATGAAAAGCACGTTAGTATAATTTAGAACGCCTTACAACTCCTAAGAACACCTTACATCACCGTACGGAACCTTAAACCTCCATAATAAACCTAATGAATCCGTACGAGTCCTTTGAACATCGTACGACAACTTAAGACATGTTAAGGCCTTTATGCCAAATTAGCAACATGAAAAGCACGTTAGTATGATTTAGAACGCCTTACAACTCATAAGAACACCTTACATCACCAAACGAAACCTTAAACCTCCATAATAAACCTAATGAATCCGTACGAGTCCTTTAAACATCGTACGACAACTTAAGAAATCTTAAGGCTCTGTATGCCAAATTAGCAACATGAAAAGCACGTTAGTATAATTTAGAACGCCTTACAACTCATAAGAACACCTTACATCACCGTACGAAACCTTAAAACTCCATAATAAACCTAATGAATCCGTACGAGTCCTTTAAACATCGTACGACAACATAAGACATCTTAAGGCTCTGTATGCCAAATTAGCAACATGAAAAGCACGTTAGTATAATTTAGAACGCCTTACAACTCCTAAGAACACCTTACATCACCGTACGAAACCTTAAAACTCCATAATAAACCCAATGAATCCATACGAGTCTTTTAAACATCGTACGACAACTTAAGACATCTTAAGGCTCTGTATGCCAAATTAGCAACATGAAAAGCACGTTAGTATAATTTAGAACGCCTTACAACTTCTAAGAACATCTTACATCACCGTACGAAACCTTAAAACTCCATAATAAACCTATTGTATTCGTACGAGTCGTTTGATCATCGTACGACATCTTAGGACATCTTACGACTCTTTATGCCACATTAGCAACTCGAAAAGAACGTTAGTAAAATTTAAGACGCCTTACAACTCCTAAGGACACCTTACATCGCCGTATGAAACCTTAAAAGTCCATAATAAACCTAATGAATCCGTACGAGTCCTTTAAACATCGTACGACAACATAAGACATCTTAAGGCTCTGTATGCCAAATTAGCAACATGAAAAGCACGTTAGTATAATTTAGAACGCCTTACAACTCCTAAGAACACCTTACATCACCGTACGAAACCTTAAAACTCCATAATAAACCTAATGAATCCGTACGAGTCCTTTAAACATCGCACGACAACATAAGACATCTTAAGGCTCTGTATGCCAAATTAGCAACATGAAAAGCACGTTAGTATAATTTAGAACGCCTTACAACTTCTAAGAACATCTTACATCACCGTACGAAACCTTAAAACTCCATAATAAACCTAATGAATCCGTACGAGTCCTTTAAACATCGTACGACAACATAAGACATCTTAAGGCTCTGTTTGCCAAATTAGCAACAAGAAAAGCACGTTAGTATAATTTAGAACGCCTTACAACTCATAAGAACACCTTACATCACCGTACGAAACCTTAAAACTCCATAATAAACCTAATGAATCCGTACGAGTCCTTTGAACATCGTATGACAACTTAAGACATCTTAAGACTCTGTATGCCAAATTAGCAACATGAAAAGAACGTTAGTATAATTTAGGACGCCTTACGACTCCTAAGAACACCTTACATCACCGTATGAAACCTTAAAACTCCATAATAAACCTAATGAATCCGTACGAGTCCTTTAAACATCGTACGACAACATAAGACATCTTAAGGCTCTGTATGCCAAATTAGCAACAGGAAAAGCACGTTAGTAAAATTTAGAACGCCTTACAACTCATAAGAACACCTTACATCACCGTACGAAACCTTAAAACTCCATAATAAACCTATTGTATTCGTACGAGTCGTTTGATCATCGTACGACATCTTAGGACATCTTACGACTCTTTATGCCACATTAGCAACTCGAAAAGAACGTTAGTAAAATTTAAGACGCCTTACAACTCCTAAGGACACCTTACATCGCCGTACGAAACCTTAAAAGTCCATAATAAACCTAATGAATCCGTACGAGTCCTTTAAACATCGTACGACTACTTAAGACATCTTAAGGCTCTGTATGCCAAATTAGCAACATGAAAAGACCGTTAGTATAATTTAGAACGCCTTACAACTCATAAGAACACCTTATATCACCGTACGAAACCTTAAAACTCCATAATAAACCTAATGAATCTGTACGAGTCCTTTGAACATCTTATAACAACTTAAGACATCTTAAGACTCTGTATGCCAAATTAGCAACATGAAAAGAACGTTAATATAATTTAGGACGCCTTACAACTCATTAGAACACCTTACATCACCGTATGAAACTTTAAAACTCCATAATAAACCTAATGAATCCGTACGAGTCCTTTAAACATCGTACGACAACTTACAACATCTTAAGGATCTATATGCCAAATTAGCAACATGAAAAGCACGTTAGTATAATTTAGGACGCCTTACAACTCATAAGAACACCTTACATCACAGTACGAAACCTTAAAATTCCATAATAAACCTAATGAATCCGTACGAGTCCTTTAAACATCGTACGATAACTTAAGACATCTTAAGGCTCTGTATGCCAAATTAGCAACATGAAAAGCACGTTAGTATAATTTAGAACGCCTTACAACTCATAAGAACACCTTACATCACAGTACGAAACCTTAAAACTCCATAATAAACCTAATGAATCCGTACGAGTCCTTTAAACATCGTACGATAGCTTAAGACATCTTAAGGCTCTGTATGCCAAATTAGCAACATGAAAAGCACGTTAGTATAATTTAGAACGCCTTACAACTCCTAAGAACACCTTACATCACCGTACGAAACCTTAAAACTCCATAATAAACCTAATGAATCGGTACGAGTCCTTTAAACATCGTACGACAACATAAGACATCTTAAGGCTCTGTATGCCAAATTAGCAACATGAAAAGCACGTTAGTATAATTTAGAACGCCTTACAACTCCTAAGAACACCTTACATCACCGTACGAAACCTTAAAACTCCATAATAAACCTAATGAATCCGTACGAGTCCTTTAAACATCGTACGATAACTTAAGACATCTTAAGGCTCTGTATGCCAAATTAGCAACATGAAAAGCACGTTAGTATAATTTAGAACGCCTTACAACTCATAAGAACACCTTACATCACCGTACGAAACCTTAAAACTCCATAATAAACCTAATGAATCCGTACGAGTCCTTTAAACATCGTACGACAACATAAGACATCTTAAGGCTCTGTATGCCAAATTAGCAACAAGAAAAGCACGTTAGTATAATTTAGAACGCCTTACAACTCATAACAACACCTTACATCACCGTACGAAACCTTAAAACTCCATAATAAACCTATTGTATTCGTACGAGTCGTTTGATCATCGTACGACATCTTAGGACATCTTACGACTCTTTATGCCACATTAGCAAATCGAAAAGAACGTTAGTAAAATTTAAGACGCCTTACAACTCCTAAGGACACCTTATATCGCCGTACGAAACCTTAAAAGTCCATAATAAACCTAATGAATCCGTACGAGTCCTTTAAACATCGTACGACAACATAAGACATCTTAAGGCTCTGTATGCCAAATTAGCAACAAGAAAAGCACGTTAGTATAATTTAGAACGCCTTACAACTCATAAGAACACCTTACATCACCGTACGAAACCTTAAAACTCCATAATAAACCTAATGAATCTGTACGAGTCCTTTGAACATCGTATGACAACTTAAGACATCTTAAGACTCTGTATGCCAAATTAGCAACATGAAAAGAAAGTTAGTATAATTTAGGACGCCTTACAACTCATTAGAACACCTTACATCACCGTATGAAACTTTAAAACTCCATAATAAACCTAATGAATCCGTACGAGTCCTTTAAACATCGTACGACAACTTACAACATCTTAAGGATCTGTATGCCAAATTAGCAACATGAAAAGCACGTTAGTATAATTTAGGACGCCTTACAACTCATAAGAACACCTTACATCACAGTACGAAACCTTAAAACTCCATAATAAACCTAATGAATCCGTACGAGTCCTTTAAAAATCGTACGAAAACTTAAGAAATCTTAAGGCTCTGTATGCCAAATTAGCAACATGAAAAGCACGTTAGTATAATTTAGAACGCCTTACAACTCCTAAGAACACCTTACATCACCGTACGAAACCTTAAAACTCCATAATAAACCTAATGAATCCGTACGAGTCCTTTAAACATCGTACGACAACATAAGACATCTTGAGGCTCTGTATGCCAAATTAGCAACATGAAAAGCACGTTAGTATAATTTAGAACGCCTTACAACTCCTAAGAACACCTTACATCACCGTACGAAACCTTAAAACTCCATAATAAACCTAATGAATCCGTACGAGTCCTTTAAACATCGTACGACAACATAAGACATCTTAAGGCTCTGTATGCCAAATTAGCAACATGAAAAGCACGTTAGTATAATTTAGAACGCCTTACAACTCCTAAGAACACCTTACATCACCGTACGAAACCTTAAAACTCCATAATAAACCTAATGAATCCGTACGAGTCCTTTAAACATCGTACGATAACTTAAGACATCTTAAGGCTCTGTATGCCAAATTAGCAACATGAAAAGCACGTTAGTATAATTTAGAACGCCTTACAACTCCTAAGAACACCTTACATCACCGTACGAAACCTTAAAACTCCATAATAAACCTAATGAATCCGTACGAGTCCTTTAAACATCGTACGACAACATAAGACATCTTAAGGCTCTGTATGCCAAATTAGCAACATGAAAAGCACGTTAGTATAATTTAGAACGCCTTACAACTCCTAAGAACACCTTACATCACCGTACGAAACCTTAAAACTCCATAATAAACCTAATGAATCCGTACGAGTCCTTTAAACATCGTACGATAACTTAAGACATCTTAAGGCTCTGTATGCCAAATTAGCAACATGAAAAGAACGTTAGTATAATTTAGGACTCCTTACGACTCCTAAGAACACCTTACATCACCGTATGAAACCTTAAAACTCCATAATAAACCTAATGAATCCGTACGAGTCCTTTAAACATCGTACGACAACATAAGACATCTTGAGGTTCTGTATGCCAAATTAGCAACATGAAAAGCACGTTAGTATAATTTAGAACGTTTAACAACTCCTAAGAACACCTTACATCACCGTACGAAACCTTAAAACTCCATAATAAACCTAATGAATCCGTACGAGTCCTTTAAACATCGTACGACAACATAAGACATCTTGAGGCTCTGTATGCCAAATTAGCAACATGAAAAGCACGTTAGTATAATTTAGAACGCCTTACAACTCCTAAGAACACCTTACATCACCGTACGAAACCTTAAAACTCCATAATAAACCTAATGAATCCGTACGAGTCCTTTAAACATCGTACGATAACTTAAGACATCTTAAGGCTCTGTATGCCAAATTAGCAACATGAAAAGCACGTTAGTATAATTTAGAACGCCTTACAACTCCTAAGAACACCTTACATCACCGTACGAAACCTTAAAACTCCATAATAAACCTAATGAATCCGTACGAGTCCTTTAAACATCGTACGACAACATAAGACATCTTAAGGCTCTGTATGCCAAATTAGCAACATGAAAAGCACGTTAGTATAATTTAGAACGCCTTACAACTCCTAAGAACACCTTACATCACCGTACGAAACCTTAAAACTCCATAATAAACCTAATGAATCCGTACGAGTCCTTTAAACATCGTACGACAACATAAGACATCTTAAGGCTCTGTATGCCAAATTAGCAACATGAAAAGCACGTTAGTATAATTTAGAACGCCTTACAACTCCTAAGAACACCTTACATCACCGTACGAAACCTTAAAACTCCATAATAAACCTAATGAATCCGTACGAGTCCTTTAAACATCGTACGACAACATAAGACATCTTAAGACTCTGTATGCCAAATTAGCAACATGAAAAGCACGTTAGTATAATTTAGAACGCCTTACAACTCCTAAGAACACCTTACATCACCGTACGAAACCTTAAAACTCCATAATAAACCTAATGAATCCGTACGAGTCCTTTAAACATCGTACGATAACTTAAGACATCTTAAGGCTCTGTATGCCAAATTAGCAACATGAAAAGCACGTTAGTATAATTTAGAACGCCTTACAACTCCTAAGAACACCTTACATCACCGTACGAAACCTTAAAACTCCATAATAAACCTAATGAATCCGTACGAGTCCTTTAAACATCGTACGACAACATAAGACATCTTAAGGCTCTGTATGCCAAATTAGCAACATGAAAAGCACGTTAGTATAATTTAGAACGCCTTACAACTCCTAAGAACACCTTACATCACCGTACGAAACCTTAAAACTCCATAATAAACCTAATGAATCCGTACGAGTCCTTTAAACATCGTACGATAACTTAAGACATCTTAAGGCTCTGTATGCCAAATTAGCAACATGAAAAGCACGTTAGTATAATTTAGAACGCCTTACAACTCCTAAGAACACCTTACATCACCGTACGAAACCTTAAAACTCCATAATAAACCTAATGAATCCGTACGAGTCCTTTAAACATCGTACGACAACATAAGACATCTTAAGGCTCTGTATGCCAAATTAGCAACATGAAAAGAACGTTAGTATAATTTAGAACGCCTTACAACTCCTAAGAACACCTTACATCACCGTACGAAACCTTAAAACTCCATAATAAACCTAATGAATCCATACGAGTCCTTTAAACATCGTACGATAACTTAAGACATCTTAAGGCTCTGTATGCCAAATTAGCAACATGAAAAGCACGTTAGTATAATTTAGAACGCCTTACAACTCCTAAGAACACCTTACATCACCGTACGAAACCTTAAAACTCCATAATAAACCTAATGAATCCGTACGAGTCCTTTAAACATCGTACGACAACATAAGACATCTTAAGGCTCTGTATTCCAAATTAGCAACATGAAAAGCACGTTAGTATAATTTAGAACGCCTTACAACTCCTAAGAACACCTTACATCACCGTACGAAACCTTAAAACTCCATAATAAACCTAATGAATCCATACGAGTCCTTTAAACATCGTACGATAACTTAAGACATCTTAAGGCTCTGTATGCCAAATTAGCAACATGAAAAGCACGTTAGTATAATTTAGAACGCCTTACAACTCCTAAGAACACCTTACATCACCGTACGAAACCTTAAAACTCCATAATAAACCTAATGAATCCGTACGAGTCCTTTAAACATCGTACGACAACATAAGACATCTTAAGGCTCTGTATGCCAAATTAGCAACATGAAAAGCACGTTAGTATAATTTAGAACGCCTTACAACTCCTAAGAACACCTTACATCACCGTACGAAACCTTAAAACTCCATAATAAACCTAATGAATCCGTACGAGTCCTTTAAACATCGTACGATAACTTAAGACATCTTAAGGCTCTGTATGCCAAATTAGCAACATGAAAAGAACGTTAGTATAATTTAGGACGCCTTACGACTCCTAAGAACACCTTACATCACCGTATGAAACCTTAAAACTCCATAATAAACCTAATGAATCCGTACGAGTCCTTTAAACATCGTACGACAACATAAGACATCTTGAGGCTCTGTATGCCAAATTAGCAACATGAAAAGCACGTTAGTATAATTTAGAACGTCTTACAACTCCTAAGAACACCTTACATCACCGTACGAAACCTTAAAACTCCATAATAAACCTAATGAATCCGTACGAGTCCTTTAAACATCGTACGACAACATAAGACATCTTAAGGCTCTGTATGCCAAATTAGCAACATGAAAAGCACGTTAGTATAATTTAGAACGCCTTACAACTCCTAAGAACACCTTACATCACCGTACGAAACCTTAAAACTCCATAATAAACCTAATGAATCCGTACGAGTCCTTTAAACATCGTACGATAACTTAAGACATCTTAAGGCTCTGTATGCCAAATTAGCAACATGAAAAGCACGTTAGTATAATTTAGAACGCCTTACAACTCCTAAGAACACCTTACATCACCGTACGAAACCTTAAAACTCCATAATAAACCTAATGAATCCGTACGAGTCCTTTAAACATCGTACGACAACATAAGACATCTTAAGGCTCTGTATGCCAAATTAGCAACATGAAAAGCACGTTAGTATAATTTAGAACGCCTTACAACTCCTAAGAACACCTTACATCACCGTACGAAACCTTAAAACTCCATAATAAACCTAATGAATCCGTACGAGTCCTTTAAACATCGTACGATAACTTAAGACATCTTAAGGCTCTGTATGCCAAATTAGCAACATGAAAAGCACGTTAGTATAATTTAGAACGCCTTACAACTCCTAAGAACACCTTACATCACCGTACGAAACCTTAAAACTCCATAATAAACCTAATGAATCCGTACGAGTCCTTTAAACATCGTACGACAACATAAGACATCTTAAGGCTCTGTATGCCAAATTAGCAACATGAAAAGCACGTTAGTATAATTTAGAACGCCTTACAACTCCTAAGAACACCTTACATCACCGTACGAAACCTTAAAACTCCATAATAAACCTAATGAATCCGTACGAGTCCTTTAAACATCGTACGACAACATAAGACATCTTAAGGCTCTGTATGCCAAATTAGCAACATGAAAAGCACGTTAGTATAATTTAGAACGCCTTACAACTCCTAAGAACACCTTACATCACCGTACGAAACCTTAAAACTCCATAATAAACCTAATGAATCCGTACGAGTCCTTTAAACATCGTACGACAACATAAGACATCTTAAGGCTCTGTATGCCAAATTAGCAACATGAAAAGCACGTTAGTATAATTTAGAACGCCTTACAACTCCTAAGAACACCTTACATCACCGTACGAAACCTTAAAACTCCATAATAAACCTAATGAATCCGTACGAGTCCTTTAAACATCGTACGATAACTTAAGACATCTTAAGGCTCTGTATGCCAAATTAGCAACATGAAAAGCACGTTAGTATAATTTAGAACGCCTTACAACTCCTAAGAACACCTTACATCACCGTACGAAACCTTAAAACTCCATAATAAACCTAATGAATCCGTACGAGTCCTTTAAACATCGTACGACAACATAAGACATCTTAAGGCTCTGTATGCCAAATTAGCAACATGAAAAGCACGTTAGTATAATTTAGAACGCCTTACAACTCCTAAGAACACCTTACATCACCGTACGAAACCTTAAAACTCCATAATAAACCTAATGAATCCGTACGAGTCCTTTAAACATCGTACGATAACTTAAGACATCTTAAGGCTCTGTATGCCAAATTAGCAACATGAAAAGCACGTTAGTATAATTTAGAACGCCTTACAACTCCTAAGAACACCTTACATCACCGTACGAAACCTTAAAACTCCATAATAAACCTAATGAATCCGTACGAGTCCTTTAAACATCGTACGACAACATAAGACATCTTAAGGCTCTGTATGCCAAATTAGCAACATGAAAAGCACGTTAGTATAATTTAGAACGCCTTACAACTCCTAAGAACACCTTACATCACCGTACGAAACCTTAAAACTCCATAATAAACCTAATGAATCCGTACGAGTCCTTTAAACATCGTACGACAACATAAGACATCTTAAGGCTCTGTATGCCAAATTAGCAACATGAAAAGCACGTTAGTATAATTTAGAACGCCTTACAACTCCTAAGAACACCTTACATCACCGTACGAAACCTTAAAACTCCATAATAAACCTACTGAATCCGTACGAGTCCTTTAAACATCGTACGATAACTTAAGACATCTTAAGGCTCTGTATGCCAAATTAGCAACATGAAAAGCACGTTAGTATAATTTAGAACGCCTTACAACCCCTAAGAACACCTTACATCACCGTACGAAACCTTAAAACTCCATAATAAACCTAATGAATCCGTACGAGTCCTTTAAACATCGTACGACAACATAAGACATCTTAAGGCTCTGTATGCCAAATTAGCAACATGAAAAGCACGTTAGTATAATTTAGAACGCCTTACAACTCCTAAGAACACCTTACATCACCGTACGAAACCTTAAAACTCCATAATAAACCTAATGAATCCGTACGAGTCCTTTAAACATCGTACGACAACATAAGACATCTTAAGGCTCTGTATGCCAAATTAGCAACATGAAAAGCACGTTAGTATAATTTAGAACGCCTTACAACTCCTAAGAACACCTTACATCACCGTACGAAACCTTAAAACTCCATAATAAACCTAATGAATCCGTACGAGTCCTTTAAACATCGTACGACAACATAAGACATCTTAAGGCTCTGTATGCCAAATTAGCAACATGAAAAGCACGTTAGTATAATTTAGAACGCCTTACAACTCCTAAGAACACCTTACATCACCGTACGAAACCTTAAAACTCCATAATAAACCTAATGAATCCGTACGAGTCCTTTAAACATCGTACGACAACATAAGACATCTTAAGGCTCTGTATGCCAAATTAGCAACATGAAAAGCACGTTAGTATAATTTAGAACGCCTTACAACTCCTAAGAACACCTTACATCACCGTACGAAACCTTAAAACTCCATAATAAACCTAATGAATCCGTACGAGTCCTTTAAACATCGTACGATAACTTAAGACATCTTAAGGCTCTGTATGCCAAATTAGCAACATGAAAAGCACGTTAGTATAATTTAGAACGCCTTACAACTCCTAAGAACACCTTACATCACCGTACGAAACCTTAAAACTCCATAATAAACCTAATGAATCCGTACGAGTCCTTTAAACATCGTACGACAACATAAGACATCTTAAGGCTCTGTATGCCAAATTAGCAACATGAAAAGCACGTTAGTATAATTTAGAACGCCTTACAACTCCTAAGAACACCTTACATCACCGTACGAAACCTTAAAACTCCATAATAAACCTAATGAATCCGTACGAGTCCTTTAAACATCGTACGATAACTTAAGACATCTTAAGGCTCTGTATGCCAAATTAGCAACATGAAAAGCACGTTAGTATAATTTAGAACGCCTTACAACTCCTAAGAACACCTTACATCACCGTACGAAACCTTAAAACTCCATAATAAACCTAATGAATCCGTACGAGTCCTTTAAACATCGTACGACAACATAAGACATCTTAAGGCTCTGTATGCCAAATTAGCAACATGAAAAGCACGTTAGTATAATTTAGAACGCCTTACAACTCCTAAGAACACCTTACATCACCGTACGAAACCTTAAAACTCCATAATAAACCTAATGAATCCGTACGAGTCCTTTAAACATCGTACGACAACATAAGACATCTTAAGGCTCTGTATGCCAAATTAGCAACATGAAAAGCACGTTAGTATAATTTAGAACGCCTTACAACTCCTAAGAACACCTTACATCACCGTACGAAACCTTAAAACTCCATAATAAACCTACTGAATCCGTACGAGTCCTTTAAACATCGTACGATAACTTAAGACATCTTAAGGCTCTGTATGCCAAATTAGCAACATGAAAAGCACGTTAGTATAATTTAGAACGCCTTACAACCCCTAAGAACACCTTACATCACCGTACGAAACCTTAAAACTCCATAATAAACCTAATGAATCCGTACGAGTCCTTTAAACATCGTACGACAACATAAGACATCTTAAGGCTCTGTATGCCAAATTAGCAACATGAAAAGCACGTTAGTATAATTTAGAACGCCTTACAACTCCTAAGAACACCTTACATCACCGTACGAAACCTTAAAACTCCATAATAAACCTAATGAATCCGTACGAGTCCTTTAAACATCGTACGATAACTTAAGACATCTTAAGGCTCTGTATGCCAAATTAGCAACATGAAAAGCACGTTAGTATAATTTAGAACGCCTTACAACTCCTAAGAACACCTTACATCACCGTACGAAACCTTAAAACTCCATAATAAACCTAATGAATCCGTACGAGTCCTTTAAACATCGTACGACAACATAAGACATCTTAAGGCTCTGTATGCCAAATTAGCAACATGAAAAGCACGTTAGTATAATTTTGAACGCCTTACAACTCCTAAGAACACCTTACATCACCGTACGAAACCTTAAAACTCCATAATAAACCTAATGAATCCGTACGAGTCCTTTAAACATCGTACGATAACTTAAGACATCTTAAGGCTCTGTATGCCAAATTAGCAACATGAAAAGAACGTTAGTATAATTTAGGACGCCTTACGACTCCTAAGAACACCTTACATCACCGTATGAAACCTTAAAACTCCATAATAAACCTAATGAATCCGTACGAGTCCTTTATACATCGTACGACAACATAAGACATCTTAAGGCTCTGTATGCCAAATTAGCAACATGAAAAGCACGTTAGTATAATTTAGAACGCCTTAAAACTCCTAATAACACCTTACATCACCGTACGAAACCTTAAAACTCCATAATAAACCTAATGAATCTGTACGAGTCCTTTGAACATCTTATAACAACTTAAGACATCTTAAGACTCTGTATGCCAAATTAGCAACATGAAAAGAACGTTAGTATAATTTAGGACGCCTTACAACTCATTAGAACACCTTACATCACCGTATGAAACCTTAAAACTCCATAATAAACCTAATGAATCCGTACGAGTTCTTTAAACATCGTACGACAACTTACAACATCTTAAGGATCTGTATGCCAAATTAGCAACATGAAAAGCACGTTAGTATAATTTAAGACGCCTTACAACTCATTAGAACACCTTACATCACCGTATGAAACCTTAAAACTCCATAATAAACCTAATGAATCCGTACGAGTCCTTTAAACATCGTACGATAACTTAAGACATCTTAAGGCTCTGTATGCCAAATTAGCAAAATGAAAAGCACGTTAGTATAATTTAGAACGCCTTACAACTCCTAAGAACACCTTACATCACCGTACGAAACCTTAAAACTCCATAATAAACCTAATGAATCCGTACGAGTCCTTTAAACATCGTACGACAACATAAGACATCTTAAGGCTCTGTATGCCAAATTAGCAACATGAAAAGCACGTTAGTATAATTTAGAACGCCTTACAACTCCTAAGAACACCTTACATCACCGTACGAAACCTTAAAACTCCATAATAAACCTAATGAATCCGTACGAGTCCTTTAAACATCGTACGATAACTTAAGACATCTTAAGGCTCTGTATGCCAAATTAGCAACATGAAAAGCACGTTAGTATAATTTAGAACGCCTTACAACTCCTAAGAACACCTTACATCACCGTACGAAACCTTAAAACTCCATAATAAACCTAATGAATCCGTACGAGTCCTTTAAACATCGTACGACAACATAAGACATCTTAAGGCTCTGTATGCCAAATTAGCAACATGAAAAGCACGTTAGTATAATTTTGAACGCCTTACAACTCCTAAGAACACCTTACATCACCGTACGAAACCTTAAAACTCCATAATAAACCTAATGAATCCGTACGAGTCCTTTAAACATCGTACGATAACTTAAGACATCTTAAGGCTCTGTATGCCAAATTAGCAACATGAAAAGAACGTTAGTATAATTTAGGACGCCTTACGACTCCTAAGAACACCTTACATCACCGTATGAAACCTTAAAACTCCATAATAAACCTAATGAATCCGAACGAGTCCTTTGAACATCTTATAACAACTTAAGACATCTTAAGACTCTGTATGCCAAATTAGCAACATGAAAAGAACGTTAGTATAATTTAGGACGCCTTACAACTCATTAGAACACCTTACATCACCGTATGAAACCTTAAAACTCCATAATAAACCTAATGAATCCGTACGAGTTCTTTAAACATCGTACGACAACTTACAACATCTTAAGGATCTGTATGCCAAATTAGCAACATGAAAAGCACGTTAGTATAATTTAAGACGCCTTACAACTCATTAGAACACCTTACATCACCGTATGAAACCTTAAAACTCCATAATAAACCTAATGAATCCGTACGAGTCCTTTAAACATCGTACGATAACTTAAGACATCTTAAGGCTCTGTATGCCAAATTAGCAACATGAAAAGCACGTTAGTATAATTTAGAACGCCTTACAACTCCTAAGAACACCTTACATCACCGTACGAAACCTTAAAACTCCATAATAAACCTAATGAATCCGTACGAGTCCTTTAAACATCGTACGACAACATAAGACATCTTAAGGCTCTGTATGCCAAATTAGCAACATGAAAAGCACGTTAGTATAATTTAGAACGCCTTACAACTCCTAAGAACACCTTACATCACCGTACGAAACCTTAAAACTCCATAATAAACCTAATGAATCCGTACGAGTCCTTTAAACATCGTACGATAACTTAAGACATCTTAAGGCTCTGTATGCCAAATTAGCAACATGAAAAGCACGTTAGTATAATTTAGAACGCCTTACAACTCCTAAGAACACCTTACATCACCGTACGAAACCTTAAAACTCCATAATAAACCTAATGAATCCGTACGAGTCCTTTAAACATCGTACGACAACATAAGACATCTTAAGGCTCTGTATGCCAAATTAGCAACATGAAAAGCACGTTAGTATAATTTTGAACGCCTTACAACTCCTAAGAACACCTTACATCACCGTACGAAACCTTAAAACTCCATAATAAACCTAATGAATCCGTACGAGTCCTTTAAACATCGTACGATAACTTAAGACATCTTAAGGCTCTGTATGCCAAATTAGCAACATGAAAAGAACGTTAGTATAATTTAGGACGCCTTACGACTCCTAAGAACACCTTACATCACCGTATGAAACCTTAAAACTCCATAATAAACCTAATGAATCCGTACGAGTCCTTTATACATCGTACGACAACATAAGACATCTTAAGGCTCTGTATGCCAAATTAGCAACATGAAAAGCACGTTAGTATAATTTAGAACGCCTTAAAACTCCTAATAACACCTTACATCACCGTACGAAACCTTAAAACTCCATAATAAACCTAATGAATCTGTACGAGTCCTTTGAACATCTTATAACAACTTTAGACATCTTAAGACTCTGTATGCCAAATTAGCAACATGAAAAGAACGTTAGTATAATTTAGGACGCCTTACAACTCATTAGAACACCTTACATCACCGTATGAAACCTTAAAACTCCATAATAAACCTAATGAATCCGTACGAGTTCTTTAAACATCGTACGACAACTTACAACATCTTAAGGATCTGTATGCCAAATTAGCAACATGAAAAGCACGTTAGTATAATTTAAGACGCCTTACAACTCATTAGAACACCTTACATCACCGTATGAAACCTTAAAACTCCATAATAAACCTAATGAATCCGTACGAGTCCTTTAAACATCGTACGATAACTTAAGACATCTTAAGGCTCTGTATGCCAAATTAGCAACATGAAAAGCACGTTAGTATAATTTAGAACGCCTTACAACTCCTAAGAACACCTTACATCACCGTACGAAACCTTAAAACTCCATAATAAACCTAATGAATCCGTACGAGTCCTTTAAACATCGTACGATAACTTAAGACATCTTAAGGCTCTGTATGCCAAATTAGCAACATGAAAAGCACGTTAGTATAATTTAGAACGCCTTACAACTCCTAAGAACACCTTACATCACCGTACGAAACCTTAAAACTCCATAATAAACCTAATGAATCCGTACGAGTCCTTTAAACATCGTACGATAACTTAAGACATCTTAAGGCTCTGTATGCCAAATTAGCAACATGAAAAGCACGTTAGTATAATTTAGAACGCCTTACAACTCCTAAGAACACCTTACATCACCGTACGAAACCTTAAAACTCCATAATAAACCTAATGAATCCGTACGAGTCCTTTAAACATCGTACGACAACATAAGACATCTTAAGGCTCTGTATGCCAAATTAGCAACATGAAAAGCACGTTAGTATAATTTAGAACGCCTTACAACTCCTAAGAACACCTTACATCACCGTACGAAACCTTAAAACTCCATAATAAACCTAATGAATCCGTACGAGTCCTTTAAACATCGTACGATAACTTAAGACATCTTAAGGCTCTGTATGCCAAATTAGCAACATGAAAAGCACGTTAGTATAATTTAGAACGCCTTACAACTCCTAAGAACACCTTACATCACCGTACGAAACCTTAAAACTCCATAATAAACCTAATGAATCCGTACGAGTCCTTTAAACATCGTACGACAACATAAGACATCTTAAGGCTCTGTATGCCAAATTAGCAACATGAAAAGCACGTTAGTATAATTTTGAACGCCTTACAACTTCTAAGAACACCTTACATCACCGTACGAAACCTTAAAACTCCATAATAAACCTAATGAATCCGTACGAGTCCTTTAAACATCGTACGATAACTTAAGACATCTTAAGGCTCTGTATGCCAAATTAGCAACATGAAAAGAACGTTAGTATAATTTAGGACGCCTTACGACTCCTAAGAACACCTTACATCACCGTATGAAACCTTAAAACTCCATAATAAACCTAATGAATCCGTACGAGTCCTTTATACATCGTACGACAACATAAGACATCTTAAGGCTCTGTATGCCAAATTAGCAACATGAAAAGCACGTTAGTATAATTTAGAACGCCTTAAAACTCCTAATAACACCTTACATCACCGTACGAAACCTTAAAACTCCATAATAAACCTAATGAATCTGTACGAGTCCTTTGAACATCTTATAACAACTTAAGACATCTTAAGACTCTGTATGCCAAATTAGCAACATGAAAAGAACGTTAGTATAATTTAGGACGCCTTACAACTCATTAGAACACCTTACATCACCGTATGAAACCTTAAAACTCCATAATAAACCTAATGAATCCGTACGAGTTCTTTAAACATCGTACGACAACTTACAACATCTTAAGGATCTGTATGCCAAATTAGCAACATGAAAAGCACGTTAGTATAATTTAAGACGCCTTACAACTCATTAGAACACCTTACATCACCGTATGAAACCTTAAAACTCCATAATAAACCTAATGAATCCGTACGAGTCCTTTAAACATCGTACGATAACTTAAGACATCTTAAGGCTCTGTATGCCAAATTAGCAACATGAAAAGCACGTTAGTATAATTTAGAACGCCTTACAACTCCTAAGAACACCTTACATCACCGTACGAAACCTTAAAACTCCATAATAAACCTAATGAATCCGTACGAGTCCTTTAAACATCGTACGATAACTTAAGACATCTTAAGGCTCTGTATGCCAAATTAGCAACATGAAAAGCACGTTAGTATAATTTAGAACGCCTTACAACTCCTAAGAACACCTTACATCACCGTACGAAACCTTAAAACTCCATAATAAACCTAATGAATCCGTACGAGTCCTTTAAACATCGTACGATAACTTAAGACATCTTAAGGCTCTGTATGCCAAATTAGCAACATGAAAAGCACGTTAGTATAATTTAGAACGCCTTACAACTCCTAAGAACACCTTACATCACCGTACGAAACCTTAAAACTCCATAATAAACCTAATGAATCCGTACGAGTCCTTTAAACATCGTACGACAACATAAGACATCTTAAGGCTCTGTATGCCAAATTAGCAACATGAAAAGCACGTTAGTATAATTTAGAACGCCTTACAACTCCTAAGAACACCTTACATCACCGTACGAAACCTTAAAACTCCATAATAAACCTAATGAATCCGTACGAGTCCTTTAAACATCGTACGATAACTTAAGACATCTTAAGGCTCTGTATGCCAAATTAGCAACATGAAAAGCACGTTAGTATAATTTAGAACGCCTTACAACTCCTAAGAACACCTTACATCACCGTACGAAACCTTAAAACTCCATAATAAACCTAATGAATCCGTACGAGTCCTTTAAACATCGTACGACAACATAAGACATCTTAAGGCTCTGTATGCCAAATTAGCAACATGAAAAGCACGTTAGTATAATTTTGAACGCCTTACAACTTCTAAGAACACCTTACATCACCGTACGAAACCTTAAAACTCCATAATAAACCTAATGAATCCGTACGAGTCCTTTAAACATCGTACGATAACTTAAGACATCTTAAGGCTCTGTATGCCAAATTAGCAACATGAAAAGAACGTTAGTATAATTTAGGACGCCTTACGACTCCTAAGAACACCTTACATCACCGTATGAAACCTTAAAACTCCATAATAAACCTAATGAATCCGTACGAGTCCTTTATACATCGTACGACAACATAAGACATCTTAAGGCTCTGTATGCCAAATTAGCAACATGAAAAGCACGTTAGTATAATTTAGAACGCCTTAAAACTCCTAATAACACCTTACATCACCGTACGAAACCTTAAAACTCCATAATAAACCTAATGAATCTGTACGAGTCCTTTGAACATCTTATAACAACTTAAGACATCTTAAGACTCTGTATGCCAAATTAGCAACATGAAAAGAACGTTAGTATAATTTAGGACGCCTTACAACTCATTAGAACACCTTACATCACCGTATGAAACCTTAAAACTCCATAATAAACCTAATGAATCCGTACGAGTTCTTTAAACATCGTACGACAACTTACAACATCTTAAGGATCTGTATGCCAAATTAGCAACATGAAAAGCACGTTAGTATAATTTAAGACGCCTTACAACTCATTAGAACACCTTACATCACCGTATGAAACCTTAAAACTCCATAATAAACCTAATGAATCCGTACGAGTCCTTTAAACATCGTACGATAACTTAAGACATCTTAAGGCTCTGTATGCCAAATTAGCAACATGAAAAGCACGTTAGTATAATTTAGAACGCCTTACAACTCCTAAGAACACCTTACATCACCGTACGAAACCTTAAAACTCCATAATAAACCTAATGAATCCGTACGAGTCCTTTAAACATCGTACGATAACTTAAGACATCTTAAGGCTCTGTATGCCAAATTAGCAACATGAAAAGCACGTTAGTATAATTTAGAACGCCTTACAACTCCTAAGAACACCTTACATCACCGTACGAAACCTTAAAACTCCATAATAAACCTAATGAATCCGTACGAGTCCTTTAAACATCGTACGACAACATAAGACATCTTAAGGCTCTGTATGCCAAATTAGCAACATGAAAAGCACGTTAGTATAATTTAGAACGCCTTACAACTCCTAAGAACACCTTACATCACCGTACGAAACCTTAAAACTCTATAATAAACCTAATGAATCCGTACGAGTCCTTTAAACATCGTACGATAACTTAAGACATCTTAAGGCTCTGTATGCCAAATTAGCAACATGAAAAGCACGTTAGTATAATTTAGAACGCCTTACAACTCCTAAGAACACCTTACATCACCGTACGAAACCTTAAAACTCCATAATAAACCTAATGAATCCGTACGAGTCCTTTAAACATCGTACGACAACATAAGACATCTTAAGGCTCTGTATGCCAAATTAGCAACATGAAAAGCACGTTAGTATAATTTTGAACGCCTTACAACTTCTAAGAACACCTTACATCACCGTACGAAACCTTAAAACTCCATAATAAACCTAATGAATCCGTACGAGTCCTTTAAACATCGTACGATAACTTAAGACATCTTAAGGCTCTGTATGCCAAATTAGCAACATGAAAAGAACGTTAGTATAATTTAGGACGCCTTACGACTCCTAAGAACACCTTACATCACCGTATGAAACCTTAAAACTCCATAATAAACCTAATGAATCCGTACGAGTCCTTTATACATCGTACGACAACATAAGACATCTTAAGGCTCTGTATGCCAAATTAGCAACATGAAAAGCACGTTAGTATAATTTAGAACACCTTAAAACTCCTAATAACACCTTACATCACCGTACGAAACCTTAAAACTCCATAATAAACCTAATGAATCTGTACGAGTCCTTTGAACATCTTATAACAACTTAAGACATCTTAAGACTCTGTATGCCAAATTAGCAACATGAAAAGAACGTTAGTATAATTTAGGACGCCTTACAACTCATTAGAACACCTTACATCACCGTATGAAACCTTAAAACTCCATAATAAACCTAATGAATCCGTACGAGTTCTTTAAACATCGTACGACAACTTACAACATCTTAAGGATCTGTATGCCAAATTAGCAACATGAAAAGCACGTTAGTATAATTTAAGACGCCTTACAACTCATTAGAACACCTTACATCACCGTATGAAACCTTAAAACTCCATAATAAACCTAATGAATCCGTACGAGTCCTTTAAACATCGTACGATAACTTAAGACATCTTAAGGCTCTGTATGCCAAATTAGCAACATGAAAAGCACGTTAGTATAATTTAGAACGCCTTACAACTCCTAAGAACACCTTACATCACCGTACGAAACCTTAAAACTCCATAATAAACCTAATGAATCCGTACGAGTCCTTTAAACATCGTACGATAACTTAAGACATCTTAAGGCTCTGTATGCCAAATTAGCAACATGAAAAGCACGTTAGTATAATTTAGAACGCCTTACAACTCCTAAGAACACCTTACATCACCGTATGAAACCTTAAAACTCCATAATAAACCTAATGAATCCGTACGAGTCCTTTAAACATCGTACGATAACTTAAGACATCTTAAGGCTCTGTATGCCAAATTAGCAACATGAAAAGCACGTTAGTATAATTTAGAACGCCTTACAACTCCTAAGAACACCTTACATCACCGTACGAAACCTTAAAACTCCATAATAAACCTAATGAATCCGTACGAGTCCTTTAAACATCGTACGACAACATAAGACATCTTAAGGCTCTGTATGCCAAATTAGCAACATGAAAAGCACGTTAGTATAATTTTGAACGCCTTACAACTTCTAAGAACACCTTACATCACCGTACGAAACCTTAAAACTCCATAATAAACCTAATGAATCCGTACGAGTCCTTTAAACATCGTACGATAACTTAAGACATCTTAAGGCTCTGTATGCCAAATTAGCAACATGAAAAGAACGTTAGTATAATTTAGGACGCCTTACGACTCCTAAGAACACCTTACATCACCGTATGAAACCTTAAAACTCCATAATAAACCTAATGAATCCGTACGAGTCCTTTAAACATCGTACGACAACATAAGACATCTTAAGGCTCTGTATGCCAAATTAGCAACATGAAAAGCACGTTAGTATAATTTAGAACGCCTTACAACTCCTAAGAACACCTTACATCACCGTACGAAACCTTAAAACTCTATAATAAACCTAATGAATCCGTACGAGTCCTTTAAACATCGTACGATAACTTAAGACATCTTAAGGCTCTGTATGCCAAATTAGCAACATGAAAAGAACGTTAGTATAATTTAGGACGCCTTACGACTCCTAAGAACACCTTACATCACCGTATGAAACCTTAAAACTCCATAATAAACCTAATGAATCCGTACGATTCCTTTATACATCGTACGGCAACATAAGACATCTTAAGGCTCTGTATGCCAAATTAGCAACATGAAAAGCACGTTAGTATAATTTAGAACGCCTTAAAACTCCTAATAACACCTTACATCACCGTACGAAACCTTAAAACTCCATAATAAACCTAATGAATCTGTACGAGTCCTTTGAACATCTTATAACAACTTAAGACATCTTAAGACTCTGTATGCCAAATTAGCAACATGAAAAGAACGTTAGTATAATTTAGGACGCCTTACAACTCCTAAGAACACCTTACATCACCGTACGAAACCTTAAAACTCCATAATAAACCTAATGAATCTGTACGAGTCCTTTGAACATCGTATGACAACTTATGACATCTTAAGACTCTGTATGCCAAATTAGCAACATGAAAAGAACGTTAGTATAATTTAGGACGCCTTACAACTCATTAGAACACCTTACATCACCGTATGAAACCTTAAAACTCCATAATAAACCTAATGAATCCGTACGACTCCTTTAAACATCGTACGATAACTTAAGACATCTTAAGGCTCTGTATGCCAAATTAGCAACATGAAAAGCACGTTAGTATAATTTAGAACGCCTTACAACTCCTAAGAACACCTTACATCACCGTACGAAACCTTAAAACTCCATAATAAACCTAATGAATCCGTACGAGTCCTTTAAACATCATACGACAACATAAGACATCTTAAGGCTCTGTATGCCAAATTAGCAACATGAAAAGCACGTTGGTATAATTTAGAACGCCTTACAACTCCTAAGAACACCTTACATCACCGTACGAAACCTTAAAACTCCATAATAAACCTAATGAATCTGTACGAGTCCTTTGAACATCGTATGACAACTTAAGACATCTTAAGACTCTGTATGCCAAATTAGCAACATGAAAAGAACGTTAGTATAATTTAGGACGCCTTACAACTCATTAGAACACCTTACATCACCGTATGAAACCTTAAAACTCCATAATAAACCTAATGAATCCGTACGACTCCTTTAAACATCGTACGATAACTTAAGACATCTTAAGGCTCTGTATGCCAAATTAGCAACATGAAAAGCACGTTAGTATAATTTAGAACGCCTTACAACTCCTAAGAACACCTTACATCACCGTACGAAACCTTAAAACTCCATAATAAACCTAATGAATCCGTACGAGTCCTTTAAACATCGTACGACAACATAAGACATCTTAAGGCTCTGTATGCCAAATTAGCAACAAGAAAAGCACGTTAGTATAATTTAGAACGCCTTACAACTCATAAGAACACCTTACATCACCGTACGAAACCTTAAAACTCCACAATAAACCTAATGAATCTGTACGAGTCCTTTGAACATCGTATGACAACTTAAGACATCTTAAGACTCTGTATGCCAAATTAGCAACATGAAAAGAACGTTAGTATAATTTAGGACGCCTTACGACTCCTAAGAACACCTTACATCACCGTATGAAACCTTAAAACTCCATAATAAACCTAATGAATCCGTACGAGTCCTTTATACATCGTACGACAACATAAGACATCTTAAGGCTCTGTATGCCAAATTAGCAACATGAAAAGCACGTTAGTATAATTTAGAACGCCTTAAAACTCCTAATAACACCTTACATCACCGTACGAAACCTTAAAACTCCATAATAAACCTAATGAATCTGTACGAGTCCTTTAAACATCATACGACAACATAAGACATCTTAAGGCTCTGTATGCCAAATTAGCAACATGAAAAGCACGTTAGTATAATTTAGAACGCCTTACAACTCCTAAGAACACCTTACATCACCGTACGAAACCTTAAAACTCCATAATAAACCTAATGAATCTGTACGAGTCCTTTGAACATAGTATGACAACTTAAGACATCTTAAGACTCTGTATGCCAAATTAGCAACATGAAAAGAACGTTAGTATAATTTAGGACGCCTTACAACTCATTAGAACACCTTACATCACCGTATGAAACCTTAAAACTCCATAATAAACCTAATGAATCCGTACGACTCCTTTAAACATCGTACGATAACTTAAGACATCTTAAGGCTCTGTATGCCAAATTAGCAACATGAAAAGCACGTTAGTATAATTTAGAACGCCTTACAACTCCTAAGAACACCTTACATCACCGTACGAAACCTTAAAACTCCATAATAAACCTAATGAATCTGTACGAGTCCTTTAAACATCATACGACAACATAAGACATCTTAAGGCTCTGTATGCCAAATTAGCAACATGAAAAGCACGTTAGTATAATTTAGAACGCCTTACAACTCCTAAGAACACCTTACATCACCGTACGAAACCTTAAAACTCCATAATAAACCTAATGAATCTGTACGAGTCCTTTGAACATAGTATGACAACTTAAGACATCTTAAGACTCTGTATGCCAAATTAGCAACATGAAAAGAACGTTAGTATAATTTAGGACGCCTTACAACTCATTAGAACACCTTACATCACCGTATGAAACCTTAAAACTCCATAATAAACCTAATAAATCCGTACGACTCCTTTAAACATCGTACGATAACTTAAGACATCTTAAGGCTCTGTATGCCAAATTAGCAACATGAAAAGCACGTTAGTATAATTTAGAACGCCTTACAACTCCTAAGAACACCTTACATCACCGTACGAAACCTTAAAACTCCATAATAAACCTAATGAATCCGTACGAGTCCTTTAAACATCGTACAACAACATAAGACATCTTAAGGCTCTGTATGCCAAATTAGCAACAAGAAAAGCACGTTAGTATAGTTTAGAACGCCTTACAACTCATAAGAACACCTTACATCACCGTACGAAACCTTAAAACTCCATAATAAACCTAATGAATCTGTACGAGTCCTTTGAACATCGTATGACAACTTAAGACATCTTAAGACTCTGTATGCCAAATTAGCAACATGAAAAGAACGTTAGTATAATTTAGGACGCCTTATGACTCCTAAGAACACCTTACATCACCGTATGAAACCTTAAAACTCCATAATAAACCTAATGAATCCGTACGAGTCCTTTATACATCGTACGACAACATAAGACATCTTAAGGCTCTGTATGCCAAATTAGCAACATGAAAAGCACGTTAGTATAATTTAGAACGCCTTACAACTCCTAAGAACACCTTACATCACCGTACGAAACCTTAAAACTCCATAATAAACCTAATGAATCTGTACGAGTCCTTTGAACATCGTATGACAACTTAAGACATCTTAAGACTCTGTATGCCAAATTAGCAACATGAAAAGAACGTTAGTATAATTTAGGACGCCTTACAACTCATTAGAACACCTTACATCACCGTATGAAACCTTAAAACTCCATAATAAACCTAATGAATCCGTACGACTCCTTTAAACATCGTACGATAACTTAAGACATCTTAAGGCTCTGTATGCCAAATTAGCAACATGAAAAGCACGTTAGTATAATTTAGAACGCCTTACAACTCCTAAGAACACCTTACATCACCGTACGAAACCTTAAAACTCCATAATAAACCTAATGAATCCGTACGAGTCCTTTAAACATCGTACGACAACATAAGACATCTTAAGGCTCTGTATGCCAAATTAGCAACATGAAAAGCACGTTAGTATAATTTAGAACGCCTTACAACTCCTAAGAACACCTTACATCACCGTACGAAACCTTAAAACTCCATAATAAACCTAATGAATCCGTACGAGTCCTTTAAACATCGTACGATAACTTAAGACATCTTAAGGCTCTGTATGCCAAATTAGCAACATGAAAAGCACGTTAGTATAATTTAGAACGCCTTACAACTCATAAGAACACCTTACATCACCGTACGAAACCTTAAAACTCCATAATAAACCTAATGAATCCGTACGAGTCCTTTAAACATCGTACGACAACATAAGACATCTTAAGGCTCTGTATGCCAAATTAGCAACAAGAAAAGCACGTTAGTATAATTTAGAACGCCTTACAGCTCATAAGAACACCTTACATCACCGTACGAAACCTTAAAACTCCATAATAAACCTATTGTATTCGTACGAGTCGTTTGATCATCGTACGACATCTTAGGACATCTTACGACTCTTTATGCCACATTAGCAAATCGAAAAGAACGTTAGTAAAATTTAAGACGCCTTACAACTCCTAAGGACACCTTACATCGCCGTACGAAACCTTAAAAGTCCATAATAAACCTAATGAATCCGTACGAGTCCTTTAAACATCGTACGACTACTTAAGACATCTTAAGGCTCTGTATGCCAAATTAGCAACCTGAAAAGCACGTTAGTATAATTTAGAACGCCTTACAACTCCTAATAACACCTTACATCACCGTACGAAACCTTAAAACTCCATAATAAACCTAATGAATCTGTACGAGTCCTTTGAACATCTTATAACAACTTAAGACATCTTAAGACTCTGTATGCCAAATTAGCAACATGAAAAGAACGTTAGTATAATTTAGGACGCCTTACAACTCATTAGAACACCTTACATCACCGTATGAAACCTTAAAACTCCATAATAAACCTAATGAATCCGTACGAGTTCTTTAAACATCGTACGACAACTTACAACATCTTAAGGATCTGTATGCCAAATTAGCAACATGAAAAGCACGTTAGTATAATTTAGGACGCCTTACAACTCCTAAGAACACCTTACATCACCGTACGAAACCTTAAAACTCCATAATAAACCTAATGAATCCGTACGAGTCCTTTAAACATAATACGACAACATAAGACATCTTAAGGCTCTGTATGCCAAATTAGCAACATGAAAAGCACGTTAGTATAATTTAGAACGCCTTACAACTCCTAAGAACACCTTACATCACCGTACGAAACCTTAAAACTCCATAATAAACCTAATGAATCTGTACGAGTCCTTTGAACATCGTATGACAACTTAAGACATCTTAAGACTCTGTATGCCAAATTAGCAACATGAAAAGAACGTTAGTATAATTTAGGACGCCTTACAACTCATTAGAACACCTTACATCACCGTATGAAACCTTAAAACTCCATAATAAACCTAATGAATCCGTACGACTCCTTTAAACATCGTACGATAACTTAAGACATCTTAAGGCTCTGTATGCCAAATTAGCAACATGAAAAGCACGTTAGTATAATTTAGAACGCCTTACAACTCCTAAGAACACCTTACATCACCGTACGAAACCTTAAAACTCCATAATAAACCTAATGAATCCGTACGAGTCCTTTAAACATCGTACGACAACATAAGACATCTTAAGGCTCTGTATGCCAAATTAGCAACATGAAAAGCACGTTAGTATAATTTAGAACGCCTTACAACTCCTAATAACACCTTACATCACCGTACGAAACCTTAAAACTCCATAATAAACCTAATGAATCTGTACGAGTCCTTTGAACATCGTATGACAACTTAAGACATCTTAAGACTCTGTATGCCAAATTAGCAACATGAAAAGAACGTTAGTATAATTTAGGACGCCTTACAACTCATTAGAACACCTTACATCACCGTATGAAACCTTAAAACTCCATAATAAACCTAATGAATCCGTACGACTCCTTTAAACATCGTACGATAACTTAAGACATCTTAAGGCTCTGTATGCCAAATTAGCAACATGAAAAGCACGTCAGTATAATTTAGAACGCCTTACAACTCCTAAGAACACCTTACATCACCGTACGAAACCTTAAAACTCCATAATAAACCTAATGAATCCGTACGAGTCCTTTAAACATCGTACGACAACATAAGACATCTTAAGGCTCTGTATGCCAAATTAGCAACATGAAAAGCACGTTAGTATAATTTAGAACGCCTTACAACTCCTAATAACACCTTACATCACCGTACGAAACCTTAAAACTCCATAATAAACCTAATGAATCTGTACGAGTCCTTTGAACATCGTATGACAACTTAAGACATCTTAAGACTCTGTATGCCAAATTAGCAACATGAAAAGAACGTTAGTATAATTTAGGACGCCTTACAACTCATTAGAACACCTTACATCACCGTATGAAACCTTAAAACTCCATAATAAACCTAATGAATCCGTACGACTCCTTTAAACATCGTACGATAACTTAAGACATCTTAAGGCTCTGTATGCCAAATTAGCAACATGAAAAGCACGTTAGTATAATTTAGAACGCCTTACAACTCCTAAGAACACCTTACATCACCGTACGAAACCTTAAAACTCCATAATAAACCTAATGAATCCGTACGAGTCCTTTAAACATCGTACGACAACATAAGACATCTTAAGGCTCTGTATGCCAAATTAGCAACATGAAAAGCACGTTAGTATAATTTAGAACGCCTTACAACTCCTAATAACACCTTACATCACCGTACGAAACCTTAAAACTCCATAATAAACCTAATGAATCTGTACGAGTCCTTTGAACATCGTATGACAACTTAAGACATCTTAAGACTCTGTATGCCAAATTAGCAACATGAAAAGAACGTTAGTATAATTTAGGACGCCTTACAACTCATTAGAACACCTTACATCACCGTATGAAACCTTAAAACTCCATAATAAACCTAATGAATCCGTACGACTCCTTTAAACATCGTACGACTACTTAAGACATCTTAAGGCTCTGTATGCCAAATTAGCAACATGAAAAGCACGTTAGTGTAATTTAGAACGCCTTACAACTCCTAATAACACCTTACATCACCGTACGAAACCTTAAAACTCCATAATAAACCTAATGAATCTGTACGAGTCCTTTGAACATCTTATAACAACTTAAGACATCTTAAGACTCTGTATGCCAAATTAGCAACATGAAAAGAACGTTAGTATAATTTAGGACGCCTTACAACTCATTAGAACACCTTACATCACCGTATGAAACCTTAAAACTCCATAATAAACCTAATGAATCCGTACGAGTTCTTTAAACATCGTACGACAACTTACAACATCTTAAGGATCTGTATGCCAAATTAGCAACATGAAAAGCACGTTAGTATAATTTAGGACGCCTTACAACTCATTAGAACACCTTACATCACCGTATGAAACCTTAAAACTCCATAATAAACCTAATGAATCCGTACGAGTCCTTTAAACATCGTACGATAACTTAAGACATCTTAAGGCTCTGTATGCCAAATTAGCAACATGAAAAGCACGTTAGTATAATTTAGAACGCCTTACAACTCCTAAGAACACCTTACATCACCGTACGAAACCTTAAAACTCCATAATAAACCTAATGAATCCGTACGAGTCCTTTAAACATAATACGACAACATAAGACATCTTAAGGCTCTGTATGCCAAATTAGCAACATGAAAAGCACGTTAGTATAATTTAGAACGCCTTACAACTCCTAAGAACACCTTACATCACCGTACGAAACCTTAAAACTCCATAATAAACCTAATGAATCTGTACGAGTCCTTTGAACATCGTATGACAACTTAAGACATCTTAAGACTCTGTATGCCAAATTAGCAACATGAAAAGAACGTTAGTATAATTTAGGACGCCTTACAACTCATTAGAACACCTTACATCACCGTATGAAACCTTAAAACTCCATAATAAACATAATGAATCCGTACGACTCCTTTAAACATCGTACGATAACTTAAGACATCTTAAGGCTCTGTATGCCAAATTAGCAACATGAAAAGCACGTTAGTATAATTTAGAACGCCTTACAACTCCTAAGAACACCTTACATCACCGTACGAAACCTTAAAACTCCATAATAAACCTAATGAATCCGTACGAGTCCTTTAAACATCGTACGACAACATAAGACATCTTAAGGCTCTGTATGCCAAATTAGCAACATGAAATGCACGTTAGTATAATTTAGAACGCCTTACAACTCCTAAGAACACCTTACATCACCGTACGAAACCTTAAAAGTCCATAATAAACCTAATGAATCCGTACGAGTCCTTTAAACATCGTACGACTACTTAAGACATCTTAAGGCTCTGTATGCCAAATTAGCAACATGAAAAGCACGTTAGTATAATTTAGAACGCCTTACAACTCATAAGAACACCTTACATCACCGTACGAAACCTTAAAAGTCCATAATAAACCTAATGAATCTGTACTAGTCCTTTGAACATCTTATAACAACTTAAGACATCTTAAGACTCTGTATGCCAAATTAGCAACATGAAAAGAACGTTAGTATAATTTAGGACGCCTTACAACTCATTAGAACACCTTACATCACCGTATGAAACCTTAAAACTCCATAATAAACCTAATGAATCCGTACGAGTTCTTTAAACATCGTACGACAACTTACAACATCTTAAGGATCTGTATGCCAAATTAGCAACATGAAAAGCACGTTAGTATAATTTAGGACGCCTTACAACTCATTAGAACACCTTACATCACCGTATGAAACCTTAAAACTCCATAATAAACCTAATGAATCCGTACGAGTCCTTTAAACATCGTACGATAACTTAAGACATCTTAAGGCTCTGTATGCCAAATTAGCAACATGAAAAGCACGTTAGTATAATTTAGAACGCCTTACAACTCCTAAGAACACCTTACATCACCGTACGAAACCTTAAAACTCCATAATAAACCTAATGAATCCGTACGAGTCCTTTAAACATAATACGACAACATAAGACATCTTAAGGCTCTGTATGCCAAATTAGCAACATGAAAAGCACGTTAGTATAATTTAGAACGCCTTACAACTCCTAAGAACACCTTACATCACCGTACGAAACCTTAAAACTCCATAATAAACCTAATGAATCTGTACGAGTCCTTTGAACATCGTATGACAACTTAAGACATCTTAAGACTCTGTATGCCAAATTAGCAACATGAAAAGAACGTTAGTATAATTTAGGACGCCTTACAACTCATTAGAACACCTTACATCACCGTATGAAACCTTAAAACTCCATAATAAACATAATGAATCCGTACGACTCCTTTAAACATCGTACGATAACTTAAGACATCTTAAGGCTCTGTATGCCAAATTAGCAACATGAAAAGCACGTTAGTATAATTTAGAACGCCTTACAACTCCTAAGAACACCTTACATCACCGTACGAAACCTTAAAACTCCATAATAAACCTAATGAATCCGTACGAGTCCTTTAAACATCGTACGACAACATAAGACATCTTAAGGCTCTGTATGCCAAATTAGCAACATGAAATGCACGTTAGTATAATTTAGAACGCCTTACAACTCCTAAGAACACCTTACATCACCGTACGAAACCTTAAAAGTCCATAATAAACCTAATGAATCCGTACGAGTCCTTTAAACATCGTACGACTACTTAAGACATCTTAAGGCTCTGTATGCCAAATTAGCAACATGAAAAGCACGTTAGTATAATTTAGAACGCCTTACAACTCATAAGAACACCTTACATCACCGTACGAAACCTTAAAAGTCCATAATAAACCTAATGAATCTGTACTAGTCCTTTGAACATCTTATAACAACTTAAGACATCTTAAGACTCTGTATGCCAAATTAGCAACATGAAAAGAACGTTAGTATAATTTAGGACGCCTTACAACTCATTAGAACACCTTACATCACCGTATGAAACCTTAAAACTCCATAATAAACCTAATGAATCCGTACGAGTTCTTTAAACATCGTACGACAACTTACAACATCTTAAGGATCTGTATGCCAAATTAGCAACATGAAAAGCACGTTAGTATAATTTAGGACGCCTTACAACTCATTAGAACACCTTACATCACCGTATGAAACCTTAAAACTCCATAATAAACCTAATGAATCCGTACGAGTCCTTTAAACATCGTACGATAACTTAAGACATCTTAAGGCTCTGTATGCCAAATTAGCAACATGAAAAGCACGTTAGTATAATTTAGAACGCCTTACAACTCCTAAGAACACCTTACATCACCGTACGAAACCTTAAAACTCCATAATAAACCTAATGAATCCGTACGAGTCCTTTAAACATAATACGACAACATAAGACATCTTAAGGCTCTGTATGCCAAATTAGCAACATGAAAAGCACGTTAGTATAATTTAGAACGCCTTACAACTCCTAAGAACACCTTACATCACCGTACGAAACCTTAAAACTCCATAATAAACCTAATGAATCTGTACGAGTCCTTTGAACATCGTATGACAACTTAAGACATCTTAAGACTCTGTATGCCAAATTAGCAACATGAAAAGAACGTTAGTATAATTTAGGACGCCTTACAACTCATTAGAACACCTTACATCACCGTATGAAACCTTAAAACTCCATAATAAACCTAATGAATCCGTACGACTCCTTTAAACATCGTACGATAACTTAAGACATCTTAAGGCTCTGTATGCCAAATTAGCAACATGAAAAGCACGTTAGTATAATTTAGAACGCCTTACAACTCCTAAGAACACCTTACATCACCGTACGAAACCTTAAAACTCCATAATAAACCTAATGAATCCGTACGAGTCCTTTAAACATCGTACGACAACATAAGACATCTTAAGGCTCTGTATGCCAAATTAGCAACATGAAAAGCACGTTAGTATAATTTAGGACGCCTTACAACTCATTAGAACACCTTACATCACCGTATGAAACCTTAAAACTCCATAATAAACCTAATGAATCCGTACGAGTCCTTTAAACATCGTACGATAACTTAAGACATCTTAAGGCTCTGTATGCCAAATTAGCAACATGAAAAGCACGTTAGTATAATTTAGAACGCCTTACAACTCCTAAGAACACCTTACATCACCGTACGAAACCTTAAAACTCCATAATAAACCTAATGAATCCGTACGAGTCCTTTAAACATAATACGACAACATAAGACATCTTAAGGCTCTGTATGCCAAATTAGCAACATGAAAAGCACGTTAGTATAATTTAGAACGCCTTACAACTCCTAAGAACACCTTACATCACCGTACGAAACCTTAAAACTCCATAATAAACCTAATGAATCTGTACGAGTCCTTTGAACATCGTATGACAACTTAAGACATCTTAAGACTCTGTATGCCAAATTAGCAACATGAAAAGAACGTTAGTATAATTTAGGACGCCTTACAACTCATTAGAACACCTTACATCACCGTATGAAACCTTAAAACTCCATAATAAACATAATGAATCCGTACGACTCCTTTAAACATCGTACGATAACTTAAGACATCTTAAGGCTCTGTATGCCAAATTAGCAACATGAAAAGCACGTTAGTATAATTTAGAACGCCTTACAACTCCTAAGAACACCTTACATCACCGTACGAAACCTTAAAACTCCATAATAAACCTAATGAATCCGTACGAGTCCTTTAAACATCGTACGACAACATAAGACATCTTAAGGCTCTGTATGCCAAATTAGCAACATGAAATGCACGTTAGTATAATTTAGAACGCCTTACAACTCCTAAGAACACCTTACATCACCGTACGAAACCTTAAAAGTCCATAATAAACCTAATGAATCCGTACGAGTCCTTTAAACATCGTACGACTACTTAAGACATCTTAAGGCTCTGTATGCCAAATTAGCAACATGAAAAGCACGTTAGTATAATTTAGAACGCCTTACAACTCATAAGAACACCTTACATCACCGTACGAAACCTTAAAAGTCCATAATAAACCTAATGAATCTGTACTAGTCCTTTGAACATCTTATAACAACTTAAGACATCTTAAGACTCTGTATGCCAAATTAGCAACATGAAAAGAACGTTAGTATAATTTAGGACGCCTTACAACTCATTAGAACACCTTACATCACCGTATGAAACCTTAAAACTCCATAATAAACCTAATGAATCCGTACGAGTTCTTTAAACATCGTACGACAACTTACAACATCTTAAGGATCTGTATGCCAAATTAGCAACATGAAAAGCACGTTAGTATAATTTAGGACGCCTTACAACTCATTAGAACACCTTACATCACCGTATGAAACCTTAAAACTCCATAATAAACCTAATGAATCCGTACGAGTCCTTTAAACATCGTACGATAACTTAAGACATCTTAAGGCTCTGTATGCCAAATTAGCAACATGAAAAGCACGTTAGTATAATTTAGAACGCCTTACAACTCCTAAGAACACCTTACATCACCGTACGAAACCTTAAAACTCCATAATAAACCTAATGAATCCGTACGAGTCCTTTAAACATAATACGACAACATAAGACATCTTAAGGCTCTGTATGCCAAATTATCAACATGAAAAGCACGTTAGTATAATTTAGAACGCCTTACAACTCCTAAGAACACCTTACATCACCGTACGAAACCTTAAAACTCCATAATAAACCTAATGAATCTGTACGAGTCCTTTGAACATCGTATGACAACTTAAGACATCTTAAGACTCTGTATGCCAAATTAGCAACATGAAAAGAACGTTAGTATAATTTAGGACGCCTTACAACTCATTAGAACACCTTACATCACCGTATGAAACCTTAAAACTCCATAATAAACCTAATGAATCCGTACGACTCCTTTAAACATCGTACGATAACTTAAGACATCTTAAGGCTCTGTATGCCAAATTAGCAACATGAAAAGCACGTTAGTATAATTTAGAACGCCTTACAACTCCTAAGAACACCTTACATCACCGTACGAAACCTTAAAACTCCATAATAAACCTAATGAATCCGTACGAGTCCTTTAAACATCGTACGACAACATAAGACATCTTAAGGCTCTGTATGCCAAATTAGCAACATGAAAAGCACGTTAGTATAATTTAGGACGCCTTACAACTCATTAGAACACCTTACATCACCGTATGAAACCTTAAAACTCCATAATAAACCTAATGAATCCGTACGAGTCCTTTAAACATCGTACGATAACTTAAGACATCTTAAGGCTCTGTATGCCAAATTAGCAACATGAAAAGCACGTTAGTATAATTTAGAACGCCTTACAACTCCTAAGAACACCTTACATCACCGTACGAAACCTTAAAACTCCATAATAAACCTAATGAATCCGTACGAGTCCTTTAAACATCGTACGACAACATAAGACATCTTAAGGCTCTGTATGCCAAATTAGCAACATGAAAAGCACGTTAGTATAATTTAGGACGCCTTACAACTCATTAGAACACCTTACATCACCGTATGAAACCTTAAAACTCCATAATAAACCTAATGAATCCGTACGAGTCCTTTAAACATAATACGACAACATAAGACATCTTAAGGCTCTGTATGCCAAATTAGCAACATGAAAAGCACGTTAGTATAATTTAGAACGCCTTACAACTCCTAAGAACACCTTACATCACCGTACGAAACCTTAAAACTCCATAATAAACCTAATGAATCTGTACGAGTCCTTTGAACATCGTATGACAACTTAAGACATCTTAAGACTCTGTATGCCAAATTAGCAACATGAAAAGAACGTTAGTATAATTTAGGACGCCTTACAACTCATTAGAACACCTTACATCACCGTATGAAACCTTAAAACTCCATAATAAACCTAATGAATCCGTACGACTCCTTTAAACATCGTACGATAACTTAAGACATCTTAAGGCTCTGTATGCCAAATTAGCAACATGAAAAGCACGTTAGTATAATTTAGAACGCCTTACAACTCCTAAGAACACCTTACATCACCGTACGAAACCTTAAAACTCCATAATAAACCTAATGAATCCGTACGAGTCCTTTAAACATCGTACGACAACATAAGACATCTTAAGGCTCTGTATGCCAAATTAGCAACATGAAAAGCACGTTAGTATAATTTAGGACGCCTTACAACTCATTAGAACACCTTACATCACCGTATGAAACCTTAAAACTCCATAATAAACCTAATGAATCCGTACGAGTCCTTTAAACATCGTACGATAACTTAAGACATCTTAAGGCTCTGTATGCCAAATTAGCAACATGAAAAGCACGTTAGTATAATTTAGAACGCCTTACAACTCCTAAGAACACCTTACATCACCGTACGAAACCTTAAAACTCCATAATAAACCTAATGAATCCGTACGAGTCCTTTAAACATAATACGACAACATAAGACATCTTAAGGCTCTGTATGCCAAATTAGCAACATGAAAAGCACGTTAGTATAATTTAGAACGCCTTACAACTCCTAAGAACACCTTACATCACCGTACGAAACCTTAAAACTCTATAATAAACCTAATGAATACGTACGAGTCCTTTAAACATCGTACGACAACTAAAGACATCTTAAGGCTCTGTATGCCAAATTAGCAACATGAAACGCACGTTAGTATAATTTAGGACGCCTTACAACTCCTAAGAACACCTTACATCACCGTACGAAACGTTAAAACTCCATAATAAACCTAATGAATCCGTACGAGTCCTTTAAACATCGTACGACAACTTAAGAAATGTTACGGCTCTGTATGCCAAATTAGCAACATGAAAAGCACGTTAGTATAATTTAGAATGCCTTACAACTCCTAAGAACGCCTTACATCACCGTACGAAACCTTAAACCTCCATAATAAACCTAATGAATCCGTACGAGTCCTTTAAACATAATACGACAACATAAGACATCTTAAGGCTCTGTATGCCAAATTAGCAACATGAAAAGCACGTTAGTATAATTTAGAACGCCTTACAACTCCTAAGAACACCTTACATCACCGTACGAAACCTTAAAACTCCATAATAAACCTAATGAATCTGTACGAGTCCTTTGAACATCGTATGACAACTTAAGACATCTTAAGACTCTGTATGCCAAATTAGCAACATGAAAAGAACGTTAGTATAATTTAGGACGCCTTACAACTCATTAGAACACCTTACATCACCGTATGAAACCTTAAAACTCCATAATAAACCTAATGAATCCGTACGACTCCTTTAAACATCGTACGATAACTTAAGACATCTTAAGGCTCTGTATGCCAAATTAGCAACATGAAAAGCACGTTAGTATAATTTAGAACGCCTTACAACTCCTAAGAACACCTTACATCACCGTACGAAACCTTAAAACTCCATAATAAACCTAATGAATCCGTACGAGTCCTTTAAACATCGTACGACAACATAAGACATCTTAAGGCTCTGTATGCCAAATTAGCAACATGAAAAGCACGTTAGTATAATTTAGGACGCCTTACAACTCATTAGAACACCTTACATCACCGTATGAAACCTTAAAACTCCATAATAAACCTAATGAATCCGTACGAGTCCTTTAAACATCGTACGATAACTTAAGACATCTTAAGGCTCTGTATGCCAAATTAGCAACATGAAAAGCACGTTAGTATAATTTAGAACGCCTTACAACTCCTAAGAACACCTTACATCACCGTACGAAACCTTAAAACTCCATAATAAACCTAATGAATCCGTACGAGTCCTTTAAACATAATACGACAACATAAGACATCTTAAGGCTCTGTATGCCAAATTAGCAACATGAAAAGCACGTTAGTATAATTTAGAACGCCTTACAACTCCTAAGAACACCTTACATCACCGTACGAAACCTTAAAACTCTATAATAAACCTAATGAATACGTACGAGTCCTTTAAACATCGTACGACAACTAAAGACATCTTAAGGCTCTGTATGCCAAATTAGCAACATGAAACGCACGTTAGTATAATTTAGGACGCCTTACAACTCCTAAGAACACCTTACATCACCGTACGAAACGTTAAAACTCCATAATAAACCTAATGAATCCGTACGAGTCCTTTAAACATCGTACGACAACTTAAGAAATGTTACGGCTCTGTATGCCAAATTAGCAACATGAAAAGCACGTTAGTATAATTTAGAATGCCTTACAACTCCTAAGAACGTCTTACATCACCGTACGAAACCTTAAACCTCCATAATAAACCTAATGAATCCGTACGAGTCCTTTGAACACCTTACATCACCGTACGAAACCTTAAAACTCCATAATAAACCTATTGTATTCGTACGAGTCGTTTGATCATCGTACGACATCTTAGGACATCTTACGACTCTTTATGCCACATTAGCAAATCGAAAAGAACGTTAGTAAAATTTAAGACGCCTTACAACTCCTAAGGACACCTTACATCGCCGTACGAAACCTTAAAAGTCCATAATAAACCTAATGAATCCGTACGAGTCCTTTAAACATCGTACGACTACTTAAGACATCTTAAGGCTCTGTATGCCAAATTAGCAACATGAAAAGCACGTTAGTATAATTTAGAACGCCTTACAACTCTAAAGAACACCTTATATCACCGTACGAAACCTTAAAACTCCATAATAAACCTAATGAATCTGTACGAGTCCTTTGAACATCTTATAACAACTAAAGACATCTTAAGACTCTGTATGCCAAATTAGCAACATGAAAAGAAAGTTAGTATAATTTAGGACGCCTTACAACTCATTAGAACACCTTACATCACCGTATGAAACTTTAAAACTCCATAATAAACCTAATGAATCCGTACGAGTCCTTTAAACATCGTATGACAACTTACAACATCTTAAGGATCTGTATGCCAAATTAGCAACATGAAAAGCACGTTAGTATAATTTAGGACGCCTTACAACTCATAAGAACACCTTACATCACAGTACGAAACCTTAAAACTCCATAATAAACCTAATGAATCCGTACGAGTCCTTTAAAAATCGTACGATAACTTAAGACATCTTAAGGCTCTGTATGCCAAATTAGCAACATGAAAAGCACGTTAGTATAATTTAGAACGCCTTACAACTCCTAAGAACACCTTACATCACCGTACGAAACCTTAAAACTCCATAATAAACCTAATGAATCCGTACGAGTCCTTTAAACATCGTACGACAACATTAGACATCTTAAGGCTCTGTATGCCAAATTAGCAACATGAAAAGCACGTTAGTATAATTTAGAACGCCTTACAACTCCTAAGAACACCTTACATCACCGTACGAAACCTTAAAACTCCATAATAAACCTAATGAATCCGTACGAGTCCTTTGAACATCGTATGACAACTTAAGACATCTTAAGGCTCTGTATGCCAAATTAACAACATGAAAAGCACGTTAGTATAATTTAGAACGCCTTAAAACTCCTAATAACACCTTACATCACCGTACGAAACCTTAAAACTCCATAATAAACCTAATGAATCTGTACGAGTCCTTTGAACATCTTATAACAACTTAAGACATCTTAAGACTCTGTATGCCAAATTAGCAACATGAAAAGAACGTTAGTATAATTTAGGACGCCTTACGACTCCTAAGAACACCTTACATCACCGTATGAAACCTTAAAACTCCATAATAAACCTAATGAATCCGTACGAGTCCTTTATACATCGTACGACAACATAAGACATCTTAAGGCTCTGTATGCCAAATTAGCAACATGAAAAGCACGTTAGTATAATTTAGAACGCCTTAAAACTCCTAATAACACCTTACATCACCGTACGAAACCTTAAAACTCCATAATAAACCTAATGAATCTGTACGAGTCCTTTGAACATCTTATAACAACTTAAGACATCTTAAGACTCTGTATGCCAAATTAGCAACATGAAAAGAACATTAGTATAAATTAGGACGCCTTACAACTCATTAGAACACCTTACATCACCGTATGAAACCTTAAAACTCCATAATAAACCTAATGAATCCGTACGAGTTCTTTAAAAATCGTACGACAACTTACAACATCTTAAGGATCTGTATGCCAAATTAGCAACATGAAAAGCACGTTAGTATAATTTAGGACGCCTTACAACTCATTAGAACACCTTACATCACCGTATGAAACCTTAAAACTCCATAATAAACCTAATGAATCCGTACGAGTCCTTTAAACATCGTACGATAACTTAAGACATCTTAAGGCTCTGTATGCCAAATTAGCAACATGAAAAGCACGTTAGTATAATTTAGAACGCCTTACAACTCCTAAGAACACCTTACATCACCGTACGAAACCTTAAAACTCCATAATAAACCTAATGAATCCGTACGAGTCCTTTAAACATCGTACGACAACATAAGACATCTTAAGGCTCTGTATGCCAAATTAGCAACATGAAAAGCACGTTAGTATAATTTAGGACGCCTTACAACTCATTAGAACACCTTACATCACCGTATGAAACCTTAAAACTCCATAATAAACCTAATGAATCCGTACGAGTCCTTTAAACATCGTACGATAACTTAAGACATCTTAAGGCTCTGTATGCCAAATTAGCAACATGAAAAGCACGTTAGTATAATTTAGAACGCCTTACAACTCCTAAGAACACCTTACATCACCGTACGAAACCTTAAAACTCCATAATAAACCTAATGAATCCGTACGAGTCCTTTAAACATAATACGACAACATAAGACATCTTAAGGCTCTGTATGCCAAATTAGCAACATGAAAAGCACGTTAGTATAATTTAGAACGCCTTACAACTCCTAAGAACACCTTACATCACCGTACGAAACCTTAAAACTCTATAATAAACCTAATGAATACGTACGAGTCCTTTAAACATCGTACGACAACTAAAGACATCTTAAGGCTCTGTATGCCAAATTAGCAACATGAAACGCACGTTAGTATAATTTAGGACGCCTTACAACTCCTAAGAACACCTTACATCACCGTACGAAACGTTAAAACTCCATAATAAACCTAATGAATCCGTACGAGTCCTTTAAACATCGTACGACAACTTAAGAAATGTTACGGCTCTGTATGCCAAATTAGCAACATGAAAAGCACGTTAGTATAATTTAGAATGCCTTACAACTCCTAAGAACGTCTTACATCACCGTACGAAACCTTAAACCTCCATAATAAACCTAATGAATCCGTACGAGTCCTTTGAACACCTTACATCACCGTACGAAACCTTAAAACTCCATAATAAACCTATTGTATTCGTACGAGTCGTTTGATCATCGTACGACATCTTAGGACATCTTACGACTCTTTATGCCACATTAGCAAATCGAAAAGAACGTTAGTAAAATTTAAGACGCCTTACAACTCCTAAGGACACCTTACATCGCCGTACGAAACCTTAAAAGTCCATAATAAACCTAATGAATCCGTACGAGTCCTTTAAACATCGTACGACTACTTAAGACATCTTAAGGCTCTGTATGCCAAATTAGCAACATGAAAAGCACGTTAGTATAATTTAGAACGCCTTACAACTCTAAAGAACACCTTATATCACCGTACGAAACCTTAAAACTCCATAATAAACCTAATGAATCTGTACGAGTCCTTTGAACATCTTATAACAACTAAAGACATCTTAAGACTCTGTATGCCAAATTAGCAACATGAAAAGAAAGTTAGTATAATTTAGGACGCCTTACAACTCATTAGAACACCTTACATCACCGTATGAAACTTTAAAACTCCATAATAAACCTAATGAATCCGTACGAGTCCTTTAAACATCGTATGACAACTTACAACATCTTAAGGATCTGTATGCCAAATTAGCAACATGAAAAGCACGTTAGTATAATTTAGGACGCCTTACAACTCATAAGAACACCTTACATCACAGTACGAAACCTTAAAACTCCATAATAAACCTAATGAATCCGTACGAGTCCTTTAAAAATCGTACGATAACTTAAGACATCTTAAGGCTCTGTATGCCAAATTAGCAACATGAAAAGCACGTTAGTATAATTTAGAACGCCTTACAACTCCTAAGAACACCTTACATCACCGTACGAAACCTTAAAACTCCATAATAAACCTAATGAATCCGTACGAGTCCTTTAAACATCGTACGACAACATTAGACATCTTAAGGCTCTGTATGCCAAATTAGCAACATGAAAAGCACGTTAGTATAATTTAGAACGCCTTACAACTCCTAAGAACACCTTACATCACCGTACGAAACCTTAAAACTCCATAATAAACCTAATGAATCCGTACGAGTCCTTTGAACATCGTATGACAACTTAAGACATCTTAAGGCTCTGTATGCCAAATTAACAACATGAAAAGCACGTTAGTATAATTTAGAACGCCTTAAAACTCCTAATAACACCTTACATCACCGTACGAAACCTTAAAACTCCATAATAAACCTAATGAATCTGTACGAGTCCTTTGAACATCTTATAACAACTTAAGACATCTTAAGACTCTGTATGCCAAATTAGCAACATGAAAAGAACGTTAGTATAATTTAGGACGCCTTACGACTCCTAAGAACACCTTACATCACCGTATGAAACCTTAAAACTCCATAATAAACCTAATGAATCCGTACGAGTCCTTTATACATCGTACGACAACATAAGACATCTTAAGGCTCTGTATGCCAAATTAGCAACATGAAAAGCACGTTAGTATAATTTAGAACGCCTTAAAACTCCTAATAACACCTTACATCACCGTACGAAACCTTAAAACTCCATAATAAACCTAATGAATCTGTACGAGTCCTTTGAACATCTTATAACAACTTAAGACATCTTAAGACTCTGTATGCCAAATTAGCAACATGAAAAGAACATTAGTATAAATTAGGACGCCTTACAACTCATTAGAACACCTTACATCACCGTATGAAACCTTAAAACTCCATAATAAACCTAATGAATCCGTACGAGTTCTTTAAAAATCGTACGACAACTTACAACATCTTAAGGATCTGTATGCCAAATTAGCAACATGAAAAGCACGTTAGTATAATTTAGGACGCCTTACAACTCATTAGAACACCTTACATCACCGTATGAAACCTTAAAACTCCATAATAAACCTAATGAATCCGTACGAGTCCTTTAAACATCGTACGATAACTTAAGACATCTTAAGGCTCTGTATGCCAAATTAGCAACAAGAAAAGCACGTTAGTATAATTTAGAACGCCTTACAACTCATAAGAACACCTTACATCACCGTACGAAACCTTAAAACTCCATAATAAACCTAATGAATCCGTACGAGTCCTTTGAACACCTTACATCACCGTACGAAACCTTAAAACTCCATAATAAACCTATTGTATTCGTACGAGTCGTTTGATCATCGTACGACATCTTAGGACATCTTACGACTCTTTATGCCACATTAGCAAATCGAAAAGAACGTTAGTAAAATTTAAGACGCCTTACAACTCCTAAGGACACCTTACATCGCCGTACGAAACCTTAAAAGTCCATAATAAACCTAATGAATCCGTACGAGTCCTTTAAACATCGTACGACTACTTAAGACATCTTAAGGCTCTGTATGCCAAATTAGCAACATGAAAAGCACGTTAGTATAATTTAGAACGCCTTACAACTCTAAAGAACACCTTATATCACCGTACGAAACCTTAAAACTCCATAATAAACCTAATGAATCTGTACGAGTCCTTTGAACATCTTATAACAACTAAAGACATCTTAAGACTCTGTATGCCAAATTAGCAACATGAAAAGAAAGTTAGTATAATTTAGGACGCCTTACAACTCATTAGAACACCTTACATCACCGTATGAAACTTTAAAACTCCATAATAAACCTAATGAATCCGTACGAGTCCTTTAAACATCGTATGACAACTTATAACATCTTAAGGATCTGTACGCCAAATTAGCAACATGAAAAGCACGTTAGTATAATTTAGGACGCCTTACAACTCATAAGAACACCTTACATCACAGTACGAAACCTTAAAAATCCATAATAAACCTAATGAATCCGTACGAGTCCTTTAAAAATCGTACGATAACTTAAGACATCTTAAGGCTCTGTATGCCAAATTAGCAACATGAAAAGCACGTTAGTATAATTTAGAACGCCTTACAACTCCTAAGAACACCTTACATCACCGTACGAAACCTTAAAACTCCATAATAAACCTAATGAATCCGTACGAGTCCTTTAAACATCGTACGACAACATTAGACATCTTAAGGCTCTGTATGCCAAATTAGCAACATGAAAAGCACGTTAGTATAATTTAGAACGCCTTACAACTCCTAAGAACACCTTACATCACCGTACGAAACCTTAAAACTCCATAATAAACCTAATGAATCCGTACGAGTCCTTTGAACATCGTATGACAACTTAAGACATCTTAAGGCTCTGTATGCCAAATTAACAACATGAAAAGCACGTTAGTATAATTTAGAACGCCTTAAAACTCCTAATAACACCTTACATCACCGTACGAAACCTTAAAACTCCATAATAAACCTAATGAATCTGTACGAGTCCTTTGAACATCTTATAACAACTTAAGACATCTTAAGACTCTGTATGCCAAATTAGCAACATGAAAAGAACGTTAGTATAATTTAGGACGCCTTACGACTCCTAAGAACACCTTACATCACCGTATGAAACCTTAAAACTCCATAATAAACCTAATGAATCCGTACGAGTCCTTTATACATCGTACGACAACATAAGACATCTTAAGGCTCTGTATGCCAAATTAGCAACATGAAAAGCACGTTAGTATAATTTAGAACGCCTTAAAACTCCTAATAACACCTTACATCACCGTACGAAACCTTAAAACTCCATAATAAACCTAATGAATCTGTACGAGTCCTTTGAACATCTTATAACAACTTAAGACATCTTAAGACTCTGTATGCCAAATTAGCAACATGAAAAGAACATTAGTATAAATTAGGACGCCTTACAACTCATTAGAACACCTTACATCACCGTATGAAACCTTAAAACTCCATAATAAACCTAATGAATCCGTACGAGTTCTTTAAAAATCGTACGACAACTTACAACATCTTAAGGATCTGTATGCCAAATTAGCAACATGAAAAGCACGTTAGTATAATTTAGGACGCCTTACAACTCATTAGAACACCTTACATCACCGTATGAAACCTTAAAACTCCATAATAAACCTAATGAATCCGTACGAGTCCTTTAAACATCGTACGATAACTTAAGACATCTTAAGGCTCTGTATGCCAAATTAGCAACAAGAAAAGCACGTTAGTATAATTTAGAACGCCTTACAACTCATAAGAACACCTTACATCACCGTACGAAACCTTAAAACTCCATAATAAACCTAATGAATCCGTACGAGTCCTTTGAACACCTTACATCACCGTACGAAACCTTAAAACTCCATAATAAACCTATTGTATTCGTACGAGTCGTTTGATCATCGTACGACATCTTAGGACATCTTACGACTCTTTATGCCACATTAGCAAATCGAAAAGAACGTTAGTAAAATTTAAGACGCCTTACAACTCCTAAGGACACCTTACATCGCCGTACGAAACCTTAAAAGTCCATAATAAACCTAATGAATCCGTACGAGTCCTTTAAACATCGTACGACTACTTAAGACATCTTAAGGCTCTGTATGCCAAATTAGCAACATGAAAAGCACGTTAGTATAATTTAGAACGCCTTACAACTCTAAAGAACACCTTATATCACCGTACGAAACCTTAAAACTCCATAATAAACCTAATGAATCTGTACGAGTCCTTTGAACATCTTATAACAACTAAAGACATCTTAAGACTCTGTATGCCAAATTAGCAACATGAAAAGAAAGTTAGTATAATTTAGGACGCCTTACAACTCATTAGAACACCTTACATCACCGTATGAAACTTTAAAACTCCATAATAAACCTAATGAATCCGTACGAGTCCTTTAAACATCGTATGACAACTTATAACATCTTAAGGATCTGTACGCCAAATTAGCAACATGAAAAGCACGTTAGTATAATTTAGGACGCCTTACAACTCATAAGAACACCTTACATCACAGTACGAAACCTTAAAAATCCATAATAAACCTAATGAATCCGTACGAGTCCTTTAAAAATCGTACGATAACTTAAGACATCTTAAGGCTCTGTATGCCAAATTAGCAACATGAAAAGCACGTTAGTATAATTTAGAACGCCTTACAACTCCTAAGAACACCTTACATCACCGTACGAAACCTTAAAACTCCATAATAAACCTAATGAATCCGTACGAGTCCTTTAAACATCGTACGACAACATTAGACATCTTAAGGCTCTGTATGCCAAATTAGCAACATGAAAAGCACGTTAGTATAATTTAGAACGCCTTACAACTCCTAAGAACACCTTACATCACCGTACGAAACCTTAAAACTCCATAATAAACCTAATGAATCTGTACGAGTCCTTTGAACATCGTATGACAACTTAAGACATCTTAAGACTCTGTATGCCAAATTAGCAACATGAAAAGAACGTTAGTATAATTTAGGACGCCTTACAACTCATTAGAACACCTTACATCACCGTATGAAACCTTAAAACTCCATAATAAACCTAATAAATCCGTACGACTCCTTTAAACATCGTACGACTACTTAAGACATCTTAAGGATCTGTATGCCAAATTAGTAACATGAAAAGCACGTTAGTATAATTTAGGACGCCTTACAACTCATAAGAACACCTTACATCACCGTACGAAACCTTAAAACTCCATAATAAACCTAATGAATCCGTACGAGTCCTTTAAACATCGTACGATAACTTAAGACATCTTAAGACTCTGTATGCCAAATTAGCAACATGAAAAGCACGTTAATATAATTTAGAACGCCTTACGACTCCTAAGACATCTTAAGGCTCTGTATGCCAAATTAGCAACATGAAAAGCACGTTAGTATAATTTAGCAACATAAGACATCTTAAGGCTCTGTATGCCAAATTAGCAACATGAAAAGCACGTTAGTATAATTTAGCACGCCTTAAAACTCCTAATAACACCTTACATCACCGTACGAAACCTTAAAACTCCATAATAAACCTAATGAATCCGTACGAGTCCTTTAAACATCGTACGACAACATAAGACATCTTAAGGCTCTGTATGCCAAATTAGCAACAAGAAAAGCACGTTAGTATAATTGAGAACGCCTTACAACTCATAAGAACACCTTACATCACCGTACGAAACCTTAAAACTCCATAATAAACCTAATGAATCTGTACGAGTCCTTTGAACATCGTATGACAACTTAAGACATCTTAAGCCTCTGTATGCCAAATTAGCAACATGAAAAGAACGTTAGTATAATTTAGGACGCCTTACGACTCCTAAGAACACCTTACATCACCGTATGAAACCTTAAAACTCCATAATAAATCTAATGAATCCGTACGAGTCCTTTATACATCGTACGACAACATAAGACATCTTAAGGCTCTGTATGCCAAATTAGCAACATGAAAAGCACGTTAGTATAATTTAGAACGCCTTAAAACTCCTAATAACACCTTACATCACCGTACGAAACCTTAAAACTCCATAATAAACCTAATGAATCTGTACGAGTCCTTTGAACATCTTATAACAACTTAAGACATCTTAAGACTCTGTATGCCAAATTAGCAACATGAAAAGAACGTTAGTATAATTTAGGACGCCTTACAACTCATTAGAACACCTTACATCACCGTATGAAACCTTAAAACTCCATAATAAACCTAATGAATCCGTACGAGTTCTTTAAACATCGTACGACAACTTACAACATCTTAAGGATCTGTATGCCAAATTAGCAACATGAAAAGCACGTTAGTATAATTTAGGACGCCTTACAACTCATTAGAACACCTTACATCACCGTATGAAACCTTAAAACTCCATAATAAACCTAATGAATCCGTACGAGTCCTTTAAACATCGTACGATAACTTAAGACATCTTAAGGCTCTGTATGCCAAATTAGCAACATGAAAAGCACGTTAGTATAATTTAGAACGCCTTACAACTCCTAAGAACACCTTACATCACCGTACGAAACCTTAAAACTCCATAATAAACCTAATGAATCCGTACGAGTCCTTTAAACATCATACGACAACATAAGACATCTTAAGGCTCTGTATGCCAAATTAGCAACATGAAAAGCACGTTAGTATAATTTAGAACGCCTTACAACTCCTAAGAACACCTTACATCACCGTACGAAACCTTAAAACTCCATAATAAACCTAATGAATCTGTACGAGTCCTTTGAACATCGTATGACAACTTAAGACATCTTAAGACTCTGTATGCCAAATTAGCAACATGAAAAGAAGGTTAGTATAATTTAGGACGCCTTACAACTCATTAGAACACCTTACATCACCGTATGAAACCTTAAAACTCCATAATAAACCTAATGAATCCGTACGACTCCTTTAAACATCGTACGACTACTTAAGACATCTTAAGGATCTGTATGCCAAATTAGTAACATGAAAAGCACGTTAGAATAATTTAGGACGCCTTACAACTCATAAGAACACCTTACATCACCGTACGAAACCTTAAAACTCCATAATAAACCTAATGAATCCGTACGAGTCCTTTAAACATCGTACGATAACTTAAGACATCTTAAGGCTCTGTATGCCAAATTAGCAACATGAAAAGCACGTTAGTATAATTTAGAACGCCTTACAACTCCTAAGAACACCTTACATCACCGTACGAAACCTTAAAACTCCATAATAAACCTAATGAATCCGTACGAGTCCTTTAAACATCGTACGACAACATAAGACATCTTAAGGCTCTGTATGCCAAATTAGCAACAAGAAAAGCACGTTAGTATAATTGAGAACGCCTTACAACTCATAAGAACACCTTACATCACCGTACGAAACCTTAAAACTCCATAATAAACCTAATGAATCTGTACGAGTCCTTTGAACATCGTATGACAACTTAAGACATCTTAAGCCTCTGTATGCCAAATTAGCAACATGAAAAGAACGTTAGTATAATTTAGGACGCCTTACGACTCCTAAGAACACTTTACATCACCGAATGAAACCTTAAAACTCCATAATAAATCTAATGAATCCGTACGAGTCCGTTATATATCGTACGACAACATAAGACATCTTAAGGCTCTGTATGCCAAATTAGCAACATGAAAAGCACGTTAGTATAATTTAGAACGCCTTAATACTCCTAATAACACCTTACATCACCGTACGAAACCTTAAAACTCCATAATAAACCTAATGAATCTGTACGAGTCCTTTGAACATCTTATAACAACTTAAGACATCTTAAGACTCTGTATGCCAAATTAGCAACATGAAAAGAACGTTAGTATAATTTAGGACGCCTTACAACTCATTAGAACACCTTACATCACCGTATGAAACCTTAAAACTCCATAATAAACCTAATGAATCCGTACGAGTTCTTTAAACATCGTACGACAACTTACAACATCTTAAGGATCTGTATGCCAAATTAGCAACATGAAAAGCACGTTAGTATAATTTAGAACGCCTTACAATTCCTAAGAACACCTTACATCACCGTACGAAACCTTAAAACTCCATAATAAACCTAATGAATCCGTACGAGTCCTTTAAACATCATACGACAACATAAGACATCTTAAGGCTCTGTATGCCAAATTAGCAACATGAAAAGCACGTTAGTATAATTTAGAACGCCTTACAACTCCTAAGAACACCTTACATCACCGTACGAAACCTTAAAACTCCATAATAAACCTAATGAATCTGTACGAGTCCTTTGAACATCGTATGACAACTTAAGACATCTTAAGACTCTGTATGCCAAATTAGCAACATGAAAAGAACGTTAGTATAATTTAGGACGCCTTACAACTCATTAGAACACCTTACATCACCGTATGAAACCTTAAAACTCCATAATAAACCTAATGAATCCGTACGACTCCTTTAAACATTGTACGACTACTTAAGACATCTTAAGGATCTATATGCCAAATTAGCAACATGAAAAGCACGTTAGTATAATTTAGGACGCCTTACAACTCATAAGAACACCTTACATCACCGTACGAAACCTTAAAACTCCATAATAAACCTAATGAATCCGTACGAATCCTTTAAACATCGTACGACAACTTAAGACATCTTAAGGCTCTGTTTGCCAAATTAGCAACATGAAATGCACGTTAGTATAATTTAGAACGCCTTACAACTCATAAGAACAACACCTTACATCAACGTACGAAACCTTAAAACTCCATAATAAACCTAATGAATCTGTACGAGTCCTTTGAACATCGTATGACAACTTAAGACATCTTAAGACTCTTATGCCAAATTAGCAACATGAAAAGAACGTTAGTATAATTTAGGACGCCTTACAACTCATTAGAACACCTTACATCACCGTATGAAACCTTAAAACTCCATAATAAACCTAATGAATCCGTACGACTCCTTTAAACATCGTACGACTACTTAAGACATCTTAAGGATCTGTATGCCAAATTAGTAACATGAAAAGCACGTTAGTATAATTTAGGACGCCTTACAACTCATAAGAACACCTTACATCACCGTACGAAACCTTAAAACTCCATAATAAACCTAATGAATCCGTACGAGTCCTTTAAACATCGTACGATAACTTAAGACATCTTAAGGCTCTGTATGCCAAATTAGCAACATGAAAAGCACGTTAGTATAATTTAGAACGCCTTACAACTCCTAAGAACACCTTACATCACCGTACGAAACCTTAAAACTCCATAATAAACCTAATGAATCCGTACGAGTCCTTTAAACATCGTACGACAACATAAGACATCTTAAGGCTCTGTATGCCAAATTAGCAACAAGAAAAGCACGTTAGTATAATTGAGAACGCCTTACAACTCATAAGAACACCTTACATCACCGTACGAAACCTTAAAACTCCATAATAAACCTAATGAATCTGTACGAGTCCTTTGAACATCGTATGACAACTTAAGACATCTTAAGCCTCTGTATGCCAAATTAGCAACATGAAAAGAACGTTAGTATAATTTAGGACGCCTTACGACTCCTCAGAACACCTTACATCACCGTATGAAACCTTAAAACTCCATAATAAATCTAATGAATCCGTACGAGTCCTTTATACATCGTACGACAACATAAGACATCTTAAGGCTCTGTATGCCAAATTAGCAACATGAAAAGCACGTTAGTATAATTTAGAACGCCTTAAAACTCCTAATAACACCTTAAAACACCGTACGAAAACTTAAAACTCCATAATAAACCTAATGAATCTGTACGAGTCCTTTGAACATCTTATAACAACTTAAGACATCTTAAGACTCTGTATGCCAAATTAGCAACATGAAAAGAACGTTAGTATAATTTAGGACGCCTTACAACTCATTAGAACACCTTACATCACCGTATGAAACCTTAAAACTCCATAATAAACCTAATGAATCCGTACGAGTTCTTTAAACATCGTACGACAACTTACAACATCTTAAGGATCTGTATGCCAAATTAGCAACATGAAAAGCACGTTAGTATAATTTAGGACGCCTTACAACTCATTAGAACACCTTACATCACCGTATGAAACCTTAAAACTCCATAATAAACCTAATGAATCCGTACGAGTCCTTTAAACATCGTACGATAACTTAAGACATCTTAAGGCTCTGTATGCCAAATTAGCAACATGAAAAGCACGTTAGTATAATTTAGAACGCCTTACAACTCCTAAGAACACCTTACATCACCGTATGAAACCTTAAAACTCCATAATAAACCTAATGAATCCGTACGAGTCCTTTAAACATCATACGACAACATAAGACATCTTAAGGCTCTGTATGCCAAATTAGCAACATGAAAAGCACGTTAGTATAATTTAGAACGCCTTACAACTCCTAAGAACACCTTACATCACGGTACGAAACCTTAAAACTCCATAATAAACCTAATGAATCTGTACGAGTCCTTTGAACATCGTATGACAACTTAAGACATCTTAAGACTCTGTATGCCAAATTAGCAACATGAAAAGAACGTTAGTATAATTTAGGACGCCTTACAACTCATTAGAACACCTTACATCACCGTATGAAACCTTAAAACTCCATAATAAACCTAATGAATCCGTACGACTCCTTTAAACATGGTACGACTACTTAAGACATCTTAAGGATCTATATGCCAAATTAGCAACATGAAAAGCACGTTAGTATAATTTAGGACGCCTTACAACTCATAAGAACACCTTACATCACCGTACGAAACCTTAAAACTCCATAATAAACCTAATGAATCCGTACGAGTCCTTTAAACATCGTACGATAACTTAAGACATCTTAAGGCTCTGTATGCCAAATTAACAACATGAAAAGCACGTTAGTATAATTTAGAACGCCTTACAACTCATAAGAACACCTTACATCACCGTACGAAACCTTAAAACTCCATAATAAACCTAATGAATCCTTACGAGTCCTTTAAACATCGTACGATAACTTAAGACATCTTAAGGCTCTGTATGCCAAATTAACAACATGAAAAGCACGTTAGTGTAATTTAGAACGCCTTACAACTCATAAGAACACCTTACATCATCGTACGAAACCTTAAAACTCCATAATAAACCTAATGAATCCGTACGAGTCCTTTAAACATCGTACGACAACATAAGACATCTTAAGGCTCTGTATGCCAAATTAGCAACATGAAAAGCACGTTAGTATAATTTAGAACGCCTTACAAATCCTAAGAACACCTTAATCACCGTACGAAACCTTAAAACTCCATAATAAACCTATTGTATTCGTACGAGTCGTTTGATCATCGTACGACAACTTAGGACATCTTACGACTCTTTATGCCACATTAGCAACTCGAAAAGAACGTTAGTAAAATTTAAGACGCCTTACAACTGCTAAGGACACCTTACATCGCCGTACGAAACCTTAAAAGTCCATAATAAACCTAATGAATCCGTACGAGTCCTTTAAACATCGTACGACAACTTAAGACATCTTAAGGCTCTGTTTGCCAAATTAGCAACATGAAATGCACGTTAGTATAATTTAGAACGCCTTACAACTCATAAGAACACCTTACATCACCGTACGAAACCTTAAAACTCCATAATAAACCTAATGAATCTATACGAGTCCATTGAACATCGTATGACAACTTAAGACATCTTAAGACTCTGTATGCCAAATTAGCAACATGAAAAGAACGTTAGTATAATTTAGGACGCCTTACAACTCGTTAGAACACCTTACATCACCGTATGAAACCTTAAAACTTTATAATAAACCTAATGAATCCGTACGAGTCCTTTAAACATCGTACGACAACTTAAGACATCTTAAGGCTCTGTATGCCAAATTAGCAATATGAAAAGCACGTTAGAATAATTTCGAACGCCTTACAACTCCTAAGAACACCTTACATCACCATTCGAAACCTTAAAACTCCATAATAAACCTAAGGAAGTCGTACGAGTCCTTTAAACATCGTACGACAACTTAAGACATCTTAAGGCTCTGTATGCCAAATTAGCAACATGAAAAGCACGTTAGTATAATTTAGGACGCCTTACAACTAGTAAGAACACCTTACATCACCGTACAAAACCTTAAAACTCCATAATAAACCTAATGAATCTATACGAGTCCATTGAACATCGTATGAAAACTTAAGACATCTTAAGACTCTGTATGCCAAATTAGCAACATGAAAAGAACGTTAGTATAATTTAGGACGCCTTACAACTCGTTAGAACACCTTACATCACCGTATGAAACCTTAAAACTTTATAATAAACCTAATGAATCCGTACGAGTCCTTTAAACATCGTACGACAACTTAAGACATCTTAAGGCTCTGTATGCCAAATTAGCAATATGAAAAGCACGTTAGAATAATTTCGAACGCCTTACAACTCCTAAGAACACCTTACATCACCATTCGAAACCTTAAAACTCCTTAATAAACCTAAGGAAGTCGTACGAGTCCTTTAAACATCGTACGACAACTTAAGACATCTTAAGACTCTGTATGCCAAATTAGCAACATGAAAAGCACGTTAGTATAATTTAGGACGCCTTACAACTAGTAAGAACACCTTACATCACCGTACAAAACCTTAAAACTCCATAATAAACCCAATGAATCCGTACGAGTCCTTTAAACATCGTATGACAACTTAAGACATCTTAAGGCTCTGTATGCCAAATTAGCCACATGAAAAGCACGTTAGTATAATTTAGAACGCCTTACAACTCCTAAGAACACCTTACATCACCGTACGAAACCTTAAAACTCCATAATAAACATATTGTATTCGTACGAGTCGTTTGATAATCTTACGACAACATAGGACATCTTACGACTCTTTATGCCACATTAGCAACTCGAAAAGAACGTTAGTAAAATGCAAGACGCCTTACAACTCCTAAGGACACCTTACATTGCCGTACGAAACCTTAAAACTCCATAATAAACCTAATGAAGTCGTACGAGTCCTTTAAACATCGTAGGACAACTTAAGACATCTTAAGGCTCTGTATGCCAAATTAGCAACATGAAAAGCACGTTAGTATAATTTAGGACGCCTTACAACTCATTAAAACACCTTACATCACCGTACAAAAACTTAAAACTCCATAATAAACCCAATGAATCCATACGAGTCCTTTAAACATCGTACGACAACTTAAGACATCTTAAGGCTCTGTATGCCAAATTAGCAATATGAAAAGCACGTTAGAATAATTTCGAACGCCTTACAACTCCTAAGAACACCTTACATCACCATTCGAAACCTTAAAACTCCATAATAAACCTAATGAAGTCGTACGAGTCCTTTAAACATCGTACGACAACTTAAGACATCTTAAGGCTCTGTATGCCAAATTAGCAACATGAAAAGCACGTTAGTATAATTTAGAACGCCTTACAACTCATAAGAACACCTTACATCACCGTACGAAACCTTAAAACTCCATAATAAACCTAATGAATCTATACGAGTCCATTGATCATCGTATGACAACTTAAGACAACTTAAGACTCTGTATGCCAAATTAGCAACATGAAAAGAACGTTAGTATAATTTAGGACGCCTTACAACTCGTTAGAACACCTTACATCACCGTATGAAACCTTAAAACTTTATAATAAACCTAATGAATCCGTACGAGTCCTTTAAACATCGTACGACAACTTAAGACATCTTAAGGCTCTGTATGCCAAATTAGCAATATGAAAAGCACGTTAGAATAATTTCGAACGCCTTACAACTCCTAAGAACACCTTACATCACCATTCGAAACCATAAAACTCCATAATAAACCTAAGGAAGTCGTACGAGTCCTTTAAACATCGTACGACAACTTAAGACATCTTAAGGCTCTGTATGCCAAATTAGCAACATGAAAAGCACGTTAGTATAATTTAGGACGCCTTACAACTAGTAAGAACACCTTACATCACAGTACAAAACCTTAAAACTCCATAATAAACCCAATGAATCCGTACAAGTCCTTTAAACATCGTATGACAAGTTAAGACATCTTAAGGCTCTGTATGCCAAATTAGCCACATGAAAAGCACGTTAGTATAATTTAGAACGCCTTACAACTCCTAAGAACACCTTACATCACCGTATGAAACCTTAAAACTCCATAATAAACCTATTGTATTCGTACGAGTCGTTTGAACATCGTACGACAACTTAGGACATCTTACGACTCTTTATGCCACATTAGCAACTCGAAAAGAACGTTAGTAAAATGCAAGACGCCTTACAACTCCTAAGGACACCTTACATTGCCGTACGAAACCTTAAAACTCCATAATAAACCTAATGAAGTCGTACGAGTCCTTTAAACATCGTAGGACAACTTAAGACATCTTAAGGCTCTGTATGCCAAATTAGCAACATGAAAAGAACGTTAGTATAATTTAGGACGCCTTACAACTCATTAAAACACCTTACATCACCGTACAAAACCATAAAACAACATAATAAACCCAATGAATCCATACGAGTCCTTTAAACATCGTACGACAACTTAAGACTTCTTAAGGCTCTGTATGCCAAATTAGCAATATGAAAAGCACGTTAGAATAATTTCGAACGCCTTACAACTCCTATGAACACCTTACATCACCATTCGAAACCTTAAAACTCCATAATAAACCTAATGAAGTCGTACGAGTCCTTTAAACATCGTACGACAACTTAAGACATCTTAAGGCTCTGTATGCCAAATTAGCAACATGAAAAGCACGTTAGTATAATTTAGAACGCCTTACAACTCATAAGAACACCTTACATCACCGTACGAAACCTTAAAACTCCATAATAAACCTAATGAATCTATACGAGTCCATTGAACATCGTATGACAACTTAAGACATCTTAAGACTCTGTATGCCAAATTAGCAACATGAAAAGAACGTTAGTATAATTTAGGACGCCTTACAACTCGTTAGAACACCTTACATCACCGTATGAAACCTTAAAACTTTATAATAAACCTAATGAATCCGTACGAGTCCTTTAAACATCGTACGACAACTTAAGACATCTTAAGGCTCTGTATGCCAAATTAGCAATATGAAAAGCACGTTAGAATAATTTCGAACGCCTTACAACTCCTAAGAACACCTTACATCACCATTCGAAACCTTAAAACTCCATAATAAACCTAAGGAAGTCGTACGAGTCCTTTAAACATCGTACGACAACTTAAGACATCTTAAGGCTCTGTATGCCAAATTAGCAACATGAAAAGCACGTTAGTATAATTTAGGACGCCTTACAACTAGTAAGAACACCTTACATCACCGTACAAAACCTTAAAACTCCATAATAAACACAATGAATCCGTACGAGTCCTTTAAACATCGTATGACAACTTAAGACATCTTAAGGCTCTGTATGCCAAATTAGCCACATGAAAAGCACGTTAGTATAATTTAGAACGCCTTACAACTCCTAAGAACACCTTACATCACCGTACGAAACCTTAAAACTCTATAATAAACCTATTGTATTCGTACGAGTCGTTTGATCATCGTACGACAACTTAGGACATCTTACGACTCTTTATGCCACATTAGCAACTCGAAAAGAACGTTAGTAAAATGCAAGACGCCTTACAACTCCTAAGGACACCTTACATTGCCGTACGAAACCTTAAAACTCCATAATAAACCTAATGAAGTCGTACGAGTCCTTTAAACATCGTAGGACGTCATAAGGCATCTTAAGGCTCTGTATGCCAAATTAGCAACATGAAAAGCACGTTAGTATAATTTAGGACGCCTTACAACTCATTAAAACACCTTACATCACGGTACAAAACCTTAAAACTCCATAATAAACCCAATGAATCCATACAAGTCCTTTAAACATCGTACGACCACTTAAGACATCTTAAGGCTCTGTATGCCAAATTAGCAATATGAAAAGCACGTTAGAATAATTTCGAACGCCTTACAACTCCTAAGAACACCTTACATCACCATTCGAAACCTTAAAACTCCATAATAAACCTAATGAAGTCGTACGAGTCCTTTAAACATCGTACGACAACTTAAGACATCTTAAGGCTCTGTATGCCAAATTAGCAACATGAAAAGCACGTTAGTATAATTTAGGACGCCTTACAACTCATAAGAACACCATACATCACCGTACAAAACCTTAAAACTCCATAATAAACCCTATGAATCCGTACGAGTCCTTTAAACATCGTATGACAACTTAAGACATCTTAAGGCTCTGTATGCCAAATTAGCCACATGAAAAGCACGTTAGTATATTTTAGAACGCCTTAGAACTCCTAAGAACACCTTACATCACCGTACGAAACCTTAAAACTCCATAATAAACCTATTGTATTCGTACGAGTCGTTTGATCATCGTACGACAACTTAGGACATCTTACGACTCTTTATGCCACATTAGCAACTCGAAAAGAACGTTAGTAAAATGCAAGACGCCTTACAATTCCAAAGGACACCTTACATTGCCGTACGAAACCTTAAAACTCCATAATAAACCTAGCTAATGAAGTCGTACGAGTCCTTAAAACATCGTATGACAACTTAAGACATCTTAAGGCTCTGTATGCTAAATTTGCCACATGAAAAGCACGTTAGTATAATTTAGAACGCCTTACAACTCCTAAGAACACCTTACATCATCGTACGAAACCTTAAAACTCCATAATAAACCTATTGTATTCGTACGAGTCGTTTGATCATCGTACGACAACTTAGGACATCTTACGACTCTTTATGCCACATTAGCAACTCGAAAAGAACGTTAGTAAAATGCAAGACGCCTTACAACTCTTAAGGACACCTTACATTGCCGTACGAAACTTTAAAACTCCATAATAAACCTAATGAAGTCGTACGAGTCCTTTAAACATCGTACGACAACATAAGACATCTTAAGACTCTGTATGCCAAATTAGCAACATGAAAAGAGCGTTAGTATAATTTAGGACGCCTTACAACTCGTTAGAACACCTTACATCAACGTATGAAACCTTAAAACTCTATAATAAACCTAATGAATCCGTACGAGTCCTTTAAACATCGTACGACGCCTTAAGACATCTTAAGGCTCTGTATGCCAAATTAGCAATATGAAAAGCACGTTAGAATAATTTCGAACGCCTTACAACTCCTAAGAACACCTTACATCACCATTCGAAACCTTAAAACTCCATAATAAACCTAATGAAGTCGTACGAGTCCTTTAAACATCGTACGACAACTTAAGACATCTGAAGGCTCTGTATGCCAAATTAGCAACATGAAAAGCACGTTAGTATAATTTAGGACGCCTTACAACTCATAAGAACACCATACATCACCGTACAAAACCTTAAAACTCCATAATAAACCCTATGAATCCGTACGAGTCCTTTAAACATCGTATGACAACTTAAGACATCTTAAGGCTCTGTATGCCAAATTAGCCACATGAAAAGCACGTTAGTATATTTTAGAACGCCTTAGAACTCCTAAGAACACCTTACATCACCGTACGAAACCTTAAAACTCCATAATAAACCTATTGTATTCGTACGAGTCGTTTGATCATCGTACGACAACTTAGGACATCTTACGACTCTTTATGCCACATTAGCAACTCGAAAAGAACGTTAGTAAAATGCAAGACGCCTTACAATTCCAAAGGACACCTTACATTGCCGTACGAAACCTTAAAACTCCATAATAAACCTAGCTAATGAAGTCGTACAAGTCCTTTAAACATCGTATGACAACTTAAGACATCTTAAGGCTCTGTATGCTAAATTTGCCACATGAAAAGCACGTTAGTATAATTTAGAACGCCTTACAACTCCTAAGAACAGCTTACATCATCGTACGAAACCTTAAAACTCCATAATAAACCTATTGTATTCGTACGAGTCGTTTGATCATCGTACGACAACTTAGGACATCTTACGACTCTTTATGCCACATTAGCAACTCGAAAAGAACGTTAGTAAAATGCAAGACGCCTTACAACTCTTAAGGACACCTTACATTGCCGTACGAAACTTTAAAACTCCATAATAAACCTAATGAAGTCGTACGAGTCCTTTAAACATCGTACGACAACTTAAGACATCTTAAGACTCTGTATGCCAAATTAGCAACATGAAAAGAGCGTTAGTATAATTTAGGACGCCTTACAACTCGTTAGAACACCTTACATCAACGTATGAAACCTTAAAACTCTATAATAAACCTAATGAATCCGTAGGAGTCCTTTAAACATCGTACGACAACTTAAGACATCTTAAGGCTCTGTATGCCAAATTAGCAATATGAAAAGCACGTTAGAATAATTTCGAACGCCTTACAACTCCTAAGAACACCTTACATCACCATTCGAAACCTTAAAACTCCATAATAAACCTAAGGAAGTCGTACGAGTCCTTTAAACATCGTACGACAACTTAAGACATCTTAAGGCTCTCTATGCCAAATTAGCAACATGAAAAGCACGTTAGTATAATTTAGGACGCCTTACAACTAGTAAGAACACCTTACATCACCGTACAAAACCTTAAAACTCCATAATAAACCCAATGAATCCGTACGAGTCCTTTAAACATCGTATGACAACTTAAGACATCTTAAGGCTCTGTATGCCAAATTAGCCACATGAAAAGCACGTTAGTATAATTTAGAACGCCTTACAACTCCAAAGAACACCTTACATCACCGTACGAAACCTTAAAACTCCATAATAAACCTATTGTATTCATACGAGTCGTTTGATCATCGTACGACAACTTAGGACATCTTACGACTCTTTATGCCACATTAGCAACTCGAAAAGAACGTTAGTAAAATGCAAGACGCCTTACAAATCCTAAGGACACCTTACATTGCCGTACGAAACCTTAAAACTCCATAATAAACCTAATGAAGTCGTACGAGTCCTTTAAACATCGTAGGACAACTAAAGACATCTTAAGGCTCTGTATGTCAAATTAGCAACATGAAAAGCACGTTAGTATAATTTAGGACGCCTTACAATTCATTAAAACACCTTCAATCACGGTACAAAACCTTAAACTCCATAATAAACCCAATGAATCCATACGAGTCCTTTAAACATCGTACGACAACTTCAGACATCTGAAGGCTCTGTATGCCAAATTAGCAACATGAAAAGCACGTTAGTATAATTTAGGACGCCTTACAACTCATAAGAACACCATACATCATCGTACAAAACCTTAAAACTCCATAATAAACCCAATGAATCCGTACGAGTCCTTTAAACATCGTATGACAACTTAAGACATCTTAAGGCTCTGTATGCCAAATTAGCCACATGAAAAGCACGTTAGTATAATTTAGAACGCCTTACAACTCCTAAGAACACCTTACATCACCGTACGAAACCTTAAAACTCCATAATAAACCTATTGTATTCGTACGAGTCGTTTGATCATTGTACGACAACTTAGGACATCTTACGACTCTTTATGCCACATTAGCAACTCGAAAAGAACGTTAGTAAAATGCAAGACGCCTTACAACTCCTAAGGACACCTTACATTGCCGTACGAAACCTTAAAACTCCATAATAAACCTAATGAAGTCGTACGAGTCCTTTAAACATCGTAGGACAACTTAAGGCATCTTAAGGCTCTGTATGCCAAATTAGCAACATGAAAAGCACGTTAGTATAATTTAGGACGCCTTACAACTCATTAAAACACCTTACATCACGGTACAAAACCTTAAAACTCCATAATAAACCCAATGAATCCATACAAGTCCTTTAAACATCGTACGACAACTTAAGACATCTTAAGGCTCTGTATGCCAAATTAGCAATATGAAAAGCACGTTAGAATAATTTCGAACGCCTTACAACTCCTAAGAACACCTTACATCACCATTCGAAACCTTAAAACTCCATAATAAACCTAATGAAGTCGTACGAGTCCTTTAAACATCGTACGACAACTTAAGACATCTGAAGGCTCTGTATGCCAAATTAGCAACATGAAAAGCACGTTAGTATAATTTAGGACGCCTTACAACTCATAAGAACACCATACATCACCGTACAAAACCTTAAAACTCCATAATAAACCCTATGAATCCGTACGAGTCCTTTAAACATCGTATGACAACTTAAGACATCTTAAGGCTCTGTATGCCAAATTAGCCACATGAAAAGCACGTTAGTATAATTTAGAACGCCTTAGAACTCCTAAGAACACCTTACATCACCGTACGAAACCTTAAAACTCCATAATAAACCTATTGTATTCGTACGAGTCGTTTGATCATCGTACGACAACTTAGGACATCTTACGACTCTTTATGCCACATTAGCAACTCGAAAAGAACGTTAGTAAAATGCAAGACGCCTTACAACTCCAAAGGACACCTTACATTGCCGTACGAAACCTTAAAACTCCATAATAAACCTAGCTAATGAAGTCGTACGAGTCCTTTAAACATCGTATGACAACTTAAGACATCTTAAGGCTCTGTATGCCAAATTAGCCACATGAAAAGCACGTTAGTATAATTTAGAACGCCTTACAACTCCTAAGAACACCTTACATCATCGTACGAAACCTTAAAACTCCATAATAAACCTATTGTATTCGTACGAGTCGTTTGATCATCGTACGACAACTTAGGACATCTTACGACTCTTTATGCCACATTAGCAACTCGAAAAGAACGTTAGTAAAATGCAAGACGCCTTACAACTCCTAAGGACACCTTACATTGCCGTACGAAACTTTAAAACTCCATAATAAACCTAATGAAGTCGTACGAGTCCTTTAAACATCGTACGACATCTTAAGACTCTGTATGCCAAATTAGCAACATGAAAAGAGCGTTAGTATAATTTAGGACGCCTTACAACTCGTTAGAACACCTTACATCAACGTATGAAACCTTAAAACTCTATAATAAACCTAATGAATCCGTACGAGTCCTTTAAACATCGTACGACAACTTAAGACATCTTAAGGCTCTGTATGCCAAATTAGCAATATGAAAAGCACGTTAGAATAATTTCGAACGCCTTACAACTTCTAAGAACACCTTACATCACCATTCGAAACCTTAAAACTCCATAATAAACCTAAGGAAGTCGTACGAGTCCTTTAAACATCGTACGACAACTTAAGACATCTTAAGGCTCTCTATGCCAAATTAGCAACATGAAAAGCACGTTAGTATAATTTAGGACGCCTTACAACTAGTAAGAACACCTTACATCACCGTACAAAACCTTAAAACTCCATAATAAACCCAATGAATCCGTACGAGTCCTTTAAACATCGTATGACAACTTAAGACATCTTAAGGCTCTGTATGCCAAATTAGCCACATGAAAAGCACGTTAGTATAATTTAGAACGCCTTACAACTCCAAAGAACACCTTACATCACCGTACGAAACCTTAAAACTCCATAATAAACCTATTGTATTCATACGAGTCGTTTGATCATCGTACGACAACTTAGGACATCTTACGACTCTTTATGCCACATTAGCAACTCGAAAAGAACCTTAGTAAAATGCAAGACGCCTTACAAATCCTAAGGACACCTTACATTGCCGTACGAAACCTTAAAACTCCATAATAAACCTAATGAAGTCGTACGAGTCCTTTAAACATCGTAGGACAACTAAAGACATCTTAAGGCTCTGTATGTCAAATTAGCAACATGAAAAGCACGTTAGTATAATTTAGGACGCCTTACAATTCATTAAAACACCTTCAATCACGGTACAAAACCTTAAACTCCATAATAAACCCAATGAATCCATACGAGTCCTTTAAACATCGTACGACAACTTCAGACATCTGAAGGCTCTGTATGCCAAATTAGCAACATGAAAAGCACGTTAGTATAATTTAGGACGCCTTACAACTCATAAGAACACCATACATCATCGTACAAAACCTTAAAACTCCATAATAAACCCAATGAATCCGTACGAGTCCTTTAAACATCGTATGACAACTTAAGACATCTTAAGGCTCTGTATGCCAAATTAGCCACATGAAAAGCACGTTAGTATAATTTAGAACGCCTTACAACTCCTAAGAACACCTTACATCACCGTACGAAACCTTAAAACTCCATAATAAACCTATTGTATTCGTACGAGTCGTTTGATCATTGTACGACAACTTAGGACATCTTACGACTCTTTATGCCACATTAGCAACTCGAAAAGAACGTTAGTAAAATGCAAGACGCCTTACAACTCCTAAGGACACCTTACATTGCCGTACGAAACCTTAAAACTCCATAATAAACCTAATGAAGTCGTACGAGTCCTTTAAACATCGTAGGACAACTTAAGGCATCTTAAGGCTCTGTATGCCAAATTAGCAACATGAAAAGCACGTTAGTATAATTTAGGACGCCTTACAACTCATTAAAACACCTTACATCACGGTACAAAACCTTAAAACTCCATAATAAACCCAATGAATCCATACAAGTCCTTTAAACATCGTACGACAACTTAAGACATCTTAAGGCTCTGTATGCCAAATTAGCAATATGAAAAGCACGTTAGAATAATTTCGAACGCCTTACAACTCCTAAGAACACCTTACATCACCATTCGAAACCTTAAAACTCCATAATAAACCTAATGAAGTCGTACGAGTCCTTTAAACATCGTACGACAACTTAAGACATCTGAAGGCTCTGTATGCCAAATTAGCAACATGAAAAGCACGTTAGTATAATTTAGGACGCCTTACAACTCATAAGAACACCATACATCACCGTACAAAACCTTAAAACTCCATAATAAACCCTATGAATCCGTACGAGTCCTTTAAACATCGTATGACAACTTAAGACATCTTAAGGCTCTGTATGCCAAATTAGCCACATGAAAAGCACGTTAGTATAATTTAGAACGCCTTAGAACTCCTAAGAACACCTTACATCACCGTACGAAACCTTAAAACTCCATAATAAACCTATTGTATTCGTACGAGTCGTTTGATCATCGTACGACAACTTAGGACATCTTACGACTCTTTATGCCACATTAGCAACTCGAAAAGAACGTTAGTAAAATGCAAGACGCCTTACAACTCCAAAGGACACCTTACATTGCCGTACGAAACCTTAAAACTCCATAATAAACCTAGCTAATGAAGTCGTACGAGTCCTTTAAACATCGTATGACAACTTAAGACATCTTAAGGCTCTGTATGCCAAATTAGCCACATGAAAAGCACGTTAGTATAATTTAGAACGCCTTACAACTCCTAAGAACACCTTACATCATCGTACGAAACCTTAAAACTCCATAATAAACCTATTGTATTCGTACGAGTCGTTTGATCATCGTACGACAACTTAGGACATCTTACGACTCTTTATGCCACATTAGCAACTCGAAAAGAACGTTAGTAAAATGCAAGACGCCTTACAACTCCTAAGGACACCTTACATTGCCGTACGAAACTTTAAAACTCCATAATAAACCTAATGAAGTCGTACGAGTCCTTTAAACATCGTACGACATCTTAAGACTCTGTATGCCAAATTAGCAACATGAAAAGAGCGTTAGTATAATTTAGGACGCCTTACAACTCGTTAGAACACCTTACATCAACGTATGAAACCTTAAAACTCTATAATAAACCTAATGAATCCGTACGAGTCCTTTAAACATCGTACGACAACTTAAGACATCTTAAGGCTCTGTATGCCAAATTAGCAATATGAAAAGCACGTTAGAATAATTTCGAACGCCTTACAACTTCTAAGAACACCTTACATCACCATTCGAAACCTTAAAACTCCATAATAAACCTAAGGAAGTCGTACGAGTCCTTTAAACATCGTACGACAACTTAAGACATCTTAAGGCTCTCTATGCCAAATTAGCAACATGAAAAGCACGTTAGTATAATTTAGGACGCCTTACAACTAGTAAGAACACCTTACATCACCGTACAAAACCTTAAAACTCCATAATAAACCCACTGAATCCGTACGAGTCCTTTAAACATCGTATGACAACTTAAGACATCTTAAGGCTCTGTATGCCAAATTAGCCACATGAAAAGCACGTTAGTATAATTTAGAACGCCTTACAACTCCTAAGAACACCTTACATCACCGTACGAAACCTTAAAACTCCATAATAAACCTATTGTATTCATACGAGTCGTTTGATCATCGTACGACAACTTAGGACATCTTACGACTCTTTATGCCACATTAGCAACTCGAAAAGAACGTTAGTAAAATGCAAGACGCCTTACAAATCCTAAGGACACCTTACATTGCCGTACGAAACCATAAAACTCCATAATAAACCTAATGAAGTCGTACGAGTCCTTTAAACATCGTAGGACAACTAAAGACATCTTAAGGCTCTGTATGTCAAATTAGCAACATGAAAAGCACGTTAGTGTAATTTAGGACGCCTTACAATTCATTAAAACACCTTCAATCACGGTACAAAACCTTAAACTCCATAATAAACCCAATGAATCCATACGAGTCCTTTAAACATCGTACGACAACTTCAGACATCTTAAGGCTCTGTATGCCAAATTAGCAATATGAAAAGCACGTTAGAATAATTTCGAACCCCTTACAACTCCTAAGAACACCTTACATCACCATTCGAAACCTTAAAACTCCATAATAAACCTAATGAAGTCGTACGAGTCCTTTAAACATCGTACGACAACTTAAGACATCTGAAGGCTCTGTATGCCAAATTAGCAACATGAAAAGCACGTTAGTATAATTTAGGACGCCTTACAACTCATAAGAACACCATACATCACCGTACAAAACCTTAAAACTCCATAATAAACCCTATGAATCCGTACGAGTCCTTTAAACATCGTATGACAACTTAAGACATCTTAAGGCTCTGTATGCCAAATTAGCCACATGAAAAGCACGTTAGTATAATTTAGAACGCCTTAGAACTCCTAAGAACACCTTACATCACCGTACGAAACCTTAAAACTCCATAATAAACCTATTGTATTCGTACGAGTCGTTTGATCATCGTACGACAACTTAGGACATCTTACGACTCTTTATGCCACATTAGCAACTCGAAAAGAACGTTAGTAAAATGCAAGACGCCTTACAACTCCAAAGGACACCTTACATTGCCGTACGAAACCTTAAAACTCCATAATAAACCTATCTAATGAAGTCGTACGAGTCCTTTAAACATCGTATGACAACTTAAGACATCTTAAGGCTCTGTATGCCAAATTAGCCACATGAAAAGCACGTTAGTATAATTTAGAACGCCTTACAACTCCTAAGAACACCTTACATCATCGTACGAAACCTTAAAACTCCATAATAAACCTATTGTATTCGTACGAGTCGTTTGATCATCGTACGACAACTTAGGACATCTTACGACTCTTTATGCCACATTAGCAACTCGAAAAGAACGTTAGTAAAATGCAAGACGCCTTACAACTCCTAAGGACACCTTACATTGCCGTACGAAACTTTAAAACTCCATAATAAACCTAATGAAGTCGTACGAGTCCTTTAAACATCGTACGACAACTTAAGACATCTTAAGACTCTGTATGCCAAATTAGCAACATGAAAAGAGCGTTAGTATAATTTAGGACGCCTTACAACTCGTTAGAACACCTTACATCAACGTATGAAACCTTAAAACTCTATAATAAACCTAATGAATCCGTACGAGTCCTTTAAACATCGTACGACAACTTAAGACATCTTAAGGCTCTGTATGCCAAATTAGCAATATGAAAAGCACGTTAGAATAATTTCGAACGCCTTACAACTCCTAAGAACACCTTACATCACCATTCGAAACCTTAAAACTCCATAATAAACCTAAGGAAGTCGTACGAGTCCTTTAAACATCGTACGACAACTTAAGACATCTTAAGGCTCTCTATGCCAAATTAGCAACATGAAAAGCACGTTAGTATAATTTAGGACGCCTTACAACTAGTAAGAACACCTTACATCACCGTACAAAACCTTAAAACTCCATAATAAACCCAATGAATCCGTACGAGTCCTTTAAACATCGTATGACAACTTAAAACATCTTAAGGCTCTGTATGCCAAATTAGCCACATGAAAAGCACGTTAGTATAATTTAGAACGCCTTACAACTCCTAAGAACACCTTACATCACCGTACGAAACCTTAAAACTCCATAATAAACCTATTGTATTCATACGAGTCGTTTGATCATCGTACGACAACTTAGGACATCTTACGACTCTTTATGCCACATTAGCAACTCGAAAAGAACGTTAGTAAAATGCAAGACGCCTTACAAATCCTAAGGACACCTTACATTGCCGTACGAAACCTTAAAACTCCATAATAAACCTAATGAAGTCGTACGAGTCCTTTAAACATCGTAGGACAACTAAAGACATCTTAAGGCTCTGTATGTCAAATTAGCAACATGAAAAGCACGTTAGTATAATTTTGGACGCCTTACAATTCATTAAAACACCTTCAATCACGGTACAAAACCTTAAACTCCATAATAAACCCAATGAATCCATACGAGTCCTTTAAACATCGTACGACAACTTCAGACATCTTAAGGCTCTGTATGCCAAATTAGCAATATGAAAAGCACGTTAGAATAATTTCGAACGCCTTACAACTCCTAAGAACACCTTACATCACCATTCGAAACCTTAAAACTCCATAATAAACCTAATGAAGTCGTACGAGTCCTTTAAACATCGTACGACAACTTAAGTCATCTGAAGGCTCTGTATGCCAAATTAGCAACATGAAAAGCACGTTAGTATAATTTAGGACGCCTTACAACTCATAAGAACACCATACATCACCGTACAAAACCTTAAAACTCCATAATAAACCCTATGAATCCGTACGAGTCCTTAAAACATCGTATGACAACTTAAGACATCTTAAGGCTCTGTATGCCAAATTAGCCACATGAAAAGCACGTTAGTATAATTTAGAACGCCTTAGAACTCCTAAGAACACCTTACATCACCGTACGAAACCTTAAAACTCCATAATAAACCTATTGTATTCGTACGAGTCGTTTGATCATCGTACGGCAACTTAGGACATCTTACGACTCTTTATGCCACATTAGCAACTCGAAAAGAACGTTAGTAAAATGCAAGACGCCTTACAACTCCAAAGGACACCTTACATTGCCGTACGAAACCTTAAAACTCCATAATAAACCTAGCTAATGAAGTCGTACGAGTCCTTTAAACATCGTACGACAACTTAAGACATCTTAAGGCTCTGTATGCCAAATTAGCAATATGAAAAGCACGTTAGAATAATTTCGAACGCCTTACAACTCCTAAGAACACCTTACATCACCATTCGAAACCTTAAAACTCTATAATAAACCTAAGGAAGTCGTACGAGTCCTTTAAACATCGTACGACAACTTAAGACATCTTAAGGCTCTCTATGCCAAATTAGCAACATGAAAAGCACGTTAGTATAATTTAGGACGCCTTACAACTAGTAAGAACACCTTACATCACCGTACAAAACCTTAAAACCCCATAATAAACCCAATGAATCCGTACGAGTCCTTTAAACATCGTATGACAACTTAAGACATCTTAAGGCTCTGTATGCCAAATTAGCCACATGAAAAGCACGTTAGTATAATTTAGAACGCCTTACAACTCCTAAGAACACCTTACATCACCGTACGAAACCTTAAAACTCCATAATAAACCTATTGTATTCGTACGAGTCGTTTGATCATCGTACGACAACTTAGGACATCTTACGACTCTTTATGCCACATTAGCAACTCGAAAAGAACGTTAGTAAAACTTCATAATAAACCCAATGAATCCATACGAGTCCTTTAAACATCGTACGACATCTTAAGACATCTTAAGGCTCTGTATGCCAAATTAGCAATATGAAAAGCACGTTAGAATAATTTCGAACGCCTTACAACTCCTAAGAACACCTTACATCACCATTCGAAACCTTAAAACTCCATAATAAACCTAATGAAGTCGTACGAGTCCTTTAAACATCGTACGACAACTTAAGACATCTTAAGGCTCTGTATGCCAAATTAGCAACATGAAAAGCACGTTAGTATAATTTAGGACGCCTTACAACTCATAAGAACACCATACATCACCGTACAAAACCTTAAAACTCCATAATAAACCTAATGAAGTCGTACGAGTCCTTTAAACATCGTATGACAACTTAAGACATCTTAAGGCTCTGTATGCCAAATTAGCCACATGAAAAGCACGTAAGTATAATTTAGAACGCCTTAGAACTCCTAAGAACACCTTACATCACCGTACGAAACCTTAAAACTCCATAATAAACCTATTGTATTCGTACGAGTCGTTTGATCATCGTACGACAACTTAGGACATCTTACGACTCTTTATGCCACATTAGCAACTCGAAAAGAACGTTAGTAAAATTTAAGACGCCTTACAACTCCAAAGGACACCTTACATTGCCGTACGAAACCTTAAAACTCCATAATAAACCTAATGAAGTCGTACGAGTCCTTTAAACATCGTATGACAACTTAAGACATCTTAAGGCTCTATATGCCAAATTAGCCACATGAAAAGCACGTTAGTATAATTTAGAACGCCTTACAACTCCTAAGAACACCTTACATCATCGTACGAAACCTTAAAACTCCATAATAAACCTATTGTATTCGTACGAGTCGTTTGATCATCGTACGAAAACTTAGGACATCTTACGACTCTTTATGCCACATTAGCAACTCGAAAAGAACGTTAGTAAAATGCAAGACGCCTTACAACTCCTAAGGACACCTTACATTGCCGTACGAAACTTTAAAACTCCATAATAAACCTAATGAAGTCGTACGAGTCCTTTAAACATCGTACGACAACTTAAGACATCTTAAGGCTCTGTATGCCAAATTAGCAACATGAAAAGCACGTTAGTATAATTTAGGACGCCTTACAACTCATTAAAACACCTTACATCACCGTACAAAACCTTAAAACTCCATAATAAACCCAATGAATCCGTAAGAGCCTTTAAACATCGTAAGACAACTTAAGACATCTTAAGGCTCTGTATGCCAAATTAGCCACATGAAAAGCACGTTAGTATAATTTAGAACGCCTTACAACTCCTAAGAACCCATTACATCACCGTACGAAACCTTAAAACTCCATAATAAACCTATTGTATTCGTACCAGTCGTTTGATCATCGTACGACAACTTAGGACATCTTACCACTCTTTATGCCACATTAGAAACTTGAAAAGAACGTTAGTATAATTTAGGACGCCTTACAACTCCTAAGAACACCTTACATCACCGTACAAAACCTTAAAACTCCATAATAAACCCAATGAATCCGTACGAGTCCTTTAAACATCGTATGACAACTTAAGACATCTTAAGTCTCTGTATGCCAAATTAGCCACATGAAAAGCACGTAAGTATAATTTAGAACGCCTTAGAACTCCTAAGAACACCTTACATCACCGTACGAAACCTTAAAACTCCATAATAAACCTATTGTATTCGTACGAGTCGTTTGATCATCGTACGACAACTTAGGACATCTTACGACTCTTTATGCCACATTAGCAACTCGAAAAGAACGTTAGTAAAATTTAAGACGCCTTACAACTCCAAAGGACACCTTACATTGCCGTACGAAACCTTAAAACTCCATAATAAACCTAATGAAGTCGTACGAGTCCTTTAAACATCGTATGACAACTTAAGACATCTTAAGGCTCTGTATGCCAAATTAGCCACATGAAAAGCACGTTAGTATAATTTAGAACGCCTTACAACTCCTAAGAACACCTTACATCATCGTACGAAACCTTAAAACTCCATAATAAACCTATTGTATTCGTACGAGTCGTTTGATCATCGTACGAAAACTTAGGACATCTTACGACTCTTTATGCCACATTAGCAACTCGAAAAGAACGTTAGTAAAATGCAAGACGCCTTACAACTCCTAAGGACACCTTACATTGCCGTACGAAACTTTAAAACTCCATAATAAACCTAATGAAGTCGTACGAGTCCTTTAAACATCGTACGACAACTTAAGACATCTTAAGGCTCTGTATGCCAAATTAGCAACATGAAAAGCACGTTAGTATAATTTAGGACGCCTTACAACTCATTAAAACACCTTACATCACCGTACAAAACCTTAAAACTCCATAATAAACCCAATGAATCTGTAAGAGCCTTTAAACATCGTAAGACAACTTAAGACATCTTAAGGCTCTGTATGCCAAATTAGCCACATGAAAAGCACGTTAGTATAATTTAGAACGCCTTACAACTCCTAAGAACCCATTACATCACCGTACGAAACCTTAAAACTCCATAATAAACCTATTGTATTCGTACCAGTCGTTTGATCATCGTACGACAACTTAGGACATCTTACCACTCTTTATGCCACATTAGAAACTTGAAAAGAACGTTAGTATAATTTAGGACGCCTTACAACTCCTAAGAACACCTTACATCACCGTACAAAACCTTAAAACTCCATAATAAACCCAATGAATCCGTACGAGTCCTTTAAACATCGTATGACAACTTAAGACATCTTAAGTCTCTGTATGCCAAATTAGCCACATGAAAAGCACGTAAGTATAATTTAGAACGCCTTAGAACTCCTAAGAACACCTTACATCACCGTACGAAACCTTAAAACTCCATAATAAACCTATTGTAATCGTACGAGTCGTTTGATCATCGTACGACAACTTAGGACATCTTACGACTCTTTATGCCACATTAGCAACTCGAAAAGAACGTTAGTAAAATTTAAGACGCCTTACAACTCCAAAGGACACCTTACATTGCCGTACGAAACCTTAAAACTCCATAATAAACCTAATGAAGTCGTACGAGTCCTTTAAACATCGTATGACAACTTAAGACATCTTAAGGCTCTGTATGCCAAATTAGCCACATGAAAAGCACGTTAGTATAATTTAGAACGCCTTACAACTCCTAAGAACACCTTACATCATCGTACGAAACCTTAAAACTCCATAATAAACCTATTGTATTCGTACGAGTCGTTTGATCATCGTACGAAAACTTAGGACATCTTACGACTCTTTATGCCACATTAGCAACTCGAAAAGAACGTTAGTAAAATGCAAGACGCCTTACAACTCCTAAGGACACCTTACATTGTCGTACGAAACTTTAAAACTCCATAATAAACCTAATGAAGTCGTACGAGTCCTTTAAACATCGTACGACAACTTAAGACATCTTAAGGCTCTGTATGCCAAATTAGCAACATGAAAAGCACGTTAGTATAATTTAGGACGCCTTACAACTCATTAAAACACCTTACATCACCGTACAAAACCTTAAAACTCCATAATAAACCCAATGAATCCGTAAGAGCCTTTAAACATCGTAAGACAACTTAAGACATCTTAGGGCTCTGTATGCCAAATTAGCCACATGAAAAGCACGTTAGTATAATTTAGAACGCCTTACAACTCCTAAGAACCCATTACATCACCGTACGAAACCTTAAAACTCCATAATAAACCTATTGTATTCGTACCAGTCGTTTGATCATCGTACGACAACTTAGGACATCTTACCACTCTTTATGCCACATTAGAAACTTGAAAAGAACGTTAGTATAATTTAGGACGCTTTACAACTCCTAAGAACACCTTACATCACCGTACAAAACCTTAAAACTCCATAATAAACCCAATGAATCCGTACGAGTCCTTTAAACATCGTATGACAACTTAAGACATCTTAAGTCTCTGTATGCCAAATTAGCCACATGAAAAGCACGTTAGTATAATTTCGGACGCCTTACAACTCATAAGAACACCTTACATCACCATACGAAACCTTAAACCTCTATAATAAACCTAATGAATCCGTACGAGTCCTTTAAACATCGTACGACAACTTAAGACATCTTAAGGCTCTGTATGCCAAATTAGCAATATGAAAATCATGTTAGAATAATTTCGAACGCCTTACAACTCCTAAGAACACCTTACATCACCATTCGAAACCTTAAAACTCCATAATAAACCTAATGAAGTCGTACGAGTCCTTTAAACATCGTACGACAACTTAAGACATCTTAAGGCTCTGTATGCCAAATTAGCAACATGAAAAGCACCTTAGTATAATTTAGGATGCCTTACAACTCATAAGAACACCTTACATCACCGTACAAAACCTTAAAACTCCATAATAAACCCTATGAATCCGTACGAGTCATTTAAACATCGTATGACAACTTAAGACATCTTAAGGCTCTGTATGCCAAATTAGCCACATGAAAAGCACGTTAGTATAATTTAGAACGCCTTAGAACACCTAAGAACACCTTACATCACCGTACGAAACCTTAAAACTCCATAATAAACCTATTGTATTCGTACGAGTCGTTTGATCATCGTACGATAACTTAGGACATCTTACGACTCTTTATGCCACATTAGTAACTCGAAAAGAACGTTAGTAAAATGCAAGACGCCTTACAACTCCAAAGGACACCTTACATTGACGTACGAAACCTTAAAACTCCATAATAAACCTAATGAAGTCGTACGAGTCCTTTAAACATCGTATGACAACTTAAGACATCTTAAGGCTCTGTATGCCAAATTAGCCACATGAAAAGCACGTTAGTATAATTTAGAACGCCTTACAACTCCTAAGAACACCTTACATCATCGTACGAAACCTTAAAACTCCATAGTAAACCTATTGTATTCGTACGAGTCGTTTGATCATCGTACGACAACTTAGGACATCTTACGACTCTTTATGCCACATTAGCAACTCGAAAAGAACGTTAGTAAAATGCAAGACGCCTTACAACTCCTAAGGACACCTTACATTGCCGTACGAAATCTTAAAACTCCATAATAAACCTAATGAAGTCGTACGAGTCCTTTAAACATCGTAGGACAACTTAAGACATCTTAAGGCTCTGTATGCCAAATTAGCAACATGAAAAGCACGTTAGTATAATTTAGGATGACTTACAACTCATTAAAACACCTTACATCACCGTACAAAACCTTAAAACTCCATAATAAACCCAATGAATCCATACGAGTACTTTAAACATCGTACGACAACTTAAGACATCTTAAGGCTCTGTATGCCAAATTAGCAATATGAAAAGCACGTTAGAATAATTTCGAACGCCTTACAACTCCTAAGAACACCTTACATCACCATTCGAAACCTTAAAACTCCATAATAAACCTAATGAAGTCGTACGAGTCCTTTAAACATCGTACGACAACTTAAGACATCTTAAGGCTCTGTATGCCAAATTAGCAACATGAAAAGCACGTTAGTATAATTTAGGATGCCTTACAACTCATAAGAACACCATACATCATCGTACAAAACCTTAAAACTCCATAATAAACCCTATGAATCCGTACGAGTCCTTTAAACATCGTATGACATCTTAAGACATCTTAAGGCTCTGTATGCCAAATTAGCCACATGAAAAGCACGTTAGTATAATTTAGAACGCCTTAGAACTCCTAAGAACACCTTACATCACCGTACGAAACCTTAAAACTCCATAATAAACCTATTGTATTCGTACGAGTCGCTTGATCATCGTACGACAACTTAGGACATCTTACGACTCTTTATGCCACATTAGCAACTCGAAAAGAACGTTAGTAAAATGCAAGACGCCTTACAACTCCAAAGGACACCTTACATTGCCGTACGAAACCTTAAAACTCCATAATAAACCTAATGAAGTCGTACGAGTCCTATAAACATCGTATGACAACTTAAGACATCTTAAGGCTCTGTATGCCAAATTAGCCACATGAAAAGCACGTTAGTATAATTTAGAACGCCTTACAACTCCTAAGAACACCTTACATCATCGTACGAAACCTTAAAACTCCATAATAAACCTATTGTATTCGTACGAGTCGTTTGATCATCGTACGACAACTTAGGACATCTTACGACTCTTTATGCCACATTAGCAACTCGAAAAGAACGTTAGTAAAATGCAAGACGCCTTACAACTCCTAAGGACACCTTACATTGCCGTACGAAACTTTAAAACTCCATAATAAACCTAATGAAGTCGTACGAGTCCTTTAAACATCGTACGACAACTTAAGACATCTTAAGGCTCTGTATGCCAAATTAGCAACATGAAAAGCACGTTAGTATAATTTAGGACGCCTTACAACTCATTAAAACATCTTACATCACCGTACAAAACCTTAAAACTCCATAATAAACCCAATGAATCCGTACGAGTCCTTTAAACATCGTAAGACAACTTAAGACATCTTAAGGCTCTGTATGCCAAATTAGCCACATGAAAAGCACGTTAGTATAATTTAGAACGCCTTACAACTCCTAAGAACCCATTACATCACCGTACGAAACATTAAAACTCCATAATAAACCTATTGTATTCGTACCAGTCGTTTGATCATCGTACGACAACTTAGGACATCTTACGACTCTTTATGCCACATTAGAAACTTGAAAAGAACGTTAGTATAATTTAGGACGCCTTACAACTCCTAAGAACACCTTACATCACCGTACAAAACCTTAAAACTCCATAATAAACCCAATGAATCCGTACGAGTCCTTTAAACATCGTATGACAACTTAAGACATCTTAAGTCTCTGTATGCCAAATTAGCCACATGAAAAGCACGTTAGTATAATTTAGGACGCCTTAAAACTCATAAGAACACCTTACATCACCATACGAAACCTTAAACCTCTATAATAAACCTAATGAATCCGTACGAGTCCTTTAAACATCGTACGACAACTTAAGACATCTTAAGGCTCTGTATGCCAAATTAGCAATATGAAAATCATGTTAGAATAATTTCGAACGCCTTACAACTCCTAAGAACACCTTACATCACCATTCGAAACCTTAAAACTCCATAATAAACCTAATGAAGTCGTACGAGTCCTTTAAAAATCGTACGACAACTTAAGACATCTTAAGGCTCTGTATGCCAAATTAGCAACATGAAAAGCACGTTAGTATAATTTAGGACGCCTTACAACTCATAAGAACACCTTACATCACCGTACAAAACCTTAAAACTCCATAATAAACCCTATGAATCCGTACGAGTCCTTTAAACATCGTAAGACAACTTAAGACATCTTAAGGCTCTGTATGCCAAATTAGCCACATGAAAAGCACGTTAGTATAATTTAGAACGCCTTACAACTCCTAAGAACCCATTACATCACCGTACGAAACATTAAAACTCCATAATAAACCTATTGTATTCGTACCAGTCGTTTGATCATCGTACGGCAACTTAGGACATCTTACGACTCTTTATGCCACATTAGAAACTTGAAAAGAACGTTAGTATAATTTAGGACGCCTTACAACTCCTAAGAACACCTTACATCACCGTACAAAACCTTAAAACTCCATAATAAACCCAATGAATCCGTACGAGTCCTTTAAACATCGTATGACAACTTAAGACATCTTAAGTCTCTGTATGCCAAATTAGCCACATGAAAAGCACGTTAGTATAATTTAGGACGCCTTACAACTCATAAGAACACCTTACATCACCATACGAAACCTTAAACCTCTATAATAAACCTAATGAATCCGTACGAGTCCTTTAAACATCGTACGACAACTTAAGACATCTTAAGGCTCTGTATGCCAAATTAGCAATATGAAAATCATGTTAGAATAATTTCGAACGCCTTACAACTCCTAAGAACACCTTACATCACCATTCGAAACCTTAAAACTCCATAATAAACCTAATGAAGTCGTACGAGTCCTTTAAAAATCGTACGACAACTTAAGACATCTTAAGGCTCTGTATGCCAAATTAGCAACATGAAAAGCACGTTAGTATAATTTAGGACGCCTTACAACTCATAAGAACACCTTACATCACCGTACAAAACCTTAAAACTCCATAATAAACCCTATGAATCCGTACGAGTCCTTTAAACATCGTATGACAACTTAAGACATCTTAAGGCTCTGTATGCCAAATTAGCCACATGAAAAGCACGTTAGTATAATTTAGAACGCCTTAGAACTCCTAAGAACACCTTACATCACCGTACGAAACCTTAAAACTCCATAATAAACCTATTGTATTCGTACGAGTCGTTTGATCATCGTACGACAACTTAGGACATCTTACGACTCTTTATGCCACATTAGCAACTCGAAAAGAACGTTAGTAAAATGCAAGACGCCTTACAACTCCTAAGGACACCTTACATTGTCGTACGAAACTTTAAAACTCCATAATAAACCTAATGAAGTCGTACGAGTCCTTTAAACATCGTACGACAACTTAAGACATCTTAAGGCTCTGTATTCCAAATTAGCAACATGAAAAGCACGTTAGTATAATTTAGGACGCCTTACAACTCATTAAAACACCTTACATCACCGTACAAAACCTTAAAACTCCATAATAAACCCAATGAATCCGTACGAGTCCTTTAAACATCGTAAGACAACTTAAGACATCTTAAGGCTCTGTATGCCAAATTAGCCACATGAAAAGCACGTTAGTATAATTTAGAACGCCTTACAACTCCTAAGAACCCATTACATCACCGTACGAAACATTAAAACTCCATAATAAACCTATTGTATTCGTACCAGTCGTTTGATCATCGTACGACAACTTAGGACATCTTACGACTCTTTATGCCACATTAGCAACTCGAAAAGAACGTTAGTAAAATTTAAGACGCCTTACAACTCCAAAGGACACCTTACATTGCCGTACGAAACCTTAAAACTCCATAATAAACCTAATGAAGTCGTACGAGTCCTTTAAACATCGTATGACAACTTAAGACATCTTAAGGCTCTGTATGCCAAATTAGCCACATGAAAAGCACGTTAGTATAATTTAGAACGCCTTACAACTCCTAAGAACACCTTACATCATCGTACGAAACCTTAAAACTCCATAATAAACCTATTGTATTCGTACGAGTCGTTTGATCATCGTACGAAAACTTAGGACATCTTACGACTCTTTATGCCACATTAGCAACTCGAAAAGAACGTTAGTAAAATGCAAGACGCCTTACAACTCCTAAGGACACCTTACATTGTCGTACGAAACTTTAAAACTCCATAATAAACCTAATGAAGTCGTACGAGTCCTTTAAACATCGTACGACAACTTAAGACATCTTAAGGCTCTGTATGCCAAATTAGCAACATGAAAAGCACGTTAGTATAATTTAGGACGCCTTACAACTCATTAAAACACCTTACATCACCGTACAAAACCTTAAAACTCCATAATAAACCCAATGAATCCGTAAGAGCCTTTAAACATCGTAAGACAACTTAAGACATCTTAAGGCTCTGTATGCCAAATTAGCCACATGAAAAGCACGTTAGTATAATTTAGAACGCCTTACAACTCCTAAGAACCCATTACATCACCGTACGAAACCTTAAAACTCCATAATAAACCTATTGTATTCGTACCAGTCGTTTGATCATCGTACGACAACTTAGGACATCTTACCACTCTTTATGCCACATTAGAAACTTGAAAAGAACGTTAGTATAATTTAGGACGCCTTACAACTCCTAAGAACACCTTACATCACCGTACAAAACCTTAAAACTCCATAATAAACCCAATGAATCCGTACGAGTCCTTTAAACATCGTATGACAACTTAAGACATCTTAAGTCTCTGTATGCCAAATTAGCCACATGAAAAGCACGTTAGTATAATTTCGGACGCCTTACAACTCATAAGAACACCTTACATCACCATACGAAACCTTAAACCTCTATAATAAACCTAATGAATCCGTACGAGTCCTTTAAACATCGTACGACAACTTAAGACATCTTAAGGCTCTGTATGCCAAATTAGCAATATGAAAATCATGTTAGAATAATTTCGAACGCCTTACAACTCCTAAGAACACCTTACATCACCATTCGAAACCTTAAAACTCCATAATAAACCTAATGAAGTCGTACGAGTCCTTTAAACATCGTACGACAACTTAAGACATCTTAAGGCTCTGTATGCCAAATTAGCAACATGAAAAGCACCTTAGTATAATTTAGGATGCCTTACAACTCATAAGAACACCTTACATCACCGTACAAAACCTTAAAACTCCATAATAAACCCTATGAATCCGTACGAGTCATTTAAACATCGTATGACAACTTAAGACATCTTAAGGCTCTGTATGCCAAATTAGCCACATGAAAAGCACGTTAGTATAATTTAGAACGCCTTAGAACACCTAAGAACACCTTACATCACCGTACGAAACCTTAAAACTCCATAATAAACCTATTGTATTCGTACGAGTCGTTTGATCATCGTACGATAACTTAGGACATCTTACGACTCTTTATGCCACATTAGCAACTCGAAAAGAACGTTAGTAAAATGCAAGACGCCTTACAACTCCAAAGGACACCTTACATTGACGTACGAAACCTTAAAACTCCATAATAAACCTAATGAAGTCGTACGAGTCCTTTAAACATCGTATGACAACTTAAGACATCTTAAGGCTCTGTATGCCAAATTAGCCACATGAAAAGCACGTTAGTATAATTTAGAACGCCTTACAACTCCTAAGAACACCTTACATCATCGTACGAAACCTTAAAACTCCATAGTAAACCTATTGTATTCGTACGAGTCGTTTGATCATCGTACGACAACTTAGGACATCTTACGACTCTTTATGCCACATTAGCAACTCGAAAAGAACGTTAGTAAAATGCAAGACGCCTTACAACTCCTAAGGACACCTTACATTGCCGTACGAAACCTTAAAACTCCATAATAAACCTAATGAAGTCGTACGAGTCCTTTAAACATCGTAGGACAACTTAAGACATCTTAAGGCTCTGTATGCCAAATTAGCAACATGAAAAGCACGTTAGTATAATTTAGGATGACTTACAACTCATTAAAACACCTTACATCACCGTACAAAACCTTAAAACTCCATAATAAACCCAATGAATCCATACGAGTACTTTAAACATCGTACGACAACTTAAGACATCTTAAGGCTCTGTATGCCAAATTAGCAATATGAAAAGCACGTTAGAATAATTTCGAACGCCTTACAACTCCTAAGAACACCTTACATCACCATTCGAAACCTTAAAACTCCATAATAAACCTAATGAAGTCGTACGAGTCCTTTAAACATCGTACGACAACTTAAGACATCTTAAGGCTCTGTATGCCAAATTAGCAACATGAAAAGCACGTTAGTATAATTTTGGATGCCTTACAACTCATAAGAACACCATACATCATCGTACAAAACCTTAAAACTCCATAATAAACCCTATGAATCCGTACGAGTCCTTTAAACATCGTATGACATCTTAAGACATCTTAAGGCTCTGTATGCCAAATTAGCCACATGAAAAGCACGTTAGTATAATTTAGAACGCCTTAGAACTCCTAAGAACACCTTACATCACCGTACGAAACCTTAAAACTCCATAATAAACCTATTGTATTCGTACGAGTCGCTTGATCATCGTACGACAACTTAGGACATCTTACGACTCTTTATGCCACATTAGCAACTCGAAAAGAACGTTAGTAAAATGCAAGACGCCTTACAACTCCAAAGGACACCTTACATTGCCGTACGAAACCTTAAAACTCCATAATAAACCTAATGAAGTCGTACGAGTCCTATAAACATCGTATGACAACTTAAGACATCTTAAGGCTCTGTATGCCAAATTAGCCACATGAAAAGCACGTTAGTATAATTTAGAACGCCTTACAACTCCTAAGAACACCTTACATCATCGTACGAAACCTTAAAACTCCATAATAAACCTATTGTATTCGTACGAGTCGTTTGATCATCGTACGACAACTTAGGACATCTTACGACTCTTTATGCCACATTAGCAACTCGAAAAGAACGTTAGTAAAATGCAAGACGCCTTACAACTCCTAAGGACACCTTACATTGCCGTACGAAACTTTAAAACTCCATAATAAACCTAATGAAGTCGTACGAGTCCTTTAAACATCGTACGACAACTTAAGACATCTTAAGGCTCTGTATGCCAAATTAGCAACATGAAAAGCACGTTAGTATAATTTAGGACGCCTTACAACTCATTAAAACATCTTACATCACCGTACAAAACCTTAAAACTCCATAATAAACCCAATGAATCCGTAAGAGCCTTTAAACATCGTAAGACAACTTAAGACATCTTAAGGCTCTGTATGCCAAATTAGCCACATGAAAAGCACGTTAGTATAATTTAGAACGCCTTACAACTCCTAAGAACCCATTACATCACCGTACGAAACCTTAAAACTCCATAATAAACCTATTGTATTCGTACCAGTCGTTTGATCATCGTACGACAACTTAGGACATCTTACCACTCTTTATGCCACATTAGAAACTTGAAAAGAACGTTAGTATAATTTAGGACGCCTTACAACTCCTAAGAACACCTTACATCACCGTACAAAACCTTAAAACTCCATAATAAACCCAATGAATCCGTACGAGTCCTTTAAACATCGTATGACAACTTAAGACATCTTAAGTCTCTGTATGCCAAATTAGCCACATGAAAAGCACGTTAGTATAATTTCGGACGCCTTACAACTCATAAGAACACCTTACATCACCATACGAAACCTTAAACCTCTATAATAAACCTAATGAATCCGTACGAGTCCTTTAAACATCGTACGACAACTTAAGACATCTTAAGGCTCTGTATGCCAGCAATATGAAAATCATGTTAGAATAATTTCGAACGCCTTACAACTCCTAAGAACACCTTACATCACCATTCGAAACCTTAAAACTCCATAATAAACCTAATGAAGTCGTACGAGTCCTTTAAACATCGTACGACAACTTAAGACATCTTAAGGCTCTGTATGCCAAATTAGCAACATGAAAAGCACCTTAGTATAATTTAGGATGCCTTACAACTCATAAGAACACCTTACATCACCGTACAAAACCTTAAAACTCCATAATAAACCCTATGAATCCGTACGAGTCATTTAAACATCGTATGACAACTTAAGACATCTTAAGGCTCTGTATGCCAAATTAGCCACATGAAAAGCACGTTAGTATAATTTAGAACGCCTTAGAACACCTAAGAACACCTTACATCACCGTACGAAACCTTAAAACTCCATAATAAACCTATTGTATTCGTACGAGTCGTTTGATCATCGTACGATAACTTAGGACATCTTACGACTCTTTATGCCACATTAGCAACTCGAAAAGAACGTTAGTAAAATGCAAGACGCCTTACAACTCCAAAGGACACCTTACATTGACGTACGAAACCTTAAAACTCCATAATAAACCTAATGAAGTCGTACGAGTCCTTTAAACATCGTATGACAACTTAAGACATCTTAAGGCTCTGTATGCCAAATTAGCCACATGAAAAGCACGTTAGTATAATTTAGAACGCCTTACAACTCCTAAGAACACCTTACATCATCGTACGAAACCTTAAAACTCCATAGTAAACCTATTGTATTCGTACGAGTCGTTTGATCATCGTACGACAACTTAGGACATCTTACGACTCTTTATGCCACATTAGCAACTCGAAAAGAACGTTAGTAAAATGCAAGACGCCTTACAACTCCTAAGGACACCTTACATTGCCGTACGAAACCTTAAAACTCCATAATAAACCTAATGAAGTCGTACGAGTCCTTTAAACATCGTAGGACAACTTAAGACATCTTAAGGCTCTGTATGCCAAATTAGCAACATGAAAAGCACGTTAGTATAATTTAGGATGACTTACAACTCATTAAAACACCTTACATCACCGTACAAAACCTTAAAACTCCATAATAAACCCAATGAATCCATACGAGTACTTTAAACATCGTACGACAACTTAAGACATCTTAAGGCTCTGTATGCCAAATTAGCAATATGAAAAGCACGTTAGAATAATTTCGAACGCCTTACAACTCCTAAGAACACCTTACATCACCATTCGAAACCTTAAAACTCCATAATAAACCTAATGAAGTCGTACGAGTCCTTTAAACATCGTACGACAACTTAAGACATCTTAAGGCTCTGTATGCCAAATTAGCAACATGAAAAGCACGTTAGTATAATTTTGGATGCCTTACAACTCATAAGAACACCATACATCATCGTACAAAACCTTAAAACTCCATAATAAACCCTATGAATCCGTACGAGTCCTTTAAACATCGTATGACATCTTAAGACATCTTAAGGCTCTGTATGCCAAATTAGCCACATGAAAAGCACGTTAGTATAATTTAGAACGCCTTAGAACTCCTAAGAACACCTTACATCACCGTACGAAACCTTAAAACTCCATAATAAACCTATTGTATTCGTACGAGTCGCTTGATCATCGTACGACAACTTAGGACATCTTACGACTCTTTATGCCACATTAGCAACTCGAAAAGAACGTTAGTAAAATGCAAGACGCCTTACAACTCCAAAGGACACCTTACATTGCCGTACGAAACCTTAAAACTCCATAATAAACCTAATGAAGTCGTACGAGTCCTATAAACATCGTATGACAACTTAAGACATCTTAAGGCTCTGTATGCCAAATTAGCCACATGAAAAGCACGTTAGTATAATTTAGAACGCCTTACAACTCCTAAGAACACCTTACATCATCGTACGAAACCTTAAAACTCCATAATAAACCTATTGTATTCGTACGAGTCGTTTGATCATCGTACGACAACTTAGGACATCTTACGACTCTTTATGCCACATTAGCAACTCGAAAAGAACGTTAGTAAAATGCAAGACGCCTTACAACTCCTAAGGACACCTTACATTGCCGTACGAAACTTTAAAACTCCATAATAAACCTAATGAAGTCGTACGAGTCCTTTAAACATCGTACGACAACTTAAGACATCTTAAGGCTCTGTATGCCAAATTAGCAACATGAAAAGCACGTTAGTATAATTTAGGACGCCTTACAACTCATTAAAACATCTTACATCACCGTACAAAACCTTAAAACTCCATAATAAACCCAATGAATCCGTACGAGTCCTTTAAACATCGTAAGACAACTTAAGACATCTTAAGGCTCTGTATGCCAAATTAGCCACATGAAAAGCACGTTAGTATAATTTAGAACGCCTTAGAACACCTAAGAACACCTTACATCACCGTACGAAACCTTAAAACTCCATAATAAACCTATTGTATTCGTACGAGTCGTTTGATCATCGTACGATAACTTAGGACATCTTACGACTCTTTATGCCACATTAGCAACTCGAAAAGAACGTTAGTAAAATGCAAGACGCCTTACAACTCCAAAGGACACCTTACATTGACGTACGAAACCTTAAAACTCCATAATAAACCTAATGAAGTCGTACGAGTCCTTTAAACATCGTATGACAACTTAAGACATCTTAAGGCTCTGTATGCCAAATTAGCCACATGAAAAGCACGTTAGTATAATTTAGAACGCCTTACAACTCCTAAGAACACCTTACATCATCGTACGAAACCTTAAAACTCCATAGTAAACCTATTGTATTCGTACGAGTCGTTTGATCATCGTACGACAACTTAGGACATCTTACGACTCTTTATGCCACATTAGCAACTCGAAAAGAACGTTAGTAAAATGCAAGACGCCTTACAACTCCTAAGGACACCTTACATTGCCGTACGAAACCTTAAAACTCCATAATAAACCTAATGAAGTCGTACGAGTCCTTTAAACATCGTAGGACAACTTAAGACATCTTAAGGCTCTGTATGCCAAATTAGCAACATGAAAAGCACGTTAGTATAATTTAGGATGACTTACAACTCATTAAAACACCTTACATCACCGTACAAAACCTTAAAACTCCATAATAAACCCAATGAATCCATACGAGTACTTTAAACATCGTACGACAACTTAAGACATCTTAAGGCTCTGTATGCCAAATTAGCAATATGAAAAGCACGTTAGAATAATTTCGAACGCCTTACAACTCCTAAGAACACCTTACATCACCATTCGAAACCTTAAAACTCCATAATAAACCTAATGAAGTCGTACGAGTCCTTTAAACATCGTACGACAACTTAAGACATCTTAAGGCTCTGTATGCCAAATTAGCAACATGAAAAGCACGTTAGTATAATTTAGGATGCCTTACAACTCATAAGAACACCATACATCATCGTACAAAACCTTAAAACTCCATAATAAACCCTATGAATCCGTACGAGTCCTTTAAACATCGTATGACATCTTAAGACATCTTAAGGCTCTGTATGCCAAATTAGCCACATGAAAAGCACGTTAGTATAATTTAGAACGCCTTAGAACTCCTAAGAACACCTTACATCACCGTACGAAACCTTAAAACTCCATAATAAACCTATTGTATTCGTACGAGTCGCTTGATCATCGTACGACAACTTAGGACATCTTACGACTCTTTATGCCACATTAGCAACTCGAAAAGAACGTTAGTAAAATGCAAGACGCCTTACAACTCCAAAGGACACCTTACATTGCCGTACGAAACCTTAAAACTCCATAATAAACCTAATGAAGTCGTACGAGTCCTATAAACATCGTATGACAACTTAAGACATCTTAAGGCTCTGTATGCCAAATTAGCCACATGAAAAGCACGTTAGTATAATTTAGAACGCCTTACAACTCCTAAGAACACCTTACATCATCGTACGAAACCTTAAAACTCCATAATAAACCTATTGTATTCGTACGAGTCGTTTGATCATCGTACGACAACTTAGGACATCTTACGACTCTTTATGCCACATTAGCAACTCGAAAAGAACGTTAGTAAAATGCAAGACGCCTTACAACTCCTAAGGACACCTTACATTGCCGTACGAAACTTTAAAACTCCATAATAAACCTAATGAAGTCGTACGAGTCCTTTAAACATCGTACGACAACTTAAGACATCTTAAGGCTCTGTATGCCAAATTAGCAACATGAAAAGCACGTTAGTATAATTTAGGACGCCTTACAACTCATTAAAACATCTTACATCACCGTACAAAACCTTAAAACTCCATAATAAACCCAATGAATCCGTACGAGTCCTTTAAACATCGTAAGACAACTTAAGACATCTTAAGGCTCTGTATGCCAAATTAGCCACATGAAAAGCACGTTAGTATAATTTAGAACGCCTTACAACTCCTAAGAACCCATTACATCACCGTACGAAACATTAAAACTCCATAATAAACCTATTGTATTCGTACCAGTCGTTTGATCATCGTACGACAACTTAGGACATCTTACGACTCTTTATGCCACATTAGAAACTTGAAAAGAACGTTAGTATAATTTAGGACGCCTTACAACTCCTAAGAACACCTTACATCACCGTACAAAACCTTAAAACTCCATAATAAACCCAATGAATCCGTACGAGTCCTTTAAACATCGTATGACAACTTAAGACATCTTAAGTCTCTGTATGCCAAATTAGCCACATGAAAAGCACGTTAGTATAATTTAGGACGCCTTAAAACTCATAAGAACACCTTACATCACCATACGAAACCTTAAACCTCTATAATAAACCTAATGAATCCGTACGAGTCCTTTAAACATCGTACGACAACTTAAGACATCTTAAGGCTCTGTATGCCAAATTAGCAATATGAAAATCATGTTAGAATAATTTCGAACGCCTTACAACTCCTAAGAACACCTTACATCACCATTCGAAACCTTAAAACTCCATAATAAACCTAATGAAGTCGTACGAGTCCTTTAAAAATCGTACGACAACTTAAGACATCTTAAGGCTCTGTATGCCAAATTAGCAACATGAAAAGCACGTTAGTATAATTTAGGACGCCTTACAACTCATAAGAACACCTTACATCACCGTACAAAACCTTAAAACTCCATAATAAACCCTATGAATCCGTACGAGTCCTTTAAACATCGTAAGACAACTTAAGACATCTTAAGGCTCTGTATGCCAAATTAGCCACATGAAAAGCACGTTAGTATAATTTAGAACGCCTTACAACTCCTAAGAACCCATTACATCACCGTACGAAACATTAAAACTCCATAATAAACCTATTGTATTCGTACCAGTCGTTTGATCATCGTACGGCAACTTAGGACATCTTACGACTCTTTATGCCACATTAGAAACTTGAAAAGAACGTTAGTATAATTTAGGACGCCTTACAACTCCTAAGAACACCTTACATCACCGTACAAAACCTTAAAACTCCATAATAAACCCAATGAATCCGTACGAGTCCTTTAAACATCGTATGACAACTTAAGACATCTTAAGTCTCTGTATGCCAAATTAGCCACATGAAAAGCACGTTAGTATAATTTAGGACGCCTTACAACTCATAAGAACACCTTACATCACCATACGAAACCTTAAACCTCTATAATAAACCTAATGAATCCGTACGAGTCCTTTAAACATCGTACGACAACTTAAGACATCTTAAGGCTCTGTATGCCAAATTAGCAATATGAAAATCATGTTAGAATAATTTCGAACGCCTTACAACTCCTAAGAACACCTTACATCACCATTCGAAACCTTAAAACTCCATAATAAACCTAATGAAGTCGTACGAGTCCTTTAAAAATCGTACGACAACTTAAGACATCTTAAGGCTCTGTATGCCAAATTAGCAACATGAAAAGCACGTTAGTATAATTTAGGACGCCTTACAACTCATAAGAACACCTTACATCACCGTACAAAACCTTAAAACTCCATAATAAACCCTATGAATCCGTACGAGTCCTTTAAACATCGTATGACAACTTAAGACATCTTAAGGCTCTGTATGCCAAATTAGCCACATGAAAAGCACGTTAGTATAATTTAGAACGCCTTAGAACACCTAAGAACACCTTACATCACCGTACGAAACCTTAAAACTCCATAATAAACCTATTGTATTCGTACGAGTCGTTTGATCATCGTACGATAACTTAGGACATCTTACGACTCTTTATGCCACATTAGCAACTCGAAAAGAACGTTAGTAAAATGCAAGACGCCTTACAACTCCAAAGGACACCTTACATTGACGTACGAAACCTTAAAACTCCATAATAAACCTAATGAAGTCGTACGAGTCCTTTAAACATCGTATGACAACTTAAGACATCTTAAGGCTCTGTATGCCAAATTAGCCACATGAAAAGCACGTTAGTATAATTTAGAACGCCTTACAACTCCTAAGAACACCTTACATCATCGTACGAAACCTTAAAACTCCATAGTAAACCTATTGTATTCGTACGAGTCGTTTGATCATCGTACGACAACTTAGGACATCTTACGACTCTTTATGCCACATTAGCAACTCGAAAAGAACGTTAGTAAAATGCAAGACGCCTTACAACTCCTAAGGACACCTTACATTGCCGTACGAAACCTTAAAACTCCATAATAAACCTAATGAAGTCGTACGAGTCCTTTAAACATCGTAGGACAACTTAAGACATCTTAAGGCTCTGTATGCCAAATTAGCAACATGAAAAGCACGTTAGTATAATTTAGGATGACTTACAACTCATTAAAACACCTTACATCACCGTACAAAACCTTAAAACTCCATAATAAACCCAATGAATCCATACGAGTACTTTAAACATCGTACGACAACTTAAGACATCTTAAGGCTCTGTATGCCAAATTAGCAATATGAAAAGCACGTTAGAATAATTTCGAACGCCTTACAACTCCTAAGAACACCTTACATCACCATTCGAAACCTTAAAACTCCATAATAAACCTAATGAAGTCGTACGAGTCCTTTAAACATCGTACGACAACTTAAGACATCTTAAGGCTCTGTATGCCAAATTAGCAACATGAAAAGCACGTTAGTATAATTTAGGATGCCTTACAACTCATAAGAACACCATACATCATCGTACAAAACCTTAAAACTCCATAATAAACCCAATGAATCCATACGAGTACTTTAAACATCGTACGACAACTTAAGACATCTTAAGGCTCTGTATGCCAAATTAGCAATATGAAAAGCACGTTAGAATAATTTCGAACGCCTTACAACTCCTAAGAACACCTTACATCACCATTCGAAACCTTAAAACTCCATAATAAACCTAATGAAGTCGTACGAGTCCTTTAAAAATCGTACGACAACTTAAGACATCTTAAGGCTCTGTATGCCAAATTAGCAACATGAAAAGCACGTTAGTATAATTTAGGACGCCTTACAACTCATAAGAACACCTTACATCACCGTACAAAACCTTAAAACTCCATAATAAACCCTATGAATCCGTACGAGTCCTTTAAACATCGTATGACAACTTAAGACATCTTAAGGCTCTGTATGCCAAATTAGCCACATGAAAAGCACGTTAGTATAATTTAGAACGCCTTAGAACACCTAAGAACACCTTACATCACCGTACGAAACCTTAAAACTCCATAATAAACCTATTGTATTCGTACGAGTCGTTTGATCATCGTACGATAACTTAGGACATCTTACGACTCTTTATGCCACATTAGCAACTCGAAAAGAACGTTAGTAAAATGCAAGACGCCTTACAACTCCAAAGGACACCTTACATTGACGTACGAAACCTTAAAACTCCATAATAAACCTAATGAAGTCGTACGAGTCCTTTAAACATCGTATGACAACTTAAGACATCTTAAGGCTCTGTATGCCAAATTAGCCACATGAAAAGCACGTTAGTATAATTTAGAACGCCTTACAACTCCTAAGAACACCTTACATCATCGTACGAAACTTTAAAACTCCATAGTAAACCTATTGTATTCGTACGAGTCGTTTGATCATCGTACGACAACTTAGGACATCTTACGACTCTTTATGCCACATTAGCAACTCGAAAAGAACGTTAGTAAAATGCAAGACGCCTTACAACTCCTAAGGACACCTTACATTGCCGTACGAAACCTTAAAACTCCATAATAAACCTAATGAAGTCGTACGAGTCCTTTAAACATCGTAGGACAACTTAAGACATCTTAAGGCTCTGTATGCCAAATTAGCAACATGAAAAGCACGTTAGTATAATTTAGGATGACTTACAACTCATTAAAACACCTTACATCACCGTACAAAACCTTAAAACTCCATAATAAACCCAATGAATCCATACGAGTACTTTAAACATCGTACGACAACTTAAGACATCTTAAGGCTCTGTATGCCAAATTAGCAATATGAAAAGCACGTTAGAATAATTTCGAACGCCTTACAACTCCTAAGAACACCTTACATCACCATTCGAAACCTTAAAACTCCATAATAAACCTAATGAAGTCGTACGAGTCCTTTAAACATCGTACGACAACTTAAGACATCTTAAGGCTCTGTATGCCAAATTAGCAACATGAAAAGCACGTTAGTATAATTTAGGATGCCTTACAACTCATAAGAACACCATACATCATCGTACAAAACCTTAAAACTCCATAATAAACCCTATGAATCCGTACGAGTCCTTTAAACATCGTATGACATCTTAAGACATCTTAAGGCTCTGTATGCCAAATTAGCCACATGAAAAGCACGTTAGTATAATTTAGAACGCCTTAGAACTCCTAAGAACACCTTACATCACCGTACGAAACCTTAAAACTCCATAATAAACCTATTGTATTCGTACGAGTCGCTTGATCATCGTACGACAACTTAGGACATCTTACGACTCTTTATGCCACATTAGCAACTCGAAAAGAACGTTAGTAAAATGCAAGACGCCTTACAACTCCAAAGGACACCTTACATTGCCGTACGAAACCTTAAAACTCCATAATAAACCTAATGAAGTCGTACGAGTCCTATAAACATCGTATGACAACTTAAGACATCTTAAGGCTCTGTATGCCAAATTAGCCACATGAAAAGCACGTTAGTATAATTTAGAACGCCTTACAACTCCTAAGAACACCTTACATCATCGTACGAAACCTTAAAACTCCATAATAAACCTATTGTATTCGTACGAGTCGTTTGATCATCGTACGACAACTTAGGACATCTTACGACTCTTTATGCCACATTAGCAACTCGAAAAGAACGTTAGTAAAATGCAAGACGCCTTACAACTCCTAAGGACACCTTACATTGCCGTACGAAACTTTAAAACTCCATAATAAACCTAATGAAGTCGTACGAGTCCTTTAAACATCGTACGACAACTTAAGACATCTTAAGGCTCTGTATGCCAAATTAGCAACATGAAAAGCACGTTAGTATAATTTAGGACGCCTTACAACTCATTAAAACATCTTACATCACCGTACAAAACCTTAAAACTCCATAATAAACCCAATGAATCCGTACGAGTCCTTTAAACATCGTAAGACAACTTAAGACATCTTAAGGCTCTGTATGCCAAATTAGCCACATGAAAAGCACGTTAGTATAATTTAGAACGCCTTACAACTCCTAAGAACCCATTACATCACCGTACGAAACATTAAAACTCCATAATAAACCTATTGTATTCGTACCAGTCGTTTGATCATCGTACGACAACTTAGGACATCTTACGACTCTTTATGCCACATTAGAAACTTGAAAAGAACGTTAGTATAATTTAGGACGCCTTACAACTCCTAAGAACACCTTACATCACCGTACAAAACCTTAAAACTCCATAATAAACCCAATGAATCCGTACGAGTCCTTTAAACATCGTATGACAACTTAAGACATCTTAAGTCTCTGTATGCCAAATTAGCCACATGAAAAGCACGTTAGTATAATTTAGGACGCCTTAAAACTCATAAGAACACCTTACATCACCATACGAAACCTTAAACCTCTATAATAAACCTAATGAATCCGTACGAGTCCTTTAAACATCGTACGACAACTTAAGACATCTTAAGGCTCTGTATGCCAAATTAGCAATATGAAAATCATGTTAGAATAATTTCGAACGCCTTACAACTCCTAAGAACACCTTACATCACCATTCGAAACCTTAAAACTCCATAATAAACCTAATGAAGTCGTACGAGTCCTTTAAAAATCGTACGACAACTTAAGACATCTTAAGGCTCTGTATGCCAAATAAGCAACATGAAAAGCACGTTAGTATAATTTAGGACGCCTTACAACTCATAAGAACACCTTACATCACCGTACAAAACCTTAAAACTCCATAATAAACCCTATGAATCCGTACGAGTCCTTTAAACATCGTAAGACAACTTAAGACATCTTAAGGCTCTGTATGCCAAATTAGCCACATGAAAAGCACGTTAGTATAATTTAGAACGCCTTACAACTCCTAAGAACCCATTACATCACCGTACGAAACATTAAAACTCCATAATAAACCTATTGTATTCGTACCAGTCGTTTGATCATCGTACGGCAACTTAGGACATCTTACGACTCTTTATGCCACATTAGAAACTTGAAAAGAACGTTAGTATAATTTAGGACGCCTTACAACTCCTAAGAACACCTTACATCACCGTACAAAACCTTAAAACTCCATAATAAACCTAATGAATCCGTACGAGTCCTTTAAACATCGTATGACAACTTAAGACATCTTAAGTCTCTGTATGCCAAATTAGCCACATGAAAAGCACGTTAGTATAATTTAGGACGCCTTACAACTCATAAGAACACCTTACATCACCATACGAAACCTTAAACCTCTATAATAAACCTAATGAATCCGTACGAGTCCTTTAAACATCGTACGACAACTTAAGACATCTTAAGGCTCTGTATGCCAAATTAGCAATATGAAAATCATGTTAGAATAATTTCGAACGCCTTACAACTCCTAAGAACACCTTACATCACCATTCGAAACCTTAAAACTCCATAATAAACCTAATGAAGTCGTACGAGTCCTTTAAAAATCGTACGACAACTTAAGACATCTTAAGGCTCTGTATGCCAAATTAGCAACATGAAAAGCACGTTAGTATAATTTAGGACGCCTTACAACTCATAAGAACACCTTACATCACCGTACAAAACCTTAAAACTCCATAATAAACCCTATGAATCCGTACGAGTCCTTTAAACATCGTATGACAACTTAAGACATCTTAAGGCTCTGTATGCCAAATTAGCCACATGAAAAGCACGTTAGTATAATTTAGAACGCCTTAGAACTCCTAAGAACACCTTACATCACCGTACGAAACCTTAAAACTCCATAATAAACCTATTGTATTCGTACGAGTCGTTTGATCATCGTACGACAACTTAGGACATCTTACGACTCTTTATGCCACATTAGCAACTCGAAAAGAACGTTAGTAAAATGCAAGACGCCTTACAACTCCTAAGGACACCTTACATTGTCGTACGAAACTTTAAAACTCCATAATAAACCTAATGAAGTCGTACGAGTCCTTTAAACATCGTACGACAACTTAAGACATCTTAAGGCTCTGTATTCCAAATTAGCAACATGAAAAGCACGTTAGTATAATTTAGGACGCCTTACAACTCATTAAAACACCTTACATCACCGTACAAAACCTTAAAACTCCATAATAAACCCAATGAATCCGTACGAGTCCTTTAAACATCGTAAGACAACTTAAGACATCTTAAGGCTCTGTATGCCAAATTAGCCACATGAAAAGCACGTTAGTATAATTTAGAACGCCTTACAACTCCTAAGAACCCATTACATCACCGTACGAAACATTAAAACTCCATAATAAACCTATTGTATTCGTACCAGTCGTTTGATCATCGTACGACAACTTAGGACATCTTACGACTCTTTATGCCACATTAGAAACTTGAAAAGAACGTTAGTATAATTTAGGACGCCTTACAACTCCTAAGAACACCTTACATCACCGTACAAAACCTTAAAACTCCATAATAAACCCAATGAATCCGTACGAGTCCTTTAAACATCGTATGACAACTTAAGACATCTTAAGTCTCTGTATGCCAAATTAGCCACATGAAAAGCACGTTAGTATAATTTAGGACGCCTTACAACTCATAAGAACACCTTACATCACCATACGAAACCTTAAACCTCTATAATAAACCTAATGAATCCGTACGAGTCCATTAAACATCGTACGACAACTTAAGACATCTTAAGGCTCTGTATGCCAAATTAGCAATATGAAAATCATGTTAGAATAATTTCGAACGCCTTACAACTCCTAAGAACACCTTACATCACCATTCGAAACCTTAAAACTCCATAATAAACCTAATGAAGTCGTACGAGTCCTTTAAAAATCGTACGACAACTTAAGACATCTTAAGGCTCTGTATGCCAAATTAGCAACATGAAAAGCACGTTAGTATAATTTAGGACGCCTTACAACTCATAAGAACACCTTACATCACCGTACAAAACCTTAAAACTCCATAATAAACCCTATGAATCCGTACGAGTCCTTTAAACATCGTAAGACAACTTAAGACATCTTAAGGCTCTGTATGCCAAATTAGCCACATGAAAAGCACGTTAGTATAATTTAGAACGCCTTACAACTCCTAAGAACCCATTACATCACCGTACGAAACATTAAAACTCCATAATAAACCTATTGTATTCGTACCAGTCGTTTGATCATCGTACGGCAACTTAGGACATCTTACGACTCTTTATGCCACATTAGAAACTTGAAAAGAACGTTAGTATAATTTAGGACGCCTTACAACTCCTAAGAACACCTTACATCACCGTACAAAACCTTAAAACTCCATAATAAACCCAATGAATCCGTACGAGTCCTTTAAACATCGTATGACAACTTAAGACATCTTAAGTCTCTGTATGCCAAATTAGCCACATGAAAAGCACGTTAGTATAATTTAGGACGCCTTACAACTCATAAGAACACCTTACATCACCATACGAAACCTTAAACCTCTATAATAAACCTAATGAATCCGTACGAGTCCTTTAAACATCGTACGACAACTTAAGACATCTTAAGGCTCTGTATGCCAAATTAGCAATATGAAAATCATGTTAGAATAATTTCGAACGCCTTACAACTCCTAAGAACACCTTACATCACCATTCGAAACCTTAAAACTCCATAATAAACCTAATGAAGTCGTACGAGTCCTTTAAAAATCGTACGACAACTTAAGACATCTTAAGGCTCTGTATGCCAAATTAGCAACATGAAAAGCACGTTAGTATAATTTAGGACGCCTTACAACTCATAAGAACACCTTACATCACCGTACAAAACCTTAAAACTCCATAATAAACCCTATGAATCCGTACGAGTCCTTTAAACATCGTATGACAACTTAAGACATCTTAAGGCTCTGTATGCCAAATTAGCCACATGAAAAGCACGTTAGTATAATTTAGAACGCCTTAGAACTCCTAAGAACACCTTACATCACCGTACGAAACCTTAAAACTCCATAATAAACCTATTGTATTCGTACGAGTCGTTTGATCATCGTACGACAACTTAGGACATCTTACGACTCTTTATGCCACATTAGCAACTCGAAAAGAACGTTAGTAAAATGCAAGACGCCTTACAACTCCTAAGGACACCTTACATTGTCGTACGAAACTTTAAAACTCCATAATAAACCTAATGAAGTCGTACGAGTCCTTTAAACATCGTACGACAACTTAAGACATCTTAAGGCTCTGTATTCCAAATTAGCAACATGAAAAGCACGTTAGTATAATTTAGGACGCCTTACAACTCATTAAAACACCTTACATCACCGTACAAAACCTTAAAACTCCATAATAAACCCAATGAATCCGTACGAGTCCTTTAAACATCGTAAGACAACTTAAGACATCTTAAGGCTATGTATGCCAAATTAGCCACATGAAAAGCACGTTAGTATAATTTAGAACGCCTTACAACTCCTAAGAACCCATTACATCACCGTACGAAACATTAAAACTCCATAATAAACCTATTGTATTCGTACCAGTCGTTTGATCATCGTACGACAACTTAGGACATCTTACGACTCTTTATGCCACATTAGAAACTTGAAAAGAACGTTAGTATAATTTAGGACGCCTTACAACTCCTAAGAACACCTTACATCACCGTACAAAACCTTAAAACTCCATAATAAACCCAATGAATCCGTACGAGTCCTTTAAACATCGTATGACAACTTAAGACATCTTAAGTCACTGTATGCCAAATTAGCCACATGAAAAGCACGTTAGTATAATTTAGGACGCCTTACAACTCATAAGAACACCTTACATCACCATACGAAACCTTAAACCTCTATAATAAACCTAATGAATCCGTACGAGTCCTTTAAACATCGTACGACAACTTAAGACATCTTAAGGCTCTGTATGCCAAATTAGCAATATGAAAATCATGTTAGAATAATTTCGAACGCCTTACAACTCCTAAGAACACCTTACATCACCATTCGAAACCTTAAAACTCCATAGAAAACCTAATGAAGTCGTACGAGTCCTTTAAAAATCGTACGACAACTTAAGACATCTTAAGGCTCTGTATGCCAAATTAGCAACATGAAAAGCACGTTAGTATAATTTAGGACGCCTTACAACTCATAAGAACACCTTACATCACCGTATAAAACCTTAAAACTCCATAATAAACCCTATGAATCCGTACGAGTCCTTTAAACATCGTATGACAACTTAAGACATCTTAAGGCTCTGTATGCCAAATTAGCCACATGAAAAGCACGTTAGTATAATTTAGAGCGCCTTACAACTCCTAAGAACACCTTACATCACCGTACGAAACCTTAAAACTCCATAATAAACCTATTGTATTCGTACGAGTCGTTTGATCATCGTACGACAACTTAGGACATCTTACGACTCTTTATGCCACATTAGCAACTCGAAAAGAACGTTAGTAAAATGCAAGACGCCTTACAACTCCTAAGGACACCTTACATTGCCGTACGAAACTTTAAAACTCCATAATAAACCTAATGAAGTCGTACGAGTCCTTTAAACATCGTACGACAACTTAAGACATCTTAAGGCTCTGTATTCCAAATTAGCAACATGAAAAGCACGATAGTATAATTTAGGACGCCTTACAACTCATTAAAACACCTTACATCACCGTACAAAACCTTAAAACTCCATAATAAACCCAATAAATCCGTACGAGTCCTTTAAACATCGTAAGACAACTTAAGACATCTTAAGGCTCTGTATGCCAAATTAGCCACATGAAAAGCACGTTAGTATAATTTAGAACGCCTTACAACTCCTAAGAACCCATTACATCACCGTACGAAACATTAAAACTCCATAATAAACCTATTGTATTCGTACCAGTCGTTTGATCATCGTACGACAACTTAGGACATCTTACGACTCTTTATGCCACATTAGAAACTTGAAAAGAACGTTAGTATAATTTAGGACGCCTTACAACTCCTAAGAACACCTTACATCACCGTACAAAACCTTAAAACTCCATAATAAACCCAATGAATCCGTACGAGTCCTTTAAACATCGTATGACAACTTAAGACATCTTAAGTCTCTGTATGCCAAATTAGCCACATGAAAAGCACGTTAGTATAATTTAGAACGCCTTACAACTCCTAAGAACACCTTACATCATCGTACGAAACCTTAAAACTCCATAATAAACCTAATGAAGTCGTACGAGTCCTTTAAACATCGTATGACAACTTAAGACATCTTAAGGCTCTGTATGCCAAATTAGCCACATGAAAAGCACGTTAGTATAATTTAGAACGCCTTACAACTCCTAAGAACACCTTACATCATCGTACGAAACCTTAAAACTCCATAATAAACCTATTGTATTCGTACGAGTCGTTTGATCATCGTACGACAACTTAGGACATCTTACGACTCTTTATGCCACATTAGCAACTCGAAAAGAACGTTAGTAAAATGCAAGACGCCTTACAACTCCTAAGGACACCTTACATTGCCGTACGAAACTTTAAAACTCCATAATAAACCTAATGAAGTCGTACGAGTCCTTTAAACATCGTACGACAACTTAAGACATCTTAAGGCTCTGTATTCCAAATTAGCAACATGAAAAGCACGTTAGTATAATTTAGGACGCCTTACAACTCATTAAAACACCTTACATCACCGTACAAAACCTTAAAACTCCATAATAAACCCAATGAATCCGTACGAGTCCTTTAAACATCGTAAGACAACTTAAGACATCTTAAGGCTCTGTATGCCAAATTAGCCACATGAAAAGCACGTTAGTATAATTTAGAACGCCTTACAACTCCTAAGAACCCATTACATCACCGTACGAAACATTAAAACTCCATAATAAACCTATTGTATTCGTACCAGTCGTTTGATCATCGTACGACAACTTAGGACATCTTACGACTCTTTATGCCACATTAGAAACTTGAAAAGAACGTTAGTATAATTTAGGACGCCTTACAACTCCTAAGAACACCTTACATCACCGTACAAAACCTTAAAACTCCATAATAAACCCAATGAATCCGTACGAGTCCTTTAAACATCGTATGACAACTTAAGACATCTTAAGTCTCTGTATGCCAAATTAGCCACATGAAAAGCACGTTAGTATAATTTAGGACGCCTTACAACTCATAAGAACACCTTACATCACCATACGAAACCTTAAACCTCTATAATAAACCTAATGAATCCGTACGAGTCCTTTAAACATCGTACGACAACTTAAGACATCTTAAGGCTCTGTATGCCAAATTAGCAATATGAAAATCATGTTAGAATAATTTCGAACGCCTTACAACTCCTAAGAACACCTTACATCACCATTCGAAACCTTAAAACTCCATAATAAACCTAATGAAGTCGTACGAGTCCTTTAAAAATCGTACGACAACTTAAGACATCTTAAGGCTCTGTATGCCAAATTAGCAACATGAAAAGCACGTTAGTATAATTTAGGACGCCTTACAACTCATAAGAACACCTTACATCACCGTACAAAACCTTAAAACTCCATAATAAACCCTATGAATCCGTACGAGTCCTTTAAACATCGTAAGACAACTTAAGACATCTTAAGGCTCTGTATGCCAAATTAGCCACATGAAAAGCACGTTAGTATAATTTAGAACGCCTTACAACTCCTAAGAACCCATTACATCACCGTACGAAACATTAAAACTCCATAATAAACCTATTGTATTCGTACCAGTCGTTTGATCATCGTACGGCAACTTAGGACATCTTACGACTCTTTATGCCACATTAGAAACTTGAAAAGAACGTTAGTATAATTTTGGACGCCTTACAACTCCTAAGAACACCTTACATCACCGTACAAAACCTTAAAACTCCATAATAAACCCAATGAATCCGTACGAGTCCTTTAAACATCGTATGACAACTTAAGACATCTTAAGTCTCTGTATGCCAAATTAGCCACATGAAAAGCACGTTAGTATAATTTAGGACGCCTTACAACTCATAAGAACACCTTACATCACCATACGAAACCTTAAACCTCTATAATAAACCTAATGAATCCGTACGAGTCCTTTAAACATCGTACGACAACTTAAGACATCTTAAGCCTCTGTATGCCAAATTAGCAATATGAAAATCATGTTATAATAATTTCGAACGCCTTACAACTCCTAAGAACACCTTACATCACCATTCGAAACCTTAAAACTCCATAATAAACCTAATGAAGTCGTACGAGTCCTTTAAAAATCGTACGACAACTTAAGACATCTTAAGGCTCTGTATGCCAAATTAGCAACATGAAAAGCACGTTAGTATAATTTAGGACGCCTTACAACTCATAAGAACACCTTACATCACCGTACAAAACCTTAAAACTCCATAATAAACCCTATGAATCCGTACGAGTCCTTTAAACATCGTATGACAACTTAAGACATCTTAAGGCTCTGTATGCCAAATTAGCCACATGAAAAGCACGTTAGTATAATTTAGAACGCCTTAGAACTCCTAAGAACACCTTACATCACCGTACGAAACCTTAAAACTCCATAATAAACCTATTGTATTCGTACGAGTCGTTTGATCATCGTACGACAACTTAGGACATCTTACGACTCTTTATGCCACATTAGCAACTCGAAAAGAACGTTAGTAAAACGCAAGACGCCTTACAACTCCTAAGGACACCTTACATTGTCGTACGAAACTTTAAAACTCCATAATAAACCTAATGAAGTCGTACGAGTCCTTTAAACATCGTACGACAACTTAAGACATCTTAAGGCTCTGTATTCCAAATTAGCAACATGAAAAGCACGTTAGTATAATTTAGGACGCCTTACAACTCATTAAAACACCTTACATCACCGTACAAAACCTTAAAACTCCATAATAAACCCAATGAATCCGTACGAGTCCTTTAAACATCGTATGACAACTTAAGACATCTTAAGTCTTTTTATGCCAAATTAGCCACATGAAAAGCACGTTAGTATAATTTAGGACGCCTTACAACTCATAAGAACACCTTACATCACCATACGAAACCTTAAACCTCTATAATAAACCTAATGAATCCGTACGAGTCCTTTAAACATCGTACGACAACTTAAGACATCTTAAGGCTCTGTATGCCAAATTAGCAATATGAAAATCATGTTATAATAATTTCGAACGCCTTACAACTCCTAAGAACACCTTACATCACCATTCGAAACCTTAAAACTCCATAATAAACCTAATGAAGTCGTACGAGTCCTTTAAAAATCGTACGACAACTTAAGACATCTTAAGGCTCTGTATGCCAAATTAGCAACATGAAAAGCACGTTAGTATAATTTAGGACGCCTTACAACTCATAAGAACACCTTACATCACCGTACAAAACCTTAAAACTCCATAATAAACCCTATGAATCCGTACGAGTCCTTTAAACATCGTATGACAACTTAAGACATCTTAAGGCTCTGTATGCCAAATTAGCCACATGAAAAGCACGTTAGTATAATTTAGAACGCCTTAGAACTCCTAAGAACACCTTACATCACCGTACGAAACCTTAAAACTCCATAATAAACCTATTGTATTCGTACGAGTCGTTTGATCATCGTACGGCAACTTAGGACATCTTACGACTCTTTATGCCACATTAGCAACTCGAAAAGAACGTTAGTAAAACGCAAGACGCCTTACAACTCCTAAGGACACCTTACATTGTCGTACGAAACTTTAAAACTCCATAATAAACCTAATGAAGTCGTACGAGTCCTTTAAACATCGTACGACAACTTAAGACATCTTAAGGCTCTGTATTCCAAATTAGCAACATGAAAAGCACGTTAGTATAATTTAGGACGCCTTACAACTCATTAAAACACCTTACATCACCGTACAAAACCTTAAAACTCCATAATAAACCCAATGAATCCGTACGAGTCCTTTAAACATCGTAAGACAACTTAAGACATCTTAAGGCTCTGTATGCCAAATTAGCCACATGAAAAGCACGTTAGTATAATTTAGAACGCCTTACAACTCCTAAGAACCCATTACATCACCGTACGAAACATTAAAACTCCATAATAAACCTATTGTATTCGTACCAGTCGTTTGATCATCGTACGACAACTTAGGACATCTTACGACTCTTTATGCCACATTAGAAACTTGAAAAGAACGTTAGTATAATTTAGGACGCCTTACAACTCCTAAGAACACCTTACATCACCGTACAAAACCTTAAAACTCCATAATAAACCCAATGAATCCGTACGAGTCCTTTAAACATCGTATGACAACTTAAGACATCTTAAGTCTCTGTATGCCAAATTAGCCACATGAAAAGCACGTTAGTATAATTTAGGACGCCTTACAACTCATAAGAACACCTTACATCACCATACGAAACCTTAAACCTCTATAATAAACCTAATGAATCCGTACGAGTCCTTTAAACATCGTACGACAACTTAAGACATCTTAAGGCTCTGTATGCCAAATTAGCAATATGAAAATCATGTTAGAATAATTTCGAACGCCTTACAACTCCTAAGAACACCTTACATCACCATTCGAAACCTTAAAACTCCATAATAAACCTAATGAAGTCGTACGAGTCCTTTAAAAATCGTACGACAACTTAAGACATCTTAAGGCTCTGTATGCCAAATTAGCAACATGAAAAGCACGTTAGTATAATTTAGGACGCCTTACAACTCATAAGAACACCTTACATCACCGTACAAAACCTTAAAACTCCATAATAAACCCTGTGAATCCGTACGAGTCCTTTAAACATCGTAAGACAACTTAAGACATCTTAAGGCTCTGTATGCCAAATTAGCCACATGAAAAGCACGTTAGTATAATTTAGAACGCCTTACAACTCCTATGAACCCATTACATCACCGTACGAAACATTAAAACTCCATAATAAACCTATTGTATTCGTACCAGTCGTTTGATCATCGTAAGACAACTTAGGACATCTTACGACTCTTTATGCCACATTAGAAACTTGAAAAGAACGTTATTATAATTTAGGACGCCTTACAACTCCTAAGAACACCTTACATCACCGTACAAAACCTTAAAACTCCATAATAAACCCAATGAATCCGTACGAGTCCTTTAAACATCGTATGACAACTTAAGACATCTTAAGTCTCTGTATGCCAAATTAGCAACATGAAAAGCACGTTAGTATAATTTAGGACGCCTTACAACTCATAAGAACACCTTACATCACCATACGAAACCTTAAACCTCTATAATAAACCTAATGAATCCGTACGAGTCCTTTAAACATCGTACGACAACTTAAGACATCTTAAGGCTCTGTATGCCAAATTAGCAATATGAAAAGCATGTTAGAATAATTTCGAACGCCTTACAACTCCTAAGAACACCTTACATCACCATTCGAAACCTTAAAACTCCATAGAAAACCTAATGAAGTCGTACGAGTCCTTTAAAAATCGTACGACAACTTAAGACAACTTAAGACATCTTAAGGCTCTGTATGCCAAATTAGCAACATGAAAAGCACGTTAGTATAGTTTAGGACGCCTTACAACTCATAAGAACACCTTACATCACCGTACAAAACCTTAAAACTCCATAATAAACCCTGTGAATCCGTACGAGTCCTTTAAACATCGTAAGACAACTTAAGACATCTTAAGGCTCTGTATGCCAAATTAGCCACATGAAAAGCACGTTAGTATAATTTAGAACGCCTTACAACTCCTAAGAACCCATTACATCACCGTACGAAACATTAAAACTCCATAATAAACCTATTGTATTCGTACCAGTCGTTTGATCATCGTACGACAACTTAGGACATCTTACGACTCTTTATGCCACATTAGAAACTTGAAAAGAACGTTAGTATAATTTAGGACGCCTTACAACTCCTAAGAACACCTTACATCACCGTACAAAACCTTAAAACTCCATAATAAACCCAATGAATCCGTACGAGTCCTTTAAACATCGTATGACAACTTAAGACATCTTAAGTCTCTGTATGCCAAATTAGCCACATGAAAAGCACGTTAGTATAATTTAGGACGCCTTACAACTCATAAGAACACCTTACATCACCATACGATACCTTAAACCTCTATAATAAACCTAATGAATCCGTACGAGTCCTTTAAACATCGTACGACAACTTAAGACATCTTAAGGCTCTGTATGCCAAATTAGCAATATGAAAATCATGTTAGAATAATTTCGAACGCCTTACAACTCCTAAGAACACCTTACATCACCATTCGAAACCTTAAAACTCCATAATAAACCTAATGAAGTCGTACGAGTCCTTTAAAAATCGTACGACAACTTAAGACATCTTAAGGCTCTGTATGCCAAATTAGCAACATGAAAAGCACGTTAGTATAATTTAGGACGCCTTACAACTCATAAGAACACCTTACATCACCGTACAAAACCTTAAAACTCCATAATAAACCCTATGAATCCGTACGAGTCCTTTAAACATCGTATGACAACTTAAGACATCTTAAGGCTCTGTATGCCAAATTAGCCACATGAAAAGCACGTTAGTATAATTTAGAACGCCTTAGAACTCCTAAGAACACCTTACATCACCGTACGAAACCTTAAAACTCCATAATAAACCTATTGTATTCGTACGAGTCGTTTGATCATCGTACGACAACTTAGGACATCTTACGACTCTTTATGCCACATTAGCAACTCGAAAAGAACGTTAGTAAAATGCAAGACGCCTTACAACTCCTAAGGACACCTTACATTGTCGTACGAAACTTTAAAACTCCATAATAAACCTAATGAAGTCGTACGAGTCCTTTAAACATCGTACGACAACTTAAGACATCTTAAGGCTCTGTATTCCAAATTAGCAACATGAAAAGCACGTTAGTATAATTTAGGACGCCTTACAACTCATTAAAACACCTTACATCACCGTACAAAACCTTAAAACTCCATAATAAACCCAATGAATCCGTACGAGTCCTTTAAACATCGTAAGACAACTTAAGACATCTTAAGGCTCTGTATGCCAAATTAGCCACATGAAAAGCACGTTAGTATAATTTAGAACGCCTTACAACTCCTAAGAACCCATTACATCACCGTACGAAACATTAAAACTCCATAATAAACCTATTGTATTCGTACCAGTCGTTTGATCATCGTACGACAACTTAGGACATCTTACGACTCTTTATGCCACATTAGAAACTTGAAAAGAACGTTAGTATAATTTAGGACGCCTTACAACTCCTAAGAACACCTTACATCACCGTACAAAACCTTAAAACTCCATAATAAACCCAATGAATCCGTACGAGTCCTTTAAACATCGTATGACAACTTAAGACATCTTAAGGCTCTGTATGCCAAATTAGCAATATGAAAATCATGTTAGAATAATTTCGAACGCCTTACAACTCCTAAGAACACCTTACATCACCATTCGAAACCTTAAAACTCCATAATAAACCTAATGAAGTCGTACGAGTCCTTTAAAAATCGTACGACAACTTAAGACATCTTAAGGCTCTGTATGCCAAATTAGCAACATGAAAAGCACGTTAGTATAATTTAGGATGCCTTACAACTCATAAGAACACCTTACATCACCGTACAAAACCTTAAAACTCCATAATAAACCCTGTGAATCCGTACGAGTCCTTTAAACATCGTAAGACAACTTAAGACATCTTAAGGCTCTGTATGCCAAATTAGCCACATGAAAAGCACGTTAGTATAATTTAGAACGCCTTACAACTCCTATGAACCCATTACATCACCGTACGAAACATTAAAACTCCATAATAAACCTATTGTATTCGTACCAGTCGTTTGATCATCGTACGACAACTTAGGACATCTTACGACTCTTTATGCCACATTAGAAACTTGAAAAGAACGTTAGTATAATTTAGGACGCCTTACAACTCCTAAGAACACCTTACATCACCGTACAAAACCTTAAAACTCCATAATAAACCCAATGAATCCGTACGAGTCCTTTAAACATCGTATGACAACTTAAGACATCTTAAGTCTCTGTATGCCAAATTAGCCACATGAAAAGCACGTTAGTATAATTTAGGACGCCTTACAACTCATAAGAACACCTTACATCACCATACGAAACCTTAAACCTCTATAATAAACCTAATGAATCCGTACGAGTCCTTTAAACATCGTACGACAACTTAAGACATCTTAAGGCTCTGTATGCCAAATTAGCAATATGAAAAGCATGTTAGAATAATTTCGAACGCCTTACAACTCCTAAGAACACCTTACATCACCATTCGAAACCTTAAAACTCCATAGAAAACCTAATGAAGTCGTACGAGTCCTTTAAAAATCGTACGACAACTTAAGACAACTTAAGACATCTTAAGGCTCTGTATGCCAAATTAGCAACATGAAAAGCACGTTAGTATAATTTAGGACGCCTTACAACTCATAAGAACACCTTACATCACCGTACAAAACCTTAAAACTCCATAATAAACCCTGTGAATCCGTACGAGTCCTTTAAACATCGTAAGACAACTTAAGACATCTTAAGGCTCTGTATGCCAAATTAGCCACATGAAAAGCACGTTAGTATAATTTAGAACGCCTTACAACTCCTAAGAACCCATTACATCACCGTACGAAACATTAAAACTCCATAATAAACCTATTGTATTCGTACCAGTCGTTTGATCATCGTACGACAACTTAGGACATCTTACGACTCTTTATGCCACATTAGAAACTTGAAAAGAACGTTAGTATAATTTAGGACGCCTTACAACTCCTAAGAACACCTTACATCACCGTACAAAACCTTAAAACTCCATAATAAACCTATTGTATTCGTACCAGTCGTTTGATCATCGTACGACAACTTAGGACATCTTACGACTCTTTATGCCACATTAGAAACCTGAAAAGAACGTTAGTATAATTTAGGACGCCTTACAACTCCTAAGAACACCTTACATCACCGTACAAAACCTTAAAACTCCATAATAAACCCAATGAATCCGTACGAGTCCTTTAAACATCGTATGACAACTTAAGACATCTTAAGTCTCTGTATGCCAAATTAGCCACATGAAAAGCACGTTAGTATAATTTAGGACGCCTTACAACTCATAAGAACACCTTACATCACCATACGAAACCTTAAACCTCTATAATAAACCTAATGAATCCGTACGAGTCCTTTAAACATCGTACGACAACTTAAGACATCTTAAGGCTCTGTATGCCAAATTAGCAATATGAAAAGCATGTTAGAATAATTTCGAACGCCTTACAACTCCTAAGAACACCTTACATCACCATTCGAAACCTTAAAACTCCATAGAAAACCTAATGAAGTCGTACGAGTCCTTTAAAAATCGTACGACAACTTAAGACAACTTAAGACATCTTAAGGCTCTGTATGCCAAATTAGCAACATGAAAAGCACGTTAGTATAATTTAGGACGCCTTACAACTCATAAGAACACCTTACATCACCGTACAAAACCTTAAAACTCCATAATAAACCCTGTGAATCCGTACGAGTCCTTTAAACATCGTAAGACAACTTAAGACATCTTAAGGCTCTGTATGCCAAATTAGCCACATGAAAAGCACGTTAGTATAATTTAGAACGCCTTACTACTCCTAAGAACCCATTACATCACCGTACGAAACATTAAAACTCCATAATAAACCTATTGTATTCGTACCAGTCGTTTGATCATCGTACGACAACTTAGGACATCTTACGACTCTTTATGCCACATTAGAAACTTGAAAAGAACGTTAGTATAATTTAGGACGCCTTACAACTCCTAAGAACACCTTACATCACCGTACAAAACCTTAAAACTCCATAATAAACCCAATGAATCCGTACGAGTCCTTTAAACATCGTATGACAACTTAAGACATCTTAAGTCTCTGTATGCCAAATTAGCCACATGAAAAGCACGTTAGTATAATTTAGGACGCCTTACAACTCATAAGAACACCTTACATCACCATACGAAACCTTAAACCTCTATAATAAACCTAATGAATCCGTACGAGTCCTTTAAACATCGTACGACAACTTAAGACATCTTAAGGCTCTGTATGCCAAATTAGCAATATGAAAAGCATGTTAGAATAATTTCGAACGCCTTACAACTCCTAAGAACACCTTACATCACCATTCGAAACCTTAAAACTCCATAGAAAACCTAATGAAGTCGTACGAGTCCTTTAAAAATCGTACGACAACTTAAGACAACTTAAGACATCTTAAGGCTCTGTATGCCAAATTAGCAACATGAAAAGCACGTTAGTATAATTTAGGACGCCTTACAACTCATAAGAACACCTTACATCACCGTACAAAACCTTAAAACTCCATAATAAACCCTGTGAATCCGTACGAGTCCTTTAAACATCGTAAGACAACTTAAGACATCTTAAGGCTCTGTATGCCAAATTAGCCACATGAAAAGCACGTTAGTATAATTTAGAACGCCTTACAACTCCTAAGAACCCATTACATCACCGTACGAAACATTAAAACTCCATAATAAACCTATTGTATTCGTACCAGTCGTTTGATCATCGTACGACAACTTAGGACATCTTACGACTCTTTATGCCACATTAGAAACTTGAAAAGAACGTTAGTATAATTTAGGACGCCTTACAACTCCTAAGAACACCTTACATCACCGTACAAAACCTTAAAACTCCATAATAAACCTATTGTATTCGTACCAGTCGTTTGATCATCGTACGACAACTTAGGACATCTTACGACTCTTTATGCCACATTAGAAACCTGAAAAGAACGTTAGTATAATTTAGGACGCCTTACAACTCCTAAGAACACCTTACATCACCGTACAAAACCTTAAAACTCCATAATAAACCCAATGAATCCGTACGAGTCCTTTAAACATCGTATGACAACTTAAGACATCTTAAGTCTCTGTATGCCAAATTAGCCACATGAAAAGCACGTTAGTATAATTTAGGACGCCTTACAACTCATAAGAACACCTTACATCACCATACGAAACCTTAAACCTCTATAATAAACCTAATGAATCCGTACGAGTCCTTTAAACATCGTACGACAACTTAAGACATCTTAAGGCTCTGTATGCCAAATTAGCAATATGAAAAGCATGTTAGAATAATTTCGAACGCCTTACAACTCCTAAGAACACCTTACATCACCATTCGAAACCTTAAAACTCCATAGAAAACCTAATGAAGTCGTACGAGTCCTTTAAAAATCGTACGACAACTTAAGACAACTTAAGACATCTTAAGGCTCTGTATGCCAAATTAGCAACATGAAAAGCACGTTAGTATAATTTAGGACGCCTTACAACTCATAAGAACACCTTACATCACCGTACAAAACCTTAAAACTCCATAATAAACCCAGTGAATCCGTACGAGTCCTTTAAACATCGTAAGACAACTTAAGACATCTTAAGGCTCTGTATGCCAAATTAGCCACATGAAAAGCACGTTAGTATAATTTAGAACGCCTTACAACTCCTAAGAACCCATTACATCACCGTACGAAACATTAAAACTCCATAATAAACCTATTGTATTCGTACCAGTCGTTTGATCATCGTACGACAACTTAGGACATCTTACGACTCTTTATGCCACATTAGAAACCTGAAAAGAACGTTAGTATAATTTAGGACGCCTTACAACTCCTAAGAACACCTTACATCACCGTACAAAACCTTAAAACTCCATAATAAACCCAATGAATCCGTACGAGTCCTTTAAACATCGTATGACAACTTAAGACATCTTAAGTCTCTGTATGCCAAATTAGCCACATGAAAAGCACGTTAGTATAATTTAGGACGCCTTACAACTCATAAGAACACCTTACATCACCATACGAAACCTTAAACCTCTATAATAAACCTAATGAATCCGTACGAGTCCTTTAAACATCGTACGACAACTTAAGACATCTTAAGGCTCTGTATGCCAAATTAGCAATATGAAAAGCATGTTAGAATAATTTCGAACGCCTTACAACTCCTAAGAACACCTTACATCACCATTCGAAACCTTAAAACTCCATAGAAAACCTAATGAAGTCGTACGAGTCCTTTAAAAATCGTACGACAACTTAAGACAACTTAAGACATCTTAAGGCTCTGTATGCCAAATTAGCAACATGAAAAGCACGTTAGTATAATTTAGGACGCCTTACAACTCATAAGAACACCTTACATCACCGTACAAAACCTTAAAACTCCATAATAAACCCTGTGAATCCGTACGAGTCCTTTAAACATCGTAGGACAACTTAAGACATCTTAAGGCTCTGTATGCCAAATTAGCCACATGAAAAGCACGTTAGTATAATTTAGAACGCCTTACAACTCCTAAGAACCCATTACATCACCGTACGAAACATTAAAACTCCATAATAAACCTATTGTATTCGTACCAGTCGTTTGATCATCGTACGACAACTTAGGACATCTTACGACTCTTTATGCCACATTAGAAACTTGAAAAGAACGTTAGTATAATTTAGGACGCCTTACAACTCCTAAGAACACCTTACATCACCGTACAAAACCTTAAAACTCCATAATAAACCCAATGAATCCGTACGAGTCCTTTAAACATCGTATGACAACTTAAGACATCTTAAGTCTCTGTATGCCAAATTAGCCACATGAAAAGCACGTTAGTATAATTTAGGACGCCTTACAACTCATAAGAACACCTTACATCACCATACGAAACCTTAAACCTCTATAATAAACCTAATGAATCCGTACGAGTCCTTTAAACATCGTACGACAACTTAAGACATCTTAAGGCTCTGTATGCCAAATTAGCAATATGAAAAGCATGTTAGAATAATTTCGAACGCCTTACAACTCCTAAGAACACCTTACATCACCATTCGAAACCTTAAAACTCCATAGAAAACCTAATGAAGTCGTACGAGTCCTTTAAAAATCGTACGACAACTTAAGACAACTTAAGACATCTTAAGGCTCTGTATGCCAAATTAGCAACATGAAAAGCACGTTAGTATAATTTAGGACGCCTTACAACTCATAAGAACACCTTACATCACCGTACAAAACCTTAAAACTCCATAATAAGCCCTGTGAATCCGTACGAGTCCTTTAAACATCGTAAGACAACTTAAGACATCTTAAGGCTCTGTATGCCAAATTAGCCACATGAAAAGCACGTTAGTATAATTTAGAACGCCTTACAACTCCTAAGAACCCATTACATCACCGTACGAAACATTAAAACTCCATAATAAACCTATTGTATTCGTACCAGTCGTTTGATCATCGTACGACAACTTAGGACATCTTACGACTCTTTATGCCACATTAGAAACTTGAAAAGAACGTTAGTATAATTTAGGACGCCTTACAACTCCTAAGAACACCTTACATCACCGTACAAAACCTTAAAACTCCATAATAAACCCAATGAATCCGTACGAGTCCTTTAAACATCGTATGACAACTTAAGACATCTTAAGTCTCTGTATGCCAAATTAGCCACATGAAAAGCACGTTAGTATAATTTAGGACGCCTTACAACTCATAAGAACACCTTACATCACCATACGGAACCTTAAACCTCTATAATAAACCTAATGAATCCGTACGAGTCCTTGAAACATCGTACGACAACTTAAGACATCTTAAGGCTCTGTATGCCAAATTAGCAATATGAAAATCATGTTAGAATAATTTCGAACGCCTTACAACTCCTAAGAACACCTTACATCACCATTCGAAACCTTAAAACTCCATAGAAAACCAAATGAAGTCGTACGAGTCCTTTAAAAATCGTACGACAACTTAAGACATCTTAAGGCTCTGTATGCCAAATTAGCAACATGAAAAGCACGTTAGTATAATTTAGGACGCATTACAACTCATAAGAACACCTTACATCACCGTATAAAACCTTAAAACTCCATAATAAACCCTATGAATCCGTACGAGTCCTTTAAACATCGTATGACAACTTAAGACATCTTAAGGCTCTGTATGCCAAATTAGCCACATGAAAAGCACGTTAGTATAATTTAGAACGCCTTACAACTCCTAAGAACACCTTACATCACCGTACGAAACCCTAAAACTCCATAATAAACCTATTGTATTCGTACGAGTCGTTTGATCATCGTACGACAACTTAGGACATCTTACGACTCTTTATGCCACATTAGCAACTCGAAAAGAACGTTAGTAAAATGCAAGACGCCTTACAACTCCTAAGGACACCTTACATTGCCGTACGAAACTTTAAAACTCCATAATAAACCTAATGAAGTCGTACGAGTCCTTTAAACATCGTACGACAACTTAAGACATCTTAAGGCTCTGTATTCCAAATTAGCAACATGAAAAGCACGTTAGTATAATTTAGGACGCCTTACAACTCATTAAAACACCTTACATCACCGTACAAAACCTTAAAACTCCATAATAAACCCAATGAATCCGTACGAGTCCTTTAAACATCGTAAGACAACTTAAGACATCTTAAGGCTCTGTATGCCAAATTAGCCACATGAAAAGCACGTTAGTATAATTTAGAACGCCTTACAACTCCTAAGAACCCATTACATCACCGTACGAAACATTAAAACTCCATAATAAACCTATTGTATTCGTACCAGTCGTTTGATCATCGTACGACAACTTAGGACATCTTACGACTCTTTATGCCACATTAGAAACTTGAAAAGAACGTTAGTATAATTTAGGACGCCTTACAACGCCTAAGAACACCTTACATCACCGTACAAAACCTTAAAACTCCATAATAAACCCAATGAATCCGTACGAGTCCTATAAACATCGTATGACAACTTAAGACATCTTAAGTCTCTGTATGCCAAATTAGCCACATGAAAAGCACGTTAGTATAATTTAGGACGCCTTACAACTCATAAGAACACCTTACATCACCATACGGAACCTTAAACCTCTATAATAAACCTAATGAATCCGTACGAGTCCTTTAAACATCGTACGACAACTTAAGACATCTTAAGGCTCTGTATGCCAAATTAGCAATATGAAAATCATGTTAGAATAATTTCGAACGCCTTACAACTCCTAAGAACACCTTACATCACCATTCGAAACCTTAAAACTCCATAGAAAACCTAATGAAGTCGTACGAGTCCTTTAAAAATCGTACGACAACTTAAGACATCTTAAGGCTCTGTATGCCAAATTAGCAACATGAAAAGCACGTTAGTATAATTTAGGACGCCTTACAACTCATAAGAACACCTTACATCACCGTATAAAACCTTAAAACTCCATAATAAACCCTATGAATCCGTACGAGTCCTTTAAACATCGTATGACAACTTAAGACATCTTAAGGCTCTGTATGCCAAATTAGCCACATGAAAAGCACGTTAGTATAATTTAGAACGCCTTACAACTCCTAAGAACACCTTACATCACCGTACGAAACCTTAAAACTCCATAATAAACCTATTGTATTCGTACGAGTCGTTTGATCATCGTACGACAACTTAGGACATCTTACGACTCTTTATGCCACATTAGCAACTCGAAAAGAACGTTAGTAAAATGCAAGACGCCTTACAACTCCTAAGGACACCTTACATTGCCGTACGAAACTTTAAAACTCCATAATAAACCTAACGAAGTCGTACGAGTCCTTTAAACATCGTACGACAACTTAAGACATTTTAAGGCTCTGTATTCCAAATTAGCAACATGAAAAGCACGTTAGTATAATTTAGGACGCCTTACAACTCATTAAAACACCTTACATCACCGTACAAAACCTTAAAACTCCATAATAAACCCAATGAATCCGTACGAGTCCTTTAAACATCGTAAGACAACTTAAGACATCTTAAGGCTCTGTATGCCAAATTAGCCACATGAAAAGCACGTTAGTATAATTTAGAACGCCTTACAACTCCTAAGAACCCATTACATCACCGTACGAAACATTAAAACTCCATAATAAACCTATTGTATTCGTACCAGTCGTTTGATCATCGTACGACAACTTAGGACATCTTACGACTCTTTATGCCACATTAGAAACTTGAAAAGAACGTTAGTATAATTTAGGACGCCTTACAACTCCTAAGAACACCTTACATCACCGTACAAAACCTTAAAACTCCATAATAAACCCAATGAATCCGTACGAGTCCTTTAAACATCGTATGACAACTTAAGACATCTTAAGGCTCTGTATGCCAAATTAGCCACATGAAAAGCACGTTAGTATAATTTAGAACGCCTTACAACTCCTAATAACACCTTACATCACCGTACGAAACCTTAAAACTCCATAATAAACCTATTGTATTCGTACGAGTCGTTTGATCATCGTACGACAACTTAGGACATCTTACGACTCTTTATGCCACATTAGCAACTCGAAAAGAACGTTAGTAAAATGCAAGACGCCTTACAACTCCTAAGGACACCTTACATTGCCGTACGAAACTTTAAAACTCCATAATAAACCTAATGAAGTCGTACGAGTCCTTTAAACATCGTACGACAACTTAAGACATCTTAAGGCTCTGTATTCCAAATTAGCAACATGAAAAGCACGTTAGTATAATTTAGGACGCCTTACAACTCATTAAAACACCTTACATCACCGTACAAAACCTTAAAACTCCATAATAAACCCAATGAATCCGTACGAGTCCTTTAAACATCGTAAGACAACTTAAGACATCTTAAGGCTCTGTATGCCAAATTAGCCACAAGAAAAGCACGTTAGTATAATTTAGAACGCCTTACAACTCCTAAGAACCCATTACATCACCGTACGAAACATTAAAACTCCATAATAAACCTATTGTATTCGTACCAGTCGTTTGATCATCGTACGACAACTTAGGACATCTTACGACTCTTTATGCCACATTAGAAACTTGAAAAGAACGTTAGTATAATTTAGGACGCCTTACAACTCCTAAGAACACCTTACATCACCGTACAAAACCTTAAAACTCCATAATAAACCCAATGAATCCGTACGAGTCCTTTAAACATCGTATGACAACTTAAGACATCTTAAGGCTCTGTATGCCAAATTAGCCACATGAAAAGCACGTTAGTATAATTTAGAACGCCTTACAACTCCTAATAACACCTTACATCACCGTACGAAACCTTAAAACTCCATAATAAACCTATTGTATTCGTACGAGTCGTTTGATCATCGTACGACAACTTAGGACATCTTACGACTCTTTATGCCACATTAGCAACTCGAAAAGAACGTTAGTAAAATGCAAGACGCCTTACAACTCCTAAGGACACCTTACATTGCCGTACGAAACTTTAAAACTCCATAATAAACCTAATGAAGTCGTACGAGTCCTTTAAACATCGTACGACAACTTAAGACATCTTAAGGCTCTGTATTCCAAATTAGCAACATGAAAAGCACGTTAGTATAATTTAGGACGCCTTACAACTCATTAAAACACCTTACATCACCGTACAAAACCTTAAAACTCCATAATAAACCCAATGAATCCGTACGAGTCCTTTAAACATCGTAAGACAACTTAAGACATCTTAAGGCTCTGTATGCCAAATTAGCCACAAGAAAAGCACGTTAGTATAATTTAGAACGCCTTACAACTCCTAAGAACCCATTACATCACCGTACGAAACATTAAAACTCCATAATAAACCTATTGTATTCGTACCAGTCGTTTGATCATCGTACGACAACTTAGGACATCTTACGACTCTTTATGCCACATTAGAAACTTGAAAAGAACGTTAGTATAATTTAGGACGCCTTACAACTCCTAAGAACACCTTACATCACCGTACAAAACCTTAAAACTCCATAATAAACCCAATGAATCCGTACGAGTCCTTTAAACATCGTATGACAACTTAAGACATCTTAAGGCTCTGTATGCCAAATTAGCCACATGAAAAGCACGTTAGTATAATTTAGAACGCCTTACAACTCCTAATAACACCTTACATCACCGTACGAAACCTTAAAACTCCATAATAAACCTATTGTATTCGTACGAGTCGTTTGATCATCGTACGACAACTTAGGACATCTTACGACTCTTTATGCCACATTAGCAACTCGAAAAGAACGTTAGTAAAATGCAAGACGCCTTACAACTCCTAAGGACACCTTACATTGCCGTACGAAACTTTAAAACTCCATAATAAACCTAATGAAGTCGTACGAGTCCTTTAAACATCGTACGACAACTTAAGACATCTTAAGGCTCTGTATTCCAAATTAGCAACATGAAAAGCACGTTAGTATAATTTAGGACGCCTTACAACTCATTAAAACACCTTACATCACCGTACAAAACCTTAAAACTCCATAATAAACCCAATGAATCCGTACGAGTCCTTTAAACATCGTAAGACAACTTAAGACATCTTAAGGCTCTGTATGCCAAATTAGCCACAAGAAAAGCACGTTAGTATAATTTAGAACGCCTTACAACTCCTAAGAACCCATTACATCACCGTACGAAACATTAAAACTCCATAATAAACCTATTGTATTCGTACCAGTCGTTTGATCATCGTACGACAACTTAGGACATCTTACGACTCTTTATGCCACATTAGAAACTTGAAAAGAACGTTAGTATAATTTAGGACGCCTTACAACTCCTAAGAACACCTTACATCACCGTACAAAACCTTAAAACTCCATAATAAACCCAATGAATCCGTACGAGTCCTTTAAACATCGTATGACAACTTAAGACATCTTAAGTCTCTGTATGCCAAATTAGCCACATGAAAAGCACGTTAGTATAATTTAGGACGCCTTACAACTCATAAGAACACCTTACATCACCATACGAAACCTTAAACCTCTATAATAAACCTAATGAATCCGTACGAGTCCTTTAAACATCGTACGACAACTTAAGACATCTTAAGGCTCTGTATGCCAAATTAGCAATATGAAAATCATGTTAGAATAATTTCGAACGCCTTACAACTCCTAAGAACACCTTACATCACCATTCGAAACCTTAAAACTCCATAGAAAACCTAATGAAGTCGTACGAGTCCTTTAAAAATCGTACGACAACTTAAGACATCTTAAGGCTCTGTATGCCAAATTAGCAACATGAAAAGCACGTAAGTATAATTTAGGACGCCTTACAACTCATAAGAACACCTTACATCACCGTATAAAACCTTAAAACTCCATAATAAACCCTATGTATCCGTACGAGTCCTTTAAACATCGTATGACAACTTAAGACATCTTAAGGCTCTGTATGCCAAATTAGCCACATGAAAAGCACGTTAGTATAATTTAGAACGCCTTACAACTCCTAAGAACACCTTACATCACCGTACGAAACCTTAAAACTCCATAATAAACCTATTGTATTCGTACGAGTCGTTTGATCATCGTACGACAACTTAGGACATCTTACGACTCTTTATGCCACATTAGCAACTCGAAAAGAACGTTAGTAAAATGCAAGACGCCTTACAACTCTTAAGGACACCTTACATTGCCGTACGAAACTTTAAAACTCCATAATAAACCTAATGAAGTCGTACGAGTCCTTTAAACATCGTACGACAACTTAAGACATCTTAAGGCTCTGTATTCCAAATTAGCAACATGAAAAGCACGTTAGTATAATTTAGGACGCCTTACAACTCATTAAAACACCTTACATCACCGTACAAAACCTTAAAACTCCATAATAAACCCAATGAATCCGTACGAGTCCTTTAAACATCGTAAGACAACTTAAGACATCTTAAGGCTCTGTATGCCAAATTAGCCACATGAAAAGCACGTTAGTATAATTTAGAACGCCTTACAACTCCTAAGAACCCATTACATCACCGTACGAAACATTAAAACTCCATAATAAACCTATTGTATTCGTACCAGTCGTTTGATCATCGTACGACAACTTAGGACATCTTACGACTCTTTATGCCACATTAGAAACTTGAAAAGAACGTTAGTATAATTTAGGACGCCTTACAACTCCTAAGAACACCTTACATCACCGTACAAAACCTTAAAACTCCATAATAAACCCAATGAATCCGTACGAGTCCTTTAAACATCGTATGACAACTTAAGACATCTTAAGTCTCTGTATGCCAAATTAGCCACATGAAAAGCACGTTAGTATAATTTAGGACGCCTTACAACTCATAAGAACACCTTACATCACCATACGAAACCTTAAACCTCTATAATAAACCTAATGAATCCGTACGAGTCCTTTAAACATCGTACGACAACTTAAGACATCTTAAGGCTCTGTATGCCAAATTAGCAATTTGAAAATCATGTTAGAATAATTTCGAACGCCTTACAACTCCTAAGAACACCTTACATCACCATTCGAAACCTTAAAACTCCATAGAAAACCTAATGAAGTCGTACGAGTCCTTTAAAAATCGTACGACAACTTAAGACATCTTAAGGCTCTGTATGCCAAATTAGCAACATGAAAAGCACGTTAGTATAATTTAGGACGCCTTACAACTCATAAGAACACCTTACATCACCGTATAAAACCTTAAAACTCCATAATAAACCCTATGTATCCGTACGAGTCCTTTAAACATCGTATGACAACTTAAGACATCTTAAGGCTCTGTATGCCAAATTAGCCACATGAAAAGCACGTTAGTATAATTTAGAACGCCTTACAACTCCTAAGAACACCTTACATCACCGTACGAAACCTTAAAACTCCATAATAAACCTATTGTATTCGTACGAGTCGTTTGATCATCGTACGACAACTTAGGACATCTTACGACTCTTTATGCCACATTAGCAACTCGAAAAGAACGTTAGTAAAATGCAAGACGCCTTACAACTCCTAAGGACACCTTACATTGCCGTACGAAACTTTAAAACTCCATAATAAACCTAATGAAGTCGTACGAGTCCTTTAAACATCGTACGACAACTTAAGACATCTTAAGGCTCTGTATTCCAAATTAGCAACATGAAAAGCACGTTAGTATAATTTAGGACGCCTTACAACTCATTAAAACACCTTACATCACCGTACAAAACCTTAAAACTCTATAATAAACCCAATGAATCCGTACGAGTCCTTTAAACATCGTAAGACAACTTAAGACATCTTAAGGCTCTGTATGCCAAATTAGCCACATGAAAAGCACGTTAGTATAATTTAGAACGCCTTACAACTCCTAAGAACCCATTACATCACCGTACGAAACATTAAAACTCCATAATAAACCTATTGTATTCGTACCAGTCGTTTGATCATCGTACGACAACTTAGGACATCTTACGACTCTTTATACCACATTAGAAACTTGAAAAGAACGTTAGTATAATTTAGGACGCCTTACAACTCCTAAGAACACCTTACATCACCGTACAAAACCTTAAAACTCCATAATAAACCCAATGAATCCGTACGAGTCCTTTAAACATCGTATGACAACTTAAGACATCTTAAGTCTCTGTATGCCAAATTAGCCACATGAAAAGCACGTTAGTATAATTTAGGACGCCTTACAACTCATAAGAACCCCTTACATCACCATACGAAACCTTAAACCTCTATAATAAACCTAATGAATCCGTACGAGTCCTTTAAACATCGTACGACAACTTAAGACATCTTAAGGCTCTGTATGCCAAATTAGCAATATGAAAATCATGTTAGAATAATTTCGAACGCCTTACAACTCCTAAGAACACCTTACATCACCATTCGAAACCTTAAAACTCCATAGAAAACCTAATGAAGTCGTACGAGTCCTTTAAAAATCGTACGACAACTTATGACATCTTAAGGCTCTGTATGCCAAATTAGCAACATGAAAAGCACGTTAGTATAATTTAGGACGCCTTACAACTCATAAGAACACCTTACATCACCGTATAAAACCTTAAAACTCCATAATAAACCCTATGTATCCGTACGAGTCCTTTAAACATCGTATGACAACTTAAGACATCTTAAGGCTCTGTATGCCAAATTAGCCACATGAAAAGCACGTTAGTATAATTTAGAACACCTTACAACTCCTAAGAACACCTTACATCACCGTACGAAACCTTAAAACTCCATAATAAACCTATTGTATTCGTACGAGTCGTTTGATCATCGTACGACAACTTAGGACATCTTACGACTCTTTATGCCACATTAGCAACTCGAAAAGAACGTTAGTAAAATGCAAGACGCCTTACAACTCCTAAGGACACCTTTCATTGCCGTACGAAACTTTAAAACTCCATAATAAACCTAATGAAGTCGTACGAGTCCTTTAAACATCGTACGACAACTTAAGACATCTTAAGGCTCTGTATTCCAAATTAGCAACATGAAAAGCACGTTAGTATAATTTAGGACGCCTTACAACTCATTAAAACACCTTACATCACCGTACAAAACCTTAAAACTCCATAATAAACCCAATGAATCCGTACGAGTCCTTTAAACATCGTAAGACAACTTAAGACATCTTAAGGCTCTGTATGCCAAATTAGCCACATGAAAAGCACGTTAGTATAATTTAGAACGCCTTACAACTCCTAAGAACCCATTACATCACCGTACGAAACATTAAAACTCCATAATAAACCTATTGTATTCGTACCAGTCGTTTGATCATCGTACGACAACTTAGGACATCTTACGACTCTTTATACCACATTAGAAACTTGAAAAGAACGTTAGTATAATTTAGGACGCCTTACAACTCCTAAGAACACCTTACATCACCGTACAAAACCTTAAAACTCCATAATAAACCCAATGAATCCGTACGAGTCCTTTAAACATCGTATGACAACTTAAGACATCTTAAGTCTCTGTATGCCAAATTAGCCACATGAAAAGCACGTTAGTATAATTTAGGACGCCTTACAACTCATAAGAACCCCTTACATCACCATACGAAACCTTAAACCTCTATAATAAACCTAATGAATCCGTACGAGTCCTTTAAACATCGTACGACAACTTAAGACATCTTAAGGCTCTGTATGCCAAATTAGCAATATGAAAATCATGTTAGAATAATTTCGAACGCCTTACAACTCCTAAGAACACCTTACATCACCATTCGAAACCTTAAAACTCCATAATAAACCTAATGAAGTCGTACGAGTCCTTTAAAAATCGTACGACAACTTAAGACATCTTAAGGCTCTGTATGCCAAATTAGCAACATGAAAAAGCACGTTAGTATAATTTAGGACGCCTTACAACTCATAAGAACACCTTACATCACCGTACAAAACCTTAAAACTACATAATAAACCCTATGAATCCGTACGAGTCCTTTAAACATCGTATGACAACTTAAGACATCTTAAGGCTCTGTATGCCAAATTAGCCACATGAAAAGCACGTTAGTATAATTTAGAACGCCTTAGAACTCCTAAGAACACCTTACATCACCGTACGAAACCTTAAAACTCCATAATAAACGTATTGTATTCGTACGAGTCGTTTGATCATCGTACGACAACTTAGGACATCTTACGACTCTTTATGCCACATTAGCAACTCGAAAAGAACGTTAGTAAAATGCAAGACGCCTTACAACTCCTAAGGACACCTTACATTGCCGTACGAAACTTTAAAACTCCATAATAAACCTAATGAAGTCGTACGAGTCCTTTAAACATCGTACGACAACTTAAGACATCTTAAGGCTCTGTATTCCAAATTAGCAACATGAAAAGCATGTTAGTATAATTTAGGACGCCTTACAACTCATTAAAACACCTTACATCACCGTACAAAACCTTAAAACTCCATAATAAACCCAATGAATCCGTACGAGTCCTTTAAACATCGTAAGACAACTTAAGACATCTTAAGGCTCTGTATGCCAAATTAGCCACATGAAAAGCACGGTAGTATAATTTAGAACGCCTTACAACTCCTAAGAACCCATTACATCACCGTACGAAACATTAAAACTCCATAATAAACCTATTGTATTCGTACCAGTCGTTTGATCATCGTACGACAACTTAGGACATCTTACGACTCTTTATGCCACATTAGAAACTTGAAAAGAACGTTAGTATAATTTAGGACGCCTTACAACTCCTAAGAACACCTTACATCACCGTACAAAACCTTAAAACTCCATAATAAACCCAATGAATCCGTACGAGTCCTTTAAACATCGTAAGACAACTTAAGACATCTTAAGGCTCTGTATGCCAAATTTGCAATATGAAAATCACGTTAGAATAATTTCGAATGCCTTACAACTCCTAAGAACACCTTACATCACCATTCGAAACCTTAAAACTCCATAATAAACCTAATGAAGTCGTACGAGTCCTTTAAAAATCGTACGACAACTTAAGACATCTTAAGGCTCAGTATGCCAAATTAGCAACATGAAAAGCACGTTAGTATAATTTAGGACGCCTTACAACTCATAAGAACACCTTACATCACCGTACAAAACCTTAAAACTCCATAATAAACCCTATGAATCCGTACGAGTCCTTTAAACATCGTATGACAACTTAAGACATCTTAAGGCTCTGTATGCCAAATTAGCCACATGAAAAGCACGTTAGTATAATTTAGAACGCCTTAGAACTCCTAAGAACACCTTACATCACCGTACGAAACCTTAAAACTCCATAATAAACGTATTGTATTCGTACGAGTCGTTTGATCATCGTACGACAACTTAGGACATCTTACGACTCTTTATGCCACATTAGCAACTCGAAAAGAACGTTAGTAAAATGCAAGACGCCTTACAACTCCTAAGGACACCTTACATTGCCGTACGAAACTTTAAAACTCCATAATAAACCTAATGAAGTCGTACGAGTCCTTTAAACATCGTACGACAACTTAAGACATCTTAAGGCTCTGTATTCCAAATTAGCAACATGAAAAGCATGTTAGTATAATTTAGGACGCCTTACAACTCATTAAAACACCTTACATCACCGTACAAAACCTTAAAACTCCATAATAAACCCAATGAATCCGTACGAGTCCTTTAAACATCGTAAGACAACTTAAGACATCTTAAGGCTCTGTATGCCAAATTAGCCACATGAAAAGCACGTTAGTATAATTTAGAACGCCTTACAACTCCTAAGAACCCATTACATCACCGTACGAAACATTAAAACTCCATAATAAACCTATTGTATTCGTACCAGTCGTTTGATCATCGTACGACAACTTAGGACATCTTACGACTCTTTATGCCACATTAGAAACTTGAAAAGAACGTTAGTATAATTTAGGACGCCTTACAACTCCTAAGAACACCTTACATCACCGTACAAAACCTTAAAACTCCATAATAAACCCAATGAATCCGTACGAGTCCTTTAAACATCGTAAGACAACTTAAGACATCTTAAGGCTCTGTATGCCAAATTTGCAATATGAAAATCACGTTAGAATAATTTCGAACGCCTTACAACTCCTAAGAACACCTTACATCACCATTCCAAACTTTAAAACTCCATAATAAACCTAATGAAGTCGTACGAGTCCTTTAAACATCGTAAGACAACTTAAGACATCTTAAGGCTCTGTATGCCAAATTTGCAATATGAAAATCACGTTAGAATAATTTCGAATGCCTTACAACTCCTAAGAACACCTTACATCACCATTCGAAACCTTAAAACTCCATAATAAACCTAATGAAGTCGTACGAGTCCTTTAAAAATCGTACGACAACTTAAGACATCTTAAGGCTCTGTATGCCAAATTAGCAACATGAAAAGCACGTTAGTATAATTTAGGACGCCTTACAACTCATAAGAACACCTTACATCACCGTACAAAACCTTAAAACTCCATAATAAACCTATTGTATTCGTACGAGTCGTTTGATCATCGTACGACAACTTAGGACATCTTACGACTCTTTATGCCACATTAGCAACTCGAAAAGAACGTTAGTAAAATGCAAGACGCCTTACAACTCCTAAGAACATCTTACATCACCGTACGAAACCTTAAAACTCCATAATAAGCCTAATGAATCCGTACGAGTCCTTTAAACATCGTACGACAACTTAAGACATCTTAAGGCTCTGTATGCTAAATTAGCAACATGAAAAGCACGTTAGTATAATTTAGGACGCCTTACAACTCATAAGAACACCTTACATCACCGTACGAAACCTTAAACCTCTATAATAAACCTAATGAATCCGTACGAGTCCTTTAAACATCGTAAGACAACTTAAGACATCTTAAGGCTCTGTATGCCAAATTTGCAATATGAAAATCACGTTAGAATAATTTCGAATGCCTTACAACTCCTAAGAACACCTTACATCACCATTCGAAACCTTAAAACTCCATAATAAACTAATGAAGTCGTACGAGTCCTTTAAACATTGTACGACAACTTAAGACATCTTAAGGCTCTGTATGCCAAATTAGCAACATGAAAAGCACGTTAGTATAATTTAGGACGCCTTACAACTCATAAGAACACCTTACATCACCGTACGAAACCTTAAACCTCTATAATAAACCTAATGAATCCGTACGAGTCCTTTAAACATCGTAAGACAACTTAAGACATCTTAAGGCTCTGTATGCCAAATTTGCAATATGAAAATCACGTTAGAATAATTTCGAATGCCTTACAACTCCTAAGAACACCTTACATCACCATTCGAAACCTTAAAACTCCATAATAAACCTAATGAAGTCGTACGAGTCCTTTAAAAATCGTACGACAACTTAAGACATCTTAAGGCTCTGTATGCCAAATTAGCAACATGAAAAGCACGTTAGTATAATTTAGGACGCCTTACAACTCATAAGAACACCTTACATCACCGTACAAAACCTTAAAACTCCATAATAAACCTATTGTATTCGTACGAGTCGTTTGATCATCGTACGACAACTTAGGACATCTTACGACTCTTTATGCCACATTAGCAACTCGAAAAGAACGTTAGTAAAATGCAAGACGCCTTACAACTCCTAAGAACATCTTACATCACCGTACGAAACCTTAAAACTCCATAATAAGCCTAATGAATCCGTACGAGTCCTTTAAACATCGTACGACAACTTAAGACATCTTAAGGCTCTGTATGCTAAATTAGCAACATGAAAAGCACGTTAGTATAATTTAGGACGCCTTACAACTCATAAGAACACCTTACATCACCGTACGAAACCTTAAACCTCTATAATAAACCTAATGAATCCGTACGAGTCCTTTAAACATCGTAAGACAACTAAAGACATCTTAAGGCTCTGTATGCCAAATTTGCAATATGAAAATCACGTTAGAATAATTTCGAATGCCTTACAACTCCTAAGAACACCTTACATCACCATTCGAAACCTTAAAACTCCATAATAAACTAATGAAGTCGTACGAGTCCTTTAAACATTGTACGACAACTTAAGACATCTTAAGGCTCTGTATGCCAAATTAGCAACATGAAAAGCACGTTAGTATAATTTAGGACGCCTTACAACTCATAAGAACACCTTACATCACCGTACGAAACCTTAAACCTCTATAATAAACCTAATGAATCCGTACGAGTCCTTTAAACATCGTAAGACAACTTAAGACATCTTAAGGCTCTGTATGCCAAATTTGCAATATGAAAATCACGTTAGAATAATTTCGAATGCCTTACAACTCCTAAGAACACCTTACATCACCATTCGAAACCTTAAAACTCCATAATAAACCTAATGAAGTCGTACGAGTCCTTTAAAAATCGTACGACAACTTAAGACATCTTAAGGCTCTGTATGCCAAATTAGCAACATGAAAAGCACGTTAGTATAATTTAGGACGCCTTACAACTCATAAGAACACCTTACATCACCGTACAAAACCTTAAAACTCCATAATAAACCTATTGTATTCGTACGAGTCGTTTGATCATCGTACGACAACTTAGGACATCTTACGACTCTTTATGCCACATTAGCAACTCGAAAAGAACGTTAGTAAAATGCAAGACGCCTTACAACTCCTAAGAACATCTTACATCACCGTACGAAACCTTAAAACTCCATAATAAGCCTAATGAATCCGTACGAGTCCTTTAAACATCGTACGACAACTTAAGACATCTTAAGGCTCTGTATGCTAAATTAGCAACATGAAAAGCACGTTAGTATAATTTAGGACGCCTTACAACTCATAAGAACACCTTACATCACCGTACGAAACCTTAAACCTCTATAATAAACCTAATGAATCCGTACGAGTCCTTTAAACATCGTAAGACAACTTAAGACATCTTAAGGCTCTGTATGCCAAATTAGCAACATGAAAAGCACGTTAGTATAATTTAGGACGCCTTACAACTCATAAGAACACCTTACATCACCGTACAAAACCTTAAAACTCCATAATAAACCCTATGAATCCGTACAAGTCGTTTAAACATCGTATGACAACTTAAGACATCTTAAGTCTCTGTATGCCAAATTAGCCACATGAAAAGCACGTTAGTGTAATTTAGAACGCCTTACAACTCCTAAGAACACCTTACATCACCGTACGAAACCTTAAAACTCCATAATAAACCTATTGTATTCGTACGAGTCGTTTGATCATCGTACGACAACTTAGGACATCTTACGACTCTTTATGCCACATTAGCAACTCGAAAAGAACGTTAGTAAAATGCAAGACGCCTTACAACTCCTAAGAACATCTTACATCACCGTACGAAACCTTAAAACTCCATAATAAGCCTAATGAATCCGTACGAGTCCTTTAAACATCGTACGACAACTTAAGACATCTTAAGGCTCTGTATGCTAAATTAGCAACATGAAAAAGCACGTTAGTATAATTTAGGACGCCTTACAACTCATAAGAACACCTTACATCACCGTACGAAACCTTAAACCTCTATAATAAACCTAATGAATCCGTACGAGTCCTTTAAACATCGTAAGACAACTTAAGACATCTTAAGGCTCTGTATGCCAAATTAGCAATATGAAAATCACGTTAGAATAATTTCGAATGCCTTACAACTCCTAAGAACACCTTACATCACCATTCGAAACCTTAAAACTCCATAATAAACCTAATGAAGTCGTACGAGTCCTTTAAACATTGTACGACAACTTAAGACATCTTAAGGCTCTGTATGCCAAATTAGCAACATGAAAAGCACGTTAGTATAATTTAGGACGCCTTACAACTCATAAGAACACCTTACATCACCGTACAAAACCTTAAAACTCCATAATAAACCCTATGAATCCGTACGAGTCCTTTAAACATCGTATGACAACTTAAGACATCTTAAGGCTCTGTATGCCAAATTAGCCACATGAAAAGCACGTTAGTATAATTTAGAACGCCTTAGAACTCCTAAGAACACCTTACATCACCGTACGAAGCCTTAAAACTCCATAATAAACCTATTGTATTCGTACGAGTCGTTTGATCATCGTACGACAACTTAGGACATCTTACGACTCTTTATGCCACATTAGCAACTCGAAAATAACGTTAGTAAAATGCAGACGCCTTACAACTCCAAAGGACACCTTACATTGCCGTACGGAACCTTAAAACTCCATAATAAACCTAATGAAGTCGTACGAGTCCTTTAAACATCTTACGACAACTTAAGACATCTTAAGGCTCTGTATGCCAAATTAGCAACATGAAAAGCACGTTAGTATAATTTAGGACGCCTTACAACTCATTAGAACACCTTACATAACCGTACGAACCTTAAAACTCCATAATAAACCTAATGAATCCGTACGAGTCCTTTGAACATCGTATGACAACTTAAGACATCTTAAGACTCTGTATGCCAAATTAGCAATATGAAAAACACGTTAGAATAATTTCGAACGCCTTACAACTCCTAAAAACACCTTACATCACCATTCGAAACTTTAAAACTCCATAATAAACCTAATGAAGTCGTACGAGTCCTTTAAACATCGTACGACAACTTAAGACATCTTAAGGCTCTGTATGCCAAATTAGCAACATGAAAAGCACGTTAGTATAATTTAGGACGCCTTACAACTCATAAGAACACCTTACATCACCGTACAAAACCTTAAAACTCCATAATAAACCCTATGAATCCGTACAAGTCGTTTAAACATCGTATGACAACTTAAGACATCTTAAGGTTCTGTATGCCAAATTAGCCACATGAAAAGCACGTTAGTATAATTTGGAACGCCTTAGAACTCCTAAGAACACCTTACATCACCGTACGAAACCTTAAAACTCCATAATAAACCTATTGTATTCGTACGAGTCGTTTGATCATCGTACGACAACTTAGGACATCTTACGACTCTTTATGCCACATTAGCAACTCGAAAAGAACTTTAGTAAAATGCAAGACGCCTTACAACTCCTAAGGACACCTTACATTGCCGTACGAAACCTTAAAACTCCATAATAAACCTAATGAAGTCGTACGAGTCCTTTAAACATCGTACGACAACTTAAGACATCTTAAGGCTCTGTATGCCAAATTAGCAACATGAAAAGCACGTTAGTATAATTTAGGACGCCTTACAACTCATTAGAATACCTTACATAACCGTACGAACATTAAAACTCTATAATAAACCTAATGAATCCGTACGAGTCCTTTGAACATCGTATGACAACTTAAGACATCTTAAGACTCTGTATGCCAAATTAGCAATATGAAAAGCACGTTAGTATAATTTAGGACGCCTTACAACTCATTAAAACACCTTACATCACCGTACAAAACCTTAAAACTCCATAATAAACCCAATGAATCCGTACGAGTCCTTTAAACATCGTAAGACAACTTAAGACATCTTAAGGCTCTGTATGCCAAATTAGCCACACGAAAAGCACGTTAGTATAAATTAGAACCCCTTACAACTCCTAAGAACCCATTACATCACCGTACGAAACCTTAAAACTCCATAATAAACCTATTGTATTCGCACCAGTCGTTTGATCATCGTACGACAACTTAGGACATCTTACGACTCTTTATGCCACATTAGAAACTTGAAAAGAACGTTAGTATAATTAAGGACGCCTTACAACTCATAAGAACACCTTACATCACAGTACAAAACCTTAAAACTCCATAATAAACCCAATGAATCCGTACGAGTCCTTTAAACATCGTATGACAACTTAAGACATCTTAAGTCTCTGTATGCCAAATTAGCCACATGAAAAGCACGTTAGTATAATTTAGAACGCCTTACAACTCCTAAGAACACCTTACATCACCGTACGAAACCTTAAAACTCCATAATAAACCTATTGTATTCGTACGAGTCGTTTGATCATCGTACGACAACTTAGGACATCTTACGACTCTTTATGCCACATTAGCAACTCGAAAAGAACGTTAGTAAAATGCAAGACGCCTTACAACTCCTAAGAACATCTTACATCACCGTACGAAACCTTAAAACTCCATAATAAGCCTAATGAATCCGTACGAGTCCTTTAAACATCGTACGACAACTTAAGACATCTTAAGGCTCTGTATGCTAAATTAGCAACATGAAAAGCACGTTAGTATAAATTAGGACGCCTTACAACTCATAAGAACACCTTACATCACCGTACGAAACCTTAAACCTCTATAATAAACCTAATGAATCCGTACGAGTCCTTTGAACATCGTATGACAACTTAAGACATCTTAAGACTCTGTATGCCAAATTAGCAATATGAAAAGCACGTTAGTATAATTTAGGACGCCTTACAACTCATTAAAACACCTTACATCACCGTACAAAACCTTAAAACTCCATAATAAACCCAATGAATCCGTACGAGTCCTTTAAACATCGTAAGACAACTTAAGACATCTTAAGGTTCTGTATGCCAAATTAGCCACACGAAAAGCACGTTAGTATAAATTAGAACGCCTTACAACTCCTAAGAACCCATTACATCACCATACGAAACCTTAAAACTCCATAATAAACCTATTGTATTCGCACCAGTCGTTTGATCATCGTACGACAACTTAGGAAATCTTACGACTCTTTATGCCACATTAGAAACTTGAAAAGAACGTTAGTATAATTTAGGATGCCTTACAACTCATAAGAACACCTTACATCACCGTACAAAACCTTAAAACTCCATAATAAACCCAATGAATCCGTACGAGTCCTTTAAACATCGTATGACAACTTAAGACATCTTAAGTCTCTGTATGCCAAATTAGCCACATGAAAAGCACGTTAGTATAATTTAGAACGCCTTACAACTCCTAAGAACACCTTACATCACCGTACGAAACCTTAAAACTCCATAATAAACCTATTGTATTCGTACGAGTCGTTTGATCATCGTACGACAACTTAGGACATCTTACGACTCTTTATGCCACATTAGCAACTCGAAAAGAACGTTAGTAAAATGCAAGACGCCTTACAACTCCTAAGAACATCTTACATCACCGTACGAAACCTTAAAACTCCATAATAAGCCTAATGAATCCGTACGAGTCCTTTAAACATCGTACGACAACTTAAGACATCTTAAGGCTCTGTATGCTAAATTAGCAACATGAAAAGCACGTTAGTATAATTTAGGACGCCTTACAACTTATAAGAACACCTTACATCACCGTACGAAACCTTAAACCTCTATAATAAACCTAATGAATCCGTACGAGTCCTTTAAACATCGTAAGACAACTTAAGACATCTTAAGGCTCTGTATGCCAAATTAGCAATATGAAAATCACGTTAGAATAATTTCGAACGCCTTACAACTCCTAAGAACACCTTACATCACCATTCGAAACCTTAAAACTCCATAATAAACCTAATGAAGTCGTACGAGTCCTTTAAACATTGTACGACAACTTAAGACATCTTAAGGCTCTGTATGCCAAATTAGCAACATGAAAAGCACGTTAGTATAATTTTGGACGCCTTACAACTCCTAAGAACCCATTACATCACCGTACGAAACCTTAAAACTCCATAATAAACCTATTGTATTCGCACCAGTCGTTTGATCATCGTACGACAACTTAGGACATCTTACGACTCTTTATGCCACATTAGAAACTTGAAAAGAACGTTAGTATAATTTAGGACGCCTTACAACTCATAAGAACACCTTACATCACCGTACAAAACCTTAAAACTCCATAATAAACCTAATGAAGGCGTACGAGTCCTTTAAACATCTTACGACAACTTAAGACATCTTAAGGCTCTGTATGCCAAATTAGCAACATGAAAAGCACGTTAGTATAATTTAGGACGCCTTACAACTCATTAGAACACCTTACATAACCGTACGAACCTTAAAACTCCATAATAAACCTATTGTATTCGTACGAGTCGTTTGATCATCGTACGACAACTTAGGACATCTTACGACTCTTTATGCCACATTAGCAACTCGAAAAGAACGTTAGTAAAATGCAAGACGCCTTACAACTCCTAAGAACATCTTACATCACCGTACGAAACCTTAAAACTCCATAATAAGCCTAATGAATCCGTACGAGTCCTTTAAACATCGTACGACAACTTAAGACATCTTAAGGCTCTGTATGCTAAATTAGCAACATGAAAAGCACGTTAGTATAATTTAGGACGCCTTACAACTCATAAGAACACCTTACATCACCGTACGAAACCTTAAACCTCTATAATAAACCTAATGAATCCGTACGAGTCCTTTAAACATCGTAAGACAACTTAAGACATCTTAAGGCTCTGTATGCCAAATTAGCAATATGAAAATCACGTTAGAATAATTTCGAACGCCTTACAACTCCTAAGAACACCTTACATCACCATTCGAAACCTTAAAACTCCATAATAAACCTAATGAAGTCGTACGAGTCCTTTAAACATTGTACGACAACTTAAGACATCTTAAGGCTCTGTATGCCAAATTAGCAACATGAAAAGCACGTTAGTATAATTTTGGACGCCTTACAACTCCTAAGAACCCATTACATCACCGTACGAAACCTTAAAACTCCATAATAAACCTATTGTATTCGCACCAGTCGTTTGATCATCGTACGACAACTTAGGACATCTTACGACTCTTTATGCCACATTAGAAACTTGAAAAGAACATTAGTATAATTTAGGACGCCTTACAACTCATAAGAACACCTTACATCACCGTACAAAACCTTAAAACTCCATAATAAACCTAATGAAGGCGTACGAGTCCTTTAAACATCTTACGACAACTTAAGACATCTTAAGGCTCTGTATGCCAAATTAGCAACATGAAAAGCACGTTAGTATAATTTAGGACGCCTTACAACTCATTAGAACACCTTACATAACCGTACGAACCTTAAAACTCCATAATAAACCTATTGTATTCGTACGAGTCGTTTGATCATCGTACGACAACTTAGGACATCTTACGACTCTTTATGCCACATTAGCAACTCGAAAAGAACGTTAGTAAAATGCAAGACGCCTTACAACTCCTAAGAACATCTTACATCACCGTACGAAACCTTAAAACTCCATAATAAGCCTAATGAATCCGTACGAGTCCTTTAAACATCGTACGACAACTTAAGACATCTTAAGGCTCTGTATGCTAAATTAGCAACATGAAAAGCACGTTAGTATAATTTAGGACGCCTTACAACTCATAAGAACACCTTACATCACCGTACGAAACCTTAAACCTCTATAATAAACCTAATGAATCCGTACGAGTCCTTTAAACATCGTAAGACAACTTAAGACATCTTAAGGCTCTGTATGCCAAATTAGCAATATGAAAATCACGTTAGAATAATTTCGAACGCCTTACAACTCCTAAGAACACCTTACATCACCATTCGAAACCTTAAAACTCCATAATAAACCTAATGAAGTCGTACGAGTCCTTTAAACATTGTACGACAACTTAAGACATCTTAAGGCTCTGTATGCCAAATTAGCAACATGAAAAGCACGTTAGTATAATTTTGGACACCTTACAACTCCTAAGAACCCATTACATCACCGTACGAAACCTTAAAACTCCATAATAAACCTATTGTATTCGCACCAGTCGTTTGATCATCGTACGACAACTTAGGACATCTTACGACTCTTTATGCCACATTAGAAACTTGAAAAGAACGTTAGTATAATTTAGGACGCCTTACAACTCATAAGAACACCTTACATCACCGTACAAAACCTTAAAACTCCATAATAAACCTAATGAAGGCGTACGAGTCCTTTAAACATCTTACGACAACTTAAGACATCTTAAGGCTCTGTATGCCAAATTAGCAACATGAAAAGCACGTTAGTATAATTTAGGACGCCTTACAACTCATTAGAACACCTTACATAACCGTACGAACCTTAAAACTCCATAATAAACCTATTGTATTCGTACGAGTCGTTTGATCATCGTACGACAACTTAGGACATCTTACGACTCTTTATGCCACATTAGCAACTCGAAAAGAACGTTAGTAAAATGCAAGACGCCTTACAACTCCTAAGAACATCTTACATTGCCGTACGAAACCATAAAACTCTATAATAAACCTAATGAAGTCGTACGAGTCCTTTAAACATCGTACGACAACTTAAGACATCTTATGGCTCTGTATGCTAAATTAGCAACATGAAAAGCACGTTAGTATAATTTAGGACGCCTTACAACTCATTAGAATACCTTACATAACCGTACGAACCTTAAAACTCCATAATAAACCTAATGAATCCGTACGAGTCCTTTGAACATCGTATGACAACTTAAGACATCTTAAGACTCTGTATGCCAAATTAGCAATATGAAAAGCACGTTAGTATAATTTAGGACTCCTTACAACTCATTAAAACACCTTACATCACCGTACAAAACCTTAAAACTCCATAATAAACCCAATGAATCCGTACGAGTCCTTTAAACATCGTAAGACAACTTAAGACATCTTAAGGCTCTGTATGCCAAATTAGCCACACGAAAAGCACGTTAGTATAAATTAGAACGCCTTACAACTCCTAAGAACCCATTACATCACCGTACGAAACCTTAAAACTCCATAATAAACCTATTGTATTCGCACCAGTTGTTTGATCATCGTACGACAACTTAGGACATCTTACGACTCTTTATGCCACATTAGAAACTTGAAAAGAACGTTAGTATAATTTAGGACGCCTTACAACTCATAAGAACACCTTACATCACCGTACAAAACCTTAAAACTCCATAATAAACCCAATGAATCCGTACGAGTCCTTTAAACATCGTATGACAACTTAAGACATCTTAAGTCTCTGTATGCCAAATTAGCCACATGAAAAGCACGTTAGTATAATTTAGAACGCCTTACAACTCCTAAGAACACCTTACATCACCGTACGAAACCTTAAAACTCCATAATAAACCTATTGTATTCGTACGAGTCGTTTGATCATCGTACGACAACTTAGGACATCTTACGACTCTTTATGCCACATTAGCAACTCGAAAAGAACGTTAGTAAAATGCAAGACGCCTTACAACTCCTAAGAACATCTTACATCACCGTACGAAACCTTAAAACTCCATAATAAGCCTAATGAATCCGTACGAGTCCTTTAAACATCGTACGACAACTTAAGACATCTTAAGGCTCTGTATGCTAAATTAGCAACATGAAAAGCACGTTAGTATAATTTAGGACGCCTTACAACTCATAAGAACACCTTACATCACCGTACGAAACCTTAAACCTCTAAAATAAACCTAATGAATCCGTACGAGTCCTTTAAACATCATAAGACAACTTAAGACATCTTAAGGCTCTGTATGCCAAATTAGCAATATGAAAATCACGTTAGAATAATTTCGAATGCCTTACAACTCCTAAGAACACCTTACATCACCATTCGAAACCTTAAAACTCCATAATAAACCTAATGAAGTCGTACGAGTCCTTTAAACATTGTACGACAACTTAAGACATCTTAAGGCTCTGTATGCCAAATTAGCAACATGAAAAGCACGTTAGTATAATTTTGGACGCCTTACAACTCATAAGAACACCTTACATCACCGTACAAAACCTTAAAACTCCATAATAAACCCTATGAATCCGTACGAGTCCTTTAAACATCGTATGACAACTTAAGACATCTTAAGGCTCTGTATGCCAAATTAGCCACATGAAAAGCACGTTAGTATAATTTAGAACGCCTTAGAACTCATAAGAACACCTTACATCACCGTACGAAGCCTTAAAACTCCATAATAAACCTATTGTATTCGTACGAGTCGTTTGATCATCGTACGACAACTTAGGACATCTTACGACTTTATATGCCACATTAGCAACTCGAAAAGAACGTTAGTAAAATGCAGACGCCTTACAACTCCAAAGGGCCCCTTACAATGCCGTACGGAACCTTAAAACTCCATAATAAACCTAATGAAGTCGTACGAGTCCTTTAAACATCTTACGACAACTTAAGACATCTTAAGGCTCTGTATGCCAAATTAGCAACATGAAAAGCACATTAGTATAATTTAGGACGCCTTACAACTCATTAGAACACCTTACATAACCGTACGAACCTTAAAACTCCATAATAAACCTAATGAATCCGTACGAGTCCTTTGAACATCGTATGACAACTTAAGACATCTTAAGACTCTTTATGCCAAATTAGCAATATGAAAAGCACGTTAGAATAATTTCGAACGCCTTACAACTCCTAAGAACACCTTACATCACCATTCGAAACTTTAAAACTCCATAATAAACCTAATGAAGTCGTACGAGTCCTTTAAACATCGTACGACAACTTAAGACATCTTAAGGCTCTGTATGCCAAATTAGCAACATGAAAAGCACGTTAGTATAATTTAGGACGCCTTACAACTCATAAGAACACCTTACATCACCGTACAAAACCTTAAAACTCCATAATAAACCCTATGAATCCGTACAAGTCGTTTAAACATCGTATGACAACTTAAGACATCTTAAGGTTCTGTATGCCAAATTAGCCACATGAAAAGCACGTTAGTATAATTTAGAACGCCTTAGAACTCCTAAGAACACCTTACATCACCGTACGAAACCTTAAAACTCCATAATAAACCTATTGTATTCGTACGAGTCGTTTGATCATCGTATGACAACTTAGGACATCTTACGACTCTTTATGCCACATTAGCAACTCGAAAAGAACTTCAGTAAAATGCAAGACGCCTTACAACTCCTAAGGACACCTTACATTGCCGTACGAAACCATAAAACTCCATAATAAACCTAATGAAGTCGTACGAGTCCTTTAAACATCGTACGACAACTTAAGACATCTTAAGGCTCTGTATGCCAAATTAGCAACATGAAAAGCACGTTAGTATAATTTAGGACGCCTTACAACTCATTAGAATACCTTACATAACCGTACGAACCATAAAACTCCATAATAAACCTAATGAATCCGTACGAGTCCTTTGAACATCGTATGACAACTTAAGACATCTTAAGACTCTGTATGCCAAATTAGCAATATGAAAAGCACGTTAGAATAATTTCGAACGCCTTACAACTCCTAAGAACACCTTACATCACCATTCGAAACCTTAAAACTCCATAATAAACCTAATGAAGTCGTACGAGTCCTTTAAACATCGTACGACAACTTAAGACATCTTAAGGCTCTGTATGCCAAATTAGCAACATGAAAAGCACGTTAGTATAATTTAGGACGCCTTACAACTCATAAGAACACCTTACATCACCGTACAAAACCTTAAAACTCCATAATAAACCCTATGAATCCGTACGAGTCCTTTAAACATTGTATGACAACTTAAGACATCTTAAGGCTCTGTATGCCAAATTAGCCACATGAAAAGCACGTTAGTATAATTTAGAGCGCCTTAGAACTCCTAAGAACACCTTACATCACCGTACGAACCTTAAAACTCCATAATAAACCTATTGTATTCGTACGAGTCGTTTGATCATCGTACGACAACTTAGGACATCTTACGACTGTTTATGCCACATTAGCAACACGAAAAGAACGTTAGTAAAATGCAAGACGCCTTACAACTCCAAAGGACACCTTACATTGCCGTACGAAACCTTAAAACTCCATAATAAACCTAATGAAGTCGTACGAGTCCTTTAAACATCGTATGACAACTTAAGACATCTTAAGGCTCTGTATGCCAAATTAGCCACATGAAAAGCACGTTAGTATAATTTAGAACGCCTTACAACTCCTAAGAACACATTACATCATCGTACGAAACCTTAAAACTCCATAATAAACATATTGTATTCGTATGAGTCGTTTGATCATCGTACGACAACTTAGGACATCTTACGACTCTTTATGCCACATTAGCAACTCGAAAAGAACGTTAGTAAAATGCAAGACGCCTTACAACTCCTAAGGACACCTTACATTGCCGTACGAAACTTTAAAACTCCATAATAAACCTAATGAAGTCGTACGAGTCCTTTAAACATCGTACGACAACTTAAGACATCTTAAGGCTCTGTATGCCAAATTAGCAACATGAAAAGCACGTTAGTATAATTTAGGACGCCTTACAACTCATTAAAACACCTTACATCACCGTACAAAACCTTAAAACCTCATAATAAACCCAATGAATCCGTACGAGTCCTTTAAACATCGTAAGACAACTTAAGACATCTTAAGGCTCTGTATGCCAAATTAGCCACATGAAAAGCACGTTAGTATAATTTAGAACGCCTTACAACTCCTAAGAACCCATTACATCACCGTACGAAACCTTAAAACTCCATAATAAACCTATTGTATTCGTACCAGTCGTTTGATCATCGTACGACAACTTAGGACATCTTACGACTCTTTATGCCACATTAGAAACTTGAAAAGAACGTTAGTATAATTTAGGACGCCTTACAACTCATAAGAACACCTTACATCACCGTACAAAACCTTAAAACTCCATAATAAACCCAGTGAATCCGTACGAGTCCTTTAAACATCGTATGACAACTTAAGACATCTTAAGTCTCTGTATGCCAAATTAGCCACATGAAAAGCACGTTAGTATAATTTAGGACGCCTTACAACTCATAAGAACACCTTACATCACCGTACGAAACCTTAAACTTCTATAATAAATCTAATGAATCCGTACGAGTCCTTTAAACATCGTACGACAACTTAAGACATCTTAAGGCTCTGTATGCCAAATTAGCAATATGAAAATCAAGTTAGAATAATTTCGAACGCCTTACAACTCCTAAGAACACCTTACATCACCATTCGAAACCTTAAAGCTCCATAATAAACCTAATGAAGTCGTACGTGTCCTTTAAACATCGTACGACAACTTAAGACATCTTAAGGCTCTGTATGCCAAATTAGCAACATGAAAAGCACGTTAGTATAATTTAGGACGCCTTACAACTCATAAGAACACCTTACATCACCGTACAAAACCTTAAACTCCATAATAAACCCTATGAATCCGTACGAGTCCTTTAAACATCGTATGACAACTTAAGACATCTTAAGGCTCTATATGCCAAATTAGCCACATGAAAAGCACGTTAGTATAATTTAGAACGCCTTAGAACTCCTAAGAACACCTTACATCATCGTACGAAACCTTAAAACTCCATAATAAACCTATTGTATTCGTACGAGTCGTTTGATCATCGTACGACAACTTAGGACATCTTACGACTCTTTATGCCACATTAGCAACTCGAAAAGAACGTTAGTAAAATGCAAGACGCCTTACAACTCCAAAGGACACCTTACATTGTCGTACGAAACCTTAAAACTCCATAATAAACCTAATGAAGTCGTACGAGTCCTTTAAACATCGTATGACAACTTAAGACATCTTAAGGCTCTGTATGCCAAATTAGCCACATGAAAAGCACGTTAGTATAATTTAGAACGCCTTAGCACTCCTAAGAACACCTTACATCACCGTACGAAACCTTAAAACTCCATAATAAACCTATTGTATTCGTACGAGTCGTTTGATCATCGTACGACAACTTAGGACATCTTACGACTCTTTATGCCACATTAGCAACTCGAAAAGAACGTTAGTAAAATGCAAGACGCCTTACAACTCCAAAGGACAACTTACATTGCCGTACGAAACCTTAAAACTCCATGATAAACCTAATGAAGTCGTACGAGTCCTTTAAACATCGTATGACAACTTAAGACATCTTAAGGCTCTGTATGCCAAATTAGCCACATGAAATGCACGTTAGTATAATTTAGAACGCCTTACAACTCCTAAGAACACCTTACATCATCGTACGAAACCTTAAAACTCCATAATAAACCTATTGTATTCGTACGAGTCGTTTGATCATCGTACGACAACTTAGGACATCTTACGACTCTTTATGCCACATTAGCAACTCGAAAAGAACGTTAGTAAAATGCAAGACGCCTTACAACTCCTAAGGACACCTTACATTGCTGTACGAAACTTTAAAACTCCATAATAAACCTAATGAAGTCGTACGAGTCCTTTAAACATCGTACGACAACTTAAGACATCTTAAGGCTCTGTATGCCAAATTAGCAACATGAAAAGCACGTTAGTATAATTTAGGACGCCTTACAACTCATTAAAACACCTTACATCACCGTACAAAACCTTAAAACTCCATAATAAACCCAATGAATCCGTATGAGTCCTTTAAACATCGTAAGACAACTTAAGACATCTTAAGGCTCTGTATGCCAAATTAGCCACATGAAAAGCACGTTAGTATAATTTAGAACGCCTTACAACTCCTAAGAACCCATTACATCACCGTACGAAACCTTAAAACTCCATAATAAACCTATTGTATTCGTACCAGTCGTTTGATCATCGTACGACAACTTAGGACATCTTACGACTCTTTATGCCACATTAGAAACTTGAAAAGAACATTAGTATAATTTTGGACGCCTTAAACTCCTAAGAACATCTTACATCACCGTACGAAATCTTAAAACTCCATAATAAGCCTAATGAATACGTATGAGTCCTATAAACATCGTACGACAACTTAAGACATCTTAAGGCTCTGTATGCTAAATTAGCAACATGAAAAGCACGTTAGTATAATTTAGGACGCCTTACAACTCATAAGAACACCTTACATCACCGTACGAAACCTTAAACCTCTATAATAAACCTAATGAATCCGTACGAGTCCTTTAAACATCGTACGACAACTTAAGACATCTTAAGGCTCTATATGCCAAATTAGCAATATGAAAATCACGTTAGAATAATTTCGAATGCCTTACAACTCCTAAGAACACCTTACATCACCATTCGAAACCTTAAAACTCCATAATAAACCTAATGAAGTCGTACGAGTCCTTTAAACATTGTACAACAACTTAAGACATCTTAAGGCTCTGTATGCCAAATTAGCAACATGAAAAGCACGTTAGTATAATTTAGGACGCCTTACAACTCATAAGAACACCTTACATCAACGAACAAAACCTTAAACCTCTATAATAAATCTAATGAATCCGTACGAGTCCTTTAAACATTGTACGACAACTTAAGACATCTTAAGGCTCTGTATGCCAAATTAGCAATATGAAAATCACGTTAGAATAATTTCGAACGCCTTACAACTCCTAAGAACACCTTACATCACCATTCGAAACCTTAAAACTCCATAATAAACCTAATGAAGTCGTACGTGTCCTTTAAACATCGTACGACAACTTAAGACATCTTAAGGCTCTGTATGCCAAATTAGCAACATGAAAAGCACGTTAGTATAATTTAGGACGCCTTACAACTCATAAGAACACCTTACATCACCGTACAAAACCTTAAACTCCATAATAAACCCTATGAATCCGTACGAGTCCTTTAAACATCGTATGACAACTTAAGACATCTTAAGGCTCTGTATGCCAAATTAGCCACATGAAAAGCACGTTAGTATAATTTAGAACGCCTTAGAACTCCTAAGAACACCTTACATCATCGTACGAAACCTTAAAACTCCATAATAAACCTATTGTATTCGTACGAGTCGTTTGATCATCGTACGACAACTTAGGACATCTTACGACTCTTTATGCCACATTTGCAACTCGAAAAGAACGTTAGTAAAATGCAAGACGCCTTACAACTCCAAAGGACACCTTACATTGCCGTACGAAACCTTAAAACTCCATAATAAACCTAATGAAGTCGTACGAGTCCTTTAAACATCGTATGACAACTTAAGACATCTTAAGGCTCTGTATGCCAAATTAGCCACATGAAAAGCACGTTAGTATAATTTAGAACGCCTTACAACTCCTAAGAACACCTTACATCACCGTACGAAACCTTAAAACTCCATAATAAACCTATTGTATTCGTACGAGTCGTTTGATCATCGTACGACAACTTAGGACATCTTACGACTCTTTATGCCACATTCGCAACTCGAAAAGAACGTTAGTAAAATGCAAGACGCCTTACAACTCCAAAGGACACCTTACATTGCCGTACGAAACCTTAAAACTCCATAATAAACCTAATGAAGTCGTACGAGTCCTATAAACATCGTATGACAACTTAAGACATCTTAAGGCTCTGTATGCCAAATTAGCCACATGAAAAGCACGTTAGTATAATTTAGAACGCCTTAGCACTCCTAAGAACACCTTACATCACCGTACGAAACCTTAAAACTCCATAATAAACCTATTGTATTCGTACGAGTCGTTTGATCATCGTACGACAACTTAGGACATCTTACGACTCTTTATGCCACATTAGCAACTCGAAAAGAACGTTAGTAAAATGCAAGACGCCTTACAACTCCAAAGGACACCTTACATTGCCGTACGAAACCTTAAAACTGCATGATAAACCAAATGAAGTCGTACGAGTCCTTTAAACATCGTATGACAACTTAAGACATCTTAAGGCTCTGTATGCCAAATTAGCCACATGAAATGCACGTTAGTATAATTTAGAACGCCTTACAACTCCTATGAACACCTTACATCATCGTACGAAACCTTAAAACTCCATAATAAACCTATTGTATTCGTACGAGTCGTTTGATCATCGTACAACAACTTAGGACATCTTACGACTCTTTATGCCACATTAGCAACTCGAAAAGAACGTTAGTAAAATGCAAGACGCCTTACAACTCCTAAGGACACCTTACATTGCCGTACGAAACTTTAAAACTCCATAATAAACCTAATGAAGTCGTACGAGTCCTTTAAACATCGTACGACAACTTAAGACATCCTAAGGCTCTGTATGCCAAATTAGCAACATGAAAAGCACGTTAATATAATTTAGGACGCCTTACAACTCATTAAAACACCTTACATCACCGTACAAAACCTTAAAACTCCATAATAAACCCAATGAATCCGTACGAGTCCTTTAAACATCGTAAGACAACTTAAGACATCTTAAGGCTCTGTATGCCAAATTAGCCACATGAAAAGCACGTTAGTATAATTTAGAACGCCTTACAACTCCTAAGAACCCATTACATCACCGTACGAAACCTTAAAACTCCATAATAAACCTATTGTATTCGTACCAGTCGTTTGATCATCGTACGACAACTTAGGAGATCTTACGACTCTTTATGCCACATTAGAAACTTGAAAAGAACGTTATTATAATTTAGGACGGCTTACAACTCATAAGAACACCTTACATTGACGTACGAAACCTTAAAACTCCATAATAAACCTAATGAAGTCGTACGAGTCCTTTAAACATCGTATGACAACTTAAGATGGCTCTGTATGCCAAATTAGCCACATGAAAAGCACGTTAGTATAATTTAGAACGCCTTACAACTCCTAAGAACCCATTACATCACCGTACGAAACCTTAAAACTCCATAATAAACCTATTGTATTCGTACCAGTCGTTTGATCATCGTACGACAACTTAGGACATCTTACGACTCTTTATGCCACATTAGAAACTTGAAAAGAACGTTAGTATAATTTTGGACGCGTTACAACTCCTAAGAACATCTTACATCACCGTACGAAATCTTAAAACTCCATAATAAGCCTAATGAATCCGTATGAGTCCTTTAAACATCGTACGACAACTTAAGACATCTTAAGGCTCTGTATGCTAAATTAGCAACATGAAAAGCACGTTAGTATAATTTAGGACGCCTTACAACTCATAAGAACACCTTACATCACCGTACGAAACCTTAAACCTCTATAATAAACCTAATGAATCCGTACGAGTCCTTTAAACATCGTACGACAACTTAAGACATCTTAAGGCTCTGTATGCCAAATTAGCAATATGAAAATCACGTTAGAATAATTTTGAATGCCTTACAACTCATAAGAACACCTTACATCACCATTCGAAACCTTAAAACTCCATAATAAACCTAATGAAGTCGTACGAGTCCTTTAAACATTGTACGACAACTTAAGACATCTTAAGGCTCTGTATGCCAAATTAGCCACATGAAAAGCACGTTAGTATAATTTAGAACGCCTTAGAACTCCTAAGAACACCTTACATCACCGTACGAAGCCTTAAAACTCCATAATAAACCTATTGTATTCGTACGAGTCGTTTGATCGTCGTACGACAACTTAGGACATCTTACGACTCTTTATGCCACATTAGCAACTCGAAAAGAACGTTAGTAAAATGCATACGCCTTACAACTCCAAAGGACACCTTACATTGTCGTACGAAACCTTAAAACTCCATAATAAACCTAATGAAGTCGTACGAGTCCTTTAAACATCGTATGACAACTTAAGACATCTTAAGGCTCTGTATGCCAAATTAGCCACATGAAAAGCACGTTAGTATAATTTAGAACGCCTTACAGCTCCTAAGAACACCTTACATCACCGTACGAAACCTTAAAACTCCATAATAAACCTATTGTATTCGTACGATCGTTTGATCATCGTACGACAACTTAGGACATCTTACGACTCTTTATGCCACATTAGCAACTCGAAAAGAAGTTTAGTAAAATGCAAGACGCCTTACAACTCCTAAGGACACCTTACATTGCCGTACGAAACCTTAAAACTCCATAATAAACCTAATGAAGTCGTACGAGTGCTTTAAACATCGTACGACAACTTAAGACATCTTAAGGCTCTGTATGCCAAATTAGCAACATGAAAAGCACGTTAGTATAATTTAGGACGCCTTACAACTCAATAGAACACCTTACATAACCGTACGAACCTTAAAACTCCATAATAAACCTAATGAATCCGTACGAGTCCTTTGAACATCGTATGACAACTTAAGACATCTTAAGACTCTGTATGCCAAATTTGCAACATGAAAAGCACGTTAGTATAATTTAGGAAGCCTTACAACTCATAAGAACACCTTACATCACCGTACAAAACCTTAAAACTCCATAATAAACCCAATGAATCTGTACGAGTCCTTTAAACATCGTAAGACAACTTAAGACATCTTAAGGCTCTGTATGCCAAATTAGCCACATGAAAAGCACGTTAGTATAATTTAGAACGCCTTACAACTCCTAAGAACCCATTACATCACCGAACGAAACCTTAAAACTCAATAATAAACCTGTTGTATTCGCACCAGTCGTTTGATCATCGTACGACAACTTAGGACATGTTACGACTCTTTATGCCACATTAGAAACTTGAAAAGAACGTTAGTATAATTTAGGACGCCTTACAACTCATAAGAACACCTTACATCACCGTACAAAACCTTAAAACTTCATAATAAACCCAATGAATCCGTACGAGTCCTTTAAACATCGTATGACAACTTAAGACATCTTAAGTCTCTGTATGCCAAATTAGCCACATGAAAAGCACGTTAGTATAATTTAGAACGCCTTACAACTCCTAAGAACACCTTACATCACCGTACGAAACCTTAAAACTCCATAATAAACCTATTGTATTCGTACGAGTCGTTTGATCATCGTACGACAACTTATGACATCTTACGACTCTTTATGCCACATTAGCAACTCGAAAAGAACGTTAGTAAAATGCAAGACGCCTTACAACTCCTAAGAACATCTTACATCACCGTACGAAATCTTAAAACTCCATAATAAGCCTAATGAATCCGTACGAGTCCTTTAAACATCGTACGACAACTTAGGACATCTTACGACTCTTTATGCCACATTAGAAACTTGAAAAGAACGTTAGTATAATTTAGGACGCCTTACAACTCCTAAGAACACCTTACATCACCGTACAAAACCTTAAAACTCCATAATAAACCCAATGAATCCGTACGAGTCCTTTAAACATCGTATGACAACTTAAGACATCTTAAGTCTCTGTATGCGAAATTAGCCACATGAAAAGCACGTTAGTATAATTTAGAACGCCTTACAACTCCTAAGAACACCTTACATCACCGTACGAAACCTTAAAACTCCATAATAAACCTATTGTATTCGTACGAGTCGTTTGATCATCGTACGACAACTTAGGACATCTTACGACTCTTTATGCCACACTAGCAACTCGAAAAGAACGTTAGTAAAATGCAAGACGCCTTACAACTCCTAAGAACATCTTACATCACCGTACGAAATCTTAAAACTCCATAATAAGCCTAATGAATCCGTACAAGTCCTTTAAACATCGTACGACAACTTAAGACATCTTAAGGCTCTGTATGCTAAATTAGCAACATGAAAAGCACGTTAGTATAATTTAGGACGCCTTACAACTCATAAGAACACCTTACATCACCGTACGAAACCTTAAACCTCTATAATAATTCTAATGAATCCGTACGAGTCCTTTAAACATCGTACGACAACTTAAGACATCTTAAGGCTCTGTATGCCAAATTAGCAATATGAAAATCACGTTAGAATAATTTCGAATGCCTTACAACTCCTAAGAGCACCTTACATCACCATTCGAAACCTTAAAACTCCATAATAAACCTAAAGAAGTCGTACGAGTCCTTTAAACATTGTACGACAACTTAAGACATCTTAAGGCTCTGTATGCCAAATTAGCAATATGAAAAGCACGTTAGTATAATTTAGGACGCCTTACAACTCATAAGAACAACTTACATCACCGTACAAAACCTTAAAACTCCATAATAAACCCTATGAATCCGTACGAGTCCTTTGAACATCGTATGACAACTTAAGACATCTTAAGACTCTGTATGCCAAATTTGCAACATGAAAAGCACGTTAGTATAATTTAGGAAGCCTTACAACTCATAAGAACACCTTACATCACCGTACAAAACCTTAAAACTCCATAATAAACCCAATGAATCTGTACGAGTCCTTTAAACATCGTAAGACAACTTAAGACATCTTAAGGCTCTGTATGCCAAATTAGCCACATGAAAAGCACGTTAGTATAATTTAGAACGCCTTACAACTCCTAAGAACCCATTACATCACCGAACGAAACCTTAAAACTCAATAATAAACCTGTTGTATTCGCACCAGTCGTTTGATCATCGTACGACAACTTAGGACATGTTACGACTCTTTATGCCACATTAGAAACTTGAAAAGAACGTTAGTATAATTTAGGACGCCTTACAACTCATAAGAACACCTTACATCACCGTACAAAACCTTAAAACTTCATAATAAACCCAATGAATCCGTACGAGTCCTTTAAACATCGTATGACAACTTAAGACATCTTAAGTCTCTGTATGCCAAATTAGCCACATGAAAAGCACGTTAGTATAATTTAGAACGCCTTACAACTCCTAAGAACACCTTACATCACCGTACGAAACCTTAAAACTCCATAATAAACCTATTGTATTCGTACGAGTCGTTTGATCATCGTACGACAACTTATGACATCTTACGACTCTTTATGCCACATTAGCAACTCGAAAAGAACGTTAGTAAAATGCAAGACGCCTTACAACTCCTAAGAACATCTTACATCACCGTACGAAATCTTAAAACTCCATAATAAGCCTAATGAATCCGTACGAGTCCTTTAAACATCGTACGACAACTTAGGACATCTTACGACTCTTTATGCCACATTAGAAACTTGAAAAGAACGTTAGTATAATTTAGGACGCCTTACAACTCCTAAGAACACCTTACATCACCGTACAAAACCTTAAAACTCCATAATAAACCCAATGAATCCGTACGAGTCCTTTAAACATCGTATGACAACTTAAGACATCTTAAGTCTCTGTATGCGAAATTAGCCACATGAAAAGCACGTTAGTATAATTTAGAACGCCTTACAACTCCTAAGAACACCTTACATCACCGTACGAAACCTTAAAACTCCATAATAAACCTATTGTATTCGTACGAGTCGTTTGATCATCGTACGACAACTTAGGACATCTTACGACTCTTTATGCCACATTAGCAACTCGAAAAGAACGTTAGTAAAATGCAAGACGCCTTACAACTCCTAAGAACATCTTACATCACCGTACGAAATCTTAAAACTCCATAATAAGCCTAATGAATCCGTACAAGTCCTTTAAACATCGTACGACAACTTAAGACATCTTAAGGCTCTGTATGCTAAATTAGCAACATGAAAAGCACGTTAGTATAATTTAGGACGCCTTACAACTCATAAGAACACCTTACATCACCGTACGAAACCTTAAACCTCTATAATAATTCTAATGAATCCGTACGAGTCCTTTAAACATCGTACGACAACTTAAGACATCTTAAGGCTCTGTATGCCAAATTAGCAATATGAAAATCACGTTAGAATAATTTCGAATGCCTTACAACTCCTAAGAGCACCTTACATCACCATTCGAAACCTTAAAACTCCATAATAAACCTAAAGAAGTCGTACGAGTCCTTTAAACATTGTACGACAACTTAAGACATCTTAAGGCTCTGTATGCCAAATTAGCAATATGAAAAGCACGTTAGTATAATTTAGGACGCCTTACAACTCATAAGAACAACTTACATCACCGTACAAAACCTTAAAACTCCATAATAAACCCTATGAATCCGTACGAGTCTTTTAAACATCGTAAGACAACTTAAGACATCTTAAGGCTCTGTATGCCAAATTAGCCACATGAAAAGCACGTTAGTATAATTTAGAACGCCTTAGAACTCCTAAGAACACCTTACATCACCGTACAAAGCCTTAAAACTCCGTAATAAACCTATTGTATTCGTACGAGTCGTTTGATCATCGTACGACAATTTAGGACATCTTACGACTCTTTATGCCACATTAGCAACTCGAAAAAAACGTTAGTAAAATGCAGACGCCTTACAACTCCAAAGGACACCTTACATTGCCGTACGAAGCCTTAAAACTCCATAATAAACCTAATTAAGTCGTACGAGTCCTTTAAACATTGTATGACAACTTAAGACATCTTAAGGCTCTGTATGCCAAATTAGCCACATGAAAAGCACGTTAGTATAATTTAGAACGCCTTACAACTCCTAAAAACACCTTACATCACCGTACGAAACCTTATAACTCCATAATAAACCTATTGTATTCGTACGAGTCGTTTGATCATCGTACGACAACTTAGGACATCTTACGACTCTTTATGCCACATTAGCAACTCGAAAAGAACGTTAGTAAAATGCAAGACGCCTTACAACTCCTAAGAACATCTTACATCACCGTATGAAATCTTAAAACTCCATAATAAGCCTAATGAATCCGTACAAGTCCTTTAAACATCGTACGACAACTTAAGACATCTTAAGGCTCTGTATGCTAAATTAGCAACATGAAAAGCACGTTAGTATAATTTAGGACGCCTTACAACTCATAAGAACACCTTACATCACCGTACGAAACCTTAAACCTCTATAATAATTCTAATGAATACGTACGAGTCCTTTAAACATCGTACGACAACTTAAGACATCTTAAGGCTCTGTATGCCAAATTAGCAATATGAAAATCACGTTAGAATAATTTCGAATGCCTTACAACTCCTAAGAGCACCTTACATCACCATTCGAAACCTTAAAACTCCATAATAAACCTAAAGAAGTCGTACGAGTCCTTTAAACATTGTACGACAACTTAAGACATCTTAAGGCTCTGTATGCCAAATTAGCAATATGAAAAGCACGTTAGTATAATTTAGGACGTTTTACAACTCATAAGAACACCTTACATCACCGTACAAAACCTTAAAACTCCATAATAAACCCTATGAATCCGTACGAGTCTTTTAAACATCGTAAGACAACTTAAGACATCTTAAGGCTCTGTATGCCAAATTAGCCACATGAAAAGCACGTTAGTATAATTTAGAACGCCTTAGAACTCCTAAGAACACCTTACATCACCGTACAAAGCCTTAAAACTCCGTAATAAACCTATTGTATTCGTACGAGTCGTTTGATCATCGTACGACAATTTAGGACATCTTACGACTCTTTATGCCACATTAGCAACTCGAAAAAAACGTTAGTAAAATGCAGACGCCTTACAACTCCAAAGGACACCTTACATTGCCGTACGAAGCCTTAAAACTCCATAATAAACCTAATTAAGTCGTACGAGTCCTTTAAACATCGTATGACAACTTAAGACATCTTAAGGCTCTGTATGCTAAATTAGCAACATGAAAAGCACGTTAGTATAATTTAGGACGCCTTACAACTCATAAGAACAACTTACATCACCGTACGAAACCTTAAACCTCTATAATAATTCTAATGAATCCGTACGAGTCCTTTAAACATCGTACGACAACTTAAGACATCTTAAGGCTCTGTATGCCAAATTAGCAATATGAAAAGCACGTTAGTATAATTTAGGACGCTTTACAACTCATAAGAACACCTTACATCACCGTACAAAACCTTAAAACTCCATAATAAACCTATTGTATTCGCACCAGTCGTTTGATCATCGTACGACAACTTAGGACATCTTACGACTCTTTATGCCACATTAGAAACTTGAAAAGAACGTTAGTATAATTTAGGACGCCTTACAACTCATAAGAACACCTTACATCACCGTACAAAACCTTAAAACTCCATAATAAACCCAATGCATCCGTACGAGTCCTTTAAACATCGTATGACAACTTAAGACATCTTAAGTCTCTGTATGCGAAATTAGCCACATGAAAAGCACGTTAGTATAATTTAGAACGCCTTACAACTCCTAAGAACACCTTACATCACCGTACGAAACCTTAAAACTCCATAATAAACCTATTGTATTCGTACGAGTTGTTTGATCATCGTACGATAACTTAGGACATCTTACGACTCTTTATGCCACATTAGAAACTTGAAAAGAACGTTAGTATAATTTAGGACGCCTTACAACTCCTAAGAACACCTTACATCACCGTACAAAACCTTAAAACTCCATAATAAACCCAATGAATCCGTACGAGTCCTTTAAACATCGTATGACAACTTAAGACATCTTAAGTCTCTGTATGCCAAATTAGCAAAATGAAAAGCACGTTAGTATAATTTAGGACGTTTTACAACTCATAAGAACACCTTACATCACCGTACAAAACCTTAAAACTCCATAATAAACCCTATGAATCCGTACGAGTCTTTTAAACATCGTAAGACAACTTAAGACATCTTAAGGCTCTGTATGCCAAATTAGCCACATGAAAAGCACGTTAGTATAATTTAGAACGCCTTAGAACTCCTAAGAACACCTTACATCACCGTACAAAGCCTTAAAACTCCGTAATAAACCTATTGTATTCGTACGAGTCATTGATCATCGTACGACAATTTAGGACATCTTACGACTCTTTATGCCACATTAGCAACTCGAAAAAAACGTTAGTAAAATGCAGACGCCTTACAACTCCAAAGGACACCTTACATTGCCGTACGAAGCCTTAAAACTCCATAATAAACCTAATTAAGTCGTACGAGTCCTTTAAACATCGTATGACAACTTAAGACATCTTAAGGCTCTGTATGCCAAATTAGCCACATGAAAAGCACGTTAGTATAATTTAGAACGCCTTACAACTCCTAAGAACACCTTACATCACCGTACGAAACCTTAAAACTCCATAATAAACCTATTGTATTCGTACGAGTCGTTTGATCATCGTACGACAACTTAGGACATCTTACGACTCTTTATGCCACATTAGCAACTCGAAAAGAACTTTAGTAAAATGCAAGACGCCTTACAACTCCTAAGGACATCTTACATTGCCGTACGAAACCTTAAAACTCCATAATAAACCTAATGAAGTCGTACGAGTCCTTTAAACATCGTACGACAACTTAAGACATCTTAAGGCTCTGTATGCCAAATTAGCCACATGAAAAGCACGTTAGTATAATTTAGAACGCCTTAGAACTCCTAAGAACACCTTACATCACCGTACAAAGCCTTAAAACTCCGTAATAAACCTATTGTATTCGTACGAGTCGTTTGATCATCGTACGACAATTTAGGACATCTTACGACTCTTTATGCCACATTAGCAACTCGAAAAAAACGTTAGTAAAATGCAGACGCCTTACAACTCCAAAGGACACCTTACATTGCCGTACGAAGCCTTAAAACTCCATAATAAACCTAATTAAGTCGTACGAGTCCTTTAAACATCGTATGAAAACTTAAGACATCTTAAGGCTCTGTATGCTAAATTAGCAACATGAAAAGCACGTTAGTATAATTTAGGACGCCTTACAACTCATAAGAACAACTTACATCACCGTACGAAACCTTAAACCTCTATAATAATTCTAATGAATCCGTACGAGTCCTTTAAACATCGTACGACAACTTAAGACATCTTAAGGCTCTGTATGCCAAATTAGCAATATGAAAAGCACGTTAGTATAATTTAGGACGCTTTACAACTCATAAGAACACCTTACATCACCGTACAAAACCTTAAAACTCCATAATAAACCTATTGTATTCGCACCAGTCGTTTGATCATCGTACGACAACTTAGGACATCTTACGACTCTTTATGCCACATTAGAAACTTGAAAAGAACGTTAGTATAATTTAGGACGCCTTACAACTCATAAGAACACCTTACATCACCGTACAAAACCTTAAAACTCCATAATAAACCCAATGAATCCGTACGAGTCCTTTAAACATCGTATGACAACTTAAGACATCTTAAGTCTCTGTATGCGAAATTAGCCACATGAAAAGCACGTTAGTATAATTTAGAACGCCTTACAACTCCTAAGAACACCTTACATCACCGTACGAAACCTTAAAACTCCATAATAAACCTATTGTATTCGTACGAGTCGTTTGATCATCGTACGATAACTTAGGACATCTTACGACTCTTTATGCCACATTAGAAACTTGAAAAGAACGTTAGTATAATTTAGGACGCCTTACAACTCCTAAGAACACCTTACATCACCGTACAAAATCTTAAAACTCCATAATAAACCCAATGAATCTGTACGAGTCCTTTAAACATCGTATGACAACTTAAGACATCTTAAGTCTCTGTATGCGAAATTAGCCACATGAAAAGCACGTTAGTATAATTTAGAACGCCTTACAACTCCTAAGAACACCTTACATCACCGTACGAAACCTTAAAACTCCATAATAAACCTATTGTATTCGTACGAGTCGTTTGATCATCGTACGACAACTTAGGACATCTTACGACTCTTTATGCCACATTAGCAACTCGAAAAGAACGTTAGTAAAATGCAAGACGCCTTACAACTCCTAAGAACATCTTACATCACCGTACGAAATCTTAAAACTCCATAATAAGCCTAATGAATCCGTACAAGTCCTTTAAACATCGTACGACAACTTAAGACATCTTAAGGCTCTGGATGCTAAATTAGCAACATGAAAAGCACGTTAGTATAATTTAGGACGCCTTACAACTCATAAGAACACCTTACATCACCGTACGAAACCTTAAACCTCTATAATAATTCTAATGAATCCGTACGAGTCCTTTAAACATCGTACGACAACTTAAGACATCTTAAGGCTCTGTATGCCAAATTAGCAATATGAAAATCACGTTAGAATAATTTCGAATGCCTTACAACTCCTAAGAGCACCTTACATCACCATTCGAAACCTTAAAACTCCATAATAAACCTAAAGAAGTCGTACGAGTCCTTTAAACATTGTACGACAACTTAAGACATCTTAAGGCTCTGTATGCCAAATTAGCAATATGAAAAGCACGTTAGTATAATTTAGGACGTTTTACAACTCATAAGAACACCTTACATCACCGTACAAAACCTTAAAACTCCATAATAAACCCTATGATTCCGTACGAGTCTTTTAAACATCGTAAGACAACTTAAGACATCTTAAGGCTCTGTATGCCAAATTAGCCACATGAAAAGCACGTTAGTATAATTTAGAACGCCTTAGAACTCCTAAGAACACCTTACATCACCGTACAAAGCCTTAAAACTCCGTAATAAACCTATTGTATTCGTACGAGTCATTGATCATCGTACGACAATTTAGGACATCTTACGACTCTTTATGCCACATTAGCAACTCGAAAAAAACGTTAGTAAAATGCAGACGCCTTACAACTCCAAAGGACACCTTACATTGCCGTACGAAGCCTTAAAACTCCATAATAAACCTAATTAAGTCGTACGAGTCCTTTAAACATCGTATGACAACTTAAGACATCTTAAGGCTCTGTATGCCAAATTAGCCACATGAAAAGCACGTTAGTATAATTTAGAACGCCTTACAACTCCTAAGAACACCTTACATCACCGTACGAAACCTTAAAACTCCATAATAAACCTATTGTATTCGTACGAGTCGTTTGATCATCGTACGACAACTTAGGACATCTTACGACTCTTTATGCCACATTAGCAACTCGAAAAGAACTTTAGTAAAATGCAAGACGCCTTACAACTCCTAAGGACATCTTACATTGCCGTACGAAACCTTAAAACTCCATAATAAACCTAATGAAGTCGTACGAGTCCTTTAAACATCGTACGACAACTTAAGACATCTTAAGGCTCTGTATGCCAAATTAGCCACATGAAAAGCACGTTAGTATAATTTAGAACGCCTTAGAACTCCTAAGAACACCTTACATCACCGTACAAAGCCTTAAAACTCCGTAATAAACCTATTGTATTCGTACGAGTCGTTTGATCATCGTACGACAATTTAGGACATCTTACGACTCTTTATGCCACATTAGCAACTCGAAAAAAACGTTAGTAAAATGCAGACGCCTTACAACTCCAAAGGACACCTTACATTGCCGTACGAAGCCTTAAAACTCCATAATAAACCTAATTAAGTCGTACGAGTCCTTTAAACATCGTATGACAACTTAAGACATCTTAAGGCTCTGTATGCTAAATTAGCAACATGAAAAGCACGTTAGTATAATTTAGGACGCCTTACAACTCATAAGAACAACTTACATCACCGTACGAAACCTTAAACCTCTATAATAATTCTAATGAATCCGTACGAGTCCTTTAAACATCGTACGACAACTTAAGACATCTTAAGGCTCTGTATGCCAAATTAGCAATATGAAAAGCACGTTAGTATAATTTAGGACGCTTTACAACTCATAAGAACACCTTACATCACCGTACAAAACCTTAAAACTCCATAATAAACCTATTGTATTCGCACCAGTCGTTTGATCATCGTACGACAACTTAGGACATCTTACGACTCTTTATGCCACATTAGAAACTTGAAAAGAACGTTAGTATAATTTAGGACGCCTTACAACTCATAAGAACACCTTACATCACCGTACAAAACCTTAAAACTCCATAATAAACCCAATGAATCCGTACGAGTCCTTTAAACATCGTATGACAACTTAAGACATCTTAAGTCTCTGTATGCGAAATTAGCCACATGAAAAGCACGTTAGTATAATTTAGAACGCCTTACAACTCCTAAGAACACCTTACATCACCGTACGAAACCTTAAAACTCCATAATAAACCTATTGTATTCGTACGAGTCGTTTGATCATCGTACGATAACTTAGGACATCTTACGACTCTTTATGCCACATTAGAAACTTGAAAAGAACGTTAGTATAATTTAGGACGCCTTACAACTCCTAAGAACACCTTACATCACCGTACAAAACCTTAAAACTCCATAATAAACCCAATGAATCCGTACGAGTCCTTTAAACATCGTATGACAACTTAAGACATCTTAAGTCTCTTTATGCGAAATTAGCCACATGAAAAGCACGTTAGTATAATTTAGAACGCCTTACAACTCCTAAGAACACCTTACATCACCGTACGAAACCTTAAAACTCCATAATAAACCTATTGTATTCGTACGAGTCGTTTGATCATCGTACGACAACTTAGGACATCTTACGACTCTTTATGCCACATTAGCAACTCGAAAAGAACGTTAGTAAAATGCAAGACGCCTTACAACTCCTAAGAACATCTTACATCACCGTACGAAATCTTAAAACTCCATAATAAGCCTAATGAATCCGTACAAGTCCTTTAAACATCGTACGACAACTTAAGACATCTTAAGGCTCTGTATGCTAAATTAGCAACATGAAAAGCACGTTAGTATAATTTAGGACGCCTTACAACTCATAAGAACACCTTACATCACCGTACGAAACCTTAAACCTCTATAATAATTCTAATGAATCCGTACGAGTCCTTTAAACATCGTACGACAACTTAAGACATCTTAAGGCTCTGTATGCCAAATTAGCAATATGAAAATCACGTTAGAATAATTTCGAATGCCTTACAACTCCTAAGAGCACCTTACATCACCATTCGAAACCTTAAAACTCCATAATAAACCTAAAGAAGTCGTACGAGTCCTTTAAACATTGTACGACAACTTAAGACATCTTAAGGCTCTGTATGCCAAATTAGCAATATGAAAAGCACGTTAGTATAATTTAGGACGTTTTACAACTCATAAGAACACCTTACATCACCGTACAAAACCTTAAAACTCCATAATAAACCCTATGAATCCGTACGAGTCTTTTAAACATCGTAAGACAACTTAAGACATCTTAAGGCTCTGTATGCCAAATTAGCCACATGAAAAGCACGTTAGTATAATTTAGAACGCCTTAGAACTCCTAAGAACACCTTACATCACCGTACAAAGCCTTAAAACTCCGTAATAAACCTATTGTATTCGTACGAGTCATTGATCATCGTACGACAATTTAGGACATCTTACGACTCTTTATGCCACATTAGCAACTCGAAAAAAACGTTAGTAAAATGCAGACGCCTTACAACTCCAAAGGACACCTTACATTGCCGTACGAAGCCTTAAAACTCCATAATAAACCTAATTAAGTCGTACGAGTCCTTTAAACATCGTATGACAACTTAAGACATCTTAAGGCTCTGTATGCCAAATTAGCCACATGAAAAGCACGTTAGTATAACTTAGAACGCCTTACAACTCCTAAGAACACCTTACATCACCGTACGAAACCTTAAAACTCCATAATAAACCTATTGTATTCGTACGAGTCGTTTGATCATCGTACGACAACTTAGGACATCTTACGACTCTTTATGCCACATTAGCAACTCGAAAAGAACTTTAGTAAAATGCAAGACGCCTTACAACTCCTAAGGACATCTTACATTGCCGTACGAAACCTTAAAATTCCATAATAAACCTAATGAAGTCGTACGAGTCCTTTAAACATCGTACGACAACTTAAGACATCTTAAGGCTCTGTATGCCAAATTAGCAACATGAAAAGCACGTTAGTATAATTTAGGACGCCTTACAACTCATTAGAACACCTTACATAACCGTACGAACCTTAAAACTCCATAATAAACCTAATGAATCCGTACGAGTCCTTTGAACATCGTTCGACAACTTAAGACATCTTAAGGCTCTGTATGCTAAATTAGCAACATGAAAAGCACGTTAGTATAATTTAGGACGCCTTACAACTCATAAGAACACCTTACATCACTGTACGAAACCTTAAACCTCTATAATAATTCTAATGAATCCGTACGAGTCCTTTAAACATCGTACGACAACTTAAGACATCTTAAGGCTCTGTATGCCAAATTAGCAATATGAAAATCACGTTAGAATAATTTCGAATGCCTTACAACTCCTAAGAGCACCTTACATCACCATTCGAAACCTTAAAACTCCATAATAAACCTAAAGAAGTCGTACGAGTCCTTTAAACATTGTACGACAACTTAAGACATCTTAAGGCTCTGTATGCCAAATTAGCAATATGAAAAGCACATTAGTATAATTTAGGACGTTTTACAACTCATAAGAACACCTTACATCACCGTACAAAACCTTAAAACTCCATAATAAACCCTATGAATCCGTACGAGTCTTTTAAACATCGTAAGACAACTTAAGACATCTTAAGGCTCTGTATGCCAAATTAGCCACATGAAAAGCACGTTAGTATAATTTAGAACGCCTTAGAACTCCTAAGAACACCTTACATCACCGTACAAAGCCTTAAAACTCCGTAATAAACCTATTGTATTCGTACGAGTCATTGATCATTGTACGACAATTTAGGACATCTTACGACTCTTTATGCCACATTAGCAACTCGAAAAAAACGTTAGTAAAATGCAGACGCCTTACAACTCCAAAGGACACCTTACATTGCCGTACGAAGCCTTAAAACTCCATAATAAACCTAATTAAGTCGTACGAGTCCTTTAAACATCGTATGACAACTTAAGACATCTTAAGGCTCTGTATGCCAAATTAGCCACATGAAAAGCACGTTAGTATAATTTAGAACGCCTTACAACTCCTAAGAACACCTTACATCACCGTACGAAACCTTAAAACTCCATAATAAACCTATTGTATTCGTACGAGTCGTTTGATCATCGTACGACAACTTAGGACATCTTACGACTCTTTATGCCACATTAGCAACTCGAAAAGAACTTTAGTAAAATGCAAGACGCCTTACAACTCCTAAGGACATCTTACATTGCCGTACGAAACCTTAAAACTCCATAATAAACCTAATGAAGTCGTACGAGTCCTTTAAACATCGTACGACAACTTAAGACATCTTAAGGCTCTGTATGCCAAATTAGCAACATCAAAAGCACGTTAGTATAATTTAGGACGCCTTACAACTCATTAGAACACCTTACATAACCGTACGAACCTTAAAACTCCATAATAAACCTAATGAATCCGTACGAGTCCTTTGAACATCGTTCGACAACTTAAGACATCTTAAGGCTCTGTATGCTAAATTAGCAACATGAAAAGCACGTTAGTATAATTTAGGACGCCTTACAACTCATAAGAACACCTTACATCACCGTACGAAACCTTAAACCTCTATAATAAACCTAATGAATCCGTACGAGTCCTTTAAACATCGTACGACAACTTAAGACATCTTAAGGCTCTGTATGCCAAATTAGCAATATGAAAATCACGTTAGAATAATTTCGAATGCCTTACAACTCCTAAGAACACCTTACATCACCATTCGAAACCTTAAAACTCCATAATAAACCTAATGAAGTCGTACGAGTCCTTTAAACATTGTACGACAACTTAAGACATCTTAAGGCTCTGTATGCCAAATTAGCAATATGAAAAGCACGTTAGTATAATTTAGGACGCTTTACAACTCATAAGAACACCTTACATCACCGTACAAAACCTTAAAACTCCATAATAAACCCTATGAATCCGTGCGAGTCCTTTAAACATCGTAAGACAACTTAAGACATCTTAAGGCTCTGTATGCCAAATTAGCCACATGAAAAGCACGTTAGTATAATTTAGAACGCCTTAGAACTCCTAAGAACACCTTACATCACCGTACGAAGCCTTTCACTCCATAATAAACCTATTGTATTCGTACGAGTCATTTGATCATCGTACGACAACTTAGGACATCTTACGACTCTTTATGCCACATTAGCAACTCGAAAAAAACGTTAGTAAAATGCAGACGCCTTACAACTCCAAAGGACACCTTACATTGCCGTACGAAACCTTAAAACTCCATAATAAACCTAATTAAGTCGTACGAGTCCTTTAAACATCGTATGACAACTTAAGACATCTTAAGGCTCTGTATGCCAAATTAGCCACATGAAAAGCACGTTAGTATAATTTAGAACGCCTTACAACTCCTAAGAACACCTTACATCACCGTACGAAACCTTAAAACTCCAAAATAAACCTATTGTATTCGTACGAGTCGTTTGATCATCGTACGACAACTTAGGACATCTTACGACTCTTTATGCCACATTAGCAACTCGAAACGAACTCTAGTAAAATGCAAGACGCCTTACAACTCCTAAGGACATCTTACATTGCCGTACGAAACCTTAAAACTCCATAATAAACCTAATGAAGTCGTACGAGTCCTTTAAACATCGTACGACAACTTAAGACATCTTAAGGCTCTGTATGCCAAATTAGCAACATGAAAAGCACGTTAGTATAATTTAGGACGCCTTACAACTCATTAGAACACCTTACATAACCGTACGAACCTTAAAACTCCATAATAAACCTAATGAATCCGTACGAGTCCTTTGAACATCGTACGACAACTTAAGACATCTTAAGGCTCTGTATGCTAAATTAGCAACATGAAAAGCACGTTAGTATAAATTAGGACGCCTTACAACTCATAAGAACACCTTACATCACCGTACGAAACCTTAAACCTCTATAATAAACCTAATGAATCCGTACGAGTCCTTTAAACATCGTACGACAACTTAAGACATCTTAAGGCTCTGTATGCCAAATTAGCAATATGAAAATCACGTTAGAATAATTTCGAATGCCTTACAACTCCTAAGAACACCTTACATCACCATTCGAAACCTTAAAACTCCATAATAAACCTAATGAAGTCATACGAGTCCTTTAAACATTGTACGACAACTTAAGACATCTTAAGGCTCTGTATGCCAAATTAGCAACATGAAAAGCACGTTAGTATAATTTAGGACGCCTTACAACTCATAAGAACACCTTACATCACCGTACAAAACCTTAAAACTCCATAATAAACCCTATGAATCCGTACGAGTCCTTTAAACATCGTATGACAACTTAAGACATCTTAAGGCTCTGTATGCCAAATTAGCCACATGAAAAGCACGTTAGTATAATTTAGAACGCCTTAGAACTCCTAAGAACACCTTACATCACCGTACGAAGCCTTAAAACTCCATAATAAACCTATTGTATTCGTACGAGTCGTTTGATCATCGTACGACAACTTAGGACATCTTACGACTCTTTATGCCACATTAGCAACTCGAAACGAACTCTAGTAAAATGCAAGACGCCTTACAACTCCTAAGGACATCTTACATTGCCGTACGAAACCTTAAAACTCCATAATAAACCTAATGAAGTCGTACGAGTCCTTTAAACATCGTACGACAACTTAAGACATCTTAAGGCTCTGTATGCCAAATTAGCAACATGAAAAGCACGTTAGTATAATTTAGGACGCCTTACAACTCATTAGAACACCTTACATAACCGTACGAACCTTAAAACTCCATAATAAACCTAATGAATCCGTACGAGTCCTTTGAACATCGTACGACAACTTAAGACATCTTAAGGCTCTGTATGCTAAATTAGCAACATGAAAAGCACGTTAGTATAAATTAGGACGCCTTACAACTCATAAGAACACCTTACATCACCGTACGAAACCTTAAACCTCTATAATAAACCTAATGAATCCGTACGAGTCCTTTAAACATCGTACGACAACTTAAGACATCTTAAGGCTCTGTATGCCAAATTAGCAATATGAAAATCACGTTAGAATAATTTCGAATGCCTTACAACTCCTAAGAACACCTTACATCACCATTCGAAACCTTAAAACTCCATAATAAACCTAATGAAGTCATACGAGTCCTTTAAACATTGTACGACAACTTAAGACATCTTAAGGCTCTGTATGCCAAATTAGCAACATGAAAAGCACGTTAGTATAATTTAGGACGCCTTACAACTCATAAGAACACCTTACATCACCGTACAAAACCTTAAAACTCCATAATAAACCCTATGAATCCGTACGAGTCCTTTAAACATCGTATGACAACTTAAGACATCTTAAGGCTCTGTATGCCAAATTAGCCACATGAAAAGCACGTTAGTATAATTTAGAACGCCTTAGAACTCCTAAGAACACCTTACATCACCGTACGAAGCCTTAAAACTCCATAATAAACCTATTGTATTCGTACGAGTCGTTTGATCATCGTACGACAACTTAGGTCATCTTACGACTCTTTATGCCACATTAGCAACTCGAAAAGAACGTTAGTAAAATGCAGACGCCTTACAACTCCAAAGGACACCTTACATTGCCGTACGAAACCTTAAAACTCCATAATAAACCTAACGAAGTCGTACGAGTCCTTTAAACATCGTATGACAACTTAAGACATCTTAAGGCTCTGTATGCCAAATTAGCCACATGAAAAGCACGTTAGTATAATTTAGAACGCCTTACAACTCCTAAGAACACCTTACATCACCGTATGAAACCTTAAAACTCCATAATAAACCTATTGTATTCGTACGAGTCGTTTGATCATCGTACGACAACTTAGGACATCTTACGACTCTTTATGCCACATTAGCAACTCGAAAAGAACTTTAGTAAAATGCAAGACGCCTTACAACTCCTAAGGACATCTTACATTGCCGTACGAAACCTTAAAGCTCTATAATAAACCTAATGAAGTCGTACGAGTCCTTTAAACATCGTACGACAACTTAAGACATCTTAAGGCTCTGTATGCCAAATTAGCAACATGAAAAGCACGTTAGTATAATTTAGGACGCCTTACAACTCATTAGAACACCTTACATAACCGTACGAACTTTAAAACTCCATAATAAACCTAATGAATCCGTACGAGTCCTTTGAACATCGTACGACAACTTAAGACATCTTAAGGCTTTGTATGCTAAATTAGCAACTTGAAAAGCACGTTAGTATAATTTAGGACGCCTTACAACTCATAAGAATACCTTACATCACCGTACGAAACCTTAAACCTCTATAATAAACCTAATGAATACGTACGAGTCCTTTAAACATCGTACGACAACTTAAGACATCTTAAGGCTCTGTATGCCAAATTAGCAATATGAAAATCACGTTAGAATAATTTCGAATGCCTTACAACTCCTAAGAACACCTTAAATCACCATTAGAAACCTTAAAACTCCATAATAAACCTAATGAAGTCGTACGAGTCCTTTAAACATTGTACGACAACTTAAGACATCTTAAGGCTCTGTATGCCAAATTAGCAACATGAAAAGCACGTTAGTATAATTTAGGACGCCTTACAACTCATAAGAACACCTTACATCACCGTACAAAACCTTAAAACTCCATAATAAACCCTATGAATCCGTACGAGTCCTTTAAACATCGTATGAAAACTTAAGACATCTTAAGGCTCTGTATGCCAAATTAGCCACATGAAAAGCACGTTAGTATAATTTAGAACGCCTTACAACTCCTAAGAACACCTTACATCACCGTACGAAGCCTTAAAACTCCATAATAAACCTATTGTATTCGTACGAGTCGTTTGATCATCGTACGACAACTTAGGACATCTTACGACTCTTTATGCCACATTAGCAACTCGAAAAGAACGTTAGTAAAATGCAGACGCCTTACAACTCCAAAGGACACCTTACATTGCCGTACGAAACCTTAAAACTCCATAATAAACCTAATGAAGTTGTACGAGTCCTTTAAACATCGTATGACAACTTAAGACATCTTAAGGCTCTGTATGCCAAATTAGCCACATGAAAAGCACGTTAGTATAATTTAGAACGCCTTACAACTCCTAAGAACACCTTACATCACCGTACGAAACCTTAAAACTCCATAATAAACCTATTGTATTCGTACGAGTCGTTTGATCATCGTACGACAACTTAGGACATCTTACGACTCTTTATGCCACATTAGCAACTCGAAAAGAACTTTAGTAAAATGCAAGACGCCTTACAACTCCTAAGGACATCTTACATTGCCGTACGAGACCTTAAAACTCCATAATAAACCTAATGAAGTCGTACGAGTCCTTTAAACATCGTACGACAACTTAAGACATCTTAAGGCTCTGTATGCCAAATTAGCAACATGAAAAGCACGTTAGTATAATTTAGGACGCCTTACAACTCATTAGAACACCTTACATAACCGTACGGACCTAAAAACTCCATAATAAACCTAATGAATCCGTACGAGTCCTTTGAACATCGTATGACAACTTTAGACATCTTAAGACTCTGTATGCCAAATTTGCAACATGAAAAGCACGTTAGTATAATTTAGGAAGCATTACAACTCATAAGAACACTTTACATCACCGTACGAAACCTTAAACCTCTATAATAAACCTAATGAATCCGTACGAGTCCTTTAAACATCGTACGACAACTTAAGACACCTTAAGGCTCTGTATGCCAAATTAGCAATATGAAAAGCACGTTATAATAATTTCGAACGCCTTACAACTCCTAAGAACACCTTACATCACCATTCGAAACCTTAAAACTCCATAATAAACCTAATGAAGTCGTACGAGTCCTTTAAACATCGTACGACAACTTAAGACATCTTAAGGCTCTGTATGCCAAATTAGCAACATGAAAAGGACGTTAGTATAATTTAGGACGCCTTACAACTCATAAGAACACCTTACATCACCGTACAAAACCTTAAATCTCCATAATAAACCCAATGAATCCATACGAGTCCTTTAAACATCGTACGACAACTTAAGACATCTTAAGGCTCTGTATGCCAAATTAGCCACATGAAAAGCACGTTATAATAATATCGAACGCCTTACAACTCCTAAGAACACCTTACATCACCATTCGAAACCTTAAAACTCCATAATAAACCTAATGAAGTCTTACGAGTCCTTTAAACATCGTACGACAACTTAAGACATATTAAGGCTCTATAGGCCAAATTAGCAACATGAAAAGCACGTTAGTATAATTTAGGACGCCTTACAACTCCAAAGGACACCTTACATTGCCGTACGAAACCTTAAAACTCCATAATAAACCCAATGAATCCGTACGAGTCCTTTAAACATCGTATGACAACTTAAGACATCTTAAGGCTCTGTATGCCAAATTAGCCACATGAAAAGCACGTTAGTATAATTTAGAATGCCTTACAACTCCTAAGAACACCTTACATCACCGTACGAAACCTTAAAACTCCATAATAAACCTATTGTATTCGTACGAGTCGTTTGAACATCGTACGACAACTTAGGACATCTTACGACTCTTTATGCCACATTAGCAACTCGAAAAGAACGTTAGTAAAATGCAAGACGCCTTACAACTCCTAAGGACACCTTACATTGCCGTACGAAACCTTAAAACTCCATAATAAACCTAATGAAGTCGTACGATTCCTTTAAACATCGTACGACAACTTAAGACATCTTAAGGCTTTGTATGCCAAATTAGCAACATGAAAAGCACGTTAGTATAATTTAGGACGCCTTACAACTCATTAGAACACCTTACATCACCGTACGAACCTTAAAACTCATAATAAACCTAATGAATCCGTACGAGTCCTTTGAACATCGTATGACAACTTAAGACATCTTAAGACTCTGTATGCCAAATTTGCAACATGAAAAGCACGTTAGTATAATTTAGGAAGCCTTACAACTCATAAGAACACCTTACATCACCGTACGAAACCTTAAACCTCTATAATAAACCTAATGAATCCGTACGAGTCCTTTAAACATCGTACGACAACTTAAGACATCTTAAGGCTCTGTATGCCAAATTAGCAATATGAAAAGCACGTTATAATAATTTCGAACGCCTTACAACTCCTAAGAACACCTTACATCACCATTCGAAACCTTAAAACTCCATAATAAACCTAATGAAGTCGTACGAGTCCTTTAAACATCGTACGACAACTTAAGACATCTTAAGGCTCTGTATGCCAAATTAGCAACATGAAAAGGACGTTAGTATAATTTAGGACGCCTTACAACTCATAAGAACACCTTACATCACCGTACAAAACCTTAAATCTCCATAATAAACCCAATGAATCCATACGAGTCCTTTAAACATCGTACGACAACTTAAGACATCTTAAGGCTCTGTATGCCAAATTAGCCACATGAAAAGCACGTTATAATAATTTCGAACGCCTTACAACTCCTAAGAACACCTTACATCACCATTCGAAACCTTAAAACTCCATAATAAACCTAATGAAGTCTTACGAGTCCTTTAAACATCGTACGACAACTTAAGACATATTAAGGCTCTATAGGCCAAATTAGCAACATGAAAAGCACGTTAGTATAATTTAGGACGCCTTACAACTCATAAGAACACCTTACATCACCGTACAAAACCTTAAATCTCCATAATAAACCCAATGAATCCATACGAGTCCTTTAAACATCGTACGACAACTTAAGACATCTTAAGGCTCTGTATGCCAAATTAGCCACATGAAAAGCACGTTAGTATAATTTAGAACGCCTTACAACTCCTAAGAACACATTACATCACCGTACGAAACCTTAAAACTCCATAATAAACCTATTGTATTCGTACGAGTCGTTTGATCATCGTACGACAACTTAGGACATCTTACGACTCTTTATGCCACATTAGCAACTCGAAAAGAACGTTAGTATAATTTAGGACGCCTTACAACTCCAAAGGACACCTTACATTGCCGTACGAAACCTTAAAACTCCATAATAAACCCAATGAATCCGTACGAGTCCTTTAAACATCGTATGACAACTTAAGACATCTTAAGGCTCTGTATGCCAAATTAGCCACATGAAAAGCACGTTAGTATAATTTAGAATGCCTTACAACTCCTAAGAACACCTTACATCACCGTTCGAAACCTTAAAACTCCATAATAAACCTATTGTATTCGTACGAGTCGTTTGATCATCGTACGACAACTTAGGACATCTTACGACTCTTTATGCCACATTAGCAACTCGTAAAGAACGTTAGTAAAATGCAAGACGCCTTACAACTCCTAAGGACACCTTACATTGCCGTACGAAACCTTAAAACTCCATAAAAACCTAATGAAGTCGTACGAGTCCTTTAAACATCGTACGACAACTTAAGACATCTTAAGGCTTTGTATGCCAAATTAGCAACATGAAAAGCACGTTAGTATAATTTAGGACGCCTTACAACTCATTAGAACACCTTACATAACCGTACGAACCTTAAAACTCCATAATAAACCTAATGAATCCGTACGAGTCCTTTGAACATCGTATGACAACTTAAGACATCTTAAGACTCTGTATGCCAAATTTGCAACATGAAAAGCACGTTAGTATAATTTAGGAAGCCTTACAACTCATAAGAACACCTTACATCACCGTACGAAACCTTAAACCTCTATAATAAACCTAATGAATCCGTACGAGTCCTTTAAACATCGTACGACAACTTAAGACATCTTAAGGCTCTGTATGCCAAATTAGCAATATGAAAAGCACGTTATAATAATTTCGAACGCCTTACAACTCCTAAGAACATCTTACATCAACATTCGAAACCTTAAAACTCCATAATAAACCTAATGAAGTCGTACGAGTCCTTTAAACATCGTACGACAACTTAAGACATCTTAAGGCTCTGTATGCCAAATTAGCAACATGAAAAGGACGTTAGTATAATTTAGGACGCCTTACAACTCATAAGAACACCTTACATCACCGTACAAAACCTTAAATCTCCATAATAAACCCAATGAATCCATACGAGTCCTTTAAACATCGTACGACAACTTAAGACATTTTAAGGCTCTGTATGCCAAATTAGCCACATGAAAAGCACGTTATAATAATTTCGAACGCCTTACAACTCCTAAGAACACCTTACATCACCATTCGAAACCTTAAAACTCCATAATAAACCTAATGAAGTCTTACGAGTCCTTTAAACATCGTACGACAACTTAAGACATCTTAAGGCTCTGTATGCCAAATTAGCAACATGAAAAGCACGTTAGTATAATTTAGGACGCCTTACATCCCATAAGAACACCTTACATCACCGTACAAAACCTTAAATCTCCATAATAAACCCAATGAATCCATACGAGTCCTTTAAACATCGTACGACAACTTAAGACATCTTAAGGCTCTGTATGCCAAATTAGCCACATGAAAAGCACGTTAGTATAATTTAGAACGCCTTACAACTCCTAAGAACACATTACATCACCGTACGAAACCTTAAAACTCCATAATAAACCTATTGCATTCGTACGAGTCGTTTGATCATCGTACGACAACTTAGGACATCTTACGACTCTTTATGCCACATTAGCAACTCGAAAAGAACGTTAGTATAATTTAGGACGCCTTACAACTCCAAAGGACACCTTACATTGCCGTACGAAACCTTAAAACTCCATAATAAACCCAATGAATCCGTACGAGTCCTTTAAACATCGTATGACAACTTAAGACATCTTAAGGCTCTGTATGCCAAATTAGCCACATGAAAAGCACGTTAGTATAATTTAGAACGCCTTACAACTCCTAAGAACACCTTACATCACCGTACGAAACCTTAAAACTCCATAATAAACCTATTGTATTCGTACGAGTCGTTTGATCATCGTACGACAACTTAGGACATCTTACGACTCTTTATGCCACATTACCAACTCGAAAAGAACGTTAGTAAAATGCAAGACGCCTTACAACTCCTAAGGACACCTTACATTGCCGTACGAAACCTTAAAACTCCATAATAAACCTAATGAAGTCGTACGAGTCCTTTAAACATCGTACGACAACTTAAGACATCTTAAGGCTCTGTATGCCAAATTAGCAACATGAAAAGGACGTTAGTATAATTTAGGACGCCTTACAACTCATAAGAACACCTTACATCACCGTACAAAACCTTAAATCTCCATAATAAACCCAATGAATCCATACGAGTCCTTTAAACATCGTACGACAACTTAAGACATCTTAAGGCTCTGTATGCCAAATTAGCCACATGAAAAGCACGTTAGTATAATTTAGAACGCCTTACAACTCCTAAGAACACCTTACATCACCGTACGAAACCTTAAATCTCCATAATAAACCTATTGTATTCGTACGAGTCGTTTGATCATCGTATGACAACTTAGGACATCTTACGACTCTTTATGCCACATTAGCAACTCGAAAAGAACGTTAGTAAAATGCAAGACGCCTTACAACTCCTAAGGACACCTTACATTGCCGTACGAAACCTTAAAACTCCATAATAAACCTAATGAAGTCGTACGAGTCCTTTAAACATCGTACGACAACTTAAGACATCTTAAGGCTCTGTATGCCAAATTCGCAACATGAAAAGCACGTTAGTATAATTTAGGAAGCCTTACAACTCATAAGAACACCTTACATCACAGTACGAAACCTTAAACCTCTATAATAAACCTAATGAATCCGTACGAGTCCTTTAAACATCGTACGACAACTTAAGACATCTTAAGGCTCTGTATGCCAAATTAGCAATATGAAAAGCACGTTATAATAATTTCGAACGCCTTACAACTCATTAGAACACCTTACATCACCGTACAAAACCTTAAATCTCCATAATAAACCCAATGAATCCATACGAGTCCTTTAAACATCGTACGACAACTTAAGACATCTTAAGGCTCTGTATGCCAAATTAGCCACATGAAAAGCACGTTAGTATAATTTAGAACGCCTTACAACTCCTAAGAACACATTACATCACCGTACGAAACCTTAAAACTCCATAATAAACCTATTGTATTCGTACGAGTCGTTTGACCATCGTACGACAACTTAGGACATCTTACGACTCTTTATGCCACATTAGCAACTCGAAAAGAACGTTAGTATAATTTAGGACGCCTTACAACTCCAAAGGACACCTTACATTGCCGTACGAAACCTTAAAACTCCATAATAAACCCAATGAATCCGTACGAGTCCTTCAAACATCGTATGACAACTTAAGACATCTTAAGGCTCTGTATGCCAAATTAGCCACATGAAAAGCACGTTAGTATAATTTAGAACGCCTTACAACTCCTAAGAACACCTTACATCACCGTACGAAACCTTAAAACTCCATAATAAACCTATTGTATTCGTACGAGTCGTTTGATCATCGTACGACAACTTAGGACATCTTACGACTCTTTATGCCACATTAGCAACTCGAAAAGAACGTTAGTAAAATGCAAGACGCCTTACAACTCCTAAGGACACCTTACATTGCCGTACGAAACCTTAAAACTCCATAATAAACCTAATGAAGTCGTACGAGTCCTTTAAACATCGTACGACAACTTAAGACATCTTAAGGCTTTGTATGCCAAATTAGCAACATGAAAAGCACGTTAGTATAATTTAGGACGCCTTACAACTCATTAGAACACCTTACATCACCGTACGAACCTTAAAACTCCATAATAAACCTAATGAATCCGTACGAGTCCTTTGAACATCGTATGACATCTTAAGACTCTGTATGCCAAATTTGCAACATGAAAAGCACGTTAGTATAATTTAGGAAGCCTTACAACTCATAAGAACACCTTACATCAGCGTACGAAACCTTAAACCTCTATAATAAACCTAATGAATCCGTACGAGTCCTTTAAACATCGTACGACAACTTAAGACATCTTAAGGCTCTGTATGCCAAATTAGCAATATGAAAAGCACGTTATAATAATTTCGAACGCCTTACAACTCCTAAGAACATCTTACATCAACATTCGAAACCTTAAAACTCCATAATAAACCTAATGAAGTCGTACGAGTCCTTTAAACATCGTACGACAACTTAAGACATCTTAAGGCTCTGTATGCCAAATTAGCAACATGAAAAGGACGTTAGTATAATTTAGGACGCCTTACAACTCATAAGAACACCTTACATCACCGTACAAAACCTTAAATCTCCATAATAAACCCAATGAATCCATACGAGTCCTTTAAACATCGTACGACAACTTAAGACATCTTAAGGCTCTGTATGCCAAATTAGCCACATGAAAAGCACGTTATAATAATTTCGAACGCCTTACAACTCCTAAGAACACCTTACATCACCATTCGAAACCTTAAAACTCCATAATAAACCTAATGAAGTCTTACGAGTCCTTTAAACATCGTACGACAACTTAAGACATCTTAAGGCTCTGTATGCCAAATTAGCAACATGAAAAGCACGTTAGTATAATTTAGGACGCCTTACAACTCATAAGAACACCTTACATCACCGTACAAAACCTTAAATCTCCATAATAAACCCAATGAATCCATACGAGTCCTTTAAACATCGTACGACAACTTAAGACATCTTAAGGCTCTGTATGCCAAATTAGCCACATGAAAAGCACGTTAGTATAATTTAGAACGCCTTACAACTCCTAAGAACACATTACATCACCGTACGAAACCTTAAAACTCCATAATAAACCTATTGTATTCGTACGAGTCGTTTGATCATCGTACGACAACTTAGGACATCTTACGACTCTTTATGCCACATTAGCAACTCGAAAAGAACGATAGTATAATTTAGGACGCCTTACAACTCCAAAGGACACCTTACATTGCCGTACGAAACCTTAAAACTCCATAATAAACCCAATGAATCCGTACGAGTCCTTTAAACATCGTATGACAACTTAAGACATCTTAAGGCTCTGTATGCCAAATTAGCCACATGAAAAGCACGTTAGTATAATTTAGAACGCCTTACAACTCCTAAGAACACCTTACATCACCGTACGAAACCTTAAAACTCCATAATAAACCTATTGTATTCGTACGAGTCGTTTGATCATCGTACGACAACTTAGGACATCTTACGACTCTTTATGCCACATTAGCAACTCGAAAAGAACGTTAGTAAAATGCAAGACGCCTTACAACTCCTAAGGACACCTTACATTGCCGTACGAAACCTTAAAACTCCATAATAAACCTAATGAAGTCGTACGAGTCCTTTAAACATCGTACGATAACTTAAGACATCTCAAGGCTCTGTATGCCAAATTAGCAACATGAAAACGACGTTAGTATAATTTAGGACGCCTTACAACTCATAAGAACACCTTACATCACCGTACAAAACCTTAAATCTCCATAATAAACCCAATGAATCAATGCGAGTCCTTTAAACATCGTACGACAACTTAAGACATCTTAAGGCTCTGTATGCCAAATTAGCCACATGAAAAGCACGTTAGTATAATTTAGAACGCCTTACAACTCCTAAGAACACCTTACATCACCGTACGAAACCTTAAAACTCCATAATAAACCTATTGTATTCGTACGAGTCGTTTGATCATCGTACGACAACTTAGGACATCTTACGACTCTTTATGCCACATTAGCAACTCGAAAAGAACGTTAGTAAAAAGCAAGACGCCTTACAACTCCTAAGGACACCTTACATTGCCGTACGAAACCTTAAAACTCCATAATAAACCTAATGAAGTCGTACGAGTCCTTTAAACATCGTACGACAACTTAAGACATCTTAAGGCTCTGTATGCCAAATTTGCAACATGAAAAGCACGTTAGTATAATTTAGGAAGCCTTACAACTCATAAGAACACCTTACATCACAGTACGAAACCTTAAACCTCTATAATAAACCTAATGAATCCGTACGAGTCCTTTAAACATCGTACGACAACTTAAGACATCTTAAGGCTCTGTATGCCAAATTAGCAATATGAAAAGCACGTTATAATAATTTCGAACGCCTTACAACTCATTAGAACACCTTACATCACCGTACAAAACCTTAAATCTCCATAATAAACCCAATGAATCCATACGAGTCCTTTAAACATCGTACGACAACTTAAGACATCTTAAGGCTCTGTATGCCAAATTAGCCACATGAAAAGCACGTTAGTATAATTTAGAACGCCTTACAACTCCTAAGAACACATTACATCACCGTACGAAACCTTAAAACTCCATAATAAACCTATTGCATTCGTACGAGTCGTTTGATCATCGTACGACAACTTAGGACATCTTACGACTCTTTATGCCACATTAGCAACTCGAAAAGAACGTTAGTATAATTTAGGACGCCTTACAACTCCAAAGGACACCTTACATTGCCGTACGAAACCTTAAAACTCCATAATAAACCCAATGAATCCGTACGAGTCCTTTAAACATCGTATGACAACTTAAGACATCTTAAGGCTCTGTATGCCAAATTAGCCACATGAAAAGCACGTTAGTATAATTTAGAACGCCTTACAACTCCTAAGAACACCTTACATCACCGTACGAAACCTTAAAACTCCATAATAAACCTATTGTATTCGTACGAGTCGTTTGATCATCGTACGACAACTTAGGACATCTTACGACTCTTTATGCCACATTACCAACTCGAAAAGAACGTTAGTAAAATGCAAGACGCCTTACAACTCCTAAGGACACCTTACATTGCCGTACGAAACCTTAAAACTCCATAATAAACCTAATGAAGTCGTACGAGTCCTTTAAACATCGTACGACAACTTAAGACATCTTAAGGCTCTGTATGCCAAATTAGCAACATGAAAAGGACGTTAGTATAATTTAGGACGCCTTACAACTCATAAGAACACCTTACATCACCGTACAAAACCTTAAATCTCCATAATAAACCCAATGAATCCATACGAGTCCTTTAAACATCGTACGACAACTTAAGACATCTTAAGGCTCTGTATGCCAAATTAGCCACATGAAAAGCACGTTAGTATAATTTAGAACGCCTTACAACTCCTAAGAACACCTTACATCACCGTACGAAACCTTAAATCTCCATAATAAACCTATTGTATTCGTACGAGTCGTTTGATCATCGTACGACAACTTAGGACATCTTACGACTCTTTATGCCACATTAGCAACTCGAAAAGAACGTTAGTAAAATGCAAGACGCCTTACAACTCCTAAGGACACCTTACATTGCCGTACGAAACCTTAAAACTCCATAATAAACCTAATGAAGTCGTACGAGTCCTTTAAACATCGTACGACAACTTAAGACATCTTAAGGCTCTGTATGCCAAATTCGCAACATGAAAAGCACGTTAGTATAATTTAGGAAGCCTTACAACTCATAAGAACACCTTACATCACAGTACGAAACCTTAAACCTCTATAATAAACCTAATGAATCCGTACGAGTCCTTTAAACATCGTACGACAACTTAAGACATCTTAAGGCTCTGTATGCCAAATTAGCAATATGAAAAGCACGTTATAATAATTTCGAACGCCTTACAACTCATTAGAACACCTTACATCACCGTACAAAACCTTAAATCTCCATAATAAACCCAATGAATCCATACGAGTCCTTTAAACATCGTACGACAACTTAAGACATCTTAAGGCTCTGTATGCCAAATTAGCCACATGAAAAGCACGTTAGTATAATTTAGAACGCCTTACAACTCCTAAGAACACATTACATCACCGTACGAAACCTTAAAACTCCATAATAAACCTATTGTATTCGTACGAGTCGTTTGACCATCGTACGACAACTTAGGACATCTTACGACTCTTTATGCCACATTAGCAACTCGAAAAGAACGTTAGTATAATTTAGGACGCCTTACAACTCCAAAGGACACCTTACATTGCCGTACGAAACCTTAAAACTCCATAATAAACCCAATGAATCCGTACGAGTCCTTCAAACATCGTATGACAACTTAAGACATCTTAAGGCTCTGTATGCCAAATTAGCCACATGAAAAGCACGTTAGTATAATTTAGAACGCCTTACAACTCCTATGAACACCTTACATCACCGTACGAAACCTTAAAACTCCATAATAAACCTATTGTATTCGTACGAGTCGTTTGATCATCGTACGACAACTTAGGACATCTTACGACTCTTTATGCCACATTAGCAACTCGAAAAGAACGTTAGTAAAATGCAAGACGCCTTACAACTCCTAAGGACACCTTACATTGCCGTACGAAACCTTAAAACTCCATAATAAACCTAATGAAGTCGTACGAGTCCTTTAAACATCGTACGACAACTTAAGACATCTTAAGGCTTTGTATGCCAAATTAGCAACATGAAAAGCACGTTAGTATAATTTAGGACGCCTTACAACTCATTAGAACACCTTACATCACCGTACGAACCTTAAAACTCCATAATAAACCTAATGAATCCGTACGAGTCCTTTGAACATCGTATGACATCTTAAGACTCTGTATGCCAAATTTGCAACATGAAAAGCACGTTAGTATAATTTAGGAAGCCTTACAACTCATAAGAACACCTTACATCAGCGTACGAAACCTTAAACCTCTATAATAAACCTAATGAATCCGTACGAGTCCTTTAAACATCGTACGACAACTTAAGACATCTTAAGGCTCTGTATGCCAAATTAGCAATATGAAAAGCACGTTATAATAATTTCGAACGCCTTACAACTCCTAAGAACATCTTACATCAACATTCGAAACCTTAAAACTCCATAATAAACCTAATGAAGTCGTACGAGTCCTTTAAACATCGTACGACAACTTAAGACATCTTAAGGCTCTGTATGCCAAATTAGCAACATGAAAAGGACGTTAGTATAATTTAGGACGCCTTACAACTCATAAGAACACCTTACATCACCGTACAAAACCTTAAATCTCCATAATAAACCCAATGAATCCATACGAGTCCTTTAAACATCGTACGACAACTTAAGACATCTTAAGGCTCTGTATGCCAAATTAGCCACATGAAAAGCACGTTATAATAATTTCGAACGCCTTACAACTCCTAAGAACACCTTACATCACCATTCGAAACCTTAAAACTCCATAATAAACCTAATGAAGTCTTACGAGTCCTTTAAACATCGTACGACAACTTAAGACATCTTAAGGCTCTGTATGCCAAATTAGCAACATGAAAAGCACGTTAGTATAATTTAGGACGCCTTACAACTCATAAGAACACCTTACATCACCGTACAAAACCTTAAATCTCCATAATAAACCCAATGAATCCATACGAGTCCTTTAAACATCGTACGACAACTTAAGACATCTTAAGGCTCTGTATGCCAAATTAGCCACATGAAAAGCACGTTAGTATAATTTAGAACGCCTTACAACTCCTAAGAACACATTACATCACCGTACGAAACCTTAAAACTCCATAATAAACCTATTGTATTCGTACGAGTCGTTTGATCATCGTACGACAACTTAGGACATCTTACGACTCTTTATGCCACATTAGCAACTCGAAAAGAACGTTAGTATAATCTAGGACGCCTTACAATTCCAAAGGACACCTTACATTGCCGTACGAAACCTTAAAACTCCATAATAAACCCAATGAATCCGTACGAGTCCTTTAAACATCGTATGACAACTTAAGACATCTTAAGGCTCTGTATGCCAAATTAGCCACATGAAAAGCACGTTAGTATAATTTAGAACGCCTTACAACTCCTAAGAACACCTTACATCACCGTACGAAACCTTAAAACTCCATAATAAACCTATTGTATTCGTACGAGTCGTTTGATCATCGTACGACAACTTAGGACATCTTACGACTCTTTATGCCACATTAGCAACTCGAAAAGAACGTTAGTAAAATGCAAGACGCCTTACAACTCCTAAGGACACCTTACATTGCCGTACGAAACCTTAAAACTCCATAATAAACCTAATGAAGTCGTACGAGTCCTTTAAACATCGTACGACAACTTAAGACATCTCAAGGCTCTGTATGCCAAATTAGCAACATGAAAACGACGTTAGTATAATTTAGGACGCCTTACAACTCATAAGAACACCTTACATCACCGTACAAAACCTTAAATCTCCATAATAAACCCAATGAATCAATGCGAGTCCTTTAAACATCGTACGACAACTTAAGACATCTTAAGGCTCTGTATGCCAAATTAGCCACATGAAAAGCACGTTAGTATAATTTAGAACGCCTTACAACTCCTAAGAACACCTTACATCACCGTACGAAACCTTAAAACTCCATAATAAACCTATTGTATTCGTACGAGTCGTTTGATCATCGTACGACAACTTAGGACATCTTACGACTCTTTATGCCACATTAGCAACTCGAAAAGAACGTTAGTAAAAAGCAAGACGCCTTACAACTCCTAAGGACACCTTACATTGCCGTACGAAACCTTAAAACTCCATAATAAACCTAATGAAGTCGTACGAGTCCTTTAAACATCGTACGACAACTTAAGACATCTTAAGGCTCTGTATGCCAAATTTGCAACATGAAAAGCACGTTAGTATAATTTAGGAAGCCTTACAACTCATAAGAACACCTTACATCACAGTACGAAACCTTAAACCTCTATAATAAACCTAATGAATCCGTACGAGTCCTTTAAACATCGTACGACAACTTAAGACATCTTAAGGCTCTGTATGCCAAATTAGCAATATGAAAAGCACGTTATAATAATTTCGAACGCCTTACAACTCATTAGAACACCTTACATCACCGTACAAAACCTTAAATCTCCATAATAAACCCAATGAATCCATACGAGTCCTTTAAACATCGTACGACAACTTAAGACATCTTAAGGCTCTGTATGCCAAATTAGCCACATGAAAAGCACGTTAGTATAATTTAGAACGCCTTACAACTCCTAAGAACACATTACATCACCGTACGAAACCTTAAAACTCCATAATAAACCTATTGTATTCGTACGAGTCGTTTGACCATCGTACGACAACTTAGGACATCTTACGACTCTTTATGCCACATTAGCAACTCGAAAAGAACGTTAGTATAATTTAGGACGCCTTACAACTCCAAAGGACACCTTACATTGCCGTACGAAACCTTAAAACTCCATAATAAACCCAATGAATCCGTACGAGTCCTTCAAACATCGTATGACAACTTAAGACATCTTAAGGCTCTGTATGCCAAATTAGCCACATGAAAAGTACGTTAGTATAATTTAGAACGCCTTACAACTCCTAAGAACACCTTACATCACCGTACGAAACCTTAAAACTCCATAATAAACCTATTGTATTCGTACGAGTCGTTTGATCATCGTACGACAACTTAGGACATCTTACGACTCTTTATGCCACATTAGCAACTCGAAAAGAACGTTAGTAAAATGCAAGACGCCTTACAACTCCTAAGGACACCTTACATTGCCTTACGAAACCTTAAAACTCCATAATAAACCTAATGAAGTCGTACGAGTCCTTTAAACATCGTACGACAACTTAAGACATCTTAAGGCTTTGTATGCCAAATTAGCAACATGAAAAGCACGTTAGTATAATTTAGGACGCCTTACAACTCATTAGAACACCTTACATCACCGTACGAACCTTAAAACTCCATAATAAACCTAATGAATCCGTACGAGTCCTTTGAACATCGTATGACATCTTAAGACTCTGTATGCCAAATTTGCAACATGAAAAGCACGTTAGTATAATTTAGGAAGCCTTACAACTCATAAGAACACCTTACATCACCGTACGAAACCTTAAACCTCTATAATAAACCTAATGAATCCGTACGAGTCCTTTAAACATCGTACGACAACTTAAGACATCTTAAGGCTCTGTATGCCAAATTAGCCACATGAAAAGCACGTTAGTATAATTTAGAACGCCTTACAACTCCTAAGAACACCTTACATCACCGTACGAAACCTTAAATCTCCATAATAAACCTATTGTATTCGTACGAGTCGTTTGATCATCGTACGACAACTTAGGACATCTTACGACTCTTTATGCCACATTAGCAACTCGAAAAGAACGTTAGTAAAATGCAAGACGCCTTACAACTCCTAAGGACACCTTACATTGCCGTACGAAACCTTAAAACTCCATAATAAACCTAATGAAGTCGTACGAGTCCTTTAAACATCGTACGACAACTTAAGACATCTTAAGGCTCTGTATGCCAAATTCGCAACATGAAAAGCACGTTAGTATAATTTAGGAAGCCTTACAACTCATAAGAACACCTTACATCACAGTACGAAACCTTAAACCTCTATAATAAACCTAATGAATCCGTACGAGTCCTTTAAACATCGTACGACAACTTAAGACATCTTAAGGCTCTGTATGCCAAATTAGCAATATGAAAAGCACGTTATAATAATTTCGAACGCCTTACAACTCATTAGAACACCTTACATCACCGTACAAAACCTTAAATCTCCATAATAAACCCAATGAATCCATACGAGTCCTTTAAACATCGTACGACAACTTAAGACATCTTAAGGCTCTGTATGCCAAATTAGCCACATGAAAAGCACGTTAGTATAATTTAGAACGCCTTACAACTCCTAAGAACACATTACATCACCGTACGAAACCTTAAAACTCCATAATAAACCTATTGTATTCGTACGAGTCGTTTGACCATCGTACGACAACTTAGGACATCTTACGACTCTTTATGCCACATTAGCAACTCGAAAAGAACGTTAGTATAATTTAGGACGCCTTACAACTCCAAAGGACACCTTACATTGCCGTACGAAACCTTAAAACTCCATAATAAACCCAATGAATCCGTACGAGTCCTTCAAACAGCGTATGACAACTTAAGACATCTTAAGGCTCTGTATGCCAAATTAGCCACATGAAAAGCACGTTAGTATAATTTAGAACGCCTTACAACTCCTAAGAACACCTTACATCACCGTACGAAACCTTAAAACTCCATAATAAACCTATTGTATTCGTACGAGTCGTTTGATCATCGTACGACAACTTAGGACATCTTACGACTCTTTATGCCACATTAGCAACTCGAAAAGAACGTTAGTAAAATGCAAGACGCCTTACAACTCCTAAGGACACCTTACATTGCCGTACGAAACCTTAAAACTCCATAATAAACCTAATGAAGTCGTACGAGTCCTTTAAACATCGTACGACAACTTAAGACATCTTAAGGCTCTGTATGCCAAATTCGCAACATGAAAAGCACGTTAGTATAATTTAGGAAGCCTTACAACTCATAAGAACACCTTACATCACAGTACGAAACCTTAAACCTCTATAATAAACCTAATGAATCCGTACGAGTCCTTTAAACATCGTACGACAACTTAAGACATCTTAAGGCTCTGTATGCCAAATTAGCAATATGAAAAGCACGTTATAATAATTTCGAACGCCTTACAACTCATTAGAACACCTTACATCACCGTACAAAACCTTAAATCTCCATAATAAACCCAATGAATCCATACGAGTCCTTTAAACATCGTACGACAACTTAAGACATCTTAAGGCTCTGTATGCCAAATTAGCCACATGAAAAGCACGTTAGTATAATTTAGAACGCCTTACAACTCCTAAGAACACATTACATCACCGTACGAAACCTTAAAACTCCATAATAAACCTATTGTATTCGTACGAGTCGTTTGACCATCGTACGACAACTTAGGACATCTTACGACTCTTTATGCCACATTAGCAACTCGAAAAGAACGTTAGTATAATTTAGGACGCCTTACAACTCCAAAGGACACCTTACATTGCCGTACGAAACCTTAAAACTCCATAATAAACCCAATGAATCCGTACGAGTCCTTCAAACAGCGTATGACAACTTAAGACATCTTAAGGCTCTGTATGCCAAATTAGCCACATGAAAAGCACGTTAGTATAATTTAGAACGCCTTACAACTCCTAAGAACACCTTACATCACCGTACGAAACCTTAAAACTCCATAATAAACCTATTGTATTCGTACGAGTCGTTTGATCATCGTACGACAACTTAGGACATCTTACGACTCTTTATGCCACATTAGCAACTCGAAAAGAACGTTAGTAAAATGCAAGACGCCTTACAACTCCTAAGGACACCTTACATTGCCGTACGAAACCTTAAAACTCCATAATAAACCTAATGAAGTCGTACGAGTCCTTTAAACATCGTACGACAACTTAAGACATCTTAAGGCTCTGTATGCCAAATTCGCAACATGAAAAGCACGTTAGTATAATTTAGGAAGCCTTACAACTCATAAGAACACCTTACATCACAGTACGAAACCTTAAACCTCTATAATAAACCTAATGAATCCGTACGAGTCCTTTAAACATCGTACGACAACTTAAGACATCTTAAGGCTCTGTATGCCAAATTAGCAATATGAAAAGCACGTTATAATAATTTCGAACGCCTTACAACTCATTAGAACACCTTACATCACCGTACAAAACCTTAAATCTCCATAATAAACCCAATGAATCCATACGAGTCCTTCAAACATCGTACGACAACTTAAGACATCTTAAGGCTCTGTATGCCAAATTAGCCACATGAAAAGCACGTTAGTATAATTTAGAACGCCTTACAACTCCTAAGAACACATTACATCACCGTACGAAACCTTAAAACTCCATAATAAACCTATTGTATTCGTACGAGTCGTTTGACCATCGTACGACATCTTAGGACATCTTACGACTCTTTATGCCACATTAGCAACTCGAAAAGAACGTTAGTATAATTTAGGACGCCTTACAACTCCAAAGGACACCTTACATTGCCGTACGAAACCTTAAAACTCCATAATAAACCCAATGAATCCGTACGAGTCCTTCAAACATCGTATGACAACTTAAGACATCTTAAGGCTCTGTATGCCAAATTAGCCACATGAAAAGCACGTTAGTATAATTTAGAACGCCTTACAACTCCTAAGAACACCTTACATCACCGTACGAAACCTTAAAACTCCATAATAAACCTATTGTATTCGTACGAGTCGTTTGATCATCGTACGACAACTTAGGACATCTTACGACTCTTTATGCCACATTAGCAACTCGAAAAGAACGTTAGTAAAATGCAAGACGCCTTACAACTCCTAAGGACACCTTACATTGCCGTACGAAACCTTAAAACTCCATAATAAACCTAATGAAGTCGTACGAGTCCTTTAAACATCGTACGACAACTTAAGACATCTTAAGGCTTTGTATGCCAAATTAGCAACATGAAAAGCACGTTAGTATAATTTAGGACGCCTTACAACTCATTAGAACACCTTACATCACCGTACGAACCTTAAAACTCCATAATAAACCTAATGAATCCGTACGAGTCCTTTGAACATCGTATGACATCTTAAGACTCTGTATGCCAAATTTGCAACATGAAAAGCACGTTAGTATAATTTAGGAAGCCTTACAACTCATAAGAACACCTTACATCAGCGTACGAAACCTTAAACCTCTATAATAAACCTAATGAATCCGTACGAGTCCTTTAAACATCGTACGACAACTTAAGACATCTTAAGGCTCTGTATGCCAAATTAGCAATATGAAAAGCACGTTATAATAATTTCGAACGCCTTACAACTCCTAAGAACATCTTACATCAACATTCGAAACCTTAAAACTCCATAATAAACCTAATGAAGTCGTACGAGTCCTTTAAACATCGTACGACAACTTAAGACATCTTAAGGCTCTGTATGCCAAATTAGCAACATGAAAAGGACGTTAGTATAATTTAGGACGCCTTACAACTCATAAGAACACCTTACATCACCGTACAAAACCTTAAATCTCCATAATAAACCCAATGAATCCATACGAGTCCTTTAAACATCGTACGACAACTTAAGACATCTTAAGGCTCTGTATGCCAAATTAGCCACATGAAAAGCACGTTAGTATAATTTAGAACGCCTTACAACTCCTAAGAACACATTACATCACCGTACGAAACCTTAAAACTCCATAATAAACCTATTGTATTCGTACGAGTCGTTTGATCATCGTACGACAACTTAGGACATCTTACGACTCTTTATGCCACATTAGCAACTCGAAAAGAACGTTAGTATAATTTAGGACGCCTTACAACTCCAAAGGACACCTTACATTGCCGTACGAAACCTTAAAACTCCATAATAAACCCAATGAATCCGTACGAGTCCTTTAAACATCGTATGACAACTTAAGACATCTTAAGGCTCTGTATGCCAAATTAGCCACATGAAAAGCACGTTAGTATAATTTAGAACGCCTTACAACTCCTAAGAACACCTTACATCACCGTACGAAACCTTAAAACTCCATAATAAACCTATTGTATTCGTACGAGTCGTTTGATCATCGTACGACAACTTAGGACATCTTACGACTCTTTATGCCACATTAGCAACTCGAAAAGAACGTTAGTAAAATGCAAGACGCCTTACAACTCCTAAGGACACCTTACATTGCCGTACGAAACCTTAAAACTCCATAATAAACCTAATGAAGTCGTACGAGTCCTTTAAACATCGTACGACAACTTAAGACATCTCAAGGCTCTGTATGCCAAATTAGCAACATGAAAACGACGTTAGTATAATTTAGGACGCCTTACAACTCATAAGAACACCTTACATCACCGTACAAAACCTTAAATCTCCATAATAAACCCAATGAATCAATGCGAGTCCTTTAAACATCGTACGACAACTTAAGACATCTTAAGGCTCTGTATGCCAAATTAGCCACATGAAAAGCACGTTAGTATAATTTAGAACGCCTTACAACTCCTAAGAACACCTTACATCACCGTACGAAACCTTAAAACTCCATAATAAACCTATTGTATTCGTACGAGTCGTTTGATCATCGTACGACAACTTAGGACATCTTACGACTCTTTATGCCACATTAGCAACTCGAAAAGAACGTTAGTAAAAAGCAAGACGCCTTACAACTCCTAAGGACACCTTACATTGCCGTACGAAACCTTAAAACTCCATAATAAACCTAATGAAGTCGTACGAGTCCTTTAAACATCGTACGACAACTTAAGACATCTTAAGGCTCTGTATGCCAAATTTGCAACATGAAAAGCACGTTAGTATAATTTAGGAAGCCTTACAACTCATAAGAACACCTTACATCACAGTACGAAACCTTAAACCTCTATAATAAACCTAATGAATCCGTACGAGTCCTTTAAACATCGTACGACAACTTAAGACATCTTAAGGCTCTGTATGCCAAATTAGCAATATGAAAAGCACGTTATAATAATTTCGAACGCCTTACAACTCATTAGAACACCTTACATCACCGTACAAAACCTTAAATCTCCATAATAAACCCAATGAATCCATACGAGTCCTTTAAACATCGTACGACAACTTAAGACATCTTAAGGCTCTGTATGCCAAATTAGCCACATGAAAAGCACGTTAGTATAATTTAGAACGCCTTACAACTCCTAAGAACACATTACATCACCGTACGAAACCTTAAAACTCCATAATAAACCTATTGTATTCGTACGAGTCGTTTGACCATCGTACGACAACTTAGGACATCTTACGACTCTTTATGCCACATTAGCAACTCGAAAAGAACGTTAGTATAATTTAGGACGCCTTACAACTCCAAAGGACACCTTACATTGCCGTACGAAACCTTAAAACTCCATAATAAACCCAATGAATCCGTACGAGTCCTTCAAACATCGTATGACAACTTAAGACATCTTAAGGCTCTGTATGCCAAATTAGCCACATGAAAAGCACGTTAGTATAATTTAGAACGCCTTACAACTCCTAAGAACACCTTACATCACCGTACGAAACCTTAAAACTCCATAATAAACCTATTGTATTCGTACGAGTCGTTTGATCATCGTACGACAACTTAGGACATCTTACGACTCTTTATGCCACATTAGCAACTCGAAAAGAACGTTAGTAAAATGCAAGACGCCTTACAACTCCTAAGTACACCTTACATTGCCTTACGAAACCTTAAAACTCCATAATAAACCTAATGAAGTCGTACGAGTCCTTTAAACATCGTACGACAACTTAAGACATCTTAAGGCTTTGTATGCCAAATTAGCAACATGAAAAGCACGTTAGTATAATTTAGGACGCCTTACAACTCATTAGAACACCTTACATCACCGTACGAACCTTAAAACTCCATAATAAACCTAATGAATCCGTACGAGTCCTTTGAACATCGTATGACATCTTAAGACTCTGTATGCCAAATTTGCAACATGAAAAGCACGTTAGTATAATTTAGGAAGCCTTACAACTCATAAGAACACCTTACATCACCGTACGAAACCTTAAACCTCTATAATAAACCTAATGAATCCGTACGAGTCCTTTAAACATCGTACGACAACTTAAGACATCTTAAGGCTCTGTATGCCAAATTAGCAATATTAAAAGCAAGTTATAATAATTTCGAACGCCTTACAACTCCTAAGAACACCTTACATCACCATTCGAAACCTTAAAACTCCATAATAAACCTAATGAAGTCGTACGAGTCCTTTAAACATCGTACGACAACTTAAGACATCTTAAGGCTCTGTATGCCAAATTAGCAACATGAAAAGCACGTTAGTATAATTTAGGACGCCTTACAATTCATAAGAACACCTTACATCACCGTACAAACCTTAAATCTCCATAATAAACCCAATGAATCCATACGAGTCCTTTAAACATCGTACGACAACTTAAGACATCTTACGGCTCTGTATGCCAAATTAGCCACATGAAAAGCACGTTATAATAATTTCGAACGCCTTACAACTCCTAAGAACACCTTACATCACCATTCGAAACCTTAAAACTCCATAATAAACCTAATGAAGTCGTACGAGTCCTTTAAACATCGTACGACAACTTAAGACATCCTAAGGCTCTGTATGCCAAATTAGCAACATGAAAAGCACGTCAGTATAATTTAGGACGCCTTACAAATCATAAGAACACCTTACATCACCGTACAAAACCTTAAATCTCCATAATAAACCCAATGAATCCATACGAGTCCTTTAAACATCGTACGACAACTTAAGACATCTTATGGCTCTGTATGCCAAATTAGCCACATGAAAAGCACGTTAGTATAATTTAGAACGCCTTACAACTCCTAAGAACACATTACATCACCGTACGAAACCTTAAAACTCCATAATAAACCTATTGTATTCGTACGAGTCGTTTGATCATCGTACGACAACTTAGGACATCTTACGACTCTTTATGCCACATTAGCAACTCGAAAAGAACGTTAGTAAAATGCAAGACGCCTTACAACTCCTAAGGACACCTTACATTGCCTTACGAAACCTTAAAACTCCATAATAAACCTAATGAAGTCGTACGAGTCCTTTAAACATCGTACGACAACTTAAGACATCTTAAGGCTTTGTATGCCAAATTAGCAACATGAAAAGCACGTTAGTATAATTTAGGACGCCTTACAACTCATTAGAACACCGTACATCACCGTACGAACCTTAAAACTCCATAATAAACCTAATGAATCCGTACGAGTCCTTTGAACATCGTAAGACATCTTAAGACTCTGTATGCCAAATTTGCAACATGAAAAGCACGTTAGTATAATTTAGGAAGCCTTACAACTCATAAGAACACCTTACATCACCGTACGAAACCTTAAACCTCTATAATAAACCTAATGAATCCGTACGAGTCCTTTAAACATCATACGACAACTTAAGACATCTTAAGGCTCTGTATGCCAAATTAGCAATATTAAAAGCAAGTTATAATAATTTCGAACGCCTTACAACTCCTAAGAACACCTTACATCACCATTCGAAACCTTAAAACTCCATAATAAACCTAATGAAGTCGTACGAGTCCTTTAAACATCGTACGACAACTTAAGACATCTTAAGGCTCTGTATGCCAAATTAGCAACATGAAAAGCACGTTAGTATAATTTAGGACGCCTTACAATTCATAAGAACACCTTACATCACCGTACAAACCTTAAATCTCCATAATAAACCCAATGAATCCATACGAGTCCTTTAAACATCGTACGACAACTTAAGACATCTTACGGCTCTGTATGCCAAATTAGCCACATGAAAAGCACGTTATAATAATTTCGAACGCCTTACAACTCCTAAGAACACCTTACATCACCATTCGAAACCTTAAAACTCCATAATAAACCTAATGAAGTCGTACGAGTCCTTTAAACATCGTACGACAACTTAAGACATCTTAAGGCTCTGTATGCCAAATTAGCAACATGAAAAGCACGTTAGTATAATTTAGGACGCCTTACAAATCATAAGAACACCTTACATCACCGTACAAAACCTTAAATCTCCTTAATAAACCCAATGAATCCATACGAGTCCTTTAAACATCGTACGACAACTTAAGACATCTTATGGCTCTGTATGCCAAATTAGCCACATGAAAAGCACGTTAGTATAATTTAGAACGCCTTACAACTCCTAAGAACACATTACATCACCGTACGAAACCTTAAAACTCCATAATAAACCTATTGTATTCGTACGAGTCCTTTGAACATCGTATGACAACTTAAGACATCTTAAGACTCTGTATGCCAAATTTGCAACATGAAAAGCACGTTAGTATAATTTAGGAAGCCTTACAACTCATAAGAACACCTTACATCACCGTACGAAACCTTAAACCTCTATAATAAACCTAATGAATCCGTACGAGTCCTTTAAACATCGTACGACAACTTAAGACATCTTAAGGCTCTGTATGCCAAATTAGCAATATGAAAAGCACGTTATAATAATTTCGAACGCCTTACAACTCATTAGAACACCTTACATCACCGTACAAAACCTTAAATCTCCATAATAAACCCAATGAATCCATACGAGTCCTTTAAACATCGTACGAAAACTTAAGACATCTTAAGGCTCAGTATGCCAAATTAGCCACATGAAAAGCACGTTAGTATAATTTAGAACGCCTTACAACTCCTAAGAACACATTACATCACCGTACGAAACCTTAAAACTCCATAATAAACCTATTGTATTCGTACAAGTCGTTTGATCATTGTACGACAACTTAGGACATCTTACGACTCTTTATGCCACAATAGCAACTCGAAAAGAACGTTAGTATAATTTAGGACGCCTTACAACTCCAAAGGACACCTTACATTGCCGTACGAAACCTTAAAACTCCATAATAAACCCAATGAATCCGTACGAGTCCTTCAAACATCGTATGACAACTTAAGACATCTTAAGGCTCTGTATGCCAAATTAGCCACATGAAAAGCACGTTAGTATAATTTAGAACGCCTTACAACTCCTAAGAACACCTTACATCACCGTACGAAACCTTAAAACTCCATAATAAACCTATTGTATTCGTACGAGTCGTTTGATCATCGTACGACAACTTAGGACATCTTACGACTCTTTATGCCACATTAGCAACTCGAAAAGAACGTTAGTAAAATGCAAGACGCCTTACAACTCCTAAGGACACCTTACATTGCCGTACGAAACCTTAAAACTCCATAATAAACCTAATGAAGTCGTACGAGTCCTTTAAACATCGTATGACAACTTAAGACATCTTAAGGCTATGTATGCCAAATTAGCAACATGAAAAGCACGTTAGTATAATTTAGGAAGCCTTACAACTCATAAGAACACCTTACATCACCGTACGAAACCTTAAACCTCTATAATAAACCTAATGAATCCGTACGAGTCCTTTAAACATCGTACGACAACTTAAGACATCTCAAGGCTCTGTATGCCAAATTAGCAATATTAAAAGCACGTTATAATAATTTCGAACGCCTTACAACTCCTAAGAACACCTTACATCACCATTCGAAACCTTAAAACTCCATAATAAACCTAATGAAGTCGTACGAGTCCTTTAAACATCGTACGACAGCTTAAGACATCTTAAGGCTCTGTATGCCAAATTAGCAACATGAAAAGCACGTTAGTATAATTTAGGACGCCTTACAACTCATAAGAACACGTTACATCACCGTACAAAACCTTAAATCTCCATAATAAACCCAATGAATCCATACGAGTCCTTTAAACATCGTACGACAACTTAAGACATCTTAAGGCTCTGTATGCCAAATTAGCCACATGAAAAGCACGTTATAATAATTTCGAACGCCTTACAACTCCTAAGAACACCTTACATCACCATTCGAAACCTTAAAACTCCATAATAAACCTAATGAAGTCGTACGAGTCCTTTAAACATCGTACGACAACTTAAGACATCTTAAGGCTCTGTATGCCAAATTAGCAACATGAAAAGCACGTTAGTATAATTTAGAACGCCTTACAACTCCTAAGAACACATTACATCACCGTACGAAACCTTAAAACTCCATAATAAACCTATTGTATTCGTACGAGTCGTTTGATCATCGTACGACAACTTAGGACATCTTACGACTCTTTATGCCACATTAGCAACTCGAAAAGAACGATAGTATAATTTAGGACGCCTTACAACTCCAAAGGACACCTTACATTGCCGTACGAAACCTTAAAACTCCATAATAAACCCAATTAATCCGTACGAGTCCTTTAAACATCGTATGACAACTTAAGACATCTAAAGGCTCTGTATTCCAAAATAGCCACATGAAAAGCACGTTAGTATAATTTAGAACGCCTTACAACTCCTAAGAACACCTTACATCACCGTACGAAACCTTAAAACTCCATAATAAACCTATTGTATTCGTACGAGTCGTTTGATCATCGTACGACAACTTAGTCCATCTTACGACTCTTTATGCCACATTAGCAACTCGAAAAGAACGTTAGTAAAATGCAAGACGCCTTACAACTCCTAAGGACACCTTACATTGCCGTACGAAATCTTAAAACTCCATAATAAACCTAATGAAGTCGTACGAGTCCTTTAAACATCGTACGACAACTTAAGACATCTTAAGGCTATGTATGCCAAATTAGCAACATGAAAAGCACGTTAGTATAATTTAGGAAGCCTTACAACTCATAAGAACACCTTACATCACCGTACGAAACCTTAAACCTCTATAATAAACCTAATGAATCCGTACGAGTCCTTTAAACATCGTACGACAACTTAAGACATCTCAAGGCTCTGTATGCCAAATTAGCAATATTAAAAGCACGTTATAATAATTTCGAACGCCTTACAACTCCTAAGAACACCTTACATCACCATTCGAAACCTTAAAACTCCATAATAAACCTAATGAAGTCGTACGAGTCCTTTAAACATCGTACGACAGCTTAAGACATCTTAAGGCTCTGTATGCCAAATTAGCAACATGAAAAGCACGTTAGTATAATTTAGGACGCCTTACAACTCATAAGAACACGTTACATCACCGTACAAAACCTTAAATCTCCATAATAAACCCAATGAATCCATACGAGTCCTTTAAACATCGTACGACAACTTAAGACATCTTAAGGCTCTGTATGCCAAATTAGCCACATGAAAAGCACGTTATAATAATTTCGAACGCCTTACAACTCCTAAGAACACCTTACATCACCATTCGAAACCTTAAAACTCCATAATAAACCTAATGAAGTCGTACGAGTCCTTTAAACATCGTACGACAACTTAAGACATCTTAAGGCTCTGTATGCCAAATTAGCAACATGAAAAGCACGTTAGTATAATTTAGAACGCCTTACAACTCCTAAGAACACATTACATCACCGTACGAAACCTTAAAACTCCATAATAAACCTATTGTATTCGTACGAGTCGTTTGATCATCGTACGACAACTTAGGACATCTTACGACTCTTTATGCCACATTAGCAACTCGAAAAGAACGATAGTATAATTTAGGACGCCTTACAACTCCAAAGGACACCTTACATTGCCGTACGAAACCTTAAAACTCCATAATAAACCCAATTAATCCGTACGAGTCCTTTAAACATCGTATGACAACTTAAGACATCTAAAGGCTCTGTATTCCAAAATAGCCACATGAAAAGCACGTTAGTATAATTTAGAACGCCTTACAACTCCTAAGAACACCTTACATCACCGTACGAAACCTTAAAACTCCATAATAAACCTATTGTATTCGTACGAGTCGTTTGATCATCGTACGACAACTTAGTCCATCTTACGACTCTTTATGCCACATTAGCAACTCGAAAAGAACGTTAGTAAAATGCAAGACGCCTTACAACTCCTAAGGACACCTTACATTGCCGTACGAAATCTTAAAACTCCATAATAAACCTAATGAAGTCGTACGAGTCCTTTAAACATCGTACGACAACTTAAGACATCTTAAGGCTATGTATGCCAAATTAGCAACATGAAAAGCACGTTAGTATAATTTAGGAAGCCTTACAACTCATAAGAACACCTTACATCACCGTACGAAACCTTAAACCTCTATAATAAACCTAATGAATCCGTACGAGTCCTTTAAACATCGTACGACAACTTAAGACATCTCAAGGCTCTGTATGCCAAATTAGCAATATTAAAAGCACGTTATAATAATTTCGAACGCCTTACAACTCCTAAGAACACCTTACATCACCATTCGAAACCTTAAAACTCCATAATAAACCTAATGAAGTCGTACGAGTCCTTTAAACATCGTACGACAGCTTAAGACATCTTAAGGCTCTGTATGCCAAATTAGCAACATGAAAAGCACGTTAGTATAATTTAGGACGCCTTACAACTCATAAGAACACCTTACATCACCGTACAAAACCTTAAATCTCCATAATAAACCCAATGAATCCATACGAGTCCTTTAAACATCGTACGACAACTTAAGACATCTTAAGGCTCTGTATGCCAAATTAGCAACATGAAAAGCACGTTAGTATAATTTAGGACGCCTTACAAATCATAAGAACACCTTACATCACCGTACAAAACCTTAAATCTCCATAATAAACCCAATGAATCCATACGAGTCCTTTAAACATCGTACGACAACTTAAGACATCTTATGGCTCTGTATGCCAAATTAGCCACATGAAAAGCACGTTAGTATAATTTAGAACGCCTTACAACTCCTAAGAACACATTACATCACCGTACGAAACCTTAAAACTCCATAATAAACCTATTGTATTCGTACGAGTCCTTTGAACATCGTATGACAACTTAAGACATCTTAAGACTCTGTATGCCAAATTTGCAACATGAAAAGCACGTTAGTATAACTTAGGATGCCTTACAACTCATAAGAACACCTTACATCACCGTACGAAACCTTAAACCTCTATAATAAACCTAATGAATCCGTACGAGTCCTTTAAACATCGTACGACAACTTAAGACATCTTAAGGCTCTGTATGCCAAATTAGCAATATGAAAAGCACGTTATAATAATTTCGAACGCCTTACAACTCATTAGAACACCTTACATCACCGTACAAAACCTTAAATCTCCATAATAAACCCAATGAATCCATACGAGTCCTTTAAACATCGTACGACAACTTAAGACATCTTAAGGCTCTGTATGCCAAATTAGCCACATGAAAAGCATGTTAGTATAATTTAGAACGCCTTACAACTCCTAAGAACACATTACATCACCGTACGAAACCTTAAAACTCCATAATAAACCTATTGGATTCGTACAAGTCGTTTGATCATTGTACGACAACTTAGGACATCTTACGACTCTTTATGCCACAATAGCAACTCGAAAAGAACGTTAGTATAATTTAGGACGCCTTACAACTCCAAAGGACACCTTACATTGCCGTACGAAACCTTAAAACTCCATAATAAACCCAATGAATCCGTACGAGTCCTTCAAACATCGTATGACAACTTAAGACATCTTAAGGCTCTGTATGCCAAATTAGCCACATGAAAAGCACGTTAGTATAATTTAGAACGCCTTACAACTCCTAAGAACACCTTACATCACCGTACGAAACCTTAAAACTCCATAATAAACCTATTGTATTCGTACGAGTCGTTTGATCATCGTACGACAACTTAGTCCATCTTACGACTCTTTATGCCACATTAGCAACTCGAAAAGAACGTTAGTAAAATGCAAGACGCCTTACAACTCCTAAGGACACCTTACATTGCCGTACGAAATCTTAAAACTCCATAATAAACCTAATGAAGTCGTACGAGTCCTTTAAACATCGTACGACAACTTAAGACATCTTAAGGCTATGTATGCCAAATTAGCAACATGAAAAGCACGTTAGTATAATTTAGGAAGCCTTACAACTCATAAGAACACCTTACATCACCGTACGAAACCTTAAACCTCTATAATAAACCTAATGAATCCGTACGAGTCCTTTAAACATCGTACGACAACTTAAGACATCTTAAGGCTCTGTATGCCAAATTAGCAACATGAAAAGCACGTTAGTATAATTTAGAACGCCTTACAACTCCTAAGAACACATTACATCACCGTACGAAACCTTAAAACTCCATAATAAACCTATTGTATTCGTACGAGTCGTTTGATCATCGTACGACAACTTAGGACATCTTACGACTCTTTATGCCACATTAGCAACTCGAAAAGAACGATAGTATAATTTAGGACGCCTTACAACTCCAAAGGACACCTTACATTGCCGTACGAAACCTTAAAACTCCATAATAAACCCAATTAATCCGTACGAGTCCTTTAAACATCGTATGACAACTTAAGACATCTAAAGGCTCTGTATTCCAAAATAGCCACATGAAAAGCACGTTAGTATAATTTAGAACGCCTTACAACTCCTAAGAACACCTTACATCACCGTACGAAACCTTAAAACTCCATAATAAACCTATTGTATTCGTACGAGTCGTTTGATCATCGTACGACAACTTAGTCCATCTTACGACTCTTTATGCCACATTAGCAACTCGAAAAGAACGTTAGTAAAATGCAAGACGCCTTACAACTCCTAAGGACACCTTACATTGCCGTACGAAATCTTAAAACTCCATAATAAACCTAATGAAGTCGTACGAGTCCTTTAAACATCGTACGACAACTTAAGACATCTTAAGGCTATGTATGCCAAATTAGCAACATGAAAAGCACGTTAGTATAATTTAGGAAGCCTTACAACTCATAAGAACACCTTACATCACCGTACGAAACCTTAAACCTCTATAATAAACCTAATGAATCCGTACGAGTCCTTTAAACATCGTACGACAACTTAAGACATCTCAAGGCTCTGTATGCCAAATTAGCAATATTAAAAGCACGTTATAATAATTTCGAACGCCTTACAACTCCTAAGAACACCTTACATCACCATTCGAAACCTTAAAACTCCATAATAAACCTAATGAAGTCGTACGAGTCCTTTAAACATCGTACGACAGCTTAAGACATCTTAAGGCTCTGTATGCCAAATTAGCAACATGAAAAGCACGTTAGTATAATTTAGGACGCCTTACAACTCATAAGAACACCTTACATCACCGTACAAAACCTTAAATCTCCATAATAAACCCAATGAATCCATACGAGTCCTTTAAACATCGTACGACAACTTAAGACATCTTAAGGCTCTGTATGCCAAATTAGCAACATGAAAAGCACGTTAGTATAATTTAGGACGCCTTACAAATCATAAGAACACCTTACATCACCGTACAAAACCTTAAATCTCCATAATAAACCCAATGAATCCATACGAGTCCTTTAAACATCGTACGACAACTTAAGACATCTTATGGCTCTGTATGCCAAATTAGCCACATGAAAAGCACGTTAGTATAATTTAGAACGCTTTACAACTCCTAAGAACACATTACATCACCGTACGAAACCTTAAAACTCCATAATAAACCTATTGTATTCGTACGAGTCCTTTGAACATCGTATGACAACTTAAGACATCTTAAGACTCTGTATGCCAAATTTGCAACATGAAAAGCACGTTAGTATAATTTAGGATGCCTTACAACTCATAAGAACACCTTACATCACCGTACGAAACCTTAAACCTCTATAATAAACCTAATGAATCCGTACGAGTCCTTTAAACATCGTACGACAACTTAAGACATCTTAAGGCTCTGTATGCCAAAGTAGCAATATGAAAAGCACGTTATAATAATTTCGAACGCCTTACAACTCATTAGAACACCTTACATCACCGTACAAAACCTTAAATCTCCATAATAAACCCAATGAATCCATACGAGTCCTTTAAACATCGTACGACAACTTAAGACATCTTAAGGCTCTGTATGCCAAATTAGCCACATGAAAAGCATGTTAGTATAATTTAGAACGCCTTACAACTCCTAAGAACACATTACATCACCGTACGAAACCTTAAAACTCCATAATAAACCTATTGTATTCGTACAAGTCGTTTGATCATTGTACGACAACTTAGGACATCTTACGACTCTTTATGCCACAATAGCAACTCGAAAAGAACGTTAGTATAATTTAGGACGCCTTACAACTCCAAAGGACACCTTACATTGCCGTACGAAACCTTAAAACTCCATAATAAACCCAATGAATCCGTACGAGTCCTTCAAACATCGTATGACAACTTAAGACATCTTAAGGCTCTGTATGCCAAATTAGCCACATGAAAAGCACGTTAGTATAATTTAGAACGCCTTACAACTCCTAAGAACACCTTACATCACCGTACGAAACCTTAAAACTCCATAATAAACCTATTGTATTCGTACGAGTCGTTTGATCATCGTACGACAACTTAGTCCATCTTACGACTCTTTATGCCACATTAGCAACTCGAAAAGAACGTTAGTAAAATGCAAGACGCCTTACAACTCCTAAGGACACCTTACATTGCCGTACGAAATCTTAAAACTCCATAATAAACCTAATGAAGTCGTACGAGTCCTTTAAACATCGTACGACAACTTAAGACATCTTAAGGCTATGTATGCCAAATTAGCAACATGAAAAGCACGTTAGTATAATTTAGGAAGCCTTACAACTCATAAGAACACCTTACATCACCGTACGAAACCTTAAACCTCTATAATAAACCTAATGAATCCGTACGAGTCCTTTAAACATCGTACGACAACTTAAGACATCTCAAGGCTCTGTATGCCAAATTAGCAATATTAAAAGCACGTTATAATAATTTCGAACGCCTTACAACTCCTAAGAACACCTTACATCACCATTCGAAACCTTAAAACTCCATAATAAACCTAATGAAGTCGTACGAGTCCTTTAAACATCGTACGACAGCTTAAGACATCTTAAGGCTCTGTATGCCAAATTAGCAACATGAAAAGCACGTTAGTATAATTTAGGACGCCTTACAACTCATAAGAACACCTTACATCACCGTACAAAACCTTAAATCTCCATAATAAACCCAATGAATCCATACGAGTCCTTTAAACATCGTACGACAACTTAAGACATCTTAAGGCTCTGTATGCCAAATTAGCAACATGAAAAGCACGTTAGTATAATTTAGGACGCCTTACAAATCATAAGAACACCTTACATCACCGTACAAAACCTTAAATCTCCATAATAAACCCAATGAATCCATACGAGTCCTTTAAACATCGTACGACAACTTAAGACATCTTATGGCTCTGTATGCCAAATTAGCCACATGAAAAGCACGTTAGTATAATTTAGAACGCCTTACAACTCCTAAGAACACATTACATCACCGTACGAAACCTTAAAACTCCATAATAAACCTATTGTATTCGTACGAGTCCTTTGAACATCGTATGACAACTTAAGACATCTTAAGACTCTGTATGCCAAATTTGCAACATGAAAAGCACGTTAGTATAATTTAGGATGCCTTACAACTCATAAGAACACCTTACATCACCGTACGAAACCTTAAACCTCTATAATAAACCTAATGAATCCGTACGAGTCCTTTAAACATCGTACGACAACTTAAGACATCTTAAGGCTCTGTATGCCAAATTAGCAATATGAAAAGCACGTTATAATAATTTCGAACGCCTTACAACTCATTAGAACACCTTACATCACCGTACAAAACCTTAAATCTCCATAATAAACCCAATGAATCCATACGAGTCCTTTAAACATCGTACGACAACTTAAGACATCTTAAGGCTCTGTATGCCAAATTAGCCACATGAAAAGCATGTTAGTATAATTTAGAACGCCTTACAACTCCTAAGAACACATTACATCACCGTACGAAACCTTAAAACTCCATAATAAACCTATTGTATTCGTACAAGTCGTTTGATCATTGTACGACAACTTAGGACATCTTACGACTCTTTATGCCACAATAGCAACTCGAAAAGAACGTTAGTATAATTTAGGACGCCTTACAACTCCAAAGGACACCTTACATTGCCGTACGAAACCTTAAAACTCCATAATAAACCCAATGAATCCGTACGAGTCCTTCAAACATCGTATGACAACTTAAGACATCTTAAGGCTCTGTATGCCAAATTAGCCACATGAAAAGCACGTTAGTATAATTTAGAACGCCTTACAACTCCTAAGAACACCTTACATCACCGTACGAAACCTTAAAACTCCATAATAAACCTATTGTATTCGTACGAGTCGTTTGATCATCGTACGACAACTTAGGACATCTTACGACTCTTTATGCCACATTAGCAACTCGAAAAGAACGTTAGTAAAATGCAAGACGCCTTACAACTCCTAAGGACACCTTACATTGCCGTACGAAACCTTAAAACTCCATAATAAACCTAATGAAGTCGTACGAGTCCTTTAAACATCGTATGACAACTTAAGACATCTTAAGGCTATGTATGCCAAATTAGCAACATGAAAAGCACGTTAGTATAATTTAGGAAGCCTTACAACTCATAAGAACACCTTACATCACCGTACGAAACCTTAAACCTCTATAATAAACCTAATGAATCCGTACGAGTCCTTTAAACATCGTACGACAACTTAAGACATCTCAAGGCTCTGTATGCCAAATTAGCAATATTAAAAGCACGTTATAATAATTTCGAACGCCTTACAACTCCTAAGAACACCTTACATCACCATTCGAAACCTTAAAACTCCATAATAAACCTAATGAAGTCGTACGAGTCCTTTAAACATCGTACGACAGCTTAAGACATCTTAAGGCTCTGTATGCCAAATTAGCAACATGAAAAGCACGTTAGTATAATTTAGGACGCCTTACAACTCATAAGAACACGTTACATCACCGTACAAAACCTTAAATCTCCATAATAAACCCAATGAATCCATACGAGTCCTTTAAACATCGTACGACAACTTAAGACATCTTAAGGCTCTGTATGCCAAATTAGCCACATGAAAAGCACGTTATAATAATTTCGAACGCCTTACAACTCCTAAGAACACCTTACATCACCATTCGAAACCTTAAAACTCCATAATAAACCTAATGAAGTCGTACGAGTCCTTTAAACATCGTACGACAACTTAAGACATCTTAAGGCTCTGTATGCCAAATTAGCAACATGAAAAGCACGTTAGTATAATTTAGAACGCCTTACAACTCCTAAGAACACATTACATCACCGTACGAAACCTTAAAACTCCATAATAAACCTATTTTATTCGTACGAGTCGTTTGATCATCGTACGACAACTTAGGACATCTTACGACTCTTTATGCCACATTAGCAACTCGAAAAGAACGATAGTATAATTTAGGACGCCTTACAACTCCAAAGGACACCTTACATTGCCGTACGAAACCTTAAAACTCCATAATAAACCCAATTAATCCGTACGAGTCCTTTAAACATCGTATGACAACTTAAGACATCTAAAGGCTCTGTATTCCAAAATAGCCACATGAAAAGCACGTTAGTATAATTTAGAACGCCTTACAACTCCTAAGAACACCTTACATCACCGTACGAAACCTTAAAACTCCATAATAAACCTATTGTATTCGTACAAGTCGTTTGATCATCGTACGACAACTTAGTCCATCTTACGACTCTTTATGCCACATTAGCAACTCGAAAAGAACGTTAGTAAAATGCAAGACGCCTTACAACTCCTAAGGACACCTTACATTGCCGTACGAAACCTTAAAACTCCATAATAAACCTAATGAAGTCGTACGAGTCCTTTAAACATCGTACGACAGCTTAAGACATCTTAAGGCTCTGTATGCCAAATTAGCAACATGAAAAGCACGTTAGTATAATTTAGGACGCCTTACAACTCATAAGAACACGTTACATCACCGTACAAAACCTTAAATCTCCATAATAAACCCAATGAATCCATACGAGTCCTTTAAACATCGTACGACAACTTAAAACATCTTAAGGCTCTGTACGCCAAATTAGCCACATGAAAAGCACGTTATAATAATTTCGAACGCCTTACAACTCCTAAGAACACCTTACATCACCATTCGAAACCTTAAAACTCCATAATAAACCTAATGAAGTCGTACGAGTCCTTTAAACATCGTACGACAACTTAAGACATCTTAAGGCTCTGTATGCCAAATTAGCAACATGAAAAGCACGTTAGTATAATTTAGAACGCCTTACAACTCCTAAGAACACATTACATCACCGTACGAAACCTTAAAACTCCATAATAAACCTATTGTATTCGTACGAGTCGTTTGATCATCGTACGACAACTTAGTCCATCTTACGACTCTTTATGCCACATTAGCAACTCGAAAAGAACGTTAGTAAAATGCAAGACGCCTTACAACTCCTAAGGACACCTTACATTGCCGTACGAAATCTTAAAACTCCATAATAAACCTAATGAAGTCGTACGAGTCCTTTAAACATCGTACGACAACTTAAGACATCTTAAGGCTATGTATGCCAAATTAGCAACATGAAAAGCACGTTAGTATAATTTAGGAAGCCTTACAACTCATAAGAACACCTTACATCACCGTACGAAACCTTAAACCTCTATAATAAACCTAATGAATCCGTACGAGTCCTTTAAACATCGTACGACAACTTAAGACATCTCAAGGCTCTGTATGCCAAATTAGCAATATTAAAAGCACGTTATAATAATTTCGAACGCCTTACAACTCCTAAGAACACCTTACATCACCATTCGAAACCTTAAAACTCCATAATAAACCTAATGAAGTCGTACGAGTCCTTTAAACATCGTACGACAGCTTAAGACATCTTAAGGCTCTGTATGCCAAATTAGCAACATGAAAAGCACGTTAGTATAATTTAGGACGCCTTACAACTCATAAGAACACCTTACATCACCGTACAAAACCTTAAATCTCCATAATAAACCCAATGAATCCATACGAGTCCTTTAAACATCGTACGACAACTTAAGACATCTTAAGGCTCTGTATGCCAAATTAGCCACATGAAAAGCACGTTATAATAATTTCGAACGCCTTACAACTCCTAAGAACACCTTACATCACCATTCGAAACCTTAAAACTCCATAATAAACCTAATGAAGTCGTACGAGTCCTTTAAACATCGTACGACAACTTAAGACATCTTAAGGCTCTGTATGCCAAATTAGCCACATGAAAAGCACGTTAGTATAATTTAGAACGCCTTACAACTCCTAAGAACACATTACATCACCGTACGAAACCTTAAAACACCATAATAAACCTATTGTATTCGTACGAGTCGTTTGATCATCGTACGACAACTTAGGACATCTTACGACTCTTTATGCCACATTAGCAACTCGAAAAGAACGTTAGTATAATTTAGGACGCCTTACAACTCCAAAGGACACCTTACATTGTCGTACGAAACCTTAAAACTCCATAATAAACCTAATGAAGTCGTACGAGTCCTTTAAACATCGTACGACAACTTAAGACATCTTAAGGCTCTGTATGCCAAATTAGCAACATGAAAAGCACGTTAGTATAATTTAGGACGCCTTACAACTCATAAGAACACCTTACATCACCGTACAAAACCTTAAATCTCCATAATAAACCCAATGAATCCATACGAGTCCTTTAAACAGCGTACGACAACTTAAGACATCTTAAGGCTCTGTATGCCAAATTAGCCACATGAAAAGCACGTTATAATAATTTCGAACGCCTTACAACTCCTAAGAACACCTTACATCACCATTCGAAACCTTAAAACTCCATAATAAACCTAATGAAGTCGTACGAGTCCTTTAAACATCGTACGACAACTTAAGACATCTTAAGGCTCTGTATGCCAAATTAGCCACATGAAAAGCACGTTAGTATAATTTAGAACGCCTTACAATTCCTAAGAACACATTACATCACCGTACGAAACCTTAAAACTCCATAATAAACCTATTGTATTCGTACGAGTCGTTTGATCATCGTACGACAACTTAGGACATCTTACGACTCTTTATGCCACATTAGCAACTCGAAAAGAACGTTAGTATAATTTAGGACGCCTTACAACTCCAAAGGACACCTTACATTGCCGTACGAAACCTTAAAACTCCATAATAAACCCAATTAATCCGTACGAGTCCTTTAAACATCGTATGACAACTTAAGACATCTTAAGGCTCTGTATTCCAAAATAGCCACATGAAAAGCACGTTAGTATAATTTAGAACGCCTTACAACTCCTAAGAACACCTTACATCACCGTACGAAACCTTAAAACTCCATAATAAACCTATTGTATTCGTACGAGTCGTTTGATCATCGTACGACGACTTAGTCCATCTTACGACTCTTTATGCCACATTAGCAACTCGAAAAGAACGTTAGTAAAATGCAAGACGCCTTACAACTCCTAAGGACACCTTACATTGCCGTACGAAACCTTAAAACTCCATAATAAACCTAATGAAGTCGTACGAGTCCTTTAAACATCGTACGACAACTTAAGACATCTTAAGGCTCTGTATGCCAAATTAGCAACATGAAAAGCACGTTAGTATAATTTAGGACGCCTTACAACTCATTAGAACACCTTACATCACCGTACGAAGCTTAAAACTCCATAATAAACCTAATGAATCCGTACGAGTCCTTTGAACATCGTATGACAACTTAAGACATCTTAAGACTCTGTATGCCAAATTAGCAATATGAAAAGCACGTTATAATAATTTCGAACGCCTTACAACTCCTAAGAACACCTTACATCACCATTCGAAACCTTAAAACTCCGTAATAAACCTAATGAAGTCGTACGAGTCCTTTAAACATCGTACGACAACTTAAGACATCTTAAGGCTCTGTATGCTAAATTAGCAACATGAAAAGCACGTTAGTATAATTTAGGACGCCTTACAACTCATAAGAACACCTTACATCACCGTACGAAACCTTAAACCTCCATAATAAACCTAATGAATCCGTACGAGTCCTTTAAACATCGTACGACAACTTAAGACATCTTAAGGCTCTGTATGCCAAATTAGCAATATGAAAAGCACGTTATAATAATTTCGAACGCCTTACAACTCCTAAGAACACCTTACCTCACCATTCGAAACCTTAAAACTCCATAATAAACCTAATGAAGTCGTACGAGTCCTTTAAACATCGTACGACAACTTAAGACATCTTTAGGTTCTGTATGCCAAATTAGCAACATGAAAAGCACGTTAGTATAATTTAGGACGCCTTACAACTCATAAGAACACCTTACATCACCGTACAAAACCTTAAATCTCCATAATAAACCCAATGAATCCATACGAGTCCTTTAAACATCGTACGACAACTTAAGACATCTCAAGGCTCTGTATGCCAAATTAGCAATATTAAAAGCACGTTATAATAATTTCGAACGCCTTACAACTCCTAAGAACACCTTACATCACCATTCGAAACCTTAAAACTCCATAATAAACCTAATGAAGTCGTACGAGTCCTTTAAACATCGTACGACAGCTTAAGACATCTTAAGGCTCTGTATGCCAAATTAGCAACATGAAAAGCACGTTAGTATAATTTAGGACGCCTTACAACTCATAAGAACACCTTACATCACCGTACAAAACCTTAAATCTCCATAATAAACCCAATGAATCCATACGAGTCCTTTAAACATCGTATGACAACTTAAGACATCTTAAGGCTCTGTATGCCAAATTAGCCACATGAAAAGCACGTTATAATAATTTCGAACGCCTTACAACTCCTAAGAACACCTTACATCACCATTCGAAACCTTAAAACTCCATAATAAACCTAATGAAGTCGTACGAGTCCTTTAAACATCGTACGACAACTTAAGACATCTTAAGGCTCTGTATGCCAAATTAGCCACATGAAAAGCACGTTATAATAATTTCGAACGCCTTACAACTCCTAAGAACACCTTACATCACCATTCGAAACCTTAAAACTCCATAATAAACCTAATGAAGTCGTACGAGTCCTTTAAACATCGTACGACAACTTAAGACATCTTAAGGCTCTGTATGCCAAATTAGCCACATGAAAAGCACGTTAGTATAATTTAGAACGCCTTACAATTCCTAAGAACACATTACATCACCGTACGAAACCTTAAAACTCCATAATAAACCTATTGTATTCGTACGAGTCGTTTGATCATCGTACGACAACTTAGGACATCTTACGACTCTTTATGCCACATTAGCAACTCGAAAAGAACGTTAGTATAATTTAGGACGCCTTACAACTCCAAAGGACACCTTACATTGCCGTACGAAACCTTAAAACTCCATAATAAACCCAATTAATCCGTACGAGTCCTTTAAACATCGTATGACAACTTAAGACATCTTAAGGCTCTGTATTCCAAAATAGCCACATGAAAAGCACGTTAGTATAATTTAGAACGCCTTACAACTCCTAAGAACACCTTACATCACCGTACGAAACCTTAAAACTCCATAATAAACCTATTGTATTCGTACGAGTCGTTTGATCATCGTACGACGACTTAGTCCATCTTACGACTCTTTATGCCACATTAGCAACTCGAAAAGAACGTTAGTAAAATGCAAGACGCCTTACAACTCCTAAGGACACCTTACATTGCCGTACGAAACCTTAAAACTCCATAATAAACCTAATGAAGTCGTACGAGTCCTTTAAACATCGTACGACAACTTAAGACATCTTAAGGCTCTGTATGCCAAATTAGCAACATGAAAAGCACGTTAGTATAATTTAGGACGCCTTACAACTCATTAGAACACCTTACATCACCGTACGAAGCTTAAAACTCCATAATAAACCTAATGAATCCGTACGAGTCCTTTGAACATCGTATGACAACTTAAGACATCTTAAGACTCTGTATGCCAAATTAGCAATATGAAAAGCACGTTATAATAATTTCGAACGCCTTACAACTCCTAAGAACACCTTACATCACCATTCGAAACCTTAAAACTCCGTAATAAACCTAATGAAGTCGTACGAGTCCTTTAAACATCGTACGACAACTTAAGACATCTTAAGGCTCTGTATGCTAAATTAGCAACATGAAAAGCACGTTAGTATAATTTAGGACGCCTTACAACTCATAAGAACACCTTACATCACCGTACGAAACCTTAAACCTCCATAATAAACCTAATGAATCCGTACGAGTCCTTTAAACATCGTACGACAACTTAAGACATCTTAAGGCTCTGTATGCCAAATTAGCAATATGAAAAGCACGTTATAATAATTTCGAACGCCTTACAACTCCTAAGAACACCTTACCTCACCATTCGAAACCTTAAAACTCCATAATAAACCTAATGAAGTCGTACGAGTCCTTTAAACATCGTACGACAACTTAAGACATCTTTAGGTTCTGTATGCCAAATTAGCAACATGAAAAGCACGTTAGTATAATTTAGGACGCCTTACAACTCATAAGAACACCTTACATCACCGTACAAAACCTTAAATCTCCATAATAAACCCAATGAATCCATACGAGTCCTTTAAACATCGTACGACAACTTAAGACATCTCAAGGCTCTGTATGCCAAATTAGCAATATTAAAAGCACGTTATAATAATTTCGAACGCCTTACAACTCCTAAGAACACCTTACATCACCATTCGAAACCTTAAAACTCCATAATAAACCTAATGAAGTCGTACGAGTCCTTTAAACATCGTACGACAGCTTAAGACATCTTAAGGCTCTGTATGCCAAATTAGCAACATGAAAAGCACGTTAGTATAATTTAGGACGCCTTACAACTCATAAGAACACCTTACATCACCGTACAAAACCTTAAATCTCCATAATAAACCCAATGAATCCATACGAGTCCTTTAAACATCGTATGACAACTTAAGACATCTTAAGGCTCTGTATGCCAAATTAGCCACATGAAAAGCACGTTATAATAATTTCGAACGCCTTACAACTCCTAAGAACACCTTACATCACCATTCGAAACCTTAAAACTCCATAATAAACCTAATGAAGTCGTACGAGTCCTTTAAACATCGTACGACAACTTAAGACATCTTAAGGCTCTGTATGCCAAATTAGCCACATGAAAAGCACGTTAGTATAATTTAGAACGCCTTACAACTCCTAAGAACACATTACATCACCGTACGAAACCTTAAAACTCCATAATAAACCTATTGTATTCGTACGAGTCGTTTGATCATCGTACGACAACTTAGGACATCTTACGACTCTTTATGCCACATTAGCAACTCGAAAAGAACGTTAGTATAATTTAGGACGCCTTACAACTCCAAAGGACACCTTACATTGTCGTACGAAACCTTAAAACTCCATAATAAACCTAATGAAGTCGTACGAGTCCTTTAAACATCGTACGACAACTTAAGACATCTTAAGGCTCTGTATGCCAAATTAGCAACATGAAAAGCACGTTAGTATAATTTAGGACGCCTTACAACTCATAAGAACACCTTACATCACCGTACAAAACCTTAAATCTCCATAATAAACCCAATGAATCCATACGAGTCCTTTAAACATCGTACGACAACTTAAGACATCTTAAGGCTCTGTATGCCAAATTAGCCACATGAAAAGCACGTTATAATAATTTCGAACGCCTTACAACTCCTAAGAACACCTTACATCACCATTCGAAACCTTAAAACTCCATAATAAACCTAATGAAGTCGTACGAGTCCTTTAAACATCGTACGACAACTTAAGACATCTTAAGGCTCTGTATGCCAAATTAGCCACATGAAAAGCACGTTAGTATAATTTAGAACGCCTTACAACTCCTAAGAACACATTACATCACCGTACGAAACCTTAAAACTCCATAATAAACCTATTGTATTCGTACGAGTCGTTTGATCATCGTACGACAACTTAGGACATCTTACGACTCTTTATGCCACATTAGCAACTCGAAAAGAACGTTAGTATAATTTAGGACGCCTTACAACTCCAAAGGACACCTTACATTGTCGTACGAAACCTTAAAACTCCATAATAAACCTAATGAAGTCGTACGAGTCCTTTAAACATCGTACGACAACTTAAGACATCTTAAGGCTCTGTATGCCAAATTAGCAACATGAAAAGCACGTTAGTATAATTTAGGACGCCTTACAACTCATAAGAACACCTTACATCACCGTACAAAACCTTAAATCTCCATAATAAACCCAATGAATCCATACGAGTCCTTTAAACAGCGTACGACAACTTAAGACATCTTAAGGCTCTGTATGCCAAATTAGCCACATGAAAAGCACGTTATAATAATTTCGAACGCCTTACAACTCCTAAGAACACCTTACATCACCATTCGAAACCTTAAAACTCCATAATAAACCTAATGAAGTCGTACGAGTCCTTTAAACATCGTACGACAACTTAAGACATCTTAAGGCTCTGTATGCCAAATTAGCCACATGAAAAGCACGTTAGTATAATTTAGAACGCCTTACAACTCCTAAGAACACATTACATCACCGTACGAAACCTTAAAACTCCATAATAAACCTATTGTATTCGTACGAGTCGTTTGATCATCGTACGACAACTTAGGACATCTTACGACTCTTTATGCCACATTAGCAACTCGAAAAGAACGTTAGTATAATTTAGGACGCCTTACAACTCCAAAGGACACCTTACATTGCCGTACGAAACCTTAAAACTCCATAATAAACCCAATTAATCCGTACGAGTCCTTTAAACATCGTATGACAACTTAAGACATCTTAAGGCTCTGTATTCCAAAATAGCCACATGAAAAGCACGTTAGTATAATTTAGAACGCCTTACAACTCCTAAGAACACCTTACATCACCGTACGAAACCTTAAAACTCCATAATAAACCTATTGTATTCGTACGAGTCGTTTGATCATCGTACGACGACTTAGTCCATCTTACGACTCTTTATGCCACATTAGCAACTCGAAAAGAACGTTAGTAAAATGCAAGACGCCTTACAACTCCTAAGGACACCTTACATTGCCGTACGAAACCTTAAAACTCCATAATAAACCTAATGAAGTCGTACGGGTCCTTTAAACATCGTACGACAACTTAAGACATCTTAAGGCTCTGTATGCCAAATTAGCAACATGAAAAGCACGTTAGTATAATTTAGGACGCCTTACAACTCATTAGAACACCTTACATCACCGTACGAAGCTTAAAACTCCATAATAAACCTAATGAATCCGTACGAGTCCTTTGAACATCGTATGACAACTTAAGACATCTTAAGACTCTGTATGCCAAATTAGCAATATGAAAAGCACGTTATAATAATTTCGAACGCCTTACAACTCCTAAGAACACCTTACATCACCATTCGAAACCTTAAAACTCCGTAATAAACCTAATGAAGTCGTACGAGTCCTTTAAACATCGTACGACAACTTAAGACATCTTAAGGCTCTGTATGCTAAATTAGCAACATGAAAAGCACGTTAGTATAATTTAGGACGCCTTACAACTCATAAGAACACCTTACATCACCGTACGAAACCTTAAACCTCCATAATAAACCTAATGAATCCGTACGAGTCCTTTAAACATCGTACGACAACTTAAGACATCTTAAGGCTCTGTATGCCAAATTAGCAATATGAAAAGCACGTTATAATAATTTCGAACGCCTTACAACTCCTAAGAACACCTTACCTCACCATTCGAAACCTTAAAACTCCATAATAAACCTAATGAAGTCGTACGAGTCCTTTAAACATCGTACGACAACTTAAGACATCTTTAGGTTCTGTATGCCAAATTAGCAACATGAAAAGCACGTTAGTATAATTTAGGACGCCTTACAACTCCTAAGAACACCTTACATCACCGTACAAAACCTTAAAACTCCATAATAAACCCAATGAATCCGTACGAGTCCTTTAAACATCGTATGACAACTTAAGACATCTTAAGGCTCTGTATGCCAAATTAGCCACATGAAAAGCACGTTAGTATAATTTAGAACGCCTTACAACTCCTAAGAACACATTACATCACCGTACGAAACCTTAAAACTCCATAATAAACCTATTGTATTCGTACCAGTCGTTTGATCATCGTACGACAACTTAGGACATCTTACGACTCTTTATGCCACATTAGCAACTCGAAAAGAACGTTAGTATAATTTAGGACGCCTTACAACTCATAAGAACACCTTACATCACCGTACAAAACCTTAAAACTCCATAATAAACCCAATGAATCCGTACGAGTCCTTTAAACATCGTACGACAACTTAAAACTCCATAATAAACCTAATGAATCCGTACGAGTCCTTTGAACATCGTATGACAACTTAAGACATCTTAAGACTCTGTATGCCAAATTTGCAACATGAAAAGCACGTTAGTATAATTTAGGAAGCCTTACAACTCATAAGAACACCTTACATCACCGTACGAAACCTTAAACCTCTATAATAAACCTAATGAATCCGTACGAGCCCTTTAAACATCGTACGACAACTTAAGACATCTTAAGGCTCTGTATGCCAAATTAGCAATATGAAAAGCACGTTATAATAATTTCGAACGCCTTAAAACTCCTAAGAACACCTTACATCACCATTCGAAACCTTAAAACTCCGTAATAAACCTAATGAATCCGTACGAGTACTTTAAACATCGTACGACAACTTAAGACATCTTAAGGCTCTGTATGCCAAATTAGCAATATGAAAAGCTCGTTATAATAATTTCGAACGCCTTACAACTCCTAAGAACACCTTACCTCACCATTCGAAACCTTAAAACTCCATAATAAACCTAATGAAGTCGTACGAGTCCTTTAAACATCGTACGACAACTTAAGACATCTTTATGCTCTGTATGCCAAATTAGCAAAATGAAAAGCACGTTAGTATAATTTAGGACGCCTTACAACTCCTAAGAACACCTTACATCACCGTACAAAACCTTAAAACTCCATAATAAACCCAATGAATCCGTACCAGTCCTTTAAACATCGTATGACAACTTAAGACATCTTAAGGCTCTGTATGCCAAATTAGCCACATGAAAAGCACGTTAGTATAATTTAGAATGCCTTACAACTCCTAAGAACACCTTACATCACCGTACGAAACTTTAAAACTCCATAATAAACCTATTGTATTCGTACGAGTCGTTTGATCATCGTACGACAACTTAGTCCATCTTACGACTCTTTATGCCACATTAGCAACTCGAAAAGAACGTTAGTAAAATGCAAGACGCCTTACAACTCCTAAGGACACCTTACATTGCCGTACGAAACCTTAAAACTCCATAATAAACCTAATGAAGTCGTACGAGTCCTTTAAACATCGTACGACAACTTAAGACATCTTAAGGCTCTGTATGCCAAATTAGCAACATGAAAAGCACGTTAGTATAATTTAGGACGCCTTACAACTCATTAGAACACCTTACATCACCGTAAAAACCTTAAAACTCCATAATAAACCTAATGAATCCGTACGAGTCCTTCGAACATCGTATGACAACTTAAGACATCTTAAGACTCTGTATGCCAAATTTGCAACATGAAAAGCACGTTAGTATAATTTTGGAAGCCTTACAACTCATAAGAACACCTTACATCACCGTACGAAACCTTAAAACTCCATAATAAACCTAATGAATCCGTACGAGTCCTTTAAACATCGTACGACAACTTAAGACATCTTAAGGCTCTGTATGCCAAATTAGCAATATGAAAAGCACGTTATAATAATTTCGAACGCCTTACAACTCCTAAGAACACCTTACCTCACCATTCGAAACCTTAAAACTCCATAATAAACCTAATGAAGTCGTACGAGTCCTTTAAACATCGTACGACAACTTAAGACATCTTTAGGTTCTGTATGCCAAATTAGCAACATGAAAAGCACGTTAGTATAATTTAGGACGCCTTACAACTCCTAAGAACACCTTACATCACCGTACAAAACCTTAAAACTCCATAATTAACCTATTGTATTCGTACCAGTCGTTTGATCATCGTACGAAAACTTAGGACATCTTACGACTCTTTATGCCACATTAGCAACTCGAAAAGAACGTTAGTATAATTTAGGACGCCTTACAACTCATAAGAACACCTTACATCACCGTACAAAACCTTAAAACTCCATAATAAACCCAATGAATCCGTACGAGTCCTTTAAACATCGTATGACAACTTAAGACATCTTAAGGCTCTGTATGCCAAATTAGCCACATGAAAAGCACGTTAGTATAATTTAGAATGCCTTACAACTCCTAAGAACACCTTACATCACCGTACGAAACTTTAAAACTCCATAATAAACCTATTGTATTCGTACGAGTCGTTTGATCATCGTACGACAACTTAGTCCATCTTACGACTCTTTATGCCACATTAGCAACTCGAAAAGAACGTTAGTAAAATGCAAGACGCCTTACAACTCCTAAGGACACCTTACATTGCCGTACGAAACCTTAAAACTCCATAATAAACCTAATGAAGTCGTACGAGTCCTTTAAACATCGTACGACAACTTAAGACATCTTAAGGCTCTGTATGCCAAATTAGCAATATGAAAAGCACGTTATAATAATTTCGAACGCCTTACAACTCCTAAGAACACCTTACCTCACCATTCGAAACCTTAAAACTCCATAATAAACCTAATGAAGTCGTACGAGTCCTTTAAACATCGTACGACAACTTAAGACATCTTTAGGTTCTGTATGCCAAATTAGCAACATGAAAAGCACGTTAGTATAATTTAGGACGCCTTACAACTCCTAAGAACACCTTACATCACCGTACAAAACCTTAAAACTCCATAATTAACCTATTGTATTCGTACCAGTCGTTTGATCATCGTACGAAAACTTAGGACATCTTACGACTCTTTATGCCACATTAGCAACTCGAAAAGAACGTTAGTATAATTTAGGACGCCTTACAACTCATAAGAACACCTTACATCACCGTACAAAACCTTAAAACTCCATAATAAACCCAATGAATCCGTACGAGTCCTTTAAACATCGTATGACAACTTAAGACATCTTAAGGCTCTGTATGCCAAATTAGCCACATGAAAAGCACGTTAGTATAATTTAGAATGCCTTACAACTCCTAAGAACACCTTACATCACCGTACGAAACTTTAAAACTCCATAATAAACCTATTGTATTCGTACGAGTTGTTTGATCATCGTACGACAACTTAGTCCATCTTACGACTCTTTATGCCACATTAGCAACTCGAAAAGAACGTTAGTAAAATGCAAGACGCCTTACAACTCCTAAGGACACCTTACATTGCCGTACGAAACCTTAAAACTCCATAATAAACCTAATGAAGTCGTACGAGTCCTTTAAACATCGTACGACAACTTAAGACATCTTAAGGCTCTGTATGCCAAATTAGCAATATGAAAAGCACGTTATAATAATTTCGAACGCCTTACAACTCCTAAGAACACCTTACCTCACCATTCGAAACCTTAAAACTCCATAATAAACCTAATGAAGTCGTACGAGTCCTTTAAACATCGTACGACAACTTAAGACATCTTTAGGTTCTGTATGCCAAATTAGCAACATGAAAAGCACGTTAGTATAATTTAGGACGCCTTACAACTCCTAAGAACACCTTACATCACCGTACAAAACCTTAAAACTCCATAATTAACCTATTGTATTCGTACCAGTCGTTTGATCATCGTACGAAAACTTAGGACATCTTACGACTCTTTATGCCACATTAGCAACTCGAAAAGAACGTTAGTATAATTTAGGACGCCTTACAACTCATAAGAACACCTTACATCACCGTACAAAACCTTAAAACTCCATAATAAACCCAATGAATCCGTACGAGTCCTTTAAACATCGTATGACAACTTAAGACATCTTAAGGCTCTGTATGCCAAATTAGCCACATGAAAAGCACGTTAGTATAATTTAGAATGCCTTACAACTCCTAAGAACACCTTACATCACCGTACGAAACTTTAAAACTCCATAATAAACCTATTGTATTCGTACGAGTCGTTTGATCATCGTACGACAACTTAGTCCATCTTACGACTCTTTATGCCACATTAGCAACTCGAAAAGAACGTTAGTAAAATGCAAGACGCCTTACAACTCCTAAGGACACCTTACATTGCCGTACGAAACCTTAAAACTCCATAATAAACCTAATGAAGTCGTACGAGTCCTTTAAACATCGTACGACAACTTAAGACATCTTAAGGCTCTGTATGCCAAATTAGCAATATGAAAAGCACGTTATAATAATTTCGAACGCCTTACAACTCCTAAGAACACCTTACCTCACCATTCGAAACCTTAAAACTCCATAATAAACCTAATGAAGTCGTACGAGTCCTTTAAACATCGTACGACAACTTAAGACATCTTTAGGTTCTGTATGCCAAATTAGCAACATGAAAAGCACGTTAGTATAATTTAGGACGCCTTACAACTCCTAAGAACACCTTACATCACCGTACAAAACCTTAAAACTCCATAATTAACCTATTGTATTCGTACCAGTCGTTTGATCATCGTACGAAAACTTAGGACATCTTACGACTCTTTATGCCACATTAGCAACTCGAAAAGAACGTTAGTATAATTTAGGACGCCTTACAACTCATAAGAACACCTTACATCACCGTACAAAACCTTAAAACTCCATAATAAACCCAATGAATCCGTACGAGTCCTTTAAACATCGTATGACAACTTAAGACATCTTAAGGCTCTGTATGCCAAATTAGCCACATGAAAAGCACGTTAGTATAATTTAGAATGCCTTACAACTCCTAAGAACACCTTACATCACCGTACGAAACTTTAAAACTCCATAATAAACCTATTGTATTCGTACGAGTCGTTTGATCATCGTACGACAACTTAGTCCATCTTACGACTCTTTATGCCACATTAGCAACTCGAAAAGAACGTTAGTAAAATGCAAGACGCCTTACAACTCCTAAGGACACCTTACATTGCCGTACGAAACCTTAAAACTCCATAATAAACCTAATGAAGTCGTACGAGTCCTTTAAACATCGTACGACAACTTAAGACATCTTAAGGCTCTGTATGCCAAATTAGCAACATGAAAAGCACGTTAGTATAATTTAGGACGCCTTACAACTCATTAGAACACCTTACATCACCGTACGAACCTTAAAACTCCATAATAAACCTAATGAATCCGTACGAGTCCTTCGAACATCATATGACAACTTAAGACATCTTAAGACTCTGTATGCCAAATTTGCAACATGAAAAGCACGTTAGTATAATTTTGGAAGCCTTACAACTCATAAGAACACCTTACATCACCGTACGAAACCTTAAAACTCCATAATAAACCTAATGAATCCGTACGAGTCCTTTAAACATCGTACGACAACTTAAGACATCTTAAGGCTCTGTATGCCAAATTAGCAATATGAAAAGCACGTTATAATAATTTCGAACGCCTTACAACTCCTAAGAACACCTTACCTCACCATTCGAAACCTTAAAACTCCATAATAAACCTAATGAAGTCGTACGAGTCCTTTAAACATCGTACGACAACTTAAGTCATCTTTAGGTTCTGTATGCCAAATTAGCAACATGAAAAGCACGTTAGTATAATTTAGGACGCCTTACAACTCCTAAGAACACCTTACATTACCGTACAAAACCTTAAAACTCCATAATAAACCCAATGAATCCGTACCAGTCCTTTAAACATCGTATGACAACTTAAGACATCTTAAGGCTCTGTATGCCAAATTAGCCACATGAAAAGCACGTTAGTATAATTTAGAATGCCTTACAACTCCTAAGAACACCTTACATCACCGTACAAAACCTTAAAACTCCATAATAAACCTATTGTATTCGTACGAGTCGTTTGATCATCGTACGACAACTTATTCCATCTTACGACTCTTTATGCCACATTAGCAACTCGAAAAGAACGTTAGTAAAATGCAAGACGCCTTACAACTCCTAAGGACACCTTACATTGCCGTACGAAACCTTAAAACTCCATAATAAACCTAATGAAGTCGTACGAGTCCTTTAAACATCGTACGACAACTTAAGACATCTTAAGGCTCTGTATGCCAAATTAGCAACATGAAAAGCACGTTAGTATAATTTAGGACGCCTTACAACTCATTAGAACACCTTACATCACCGTACGAACCTTAAAACTCCATAATAAACCTAATGAATCCGTACGAGTCCTTCGAACATCGTATGACAACTTAATACATCTTAAGACTCTGTATGCCAAATTTGCAACATGAAAAGCACGTTAGTATAATTTTGGAAGCCTTACAACTCATAAGAACACCTTACATCACCGTACGAAACCTTAAAACTCCATAATAAACCTAATGAATCCGTACGAGTCCTTTAAACATCGTACGACAACTTAAGACATCTTAAGGCTCTGTATGCCAAATTAGCAATATGAAAAGCACGTTATAATAATTTCGAACGCCTTACAACTCCTAAGAACACCTTACCTCACCATTCGAAACCTTAAAACTCCATAATAAACCTAATGAAGTCGTACGAGTCCTTTAAACATCGTACGACAACTTAAGACATCTTTAGGTTCTGCCAAATTAGCAACATGAAAAGCACGTTAGTATAATTTAGGACGCCTTACAACTCCTAAGAACACCTTACATCACCGTACAAAACCTTAAAACTCCATAATTAACCTATTGTATTCGTACCAGTCGTTTGATCATCGTACGAAAACTTAGGACATCTTACGACTCTTTATGCCACATTAGCAACTCGAAAAGAACGTTAGTATAATTTAGGACGCCTTACAACTCATAAGAACACCTTACATCACCGTACAAAACCTTAAAACTCTATAATAAACCCAATGAATCCGTACGAGTCCTTTAAACATCGTATGACAACTTAAGACATCTTAAGGCTCTGTATGCCAAATTAGCCACATGAAAAGCACGTTAGTATAATTTAGAATGCCTTACAACTCCTAAGAACACCTTACATCACCGTACGAAACCTTAAAACTCCATAATAAACCTATTGTATTCGTACGAGTCGTTTGATCATCGTACGACAACTTAGTCCATCTTACGACTCTTTATGCCACATTAGCAACTCGAAAAGAACGTTAGTAAAATGCAAGACGCCTTACAACTCCTAAGGACACCTTACATTGCCGTACGAAACCTTAAAACTCCATAATAAACCTAATGAAGTCGTACGAGTCCTTTAAACATCGTACGACAACTTAAGACATCTTAAGGCTCTATATGCCAAATTAGCAACATGAAAAGCACGTTAGTATAATTTAGGACGCCTTACAACTCATTAGAACACCTTACATCACCGTACGAACCTTAAAACTCCATAATAAACCTAATGAATCCGTACGAGTCCTTCGAACATCGTATGACAACTTAAGACATCTTAAGACTCTGTATGCCAAATTTGCAACATGAAAAGCACGTTAGTATAATTTTGGAAGCCTTACAACTCATAAGAACACCTTACATCACCGTACGAAACCTTAAAACTCCATAATAAACCTAATGAATCCGTACGAGTCCTTTAAACATCGTACGACAACTTAAGACATCTTAAGGCTCTGTATGCCAAATTAGCAATATGAAAAGCACGTTATAATAATTTCGAACGCCTTACAACTCCTAAGAACACCTTACCTCACCATTCGAAACCTTAAAACTCCATAATAAACCTATGAAGTCGTACGAGTCCTTTAAACATCGTACGACAACTTAAGACATCTTTAGGTTCTGTATGCCAAATTAGCAACATGAAAAGCACGTTAGTATAATTTAGGACGCCTTACAACTCCTAAGAACACCTTACATCACCGTACAAAACCTTAAAACTCCATAATTAACCTATTGTATTCGTACCAGTCGTTTGATCATCGTACGAAAACTTAGGACATCTTACGACTCTTTATGCCACATTAGCAACTCGAAAAGAACGTTAGTATAATTTAGGACGCCTTACAACTCATAAGAACACCTTACATCACCGTACAAAACCTTAAAACTCCATAATAAACCCAATGAATCCGTACGAGTCCTTTAAACATCGTATGACAACTTAAGACATCTTAAGGCTCTGTATGCCAAATTAGCCACATGAAAAGCACGTTAGTATAATTTAGAATGCCTTACAACTCCTAAGAACACCTTACATCACCGTACGAAACCTTAAAACTCCATAATAAACCTATTGTATTCGTACGAGTCGTTTGATCATCGTACGACAACTTAGTCCATCTTACGACTCTTTATGCCACATTAGCAACTCGAAAAGAACGTTAGTAAAATGCAAGACGCCTTACAACTCCTAAGGACACCTTACATTGCCGTACGAAACCTTAAAACTCCATAATAAACCTAATGAAGTCGTACGAGTCCTTTAAACATCGTACGACAACTTAAGACATCTTAAGGCTCTGTATGCCAAATTAGCAACATGAAAAGCACGTTAGTATAATTTAGGACGCCTTACAACTCATTAGAACACCTTACATCACCGTACGAACCTTAAAACTCCATAATAAACCTAATGAATCCGTACGAGTCCTTCGAACATCGTATGACAACTTAAAACTCCATAATAAACCTAATGAATCCGTACGAGTCCTTTGAACATCGTATGACAACTTAAGACATCTTAAGACTCTGTATGCCAAATTTGCAACATGAAAAGCACGTTAGTATAATTTAGGAAGCCTTACAACTCATAAGAACACCTTACAACACCGTACGAAACCTTAAACCTCTATAATAAACCTAATGAATCCGTACGAGCCCTTTAAACATCGTATGACAACTTAAGACATCTTAAGGCTCTGTATGCCAAATTAGCAATATGAAAAGCACGTTATAATAATTTCGAACGCCTTACAACTCCTAAGAACACCTTACATCACCATTCGAAACCTTAAAACTCCGTAATAAACCTAATGAAGTCGTACGAGTCCTTTAAACATCGTACGACAACTTAAGACATCTTAAGGTTCTGTATGCTAAATTAGCAACATGAAAAGCACGTTAGAATAATTTAGGACGCCTTACAACTCATAAGAACACCTTACATCACCGTACGAAACCTTAAACCTCTATAATAAACCTAATGAATCCGTACGAGTACTTTAAACATCGTACGACAACTTAAGACATCTTAAGGCTCTGTATGCCAAATTAGCAATATGAAACGCTCGTTATAATAATTTCGAACGCCTTACAACTCCTAAGAACACCTTACCTCACCATTCGAAACCTTAAAACTCCATAATAAACCTAATGAAGTCGTACGAGTCCTTTAAACATCGTACGACAACTTAAGACATCTTAAGGCTCTATATGCCAAATTAGCAACATGAAAAGCACGTTAGTATAATTTAGGACGCCATACAACTCATTAGAACACCTTACATCACCGTACGAACCTTAAAACTCCATAAAAAACCTAATCAATCCGTACGAGTCCTTCGAACATCGTATGACAACTTAAGACATCTTAAGACTCTGTATGCCAAATTTGCAACATGAAAAGCACGTTAGTATAATTTTGGAAGCCTTACAACTCATAAGAACACCTTACATCACCGTACGAAACCTTAAAACTCCATAATAAACCTAATGAATCCGTACGAGTCCTTTAAACATCGTACGACAACTTAAGACATCTTAAGGCTCTGTATGCCAAATTAGCAATATGAAAAGCACGTTATAATAATTTCGAACGCCTTACAACTCCTAAGAACACCTTACCTCACCATTCGAAACCTTAAAACTCCATAATAAACCTAATGAAGTCGTACGAGTCCTTTAAACATCGTACGACAACTTAAGACATCTTTAGGTTCTGTATGCCAAATTAGCAACATGAAAAGCACGTTAGTATAATTTAGGACGCCTTACAACTCCTAAGAACACCTTACATCACCGTACAAAACCTTAAAACTCCATAATAAACCCAATGAATCCGTACCAGTCCTTTAAACATCGTATGACAACTTAAGACATCTTAAGGCTCTGTATGCCAAATTAGCCACATGAAAAGGACGTTAGTATAATTTAGAACGCCTTACAACTTCTAATAACACATTACATCACCGTACGAAACCTTAAAACTCCATAATTAACCTATTGTATTCGTACCAGTCGTTTGATCATCGTACGAAAACTTAGGACATCTTACGACTCTTTATGCCACATTAGCAACTCGAAAAGAACGTTAGTATAATTTAGGACGCCTTACAACTCATAAGAACACCTTACATCACCGTACAAAACCTTAAAACTCCATAATAAACCCAATGAATCCGTACGAGTCCTTTAAACATCGTATGACAACTTAAGACATCTTAAGGCTCTGTATGCCAAATTAGCCACATGAAAAGAACGTTAGTATAATTTAGAATGCCTTACAACTCCTAAGAACACCTTACATCACCGTACGAAACCTTAAAACTCCATAATAAACCTATTGTATTCGTACGAGACGTTTTATCATCGTACGACAACTTATGACATCTTACGACTCTTTATGCCACATTAGCAACTCGAAAAGAACGTTAGTAAAATGCAAGACGCCTTACAACTCCTAAAGACACCTTACATTGCCGTACGAAACCTTAAAACTCCATAATAAACCTATTGTATTCGTACCAGTCGTTTGATCATCGTACGACAACTTAGGACATCTTACGACTCTTTATGCCACATTAGCAACTCGAAAAGAACGTTAGTATAATTTAGGACGCCTTACAACTCATAAGAACACCTTACATCACCGTACAAAACCTTAAAACTCCATAATAAACCCAATGAATCCGTACAAGTCCTTTAAACATCGTACGAAAACTTAAAACTCCATAATAAACCTAATGAATCCGTACGAGTCCTTTGAACATCGTATGACAACTTAAGACATCTTAAGACTCTGTATGCCAAATTTGCAACATGAAAAGCACGTTAGTATAATTTAGGAAGCCTTACAACTCATAAGAACACCTTACATCACCGTACGAAACCTTAAACCTCTATAATAAACCTAATGAATCCGTACGAGCCCTTTAAACATCGTATGACAACTTAAGACATCTTAAGGCTCTGTATGCCAAATTAGCAATATGAAAAGCACGTTATAATAATTTCGAACGCCTTACAACTCCTAAGAACACCTTACATCACCATTCGAAACCTTAAAACTCCGTAATAAACCTAATGAAGTCGTACGAGTCCTTTAAACATCGTACGACAACTTAAGACATCTTAAGGCTCTGTATGCCAAATTAGCAACATGAAAAGCACGTTAGTATAATTTAGGACGCCTTACAACTCATTAGAACACCTTACATCACCGTACGAACCTTAAAACTCCATAAAAAACCTAATGAATCCGTACGAGTCCTTCGAACATCGTATGACAACTTAAGACATCTTAAGACTCTGTATGCCAAATTTGCAACATGAAAAGCACGTTAGTATAATTTTGGAAGCCTTACAACTCATAAGAACACCTTACATCACCGTACGAAACCTTAAAACTCCATAATAAACCTAATGAATCCGTACGAGTCCTTTAAACATCGTACGACAACTTAAGACATCTTAAGGCTCTGTATGCCAAATTAGCAATATGAAAAGCACGTTATAATAATTTCGAACGCCTTACAACTCCTAAGAACACCTTACGTCACCATTCGAAACCTTAAAACTCCATAATAAACCTAATGAAGTCGTACGAGTCCTTTAAACATCGTACGACAACTTAAGACATCTTTAGGTTCTGTATGCCAAATTAGCAACATGAAAAGCACGTTAGTATAATTTAGGACGCCTTACAACTCCTAAGAACACCTTACATCACCGTACAAAACCTTAAAACTCTATAATAAACCCAATGAATCCGTACCAGTCCTTTAAACATCGTATGACAACTTAAGACATCTTAAGGCTCTGTATGCCAAATTAGCCACATGAAAAGGACGTTAGTATAATTTAGAACGCCTTACAACTTCTAAGAACACATTACATCACCGTACGAAACCTTAAAACTCCATAATTAACCTATTGTATTCGTACCAGTCGTTTGATCATCGTACGAAAACTTAGGACATCTTACGACTCTTTATGCCACATTAGCAACTCGAAAAGAACGTTAGTATAATTTAGGACGCCTTACAACTCATAAGAACACCTTACATCACCGTACAAAACCTTAAAACTCCATAATAAACCCAATGAATCCGTACGAGTCCTTTAAACATCGTATGACAACTTAAGACATCTTAAGGCTCTGTATGCCAAATTAGCCACATGAAAAGCACGTTAGTATAATTTAGAATGCCTTACAACTCCTACGAACACCTTACATCACCGTACGAAACCTTAAAACTCCATAATAAACCTATTGTATTCGTACGAGTCGTTTTATCATCGTACGACAACTTATGACATCTTACGACTCTTTATGCCACATTAGCAACTCGAAAAGAACGTTAGTAAAATGCAAGACGCCTTACAACTCCTAAAGACACCTTACATTGCCGTACGAAACCTTAAAACTCCATAATAAACCTATTGTATTCGTACCAGTCGTTTGATCATCGTACGACAACTTAGGACATCTTACGACTCTTTATGCCACATTAGCAACTCGAAAAGAACGTTAGTATAATTTAGGACGCCTTACAACTCATAAGAACACCTTACATCACCGTACAAAACCTTAAAACTCCATAATAAACCCAATGAATCCGTACGAGTCCTTTAAACATCGTACGAAAACTTAAAACTCCATAATAAACCTAATGAATCCGTACGAGTCCTTTGAACATCGTATGACAACTTAAGACATCTTAAGACTCTGTATGCCAAATTTGCAACATGAAAAGCACGTTAGTGTAATTTAGGAAGCCTTACAACTCATAAGAACACCTTACATCACCGTACGAAACCTTAAACCTCTATAATAAACCTAATGAATCCGTACGAGCCCTTTAAACATCGTATGACAACTTAAGACATCTTAAGGCTCTGTATGCCAAATTAGCAGTATGAAAAGCACGTTATAATAATTTCGAACGCCTTACAACTCCTAAGAACACCTTACATCACCATTCGAAACCTTAAAACTCCGTAATAAACCTAATGAAGTCGTACGAGTCCTTTAAACATCGTACGACAACTTAAGACATCTTAAGGCTCTGTATGCTAAATTAGCAACATGAAAAGCACGTTAGTATAATTTAGGACGCCTTACAACTCATAAGAACACCTTACATCACCGTACGAAACGTTAAACCTCTATAATAAACCTAATGAATCCGTACGAGTACTTTAAACATCGTACGACAACTTAAGACATCTTAAGGCTCTGTATGCCAAATTAGCAATATGAAACGCTCGTTATAATAATTTCGAACGCCTTACAACTCCTAAGAACACCTTACCTCACCATTCGAAACCTTAAAACTCCATAATAAACCTAATGAAGTCGTACGAGTCCTTTAAACATCGTACGACAACTTAAGACATCTTAAGGCTCTGTATGCCAAATTAGCAACATGAAAAGCACGTTAGTATAATTTAGGACGCCTTACAACTCATTAGAACACCTTACATCACCGTACGAACCTTAAAACTCCATAATAAACCTAATGAATCCGTACGAGTCCTTCGAACATCGTATGATAACTTAAGACATCTTAAGACTCTGTATGCCAAATTTGCAACATGAAAAGCACGTTAGTATAATTTTGGAAGCCTTACAACTCATAAGAACACCTTACATCACCGTACGAAACCTTAAAACTCCATAATAAACCTAATGAATCCGTACGAGTCCTTTAAACATCGTACGACAACTTAAGACATCTTAAGGCTCTGTATGCCAAATTAGCAATATGAAAAGCACGTTATAATAATTTCGAACGCCTTACAACTCCTAAGAACACCTTACCTCACCATTCGAAACCTTAAAACTCCATAATAAACCTAATGAAGTCGTACGAGTCCTTTAAACATCGTACGACAACTTAAGACATCTTTAGGTTCTGTATGCCAAATTAGCAACATGAAAAGCACGTTAGTATAATTTAGGACGCCTTACAACTCCTAAGAACACCTTACATCATCGTACAAAACCTTAAAACTCCATAATAAACCCAATGAATCCGTACCAGTCCTTTAAACATCGTATGACAACTTAAGACATCTTAAGGCTCTGTATGCCAAATTAGCCACATGAAAAGCACGTTAGTGTAATTTAGAACGCCTTACAACTCCTAAGAACACCTTACATCCCCGTACGAAACCTTAAAACTCCATAATAAACCTATTGTATTCGTACGAGTCGTTTGATCATCGTACGACAACTTAGTCCATCTTACGACTCTTTATGCCACATTAGCAACTCGAAAAGAACGTTAGTAAAATGCAAGACGCCTTACAACTCCTAAGGACACCTTACATTGCCGTACGAAACCTTAAAACTCCATAATAAACCTAATGAAGTCGTACGAGTCCTTTAAACATCGTACGACAACTTAAGACATCTTAAGGCTCTGTATGCCAAATTAGCAACATGAAAAGCACGTTAGTATAATTTAGGACGCCTTACAACTCATTAGAACACCTTACATCACCGTACGAACCTTAAAACTCCATAATAAACCTAATGAATCCGTACGAGTCCTTCGAACATCGTATGACAACTTAAGACATCTTAAGACTCTGTATGCCAAATTTGCAACATGAAAAGCACGTTAGTATAATTTTGGAAGCCTTACAACTCATAAGAACACCTTACATCACCGTACGAAACCTTAAAACTCCATAATAAACCTAATGAATCCGTACGAGTCCTTTAAACATCGTACGACAACTTAAGACATCTTAAGGCTCTGTATGCCAAATTAGCAATATGAAAAGCACGTTATAATAATTTCGAGCGCCTTACAACTCCTAAGAACACCTTACCTCACCATTCGAAACCTTAAAACTCCATAATAAACCTAATGAAGTCGTACGAATCCTTTAAACATCGTACGACAACTTAAGACATCTTTAGGTTCTGTATGCCAAATTAGCAACATGAAAAGCACGTTAGTATAATTTAGGACGCCTTACAACTCCTAAGAACACCTTACATCACCGTACAAAACCTTAAAACTCCATAATAAACCCAATGAATCCGTACCAGTCCTTTAAACATCGTATGACAACTTAAGACATCTTAAGGCTCTGTATGCCAAATTAGCCACATGAAAAGCACGTTAGTATAATTTAGAACGCCTTACAACTCCTAAGAACACATTACATCACCGTACGAAACCTTAAAACTCCATTATTAACCTATTGTATTCGTACCAGTCGTTTGATCATCGTACGAAAACTTAGGACATCTTACGACTCTTTATGCCACATTAGCAACTCGAAAAGAACGTTAGTATAATTTAGGACGCCATACAACTCATAAGAACACCTTACATCACCGTACAAAACCTTAAAACTCCATAATAAACCCAATGAATCCGTACGAGTCCTTTAAACATCGTATGACAACTTAAGACATCTTAAGGCTCTGCATGCCAAATTAGCCACATGAAAAGCACGTTAGTATAATTTAGAATGCCTTACAACTCCTAAGAACACCTTACATCACCGTACGAAACCTTAAAACTCCATAATAAACCTATTGTATTCGTACGACTCGTTTGATCATCGTACGACAACTTATGACATCTTACGACTCTTTATGCCACATTAGCAACTCGAAAAGAACGTTAGTAAAATGCAAGACGCCTTATAACTCCTAAAGACACCTTACATTGCCGTACGAAACCTTAAAACTCCATAATAAACCTAATGTATTCGTACCAGTCGTTTGATCATCGTACGACAACTTAGGACATCTTACGACTCTTTATGCCACATTAGCAACTCGAAAAGAACGTTAGTATAATTTAGGACGCCTTACAACTCATAAGAACACCTTACATCACCGTACAAAACCTTAAAACTCCATAATAAACCCAATGAATCCGTACGAGTCCTTTAAACATCGTACGAAAACTTAAAACTCCATAATAAACCTAATGAATCCGTACGAGTCCTTTGAATATCGTATGACAACTTAAGACATCTTAAGACTCTGTATGCCAAATTTGCAACATGAAAAGCACGTTAGTATAATTTAGGAAGCCTTACAACTCATAAGAACACCTTACATCACCGTACGAAACCTTAAACCTCTATAATAAACCTAATGAATCCGTACGAGTCCTTTAAACATCGTACGACAACTTAAGACATCTTAAGGCTCTGTATGCCAAATTAGCAATATGAAAAGCACGTTATAATAATTTCGAACGCCTTACAACTCCTAAGAACACCTTACCTCACCATTCGAAACCTTAAAACTCCATAATAAACCTAATGAAGTCGTACGAGTCCTTTAAACATCGTACGACAACTTAAGACATCTTTAGGTTCTGTATGCCAAATTAGCAACATGAAAAGCACGTTAGTATAATTTAGGACGCCTTACAACTCCTAAGAACACCTTACATCACCGTACAAAACCTTAAAACTCCATAATAAACCCAATGAATCCGTACCAGTCCTTTAAACATCGTATGACAACTTAAGACATCTTAAGGCTCTGTATGCCAAATTAGCCACATGAAAAGCACGTTAGTATAATTTAGAACGCCTTACAACTCCTAAGAACACATTACATCACCGTACGAAACCTTAAAACTCCATAATTAACCTATTGTATTCGTACCAGTCGTTTGATCATCGTACGAAAACTTAGGACATCTTACGACTCTTTATGCCACATTAGCAACTCGAAAAGAACGTTAGTATAATTTAGGACGCCTTACAACTCATAAGAACACCTTACATCACCGTACAAAACCTTAAAACTCCATAATAAACCCAATGAATCCGTACGAGTCCTTTAAACATCGTACGAAAACTTAAAACTCCATAATAAACCTAATGAATCCGTACGAGTCCTTTGAACATCGTATGACAACTTAAGACATCTTAAGACTCTGTATGCCAAATTTGCAACATGAAAAGCACGTTAGTATAATTTAGGAAGCCTTACAACACATAAGAACACCTTACATCACCGTACGAAACCTTAAACCTCTATAATAAACCTAATGAATCCGTACGAGCCCTTTAAACATCGTACGACAACTTAAGACATCTTAAGGCTCTGTATGCCAAATTAGCAATATGAAAAGCACGTTATAATAATTTCGAACGCCTTACAACTCCTAAGAACACCTTATATCACCATTCAAAACCTTAAAACTCCGTAATAAACCTAATGAAGTCGTACGAGTCCTTTAAACATCGTACGACAACTTAAGACATCTTAAGGCTCTGTATGCTAAATTAGCAACATGAAAAGCACGTTAGTATAATTTAGGACGCCTTACAACTCATAAGAACACCTTACATCACCGTACGAAACCTTAAACCTCTATAATAAACCTAATGAATCCGTACGATTACTTTAAACATCGTACGACAACTTAAGACATCTTAAGGCTCTGTATGCCAAATTAGCAATATGAAAAGCTCGTTATAATCATTTCGAACGCCTTACAACTCCTAAGAACACCTTACCTCACCATTCGAAACCTTAAAACTCCATAATAAACCTAATGAAGTCGTACGAGTCCTTTAAACATCGTACGACAACTTAAGACATCTTTAGGCTCTGTATGCCAAATTAGCAACATGAAAAGCACGTTAGTATAATTTAGGACGCCTTACAACTCCTAAGAACACCTTACATCACCGTACAAAACCTTAAAACTCCATAATAACCCCAATGAATCAGTACCAGTCCTTTAAACATCGTATGACAACTTAAGACATCTTAAGGCTCTGTATGCCAAATTAGCCACATGAAAAGCACGTTAGTATAATTTAGAACGCCTTACAACTCCTAAGAACACCTTACATCACCGTACGAAACCTTAAAACTCCATAATAAACCTATTGTATTCGTACGAGTCGTTTGATCATCGTACGACAACTTAGTCCATCTTACGACTCTTTATGCTACATTAGCAACTCGAAAAGAACGTTAGTAAAATGCAAGACGCCTTACAACTCCTAAGGACACCTTACATTGCCGTACGAAACCTTAAAACTCCATAATAAACCTAATGAAGTCGTACGAGTCCTTTAAACATTGTACGACAACTTAAGACATCTTAAGGCTCTGTATGCCAAATTAGCAACATGAAAAGCACGTTAGTATAATTTAGGACGCCTTACAACTCATTAGAACACCTTACATCACCGTACGAACCTTAAAACTCCATAATAAACCTAATGAATCCGTACGAGTCCTTCGAACATCGTATGACAACTTAAGACATCTTAAGACTCTGTATGCCAAATTTGCAACATGAAAAGCACGTTAGTATAATTTTGGAAGCCTTACAACTCATAAGAACACCTTACATCACCGTACGAAACCTTAAAACTCCATAATAAACCTAATGAATCCGTACGAGTCCTTTAAACATCGTACGACAACTTAAGACATCTTAAGGCTCTGTATGCCAAATTAGCAATATGAAAAGCACGTTATAATAATTTCGAACGCCTTACAACTCCTAAGAACACCTTACCTCACCATTCGAAACCTTAAAACTCCATAATAAACCGAATGAAGTCGTACGAGTCCTTTAAACATCGTACGACAACTTAAGACATCTTTAGGTTCTGTATGCCAAATTAGCAACATGAAAAGCACGTTAGTATAATTTAGGACGCCTTACAACTCCTAAGAACACCTTACATCACCGTACAAAACCTTAAAACTCCATAATAAACCCAATGAATCCGTACCAGTCCTTTAAACATCGTATGACAACTTAAGACATCTTAAGGCTCTGTATGCCAAATTAGCCACATGAAAAGCATGTTAGTATAATTTAGAACGCCTTACAACTCCTAAGAACACATTAAATCACCGTACGAAACCTTAAAACTCCATAATTAACCCATTGTATTCGTACCAGTCGTTTGATCATCGTACGAAAACTTAGGACATCTTACGACTCTTTATGCCACATTAGCAACTCGAAAAGAACGTTAGTATAATTTAGGACGCCTTACAACTCATAAGAACACCTTACATCACCGTACAAAACCTTAAAACTCCATAATAAACCCAATGAATCCGTACGAGTCCTTTAAACATCGTATGACAACTTAAGACATCTTAAGGCTCTGTATGCCAAATTAGCCACATGAAAAGCACGTTAGTATAATTTAGAATGCCTTACAACTCCTAAGAACACCTTACATCACCGTACGAAACCTTAAAACTCCATAATAAACCTATTGTATTCGTACGACTCGTTTGATCATCGTACGACAACTTATGACATCTTACGACTCTTTATGCCACATTAGCAACTCGAAAAGAACGTTAGTAAAATGCAAGACGCCTTACAACTCCTAAAGACACCTTACATTGCCGTACGAAACCTAAAACTCCATAATAAACCTATTGTATTCGTACCAGTCGTTTGATCATCGTACGACAACTTAGGACATCTTACGACTCTTTGCCACATTAGCAACTCGAAAAGAACGTTAGTATAATTTAGGACGCCTTACAACTCATAAGAACACCTTACATCACCGTACAAAACCTTAAAACTCCATAATAAACCCAATGAATCCGTACGAGTCCTTTAAACATCGTACGAAAACTTAAAACTCCATAATAAACCTAATGAATCCGTACGAGTCCTTTGAATATCGTATGACAACTTAAGACATCTTAAGACTCTGTATGCCAAATTTGCAACATGAAAAGCACGTTAGTATAATTTAGGAAGCCTTACAACTCATAAGAACACCTTACATCACCGTACGAAACCTTAAACCTCTATAATAAACCTAATGAATCCGTATGAGTCCTTTAAACATCGTACGACAACTTAAGACATCTTAAGGCTCTGTATGCCAAATTAGCAATATGAAAAGCACGTAATAATAACTTCGAACGCCTTACAACTCCTAAGAACACCTTACATCACCATTCGAAACCTTAAAGCTCCATAATAAACCTAATGAAGTCGTACGAGTCCTTTAAACATCGTACGACAGCTTAAGACATCTTAAGGCTCTGTATGCTAAATTAGCAACATGAAAAGCACGTTAGTATAATTTAGGACGCCTTACAACTCATAAGAACACCTTACATCACCGTACGAAACCTTTAACCTCTATAATAAACCTAATGAATCCGTACGAGTCCTTTAAACATCGTACGACAACTTAAGACATCTTAAAGCTCTGTATGCCAAATTAGCAATATGAAAAGCACGTTATAATAATTTCGAACGCCTTACAACTCCTAAGAACACCTTACCTCACCATTCGAAACCTTAAAACTCCATAATAAACCTAATGAAGTCGTACGAGTCCTTTAAACATCGTACGACAACTTAAGACATCTTTAGGCTCTGTATGCCAAATTAGCAACATGAAAAGCACGTTAGTATAATTTAGGACGCCTTACAACTACTAAGAACACCTTACATCACCGTACAAAACCTTAAAACTCCATAATAAACCCAATGAATCCGTACCAGTCGTTTAAACATCGTATGACAACTTAAGACATCTTAAGGCTCTGTATGCCAAATTAGCCACATGAAAAGCACGTTAGTATAATTTAGAACGCCTTACAACTCCTAAGAACACCTTACATCACCGTACGAAACCTTAAAACTCCATAATAAACCTATTGTATTCGTACGACTCGTTTGATCATCGTACGACAACTTAGTCCATCTTACGACTCTTTATGCCACATTAGCAACTCGAAAAGAACGTTAGTAAAATGCAAGACGCCTTACAACTCCTAAGGACACCTTACATTGCCGTACAAAACTTTAAAACTCCATAATAAACCTAATGAAGTCGTACGAGTCCTTTAAACATCGTACGACAACTTAAGACATCTTAAGGCTCTGTATGCCAAATTAGCAACATGAAAAGCACGTTAGTATAATTTAGGACGCCTTACAACTCATTAGAACACCTTACATCACCGTACGAACCTTAAAACTCTATAATAAACCTAATGAATCCGTACGAGTCCTTCGAACATCGTATGACAACTTAAGACATCTTAAGACTCTGTATGCCAAATTTGCAACATGAAAAGCACGTTAGTATAATTTTGGAAGCCTTACAACTCATAAGAACACCTTACATCACCGTACGAAACCTTAAAACTCCATAATAAACCTAATGAATCCGTACGAGTCCTTTAAACATCGTACGACAACTTAAGACATCTTAAGGCTCTGTATGCCAAATTAGCAATATGAAAAGCACGTTATCATAATTTCGAACGCCTTACAACTCCTAAGAACACCTTACCTCACCATTCGAAACCTTAAAACTCCATAATAAACCGAATGAAGTCGTACGAGTCCTTTAAACATCGTACGACAACTTAAGACATCTTTAGGTTCTGTATGCCAAATTAGCAACATGAAAAGCACGTTAGTATAATTTAGGACGCCTTACAACTCCTAAGAACACCTTACATCACCGTACAAAACCTTAAAACTCCATAATAAACCCAATGAATCCGTACCAGTCCTTTAAACATCGTATGACAACTTAAGACATCTTAAGGCTCTGTATGCCAAATTAGCCACATGAAAAGCATGTTAGTATAATTTAGAACGCCTTACAACTCCTAAGAACACATTACATCACCGTACGAAACCTTAAAACTCCATAATTAACCTATTGTATTCGTACCAGTCGTTTGATCATCGTACGAAAACTTAGGACATCTTACGACTCTTTATGCCACATTAGCAACTCGAAAAGAACGTTAGTATAATTTAGGACGCCTTACAACTCATAAGAACACCTTACATCACCGTACAAAACCTTAAAACTCCATAATAAACCCAATGAATCCGTACGAGTCCTTTAAACATCGTATGACAACTTAAGACATCTTAAGGCTCTGTATGCCAAATTAGCCACATGAAAAGCACATTAGTATAATTTAGAATGCCTTACAACTCCTAAGAACACCTTACATCACCGTACGAAACGTTAAAACTCCATAATAAACCTATTGTATTCGTACGACTCGTTTGATCATCGTACGACAACTTATGACATCTTACGACTCTTTATGCCACATTAGCAACTCGAAAAGAACGTTAGTAAAATGCAAGACGCCTTACAACTCCTAAAGACACCTTACATTGCCGTACGAAACCTTAAAACTCCATAATAAACCTATTGTATTTGTACCAGTCGTTTGATCATCGTACGACAACTTAGGACATCTTACGACTCTTTGCCACATTAGCAACTCGAAAAGAACGTTAGTATAATTTAGGACGCCTTACAACTCATAAGAACACCTTACATCACCGTACAAAACCTTAAAACTCCATAATAAACCCAATGAATCCGTACGAGTCCTTTAAACATCGTACGAAAACTTAAAACTCCATAATAAACCTAATGAATCCGTACGAGTCCTTTGAATATCGTATGACAACTTAAGACATCTTAAGACTCTGTATGCCAAATTTGCAACATGAAAAGCACGTTAGTATAATTTAGGAAGCCTTACAACTCATAAGAACACCTTACATCACCGTACGAAACCTTAAACCTCTATAATAAACCTAATGAATCCGTATGAGTCCTTTAAACATCGTACGACAACTTAAGACATCTTAAGGCTCTGTATGCCAAATTAGCAATATGAAAAGCACGTAATAATAACTTCGAACGCCTTACAACTCCTAAGAACACCTTACATCACCATTCGAAACCTTAAAACTCCATAATAAACCTAATGAAGTCGTACGAGTCCTTTAAACATCGTACGACAGCTTAAGACATCTTAAGGCTCTGTATGCTAAATTAGCAACATGAAAAGCACGTTAGTATAATTTAGGACGCCTTACAACTCCTAAGAACACCTTACATCACCGTACAAAACCTTAAAACTCCATAATAAACCCAATGAATCCATACCAGTCCTTTAAACATCGTATGACAACTTAAGACATCTTAAGGCTCTGTATGCCAAATTAGCCACATGAAAAGCACGTTAGTATAATTTAGAACGCCTTACAACTCCTAAGAACACATTACATCACCGTACGAAACCTTAAAACTCCATAATTAACCTATTGTATTCGTACCAGTCGTTTGATCATCGTACGAAAACTTAGGACATCTTACGACTCTTTATGCCACATTAGCAACTCGAAAAGAACGTTAGTATAATTTAGGACGCCTTACAACTCATAAGAACACCTTACATCACCGTACAAAACCTTAAAACTCCATAATAAACCCAATGAATCCGTACGAGTCCTTTAAACATCGTACGAAAACTTAAAACTCCATAATAAACCTAATGAATCCGTACGAGTCCTTTGAACATCGTATGACAACTTAAGACATCTTAAGACTCTGTATGCCAAATTTGCAACATGAAAAGCACGTTAGTATAATTTAGGAAGCCTTACAACACATAAGAACACCTTACATCACCGTACGAAACCTTAAACCTCTATAATAAACCTAATGAATCCGTACGAGCCCTTTAAACATCGTACGACAACTTAAGACATCTTAAGGCTCTGTATGCCAAATTAGCAATATGAAAAGCACGTTATAATAATTTCGAACGCCTTACAACTCCTAAGAACACCTTATATCACCATTCAAAACCTTAAAACTCCGTAATAAACCTAATGAAGTCGTACGAGTCCTTTAAACATCGTACGACAACTTAAGACATCTTAAGGCTCTGTATGCTAAATTAGCAACATGAAAAGCACGTTAGTATAATTTAGGACGCCTTACAACTCATAAGAACACCTTACATCACCGTACGAAACCTTAAACCTCTATAATAAACCTAATGAATCCGTACGATTACTTTAAACATCGTACGACAACTTAAGACATCTTAAGGCTCTGTATGCCAAATTAGCAATATGAAAAGCTCGTTATAATCATTTCGAACGCCTTACAACTCCTAAGAACACCTTACCTCACCATTCGAAACCTTAAAACTCCATAATAAACCTAATGAAGTCGTACGAGTCCTTTAAACATCGTACGACAACTTAAGACATCTTTAGGCTCTGTATGCCAAATTAGCAACATGAAAAGCACGTTAGTATAATTTAGGACGCCTTACAACTCCTAAGAACACCTTACATCACCGTACAAAACCTTAAAACTCCATAATAACCCCAATGAATCAGTACCAGTCCTTTAAACATCGTATGACAACTTAAGACATCTTAAGGCTCTGTATGCCAAATTAGCCACATGAAAAGCACGTTAGTATAATTTAGAACGCCTTACAACTCCTAAGAACACCTTACATCACCGTACGAAACCTTAAAACTCCATAATAAACCTATTGTATTCGTACGAGTCGTTTGATCATCGTACGACAACTTAGTCCATCTTACGACTCTTTATGCTACATTAGCAACTCGAAAAGAACGTTAGTAAAATGCAAGACGCCTTACAACTCCTAAGGACACCTTACATTGCCGTACGAAACCTTAAAACTCCATAATAAACCTAATGAAGTCGTACGAGTCCTTTAAACATTGTACGACAACTTAAGACATCTTAAGGCTCTGTATGCCAAATTAGCAACATGAAAAGCACGTTAGTATAATTTAGGACGCCTTACAACTCATTAGAACACCTTACATCACCGTACGAACCTTAAAACTCCATAATAAACCTAATGAATCCGTACGAGTCCTTCGAACATCGTATGACAACTTAAGTCATCTTAAGACTCTGTATGCCAAATTTGCAACATGAAAAGCACGTTAGTATAATTTTGGAAGCCTTACAACTCATAAGAACACCTTACATCACCGTACGAAACCTTAAAACTCCATAATAAACCTAATGAATCCGTACGAGTCCTTTAAACATCGTACGACAACTTAAGACATCTTAAGGCTCTGTATGCCAAATTAGCAATATGAAAAGCACGTTATAATAATTTCGAACGCCTTACAACTCCTAAGAACACCTTACCTCACCATTCGAAACCTTAAAACTCCATAATAAACCTAATGAAGTCGTACGAGTCCTTTAAACATCGTACGACAGCTTAAGACATCTTAAGGCTCTGTATGCTAAATTAGCAACATGAAAAGCACGTTAGTATAATTTAGGACGCCTTACAACTCATAAGAACACCTTACATCACCGTACGAAACCTTTAACCTCTATAATAAACCTAATGAATCCGTACGAGTCCTTTAAACATCGTACGACAACTTAAGACATCTTAAAGCTCTGTATGCCAAATTAGCAATATGAAAAGCACGTTATAATAATTTCGAACGCCTTACAACTCCTAAGAACACCTTACCTCACCATTCGAAACCTTAAAACTCCATAATAAACCTAATGAAGTCGTACGAGTCCTTTAAACATCGTACGACAACTTAAGACATCTTTAGGCTCTGTATGCCAAATTAGCAACATGAAAAGCACGTTAGTATAATTTAGGACGCCTTACAACTACTAAGAACACCTTACATCACCGTACAAAACCTTAAAACTCCATAATAAACCCAATGAATCCGTACCAGTCGTTTAAACATCGTATGACAACTTAAGACATCTTAAGGCTCTGTATGCCAAATTAGCCACATGAAAAGCACGTTAGTATAATTTAGAACGCCTTACAACTCCTAAGAACACCTTACATCACCGTACGAAACCTTAAAACTCCATAATAAACCTATTGTATTCGTACGACTCGTTTGATCATCGTACGACAACTTAGTCCATCTTACGACTCTTTATGCCACATTAGCAACTCGAAAAGAACGTTAGTAAAATGCAAGACGCCTTACAACTCCTATGGACACCTTACATTGCCGTACAAAACTTTAAAACTCCATAATAAACCTAATGAAGTCGTACGAGTCCTTTAAACATCGTACGACAACTTAAGACATCTTAAGGCTCTGTATGCCAAATTAGCAATATGAAAAGCACGTTATAATAATTTCGAACGCCTTACAACTCCTAAGAACACCTTACCTCACCATTCGAAACCTTAAAACTCCATAATAAACCTAATGAAGTCGTACGAGTCCTTTAAACATCGTACGACAGCTTAAGACATCTTAAGGCTCTGTATGCTAAATTAGCAACATGAAAAGCACGTTAGTATAATTTAGGACGCCTTACAACTCATAAGAACACCTTACATCACCGTACGAAACCTTTAACCTCTATAATAAACCTAATGAATCCGTACGAGTCCTTTAAACATCGTACGACAACTTAAGACATCTTAAAGCTCTGTATGCCAAATTAGCAATATGAAAAGCACGTTATAATAATTTCGAACGCCTTACAACTCCTAAGAACACCTTACCTCACCATTCGAAACCTTAAAACTCCATAATAAACCTAATGAAGTCGTACGAGTCCTTTAAACATCGTACGACAACTTAAGACATCTTTAGGCTCTGTATGCCAAATTAGCAACATGAAAAGCACGTTAGTATAATTTAGGACGCCTTACAACTACTAAGAACACCTTACATCACCGTACAAAACCTTAAAACTCCATAATAAACCCAATGAATCCGTACCAGTCGTTTAAACATCGTATGACAACTTAAGACATCTTAAGGCTCTGTATGCCAAATTAGCCACATGAAAAGCACGTTAGTATAATTTAGAACGCCTTACAACTCCTAAGAACACCTTACATCACCGTACGAAACCTTAAAACTCCATAATAAACCTATTGTATTCGTACGACTCGTTTGATCATCGTACGACAACTTAGTCCATCTTACGACTCTTTATGCCACATTAGCAACTCGAAAAGAACGTTAGTAAAATGCAAGACGCCTTACAACTCCTAAGGACACCTTACATTGCCGTACAAAACTTTAAAACTCCATAATAAACCTAATGAAGTCGTACGAGTCCTTTAAACATCGTACGACAACTTAAGACATCTTAAGGCTATGTATGCCAAATTAGCAACATGAAAAGCACGTTAGTATAATTTAGGACGCCTTACAACTCATTAGAACACCTTACATCACCGTACGAACCTTAAAACTCTATAATAAACCTAATGAATCCGTACGAGTCCTTTGAACATCGTATGACAACTTAAGACATCTTAAGAGTCTGTATGCCAAATTTGCAACATGAAAACCACGTTAGTATAATTTAGGAAGCCTTACAACTCATAAGAACACCTTACATCACCGTACGAAACCTTAAAACTCCATAATAAACCTAATGAATCCGTACGAGTCCTTTAAACATCGTACGACAACTTAAGACATCTTAAGGCTCTGTATGTTAAATTAGCAACATGAAAAGCACGTTAGTATAATTTAGGACGCCTTACAACTCATAAGAACACCTTACATCACCGTACGAAACCTTAAACCTCTATAATAAACCTAATGAATCCGTACGAGTCCTTTAAACATCGTACGACAACTTAAGACATCTTAAGGCTCTGTATGCCAAATTAGCAATATGAAAAGCACGTTATAATAATTTCGAACGCCTTACAACTCCTAAGAACACCTTACCTCACCATTCGAAACCTTGAAACTCCATAATAAAACTAATGAAGTCGTACGAGTCCTTTAAACATCGTATGACAACTTAAGACATCTTTAGGTTCTGTATGCCAAATTAGCAACATGAAAAGCACGTTAGTATAATTTAGGACGCCTTACAACTCATAAGAACACTTTACATCACCGTACAAAACCTTAAAACTCCATAATAAACCCAATGAATCCGTACGAGTCCTTTAAACATCGTAAGACAACTTAAGACATCTTAAGGCTCTGTATGCCAAATTAGCCACATGAAAAGCACGTTAGTATAATTTAGAACGCCTTACAACTCCTAAGAACACCTTACATCACCGTACGAAACCTTAAAACTCCATAATAAACCTATTGTATTCGTACGAGTCGTTTGATCATCATACGACAACTTAGGACATCTTACGACTCTTTATGCCACATTAGCAACTCGAAAAGAACGTTAGTAAAATGCAAGACGCCTTACAACTCCTAAGGACACCTTACATTGCCGTACGAAACCTTAAAACTCCATAATAAACCTAGTGAAGTCGTACGAGTCCTTTAAACATCGTACGACAACTTAAGACATCTTAAGGCTATGTATGCCAAATTAGCTACATGAAAAGCACGTTAGTATAATTTAGGACGCCTTACAACTCATAAGAACACCTTACATCACCGTACAAAACCTTAAAACTCCATAATAAACCCAATGAATCCATACGAGTCCTTTAAACATCGTACGACAACTTAAGACATCTTAAGACTCTGTATGCCAAATTAGCCACATGAAAAGCATGTTAGTATAATTTTGAACGCCTTACAACTCCAAAGAACACATTACATCACCGTACGAAACCTTAAAACTCCATAATAAACCTATTGTATTCGTACCAGTCGTTTGATCATCGTACGGCAACTTAGGACATCTTACGACTCTTTATGCCACATTAGCAACTCGAAAAGAACGTTAGTATAATTTAGGACGCCACACAACTCATAAGAACACCTTACATCACAGTAAAAAACTTTAAAACTCCATAATAAACCCAATGAATCCGTACGAGTCCTTTAAACATCGTATGACAACTTAATACATCTTAAGGCTCTGTATGCCAAATTAGCAACATGAAAAGCACGTTAGTATAATTTAGAACGCCTTACAACTCCTAAGAACACCTTACATCACCGTACGAAACCTTAAAACTCCATAATAAACCTATTGTATTCGTACGAGTCGTTTGATCATCATACGACAACTTAGGACATCTTACGACTCTTTATGCCACATTAGCAACTCGAAAAGAACGTTAGTAAAATGCCAGACGCCTTACAACTCCTAAGGACACCTTACATTGCCGTACGAAACCTTAAAACTCCATAATAAACCTAATGAAGTCGTACGAGTCCTTTAAACATCGTACGACAACTTAAGACATCTTAAGGCTCTGTATGCCAAATTAGCTACATGAAAAGCACGTTAGTATAATTTAGGACGCCTTACAACTCATAAGAACACCTTACATCACCGTACAAAACCTTAAAACTCCATAATAAACCCAATGAATCCGTACGAGTCCTTTAAACATCGTAAGACAAATTAAGACATCTTAAGGCTCTGTATGCCAAATTAGCCACATGAAAAGCACGTTAGTATAATTTAGAACGCCTTACAACTCCTAAGAACCCATTACATCACCGTACGAAACCGTAAAACTCCATAATAAACCTATTGTATTCGTACCAGTCGTTTGATCATCGTACGACAACTTAGGACATCTTACGACTCTTTATGCCACATTAGCAACTCGAAAAGAACGTTAGTATAATTTAGGACGCCTTACAACTCATAAGAACACCTTACATCACCGTACAAAACCTTAAAACTCCATAATAAACCCAATGAATCCGTACGAGTCCTTTAAACATCGTACGAAATCTTAAAACTCCATAATAAACCTAATGAATCCGTACGAGTCCTTTGAACATCGTATGACCACTTAAGACATCTTAAGACTCTGTATGCCAAATTTGCAACATGAAAAGCACGTTAGTATAATTTAGGAAGCCTTACAACACATAAGAACACCTTACATCACCGTACGAAACCTTAAACCTCTATAATAAACCTAATGAATCCGTACGAGCCCTTTAAACATCGTACGACAACTTAAGACATCTTAAGGCTCTGTATGCCAAATTAGCAATATGAAAAGCACGTTATAATAATTTCGAACGCCTTACAACTCCTAAGAACACCTTACATCACCATTCGAAACCTTAAAACTCCGTAATAAACCTAATGAAGTCGTACGAGTCCTTTAAACATCGTACGACAACTTAAGACATCTTAAGGCTCTGTATGCTAAATTAGCAACATGAAAAGCACGTTAGTATAATTTAGGACGCCTTACAACTCATAAGAACACCTTACATCACCGTACGAAACCTTAAACCTCTATAATAAACCTAATGAATCCGTACGAGTACTTTAAACATCGTACGACAACTTAAGACATCTTAAGGCCATGTATGCCAAATTAGCAATATGAAAAGCTCGTTATAATCATTTCGAACGCCTTACAACTCCTAAGAACACCTTACCTCACCATTCGAAACCTTAAAACTCCATAATAAACCTAATGAAGTCGTACGAGTCCTTTAAACATCGTACGACAACTTAAGACATCTTAAGGCTCTGTATGCTAAATTAGCAACATGAAAAGCACGTTAGTATAATTTAGGACGCCTTACAACTCATAAGAACACCTTACATCACCGTACGAAACCTTAAACCTCTATAATAAACCTAATGAATCCGTACGAGTACTTTAAACATCGTACGACAACTTAAGACATCTTAAGGCTCTGTATGCCAAATTAGCAATATGAAAAGCTCGTTATAATCATTTCGAACGCCTTACAACTCCTAAGAACACCTTACCTCACCATTCGAAACCTTAAAACTCCATAATAAACCTAATGAAGTCGTACGAGTCCTTTAAACATCGTACGACAACTTAAGACATCTTTAGGCTCTGTATGCCAAATTAGCAACATGAAAAGCACGTTAGTATAATTTAGAACGCCTTACAACTCCTAAGAACACCTTAAATCACCGTACGAAACCTTAAAACTCCATAATAAACCTATTGTATTCGTACGAGTCGTTTGATCATCGTACGACAACTTAGTCCATCTTACGACTCTTTATGCCACATTAGCAACTCGAAAAGAACGTTAGTAAAATGCAAGACCCCTTACAACTCCTAAGGACACCTTACATTGCCGTACGAAACCTTAAAACTCCATAATAAACCTAATGAAGTCGTACGAGTCCTTTAAACATTGTACGACAACTTAAGACATCTTAAGGCTCTGTATGCCAAATTAGCAACATGAAAAGCACGTTAGTATAATTTAGGACGCCTTACAACTCATTAGAACACCTTACATCACCGTACGAACCTTAAAACTCCATAATAAACCTAATGAATCCGTACGAGTCCTTCGAACATCGTATGACAACTTAAGACATCTTAAGACTCTGTATGCCAAATTTGCAACATGAAAAGCACGTTAGTATAATTTTGGAAGCCTTACAACTCATAAGAACACCTTACATCACCGTACGAAACCTTAAAACTCCATAATAAACCTAATGAATCCGTACGAGTCCTTTAAACATCGTACGACAACTTAAAACATCTTAAGGCTCTGTATGCCAAATTAGCAATATGAAAAGCACGTTATAATAATTTCGAACGCCTTACAACTCCTAAGAACACCTTACCTCACCATTCGAAACCTTAAAACTCCATAATAAACCTAATGAAGTCGTACGAGTCCTTTAAACATCGTACGACAACTTAAGACATCTTTAGGTTCTGTATGCCAAATTAGCAACATGAAAAGCACGTTAGTATAATTTAGGACGCCTTACAACTCCTAAGAACACCTTACATCACCGTACAAAACCTTAAAACTCCATAATAAACCCAATGAATCCGTACCAGTCCTTTAAACATCGTATGACAACTTAAGACATCTTAAGGCTCTGTATGCCAAATTAGCCACATGAAAAGCACGTTAGTATAATTTAGAACGCCTTACAATTCCTAAGAACACATTACATCACCGTACGAAACCTTAAAACTCCATAATTAACCTATTGTATTCGTACCAGTCGTTTGATCATCGTACGAAAACTTAGGACATATTACGACTCTTTATGCCACATTAGCAACTCGAAAAGAACGTTAGTATAATTTAGGACGCCTTACAACTCATAAGAACACCTTACATCACCGTACAAAACCTTAAAACTCCATAATAAACCCAATGAATCCGTACGAGTCCTTTAAACATCGTATGACAACTTAAGACATCTTAAGGCTCTGTATGCCAAATTAGCCACATGAAAAGCACGTTAGTATAATTTAAAATGCCTTACAACTCCTAAGAACACCTTACATCACCGTACGAAACCTTAAAACTGCATAATAAACCTATTGTATTCGTACGACTCGTTTGATCATCGTACGACAACTTAGGACATCTTACGACTCTTTATGCCACATTAGCAACTCGAAAAGAACGTTAGTATAATTTAGGACGCCTTACAACTCATAAGAACACCTTACATCACCGTACAAAACCTTAAAACTCCATAATAAACCCAATGAATCCGTACGAGTCCTTTAAACATCGTACGAAAACTTAAAACTCCATAATAAACCTAATGAATCCGTACGAGTCCTTTGAATATCGTATGACAACTTAAGACATCTTAAGACTCTGTATGCCAAATTTGCAACATGAAAAGCACGTTAGTATAATTTAGGAAGCCTTACAACTCATAAGAACACCTTACATCACCGTACGAAACCTTAAACCTCTATAATAAACCTAATGAATCCGTACGAGTCCTTTAAACATCGTATGACAACTTAAGACATCTTAAGGCTCTGTATGCCAAATTAGCAATATGAAAAGCACGTAATAATAATTTCGAACGCCTTACAACTCCTAAGAACACCTTACATCACCATTCGAAACCTTAAAACTCCATAATAAACCTAATGAAGTCGTACGAGTCCTTTAAACATCGTACGACAGCTTAAGACATCTTAAGGCTCTGTATGCTAAATTAGCAACATGAAAAGCACGTTAGTATAATTTAGGACGCCTTACAACTCATAAAAACACCTTACATCACCGTACGAAACCTTAAACCTCTATAATAAACCTAATGAATCCGTACGAGTCCTTTAAACATCGTACGGCAACTTAAGACATCTTAAAGCTCTGTATGCCAAATTAGCAATATGAAAAGCACGTTATAATAATTTCGAACGCCTTACAACTCCTAAGAACACCTTACCTCACCATTCGAAACCTTAAAACTCCATAATAAACCTAATAAAGTCGTACGAGTCCTTTAAACATCGTACGACAACTTAAGACATCTTTAGGCTCTGTATGCCAAATTAGCAACATGAAAAGCACGTTAGTATAATTTAGGACGCCTTACAACTACTAAGAACACCTTACATCACCGTACAAAACCTTAAAACTCCATAATAAACCCAATGAATCCGTACCAGTCGTTTAAACATCGTATGACAACTTAAGACATCTTAAGGCTCTGTATGCCAAATTAGCCACATGAAAAGCACGTTAGTATAATTTAGAACGCCTTACAACTCCTAAGAACACCTTACATCACCGTACGAAACCTTAAAACTCCATAATAAACCTATTGTATTCGTACGACTCGTTATATCATCGTACGACAACTTAGTCCATCTTACGACTCTTTATGCCACATTAGCAACTCGAAAAGAACGTTAGTAAAATGCAAGACGCCTTACAACTCCTAAGGACACCTTACATTGCCGTACGAAACTTTAAAACTCCATAATAAACCTAATGAAGTCGTACGAGTCCTTTAAACATCGTACGACAACTTAAGACATCTTAAGGCTCTGTATGCCAAATTAGCAACATGAAAAGCACGTTAGTAAAATTTAGGACGCCTTACAACTCATTAGAACACCTTACATCACCGTACGAACCTTAAAACTCCATAATAAACCTAATGAATCCGTACGAGTCCTTTGAACATCGTATGACAACTTAAGACATCTTAAGAGTCTGTATGCCAAATTTGCAACATGAAAAGCACGTTAGTATAATTTAGGAAGCCTTACAACTCATAAGAACACCTTACATCACCGTACGAAACCTTAAAACTCCATAATAAACCTAATGAATCCGTACGAGTCCTTTAAACATCGTACGACAACTTAAGACATCTTAAGGCTCTGTATGTTAAATTAGCAACATGAAAAGCACGTTAGTATAATTTAGGACGCCTTACAACTCATAAGAACACCTTACATCACCGTACGAAACTTTAAACCTCTATAATAAACCTAATGATTCCGTACGAGTCCTTTAAACATCGTACGACAACTTAAGACATCTTAAGGCTCTGTATGCCAAATTAGCAATATGAAAAGCACGTTATAATAATTTCGAACGCCTTACAACTCCTAAGAACACCTTACCTCACCATTCGAAACCTTAAAACTCCATAATAAAACTAATGAAGTCGTACGAGTCCTTTAAACATCGTATGACAACTTAAGACATCTTTAGGTTCTGTATGCCAAATTAGCAACATGAAAAGCACGTTAGTATAATTTAGGACGCCTTACAACTCATAAGAACACTTTACATCACCGTACAAAACCTTAAAACTCCATAATAAACCCAATGAATCCGTACGAGTCCTTTAAACATCGTAAGACAACTTAAGACATCTTAAGGCTCTGTATGCCAAATTAGCCACATGAAAAGCACGTTAGTATAATTTAGAACGCCTTACAACTCCTAAGAACACCTTACATCACCGTACGAAACCTTAAAACTCCATAATAAACCTATTGTATTCGTACGAGTCGTTTGATCATCATACGACAACTTAGGACATCTTACGACTCTTTATGCCACATTAGCAACTCGAAAAGAACGTTAGTAAAATGCAAGACGCCTTACAACTCCTAAGGACACCTTACATTGCCGTACGAAACCTTAAAACTCCATAATAAACCTAGTGAAGTCGTACGAGTCCTTTAAACATCGTACGACAACTTAAGACATCTTAAGGCTATGTATGCCAAATTAGCTACATGAAAAGCACGTTAGTATAATTTAGGACGCCTTACAACTCATAAGAACACCTTACATCACCGTACAAAACCTTAAAACTCCATAATAAACCCAATGAATCCATACGAGTCCTTTAAACATCGTACGACAACTTAAGACATCTTAAGACTCTGTATGCCAAATTAGCCACATGAAAAGCACGTTAGTATAATTTTGAACGCCTTACAACTCCAAAGAACACATTACATCACCGTACGAAACCTTAAAACTCCATAATAAATCTATTGTATTCGTACCAGTCGTTTGATCATCGTACGGCAACTTAGGACATCTTACGACTCTTTATGCCACATTAGCAACTCGAAAAGAACGTTAGTACAATTTAGGACGCCACACAACTCATAAGAACACCTTACATCACAGTAAAAAACTTTAAAACTCCATAATAAACCCAATGAATCCGTACGAGTCCTTTAAACATCGTATGACAACTTAAGACATCTTAAGGCTCTGTATGCCAAATTAGCAACATGAAAAGCACGTTAGTATAATTTAGAACGCCTTACAACTCCTAAGAACACCTTACATCACCGTACGAAACCTTAAAACTCCATAATAAACCTATTGTATTCGTACGAGTCGTTTGATCATCATACGACAACTTAGGACATCTTACGACTCTTTATGCCACATTAGCAACTCGAAAAGAACGTTAGTAAAATGCAAGACGCCTTACAACTCCTAAGGACACCTTACATTGCCGTACGAAACCTTAAAACTCCATAATAAACCTAATGAAGTCGTACGAGTCCTTTAAACATCGTACGACAACTTAAGACATCTTAAGGCTCTGTATGCCAAATTAGCTACATGAAAAGCACGTTAGTATAATTTAGGACGCCTTACAACTCATAAGAACACCTTACATCACCGTACAAAACCTTAAAACTCCATAATAAACCCAATGAATCCGTACGAGTCCTTTAAACATCGTACGACAACTTAAGACATCTTAAGGCTCTGTATGCAAAATTTGCAACATGAAAAGCACGTTAGTATAATTTAGGACGCCTTACAACTCATAAGAACACCTTACATCACCGTACAAAACCTTAAAACTCCATAATAAACCCAATGAATCCATACGAGTCCTTTAAACATCGTACGACAACTTAAGACATCTTAAGGCTCTGTATGCCAAATTAGCAATATGAAAAGCACGTTATAATAATTTCGAACGCCTTACAACTCCTAAGAACACCTTACCTCACCATTCGAAACCTTAAAACTCCATAATAAACCTAATGAAGTCATACGAGTCCTTTAAACATCGTACGACAACTTAAGACATCTTTAGGTTCTGTATGCCAAATTAGCAACATGAAAAGCACGTTAGTATAATTTAGGACGCCTTACAACTCATAAGAACACTTTACATCACCGTACAAAACCTTAAAACTCCATAATAAACCCAATGAATCCGTACGAGTCCTTTAAACATCGTAAGACAACTTAAGACATCTTAAGGCTCTGTATGCCAAATTAGCCACATGAAAAGCACGTTAGTATAATTTAGAACGCCTTACAACTCCTAAGAACACCTTACATCACCGTACGAAACCTTAAAACTCCATAATAAACCTATTGTATTCGTACGAGTCGTTTGATCATCATACGACAACTTAGGACATCTTACGACTCTTTATGCCACATTAGCAACTCGAAAAGAACGTTAGTAAAATGCAAGACGCCTTACAACTCCTAAGGACACCTTACATTGCCGTACGAAACCTTAAAACTCCATAATAAACCTAGTGAAGTCGTACGAGTCCTTTAAACATCGTACGACAACTTAAGACATCTTAAGGCTATGTATGCCAAATTAGCTACATGAAAAGCACGTTAGTATAATTTAGGACGCCTTACAACTCATAAGAACACCTTACATCACCGTACAAAACCTTAAAACTCCATAATAAACCCAATGAATCCATACGAGTCCTTTAAACATCGTACGACAACTTAAGACATCTTAAGACTCTGTATGCCAAATTAGCCACATGAAAAGCACGTTAGTATAATTTTGAACGCCTTACAACTCCAAAGAACACATTACATCACCGTACGAAACCTTAAAACTCCATAATAAACCTATTGTATTCGTACCAGTCGTTTGATCATCGTACGGCAACTTAGGACATCTTACGACTCTTTATGCCACATTAGCAACTCGAAAAGAACGTTAGTATAATTTAGGACGCCAGACAACTCATAAGAACACCTTACATCACAGTAAAAAACTTTAAAACTCCATAATAAACCCAATGAATCCGTACGAGTCCATTAAACATCGTATGAAAACTTAAGACATCTTAAGGCTCTGTATGCCAAATTAGCAACATGAAAAGCACGTTAGTATAATTTAGAACGCCTTACAACTCCTATGAACACCTTACATCACCGTACGAAACCTTAAAACTCCATAATAAACCTATTGTATTCGTACGAGTCGTTTGATCATCATACGACGACTTAGGACATCTTACGACTCTTTATGCCACATTAGCAACTCGAAAAGAACGTTAGTAAAATGCAAGACTCCTTACAACTCCTAAGGACACCTTACATTGCCGTACGAAACCTTAAAACTCCATAATAAACCCAATGAATCCGTACGAGTCCTTTAAACATCGTACGACAACTTAAGACATCTTAAGGCTATGTATGCCAAATTAGCTACATGAAAAGCACGTTAGTATAATTTAGGACGCCTTACAACTCATAAGAACACCTTACATCACCGTACAAAACCTTAAAACTCCATAATAAACCCAATGAATCCATACGAGTCCTTTAAACATCGTACGACAACTTAAGACATCTTAAGACTCTGTATGCCAAATTAGCCACATGAAAAGCACGTTAGTATAATTTAGGACGCCTTACAACTCATAAGAACACTTTACATCACCGTACAAAACCTTAAAACTCCATAATAAACCCAATGAATCCGTACGAGTCCTTTAAACATCGTAAGACAACTTAAGACATCTTAAGGCTCTGTATGCCAAATTAGCCACATGAAAAGCACGTTAGTATAATTTAGAACGCCTTACAACTCCTAAGAACACCTTACATCACCGTACGAAACCTTAAAACTCCATAATAAACCTATTGTATTCGTACGAGTCGTTTGATCATCATACGACAACTTAGGACATCTTACGACTTTTTATGCCACATTAGCAACTCGAAAAGAACGTTAGTAAAATGCAAGACGCCTTACAACTCCTAAGGACACCTTACATTGCCGTACGAAACCTTAAAACTCCATAATAAACCTAGTGAAGTCGTACGAGTCCTTTAAACATCGTACGACAACTTAAGACATCTTAAGGCTATGTATGCCAAATTAGCTACATGAAAAGCACGTTAGTATAATTTAGGACGCCTTACAACTCATAAGAACACCTTACATCACCGTACAAAACCTTAAAACTCCATAATAAACCCAATGAATCCATACGAGTCCTTTAAACATCGTACGACAACTTAAGACATCTTAAGACTCTGTATGCCAAATTAGCCACATGAAAAGCACGTTAGTATAATTTTGAACGCCTTACAACTCCAAAGAACACATTACATCACCGTACGAAACCTTAAAACTCCATAATAAACCTATTGTATTCGTACCAGTCGTTTGATCATCGTACGGCAACTTAGGACATCTTACGACTCTTTATGCCACATTAGCAACTCGAAAAGAACGTTAGTATAATTTAGGACGCCACACAACTCATAAGAACACCTTACATCACAGTAAAAAACTTTAAAACTCCATAATAAACCCAATGAATCCGTACGAGTCCTTTAAACATCGTATGAAAACTTAAGACATATTAAGGCTCTGTATGCCAAATTAGCAACATGAAAAGCACGTTAGTATAATTTAGAACGCCTTACAACTCCTAAGAACACCTTACATCACCGTACGAAACCTTAAAACTCCATAATAAACCTATTGTATTCGTACGAGTCGTTTGATCATCATACGACGACTTAGGACATCTTACGACTCTTTATGCCACATTAGCAACTCGAAAAGAACGTTAGTAAAATGCAAGACGCCTTACAACTCCTAAGGACACCTTACATTGCCGTACGAAACCTTAAAACTCCATAATAAACCTAATGAAGTCGTACGAGTCCTTTAAACATCGTACGACAACTTAAGACATCTTAAGGCTCTGTATGCCAAATTAGCTACATGAAAAGCACGTTAGTATAATTTAGGACGCCTTACAACTCATAAGAACACCTTACATCACCGTACAAAACCTTAAAACTCCATAATAAACCCAATGAATCCGTACGAGTCCTTTAAACATCGTACGACAACTTAAGACATCTTAAGGCTCTGTATGCAAAATTTGCAACATGAAAAGCACGTTAGAATAATTTAGGACGCCTTACAACTCATAAGAACACCTTACATCACCGTACAAAACCTTAAAACTCCATAATAAACCCAATGAATCCGTACGAGTCCTTTAAACATCGTACGACAACTTAAGACATCTTAAGGCTCTGTATGCCAAATTAGCAATATGAAAAGCACGTTATAATAATTTCGAACGCCTTACAACTCCTAAGAACACCTTACCTCACCATTCGAAACCTTAAAACTCCATAATAAACCTAATGAAGTCATACGAGTCCTTTAAACATCGTACGACAACTTAAGACATCTTTAGGTTCTGTATGCCAAATTAGCAACATGAAAAGCACGTTAGTATAATTTAGGACGCCTTACAACTCATAAGAACACTTTACATCACCGTACAAAACCTTAAAACTCCATAATAAACCCAATGAATCCGTACGAGTCCTTTAAACATCGTAAGAGAACTTAAGACATCTTAAGGCTCTGTATGCCAAATTAGCCACATGAAAAGCACGTTAGTATAATTTAGAACGCCTTACAACTCCTAAGAACACCTTACATCACCGTACGAAACCTTAAAACTCCATAATAAACCTATTGTATTCGTACGAGTCGTTTGATCATCATACGACAACTTATGACATCTTACGACTCTTTATGCCACATTAGCAACTCGAAAAGAACGTTAGTAAAATGCAAGACGCCTTACAACTCCTAAGGACACCTTACATTGCCGTACGAAACCTTAAAACTCCATAATAAACCTAATGAAGTCGTATGAGTCCTTTAAACATCGTACGACAACTTAAGACATCTTAAGGCTCTGTATGCCAAATTAGCAACATGAAAAGCACGTTAGTATAATTTAGGACGCCTTACAACTCATAAGAACACCTTACATCACCGTACAAAACCTTAAAACTCCATAATAAACCCAATGAATCCGTACGAGTCCTTTAAACAACGTACGACAACTTAAGACATCTTAAGGCTCTGTATGCAAAATTTGCAACATGAAAAGCACGTTAGTATAATTTAGGACTCCTTACAACTCATAAGAACACCTTACATCACCGTACAAAACCTTAAAACTCCATAATAAACCCAATGAATCCGTACGAGTCCTTTAAACATCGTACGACAACTTAAGACATCTTAAGGCTCCGTATGCCAAATTAGCCACATGAAAAGCACGTTTGTATAATTTAGAACGCCTTACAACTCCTAAGAACACTTTACATCACCGTACAAAACCTTAAAACTCCATAATAAACCCAATGAATCCATACGAGTCCTTTAAACATCGTACGACAACTTAAGACATCTTAAGGCTCTGTATGCCAAATTAGCAATATGAAAAGCACGTTAGAATAATTTCGAACGCCTTAAAACTACTAAGAACATCTTACATCACCATTCGAAACCTTAAAACTCCATAATAAATCCAATGAAGTCGTACGAGTCCTTTAAACATCGTACGACAACTTAAGACATCTTAAGGCTCTGTATGCCAAATTAGCAACATGAAAAGCACGTTAGTATAATTTAGGACGCCTTACAACTCATAAGAACACTTTACATCACCGTACAAAACCTTAAAACTCCATAATAAACCCAATGATTCCGTACGAGTCCTTTAAACATCGTATGAAAACTTAAGACATCTTAAGGCTCTGTATGCCAAATTAGCAACATGAAAAGCACGTTAGTATAATTTAGAACGCCTTACAACTCCTAAGAACACCTTACATCACCGTACGAAACCTTAAAACTCCATAATAAACCTATTGTATTCGTACGAGTCGTTTGATCATCATACGACGACTTAGGACATCTTACGACTCTTTATGCCACATTAGCAACTCGAAAAGAACGTTAGTAAAATGCAAGACGCCTTACAACTCCTAAGGACACCTTACATTGCCGTACGAAACCTTAAAACTCCATAATAAACCTAATGAAGTCGTACGAGTCCTTTAAACATCGTACGACAACTTAAGACATCTTAAGGCTCTGTATGCCAAATTAGCTACATGAAAAGCACGTTAGTATAATTTAGGACGCCTTACAACTCATAAGAACACCTTACATCACCGTACAAAACCTTAAAACTCCATAATAAACCCAATGAATCCGTACGAGTCCTTTAAACATCGTACGACAACTTAAGACATCTTAAGGCTCTTTATGCAAAATTTGCAACATGAAAAGCACGTTAGTATAATTTAGGACGCCTTACAACTCATAAGAACACCTTACATCACCGTACAAAACCTTAAAACTCCATAATAAACCCAATGAATCCGTACGAGTCCTTTAAACATCGTACGACAACTTAAGACATCTTAAGGCTCTGTATGCCAAATTAGCAATATGAAAAGCACGTTATAATAATTTCGAACGCCTTACAACTCCTAAGAACACCTTACCTCACCATTCGAAACCTTAAAACTCCATAATAAACCTAATGAAGTCATACGAGTCCTTTAAACATCGTACGACAACTTAAGACATCTTTAGGTTCTGTATGCCAAATTAGCAACATGAAAAGCACGTTAGTATAATTTAGGACGCCTTACAACTCATAAGAACACTTTACATCACCGTACAAAACCTTAAAACTCCATAATAAACCCAATGAATCCGTACGAGTCCTTTAAACATCGTAAGAGAACTTAAGACATCTTAAGGCTCTGTATGCCAAATTAGCCACATGAAAAGCACGTTAGTATAATTTAGAACGCCTTACAACTCCTAAGAACACCTTACATCACCGTACGAAACCTTAAAACTCCATAATAAACCTATTGTATTCGTACGAGTCGTTTGATCATCATACGACAACTTATGACATCTTACGACTCTTTATGCCACATTAGCAACTCGAAAAGAACGTTAGTAAAATGCAAGACGCCTTACAACTCCTAAGGACACCTTACATTGCCGTACGAAACCTTAAAACTCCATAATAAACCTAATGAAGTCGTATGAGTCCTTTAAACATCGTACGACAACTTAAGACATCTTAAGGCTCTGTATGCCAAATTAGCAACATGAAAAGCACGTTAGTATAATTTAGGACGCCTTACAACTCATAAGAACACCTTACATCACCGTACAAAACCTTAAAACTCCATAATAAACCCAATGAATCCGTACGAGTCCTTTAAACAACGTACGACAACTTAAGACATCTTAAGGCTCTGTATGCAAAATTTGCAACATGAAAAGCACGTTAGTATAATTTAGGACTCCTTACAACTCATAAGAACACCTTACATCACCGTACAAAACCTTAAAACTCCATAATAAACCCAATGAATCCGTACGAGTCCTTTAAACATCGTACGACAACTTAAGACATCTTAAGGCTCCGTATGCCAAATTAGCCACATGAAAAGCACGTTTGTATAATTTAGAACGCCTTACAACTCCTAAGAACACTTTACATCACCGTACAAAACCTTAAAACTCCATAATAAACCCAATGAATCCATACGAGTCCTTTAAACATCGTACGACAACTTAAGACATCTTAAGGCTCTGTATGCCAAATTAGCAATATGAAAAGCACGTTAGAATAATTTCGAACGCCTTAAAACTACTAAGAACATCTTACATCACCATTCGAAACCTTAAAACTCCATAATAAATCCAATGAAGTCGTACGAGTCCTTTAAACATCGTACGACAACTTAAGACATCTTAAGGCTCTGTATGCCAAATTAGCAACATGAAAAGCACGTTAGTATAATTTAGGACGCCTTACAACTCATAAGAACACTTTACATCACCGTACAAAACCTTAAAACTCCATAATAAACCCAATGATTCCGTACGAGTCCTTTAAACATCGTATGAAAACTTAAGACATCTTAAGGCTCTGTATGCCAAATTAGCAACATGAAAAGCACGTTAGTATAATTTAGAACGCCTTACAACTCCTAAGAACACCTTACATCACCGTACGAAACCTTAAAACTCCATAATAAACCTATTGTATTCGTACGAGTCGTTTGATCATCATACGACGACTTAGGACATCTTACGACTCTTTATGCCACATTAGCAACTCGAAAAGAACGTTAGTAAAATGCAAGACGCCTTACAACTCCTAAGGACACCTTACATTGCCGTACGAAACCTTAAAACTCCATAATAAACCTAATGAAGTCGTACGAGTCCTTTAAACATCGTACGACAACTTAAGACATCTTAAGGCTCTGTATGCCAAATTAGCTACATGAAAAGCACGTTAGTATAATTTAGGACGCCTTACAACTCATAAGAACACCTTACATCACCGTACAAAACCTTAAAACTCCATAATAAACCCAATGAATCCGTACGAGTCCTTTAAACATCGTACGACAACTTAAGACATCTTAAGGCTCTTTATGCAAAATTTGCAACATGAAAAGCACGTTAGTATAATTTAGGACGCCTTACAACTCATAAGAACACCTTACATCACCGTACAAAACCTTAAAACTCCATAATAAACCCAATGAATCCGTACGAGTCCTTTAAACATCGTACGACAACTTAAGACATCTTAAGGCTCTGTATGCCAAATTAGCAATATGAAAAGCACGTTATAATAATTTCGAACGCCTTACAACTCCTAAGAACACCTTACCTCACCATTCGAAACCTTAAAACTCCATAATAAACCTAATGAAGTCATACGAGTCCTTTAAACATCGTACGACAACTTAAGACATCTTTAGGTTCTGTATGCCAAATTAGCAACATGAAAAGCACGTTAGTATAATTTAGGACGCCTTACAACTCATAAGAACACTTTACATCACCGTACAAAACCTTAAAACTCCATAATAAACCCAATGAATCCGTACGAGTCCTTTAAACATCGTAAGAGAACTTAAGACATCTTAAGGCTCTGTATGCCAAATTAGCCACATGAAAAGCACGTTAGTATAATTTAGAACGCCTTACAACTCCTAAGAACACCTTACATCACCGTACGAAACCTTAAAACTCCATAATAAACCTATTGTATTCGTACGAGTCGTTTGATCATCATACGACAACTTATGACATCTTACGACTCTTTATGCCACATTAGCAACTCGAAAAGAACGTTAGTAAAATGCAAGACGCCTTACAACTCCTAAGGACACCTTACATTGCCGTACGAAACCTTAAAACTCCATAATAAACCTAATGAAGTCGTATGAGTCCTTTAAACATCGTACGACAACTTAAGACATCTTAAGGCTCTGTATGCCAAATTAGCAACATGAAAAGCACGTTAGTATAATTTAGGACGCCTTACAACTCATAAGAACACCTTACATCACCGTACAAAACCTTAAAACTCCATAATAAACCCAATGAATCCGTACGAGTCCTTTAAACATCGTACGACAACTTAAGACATCTTAACGCTCTGTATGCCAAATTAGCCACATGAAAAGCACGTTAGTATAATTTAGAACGCCTTACAACTCCTAAGAACACTTTACATCACCGTACAAAACCTTAAAACTCCATAATAAACCCAATGAATCCATACGAGTCCTTTAAACATCGTACGACAACTTAAGACATCTTAAGGCTCTGTATGCCAAATTAGCAATATGAAAAGCACGTTAGAATAATTTCGAACGCCTTAAAACTACTAAGAACACCTTACATCACCATTCGAAACCTTAAAACTCCATAATAAATCCAATGAAGTCGTACGAGTCCTTTAAACATCGTACGACAACTTAAGACATCTTAAGGCTCTGTATGCCAAATTAGCAACATGAAAAGCACGTTAGTATAATTTAGGACGCCTTACAACTCATAAGAACACTTTACATCACCGTACAAAACCTTAAAACTCCATAATAAACCCAATGATTCCGTACGAGTCCTTTAAACATCGTATGAAAACTTAAGACATCTTAAGGCTCTGTATGCCAAATTAGCAACATGAAAAGCACGTTAGTATAATTTAGAACGCCTTACAACTCCTAAGAACACCTTACATCACCGTACGAAACCTTAAAACTCCATAATAACCTATTGTATTCGTACGAGTCGGTTGATCATCATACGACGACTTAGGACATCTTACGACTCTTTATGCCACATTAGCAACTCGAAAAGAACGTTAGTAAAATGCAAGACGCCTTACAACTCCTAAGGACACCTTACATTGCCGTACGAAACCTTAAAACTCCATAATAAACCTAATGAAGTCGTACGAGTCCTTTAAACATCGTACGACAACTTAAGACATCTTAAGGCTCTGTATGCCAAATTAGCTACATGAAAAGCACGTTAGTATAATTTAGGACGCCTTACAACTCATAACAACACCTTACATCACCGTACAAAACCTTAAAACTCCATAATAAACCCAATGAATCCGTACGAGTCCTTTAAACATCGTACGACAACTTAAGACATCTTAAGGCTCTGTATGCAAAATTTGCAACATGAAAAGCACGTTAGTATAATTTTGGACGCCTTACAACTCATAAGAACACCTTACATCAACGTACAAAACCTTAAAACTCCATAATAAACCCAATGAATCCGTACGAGTCCTTTAAACATCGTACGACAACTTAAGACATCTTAAGGCTCTGTATGCCAAATTAGCAATATGAAAAGCACGTTATAATAATTTCGAACGCCTTACAACTCCTAAGAACACCTTACCTCACCATTCGAAACCTTAAAACTCCATAATAAACCTAATGAAGTCATACGAGTCCTTTAAACATCGTACGACAACTTAAGACATCTTTAGGTTCTGTATGCCAAATTAGCAACATGAAAAGCACGTTAGTATAAGTTAGGACGCCTTACAACTCATAAGAACACTTTACATCACCGTACAAAACCTTAAAACTCCATAATAAACCCAATGAATCCGTACGAGTCCTTTAAACATCGTAAGAGAACTTAAGACATCTTAAGGCTCTGTATGCCAAATTAGCCACATGAAAAGCACGTTAGTATAATTTAGAACGCCTTACAACTCCTAAGAACACCTTACATCACCGTACGAAACCTTAAAACTCCATAATAAACCTATTGTATTCGTACGAGTCGTTTGATCATCATACGACAACTTATGACATCTTACGACTCTTTATGCCACATTAGCAACTCGAAAAGAACGTTAGTAAAATGCAAGACGCCTTACAACTCCTAAGGACACCTTACATTGCCGTACGAAACCTTAAAACTCCATAATAAACCTAATGAAGTCGTATGAGTCCTTTAAACATCGTACGACAACTTAAGACATCTTAAGGCTCTGTATGCCAAATTAGCAACATGAAAAGCACGTTAGTATAATTTAGGACGCCTTACAACTCATAAGAACACCTTACATCACCGTACAAAACCTTAAAACTCCATAATAAACCCAATGAATCCGTACGAGTCCTTTAAACATCGTACGACAACTTAAGACATCTTAAGGCTCTGTATGCCAAATTAGCCACATGAAAAGCACGTTAGTATAATTTAGAACGCCTTACAACTCCTAAGAACACTTTACATCACCGTACAAAACCTTAAAACTCCATAATAAACCCAATGAATCCATACGAGTCCTTTAAACATCGTACGACAACTTAAGACATCTTAAGGCTCTGTATGCCAAATTAGCAATATGAAAAGCACGTTAGAATAATTTCGAACGCCTTAAAACTACTAAGAACACCTTACATCACCATTCGAAACCTTAAAACTCCATAATAAATCCAATGAAGTCGTACGAGTCCTTTAAACATCGTACGACAACTTAAGACATCTTAAGGCTCTGTATGCCAAATTAGCAACATGAAAAGCACGTTAGTATAATTTAGGACGCCTTACAACTCATAAGAACACTTTACATCACCGTACAAAACCTTAAAACTCCATAATAAACCCAATGAATCCGTACGAGTCCTTTAAACATCGTAAGACAACTTAAGACATCTTAAGGCTCTGTATGCCAAATTAGCCACATGAAAAGCACGTTAGTATAATTTAGAACGCCTTACAACTCCTAAGAACACCTTACATCACCGTACGAAACCTTAAAACTCCATAATAAACCTATTGTATTCGTACGAGTCGTTTGATCATCATACGACAACTTAGGACATCTTACGACTCTTTATGCCACATTAGCAACTCGAAAAGAACGTTAGTAAAATGCAAGATGCCTTACAACTCCTAAGGACACCTTACATTGCCGTACGAAACCTTAAAACTCCATAATAAACCTAATGAAGTCGTACGAGTCCTTTAAACATCGTACGACAACTTAAGACATCTTAAGGCTCTGTATGCCAAATTAGCAACATGAAAAGCACGTTAGTATAATTTAGGACGCCTTACAACTCATAAGAACACCTTACATCACCGTACAAAACCTTAAAACTCCATAATAAACCCAATGAATCCGTACGAGTCCTTTAAACATCGTACGACAACTTAAGACATGTTAAGGCTCTGTATGCAAAATTTGCAACATGAAAAGCACGTTAGTATAATTTAGGACGCCTTACAACTCATAAGAACACCTTACATCACCGTACAAAACCTTAAAACTCCATAATAAACCCAATGAATCCATACGAGTCCTTTAAACATCGTAAGACAACTTAAGACATCTTAAGGCTCTGTATGCCAAATTAGCAACATGAAAAGCACGTTAGTATAATTTAGGACGCCTTACAACTCATAAGAACACTTTACATCACCGTACAAAACCTTAAAACTCCATAATAAACCCAATGAATCCGTACGAGTCCTTTAAACATCGTAAGACAACTTAAGACATCTTAAGGCTCTGTATGCCAAATTAGCCACATGAAAAGCACGTTAGTATAATTTAGAACGCCTTACAACTCCTAAGAACACCTTACATCACCGTACGAAACCTTAAAACTCCATAATAAACCTATTGTATTCGTACGAGTCGTTTGATCATCATACGACAACTTAGGACATCTTACGACTCTTTATGCCACATTAGCAACTCGAAAAGAACGTTAGTAAAATGCAAGATGCCTTACAACTCCTAAGGACACCTTACATTGCCGTACGAAACCTTAAAACTCCATAATAAACCTAATGAAGTCGTACGAGTCCTTTAAACATCGTACGACAACTTAAGACATCTTAAGGCTCTGTATGCCAAATTAGCAACATGAAAAGCACGTTAGTATAATTTAGGACGCCTTACAACTCATAAGAACACCTTACATCACCGTACAAAACCTTAAAACTCCATAATAAACCCAATGAATCCGTACGAGTCCTTTAAACATCGTACGACAACTTAAGACATGTTAAGGCTCTGTATGCAAAATTTGCAACATGAAAAGCACGTTAGTATAATTTAGGACGCCTTACAACTCATAAGAACACCTTACATCACCGTACAAAACCTTAAAACTCCATAATAAACCCAATGAATCCGTACGAGTCCTTTAAACATCGTACGACAACTTATGACATCTTAAGGCTCTGTATGCCAAATTAGCCACATGAAAAGCACGTTAGTATAATTTAGAACGCCTTACAACTCCTAAGAACACTTTACATCACCGTACAAAACCTTAAAACTCCATAATAAACCCAATGAATCCATACGAGTCCTTTAAACATCGTACGACAACTTAAGACATCTTAAGGCTCTGTATGCCAAATTAGCAATATGAAAAGCACGTTAGAATAATTTCGAACGCCTTAAAACTACTAAGAACACCTTACATCACCATTCGAAACCTTAAAACTCCATAATAAATCCAATGAAGTCGTACGAGTCCTTTAAACATCATACGACAACTTAAGACATCTTAAGGCTCTGTATGCCAAATTAGCAACATGAAAAGCACGTTAGTATATTTTAGGACGCCTTACAACTCATAAGAACACTTTACATCACCGTACAAAACCTTAAAACTCCATAATAAACCCAATGAATCCGTACGAGTCCTTTAAACATCGTAAGACAACTTAAGACATCTTAAGGCTCTGTATGCCAAATTAGCCACATGAAAAGCACGTTAGTATAATTTAGAACGCCTTACAACTCCTAAGAACACCTTACATCACCGTACGAAACCTTAAAACTCCATAATAAACCTATTGTATTCGTACGAGTCGTTTGATCATCATACGACAACTTAGGACATCTTACGACTCTTTATGCCACATTAGCAACTCGAAAAGAACGTTAGTAAAATGCAAGACGCCTTACAACTCCTAAGGACACCTTACATTGCCGTACGAAACCTTAAAACTCCATAATAAACCTAATGAAGTCGTACGAGTCCTTTAAACATCGTACGACAACTTAAGACATCTTAAGGCTCTGTATGCCAAATTAGCAACATGAAAAGCACGTTAGTATAATTTTGGACGCCTTACAAATCATAAGAACACCTTACATCACCGTACAAAACCTTAAAACTCCATAATAAACCCAATGAATCCGTACGAGTCCTTTAAACATCGTACGACAACTTAAGACATCTTAAGGCTCTGTATGCAAAATTTGCAACATGAAAAGCACGTTAGTATAATTTAGGACGCCTTACAACTCATAAGAACACCTTACATCACCGTACAAAACCTTAAAACTCCATAATAAACCCAATGAATCCGTACGTGTCCTTTAAACATCGTACGACAACTTAAGACATCTTAAGGCTCTGTATGCCAAATTAGCTACATGAAAAGCACGTTAGTATAATTTAGAACGCCTTACAACTCCTAAGAACACTTTACATCACCGTACAAAACCTTAAAACTCCATAATAAACCCAATGAATCCATACGAGTCCTTTAAACATCGTACGACAACTTAAGACATCTTAAGGCTCTGTATGCCAAATTAGCAATATGAAAAGCACGTTAGAATAATTTAGAACGCCTTAAAACTACTAAGAACACCTTACATCACCATTCGAAACCTTAAAACTCCATAATAAATCCAATGAAGTCGTACGAGTCCTTTAAACATCGTACGACAACTTAAGACATCTTAAGGCTCTGTATGCCAAATTAGCAACATGAAAAGCACGTTAGTATAATTTAGGACGCCTTACAACTCATAAGAACACTTTACATCACCGTACAAAACCTTAAAACTCCATAATAAACCCAATGAATCCGTACGAGTCCTTTAAACATCGTAAGACAACTTAAGACATCTTAAGGCTCTGTATGCCAAATTAGCCACATGAAAAGCACGTTAGTATAATTTAGAACGCCTTACAACTCCTAAGAACACCTTACATCACCGTACGAAACCTTAAAACTCCATAATAAACCTATTGTATTCGTACGAGTCGTTTGATCATCATACGACAACTTAGGACATCTTACGACTCTTTATGCCACATTAGCAACTCGAAAAGAACGTTAGTAAAATGCAAGACGCCTTACAACTCCTAAGGACACCTTACATTGCCGTACGAAACCTTAAAACTCCATAATAAACCTAATGAAGTCGTACGAGTCCTTTAAACATCGTACGACAACTTAAGACATCTTAAGGCTCTGTATGCCAAATTAGCAACATGAAAAGCACGTTAGTATAATTTTGGACGCCTTACAAATCATAAGAACACCTTACATCACCGTACAAAACCTTAAAACTCCATAATAAACCCAATGAATCCGTACGAGTCCTTTAAACATCGTACGACAACTTAAGACATCTTAAGGCTCTGTATGCAAAATTTGCAACATGAAAAGCACGTTAGTATAATTTAGGACGCCTTACAACTCATAAGAACACCTTACATCACCGTACAAAACCTTAAAACTCCATAATAAACCCAATGAATCCGTACGTGTCCTTTAAACATCGTACGACAACTTAAGACATCTTAAGGCTCTGTATGCCAAATTAGCTACATGAAAAGCACGTTAGTATAATTTAGAACGCCTTACAACTCCTAAGAACACTTTACATCACCGTACAAAACCTTAAAACTCCATAATAAACCCAATGAATCCATACGAGTCCTTTAAACATCGTACGACAACTTAAGACATCTTAAGGCTCTGTATGCCAAATTAGCAATATGAAAAGCACGTTAGAATAATTTAGAACGCCTTAAAACTACTAAGAACACCTTACATCACCATTCGAAACCTTAAAACTCCATAATAAATCCAATGAAGTCGTACGAGTCCTTTAAACATCGTACGACAACTTAAGACATCTTAAGGCTCTGTATGCCAAATTAGCAACATGAAAAGCACGTTAGTATAATTTAGGACGCCTTACAACTCATAAGAACACTTTACATCACCGTACAAAACCTTAAAACTCCATAATAAACCCAATGAATCCGTACGAGTCCTTTAAACATCGTAAGACAACTTAAGACATCTTAAGGCTCTGTATGCCAAATTAGCCACATGAAAAGCACGTTAGTATAATTTAGAACGCCTTACAACTCCTAAGAACACATTACATCACCGTACGAAACCTTAAAACTCCATAATAAACCTATTGTATTCGTACGAGTCGTTTGATCATCATACGACAACTTAGGACATCTTACGACTCTTTATGCCACATTAGCAACTCGAAAAGAACGTTAGTAAAATGCAAGATGCCTTACAACTCCTAAGGACACCTTACATTGCCGTACGAAACCTTAAAACTCCATAATAAACCTAATGAAGTCGTACGAGTCCTTTAAACATCGTACGACAACTTAAGACATCTTAAGGCTCTGTATGCCAAATTAGCAACATGAAAAGCACGTTAGTATAATTTAGGACGCCTTACAACTCATAAGAACACCTTACATCACCGTACAAAACCTTAAAACTCCATAATAAACCCAATGAATCCGTACGAGTCCTTTAAACATCGTACGACAACTTAAGACATCTTAAGGCTCTGTATGCCAAATTAGCCACATGAAAAGCACGTTAGTATAATTTAGAACGCCTTACAACTCCTAAGAACACTTTACATCACCGTACAAAACCTTAAAACTCCATAATAAACCCAATGAATCCATACGAGTCCTTTAAACATCGTACGACAACTTAAGACATCTTAAGGCTCTGTATGCCAAATTAGCAATATGAAAAGCAGGTTAGAATAATTTCGAACGCCTTAAAACTACTAAGAACACCTTACATCACCATTCGAAACCTTAAAACTCCATAATAAATCCAATGAAGTCGTACGAGTCCTTTAAACATCGTACGACAACTTAAGACATCTTAAGGCTCTGTATGCCAAATTACCAACATGAAAAGCACGTTAGTATAATTTAGGACGCCTTACAACTCATAAGAACACTTTACATCACCGTACAAAACCTTAAAACTCCATAATAAACCCAATGAATCCGTACGAGTCCTTTAAACATCGTAAGACAACTTAAGACATCTTAAGGCTCTGTATGCCAAATTAGCCACATGAAAAGCACGTTAGTATAATTTAGAACGCCTTACAACTCCTAAGAACACCTTACATCACCGTACGAAACCTTAAAACTCCATAATAAACCTATTGTATTCGTACGAGTCGTTTGATCATCATACGACAACTTAGGACATCTTACGACTCTTTATGCCACATTAGCAACTCGAAAAGAACGTTAGTAAAATGCAAGATGCCTTACAACTCCTAAGGACACCTTACATTGCCGTACGAAACCTTAAAACTCCATAATAAACCTAATGAAGTCGTACGAGTCCTTTAAACATCGTACGACAACTTAAGACATCTTAAGGCTCTGTATGCCAAATTAGCAACATGAAAAGCACGTTAGTATAATTTAGGACGCCTTACAACTCATAAGAACACCTTACATCACCGTACAAAACCTTAAAACTCCATAATAAACCCACTGAATCCGTACGAGTCCTTTAAACATCGTACGACAACTTAAGACATCTTAAGGCTCTGTATGCAAAATTTGCAACATGAAAAGCACGTTAGTATAATTTAGGACGCCTTACAACTCATAAGAACACCTTACATCACCGTACAAAACCTTAAAACTCCATAATAAACCCAATGAATCCGTACGAGTCCTTTAAACATCGTAAGACAACTTAAGACATCTTAAGGCTCTGTATGCCAAATTAGCCACATGAAAAGCACGTTAGTATAATTTAGAACGCCTTACAACTCCTAAGAACACCTTACATCACCGTACGAAACCTTAAAACTCCATAATAAACCTATTGTATTCGTACGAGTCGTTTGATCATCATACGACAACTTAGGACATCTTACGACTCTTTATGCCACATTAGCAACTCGAAAAGAACGTTAGTAAAATGCAAGATGCCTTACAACTCCTAAGGACACCTTACATTGCCGTACGAAACCTTAAAACTCCATAATAAACCTAATGAAGTCGTACGAGTCCTTTAAACATCGTACGACAACTTAAGACATCTTAAGGCTCTGTATGCCAAATTAGCAACATGAAAAGCACGTTAGTATAATTTAGGACGCCTTACAACTCATAAGAACACCTTACATCACCGTACAAAACCTTAAAACTCCATAATAAACCCAATGAATCCGTACGAGTCCTTTAAACATCGTACGACAACTTAAGACATCTTAAGGCTCTGTATGCAAAATTTGCAACATGAAAAGCACGTTAGTATAATTTAGGACGCCTTACAACTCATAAGAACACTTACATCACCGTACAAAACCTTAAAACTCCATAATAAACCCAATGAATCCGTACGAGTCCTTTAAACATCGTACGACAACTTAAGACATCTTAAGGCTCTGTATGCCAAATTAGCCACATGAAAAGTACGTTAGTATAATTTAGAACGCCTTACAACTCCTAAGAACACTTTACATCACCGTACAAAACCTTAAAACTCCATAATAAACCCAATGAATCCATACGAGTCCTTTAAACATCGTACGACAACTTAAGACATCTTAAGGCTCTGTATGCCAAATTAGCAATATGAAAAGCAGGTTAGAATAATTTCGAACGCCTTAAAACTACTAAGAACACCTTACATCACCATTCGAAACCTTAAAACTCCATAATAAATCCAATGAAGTCGTACGAGTCCTTTAAACATCGTACGACAACTTAAGACATCTTAAGGCTCTGTATGCCAAATTACCAACATGAAAAGCACGTTAGTATAATTTAGGACGCCTTACAACTCATAAGAACACTTTACATCACCGTACAAAACCTTAAAACTCCATAATAAACCCAATGAATCCGTACGAGTCCTTTAAACATCGTAAGACAACTTAAGACATCTTAAGGCTCTGTATGCCAAATTAGCCACATGAAAAGCACGTTAGTATAATTTAGAACGCCTTACAACTCCTAAGAACACCTTACATCACCGTACGAAACCTTAAAACTCCATAATAAACCTATTGTATTCGTACGAGTCGTTTGATCATCATACGACAACTTAGGACATCTTACGACTCTTTATGCCACATTAGCAACTCGAAAAGAACGTTAGTAAAATGCAAGATGCCTTACAACTCCTAAGGACACCTTACATTGCCGTACGAAACCTTAAAACTCCATAATAAACCTAATGAAGTCGTACGAGTCCTTTAAACATCGTACGACAACTTAAGACATCTTAAGGCTCTGTATGCCAAATTAGCAACATGAAAAGCACGTTAGTATAATTTAGGACGCCTTACAACTCATAAGAACACCTTACATCACCGTACAAAACCTTAAAACTCCATAATAAACCCAATGAATCCGTACGAGTCCTTTAAACATCGTACGACAACTTAAGACATCTTAAGGCTCTGTATGCAAAATTTGCAACATGAAAAGCACGTTAGTATAATTTAGGACGCCTTACAACTCATAAGAACACCTTACATCACCGTACAAAACCTTAAAACTCCATAATAAACCCAATGAATCCGTACGAGTCCTTTAAACATCGTACGACAACTTAAGACATCTTAAGGCTCTGTATGCCAAATTAGCCACATGAAAAGCACGTTAGTATAATTTAGAACGCCTTACAACTCCTAAGAACACTTTACATCACCGTACAAAACCTTAAAACTCCATAATAAACCCAATGAATCCATACGAGTCCTTTAAACATCGTACGACAACTTAAGACATCTTAAGGCTCTGTATGCCAAATTAGCAATATGAAAAGCACGTTAGAATAATTTCGAACGCCTTAAAACTACTAAGAACACCTTACATCACCATTCGAAACCTTAAAACTCCATAATAAATCCAATGAAGTCGTACGAGTCCTTTAAACATCATACGACAACTTAAGACATCTTAAGGCTCTGTATGCCAAATTAGCAACATGAAAAGCACGTTAGTATAATTTAGGACGCCTTACAACTCATAAGAACACTTTACATCACCGTACAAAACCTTAAAACTCCATAATAAACCCAATGAATCCGTACGAGTCATTTAAACATCGTAAGACAACTTAAGACATCTTAAGGCTCTGTATGCCAAATTAGCCACATGAAAAGCACGTTAGTATAATTTAGAACGCCTTACAACTCCTAAGAACACCTTACATCACCGTACGAAACCTTAAAACTCCATAATAAACCTATTGTATTCGTACGAGTCGTTTGATCATCATACGACAACTTAGGACATCTTACGACTCTTTATGCCACATTAGCAACTCGAAAAGAACGTTAGTAAAATGCAAGACGCCTTACAACTCCTAAGGACACCTTACATTGCCGTACGAAACCTTAAAACTCCATAATAAACCTAATGAAGTCGTACGAGTCCTTTAAACATCGTACGACAACTTAAGACATCTTAAGGCTCTGTATGCCAAATTAGCAACATGAAAAGCACGTTAGTATAATTTAGGACGCCTTACAACTCATAAGAACACCTTACATCACCGTACAAAACCTTAAAACTCCATAATAAACCCAATGAATCCGTACGAGTCCTTTAAACATCGTACGACAACTTAAGACATCTTAAGGCTCTGTATGCAAAATTTGCAACATGAAAAGCACGTTAGTATAATTTAGGACGCCTTACAACTCATAAGAACACCTTACATCACCGTACAAAACCTTAAAACTCCATAATAAACCCAATGAATCCGTACGAGTCCTTTAAACATCGTACGACAACTTAAGACATCTTAAGGCTCTGTATGCCAAATTAGCCACATGAAAAGCACGTTAGTATAATTTAGAACGCCTTACAACTCCTAAGAACACTTTACATCACCGTACAAAACCTTAAAACTCCATAATAAACCCAATGAATCCATACGAGTCCTTTAAACATCGTACGACAACTTAAGACATCTTAAGGCTCTGTATGCCAAATTAGCAATATGAAAAGCACGTTAGAATAATTTAGAACGCCTTAAAACTACTAAGAACACCTTACATCACCATTCGAAACCTTAAAACTCCATAATAAATCCAATGAAGTCGTACGAGTCCTTTAAACATCGTACGACAACTTAAGACATCTTAAGGCTCTGTATGCCAAATTAGCAACATGAAAAGCACGTTAGTATAATTTAGGACGCCTTACAACTCATAAGAACACTTTACATCACCGTACAAAACCTTAAAACTCCATAATAAACCCAATGAATCCGTACGAGTCCTTTAAACATCGTAAGACAACTTAAGACATCTTAAGGCTCTGTATGCCAAATTAGCCACATGAAAAGCACGTTAGTAAAATTTAGAACGCCTTACAACTCCTAAGAACACCTTACATCACCGTACAAAACCTTAAAACTCCATAATAAACCTATTGTATTCGTACGAGTCGTTTGATCATCATACGACAACTTAGGACATCTTACGACTCTTTATGCCACATTAGCAACTCGAAAAGAACGTTAGTAAAATGCAAGACGCCTTACAACTCCTAAGGACACCTTACATTGCCGTACGAAACCTTAAAACTCCATAATAAACCTAATGAAGTCGTACGAGTCCTTTAAACATCGTACGACAACTTAAGACATCTTAAGGCTATGTATGCCAAATTAGCTACATGAAAAGCACGTTAGTATATTTTAGGACGCCTTACAACTCATAAGAACACCTTACATCACCGTACTAAACCTTAAAACTCCATAATAAACCCAATGAATCCATACGAGTCCCTTAAACATTGTACGACAACTTAAGACATCTAAAGGCTCTGTATGCCAAATTAGCCACATGAAAAGCACGTTAGTATAATTTAGAACGCCTTACAACTCCAAAGAACACATTACATAACCGTACGAAACCTTAAAACTCCATAATAAACCTATTGTATTCGTACCAGTCGTTTGATCATCGTACGGCAACTTAGGACATCTTACGACTCTTTATGCCACATTAGCAACTCGAAAAGAACGTTAGTATAATTTAGGACGCCACACAACTCATAAGAACACCTTACATCACCTTAAAAAACTTTAAAACTCCATAATAAACCCAATGAATCCGTACGAGTCCTTTAAACATCGTATGACAACTTAAGACATCTTAAGGCTCTGTATGCCAAATTAGCCACATGAAAAGCACGTTAGTATAATTTAGAACGCCTTACAACTCCTAAGAACACCTTACATCACCGTACGAAACCTTAAAACTCCATAATAAACCTATTGTATTCGTACGAGTCGTTTGATCATCATACGACAACTTAGGACATCTTACGACTCTTTATGCCACATTAGCAACTCGAAAAGAACGTTAGTAAAATGCAAGACGTCTTACAACTCCTAAGGACACCTTACATTGCCGTACGAAACCTTAAAACTCCATAATAAACCTAATGAAGTCGTACGAGTCCTTTAAACATCGTACGACAACTTAAGACATCTTAAGGCTCTGTATGCCAAATTAGCAACATGAAAAGCACGTTAGTATAATTTAGGACGCCTTACAACTCATAAGAACACCTTACATCACCGTACAAAACCTTAAAACTCCATAATAAACCCAATGAATCCGTACGAGTCCTTTAAACATCGTACGACAACTTAAGACATCTTAAGGCTCTATATGCCAAATTAGCCACATGAAAAGCACGTTAGTATAATTTAGAACGCCTTACAACTCCTAAGAACACTTTACATCACCGTACAAAACCTTAAAACTCCATAATAAACCCAATGAATCCATACGAGTCCTTTAAACATCGTACGACAACTTAAGACATCTTAAGGCTCTGTATGCCAAATTAGCAATATGAAAAGCACGTTAGAATAATTTCGAATGCCTTAAAACTACTAAGAACACCTTACATCACCTCGAAACCTTAAAACTCCATAATAAATCTAATGAAGTCGTACGAGTCCTTTAAACATCGTACGACAACTTAAGACATCTTAAGGCTCTGTATGCCAAATTAGCAACATGAAAAGCACGTTAGTATAATTTAGGACGCCTTACAACTCATAAGAACACTTTACATCACCGTACAAAACCTTAAAACTCCATAATAAACCCAATGAATCCGTACGAGTCCTTTAAACATCGTAAGACAACTTAAGACATCTTAAGGCTCTGTATGCCAAATTAGCCACATGAAAAGCACGTTAGTATAATTTAGAACGCCTTACAACTCCTAAGAACACCTTACATCACCGTACGAAACCTTAAAACTCCATAATAAACCTATTGTATTCGTACGAGTCGTTTGATCATCATACGACAACTTAGGACATCTTACGACTCTTTATGCCAAATTAGCAACTCGTAAAGAACGTTAGTAAAATGCAAGACGCCTTACAACTCCTAAGGACACCTTACATTGCCGTACGAAACCTTAAAACTCCATAATAAACCTAATGAAGTCGTACGAGTCCTTTAAACATCGTACGACAACTTAAGACATCTTAAGGCTATGTATGCCAAATTAGCTACATGAAAAACACGTTAGTATAATTTAGGACGCCTTACAACTCATAAGAACACCTTACATCACCGTACAAAACCTTAAAACTCCATAATAAACCAAATGAATCCATACGAGTCCTTTAAACATTGTACGACAACTTAAGACATCTTAAGGCTCTATATGCCAAATTAGCCACATGAAAAGCACGTTAGTATAATTTAGAACGCCTTACAACTCCAAAGAACACATTACATCACCGTACGAAACCTTAAAATTCCATAATAAACCTATTGTATTCGTACCAGTCGTTTGATCATCGTACGGCAACTTAGGACATCTTACGAATCTTTATGCCACATTAGCAACTCGAAAAGAACGTTAGTATAATTTAGGACGCCACACAACTCATAAGAACACCTTACATCACCATTCGAAACCTTAAAACTCCATAATAAATCTAATGAAGTCGTACGAGTCCTTTAAACATCGTACGACAACTTAAGACATCTTAAGGCTCTGTATGCCAAATTAGCAACATGAAAATCACGTTAGTATAATTTAGAACGCCTTACAACTCCTAAGAACACCTTACATCACCGTACGAAACCTTAAAACTCCATAATAAACCTATTGTATTCGTACGAGTCGTTTGATCATCATACGACAACTTAGGACATCTTACGACTCTTTATGCCACATTAGCAACTCGAAAAGAACGTTAGTAAAATGCAAGACGTCTTACAACTCCTAAGGACACCTTACATTGCCGTACGAAACCTTAAAACTCCATAATAAACCTAATGAAGTCGTACGAGTCCTTTAAACATCGTACGACAACTTAAGACATCTTAAGGCTCTGTATGCCAAATTAGCAACATGAAAAGCACGTTAGTATAATTTAGGACGCCTTACAACTCATAAGAACACCTTACATCACCGTACAAAACCTTAAAACTCCATAATAAACCCAATGAATCCGTACGAGTCCTTTAAACATCGTACGGCAACTTAAGACATCTTAAGGCTCTATATGCCAAATTAGCCACATGAAAAGCACGTTAGTATAATTTAGAACGCCTTACAACTCCTAAGAACACTTTACATCACCGTACAAAACCTTAAAACTCCATAATAAACCCAATGAATCCATACGAGTCATTTAAACATCGTACGACAACTTAAGACATCTTAAGGCTCTGTATGCCAAATTAGCAATATGAAAAGCACGTTAGAATAATTCGAATGCCTTAAAACTACTAAGAACACCTTACATCACCTCGAAACCTTAAAACTCCATAATAAATCTAATGAAGTCGTACGAGTCCTTTAAACATCGTACGACAACTTAAGACATCTTAAGGCTCTGTATGCCAAATTAGCAACATGAAAAGCACGTTAGTATAATTTAGGACGCCTTACAACTCATAAGAACACTTTACATCACCGTACAAAACCTTAAAACTCCATAATAAACCCAATGAATCCGTACGAGTCCTTTAAACATCGTAAGACAACTTAAGACATCGTAAGGCTCTGTATGCCAAATTAGCCACATGAAAAGCACGTTAGTATAATTTAGAACGCCTTACAACTCCTAAGAACACCTTACATCACCGTACGAAACCTTAAAACTCCATAATAAACCTATTGTATTCGTACGAGTCGTTTGATCATCATACGACAACTTAGGACATCTTACGACTCTTTATGCCAAATTAGCAACTCGTAAAGAACGTTAGTAAAATGCAAGACGCCTTACAACTCCTAAGGACACCTTACATTGCCGTACGAAACCTTAAAACTCCATAATAAACCTAATGAAGTCGTACGAGTCCTTTAAACATCGTACGACAACTTAAGACATCTTAAGGCTATGTATGCCAAATTAGCTACATGAAAAGCACGTTAGTATAATTTAGGACGCCTTACAACTCATAAGAACACCTTACATCACCGTACAAAACCTTAAAACTCCATAATAAACCCAATGAATCCATACGAGTCCTTTAAACATTGTACGACAACTTAAGACATCTTAAGGCTCTATATGCCAAATTAGCCACATGAAAAGCACGTTAGTATAATTTAGAACGCCTTACAACTCCAAAGAACACATTACATCACCGTACGAAACCTTAAAACTCCATAATAAACCTATTGTATTCGTACCAGTCGTTTGATCATCGTACGGCAACTTAGGACATCTTACGACTCTTTATGCCACATTAGCAACTCGAAAAGAACGTTAGTATAATTTAGGACGCCACACAACTCATAAGAACACCTTACATCACCATTCGAAACCTTAAAACTCCATAATAAATCTAATGAAGTCGTACGAGTCCTTTAAACATCGTACGACAACTTAAGACATCTTAAGGCTCTGTATGCCAAATTAGCAACATGAAAATCACGTTAGTATAATTTAGGACGCCTTACAACTCATAAGAACACTTTACATCACCGTACAAAAGCTTAAAACTCCATAATAAACCCAATGAATCCGTACGAGTCCTTTAAACATCGTAAGACAACTTAAGACATCTTAAGGCTCTGTATGCCAAATTAGCCACATGAAAAGGACGTTAGTATAATTTAGAACGCCTTACAACTCCTAAGAACACATTACATCACCGTACAAAACCTTAAAACTCCCAATGAATCCATACGAGTCCTTTAAACATCGTACGACAACTTAAGACATCTTAAGGCTCTGTATGCCAAATTAGCAATATGAAAAGCACGTTAGAATAATTTCGAACGCCTTAAAACTCCTAAGAACACCTTACATCACCATTCGAAACCTTAAAACTCCATAATAAATCTAATGAAGTCGTACGAGTCCTTTAAACATCGTACGACATCTTAAGGCTCTGTATGCCAAATTAGCAACATGAAAAGCACGTTAGTATAATTTAGGACGCCTTACAACTCATAAGAACACTTTACATCACCGTACAAAACCTTAAAACTCCATAATAAACCCAATGAATCCGTACGAGTCCTTTAAACATCGTAAGACAACTTAAGACATCTTAAGGCTCTATATGCCAAATTAGCCACATGAAAAGCACGTTAGTATAATTTAGAACGCCTTACAAATCCAAAGAACACATTACATCATCGTACGAAACCTTAAAACTCCATAATAAACCTATTGTATTCGTACCAGTCGTTTGATCATCGTACGGCAACTTAGGACATCTTACGACTCTTTATGCCACATTAGCAACTCGAAAAGAACGTTAGTATAATTTAGGACGCCACACAACTCATAAGAACACCTTACATCACCATTCGAAACCTTAAAACTCCATAATAAATCTAATGAAGTCGTACGAGTCCTTTAAACATCGTACGACAACTTAAGACATCTTAAGGCTCTGTATGCCAAATTAGCAACATGAAAAGCACGTTAGTATAATTTAGGACGCCTTACAACTCATAAGAACACCTTACATCACCGTACAAAACCTTAAAACTCCATAATAAACCCAATGAATACGTACGAGTCCTTTAAACATCGTACGACAACTTAAGACATCTCAAGGCTCTGTATGCCAAATTAGCAACATGAAAAGCACGTTAGTATAATTTAGGACGCCTTACAACTCATAAGAACACTTTACATCACCGTACAAAACCTTAAAACTCCATAATAAACCCAATGAATCCGTACAAGTCCTTTAAACATCGTAAGACAACTTAAGACATCTTAAGGCTCTGTATGCCAAATTAGCCACATGAAAAGCCCGTTAGTATAATTTAGAACGCCTTACAACTCCTAAGAACACCTTACATCACCGTACGAAACCTTAAAACTCCATAATAAACCTATTGTATTCGTACGAGTCGTTTGATCATCATACGACAACTTAGGACATCTTACGACTCTTTATGCCACATTAGCAACTCGAAAAGAACGTTAGTAAAATGCAAGACGCCTTACAACTCCTAAGGACACCTTGTATTGCCGTACGAAACCTTAAAACACCATAATAAACCTAATGAAGTCGTACGAGTCCTTTAAACAACGTACGACAACTTAAGACATCTTAAGGCAATGTATGCCAAATTAGCAACATGAAAAGCACGTTAGTATAATTTAGGACGCCTTACAACTCATAAGAACACCTTACATCACCGTACAAAACCTTAAAACTCCATAATAAACCCAATGAATCCGTACGAGTCCTTTAAACATCGTAAGACAACTTAAGACATCTTAAGGCTCTGTATGCCAAATTAGCCACATGAAAAGGACGTTAGTATAATTTAGAACGCCTTACAACTCCTAAGAACACATTACATCACCGTACAAAACCTTAAAACTCCATAATAAAACCAATGAATCCGTACGAGTCCTTTAAACATCGTATGACAACTTAAGACATCTTAAGGCTCTGTATGCCAAATTAGCCTCATGAAAAGCACGTTAGTATAATTTAGAACGCCTTACAACTCCTAAGAACACATTACATCACCGTACAAAACCTTAAAACTCCCAATGAATCCATACGAGTCCTTTAAACATCGTACGACAACTTAAGACATCTTAAGGCTCTGTATGCCAAATTAGCAATATGAAAAGCACGTTAGAATAATTTCGAACGCCTTAAAACTCCTAAGAACACCTTACATCACCATTCGAAACCTTAAAACTCCATAATAAATCTAATGAAGTCGTACGAGTCCTTTAAACATCGTACGACATCTTAAGGCTCTGTATGCCAAATTAGCAACATGAAAAGCACGTTAGTATAATTTAGGACGCCTTACAACTCATAAGAACACTTTACATCACCGTACAAAACCTTAAAACCCCATAATAAACCCAATGAATCCGTACGAGTCCTTTAAACATCGTAAGACAACTTAAGACATCTTAAGGCTCTGTATGCCAAATTAGCCACATGAAAAGCACGTTAGTATAATTTAGAACGCCTTACAACTCCTAAGAACACCTTACATCACCGTACGAAACCTTAAAACTCCATAATAAACCTATTGTATTCGTACGAGTCGTTTGATCATCATACGACAACTTAGGACATCTTACGACTCTTTATGCCACATTAGCAACTCGAAAAGAACGTTAGTAAAATGCAAGACGCCTTACAACTCCTAAAGACACCTTACATTGCCGTACGAAACCTTAAAACTCCATAATAAACCTAATGAAGTCGTACGAGTCCTTTAAACATCGTACGACAACTTAAGACATCTTAAGGCTATGTATGCCAAATTAGCTACATGAAAAGCACGTTAGTATAATTTAGGACGCCTTACAACTCATAAGAACACCTTACATCACCGTACAAAACCTTAAAACTCCATAATAAACCCAATGAACCATTAAAAGTCCTTTAAACATCGTACGACAACTTAAGACATCTTAAGGCTCTGTATGCCAAATTAGCCTCATGAAAAGCACGTTAGTATAATTTAGAACGCCTTACAACTCCTAAGAACACATTACATCACCGTACAAAACCTTAAAACTCCCAATGAATCCATACGAGTCCTTTAAACATCGTACGACAACTTAAGACATCTTAAGGCTCTGTATGCCAAATTAGCAATATGAAAAGCACGTTAGAATAATTTCGAACGCCTTAAAACTCCTAAGAACACCTTACATCACCATTCGAAACCTTAAAACTCCATAATAAATCTAATGAAGTCGTACGAGTCCTTTAAACATCGTACGACATCTTAAGGCTCTGTATGCCAAATTAGCAACATGAAAAGCACGTTAGTATAATTTAGGACGCCTTACAACTCATAAGAACACTTTACATCACCGTACAAAACCTTAAAACTCCATAATAAACCCAATGAATCCGTACGAGTCCTTTAAACATCGTAAGACAACTTAAGACATCTTAAGGCTCTATATGCCAAATTAGCCACATGAAAAGCACGTTAGTATAATTTAGAACGCCTTACAACTCCAAAGAACACATTACATCACCGTACGAAACCTTAAAACTCCATAATAAACCTATTGTATTCGTACCAGTCGTTTGATCATCGTACGGCAACTTAGGACATCTTACGACTCTTTATGCCACATTAGCAACTCGAAAAGAACGTTAGTATAATTTAGGACGCCACACAACTCATAAGAACACCTTACATCACCATTCGAAACCTTAAAACTCCATAATAAATCTAATGAAGTCGTACGAGTCCTTTAAACATCGTACGACAACTTAAGACATCTTAAGGCTCTGTATGCCAAATTAGCAACATGAAAAGCACGTTAGTATAATTTAGGGCGCCTTACAACTCATAAGAACACCTTACATCACCGTACAAAACCTTAAAACTCCATAATAAACCCAATGAATACGTACGAGTCCTTTAAACATCGTACGACAACTTAAGACATCTCAAGGCTCTGTATGCCAAATTAGCAACATGAAAAGCACGTTAGTATAATTTAGGACGCCTTACAACTCATAAGAACACTTTACATCACCGTACAAAACCTTAAAACTCCATAATAAACCCAATGAATCCGTACGAGTCCTTTAAACATCGTAAGACAACTTAAGACATCTTAAGGCTCTGTATGCCAAATTAGCCACATGAAAAGCACGTTAGTATAATTTAGAACGCCTTACAACTCCTAAGAACACCTTACATCACCGTACGAAACCTTAAAACTCCATAATAAACCTATTGTATTCGTACGAGTCGTTTGATCATCATACGACAACTTAGGACATCTTACGACTCTTTATGCCACATTAGCAACTCGAAAAGAACGTTAGTAAAATGCAAGACGCCTTACAACTCCTAAAGACACCTTACATTGCCGTACGAAACCTTAAAACTCCATAATAAACCTAATGAAGTCGTACGAGTCCTTTAAACATCGTACGACAACTTAAGACATCTTAAGGCTATGTATGCCAAATTAGCTACATGAAAAGCACGTTAGTATAATTTAGGACGCCTTACAACTCATAAGAACACCTTACATCACCGTACAAAACCTTAAAACTCCATAATAAACCCAATGAACCATTAAAAGTCCTTTAAACATCGTACGACAACTTAAGACATCTTAAGGCTCTGTATGCCAAATTAGCCTCATGAAAAGCACGTTAGTATAATTTAGAACGCCTTACAACTCCTAAGAACACATTACATCACCGTACAAAACCTTAAAACTCCCAATGAATCCATACGAGTCCTTTAAACATCGTACGACAACTTAAGACATCTTAAGGCTCTGTATGCCAAATTAGCAATATGAAAAGCACGTTAGAATAATTTCGAACGCCTTAAAACTCCTAAGAACACCTTACATCACCATTCGAAACCTTAAAACTCCATAATAAATCTAATGAAGTCGTACGAGTCCTTTAAACATCGTACGACATCTTAAGGCTCTGTATGCCAAATTAGCAACATGAAAAGCACGTTAGTATAATTTAGGACGCCTTACAACTCATAAGAACACTTTACATCACCGTACAAAACCTTAAAACTCCATAATAAACCCAATGAATCCGTACGAGTCCTTTAAACATCGTAAGACAACTTAAGACATCTTAAGGCTCTATATGCCAAATTAGCCACATGAAAAGCACGTTAGTATAATTTAGAACGCCTTACAACTCCAAAGAACACATTACATCACCGTACGAAACCTTAAAACTCCATAATAAACCTATTGTATTCGTACCAGTCGTTTGATCATCGTACGGCAACTTAGGACATCTTACGACTCTTTATGCCACATTAGCAACTCGAAAAGAACGTTAGTATAATTTAGGACGCCACACAACTCATAAGAACACCTTACATCACCATTCGAAACCTTAAAACTCCATAATAAATCTAATGAAGTCGTACGAGTCCTTTAAACATCGTACGACAACTTAAGACATCTTAAGGCTCTGTATGCCAAATTAGCAACATGAAAAGCACGTTAGTATAATTTAGGGCGCCTTACAACTCATAAGAACACCTTACATCACCGTACAAAACCTTAAAACTCCATAATAAACCCAATGAATACGTACGAGTCCTTTAAACATCGTACGACAACTTAAGACATCTCAAGGCTCTGTATGCCAAATTAGCAACATGAAAAGCACGTTAGTATAATTTAGGACGCCTTACAACTCATAAGAACACTTTACATCACCGTACAAAACCTTAAAACTCCATAATAAACCCAATGAATCCGTACGAGTCCTTTAAACATCGTAAGACAACTTAAGACATCTTAAGGCTCTGTATGCCAAATTAGCCACATGAAAAGCCCGTTAGTATAATTTAGAACGCCTTACAACTCCTAAGAACACCTTACATCACCGTACGAAACCTTAAAACTCCATAATAAACCTATTGTATTCGTACGAGTCGTTTGATCATCATACGACAACTTAGGACATCTTACGACTCTTTATGCCACATTAGCAACTCGAAAAGAACGTTAGTAAAATGCAAGACGCCTTACAACTCCTAAGGACACCTTGTATTGCCGTACGAAACCTTAAAACACCATAATAAACCTAATGAAGTCGTACGGGTCCTTTAAACAACGTACGACAACTTAAGACATCTTAAGGCAATGTATGCCAAATTAGCAACATGAAAAGCACGTTAGTATAATTTAGGACGCCTTACAACTCATAAGAACACCTTACATCACCGTACAAAACCTTAAAACTCCATAATAAACCCAATGAATCCGTACGAGTCCTTTAAACATTGTACGACAATTTAAGACATCTTAAGGCTCTATATGCCAAATTAGCCACATGAAAAGCACGTTAGTATAATTTAGAACGCCTTACAACTCCAAAGAACACATTACATCACCGTACGAAACCTTAAAACTCCATAATAAACCTATTGTATTCGTACCAGTCGTTTGATCATCGTACGGCAACTTAGGACATCTTACGACTCTTTATGCCACATTAGCAACTCGAAAAGAACGTTAGTAAAATGCAAGACGCCTTACAACTCCTAAGGACACCTTGTATTGCCGTACGAAACCTTAAAACACCATAATAAACCTAATGAACTCGTACGAGTCCTTTAAACAACGTACGACAACTTAAGACATCTTAAGGCTCTGTATGCCAAATTAGCAACATGAAAAGCACGTTAGTATAATTTAGGACGCCTTACAACTCATAAGAACACCTTACATCACCGTACAAAACCTTAAAACTCCATAATAAACCCAATGAATCCGTACGAGTCCTTTAAACATCGTACGACAACTTAAGACATCTTAAGGCTCTGTATGCAAAATTTGCAACATGAAAAGCACGTTAGTATAATTTAGGACGCCTTACAACTCATAAGAACACCTTACATCACCGTACAAAACCTTAAAACTCCATAATAAACCCAATGAATCCGTACGAGTCCTTTAAACATCGTATGACAACTTAAGACATCTTAAGGCTCTGTATGCCAAATTAGCCTCATGAAAAGCACGTTAGTATAATTTAGAACGCCTTACAACTCCTAAGAACACATTACATCACCGTACAAAACCTTAAAACTCCCAATGAATCCATACGAGTCCTTTAAACATCGTACGACAACTTAAGACATCTTAAGGCTCTGTATGCCAAATTAGCAATATGAAAAGCACGTTAGAATAATTTCGAACGCCTTAAAACTCCTAAGAACACCTTACATCACCATTCGAAACCTTAAAACTCCATAATAAATCTAATGAAGTCGTACGAGTCCTTTAAACATCGTACGACATCTTAAGGCTCTGTATGCCAAATTAGCAACATGAAAAGCACGTTAGTATAATTTAGGACGCCTTACAACTCATAAGAACACTTTACATCACCGTACAAAACCTTAAAACTCCATAATAAACCCAATGAATCCGTACGAGTCCTTTAAACATCGTAAGACAACTTAAGACATCTTAAGGCTCTGTATGCCAAATTAGCCACATGAAAAGCACGTTAGTATAATTTAGAACGCCTTACAACTCCTAAGAACACCTTACATCACCGTACGAAACCTTAAAACTCCATAATAAACCTATTGTATTCGTACGAGTCGTTTGATCATCATACGACAACTTAGGACATCTTACGACTCTTTATGCCACATTAGCAACTCGAAAAGAACGTTAGTAAAATGCAAGACGCCTTACAACTCCTAAAGACACCTTACATTGCCGTACGAAACCTTAAAACTCCATAATAAACCTAATGAAGTCGTACGAGTCCTTTAAACATCGTACGACAACTTAAGACATCTTAAGGCTATGTATGCCAAATTAGCTACATGAAAAGCACGTTAGTATAATTTAGGACGCCTTACAACTCATAAGAACACCTTACATCACCGTACAAAACCTTAAAACTCCATAATAAACCCAATGAACCATTAAAAGTCCTTTAAACATCGTACGACAACTTAAGACATTTTAAGGCTCTGTATGCCAAATTAGCCTCATGAAAAGCACGTTAGTATAATTTAGAACGCCTTACAACTCCTAAGAACACATTACATCACCGTACAAAACCTTAAAACTCCCAATGAATCCATACGAGTCCTTTAAACATCGTACGACAACTTAAGACATCTTAAGGCTCTGTATGCCAAATTAGCAATATGAAAAGCACGTTAGAATAATTTCGAACGCCTTAAAACTCCTAAGAACACCTTACATCACCATTCGAAACCTTAAAACTCCATAATAAATCTAATGAAGTCGTACGAGTCCTTTAAACATCGTACGACATCTTAAGGCTCTGTATGCCAAATTAGCAACATGAAAAGCACGTTAGTATAATTTAGGACGCCTTACAACTCATAAGAACACTTTACATCACCGTACAAAACCTTAAAACTCCATAATAAACCCAATGAATCCGTACGAGTCCTTTAAACATCGTAAGACAACTTAAGACATCTTAAGGCTCTGTATGCCAAATTAGCCACATGAAAAGCACGTTAGTATAATTTAGAACGCCTTACAACTCCTAAGAACACCTTACATCACCGTACGAAACCTTAAAACTCCATAATAAACCTATTGTATTCGTACGAGTCGTTTGATCATCATACGACAACTTAGGACATCTTACGACTCTTTATGCCACATTAGCAACTCGAAAAGAACGTTAGTAAAATGCAAGACGCCTTACAACTCCTAAAGACACCTTACATTGCCGTACGAAACCTTAAAACTCCATAATAAACCTAATGAAGTCGTACGAGTCCTTTAAACATCGTACGACAACTTAAGACATCTTAAGGCTATGTATGCCAAATTAGCTACATGAAAAGCACGTTAGTATAATTAAGGACGCCTTACAACTCATAAGAACACCTTACATCACCGTACAAAACCTTAAAACTCCATAATAAACCCAATGAACCATTAAAAGTCCTTTAAACATCGTACGACAACTTAAGACATTTTAAGGCTCTGTATGCCAAATTAGCCTCATGAAAAGCACGTTAGTATAATTTAGAACGCCTTACAACTCCTAAGAACACATTACATCACCGTACAAAACCTTAAAACTCCCAATGAATCCATACGAGTCCTTTAAACATCGTACGACAACTTAAGACATCTTAAGGCTCTGTATGCCAAATTAGCAATATGAAAAGCACGTTAGAATAATTTCGAACGCCTTAAAACTCCTAAGAACACCTTACATCACCATTCGAAACCTTAAAACTCCATAATAAATCTAATGAAGTCGTACGAGTCCTTTAAACATCGTACGACATCTTAAGGCTCTGTATGCCAAATTAGCAACATGAAAAGCACGTTAGTATAATTTAGGACGCCTTACAACTCATAAGAACACTTTACATCACCGTACAAAACCTTAAAACTCCATAATAAACCCAATGAATCCGTACGAGTCCTTTAAACATCGTAAGACAACTTAAGACATCTTAAGGCTCTGTATGCCAAATTAGCCACATGAAAAGCACGTTAGTATAATTTAGAACGCCTTACAACTCCTAAGAACACCTTACATCACCGTACGAAACCTTAAAACTCCATAATAAACCTATTGTATTCGTACGAGTCGTTTGATCATCATACGACAACTTAGGACATCTTACGACTCTTTATGCCACATTAGCAACTCGAAAAGAACGTTAGTAAAATGCAAGACGCCTTACAACTCCTAAAGACACCTTACATTGCCGTACGAAACCTTAAAACTCCATAATAAACCTAATGAAGTCGTACGAGTCCTTTAAACATCGTACGACAACTTAAGACATCTTAAGGCTATGTATGCCAAATTAGCTACATGAAAAGCACGTTAGTATAATTTAGGACGCCTTACAACTCATAAGAACACCTTACATCACCGTACAAAACCTTAAAACTCCATAATAAACCCAATGAACCATTAAAAGTCCTTTAAACATCGTACGACAACTTAAGACATCTTAAGGCTCTGTATGCCAAATTAGCCTCATGAAAAGCACGTTAGTATAATTTAGAACGCCTTACAACTCCTAAGAACACATTACATCACCGTACAAAACCTTAAAACTCCCAATGAATCCATACGAGTCCTTTAAACATCGTACGACAACTTAAGACATCTTAAGGCTCTGTATGCCAAATTAGCAATATGAAAAGCACGTTAGAATAATTTCGAACGCCTTAAAACTCCTAAGAACACCTTACATCACCATTCGAAACCTTAAAACTCCATAATAAATCTAATGAAGTCGTACGAGTCCTTTAAACATCGTACGACATCTTAAGGCTCTGTATGCCAAATTAGCAACATGAAAAGCACGTTAGTATAATTTAGGACGCCTTACAACTCATAAGAACACTTTACATCACCGTACAAAACCTTAAAACTCCATAATAAACCCAATGAATCCGTACGAGTCCTTTAAACATCGTAAGACAACTTAAGACATCTTAAGGCTCTATATGCCAAATTAGCCACATGAAAAGCACGTTAGTATAATTTAGAACGCCTTACAACTCCAAAGAACACATTACATCACCGTACGAAACCTTAAAACTCCATAATAAACCTATTGTATTCGTACCAGTCGTTTGATCATCGTACGGCAACTTAGGACATCTTACGACTCTTTATGCCACATTAGCAACTCGAAAAGAACGTTAGTATAATTTAGGACGCCACACAACTCATAAGAACACCTTACATCACCATTCGAAACCTTAAAACTCCATAATAAATCTAATGAAGTCGTACGAGTCCTTTAAACATCGTACGACAACTTAAGACATCTTAAGGCTCTGTATGCCAAATTAGCAACATGAAAAGCACGTTAGTATAATTTAGGACGCCTTACAACTCATAAGAACACCTTACATCACCGTACAAAACCTTAAAACTCCATAATAAACCCAATGAATACGTACGAGTCCTTTAAACATCGTACGACAACTTAAGACATCTCAAGGCTCTGTATGCCAAATTAGCAACATGAAAAGCACGTTAGTATAATTTAGGACGCCTTACAACTCATAAGAACACTTTACATCACCGTACAAAACCTTAAAACTCCATAATAAACCCAATGAATCCGTACGAGTCCTTTAAACATCGTAAGACAACTTAAGACATCTTAAGGCTCTGTATGCCAAATTAGCCACATGAAAAGCCCGTTAGTATAATTTAGAACGCCTTACAACTCCTAAGAACACCTTACATCACCGTACGAAACCTTAAAACTCCATAATAAACCTATTGTATTCGTACGAGTCGTTTGATCATCATACGACAACTTAGGACATCTTACGACTCTTTATGCCACATTAGCAACTCGAAAAGAACGTTAGTAAAATGCAAGACGCCTTACAACTCCTAAGGACACCTTGTATTGCCGTACGAAACCTTAAAACACCATAATAAACCTAATGAAGTCGTACGAGTCCTTTAAACAACGTACGACAACTTAAGACATCTTAAGGCAATGTATGCCAAATTAGCAACATGAAAAGCACGTTAGTATAATTTAGGACGCCTTACAACTCATAAGAACACCTTACATCACCGTACAAAACCTTAAAACTCCATAATAAACCCAATGAATCCGTACGAGTCCTTTAAACATCGTACGACAACTTAAGACATCTTAAGGCTCTGTATGCAAAATTTGCAACATGAAAAGCACGTTAGTATAATTTAGGACGCCTTACAACTCATAAGAACACCTTACATCACCGTACAAAACCTTAAAACTCCATAATAAACCCAATGAATCCGTACGAGTCCTTTAAACATCCTACGACAACTTAAGACATCTTAAGGCTCTGTATGCCAAATTAGCCACATGAAAAGCACGTTAGTATAATTTAGAACGCCTTACAACTCCTAAGAACACATTACATCACCGTACAAAACCTTAAAACTCCCAATGAATCCATACGAGTCCTTTAAACATCGTACGACAACTTAAGACATCTTAAGGCTCTGTATGCCAAATTAGCAATATGAAAAGCACGTTAGAATAATTTCGAACGCCTTAAAACTCCTAAGAACACCTTACATCACCATTCGAAACCTTAAAACTCCATAATAAATCTAATGAAGTCGTACGAGTCCTTTAAACATCATACGACAACTTAAGACATCTTAAGGCTCTGTATGCCAAATTAGCAACATGAAAAGCACGTTAGTATAATTTAGGACGCCTTACAACTCATAAGAACACTTTACATCACCGTACAAAACCTTAAAACTCCATAATAAACCCAATGAATCCGTACGAGTCCTTTAAACATCGTAAGACAACTTAAGACATCTTAAGGCTCTGTATGCCAAATTAGCCACATGAAAAGCACGTTAGTATAATTTAGAACGCCTTACAACTCCTAAGAACACCTTACATCACCGTACGAAATCTTAAAACTCCATAATAAACCTATTGTATTCGTACGCGTCATTTGATCATCATACGACAACTTAGGACATCTTACGACTCTTTATGCCACATTAGCAACTCGAAAAGAACGTTAGTAAAATGCAAGACGCCTTACAACTCCTAAGGACACCTTACATTGCCGTACGAAACCTTAAAACTCTATAATAAACCTAATGAAGTCGTACGAGTCCTTTAAACATCGTACGACAACTTAAGACATCTTAAGGCTATGTATGCCAAATTAGCTACATGAAAAGCACGTTAGTATAATTTAGGACGCCTTACAACTCATAAGAACACCTTACATCACCGTACAAAACCTTAAAACTCCATAATAAACCCAATGAATCCATACGAATCCTTTAAACGTTGTACGACAACTTAAGACATCTTAAGGCTCTATATGCCAAATTAGCCACATGAAAAGCACGTTAGTATAATTTAGAACGCCTTACAACTCCAAAGAACACATTACATCACCGTACGAAACCTTAAAACTCCATAATAAACCAATTGTATTCGTACCAGTCGTTTGATCATCGTACGGCAACTTAGGACATCTTACGACTCTTTATGCCACATTAGCAACTCGAAAAGAACGTTAGTATAATTTAGGACGCCACACAACTCATAAGAACACCTTACATCACCATTCGAAACCTTAAAACTCCATAATAAATCTAATGAAGTTGTACGAGTCCTTTAAACATCGTACGACAACTTAAGACATCTTAAGGCTCTGTATGCCAAATTAGCAACATGAAAAGCACGTTAGTATAATTTAGGACGCCTTACAACTCATAAGAACACCTTACATCACCGTACAAAACCTTAAAACTCCATAATAAACCCAATGAATACGTACGAGTCCTTTAAACATCGTACGACAACTTAAGACATCTCAAGGCTCTGTATGCAAAATTTGCAACATGAAAAGCACGTTAGTATAATTTAGGACGCCTTACAACTCATAAGAACACCTTACATCACCGTACAAAACCTTAAAACTCCATAATAAACCCAATGAATCCATACGAGTCCTTTAAACGTTGTACGACAACTTAAGACATCTTAAGGCTCTATATGCCAAATTAGCCACATGAAAAGCACGTTAGTATAATTTAGAACGCCTTACAACTCCAAAGAACACATTACATCACCGTACGAAACCTTAAAACTCCATAATAAACCAATTGTATTCGTACCAGTCGTTTGATCATCGTACGGCAACTTAGGACATCTTACGACTCTTTATGCCACATTAGCAACTCGAAAAGAACGTTAGTATAATTTAGGACGCCACACAACTCATAAGAACACCTTACATCACCATTCGAAACCTTAAAACTCCATAATAAATCTAATGAAGTTGTACGAGTCCTTTAAACATCGTACGACAACTTAAGACATCTTAAGGCTCTGTATGCCAAATTAGCAACATGAAAAGCACGTTAGTATAATTTAGGACGCCTTACAACTCATAAGAACACCTTACATCACCGTACAAAACCTTAAAACTCCATAATAAACCCAATGAATACGTACGAGTCCTTTAAACATCGTACGACAACTTAAGACATCTCAAGGCTCTGTATGCAAAATTTGCAACATGAAAAGCACGTTAGTATAATTTAGGACGCCTTACAACTCATAAGAACACCTTACATCACCGTACAAAACCTTAAAACTCCATAATAAACCCAATGAATCCGTACGAGTCCTTTAAACATCGTACGACAACTTAAGACATCTTAAGGCTCTGTATGCCAAATTAGCAATATGAAAAGCACGTTATAATAATTTCGAACGCCTTACAACTCCTAAGAACACCTTACCTCACCATTCGAAACCTTAAAACTCCATAATAAACCTAATGAAGTCGTACGAGTCTTTTAAACATCGTACGACAACTTAAGACATCTTTAGGTTCTGTATGCCAAATTAGCAACATGAAAAGCACGTGAGTATAATTTAGGACGCCTTACAACTCATAAGAACACTTTACATCACCGTACAAAACCTTAAAACTCCATAATAAACCCAATGAATCCGTACGAGTCCTTTAAACATCGTAAGACAACTTAAGACATCTTAAGGCTCTGTATGCCAAATTAGCCACATGAAAAGCACGTTAGTATAATTTAGAACGCCTTACAACTAAAAAGAACACATTACATCACCGTACGAAACCTTAAAACTCCATAATAAACCTATTGTATTCGTACCAGTCGTTTGATCATCGTACGGCAACTTAGGACATCTTACGACTCTTTATGCCACATTAGCAACTCGAAAAGAACGTTAGTATAATTTAGGACGCCACACAACTCATAAGAACACCTTATATCACCGTAAAAAACTTTAAAACTCCATAATAAACCCAATGAATCCGTACGAGTCCTTTAAACATCGTATGACAACTTAAGACATCTTAAGGCTCTGTATGCCAAATTAGCCACATGAAAAGCACGTTAGTATAATTTAGAACGCCTTACAACTCCTAAGAACACCTTACATCACCGTACGAAACCTTAAAACTCCATAATAAACCTATTGTATTCGTACGAGTCGTTTGATCATCATACGACAAGTTAGGACATCTTACGACTCTTTATGCCACATTAGCAACTCGAAAAGAACGTTAGTAAAATGCAAGACGCCTTACAACTCCTAAGGACACCTTACATTGTCGTACGAAACCTTAAAGCTCCATAATAAACCTAATGAAGTCGTACGAGTCCTTTAAACATCGTACGACAACTTAAGACATCTTAAGGCTCTGTATGCCAAATTAGCAACATGAAAAGCACGTTAGTATAATTTAGGACGCCTTACATGTGACACCCCGCCCGGTGGCGGAAACACCTGGCTGTCATTGGAATTGGATATCCATAGTAAACAAAGCACATGGTATTTATTTATTACGTTTAATAATGATATAGTAAGTTTAGAACATCAGTCTTAAATGGATACGACAAAAGTAATAAAACCGAAACAGTAAATGCAATCGTCTTTATTAATTAAACTAGGTCCAAGGCAATCCTATGTCTTGGCAAAAGCAGCAAAATAATCATAAGCATCACCTGAAATATGTGAAAATAAAATTAGCTACACAAGCTAGTGAGTAAAACCCAAATTGAATAGTAATAGTATTGAAATCCGAGATCAACAAGATATGCTGCGCAATCCCACATGTATAGTAATTTCGTAATATCACCCTACCAGGACCCCTAGAATAGAATAGCACACCAACAACAATAGAAACCATAGTATCTCGTTTAGCCATTTGTCATGAGAACCACTCATGTAATAAATAATGATAACTTTCAATAATCGTCGTTTACCGTCTCGATATATAAGTCATCATTTAGCAATTTAGGGACATGGCATAGTATAGCATCATAGCATAGCAACATAGTATAGCAACATAGCATCTCGACATAGTAAACATGGAATTAGAAAGGCCGGGTTTAAATCACCTATCGATGTTGTACAAGCAGGTGGGTTTGTCAAACCATTAGCGCTAACATTGTACCGGTGGGATTACAAAGCAATAAAACTACTTTTAACTAACACATAAGATTGCATCAAGCCGCGAACTAGATTAACATATTTGTATGATCTCTTTTAGAAAACGAATAGAAAACGCAATATAGTAAAAGACATATTTCAGCCCCAAAATAGTAAAATGGAAAAAGGGGAGTGAGTTTACTCACCTTAAAATCCAAAGATATTAGTAACACTAGAATCGCAACTAGAAAGAACCGAGGATCGCCCAGATATTAGAATCACCTAATTAACCGGGAAAACCTTATTTAGAAACGAAGCAAGTAACACAATAACTAGAATCAAGAAACTAGAACTTCTAGGGTTTCGGATTTAGGATTTGGGATTTAGGGTTTTTGAAATATAATTTGGGATTTAGGGTTTTGAAATACAATTTGGGGATTTAGGGTTTTGAACTACAATTTTGGGGATTTAGGGTTTTGAAATACAATTTGGGGATTTAGTGTAACATTTGCCTCGACTCAAATTTTGTAAACCCGAACCCGTTTGATATTCATGTAACCGTTCTATTTGATCATGAAATAAAATCATTTATTCAGTAATTTCGTCGTACTACATTACCTCAATAGTTAGTCACAAATAATTTTGATGAGTTAGAAGAATATAAGGCATTATTTAAAGTGTGGGATTCGTTATTAATAAATTTAATCATTATAACTTATATATAATTCCCTAGATTTTATAAAAGTTCAAAAGTTAGTTTAATATTTAGACTAGTTGACAATTAACTATACTAACAAAAGTTTGTGCCAAAATTGTTAGTTTTTAAAACTATATTTAAACTTTAATTAAATAACTAACAAACTAGCAAACTAGAGGGACTGGAAATGAAAATAGTCAAAATCAAATTACCCAGCCCCCATTCCCCTCCCGCTTTTCCGGTCACTGCTCCGGCAGTGCTCCGGCGAAGTTCCGGCATGTTACAAATAACAATTTTAAACCGTTTCAACTCAATTAACTCGTACCTACTCGTTTATGGGTAAGATTCGAACCCCTCAACCAAATAAAACTCAAGATTTTCGCGGTATATCAACTATATTTGTCAACACCAAATCGTTTGTATTCGGCAACAAAATCACAGTGAAAAAAAACGCGTAACGATCGAATTAAACTAACCAAATCTTTGTCCTAATCAGATTATATGCATTGGCAAAATTAACTTCATTACGGTTTAAGAAACTGTGCCAAATTACAATCAAGATTTCCGAAACCCACCTCAAATGCATTCGATAACATCTACAGCAAATATGTTGCAATTAACTTGTGAAAATCACTCGTACATACTCATTATACCTCTCCGCTTATTCGAATTTCACCATATCAACACCTGCATACGCTAATCGATCTTATGTTCTTCGGGTTTATCACGTGACTCGTTTATCATCAACTCATCATCGTTTGAGGTATTTGTTATGGTCTTTATACTCGTGATTTCATGTAGAACAATAGCCCTATACTTAATCATTTTCACAGATTCAAATTTATGTTGCATTGGACAGATTAGGGTTAGGGTTCTTAGGTAGAAATTGGGGTATTTTATAAAAACCGAAGATTAACAATTTTGTTTCAAATTAAACCAACAAAGGTTTCCTGGTCCAGCGGTTCATGCGTGTGATTGTGAATACAGAGACCTGGGTTCTAAACCCGGTTCCAACATTTTTTTACGGTTTTAGCTTATCTATTTCTTTTATTTAACATCATTTTCATAAATCTTTATGAGATACTTAATGTTAGTAACACATGTTATTCAACAAGCATAAGACATAATCATCTATTTATTTGTTTAAAAAAAAAGATGCATATTAGTTATCTTTGCAATACAAATTTCATTTAATAAAACTTTTATTTCAAATCTAATTAAGTATGTATACGGTCATTAAATTAAACAATTCACCAATTACTTATTATCAATGGTCATTATATATCTTTTACTAATTATTTTCTTACTCGTTTAATCGGTTACTATTATTATTTAATTAATTATCATTTAATTATGTATATAATTCAATAGATTATTTATCAAGTCATACGTATAAAAATCATTTATCTCGTCTAAGAATTTCTTCTTCTAAATTCAATATTCGAATCATTAAGTATTTTTTTTATAAAACCTATTTATTCACTTTTATCTTAAAAACCCCAAATTCACATTTGAAACCATAGTCCCTAAATTGTCCTTAATCCCCATAAGTCCGTTATTCTAATTAAGACTCCACTCTTTAGGTTTATTCTTAAGAAGACCTATCGATGTATTGATTCAAGCTATCTTATTATTCACTATCGTTTATTATCAAGTGAGTATTTCATAGCCCCTTTTTACGCTTTATTATTTTGGGGGAAATCATGTGACATCTATCAAATCACTTTTATTTATTTTATTCATTTTTGTTCATTTATTCATTTTATTCATTTATTCATGACAGTCAATTCAATTCAATACATGTTTATGTTATTACTTGCAAATACGTGTTCATAATGTGATATACAATTAAGAGGCATGATCATTAATTTATACAAACCTCAGTTTCAATGATAGATCTATTGGCCTGACAAGCCCACCCCATATGGCTTTCGAGTGGTGATTGCTAACTGTTTCATTCATATGCTTCAGCTTATTTTGACTTTATCTGCGGATTGAGTCAGTTCAGTCATTAGGTTTGATTGTGCAAATTGTCTATATGTCATGTTCACACTTGCAGTTCATAGTATTAGCATTACATGTGAATTGAATCAAGTTAAATCATGTTTTATCATTATTATATGTATGCAAAACCTATGTTTACTCACCAGCTAATTCGTTAGCTGATCCATTTACTTTTCACATGATTTCAGGAAGCGAAGCTTAATTGTTAATCAAGACGCCTCGTAATCTAGGACATGCTTGGACCTAGTTAATCAATAAATATTTAGATTGTTTTCTTATTTGTTTATTTGGAAATTCAATGCCTTGTAATTAATGAAATATGAATTAAATGATATTTCAACTATTTTAGTACCATGAGTTATGAGCAATCTATTCACTACCGTCCGCCCCGAGGATTCCGCCGTCGGTCGGGGTGTGACAGATTGGTATCAGAGCCATGGTTATAGGGAATTAGGTTATTAGAAATGGAATGACCTAGTCTATAACTAAGGACCCAAAACATGAGTCATTTCATGTCAATAGTTGTTAAATCATACTATTTGATTATATGTTACTTGTTTACACACATGTTATGTTTTACATATGCCTGTTGTTTATCTCTTATTACAACTAATACAACTCTAATTATCAATCATATGAAATTCAAAACTCTAGGTCTTATGCCTAATCCGAATCGATTTCCTAATCGATTCTCAAACTCAAATTAAGAATTTATTCATTATTTTCAAATTGCTTCCTCAATTTTCAAATTCAATTTTTTTTATGTATGGTTTTCAAATCTCGTCAAAGTGTAAGTCTCGTAACTGAACACGTGCAATACTGGAAGAGTGGGTGCCTGTACCTCGAGTGTTCTGTCTAGGAAAAGGTATTCATATAAATCCAAATCAACCGATGGATCCGTTACCTTACCTGGGAACCCTCGGGGTGAGTGTCCACTTATAGGTACGCATGTCTTCATTAGAGTTATCGTGGACCTACTACTTTGATAAGTCAACGTATTCGTGCGGTTTGCGAACTAAGCGTCTACACTCGGAATATCTCAACATGATTTCATTATCTCGTATTCTCGAATACTTCTTTTTTATTTATAAAAAAATTTTCAATTACAAATGTTTTTGATAAGCTCACTACCAAATTTCAATAATCGTCCTTTATATGTAAACTTATAATCAATGTTTCCTATAATCCATTTAATCTCAAGCATATCATCCAACTCACATATAGCCTAGTTAATCATAACCTCATTATCAAATTCTCGGATAATTCATAAACATACCAACTAATTCTCATATAATCCATTGATCACAAATGTATCATCAAATTCATCATAATCTATTAATTTTCCCACACGTGATTTGTCAATAAACTGAGTTGCCTATGAATATGATATTCCCTACAAACTCGACATCTTGTAAGTTTCATCATTCCTAAATCTTCCTATCTACTCGATTATTTATATTATCTATAAACTGACCAGTCATTTATTTAAACTTGATTGTATATATCAATACATCTATATTATGTAAAAAAAAAACGTGTGTGTATAATATGATTTCATGTAAACAAGACTACCCATAAACTTAATCTTTTAAGAACTCATAAATCTATTCATTTGAGTTGTTAACGTGATTATCCACAACTTTGGTAAAACTTGATTATACATGAATTTTATTTTCTATAATTCTATGAAAGTTGGTTTTACAAGTATCTGACAATCTTACGTCTATGAACTTGACTTAACATAAGTGTGGTTAATTGCCATGCATAAAACATGATAACTACAAACCGTATTCCTCCTTACCTCGAATATTAACAAACTTAATTACCTGAGCACAGAATCAGAACCAATGTGCATAACCATCTTATTTTTGTAATATTTTCTTCCCTTAGACTCGTGCGTGACAGGATGAACTATGCGGACATGCAAGGGCTAATGTAATTACGGGTGCACACGGAATTACAAAAGTCATGCATGAAAGTCATAGTAAGTTTTGTCGTGTACTTTTGGGCAATGCGACAAATGTGGTGTGATAAGAGCATGGTGGATACGCCGCTAGTACTTCCTATATATAAGTGCTCTTGTCACATCGTCAAATGATGTGTTGCCTATGTCATGTGAAGTTTGTGTAGCTTCTGGACCCTGACCCATTGCAATCTAATCTTAACAATATTTTCGTTTTCATCTTTCATTGATCATTATTCATTATTAACATCAAGTGCTCACGTTAGTGATTCAACTTCTCACGTTAGTGACATCATTATTCATTATTTACTCATTTTATTAATCATGTTATTTATTTATTCATTCATTTTGTCAACCACATTTATTCATTTTCATCATTTATTCATTTTCATCATTTATTCATTTTTTTTACCACATTTATTCATTTTATCAATCACATTTAGTAACGGTTATTCATTTTACTCGTTTAATTTTTTTTTTTACTCTTGATTACACAAGTTTAACTATAGCAACATTTATTGATCATCTTAAAGCATATTCCCTTATTATCTTGAGTATCAATGAATCACTCCCTTTGTTCAATTACGTTCATCTGAACTCCAAATAACTCAAAGTATTTTAAATGAACGACAATCAATAATTTTAAAACAAATTGAACAAACTAACTCTAGTTAATTAACTCACTAAACCTTAACTCAGTTTATGGTTCAGAATACTATCTCTAAGCATAATCAGGAAACAACCATCTATTCGATCAATTGGAACCTTTAACATAACTAAAGTTAATCAAATTTCGGGACGAAATTTCTTAAAGTAGGGGAGACTGTAACATTTGCCTCGACTCAAATTTTGTAAACCCGAACCCGTTTGATATTCATGTAACCGTTCTATTTGATCATGAAATAAAATCATTTATTCAGTAATTTCGTCGTACTACATTACCTCAATAGTTAGTCACAAATAATTTTGATGAGTTAGAAGAATATAAGGCATTATTTAAAGTGTGGGATTCGTTATTAATAAATTTAATCATTATAACTTATATATAATTCCCTAGATTTTATAAAAGTTCAAAAGTTAGTTTAATATTTAGACTAGTTGACAATTAACTATACTAACAAAAGTTTGTGCCAAAATTGTTAGTTTTTAAAACTATATTTAAACTTTAATTAAATAACTAACAAACTAGCAAACTAGAGGGACTGGAAATGAAAATAGTCAAAATCAAATTACCCAGCCCCCATTCCCCTCCCGCTTTTCCGGTCACTGCTCCGGCAGTGCTCCGGCGAAGTTCCGGCATGTTACAAATAACAATTTTAAACCGTTTCAACTCAATTAACTCGTACCTACTCGTTTATGGGTAAGATTCGAACCCCTCAACCAAATAAAACTCAAGATTTTCGCGGTATATCAACTATATTTGTCAACACCAAATCGTTTGTATTCGGCAACAAAATCACAGTGAAAAAAAAACGCGTAACGATCGAATTAAACTAACCAAATCTTTGTCCTAATCAGATTATATGCATTGGCAAAATTAACTTCATTACGGTTTAAGAAACTGTGCCAAATTACAATCAAGATTTCCGAAACCCACCTCAAATGCATTCGATAACATCTACAGCAAATATGTTGCAATTAACTTGTGAAAATCACTCGTACATACTCATTATACCTCTCCGCTTATTCGAATTTCACCATATCAACACCTGCATACGCTAATCGATCTTATGTTCTTCGGGTTTATCACGTGACTCGTTTATCATCAACTCATCATCGTTTGAGGTATTTGTTATGGTCTTTATACTCGTGATTTCATGTAGAACAATAGCCCTATACTTAATCATTTTCACAGATTCAAATTTATGTTGCATTGGACAGATTAGGGTTAGGGTTCTTAGGTAGAAATTGGGGTATTTTATAAAAACCGAAGATTAACAATTTTGTTTCAAATTAAACCAACAAAGGTTTCCTGGTCCAGCGGTTCATGCGTGTGATTGTGAATACAGAGACCTGGGTTCTAAACCCGGTTCCAACATTTTTTTACGGTTTTAGCTTATCTATTTCTTTTATTTAACATCATTTTCATAAATCTTTATGAGATACTTAATGTTAGTAACACATGTTATTCAACAAGCATAAGACATAATCATCTATTTATTTGTTTAAAAAAAAAGATGCATATTAGTTATCTTTGCAATACAAATTTCATTTAATAAAACTTTTATTTCAAATCTAATTAAGTATGTATACGGTCATTAAATTAAACAATTCACCAATTACTTATTATCAATGGTCATTATATATCTTTTACTAATTATTTTCTTACTCGTTTAATCGGTTACTATTATTATTTAATTAATTATCATTTAATTATGTATATAATTCAATAGATTATTTATCAAGTCATACGTATAAAAATCATTTATCTCGTCTAAGAATTTCTTCTTCTAAATTCAATATTCGAATCATTAAGTATTTTTTTTATAAAACCTATTTATTCACTTTTATCTTAAAAACCCCAAATTCACATTTGAAACCATAGTCCCTAAATTGTCCTTAATCCCCATAAGTCCGTTATTCTAATTAAGACTCCACTCTTTAGGTTTATTCTTAAGAAGACCTATCGATGTATTGATTCAAGCTATCTTATTATTCACTATCGTTTATTATCAAGTGAGTATTTCATAGCCCCTTTTTACGCTTTATTATTTTGGGGGAAATCATGTGACATCTATCAAATCACTTTTATTTATTTTATTCATTTTTGTTCATTTATTCATTTTATTCATTTATTCATGACAGTCAATTCAATTCAATACATGTTTATGTTATTACTTGCAAATACGTGTTCATAATGTGATATACAATTAAGAGGCATGATCATTAATTTATACAAACCTCAGTTTCAATGATAGATCTATTGGCCTGACAAGCCCACCCCATATGGCTTTCGAGTGGTGATTGCTAACTGTTTCATTCATATGCTTCAGCTTATTTTGACTTTATCTGCGGATTGAGTCAGTTCAGTCATTAGGTTTGATTGTGCAAATTGTCTATATGTCATGTTCACACTTGCAGTTCATAGTATTAGCATTACATGTGAATTGAATCAAGTTAAATCATGTTTTATCATTATTATATGTATGCAAAACCTATGTTTACTCACCAGCTAATTCGTTAGCTGATCCATTTACTTTTCACATGATTTCAGGAAGCGAAGCTTAATTGTTAATCAAGACGCCTCGTAATCTAGGACATGCTTGGACCTAGTTAATCAATAAATATTTAGATTGTTTTCTTATTTGTTTATTTGGAAATTCAATGCCTTGTAATTAATGAAATATGAATTAAATGATATTTCAACTATTTTAGTACCATGAGTTATGAGCAATCTATTCACTACCGTCCGCCCCGAGGATTCCGCCGTCGGTCGGGGTGTGACATTTAGGGTTTTGAAATACAATTTGGGAATTTAGGGTTTTGAAATACAATTTGGGGATTTAGGGTTTTATACGAAACGTTGCAGTATTTTGTATTAAATATATTTTATACGAAACCATTTTTAGTTTTCTTGAAATATTAAACTTATGTTTTTAAGCTAATAAAATAGTTTCATGTTAAATATATTATTAGGTTATTAGAAAAGTATAATTAAATGATTTAAAAGTGAAAAATATGAAAATTATAGAAATGAGGCCAGTGGGGTTCGAACCTGTGACCTACACGTTAACAGTAAGCATACAGACCACCAGGCCAGATGCACCTTTTGTTTTTAAGTTTGATTTTAAATTGTTTTAACTTTTCTAATCCAAGAACACCCTATTTCAATCCAAGCCCTAGAACAGAGATTGATCCGATTCGTTCAAACCAGTGAATCAATTCAAAAACAAGTAGAGGGCTTTTAATCTACACGAACATACGAGCATTTCGATATATAAAACTCACTTGATTGATGAAGAAACGAGTCGATGAACATGAGGAACAGAGGCGACGGCTTGCGAATCAATCTACTAATTTCTTGATGTTTTTGAGAGGAATCGAAACAACAGTATACAATAGCAGGTAAGTAGGATTGTGTATGCCGATGGAATTGCGTTTTGGTGATCCGGAAATAGTCAAAAGATTTGGAGGTTGGTTACAAATAGAAATGATCGATTCGATGTTAATCTCATCTGTTTTGGTTCCATTGGTTGTTACAAACCATTTCAAAACACATGATTGATGATTTTAGTTAACGAATTTACTGTTTTGATGCGTTTTTGGTCGATTCAAGTAGATGGGTTTTTATGGCCGATGCTTAATTGCTATTTAACACCTTGATTGATCAATTAGAATGTAATTAAAGAACGTTAGGAGGTTAGAAACTCGGCAACAGACATTTTGTATAAGTTCTTTTAGCTTGAAAGTAGTTGAAACGTCCAAAATTGATCTCACCGGAATTGAGGATTTTCCGGCCAATGTGGCCGGAGTAGTAGTGCGCCGGAAACACGGGACACGGGGTGGGGGCTGGGTGAAATTGTAAGTTACATAACTGGTCCCTCTTGTTTCAGTTGTGTTTCATTTAGTTATGATGAGTTTTATTAATAGTTTGTAACTTGACAGTTTTAGCACAAAGTTAATTATTTATATCTTTTACTAACTAACTTAACCAAATTGAAACGTAACAATTATTTAAGTGACGTTTTTATAGTTTTAGCTCGTTTAACCCTTTACGAGGCTATTTCGAGACTTAGGAGCGTTTTTGTTTGATGTTTTTAATAATTTTCTTTTACGAGCTATATATATTTATTCATATATATATTGAGTTTTATTGTCACAAATAATAATTATTTGATATGTGGGAATATTTCGTGATGTGAATACGATTATTTAATTGAGATGCTAATAACGTAGAATCTAATGCGTTTATTCATAGTGATATTAATGAACGTTACAATTTGAAGAAATAAATACGATTGCCATTTAGAAGATAACAAGCTTCGGGTTCGAGTCGGGCATTCGGATTCGGGTTTGGGGCAGATGTCACATTACAACTCATAAGAACACCTTACATCACCGTACAAAACCTTAAAACTCCATAATAAACCCAATGAATCCGTACGAGTCCTTTAAACATCGTACGACAACTTAAGACATCTTAAGGCTCTGTATGCCAAATTAGCCACATGAAAAGCACGTTAGTATAATTTAGAACGCCTTACAACTCCTAAGAACACTTTATATCACCGTACAAAACCTTAAAACTCCATAATAAACCCAATGAATCCATACGAGTCCTTTAAACATCGTACGACAACTTAAGACATCTTAAGGCTCTGTATGCCAAATTAGCAATATGAAAAGCAAGTTAGAATAATTTCGAACGCCTTAAAACTACTAAGAACACCTTACATCACCATTCGAAACCTTAAAACTCCATAATAAATCTAATGAAGTCGTACGAGTCCTTTAAACATCGTACGACAACTTAAGACATCTTAAGGCTCTGTATGCCAAATTAGCAACATGAAAAGCACGTTAGTATAATTTAGGACGCCTTACAACTCATAAGAACACTTTACATCACCGTACAAAACCTTAAAACTCCATAATAAACCCAATGAATCCGTACGAGTCCTTTAAACATCGTAAGACAACTTAAGACATCTTAAGGCTCTGTATGCCAAATTAGCCACATGAAAAGCACGTTAGTATAATTTAGAACGCCTTACAACTCCTAAGAACACCTTACATCACGGTACGAAACCTTAAAACTCCATAATAAATCTATTGTATTCGTACGAGTCGTTTGATCATCATACGACAACTTAGGACATCTTACGACTCTTTATGCCACATTAGCAACTCGAAAAGAACGTTAGTAAAATGCAAGACGCCTTACAACTCCTAAGGACACCTTACATTGCCGTACGAAACCTTAAAACTCCATAATAAACCTAATGAAGTCGTACGAGTCCTTTAAACATCGTACGACAACTTAAGACATCTTAAGGCTATGTATGCCAAATTAGCAATATAAAAAGCACGTTATAATAATTTCGAACGCCTTAAAACTCCTAAGAACACCTTACCTCACCATTCGAAACCTTAAAACTCCATAATAAACCTAATGAAGTCGTACGAGTCCTTTAAACATCGTACGACAACTTAAGACATCTTTAGGTTCTGTATGCCAAATTAGCAACATGAAAAGCACGTTAGTATAATTTAGGACGCCTTACAACTCATAAGAACACTTTACATCACCGTACAAAACCTTAAAACTCCATAATAAACCCAATGAATCCGTACGAGTCCTTTAAACATCGTAAGACAACTTAAGACATCTTAAGGCTCTGTATGCCAAATTAGCCACATGAAAAGCACGTTAGTATAATTTAGAACGCCTTACAACTCCTAAGAACACCTTACATCACCGTACGAAACCTTAAAACTCCATAATAAACCTATTGTATTCGTACGAGTCGTTTGATCATCATACGACAACTTAGGACATCTTACGACTCTTTATGCCACATTAGCAACTCGAAAAGAACGTTAGTAAAATGCAAGACGCCTTACAACTCCTAAGGACACCTTACATTGCCGTACGAAACCTTAAAACTCCATAATAAACCTAATGAAGTCGTACGAGTCCTTTAAACATCGTACGACAACTTAAGACATCTTAAGGCTCTGTATGCCAAATTAGCAACATGAAAAGCACGTTAGTATAATTTAGGACGCCTTACAACTCATAAGAACACCTTACATCACCGTACAAAACCTTAAAACTCCATAATAAACCCAATGAATCCGTACGAGTCCTTTAAACATCGTACGACAACTTAAGACATCTTAAGGCTCTGTATGCAAAATTTGCAACATGAAAAGCACGTTAGTATAATTTAGGACGCCTTACAACTCATAAGAACACCTTACATCACCGTACAAAACCTTAAAACTCCATAATAAACCCAATGAATCCGTACGAGTCGTTTAAACATCGTACGACAACTTAAGACATCTTAAGGCTCTGTATGCCAAATTAGCAATATGAAAAGCACGTTAGAATAATTTCGAACGCCTTAAAACTACTAAGAACACCTTACATCACCATTCGAAACCTTAAAACTCCATAATAAAGCTAATGAAGTCGTACGAGTCCTTTAAACATCGTACGACAACTTAAGACATCTTAAGGCTCTGTATGCCAAATTAGCAACATGAAAAGCACGTTAGTATAATTTAGGACCCCTTACAACTCATAAGAACACTTTACATCACCGTACAAAACCTTAAAACTCCATAATAAACCCAATGAATCCGTACGAGTCCTTTAAACATCGTAAGACAACTTAAGACATCTTAAGGCTCTGTATGCCAAATTAGCCACATGAAAAGCACGTTAGTATAATTTAGAACGCCTTACAACTCCTAAGAACACCTTACATCACCGTACGAAACCTTAAAACTCCATAATAAACCTATTGTATTCGTACGAGTCGTTTGATCATCATACGACAACTTAGGACATCTTACGACTCTTTATGCCACATTAGCAACTCGAAAAGAACGTTAGTAAAATGCAAGACGCCTTACAACTCCTAAGGACACCTTACATTGCCGTACGAAACCATAAAACTCCATAATAAACCTAATGAAGTCGTACGAGTCCTTTAAACATCGTACGACAACTTAAGACATCTTAAGGCTATGTATGCCAAATTAGCTACATGAAAAGCACGTTAGTATAATTTAGGACGCCTTACAACTCATAAGAACACCTTACATCACCGTACAAAACCTTAAAACTCCATAATAAACCCAATGAATCCATACGAGTCCTTTAAACATTGTACGACAACTTAAGACATCTTAAGGCTCTGTATGCCAAATTAGCCACATGAAAAGCACGTTAGTATAATTTAGAACGCCTTACAACTCCAAAGAACACATTACATCACCGTACGAAACCTTAAAACTCCATAATAAACCTATTGTATTCGTACCAGTCGTTTGATCATCGTACGGCAACTTAGGACATCTTACGACTCTTTATGCCACATTAGCAACTCGAAAAGAACGTTAGTATAATTTAGGACGCCACACAACTCATAAGAACACATTACATCACCGTAAAAAACTTTAAAACTCCATAATAAACCTAATGAATCCGTACGAGTCCTTTAAACATCGTATGACAACTTAAGACATCTTAAGGCTCTGTATGCCAAATTAGCCACATGAAAAGCACGTTAGTATAATTTAGAACGCCTTACAACTCCTAAGAACATCTTACATTACCGTACGAAACCTTAAAACTCCATAATAAACCTATTGTATTCGTACGAGTCGTTTGATCATCATACGACAACTTAGGACATCTTACGACTCTTTATGCCACATTAGCAACTCGAAAAGAACGTTAGTAAAATGCAAGACGCCTTACAACTCCTAATGACACCTTGTATTGCCGTACGAAACCTTAAAACACCATAATAAACCTAATGAAGTCGTATGAGTCCTTTAAACATCGTACGACAACTTAAGACATCTTAAGGCTCTGTATGCCAAATTAGCAACATGAAAAGCACGTTAGTATAATTTAGGACGCCTTACAACTCATAAGAACACCTTACATCACCGTACAAAACCTTAAAACTCCATAATAAACCCAATGAATCCGTACGAGTCCTTTAAACATCGTACGACAACTTAAGACATCTTAAGGCTCTGTATGCCAAATTAGCCACATGAAAAGCACGTTAGTATAATTTAGAACGCCTTACAACTCCTAAGAACACTTTACATCACCGTACAAAACCTTAAAACTCCATAATAAACCCAATGAATCCATACGAGTCCTTTAAACATCGTACGACAACATAAGACATCTTAAGGCTCTGTATGCCAAATTAGCAATATGAAAAGCACGTTAGAATAATTTCGAACGCCTTAAAACTACTAAGAACACCTTACATCACCATTCGAAACCTTAAAACTCCATAATAAATCTAATGAAGTCGTACGAGTCCTTTAAACATCGTACGACAACTTAAGACATCTTAAGGCTCTGTATGCCAAATTAGCAACATGAAAAGCACGTTAGTATAATTTAGGACGCCTTACAACTCATAAGAACACTTTACATCACCGTACAAAACCTTAAAACTCCATAATAAACCCAATGAATCCGTACGAGTCCTTTAAACATCGTAAGACAACTTAAGACATCGTAAGGCTCTGTATGCCAAATTAGCCACATGAAAAGCACGTTAGTATAATTTAGAACGCCTTACAACTCCTAAGAACACCTTACATCACCGTACGAAACCTTAAAACTCCATAATAAACCAATTGTATTCGTACGAGTCGTTTGATCATCATACGACAACTTAGGACATCTTACGACTCTTTATGCCACATTAGCAACTCGAAAAGAACGTTAGTAAAATGCAAGACGCCTTACAACTCCTAAGGACACCTTACATTGCCGTACGAAACCTTAAAACTCCATAATAAACCTAATGAAGTCGTACGAGTCCTTTAAACATCGTACGACAACTTAAGACATCTTAAGGCTATGTATGCCAAATTAGCTACATGAAAAGCACGTTAGTATAATTTAGGACGCCTTACAACTCATAAGAACCCTTTCATCACCGTACAAAACCTTAAAACTCCATAATAAACCCAATGAATCCATACGAGTCCTTTAAACATTGTACGACAACTTAAGACATCTTAAGGCTCTGTATGCCAAATTAGCCACATGAAAAGCACGTTAGTATAATTTAGAACGCCTTACAACTCCAAAGAACACATTACATCACCGTACGAAACCTTAAAACTCCATAATAAACCTATTGTATTCGTACCAGTCGTTTGATCATCGTACGGCAACTTAGGACATCTTACGACTCTTTATGCCACATTAGCAACTCGAAAAGAACGTTAGTATAATTTAGGACGCCACACAACTCATAAGAACACATTACATCACCGTAAAAAACTTTAAAACTCCATAATAAACCCAATGAATCCGTACGAGTCCTTTAAACATCGTATGACAACTTAAGACATCTTAAGGCTCTATATGCCAAATTAGCCACATGAAAAGCACGTTAGTATAATTTAGAACGCCTTACAACTCCTAAGAACATCTTACATTACCGTACGAAACCTTAAAACACCATAATAAACCTATTGTATTCGTACGAGTCGTTTGATCATCATACGATAACTTAGGACATCTTACGACTCTTTATGCCACATTAGCAACTCGAAAAGAACGTTAGTAAAATGCAAGACGCCTTACAACTCCTAAGGACACCTTGTATTGCCGTACGAAACCTTAAAACACCATAATAAACCTAATGAAGTCGTACGAGTCCTTTAAACATCGTACGACAATTTAAGACATCTTAAGGCTCTGTATGCCAAATTAGCAACATGAAAAGCACGTTAGTATAATTTAGGACGCCTTACAACTCATAAGAACACCTTACATCACCGTACAAAACCTTAAAACTCCATAATAAACCCAATGAATCCGTACGAGTCCTTTAAACATCGTACGACAACTTAAGACATCTTAAGGCTCTGTATGCCAAATTAGCCACATGAAAAGCACGTTAGTATAATTTAGAACGCCTTACAACTCCTAAGAACACTTTACATCACCGTACAAAACCTTAAAACTCCATAATAAACCCAATGAATCCATACGAGTCCTTTAAACATCGTACGACAACTTAAGACATCTTAAGGCTCTATATGCCAAATTAGCAATATGAAAAGCACGTTAGAATAATTTCGAACGCCTTAAAACTACTAAGAACACCTTACATCACCATTCGAAACCTTAAAACTCCATAATAAATCTAATGAAGTCGTACGAGTCCTTTAAACATCGTACGACAACTTAAGACATCTTAAGGCTCTGTATGCCAAATTAGCAACATGAAAAGCACGTTAGTATAATTTAGGACGCCTTACAACTCATAAGAACACTTTACATCACCGTACAAAACCTTAAAACTCCATAATAAACCCAATGAATCCGTACGAGTCCTTTAAACATCGTAAGACAACTTAAGACATCGTAAGGCTCTGTATGCCAAATTAGCCACATGAAAAGCACGTTAGTATAATTTAGAACGCCTTACAACTCCTAAGAACACCTTACATCACCGTACGAAACCTTAAAACTCCATAATAAACCTATTGTATTCGTACGAGTCGTTTGATCATCATACGACAACTTAGGACATCTTACGACTCTTTATGCCACATTAGCAACTCGAAAAGAACGTTAGTAAAATGCAAGACGCCTTACAACTCCTAAGGACACCTTACATTGCCGTACGAAACCTTAAAACTCCATAATAAACCTAATGAAATCGTACGAGTCCTTTAAACATCGTACGACAACTTAAGACATCTTAAGGCTATGTATGCCAAATTAGCAACATGAAAAGCACGTTAGTATAATTTAGGACGCCTTACAACTCATAAGAACACCTTACATCACCGTACAAAACCTTAAAACTCCATAATAAACCCAATGAATCCGTACGAGTCCTTTAAACATCGTACGACAACTTAAGACATCTTAAGAATCTGTATGCCAAATTAGCCACATGAAAAGCACGTTAGTATAATTTAGAACGCCTTACAACTCCTAAGAACATCTTACATTACCGTACGAAACCTTAAAACACCATAATAAACCTATTGTATTCGTACGAGTCGTTTGATCATCATACGACAACTTAGGACATCTTACGACTCTTTATGCCACATTAGCAACTCGAAAAGAACGTTAGTAAAATGCAAGACGCCTTACAACTCCTAAGGACACCTTGTATTGCCGTACGAAACCTTAAAACACCATAATAAACCTAATGAAGTCGTACGAGTCCTTTAAACATCGTACGACAATTTAAGACATCTTAAGGCTCTGTATGCCAAATTAGCAACATGAAAAGCACGTTAGTATAATTTAGGACGCCTTACAACTCATAAGAACACCTTACATCACCGTACAAAACCTTAAAACTCCATAATAAACCCAATGAATCCGTACGAGTCCTTTAAACATCGTACGACAACTTAAGACATCTTAAGGCTCTGTATGCCAAATTAGCCACATGAAAAGCACGTTAGTATAATTTAGAACGCCTTACAACTCCTAAGAACACTTTACATCACCGTACAAAACCTTAAAACTCCATAATAAACCCAATGAATCCATACGAGTCCTTTAAACATCGTACGACAACTTAAGACATCTTAAGACTCTGTATGCCAAATTAGCAATATGAAAAGCACGTTAGAATAATTTCGAACGCCTTAAAACTACTAAGAACACCTTACATCACCATTCGAAACCTTAAAACTCCATAATAAATCTAATGAAGTCGTACGAGTCCTTTAAACATCGTACGACAACTTAAGACATCTTAAGGCTCTGTATGCCAAATTAGCAACATGAAAAGCACGTTAGTATAATTCAGGACGCCTTACAACTCATAAGAACACTTTACATCACCGTACAAAACCTTAAAACTCCATAATAAACCCAATGAATCCGTACGAGTCCTTTAAACATCGTAAGACAACTTAAGACATCTTAAGGCTCTGTATGCCAAATTAGCCACATGAAAAGCACGTTAGTATAATTTAGAACGCCTTACAACTCCTAAGAACACCTTACATCACCGTATGAAACCTTAAAACTCCATAATAATCCTATTGTATTCGTACGAGTCGTTTGATCATCATACGACAACTTAGGACATCTTACGACTCTTTATGCCACATTAGCAACTCGAAAAGAACGTTAGTAAAATGCAAGACGCCTTACAACTCCTAAGGACACCTTGTATTGCCGTACGAAACCTTAAAACACCATAATAAACCTAATGAAGTCGTACGAGTCCTTTAAAAATCGTACGACAACTTAAGACATCTTAAGGCTCTGTATGCCAAATTAGCAACATGAAAAGCACGTTAGTATAATTTAGGACGCCTTACAACTCATAAGAACACCTTACATCACCGTACAAAACCTTAAAACTCCATAATAAACCCAATGAATCCGTACGAGTCCTTTAAACATCGTACGACAACTTAAGACATCTTAAGGCTCTGTATGCAAAATTTGCAACATGAAAAGCACGTTAGTATAATTTAGGACGCCTTACAACTCATAAGAACACCTTACATCACCGTACAAAACCTTAAAACTCCATAATAAACCCAATGAATCCGTACGAGTCCTTTAAACATCGTACGACAACTTAAGACATCTTAAGGCTCTGTATGCCAAATTAGCCACATGAAAAGCACGTTAGTATAATTTAGAACGCCTTACAACTCCTAAGAACACATTACATCACCGTACAAAACCTTAAAACTCCATAATAAACCCAATGAATCCGTACGAGTCCTTTAAACATCGTACGACAACTTAAGACATCTTAAGGCTCTGTATGCCAAATTAGCAATATGAAAAGCACGTTAGAATAATTTCGAACGCCTTAAAACTCCTAAGAACACCTTACATCACCATTCGAAACCTTAAAACTCCATAATAAACCTAATGAAGTCGTACGAGTCCTTTAAACATCGTAAGACAACTTAAGACATCTTAAGGCTCTGTATGCCAAATTAGCCACATGAAAAGCACGTTAGTATAATTTAGAACGCCTTACAACTCCTAAGAACACCTTACATCACCGTACGAAACCTTAAAACTCCATAATAAACCTATTGTATTCGTACGAGTCGTTTGATCATCATACGACAACTTAGGACATCTTACGACTCTTTATGCCACATTAGCAACTCGAAAAGAACGTTAGTAAAATGCAAGACGCCTTACAACTCCTAAGGACACCTTACATTGCCGTACGAAACCTTAAAACTCCATAATAAACCTAATGAAGTCGTACGAGTCCTTTAAACATCGTACGACAACTTAAGACATCTTAAGGCTCTGTATGCCAAATTAGCAACATGAAAAGCACGTTAGTATAATTTAGGACGCCTTACAACTCATAAGAACACCTTACATCACCGTACATAACCTTAAAACTCCATAATAAACCCAATGAATACGTACGAGTCCTTTAAACATCGTACGACAACTTAAGACATCTTAAGGCTCTGTATGCCAAATTAGCCACATGAAAAGCACGTTAGTATAATTTATAACGCCTTACAACTCCTAAGAACACATTACATTACCGTACAAAACCTTAAAACTCCATAATAAACCCAATGAATCCATACGAGTTCTTTAAACATGGTACGACAACTTATGACATCTTAAGGCTCTGTATGCCAAATTAGCAATATGAAAAGCACGTTAGAATAATTTCGAACGCCTTAAAACTCCTAAGAACACCTTACATCACCATTCGAAACCTTAAAACTCCATAATAAACCTAATGAAGTCGTACGAGTCCTTTAAACATCGTACGACAACTTAAGACATCTTAAGGCTCTGTATGCCAAATTAGCAACATGAAAAGCACGTTAGTATAGATTAGGACGCCTTACAACTCATAAGAACACTTTACATCACCGTACAAAACCTTAAAACTCCATAATAAACCCAATGAATCCGTACGAGTCCTTTAAACATCGTAAGACAACTTAAGACATCTTAAGGCTCTGTATGCCAAATTAGCCACATGAAAAGCACGTTAGTATAATTTAGAACGCCTTACAACTTCTAAGAACACCTTACATCACCGTACGAAACCTTAAAACTCCATAATAAACCTATTGTATTCGTACGAGTCGTTTGATCATCATACGACAACTTAGGACATCTTACGACTCTTTATGCCACATTAGCAACTCGAAAAGAACGTTAGTAAAATGCAAGACGCCTTACAACTCCTAAGGACACCTTACATTGCCGTACGAAACCTTAAAACTCCATAATAAACCTAATGAAGTCGTACGAGTCCTTTAAACATCGTACGACAACTTAAGACATCTTAAGGCTATGTATGCCAAATTAGCAACATGAAAAGCACGTTAGTATAATTTAGGACGCCTTACAACTCATAAGAACACCTTACATCACCGTACAAAACCTAAAAACTCCATAATAAACCCAATGAATCCATACGAGTCTTTTAAACATCGTACGACAACTTAAGACATCTTAAGGCTCTGTATGCCAAATTAGCCACATGAAAAGCACGTTAGTATAATTTAGAACGCCTTACAACTCCTAAGAACACATTACATCACCGTATGAAACCTTAAAACTCCATAATAAACCTATTGTATTCGTACCAGTCGTTTGATCATCGTACGACAACTTAGGACATCTTACTACTCTTTATGCCACATTAGCAACTCGAAAAGAACGTTAGTAAAATGCAAGACGCCTTACAACTCCTAAGAACACCTTACATTGCCGTACGAAACCTTAAAACTCCATAATAAACCTAATGAAGTCGTACGAGTCCTTTAAACATCGTACGACAACTTAAGACATCTTAAGGCTCTGTATGCCAAATTAGCAACATGAAAAGCACGTTAGTATAATTTAGGACGCCTTACAACTCATAAGAACACCTTACATCACCGTACAAAACCTTAAAACTCCATAATAAACCCAATGAATCCGTACGAGTCCTTTAAACATCGTACGACAACTTAAGACATCTTAAGGCTCTGTATGCAAAATTTGAAACATGAAAAGCACGTTAATATAATTTGGACGCCTTACAACTCATAAGAACACCTTACATCACCGTATAAAACCTTAAAACTCCCTAATAAACCCAATGAATCCGTACGAGTCCTTTAAACATCGTACGACAACTTAAGACATCTTAAGGCTCTGTATGCCAAATTAGCCACATGAAAAGCACGTTAGTATAATTTAGAACGCCTTGCAACTCCTAAGAACACATTACATCACCGTACAAAACCTTAAAACTCCATAATAAACCCAATGAATCCATACGAGTCCTTTAAACATCGTACGACAACTTATGACATCTTAAGGCTCTGTATGCCAAATTAGCAATATGAAAAGCACGTTAGAATAATTTCGAACGCCTAAAAACTCCTAAGAACACCTTACATCACCATTCGAAACCTTAAAACTCCATAATAAACCTAATGAAGTCGTACGAGTCCTTTAAACATCGTACGACAACTTAAGACATCTTAAGGCTCTGTATGCCAAATTAGCAACATGAAAAGCACGTTAGTATAATTTAGGACGCCTTACAACTCATAAGAACACTTTACATCACCGTACAAAACCTTAAAACTCAATAATAAACCCAATGAATCCGTACGAGTCCTTTAAACATCGTAAGACAACTTAAGACATCTTAAGGCTCTGTATGCCAAATTAGCCACATGAAAAGCACGTTAGTATAATTTAGAACGCCTTACAACTCCTAAGAACACCTTACATCACCGTACGAAACCTTAAAACTCCATAATAAACCTATTGTATTCGTACGAGTCGTTTGATCATCATACGACAACTTAGGACATCTTACGACTCTTTATGTCACATTAGCAACTCGAAAAGAACGTTAGTAAAATGCAAGATGCCTTACAACTCCTAAGGACACCTTACATTGCCGTACGAAACCTTAAAACTCCATAATAAACCTAATGAAGTCGTACGAGTCCTTTAAACATCGTACGACAACTTAAGACATCTTAAGGCTCTGTATGCCAAATTAGCAACATGAAAAGCACGTTCGTATAATTTAGGACGCCTTACAACTCATAAGAACACCTTACATTACCGTACAAAACCTTAAAACTCCATAATAAACCCAATGAATCCGTACGAGTCCTTTAAACATCGTACGACAACTTAAGACATCTTAAGGCTCTGTATGCAAAATTTGCAACATGAAAAGCACGTTAGTATAATTTAGGACGCCTTACAACTCATAAGAACACCTTACATCACCGTACAAAACCTTAAAACTCCATAATAAACCCAATGAATCCGTACGAGTCCTTTAAACATCGTACGACAACTTAAGACATCTTAAGGTTCTGTATGCCAAGTTAGCCACATGAAAAGCACGTTAGTATAATTTAGAACGCCTTACAACTCCTAAGAACACATTACATCACCGTACAAAACCTTAAAACTCCATAATAAACCCAATGAATCCATACGAGTCCTTTAAACATCGTACGACAACTTATGACATCTTAAGGCTCTGTATGCCAAATTAGCAATATGAAAAGCACGTTAGAATAATTTCTAACGCCTTAAAACTCCTAAGAACACCTTACATCACCATTCGAAACCTTAAAACTCCATAATAAACCTAATGAAGTCGTACGAGTCCTTTAAACATCGTACGACAACTTAAGACATCTTAAGGCTCTGTATGCCAAATTAGCAACATGAAAAGCACGTTAGTATAATTTAGGACGCCTTACAACTCATAAGAACACTTTACATCACCGTACAAAACCTTAAAACTCCATAATAAACCCAATGAATCCGTACGAGTCCTTTAAACATCGTAAGACAACTTAAGACATCTTAAGGCTCTGTATGCCAAATTAGCCACATGAAAAGCACGTTAGTATAATTTAGAACGCCTTACAATTCCTAAGAACACCTTACATCACCGTACGAAACCTTAAAACTCCATAATAAACCTATTGTATTCGTACGAGTCGTTTGATCATCATACGACAACTTAGGACATCTTACGACTCTTTATGCCACATTAGCAACTCGAAAAGAACGTTAGTAAAATGCAAGACACCTTACAACTCCTAAGGACACCTTACATTGCCGTACGAAACCTTAAAACTCCATAATAAACCTAATGAAGTCGTACGAGTCCTTTAAACATCGTACGACAACTTAAGACATCTTAAGGCTATGTATGCCAAATTAGCAACATGAAAAGCACGTTAGTATAATTTAGGACGCCTTACAACTCATAAGAACACCTTACATCACCGTACAAAACCTTAAAACTCCATAATAAACCCAATGAATCCATACGAGTCCTTTAAACATCGTACGACAACTTAAGACATCTTAAGGCTCTGTATGCCAAATTAGCCACATGAAAAGCACGTTAGTATAATTTAGAACGCCTTACAACTCCTAAGAACACATTACATCACCGAACGAAACCTTAAAACTCCATAATAAACCTATTGTATTCGTACCAGTCGTTTGATCATCGTACGGCAACTTAGGACATCTTACGACTCTTTATGCCACATTAGCAACTCGAAAAGAACGTTAGTAAAATGCAAGACGCCTTACAACTCCTAAGGACACCTTACATTGCCGTACGAAACCTTAAAACTCCATAATAAACCTAATGAAGTCGTACGAGTCCTTTAAACATCGTACGACAACTTAAGACATCTTAAGGCTCTGTATGCCAAATTAGCAACATGAAAAGCACGTTCGTATAATTTAGGACGCCTTACAACTCATAAGAACACCTTACATTACCGTACAAAACCTTAAAACTCCATAATAAACCCAATGAATCCGTACGAGTCCTTTAAACATCGTAAGACAACTTAAGACATCTTAAGGCTCTGTATGCCAAATTAGCCACATGAAAAGCACGTTAGTATAATTTAGAACGCCTTACAATTCCTAAGAACACCTTACATCACCGTACGAAACCTTAAAACTCCATAATAAACCTATTGTATTCGTACGAGTCGTTTGATCATCATACGACAACTTAGGACATCTTACGACTCTTTATGCCACATTAGCAACTCGAAAAGAACGTTAGTAAAATGCAAGACGCCTTACAACTCCTAAGGACACCTTACATTGCCGTACGAAACCTTAAAACTCCATAATAAACCTAATGAAGTCGTACGAGTCCTTTAAACATCGTACGACAACTTAAGACATCTTAAGGCTATGTATGCCAAATTAGCAACATGAAAAGCACGTTAGTATAATTTAGGACGCCTTACAACTCATAAGAACACCTTACATCACCGTACAAAACCTTAAAACTCCATAATAAACCCAATGAATCCATACGAGTCCTTTAAACATCGTACGACAACTTAAGACATCTTAAGGCTCTGTATGCCAAATTAGCCACATGAAAAGCACGTTAGTATAATTTAGAACGCCTTACAACTCCTAAGAACACATTACATCACCGAACGAAACCTTAAAACTCCATAATAAACCTATTGTATTCGTACCAGTCGTTTGATCATCGTACGGCAACTTAGGACATCTTACGACTCTTTATGCCACATTAGCAACTCGAAAAGAACGTTAGTAAAATGCAAGACGCCTTACAACTCCTAAGGACACCTTACATTGCCGTACGAAACCTTAAAACTCCATAATAAACCTAATGAAGTCGTACGAGTCCTTTAAACATCGTACGACAACTTAAGACATCTTAAGGCTCTGTATGCCAAATTAGCAACATGAAAAGCACGTTCGTATAATTTAGGACGCCTTACAACTCATAAGAACACCTTACATTACCGTACAAAACCTTAAAACTCCATAATAAACCCAATGAATCCGTACGAGTCCTTTAAACATCGTACGACAACTTAAGACATCTTAAGGCTCTGTATGCCAAATTAGCCACATGAAAAGCACGTTAGTATAATTTAGAACGCCTTACAACTCCTAAGAACACATTACATCACCGAACGAAACCTTAAAACTCCATAATAAACCTATTGTATTCGTACCAGTCGTTTGATCATCGTACGGCAACTTAGGACATCTTACGACTCTTTATGCCACATTAGCAACTCGAAAAGAACGTTAGTAAAATGCAAGACGCCTTACAACTCCTAAGGACACCTTACATTGCCGTACGAAACCTTAAAACTCCATAATAAACCTAATGAAGTCGTACGAGTCCTTTAAACATCGTACGACAACTTAAGACATCTTAAGGCTCTGTATGCCAAATTAGCAACATGAAAAGCACGTTCGTATAATTTAGGACGCCTTACAACTCATAAGAACACCTTACATTACCGTACAAAACCTTAAAACTCCATAATAAACCCAATGAATCCGTACGAGTCCTTTAAACATCGTACGACAACTTAAGACATCTTAAGGCTCTGTATGCAAAATTTGCAACATGAAAAGCACGTTAGTATAATTTAGGACGCCTTACAACTCATAAGAACACCTTACATCACCGTACAAAACCTTAAAACTCCATAATAAACCCAATGAATCCGTACGAGTCCTTTAAACATCGTACGACAACTTAAGACATCTTAAGGCTCTGTATGCCAAATTAGCAACATGAAAAGCACGTTCGTATAATTTAGGACGCCTTACAACTCATAAGAACACCTTACATTACCGTACAAAACCTTAAAACTCCATAATAAACCCAATGAATCCGTACGAGTCCTTTAAACATCGTACGACAACTTAAGACATCTTAAGGCTCTGTATGCAAAATTTGCAACATGAAAAGCACGTTAGTATAATTTAGGACGCCTTACAACTCATAAGAACACCTTACATCACCGTACAAAACCTTAAAACTCCATAATAAACCCAATGAATCCGTACGAGTCCTTTAAACATCGTACGACAACTTAAGACATCTTAAGGCTCTGTATGCAAAATTTGCAACATGAAAAGCACGTTAGTATAATTTAGGACGCCTTACAACTCATAAGAACACCTTACATCACCGTACAAAACCTTAAAACTCCATAATAAACCCAATGAATCCGTACGAGTCCTTTAAACATCGTACGACAACTTAAGACATCTTAAGGCTCTGTATGCCAAATTAGCAACATGAAAAGCACGTTCGTATAATTTAGGACGCCTTACAACTCATAAGAACACCTTACATTACCGTACAAAACCTTAAAACTCCATAATAAACCCAATGAATCCGTACGAGTCCTTTAAACATCGTACGACAACTTAAGACATCTTAAGGCTCTGTATGCAAAATTTGCAACATGAAAAGCACGTTAGTATAATTTAGGACGCCTTACAACTCATAAGAACACCTTACATCACCGTACAAAACCTTAAAACTCCATAATAAACCCAATGAATCCGTACGAGTCCTTTAAACATCGTACGACAACTTAAGACATCTTAAGGTTCTGTATGCCAAGTTAGCCACATGAAAAGCACGTTAGTATAATTTAGAACGCCTTACAACTCCTAAGAACACATTACATCACCGTACAAAACCTTAAAACTCCATAATAAACCCAATGAATCCATACGAGTCCTTTAAACATCGTACGACAACTTATGACATCTTAAGGCTCTGTATGCCAAATTAGCAATATGAAAAGCACGTTAGAATAATTTCTAACGCCTTAAAACTCCTAAGAACACCTTACATCACCATTCGAAACCTTAAAACTCCATAATAAACCTAATGAAGTCGTACGAGTCCTTTAAACATCGTACGACAACTTAAGACATCTTAAGGCTCTGTATGCCAAATTAGCAACATGAAAAGCACGTTAGTATAATTTAGGACGCCTTACAACTCATAAGAACACTTTACATCACCGTACAAAACCTTAAAACTCCATAATAAACCCAATGAATCCGTACGAGTCCTTTAAACATCGTAAGACAACTTAAGACATCTTAAGGCTCTGTATGCCAAATTAGCCACATGAAAAGCACGTTAGTATAATTTAGAACGCCTTACAATTCCTAAGAACACCTTACATCACCGTACGAAACCTTAAAACTCCATAATAAACCTATTGTATTCGTACGAGTCGTTTGATCATCATACGACAACTTAGGACATCTTACGACTCTTTATGCCACATTAGCAACTCGAAAAAAACGTTAGTAAAATGCAAGACGCCTTACAACTCCTAAGGACACCTTACATTGCCGTACGAAACCTTAAAACTCCATAATAAACCTAATGAAGTCGTACGAGTCCTTTAAACATCGTACGACAACTTAAGACATCTTAAGGCTATGTATGCCAAATTAGCAACATGAAAAGCACGTTAGTATAATTTAGGACGCCTTACAACTCATAAGAACACCTTACATCACCGTACAAAACCTTAAAACTCCATAATAAACCCAATGAATCCATACGAGTCCTTTAAACATCGTACGACAACTTAAGACATCTTAAGGCTCTGTATGCCAAATTAGCCACATGAAAAGCACGTTAGTATAATTTAGAACGCCTTACAACTCCTAAGAACACATTACATCACCGAACGAAACCTTAAAACTCCATAATAAACCTATTGTATTCGTACCAGTCGTTTGATCATCGTACGGCAACTTAGGACATCTTACGACTCTTTATGCCACATTAGCAACTCGAAAAGAACGTTAGTAAAATGCAAGACGCCTTACAACTCCTAAGGACACCTTACATTGCCGTACGAAACCTTAAAACTCCATAATAAACCTAATGAAGTCGTACGAGTCCTTTAAACATCGTACGACAACTTAAGACATCTTAAGGCTCTGTATGCCAAATTAGCAACATGAAAAGCACGTTCGTATAATTTAGGACGCCTTATAACTCATAAGAACACCTTACATTACCGTACAAAACCTTAAAACTCCATAATAAACCCAATGAATCCGTACGAGTCCTTTAAACATCGTACGACAACTTAAGACATCTTAAGGCTCTGTATGCAAAATTTGCAACATGAAAAGCACGTTAGTATAATTTAGGACACCTTACAACTCATAAGAACACCTTACATCACCGTACAAAACCTTAAAACTCCATAATAAACCCAATGAATCCGTACGAGTCCTTTAAACATCGTACGACAACTTAAGACATCTTAAGGTTCTGTATGCCAAGTTAGCCACATGAAAAGCACGTTAGTATAATTTAGAACGCCTTACAACTCCTAAGAACACATTACATCACCGTACAAAACCTTAAAACTCCATAATAAACCCAATGAATCCATACGAGTCCTTTAAACATCGTACGACAACTTATGACATCTTAAGGCTCTGTATGCCAAATTAGCAATATGAAAAGCACGTTAGAATAATTTCTAACGCCTTAAAACTCCTAAGAACACCTTACATCACCATTCGAAACCTTAAAACTCCATAATAAACCTAATGAAGTCGTACGAGTCCTTTAAACATCGTACGACAACTTAAGACATCTTAAGGCTCTGTATGCCAAATTAGCAACATGAAAAGCACGTTAGTATAATTTAGGACGCCTTACAACTCATAAGAACACTTTACATCACCGTACAAAACCTTAAAACTCCATAATAAACCCAATGAATCTGTACGAGTCCTTTAAACATCGTAAGACAACTTAAGACATCTTAAGGCTCTGTATGCCAAATTAGCCACATGAAAAGCACGTTAGTATAATTTAGAACGCCTTACAATTCCTAAAAACACCTTACATCACCGTACGAAACCTTAAAACTCCATAATAAACCTATTGTATTCGTACGAGTCGTTTGATCATCATACGACAACTTAGGACATCTTACGACTCTTTATGCCACATTAGCAACTCGAAAAGAACGTTAGTAAAATGCAAGACGCCTTACAACTCCTAAGGACACCTTACATTGCCGTACGAAACCTTAAAACTCCATAATAAACCTAATGAAGTCGTACGAGTCCTTTAAACATCGTACGACAACTTAAGACATCTTAAGGCTTTGTATGCCAAATTAGCAACATGAAAAGCACGTTAGTATAATTTAGGACGCCTTACAACTCATAAGAACACCTTACATCACCGTACAAAACCTTAAAACTCCATAATAAACCCAATGAATCCATACGAGTCCTTTAAACATCGTACGACAACTTAAGACATCTTAAGGCTCTATATGCCAAATTAGCCACATGAAAAGCACGTTAGTATAATTTAGAACGCCTTACAACTCCTAAGAACACATTACATCACCGTACGAAACCTTAAAACTCCATAATAAACCTATTGTATTCGTACCAGTCGTTTGATCATCGTACGGCAACTTAGGACATCTTACGACTCTTTATGCCACATTAGCAACTCGAAAAGAACGTTAGTATAATTTAGGACGCCTTACAACTCATAAGAACACCTTACATCACCGTACAAAACTTTAAAACTCCATAATAAACCCAATGAATCCGTACGAGTCCTTTAAACATCGTTTGACAACTTAAGACATCTTAAGGCTCTGTATGCCAAATTAGCCACATGAAAAGCACGTTAGTATAATTTAGAACGCCTTACAACTCCTAAGAACACCTTACATCACCGTACGAAACCTTAAAACTCCATAATAAACCTATTGTATTCGTACGAGTCGTTTGATCATCATAAGATAACTTAGGACATCTTACGACTCTTTATGCCACATTAGCAACTCGAAAAGAACGTTAGTAAAATGCAAGACGCCTTACAACTCCTAAGGACACCTTACATTGCCGTACGAAACCTTAAAACTCCATAATAAACCTAATGAAGTCGTACGAGTCCTTTAAACATCGTACGACAACTTAAGACATCTTAAGGCTATGTATGCCAAATTAGCAACATGAAAAGCACGTTAGTATAATTTAGGACGCCTTACAACTCATAAGAACACCTTACATCACCGTACAAAACCTTAAAACTCCATAATAAACCCAATGAATCCATACGAGTCCTTTAAACATCGTACGACAACTTAAGACATCTTAAGGCTCTGTATGCCAAATTAGCCACATGAAAAGCACGTTAGTATAATTTAGAACGCCTTACAACTCCTAAGAACACATTACATCACCGTACGAAACCTTAAAACTCCATAATAAACCTATTGTATTCGTACCAGTCGTTTGATCTTCGTACGACAACTTAGGACATCTTACGACTCTTTATGCCACATTAGCAACTCGAAAAGAACGTTAGTATAATTTAGGACGCCTTACAACTCATAAGAACACCTTACATCACCGTACAAAACTTTAAAACTCCATAATAAACCCAATGAATACGTACGAGTCCTTTAAACATCGTATGACAACTTAAGACATCTTAAGGCTCTGTATGCCAAATTAGCCACATGAAAAGCACGTTAGTATAATTTAGAACGCCTTACAACTCCTAAGAACACCTTACATCACCGTACGAAACCTTAAAACTCCATAATAAACCTATTGTATTCGTACGAGTCGTTTGATCATCATAAGACAACTTAGGACATCTTACGACTCTTTATGCCACATTAGCAACTCGAAAAGAACGTTAGTAAAATGCAAGACGCCTTACAACTCCTAAGGACACCTTACATTGCCGTACGAAAGCTTAAAACTCCATAATAAACCTAATGAAGTCGTACGAGTCCTTTAAACATCGTAAGACAACTTAAGACATCTTAAGGCTATGTATGCCAAATTAGCAACATGAAAAGCACGTTAGTATAATTTAGAACGCCTTACAACTCCTAAGAACACCTTACATCACCGTACGAAACCTTAAAACTCCATAATAAACCTATTGTATTCGTACGAGTCGTTTGATCATCATAAGACAACTTAGGACATCTTACGACTCTTTATGCCACATTAGCAACTCGAAAAGAACGTTAGTAAAATGCAAGACGCCTTACAACTCCTAAGGACACCTTACATTGCCCTACGAAACCTTAAAACTCCATAATAAACCTAATGAAGTCGTACGAGTCCTTTAAACATCGTACGACAACTTAAGACATCTTAAGGCTATGTATGCCAAATTAGCAACATGAAAAGCACGTTAGTATAATTTAGGACGCCTTACAACTCATAAGAACACCTTACATCACCGTACAAAACCTTAAAACTCCATAATAAACCCAATGAATCCATACGAGTCCTTTAAACATCGTACGACAACTTAAGACATCTTAAGGCTCTGTATGCCAAATTAGCCACATGAAAAGCACGTTAGTATAATTTAGAACGCCTTACAACTCCTAAGAACACCTTACATCACCGTACGAAACCTTAAAACTCCATAATAAACCTATTGTATTCGTACGAGTCGTTTGATCATCATAAGACAACTTAGGACATCTTACGACTCTTTATGCCACATTAGCAACTCGAAAAGAACGTTAGTAAAATGCAAGACGCCTTACAACTCCTAAGGACACCTTACATTGCCGTACGAAAGCTTAAAACTCAATAAAAAACCTAATGAAGTCGTACGAGTCCTTTAAACATCGTAAGACAACTTAAGACATCTTAAGGCTATGTATGCCAAATTAGCAACATGAAAAGCACGTTAGTATAATTTAGAACGCCTTACAACTCCTAAGAACACCTTACATCACCGTACGAAACCTTAAAACTCCATAATAAACCTATTGTATTCGTACGAGTCGTTTGATCATCATAAGACAACTTAGGACATCTTACGACTCTTTATGCCACATTAGCAACTCGAAAAGAACGTTAGTAAAATGCAAGACGCCTTACAACTCCTAAGGACACCTTACATTGCTGTACGAAACCTTAAAACTCCATAATAAACCTAATGAAGTCGTACGAGTCCTTTAAACATCGTACGACAACTTAAGACATCTTAAGGCTATGTATGCCAAATTAGCAACATGAAAAGCACGTTAGTATAATTTAGGACGCCTTACAACTCATAAGAACACCTTACATCACCGTACAAAACCTTAAAACTCCATAATAAACCCAATGAATCCATACGAGTCCTTTAAACATCGTACGACAACTTAAGACATCTTATGGCTCTGTATGCCAAATTAGCCACATGAAAAGCACGTTAGTATAATTTAGAACGCCTTACAACTCCTAAGAACACCTTACATCACCGTACGAAACCTTAAAACTCCATAATAAACCTATTGTATTCGTACGAGTCGTTTGATATTCATAAGACAACTTAGGACATCTTACGACTCTTTATGCCACATTAGCAACTCGAAAAGAACGTTAGTAAAATGCAAGACGCCTTACAACTCCTAAGGACACCTTACATTGCCGTACGAAAGCTTAAAACTCCATAATAAACCTAATGAAGTCGTACGAGTCCTTTAAACATCGTAAGACAACTTAAGACATCTTAAGGCTATGTATGCCAAATTAGCAACATGAAAAGCACGTTAGTATAATTTAGAACGCCTTACAACTCCTAAGAACACCTTACATCACCGTACGAAACCTTAAAACTCCATAATAAACCTATTGTATTCGTACGAGTCGTTTGATCATCATAAGACAACTTAGGACATCTTACGACTCTTTATGCCACATTAGCAACTCGAAAAGAACGTTAGTAAAATGCAAGACGCCTTACAACTCCTAACGACACCTTACATTGCCGTACGAAACCTTAAAACTCCATAATAAACCTAATGAAGTCGTACGAGTCCTTTAAACATCGTACGACAACTTAAGACATCTTAAGGCTATGTATGCCAAATTAGCAACATGAAAAGAACGTTAGTATAATTTAGGACGCCTTACAACTCATAAGAACACCTTACATCACCGTACAAAACCTTAAAACTCCATAATAAACCCAATGAATCCATACGAGTCCTTTAAACATCGTACGACAACTTAAGACATCTTAAGGCTCTGTATGCCAAATTAGCCACATGAAAAGCACGTTAGTATAATTTAGAACGCCTTACAACTCCTAAGAACACATTACATCACCGTACGAAACCTTAAAACTCCATAATAAACCTATTGTATTCGTACCAGTCGTTTGATCTTCGTACGGCAACTTAGGACATCTTACGACTCTTTATGCCACATTAGCAACTCGAAAAGAACGTTAGTATAATTTAGGACGCCTTACAACTCATAAGAACACCTTACATCACCGTACAAAACTTTAAAACTCCATAATAAACCCAATGAATCCGTACGAGTCCTTTAAACATCGTATGACAACTTAAGACATCTTAAGGCTCTGTATGCCAAATTAGCCACATGAAAAGCACGTTAGTATAATTTAGAACGCCTTACAACTCCTAAGAACACCTTACATCACCGTACGAAACCTTAAAACTCCATAATAAACCTATTGTATTCGTACGAGTCGTTTGATCATCATACGACAACTTAGGACATCTTACGACTCTTTATGCCACATTAGCAACTCGTAAAGAACGTTAGTAAAATGCAAGACGCCTTACAACTCCTAAGGACACCTTACATTGCCGTACGAAACCTTAAAACTCCATAATAAACCCAATGAATCCGTACGAGTCCTTTAAACATCGTATGACAACTTAAGACATCTTAAGGCTCTGTATGCCAAATTAGCCACATGAAAAGCACGTTAGTATAATTTAGAACGCCTTACAACTCCTAAGAACACATTACATCACCGTACGAAACCTTAAAACTCCATAATAAACCTATTGTATTCGTACGAGTCGTTTGATCATCATACGACAACTTAGGACATCTTACGACTCTTTATGCCACTTTAGCAACTCGAAAAGAACGTTAGTAAAATGCAAGACGCCTTACAACTCCTAAGGACACCTTAGATTGCCGTACGAAACCTTGAAATTCCATAATAAACCTAAGGAAGTCGTACGAGTCCTTTAAACATCGTACGACAACTTAAGACATCTTAAGGCTATGTATGCCAAATTAGCAACATGAAAAGCACGTTAGTATAATTTAGGACGCCTTACAACTCATAAGAACACCTTACATCACCGTACAAAACCTTAAAACTCCATAATAAACCCAATGAATCCATACGAATCCTTTAAACATCGTACGACAACTTAAGACATCTTAAGGCTCTGTATGCCAAATTAGCCACATGAAAAGCACGTTAGTATAATTTAGAACGCCTTACAACTCCTAAGAACACATTACATCACCGTACGAAACCTTAAAACTTCATAATAAACCTATTGTATTCGTACCAGTCGTTTGATCATCGTACGGCAACTTAGGACATCTTACGACTCTTTATGCCACATTAGCAACTCGAAAAGAACGTTAGTATAATTTAGGACGCCTTACAACTCATAAGAACACCTTACATCACCGTACAAAACCTTAAAACTCCATAATAAACCCAATGAATCCGTACGAGTCCTTTAAACATCGTATGACAACTTAAGACATCTTAAGGCTCTGTATGCCAAATTAGCCACATGAAAAGCACGTTAGTATAATTTAGAACGCCTTACAACTCCTAAGAACACATTACATCACCGTACGAAACCTTAAAACTCCATAATAAACCTATTGTATTCGTACGAGTCGTTTGATCATCATACGACAACTTAGGACATCTTACGACTCTTTATGCCACTTTAGCAACTCGAAAAGAACGTTAGTAAAATGCAAGACGCCTTACAACTCCTAAGGACACCTTAGATTGCCGTACGAAACCTTGAAATTCCATAATAAACCTAAGGAAGTCGTACGAGTCCTTTAAACATCGTACGACAACTTAAGACATCTTAAGGCTATGTATGCCAAATTAGCAACATGAAAAGCACGTTAGTATAATTTAGGACGCCTTACAACTCATAAGAACACCTTACATCACCGTACAAAACCTTAAAACTCCATAATAAACCCAATGAATCCATACGAATCCTTTAAACATCGTACGACAACTTAAGACATCTTAAGGCTCTGTATGCCAAATTAGCCACATGAAAAGCACGTTAGTATAATTTAGAACGCCTTACAACTCCTAAGAACACATTACATCACCGTACGAAACCTTAAAACTTCATAATAAACCTATTGTATTCGTACCAGTCGTTTGATCATCGTACGGCAACTTAGGACATCTTACGACTCTTTATGCCACATTAGCAACTCGAAAAGAACGTTAGTATAATTTAGGACGCCTTACAACTCATAAGAACACCTTACATCACCGTACAAAACCTTAAAACTCCATAATAAACCCAATGAATCCGTACGTGTCCTTTAAACATCGTATGACAACTTAAGACATCTTAAGGCTCTGTATGCCAAATTAGCCACATGAAAAGCACGTTAGTATAATTTAGAACGCCTTACAACTCCTAAGAACACATTACATCACCGTATGAAACCTTAAAACTCCATAATAAACCTATTGTATTCGTACCAGTCGTTTGATCATCGTATGACAACTTAGGACATCTTACTACTCTTTATGCCACATTAGCAACTCGAAAACAACGTTAGTATAATTTAGGACGCCTTACAACTCATAAGAACACCTTACATCACCGTACAAAACTTTAATACTCCATAATAAACCCAATGAATCCGTACGAGTCCTTTAAACATCGTATGACAACTTAAGACATCTTAAGGCTCTGTATGCCAAATTAGCCACATGAAAAGCACGTTAGTATAATTTAGAACGCCTTACAACTCCTAAGAACACATTACATCACCGTACGAAACCTTAAAACTCCATAATAAACCTATTGTATTCGTACGAGTCGTTTGATCATCATACGACAACTTAGGACATCTTACGACTCTTTATGCCACTTTAGCAACTCGAAAAGAACGTTAGTAAAATGCAAGACGCCTTACAACTCCTAAGGACACCTTAGATTGCCGTACGAAACCTTAAAATTCCATAATAAACCTAAGGAAGTCGTACGAGTCCTTTAAACATCGTACGACAACTTAAGACATCTTAAGGCTATGTATGCCAAATTAGCAACATGAAAAGCACGTTAGTATAATTTAGGACGCCTTACAACTCATAAGAACACCTTACATCACCGTACAAAACCTTAAAACTCCATAATAAACCCAATGAATCCATACGAGTCCTTTAAACATCGTACGACAACTTAAGACATCTTAAGGCTCTGTATGCCAAATTAGCCACATGAAAAGCACGTTAGTATAATTTAGAACGCCTTACAACTCCTAAGAACACATTACATCACCGTACGAAACCTTAAAACTTCATAATAAACCTATTGTATTCGTACCAGTCGTTTGATCATCGTACGGCAACTTAGGACATCTTACGACTCTTTATGCCACATTAGCAACTCGAAAAGAACGTTAGTATAATTTAGGACGCCTTACAACTCATAAGAACACCTTGCATCACCGTACAAAACCTTAAAACTCCATAATAAACCCAATGAATCCGTACGAGTCCTTTAAACATCGTATGACAACTTAAGACATCTTAAGGCTCTGTATGCCAAATTAGCCACATGAAAAGCACGTTAGTATAATTTAGAACGCCTTACAACTCCTAAGAACACCTTACATCACCGTACGAAACCTTAAAACTCCATAATAAACCTATTGTATTCATACGAGTCGTTTGATCATCGTACGACAACTTAGGACATCTTACGACTCTTTATGCCACCTTAACAACTCGAAAAGAACGTTAGTAAAATGCAAGACGCCTTACAACTCCTAAGGACACCTTACATTGCCGTACGAAACCTTAAAACTCCATAATAAACCTAATGAAGTCGTACGAGTCCTTTAAACATCTTACGACAACTTAAGACATCTTAAGGCTCTGTATGCCAAATTAGCAACATGAAAAGCACGTTAGTATAATTTAGGACGCCTTACAACTCATAAGAACACTTTACATCACCGTACAAAACCTTAAAACTCCATAATAAACCCAATGAATCCGTACGAGTCCTTTAAACATCGTAAGACAACTTAAGACATCTTAAGGCTTTGTATGCCAAATTAGCCACATGAAAAGCACGTTAGTATAATTTAGAACGCCTTACAACTCCTAAGAACACATTACATCACCGTACGAAACCTTAAAACTCCATAATAAACCTATTGTATTCGTACGAGTCGTTTGATCATCATACGACAACTTAGGACATCTTACGACTCTTTATGCCACTTTAGCAACTCGAAAAGAACGTTAGTAAAATGTAAGACGCCTTACAACTCCTAAGGACACCTTAGATTGCCGTACGAAACCTTAAAATTCCATAATAAACCTAAGGAAGTCGTACGAGTCCTTTAAACATCGTACGACAACTTAAGACATCTTAAGGCTATGTATGCCAAATTAGCAACATGAAAAGCACGTTAGTATAATTTAGGACGCCTTACAACTCATAAGAACACCTTACATCACCGTACAAAACCTTAAAACTCCATAATAAACCCAATGAATCCATACGAGTCCTTTAAACATCGTACGACAACTTAAGACATCTTAAGGCTCTGTATGCCAAATTAGCCACATGAAAAGCACGTTAGTATAATTTAGAACGCCTTACAACTCCTAAGAACACATTACATCACCGTACGAAACCTTAAAACTTCATAATAAACCTATTGTATTCGTACCAGTCGTTTGATCATCGTACGGCAACTTAGGACATCTTACGACTCTTTATGCCACATTAGCAACTCGAAAAGAACGTTAGTATAATTTAGGACGCCTTACAACTCATAAGAACACCTTGCATCACCGTACAAAACCTTAAAACTCCATAATAAACCCAATGAATCCGTACGAGTCCTTTAAACATCGTATGACAACTTAAGACATCTTAAGGCTCTGTATGCCAAATTAGCCACATGAAAAGCACGTTAGTATAATTTAGAACGCCTTACAACTCCTAAGAACACCTTACATCACCGTACGAAACCTTAAAACTCCATAATAAACCTATTGTATTCATACGAGTCGTTTGATCATCGTACGACAACTTAGGACATCTTACGACTCTTTATGCCACCTTAACAACTCGAAAAGAACGTTAGTAAAATGCAAGACGCCTTACAACTCCTAAGGACACCTTACATTGCCGTACGAAACCTTAAAACTCCATAATAAACCTAATGAAGTCGTACGAGTCCTTTAAACATCTTACGACAACTTAAGACATCTTAAGGCTCTGTATGCCAAATTAGCAACATTAAAAGCACGTTAGTATAATTTAGGACGCCTTACAACTCATAAGAACACTTTACATCACCGTACAAAACCTTAAAACTCCATAATAAACCCAATGAATCCGTACGAGTCCTTTAAACATCGTAAGACAACTTAAGACATCTTAAGGCTTTGTATGCCAAATTAGCCACATGAAAAGCACGTTAGTATAATTTAGAACGCCTTACAACTCCTAAGAACACCTTACATCACCGTACGAAACCTTAAAACTCCATAAAAAACCTATTGTATTCGTACAAGTCGTTTGATCATCATACGACAACTTAGGACATCTTACGACTCTTTATGCCACATTAGCAACTCGAAAAGAACGTTAGTAAAATGAAAGACGCCTTACAATTCCTAAGGACACCTTACATTGCCGTACGAAACCTTAAAACTCCATAATAAACCTAGTGAAGTCGTACGAGTCCTTTAAACATCTTACGACAACTTAAGACATCTTAAGGCTCTGTATGCCAAATTAGCAACATGAAAAGCACGTTAGTATAATTTAGAACGCCTTACAACTCCTAAGAACACATTACATCACCGTACGAAACCTTAAAACTTCATAATAAACCTATTGTATTCGTACCAGTCGTTTGATCATCGTACGGCAACTTAGGACATCTTACGACTCTTTATGCCACATTAGCAACTCGAAAAGAACGTTAGTATAATTTAGGACGCCTTACAACTCATAAGAACACCTTGCATCACCGTACAAAACCTTAAAACTCCATAATAAACCCAATGAATCCGTACGAGTCCTTTAAACATCGTATGACAACTTAAGACATCTTAAGGCTCTGTATGCCAAATTAGCCACATGAAAAGCACGTTAGTATAATTTAGAACGCCTTACAACTCCTAAGAACACCTTACATCACCGTACGAAACCTTAAAACTCCATAATAAACCTATTGTATTCATACGAGTCGTTTGATCATCGTACGACAACTTAGGACATCTTACGACTCTTTATGCCACCTTAACAACTCGAAAAGAACGTTAGTAAAATGCAAGACGCCTTACAACTCCTAAGGACACCTTACATTGCCGTACGAAACCTTAAAACTCCATAATAAACCTAATGAAGTCGTACGAGTCCTTTAAACATCTTACGACAACTTAAGACATCTTAAGGCTCTGTATGCCAAATTAGCAACATGAAAAGCACGTTAGTATAATTTAGGACGCCTTACAACTCATAAGAACACTTTACATCACCGTACAAAACCTTAAAACTCCATAATAAACCCAATGAATCCGTACGAGTCCTTTAAACATCGTAAGACAACTTAAGACATCTTAAGGCTTTGTATGCCAAATTAGCCACATGAAAAGCACGTTAGTATAATTTAGAACGCCTTACAACTCCTAAGAACACCTTACATCACCGTACGAAACCTTAAAACTCCATAAAAAACCTATTGTATTCGTACAAGTCGTTTGATCATCATACGACAACTTAGGACATCTTACGACTCTTTATGCCACATTAGCAACTCGAAAAGAACGTTAGTAAAATGAAAGACGCCTTACAACTCCTAAGGACACCTTACATTGCCGTACGAAACCTTAAAACTCCATAATAAACCTAGTGAAGTCGTACGAGTCCTTTAAACATCTTACGAAAACTTAAGACATCTTAAGGCTCTGTATGCCAAATTAGCAACATGAAAAGCACGTTAGTATAATTTAGAACGCCTTACAACTCCTAAGAACACATTACATCACCGTACGAAACCTTAAAACTTCATAATAAACCTATTGTATTCGTACCAGTCGTTTGATCATCGTACGGCAACTTAGGACATCTTACGACTCTTTATGCCACATTAGCAACTCGAAAAGAACGTTAGTATAATTTAGGACGCCTTACAACTCATAAGAACACCTTGCATCACCGTACAAAACCTTAAAACTCCATAATAAACCCAATGAATCCGTACGAGTCCTTTAAACATCGTATGACAACTTAAGACATCTTAAGGCTCTGTATGCCAAATTAGCCACATGAAAAGCACGTTAGTATAATTTAGAACGCCTTACAACTCCTAAGAACACCTTACATCACCGTACGAAACCTTAAAACTCCATAATAAACCTATTGTATTCATACGAGTCGTTTGATCATCGTACGACAACTTAGGACATCTTACGACTCTTTATGCCACCTTAACAACTCGAAAAGAACGTTAGTAAAATGCAAGACGCCTTACAACTCCTAAGGATACCTTACATTGCCGTACGAAACCTTAAAACTCCATAATAAACCTAATGAAGTCGTACGAGTCCTTTAAACATCTTACGACAACTTAAGACATCTTAAGGCTCTGTATGCCAAATTAGCAACATGAAAAGCACGTTAGTATAATTTAAGACGCCTTACAACTCATAAGAACACTTTACATCACCGTACAAAACCTTAAAACTCCATAATAAACCCAATGAATCCGTACGAGTCCTTTAAACATCGTTAGACAACTTAAGACATCTTAAGGCTTTGTATGCCAAATTAGCCACATGAAAAGCACGTTAGTATAATTTAGAACGCCTTACAACTCCTAAGAACACCTTACATCACCGTACGAAACCTTAAAACTCCATAAAAAACCTATTGTATTCGTACAAGTCGTTTGATCATCATACGACAACTTAGGACATCTTACGACTCTTTATGCCACATTAGCAACTCGAAAAGAACGTTAGTAAAATGAAAGACGCCTTATAACTCCTAAGGACACCTTACATTGCCGTACGAAACCTTAAAACTCCATAATAAACCTAGTGAAGTCGTACGAGTCCTTTAAACATCGTACGACAACTTAAGACATCTTAAGGCTCTGTATGCCAAATTAGCAACATGAAAAGCACGTTAGTATAATTTAGGACGCCTTACAACTCATAAGAACACCTTACATCACCGTACAAAACCTTAAAACTCCATAATAAACCCAATGAATCCATACGAGTCCTTTAAACATCGTACGACAACATAAGACATCTTAAGGCTTTGTATGCCAAATTAGCCACATGAAAAGCACGTTAGTATAATTTAGAACGCCTTACAACTCCTAAGAACACCTTACATCACCGTACGAAACCTTAAAACTCCATAAAAAACCTATTGTATTCGTACAAGTCGTTTGATCATCATACGACAACTTAGGACATCTTACGACTCTTTATGCCACATTAGCAACTCGAAAAGAACGTTAGTAAAATGAAAGACGCCTTACAACTCCTAAGGACACCTTACATTGCCGTACGAAACCTTAAAACTCCATAATAAACCTAGTGAAGTCGTACGAGTCCTTTAAACATCGTACGACAACTTAAGACATCTTAAGGCTCTGTATGCCAAATTAGCAACATGAAAAGCACGTTAGTATAATTTAGGACGCCTTACAACTCATAAGAACACTTTACATCACCGTACAAAACCTTAAAACTCCATAATAAACCCAATGAATCCGTACGAGTCCTTTAAACATCGTAAGACAACTTAAGACATCTTAAGGCTCTGTATGCCAAATTAGCAACATGAAAAGCACGTTAGTATAATTTAGGACGCCTTACAACTCATAAGAACACCTTACATCACCGTACAAAACCTTAAAACTCCATAATAAACCCAATGAATCCATACGAGTCCTTTAAACATCGTACGACAACATAAGACATCTTAAGGCTCTGTATGCCAAATTAGCCACATGAAAAGCACGTTAGTATAATTTAGAACGCCTTACAACTCCTAAGAACACATTACATCACCGTACGAAACCTTAAAACTCCATAATAAACCTATTGTGTTCATACGAGTCGTTTGATCATCGTACGACAACTTAGGACATCTTAAGACTCTTTATGCCACCTTAACAACTCGAAAAGAACGTTAGTAAAATGCAAGACGCCTTACAACTCCTAAGGACACCTTACATTGCCGTACGAAACCTTAAAACTCCATAATAAACCTAATGAAGTCGTACGAGTCCTTTAAACATCTTACGACAACTTAAGACATCTTAAGGCTCTGTATGCCAAATTAGCAACATGAAAAGCACGTTAGTATAATTTAGGACGCCTTACAACTCATAAGAACACTTTACATCACCGTACAAAACCTTAAAACTCCATAATAAACCCAATGAATCCGTACGAGTCCTTTAAACATCGTAAGACAACTTAAGACATCTTAAGGCTTTGTATGCCAAATTAGCCACATGAAAAGCACGTTAGTATAATTTAGAACGCCTTACAACTCCTAAGAACACCTTACATCACCGTACGAAACCTTAAAACTCCATAAAAAACCTATTGTATTCGTACAAGTCGTTTGATCATCTTACGACAACTTAGGACATCTTACGACTCTTTATGCCACATTAGCAACTCGAAAAGAACGTTAGTAAAATGAAAGACGCCTTACAACTCCTAAGGACACCTTACATTGCCGTACGAAACCTTAAAACTCCATAATAAACCTAGTGAAGTCGTATGAGTCCTTTAAACATCGTACGACAACTTAAGACATCTTAAGGCTCTGTATGCCAAATTAGCAACATGAAAAGCACGTTAGTATAATTTAGGACGCCTTACAACTCATAAGAACACCTTACATCACCGTACAAAACCTTAAAACTCCATAATAAACCCAATGAATCCATACGAGTCCTTTAAACATCGTACGACAACATAAGACATCTTAAGGCTTTGTATGCCAAATTAGCCACATGAAAAGCACGTTAGTATAATTTAGAACGCCTTACAACTCCTAAGAACACCTTACATCACCGTACGAAACCTTAAAACTCCATAAAAAACCTATTGTATTCGTACAAGTCGTTTGATCATCATACGACAACGTAGGACATCTTACGACTCTTTATGCCCCATTAGCAACTCGAAAAGAACGTTAGTAAAATGAAAGACGCCTTACAACTCCTAAGGACACCTTACATTGCCGTACGAAACCTTAAAACTCCATAATAAACCTAGTGAAGTCGTACGAGTCCTTTAAACATCGTACGACAACTTAAGACATCTTAAGGCTCTGTATGCCAAATTAGCAACATGAAAAGCACGTTAGTATAATTTAGGACGCCTTACAACTCATAAGAACACTTTACATCACCGTACAAAACCTTAAAACTCCATAATAAACCCAATGAATCCGTACGAGTCCTTTAAACATCGTAAGACAACTTAAGACATCTTAAGGCTCTGTATGCCAAATTAGCAACATGAAAAGCACGTTAGTATAATTTAGGACGCCTTACAACTCATAAGAACACCTTACATCACCGTACAAAACCTTAAAACTCCATAATAAACCCAATGAATCCATACGAGTCCTTTAAACATCGTACGACAACATAAGACATCTTAAGGCTCTGTATGCCAAATTAGCCACATGAAAAGCACGTTAGTATAATTTAGAACGCCTTACAACTCCTAAGAACACATTACATCACCGTACGAAACCTTAAAACTCCATAATAAACCTATTGTATTCATAAGAGTCGTTTGATCATCGTACGACAACTTAGGACATCTTACGACTCTTTATGCCCCATTAGCAACTCGAAAAGAACGTTAGTAAAATGAAAGACGCCTTACAACTCCTAAGGACACCTTACATTGCCGTACGAAACCTTAAAACTCCATAATAAACCTAGTGAAGTCGTACGAGTCCTTTAAACATCGTACGACAACTTAAGACATCTTAAGGCTCTGTATGCCAAATTAGCAACATGAAAAGCACGTTAGTATAATTTAGGACGCCTTACAACTCATAAGAACACCTTACATCACCGTACAAAACCTTAAAACTCCATAATAAACCCAATGAATCCATACGAGTCTTTTAAACATCGTAAGACAACTTAAGACATCTTAAGGCTCTGTATGCCAAATTAGCCACATGAAAAGCACGTTAGTATAATTTAGAACGCCTTACAACTCCTAAGGACACCTTAGATTGCCGTACGAAACCTTAAAACTCCATAATAAACCTAATGAAGTCGTACGAGTCCTTTAAACATCGTACGACAACTTAAGACATCTTAAGGCTATGTATGCCAAATTAGCAACATGAAAAGCACGTTAGTATAATTTAGGACGCCTTACAACTCATAAGAACACCTTACATCACCGTACAAAACCTTAAAACTCCATAATAAACCCAATGAATCCATACGAGTCCTTTAAACATCGTACGAAAACTTAAGTCATCTTAAGGCTCTGTATGCCAAATTAGCCACATGAAAAGCACGTTAGTATAATTTAGAACGCCTTACAACTTCTAAGAACACATTACATCACCGTACGAAACCTTAAAACTCCATAATAAACCTATTGTATTCATAAGAGTCGTTTGATCATCGTACGACAACTTAGGACATCTTACGACTCTTTATGCCCCATTAGCAACTCGAAAAGAACGTTAGTAAAATGAAAGACGCCTTACAACTCCTAAGGACACCTTACATTGCCGTACGAAACCTTAAAACTCCATAATAAACCTAGTGAAGTCGTACGAGTCCTTTAAACATCGTAATACAACTTAAGACATCTTAAGGCTCTGTATGCCAAATTAGCAACATGAAAAGCACGTTAGTATAATTTAGGACGCCTTACAACTCATAAGAACACCTTACATCACCGTACAAAACCTTAAAACTCCATAATAAACCCAATGAATCCATACGAGTCTTTTAAACATCGTAAGACAACTTAAGACATCTTAAGGCTCTGTATGCCAAATTAGCCACATGAAAAGCACGTTAGTATAATTTAGAACGCCTTACAACTCCTAAGGACACCTTAGATTTCCGTACGAAACCTTAAAACTCCATAATAAACCTAATGAAGTCGTACGAGTCCTTTAAACATCGTACGACAACTTAAGACATCTTAAGGCTATGTATGCCAAATTAGCAACATGAAAAGCACGTTAGTATAATTTAGGACGCCTTACAACTCATAAGAACACCTTACATCACCGTACAAAACCTTAAAACTCCATAATAAACCCAATGAATCCATACGAGTCCTTTAAACATCGTACGACAACTTAAGTCATCTTAAGGCTCTGTATGCCAAATTAGCCACATGAAAAGCACGTTAGTATAATTTAGAACGCCTTACAACTCCTAAGAACACATTACATCACCTTACGAAACCTTAAAACTCCTTAATAAACCTATTGTATTCGTACCAGTCGTTTGATCATCGTACGGCAACTTAGGACATCTTACGACTCTTTATGCCACATTAGCAACTCGAAAAGAACGTTAGTATAATTTAGGACGCCTTACAACTCATAAGAACACCTTACATCACCGTACAAAACCTTAAAACTCCATAATAAACCCAATGAATCCGTACGAGTCCTTTAAACATCGTATGACAACTTAAGACATCTTAAGGCTCTGTGTGCCAAATTAGCCACATGAAAAGCACGTTAGTATAATTTAGAACGCCTTACAACTCCTAAGAACACCTTACATCACCGTACGAAACCTTAAAACTCCATAATAAACCTATTGTATTCATACGAGTCGTTTGATCATCGTACGACAACTTAGGACATCTTACGACTCTTTATGCCACCTTAACAACTCGAAAAGAACGTTAGTAAAATGCAAGACGCCTTACAACTCCTAAGGACACCTTACATTGCCGTACGAAACCTTAAAACTCCATAATAAACCTAATGAAGTCGTACGAGTCCTTTAAACATCTTACGACAACTTAAGACATCTTAAGGCTCTGTATGCCAAATTAGCAACATGAAAAGCACGTTAGTATAATTTAGGACGCCTTACAACTCATAAGAACACTTTACATCACCGTACAAAACCTTAAAACTCCATAATAAACCCAATGAATCCGTACGAGTCCTTTAAACATCGTAAGACAACTTAAGACATCTTAAGGCTTTGTATGCCAAATTAGCCACATGAAAAGCACGTTAGTATAATTTAGAACGCCTTACAACTCCTAAGAACACCTTACATCACCGTACGAAACCTTAAAACTCCATAAAAAACCTATTGTATTCGTACAAGTCGTTTGATCATCATACGACAACTTAGGACATCTTACGACTCTTTATGCCACATTAGCAACTCGAAAAGAACGTTAGTAAAATGAAAGACGCCTTACAACTCCTAAGGACACCTTACATTGCCGTACGAAACCTTAAAACTCCATAATAAACCTAGTGAAGTCGTACGAGTCCTTTAAACATCGTACGACAACTTAAGACATCTTAAGGCTCTGTATGCCAAATTAGCAACATGAAAAGCACGTTAGTATAATTTAGGACGCCTTACAACTCATAAGAACACCTTACATCACCGTACAAAACCTTAAAACTCCATAATAAACCCAATGAATCCATACGAGTCCTTTAAACATCGTACGACAACATAAGACATCTTAAGGCTTTGTATGCCAAATTAGCCACATGAAAAGCACGTTAGTATAATTTAGAACGCCTTACAACTCCTAAGAACACCTTACATCACCGTACGAAACCTTAAAACTCCATAAAAAACCTATTGTATTCGTACAAGTCGTTTGATCATCATACGACAACTTAGGACATCTTACGACTCTTTATGCCACATTAGCAACTCGAAAAGAACGTTAGTAAAATGAAAGACGCCTTACAACTCCTAAGGACACCTTACATTGCCGTACGAAACCTTAAAACTCCATAATAAACCAAGTGAAGTCGTACGAGTCCTTTAAACATCGTACGACAACTTAAGACATCTTAAGGCTCTGTATGCCAAATTAGCAACATGAAAAGCACGTTAGTATAATTTAGGACGCCTTACAACTCATAAGAACACTTTACATCACCGTACAAAACCTTAAAACTCCATAATAAACCCAATGAATCCGTACGAGTCCTTTAAACATCGTAAGACAACTTAAGACATCTTAAGGGTCTGTATGCCAAATTAGCAACATGAAAAGCACGTTAGTATAATTTAGGACGCCTTACAACTCATAAGAACACCTTACATCACCGTACAAAACCTTAAAACTCCATAATAAACCCAATGAATCCATACGAGTCCTTTAAACATCGTACGACAACATAAGACATCTTAAGGCTCTGTATGCCAAATTAGCCACATGAAAAGCACGTTAGTATAATTTAGAACGCCTTACAACTCCTAAGAACACATTACATCACCGTACGAAACATTAAAACTCCATAATAAACCTATTGTATTCATAAGAGTCGTTTGATCATCGTACGACAACTTAGGACATCTTACGACTCTTTATGCCACATTAGCAACTCGAAAAGAACGTTAGTAAAATGAAAGACGCCTTACAACTCCTAAGGACACCTTACATTGCCGTACGAAACCTTAAAACTCCATAATAAACCTAGTGAAGTCGTACGAGTCCTTTAAACATCGTACGACAACTTAAGACATCTTAAGGCTCTGTATGCCAAATTAGCAACATGAAAAGCACGTTAGTATAATTTAGGACGCCTTACAACTCATAAGAACACCTTACATCACCGTACAAAACCTTAAAACTCCATAATAAACCCAATGAATCCATACGAGTCCTTTAAACATCGTACGACAACATAAGACATCTTAAGGCTTTGTATGCCAAATTAGCCACATGAAAAGCACGTTAGTATAATTTAGAACGCCTTACAACTCCTAAGAACACCTTACATCACCGTACGAAACCTTAAAACTCCATAATAAACCTATTGTATTCGTACGAGTCGTTTGATCATCATACGACAACTTAGGACATCTTACGACTCTTTATGCCACATTAGCAACTCGAAAAGAACGTTAGTAAAATGCAAGACGCCTTACAACTCCTAAGGACACCTTACATTGCCGTACGAAAGCTTAAAACTCCATAATAAACCTAATGAAGTCGTACGAGTCCTTTAAACATCGTAAGACAACTTAAGACATCTTAAGGCTATGTATGCCAAATTAGCAACATGAAAAGCACGTTAGTATAATTTAGGACGCCTTACAACTCATAAGAACACCTTACATCACCGTACAAAACCTTAAAACTCCATAATAAACCCAATGAATCCATACGAGTCCTTTAAACATCGTACGACAACTTAAGACATCTTAAGGCTCTGTATGCCAAATTAGCCACATGAAAAGCACATTAGTATAATTTAGAACGCCTTACAACTCCTAAGAACACATTACATCACCGTACGAAACCTTAAAACTCCATAATAAACCTATTGTATTCGTACCAGTCGTTTGATCATCGTACGGCAACTTAGGACATCTTACGACTCTTTATGCCACATTAGCAACTCGAAAAGAACGTTAGTATAATTTAGGACGCCTTACAACTCATAACAACACCTTACATCACCGTACAAAACTTTAAAACTCCATAATAAACCCAATGAATCCGTACGAGTCCTTTAAACATCGTATGACAACTTAAGACATCTTAAGGCTCTGTATGCCAAATTAGCCACATGAAAAGCACGTTAGTATAATTTAGAACGCCTTACAACTCCTAAGAACACCTTACATCACCGTACGAAACCTTAAAACTCCATAATAAACCTATTGTATTCGTACGAGTCGTTTGATCATCATACGACAACTTAGGACATCTTACGACTCTTTATGCCACATTAGCAACTCGAAAAGAACGTTAGTAAAATGCAAGACGCCTTACAATTCCTAAGGACACCTTACATTGCCGTACGAAACCTTAAAACTCCATAATAAACCTAATGAAGTCGTACGAGTCCTTTAAACATCGTACGACAACTTAAGACATCTTAAGGCTATGTATGCCAAATTAGCAACATGAAAAGCACGTTAGTATAATTTAGGACGCCTTACAACTCATAAGAACACCTTACATCACCGTACAAAACCTTAAAACTCCATAATAAACCCAATGAATCCATACGTGTCCTTTAAACATCGTACGACAACTTAAGACATCTTAAGGCTCTGTATGCCAAATTAGCCACATGAAAAGCACGTTAGTATAATTTAGAACGCCTTACAACTCCTAAGAACACATTACATCACCGTACGAAACCTTAAAACTCCATAATAAACCTATTGTATTCGTACCAGTCGTTTGATCATCGTACGGCAACTTAGGACATCTTACGACTCTTTATGCCACATTAGCAACTCGAAAAGAACGTTAGTATAATTTAGGACGCCTTACAACTCATAAGAACACCTTACATCACCGTACAAAACCTTAAAACTCCATAATAAACCCAATGAATCCATACGAGTCCTTTAAACATCGTACGACAACATAAGACATCTTAAGGCTTTGTATGCCAAATTAGCCACATGAAAAGCACGTTAGTATAATTTAGAACGCCTTACAACTCCTAAGAACACCTTACATCACCGTACGAAACCTTAAAACTCCATAAAAAACCTATTGTATTCGTACAAGTCGTTTGATCATCATACGACAACTTAGGACATCTTACGACTCTTTATGCCACATTAGCAACTCGAAAAGAACGTTAGTAAAATGAAAGACGCCTTACAACTCCTAAGGACACCTTACATTGCCGTACGAAACCTTAAAACTCCATAATAAACCAAGTGAAGTCGTACGAGTCCTTTAAACATCGTACGACAACTTAAGACATCTTAAGGCTCTGTATGCCAAATTAGCAACATGAAAAGCACGTTAGTATAATTTAGGACGCCTTACAACTCATAAGAACACTTTACATCACCGTACAAAACCTTAAAACTCCATAATAAACCCAATGAATCCGTACGAGTCCTTTAAACATCGTAAGACAACTTAAGACATCTTAAGGGTCTGTATGCCAAATTAGCAACATGAAAAGCACGTTAGTATAATTTAGGACGCCTTACAACTCATAAGAACACCTTACATCACCGTACAAAACCTTAAAACTCCATAATAAACCCAATGAATCCATACGAGTCCTTTAAACATCGTACGACAACATAAGACATCTTAAGGCTCTGTATGCCAAATTAGCCACATGAAAAGCACGTTAGTATAATTTAGAACGCCTTACAACTCCTAAGAACACATTACATCACCGTACGAAACATTAAAACTCCATAATAAACCTATTGTATTCATAAGAGTCGTTTGATCATCGTACGACAACTTAGGACATCTTACGACTCTTTATGCCACATTAGCAACTCGAAAAGAACGTTAGTAAAATGAAAGACGCCTTACAACTCCTAAGGACACCTTACATTGCCGTACGAAACCTTAAAACTCCATAATAAACCTAGTGAAGTCGTACGAGTCCTTTAAACATCGTACGACAACTTAAGACATCTTAAGGCTCTGTATGCCAAATTAGCAACATGAAAAGCACGTTAGTATAATTTAGGACGCCTTACAACTCATAAGAACACCTTACATCACCGTACAAAACCTTAAAACTCCATAATAAACCCAATGAATCCATACGAGTCCTTTAAACATCGTACGACAACATAAGACATCTTAAGGCTTTGTATGCCAAATTAGCCACATGAAAAGCACGTTAGTATAATTTAGAACGCCTTACAACTCCTAAGAACACCTTACATCACCGTACGAAACCTTAAAACTCCATAATAAACCTATTGTATTCGTACGAGTCGTTTGATCATCATACGACAACTTAGGACATCTTACGACTCTTTATGCCACATTAGCAACTCGAAAAGAACGTTAGTAAAATGCAAGACGCCTTACAACTCCTAAGGACACCTTACATTGCCGTACGAAAGCTTAAAACTCCATAATAAACCTAATGAAGTCGTACGAGTCCTTTAAACATCGTAAGACAACTTAAGACATCTTAAGGCTATGTATGCCAAATTAGCAACATGAAAAGCACGTTAGTATAATTTAGGACGCCTTACAACTCATAAGAACACCTTACATCACCGTACAAAACCTTAAAACTCCATAATAAACCCAATGAATCCATACGAGTCCTTTAAACATCGTACGACAACTTAAGACATCTTAAGGCTCTGTATGCCAAATTAGCCACATGAAAAGCACATTAGTATAATTTAGAACGCCTTACAACTCCTAAGAACACATTACATCACCGTACGAAACCTTAAAACTCCATAATAAACCTATTGTATTCGTACCAGTCGTTTGATCATCGTACGGCAACTTAGGACATCTTACGACTCTTTATGCCACATTAGCAACTCGAAAAGAACGTTAGTATAATTTAGGACGCCTTACAACTCATAACAACACCTTACATCACCGTACAAAACTTTAAAACTCCATAATAAACCCAATGAATCCGTACGAGTCCTTTAAACATCGTATGACAACTTAAGACATCTTAAGGCTCTGTATGCCAAATTAGCCACATGAAAAGCACGTTAGTATAATTTAGAACGCCTTACAACTCCTAAGAACACCTTACATCACCGTACGAAACCTTAAAACTCCATAATAAACCTATTGTATTCGTACGAGTCGTTTGATCATCATACGACAACTTAGGACATCTTACGACTCTTTATGCCACATTAGCAACTCGAAAAGAACGTTAGTAAAATGCAAGACGCCTTACAATTCCTAAGGACACCTTACATTGCCGTACGAAACCTTAAAACTCCATAATAAACCTAATGAAGTCGTACGAGTCCTTTAAACATCGTACGACAACTTAAGACATCTTAAGGCTATGTATGCCAAATTAGCAACATGAAAAGCACGTTAGTATAATTTAGGACGCCTTACAACTCATAAGAACACCTTACATCACCGTACAAAACCTTAAAACTCCATAATAAACCCAATGAATCCATACGTGTCCTTTAAACATCGTACGACAACTTAAGACATCTTAAGGCTCTGTATGCCAAATTAGCCACATGAAAAGCACGTTAGTATAATTTAGAACGCCTTACAACTCCTAAGAACACATTACATCACCGTACGAAACCTTAAAACTCCATAATAAACCTATTGTATTCGTACCAGTCGTTTGATCATCGTACGGCAACTTAGGACATCTTACGACTCTTTATGCCACATTAGCAACTCGAAAAGAACGTTAGTATAATTTAGGACGCCTTACAACTCATAAGAACACCTTACATCACCGTACAAAACTTTAAAACTCCATAATAAACCCAATGAATCCGTACGAGTCCTTTAAACATCGTATGACAACTTAAGACATCTTAAGGCTCTGTATGCCAAATTAGCCACATGAAAAGCACGTTAGTATAATTTAGAACGCCTTACAACTCCTAAGAACACCTTACATCACCGTACGAAACCTTAAAACTCCATAATAAACCTATTGTATTCGTACGAGTCGTTTGATCATCATACGACAACTTAGGACATCTTACGACACTTTATGCCACTTTAGCAACTCGAAAAGAACGTTAGTAAAATGCAAGACGCCTTACAACTCCTAAGGACACCTTAGATTGCCGTACGAAACCTTAAAATTCCATAATAAACCTAAGGAAGTCGTACGAGTCCTTTAAACATCGTACGACAACTTAAGACATCTTAAGGCTATGTATGCCAAATTAGCAACATGAAAAGCACGTTAGTATAATTTAGGACGCCTTACAACTCATAAGAACACCTTACATCACCGTACAAAACCTTAAAACTCCATAATAAACCCAATGAATCCATACGAGTCCTTTAAACATCGTACGACAACTTAAGACATCTTAAGGCTCTGTATGCCAAATTAGCCACATGAAAAGCACGTTAGTATAATTTAGAACTCCTAAGAACACATTACATCACCGTACGAAACCTTAAAACTCCATAATAAACCTATTGTATTCGTACCAGTCGTTTGATCATCGTACGGCAACTTAGGACATCTTACGACTCTTTATGCCACATTAGCAACTCGAAAAGAACGTTAGTATAATTTAGGACGCCTTACAACTCATAAGAACACCTTACATCACCGTACAAAACCTTAAAACTCCATAATAAACCCAATGAATCCGTACGAGTCCTTTAAACATCGTATGACAACTTAAGACATCTTAAGGCTCTGTATGCCAAATTAGCCACATGAAAAGCACGTTAGTATAATTTAGAACGCCTTACAACTCCTAAGAACACCTTACATCACCGTACGAAACCTTAAAACTCCATAATAAACCTATTGTATTCATACGAGTCGTTTGATCATCGTACGACAACTTAGGACATCTTACGACTCTTTATGCCACCTTAACAACTCGAAAAGAACGTTAGTAAAATGCAAGACGCCTTACAACTCCTAAGGACACCTTACATTGCCGTACGAAACCTTAAAACTCCATAATAAACCTAATGAAGTCGTACGAGTCCTTTAAACATCTTACGACAACTTAAGACATCTTAAGGCTCTGTATGCCAAATTAGCAACATGAAAAGCACGTTAGTATAATTTAGGACGCCTTACAACTCATAAGAACACATTACATCACCGTACAAAACCTTAAAACTCCATAATAAACCCAATGAATCCGTACGAGTCCTTTAAACATCGTAAGACAACTTAAGACATCTTAAGGCTTTGTATGCCAAATTAGCCACATGAAAAGCACGTTAGTATAATTTAGAACGCCTTACAACTCCTAAGAACACCTTACATCACCGTACGAAACCTTAAAACTCCATAAAAAACCTATTGTATTCGTATAAGTCGTTTGATCATCATACGACAACTTAGGACATCTTACGACTCTTTATGCCACATTAGCAACTCGAAAAGAACGTTAGTAAAATGAAAGACGCCTTACAACTCCTAAGGACACCTTACATTGCCGTACGAAACCTTAAAACTCCATAATAAACCTAGTGAAGTCGTACGAGTCCTTTAAACATCGTACGACAACTTAAGACATCTTAAGGCTCTGTATGCCAAATTAGCAACATGAGAAGCACGTTAGTATAATTTAGGACGCCTTACAACTCATAAGAACACCTTACATCACCGTACAAAACCTTAAAACTCCATAATAAACCCAATGAATCCATACGAGTCCTTTAAACATCGTACGACAACATAAGACATCTTAAGGCTTTGTATGCCAAATTAGCCACATGAAAAGCACGTTAGTATAATTTAGAACGCCTTACAACTCCTAAGAACACCTTACATCACCGTACGAAACCTTAAAACTCCATAAAAAACCTATTGTATTCGTACAAGTCGTTTGATCATCATACGACAACTTAGGATATCTTACGACTCTTTATGCCACATTAGCAACTCGAAAAGAACGTTAGTAAAATGAAAGACGCCTTACAACTCCTAAGGACACCTTACATTGCCGTACGAAACCTTAAAACTCCATAATAAACCTAGTGAAGTCGTACGAGTCCTTTAAACATCGTACGACAACTTAAGACATCTTAAGGCTCTGTATGCCAAATTAGCAACATGAAAAGCACGTTAGTATAATTTAGGACGCCTTACAACTCATAAGAACACTTTACATCACCGTACAAAACCTTAAAACTCCATAATAAACCCAATGAATCCTTACGAGTCCTTTAAACATCGTAAGACAACTTAAGACATCTTAAGGCTCTGTATGCCAAATTAGCAACATGAAAAGCACGTTAGTATAATTTACGACGCCTTACAACTCATAAGAACACCTTACATCACCGTACAAAACCTTAAAACTCCATAATAAACCCAATGAATCCATACGAGTCCTTTAAACATCGTACGACAACATAAGACATCTTAAGGCTCTGTATGCCAAATTAGCCACATGATAAGCACGTTAGTATAATTTAGAACGCCTTACAACTCCTAAGAACACATTACATCACCGTACGAAACCTTAAAACTCCATAATAAACCTATTGTATTCATAAGAGTCGTTTGATCATCGTACGACAACTTAAGACATCTTACGACTCTTTATGCCCCATTAGCAACTCGAAAAGAACGTTAGTAAAATGAAAGACGCCTTACAACTCCTAAGGACACCTTACATTGCCGTACGAAACCTTAAAACTCCATAATAAACCTAGTGAAGTCGTACGAGTCCTTTAAACATCGTACGACAACTTAAGACATCTTAAGGCTCTGTATGCCAAATTAGCAACATGAAAAGCACGTTAGTATAATTTAGGACGCCTTACAACTCATAAGAACACCTTACATCACCGTACAAAACCTTAAAACTCCATAATAAACCCAATGAATCCATACGAGTCTTTTAAACATCGTAAGACAACTTAAGACATCTTAAGGCTCTGTATGCCAAATTAGCCACATGAAAAGCACGTTAGTATAATTTAGAACGCCTTACAACTCCTAAGGACACCTTAGATTGCCGTACGAAACCTTAAAACTCCATAATAAACCTAATGAAGTCGTACGAGTCCTTTAAACATCGTACGACAACTTAAGACATCTTAAGGCTATGTATGCCAAATTAGCAACATGAAAAGCACGTTAGTATAATTTAGGACGCCTTACAACTCATAAGAACACCTTACATCACCGTACAAAACCTTAAAACTCCATAATAAACCCAATGAATCCATACGAGTCCTTTAAACATCGTACGACAACTTAAGTCATCTTAAGGCTCTGTATGCCAAATTAGCCACATGAAAAGCACGTTAGTATAATTTAGAACGCCTTACAACTCCTAAGAACACATTACATCACCGTACGAAACCTTAAAACTCCATAATAAACCTATTGTATTCGTACCAGTCGTTTGATCATCGTACGGCAACTTAGGACATCTTACGACTCTTTATGCCACATTAGCAACTCGAAAAGAACGTTAGTATAATTTAGGACGCCTTACAACTCATAAGAACACCTTACATCACCGTACAAAACCTTAAAACTCCATAATAAACCCAATGAATCCGTACGAGTCCTTTAAACATCGTATGACAACTTAAGACATCTTAAGGCTCTGTATGCCAAATTAGCCACATGAAAAGCACGTTAGTATAATTTAGAACGCCTTACAACTCCTAAGAACACCTTACATCACCGTACGAAACCTTAAAACTCCATAATAAACCTATTGTATTCATACGAGTCGTTTGATCATCGTACGACAACTTAGGACATCTTACGACTCTTTATGCCACCTTAACAACTCGAAAAGAACGTTAGTAAAATGCAAGACGCCTTACAACTCCTAAGGACACATTACATTGCCGTACGAAACCTTAAAACTCCATAATAAACCTAATGAAGTCGTACGAGTCCTTTAAACATCTTACGACAACTTAAGACATCTTAAGGCTCTGTATGCCAAATTAGCAACATGAAAAGCACGTTAGTATAATTTAGGACGCCTTACAACTCATAAGAACACTTTACATCACCGTACAAAACCTTAAAACTCCATAATAAACCCAATGAATCCATACGAGTCCTTTAAACATCGTACGACAACATAAGACATCTTAAGGCTCTGTATGCCAAATTAGCCACATGATAAGCACGTTAGTATAATTTAGAACGCCTTACAACTCCTAAGAACACATTACATCACCGTACGAAACCTTAAAACTCCATAATAAACCTATTGTATTCATAAGAGTCGTTTGATCATCGTACGACAACTTAAGACATCTTACGACTCTTTATGCCCCATTAGCAACTCGAAAAGAACGTTAGTAAAATGAAAGACGCCTTACAACTCCTAAGGACACCTTACATTGCCGTACGAAACCTTAAAACTCCATAATAAACCTAGTGAAGTCGTACGAGTCCTTTAAACATCGTACGACAACTTAAGACATCTTAAGGCTCTGTATGCCAAATTAGCAACATGAAAAGCACGTTAGTATAATTTAGGACGCCTTACAACTCATAAGAACACCTTACATCACCGTACAAAACCTTAAAACTCCATAATAAACCCAATGAATCCATACGAGTCTTTTAAACATCGTAAGACAACTTAAGACATCTTAAGGCTCTGTATGCCAAATTAGCCACATGAAAAGCACGTTAGTATAATTTAGAACGCCTTACAACTCCTAAGGACACCTTAGATTGCCGTACGAAACCTTAAAACTCCATAATAAACCTAATGAAGTCGTACGAGTCCTTTAAACATCGTACGACAACTTAAGACATCTTAAGGCTATGTATGCCAAATTAGCAACATGAAAAGCACGTTAGTATAATTTAGGACGCCTTACAACTCATAAGAACACCTTACATCACCGTACAAAACCTTAAAACTCCATAATAAACCCAATGAATCCATACGAGTCCTTTAAACATCGTACGACAACTTAAGTCATCTTAAGGCTCTGTATGCCAAATTAGCCACATGAAAAGCACGTTAGTATAATTTAGAACGCCTTACAACTCCTAAGAACACATTACATCACCGTACGAAACCTTAAAACTCCATAATAAACCTATTGTATTCGTACCAGTCGTTTGATCATCGTACGGCAACTTAGGACATCTTACGACTCTTTATGCCACATTAGCAACTCGAAAAGAACGTTAGTATAATTTAGGACGCCTTACAACTCATAAGAACACCTTACATCACCGTACAAAACCTTAAAACTCCATAATAAACCCAATGAATCCGTACGAGTCCTTTAAACATCGTATGACAACTTAAGACATCTTAAGGCTCTGTATGCCAAATTAGCCACATGAAAAGCACGTTAGTATAATTTAGAACGCCTTACAACTCCTAAGAACACCTTACATCACCGTACGAAACCTTAAAACTCCATAATAAACCTATTGTATTCATACGAGTCGTTTGATCATCGTACGACAACTTAGGACATCTTACGACTCTTTATGCCACCTTAACAACTCGAAAAGAACGTTAGTAAAATGCAAGACGCCTTACAACTCCTAAGGACACATTACATTGCCGTACGAAACCTTAAAACTCCATAATAAACCTAATGAAGTCGTACGAGTCCTTTAAACATCTTACGACAACTTAAGACATCTTAAGGCTCTGTATGCCAAATTAGCAACATGAAAAGCACGTTAGTATAATTTAGGACGCCTTACAACTCATAAGAACACTTTACATCACCGTACAAAACCTCAAAACTCCATAATAAACCCAATGAATCCGTACGAGTCCTTTAAACATCGTAAGACAACTTAAGACATCTTAAGGCTTTGTATGCCAAATTAGCCACATGAAAAGCACGTTAGTATAATTTAGAACGCCTTACAACTCCTAAGAACACCTTACATCACCGTACGAAACCTTAAAACTCCATAAAAAACCTATTGTATTCGTACAAGTCGTTTGATCATCATACGACAACTTAGGACATCTTACGACTCTTTATGCCACATTAGCAACTCGAAAAGAACGTTAGTAAAATGAAAGACGCCTTACAACTCCTAAGGACAACTTACATTGCCGTACGAAACCTTAAAACTCCATAATAAACCTAGTGAAGTCGTACGAGTCCTTTAAACATCGTACGACAACTTAAGACATCTTAAGGCTCTGTATGCCAAATTAGCAACATGAAAAGCACGTTAGTATAATTTAGGACGCCTTACAACTCATAAGAACACCTTACATCACCGTACAAAACCTTAAAACTCCGTAATAAACCCAATGAATCCGTACGAGTCCTTTAAACATCGTATGACAACTTAAGACATCTTAAGGCTCTGTATGCCAAAATAGCCACATGAAAAGCAAGTTAGTATAATTTAGAGTGCCTTACAACTCCTAAGAACACCTTACATCACCATACGAAACCTTAAAACTCCATAATAAACCTATTGTATTCGTACAGTCGTTTGATTATCGTACGACAACTTAGGACATCTTACGACTCTTTATGCCACATTAGCAACTCGAAAAGAACGTTAGTAAAATGCAAAACGCCTTACAACTCCTAAGGACACCTTACATTGCCGTACGAAACCTTAAAACTCCATAATAAACCTAATGAAGTCGTACGAGTCCTTTAAACATCGTACGACAACTTAAGACATCTTAAGGCTCTGTATGCCAAATTAGCAACATGAAAAGCACGTTAGTATAATTTAGGACGCCTTACAACTCATAAGAACACCTTACATCACCGTACAAAACCTTAAAACTCCATAATAAACCCAATGAATCCGTACGAGTCCTTTAAACATCGTACGACAACTTAAGACATCTTAAGGCTCTTTATGCAAAATTTGCAACATGAAAAGCACGTTAGTATAATTTAGGACGCCTTACAACTCATAAGAACACCTTACATCACCGTACAAAACCTTAAAACTCCATAATAAACCCAATGAATCCATACGAGTCCTTTAAAATCGTACGACAACTTAAGACATCTTAAGGCTCTGTATGCCAAATTAGCAATATGAAAAGCACGTTAGAATAATTTCGAACGCCTTAAAACTCCTAAGAACACCTTACATCACCATTCGAAACCTTAAAACTCCATAATAAACCTAATGAAGTCGTACGAGTCCTTTAAACATCGTAAGACAACTCAAGACATCTTAAGGCTCTGTATGCCAAATTAGCCACATGAAAAGCACGTTAGTATAATTTAGAACACCTTACAACTCCTAAGAACACCTTACATAACCGTACGAAACCTTAAAACTCCATAATAAACCTATTGTATTCGTACGAGTCGTTTGATCATCATACGACAACTTAGGACATCTTACGACTCTTTATGCCACATTAGCAACTCGAAAAGAACGTTAGTAAAATGCAAGACGACTTACAACTCCTAAGGACACCTTACATTGCCGTACGAAACCTTAAAACTCCATAATAAACCTAATGAAGTCGTACGAGTCCTTTAAACATCGTACGACAACTTAAGACATCTTAAGGCTATGTATGCCAAATTAGCTACATGAAAAGCACGTTAGTATAATTTAGGACGCCTTACAACTCATAAGAACACCTTACATCACCATACAAAACCTTAAAACACCATAATAAACCCAATGAATCCGTACGAGTCCTTTAAACATCGTAAGACAACTTAAGACATCTTAAGGCTCTGTATGCCAAATTAGCCACATGAAAAGCACGTTAGTATAATTTAGAACGCCTTACAACTCCTAAGAACACATTACATCACCGTACGAAACCTTAAAACTCCATAATAAACCTATTGTATTCGTACAGTCGTTTGATCATCGTACGACAACTTAGGACATCTTACGACTCTTTATGCCACATTAGCAACTCGAAATGAACGTTAGTATAATTTAGGACGCCTTACAACTCATAAGAAACCCTTACATCACCGTACAAAACCTTAAAACTCCATAATAAACCCAATGAATCCGTACGAGTCCTTTAAACATCGTAGGACAACTTAAGACATCTTAAGGCTCTGTATGCCAAATTAGCCACATGAAAAGCACGTTAGTATAATTTAGAACGCCTTACAACTCCTAAGAACACCTTACATCACCGTACGAAACCTTAAAATCCATAATAAACCTATTGTATTCGTACGAGTCGTTTGATCATCGTACGACAACTTAGGACATCTTACGACTCTTTATGCCACATTAGCAACTCGAAAACAACGTTAGTAAAATGCAAGACGCCTTACAAATCCTAAGTACACCTTACATTGTCGTACGAAACCTTAAAACTCCATAATAAACCTATTGTATTCGTACTAGTCGTTTCATCATCGTACGACAACTTAGGACATCTTACGACTCTTTATGCCACATTAGCAACTCGAAAAGAACGTTAGTATAATTTAGGACGCCTTACAACTCATAAGAACACCTTACATCACCGTACAAAACCTTAAAACTCCGTAATAAACCCAATGAATCCGTACGAGTCCTTTAAACATCGTATGACAACTTAAGACATCTTAAGGCTCTGTATGCCAAAATAGCCACATGAAAAGCACGTTAGTATAATTTAGAGTGCCTTACAACTCCTAAGAACACCTTACATCACCGTACGAAACCTTAAAACTCCATAATAAACCTATTGTATTCGTACGAGTCGTTTGATTATCGTACGACAACTTAGGACATCTTACGACTCCTTATGCCACATTAGCAACTCGAAAAGAACGTTAGTAAAATGCAAAACGCCTTACAACTCCTAAGGACACCTTACATTGCCGTACGAAACCTTAAAACTCCATAATAAACCTAATGAAGTCGTACGAGTCCTTTAAACATCGTACGACAACTTAAGACATCTTAAGGCTCTGTATGCCAAATTAGCAATATGAAAAGCACGTTAGAATAATTTCGAACGCCTTAAAACTCCTAAGAACACCTTACATCACCATTCGAAACCTTAAAACTCCATAATAAACCTAATGAAGTCGTACGAGTCCTTTAAACATCGTACGACAACTTAAGACATCTTAAGGCTCTGTATGCCAAATTAGCAACATGAAAAGCACGTTAGTATAATTTAGGACGCCTTACAACTCATAAGAACACCTTACATCACCGTACAAAACCTTAAAACTCCATAATAAACCCAATGAATCCGTACGAGTCCTTTAAACATCGTAAGACAACTTAAGACATCTTAAGGCTCTGTATGCCAAATTAGCCACATGAAAAGCACGTTAGTATAGTTAAGAACGCCTTACAACTCCTAAGAACACCTTACATCACCGTACAAAACCTTAAAACTCCATAAAAAACCTATTGTATTCGTACGAGTCGTTTGATCATCGTACGACAACTTAGGACATCTTACGACTCTTTATGCCACATTAGCAACTCGAAAAGAACGTTAGTAAAATGCAAGACGCCTTACAACTCCTAAGGACACCTTACATTGCCGTACGAAACCTTAAAACTACATAATAATCCTAATGAAGTCTTACGAGTCGTTTGATCATTGTACTACAACTTAGGACATCTTACGACTCTTTATGCCACATTAGCAACTCGAAAAGAACGTTAGTACAATGCAAAACGCCTTACAACTCCTAAGGACACCTTACATTGCCGTACGAAACCTTAAAACTCCATAATAAACCTAATGAAGTCGTACGAGTCCTTTAAACATCGTACGACAACTTAAGACATCTTAAGGCTCTGTATGCCAAATTAGCAACATGAAAACACGTTAGTATAATTTAGGACGCCTTACAACTCATTAGAACACCTTACATCACCGTACGAACCTTAAAACTCCATAATAAACCTAATGAATCCGTACGAGTCCTTTGAACATCGTATGACAACTTAAGACATCTTAAGACTCTGTATGCCAATTTTGCAACATGAAAAGCACGTTAGTATAAATTAGGAAGCCTTACAACTCATAAGAACACCTTACATCACCGTACGAAACCTTAAAACTCCATAATAAGCCTAATGAATCCGTACGAGTCCTTTAAACATCGTACGACAACTTAAGACATCTTAAGGCTCTGTATACTAAATTAGCAACATGAAAAGCACGTTAGTATAATTTAGGACGTCTTACAACTCATAAGAACACCTTACATCACCGTACGAAACCTTAAAACTCCATAATAAACCTAATGAAGTCGTACGAGTCCTTTAAACATCGTACGACAACTTAAGACATCTTAAGGCTCTGTATGCCAAATTAGCAACATGAAAAGCACGTTAGTATAATTTAGGACGCCTTACAACTCCTAAGAACACCTTACATAACCGTACGAAACCTTAAAACTCCATAATAAACCTATTGTATTCGTACGAGTCGTTTGATCATCATACGACAACTTAGGACATCTTACGACTCTTTATGCCACATTAGCAACTCGAAAAGAACGTTAGTAAAATGCAAGACGCCTTACAACTCCTAAGGACACCTTACATTGCCGTACGAAACCTTAAAACTCCATAATAAACCTAATGAAGTCGTACGAGTCCTTTAAACATCGTACGACAACTTAAGACATCTTAAGGCTATGTATGCCAAATTAGCTACATGAAAAGCACGTTAGTATAATTTAGGACGCCTTACAACTCATAAGAACACCTTACATCACCATACAAAACCTTAAAACTCCATAATAAACCCAATGAATCCATACGAGTCCTTTAAACATTGTACGACAACTTAAGACATCTTAAGGCTCTGTATGCCATATTAGCAACTTGAAAAGCACGTTAGTATAATTTAGAACGCCTTACAACTCCTAAGAACACCTTACATCACCGTACGAAACCTTAAAACTCCATAATAAACCTATTGTATTCGTACGAGTCGTTTGATCATTGTACTACAACTTAGGACATCTTACGACTCTTTATGCCACATTAGCAACTCGAAAAGAACGTTAGTACAATGCAAAACGCCTTACAACTCCTAAGGACACCTTACATTGCCGTACGAAACCTTAAAACTCAATAATAAACCTAATGAAGTCGTACGAGTCCTTTAAACATCGTACGACAACTTAAGACATCTTAAGGCTCTGTATGCCAAATTAGCAACATGAAAACACGTTAGTATAATTTAGGACGCCTTACAACTCATTAGAACACCTTACATCACCGTACGAACCTTAAAACTCCATAATAAACCTAATGAATCCGTACGAGTCCTTTGAACATCGTATGACAACTTAAGACATCTTAAGACTCTGTATGCCAAATTTGCAACATGAAAAGCACGTTAGTATAAATTAGGAAGCCTTACAACTCATAAGAACACCTTACATCACCGTACGAAACCTTAAAACTCCATAATAAGCCTAATGAATCCGTACGAGTCCTTTAAACATCGTACGACAACTTAAGACATCTTAAGGCTCTGTATGCCAAATTAGCCACATGAAAAGCACGTTAGTATAATTTAGAACGCCTTACAACTCCTAAGAACACCTTACATCACCATTCGAAACCTTAAAACTCCATAATAAACCTAATGAAGTCGTACGAGTCCTTTAAACATCGTACGACAACTTAAGACATCTTAAGGCTCTGTATGCCAAATTAGCAACATGAAAAGCACGTTAGTATAATTTAGGACGCCTTACAACTCATAAGAACACCTTACATCACCGTACAAAACCTTAAAACTCCATAATAAACCCAATGAATCCATACGAGTCTTTTAAACATCGTACGACAACTTAAGACATCTTAAGGCTCTGTATGCCAAATTAGCCACATGATAAGCACGTTAGTATAATTTAGAACGCCTTACAACTCCTAAGAACACCTTACATCACCATTCGAAATCTTAAAACTCCATAATAAACCTAATGAAGTCGTACGAGTCCTTTAAACATCGTACGACAACTTAAGACATCTTAAGGCTCTGTATGCCAAATTAGCAACATGAAAAGCACGTTAGTATAATTTAGGACGCCTTACAACTCATAAGAACACCTTACATCACCGTACAAAACCTTAAAACTCCATAATAAACCCAATGAATTCATTCGAGTCTTTTAAACATCGTACGACAACTTAAGACATCTTAAGGCTCTGTATGCCAAATTAGCAACATGAAAAGCACGTTAGTATAATTTAGGACGCCTTACAACTCCTAAGAACACCTTACATAACCGTACGAAACCTTAAAACTCCATAATAAACCTATTGTATTCGTACGAGTCATTTGATCATCATACGACAACTTAGGACATCTTACGACTCTTTATGCCACATTAGCAACTCGAAAAGAACGTTAGTAAAATGCAAGACGCCTTACAACTCCTAAGGACACCTTACATTGCCGTACAAAACCTTAAAACTCCATAATAAACCTAATGAAGTCGTACGAGTCCTTTAAACATCGTACGACAACTTAAGACATCTTAAGGCTATGTATGCCAAATTAGCTACATGAAAAGCACGTTAGTATAATTTAGGACGCCTTACAACTCATAAGAACACCTTACATCACCATACAAAACCTTAAAACTCCATAATAAACCCAATGAATCCATACGAGTCCTTTAAACATTGTACGACAACTTAAGACATCTTAAGGCTCTGTATGCCAAATTAGCAACTTGAAAAGCACCTTAGTATAATTTAGAACGCCTTACAACTCCTAAGAACACCTAACATCACCGTACGAAACCTTAAAACTCCATAATAAACCTATTGTATTCGTACGAGTCGTTTGATCATTGTACTACAACTTAGGACATCTTACGACTCTTTATGCCACATTAGCAACTCGAAAAGAACGTTAGTACAATGCAAAACGCCTTACAACTCCTAAGGACACCTTACATTGCCGTACGAAACCTTAAAACTCCATAATAAACCTAATGAAGTCGTACGAGTCCTTTAAACATCGTACGACAACTTAAGACATCTTAAGGCTCTGTATGCCAAATTAGCAACATGAAAACACGTTAGTATAATTTAGGACGCCTTACAACTCATTAGAACACCTTACATCACCGTACGAACCTTAAAACTCCATAATAAACCTAATGAATCCGTACGAGTCCTTTAAACATCGTACGACAACTTAAGACATCTTAAGGCTCTGTATGCCAAATTAGCCACATGAAAAGCACGTTAGTATAATTTAGAACGCCTTACAACTCCTAAGAACACCTTACATCACCATTCGAAACCTTAAAACTCCATAATAAACCTAATGAAGTCGTACGAGTCCTTTAAACATCGTACGACAACTTAAGACATCTTAAGGCTCTGTATGCCAAATTAGCAACATGAAAAGCACGTTAGTATAATTTAGGACGCCTTACAACTCATAAGAACACCTTACATCACCGTACAAAACCTTAAAACTCCATAATAAACCCAATGAATTCATTCGAGTCTTTTAAACATCGTACGACAACTTAAGACATCTTAAGGCTCTGTATGCCAAATTAGCAACATGAAAAGCACGTTAGTATAATTTAGGACGCCTTACAACTCATAAGAACACCTTACATAACCGTACGAAACCTTAAAACTCCATAATAAACCTATTGTATTCGTACGAGTCGTTTGATCATCATACGACAACTTAGGACATCTTACGACTCTTTATGCCACATTAGCAACTCGAAAAGAACGTTAGTAAAATGCAAGACGCCTTACAACTCCTAAGGACACCTTACATTGCCGTACGAAACCTTAAAACTCCATAATAAACCTAATGAAGTCGTACGAGTCCTTTAAACATCGTACGACAACTTAAGACATCTTAAGGCTATGTATGCCAAATTAGCTACATGAAAAGCACGTTAGTATAATTTAGGACGCCTTACAACTCATAAGAACACCTTACATCACCATACAAAACCTTAAAACTCCATAATAAACCCAATGAATCCATACGAGTCCTTTAAACATTGTACGACAACTTAAGACATCTTAAGGCTCTGTATGCCAAATTAGCAACTTGAAAAGCACGTTAGTATAATTTAGAACGCCTTACAACTCCTAAGAACACCTTACATCACCGTACGAAACCTTAAAACTCCATAATAAACCTATTGTATTCGTACGAGTCGTTTGATCATTGTACTACAACTTAGGACATCTTACGACTCTTTATGCCACATTAGCAACTCGAAAAGAACGTTAGTACAATGCAAAACGCCTTACAACTCCTAAGGACACCTTACATTGCCGTACGAAACCTTAAAACTCCATAATAAACCTAATGAAGTCGTACGAGTTCTTTAAACATCGTACGACAACTTAAGACATCTTAAGGCTCTGTATGCCAAATTAGCCACATGAAAAGCACGTTAGTATAATTTAGAACGCCTTACAACTCCTAAGAACACCTTACATCACCATTCGAAACCTTAAAACTCCATAATAAACCTAATGAAGTCGTACGAGTCCTTTAAACATCGTACGACAACTTAAGACATCTTAAGGCTCTGTATGCCAAATTAGCAACATGAAAAGCACGTTAGTATAATTTAGGACGCCTTACAACTCATAAGAACACCTTACATCACCGTACAAAACCTTAAAACTCCATAATAAACCCAATGAATCCATACGAGTCTTTTAAACATTGTACGACAACTTAAGACATCTTAAGGCTCTGTATGCCAAATTAGCCACATGATAAGCACGCTAGTATAATTTAGAACGCCTTACAACTCCTAAGAACACCTTACATCACCATTCGAAACCTTAAAACTCCATAATAAACCTAATGAAGTCGTACGAGTCCTTTAAACATCGTACGACAACTTAAGACATCTTAAGGCTCTGTATGCCAAATTAGCAACATGAAAAGCACGTTAGTATAATTTAGGACGCCTTACAACTCATAAGAACACCTTACATCACCGTACAAAACCTTAAAACTCCATAATAAACCCAATGAATCCATACGAGTCTTTTAAACATCGTACGACAACTTAAGACATCTTAAGGCTCTGTATGCCAAATTAGCCACATGATAAGCACGCTAGTATAATTTAGAACGCCTTACAACTCCTAAGAACACCTTACATCACCATTCGAAACCTTAAAACTCCATAATAAACCTAATGAAGTCGTACGAGTCCTTTAAACATCGTACGACAACTTAAGACATCTTAAGGCTCTGTATGCCAAATTAGCAACATGAAAAGCACGTTAGTATAATTTAGGACGCCTTACAACTCATAAGAACACCTTACATCACCGTACAAAACCTTAAAACTCCATAATAAACCCAATGAATTCATTCGAGTCTTTTAAACATCGTACGACAACTTAAGACATCTTAAGGCTCTGTATGCCAAATTAGCAACATGAAAAGCACGTTAGTATAATTTAGGACGCCTTACAACTCCTAAGAACACCTTACATAACCGTACGAAACCTTAAAACTCCATAATAAACCTATTGTATTCGTACGAGTCGTTTGATCATCATACGACAACTTAGGACATCTTACGACTCTTTATGCCACATTAGCAACTCGAAAAGAACGTTAGTAAAATGCAAGACGCCTTACAACTCCTAAGGACACCTTACATTGCCGTACGAAACCTTAAAACTCCATAATAAACCTAATGAAGTCGTACGAGTCCTTTAAACATCGTACGACAACTTAAGACATCTTAAGGCTATGTATGCCAAATTAGCTACATGAAAAGCACGTTAGTATAATTTAGGACGCCTTACAACTCATAAGAACACCTTACATCACCATACAAAACCTTAAAACTCCATAATAAACCCAATGAATCCATACGAGTCCTTTAAACATTGTACGACAACTTAAGACATCTTAAGGCTCTGTATGCCAAATTAGCAACTTGAAAAGCACGTTAATATAATTTAGAACGCCTTACAACTCCTAAGAACACCTTACATCACCGTACGAAACCTTAAAACTCCATAATAAACCTATTGTATTCGTACGAGTCGTTTGATCATTGTACTACAACTTAGGACATCTTACGACTCTTTATGCCACATTAGCAACTCGAAAAGAACGTTAGTACAATGCAAAACGCCTTACAACTCTTAAGGACACCTTACATTGCCGTACGAAACCTTAAAACTCCATAATAAACCTAATGAAGTCGTACGAGTCCTTTAAACATCGTACGACAACTTAAGACATCTTAAGGCTCTGTATGCCAAATTAGCAACATGAAAACACGTTAGTATAATTTAGGACGCCTTACAACTCATTAGAACACCTTACATCACCGTACGAACCTTAAAACTCCATAATAAACCTAATGAATCCGTACGAGTCCTTTGAACATCGTATGACAACTTAAGACATCTGAAGACTCTGTATGCCAAATTTGCAACATGAAAAGCACGTTAGTATAAATTAGGAAGCCTTACAACTCATAAGAACACCTTACATCACCGTACGAAACCTTAAAACTCCATAATAAGCCTAATGAATCCGTACGAGTCCTTTAAACATCGTACGACAACTTAAGACATCTTAAGGCTCTGTATGCCAAATTAGCCACATGAAAAGCACGTTAGTATAATTTAGAACGCCTTACAACTCCTAAGAACACCTTACATCACCATTCGAAACCTTAAAACTCCATAATAAACCTAATGAAGTCGTACGAGTCCTTTAAACATCGTACGACAACTTAAGACATCTTAAGGCTCTGTATGCCAAATTAGCAACATGAAAAGCACGTTAGTATAATTTAGGACGCCTTACAACTCATAAGAACACCTTACATCACCGTACAAAACCTTAAAACTCCATAATAAATCCAATGAATCCATACGAGTCTTTTAAACATCGTACGACAACTTAAGACATCTTAAGGCTCTGTATGCCAAATTAGCCACATGATAAGCACGTTAGTATAATTTAGAACGCCTTACAACTCCTAAGAACACCTTACATCACCATTCGAAACCTTAAAACTCCATAATAAACCTAATGAAGTCGTACGAGTCCTTTAAACATCGTACGACAACTTAAGACATCTTAAGGCTCTGTATGCCAAATTAGCAACATGAAAAGCACGTTAGTATAATTTAGGACGCCTTACAACTCATAAGAACACCTTACATCACCGTACAAAACCTTAAAACTCCATAATAAACCCAATGAATTCATTCGAGTCTTTTAAACATCGTACGACAACTTAAGACATCTTAAGGCTCTGTATGCCAAATTAGCCACATGATAAGCACGTTAGTATAATTTAGAACGCCTTACAACTCCTAAGAACACCTTACATCACCATTCGAAACCTTAAAACTCCATAATAAACCTAATGAAGTCGTACGAGTCCTTTAAACATCGTACGACAACTTAAGACATCTTAAGGCTCTGTATGCCAAATTAGCCACATGAAAAGCACGTTAGTATAATTTAGAACGCCTTACAACTCCTAAGAACACCTTACATCACCATTCGAAACCTTAAAACTCCATAATAAACCTAATGAAGTCGTACGAGTCCTTTAAACATCGTACGACAACTTAAGACATCTTAAGGCTCTGTATGCCAAATTAGCAACATGAAAAGCACGTTAGTATAATTTAGGACGCCTTACAACTCATAAGAACACCTTACATCACCGTACAAAACCTTAAAACTCCATAATAAACCCAATGAATCCATACGAGTCTTTTAAACATCGTACGACAACTTAAGACATCTTAAGGCTCTGTATGCCAAATTAGCCACATGATAAGCACGTTAGTATAATTTAGAACGCCTTACAACTCCTAAGAACACCTTACATCACCATTCGAAACCTTAAAACTCCATAATAAACCTAATGAAGTCGTACGAGTCCTTTAAACATCGTACGACAACTTAAGACATCTTAAGGCTCTGTATGCCAAATTAGCAACATGAAAAGCACGTTAGTATAATTTAGGACGCCTTACAACTCATAAGAACACCTTACATCACCGTACAAAACCTTAAAACTCCATAATAAACCCAATGAATTCATTCGAGTCTTTTAAACATCGTACGACAACTTAAGACATCTTAAGGCTCTGTATGCCAAATTAGCCACATGATAAGCACGTTAGTATAATTTAGAACGCCTTACAACTCCTAAGAACACCTTACATCACCATTCGAAACCTTAAAACTCCATAATAAACCTAATGAAGTCGTACGAGTCCTTTAAACATCGTACGACAACTTAAGACATCTTAAGGCTCTGTATGCCAAATTAGCAACATGAAAAGCACGTTAGTATAATTTAGGACGCCTTACAACTCATAAGAACACCTTACATCACCGTACAAAACCTTAAAACTCCATAATAAACCCAATGAATCCATACGAGTCTTTTAAACATCGTACGACAACTTAAGACATCTTAAGGCTCTGTATGCCAAATTAGCCACATGAAAAGCACGTTAGTATAATTTAGAACGCCTTACAACTCCTAAGAACACCTTACATCACCATTCGAAACCTTAAAACTCCATAATAAACCTAATGAAGTCGTACGAGTCCTTTAAACATCGTACGACAACTTAAGACATCTTAAGGCTCTGTATGCCAAATTAGCAACATGAAAAGCACGTTATTATAATTTAGGACGCCTTACAACTCATAAGAACACCTTACATCACCGTACAAAACCTTAAAACTCCATAATAATCCCAATGAATCCATACGAGTCTTTTAAACATCGTACGACAACTTAAGACATCTTAAGGCTCTGTATGTCAAATTAGCCACATGAAAAGCACGTTAGTATAATTTAGAACGCCTTACAACTCCTAAGAACACCTTACATCACCATTCGAAACCTTAAAACTCCATAATAAACCTAATGAAGTCGTACGAGTCCTTTAAACATCGTACGACAACTTAAGACATCTTAAGGCTCTGTATGCCAAATTAGCAACATGAAAAGCACGTTAGTATAACTTAGGACGCCTTACAACTCATAACAACACCTTACATCACCGTACAAAACCTTAAAACTCCATAATAAACCCAATGAATCCATACGAGTCTTTTAAACATCGTACGACAACTTAAGACATCTTAAGGCTCTGTATGCCAAATTAGCCACATGATAAGCACGTTAGTATAATTTAGAACGCCTTACAAGTCCTAAGAACACCTTACATCACCATTCGAAACCTTAAAACTCCATAATAAACCTAATGAAGTCGTACGAGTCCTTTAAACATCGTACGACAACTTAAGACATCTTAAGGCTCTATATGCCAAATTAGCAACATGAAAAGCACGTTAGTATAATTTAGGACGCCTTACAACTCATAAGAACACCTTACATCACCGTACAAAACCTTAAAACTCCATAATAAACCCAATGAATCCATACGAGTCTTTTAAACATCGTACGACAACTTAAGACATCTTAAGGCTCTGTATGCCAAATTAGCCACATGAAAAGCACGTTAGTATAATTTAGAACGCCTTACAACTCCTAAGAACACCTTACATCACCATTCGAAACCTTAAAACTCCATAATAAACCTAATGAAGTCGTACGAGTCCTTTAAACATCGTACGACAACTTAAGACATCTTAAGGCTATGTATGCCAAATTAGCAACATGAAAAGCACGTTAGTATAATTTAGGCGCCTTACAACTCATAAGAACACCTTACATCACCGTACAAAACCTTAAAACTCCATAATAAACCCAATGAATCCATACGAGTCTTTTAAACATCGTACGACAACTTAAGACATCTTAAGGCTCTGTATGCCAAATTAGCCACATGATAAGCACGTTAGTATAATTTAGAACGCCTTACAACTCCTAAGAACACCTTACATCACCATTCGAAACCTTAAAACTCCATAATAAACCTAATGAAGTCGTACGAGTCCTTTAAACATCGTACGACAACTTAAGACATCTTAAGGCTCTGTATGCCAAATTAGCAACATGAAAAGCACGTTATTATAATTTAGGACGCCTTACAACTCATAAGAACACCTTACATCACCGTACAAAACCTTAAAACTCCATAATAAACCCAATGAATCCATACGAGTCTTTTAAACATCGTACGACAACTTAAGACATCTTAAGGCTCTGTATGCCAAATTAGCCACATGAAAAGCACGTTAGTATAATTTAGAACGCCTTACAACTCCTAAGAACACCTTACATCACCATTCGAAACCTTAAAACTCCATAATAAACCTAATGAAGTCGTACGAGTCCTTTAAACATCGTACGACAACTTAAGACATCTTAAGGCTCTGTATGCCAAATTAGCAACATGAAAAGCACGTTAGTATAATTTAGGACGCCTTACAACTCATAAGAACACCTTACATCACCGTACAAAACCTTAAAACTCCATAATAAACCCAATGAATCCATACGAGTCTTTTAAACATCGTACGACAACTTAAGACATCTTAAGGCTCTGTATGCCAAATTAGCCACATGAAAAGCACGTTAGTATAATTTAGAACGCCTTACAACTCCTAAGAACACCTTACATCACCATTCGAAACCTTAAAACTCCATAATAAACCTAATGAAGTCGTACGAGTCCTTTAAACATCGTACGACAACTTAAGACATCTTAAGGCTCTGTATGCCAAATTAGCAACATGAAAAGCACGTTATTATAATTTAGGACGCCTTACAACTCATAAGAACACCTTACATCACCGTACAAAACCTTAAAACTCCATAATAATCCCAATGAATCCATACGAGTCTTTTAAACATCGTACGACAACTTAAGACATCTTAAGGCTCTGTATGTCAAATTAGCCACATGAAAAGCACGTTAGTATAATTTAGAACGCCTTACAACTCCTAAGAACACCTTACATCACCATTCGAAACCTTAAAACTCCATAATAAACCTAATGAAGTCGTACGAGTCCTTTAAACATCGTACGACAACTTAAGACATCTTAAGGCTCTGTATGCCAAATTAGCAACATGAAAAGCACGTTAGTATAACTTAGGACGCCTTACAACTCATAACAACACCTTACATCACCGTACAAAACCTTAAAACTCCATAATAAACCCAATGAATCCATACGAGTCTTTTAAACATCGTACGACAACTTAAGACATCTTAAGGCTCTGTATGCCAAATTAGCCACATGATAAGCACGTTAGTATAATTTAGAACGCCTTACAAGTCCTAAGAACACCTTACATCACCATTCGAAACCTTAAAACTCCATAATAAACCTAATGAAGTCGTACGAGTCCTTTAAACATCGTACGACAACTTAAGACATCTTAAGGCTCTATATGCCAAATTAGCAACATGAAAAGCACGTTAGTATAATTTAGGACGCCTTACAACTCATAAGAACACCTTACATCACCGTACAAAACCTTAAAACTCCATAATAAACCCAATGAATCCATACGAGTCTTTTAAACATCGTACGACAACTTAAGACATCTTAAGGCTCTGTATGCCAAATTAGCCACATGAAAAGCACGTTAGTATAATTTAGAACGCCTTACAACTCCTAAGAACACCTTACATCACCATTCGAAACCTTAAAACTCCATAATAAACCTAATGAAGTCGTACGAGTCCTTTAAACATCGTACGACAACTTAAGACATCTTAAGGCTATGTATGCCAAATTAGCAACATGAAAAGCACGTTAGTATAATTTAGGCGCCTTACAACTCATAAGAACACCTTACATCACCGTACAAAACCTTAAAACTCCATAATAAACCCAATGAATCCATACGAGTCTTTTAAACATCGTACGACAACTTAAGACATCTTAAGGCTCTGTATGCCAAATTAGCCACATGATAAGCACGTTAGTATAATTTAGAACGCCTTACAACTCCTAAGAACACCTTACATCACCATTCGAAACCTTAAAACTCCATAATAAACCTAATGAAGTCGTACGAGTCCTTTAAACATCGTACGACAACTTAAGACATCTTAAGGCTCTGTATGCCAAATTAGCAACATGAAAAGCACGTTAGTATAATTTAGGACGCCTTACAACTCATAAGAACACCTTACATCACCGTACAAAACCTTAAAACTCCATAATAAACCCAATGAATCCATACGAGTCTTTTAAACATCGTACGACAACTTAAGACATCTTAAGGCTCTGTATGCCAAATTAGCCACATGAAAAGCACGTTAGTATAATTTAGAACGCCTTTCAACTCCTAAGAACACCTTACATCACCATTCGAAACCTTAAAACTCCATAATAAACCTAATGAAGTCGTACGAGTCCTTTAAACATCGTACGACAACTTAAGACATCTTAAGGCTCTGTATGCCAAATTAGCAACATGAAAAGCACGTTAGTATAACTTAGGACGCCTTACAACTCATAACAACACCTTACATCACCGTACAAAACCTTAAAACTCCATAATAAACCCAATGAATCCATACGAGTCTTTTAAACATCGTACGACAACTTAAGACATCTTAAGGCTCTGTATGCCAAATTAGCCACATGATAAGCACGTTAGTATAATTTAGAACGCCTTACAAGTCCTAAGAACACCTTACATCACCATTCGAAACCTTAAAACTCCAAAATAAACCTAATGAAGTCGTACGAGTCCTTTAAACATCGTACGACAACTTAAGACATCTTAAGGCTCTATATGCCAAATTAGCAACATGAAAAGCACGTTAGTATAATTTAGGACGCCTTACAACTCATAAGAACACCTTACATCACCGTACAAAACCTTAAAACTCCATAATAAACCCAATGAATCCATACGAGTCTTTTAAACATCGTACGACAACTTAAGACATCTTAAGGCTCTGTATGCCAAATTAGCCACATGAAAAGCACGTTAGTATAATTTAGAACGCCTTACAACTCCTAAGAACACCTTACATCACCATTCGAAACCTTAAAACTCCATAATAAACCTAATGAAGTCGTACGAGTCCTTTAAACATCGTACGACAACTTAAGACATCTTAAGGCTATGTATGCCAAATTAGCAACATGAAAAGCACGTTAGTATAATTTAGGCGCCTTACAACTCATAAGAACACCTTACATCACCGTACAAAACCTTAAAACTCCATAATAAACCCAATGAATCCATACGAGTCTTTTAAACATCGTACGACAACTTAAGACATCTTAAGGCTCTGTATGCCAAATTAGCCACATGATAAGCACGTTAGTATAATTTAGAACGCCTTACAACTCCTAAGAACACCTTACATCACCATTCGAAACCTTAAAACTCCATAATAAACCTAATGAAGTCGTACGAGTCCTTTAAACATCGTACGACAACTTAAGACATCTTAAGGCTCTGTATGCCAAATTAGCAACATGAAAAGCACGTTAGTATAATTTAGGACGCCTTACAACTCATAAGAACACCTTACATCACCGTACAAAACCTTAAAACTCCATAATAAACCCAATGAATCCATACGAGTCTTTTAAACATCGTACGATAACTTAAGACATCTTAAGGCTCTGTATGCCAAATTAGCCACATGAAAAGCACGTTAGTATAATTTAGAACGCCTTTCAACTCCTAAGAACACCTTACATCACCATTCGAAACCTTAAAACTCCATAATAAACCTAATGAAGTCGTACGAGTCCTTTAAACATCGTACGACAACTTAAGACATCTTAAGGCTCTATATGCCAAATTAGCAACATGAAAAGCACGTTAGTATAATTTAGGACGCCTTACAACTCATAAGAACACCTTACATCACCGTACAAAACCTTAAAACTCCATAATAAACCCAATGAATCCATACGAGTCTTTTAAACATCGTACGACAACTTAAGACATCTTAAGGCTCTGTATGCCAAATTAGCCACATGAAAAGCACGTTAGTATAATTTAGAACGCCTTACAAGTCCTAAGAACACCTTACATCACCATTCGAAACCTTAAAACTCCATAATAAACCTAATGAAGTCGTACGAGTCCTTTAAACATCGTACGACAACTTAAGACATCTTAAGGCTCTATATGCCAAATTAGCAACATGAAAAGCACGTTAGTATAATTTAGGACGCCTTACAACTCATAAGAACACCTTACATCACCGTACAAAACCTTAAAACTCCATAATAAACCCAATGAATCCATACGAGTCTTTTAAACATCGTACGACAACTTAAGACATCTTAAGGCTCTGTATGCCAAATTAGCCACATGAAAAGCACGTTAGTATAATTTAGAACGCCTTACAACTCCTAAGAACACCTTACATCACCATTCGAAACCTTAAAACTCCATAATAAACCTAATGAAGTCGTACGAGTCCTTTAAACATCGTACGACAACTTAAGACATCTTAAGGCTCTGTATGCCAAATTAGCAACATGAAAAGCACGTTAGTATAATTTAGGCGCCTTACAACTCATAAGAACACCTTACATCACCGTACAAAACCTTAAAACTCCATAATAAACCCAATGAATCCATACGAGTCTTTTAAACATCGTACGACAACTTAAGACATCTTAAGGCTCTGTATGCCAAATTAGCCACATGATAAGCACGTTAGTATAATTTAGAACGCCTTACAACTCCTAAGAACACCTTACATCACCATTCGAAACCTTAAAACTCCATAATAAACCTAATGAAGTCGTACGAGTCCTTTAAACATCGTACGACAACTTAAGACATCTTAAGGCTCTGTATGCCAAATTAGCAACATGAAAAGCACGTTAGTATAATTTAGGACGCCTTACAACTCATAAGAACACCTTACATCACCGTACAAAACCTTAAAACTCCATAATAAACCCAATGAATCCATACGAGTCTTTTAAACATCGTACGACAACTTAAGACATCTTAAGGCTCTGTATGCCAAATTAGCCACATGAAAAGCACGTTAGTATAATTTAGAACGCCTTTCAACTCCTAAGAACACCTTACATCACCATTCGAAACCTTAAAACTCCATAATAAACCTAATGAAGTCGTACGAGTCCTTTAAACATCGTACGACAACTTAAGACATCTTAAGGCTCTGTATGCCAAATTAGCAACATGAAAAGCACGTTAGTATAATTTAGGACGCCTTACAACTCATAAGAACACCTTACATCACCGTACAAAACCTTAAAACTCCATAATAAACCCAATGAATCCATACGAGTCTTTTAAACATCGTACGACAACTTAAGACATCTTAAGGCTCTGTATGCCAAATTAGCCACATGAAAAGCACGTTAGTATAATTTAGAACGCCTTACAACTCCTAAGAACACCTTACATCACCATTCGAAACCTTAAAACTCCATAATAAACCTAATGAAGTCGTACGAGTCCTTTAAACATCGTACAACAACTTAAGACATCTTAAGGCTCTGTATGCCAAATTAGCAACATGAAAAGCACGTTAGTATAATTTAGGACGCCTTACAACTCATAAGAACACCTTACATCACCGTACAAAACCTTAAAACTCCATAATAAACCCAATGAATCCATACGAGTCTTTTAAACATCGTACGACAACTTAAGACATCTTAAGGCTCTGTATGCCAAATTAGCCACATGATAAGCACGTTAGTATAATTTAGAACGCCTTACAACTCCTAAGAACACCTTACATCACCATTCGAAACCTTAAAACTCCATAATAAACCTAATGAAGTCGTACGAGTCCTTTAAACATCGTACGACAACTTAAGACATCTTAAGGCTCTGTATGCCAAATTAGCAACATGAAAAGCACGTTACTATAATTTAGGACGCCTTACAACTCATAAGAACACCTTACATCACCGTACAAAACCTTAAAACTCCATAATAAACCCAATGAATCCATACGAGTCTTTTAAACATCGTACGACAACTTAAGACATCTTAAGGCTCTGTATGCCAAATTAGCCACATGATAAGCACGTTAGTATAACTTAGAACGCCTTACAACTCCTAAGAACACCTTACATCACCATTCGAAACCTTAAAACTCCATAATAAACCTAATGAAGTCGTACGAGTCCTTTAAACATCGTACAACAACTTAAGACATCTTAAGGCTCTGTATGCCAAATTAGCAACATGAAAAGCACGTTAGTATAATTTAGGACGCCTTACAACTCATAAGAACACCTTACATCACCGTACAAAACCTTAAAACTCCATAATAAACCCAATGAATCCATACGAGTCTTTTAAACATCGTACGACAACTTAAGACATCTTAAGGCTCTGTATGCCAAATTAGCCACATGAAAAGCACGTTAGTATAATTTAGAACGCCTTACAACTCCTAAGAACACCTTACATCACCATTCGAAACCTTAAAACTCCATAATAAACCTAATGAAGTCGTACGAGTCCTTTAAACATCGTACGACAACTTAAGACATCTTAAGGCTCTGTATGCCAAATTAGCAACATGAAAAGCACGTTAGTATAATTTAGGACGCCTTACAACTCATAAGAACACCTTACATCACCGTACAAAACCTTAAAACTTCATAATAAACCCAATGAATCCATACGAGTCTTTTAAACATCGTACGACAACTTAAGACATCTTAAGGCTCTGTATGCCAAATTAGCCACATGAAAAGCACGTTAGTATAATTTAGAACGCCTTACAACTCCTAAGAACACCTTACATCACCATTCGAAACCTTAAAACTCCATAATAAACCTAATGAAGTCGTACGAGTCCTTTAAACATCGTACGACAACTTAAGACATCTTAAGGCTCTGTATGCCAAATTAGCAACATGAAAAGCACGTTAGTATAATTTAGGACGCCTTACAACTCATAAGAACACCTTACATCACCGTACAAAACCTTAAAACTCCATAATAAACCCAATGAATCCATACGAGTCTTTTAAACATCGTACGACAACTTAAGACATCTTAAGGCTCTGTATGCCAAATTAGCCACATGATAAGCACGTTAGTATAATTTACAACGCCTTACAACTCCTAAGAACACCTTACATCACCATTCGAAACCTTAAAACTCCATAATAAACCTAATGAAGTCGTACGAGTCCTTTAAACATCGTACGACAACTTAAGACATCTTAAGGCTCTGTATGCCAAATTAGCAACATGAAAAGCACGTTACTATAATTTAGGACGCCTTACAACTCATAAGAACACCTTACATCACCGTACAAAACCTTAAAACTCCATAATAAACCCAATGAATCCATACGAGTCTTTTAAACATCGTACGACAACTTAAGATATCTTAAGGCTCTGTATGCCAAATTAGCCACATGATAAGCACGTTAGTATAACTTAGAACGCCTTACAACTCCTAAGAACACCTTACATCACCATTCGAAACCTTAAAACTCTATAATAAACCTAATGAAGTCGTACGAGTCCTTTAAACATCGTACAACAACTTAAGACATCTTAAGGCTCTGTATGCCAAATTAGCAACATGAAAAGCACGTTAGTATAATTTAGGACGCCTTACAACTCATAAGAACACCTTACATCACCGTACAAAACCTTAAAACTCCATAATAAACCCAATGAATCCATACGAGTCTTTTAAACATCGTACGACAACTTAAGACATCTTAAGGCTCTGTATGCCAAATTAGCCACATGAAAAGCACGTTAGTATAATTTAGAACGCCTTACAACTCCTAAGAACACCTTACATCACCATTCGAAACCTTAAAACTCCATAATAAACCTAATGAAGTCGTACGAGTCCTTTAAACATCGTACGACAACTTAAGACATCTTAAGGCTCTGTATGCCAAATTAGCAACATGAAAAGCACGTTAGTATAATTTAGGACGCCTTACAACTCATAAGAACACCTTACATCACCGTACAAAACCTTAAAACTTCATAATAAACCCAATGAATCCATATGAGTCTTTTAAACATCGTACGACAACTTAAGACATCTTAAGGCTCTGTATGCCAAATTAGCCACATGAAAAGCACGTTAGTATAATTTAGAACGCCTTACAACTCCTAAGAACACCTTACATCACCATTCGAAACCTTAAAACTCCATAATAAACCTAATGAAGTCGTACGAGTCCTTTAAACATCGTACGACAACTTAAGACATCTTAAGGCTCTGTATGCCAAATTAGCAACATGAAAAGCACGTTAGTATAATTTAGGACGCCTTACAACTCATAAGAACAGCTTACATCACCGTACAAAACCTTAAAACTCCATAATAAACCCAATGAATCCATACGAGTCTTTTAAACATCGTACGATAACTTAAGACATCTTAAGGCTCTGTATGCCAAATTAGCCACATGATAAGCACGTTAGTATAATTTACAACGCCTTACAACTCCTAAGAACACCTTACATCACCATTCGAAACCTTAAAACTCCATAATAAACCTAATGAAGTCGTACGAGTCCTTTAAACATCGTACAACAACTTAAGACATCTTAAGGCTCTGTATGCCAAATTAGCAACATGAAAAGCACGTTAGTATAATTTAGGACGCCTTACAACTCATAAGAACACCTTACATCACCGTACAAAACCTTAAAACTCCATAATAAACCCAATGAATCCATACGAGTCTTTTAAACATCGTACGACAACTTAAGACATCTTAAGGCTCTGTATGCCAAATTAGCCACATGAAAAGCACGTTAGTATAATTTAGAACGCCTTACAACTCCTAAGAACACCTTACATCACCATTCGAAACCTTAAAACTCCATAATAAACCTAATGAAGTCGTACGAGTCCTTTAAACATCGTACGACAACTTAAGACATCTTAAGGCTCTGTATGCCAAATTAGCAACATGAAAAGCACGTTAGTATAATTTAGGACGCCTTACAACTCATAAGAACACCTAACATCACCGTACAAAACCTTAAAACTTCATAATAAACCCAATGAATCCATATGAGTCTTTTAAACATCGTACGACAACTTAAGACATCTTAAGGCTCTGTATGCCAAATTAGCCACATGAAAAGCACGTTAGTATAATTTAGAACGCCTTACAACTCCTAAGAACACCTTACATCACCATTCGAAACCTTAAAACTCCATAATAAACCTAATGAAGTCGTACGAGTCCTTTAAACATCGTACGACAACTTAAGACATCTTAAGGCTCTGTATGCCAAATTAGCAACATGAAAAGCACGTTAGTATAATTTAGGACGCCTTACAACTCATAAGAACACCTTACATCACCGTACAAAACCTTAAAACTCCATAATAAACCCAATGAATCCATACGAGTCTTTTAAACATCGTACGACAACTTAAGACATCTTAAGGCTCTGTATGCCAAATTAGCCACATGATAAGCACGTTAGTATAATTTACAACGCCTTACAACTCCTAAGAACACCTTACATCACCATTCGAAACCTTAAAACTCCATAATAAACCTAATGAAGTCGTACGAGTCCTTTAAACATCGTACGACAACTTAAGACATCTTAAGGCTCTGTATGCCAAATTAGCAACATGAAAAGCACGTTACTATAATTTAGGACGCCTTACAACTCATAAGAACACCTTACATCACCGTACAAAACCTTAAAACTCCATAATAAACCCAATGAATCCATACGAGTCTTTTAAACATCGTACGACAACTTAAGATATCTTAAGGCTCTGTATGCCAAATTAGCCACATGATAAGCACGTTAGTATAACTTAGAACGCCTTACAACTCCTAAGAACACCTTACATCACCATTCGAAACCTTAAAACTCCATAATAAACCTAATGAAGTCGTACGAGTCCTTTAAACATCGTACAACAACTTAAGACATCTTAAGGCTCTGTATGCCAAATTAGCAACATGAAAAGCACGTTAGTATAATTTAGGACGCCTTACAACTCATAAGAACACCTTACATCACCGTACAAAACCTTAAAACTCCATAATAAACCCAATGAATCCATACGAGTCTTTTAAACATCGTACGACAACTTAAGACATCTTAAGGCTCTGTATGCCAAATTAGCCACATGAAAAGCACGTTAGTATAATTTAGAACGCCTTACAACTCCTAAGAACACCTTACATCACCATTCGAAACCTTAAAACTCCATAATAAACCTAATGAAGTCGTACGAGTCCTTTAAACATCGTACGACAACTTAAGACATCTTAAGGCTCTGTATGCCAAATTAGCAACATGAAAAGCACGTTAGTATAATTTAGGACGCCTTACAACTCATAAGAACACCTTACATCACCGTACAAAACCTTAAAACTTCATAATAAACCCAATGAATCCATATGAGTCTTTTAAACATCGTACGACAACTTAAGACATCTTAAGGCTCTGTATGCCAAATTAGCCACATGAAAAGCACGTTAGTATAATTTAGAACGCCTTACAACTCCTAAGAACACCTTACATCACCATTCGAAACCTTAAAACTCCATAATAAACCTAATGAAGTCGTACGAGTCCTTTAAACATCGTACGACAACTTAAGACATCTTAAGGCTCTGTATGCCAAATTAGCAACATGAAAAGCACGTTAGTATAATTTAGGACGCCTTACAACTCATAAGAACACCTTACATCACCGTACAAAACCTTAAAACTCCATAATAAACCCAATGAATCCATACGAGTCTTTTAAACATCGTACGACAACTTAAGACATCTTAAGGCTCTGTATGCCAAATTAGCCACATGATAAGCACGTTAGTATAATTTACAACGCCTTACAACTCCTAAGAACACCTTACATCACCATTCGAAACCTTAAAACTCCATAATAAACCTAATGAAGTCGTACGAGTCCTTTAAACATCGTACGACAACTTAAGACATCTTAAGGCTCTGTATGCCAAATTAGCAACATGAAAAGCACGTTAGTATAATTTAGGACGCCTTACAACTCATAAGAACACCTTACATCACCGTACAAAACCTTAAAACTCCATAATAAACCCAATGAATCCATACGAGTCTTTTAAACATCGTACGACAACTTAAGACATCTTAAGGCTCTGTATGCCAAATTAGCCACATGAAAAGCACGTTAGTATAATTTAGAACGCCTTACAACTCCTAAGAACACCTTACATCACCATTCGAAACCTTAAAACTCCATAATAAACCTAATGAAGTCGTACGAGTCCTTTAAACATCGTACAACAACTTAAGACATCTTAAGGCTCTGTATGCCAAATTAGCAACATGAAAAGCACGTTAGTATAATTTAGGACGCCTTACAACTCATAAGAACACCTTACATCACCGTACAAAACCTTAAAACTCCATAATAAACCCAATGAATCCATACGAGTCTTTTAAACATCGTACGACAACTTAAGACATCTTAAGGCTCTGTATGCCAAATTAGCCACATGAAAAGCACGTTAGTATAATTTAGAACGCCTTACAACTCCTAAGAACACCTTACATCACCATTCGAAACCTTAAAACTCCATAATAAACCTAATGAAGTCGTACGAGTCCTTTAAACATCGTACGACAACTTAAGACATCTTAAGGCTCTGTATGCCAAATTAGCAACATGAAAAGCACGTTAGTATAATTTAAGACGCCTTACAATTCATAAGAACACCTTACATCACCGTACAAAACCTTAAAACTCCATAATAAACCCAATGAATCCATACGAGTCTTTTAAACATCGTACGACAACTTAAGACATCTTAAGGCTCTGTATGCCAAATTAGCCACATGAAAAGCACGTTAGTATAATTTAGAACGCCTTACAACTCCTAAGAACACCTTACATCACCATTCGAAACCTTAAAACTCCATAATAAACCTAATGAAGTCGTACGAGTCCTTTAAACATCGTACAACAACTTAAGACATCTTAAGGCTCTGTATGCCAAATTAGCAACATGAAAAGCACGTTAGTATAATTTAGGACGCCTTACAACTCATAAGAACACCTTACATCACCGTACAAAACCTTAAAACTCCATAATAAACCCAATGAATCCATACGAGTCTTTTAAACATCGTACGACAACTTAAGACATCTTAAGGCTCTGTATGCCAAATTAGCCACATGAAAAGCACGTTAGTATAATTTAGAACGCCTTACAACTCCTAAGAACACCTTACATCACCATTCGAAACCTTAAAACTCCATAATAAACCTAATGAAGTCGTACGAGTCCTTTAAACATCGTACGACAACTTAAGACATCTTAAGGCTCTGTATGCCAAATTAGCAACATGAAAAGCACGTTAGTATAATTTAGGACGCCTTACAATTCATAAGAACACCTTACATCACCGTACAAAACCTTAAAACTCCATAATAAACCCAATGAATCCGTACGAGTCCTTTAAACATCGTATGACAACTTAAGACATCTTAAGGCTGTGTATGCCAAATTAGCCACATGAAAAGCACGTTAGTATAATTTAGAACGCCTTACAACTCCTAAGAACACCTTACGTCACCGTACGAAACCTTAAAACTCCATAATAAACCTAGTGTGTTCGTACGAGTCGTTTGATCATCGTACGACAACTTAGGACATCTTACGACTCTTTATGCCACATTAGCAACTCGAAAAGAACGTTAGTAAATAACAAGACGCCTTACAACTCCTAAGGGCACCTTACATTGCCGTACGAAACCTTAAAACTCCATAATAAACCTAATGAAGTCGTACGAGTCCGTTAAACATCGTACGACAACTTAAGACATCTTAAGGCTCTGTATGCCAAATTAGCAACGTGAAAAGCACGTTAGTATAATTTAGGACGCCTTACAACTCATAAGAACACCTTACATCACCGTACAAAACCTTAAAACTCCATAATAAACCCAATGAATCCATACGAGTCTTTTAAACATCGTACGACAACTTAAGACATCTTAAGGCTCTGTATGCCAAATTAGCCACATGAAAAGCACGTTAGTATAATTTAGAACGCCTTACAACTCCTAAGAACACCTTACATCACCATTCGAAACCTTAAAACTCCATAATAAACCTAATGAAGTCGTACGAGTCCTTTAAACATCGTACGACAACTTAAGACATCTTAAGGCTCTGTATGCCAAATTAGCAACATGAAAAGCACGTTAGTATAATTTAGGACGCCTTACAACTCATAAGAACACCTTACATCACTGTACACAACCTTAAAACTCCATAATAAACCCAATGAATCCATACGAGTCTTTTAAACATCGTACGACAACTTAAGACATCTTAAGGCTCTGTATGCCAAATTAGCCACATGAAAAGCACGTTAGTATAATTTAGAACGCCTTACAACTCCTAAGAACACCTTACATCACCATTCGAAACCTTAAAACTCCATAATAAACCTAATGAAGTCGTACGAGTCCTTTAAACATCGTACGACAACTTAAGACATCTTAAGGCTCTGTATGCCAAATTAGCAACATGAAAAGCACGTTAGTATAATTTAGGACGCCTTACAATTCATAAGAACACCTTACATCACCGTACAAAACCTTAAAACTCCATAATAAACCCAATGAATCCGTACGAGTCCTTTAAACATCGTATGACAACTTAAGACATCTTAAGGCTCTGTATGCCAAATTAGCCACATGAAAAGCACGTTAGTATAATTTAGAACGCCTTACAACTCCTAAGAACACCTTACGTCACCGTACGAAACCTTAAAACTCCATAATAAACCTAGTGTGTTCGTACGAGTCGTTTGATCATCGTACGACAACTTAGGACATCTTACGACTCTTTATGCCACATTAGCAACTCGAAAAGAACGTTAGTAAAATGCAAGACGCCTTACAACTCCTAAGGACACCGTACATTGCCGTACGAAACCTTAAAACTCCATAATAAACCTAATGAAGTCGTACGAGTCCGTTAAACATCGTACGACAACTTAAGACATCTTAAGGCTCTGTATGCCAAATTAGCAACATGAAAAGCACGTTAGTATAATTTAGGACGCCTTACAACTCATAAGAACACCTTACATCACCGTACAAAACCTTAAAACTCCATAATAAACCCAATGAATCCATACGACTCTTTTAAACATCGTACGACAACTTAAGACATCTTAAGGCTCTGTATGCCAAATTAGCCACATGAAAAGCACGTTAGTATAATTTAGAACGCCTTACAACTCCTAAGAACACCTTACATCACCATTCGAAACCCATAAACTCCATAATAAACCTAATGAAGTCGTACGAGTCCTTTAAACATCGTACGACAACTTAAGACATCTTAAGGCTCTGTATGCCAAATTAGCAACATGAAAAGCACGTTAGTATAATTTAGGACGCCTTACAATTCATAAGAACACCTTACATCACCGTACAAAACCTTAAAACTCCATAATAAACCCAATGAATCCGTACGAGTCCTTTAAACATCGTATGACAACTTAAGACATCTTAAGGCTCTGTATGCGAAATTAGCCACATGAAAAGCACGTTAGTATAATTTAGAACGCCTTACAACTCCTAAGAACACCTTACGTCACCGTACGAAACCTTAAAACTCCATAATAAACCTAGTGTGTTCGTACGAGTCGTTTGATCATCGTACGACAACTTAGGACATCTTACGACTCTTTATGCCACATTAGCAACTCGAAAAGAACATTAGTAAAATGCAAGACGCCTTACAACTCCTAAGGACACCTTACATTGCCGTACGAAACCTTAAAACTCCATAATAAACCTAATGAAGTCGTACGAGTCCGTTAAACATCGTACGACAACTTAAGACATCTTAAGGCTCTGTATGCCAAATTAGGAACATGAAAAGCACGTTAGTATAATTTAGGACGCCTTACATCTCATAAGAACACCTTACATCACCGTACAAAACCTTAAAACTCCATAATAAACCCAATGAATCCATACGACTCTTTTAAACATCGTACGACAACTTAAGACATCTTAATGCTCTGCATGCCAAATTAGCCACATGAAAAGCACGTTAGTATAATTTAGAAAGCCTTACAACTCCTAAGAACACCTTACATCACCATTCGAAACCTTAAAACTCCATAATAAACCTAATGAAGGTGTACGAGTCCTTTAAACATCGTACGACAACTTAAGACATCTTAAGGCTCTGTATGCCAAATTAGCAACATGAAAAGCACGTTAGTATAATTTAAGACGCCTTACAATTCATAAGAACACCTTACATCACCGTACAAAACCTTAAAACTCCTTAATAAACCCAATGAATCCGTACGAGTCCTTTAAACATCGTATGACAACTTAAGACATCTTAAGGCTCTGTATGCCAAATTAGCCACATGAAAAGCACGTTAGTATAATTTAGAACGCTTTACAACTCCTAAGAACACCTTACGTCACCGTACGAAACCTTAAAACTCCATAATAAACCTAGTGTGTTCGTACGAGTCGTTTGATCATCGTACGACAACTTAGGACATCTTACGACTCTTTATGCCACATTAGCAACTCGAAAAGAACGTTAGTAAAATGCAAGACACCTTACAACTCCTAAGGACACCTTACATTGCCGTACGAAACCTTAAAACTCCATAATAAACCTAATGAAGTCGTACGAGTCCTTTAAACATCGTACGACAACTTAAGACATCTTAAGGCTCTGTATGCCAAATTAGCAACATGAAAAGCACGTTAGTATAATTTAGGACGCCTTACAACTCATTAGAACACCTTACATCACCGTACGATCCTTAAAACTCCATAATAAACCTAATGAATCCGTACGAGTCCTTTGAACATCGTATGACAACTTAACACATCTTAAGACTCGGTATGCCAAATTTGCAACATGAAAAGCACGTTAGTATAATTTAGGAAGCCTTACAACTCATAAGAACACCTTACATCACCGTACGAAACCTTAAAACTCCATAATAAACCTAATGAATCCGTACGAGTCCTTTAAACATCGTACGACAACTTAAGACATCCTAAGGCTCTGTATGCTAAATTAGGAACATGAAAAGCACGTTAGTATAATTTAGGACGCTTTACAACTCATAAGAACACCTTACATCACCGTACGAAACCTTAAACCTCTATATAATAAACCTAATGAATCCGTACGAGTCCTTTAAACATCGTACGACAACTTAAGACATCTTAAGGCTCTGTATGCCAAATTAGCAACATGAAAAGCACGTTAGTATAATTTAGGACGCCTTACAACTCATAAGAACACCTTACATCACCGTACAAAACCTTAAAACTCCATAATAAACCCAATGAATCCATACGAGTCTTTTAAACATCGTACGACAACTTAAGACATCTTAAGGCTCTGTATGCCAAATTAGCCACATGAAAAGCACGTTAGTATAATTTAGAATGCCTTACACCTCCTACGAACACCTTACATCACCATTCGAAACCTTAAAACTCCATAATAAACTTAATGAAGTCGTACGAGTCCTTTAAACATCGTACGACAACTTAAAACATCTTAAGGCTCTGTATGCCAAATTAGCAACATGAAAAGCACGTTAGTATAATTTAGGACGCCTTACAACTCATAAGAACACCTTACATCACCGTACAAAACCTTAAAACTCCATAACAAACCCAATGAATCCATACGAGTCTTTTAAACATCGTACGACAACTTAAGACATCTTAAGGCTCTGTATGCCAAATTAGCCACATGAAAAGCACGTTAGTATAATTTAGAACGCCTTACAACTCCTAAGAACACCTTACATCACCATTCGAAACCTTAAAACTCCATAATAAACCTAATGAATTCGTACGAGTCCTTTAAACATCGTACGACATCTTAAGGCTCTGTATGCCAATTTAGCAACATGAAAAGCACGTTAATATAATTTAGGACGCCTTACAATTCATAAGAACCCCTTACATCACCGTACAAAACCTTAAAACTCCATAATAAACCCAATGAATCCGTACGAGTCCTTTAAACATCGTATGACAACTTAAGACATCTTAAGGCTCTGTATGCCAAAATAGCCACATGAAAAGCACGTTAGTATAATTTAGAACGCCTTACAACTCCTAAGAACAACTTACGTCACCGTACGAAACCTTAAAACTCCATAATAAACCTAGTGTGTTCGTACGAGTCGTTTGATCATCGTACGACAACTTAGGACATCTTACGACTCTTTATGCCACATTAGCAACTCGAAAAGAACGTTAGTAAAATGCAAGACGCCTTACAACTCCTAAGGACACCTTACATTGCCGTACGAAACCTTAAAACTCCATAATAAACCTAATGAAGTCGTACGAGTCCTTTAAACATCGTACGACAACTTAAGACATCTTAAGGCTCTGTATGCCAAATTAGCAACATGAAAAGCACGTTAGTATAATTTAGGACGCCTTACAACTCATAAGAACACCTTACATCACCGTACAAAACCTTAAAACTCCATAATAAACCCTATGAATCCGTACGAGTCCTTTAAACATCGTATGACAACTTAAGACATCTTAAGGCTCTGTATGCCAAATTAGCCACATGAAAAGCACGTTAGTATAATTTAGAACGCCTTACAACTCCTAAGAACACCTTACATCACCGTACGAAACCTTAAAACTCCATAATAAACCTATTGTATTCGTACGAATCGTTTGATCATCGTACGACAACTTAGGACATCTTACGACTCTTTATGCCACATTAGTAACTCGAAACGAACGTTAGTAAAATGCAAGACGCCTTACAACTCCTAAGGACACCTTACATTGCCGTATGAAACCTTAAAACTCCATAATAAACCTAATGAAGTCGTACGAGTCCTTTAAACATCGTACGACAACTTAAGACATCTTAAGGATCTGTATGCCAAATTAGAAACATGAAAAGCACGTTAGTGTAATTTAGGACGCCTTACAACTCATAAGAACACCTTACATCACCGTACAAAACCTTAAAACTCCATAATAAACCCAATGAATCCATACGAGTCTTTTAAACATCGTAAGACAACTTAAGACATCTTAAGGCTCTGTATGCCAAATTAGCCACATGAAAAGCACGTTAGTATAATTTAGAACGCCTTACAACTCCTAAGAACACCTTACATCACCATTCGAAACCTTAAAACTCCATAATAAACCCAATGAATCCATACGAGTCTTTTAAACATCGTACGACAACTTAAGACATCTTAAGGCTCTGTATGCCAAATTAGCAACATGAAAAGCACGTTAGTATAATTTAGGACGCCTTACAACTCATAAGAACACCTTACATCACCGTACAAAACCTTAAAACTCCATAATAAACCCAATGAATCCATACGAGTCTTTCAAACATCGTACGACAACTTAAGACACTTAAGGCTCTGTATGCCAAATTAGCCACATGAAAAGCACGTTAGTATAATTTAGAACGCCTTACAACTCCTACGAACACCTTACATCACCATTCGAAACCTTAAAACTCCATAATAAACTTAATGAAGTCGTACGAGTCCTTTAAACATCGTACGACTACTTAAAACATCTTAAGGCTCTGTATGCCAAATTAGCAACATGAAAAGCACGTTATTATAATTTAGGACGCCTTACAACTCATAAGAACACCTTACATCACCGTACAAAACCTTAAACTCCATAAAAAACCCAATGAATCCATACGAGTCTTTTAAACATCGTACGACAACTTAAGACATCTTAAGGCTCTGTATGCCAAATTAGCCACATGAAAAGCACGTTAGTATAATTTAGAACGCCTTACAACTCCTAAGAACACCTTACATCACCATTCGAAACCTTAAAACTCCATAATAAACCCAATGAATCCATACGAGTCTTTTAAACATCGTTCGACAACTTAAGACATCTTAAGGCTCTGTATGCCAAATTAGCAACATGAAAAGCACGTTAGTATAATTTAGGACGCCTTACAACTCATAAGAACACCTTACATCACCGTACAAAACCTTAAAACTCCATAAAAAACCCAATGAATCCATACGAGTCTTTTAAACATCGTACGACAACTTAAGACATCTTAAGGCTCTGTATGCCAAATTAGCCACATGAAAAGCACGTGAGTATAATTTAGAACGCCTTACAACTCCTAAGAACACCTTACATCACCATTCGAAACCTTAAAACTCCATAATAAACCTAATGAAGTCGTACGAGTCCTTTAAACATCGTACGACATCTTAAGGCTCTGTATGCCAAATTAGCAACATGAAAAGCACGTTAATATAATTTAGGACGCCTTACAATTCATAAGAACCACTTACATCACCGTACAAAACCTTAAAACTCCATAATAAACCCAATGAATCCGTACGAGTCCTTTAAACATCGTATGACAACTTAAGACATCTTAAGGCTCTGTATGCCAAAATAGCCACATGAAAAGCACGTTAGTAAAATTTAGAACGCCTTACAACTCCTACGAACACCTTACATCACCATTCGAAACCTTAAAACTCCATAATAAACTTAATGAAGTCGTACGAGTCCTTTAAACATCGTACGACTACTTAAAACATCTTAAGGCTCTGTATGCCAAATTAGCAACATGAAAAGCACGTTAGTATAATTTAGGACGCCTTACAACTCATAAGAACACCTTACATCACCGTACAAAACCTTAAACTCCATAAAAAACCCAATGAATCCATACGAGTCTTTTAAACATCGTACGACAACTTAAGACATCTTAAGGCTCTGTATGCCAAATTAGCCACATGAAAAGCACGTTAGTATAATTTAGAACGCCTTACAACTCCTAAGAACACCTTACATCACCATTCGAAACCTTAAAACTCCATAATAAACCTAATGAAGTCGTACGAGTCCTTTAAACATCGTACGACATCTTAAGGCTCTGTATGCCAAATTAGCAACATGAAAAGCACGTTAATATAATTTAGGACGCCTTACAATTCATAAGAACCACTTACATCACCGTACAAAACCTTAAAACTCCATAATAAACCCAATGAATCCGTACGAGTCCTTTAAACATCGTATGACAACTTAAGACATCTTAAGGCTCTGTATGCCAAAATAGCCACATGAAAAGCACGTTAGTATAATTTAGAACGCCTTACAACTCCTACGAACACCTTACATCACCATTCGAAACCTTAAAACTCCATAATAAACTTAATGAAGTCGTACGAGTCCTTTAAACATCGTACGACTACTTAAAACATCTTAAGGCTCTGTATGCCAAATTAGCAACATGAAAAGCACGTTAGTATAATTTAGGACGCCTTACAACTCATAAGAACACCTTACATCACCGTACAAAACCTTAAACTCCATAAAAAACCCAATGAATCCATACGAGTCTTTTAAACATCGTACGACAACTTAAGACATCTTAAGGCTCTGTATGCCAAATTAGCCACATGAAAAGCACGTTAGTATAATTTAGAACGCCTTACAACTCCTAAGAACACCTTACATCACCATTCGAAACCTTAAAACTCCATAATAAACTTAATGAAGTCGTACGAGTCCTTTAAACATCGTACGACTACTTAAAACATCTTAAGGCTCTGTATGCCAAATTAGCAACATGAAAAGCACGTTAGTATAATTTAGGACGCCTTACAACTCATAAGAACACTTTACATCACCGTACAAAACCTTAAACTCCATAAAAAACCCAATGAATCCATACGAGTCTTTTAAACATCGTACGACAACTTAAGACATCTTAAGGCTCTGTATGCCAAATTAGCCACATGAAAAGCACGTTAGTATAATTTAGAACGCCTTACAACTCCTAAGAACACCTTACATCACCATTCGAAACCTTAAAACTCAATAATATACCCAATGAATCCATACGAGTCTTTTAAACATCGTTCGACAACTTAAGACATCTTAAGGCTCTGTATGCCAAATTAGCAACATGAAAAGCACGTTAGTATAATTTAGGACGCCTTACAACTCATAAGAACACCTTACATCACCGTACAAAACCTTAAAACTCTATAATAAACCCAATGAATCCATACGAGTCTTTTAAACATCGTACGACAACTTAAGACACTTAAGGCTCTGTATGCCAAATTAGCCACATGAAAAGCACGTTAGTATAATTTAGAACGCCTTACAACTCCTACGAACACCTTACATCACCATTCGAAACCTTAAAACTCCATAATAAACTTAATGAAGTCGTACGAGTCCTTTAAACATCGTACGACAACTTAAAACATCTTAAAGCTCTGTATGCCAAATTAGCAACATGAAAAGCACGTTAGTATAATTTAGGACGCCTTACAACTCATAAGAACACCTTACATCACCGTACAAAACCTTAAAACTCCATAAAAAACCCAATGAATCCATACGAGTCTTTTAAACATCGTACGACAACTTAAGACATCTTAAGGCTCTGTATGCCAAATTAGCCACATGAAAAGCACGTGAGTATAATTTAGAACGCCTTACAACTCCTAAGAACACCTTACATCACCATTCGAAACCTTAAAACTCCATAATAAACCTAATGAAGTCGTACGAGTCCTTTAAACATCGTACGACATCTTAAGGCTCTGTATGCCAAATTAGCAACATGAAAAGCACGTTAATATAATTTAGGACGCCTTACAATTCATAAGAACCACTTACATCACCGTACAAAACCTTAAAACTCCATAATAAACCCAATGAATCCGTACGAGTCCTTTAAACATCGTATGACAACTTAAGACATCTTAAGGCTCTGTATGCCAAAATAGCCACATGAAAAGCACGTTAGTATAATTTAGAACGCCTTACAACTCCTAAGAACACCTTACGTCACCGTACGAAACCTTAAAACTCCATAATAAACCTAGTGTGTTCGTACGAGTCGTTTGATCATCGTACGACAACTTAGGACATCTTACGACTCTTTATGCCACATTAGCAACTCGAAAAGAACGTTAGTAAAATGCAAGACGCCTTACAACTCCTAAGGACACCTTACATTGCCGTACGAAACCTTAAAACTCCATAATAAACCTAATGAAGTCGTACGAGTCCTTTAAACATCGTACGACAACTTAAGACATCTTAAGGCTCTGTATGCCAAATTAGCAACATGAAAAGCACGTTAGAATAATTTAGGACGCCTTACAACTCATAAGAACACCTTACATCACCGTACAAAACCTTAAAACTCCATAATAAACCCTATGAATCCGTACGAGTCCTTTAAACATCGTATGACAACTTAAGACATATTAAGGCTCTGTATGCCAAATTAGCCACATGAAAAGCACGTTAGTATAATTTAGAACGCCTTACAACTCCTAAGAACACCTTACATCACCGTACGAAACCTTAAAACTCCATAATAAACCTATTGTATTCGTACGAATCGTTTGATCATCGTACGACAACTTAGGACATCTTACGACTCTTTATGCCACATTAGCAACTCGAAACGAACGTTAGTAAAATGCAAGACGCCTTACAACTCCTAAGGACACCTTACATTGCCGTATGAAACCTTAAAACTCCATAATAAACCTAATGAAGTCGTACGAGTCCTTTAAACATCGTACGACAACTTAAGACATCTTAAGGATCTGTATGCCAATTTAGCAACATGAAAAGCACGTTAGTGTAATTTAGGACGCCTTACAACTCATAAGAACACTTTACATCACCGTACAAAACCTTAAAACTCCATAATAAACCCAATGAATCCATACGAGTCTTTTAAACATCGTACGACAACTTAAGACATCTTAAGGCTCTGTATGCCAAATTAGCAACATGAAAAGCACGTTAGTATAATTTAGGACGCCTTACAACTCATAAGAACACCTTACATCACCGTACAAAACCTTAAAACTCCATAATAAACTCAATGAATCCATACGAGTCTTTTAAACATCGTACGACAACTTAAGACATCTTAAGGCTCTGTATGCCAAATTAGCCACATGAAAAGCACGTTAGTATAATTTAGAACACCTTACATCACCATTCGAAACCTTAAAACTCCATAATAAACCTAATGAAGTCGTACGAGTCCTTTAAACATCGTACGACATCTTAAGGCTCTGTATGCCAAATTAGCAACATGAAAAGCACGTTAGTATAATTTAGGACGCCTTACAATTCATAAGAACCCCTTACATCACCGTACAAAACCTTAAAACTCCATAATAAACCCAATGAATCCATACGAGTCTTTTAAACATCGTACGACAACTTAAGACATCTTAAGGCTCTGTATGCCAAATTAGCCACATGAAAAGCACGTGAGTATAATTTAGAACGCCTTACAACTCCTAAGAACACCTTACATCACCATTCGAAACCTTAAAACTCCATAATAAACCTAATGAAGTCGTACGAGTCCTTTAAACATCGTACGACATCTTAAGGCTCTGTATGCCAAATTAGCAACATGAAAAGCACGTTAATATAATTTAGGACGCCTTACAATTCATAAGAACCACTTACATCACCGTACAAAACCTTAAAACTCCATAATAAACCCAATGAATCCGTACGAGTCCTTTAAACATCGTATGACAACTTAAGACATCTTAAGGCTCTGTATGCCAAAATAGCCACATGAAAAGCACGTTAGTATAATTTAGAACGCCTTACAACTCCTAAGAACACCTTACGTCACCGTACGAAACCTTAAAACTCCATAATAAACCTAGTGTGTTCGTACGAGTCGTTTGATCATCGTACGACAACTTAGGACATCTTACGACTCTTTATGCCACATTAGCAACTCGAAAAGAACGTTAGTAAAATGCAAGACGCCTTACAACTCCTAAGGACACCTTACATTGCCGTACGAAACCTTAAAACTCCATAATAAACCTAATGAAGTCGTACGAGTCCTTTAAACATCGTACGACAACTTAAGACATCTTAAGGCTCTGTATGCCAAATTAGCAACATGAAAAGCACGTTAGAATAATTTAGGACGCCTTACAACTCATAAGAACACCTTACATCACCGTACAAAACCTTAAAACTCCATAATAAACCCTATGAATCCGTACGAGTCCTTTAAACATCGTATGACAACTTAAGACATCTTAAGGCTCTGTATGCCAAATTAGCCACATGAAAAGCACGTTAGTATAATTTAGAACGCCTTACAACTCCTAAGAACACCTTACATCACCGTACGAAACCTTAAAACTCCATAATAAACCTATTGTATTCGTACGAATCGTTTGATCATCGTACGACAACTTAGGACATCTTACGACTCTTTATGCCACATTAGCAACTCGAAACGAACGTTAGTAAAATGCAAGACGCCTTACAACTCCTAAGGACACCTTACATTGCCGTATGAAACCTTAAAACTCCATAATAAACCTAATGAAGTCGTACGAGTCCTTTAAACATCGTACGACAACTTAAGACATCTTAAGGATCTGTATGCCAATTTAGCAACATGAAAAGCACGTTAGTGTAATTTAGGACGCCTTACAACTCATAAGAACACTTTACATCACCGTACAAAACCTTAAAACTCCATAATAAACCCAATGAATCCATACGAGTCTTTTAAACATCGTACGACAACTTAAGACATCTTAAGGCTCTGTATGCCAAATTAGCAACATGAAAAGCACGTTAGTATAATTTAGGACGCCTTACAACTCATAAGAACACCTTACATCACCGTACAAAACCTTAAAACTCCATAATAAACTCAATGAATCCATACGAGTCTTTTAAACATCGTACGACAACTTAAGACATCTTAAGGCTCTGTATGCCAAATTAGCCACATGAAAAGCACGTTAGTATAATTTAGAACACCTTACATCACCATTCGAAACCTTAAAACTCCATAATAAACCTAATGAAGTCGTACGAGTCCTTTAAACATCGTACGACATCTTAAGGCTCTGTATGCCAAATTAGCAACATGAAAAGCACGTTAGTATAATTTAGGACGCCTTACAATTCATAAGAACCCCTTACATCACCGTACAAAACCTTAAAACTCCATAATAAACCCAATGAATCCGTACGAGTCCTTTAAACATCGTATGACAACTTAAGACATCTTAAGGCTCTGTATGCCAAAATAGCCACATGAAAAGCACGTTAGTATAATTTAGAACGCCTTACAACTCCTAAGAACACCTTACGTCACCGTACGAAACCTTAAAACTCCATAATAAACCTAGTGTGTTCGTACGAGTCGTTTGATCATCGTACGACAACTTAGGACATCTTACGACTCTTTATGCCACATTAGCAACTCGAAAAGAACGTTAGTAAAATGCAAGACGCCTTACAACTCCTAAGGACACCTTACATTGCCGCACGAAACCTTAAAATTCCATAATAAACCTAATGAAGTCGTACGAGTCCTTTAAACATCGTACGACAACTTAAGACATCTTAAGGCTCTGTATGCCAAATTAGCAACATGAAAAGCACGTTAGTATAATTTAGGACGCCTTACAACTCATAAGAACACCTTACATCACCGTACAAAACCTTAAAACTCCATAATAAACCCTATGAATCCGTACGAGTCCTTTAAACATCGTATGACAACTTAAGACATCTTAAGGCTCTGTATGCCAAATTAGCCACATGAAAAGCACGTTAGTATAATTTAGAACGCCTTACAACTCCTAAGAACACCTTACATCACCGTACGAAACCTTAAAACTCCATAATAAACCTATTGTATTCGTACGAATCGTTTGATCATCGTACGACAACTTAGGACATCTTACGACTCTTTATGCCACATTAGTAACTCGAAACGAACGTTAGTAAAATGCAAGACGCCTTACAACTCCTAAGGACACCTTACATTGCCGTATGAAACCTTATAACTCCATAATAAACCTAATGAAGTCGTACGAGTCCTTTAAACATCGTACGACAACTTAAGACATCTTAAGGATCTGTATGCCAAATTAGAAACATGAAAAGCACGTTAGTGTAATTTAGGACGCCTTACAACTCATAAGAACACCTTACATCACCGTACAAAACCTTAAAACTCCATAATAAACCCAATGAATCCATACGAGTCTTTTAAACATCGTACGACAACTTAAGACATCTTAAGGCTCTGTATGCCAAATTAGCCACATGAAAAGCACGTTAGTATAACTTAGAACGCCTTACAACTCCTAAGGACACCTTACATTGCCGTATGAAACCTTAAAACTCCATAATAAACCTAATGAAGTCGTACGAGTCCTTTAAACATCGTACGACAACTTAAGACATCTTAAGGATCTGTATGCCAATTTAGCAACATGAAAAGCACGTTAGTGTAATTTAGGACGCCTTACAACTCATAAGAACACTTTACATCACCGTACAAAACCTTAAAACTCCATAATAAACCCAATGAATCCATACGAGTCTTTTAAACATCGTACGACAACTTAAGACATCTTAAGGCTCTGTATGCCAAATTAGCAACATGAAAAGCACGTTAGTATAATTTAGGACGCCTTACAACTCATAAGAACACCTTACATCACCGTACAAAACCTTAAAACTCCATAATAAACTCAATGAATCCATACGAGTCTTTTAAACATCGTACGACAACTTAAGACATCTTAAGGCTCTGTATGCCAAATTAGCCACATGAAAAGCACGTTAGTATAATTTAGAACACCTTACATCACCATTCGAAACCTTAAAACTCCATAATAAACCTAATGAAGTCGTACGAGTCCTTTAAACATCGTACGACATCTTAAGGCTCTGTATGCCAAATTAGCAACATGAAAAGCACGTTAGTATAATTTAGGACGCCTTACAATTCATAAGAACCCCTTACATCACCGTACAAAACCTTAAAACTCCATAATAAACCCAATGAATCCGTACGAGTCCTTTAAACATCGTATGACAACTTAAGACATCTTAAGGCTCTGTATGCCAAAATAGCCACATGAAAAGCACGTTAGTATAATTTAGAACGCCTTACAACTCCTAAGAACACCTTACGTCACCGTACGAAACCTTAAAACTCCATAATAAACCTAGTGTGTTCGTACGAGTCGTTTGATCATCGTACGACAACTTAGGACATCTTACGACTCTTTATGCCACATTAGCAACTCGAAAAGAACGTTAGTAAAATGCAAGACGCCTTACAACTCCTAAGGACACCTTACATTGCCGCACGAAACCTTAAAATTCCATAATAAACCTAATGAAGTCGTACGAGTCCTTTAAACATCGTACGACAACTTAAGACATCTTAAGGCTCTGTATGCCAAATTAGCAACATGAAAAGCACGTTAGTATAATTTAGGACGCCTTACAACTCATAAGAACACCTTACATCACCGTACAAAACCTTAAAACTCCATAATAAACCCTATGAATCCGTACGAGTCCTTTAAACATCGTATGACAACTTAAGACATCTTAAGGCTCTGTATGCCAAATTAGCCACATGAAAAGCACGTTAGTATAATTTAGAACGCCTTACAACTCCTAAGAACACCTTACATCACCGTACGAAACCTTAAAACTCCATAATAAACCTATTGTATTCGTACGAATCGTTTGATCATCGTACGACAACTTAGGACATCTTACGACTCTTTATGCCACATTAGTAACTCGAAACGAACGTTAGTAAAATGCAAGACGCCTTACAACTCCTAAGGACACCTTACATTGCCGTATGAAACCTTATAACTCCATAATAAACCTAATGAAGTCGTACGAGTCCTTTAAACATCGTACGACAACTTAAGACATCTTAAGGATCTGTATGCCAAATTAGAAACATGAAAAGCACGTTAGTGTAATTTAGGACGCCTTACAACTCATAAGAACACCTTACATCACCGTACAAAACCTTAAAACTCCATAATAAACCCAATGAATCCATACGAGTCTTTTAAACATCGTACGACAACTTAAGACATCTTAAGGCTCTGTATGCCAAATTAGCCACATGAAAAGCACGTTAGTATAACTTAGAACGCCTTACAACTCCTAAGAACAACTTACATCACCATTCGAAACCTTAAAACTCCATAATAAACCCAATGAATCCATACGAGTCTTTTAAACATCGTACGACAACTTAAGACATCTTAAGGCTCTGTATGCCAAATTAGCAACATGAAAAGCACGTTAGTATAATTTAGGACGCCTTACAACTCATAAGAACACCTTACATCACCGTACAAAACCTTAAAACTCCATAATAAACCCAATGAATCCATACGAGTCTTTCAAACATCGTACGACAACTTAAGACACTTAAGGCTCTGTATGCCAAATTAGCCACATGAAAAGCACGTTAGTATAATTTAGAACGCCTTACAACTCCTACGAACACCTTACATCACCATTCGAAACCTTAAAACTCCATAATAAACTTAATGAAGTCGTACGAGTCCTTTAAACATCGTACGACTACTTAAAACATCTTAAGGCTCTGTATGCCAAATTAGCAACATGAAAAGCACGTTAGTATAATTTAGGACGCCTTACAACTCATAAGAACACCTTACATCACCGTACAAAACCTTAAACTCCATAAAAAAACCCAATGAATCCATACGAGTCTTTTAAACATCGTACGACAACTTAAGACATCTTAAGGCTCTGTATGCCAAATTAGCCACATGAAAAGCACGTTAGTATAATTTAGAACGCCTTACAACTCCTAAGAACACCTTACATCACCATTCGAAACCTTAAAACTCCATAATAAACCCAATGAATCCATACGAGTCTTTTAAACATCGTACGACAACTTAAGACATCTTAAGGCTCTGTATGCCAAATTAGCAACATGAAAAGCACGTTAGTATAATTTAGGACGCCTTACAACTCATAAGAACACCTTACATCACCGTACAAAACCTTAAAACTCTATAATAAACCCAATGAATCCATACGAGTCTTTTAAACATCGTGCGACAACTTAAGACACTTAAGGCTCTGTATGCCAAATTAGCCACATGAAAAGCACGTTAGTATAATTTAGAACGCCTTACAACTCCTACGAACACCTTACATCACCATTCGAAACCTTAAAACTCCATAATAAACTTAATGAAGTCGTACGAGTCCTTTAAACATCGTACGACAACTTAAAACATCTTAAGGCTCTGTATGCCAAATTAGCAACATGAAAAGCACGTTAGTATAATTTAGGACGCCTTACAACTCATAAGAACACCTTACATCACCGTACAAAACCTTAAAACTCCATAAAAAACCCAATGAATCCATACGAGTCTTTTAAACATCGTACGACAACTTAAGACATCTTAAGGCTCTGTATGCCAAATTAGCCACATGAAAAGCACGTTAGTATAATTTAGAACGCCTTACAACTCCTAAGAACACCTTACATCACCATTCGAAACCTTAAAACTCCATAATAAACCTAATGAAGTCGTACGAGTCCTTTAAACATCGTACGACATCTTAAGGCTCTGTATGCCAAATTAGCAACATGAAAAGCACGTTAATATAATTTAGGACCCCTTACAATTCATAAGAACCCCTTACATCACCGTACAAAACCTTAAAACTCCATAATAAACCCAATGAATCCGTACGAGTCCTTTAAACATCGTATGACAACTTAAGACATCTTAAGGCTCTGTATGCCAAAATAGCCACATGAAAAGCACGTTAGTATAATTTAGAACGCCTTACAACTCCTAAGAACACCTTACGTCACTGTACGAAACCTTAAAACTCCATAATAAACCTAGTGTGTTCGTACGAGTCGTTTGATCATCGTACGACAACTTAGGACATCTTACGACTCTTTATGCCACATTAGCAACTCGAAAAGAACGTTAGTAAAATGCAAGACGCCTTACAACTCCTAAGGACACCTTACATTGCCGTACGAAACCTTAAAACTCCATAATAAACCTAATGAAGTCGTACGAGTCCTTTAAACATCGTACGACAACTTAAGACATCTTAAGGCTCTGTATGCCAAATTAGCAACATGAAAAGCACGTTAGTATAATTTAGGACGCCTTACAACTCATAAGAACACCTTACATCACCGTACAAAACCTTAAAACTCCATAATAAACCCTATGAATCCGTACGAGTCCTTTAAACATCGTATGACAACTTAAGACATCTTAAGGCTCTGTATGCCAAATTAGCCACATGAAAAGCACGTTAGTATAATTTAGAACGCCTTACAACTCCTAAGAACACCTTACATCACCGTACGAAACCTTAAAACTCCATAATAAACCTATTGTATTCGTACGAATCGTTTGATCATCGTACGACAACTTAGGACATCTTACGACTCTTTATGCCACATTAGCAACTCGAAACGAACGTTAGTAAAATGCAAGACGCCTTACAACTCCTAAGGACACCTTACATTGCCGTATGAAACCTTAAAACTCCATAATAAACCTAATGAAGTCGTACGAGTCCTTTAAACATCGTACGACAACTTAAGACATCTTAAGGATCTGTATGCCAATTTAGCAACATGAAAAGCACGTTAGTGTAATTTAGGACGCCTTACAACTCATAAGAACACCTTACATCACCGTACAAAACCTTAAAAATCCATAATAAACCCAATGAATCCATACGAGTCTTTTAAACATCGTACGACAACTTAAGACATCTTAAGGCTCTGTATGCCAAATTAGCCACATGAAAAGCACGTTAGTATAATTTAGAACGCCTTACAACTCCTAAGAACACCTTACATCACCATTCGAAACCTTAAAACTCCATATTAAACCTAATGAAGTCGTACGAGTCCTTTAAACATCGTACGACAACTTAAGACATCTTAAGGCTCTGTATGCCAAATTAGCAACATGAAAAGCACGTTAGTATAATTTAGGACGCCTTACAACTCATAAGAACACCTTACATCACCGTACAAAACCTTAAAACTCCATAATAAACTCAATGAATCCATACGAGTCTTTTAAACATCGTACGACAACTTAAGACATCTTAAGGCTCTGTATGCCAAATTAGCCACGTGAAAAGCACGTTAGTATAATTTAGAACACCTTACATCACCATTCGAAACCTTAAAACTCCATAATAAACCTAATGAAGTCGTACGAGTCCTTTAAACATCGTACGACATCTTAAGGCTCTGTATGCCAAATTAGCAACATGAAAAGCACGTTAGTATAATTTAGGACGCCTTACAATTCATAAGAACCCCTTACATCACCGTACAAAACCTTAAAACTCCATAATAAACCCAATGAATCCGTACGAGTCCTTTAAACATCGTATGACAACTTAAGACATCTTAAGGCTCTGTATGCCAAAATAGCCACATGAAAAGCACGTTAGTATAATTTAGAACGCCTTACAACTCCTAAGAACACCTTACGTCACCGTACGAAACCTTAAAACTCCATAATAAACCTAGTGTGTTCGTACGAGTCGTTTGATCATCGTACGACAACTTAGGACATCCTACGACTCTTTATGCCACATTAGCAACTCGAAAAGAACGTTAGTAAAATGCAAGACGCCTTACAACTCCTAAGGACACCTTACATTGCCGCACGAAACCTTAAAACTCCATAATAAACCTAATGAAGTCGTACGAGTCCTTTAAACATCGTACGACAACTTAAGACATCTTAAGGCTCTGTATGCCAAATTAGCAACATGAAAAGCACGTTAGTATAATTTAGGACGCCTTACAACTCATAAGAACACCTTACATCACCGTACAAAACCTTAAAACTCCATAATAAACCCTATGAATCCGTACGAGTCCTTTAAACATCGTATGACAACTTAAGACATCTTAAGGCTCTGTATGCCAAATTAGCCACATGAAAAGCACGTTAGTATAATTTAGAACGCCTTACAACTCCTAAGAACACCTTACATCACCGTACGAAACCTTAAAACTCCATAATAAACCTATTGTATTCGTACGAATCGTTTGATCATCGTACGACAACTTAGGACATCTTACGACTCTTTATGCCACATTAGCAACTCGAAACGAACGTTAGTAAAAAGCAAGACGCCTTACAACTCCTAAGGACACCTTACATTGCCGTATGAAACCTTAAAACTCCATAATAAACCTAATGAAGTCGTACGAGTCCTTTAAACATCGTACGACAACTTAAGACATCTTAAGGATCTGTATTTCAAATTAGCAACATGAAAAGCATGTTAGTATAATTTAGGACGCCTTACAACTCATAAGAACACCTTACATCACCGTACAAAACCTTAAAACTCCATAATAAACCAAATGAATCCATACGAGTCCTTTAAACATCGTACGACAACTTAAGACATCTTAAGGCTCTGTATGCCAAATTAGCCACATGAAAAGCACGTTAGTAAAATTTAGAACGCCTTACAACTCCTAAGAACACATTACATCACCGTACGAAACCTTAAAACTCCATAATAAACCTATTGTATTCGTACCAGTCGTTTGATCATCGTACGACAACTTAGGACATCTTACGACTCTTTATGCCACATTAGAAACTCGAAAAGAACGTTAGTATAATTTAGGACGCCTTACAACTCATAAGAACACCTTACATCACCGTACAAAACCCTAAAACTCCATAATAAACCCAATGAATCCATACGAGTCTTTTAAACATCGTACGACAACTTAAGACATCTTAAGGCTCTGTATGCCAAATTAGCCACGTGAAAAGCACGTTAGTATAATTTAGAACACCTTACATCACCATTCGAAACCTTAAAACTCCATAATAAACCTAATGAAGTCGTACGAGTCCTTTAAACATCGTACGACATCTTAAGGCTCTGTATGCCAAATTAGCAACATGAAAAGCACGTTAGTATAATTTAGGACGCCTTACAATTCATAAGAACCCCTTACATCACCGTACAAAACCTTAAAACTCCATAATAAACCCAATGAATCCGTACGAGTCCTTTAAACATCGTATGACAACTTAAGACATCTTAAGGCTCTGTATGCCAAAATAGCCACATGAAAAGCACGTTAGTATAATTTAGAACGCCTTACAACTCCTAAGAACACCTTACGTCACCGTACGAAACCTTAAAACTCCATAATAAACCTAGTGTGTTCGTACGAGTCGTTTGATCATCGTACGACAACTTAGGACATCTTACGACTCTTTATGCCACATTAGCAACTCGAAAAGAACGTTAGTAAAATGCAAGACGCCTTACAACTCCTAAGGACACCTTACATTGCCGCACGAAACCTTAAAACTCCATAATAAACCTAATGAAGTCGTACGAGTCCTTTAAACATCGTACGACAACTTAAGACATCTTAAGGCTCTGTATGCCAAATTAGCAACATGAAAAGCACGTTAGTATAATTTAGGACGCCTTACAACTCATAAGAACACCTTACATCACCGTACAAAACCTTAAAACTCCATAATAAACCCTATGAATCCGTACGAGTCCTTTAAACATCGTATGACAACTTAAGACATCTTAAGGCTCTGTATGCCAAATTAGCCACATGAAAAGCACGTTAGTATAATTTAGAACGCCTTACAACTCCTAAGAACACCTTACATCACCGTACGAAACCTTAAAACTCCATAATAAACCTATTGTATTCGTACGAATCGTTTGATCATCGTACGACAACTTAGGACATCTTACGACTCTTTATGCCACATTAGCAACTCGAAACGAACGTTAGTAAAATGCAAGACGCCTTACAACTCCTAAGGACACCTTACATTGCCGTATGAAACCTTAAAACTCCATAATAAACCTAATGAAGTCGTACGAGTCCTTTAAACATCGTACGACAACTTAAGACATCTTAAGGATCTGTATTTCAAATTAGCAACATGAAAAGCATGTTAGTATAATTTAGGACGCCTTACAACTCATAAGAACACCTTACATCACCGTACAAAACCTTAAAACTCCATAATAAACCAAATGAATCCATACGAGTCCTTTAAACATCGTACGACAACTTAAGACATCTTAAGGCTCTGTATGCCAAATTAGCCACATGAAAAGCACGTTAGTATAATTTAGAACGCCTTACAACTCCTAAGAACACATTACATCACCGTACGAAACCTTAAAACTCCATAATAAACCTATTGTATTCGTACCAGTCGTTTGATCATCGTACGACAACTTAGGACATCTTACGACTCTTTATGCCACATTAGAAACTCGAAAAGAACGTTAGTATAATTTAGGACGCCTTACAACTCATAAGAACACCTTACATCACCGTACAAAACCTTAAAACTCCATAATAAACCCAATGAATCCGTACGAGTCCTTTAAACATCGTATGACAACTTAAGACATCTTAAGGCTCTGTATGCCAAAATAGCCACATGAAAAGCACGTTAGTATAATTTAGAACGCCTTACAACTCCTAAGAACACCTTACGTCACCGTACGAAACCTTAAAACTCCATAATAAACCTAGTGTGTTCGTACGAGTCGTTTGATCATCGTACGACAACTTAGGACATCTTACGACTCTTTATGCCACATTAGCAACTCGAAAAGAACGTTAGTAAAATGCAAGACGCCTTACAACTCCTAAGGACACCTTACATTGCCGTACGAAACCTTAAAACTCCATAATAAACCTAATGAAGTCGTACGAGTCCTTTAAACATCGTACGACAACTTAAGACATCTTAAGGCTCTGTATGCCAAATTAGCAACATGAAAAGCACGTTAGTATAATTTAGGACGCCTTACAACTCATTAGAACACCTTACATCACCGTACAAAACCTTAAAACTCCATAATAAACCCTATGAATCCGTACTAGTCCTTTAAACATCGTATGACAACTTAAGACATCTTAAGGCTCTGTATGCCAAATTAGCCACATGAAAAGCACGTTAGTATAATTTAAAACGCCTTACAACTCCTAAGAACACCTTACATCACCGTACGAAACCTTAAAACTCCATAATAAACCTATTGTATTCGTACGAATCGTTTGATCATCGTATGACAACTTAGGACATCTTACGACTCTTTATGCCACATTAGCAACTCAAAACGAACGTTAGTAAAATGCAAGACGCCTTACAACTCCTAAGGACACCTTACATTGCCGTATGAAACCTTAAAACTCCATAATAAACCTAATGAAGTCGTACGAGTCCTTTAAACATCGTACGACAACTTAAGACATCTTAAGGGTCTGTATGCCAAATTAGCAACATGAAAAGCACGTTAGTATAATTTAGGACGCCTTACAACTCATAAGAACACCTTACATCACCGTACAAAACCTTAAAACTCCATAATAAACCAAATGAATCCATACGAGTCCTTTAAACATCGTATGACAACTTAAGACATCTTAAGGCTCTGTATGCCAAAATAGCCACATGAAAAGCACGTTAGTATAATTTAGGACGCCTTACAACTCATAAGAACACCTTACATCACCGTACAAAACCTTAAAACTCCATAATAAACCCTATGAATCCGTACGAGTCCTTTAAACATCGTATGACAACTTAAGACATCTTAAGGCTCTGTATGCCACATTAGCAACTCGAAAAGAACGTTAGTAAAATGCAAGACGCCTTACAACTCCTAAGGACACCTTACATTGCCGTACGAAACCTTAAAACTCCATAATAAACCTAATGAAGTCGTACGAGTCCTTTAAACATCGTACGACAACTTAAGACATCTTAAGGCTCTGTATGCCAAATTAGCAACATGAAAAGCACGTTAGTATAATTTAGGACGCCTTACAACTCATTAGAACACCTTACATCACCGTACAAAACCTTAAAACTCCATAATAAACCCTATGAATCCGTACTAGTCTTTTAAACATCGTATGACAACTTAAGACATCTTAAGGCTCTGTATGCCAAATTAGCCACATGAAAAGCACGTTAGTATAATTTAAAACGCCTTACAACTCCTAAGAACACCTTACATCACCGTACGAAACCTTAAAACTCCATAATAAACCTATTGTATTCGTACGAATCGTTTGATCATCGTATGACAACTTAGGACATCTTACGACTCTTTATGCCACATTAGCAACTCAAAACGAACGTTAGTAAAATGCAAGACGCCTTACAACTCCTAAGGACACCTTACATTGCCGTATGAAACCTTAAAACTCCATAATAAACCTAATGAAGTCGTACGAGTCCTTTAAACATCGTACGACAACTTAAGACATCTTAAGGGTCTGTATGCCAAATTAGCAACATGAAAAGCACGTTAGTATAATTTAGGACGCCTTACAACTCATAAGAACACCTTACATCACCGTACAAAACCTTAAAACTCCATAATAAACCAAATGAATCCATACGAGTCCTTTAAACATCGTACAACAACTTAAGACATCTTAAGGCTCTGTATGCCAAATTAGCAACATGAAAAGCACGTTAGTATAATTTAGGACGCCTTACAACTCATAAGAACACATTACATCACCGTACGAAACCTTAAAACTCCATAATAAACCCTATGAATCCGTACGAGTCCTTTAAACATCGTATGACAACTTAAGACATCTTAAGGCTCTGTATGCCAAATTAGCCACATGAAAAGCACGTTAGTATAATTTAGAACGCCTTATAACTCCTAAGAACACCTTACATCACCGTACGAAACCTTAAAACTCCATAATAAACCTATTGTATTCGTACGAGTCGTTTGATCATCGTACGACAACTTAGGACATCTTACGACTCTTTATGCCACATTAGCAACTCGAAAAGAACGTTAGTAGAATGCAAGACGCCTTACAACTCCTAAGGATACCTTACATTGCCGTACGAAACCTTAAAACTCCATAATAAACCTAAAGAAGTCGTACGAGTCCTTTAAACATCGTACGACATCTTAAGACATCTTAAGGCTCTGTATGCCAAATTAGCAATATGAAAATCACGTTAGAATAATTTAGAACGCCTTACAACTCCTAAGAACACCTTACATCACCATTCGAATCCTTAAAACTCCATAATAAACCTAATGAAGTCGTACGAGTCCTTTAATCATCGTACGACAACTTAAGACATCTTAAGGCTCTGTATGCCAAATTAGCAACATGAAAAGCACGTTAGTATAATTTAGGACGCCTTACAACTCATAAGAACACCTTACATCACCGTACAAAACCTTAAAACTCCATAATAAACCAAATGAATCCATACGAGTCCTTTAAACATCGTACGACAACTTAAGACATCTTAAGGCTCTGTATGCCAAATTAGCCACATGAAAAGCACGTTAGTATAATTTAGAACGCCTTACAACTCCTAAGAACACATTACATCACCGTACGAAACCTTAAAACTCCATAATAAACCTATTGTATTCGTACCAGTCGTTTGATCATCGTACGACAACTTAGGACATCTTACGACTCTTTATGCCACATTAGAAACTCGAAAAGAACGTTAGTATAATTTAGGACGCCTTACAACTCATAAGAACACCTTACATCACCGTACAAAACCTTAAAACTCCATAATAAACCCAATGAATCCGTACGAGTCCTTTAAACATCGTATGACAACTTAAGACATCTTAAGGCTCTGTATGCCAAATTAGCCACATGAAAAGCACGTTAGTATAATTTAGAACGCCTTACAACTCCTAAGAACACCTTACATCACCGTACGAAACCTTAAAACTCCATAATAAACCTATTGTATTCGTACGAGTCGTTTGATCATCGTACGACAACTTAGGACATCTTACGACTCTTTATGCCACATTAGCAACTCGAAAAGAACGTTAGTAGAATGCAAGACGCCTTACAACTCCTAAGGATACCTTACATTGCCGTACGAAACCTTAAAACTCCATAATAAACCTAAAGAAGTCGTACGAGTCCTTTAAACATCGTACGACATCTTAAGACATCTTAAGGCTCTGTATGCCAAATTAGCAATATGAAAATCACGTTAGAATAATTTAGAACGCCTTACAACTCCTAAGAACACCTTACATCACCATTCGAATCCTTAAAACTCCATAATAAACCTAATGAAGTCGTACGAGTCCTTTAATCATCGTACGACAACTTAAGACATCTTAAGGCTCTGTATGCCAAATTAGCAACATGAAAAGCACGTTAGTATAATTTAGGACGCCTTACAACTCATAAGTACACCTTACATCACCGTACAAAACCTTAAAACTCCATAATAAACCAAATGAATCCATACGAGTCCTTTAAACATCGTACGACAACTTAAGACATCTTAAGGCTCTGTATGCCAAATTAGCCACATGAAAAGCACGTTAGTATAATTTAGAACGCCTTACAACTCCTAAGAACACATTACATCACCGTACGAAACCTTAAAACTCCATAATAAACCTATTGTATTCGTACCAGTCGTTTGATCATCGTACGACAACTTAGGACATCTTACGACTCTTTATGCCACATTAGAAACTCGAAAAGAACGTAAGTATAATTTAGGACGCCTTACAACTCATAAGAACACCTTACATCACCGTACAAAACCTTAAAACTCCATAATAAACCCAATGAATCCGTACGACTCCTTTAAACATCGTATGACAACTTAAGACATCTTAAGGCTCTGTATGCCAAAATAGCCACATGAAAAGCACGTTAGTATAATTTAGAACGCCTTACAACTCCTAAGAACACCTTACGTCACCCTACGAAACCTTAAAACTCCATAATAAACCTAGTGTGTTCGTACGAGTCGTTTGATCATCGTACGACAACTTAGGACATCTTACGACTCTTTATGCCACATTAGCAACTCGAAAAGAACGTTAGTAAAATGCAAGACGCCTTACAACTCCTAAGGACACCTTACATTGCCGTACGAAACCTTAAAACTCCATAATATATCTAATGAAGTCGTACGAGTCCTTTAAACATCGTACGACAACTTAAGACATCTTAAGGATCTGTATGCCAAATTAGCAACATGAAAAGCACGTTAGTATAATTTAGGACGCCTTACAACTCATAAGAACACCTTACATCACCGTACAAAACCTTAAAACTTCATAATAAACCAAATGAATCCATACGAGTCCTTTAAACATCGTACGACAACTTAAGACATCTTAAGGCTCTGTATGCCAAATTAGCAACATGAAAAGCACGTTAGTATAATTTAGGACGCCTTACAACTCATAAGAACACATTACATCACCGTACGAAACCTTAAAACTCCATAATAAACCCTATGAATCCGTACGAGTCCTTTAAACATCGTATGACAACTTAAGACATCTTAAGGCTCTGTATGCCAAATTAGCCACATGAAAAGCACGTTAGTATAATTTAGAACGCCTTACAACTCCTAAGAACACCTTACATCACCGTACGAAACCTTAAAACTCCATAATAAACCTATTGTATTCGTACGAGTCGTTTGATCATCGTACGACAACTTAGGACATCTTACGACTCTTTATGCCACATTAGAAACTCGAAAAGAACGTTAGTATAATTTAGGACGCCTTACAACTCATAAGAACACCTTACATCACCGTACAAAACCTTAAAACTCCATAATAAACCCAATGAATCCGTACGACTCCTTTAAACATCGTATGACAACTTAAGACATCTTAAGGCTCTGTATGCCAAAATAGCCACATGAAAAGCACGTTAGTATAATTTAGAACGCCTTACAACTCCTAAGAACACCTTACGTCACCCTACGAAACCTTAAAACTCCATAATAAACCTAGTGTGTTCGTACGAGTCGTTTGATCATCGTACGACAACTTAGGACATCTTACGACTCTTTATGCCACATTAGCAACTCGAAAAGAACGTTAGTAAAATGCAAGACGCCTTACAACTCCTAAGGACACCTTACATTGCCGTACGAAACCTTAAAACTCCATAATATATCTAATGAAGTCGTACGAGTCCTTTAAACATCGTACGACAACTTAAGACATCTTAAGGCTCTGTATGCCAAATTAGCAACATGAAAAGCACGTTAGTATAATTTAGGACGCCTTACAACTCATTAGAACACCTTACATCACCGTACAAAACCTTAAAACTCCATAATAAACCCTATGAATCCGTACTAGTCCTTTAAACATCGTATGACAACTTAAGACATCTTAAGGCTCTGTATGCCAAATTAGCCACATGAAAAGCACGTTAGTATAATTTAGAACGCCTTACAACTCCTAAGAACACCTTACATCACCGTACGAAACCTTAAAACTCCATAATAAACCTATTGTATTCGTACGAATCGTTTGATCATCGTACGACAACTTAGGACATCTTACGACTCTTTATGCCACATTAGCAACTCGAAACGAACGTTAGTAAAATGCAAGACGCCTTACAACTCCTAAGGACACCTTACATTGCCGTATGAAACCTTAAAACTCCATAATAAACCTAATGATGTCGTACGAGTCCTTTAAACATCGTACGACAACTTAAGACATCTTAAGGATCTGTATGCCAAATTAGCAACATGAAAAGCACGTTAGTATAATTTAGGACGCCTTACAACTCATAAGAACACCTTACATCACCGTACAAAACCTTAAAACTTCATAATAAACCAAATGAATCCATACGAGTCCTTTAAACATCGTACGACAACTTAAGACATCTTAAGGCTCTGTATGCCAAATTAGCAACATGAAAAGCACGTTAGTATAATTTAGGACGCCTTACAACTCATAAGAACACATTACATCACCGTACGAAACCTTAAAACTCCATAATAAACCCTATGAATCCGTACGAGTCCTTTAAACATCGTATGACAACTTAAGACATCTTAAGGCTCTGTATGCCAAATTAGCCACATGAAAAGCACGTTAGTATAATTTAGAACGCCTTACAACTCCTAAGAACACCTTACATCACCGTACGAAACCTTAAAACTCCATAATAAACCTATTGTATTCGTACGAGTCGTTTGATCATCGTACGACAACTTAGGACATCTTACGACTCTTTATGCCACATTAGCAACTCGAAAAGAACGTTAGTAGAATGCAAGACGCCTTACAACTCCTAAGGATACCTTACATTGCCGTACGAAACCTTAAAACTCCATAATAAACCTAAAGAAGTCGTACGAGTCCTTTAAACATCGTACGACATCTTAAGACATCTTAAGGCTCTGTATGCCAAATTAGCAATATGAAAATCACGTTAGAATAATTTAGAACGCCTTACAACTCCTAAGAACACCTTACATCACCATTCGAATCCTTAAAACTCCATAATAAACCTAATGAAGTCGTACGAGTCCTTTAATCATCGTACGACAACTTAAGACATCTTAAGGCTCTGTATGCCAAATTAGCAACATGAAAAGCACGTTAGTATAATTTAGGACGCCTTACAACTCATAAGAACACCTTACATCACCGTACAAAACCTTAAAACTCCATAATAAACCAAATGAATCCATACGAGTCCTTTAAACATCGTACGACAACTTAAGACATCTTAAGGCTCTGTATGCCAAATTAGCCACATGAAAAGCACGTTAGTATAATTTAGAACGCCTTACAACTCCTAAGAACACATTACATCACCGTACGAAACCTTAAAACTCCATAATAAACCTATTGTATTCGTACCAGTCGTTTGATCATCGTACGACAACTTAGGACATCTTACGACTCTTTATGCCACATTAGAAACTCGAAAAGAACGTTAGTATAATTTAGGACGCCTTACAACTCATAAGAACACCTTACATCACCGTACAAAACCTTAAAACTCCATAATAAACCCAATGAATCCGTACGAGTCCTTTAAACATCGTATGACAACTTAAGACATCTTAAGGCTCTGTATGCCAAAATAGCCACATGAAAAGCACGTTAGTATAATTTAGAACGCCTTACAACTCCTAAGAACACCTTACGTCACCGTACGAAACCTTAAAACTCCATAATAAACCTAGTGTGTTCGTACGAGTCGTTTGATCATCGTACGACAACTTAGGACATCTTACGACTCTTTATGCCACATTAGCAACTCGAAAAGAACGTTAGTAAAATGCAAGACGCCTTACAACTCCTAAGGACACCTTACATTGCCGTACGAAACCTTAAAACTCCATAATAAACCTAATGAAGTCGTACGAGTCCTTTAAACATCGTACGACAACTTAAGACATCTTAAGGCTCTGTATGCCAAATTAGCAACATGAAAAGCACGTTAGTATAATTTAGGACGCCTTACAACTCATTAGAACACCTTACATCACCGTACAAAACCTTAAAACTCCATAATAAACCCTATGAATCCGTACTAGTCCTTTAAACATCGTATGACAACTTAAGACATCTTAAGGCTCTGTATGCCAAATTAGCCACATGAAAAGCACGTTAGTATAATTTAAAACGCCTTACAACTCCTAAGAACACCTTACATCACCGTATGAAACCTTAAAACTCCATAATAAACCTATTGTATTCGTACGAATCGTTTGATCATCGTACGACAACTTAGGACATCTTACGACTCTTTATGCCACATTAGCAACTCGAAACGAACGTTAGTAAAATGCAAGACGCCTTACAACTCCTAAGGACACCTTACATTGTCGTATGAAACCTTAAAACTCCATAATAAACCTAATGAAGTCGTACGAGTCCTTTAAACATCGTACGACAACTTAAGACATCTTAAGGATCTGTATGCCAAATTAGCAACATGAAAAGCACGTTAGTATAATTTAGGACGCCTTACAACTCATAAGAACACCTTACATCACCGTACAAAACCTTAAAACTCCATAATAAACCAAATGAATCCATACGAGTCCTTTAAACATCGTACGACAACTTAAGACATCTTAAGGCTCTGTATGCCAAATTAGCAACATGAAAAGCACGTTAGTATAATTTAGGACGCCTTACAACTCATAAGAACACATTACATCACCGTACGAAACCTTAAAACTCCATAATAAACCCTATGAATCCGTACGAGTCCTTTAAACATCGTATGACAACTTAAGACATCTTAAGGCTCTGTATGCCAAATTAGCCACATGAAAAGCACGTTAGTATAATTTAGAACGCCTTACAACTCCTAAGAACACCTTACGTCACCGTACGAAACCTTAAAACTCCATAATAAACCTAGTGTGTTCGTACGAGTCGTTTGATCATCGTACGACAACTTAGGACATCTTACGACTCTTTATGCCACATTAGCAACTCGAAAAGAACGTTAGTAAAATGCAAGACGCCTTACAACTCCTAAGGACACCTTACATTGCCGCACGAAACCTTAAAACTCCATAATAAACCTAATGAAGTCGTACGAGTCCTTTAAACATCGTACGACAACTTAAGACATCTTAAGGCTCTGTATGCCAAATTAGCAACATGAAAAGCACGTTAGTATAATTTAGGACGCCTTACAACTCATAAGAACACCTTACATCACCGTACAAAACCTTAAAACTCCATAATAAACCAAATGAATCCATACGAGTCCTTTAAACATCGTACGACAACTTAAGACATCTTAAGGCTCTGTATGCCAAATTAGCCACATGAAAAGCACGTTAGTATAATTTAGAACGCCTTACAACTCCTAAGAACACATTACATCACCGTACGAAACCTTAAAACTCCATAATAAACCTATTGTATTCGTACCAGTCGTTTGATCATCGTACGACAACTTAGGACATCTTACGACTCTTTATGCCACATTAGAAACTCGAAAAGAACGTTAGTATAATTTAGGACGCCTTACAACTCATAAGAACACCTTACATCACCGTACAAAACCTTAAAACTCCATAATAAACCCAATGAATCCGTACGAGTCCTTTAAACATCGTATGACAACTTAAGACATCTTAAGGCTCTGTATGCCAAAATAGCCACATGAAAAGCACGTTAGTATAATTTAGAACGCCTTACAACTCCTAAGAACACCTTACGTCACCGTACGAAACCTTAAAACTCCATAATAAACCTAGTGTGTTCGTACGAGTCGTTTGATCATCGTACGACAACTTAGGACATCTTACGACTCTTTATGCCACATTAGCAACTCGAAAAGAACGTTAGTAAAATGCAAGACGCCTTACAACTCCTAAGGACACCTTACATTGCCGTACGAAACCTTAAAACTCCATAATAAACCTAATGAAGTCGTACGAGTCCTTTAAACATCGTACGACAACTTAAGACATCTTAAGGCTCTGTATGCCAAATTAGCAACATGAAAAGCACGTTAGTATAATTTAGGACGCCTTACAACTCATTAGAACACCTTACATCACCGTACAAAACCTTAAAACTCCATAATAAACCCTATGAATCCGTACTAGTCCTTTAAACATCGTATGACAACTTAAGACATCTTAAGGCTCTGTATGCCAAATTAGCCACATGAAAAGCACGTTAGTATAATTTAAAACGCCTTACAACTCCTAAGAACACCTTACATCACCGTATGAAACCTTAAAACTCCATAATAAACCTATTGTATTCGTACGAATCGTTTGATCATCGTACGACAACTTAGGACATCTTACGACTCTTTATGCCACATTAGCAACTCGAAACGAACGTTAGTAAAATGCAAGACGCCTTACAACTCCTAAGGACACCTTACATTGTCGTATGAAACCTTAAAACTCCATAATAAACCTAATGAAGTCGTACGAGTCCTTTAAACATCGTACGACAACTTAAGACATCTTAAGGATCTGTATGCCAAATTAGCAACATGAAAAGCACGTTAGTATAATTTAGGACGCCTTACAACTCATAAGAACACCTTACATCACCGTACAAAACCTTAAAACTCCATAATAAACCAAATGAATCCATACGAGTCCTTTAAACATCGTACGACAACTTAAGACATCTTAAGGCTCTGTATGCCAAATTAGCAACATGAAAAGCACGTTAGTATAATTTAGGACGCCTTACAACTCATAAGAACACATTACATCACCGTACGAAACCTTAAAACTCCATAATAAACCCTATGAATCCGTACGAGTCCTTTAAACATCGTATGACAACTTAAGACATCTTAAGGCTCTGTATGCCAAATTAGCCACATGAAAAGCACGTTAGTATAATTTAGAACGCCTTACAACTCCTAAGAACACCTTACGTCACCGTACGAAACCTTAAAACTCCATAATAAACCTAGTGTGTTCGTACGAGTCGTTTGATCATCGTACGACAACTTAGGACATCTTACGACTCTTTATGCCACATTAGCAACTCGAAAAGAACGTTAGTAAAATGCAAGACGCCTTACAACTCCTAAGGACACCTTACATTGCCGCACGAAACCTTAAAACTCCATAATAAACCTAATGAAGTCGTACGAGTCCTTTAAACATCGTACGACAACTTAAGACATCTTAAGGCTCTGTATGCCAAATTAGCAACATGAAAAGCACGTTAGTATAATTTAGGACGCCTTACAACTCATTAGAACACCTTACATCACCGTACAAAACCTTAAAACTCCATAATAAACCCTATGAATCCGTACTAGTCCTTTAAACATCGTATGACAACTTAAGACATCTTAAGGCTCTGTATGCCAAATTAGCCACATGAAAAGCACGTTAGTATAATTTAAAACGCCTTACAACTCCTAAGAACACCTTACATCACCGTATGAAACCTTAAAACTCCATAATAAACCTATTGTATTCGTACGAATCGTTTGATCATCGTACGACAACTTAGGACATCTTACGACTCTTTATGCCACATTAGCAACTCGAAACGAACGTTAGTAAAATGCAAGACGCCTTACAACTCCTAAGGACACCTTACATTGTCGTATGAAACCTTAAAACTCCATAATAAACCTAATGAAGTCGTACGAGTCCTTTAAACATCGTACGACAACTTAAGACATCTTAAGGATCTGTATGCCAAATTAGCAACATGAAAAGCACGTTAGTATAATTTAGGACGCCTTACAACTCATAAGAACACCTTACATCACCGTACAAAACCTTAAAACTCCATAATAAACCAAATGAATCCATACGAGTCCTTTAAACATCGTACGACAACTTAAGACATCTTAAGGCTCTGTATGCCAAATTAGCAACATGAAAAGCACGTTAGTATAATTTAGGACGCCTTACAACTCATAAGAACACATTACATCACCGTACGAAACCTTAAAACTCCATAATAAACCCTATGAATCCGTACGAGTCCTTTAAACATCGTATGACAACTTAAGACATCTTAAGGCTCTGTATGCCAAATTAGCCACATGAAAAGCACGTTAGTATAATTTAGAACGCCTTACAACTCCTAAGAACACCTTACGTCACCGTACGAAACCTTAAAACTCCATAATAAACCTAGTGTGTTCGTACGAGTCGTTTGATCATCGTACGACAACTTAGGACATCTTACGACTCTTTATGCCACATTAGCAACTCGAAAAGAACGTTAGTAAAATGCAAGACGCCTTACAACTCCTAAGGACACCTTACATTGCCGCACGAAACCTTAAAACTCCATAATAAACCTAATGAAGTCGTACGAGTCCTTTAAACATCGTACGACAACTTAAGACATCTTAAGGCTCTGTATGCCAAATTAGCAACATGAAAAGCACGTTAGTATAATTTAGGACGCCTTACAACTCATTAGAACACCTTACATCACCGTACAAAACCTTAAAACTCCATAATAAACCCTATGAATCCGTACTAGTCCTTTAAACATCGTATGACAACTTAAGACATCTTAAGGCTCTGTATGCCAAATTAGCCACATGAAAAGCACGTTAGTATAATTTAAAACGCCTTACAACTCCTAAGAACACCTTACATCACCGTACGAAACCTTAAAACTCCATAATAAACCTATTGTATTCGTACGAATCGTTTGATCATCGTACGACAACTTAGGACATCTTACGACTCTTTATGCCACATTAGCAACTCGAAACGAACGTTAGTAAAATGCAAGACGCCTTACAACTCCTAAGGACACCTTACATTGCCGTATGAAACCTTAAAACTCCATAATAAACCTAATGAAGTCGTACGAGTCCTTTAAACATCGTACGACAACTTAAGACATCTTAAGGATCTGTATGCCAAATTAGCAACATGAAAAGCACGTTAGTATAATTTAGGACGCCTTACAACTCATAAGAACACCTTACATCACCGTACAAAACCTTAAAACTCCATAATAAACCAAATGAATCCATACGAGTCCTTTAAACATCGTACGACAACTTAAGACATCTTAAGGCTCTGTATGCCAAATTAGCAACATGAAAAGCACGTTAGTATAATTTAGGACGCCTTACAACTCATAAGAACACATTACATCACCGTACGAAACCTTAAAACTCCATAATAAACCCTATGAATCCGTACGAGTCCTTTAAACATCGTATGACAACTTAAGACATCTTAAGGCTCTGTATGCCAAATTAGCCACATGAAAAGCACGTTAGTATAATTTAGAACGCCTTACAACTCCTAAGAACACCTTACGTCACCGTACGAAACCTTAAAACTCCATAATAAACCTAGTGTGTTCGTACGAGTCATTTGATCATCGTACGACAACTTAGGACATCTTACGACTCTTTATGCCACATTAGCAACTCGAAAAGAACGTTAGTAAAATGCAAGACGCCTTACAACTCCTAAGGACACCTTACATTGCCGCACGAAACCTTAAAACTCCATAATAAACCTAATGAAGTCGTACGAGTCCTTTAAACATCGTACGACAACTTAAGACATCTTAAGGCTCTGTATGCCAAATTAGCAACATGAAAAGCACGTTAGTATAATTTAGGACGCCTTACAACTCATAAGAACACCTTACATCACCGTACAAAACCTTAAAACTCCATAATAAACCCTATGAATCCGTACGAGTCCTTTAAACATCGTATGACAACTTAAGACATCTTAAGGCTCTGTATGCCAAATTAGCCACATGAAAAGCACGTTAGTATAATTTAGAACGCCTTACAACTCCTAAGAACACCTTACATCACCGTACGAAACCTTAAAACTCCATAATAAACCTATTGTATTCGTACGAATCGTTTGATCATCGTACGACAACTTAGGACATCTTACGACTCTTTATGCCACATTAGCAACTCGAAACGAACGTTAGTAAAATGCAAGACGCCTTACAACTCCTAAGGACACCTTACATTGCCATATGAAACCTTAAAACTCCATAATAAACCTAATGAAGTCGTACGAGTCCTTTAAACATCGTACGACAACTTAAGACATCTTAAGGATCTGTATTTCAAATTAGCAACATGAAAAGCATGTTAGTATAATTTAGGACGCCTTACAACTCATAAGAACACCTTACATCACCGTACAAAACCTTAAAACTCCATAATAAACCAAATGAATCCATACGAGTCCTTTAAACATCGTACGACAACTTAAGACATCTTAAGGCTCTGTATGCCAAATTAGCCACATGAAAAGCACGTTAGTATAATTTAGAACGCCTTACAACTCCTAAGAACACATTACATCACCGTACGAAACCTTAAAACTCCATAATAAACCTATTGTATTCGTACCAGTCGTTTGATCATCGTACGACAACTTAGGACATCTTACGACTCTTTATGCCACATTAGAAACTCGAAAAGAACGTTAGTATAATTTAGGACGCCTTACAACTCATAAGAACACCTTACGTCACCGTACAAAACCTTAAAACTCCATAATAAACCCAATGAATCCGTACGAGTCCTTTAAACATCGTATGACAACTTAAGACATCTTAAGGCTCTGTATGCCAAAATAGCCACATGAAAAGCACGTTAGTATAATTTAGAACGCCTTACAACTCCTAAGAACACCTTACGTCACCGTACGAAACCTTAAAACTCCATAATAAACCTAGTGTGTTCGTACGAGTCGTTTGATCATCGTACGACAACTTAGGACATCTTACGACTCTTTATGCCACATTAGCAACTCGAAAAGAACGTTAGTAAAATGCAAGACGCCTTACAACTCCTAAGGACACCTTACATTGCCGTACGAAACCTTAAAACTCTATAATAAACCTAATGAAGTCGTACGAGTCCTTTAAACATCGTACGACAACTTAAGACATCTTAAGGCTCTGTATGCCAAATTAGCAACATGAAAAGCACGTTAGTATAATTTAGGACGCCTTACAACTCATTAGAACACCTTACATCACCGTACAAAACCTTAAAACTCCATAATAAACCCTATGAATCCGTACTAGTCCTTTAAACATCGTATGACAACTTAAGACATCTTAAGGCTCTGTATGTCAAATTAGCCACATGAAAAGCACGTTAGTATAATTTAAAACGCCTTACAACTCCTAAGAACACCTTACATCACCGTACGAAACCTTAAAACTCCATAATAAACCTATTGTATTCGTACGAATCATTTGATCATCGTACGACAACTTAGGACATCTTACGACTCTTTATGCCACATTAGCAACTCGAAACGAACGTTAGTAAAATGCAAGACGCCTTACAACTCCTAAGGACACCTTACATTGCCGTATGAAACCTTAAAACTCCATAATAAACCTAATGAAGTCGTACGAGTCCTTTAAACATCGTACGACAACTTAAGACATCTTAAGGATCTGTATGCCAAATTAGCAACATGAAAAGCACGTTAGTATAATTTAGGACGCGTTACAACTCATAAGAACACCTTACATCACCGTACAAAACCTTAAAACTCCATAATAAACCAAATGAATCCATACGAGTCCTTTAAACATCGTACGACAACTTAAGACATCTTAAGGCTCTGTATGCCAAATTAGCAACATGAAAAGCACGTTAGTATAATTTAGGACGCCTTACAACTCATAAGAACACATTACATCACCGTACGAAACCTTAAAACTCCATAATAAACCCTATGAATCCGTACGAGTCCTTTAAACATCGTATGACAACTTAAGACATCTTTAGGCTCTGTATGCCAAATTAGCCACATGAAAAGCACGTTAGTATAATTTAGAACGCCTTACAACTCCTAAGAACACCTTACATCACCGTACGAAACCTTAAAACTCCATAATAAACCTATTGTATTCGTACGAGTCGTTTGATCATCGTACGACAACTTAGGACATCTTACGACTCTTTATGCCACATTAGCAACTCGAAAAGAACGTTAGTAGAATGCAAGACGCCTTACAACTCCTAAGGATACCTTACATTGCCGTACGAAACCTTAAAACTCCATAATAAACCTAAAGAAGTCGTACGAGTCCTTTAAACATCGTACGACATCTTAAGACATCTTAAGGCTCTGTATGCCAAATTAGCAATATGAAAATCACGTTAGAATAATTTAGAACGCCTTACAACTCCTAAGAACACCTTACATCACCATTCGAATCCTTAAAACTCCATAATAAACCTAATGAAGTCGTACGAGTCCTTTAATCATCGTACGACAACTTAAGACATCTTAAGGCTCTGTATGCCAAATTAGCAACATGAAAAGCACGTTAGTATAATTTAGGACGCCTTACAACTCATAAGAACACCTTACATCACCGTAGAAAACCTTAAAACTCCATAATAAACCAAATGAATCCATACGAGTCCTTTAAACATCGTACGACAACTTAAGACATCTTAAGGCTCTGTATGCCAAATTAGCCACATGAAAAGCACGTTAGTATAATTTAGAACGCCTTACAACTCCTAAGAACACATTACATCACCGTACGAAACCTTAAAACTCCATAATAAACCTATTGTATTCGTACCAGTCGTTTGATCATCGTACGACAACTTAGGACATCTTACGACTCTTTATGCCACATTAGAAACTCAAAAAGAACGTTAGTATAATTTAGGACGCCTTACAACTCATAAGAACACCTTACATCACCGTACAAAACCTTAAAACTCCATAATAAACCCAATGAATCCGTACGAGTCCTTTAAACATCGTATGACAACTTAAGACATCTTAAGGCTCTGTATGCCAAAATAGCCACATGAAAAGCACGTTAGTATAATTTAGAACGCCTTACAACTCCTAAGAACACCTTACGTCACCGTACGAAACCTTAAAACTCCATAATAAACCTAGTGTGTTCGTACGAGTCGTTTGATCATCGTACGACAACTTAGGACATCTTACGACTCTTTATGCCACATTAGCAACTCGAAAAGAACGTTAGTAAAATGCAAGACGCCTTACAACTCCTAAGGACACCTTACATTGCCGTACGAAACCTTAAAACTCCATAATATATCTAATGAAGTCGTACGAGTCCTTTAAACATCGTACGACAACTTAAGACATCTTAAGGCTTTGTATGCCAAATTAGCAACATGAAAAGCACGTTAGTATAATTTAGGACGCCTTACAACTCATTAGAACACCTTAGATCACCGTACAAAACCTTAAAACTCCATAATAAACCCTATGAATCCGTACTAGTCCTTTAAACATCGTATGACAACTTAAGACATCTTAAGGCTCTGTATGCCAAATTAGCCACATGAAAAGCACGTTAGTATAATTTAGAACGCCTTACAACTCCTAAGAACACCTTACATCACCGTACGAAACCTTAAAACTCCATAATAAACCTATTGTATTCGTACGAATCGTTTGATCATCGTACGACAACTTAGGACATCTTACGACTCTTTATGCCACATTAGCAACTCGAAACGAACGTTAGTAAAATGCAAGACGCCTTACAACTCCTAAGGACACCTTACATTGCCGTATGAAACCTTAAAACTCCATAATAAACCTAATGAAGTCGTACGAGTCCTTTAAACATCGTACGACAACTTAAGACATCTTAAGGATCTGTATGCCAAATTAGCAACATGAAAAGCACGTTAGTATAATTTAGGACGCCTTACAACTCATAAGAACACCTTACATCACCGTACAAAACCTTAAAACTCCATAATAAACCAAATGAATCCATACGAGTCCTTTAAACATCGTACGACAACTTAAGACATCTTAAGGCTCTGTATGCCAAATTAGCAACATGAAAAGCACGTTAGTATAATTTAGGACGCCTTACAACTCATAAGAACACATTACATCACCGTACGAAACCTTAAAACTCCATAATAAACCCTATGAATCCGTACGAGTCCTTTAAACATCGTATGACAACTTAAGACATCTTAAGGCTCTGTATGCCAAATTAGCCACATGAAAAGCACGTTAGTATAATTTAGAACGCCTTACAACTCCTAAGAACACCTTACATCACCGTACGAAACCTTAAAACTCCATAATAAACCTATTGTATTCGTACGAGTCGTTTGATCATCGTACGACAACTTAGGACATCTTACGACTCTTTATGCCACATTAGCAACTCGAAAATAACGTTAGTAGAATGCAAGACGCCTTACAACTCCTAAGGATACCTTACATTGCCGTACGAAACCTTAAAACTCCATAATAAACCTAAAGAAGTCGTACGAGTCCTTTAAACATCGTACGACATCTTAAGACATCTTAAGGCTCTGTATGCCAAATTAGCAATATGAAAATCACGTTAGAATAATTTAGAACGCCTTACAACTCCTAAGAACACCTTACATCACCATTCGAATCCTTAAAACTCCATAATAAACCTAATGAAGTCGTACGAGTCCTTTAATCATCGTACGACAACTTAAGACATCTTAAGGCTCTGTATGCCAAATTAGCAACATGAAAAGCACGTTAGTATAATTTAGGACGCCTTACAACTCATAAGAACACCTTACATCACCGTACAAAACCTTAAAACGCCATAATAAACCCTATGAATCCGTACGAGTCCTTTAAACATCATATGACAACTTAAGACATCTTAAGGCTCTGTATGCCAAATTAGCCACATGAAAAGCACGTTAGTATAATTTAGAACGCCTTACAACTCCTAAGAACACCTTACATCACCGTACGAAACCTTAAAACGCCATAATAAACCTATTGTATTCGTATGAGTCGTTTGATCATCGTACGACAACTTAGGACATCTTACGACTCTTTATGCCACATTAGCAACTCGAAAAGAACGTTAGTAGAATGCAAGACGCCTTACAACTCCTAAGGACACCTTACATTGCCATACGAAACCTTAAAACTCCATAATATATCTAATGAAGTCGTACGAGTCCTTTAAACATCGTACGACAACTTAAGACATCTTAAGGCTCTGTATGCCAAATTAGCAACATGAAAAGCACGTTAGTATAATTTAGGACGCCTTACAACTCATTAGAACACCTTACATCACCGTACAAAACCTTAAAACTCCATAATAAACCCTATGAATCCGTACGAGTCCTTTAAACATCGTATGACAACTTAAGACATCTTAAGGCTCTGTATGCCAAATTAGCCACATGAAAAGCACGTTAGTATAATTTAGAACGCCTTACAACTCCTAAGAACACCTTACATCACCGTACGAAACCTTAAAACTCCATAATAAACCTATTGTATTCGTACGAATCGTTTGATCATCGTACGACAACTTAGGACATCTTACGACTCTTTATGCCACATTAGCAACTCGAAACGAACGTTAGTAAAATGCAAGACGCCTTACAACTCCTAAGGACACCTTACATTGCCGTATGAAACCTTAAAACTCCATAATAAACCTAATGAAGTCGTACGAGTCCTTTAAACATCGTACGGCAACTTAAGACATCTTAAGGATCTGTATGCCAAATTAGCAACATGAAAAGCACGTTAGTATAATTTAGGACGCCTTACAACTCATAAGAACACCTTACATCACCGTACAAAACCTTAAAACTCCATAATAAACCAAATGAATCCATACGAGTCCTTTAAACATCGTACGACAACTTAAGACATCTTAAGGCTCTGTATGCCAAATTAGCAACATGAAAAGCACGTTAGTATAATTTAGGACGCCTTACAACTCATAAGAACACATTACATCACCGTACGAAACCTTAAAACTCCATAATAAACCCTATGAATCCGTACGAGTCCTTTAAACATCGTATGACAACTTAAGACATCTTAAGGCTCTGTATGCCAAATTAGCCACATGAAAAGCACGTTAGTATAATTTAGAACGCCTTACAACTCCTAAGAACACCTTACATCACCGTACGAAACCTTAAAACTCCATAATAAACCTATTGTATTCGTACGAGTCGTTTGATCATCGTACGACAACTTAGGACATCTTACGACTCTTTATGCCACATTAGCAACTCGAAAAGAACGTTAGTAGAATGCAAGACGCCTTACAACTCCTAAGGATACCTTACATTGCCGTACGAAACCTTAAAACTCCATAATAAACCTAAAGAAGTCGTACGAGTCCTTTAAACATCGTACGACATCTTAAGACATCTTAAGGCTCTGTATGCCAAATTAGCAATATGAAAATCACGTTAGAATAATTTAGAACGCCTTACAACTCCTAAGAACACCTTACATCACCATTCGAATCCTTAAAACTCCATAATAAACCTAATGAAGTCGTACGAGTCCTTTAATCATCGTACGACAACTTAAGACATCTTAAGGCTCTGTATGCCAAATTAGCAACATGAAAAGCACGTTAGTATAATTTAGGACGCCTTACAACTCATAAGAACACCTTACATCACCGTACAAAACCTTAAAACTCCATAATAAACCCTATGAATCCGTACGAGTCCTTTAAACATCATATGACAACTTAAGACATCTTAAGGCTCTGTATGCCAAATTAGCCACATGAAAAGCACGTTAGTATAATTTAGAACGCCTTACAACTCCTAAGAACACCTTACATCACCGTACGAAACCTTAAAACGCCATAATAAACCTATTGTATTCGTATGAGTCGTTTGATCATCGTACGACAACTTAGGACATCTTACGACTCTTTATGCCACATTAGCAACTCGAAAAGAACGTTAGTAGAATGCAAGACGCCTTACAACTCCTAAGGATACCTTACATTGCCGTACGAAACCTTAAAACTCCATAATAATCCTAATGAAGTCGTACGAGTCCTTTAAACATCGTACGACAACTTAAGACATCTTAAGGCTCTGTATGCCAAATTAGCAACATGAAAAGCACGTTAGTATAATTTAGAACGCCTTACAACTCATTAGAACACCTTACATCACCGTACGAACCTTAAAACTCCATAATAAACCTAATGAATCCGTACGAGTCCTTTGAACATCGTATGACAACTTAAGACATCTTAAGACTCTGTATGCCAAATTTGCAACATGAAAAGCACGTTAGTATAATTTAGGAAGCCTTACAACTCATCAGAACACCTTACATCACCGTACGAAACCTTAAAACTCCATAATAAACCTAATGAATCCGTACGAGTCATTTAAACATCGTACGACAACTTAAGACATCTTAAGGCTCTGTATGCTAAATTAGCAACATGAAAAGCACGTTAGTATAATTTAGAACGCCTTACAACTCCTAAAAACACCTTACATCACCGTACGAAACCTTAAAACTCCATAATAAACCTATTGTATTCGTACGAGTCGTTTGATCATCGTATGACAACTTAGGACATCTTACGACTCTTTATGCCACATTAGCAACTCGAAAAGAACGTTAGTAGAATGCAAGACGCCTTACAACTCCTAAGGATACCTTACATTGCCGTACGAAACCTTAAAACTGCATAATAAACCTAATGAAGTCGTACGAGTCCTTTAAACATCGTACGGCGACTTAAGACATCTTAAGGCTCTGTATGCCAAATTAGCAATATGAAAATCACGTTAGAATAATTTAGAACGCCTTACAACTCCTAAGAACACCTTACATCACCATTCGAATCCTTAAAACTCCATAATAAACCTAATGAAGTCGTACGAGTCCTTTAATCATCGTACGACAACTTAAGACATCTTAAGGCTCTGTATGCCAAATTAGCAACATGAAAAGCACGTTAGTATAATTTAGGACGCCTTACAACTCATAAGAACACCTTACATCACCGTACAAAACCTTAAAACTCCATAATAAACCCTATGAATCCGTACGAGTCCTTTAAACATCATATGACAACTTAAGACATCTTAAGGCTCTGTATGCCAAATTAGCCACATGAAAAGCACGTTAGTATAATTTAGAACGCCTTACAACTCCTAAGAACACCTTACATCACCGTACGAAACCTTAAAACGCCATAATAAACCTATTGTATTCGTATGAGTCGTTTGATCATCGTACGACAACTTAGGACATCTTACGACTCTTTATGCCACATTAGCAACTCGAAAAGAACGTTAGTAGAATGCAAGACGCCTTACAACTCCTAAGGATACCTAACATTGCCGTACGAAACCTTAAAACTCCATAATAATCCTAATGAAGTCGTACGAGTCCTTTAAACATCGTACGACAACTTAAGACATCTTAAGGCTCTGTATGCCAAATTAGCAACATGAAAAGCACGTTAGTATAATTTAGAACGCCTTACAACTCATTAGAACACCTTACATCACCGTACGAACCTTAAAACTCCATAATAAACCTAATGAATCCGTACGAGTCCTTTGAACATCGTATGACAACTTAAGACATCTTAAGACTCTGTATGCCAAATTTGCAACATGAAAAGCACGTTAGTATAATTTAGGAAGCCTTACAACTCATCAGAACACCTTACATCACCGTACGAAACCTTAAAACTCCATAATAAACCTAATGAATCCGTACGAGTCATTTAAACATCGTACGACAACTTAAGACATCTTAAGGCTCTGTATGCTAAATTAGCAACATGAAAAGCACGTTAGTATAATTTAGAACGCCTTACAACTCCTAAAAACACCTTACATCACCGTACGAAACCTTAAAACTCCATAATAAACCTATTGTATTCGTACGAGTCGTTTGATCATCGTATGACAACTTAGGACATCTTACGACTCTTTATGCCACATTAGCAACTCGAAAAGAACGTTAGTAGAATGCAAGACGCCTTACAACTCCTAAGGATACCTTACATTGCCGTACGAAACCTTAAAACTGCATAATAAACCTAATGAAGTCGTACGAGTCCTTTAAACATCGTACGGCGACTTAAGACATCTTAAGGCTCTGTATGCCAAATTAGCAATATGAAAATCACGTTAGAATAATTTAGAACGCCTTACAACTCCTAAGAACACCTTACATCACCATTCGAATCCTTAAAACTCCATAATAAACCTAATGAAGTCGTACGAGTCCTTTAATCATCGTACGACAACTTAAGACATCTTAAGGCTCTGTATGCCAAATTAGCAACATGAAAAGCACGTTAGTATAATTTAGGACGCCTTACAACTCATAAGAACACCTTACATCACCGTACAAAACCTTAAAACTCCATAATAAACCCAATGAATCCATACGAGTCTTTTAAACATCGTACGACAACTTAAGACATCTTAAGGCTCTGTATGCCAAATTAGCCACATGATAAGCACGTTAGTATAATTTAGAACGCCTTACAACTCATTAGAACACCTTACATCACCGTACGAACCTTAAAACTCCATAATAAACCTAATGAATCCGTACGAGTCCTTTAAACATCGTATGACAACTTAAGACATCTTAAGACTCTGTATGCCAAATTTGCAACATGAAAAGCACGTTAGTATAATTTAGGAAGCCTTACAACTCATCAGAACACCTTACATCACCGTACGAAACCTTAAAACTCCATAATAAACCTAATGAATCCGTACGAGTCATTTAAACATCGTACGACAACTTAAGACATCTTAAGGCTCTGTATGCTAAATTAGCAACATGAAAAGCACGTTAGTATAATTTAGAACGCCTTACAACTCCTAAGAACACCTTACATCACCGTACGAAACCTTAAAACTCCATAATAAACCTATTGTATTCGTACGAGTCGTTTGATCATCGTACGACAACTTAGGACATCTTACGACTCTTTATGCCACATTAGCAACTCGAAAAGAACGTTAGTAGAATGCAAGACGCCTTACAACTCCTAAGGATACCTTACATTGCCGTACGAAACCTTAAAACTGCATAATAAACCTAATGAAGTCGTACGAGTCCTTTAAACATCGTACGGCGACTTAAGACATCTTAAGGCTCTGTATGCCAAATTAGCAATATGAAAATCACGTTAGAATAATTTAGAACGCCTTACAACTCCTAAGAACACCTTACATCACCATTCGAATCCTTAAAACTCCATAATAAACCTAATGAAGTCGTACGAGTCCTTTAATCATCGTACGACAACTTAAGACATCTTAAGGCTCTGTATGCCAAATTAGCAACATGAAAAGCACGTTAGTATAATTTAGGACGCCTTACAACTCATAAGAACACCTTACATCACCGTACAAAACCTTAAAACTCTATAATAAACCCAATGAATCCATACGAGTCTTTTAAACATCGTACGACAACTTAAGACATCTTAAGGCTCTGTATGCCAAATTAGCCACATGATAAGCACGTTAGTATAATTTAGAACGCCTTACAACTCATTAGAACACCTTACATCACCGTACGAACCTTAAAACTCCATAATAAACCTAATGAATCCGTACGAGTCCTTTAAACATCGTATGACAACTTAAGACATCTTAAGACTCTGTATGCCAAATTTGCAACATGAAAAGCACGTTAGTATAATTTAGGAAGCCTTACAACTCATCAGAACACCTTACATCACCGTACGAAACCTTAAAACTCCATAATAAACCTAATGAATCCGTACGAGTCATTTAAACATCGTACGACAACTTAAGACATCTTAAGGCTCTGTATGCTAAATTAGCAACATGTAAAGCACGTTAGTATAATTTAGAACGCCTTACAACTCCTAAGAACACCTTACATCACCGTACGAAACCTTAAAACTCCATAATAAACCTATTGTATTCGTACGAGTCGTTTGATCATCGTACGACAACTTAGGACATCTTACGACTCTTTATGCCACATTAGCAACTCGAAAAGAACGTTAGTAGAATGCAAGACGCCTTACAACTCCTAAGGATACCTTACATTGCCGTACGAAACCTTAAAACTGCATAATAAACCTAATGAAGTCGTACGAGTCCTTTAAACATCGTACGGCGACTTAAGACATCTTAAGGCTCTGTATGCCAAATTAGCAATATGAAAATCACGTTAGAATAATTTAGAACGCCTTACAACTCCTAAGAACACCTTACATCACCATTCGAATCCTTAAAACTCCATAATAAACCTAATGAAGTCGTACGAGTCCTTTAATCATCGTACGACAACTTAAGACATCTTAAGGCTCTGTATGCCAAATTAGCAACATGAAAAGCACGTTAGTATAATTTAGGACGCCTTACAACTCATAAGAACACCTTACATCACCGTACAAAACCTTAAAACTCTATAATAAACCCAATGAATCCATACGAGTCTTTTAAACATCGTACGACAACTTAAGACATCTTAAGGCTCTGTATGCCAAATTAGCCACATGATAAGCACGTTAGTATAATTTAGAACGCCTTACAACTCATTAGAACACCTTACATCACCGTACGAACCTTAAAACTCCATAATAAACCTAATGAATCCGTACGAGTCCTTTAAACATCGTATGACAACTTAAGACATCTTAAGACTCTGTATGCCAAATTTGCAACATGAAAAGCACGTTAGTATAATTTAGGAAGCCTTACAACTCATCAGAACACCTTACATCACCGTACGAAACCTTAAAACTCCATAATAAACCTAATGAATCCGTACGAGTCATTTAAACATCGTACGGCAACTTAAGACATCTTAAGGCTCTGTATGCTAAATTAGCAACATGAAAAGCACGTTAGTATAATTTAGAACGCCTTACAACTCCTAAGAACACCTTACATCACCGTACGAAACCTTAAAACTCCATAATAAACCTATTGTATTCGTACGAGTCGTTTGATCATCGTACGACAACTTAGGACATCTTACGACTCTTTATGCCACATTAGCAACTCGAAAAGAACGTTAGTAGAATGCAAGACGCCTTACAACTCCTAAGGATACCTTACATTGCCGTACGAAACCTTAAAACTGCATAATAAACCTAATGAAGTCGTACGAGTCCTTTAAACATCGTACGGCGACTTAAGACATCTTAAGGCTCTGTATGCCAAATTAGCAATATGAAAATCACGTTAGAATAATTTAGAACGCCTTACAACTCCTAAGAACACCTTACATCACCATTCGAATCCTTAAAACTCCATAATAAACCTAATGAAGTCGTACGAGTCCTTTAATCATCGTACGACAACTTAAGACATCTTAAGGCTCTGTATGCCAAATTAGCAACATGAAAAGCACGTTAGTATAATTTAGGACGCCTTACAACTCATAAGAACACCTTACATCACCGTACAAAACCTTAAAACTCTATAATAAACCCAATGAATCCATACGAGTCTTTTAAACATCGTACGACAACTTAAGACATCTTAAGGCTCTGTATGCCAAATTAGCCACATGATAAGCACGTTAGTATAATTTAGAACGCCTTACAACTCATTAGAACACCTTACATCACCGTACGAACCTTAAAACTCCATAATAAACCTAATGAATCCGTACGAGTCCTTTAAACATCGTATGACAACTTAAGACATCTTAAGACTCTGTATGCCAAATTTGCAACATGAAAAGCACGTTAGTATAATTTAGGAAGCCTTACAACTCATCAGAACACCTTACATCACCGTACGAAACCTTAAAACTCCATAATAAACCTAATGAATCCGTACGAGTCATTTAAACATCGTACGGCAACTTAAGACATCTTAAGGCTCTGTATGCTAAATTAGCAACATGAAAAGCACGTTAGTATAATTTAGAACGCCTTACAACTCCTAAGAACACCTTACATCACCGTACGAAACCTTAAAACTCCATAATAAACCTATTGTATTCGTACGAGTCGTTTGATCATCGTACGACAACTTAGGACATCTTACGACTCTTTATGCCACATTAGCAACTCGAAAAGAACGTTAGTAGAATGCAAGACGCCTTACAACTCCTAAGGATACCTTACATTGCCGTACGAAACCTTAAAACTGCATAATAAACCTAATGAAGTCGTACGAGTCCTTTAAACATCGTACGGCGACTTAAGACATCTTAAGGCTCTGTATGCCAAATTAGCAATATGAAAATCACGTTAGAATAATTTAGAACGCCTTACAACTCCTAAGAACACCTTACATCACCATTCGAATCCTTAAAACTCCATAATAAACCTAATGAAGTCGTACGAGTCCTTTAATCATCGTACGACAACTTAAGACATCTTAAGGCTCTGTATGCCAAATTAGCAACATGAAAAGCACGTTAGTATAATTTAGGACGCCTTACAACTCATAAGAACACCTTACATCACCGTACAAAACCTTAAAACTCTATAATAAACCCAATGAATCCATACGAGTCTTTTAAACATCGTACGACAACTTAAGACATCTTAAGGCTCTGTATGCCAAATTAGCCACATGATAAGAACGTTAGTATAATTTAGAACGCCTTACAACTCATTAGAACACCTTACATCACCGTACGAACCTTAAAACTCCATAATAAACCTAATGAATCCGTACGAGTCCTTTAAACATCGTATGACAACTTAAGACATCTTAAGACTCTGTATGCCAAATTTGCAACATGAAAAGCACGTTAGTATAATTTAGGAAGCCTTACAACTCATCAGAACACCTTACATCACCGTACGAAACCTTAAAACTCCATAATAAACCTAATGAATCCGTACGAGTCATTTAAACATCGTACGACAACTTAAGACATCTTAAGGCTCTGTATGCTAAATTAGCAACATGAAAAGCACGTTAGTATAATTTAGAACGCCTTACAACTCCTAAGAACACCTTACATCACCGTACGAAACCTTAAAATTCCATAATAAACCTATTGTATTCGTACGAGTCGTTTGATCATCGTACGACAACTTAGGACATCTTACGACTCTTTATGCCACATTAGCAACTCGAAAAGAACGTTAGTAGAATGCAAGACGCCTTACAACTCCTAAGGATACCTTACATTGCCGTACGAAACCTTAAAACTGCATAATAAACCTAATGAAGTCGTACGAGTCCTTTAAACATCGTACGGCGACTTAAGACATCTTAAGGCTCTGTATGCCAAATTAGCAATATGAAAATCACGTTAGAATAATTTAGAACGCCTTACAACTCCTAAGAACACCTTACATCACCATTCGAATCCTTAAAACTCCATAATAAACCTAATGAAGTCGTACGAGTCCTTTAATCATCGTACGACAACTTAAGACATCTTAAGGCTCTGTATGCCAAATTAGCAACATGAAAAGCACGTTAGTATAATTTAGGACGCCTTACAACTCATAAGAACACCTTACATCACCGTACAAAACCTTAAAACTCTATAATAAACCCAATGAATCCATACGAGTCTTTTAAACATCGTACGACAACTTAAGACATCTTAAGGCTCTGTATGCCAAATTAGCCACATGATAAGCACGTTAGTATAATTTAGAACGCCTTACAACTCATTAGAACACCTTACATCACCGTACGAACCTTAAAACTCCATAATAAACCTAATGAATCCGTACGAGTCCTTTAAACATCGTATGACAACTTAAGACATCTTAAGACTCTGTATGCCAAATTTGCAACATGAAAAGCACGTTAGTATAATTTAGGAAGCCTTACAACTCATCAGAACACCTTACATCACCGTACGAAACCTTAAAACTCCATAATAAACCTAATGAATCCGTACGAGTCATTTAAACATCGTACGACAACTTAAGACATCTTAAGGCTCTGTATGCTAAATTAGCAACATGTAAAGCACGTTAGTATAATTTAGAACGCCTTACAACTCCTAAGAACACCTTACATCACCGTACGAAACCTTAAAACTCCATAATAAACCTATTGTATTCGTACGAGTCGTTTGATCATCGTACGACAACTTAGGACATCTTACGACTCTTTATGCCACATTAGCAACTCGAAAAGAACGTTAGTAGAATGCAAGACGCCTTACAACTCCTAAGGATACCTTACATTGCCGTACGAAACCTTAAAACTGCATAATAAACCTAATGAAGTCGTACGAGTCCTTTAAACATCGTACGGCGACTTAAGACATCTTAAGGCTCTGTATGCCAAATTAGCAATATGAAAATCACGTTAGAATAATTTAGAACGCCTTACAACTCCTAAGAACACCTTACATCACCATTCGAATCCTTAAAACTCCATAATAAACCTAATGAAGTCGTACGAGTCCTTTAATCATCGTACGACAACTTAAGACATCTTAAGGCTCTGTATGCCAAATTAGCAACATGAAAAGCACGTTAGTATAATTTAGGACGCCTTACAACTCATAAGAACACCTTACATCACCGTACAAAACCTTAAAACTCTATAATAAACCCAATGAATCCATACGAGTCTTTTAAACATCGTACGACAACTTAAGACATCTTAAGGCTCTGTATGCCAAATTAGCCACATGATAAGCACGTTAGTATAATTTAGAACGCCTTACAACTCATTAGAACACCTTACATCACCGTACGAACCTTAAAACTCCATAATAAACCTAATGAATCCGTACGAGTCCTTTAAACATCGTATGACAACTTAAGACATCTTAAGACTCTGTATGCCAAATTTGCAACATGAAAAGCACGTTAGTATAATTTAGGAAGCCTTACAACTCATCAGAACACCTTACATCACCGTACGAAACCTTAAAACTCCATAATAAACCTAATGAATCCGTACGAGTCATTTAAACATCGTACGACAACTTAAGACATCTTAAGGCTCTGTATGCTAAATTAGCAACATGTAAAGCACGTTAGTATAATTTAGAACGCCTTACAACTCCTAAGAACACCTTACATCACCGTACGAAACCTTAAAACTCCATAATAAACCTATTGTATTCGTACGAGTCGTTTGATCATCGTACGACAACTTAGGACATCTTACGACTCTTTATGCCACATTAGCAACTCGAAAAGAACGTTAGTAGAATGCAAGACGCCTTACAACTCCTAAGGATACCTTACATTGCCGTACGAAACCTTAAAACTGCATAATAAACCTAATGAAGTCGTACGAGTCCTTTAAACATCGTACGGCGACTTAAGACATCTTAAGGCTCTGTATGCCAAATTAGCAATATGAAAATCACGTTAGAATAATTTAGAACGCCTTACAACTCCTAAGAACACCTTACATCACCATTCGAATCCTTAAAACTCCATAATAAACCTAATGAAGTCGTACGAGTCCTTTAATCATCGTACGACAACTTAAGACATCTTAAGGCTCTGTATGCCAAATTAGCAACATGAAAAGCACGTTAGTATAATTTAGGACGCCTTACAACTCATAAGAACACCTTACATCACCGTACAAAACCTTAAAACTCTATAATAAACCCAATGAATCCATACGAGTCTTTTAAACATCGTACGACAACTTAAGACATCTTAAGGCTCTGTATGCCAAATTAGCCACATGATAAGCACGTTAGTATAATTTAGAACGCCTTACAACTCATTAGAACACCTTACATCACCGTACGAACCTTAAAACTCCATAATAAACCTAATGAATCCGTACGAGTCCTTTAAACATCGTATGACAACTTAAGACATCTTAAGACTCTGTATGCCAAATTTGCAACATGAAAAGCACGTTAGTATAATTTAGGAAGCCTTACAACTCATCAGAACACCTTACATCACCGTACGAAACCTTAAAACTCCATAATAAACCTAATGAATCCGTACGAGTCATTTAAACATCGTACGACAACTTAAGACATCTTAAGGCTCTGTATGCTAAATTAGCAACATGAAAAGCACGTTAGTATAATTTAGAACGCCTTACAACTCCTAAGAACACCTTACATCACCGTACGAAACCTTAAAACTCCATAATAAACCTATTGTATTCGTACGAGTCGTTTGATCATCGTACGACAACTTAGGACATCTTACGACTCTTTATGCCACATTAGCAACTCGAAAAGAACGTTAGTAGAATGCAAGACGCCTTACAACTCCTAAGGATACCTTACATTGCCGTACGAAACCTTAAAACTGCATAATAAACCTAATGAAGTCGTACGAGTCCTTTATACATCGTACGGCGACTTAAGACATCTTAAGGCTCTGTATGCCAAATTAGCAATATGAAAATCACGTTAGAATAATTTAGAACGCCTTACAACTCCTAAGAACACCTTACATCACCATTCGAATCCTTAAAACTCCATAATAAACCTAATGAAGTCGTACGAGTCCTTTAATCATCGTACGACAACTTAAGACATCTTAAGGCTCTGTATGCCAAATTAGCAACATGAAAAGCACGTTAGTATAATTTAGGACGCCTTACAACTCATAAGAACACCTTACATCACCGTACAAAACCTTAAAACTCCATAATAAACCCTATGAATCCGTACGAGTCCTTTAAACATCGTATGACAACTTAAGACATCTTAAGGCTCTGTATGCCAAATTAGCCACATGAAAAGCACGTTAGTATAATTTAGAACGCCTTACAACTCCTAAGAACACCTTACATCACCGTACGAAACCTTAAAACTCCATAATAAACCTATTGTATTCGTATGAGTCGTTTGATCATCGTACGACAACTTAGGACATCTTACGACTCTTTATGCCACATTAGCAACTCGAAAAGAACGTTAGTAGAATGCAAGACGCCTTACAACTCCTTAGGATACCTTACATTGCCGTACGAAACCTTAAAACTCCATAATAAACCTAATGAAGTCGTACGAGTCCTTTAAACATCGTACGACAACTTAAGACATCTTAAGGCTCTGTATGCCAAATTAGCAACATGAAAAGCACGTTAGTATAATTTAGAACGCCTTACAACTCATTAGAACACCTTACATCACCGTACGAACCTTAAAACTCCATAATAAACCTAATGAATCCGTGCGAGACCTTTGAACATCGTATGACAACTTAAGACATCTTAAGACTTTGTATGCCAAATTTGCAACATGAAAAGCACGTTAGTATAATTTAGGAAGCCTTACAACTCATAAGAACACCTTACATCACCGTACGAAACCTTAAAACTCCATAATAAACCTAATGAATCCGTACGAGTCATTTAAACATCGTACGACAACTTAAGACATCTTAAGGCTCTGTATGCTAAATTAGCAACATGAAAAGCACGTTAGTATAATTTAGAACGCCTTACAACTCCTAAGAACACCTTACATCACCGTACGAAACCTTAAAACTCCATAATAAACCTATTGTATTCGTACGAGTCGTTTGATCATCGTACGACAACTTAGGACATCTTACGACTCTTTATGCCACATTAGCAACTCGAAAAGAACGTTAGTAGAATGCAAGACGCCTTACAACTCCTAAGGATACCTTACATTGCCGTACGAAACCTTAAAACTGCATAATAAACCTAATGAAGTCGTACGAGTCCTTTATACATCGTACGGCGACTTAAGACATCTTAAGGCTCTGTATGCCAAATTAGCAATATGAAAATCACGTTAGAATAATTTAGAACGCCTTACAACTCCTAAGAACACCTTACATCACCATTCGAATCCTTAAAACTCCATAATAAACCTAATGAAGTCGTACGAGTCCTTTAATCATCGTACGACAACTTAAGACATCTTAAGGCTCTGTATGCCAAATTAGCAACATGAAAAGCACGTTAGTATAATTTAGGACGCCTTACAACTCATAAGAACACCTTACATCACCGTACAAAACCTTAAAACTCTATAATAAACCCAATGAATCCATACGAGTCTTTTAAACATCGTACGACAACTTAAGACATCTTAAGGCTCTGTATGCCAAATTAGCCACATGATAAGCACGTTAGTATAATTTAGAACGCCTTACAACTCATTAGAACACCTTACATCACCGTACGAACCTTAAAACTCCATAATAAACCTAATGAATCCGTACGAGTCCTTTAAACATCGTATGACAACTTAAGACATCTTAAGACTCTGTATGCCAAATTTGCAACATGAAAAGCACGTTAGTATAATTTAGGAAGCCTTACAACTCATCAGAACACCTTACATCACCGTACGAAACCTTAAAACTCCATAATAAACCTAATGAATCCGTACGAGTCATTTAAACATCGTACGACAACTTAAGACATCTTAAGGCTCTGTATGCTAAATTAGCAACATGAAAAGCACGTTAGTATAATTTAGAACGCCTTACAACTCCTAAGAACACCTTACATCACCGTACGAAACCTTAAAACTCCATAATAAACCTATTGTATTCGTACGAGTCGTTTGATCATCGTACGACAACTTAGGACATCTTACGACTCTTTATGCCACATTAGCAACTCGAAAAGAACGTTAGTAGAATGCAAGACGCCTTACAACTCCTAAGGATACCTTACATTGCCGTACGAAACCTTAAAACTGCATAATAAACCTAATGAAGTCGTACGAGTCCTTTATACATCGTACGGCGACTTAAGACATCTTAAGGCTCTGTATGCCAAATTAGCAATATGAAAATCACGTTAGAATAATTTAGAACGCCTTACAACTCCTAAGAACACCTTACATCACCATTCGAATCCTTAAAACTCCATAATAAACCTAATGAAGTCGTACGAGTCCTTTAATCATCGTACGACAACTTAAGACATCTTAAGGCTCTGTATGCCAAATTAGCAACATGAAAAGCACGTTAGTATAATTTAGGACGCCTTACAACTCATAAGAACACCTTACATCACCGTACAAAACCTTAAAACTCCATAATAAACCCTATGAATCCGTACGAGTCCTTTAAACATCGTATGACAACTTAAGACATCTTAAGGCTCTGTATGCCAAATTAGCCACATGAAAAGCACGTTAGTATAATTTAGAACGCCTTACAACTCCTAAGAACACCTTACATCACCGTACGAAACCTTAAAACTCCATAATAAACCTATTGTATTCGTATGAGTCGTTTGATCATCGTACGACAACTTAGGACATCTTACGACTCTTTATGCCACATTAGCAACTCGAAAAGAACGTTAGTAGAATGCAAGACGCCTTACAACTCCTTAGGATACCTTACATTGCCGTACGAAACCTTAAAACTCCATAATAAACCTAATGAAGTCGTACGAGTCCTTTAAACATCGTACGACAACTTAAGACATCTTAAGGCTCTGTATGCCAAATTAGCAACATGAAAAGCACGTTAGTATAATTTAGAACGCCTTACAACTCATTAGAACACCTTACATCACCGTACGAACCTTAAAACTCCATAATAAACCTAATGAATCCGTACGAGACCTTTGAACATCGTATGACAACTTAAGACATCTTAAGACTTTGTATGCCAAATTTGCAACATGAAAAGCACGTTAGTATAATTTAGGAAGCCTTACAACTCATAAGAACACCTTACATCACCGTACGAAACCTTAAAACTCCATAATAAACCTAATGAATCCGTACGAGTCATTTAAACATCGTACGACAACTTAAGACATCTTAAGGCTCTGTATGCTAAATTAGCAACATGAAAAGCACGTTAGTATAATTTAAGACGCCTTACAACTCATAAGAACACCTTACATCACCGTACGAAACCTTAAACCTCTATAATAAACATAATGAATCCGTACGAGTCCTTTAAACATCGTACGACAACTTAAGACATCTTAAGGCTCTGTATGCCAAATTAGCAATATGAAAAGCACGTTAGAATAATTTCGAACGCTTTGCAACTCCTAAGAACACCTTACATCACCATTCGAAACCTTAAAACTCCATAATAAACCTAATGAAGTCGTACGAGTCCTTTAAACATCGTACGACAACTTAAGACATCTTAAGGCTCTGTATGCTAAATTAGCAACATGAAAAGCACGTTAGTATAATTTAGAACGCCTTACAACTCCTAAGAACACCTTACATCACCGTACGAAACCTTAAAACTCCATAATAAACCTATTGTATTCGTACGAGTCGTTTGATCATCGTACGACAACTTAGGACATCTTACGACTCTTTATGCCACATTAGCAACTCGAAAAGAACGTTAGTAGAATGCAAGACGCCTTACAACTCCTAAGGATACCTTACATTGCCGTACGAAACCTTAAAACTGCATAATAAACCTAATGAAGTCGTACGAGTCCTTTAAACATCGTACGGCGACTTAAGACATCTTAAGGCTCTGTATGCCAAATTAGCAATATGAAAATCACGTTAGAATAATTTAGAACGCCTTACAACTCCTAAGAACACCTTACATCACCATTCGAATCCTTAAAACTCCATAATAAACCTAATGAAGTCGTACGAGTCCTTTAATCATCGTACGACAACTTAAGACATCTTAAGGCTCTGTATGCCAAATTAGCAACATGAAAAGCACGTTAGTATAATTTAGGACGCCTTACAACTCATAAGAACACCTTACATCACCGTACAAAACCTTAAAACTCCATAATAAACCCTATGAATCCGTACGAGTCCTTTAAACATCGTATGACAACTTAAGACATCTTAAGGCTCTGTATGCCAAATTAGCCACATGAAAAGCACGTTAGTATAATTTAGAACGCCTTACAACTCCTAAGAACACCTTACATCACCGTACGAAACCTTAAAACTCCATAATAAACCTATTGTATTCGTATGAGTCGTTTGATCATCGTACGACAACTTAGGACATCTTACGACTCTTTATGCCACATTAGCAACTCGAAAAGAACGTTAGTAGAATGCAAGACGCCTTACAACTCCTTAGGATACCTTACATTGCCGTACGAAACCTTAAAACTCCATAATAAACCTAATGAAGTCGTACGAGTCCTTTAAACATCGTACGACAACTTAAGACATCTTAAGGCTCTGTATGCCAAATTAGCAACATGAAAAGCACGTTAGTATAATTTAGAACGCCTTACAACTCATTAGAACACCTTACATCACCGTACGAACCTTAAAACTCCATAATAAACCTAATGAATCCGTACGAGACCTTTGAACATCGTATGACAACTTAAGACATCTTAAGACTCTTATGCCAAATTTGCAACATGAAAAGCACGTTAGTATAATTTAGGAAGCCTTACAACTCATAAGAACACCTTACATCACCGTACGAAACCTTAAAACTCCATAATAAACCTAATGAATCCGTACGAGTCATTTAATCATCGTACGACAACTTAAGACATCTTAAGGCTCTGTATGCTAAATTAGCAACATGAAAAGCACGTTAGTATAATTTAAGACGCCTTACAACTCATAAGAACACCTTACATCACCGTACGAAACCTTAAACCTCTATAATAAACATAATGAATCCGTACGAGTCCTTTAAACATCGTACGACAACTTAAGACATCTTAAGGCTCTGTATGACAAATTAGCAATATGAAAAGCACGTTAGAATAATTTCGAACGCCTTACAACTCCTAAGAACACCTTACATCACCATTCGAATCGTTAAAACTCCATAATAAACCTAATGAAGTCGTACGAGTCCTTTAATCATCGTACGACAACTTAAGACATCTTAAGGCTCTGTATGCCAAATTAGCAACATGAAAAGCACGTTAGTATAATTTAGGACGCCTTACAACTCATAAGAACACCTTACATCACCGTACAAAACTTTAAAACTCCATAATAAACCCAATGAATCCGTACGAGTCCTTTAAACATCGTATGACAACTTAAGACATCTTAAGGCTCTGTATGCCAAATTAGCCACATGAAAAGCATGTTAGTATAATTTAGAACGCCTTACAACTCCTAAGAACACCTTACGTCACCGTACGAAACCTTAAAACTCCATAATAAACCTAGTGTGTTCGTACGAGTCGTTTGATCATCGTACGACAACTTAGGACATCTTACGACTCTTTATGCCACATTAGCAACTCGAAAAGAACGTTAGTAAAATGCAAGACGCCTTACAACTCCTAAGGACACCTTACATTGCCGTACGAAACCTTAAAACTCCATAATAAACCTAATGAAGTCGTACGAGTCCTTTAAACATCGTACGACAACTTAAGACATCTTAAGGCTCTGTATGCCAAATTAGCAACATGAAAAGCACGTTAGTATAATTTAGAACGCCTTACAACTCATTAGAACACCTTACATCACCGTACGAACCTTAAAACTCCATAATAAACCTAATGAATCCGTACGAGACCTTTGAACATCGTATGACAACTTAAGACATCTTAAGACTCTTATGCCAAATTTGCAACATGAAAAGCACGTTAGTATAATTTAGGAAGCCTTACAACTCATAAGAACACCTTACATCACCGTACGAAACCTTAAAACTCCATAATAAACCTAATGAATCCGTACGAGTCATTTAATCATCGTACGACAACTTAAGACATCTTAAGGCTCTGTATGCTAAATTAGCAACATGAAAAGCACGTTAGTATAATTTAAGACGCCTTACAACTCATAAGAACACCTTACATCACCGTACGAAACCTTAAACCTCTATAATAAACATAATGAATCCGTACGAGTCCTTTAAACATCGTACGACAACTTAAGACATCTTAAGGCTCTGTATGACAAATTAGCAATATGAAAAGCACGTTAGAATAATTTCGAACGCTTTGCAACTCCTAAGAACACCTTACATCACCATTCGAAACCTTAAAACTCCATAATAAACCTAATGAAGTCGTACGAGTCCTTTAAACATCGTACGACAACTTAAGACATCTTAAGGCTCTGTATGCCAAATTAGCAACATGAAAAGCACGTTAGTATAATTTAGGACGCCTTACAATTCATAAGAACACCTTACATCACCGTACAAAACTTTAAAACTCCATAATAAACCCAATGAATCCGTACGAGTCCTTTAAACATCGTATGACAACTTAAGACATCTTAAGGCTCTGTATGCCAAATTAGCCACATGAAAAGCATGTTAGTATAATTTAGAACGCCTTACAACTCCTAAGAACACTTTACGTCACCGTACGAAACCTTAAAACTCCATAATAAACCTAGTGTGTTCGTACGAGTCGTTTGATCATCGTACGACAACTTAGGACATCTTACGACTCTTTATGCCACATTAGCAACTCGAAAAGAACGTTAGTAAAATGCAAGACGCCTTACAACTCCTAAGGACACCTTACATTGCCGTACGAAACCTTAAAACTCCATAATAAACCTAATGAAGTCGTACGAGTCCTTTAAACATCGTAGACAACTTAAGACATCTTAAGGCTCTGTATGCCAAATTAGCAACATGAAAAGCACGTTACTATAATTTAGGACGCCTCACAACTCATTAGAACACCTTACATCACCGTACGAACCTTAAAACTCCATAATAAACATAAAGAATCCGTACGAGTCCTTTGAACATCGTATGACAACTTAAGACATCTTAAGACTCTGTATGCCAAATTTGCAACATGAAAAGCACGTTAGTATAATTTAGGAAGCCTTACAACTCATAAGAACACCTTACATCACCGTACGAAACCTTAAAACTCCATAATAAAACTAATGAATACGTACGAGTCCTTTAAACATCGTACGACAACTTAAGACATCTTAAGGCTCTGTATGCTAAATTAGCAACATGAAAAGCACGTTAGTATAATTTAGGACGCCTTACAACTCATAAGAACACCTTACATTACCGTACGAAACCTTAAACCTCTATAATAAACCTAATGAATCCGTACGAGTCTTTTAAACATCGTACGACAACTTAAGACATCTTAAGGCTCTGTATGCCAAATTAGCAATATGAAAAGCACGTTAGAATAATTTCGAACGCCTTACAACTCCTAAGAACACCTTACATCACCATTCGAAACCTTAAAACTCCATAATAAACCTAATGAAGTCGTACGAGTCCTTTAAACATCGTACGACAACTTAAGACATCTTAAGGCTCTGTATGCCAAATTAGCAACATGAAAAGCACGTTAGTATAATTTAGGACGCCTTACAATTCATAAGAACACCTTACATCACCGTACAAAACCTTAAAACTCCATATTAAACCCAATGAATCCGTACGAGTCCTTTAAAAATCGTATGACAACTTAAGACATCTTAAGGCTCTGTATGCCAAATTAGCCACATGAAAAGCACGTTAGTATAATTTAGAACGCCTTACAACTCCTAAGAACACCTTACATCACCGTACGAAACCTTAAAACTCCATAATAAACCTATTGCATTCGTACGAGTCGTTTGATCATCGTACGACAACTTAGGACATCTTACGTCTCTTTATGCCACATTAGCAACTCGAAAAGAACGTTAGTAAAATGCAAGACGCCTTACAACTCCTAAGGACACCTTACATTGCCGTACGAAACCTTAAAACTCCATAATAAACCTAATGAAGTCGTACGAGTCCTTTAAACATCGTACGATAACTTAAGACATCTTAAGGCTCTGTATGCCAAATTAGCAACATGAAAAGCACGTTACTATAATTTAGGACGCCTTACAACTCATAAGAACACCTTACGTCACCGTACAAAACCTTAAAACTCCATAATAAACCCAATGAATCCGTACGAGTCCTTCAAACATCGTATGACAACTTAAGACATCTTAAGGCTCTGTATGCCAAATTAGCCACATGAAAAGCATGTTAGTATAATTTAGAACGCCTTACAACTCCTAAGAACACTTTACGTCACCGTACGAAACCTTAAAACTCCATAATAAACCTAGTGTGTTCGTACGAGTCGTTTGATCATCGTACGACAACTTAGGACATCTTACGTCTCTTTATGCCACATTAGCAACTCGAAAAGAACGTTAGTAAAATGCAAGACGCCTTACAACTCCTAAGGACTCCTTACATTGCCGTACGAAACCTTAAAACTCCATAATAAACCTAATGAAGTCGTACGAGTCCTTTAAACATCGTACGATAACTTAAGACATCTTAAGGCTCTATATGCCAAATTAGCAACATGAAAAGCACGTTACTATAATTTAGGACGCCTTACAACTCATAAGAACACCTTACGTCACCGTACAAAACCTTAAAACTCCATAATAAACCCAATGAATCCGTACGAGTCCTTTAAAAATCGTATGACAACTTAAGACATCTTAAGGCTCTGTATGCCAAATTAGCCACATGAAAAGCACGTTAGTATAATTTAGAACGCCTTACAACTCCTAAGAACACCTTACATCACCGTACGAAACCTTAAAACTCCATAATAAACCTATTGCATTCGTACGAGTCGTTTGATCATCGTACGACAACTTAGGACATCTTACGTCTCTTTATGCCACATTAGCAACTCGAAAAGAACGTTAGTAAAATGCAAGACGCCTTACAACTCCTAAGGACACCTTACATTGCCGTACGAAACCTTAAAACTCCATAATAAACCTAATGAAGTCGTACGAGTCCTTTAAACATCGTACGATAACTTAAGACATCTTAAGGCTCTGTATGCCAAATTAGCAACATGAAAAGCACGTTACTATAATTTAGGACGCCTTACAACTCATAAGAACACCTTACGTCACCGTACAAAACCTTAAAACTCCATAATAAACCCAATGAATCCGTACGAGTCCTTCAAACATCGTATGACAACTTAAGACATCTTAAGGCTCTGTATGCCAAATTAGCCACATGAAAAGCATGTTAGTATAATTTAGAACGCCTTACAACTCCTAAGAACACTTTACGTCACCGTACGAAACCTTAAAACTCCATAATAAACCTAGTGTGTTCGTACGAGTCGTTTGATCATCGTACGACAACTTAGGACATCTTACGTCTCTTTATGCCACATTAGCAACTCGAAAAGAACGTTAGTAAAATGCAAGACGCCTTACAACTCCTAAGGACTCCTTACATTGCCGTACGAAACCTTAAAACTCCATAATAAACCTAATGAAGTCGTACGAGTCCTTTAAACATCGTACGATAACTTAAGACATCTTAAGGCTCTATATGCCAAATTAGCAACATGAAAAGCACGTTACTATAATTTAGGACGCCTTACAACTCATAAGAACACCTTACGTCACCGTACAAAACCTTAAAACTCCATAATAAACCCAATGAATCCGTACGAGTCCTTTAAAAATCGTATGACAACTTAAGACATCTTAAGGCTCTGTATGCCAAATTAGCCACATGAAAAGCACGTTAGTATAATTTAGAACGCCTTACAACTCCTAAGAACACCTTACATCACCGTACGAAACCTTAAAACTCCATAATAAACCTATTGCATTCGTACGAGTCGTTTGATCATCGTACGACAACTTAGGATATCTTACGTCTCTTTATGCCACATTAGCAACTCGAAAAGAACGTTAGTAAAATGCAAGACGCCTTACAACTCCTAAGGACACCTTACATTGCCGTACGAAACCTTAAAACTCCATAATAAACCTAATGAAGTCGTACGAGTCCTTTAAACATCGTACGATAACTTAAGACATCTTAAGGCTCTGTATGCCAAATTAGCAACATGAAAAGCACGTTACTATAATTTAGGACGCCTTACAACTCATAAGAACACCTTACGTCACCGTACAAAACCTTAAAACTCCATAATAAACCCAATGAATCCGTACGAGTCCTTCAAACATCGTATGACAACTTAAGACATCTTAAGGCTCTGTATGCCAAATTAGCCACATGAAAAGCATGTTAGTATAATTTAGAACGCCTTACAACTCCTAAGAACACTTTACGTCACCGTATGAAACCTTAAAACTCCATAATAAACCTAGTGTGTTCGTACGAGTCGTTTGATCATCGTACGACAACTTAGGACATCTTACGACTCTTTATGCCACATTAGCAACTCGAAAAGAACGTTAGTAAAATGCAAGACGCCTTACAACTCCTAAGGACACCTTACATTGCCGTACGAAACCTTAAAACTCCATAATAAACCTAATGAAGTCGTACGAGTCCTTTAAACATCGTACGGCAACTTAAGACATCTTAAGGCTCTGTATGACAAATTAGCAACATGAAAAGCACGTTACTATAAATTAGGACGCCTTACAACTCATTAGAACACCTTACATCACCGTACGAACCTTAAAACTCCATAATAAACATAATGAATCCGTACGAGTCCTTTGAACATCGTATGACAACTTAAGACATCTTAAGACTCTGTATGCCAAATTTGCAACATGAAAAGCACGTTAGTATAATTTAGGAAGCCTTACAACTCATAAGAACACCTTACATCACCGTACGAAACCTTAAAACTCCATAATAAAACTAATGAATACGTACGAGTCCTTTAAACATCGTACGACAACTTAAGACATCTTAAGGCTCTGTATGCTAAATTAGCAACATGAAAAGCACGTTAGTATAATTTAGGACGCCTTACAACTCATAAGAACACCTTACATCACCGTACGAAACCTTAAACCTCTATAATAAACCTAATGAATCCGTACGAGTCTTTTAAACATCGTACGACAACTTAAGACATCTTAAGGCTCTGTATGCCAAATTAGCAATATGAAAAGCACGTTAGAATAATTTCGAACGCCTTACAACTCCTAAGAACACCTTACATCACCATTCGAAACCTTAAAACTCCATAATAAACCTAATGAAGTCGTACGAGTCCTTTAAACATCGTACGACAACTTAAGACATCTTAAGGCTCTGTATGCCAAATTAGCAACATGAAAAGCACGTTAGTATAATTTAGGACGCCTTACAATTCATAAGAACACCTTACATCACCGTACAAAACCTTAAAACTCCATAATAAACCCAATGAATCCGTACGAGTCCTTTAAAAATCTTATGACAACTTAAGACATCTTAAGGCTCTGTATGCCAAATTAGCCACATGAAAAGCACGTTAGTATAATTTAGAACGCCTTACAACTCCTAAGAACACCTTACATCACCGTACGAAACCTTAAAACTCCATAATAAACCTATTGCATTCGTACGAGTCGTTTGATCATCGTACGAAAACTTAGGACATCTTACGTCTCTTTATGCCACATTAGCAACTCGAAAAGAACGTTAGTAAAATGCAAGACGCCTTACAACTCCTAAGGACACCTTACATTGCCGTACGAAACCTTAAAACTCCATAATAAACCTAATGAAGTCGTACGAGTCCTTTAAACATCGTACGACAACTTAAGACATCTTAAGGCTCTGTATGCCAAATTAGCAACATGAAAAGCACGTTACTATAATTTAGGACGCCTTACAACTCATAAGAACACCTTACATCACCGTACAAAACCTTAAAACTCCATAATAAACCCAATGAATCCGTACGAGTCCTTTAAACATCGTATGACAACTTAAGACATCTTAAGGCTCTGTATGCCAAATTAGCCACATGAAAAGCACGTTAGTATAATTTAGAATGCCTTACAACTCCTAAGAACACCTTACGTCACCGTACGAAACCTTAAAACTCCATAATAAACCTAGTGTGTTCGTATGAGTCGTTTGATCATCGTACGACAACTTAGGACATCTTACGACTCTTTATGCCACATTAGCAACTCGAAAAGAACGTTAGTAAAATGCAAGACGCCTTACAACTCCTAAGGACACCTTACATTGCCGTACGAAACCTTAAAACTCCATAATAAACCTAATGAAGTCGTACGAGTCCTTTAAACATCGTACGACAACTTAAGACATCTTAAGGCTCTGTATGCCAAATTAGCAACATGAAAAGCACGTTAGTATAATTTAGGACGCCTTACAACTCATTAGAACACCTTACATCACCGTACGAACCTTAAAACTCCATAATAAACCTAATGAATCCGTTCGAGTCCTTTGAACATCGTATGACAACTTAAGACATCTTAAGACTCTGTATGCCAAATTTGCAACATGAAAAGCACGTTAGTATAATTTAGGAAGCCTTACAACTCATAAGAACACCTTACATCACCGTACGAAACCTTAAAACTCCATAATAAACCTAATGAATCCGTACGAGTCCTTTAAACATCGTACGACAACTTAAGACATCGTAAGGCTCTGTATGCTAAATTAGCAACTTGAAAAGCACGTTAGTATAATTTAGGACGCCTTACAATTCATAAGAACACCTTACATCACCGTACAAAACCTTAAAACTCCATAATAAACCCAATGAATCCGTACGAGTCCTTTAAACATCGTATGACAACTTAAGACATCTTAAGGCTCTGTATGCCAAATTAGCCACATGAAAAGCACGTTAGTATAACTTAGAACGCCTTACAACTCTTAAGAACACCTTACATCACCGTACGAAACCTTAAAACTCCATAATAAACCTATTGCATTCGTACGAGTCGTTTGATCATCGTACGACAACTTAGGACATCTTACGTCTCTTTATGCCACATTAGCAACTCGAAAAGAACGTTAGTAAAATGCAAGACGCCTTACAACTCCTAAGGACACCTTACATTGCCGTACGAAACCTTAAAACTCCATAATAAACCTAATGAAGTCGTACGAGTCCTTTAAACATCGTACGACAACTTAAGACATCTTAAGGCTCTGTATGCCAAATTAGCAACATGAAAAGCACGTTAGTATAACTTAGGACGCCTTACAACTCATAAGAACACCTTACATCACCGTACAAAACCTTAAAACTCCATAATAAACCCAATGAATCCATACGAGTCTTTTAAACATCGTACGACAACTTAAGACATTTTCAGGCTCTGTATGCCAAATTAGCCACAAGAAAAGCACGTTAGTATAATTTAGAACGCCTTACAACTCCTAAGAACACCTTACATCACCATTCGAAACCTTAAAACTCCATAATAAACCTAATGAAGTCGTACGAGTCCTTTAAACATCGTACGACAACTTAAGACATCTTAAGGCTCTGTATGCCAAATTAGCAACATGAAAAGCACGTTAGTATAATTTAGGACGCCTTACAATTCCTAAGAACACCTTACATCACCGTACAAAACCTTAAAACTCCATAATAAACCCAATGAATCCGTACGAGTCCTTTAAACATCGTATGACAACTTAAGACATCTTAAGGCTCTGTATGCCAAATTAGCCACATGAAAAGCACGTTAGTATAATTTAGAACGACTTACAACTCCTAAGAAAACCTTACATCACCGTACGAAACCTTAAAACTCCGATAAACCTATTGCATTCGTACGAGTCGTTTGATCATCGTACGACAACTTAGGACATCTTACGTATCTTTATGCCACATTAGCAACTCGAAAAGAACGTTAGTAAAATGCAAGACGCATTACAACTCCTAAGGACACCTTACATTGCCGTACGAAACCTTAAAACTCCATTATAAACCTAATGAAGTCGTACGAGTCCTTTAAACATCGTACGACAACTTAAGACATCTTAAGGCTCTGTATGCCAAATTAGCAACATGAAAAGCACGTTAGTATAATTTAGGACGCCTTACAACTCATAAGAACACCTTACATCAACGTACAAAACCTTAAAACTCCATAATAAACCCAATGAATCCATACGAGTCTTTTAAACATCGTACGACAACTTAAGACATCTTAAGGCTCTGTATGCCAAATTAGCCACATGAAAAGCACGTTAGTATAATTTAGAACGCCTTACAACTCCTAAGAACACCTTACATCACCATTCGAAACCTTAAAACTCCATAATAAACCTAATGAAGTCGTACGAGTCCTTTAAACATCGTACGACAACTTAAGACATCTTAAGGCTCTGTATGCCAAATTAGCCACATGAAAAGCACGTTAGTATAATTTAGAACGCCTTACAACTCCTAAGAACACCTTACATCACCATTCGAAACCTTAAAACTCCATAATAAACCTAATGAAGTCGTACGAGTCCTTTAAACATCGTACGACAACTTAAGACATCTTAAGGCTCTGTATGCCAAATTAGCAACATGAAAAGCACGTTAGTATAATTTAGGACGCCTTACAATTCATAAGAACACCTTACATCACCGTACAAAACCTTAAAACTCCATAATAAACCCAATGAATCCATACGAGTCTTTTAAACATCGTACGACAACTTAAGACATTTTAAGGCTCTGTATGCCAAATTAGCCACAAGAAAAGCACGTTAGTATAATTTAGAACGCCTTACAACTCCTAAGAACACCTTACATCACCATTCGAAACCTTAAAACTCCATAATAAACCTAATGAAGTCGTACGAGTCCTTTAAACATCGTTCGACAACTTAAGACATCTTAAGGCTCTGTATGCCAAATTAGCAACATGAAAAGCACGTTAGTATAATTTAGGACGCCTTACAATTCATAAGAACACCTTACATCACCGTACAAAACCTTAAAACTCCATAATAAACCCAATGAATCCGTACGAGTCCTTTAAACATCATATGACAACTTAAGACATCTTAAAGCTCTGTATGCCAAATTAGCCACATGAAAAGCACGTTAGTATAATTTAGAACGACTTACAACTCCTAAGAAAACCTTACATCACCGTACGAAACCTTAAAACTCCGATAAACCTATTGCATTCGTACGAGTCGTTTGATCATCGTACGACAACTTAGGACATCTTACGTATCTTTATGCCACATTAGCAACTCGAAAAGAACGTTAGTAAAATGCAAGACGCATTACAACTCCTAAGGACACCTTACATTGCCGTACGAAACCTTAAAACTCCATAATAAACCTAATGAAGTCGTACGAGTCCTTTAAACATCGTACGACAACTTAAGACATCTTAAGGCTCTGTATGCCAAATTAGCAACATGAAAAGCACGTTAGTATAATTTAGGACGCCTTACAACTCATAAGAACACCTTACATCAACGTACAAAACCTTAAAACTCCATAATAAACCCAATGAATCCATACGAGTCTTTTAAACATCGTACGACAACTTAAGACATCTTAAGGCTCTGTATGCCAAATTAGCCACATGAAAAGCACGTTAGTATAATTTAGAACGCCTTACAACTCCTAAGAACACCTTACATCACCATTCGAAACCTTAAAACTCCATAATAAACCTAATGAAGTCGTACGAGTCCTTTAAACATCGTACGACAACTTAAGACATCTTAAGGCTCTGTATGCCAAATTAGCCACATGAAAAGCACGTTAGTATAATTTAGAACGCCTTACAACTCCTAAGAACACCTTACATCACCATTCGAAACCTTAAAACTCCATAATAAACCTAATGAAGTCGTACGAGTCCTTTAAACATCGTACGACAACTTAAGACATCTTAAGGCTCTGTATGCCAAATTAGCAACATGAAAAGCACGTTAGTATAATTTAGGACGCCTTACAATTCATAAGAACACCTTACATCACCGTACAAAACCTTAAAACTCCATAATAAACCCAATGAATTCATACGAGTCTTTTAAACATCGTACGACAACTTAAGACATTTTAAGGCTCTGTATGCCAAATTAGCCACAAGAAAAGCACGTTAGTATAATTTAGAACGCCTTACAACTCCTAAGAACACCTTACATCACCATTCGAAACCTTAAAACTCCATAATAAACCTAATGAAGTCGTACGAGTCCTTTAAACATCGTACGACAACTTAAGACATCTTAAGGCTCTGTATGCCAAATTAGCAACATGAAAAGCACGTTAGTATAATTTAGGACACCTTACAATTCATAAGAACACCTTACATCACCGTACAAAACCTTAAAACTCCATAATAAACCCAATGAATCCGTACGAGTCCTTTAAACATCGTATGACAACTTAAGACATCTTAAGGCTCTGTATGCCAAATTAGCCACATGAAAAGCACGTTAGTATAATTTAGAACGACTTACAACTCCTAAGAAAACCTTACATCACCGTACGAAACCTTAAAACTCCGATAAACCTATTGCATTCGTACGAGTCGTTTGATCATCGTACGACAACTTAGGACATCTTACGTATCTTTATGCCACATTAGCAACTCGAAAAGAACGTTAGTAAAATGCAAGACGCATTACAACTCCTAAGGACACCTTACATTGCCGTACGAAACCTTAAAACTCCATAATAAACCTAATGAAGTCGTACGAGTCCTTTAAACATCGTACGACAACTTAAGACATCTTAAGGCTCTGTATGCCAAATTAGCAACATGAAAAGCACGTTAGTATAATTTAGGACGCCTTACAACTCATTAGAACACCTTACATCACCGTACGAACCTTAAAACTCCATAATAAACCTAATGAATCCGTTCGAGTCCTTTGAACATCGTATGACAACTTAAGACATCTTAAGACTCTGTATGCCAAATTTGCAACATGAAAAGCACGTTAGTATAATTTAGGAAGCCTTACAACTCATAAGAACACCTTACATCACCGTACGAAACCTTAAAACTCCATAATAAACCTAATGAATCCGTACGAGTCCTTTAAACATCGTACGACAACTTAAGACATCGTAAGGCTCTGTATGCTAAATTAGCAACTTGAAAAGCACGTTAGTATAATTTAGGACGCCTTACAATTCATAAGAACACCTTACATCACCGTACAAAACCTTAAAACTCCATAATAAACCCAATGAATCCGTACGAGTCCTTTAAACATCGTATGACAACTTAAGACATCTTAAGGCTCTGTATGCCAAATTAGCCACATGAAAAGCACGTTAGTATAATTTAGAACGCCTTACAACTCTTAAGAACACCTTACATCACCGTACGAAACCTTAAAACTCCATAATAAACCTATTGCATTCGTACGAGTCGTTTGATCATCGTACGACAACTTAGGACATCTTACGTCTCTTTATGCCACATTAGCAACTCGAAAAGAACGTTAGTAAAATGCAAGACGCCTTACAACTCCTAAGGACACCTTACATTGCCGTACGAAACCTTAAAACTCCATAATAAACCTAATGAAGTCGTACGAGTCCTTTAAACATCGTACGACAACTTAAGACATCTTAAGGCTCTGTATGCCAAATTAGCAACATGAAAAGCACGTTAGTATAACTTAGGACGCCTTACAACTCATAAGAACACCTTACATCACCGTACAAAACCTTAAAACTCCATAATAAACCCAATGAATCCATACGAGTCTTTTAAACATCGTACGACAACTTAAGACATTTTCAGGCTCTGTATGCCAAATTAGCCACAAGAAAAGCACGTTAGTATAATTTAGAACGCCTTACAACTCCTAAGAACACCTTACATCACCATTCGAAACCTTAAAACTCCATAATAAACCTAATGAAGTCGTACGAGTCCTTTAAACATCGTACGACAACTTAAGACATCTTAAGGCTCTGTATGCCAAATTAGCAACATGAAAAGCACGTTAGTATAATTTAGGACGCCTTACAATTCATAAGAACACCTTACATCACCGTACAAAACCTTAAAACTCCATAATAAACCCAATGAATCCGTACGAGTCCTTTAAACATCGTATGACAACTTAAGACATCTTAAGGCTCTGTATGCCAAATTAGCCACATGAAAAGCACGTTAGTATAATTTAGAACGACTTACAACTCCTAAGAAAACCTTACATCACCGTACGAAACCTTAAAACTCCGATAAACCTATTGCATTCGTACGAGTCGTTTGATCATCGTACGACAACTTAGGACATCTTACGTATCTTTATGCCACATTAGCAACTCGAAAAGAACGTTAGTAAAATGCAAGACGCATTACAACTCCTAAGGACACCTTACATTGCCGTACGAAACCTTAAAACTCCATAATAAACCTAATGAAGTCGTACGAGTCCTTTAAACATCGTACGACAACTTAAGACATCTTAAGGCTCTGTATGCCAAATTAGCAACATGAAAAGCACGTTAGTATAATTTAGGACGCCTTACAACTCATAAGAACACCTTACATCAACGTACAAAACCTTAAAACTCCATAATAAACCCAATGAATCCATACGAGTCTTTTAAACATCGTACGACAACTTAAGACATCTTAAGGCTCTGTATGCCAAATTAGCCACATGAAAAGCACGTTAGTATAATTTAGAACGCCTTACAACTCCTAAGAACACCTTACATCACCATTCGAAACCTTAAAACTCCATAATAAACCTAATGAAGTCGTACGAGTCCTTTAAACATCGTACGACAACTTAAGACATCTTAAGGCTCTGTATGCCAAATTAGCCACATGAAAAGCACGTTAGTATAATTTAGAACGCCTTACAACTCCTAAGAACACCTTACATCACCATTCGAAACCTTAAAACTCCATAATAAACCTAATGAAGTCGTACGAGTCCTTTAAACATCGTACGACAACTTAAGACATCTTAAGGCTCTGTATGCCAAATTAGCAACATGAAAAGCACGTTAGTATAATTTAGGACGCCTTACAATTCATAAGAACACCTTACATCACCGTACAAAACCTTAAAACTCCATAATAAACCCAATGAATCCATACGAGTCTTTTAAACATCGTACGACAACTTAAGACATTTTAAGGCTCTGTATGCCAAATTAGCCACAAGAAAAGCACGTTAGTATAATTTAGAACGCCTTACAACTCCTAAGAACACCTTACATCACCATTCGAAACCTTAAAACTCCATAATAAACCTAATGAAGTCGTACGAGTCCTTTAAACATCGTACGACAACTTAAGACATCTTAAGGCTCTGTATGCCAAATTAGCAACATGAAAAGCACGTTAGTATAATTTAGGACACCTTACAATTCATAAGAACACCTTACATCACCGTACAAAACCTTAAAACTCCATAATAAACCCAATGAATCCGTACGAGTCCTTTAAACATCGTATGACAACTTAAGACATCTTAAGGCTCTGTATGCCAAATTAGCCACATGAAAAGCACGTTAGTATAATTTAGAACGACTTACAACTCCTAAGAAAACCTTACATCACCGTACGAAACCTTAAAACTCCGATAAACCTATTGCATTCGTACGAGTCGTTTGATCATCGTACGACAACTTAGGACATCTTACGTATCTTTATGCCACATTAGCAACTCGAAAAGAACGTTAGTAAAATGCAAGACGCATTACAACTCCTAAGGACACCTTACATTGCCGTACGAAACCTTAAAACTCCATAATAAACCTAATGAAGTCGTACGAGTCCTTTAAACATCGTACGACAACTTAAGACATCTTAAGGCTCTGTATGCCAAATTAGCAACATGAAAAGCACGTTAGTATAATTTAGGACGCCTTACAACTCATTAGAACACCTTACATCACCGTACGAACCTTAAAACTCCATAATAAACCTAATGAATCCGTTCGAGTCCTTTGAACATCGTATGACAACTTAAGACATCTTAAGACTCTGTATGCCAAATTTGCAACATGAAAAGCACGTTAGTATAATTTAGGAAGCCTTACAACTCATAAGAACACCTTACATCACCGTACGAAACCTTAAAACTCCATAATAAACCTAATGAATCCGTACGAGTCCTTTAAACATCGTACGACAACTTAAGACATCGTAAGGCTCTGTATGCTAAATTAGCAACTTGAAAAGCACGTTAGTATAATTTAGGACGCCTTACAATTCATAAGAACACCTTACATCACCGTACAAAACCTTAAAACTCCATAATAAACCCAATGAATCCGTACGAGTCCTTTAAACATCGTATGACAACTTAAGACATCTTAAGGCTCTGTATGCCAAATTAGCCACATGAAAAGCACGTTAGTATAATTTAGAACGCCTTACAACTCTTAAGAACACCTTACATCACCGTACGAAACCTTAAAACTCCATAATAAACCTATTGCATTCGTACGAGTCGTTTGATCATCGTACGACAACTTAGGACATCTTACGTCTCTTTATGCCACATTAGCAACTCGAAAAGAACGTTAGTAAAATGCAAGACGCCTTACAACTCCTAAGGACACCTTACATTGCCGTACGAAACCTTAAAACTCCATAATAAACCTAATGAAGTCGTACGAGTCCTTTAAACATCGTACGACAACTTAAGACATCTTAAGGCTCTGTATGCCAAATTAGCAACATGAAAAGCACGTTAGTATAACTTAGGACGCCTTACAACTCATAAGAACACCTTACATCACCGTACAAAACCTTAAAACTCCATAATAAACCCAATGAATCCATACGAGTCTTTTAAACATCGTACGACAACTTAAGACATTTTCAGGCTCTGTATGCCAAATTAGCCACAAGAAAAGCACGTTAGTATAATTTAGAACGCCTTACAACTCCTAAGAACACCTTACATCACCATTCGAAACCTTAAAACTCCATAATAAACCTAATGAAGTCGTACGAGTCCTTTAAACATCGTACGACAACTTAAGACATCTTAAGGCTCTGTATGCCAAATTAGCAACATGAAAAGCACGTTAGTATAATTTAGGACGCCTTACAATTCATAAGAACACCTTACATCACCGTACAAAACCTTAAAACTCCATAATAAACCCAATGAATCCGTACGAGTCCTTTAAACATCGTATGACAACTTAAGACATCTTAAGGCTCTGTATGCCAAATTAGCCACATGAAAAGCACGTTAGTATAATTTAGAACGACTTACAACTCCTAAGAAAACCTTACATCACCGTACGAAACCTTAAAACTCCGATAAACCTATTGCATTCGTACGAGTCGTTTGATCATCGTACGACAACTTAGGACATCTTACGTATCTTTATGCCACATTAGCAACTCGAAAAGAACGTTAGTAAAATGCAAGACGCATTACAACTCCTAAGGACACCTTACATTGCCGTACGAAACCTTAAAACTCCATAATAAACCTAATGAAGTCGTACGAGTCCTTTAAACATCGTACGACAACTTAAGACATCTTAAGGCTCTGTATGCCAAATTAGCAACATGAAAAGCACGTTAGTATAATTTAGGACGCCTTACAACTCATAAGAACACCTTACATCAACGTACAAAACCTTAAAACTCCATAATAAACCCAATGAATCCATACGAGTCTTTTAAACATCGTAAGACAACTTAAGACATCTTAAGGCTCTGTATGCCAAATTAGCCACATGAAAAGCACGTTAGTATAATTTAGAACGCCTTACAACTCCTAAGAACACCTTACATCACCATTCGAAACCTTAAAACTCCATAATAAACCTAATGAAGTCGTACGTGTCCTTTAAACATCGTACGACAACTTAAGACATCTTAAGGCTCTGTATGCCAAATTAGCCACATGAAAAGCACGTTAGTATAATTTAGAACGCCTTACAACTCCTAAGAACACCTTACATCACCATTCGAAACCTTAAAACTCCATAATAAACCTAATGAAGTCGTACGAGTCCTTTAAACATCGTACGACAACTTAAGACATCTTAAGGCTCTATATGCCAAATTAGCAACATGAAAAGCACGTTAGTATAATTTAGGACGCCTTACAATTCATAAGAACACCTTACATCACCGTACAAAACCTTAAAACTCCATAATAAACCCAATGAATCCATACGAGTCTTTTAAACATCGTACGACAACTTAAGACATTTTAAGGCTCTGTATGCCAAATTAGCCACAAGAAAAGCACGTTAGTATAATTTAGAACGCCTTACAACTCCTAAGAACACCTTACATCACCATTCGAAACCTTAAAACTCCATAATAAACCTAATGAAGTCGTACGAGTCCTTTAAACATCGTACGACAACTTAAGACATCTTAAGGCTCTGTATGCCAAATTAGCAACATGAAAAGCACGTTAGTATAATTTAGGACGCCTTACAATTCATAAGAACACCTTACATCACCGTACAAAACCTTAAAACTCCATAATAAACCCAATGAATCCGTACGAGTCCTTTAAACATCGTATGACAACTTAAGACATCTTAAGGCTCTGTATGCCAAATTAGCCACATGAAAAGCACGTTAGTATAATTTAGAACGACTTACAACTCCTAAGAACACCTTACATCACCGTACGAAACCTTAAAACTCCATAATAAACCTATTGCATTCGTACGAGTCGTTTGATCATCGTACGACAACTTAGGACATCTTACGTATCTTTATGCCACATTAGCAACTCGAAAAGAACGTTAGTAAAATGCAAGACGCCTTACAACTCCTAAGGACACCTTACATTGCCGTACGAAACCTTAAAACTCCATAATAAACCTAATGAAGTCGTACGAGTCCTTTAAACATCGTACGACAACTTAAGACATCTTAAGGCTCTGTATGCCAAATTAGCAACATGAAAAGCACGTTAGTATAATTTAGGACGCCTTACAACTCATAAGAACACCTTACATCAACGTACAAAACCTTAAAACTCCATAATAAACCCAATGAATCCATACGAGTCTTTTAAACATCGTACGACAACTTAAGACATCTTAAGGCTTTGTATGCCAAATTAGCCACATGAAAAGCACGTTAGTATAATTTAGAACGCCTTACAACTCCTAACAACACCTTACATCACCATTTGAAACCTTAAAACTCCATAATAAACCTAATGAAGTCGTACGAGTCCTTTAAACATCGTACGACAACTTAAGACATCTTAAGGCTCTGTATGCCAGATTAGCCACATGAAAAGCACGTTAGGATAATTTAGAACGCCTTACAACTCCTAAGAACACCTTACATCACCATTCGAAACCTTAAAACTCCATAATAAACCTAATGAAGTCGTACGAGTCCTTTAAACATCGTACGACAACTTAAGACATCTTAAGGCTCTGTATGCCAAATTAGCAACATGAAAAGCACGTTAGTATAATTTAGGACGCCTTACAATTCATAAGAACACCTTACATCACCGTACAAAACCTTAAAACTCCATAATAAACCCAATGAATCCATACGAGTCTTTTAAACATCGTACGACAACTTAAGACATTTTAAGGCTCTGTATGCCAAATTAGCTACAAGAAAAGCACGTTAGTATAATTTAGAACGCCTTACAACTCCTAAGAACACCTTACATCACCATTCGAAACCTTAAAACTCCATAATAAACCTAATGAAGTCGTACGAGTCCTTTAAACATCGTACGACAACTTAAGACATCTTAAGGCTCTGTATGCCAAATTAGCAACATGAAAAGCACGTTAGTATAATTTAGGACGCCTTACAATTCATAAGAACACCTTACATCACCGTACAAAACCTTAAAACTCCATAATAAACCCAATGAATCCGTACGAGTCCTTTAAACATCGTATGACAACTTAAGACATCTTAAGGCTCTGTATGCCAAATTAGCCTCATGAAAAGCACGTTAGTATAATTTAGAACGACTTACAACTCCTAAGAACACCTTACATCACCGTACGAAACCTTAAAACTCCATAATAAACCTATTGCATTCGTACGAGTCGTTTGATCATCGTACGACAACTTAGGACATCTTACGTATCTTTATGCCACATTAGCAACTCGAAAAGAACGTTAGTAAAATGCAAGACGCCTTACAACTCCTAAGGACACCTTACATTGCCGTACGAAACCTTAAAACTCCATAATAAACCTAATGAAGTCGTACGAGTCCTTTAAACATCGTACGACAACTTAAGACATCTTAAGGCTCTGTATGCCAAATTAGCAACATGAAAAGCACGTTAGTATAATTTAGGACGCCTTACAACTCATAAGAACACCTTACATCAACGTACAAAACCTTAAAACTCCATAATAAACCCAATGAATCCATACGAGTCTTTTAAACATCGTACGACAACTTAAGACATCTTAAGGCTTTGTATGCCAAATTAGCCACATGAAAAGCACGTTAGTATAATTTAGAACGCCTTACAACTCCTAACAACACCTTACATCACCATTCGAAACCTTAAAACTCCATAATAAACCTAATGAAGTCGTACGAGTCCTTTAAACATCGTACGACAACTTAAGACATCTTAAGGCTCTGTATGCCAGATTAGCCACATGAAAAGCACGTTAGGATAATTTAGAACGCCTTACAACTCCTAAGAACACCTTACATCACCATTCGAAACCTTAAAACTCCATAATAAACCTAATGAAGTCGTACGAGTCCTTTAAACATCGTACGACAACTTAAGACATCTTAAGGCTCTGTATGCCAAATTAGCAACATGAAAAGCACGTTAGTATAATTTAGGACGCCTTACAATTCATAAGAACACCTTACATCACCGTACAAAACCTTAAAACTCCATAATAAACCCAATGAATCCATACGAGTCTTTTAAACATCGTACGACAACTTAAGACATCTTAAGGCTCTGTATGCCAAATTAGCAACATGAAAAGCACGTTATTATAATTTAGGACGCCTTACAATTCATAAGAACACCTTACATCACCGTACAGAACCTTAAAACTCCATAATAAACCCAATGAATCCGTACTAGTCCTTTAAACATCGTATGACAACTTAAGACATCTTAAGGCTCTGTATGCCAAATTAGCCACATGAAAAGCACGTTAGTATAATTTAGAACGACTTACAACTCCTAAGAACACCTTACATCACCGTACGAAACCTTAAAACTCCATAATAAACCTATTGCATTCGTACGAGTCGTTTGATCATCGTACGACAACTTAGGACATCTTACGTATCTTTATGCCACATTAGCAACTCGAAAAGAACGTTAGTAAAATGCAAGACGCCTTACAACTCCTAAGGACACCTTACATTGCCGTACGAAACCTTAAAACTCCATAATAAACCTAATGAAGTCGTACGAGTCCTTTAAACATCGTACGACAACTTAAGACATCTTAAGGCTCTGTATGCCAAATTAGCAACATGAAAAGCACGTTAGTATAATTTAGGACGCCTTACAACTCATAAGAACACCTTACATCAACGTACAAAACCTTAAAACTCCATAATAAACCCAATGAATCCATACGAGTCTTTTAAACATCGTACGACAACTTAAGACATCTTAAGGCTCTGTATGCCAAATTAGCCACATGAAAAGCACGTTAGTATAATTTAGAACGCCTTACAACTCCTAACAACACCTTACATCACCATTTGAAACCTTAAAACTCCATAATAAACCTAATGAAGTCGTACGAGTCCTTTAAACATCGTACGACAACTTAAGACATCTTAAGGCTCTGTATGCCAGATTAGCCACATGAAAAGCACGTTAGGATAATTTAGAACGCCTTACAACTCCTAAGAACACCTTACATCACCATTCGAAACCTTAAAACTCCATAATAAACCTAATGAAGTCGTACGAGTCCTTTAAACATCGTACGACAACTTAAGACATCTTAAGGCTCTGTATGCCAAATTAGCAACATGAAAAGCACGTTAGTATAATTTAGGACGCCTTACAATTCATAAGAACACCTTACATCACCGTACAAAACCTTAAAACTCCATAATAAACCCAATGAATCCATACGAGTCTTTTAAACATCGTACGACAACTTAAGACATTTTAAGGCTCTGTATGCCAAATTAGCTACAAGAAAAGCACGTTAGTATAATTTAGAACGCCTTACAACTCCTAAGAACACCTTACATCACCATTCGAAACCTTAAAACTCCATAATAAACCTAATGAAGTCGTACGAGTCCTTTAAACATCGTACGACAACTTAAGACATCTTAAGGCTCTGTATGCCAAATTAGCAACATGAAAAGCACGTTAGTATAATTTAGGACGCCTTACAATTCATAAGAACACCTTACATCACCGTACAAAACCTTAAAACTCCATAATAAACCCAATGAATCCGTACGAGTCCTTTAAACATCGTATGACAACTTAAGACATCTTAAGGCTCTGTATGCCAAATTAGCCTCATGAAAAGCACGTTAGTATAATTTAGAACGACTTACAACTCCTAAGAACACCTTACATCACCGTACGAAACCTTAAAACTCCATAATAAACCTATTGCATTCGTACGAGTCGTTTGATCATCGTACGACAACTTAGGACATCTTACGTATCTTTATGCCACATTAGCAACTCGAAAAGAACGTTAGTAAAATGCAAGACGCCTTACAACTCCTAAGGACACCTTACATTGCCGTACGAAACCTTAAAACTCCATAATAAACCTAATGAAGTCGAACGAGTCTTTTAAACATCGTACGACAACTTAAGACATTTTAAGGCTCTGTATGCCAAATTAGCCACAAGAAAAGCACGTTAGTATAATTTAGAACGCCTTACAACTCCTAAGAACACCTTACATCACCATTCGAAACCTTAAAACTCCATAATAAACCTAATGAAGTCGTACGAGTCCTTTAAACATCGTACGACAACTTAAGACATCTTAAGGCTCTGTATGCCAAATTAGCAACATGAAAAGCACGTTAGTATAATTTAGGACGCCTTACAATTCATAAGAACACCTTACATCACCGTACAAAACCTTAAAACTCCATAATAAACCTAATGAATCCGTACGAGTCCTTTAAACATCGTACGACAACTTAAGACATCTTAAGGCTCTGTATGCTAAATTAGCAATATGAAAAGCACGTTAGAATAATTTCGAACGCCTTACAACTCCTAAGAACACCTTACATCACCGTACGATACCTTAAAACTCCATAATAAACCTATTGTATTCGTACGAGTCGTTTGATCATCGTACGACAACTTAGGACATCTTACGACTCTTTATGCCACATTAGCAACTCGAAAAGAACGTTAGTAAAATGCAAGACGCCTTACAACTCCTAAGGACACCTTACATTGCCGTACGAAACCTTAAAACTCCATAATAAACCTAATGAAGTCGAACGAGTCTTTTAAACATCGTACGACAACTTAAGACATTTTAAGGCTCTGTATGCCAAATTAGCCACAAGAAAAGCACGTTAGTATAATTTAGAACGCCTTACAACTCCTAAGAACACCTTACATCACCATTCGAAACCTTAAAACTCCATAATAAACCTAATGAAGTCGTACGAGTCCTTTAAACATCGTACGACAACTTAAGACATCTTAAGGCTCTGTATGCCAAATTAGCAACATGAAAAGCACGTTAGTATAATTTAGGACGCCTTACAATTCATAAGAACACCTTACATCACCGTACAAAACCTTAAAACTCCATAATAAACCCAATGAATCCGTACGAGTCCTTTAAACATCGTATGACAACTTAGGACATCTTAAGGCTCTGTATGCCAAATTAGCAACATGAAAAGCACGTTAGTATAATTTAGGACGCCTTACAACTCATAAGAACACTTTACATCACCGTACAAAACCTTAAAACACCATAATAAACCCAATGAATCCGTACGAGTCCTTTAAACATCGTAAGACAACTTAAGACATCTTAAGGCTCTGTATGCTAAATTAGCCACATGAAAAGCACGTTAGTATAATTTAGAACGACTTACAACTCCTAAGAACACCTTACATCACCGTACGAAACCTTAAAACTCCATAATAAACCTATTGCATTCGTACGAGTCGTTTGATCATCGTACGACAACTTAGGACATCTTACGTATCTTTATGCCACATTAGCAACTCGAAAAGAACATTAGTAAAATGCAAGACGCCTTACAACTCCTAAGGACACCTTACATTGCCGTACGAAACCTTAAAACTCCATAATAAACCTAATGAAGTCGTACGAGTCCTTTAAACATCGTACGACAACTTAAGACATCTTAAGGCTCTGTATGCCAAATTAGCAACATGAAAAGCACGTTAGTATAATTTAGGACGCCTTACAACTCATAAGAACACCTTACATCAACGTACAAAACCTTAAAACTCCATAATAAACCCAATGAATCCATACGAGTCTTTTAAACATCGTACGACAACTTAAGACATCTTAAGGCTCTGTATGCCAAATTAGCCACATGAAAAGCACGTTAGTATAATTTAGAACGCCTTACAACTCCTAAGAACACCTTACATCACCATTCGAAACCTTAAAACTCCATAATAAACCTAATGAAGTCGTACGAGTCCTTTAAACATCGTACGACAACTTAAGACATCTTAAGGCTATGTATGCCAAATTAGCAACATGAAAAGCACGTTAGTATAATTTAGGACGCCTTACAATTCATAAGAACACCTTACATCACCGTACAAAACCTTAAAACTCCATAATAAACCCAATGAATCCGTACGAGTCCTTTAAACATCCTAGGACAACTTAAGACATCTTAAGGCTCTGTATGCCAAATTAGCCACATGAAAAGCACGTTAGTATAATTTAGAACGCCTTACAACTCCTAAGAACACCTTACGTCACCGTACGAAACCTTAAAACTCCATAATATACCTAGTGTGTTCGTACGAGTCGTTTGATCATCGTACGACAATTTAGGACATCTTACGACTCTTTATGCCACATTAGCAACTCGAAAAGAACGTTAGTAAAATGCATGACGCCTTACAACTCCTACGGACACCTTACATGGCCGTACGAAACCTTAAAACTCCATAATAAACCTAATGAAGTCGTACGAGTCCTTTAAACATCGTACGACAACTTAAGACATCTTAAGGGTCTGTATGCCAAATTAGCAACATGAAAAGCACGTTAGTATAATTTAGGACGCCTTACAACTCATTAGAACACCTTACATCACCGTACGAACCTTAAAACTCCATAATAAACCTAATGAATCCGTACGAGTCCTTTGAACATCGTATGACAACTTAAGACATCTTAAGACTCTGTATGCCAAATTTGCAACATGAAAAGCACGTTAGTATAATTTAGGAAGCCTTACAACTCATAAGAACACCTTACATCACCGTACGAAACCTTAAAACTCCATAATAAACCTAATGAATCCGTACGAGTCCTTTAAACATCGTACGACAACTTAAGACATCTTAAGGCTCTGTATGCTAAATTAGCAACATGAAAAGCACGTTAGTATAATTTAGGACGCCTTACAACTCATAAGAACACCTTACATCACCGTACGAAACCTTAAACCTCTATAATAAACCTAATGAATCCGTACGAGTCCTTTAAACATCGTACGACAACTTAAGACATCTTAAGGCTCTGTATGCTAAATTAGCAATATGAAAAGCACGTTAGAATAATTTCGAACGCCTTACAACTCCTAAGAACACCTTACATCACCGTACGATACCTTAAAACTCCATAATAAACCTATTGTATTCGTACGAGTCGTTTGATCATCGTACGACAACTTAGGACATCTTACGACTCTTTATGCCACATTAGCAACTCGAAAAGAACGTTAGTAAAATGCAAGACGCCTTACAACTCCTAAGGACACCTTACATTGCCGTACGAAACCTTAAAACTCCATAATAAACCTAATGAAGTCGTACGAGTCCTTTAAACATCGTACGACAACTTAAGACATCTTAAGGCTCTGTATGCCAAATTAGCAACATGAAAAGCACGTTATTATAATTTAGGACGCCTTACAATTCATAAGAACACCTTACATCACCGTACAGAACCTTAAAACTCCATAATAAACCCAATGAATCCGTACGAGTCCTTTAAACATCGTATGACAACTTAAGACATCTTAAGGCTTTGTATGCCAAATTAGCCACAAGAAAAGCACGTTAGTATAATTTAGAACGCCTTACAACTCCTAAGAATACCTTACATCACCGTACGAAACCTTAAAACTCCATAATAAACCTATTGCATTCGTACGAGTCGTTTGATCATCGTACGACAACTTAGGACATCTTACGTTTCTTTATGCCACATTAGCAACTCGAAAAGAACGTTAGTAAAATGCAAGACGCCTTACAACTCCTAAGGACACCTTACATCGCCGTACGAAACCTTAAAACTCCATAATAAACTTAATGAAGTCGTACGAGTCCTTTAAACATCGTACGACAACTTAAGACATCTTAAGGCTCTGTATGCCAAATTAGCAACATGAAAAGCACGTTAGTATAATTTAGGACGCCTTACAACTCATAAGAACACCTTAAATCACCGTACAAAACCTTAAAACTCCATAATAAACCCAATGAATCCATACGAGTCTTTTAAACATCGTACGACAACTTAAGACATCTTAAGGCTCTGTATGCCAAATTAGCCACATGAAAAGCACGTTAGTATAATTTAGAACGCCTTACAACTCCTAAGAACACCTTACATCACCATTCGAAACCTTAAAACTCCATAATAAACCTAATGAAGTCGTACGAGTCCTTTAAACATCGTACGACAACTTAAGACATCTTAAGGCTTTGTATGCCAAATTTGCAACATGAAAAGCACGTTAGTATAATTTAGGACGCCTTACAATTCATAAGAACACCTTACATCACCGTACAAAACCTTAAAACTCCATAATAAACCCAATGAATCCGTACGAGTCCTTTAAACATCATATGACAACTTAAGACATCTTAAGGCTCTGTATGCCAAATTAGCCACATGAAAAGCACGTTAGTATAATTTAGAACGCCTTACAACTCCTAAGAACACCTTACATCACCGTACGAAACCTTAAACTCCATAATAAACCTATTGCATTCGTACGAGTCGTTTGATCATCGTACGACAACTTAGGACATCTTACGTATCTTTATGCCACATTAGCAACTCGAAAAGAACGTTAGTAAAATGCAAGACGCCTTACAACTCCTAAGGACACCTTACATTGCCGTACGAAACCTTAAAACTCCATAATAAACTTAATGAAGTCGTACGAGTCCTTTAAACATCGTACGACAACTTAAGACATCTTAAGGCTCTGTATGCCAAATTAGCAACATGAAAAGCACGTTAGTATAATTTAGGACGCCTTACAACTCATAAGAACACCTTACATCACCGTACAAAACCTTAAAACTCCATAATAAACCCAATGAATCCATACGAGTCTTTTAAACATCGTACGACAACTTAAGACATCTTAAGGCTCTGTATGCCAAATTAGCCACATGAAAAGCACGTTAGTATAATTTAGAACGCCTTACAACTCCTAAGAACACCTTACATCACCATTCGAAACCTTAAAACTCCATAATAAACCTAATGAAGTCGTACGAGTCCTTTAAACATCGTACGACAACTTAAGACATCTTAAGGCTTTGTATGCCAAATTTGCAACATGAAAAGCACGTTAGTATAATTTAGGACGCCTTACAATTCATAAGAACACCTTACATCACCATACAAAACCTTAAAACTCCATAATAAACCCAATGAATCCGTACGAGTCCTTTAAACATCATATGACAACTTAAGACATCTTAAGGCTCTGTATGCCAAATTAGCCACATGAAAAGCACGTTAGTATAATTTAGAACGCCTTACAACTCCTAAGAACACCTTACGTCACCGTACGAAACCTTAAAACTCCATAATAAACCTAGTGTGTTCGTACGAGTCGTTTGATCATCGTACGACAACTTAGGACATCTTACGACTCTTTATGCCACATTAGCAACTCGAAAAGAACGTTAGTAAAATGCAAGACGCCTTACAACTCCTAAGGACACCTTACATTGCCGTACGAAACCTTAAAACTCCATAATAAACCTAATGAAGTCGTACGAGTCCTTTAAACATCGTACGACAACTTAAGACATCTTAAGGCTCTGTATGCCAAATTAGCAACATGAAAAGCACGTTAGTATAATTTAGGACGCCTTACAATTCATAAGAACACCTTACATCACCGTACAGAACCTTAAAACTCCATAATAAACCCAATGAATCCGTACGAGTCCTTTAAACATCGTATGACAACTTAAGACATCTTAAGGCTCTGTATGCCAAATTAGCCTCATGAAAAGCACGTTAGTATAATTTAGGACGCCTTACAATTCATAAGAACACCTTACATCACCGTACAAAACCTTAAAACTCCATAATAAACCCAATGAATCCATACGAGTCTTTTAAACATCGTACGACAACTTAAGACATTTTAAGGCTCTGTATGCCAAATTAGCTACAAGAAAAGCACGTTAGTATAATTTAGAACGCCTTACAACTCCTAAGAACACCTTACATCACCATTCGAAACCTTAAAACTCCATAATAAACCTAATGAAGTCGTACGAGTCCTTTAAACATCGTACGACAACTTAAGACATCTTAAGGCTCTGTATGCCAAATTAGCAACATGAAAAGCACGTTAGTATAATTTAGGACGCCTTACAATTCATAAGAACACCTTACATCACCGTACAAAACCTTAAAACTCCATAATAAACCCAATGAATCCGTACGAGTCCTTTAAACATCGTATGACAACTTAAGACATCTTAAGGCTCTGTATGCCAAATTAGCCTCATGAAAAGCACGTTAGTATAATTTAGAACGACTTACAACTCCTAAGAACACCTTACATCACCGTACGAAACCTTAAAACTCCATAATAAACCTATTGCATTCGTACGAGTCGTTTGATCATCGTACGACAACTTAGGACATCTTACGTATCTTTATGCCACATTAGCAACTCGAAAAGAACGTTAGTAAAATGCAAGACGCCTTACAACTCCTAAGGACACCTTACATTGCCGTACGAAACCTTAAAACTCCATAATAAACCTAATGAAGTCGAACGAGTCTTTTAAACATCGTACGACAACTTAAGACATTTTAAGGCTCTGTATGCCAAATTAGCCACAAGAAAAGCACGTTAGTATAATTTAGAACGCCTTACAACTCCTAAGAACACCTTACATCACCATTCGAAACCTTAAAACTCCATAATAAACCTAATGAAGTCGTACGAGTCCTTTAAACATCGTACGACAACTTAAGACATCTTAAGGCTCTGTATGCCAAATTAGCAACATGAAAAGCACGTTAGTATAATTTAGGACGCCTTACAATTCATAAGAACACCTTACATCACCGTACAAAACCTTAAAACTCCATAATAAACCTAATGAATCCGTACGAGTCCTTTAAACATCGTACGACAACTTAAGACATCTTAAGGCTCTGTATGCTAAATTAGCAATATGAAAAGCACGTTAGAATAATTTCGAACGCCTTACAACTCCTAAGAACACCTTACATCACCGTACGATACCTTAAAACTCCATAATAAACCTATTGTATTCGTACGAGTCGTTTGATCATCGTACGACAACTTAGGACATCTTACGACTCTTTATGCCACATTAGCAACTCGAAAAGAACGTTAGTAAAATGCAAGACGCCTTACAACTCCTAAGGACACCTTACATTGCCGTACGAAACCTTAAAACTCCATAATAAACCTAATGAAGTCGAACGAGTCTTTTAAACATCGTACGACAACTTAAGACATTTTAAGGCTCTGTATGCCAAATTAGCCACAAGAAAAGCACGTTAGTATAATTTAGAACGCCTTACAACTCCTAAGAACACCTTACATCACCATTCGAAACCTTAAAACTCCATAATAAACCTAATGAAGTCGTACGAGTCCTTTAAACATCGTACGACAACTTAAGACATCTTAAGGCTCTGTATGCCAAATTAGCAACATGAAAAGCACGTTAGTATAATTTAGGACGCCTTACAATTCATAAGAACACCTTACATCACCGTACAAAACCTTAAAACTCCATAATAAACCCAATGAATCCGTACGAGTCCTTTAAACATCGTATGACAACTTAGGACATCTTAAGGCTCTGTATGCCAAATTAGCAACATGAAAAGCACGTTAGTATAATTTAGGACGCCTTACAACTCATAAGAACACTTTACATCACCGTACAAAACCTTAAAACACCATAATAAACCCAATGAATCCGTACGAGTCCTTTAAACATCGTAAGACAACTTAAGACATCTTAAGGCTCTGTATGCCAAATTAGCCACATGAAAAGCACGTTAGTATAATTTAGAACGACTTACAACTCCTAAGAACACCTTACATCACCGTACGAAACCTTAAAACTCCATAATAAACCTATTGCATTCGTACGAGTCGTTTGATCATCGTACGACAACTTAGGACATCTTACGTATCTTTATGCCACATTAGCAACTCGAAAAGAACATTAGTAAAATGCAAGACGCCTTACAACTCCTAAGGACACCTTACATTGCCGTACGAAACCTTAAAACTCCATAATAAACCTAATGAAGTCGTACGAGTCCTTTAAACATCGTACGACAACTTAAGACATCTTAAGGCTCTGTATGCCAAATTAGCAACATGAAAAGCACGTTAGTATAATTTAGGACGCCTTACAACTCATAAGAACACCTTACATCAACGTACAAAACCTTAAAACTCCATAATAAACCCAATGAATCCATACGAGTCTTTTAAACATCGTACGACAACTTAAGACATCTTAAGGCTCTGTATGCCAAATTAGCCACATGAAAAGCACGTTAGTATAATTTAGAACGCCTTACAACTCCTAAGAACACCTTACATCACCATTCGAAACCTTAAAACTCCATAATAAACCTAATGAAGTCGTACGAGTCCTTTAAACATCGTACGACAACTTAAGACATCTTAAGGCTATGTATGCCAAATTAGCAACATGAAAAGCACGTTAGTATAATTTAGGACGCCTTACAATTCATAAGAACACCTTACATCACCGTACAAAACCTTAAAACTCCATAATAAACCCAATGAATCCGTACGAGTCCTTTAAACATCCTAGGACAACTTAAGACATCTTAAGGCTCTGTATGCCAAATTAGCCACATGAAAAGCACGTTAGTATAATTTAGAACGCCTTACAACTCCTAAGAACACCTTACGTCACCGTACGAAACCTTAAAACTCCATAATAAACCTAGTGTGTTCGTACGAGTCGTTTGATCATCGTACGACAATTTAGGACATCTTACGACTCTTTATGCCACATTAGCAACTCGAAAAGAACGTTAGTAAAATGCATGACGCCTTACAACTCCTACGGACACCTTACATGGCCGTACGAAACCTTAAAACTCCATAATAAACCTAATGAAGTCGTACGAGTCCTTTAAACATCGTACGACAACTTAAGACATCTTAAGGGTCTGTATGCCAAATTAGCAACATGAAAAGCACGTTAGTATAATTTAGGACGCCTTACAACTCATTAGAACACCTTACATCACCGTACGAACCTTAAAACTCCATAATAAACCTAATGAATCCGTACGAGTCCTTTGAACATCGTATGACAACTTAAGACATCTTAAGACTCTGTATGCCAAATTTGCAACATGAAAAGCACGTTAGTATAATTTAGGAAGCCTTACAACTCATAAGAACACCTTACATCACCGTACGAAACCTTAAAACTCCATAATAAACCTAATGAATCCGTACGAGTCCTTTAAACATCGTACGACAACTTAAGACATCTTAAGGCTCTGTATGCTAAATTAGCAACATGAAAAGCACGTTAGTATAATTTAGGACGCCTTACAACTCATAAGAACACCTTACATCACCGTACGAAACCTTAAACCTCTATAATAAACCTAATGAATCCGTACGAGTCCTTTAAACATCGTACGACAACTTAAGACATCTTAAGGCTCTGTATGCTAAATTAGCAATATGAAAAGCACGTTAGAATAATTTCGAACGCCTTACAACTCCTAAGAACACCTTACATCACCGTACGATACCTTAAAACTCCATAATAAACCTATTGTATTCGTACGAGTCGTTTGATCATCGTACGACAACTTAGGACATCTTACGACTCTTTATGCCACATTAGCAACTCGAAAAGAACGTTAGTAAAATGCAAGACGCCTTACAACTCCTAAGGACACCTTACATTGCCGTACGAAACCTTAAAACTCCATAATAAACCTAATGAAGTCGTACGAGTCCTTTAAACATCGTACGACAACTTAAGACATCTTAAGGCTCTGTATGCCAAATTAGCAACATGAAAAGCACGTTATTATAATTTAGGACGCCTTACAATTCATAAGAACACCTTACATCACCGTACAGAACCTTAAAACTCCATAATAAACCCAATGAATCCGTACGAGTCCTTTAAACATCGTATGACAACTTAAGACATCTTAAGGCTTTGTATGCCAAATTAGCCACAAGAAAAGCACGTTAGTATAATTTAGAACGCCTTACAACTCCTAAGAATACCTTACATCACCGTACGAAACCTTAAAACTCCATAATAAACCTATTGCATTCGTACGAGTCGTTTGATCATCGTACGACAACTTAGGACATCTTACGTTTCTTTATGCCACATTAGCAACTCGAAAAGAACGTTAGTAAAATGCAAGACGCCTTACAACTCCTAAGGACACCTTACATCGCCGTACGAAACCTTAAAACTCCATAATAAACTTAATGAAGTCGTACGAGTCCTTTAAACATCGTACGACAACTTAAGACATCTTAAGGCTCTGTATGCCAAATTAGCAACATGAAAAGCACGTTAGTATAATTTAGGACGCCTTACAACTCATAAGAACACCTTACATCACCGTACAAAACCTTAAAACTCCATAATAAACCCAATGAATCCATACGAGTCTTTTAAACATCGTACGACAACTTAAGACATCTTAAGGCTCTGTATGCCAAATTAGCCACATGAAAAGCACGTTAGTATAATTTAGAACGCCTTACAACTCCTAAGAACACCTTACATCACCATTCGAAACCTTAAAACTCCATAATAAACCTAATGAAGTCGTACGAGTCCTTTAAACATCGTACGACAACTTAAGACATCTTAAGGCTTTGTATGCCAAATTTGCAACATGAAAAGCACGTTAGTATAATTTAGGACGCCTTACAATTCATAAGAACACCTTACATCACCGTACAAAACCTTAAAACTCCATAATAAACCCAATGAATCCGTACGAGTCCTTTAAACATCATATGACAACTTAAGACATCTTAAGGCTCTGTATGCCAAATTAGCCACATGAAAAGCACGTTAGTATAATTTAGAACGCCTTACAACTCCTAAGAACACCTTACATCACCGTACGAAACCTTAAACTCCATAATAAACCTATTGCATTCGTACGAGTCGTTTGATCATCGTACGACAACTTAGGACATCTTACGTATCTTTATGCCACATTAGCAACTCGAAAAGAACGTTAGTAAAATGCAAGACGCCTTACAACTCCTAAGGACACCTTACATTGCCGTACGAAACCTTAAAACTCCATAATAAACTTAATGAAGTCGTACGAGTCCTTTAAACATCGTACGACAACTTAAGACATCTTAAGGCTCTGTATGCCAAATTAGCAACATGAAAAGCACGTTAGTATAATTTAGGACGCCTTACAACTCATAAGAACACCTTACATCACCGTACAAAACCTTAAAACTCCATAATAAACCCAATGAATCCATACGAGTCTTTTAAACATCGTACGACAACTTAAGACATCTTAAGGCTCTGTATGCCAAATTAGCCACATGAAAAGCACGTTAGTATAATTTAGAACGCCTTACAACTCCTAAGAACACCTTACATCACCATTCGAAACCTTAAAACTCCATAATAAACCTAATGAAGTCGTACGAGTCCTTTAAACATCGTACGACAACTTAAGACATCTTAAGGCTTTGTATGCCAAATTTGCAACATGAAAAGCACGTTAGTATAATTTAGGACGCCTTACAATTCATAAGAACACCTTACATCACCGTACAAAACCTTAAAACTCCATAATAAACCCAATGAATCCGTACGAGTCCTTTAAACATCATATGACAACTTAAGACATCTTAAGGCTCTGTATGCCAAATTAGCCACATGAAAAGCACGTTAGTATAATTTAGAACGCCTTACAACTCCTAAGAACACCTTACGTCACCGTACGAAACCTTAAAACTCCATAATAAACCTAGTGTGTTCGTACGAGTCGTTTGATCATCGTACGACAACTTAGGACATCTTACGACTCTTTATGCCACATTAGCAACTCGAAAAGAACGTTAGTAAAATGCAAGACGCCTTACAACTCCTAAGGACACCTTACATTGCCGTACGAAACCTTAAAACTCCATAATAAACCTAATGAAGTCGTACGAGTCCTTTAAACATCGTACGACAACTTAAGACATCTTAAGGCTCTGTATGCCAAATTAGCAACATGAAAAGCACGTTAGTATAATTTAGGACGCCTTACAATTCATAAGAACACCTTACATCACCGTACAGAACCTTAAAACTCCATAATAAACCCAATGAATCCGTACGAGTCCTTTAAGCATCGTACGACAACTTAAGACATCTTAAGGCTCTGTATGCCAAATTAGCAATATGAAAAGCACGTTAGAATAATTTCGAACGCCTTACAACTCCTAAGAACACCTTACATCACCGTACGAAACCTTAAAACTCCATAATAAACCTATTGTATTCGTACGAGTCGTTTGATCATCGTACGACAACTTAGGACATCTTACGACTCTTTATGCCACATTAGCAACTCGAAAAGAACGTTAGTAAAATGCAAGACGCCTTACAACTCCTAAGGACACCTTACATTGCCGTACGAAACCTTAAAACTCCATAATAAACCTAATGAAGTCGTACGAGTCCTTTAAACATCGTACGACAACTTAAGACATCTTAAGGCTCTGTATGCCAAATTAGCAACATGAAAAGCACGTTAGTATAATTTAGGACGCCTTACAATTCATAAGAACACCTTACATCACCGTACAGAACCTTAAAACTCCATAATAAACCCAATGAATCCGTACGAGTCCTTTAAGCATCGTACGACAACTTAAGACATCTTAAGGCTCTGTATGCCAAATTAGCAATATGAAAAGCACGTTAGAATAATTTAGGACGCCTTACAATTCATAAGAACACCTTACATCACCATTCGAAACCTTAAAACTCCATAATAAACCTAATGAAGTCGTACGAGTCCTTTAAACATCGTACGACAACTTAAGACATCTTAAGGCTTTGTATGCCAAATTTGCAACATGAAAAGCACGTTAGTATAATTTAGGACGCCTTACAATTCATAAGAACACCTTACATCACCGTACAGAACCTTAAAACTCCATAATAAACCCAATGAATCCGTACGAGTCCTTTAAACATCGTATGACAACTTAAGACATCTTAAGGCTCTGTATGCCAAATTAGCCACATGAATAGCACGTTAGTATAATTTAGAACGCCTTACAACTCCTAAGAACACCTTACATCACCGTACGAAACCTTAAAACTCCATAATAAACCTATTGCATTCGTACGAGTCGTTTGATCATCGTACGACAACTTAGGACATCTTACGTCTCTTTATGCCACATTAGCAACTCGAAAAGAACGTTAGTAAAATGCAAGACGCCTTACAACTCCTAAGAAAACCTTACATTGCCGTACGAAACCTTAAAACTCCATAATAAACCTAATGAAGTCGTACGAGTCCTTTAAACATCGTACGACAACTTAAGACATCTTAAGGCTCTGTATGCCAAATTAGCAACATGAAAAGCACGTTAGTATAATTTAGGACGCCTTACAACTCATAAGAACACCTTACATCACCGTACAAAACCTTAAAACTCCATAATAAAACCAATGAATCCATACGAGTCTTTTAAACATCGTACGACAACTTAAGACATCTTAAGGCTCTGTATGCCAAATTAGCCACATGAAAAGCACGTTAGTATAATTTAGAACGCCTTACAACTCCTAAGAACACCTTACATCACCATTCGAAACCTTAAAACTCCATAATAAACCTAATGAAGTCGTACGAGTCCTTTAAACATCGTACGACAACTTAAGACATCTTAAGGCTTTGTATGCCAAATTTGCAACATGAAAAGCACGTTAGTATAATTTAGGACGCCTTACAATTCATAAGAACACCTTACATCACCGTACAAAACCTTAAAACTCCATAATAAACCCAATGAATCCGTACGAGTCCTTTAAACATCATATGACAACTTAAGACATCTTAAGGCTCTGTATGCCAAATTAGCCACATGAAAAGCACGTTAGTATAATTTAGAACGCCTTACAACTCCTAAGAACACCTTACGTCACCGTACGAAACCTTAAAACTCCATAATAAACCTAGTGTGTTCGTACGAGTCGTTTGATCATCGTACGACAACTTAGGACATCTTACGACTCTTTATGCCACATTAGCAACTCGAAAAGAACGTTAGTAAAATGCAAGACGCCTTACAACTCCTAAGGACACCTTACATTGCCGTACGAAACCTTAAAACTCCATAATAAACCTAATGAAGTCGTACGAGTCCTTTAAACATCGTACGACAACTTAAGACATCTTAAGGCTCTGTTTGCCAAATTAGCAACATGAAAAGCACGTTAGTATAATTTAGGACGCCTTACAATTCATAAGAACACCTTACATCACCGTACAGAACCTTAAAACTCCATAATAAACCCAATGAATCCGTACGAGTCCTTTAAGCATCGTACGACAACTTAAGACATCTTAAGGCTCTGTATGCCAAATTAGCAATATGAAAAGCACGTTAGAATAATTTCGAACGCCTTACAACTCCTAAGAACACCTTACATCACCGTACGAAACCTTAAAACTCCATAATAAACCTATTGTATTCGTACGAGTCGTTTGATCATCGTACGACAACTTAGGACATCTTACGACTCTTTATGCCACATTAGCAACTCGAAAAGAACGTTAGTAAAATGCAAGACGCCTTACAACTCCTAAGGACACCTTACATTGCCGTACGAAACCTTAAAACTCCATAATAAACCTAATGAAGTCGTACGAGTCCTTTAAACATCGTACGACAACTTAAGACATCTTAAGGCTCTGTATGCCAAATTAGCAACATGAAAAGCACGTTAGTATAATTTAGGACGCCTTACAATTCATAAGAACACCTTACATCACCGTACAGAACCTTAAAACTCCATAATAAACCCAATGAATCCGTACGAGTCCTTTAAGCATCGTACGACAACTTAAGACATCTTAAGGCTCTGTATGCCAAATTAGCAATATGAAAAGCACGTTAGAATAATTTAGGACGCCTTACAATTCATAAGAACACCTTACATCACCATTCGAAACCTTAAAACTCCATAATAAACCTAATGAAGTCGTACGAGTCCTTTAAACATCGTACGACAACTTAAGACATCTTAAGGCTTTGTATGCCAAATTTGCAACATGAAAAGCACGTTAGTATAATTTAGGACGCCTTACAATTCATAAGAACACCTTACATCACCGTACAGAACCTTAAAACTCCATAATAAACCCAATGAATCCGTACGAGTCCTTTAAACATCGTATGACAACTTAAGACATCTTAAGGCTCTGTATGCCAAATTAGCCACATGAATAGCACGTTAGTATAATTTAGAACGCCTTACAACTCCTAAGAACACCTTACATCACCGTACGAAACCTTAAAACTCCATAATAAACCTATTGCATTCGTACGAGTCGTTTGATCATCGTACGACAACTTAGGACATCTTACGTCTCTTTATGCCACATTAGCAACTCGAAAAGAACGTTAGTAAAATGCAAGACGCCTTACAACTCCTAAGAAAACCTTACATTGCCGTACGAAACCTTAAAACTCCATAATAAACCTAATGAAGTCGTACGAGTCCTTTAAACATCGTACGACAACTTAAGACATCTTAAGGCTCTGTATGCCAAATTAGCAACATGAAAAGCACGTTAGTATAATTTAGGACGCCTTACAACTCATAAGAACACCTTACATCACCGTACAAAACCTTAAAACTCCATAATAAAACCAATGAATCCATACGAGTCTTTTAAACATCGTACGACAACTTAAGACATTTTAAGGCTGTGTATGCCAAATTAGCCACAAGAAAAGCACGTTAGTATAATTTAGAACGCCTTACAACTCCTAAGAACACCTTACGTCACCATTCGAAACCTTAAAACTCCATAATAAACCTAATGAAGTCGTACGAGTCCTTTAAACATCGTACGACAACTTAAGACATCTTAAGGCTCTGTATGCCAAATTAGCAACATGAAAAGCACGTTAGTATAATTTAGGACGCCTTACAATTCATAAGAACACCTTACATCACCGTACAACACCTTAAAACTCCATAATAAACCCAATGAATCCGTACGAGTCCTTTAAACATCGTATGACAACTTAAGACATCTTAAGGCTCTGTATGCCAAATTAGCCACATGAAAAGCACGTTAATATAATTTAGAACGCCTTACAACTCCTAAGAACACCTTACATCACCGTACGAAACCTTAAAACTCCATAATAAACCTATTGCATTCGTACGAGTCGTTTGATCATCGTACGACAACTTAGGACATCTTACGTATCTTTATGCCACATTAGCAACTCGAAAAGAACGTTAGTAAAATGCAAGACGCCTTACAACTCCTAAGGACACCTTACATTGCCGTACGAAACCTTAAAACTCCATAATAAACTTAATGAAGTCGTACGAGTCCTTTAAACATCGTACGACAACTTAAGACTTCTTAAGGCTCTGTTTGCCAAATTAGCAACATGAAAAGCACGTTAGTATAATTTAGAACGCCTTACAACTCATAAGAACACCTTACATCACCGTACGAAACCTTAAAACTCCATAATAAACCTAATGAATCTGTACGAGTCCTTTGAACATCGTATGACAACTTAAGACCTCTTAAGACTCTGTATGCCAAATTAGCAACATGAAAAGCACGTTAGTATAATTTAGAACGCCTTACAACTCCTAACAAGACCTTACATCACCGTACGAAACCTTAAAACTCCAAAATAATCCTAGTGAATCCGTACGAGTCCTTTAAACATCGTACGACAACATAAGACATCTTAAGGCTCTGTATGCCAAATTAGCAACATGAAAAGCACGTTAGTATAATTTAGAACGCCTTACAACTCCTAAGAACACCTTACATAACCGTACGAAACCTTAAAACTCCATAATAAACCTAATGAATCCGTACGAGTCCTTTAAACATCGTACGATAACTTAAGACATCTTAAGGTTCTGTATGCCAAATTAGCAACATGAAAAGCACGTTAGTATAATTTAGGACGCCTTACAATTCATAAGAACACCTTACATCACCGTACAGAACCTTAAAACTCCATAATAAACCCAATGAATCCGTACGAGTCCTTTAAACATCGTACGACAAATTAAGACATCTTAAGGCTCTGTATGCCAAATTAGCAATATGAAAAGCACGTTAGAATAATTTCGAACGCCTTACAACTCCTAAGAACACCTTACATCACCGTACGAAACCTTAAAACTCCATAATAAACCTATTGTATTCGTACGAGTCATTTGATCATCGTACGACAACTTAGGACATCTTACGACTCTTTATGCCACATTAGCAACTCGAAAAGAACGTTAGTAAAATGCAAGACGCCTTACAACTCCTAAGGACACCTTTCATTGCCGTACGAAACCTTAAAACTCCATAATAAACCTAATGAAGTCGTACGAGTCGTTTAAACATCGTACGACAACTTAAGACATCTTAAGGCTCTGTATCCCAAATTAGCAACATGAAAAGCACGTTAGTATAATTTAGGACGCCTTACAATTCATAAGAACACCTTACATCACCGTACAGAACCTTAAAACTCCATAATAAACCAAATGAATCCGTACGAGTCCTTTAAACATCGTATGACAACTTAAGACATCTTAAGGCTCTGTATGCCAAATTAGCCACATGAATAGCACGTTAGTATAATTTAGAACGCCTTACAACTCCTAAGAACACCTTACATCACCGTACGAAACCTTAAAACTCCATAATAAACCTATTGCATTCGTACGAGTCGTTTGATCATCGTACGACAACTTAGGACATCTTACGTCTCTTTATGCCACATTAGCAACTCGAAAAGAACGTTAGTAAAATGCAAGACGCCTTACAACTCCTAAGAAAACCTTACATTGCCGTACGAAACCTTAAAACTCCATAATAAACCTAATGAAGTCGTACGAGTCCTTTAAACATCGTACGACAACTTAAGACATCTTAAGGCTCTGTATGCCAAATTAGCAACATGAAAAGCACGTTAGTATAATTTAGGACGCCTTACAACTCCTAAGAACACCTTACATCACCGTACGAAACCTTAAAACTCCATAATAAAACCAATGAATCCATACGAGTCTTTTAAACATCGTACGACAACTTAAGACATTTTAAGGCTGTGTATGCCAAATTAGCCACAAGAAAAGCACGTTAGTATAATTTAGAACGCCTTACAACTCCTAAAAACACCTTACATCACCATTCGAAACCTTAAAACTCCATAATAAACCTAATGAAGTCGTACGAGTCCTTTAAACATCGTACGACAACTTAAGACATCTTAAGGCTCTGTATGCCAAATTAGCAACATGAAAAGCACGTTAGTATAATTTAGGACGCCTTACAATTCACAAGAACACCTTACATCACCGTACAAAACCTTAAAGCTCCATAATAAACCCAATGAATCCGTACGAGTCCTTTAAACATCGTATGACAACTTAAGACATCTTAAGGCTCTGTATGCCAAATTAGCCACATGAAAAGCACGTTAGTATAATTTAGAACGACTTACAACTCCTAAGAACACCTTACATCACCGTACGAAACCTTAAAACTCCATAATAAACCTATTGCATTCGTACGAGTCGTTTGATCATCGTACGACAACTTAGGACATCTTACGTATCTTTATGCCACATTAGCAACTCGAAAAGAACGTTAGTAAAATGCAAGACGCCTTACAACTCCTAAGGACACCTTACATTGTCGTACGAAACCTTAAAACTCCATAATAAACCTAATGAAGTCGTACGAGTCCTTTAAACATCGTACGACAACTTAAGACATCTTAAGGCTCTGTATGCCAAATTAGCAACATGAAAAGCACGTTAGTATAATTTAGGACGCCTTACAACTCATAAGAACACCTTACATCACCGTACAAAACCTTAAAACTCCATAATAAACCCAATGAATCCATACGAGTCTTTTAAACATCCTACGACAACTTAAGACATCTTAAGGCTCTGTATGCCAAATTAGCCACATGAAAAGCACATTAGTATAATTTAGAACGCCTTACAACTCCTAAGAACACCTTACATCACCATTCGAAACCTTAAAACTCCATAATAAACCTAATGAAGTCGTACGAGTCCTTTAAACATCGTACGACAACTTAAGACATCTTAAGGCTCTGTATGCCAAATTAGCAACATGAAAAGCACGTTAGTATAATTTAGGATGCCTTACAATTCATAAGAACACCTTACATCACCGTACAAAACCTTAAAACTCCATAATAAACCCAATGAATCCGTACGAGTCCTTTAAACATCGTATGACAACTTAAGACATCTTAAGCCTCTGTATGCCAAATTAGCCACATGAAAAGCACGTTAGTATAATTTAGAACGCCTTACAACTCCTAAGAACACCGTACGTCACCGTACGAAACGTTAAAACTCCATAATAAACCTAGTGTGTTCGTACGAGTCGTTTGATCATCGTACGACAACTTAGGACATCTTACGACTCTTTATGCCACATTAGCAACTCGAAAGGAACGTTAGTAAAATGCAAGACGCCTTACAACTCCTAAGGACACCTTACATTGCCGTACGAAACCTTAAAACTCCATAATAAACCCAATGAATCCGTACGAGTCCTTTAAACATCGTACGACAACTTAAGACATCTTAAGGCTCTGTATGCCGAATTAGCAACATGAAAAGCACGTTAGTATAATTTAGAATGCCTTACAACTCTTAAGAACACCTTACATCACCGTACGAAACCTTAAAACTCCATAATAAACCTATTGCATTCGTACGAGTCGTTTGATCATCGTACGACAACTTAGGACATCTTACGTCTCTTTATGCCACATTAGCAACTCGAAAAGAACGTTAGTAAAATGCAAGACGCCTTACAACTCCTAAGGACACCTTACATTGCCGTACGAAACCTTAAAACTCCATAATAAACCTAATGAAGTCGTACGAGTCCTTTAAACATCGTACGACAACTTAAGACATCTTAAGGCCCTGTATGCCAAATTAGCAACATGAAAAGCACGTTAGTATAATTTAGGACGCCTTACAACTCATAAGAACACCTTACATCACCGTACAAAACCTTAAAACTCCATAATAAACCCAATGCATCCATACGAGTCTTTTAAACATCCTACGACAACTTAAGACATCTTAAGGCTCTGTATGCCAAATTAGCCACATGAAAAGCACATTAGTATAATTTAGAACGCCTTACAACTCCTAAGAACACCTTACATCACCATTCGAAACCTTAAAACTCCATAATAAACCTAATGAAGTCGTACGAGTCCTTTAAACATCGTACGACAACTTAAGACATCTTAAGGCTCTGTATGCCAAATTAGCAACATGAAAAGCACGTTAGTATAATTTAGGACGCCTTACAATTCATAAGAACACCTTACATCACCGTACAAAACCTTAAAACTCCATAATAAACCCAATGAATCCGTACGAGTCCTTTAAACATCGTATGACAACTTAAGACATCTTAAGGCTCTGTATGCCAAATTAGCCACATGAAAAGCACGTTAGTATAATTTAGAACGCCTTACAACTCCTAAGAACACCGTACGTCACCGTACGAAACCTTAAAACTCCATAATAAACCTAGTGTGTTCGTACGAGTCGTTTGATCATCGTACGACAACTTAGGACATCTTACGACTCTTTATACCACATTAGCAACTCGAAAGGAACGTTAGTAAAATGCAAGACGCCTTACAACTCCTAAGGACACCTTACATTGCCGTACGAAACCTTAAAACTCCATAATAAACCCAATGAATCCGTACGAGTCCTTTAAACATCGTACGACAACTTAAGACATCTTAAGGCTCTGTATGCCGAATTAGCAACATGAAAAGCACGTTAGTATAATTTAGAATGCCTTACAACTCTTAAGAACACCTTACATCACCGTACGAAACCTTAAAACTCCATAATAAACCTATTGCATTCGTACGAGTCGTTTGATCATCGTACGACAACTTAGGACATCTTACGTCTCTTTATGCCACATTAGCAACTCGAAAAGAACGTTAGTAAAATGCAAGACGCCTTACAACTCCTAAGGACACCTTACATTGCCGTACGAAACCTTAAAACTCCATAATAAACCTAATGAAGTCGTACGAGTCCTTTAAACATCGTACGACAACTTAAGACATCTTAAGGCTCTGTATGCCAAATTAGCAACATGAAAAGCACGTTAGTATAATTTAGGACGCCTTACAACTCATAAGAACACCTTACATCACCGTACAAAACCTTAAAACTCCATAATAAAACCAATGAATCCATACGAGTCTTTTAAACATCGTACGACAACTTAAGACATTTTAAGGCTGTGTATGCCAAATTAGCCACAAGAAAAGCACGTTAGTATAATTTAGAACGCCTTACAACTCCTAAGAACACCTTACATCACCATTCGAAACCTTAAAACTCCATAATAAACCTAATGAAGTCGTACGAGTCCTTTAAACATCGTACGACAACTTAAGACATCTTAAGGCTCTGTATGCCAAATTAGCAACATGAAAAGCACGTTAGTATAATTTAGGACGCCTTACAATTCACAAGAACACCTTACATCACCGTACAAAACCTTAAAGCTCCATAATAAACCCAATGAATTCGTACGAGTCCTTTAAACATCGTATGACAACTTAAGACATCTTAAGGCTCTGTATGCCAAATTAGCCACATGAAAAGCACGTTAGTATAATTTAGAATGACTTACAACTCCTAAGAACACCTTACATCACCGTACGAAACCTTAAAACTCCATAATAAACCTATTGCATTCGTACGAGTCGTTTGATCATCGTACGACAACTTAGGACATCTTACGTATCTTTATGCCACATTAGCAACTCGAAAAGAACGTTAGTAAAATGCAAGACGCCTTACAACTCCTAAGGACACCTTACATTGTCGTACGAAACCTTAAAACTCCATAATAAACCTAATGAAGTCGTACGAGTCCTTTAAACATCGTACGACAACTTAAGACATCTTAAGGCTCTGTATGCCAAATTAGCAACATGAAAAGCACGTTAGTATAATTTCGGACGCCTTACAACTCATAAGAACACCTTACATCACCGTACAAAACCTTAAAACTCCATAATAAACCCAATGAATCCATACGAGTCTTTTAAACATCCTACGACAACTTAAGACATCTTAAGGCTCTGTATGCCAAATTAGCCACATGAAAAGCACATTAGTATAATTTAGAACGCCTTACAACTCCTAAGAACACCTTACATCACCATTCGAAACCTTAAAACTCCATAATAAACCTAATGAAGTCGTACGAGTCCTTTAAACATCGTACGACAACTTAAGACATCTTAAGGCTCTGTATGCCAAATTAGCAACATGAAAAGCACGTTAGTATAATTTAGGACGCCTTACAATTCATAAGAACACCTTACATCACCGTACAAAACCTTAAAACTCCATAATAAACCCAATGAATCCGTACGAGTCCATTAAACATCGTATGACAACTTAAGACATCTTAAGCCTCTGTATGCCAAATTAGCCACATGAAAAGCACGTTAGTATAATTTAGAACGCCTTACAACTCCTAAGAACACCGTACGTCACCTTACGAAACCTTAAAACTCCATAATAAACCTAGTGTGTTCGTACGAGTCGTTTGATCATCGTACGACAACTTAGGACATCTTACGACTCTTTATGCCACATTAGCAACTCGAAAGGAACGTTAGTAAAATGCAAGACGCCTTACAACTCCTAAGGACACCTTACATTGCCGTACGAAACCTTAAAACTCCATAATAAACCCAATGAATCCGTACGAGTCCTTTAAACATCGTACGACAACTTAAGACATCTTAAGGCTCTGTATGCCGAATTAGCAACATGAAAAGCACGTTAGTATAATTTAGAATGCCTTACAACTCTTAAGAACACCTTACATCACCGTACGAAACCTTAAAACTCCATAATAAACCTATTGCGTTCGTACGAGTCGTTTGATCATCGTACGACAACTTAGGACATCTTACGTCTCTTTATGCCACATTAGCAACTCGAAAAGAACGTTAGTAAAATGCAAGACGCCTTACAACTCCTAAGGACACCTTACATTGCCGTACGAAACCTTAAAACTCCATAATAATCCTAATGAAGTCGTACGAGTCCTTTAAACATCGTACGACAACTTAAGACATCTTAAGGCTCTGTATGCCAAATTAGCAACATGAAAAGCACGTTAGTATAATTTAGGACGCCTTACAACTCATAAGAACACCTTACATCACCGTACAAAACCTTAAAACTCCATAATAAACCCAATGCATCCATACGAGTCTTTTAAACATCCTACGACAACTTAAGACATCTTAAGGCTCTGTATGCCAAATTAGCCACATGAAAAGCACATTAGTATAATTTAGAACGCCTTACAACTCCTAAGAACACCTTACATCACCATTCGAAACCTTAAAACTCCATAATAAACCTAATGAAGTCGTACGAGTCCTTTAAACATCGTACGACAACTTAAGACATCTTAAGGCTCTGTATGCCAAATTAGCAACATGAAAAGCACGTTAGTATAATTTAGGACGCCTTACAATTCATAAGAACACCTTACATCACCGTACAAAACCTTAAAACTCCATAATAAACCCAATGAATCCGTACGAGTCCTTTAAACATCGTATGACAACTTAAGACATCTTAAGGCTCTGTATGCCAAATTAGCCACATGAAAAGCACGTTAGTATAATTTAGAACGCCTTACAACTCCTAAGAACACCGTACGTCACCGTACGAAACCTTAAAACTCCATAATAAACCTAGTGTGTTCGTACGAGTCGTTTGATCATCGTACGACAACTTAGGACATCTTACGACTCTTTATGCCACATTAGCAACTCGAAAGGAACGTTAGTAAAATGCAAGACGCCTTACAACTCCTAAGGACACCTTACATTGCCGTACGAAACCTTAAAACTCCATAATAAACCCAATGAATCCGTACGAGTCCTTTAAACATCGTACGACAACTTAAGACATCTTAAGGCTCTGTATGCCGAATTAGCAACATGAAAAGCACGTTAGTATAATTTAGAATGCCTTACAACTCTTAAGAACACCTTACATCACCGTACGAAACCTTAAAACTCCATAATAAACCTATTGCATTCGTACGAGTCGTTTGATCATCGTACGACAACTTAGGACATCTTACGTCTCTTTATGCCACATTAGCAACTCGAAAAGAACGTTAGTAAAATGCAAGACGCCTTACAACTCCTAAGGACACCTTACATTGCCGTACGAAACCTTAAAACTCCATAATAAACCTAATGAAGTCGTACGAGTCCTTTAAACATCGTACGACAACTTAAGACATCTTAAGGCTCTGTATGCCAAATTAGCAACATGAAAAGCACGTTAGTATAATTTAGGACGCCTTACAACTCATAAGAACACCTTACATCACCGTACAAAACCTTAAAACTCCCTAATAAAACCAATGAATCCATACGAGTCTTTTAAACATCGTACGACAACTTAAGACATTTTAAGGCTGTGTATGCCAAATTAGCCACAAGAAAAGCACGTTAGTATAATTTAGAACGCCTTACAACTCCTAAGAACACCTTACATCACCATTCGAAACCTTAAAACTCCATAATAAACCTAATGAAGTCGTACGAGTCCTTTAAACATCGTACGACAACTTAAGACATCTTAAGGCTCTGTATGCCAAATTAGCAACATGAAAAGCACGTTAGTATAATTTAGGACGCCTTACAATTCACAAGAACACCTTACATCACCGTACAAAACCTTAAAGCTCCATAATAAACCCAATGAATCCGTACGAGTCCTTTAAACATCGTATGACAACTTAAGACATCTTAAGGCTCTGTATGCCAAATTAGCCACATGAAAAGCACGTTAGTATAATTTAGAACGACTTACAACTCCTAAGAACACCTTACATCACCGTACGAAACCTTAAAACTCCATAATAAACCTATTGCATTCGTACGAGTCGTTTGATCATCGTACGACAACTTAGGACATCTTACGTATCTTTATGCCACATTAGCAACTCGAAAAGAACGTTAGTAAAATGCAAGACGCCTTACAACTCCTAAGGACACCTTACATTGTCGTACGAAACCTTAAAACTCCATAATAAACCTAATGAAGTCGTACGAGTCCTTTAAACATCGTACGACAACTTAAGACATCTTAAGGCTCTGTATGCCAAATTAGCAACATGAAAAGCACGTTAGTATAATTTAGGACGCCTTACAACTCATAAGAACACCTTACATCACCGTACAAAACCTTAAAACTCCATAATAAACCCAATGAATCCATACGAGTCTTTTAAACATCCTACGACAACTTAAGACATCTTAAGGCTCTGTATGCCAAATTAGCCACATGAAAAGCACATTAGTATAATTTAGAACGCCTTACAACTCCTAAGAACACCTTACATCACCATTCGAAACCTTAAAACTCCATAATAAACCTAATGAAGTCGTACGAGTCCTTTAAACATCGTACGACAACTTAAGACATCTTAAGGCTCTGTATGCCAAATTAGCAACATGAAAAGCACGTTAGTATAATTTAGGACGCCTTACAATTCATAAGAACACCTTACATCACCGTACAAAACCTTAAAACTCCATAATAAACCCAATGAATCCGTACGAGTCCTTTAAACATCGTATGAAAACTTAAGACATCTTAAGGCTCTGTATGCCAAATTAGCCACATGAAAAGCACGTTAGTATAATTTAGAACGCCTTACAACTCCTAAGAACACCTTACGTCACCGTACGAAACCTTAAAACTCCATAATAAACCTAGTGTGTTCGTACGAGTCGTTTGATCATCGTACGACAATTTAGGACATCTTACGACTCTTTATGCCACATTAGCAACTCGAAAAAGAACGTTAGTAAAATGCAAGACGCCTTACAACTCCTAAGGACACCTTACATGGCCGTACGAAACCTTAAAACTCCATAATAAACCTAATGATGTCATACGAGTCCTTTAAATATCGTACGACAACTTAAGACATCTTAAGGCTCTGTATGCCAAATTAGCAACATGAAAAGCACGTTAGTATAATTTAGGACGCCTTACAACTCATTAGAACACCTTACATCATCGTACGAACCTTAAAACTCCATAATAAACCTAATGAATCCGTACGAGTCCTTTGAACATCGTATGACAACTTAAGACATCTTAAGACTCTGTATGCCAAATTTGCAACATGAAAAGCACGTTAGTATAATTTAGGGAGCCTTACAACTCATAAGAACACCTTACATCACCGTACGAAACCTTAAACCTCTATAATAAACCTAATGAATCCGTACGAGTCCTTTAAACATCGTACGACAACTTAAGACATCTTAAGGCTCTGTATGCCAAATTAGCCACATGAAAAGCACGTTAGTATAATTTAGAACGCCTTACAACTCCTAAGAACACCTTACGTCACCGTACGAAACCTTAAAACTCCATAATAAACCTAGTGTGTTCGTACGAGTCGTTTGATCATCGTACGACAATTTAGGACATCTTACGACTCTTTATGCCACATTAGCAACTCGAAAAAGAACGTTAGTAAAATGCAAGACGCCTTACAACTCCTAAGGACACCTTACATGGCCGTACGAAACCTTAAAACTCCATAATAAACCTAATGAAGTCGTACGAGTCCTTTAAATATCGTACGACAACTTAAGACATCTTAAGGCTCTGTATGCCAAATTAGCAACATGAAAAGCACGTTAGTATAATTTAGGACGCCTTACAACTCATTAGAACACCTTACATCATCGTACGAACCTTAAAACTCCATAATAAACCTAATGAATCCGTACGAGTCCTTTGAACATCGTATGACAACTTAAGACATCTTAAGACTCTGTATGCCAAATTTGCAACATGAAAAGCACGTTAGTATAATTTTGGGAGCCTTACAACTCATAAGAACACCTTACATCACCGTACGAAACCTTAAACCTCTATAATAAACCTAATGAATCCGTACGAGTCCTTTAAACATCGTACGACAACTTAAGACATCTTAAGGCTCTGTATGCCAAATTAGCAATATGAAAAGCACGTTAGAATAATTTCGAACGCCTTACAACTCCTAAGAACACCTTACATCACCGTACGAAACCTTAAAACTCCATAATAAACCTATTGTATTCGTAAGAGTCGTTTGATCATCGTACGACAACTTAGGACATCTTACGACTCTTTATGCCACATTAGCAACTCGAAAAGAACGTTAGTAAAATGCAAGACGCCTTACAACTCCTAAGGACACCTTACATTGCCGTACGAAACCTTAAAACTCCATAATAAACCTAATGAAGTCGTACGAGTCCTTTAAACATCGTACGACAACTTAAGACATCTTAAGGCTCTGTATGCCAAATTAGCAACATGAAAAGCACGTTAGTATAATTTAGGACGCCTTACAATTCATAAGAACACCTTACATCACCGTACAAAACCTTAAAACTCCATAATAAACCCAATGAATCCGTACGACTCCTTTAAACATCGTATGACAACTTAAGACATCTTAAGGCTCTGTATGCCAAATTAGCCACATGAAAAGCACGTTAGTATAATTTAGAACGCCTTACAACTCCTAAGAACACCTTACGTCACCGTACGAAACCTTAAAACTCCATAATAAACCTAGTGTGTTCGTACGAGTCGTTTGATCATCGTACGACAATTTAGGACATCTTACGACTCTTTATGCCACATTAGCAACTCGAAAAAGAACGTTAGTAAAATGCAAGACGCCTTACAACTCCTAAGGACACCTTACATGGCCGTACGAAACCTTAAAACTCCATAATAAACCTAATGATGTCGTACGAGTCCTTTAAATATCGTACGACAACTTAAGACATCTTAAGGCTCTGTATGCCAAATTAGCAACATGAAAAGCACGTTAGTATAATTTAGGACGCCTTACAACTCATTAGAACACCTTACATCATCGTACGAACCTTAAAACTCCATAATAAACCTAATGAATCCGTACGAGTCCTTTGAACATCGTATGACAACTTAAGACATCTTAAGACTCTGTATGCCAAATTTGCAACATGAAAAGCACGTTAGTATAATTTAGGGAGCCTTACAACTCATAAGAACACCTTACATCACCGTACGAAACCTTAAACCTCTATAATAAACCTAATGAATCCGTACGAGTCCTTTAAACATCGTACGACAACTTAAGACATCTTAAGGCTCTGTATGCCAAATTAGCCACATGAAAAGCACGTTAGTATAATTTAGAACGCCTTACAACTCCTAAGAACACCTTACGTCACCGTACGAAACCTTAAAACTCCATAATAAACCTAGTGTGTTCGTACGAGTCGTTTGATCATCGTACGACAATTTAGGACATCTTACGACTCTTTATGCCACATTAGCAACTCGAAAAAGAACGTTAGTAAAATGCAAGACGCCTTACAACTCCTAAGGACACCTTACATGGCCGTACGAAACCTTAAAACTCCATAATAAACCTAATGAATTCGTACGAGTCCTTTAAATATCGTACGACAACTTAAGACATCTTAAGGCTCTGTATGCCAAATTAGCAACATGAAAAGCACGTTAGTATAATTTAGGACGCCTTACAACTCATTAGAACACCTTACATCATCGTACGAACCTTAAAACTCCATAATAAACCTAATGAATCCGTACGAGTCCTTTGAACATCGTATGACAACTTAAGACATCTTAAGACTCTGTATGCCAAATTTGCAACATGAAAAGCACGTTAGTATAATTTTGGGAGCCTTACAACTCATAAGAACACCTTACATCACCGTACGAAACCTTAAACCTCTATAATAAACCTAATGAATCCGTACGAGTCCTTTAAACATCGTACGACAACTTAAGACATCTTAAGGCTCTGTATGCCAAATTAGCAATATGAAAAGCACGTTAGAATAATTTCGAACGCCTTACAACTCCTAAGAACACCTTACATCACCGTACGAAACCTTAAAACTCCATAATAAACCTATTGTATTCGTAAGAGTCGTTTGATCATCGTACGACAACTTAGGACATCTTACGACTCTTTATGCCACATTAGCAACTCGAAAAGAACGTTAGTAAAATGCAAGACGCCTTACAACTCCTAAGGACACCTTACATTGCCGTACGAAACCTTAAAACTCCATAATAAACCTAATGAAGTCGTACGAGTCCTTTAAACATCGTACGACAACTTAAGACATCTTAAGGCTCTGTATGCCAAATTAGCAACATGAAAAGCACGTTAGTATAATTTAGGACGCCTTACAATTCATAAGAACACCTTACATCACCGTACAGAACCTTAAAACTCCATAATAAACCCAATGAATCCGTACGAGTCCTTTAAACATCGTATGACAACTTAAGACATCTTAAGGCTCTGTATGCCAAATTAGCCACATGAAAAGCACGTTAGTATAATTTAGAACGCCTTACAACTCCTAAGAACACCTTACATCACCGTACGAAACCTTAAAACTCCATAATAAACCTATTGCATTCGTACGAGTCGTTTGATCATCGTACGACAACTTAGGACATCTTACGTCTCTTTATGCCACATTAGCAACTCGAAAAGAACGTTAGTAAAATGCAAGACGCCTTACAACTCCTAAGGACACCTTACATTGCCGTACGAAACCTTAAAACTCCATAATAAACCTAATGAAGTCGTACGAGTCCTTTAAACATCGTACGACAACTTAAGACATCTTAAGGCTCTGTATGCCAAATTAGCAACATGAAAAGCACGTTAGTATAATTTACGACGCCTTACAACTCATAAGAATACCTTACATCACCGTACAAAACCTTAAAACTCCATAATAAACCCAATGAATCCATACGAGTCTTTTAAACATCGTACGACAACTTAAGACATCTTAAGGCTCTGTATGCCAAATTAGCCACAAGAAAAGCACGTTAGTATAATTTAGAACGCCTTACAACTCCTAAGAACACCTTACATCACCATTCGAAACCTTAAAACTCCATAATAAACCTAATGAAGTCGTACGAGTCCTTTAAACATCGTACGACAACTTAAGACATCTTAAGGCTCTGTATGCCAAATTAGCAACATGAAAAGCACGTTAGTATAATTTAGGACGCCTTACAATTCATAAGAACACCTTACATCACCGTACAAAACCTTAAAACTCCATAATAAACCCAATGAATCCGTACGAGTCCTTTAAACATCGTATGACAACTTAAGACATCTTAAGGCTCTGTATGCCAAATTAGCCACATGAAAAGCACGTTAATATAATTTAGAACGCCTTACAACTCCTAAGAACACCTTACATCACCGTACGAAACCTTAAAACTCCATAATAAACCTATTGCATTCGTACGAGTCGTTTGATCATCGTACGACAACTTAGGACATCTTACGTATCTTTATGCCACATTAGCAACTCGAAAATAACGTTAGTAAAATGCAAGACGCCTTACAACTCCTAAGGACACCTTACATTGCCGTACGAAACCTTAAAACTCCATAATAAACTTAATGAAGTCGTACGAGTCCTTTAAACATCGTACGACAACTTAAGACATCTTAAGGCTCTGTATCCCAAATTAGCCACATGAAAAGCACGTTAGTATAATTTAGAACGCCTTACAACTCCTAAGAACACCTTACATCACCGTACGAAACCTTAAAACTCCATAATAAACCTATTGCATTCGTACGAGTCGTTTGATCATCGTACGACAACTTAGGACATCTTACGTCTCTTTATGCCACATTAGCAACTCGAAAAGAACGTTAGTAAAATGCAAGACGCCTTACAACTCCTAAGGACACCTTACATCACCGTACGAAACCTTAAAACTCCATAATAAACCCAATGAATCCATACGAGTCTTTTAAACATCGTACGACAACATAAGACATCTTAAGGCTCTGTATGCCAAATTAGCAACATGAAAAGCACGTTAGTATAATTTAGAACGCCTTACAACTCCTAAGAACAACTTACATCACCGTACGAAACCTTAAAACTCCATAATAAACCTAATGAATCTGTACGAGTCCTTTGAACATCGTATGACAACTTAAGACATCTTAAGACTCTGTATGCCAAATTAGCAACATGAAAAGAACGTTAGTATAATTTAGGACGCCTTACAACTCATTAGAACACCTTACATCACCGTACGAAACCTTAAAACTCCATAATAAACCTAATGAATCCGTACGAGTCCTTTAAACATCGTACGACAACATAAGACATCTTAAGGCTCTGTATGCCAAATTAGCAACATGAAAAGAACGTTAGTATAATTTAGGACGCCTTACAACTCATTAGAACACCTTACATCACCGTACGAAACCTTAAAACTCCATAATAAACCTAATGAATCCGTACGAGTCCTTTAAACATCGTACGACAACATAAGACATCTTAAGGCTCTGTATGCCAAATTAGCAACATGAAAAGCACGTTAGTATAATTTAGAACGCCTTACAACTCCTAAGAACAACTTGCATCACCGTACGAAACCTTAAAACTCCATAATAAACCTATTGTATTCGTACGAGTCGTTTGATCATCGTACGACAACTTAGGACATCTAACTACTCTTTATGCCACATTAGCAACTCGAAAAGAACGTTAGTAAAATTTAAGACGCCTTACAACTCCTAAGGACACCTTACATCGCCGTACGAAACCTTAAAAGTCCATAATAAACCTAATGAATCCGTACGAGTCCTTTAAACATCGTACGACAACTTAAGACATCTTAAGGCTCTGTATGCCAAATTAGCAACATGAAAAGCACGTTAGTATAATTTAGAACGCCTTAAAACTCATAAGAACACCTTACATCACCGTACGAAACCTTAAAACTCCATAATAAACCTAATGAATCTGTACGAGTCCTTTGAACATCGTATGACAACTTAAGACATCTTAAGACTCTGTATGCCAAATTAGCAACATGAAAAGAACGTTAGTATAATTTAGGACGCCTTACAACTCATTAGAACACCTTACATCACCGTATGAAACCTTAAAACTCCATAATAAACCTAATGAATCCGTACGTGTCCTTTAAACATCGTACGACAGCTTAAGACATCTTAAGGATCTGTATGCCAAGTTAGCAACATGAAAAGCATGTTAGTATAATTTAGGACGCCTTACAACTCATAAGAACACCTTACATCACCGTACGAAACCTTAAAACTCCATAATAAACCTAATGAATCCGTACGAGTCCTTTAAACATCGTACGATAACTTAAGACATCTTAAGGCTCTGTATGCCAAATTAGCAACATGAAAAGCACGTTAGTATAATTTAGAACGCCTTAAAACTCATATGAACACCTTACATCACCGTACGAAACCTTAAAACTCCATAATAAACCTAATGAATCCGTACGAGTCCTTTAAACATCGTACGACAACTTAAGACATCTTAAGGCTCTGTATGCCAAATTAGCAATATGAAAAGCACGTTAGAATAATTTCGAACGCCTTACAACTCCTAAGAACACCTTACATCACCGTACGAAACCTTAAAACTCCATAATAAACCTATTGTATTCGTACGAGTCGTTTGATCATCGTACGACAACTTAGGACATCTTACGACTCTTTATGCCACATTAGCAACTCGAAAAGAACGTTAGTAAAATGCAAGACGCCTTACAACTCCTAAGGACACCTTACATTGCCGTACGAAACCTTAAAACTCCATAATAAACCTAATGAAGTCGTACGAGTCCTTTAAACATCGTACGACAACTTAAGACATCTTAAGGCTCTGTATGCCAAATTAGCAACATGAAAAGCACGTTAGTATAATTTAGGACGCCTTACAATTCATAAGAACACCTTACATCACCGTATAGAACCTTAAAACTCCATAATAAACACAATGAATCCGTACGAGTCCTTTAAACATCGTACGACAACTTAAGACATTTTAAGGCTCTGTATGCCAAATTAGCAATATGAAAAGCACGTTAGAATAATTTCGAACGCCTTACAACTCCTAAGAACACCTTACATCACCGTACGAAACCTTAAAACTCCATAATAAACCTATTGTATTCATACGAGTCGTTAGATCATCGTACGACAACTTAGGACATCTTACGACTCTTTATGCCACATTAGCAACTCGAAAAGAACGTTAGTAAAATGCAAGACGCCTTACAACTCCTAAGGACACCTTACATTGCCGTACGAAACCTTAAAACTCCATAATAAACCTAATGAATCCGTACGAGTCCTTTAAACATCGTACGACAACTTAAGACATCTTAAGGCTCTGTATGCCAAACTAGTAGGGACCCGCGCGATGCAGCAGGGACGATATAGCTGACGGTACTCATTTCTGGATGTTTTGTTGATTTTGTAAATTTTTTAGTGAAGTATATTATGTTTGATTTCAGTACCATTTTATGTTAGTATCATCGTAGTGGCGTACATAGGTGATGGACATTACAAATGTCAATTAACTAATAATACTATACGCAAACCAAAGGCAATGATATTCAACTAACCATGAGTTAAGTACGAAATCTAAATCTTAACATATATAAAAGTTGAAAATAAATACTCCGGTGTGGAATGTTTTCATAAGAATGAGAAAGAAATTAGTTCTACTTCTAACACATTTAATCGATAATATCTAGATTTTCTTACCACCATTTATCATTCGGAAGGAGCCTATGAATTTCTTGTATTTATTTGTCTTCATCTTTTACATCTTTTTTTGTGACTGAACATCTTGTATCTTCGCATCTATAACTATCACCTTAGCTTGAGTTGAAGCAACCTTGATCAGAAACCTATTATTGCCTACATGTTATTGCCAGTACAAACTATTGCATTACGGTGTATACAAATTACACATATATATTAGGAGTAACAATGCTTCATGCATTTTGCCTTTTATTAAAGTGCCATTTATCATATTTTTTCATCTGTAAGCATATGCAATTCGGTGGTGAAACCAAGAAGACAACAAATGAGACGATTGACAGAGATACTATTATCTCGTAAATACAAGATAATGTAAAGATGAATATAGTACCTTAATCATTGTGTAGTACGTGAAGACATCTAACTTCAATGCTCCTATTTATCCCAAATACTCCACCTCTTTATATATTAAGCATGTTACCCAACCTTGACATACCCATTATACCACTTCTAGCATGCACAATAATATTATGTACCTTATCTTTTGTGAGGCGAGGATTATAGAGCAACACTTCTTTGACAGTGCTAACCTGAAAACCAATGGTTCTATAAGCATCTACATTCACATTCAATAAGTAAATTTAAAAAGAAAAAAAAAGCCCACTAACTGTAAATCCTTGTAAATTATAATCATAAGAAGGATTAATGAATGTGTCCTTTGGCAGTGTAAAGATCTAAACATACGATAACCAAAAAAATGAGTTTCGTTTTAGGGAAAAAAAAATGAACACGATATATATTTTTTAATTTATTAGTCACTATGTACATATAGCTGCTTTGAAGATCCACCCTGCAACAAAATGATTATCAAGAAACAACTTATTTTCAATAAATTTGTCCATTTATCTTGTTGTTAACTCCTAACTATAGTACAACACCTGGAAATCTGTTATCCCACGTCTACAACCAGTTGCCAATCTAGGTTAGGGATGATCTAACACATCACGGGTAAAATAAGTAACGCAGCCTAATGTATGACCTGAAGTTGCAAGAACCCGAAGTAAAACATGACAACAATTAATAATTAGTAAATAGTTAAAGACTCAACACACAATCCTTTTAAGAAAATATGAAAAAATATGTTTGCATACCTCCAAATAAAGATCACCAACCTGAAGTTTGTTAACAGCTTCAACAAAATAATCAACTGATGCTTTTCTAGCTTTAGGAATGATAGACTTGACACCAGGAAGTCAGGAACTTTAGTCTACAAGTATAATGAATGTCAGCTGTCATACATGATTTTACAATAAAGTTCTAGATACGAAAGAGTACAAATCGTGAGGTATTTTTAATACATTTAGCAGCCCACTCCGAGTGACATTATCTATATGCACAATTGCACATGGGTGTTGATTGCTGATACAAGTTTAATCCCATATAAATTACAAGAGGAAGATCCTGATCCACAGTCCTATTTACTGGGTCAACCAGCTGTAAGTTTCCATAAAAAAGAAGAAATAAAACAAATGTCCATTTTAAGTCAATCATAATTATGCAATAACATCATTATTCTACATTCCTTAGATTTACTAAACTCACAAATCACAAGTCATATCTAACATGGTCAATTCAACAGAAACCAGATAGATCTATTTGTTACCACGCGCTTAAGTTGATTAACCTTTAGAACAATCGACATTAGAAATCAAATTCAAACACTTCCCTGCATTTTTTATTCAAGTCTCACATGTCCCTCAACACAATAGCAAAAGTTAAAGTAATAGTCTTATATTGCATGAAGAAATCAAGAATTCTCTCATCGTCATAGAGGATTGGACAAAATCAGAGGCCTTTACCAATTCACTCAATGATGAACAAAGACTCCTAAATCAGAACAGTAAGCCCGAAACCTTAAAATTAGCATCATATTAGCTTATTCAAGTTGGAATTGTATTTATAATAGATAATACACTTATATAGATCATAAAAGAGAAAAAACAAGTAGATGTTGAATAAAAACACCTCTAACTCCATGTAAACAATTTTAACTGCAAAACACCAGGAACAAACATCTCCAAATGCAATATATAGAAAAAATTTGTCACTTTACAAAATGTCTCATTCTAGCTAGCAAAAAAAGACATGTGACTCACTCTGTTGATGAGGCTACCCCTCATCCGATGTATCATTCCAAGACTCCATAAGATATTATATATTAAAGTATGCAACAAATCAACCATGGTTTTTAGCCTCGTCAACAAACTTGGAAAATGGTAATAATAATTTACAAAAAATTCACTCAAAATGTTCAAGTACATATATTGGATCAGAATGATACACACCTGTAAATGACTATAAGCATGAGCAAGAGTTAAATCCTTCACGCTCGTTAGCTCCAATACTGATTTACTCGTTGCTCCTACATTATTTTTTTATAAAAAAGAATACCAACACACCACGTCACTTTAACCTAAATAAAACCAATCAAACCAATCAGAATGAATTAGAAACTAAACATACTTTCATTGCCCCCAAGCAGATGGCAGTTGAATCCATAGCGCCATTGCTGCTCACTGGTCCATCCCCAAATGTCCTTTTTCTTCCATAATGGTTCTGAAAAAATAAAAAAGAAGAGGAAAAGGCTTTACCCATGTTCTTCATTAAAAAAATCACATTTTTTCTTGTTTTAGATCCATCCAATGGTCGGGTACTTTAGTGTCATAATCCAGTTTAATATTTTAGACTTTCAGTGTAAATTATTCTGTCTAAATAAAGAAAAATATGATTTTAAAATATGTTTTCTTAGAAACATAAATATAATATTAGAAAGAACAAAGCATAAAGTACTGGTGTACTTACACTCTTATTTCCCCCAGAAGTGATTTTCAATGGTGCACTTGTCAGTATAGCAACAAAAACACTTTCTTCAATGGATGAACAACCATGTCTGCAATGATTGGTGTGACTTAATCTTACGTCGATATCAACCATATCACGAGTTACCCACCAAACCCAATCCCACAACTGGAACAATAACCACAAGTACCAGCCATTAAAAATGCAACAAATAATCATTAATCAAGCATGTTTTTACTACAAATTCACAATCTGAAAAAAGGTTTTATAGCAAGACGTACTGGCTTTGAGGAGATGCTGAGTTGATATAAAAAAGGAAAGCAAAATCGCATTTCACTCTCGGTCTACCTTTTGTTTCTGTTGGGACCTACAAATGCAGTTTAAAATGTTTAGTATAGGTGCAAGTTAATAAGTATTAACTTATTACTACAACTTTTTTTTTCCTATTTGATAGGCATGTGTTGTTAAAAAAAATTAATTGAATTAGACCCTTGAACAAAGTTTATTGCAACTACTTAATATCTCTTGTAAATGTTAGAATTATACAAAAACATTTCTTCAACATGTTCCATTCATATAGATTACCAATTTCTTTAAACTAATAATTTAACACTCCCATTATCCTTTTTTATTCAAAGAACTATATTGCTCATAGCAGAAGGAACTAACACTACTACTAACTATAACTCATGACTCACTACCCATGGAATATACATACCCAATTCAACAGGTTTGTTGCCCAAATCATGTAGTTATAGCTTGCACCTCCAGAAGCCTATCCAAGACATCCATGCTCGTTTTCAACCTTCACGGCTGCACCAAATATCATTGAAAGTTCAAACAACCTGTAATTAACTTAAAACTCCCTAAATTCAAAAACTTTATCATTAAAGATCATAAATTCAAACTTAAATCGCTAAATCAGGTTAGGTAATGTATAGAAGGTTGTTTGTACCTGAGATAGAATAATACGGTTTAATTTTTCACCTATTTTCTCCTTTCTTTTATGTTATTTTCTTGAAAGAAACAACTTTGTTTTATTATAAGAAATGAGACCAAAGTGTTATGCACATGTTTATGATAATTATTAGATCTTGCTGGATCTCAAATCTAAGATGTTGGCTATGAAATCCAAAACAAAACAAAATTTGGTAAAAACATCTCCTTTTGACACCATATCGCAGCTGCCGATGATCAAGATGTTTATTCAATATTTTCATGCTTATCTACTTTATGTATTTTAATTATATATTTAAATGCATCTCAGCTGGATGAGTCACCGTATATACAAATAATGTCATGACAAGAACAATTAAATTGATTTTCATAGAGAATAAGTTAATTTTAATTCACCGGTTGAGTCCGATGTTCTTTGCGTTTTAAAATCATTAAGGCTTCCCAAGTCTCTTCATGAAAGGGGATGGAAGCGATGTGACGTCAATAACAATCACTAACTATTTATCATATATATAAACGGGACACAAGGATTGAACCCTAGTCTTAGCATGTTTGTGCTTACATTGAAAATAATGACATACGACCAAGTTTTAATCAATTAAACCAAGATTATGGAAAGAATAATACAAAAAACCTTTGATTCACCAATGAACATGGTTGGTTGTAAAGTGATTGAAATTAGAGACATGATAGTATATTTCAAGGCCTTTGGAGAAGGCAAAGTTAGCAAGAAGGGTATCCACCACATATATATGCACTTAAAAGCTAGATTTCACTGGTTGAGTGTGATAGCATTATGATTTGTGTGTGACTTCACTTGAATGGAGAAGAAGGGTATCCACAACATCTATATATGCACTTAATAGCTAGATAAGATAATTAACTACCTTATCAGTTTGAAAAGCTTCTAGTAGAATTTAGGTAGCAGTAGCAAAAACAAAAAACAACTAAATTTGATACTTCATTCCATTGGTCTAACTAACATGATCTAAAAAAAGAAAATTTACATCTGTTACCAAGGTATGTGGCATGCATTGTTAAAAAAACATGGTAAAAAAGAAAGATCCTAAGCCAAAAATAACAGAGGGAGTTTAGCAATAAGTTACCGGTTTCGAGATACGTATACTTGTCCATTGCAGGTGAGTTAGAATTTTGTAGCTTGCTTTGAAACCTGATGGCAAATCACATCTAAAATCCCATCCCACCCACAAATTTAATACCATCTGCATTCTTCTTCTTTCTGTGTTTTGGGTTATCAGGGCCAAAGTTACGCCTTTGTTATTTAATACCATCTGTAAACCATATGTGCATCAATAATTGCTATTCGAGAACGTAATTAGAAGGAAAAAAACGGCCATGATTAATATAGTATTATATATTGATATAACTATGAAAGGCACACCTTCTTAATCCCCATGAGAGAGTATTCTCCATCCAGTCTAGCGTCAACACACCGAATAACCTTATATTTACTGAGTTTTGGTGTTGCCTGACATCATATTGAATGAATGAATGAAAGAATGTATCTAAGAGATCTAATATGGACATTACTAAAAATCAGATGAAATTGTCTATATGAAATCTATCTATATATAGTATAGATATTATACTTGATAAAAGCTTAATGGGAGCAACCTCTTTATCCTTTGGGATATATAAAGGAAAATCCACCTCCACCCTACCCTCCCTAGGATTTTACCAAATATGTTTGTTTGTTTATACTCAACAAAATCTCACTAAAACCTCAAATAAGATGAAAATAAAAGATATGTTTCTTGTTCTAGAAAAAAATAATAATAATTCAAGCTCTGAGTTTTTTACAAAAAGATCTATGCTATGAAAGATTATCTTAAAAGCTACAATAAGGTTAAAGCAAAGAACCAACCTGTAATATGAATAACTTTATTAAGTTCTGTCTCTTTAGCCTTTTGCACAACTATCTCTTCCCTAAGTTTTGCCATCTTTTCTCTTATTTTTAACTGTAGCATGATTAGGTATAATTTATTTCGAAATACAAACAAATCTGAGACCAATTTTCACCAACATCAGCAATCTCGTCTGCTTGATCTTTGTTAATTGACCCTATATCAGGTCTTAGTTAGAGGAGAAACTCCTTCATTTAAACAAAACGGTTATAGTCCAGTTCCAATGAACTACTTTGTAACTTATATAATGATACATGAAGCTTGTCAATTTAAGAGGCATTTAATAAAAAACAACATCAACAATCTTTTACGCCTAAACCTTTTAATATCTCTACATCGGTTTTCCCAATGACATCCTGACCATAAAATAAAAAACAATGTAATATAAGGAATTGATATGATACAAAAACAAATTACATGTTTTACTTAAAAGTTGATCGTATCACATAATGCAACGATACCGCAACTCTTCATCCTAAAACATAATGCAAAAACAATCATGTCGATAGAAGCATGTTAAAAACATTAAAAGCAAAACACAAAAGAGAACTAATAGAAAGACGGACAATAACCTGACGAACAACAACAACAGGTGCGTTTTGGAGAACAAAATGCAAAAAGGAATCACCTCTTTTCAATAGTTGGGGAGTTCTTCTTCGTGGGAAGATTGTTTTTCAAGTTGTTCAATGCTTTCCTCTAGTTTCTCTAAAAGTATATGTTCTCTTTAAACACTTGCTTCCAACAGTTTTCCCAAATGCAAAGTCTGTTTCTTCCAGTATGCAACTGTATCATACTCGGCAACAATTTCAAGTTGGGCATCTATATGTAAAAAAAAAATTAAGACCCTGATTCGAGTTCCTCATCTGTGCAAAAAGGGAAAACAAAAAAAATCAAATTTTGAAGAACAAAACTCAAAATAAGAACCTTTAACGAACAAAATCGAAAACCTAATACAACATCATAAACCTTAAGGTCATAACCATCTGTAATTTAAAAACTTAATTAATATATCCCATCTTGTAGAGCTTTTCTTAAAGCAAGTTAACTTCAAAAATTAGCAACCAATGAAGAAACGTAATAACGATTAAAAAATGGCACATAAATCGAACCTGGTGAGGTAAATCCAAAATCGTAATGGTGGAACGAAATCGTTCTAAAAGCACAATTAAGGTTAATTTGTGCTTCGCACCTGGTGTGTGCTTCCAACAGAAGTCAAAGCTCCGGGCCATGAAATTAACTGCCCGTCGAAGATGATGATGACAGGGGCGGCGGCGGTGGTGGTGTTCGATGGTTGCGGCGATGGAAGGGGTGGCGGCGGGGGCGGCGGTGTTCGATGGAGATGATAGACTGCTGGTGGTTTGATAGCGTGAAGTTGTGTCATGTGTGAAATCAACCGAGAACTTCAAGTATTAGCGGAGAAGAAAATGGAACTTCAGTTACCTTCTCCGGTGTATATGCTAGGGTTTGACTTAAAGGTTTAATGTGATAAAAGACATAACTACCCCTAAAACTACCCTAAAACTACTTGTACATTGTGCATAAAATAGCAGTACGTGGTTGACAAATTGGGTGTCCTTCCAATCTGCATTATTGATAGTATAGATTAGCAACATGAAAAGCACGTTAGTATAATTTAGAACGCCTTAAAACTCATAAGAACACCTTACATCACCGTACGAAACCTTAAAACTCCATAATAAACCTAATGAATCTGTACGAGTCCTTTAAACATCGTATGACAACTTAAGACATCTTAAGACTCTGTATGCCAAATTAGCAACATGAAAAGAACGTTAGTATAATTTAGGACGCCTTACAACTCATTAGAACACCTTACATCACCGTATGAAACCTTAAAACTCCATAATAAACCTAATGAATCCGTACGTGTCCTTTAAACATCGTACGACAGCTTAAGACATCTTAAGGATCTGTATGCCAAGTTAGCAACATGAAAAGCACGTTAGTATAATTTAGGACGCCTTACAACTCATAAGAACACCTTACATCACCGTACGAAACCTTAAAACTCTATAATAAACCTAATGAATCCGTACGAGTCCTTTAAACATCGTACGATAACTTAAGACATCTTAAGGCTCTGTATGCCAAATTAGCAACATGAAAAGCACGTTAGTATAATTTAGAACGCCTTACAACTCATAAGAACACCTTACATCACCGTACGAAACCTTAAAACTCCATAATAAACCTAATGAATCCGTACGAGTCCTTTAAACATCGTACGACAACTTAGGACATCTAACTACTCTTTATGCCACATTAGCAACTCGAAAAGAACGTTAGTAAAATTTAAGACGCCTTACAACTCCTAAGGACACCTTACATCGCCGTACGAAACCTTAAAAGTCCATAATAAACCTAATGAATCCGTACGAGTCCTTTAAACATCGTACGACAACTTAAGACATCTTAAGGCTCTGTATGCCAAATTAGCAACATGAAAAGCACGTTAGTATAATTTAGAACGCCTTAAAACTCATAAGAACACCTTACATCACCGTACGAAACCTTAAAACTCCATAATAAACCTAATGAATCTGTACGAGTACTTTGAACATCGTATGACAACTTAAGACATCTTAAGACTCTGTATGCCAAATTAGCAACATGAAAAGAACGTTAGTATAATTTAGGACGCCTTACAACTCATTAGAACACCTTACATCACCGTATGAAACCTTAAAACTCCATAATAAACCTAATGAATCCGTACGTGTCCTTTAAACATCGTACGACAGCTTAAGACATCTTAAGGATCTGTATGCAAAGTTAGCAACATGAAAAGCATGTTAGTATAAATTAGGACGCCTTACAACTCATAAGAACACCTTACATCACCGTACGAAACCTTAAAACTCCATAATAAACCTAATGAATCCGTACGAGTCCTTTAAACATCGTACGATAACTTAAGACATCTTAAGGATCTGTATGCCAAGTTAGCAACATGAAAAGCATGTTAGTATAATTTAGGACGCCTTACAACTCATAAGAACACCTTACATCACCGTACGAAACCTTAAAACTCCATAATAAACCTAATGAATCCGTACGAGTCCTTTAAACATCGTACGACAACTTAGGACATCTAACTACTCTTTATGCCACATTAGCAACTCGAAAAGAACGTTAGTAAAATTTAAGACGCCTTACAACTCCTAAGGACACCTTACATCGCCGTACGAAACCTTAAAAGTCCATAATAAACCTAATGAATCCGTACGAGTCCTTTAAACATCGTACGACAACTTAAGACATCTTAAGGCTCTGTATGCCAAATTAGCAACATGAAAAGCACGTTAGTATAATTTAGAACGCCTTAAAACTCATAAGAACACCTTACATCACCGTACGAAACCTTAAAACTCCATAATAAACCTAATGAATCTGTACGAGTACTTTGAACATCGTATGACAACTTAAGACATCTTAAGACTCTGTATGCCAAATTAGCAACATGAAAAGAACGTTAGTATAATTTAGGACGCCTTACAACTCATTAGAACACCTTACATCACCGTATGAAACCTTAAAACTCCATAATAAACCTAATGAATCCGTACGTGTCCTTTAAACATCGTACGACAGCTTAAGACATCTTAAGGATCTGTATGCAAAGTTAGCAACATGAAAAGCATGTTAGTATAATTTAGGACGCCTTACAACTCATAAGAACACCTTACATCACCGTACGAAACCTTAAAACTCCATAATAAACCTAATGAATCCGTACGAGTCCTTTAAACATCGTACGATAACTTAAGACATCTTAAGGCTCTGTATGCCAAATTAGCAACATGAAAAGCACGTTAGTATAATTTAGAACGCCTTACAACTCATAAGAACACCTTACATCACCGTACGAAACCTTAAAACTCCATAATAAACCTAATGAATCCGTACGAGTCCTTTAAACATCGTACGACAACTTAGGACATCTAACTACTCTTTATGCCACATTAGCAACTCGAAAAGAACGTTAGTAAAATTTAAGACGCCTTACAACTCCTAAGGACACCTTACATCGCCGTACGAAACCTTAAAAGTCCATAATAAACCTAATGAATCCGTACGAGTCCTTTAAACATCGTACGACAACTTAAGACATCTTAAGGCTCTGTATGCCAAATTAGCAACATGAAAAGCACGTTAGTATAATTTAGAACGCCTTAAAACTCATAAGAACACCTTACATCACCGTACGAAACCTTAAAACTCCATAATAAACCTAATGAATCTGTACGAGTACTTTGAACATCGTATGACAACTTAAGACATCTTAAGACTCTGTATGCCAAATTAGCAACATGAAAAGAACGTTAGTATAATTTAGGACGCCTTACAACTCATTAGAACACCTTACATCACCGTATGAAACCTTAAAACTCCATAATAAACCTAATGAATCCGTACGTGTCCTTTAAACATCGTACGACAGCTTAAGACATCTTAAGGATCTGTATGCAAAGTTAGCAACATGAAAAGCATGTTAGTATAATTTAGGACGCCTTACAACTCATAAGAACACCTTACATCACCGTACGAAACCTTAAAACTCCATAATAAACCTAATGAATCCGTACGAGTCCTTTAAACATCGTACGATAACTTAAGACATCTTAAGGATCTGTATGCCAAGTTAGCAACATGAAAAGCATGTTAGTATAATTTAGGACGCCTTACAACTCATAAGAACACCTTACATCACCGTACGAAACCTTAAAACTCCATAATAAACCTAATGAATCCGTACGAGTCCTTTAAACATCGTACGACAACTTAGGACATCTAACTACTCTTTATGCCACATTAGCAACTCGAAAAGAACGTTAGTAAAATTTAAGACGCCTTACAACTCCTAAGGACACCTTACATCGCCGTACGAAACCTTAAAAGTCCATAATAAACCTAATGAATCCGTACGAGTCCTTTAAACATCGTACGACAACTTAAGACATCTTAAGGCTCTGTATGCCAAATTAGCAACATGAAAAGCACGTTAGTATAATTTAGAACGCCTTAAAACTCATAAGAACACCTTACATCACCGTACGAAACCTTAAAACTCCATAATAAACCTAATGAATCTGTACGAGTACTTTGAACATCGTATGACAACTTAAGACATCTTAAGACTCTGTATGCCAAATTAGCAACATGAAAAGAACGTTAGTATAATTTAGGACGCCTTACAACTCATTAGAACACCTTACATCACCGTATGAAACCTTAAAACTCCATAATAAACCTAATGAATCCGTACGTGTCCTTTAAACATCGTACGACAGCTTAAGACATCTTAAGGATCTGTATGCAAAGTTAGCAACATGAAAAGCATGTTAGTATAATTTAGGACGCCTTACAACTCATAAGAACACCTTACATCACCGTACGAAACCTTAAAACTCCATAATAAACCTAATGAATCCGTACGAGTCCTTTAAACATCGTACGATAACTTAAGACATCTTAAGGATCTGTATGCCAAGTTAGCAACATGAAAAGCATGTTAGTATAATTTAGGACGCCTTACAACTCATAAGAACACCTTACATCACCGTACGAAACCTTAAAACTCCATAATAAACCTAATGAATCCGTACGAGTCCTTTAAACATCGTACGACAACTTAGGACATCTAACTACTCTTTATGCCACATTAGCAACTCGAAAAGAACGTTAGTAAAATTTAAGACGCCTTACAACTCCTAAGGACACCTTACATCGCCGTACGAAACCTTAAAAGTCCATAATAAACCTAATGAATCCGTACGAGTCCTTTAAACATCGTACGACAACTTAAGACATCTTAAGGCTCTGTATGCCAAATTAGCAACATGAAAAGCACGTTAGTATAATTTAGAACGCCTTAAAACTCATAAGAACACCTTACATCACCGTACGAAACCTTAAAACTCCATAATAAACCTAATGAATCTGTACGAGTACTTTGAACATCGTATGACAACTTAAGACATCTTAAGACTCTGTATGCCAAATTAGCAACATGAAAAGAACGTTAGTATAATTTAGGACGCCTTACAACTCATTAGAACACCTTACATCACCGTATGAAACCTTAAAACTCCATAATAAACCTAATGAATCCGTACGTGTCCTTTAAACATCGTACGACAGCTTAAGACATCTTAAGGATCTGTATGCCAAGTAAGCAACATGAAAAGCATGTTAGTATAATTTAGGACGCCTTACAACTCATAAGAACACCTTACATCACCGTACGAAACCTTAAAACTCCATAATAAACCTAATGAATCCGTACGAGTCCTTTAAACATCGTACGATAACTTAAGACATCTTAAGGATCTGTATGCCAAGTTAGCAACATGAAAAGCATGTTAGTATAATTTAGGACGCCTTACAACTCATAAGAACACCTTACATCACCGTACGAAACCTTAAAACTCCATAATAAACCTAATGAATCCGTACGAGTCCTTTAAACATCGTACGACAACTTAGGACATCTAACTACTCTTTATGCCACATTAGCAACTCGAAAAGAACGTTAGTAAAATTTAAGACGCCTTACAACTCCTAAGGACACCTTACATCGCCGTACGAAACCTTAAAAGTCCATAATAAACCTAATGAATCCGTACGAGTCCTTTAAACATCGTACGACAACTTAAGACATCTTAAGGCTCTGTATGCCAAATTAGCAACATGAAAAGCACGTTAGTATAATTTAGAACGCCTTAAAACTCATAAGAACACCTTACATCACCGTACGAAACCTTAAAACTCCATAATAAACCTAATGAATCTGTACGAGTACTTTGAACATCGTATGACAACTTAAGACATCTTAAGACTCTGTATGCCAAATTAGCAACATGAAAAGAACGTTAGTATAATTTAGGACGCCTTACAACTCATTAGAACACCTTACATCACCGTATGAAACCTTAAAACTCCATAATAAACCTAATGAATCCGTACGTGTCCTTTAAACATCGTACGACAGCTTAAGACATCTTAAGGATCTGTATGCCAAGTTAGCAACATGAAAAGCATGTTAGTATAATTTAGGACGCCTTACAACTCATAAGAACACCTTACATCACCGTACGAAACCTTAAAACTCCATAATAAACCTAATGAATCCGTACGAGTCCTTTAAACATCGTACGATAACTTAAGACATCTTAAGGATCTGTATGCCAAGTTAGCAACATGAAAAGCATGTTAGTATAATTTAGGACGCCTTACAACTCATAAGAACACCTTACATCACCGTACGAAACCTTAAAACTCCATAATAAACCTAATGAATCCGTACGAGTCCTTTAAACATCGTACGACAACTTAGGACATCTAACTACTCTTTATGCCACATTAGCAACTCGAAAAGAACGTTAGTAAAATTTAAGACGCCTTACAACTCCTAAGGACACCTTACATCGCCGTACGAAACCTTAAAAGTCCATAATAAACCTAATGAATCCGTACGAGTCCTTTAAACATCGTACGACAACTTAAGACATCTTAAGGCTCTGTATGCCAAATTAGCAACATGAAAAGCACGTTAGTATAATTTAGAACGCCTTAAAACTCATAAGAACACCTTACATCACCGTACGAAACCTTAAAACTCCATAATAAACCTAATGAATCTGTACGAGTACTTTGAACATCGTATGACAACTTAAGACATCTTAAGACTCTGTATGCCAAATTAGCAACATGAAAAGAACGTTAGTATAATTTAGGACGCCTTACAACTCATTAGAACACCTTACATCACCGTATGAAACCTTAAAACTCCATAATAAACCTAATGAATCCGTACGTGTCCTTTAAACATCGTACGACAGCTTAAGACATCTTAAGGATCTGTATGCCAAGTAAGCAACATGAAAAGCATGTTAGTATAATTTAGGACGCCTTACAACTCATAAGAACACCTTACATCACCGTACGAAACCTTAAAACTCCATAATAAACCTAATGAATCCGTACGAGTCCTTTAAACATCGTACGATAACTTAAGACATCTTAAGGATCTGTATGCCAAGTTAGCAACATGAAAAGCATGTTAGTATAATTTAGGACGCCTTACAACTCATAAGAACACCTTACATCACCGTACGAAACCTTAAAACTCCATAATAAACCTAATGAATCCGTACGAGTCCTTTAAACATCGTACGACAACTTAGGACATCTAACTACTCTTTATGCCACATTAGCAACTCGAAAAGAACGTTAGTAAAATTTAAGACGCCTTACAACTCCTAAGGACACCTTACATCGCCGTACGAAACCTTAAAAGTCCATAATAAACCTAATGAATCCGTACGAGTCCTTTAAACATCGTACGACAACTTAAGACATCTTAAGGCTCTGTATGCCAAATTAGCAACATGAAAAGCACGTTAGTATAATTTAGAACGCCTTAAAACTCATAAGAACACCTTACATCACCGTACGAAACCTTAAAACTCCATAATAAACCTAATGAATCTGTACGAGTACTTTGAACATCGTATGACAACTTAAGACATCTTAAGACTCTGTATGCCAAATTAGCAACATGAAAAGAACGTTAGTATAATTTAGGACGCCTTACAACTCATTAGAACACCTTACATCACCGTATGAAACCTTAAAACTCCATAATAAACCTAATGAATCCGTACGTGTCCTTTAAACATCGTACGACAGCTTAAGACATCTTAAGGATCTGTATGCCAAGTAAGCAACATGAAAAGCATGTTAGTATAATTTAGGACGCCTTACAACTCATAAGAACACCTTACATCACCGTACGAAACCTTAAAACTCCATAATAAACCTAATGAATCCGTACGAGTCCTTTAAACATCGTACGATAACTTAAGACATCTTAAGGATCTGTATGCCAAGTTAGCAACATGAAAAGCATGTTAGTATAATTTAGGACGCCTTACAACTCATAAGAACACCTTACATCACCGTACGAAACCTTAAAACTCCATAATAAACCTAATGAATCCGTACGAGTCCTTTAAACATCGTACGACAACTTAGGACATCTAACTACTCTTTATGCCACATTAGCAACTCGAAAAGAACGTTAGTAAAATTTAAGACGCCTTACAACTCCTAAGGACACCTTACATCGCCGTACGAAACCTTAAAAGTCCATAATAAACCTAATGAATCCGTACGAGTCCTTTAAACATCGTACGACAACTTAAGACATCTTAAGGCTCTGTATGCCAAATTAGCAACATGAAAAGCACGTTAGTATAATTTAGAACGCCTTAAAACTCATAAGAACACCTTACATCACCGTACGAAACCTTAAAACTCCATAATAAACCTAATGAATCTGTACGAGTACTTTGAACATCGTATGACAACTTAAGACATCTTAAGACTCTGTATGCCAAATTAGCAACATGAAAAGAACGTTAGTATAATTTAGGACGCCTTACAACTCATTAGAACACCTTACATCACCGTATGAAACCTTAAAACTCCATAATAAACCTAATGAATCCGTACGTGTCCTTTAAACATCGTACGACAGCTTAAGACATCTTAAGGATCTGTATGCCAAGTTAGCAACATGAAAAGCATGTTAGTATAATTTAGGACGCCTTACAACTCATAAGAACACCTTACATCACCGTACGAAACCTTAAAACTCCATAATAAACCTAATGAATCCGTACGAGTCCTTTAAACATCGTACGATAACTTAAGACATCTTAAGGATCTGTATGCCAAGTTAGCAACATGAAAAGCATGTTAGTATAATTTAGGACGCCTTACAACTCATAAGAACACCTTACATCACCGTACGAAACCTTAAAACTCCATAATAAACCTAATGAATCCGTACGAGTCCTTTAAACATCGTACGACAACTTAGGACATCTAACTACTCTTTATGCCACATTAGCAACTCGAAAAGAACGTTAGTAAAATTTAAGACGCCTTACAACTCCTAAGGACACCTTACATCGCCGTACGAAACCTTAAAAGTCCATAATAAACCTAATGAATCCGTACGAGTCCTTTAAACATCGTACGACAACTTAAGACATCTTAAGGCTCTGTATGCCAAATTAGCAACATGAAAAGCACGTTAGTATAATTTAGAACGCCTTAAAACTCATAAGAACACCTTACATCACCGTACGAAACCTTAAAACTCCATAATAAACCTAATGAATCTGTACGAGTACTTTGAACATCGTATGACAACTTAAGACATCTTAAGACTCTGTATGCCAAATTAGCAACATGAAAAGAACGTTAGTATAATTTAGGACGCCTTACAACTCATTAGAACACCTTACATCACCGTATGAAACCTTAAAACTCCATAATAAACCTAATGAATCCGTACGTGTCCTTTAAACATCGTACGACAGCTTAAGACATCTTAAGGATCTGTATGCCAAGTTAGCAACATGAAAAGCATGTTAGTATAATTTAGGACGCCTTACAACTCATAAGAACACCTTACATCACCGTACGAAACCTTAAAACTCCATAATAAACCTAATGAATCCGTACGAGTCCTTTAAACATCGTACGATAACTTAAGACATCTTAAGGATCTGTATGCCAAGTTAGCAACATGAAAAGCATGTTAGTATAATTTAGGACGCCTTACAACTCATAAGAACACCTTACATCACCGTACGAAACCTTAAAACTCCATAATAAACCTAATGAATCCGTACGAGTCCTTTAAACATCGTACGACAACTTAGGACATCTAACTACTCTTTATGCCACATTAGCAACTCGAAAAGAACGTTAGTAAAATTTAAGACGCCTTACAACTCCTAAGGACACCTTACATCGCCGTACGAAACCTTAAAAGTCCATAATAAACCTAATGAATCCGTACGAGTCCTTTAAACATCGTACGACAACTTAAGACATCTTAAGGCTCTGTATGCCAAATTAGCAACATGAAAAGCACGTTAGTATAATTTAGAACGCCTTAAAACTCATAAGAACACCTTACATCACCGTACGAAACCTTAAAACTCCATAATAAACCTAATGAATCTGTACGAGTACTTTGAACATCGTATGACAACTTAAGACATCTTAAGACTCTGTATGCCAAATTAGCAACATGAAAAGAACGTTAGTATAATTTAGGACGCCTTACAACTCATTAGAACACCTTACATCACCGTATGAAACCTTAAAACTCCATAATAAACCTAATGAATCCGTACGTGTCCTTTAAACATCGTACGACAGCTTAAGACATCTTAAGGATCTGTATGCCAAGTTAGCAACATGAAAAGCATGTTAGTATAATTTAGGACGCCTTACAACTCATAAGAACACCTTACATCACCGTACGAAACCTTAAAACTCCATAATAAACCTAATGAATCCGTACGAGTCCTTTAAACATCGTACGATAACTTAAGACATCTTAAGGATCTGTATGCCAAGTTAGCAACATGAAAAGCATGTTAGTATAATTTAGGACGCCTTACAACTCATAAGAACACCTTACATCACCGTACGAAACCTTAAAACTCCATAATAAACCTAATGAATCCGTACGAGTCCTTTAAACATCGTACGATAACTTAAGACATCTTAAGGCTCTGTATGCCAAATTAGCAACATGAAAAGCACGTTAGTATAATTTAGAACGCCTTAAAACTCATAAGAACACCTTACATCACCGTACGAAACCTTAAAACTCCATAATAAACCTAATGAATCCGTACGAGTCCTTTAAACATCGTACGACAACTTAAGACATCTTAAGGCTCTGTATGCCAAATTAGCAATATGAAAAGCACGTTAGAATAATTTCGAACGCCTTACAACTCCTAAGAACACCTTACATCACCGTACGAAACCTTAAAACTCCATAATAAACCTATTGTATTCGTACGAGTCGTTTGATCATCGTACGACAACTTAGGACATCTTACGACTCTTTATGCCACATTAGCAACTCGAAAAGAACGTTAGTAAAATGCAAGACGCCTTACAACTCCTAAGGACACCTTACATTGCCGTACGAAACCTTAAAACTCCATAATAAACCTAATGAAGTCGTACGAGTCCTTTAAACATCGTACGACAACTTAAGACATCTTAAGGCTCTGTATGCCAAATTAGCAACATGAAAAGCACGTTAGTATAATTTAGGACGCCTTACAATTCATAAGAACACCTTACATCACCGTATAGAACCTTAAAACTCCATAATAAACCCAATGAATCCGTACGAGTCCTTTAAACATCGTACGACAACTTAAGACATTTTAAGGCTCTGTATGCCAAATTAGCAATATGAAAAGCACGTTAGAATAATTTCGAACGCCTTACAACTCCTAAGAACACCTTACATCACCGTACGAAACCTTAAAACTCCATAATAAACCTATTGTATTCATACGAGTCGTTTGATCATCGTACGACAACTTAGGACATCTTACGACTCTTTATGCCACATTAGCAACTCGAAAAGAACGTTAGTAAAATGCAAGACGCCTTACAACTCCTAAGGACACCTTACATTGCCGTACGAAACCTTAAAACTCCATAATAAACCTAATGAAGTCGTACGAGTCCTTTAAACATCGTACGACAACTTAAGACATCTTAAGGCTCTGTATGCCAAATTAGCAACATGAAAAGCACGTTAGTATAATTTAGGAGGCCTTACATTTCATAAGAACACCTTACATCACCGTACGAAACCTTAAAACTCCATAATAAACCCAATGAATCCGTACGAGTCCTTTAAACATCGTATGACAACTTAAGACATCTTAAGGCTCTGTATGCCAAATTAGCCACATGAAAAGCACGTTAATATAATTTAGAACGCCTTACAACTCCTAAGAACACCTTACATCACCGTATGAAAACTTAAAACTCCATAATAAACCTATTGCATTCGTACGAGTCGTTTGATCATCGTACGACAACTTAGGACATCTTACGTATCTTTATGCCACATTAGCAACTCGAAAAGAACGTTAGTAAAATGCAAGACGCCTTACAACTCCTAAGGACACCTTACATTGCCGTACGAAACCTTAAAACTCCATAATAAACTTAATGAAGTCGTACGAGTCCTTTAAACATCGTACGACAACTTAAGACATCTTAAGGCTCTGTATGCCAAATTAGCCACATGAAAAGCACGTTAGTATAATTTAGAACGCCTTACAACTCCTAAGAACACCTTACATCACCGTACGAAACCTTAAAACTCCATAATAATCCTATTGCATTTGTACGAGTCGTTTGATCATCGTACGACAACTTAGGACATCTTACGTCTCTTTATGCCACATTAGCAACTTAAAAAGAACGTTAGTAAAATGCAAGACGCCTTACAACTCCTAAGGACACCTTACATCACCGTACGAAACCTTAAAACTCCATAATAAACCCAATGAATCCATACGAGTCTTTTAAACATCGTACGACAACTTAAGACATCTTAAGGCTCTGTATGCCAAATTAGCCACAAGAAAAGCACGTTAGTATAATTTAGAACGCCTTACAACTCCTAAGAACACCTTACATCACCATTCGAAACCTCAAAACTCCATAATAAACCTAATGAAGTCGTACGAGTCCTTTAAACATCGTACGACAACTTAAGACATCTTAAGGCTCTGTATGCCAAATTAGCAATATGAAAAGCACGTTAGAATAATTTCGAACGCCTTACAACTCCTAAGAACACCTTACATCACCGTACGAAACCTTAAAACTCCATAATAAACCTATTGTATTCGTACGAGTCGTTTGATCATCGTACGACAACTTAAGACATCTTAAGGCTCTGTATGCCAAATTAGCCACAAGAAAAGAACGTTAGTATAATTTAGAACGCCTTACAACTCCTAAGAACACCTTACATCACCATTCGAAACCTTAAAACTCCATAATAAACCTAATGAAGTCGTACGAGTCCTTTAAACATCGTACGACAACTTAAGACATCTTAAGGCTCTGTATGCCAAATTAGCAACATGAAAAGCACGTTAGTATAATTTAGGACGCCTTACAATTCATAAGAACACCTTACATCACCGTACAAAACCTTAAAACTCCATAATAAACCCAATGAATCCGTACGAGTCCTTTAAACATCGTATGACAACTTAAGACATCTTAAGGCTCTGTATGCCAAATTAGCCACATGAAAAGCACGTTAATATAATTTAGAACGCCTTACAACTCCTAAGAACACCTTACATCACCGTACGAAACCTTAAAACTCCATAATAAACCTATTGCATTCGTACGAGTCGTTTGATCATCGTACGACAACTTAGGACATCTTACGTATCTTTATGCCACATTAGCAACTCGAAAAGAACGTTAGTAAAATGCAAGACGCCTTACAACTCCTAAGGACACCTTACATCACCGTACGAAACCTTAAAACTCCATAATAAACCTATTGCATTCGTACGAGTCGTTTGATCATCGTACGACAACTTAGGACATCTTACGTATCTTTATGCCACATTAGCAACTCGAAAAGAACGTTAGTAAAATGCAAGACGCCTTACAACTCCTAAGGACACCTTACATTGCCGTACGAAACCTTAAAACTCCATAATAAACTTAATGAAGTCGTACGAGTCCTTTAAACATCGTACGACAACTTAAGACATCTTAAGGCTCTGTATGCCAAATTAGCCACATGAAAAGCACGTTAGTATAATTTAGAACGCCTTACAACTCCTAAGAACACCTTACATCACCGTACGAAACCTTAAAACTCCATAATAAACCTATTGCATTCGTACTAGTCGTTTGATCATCGTACGACAACTTAGGACATCTTACGTCTCTTTATGCCACATTAGCAACTCGAAAAGAACGTTAGTAAAATGCAAGATGCCTTACAACTCCTAAGGACACCTTACATCACCGTACGAAACCTTAAAACTCCATAATAAACCCAATGAATCCATACGAGTCTTTTAAACATCGTACGACAACTTAAGACATCTTAAGGCTCTGTATGCCAAATTAGCCACAAGAAAAGCACGTTAGTATAATTTAGAACGCCTTACATCACCATTCGAAACCTTAAAACTCCATAATAAACCTAATGAAGTCGTACGAGTCCTTTAAACATCGTACGACAACTTAAGACATCTTAAGGCTCTGTATGCCAAATTAGCAACATGAAAAGCACGTTAGTATAATTTAGGACGCCTTACAATTCATAAGAACACCTTACATCACCGTACAAAACCTTAAAACTCCATAATAAACCCAATGAATCCGTACGAGTCCTTTAAACATCGTATGACAACTTAAGACATCTTAAGGCTCTGTATGCCAAATTAGCCACATGAAAAGCACGTTAATATAATTTAGAACGCCTTACAACTCCTAAGAACACCTTACATCACCGTACGAAACCTTAAAACTCCATAATAAACCTATTGCATTCGTACGAGTCGTTTGATCATCGTACGACAACTTAGGACATCTTATGTATCTTTATGCCACATTAGCAACTCGAAAAGAACGTTAGTAAAATGCAAGACGCCTTACAACTCCTAAGGACACCTTACATCACCGTACGAAACCTTAAAACTCCATAATAAACCTATTGCATTCGTACGAGTCGTTTGATCATCGTACGACAACTTAGGACATCTTACGTATCTTTATGCCACATTAGCAACTCGAAAAGAACGTTAGTAAAATGCAAGACGCCTTACAACTCCTAAGGACACCTTACATTGCCGTACGAAACCTTAAAACTCCATAATAAACTTAATGAAGTCGTACGAGTCCTTTAAACATCGTACGACAACTTAAGACATCTTAAGGCTCTGTATGCCAAATTAGCCACATGAAAAGCACGTTAGTATAATTTAGAACGCCTTACAACTCCTAAGAACACCTTACATCACCGTACGAAACCTTAAAACTCCATAATAAACCTATTGCATTCGTACTAGTCGTTTGATCATCGTACGACAACTTAGGACATCTTACGTCTCTTTATGCCACATTAGCAACTCGAAAAGAACGTTAGTAAAATGCAAGACGCCTTACAACTCCTAAGGACACCTTACATCACCGTACGAAACCTTAAAACTCCATAATAAACCCAATGAATCCATACGAGTCTTTTAAACATCGTACGACAACTTAAGACATCTTAAGGCTCTGTATGCCAAATTAGCCACAAGAAAAGCACGTTAGTATAATTTAGAACGCCTTACATCACCATTCGAAACCTTAAAACTCCATAATAAACCTAATGAAGTCGTACGAGTCCTTTAAACATCGTACGACAACTTAAGACATCTTAAGGCTCTGTATGCCAAATTAGCAATATGAAAAGCACGTTAGAATAATTTCGAACGCCTTACAACTCCTAAGAACACCTTACATCACCGTACGAAACCTTAAAACTACATAATAAACCTATTGTATTCGTACGAGTCGTTTGATCATCGTACGACAACTTAGGACATCTTACGACTCTTTATGCCACATTAGCAACTAGAAAAGAACGTTAGTAAAATGCAAGACGCCGTACAACTCCTAAGGACACCTTACATTGCCGTACGAAACCTTAAAACTCCATAATAAACCTAATGAAGTCGTACGAGTCCTTTAAACATCGTACGACAACTTAAGACATCTTAAGGCTCTGTATGCCAAATTAGCAATATGAAAAGCACGTTAGAATAATTTCGAACGCCTTACAACTCCTAAGAACACCTTACATCACCGTACGAAACCTTAAAACTCCATAATAAACCTATTGCATTCGTACTAGTCGTTTGATCATCGTACGACAACTTAGGACATCTTACGTCTCTTTATGCCACATTAGCAACTCGAAAAGAACGTTAGTAAAATGCAAGACGCCTTACAACTCCTAAGGACACCTTACATCACCGTACGAAACCTTAAAACTCCATAATAAACCTATTGCATTCGTACGAGTCGTTTGATCATCGTACGACAACTTAGGACATCTTACGTATCTTTATGCCACATTAGCAACTCGAAAAGAACGTTAGTAAAATGCAAGACGCCTTACAACTCCTAAGGACACCTTACATTGCCGTACGAAACCTTAAAACTCCATAATAAACTTAATGAAGTCGTACGAGTCCTTTAAACATCGTACGACAACTTAAGACATCTTAAGGCTCTGTATGCCAAATTAGCCACATGAAAAGCACGTTAGTATAATTTAGAACGCCTTACAACTCCTAAGAACACCTTACATCACCGTACGAAACCTTAAAACTCCATAATAAACCTATTGCATTCGTACTAGTCGTTTGATCATCGTACGACAACTTAGGACATCTTACGTCTCTTTATGCCACATTAGCAACTCGAAAAGAACGTTAGTAAAATGCAAGACGCCTTACAACTCCTAAGGACACCTTACATCACCGTACGAAACCTTAAAACTCCATAATAAACCCAATGAATCCATACGAGTCTTTTAAACATCGTACGACAACTTAAGACATCTTAAGGCTCTGTATGCCAAATTAGCCACAAGAAAAGCACGTTAGTATAATTTAGAACGCCTTACATCACCATTCGAAACCTTAAAACTCCATAATAAACCTAATGAAGTCGTACGAGTCCTTTAAACATCGTACGACAACTTAAGACATCTTAAGGCTCTGTATGCCAAATTAGCAATATGAAAAGCACGTTAGAATAATTTCGAACGCCTTACAACTCCTAAGAACACCTTACATCACCGTACGAAACCTTAAAACTACATAATAAACCTATTGTATTCGTACGAGTCGTTTGATCATCGTACGACAACTTAGGACATCTTACGACTCTTTATGCCACATTAGCAACTAGAAAAGAACGTTAGTAAAATGCAAGACGCCGTACAACTCCTAAGGACACCTTACATTGCCGTACGAAACCTTAAAACTCCATAATAAACCTAATGAAGTCGTACGAGTCCTTTAAACATCGTACGACAACTTAAGACATCTTAAGGCTCTGTATGCCAAATTAGCAATATGAAAAGCACGTTAGAATAATTTCGAACGCCTTACAACTCCTAAGAACACCTTACATCACCGTACGAAACCTTAAAACTCCATAATAAACCTATTGCATTCGTACTAGTCGTTTGATCATCGTACGACAACTTAGGACATCTTACGTCTCTTTATGCCACATTAGCAACTCGAAAAGAACGTTAGTAAAATGCAAGACGCCTTACAACTCCTAAGGACACCTTACATCACCGTACGAAACCTTAAAACTCCATAATAAACCCAATGAATCCATACGAGTCTTTTAAACATCGTACGACAACTTAAGACATCTTAAGGCTCTGTATGCCAAATTAGCCACAAGAAAAGCACGTTAGTATAATTTAGAACGCCTTACAACTCCTAAGAACACCTTACATCACCATTCGAAACCTCAAAACTCCATAATAAACCTAATGAAGTCGTACGAGTCCTTTAAACATCGTACGACAACTTAAGACATCTTAAGGCTCTGTATGCCAAATTAGCAATATGAAAAGCACGTTAGAATAATTTCGAACGCCTTACAACTCCTAAGAACACCTTACATCACCGTACGAAACCTTAAAACTCCATAATAAACCTATTGTATTCGTACGAGTCGTTTGATCATCGTACGACAACTTAAGACATCTTAAGGCTCTGTATGCCAAATTAGCCACAAGAAAAGAACGTTAGTATAATTTAGAACGCCTTACAACTCCTAAGAACACCTTACATCACCATTCGAAACCTTAAAACTCCATAATAAACCTAATGAAGTCGTACGAGTCCTTTAAACATCGTACGACAACTTAAGACATCTTAAGGCTCTGTATGCCAAATTAGCAACATGAAAAGCACGTTAGTATAATTTAGGACGCCTTACAATTCATAAGAACACCTTACATCACCGTACAAAACCTTAAAACTCCATAATAAACCCAATGAATCCGTACGAGTCCTTTAAACATCGTATGACAACTTAAGACATCTTAAGGCTCTGTATGCCAAATTAGCCACATGAAAAGCACGTTAATATAATTTAGAACGCCTTACAACTCCTAAGAACACCTTACATCACCGTACGAAACCTTAAAACTCCATAATAAACCTATTGCATTCGTACGAGTCGTTTGATCATCGTACGACAACTTAGGACATCTTACGTATCTTTATGCCACATTAGCAACTCGAAAAGAACGTTAGTAAAATGCAAGACGCCTTACAACTCCTAAGGACACCTTACATCACCGTACGAAACCTTAAAACTCCATAATAAACCTATTGCATTCGTACGAGTCGTTTGATCATCGTACGACAACTTAGGACATCTTACGTATCTTTATGCCACATTAGCAACTCGAAAAGAACGTTAGTAAAATGCAAGACGCCTTACAACTCCTAAGGACACCTTACATTGCCGTACGAAACCTTAAAACTCCATAATAAACTTAATGAAGTCGTACGAGTCCTTTAAACATCGTACGACAACTTAAGACATCTTAAGGCTCTGTATGCCAAATTAGCCACATGAAAAGCACGTTAGTATAATTTAGAACGCCTTACAACTCCTAAGAACACCTTACATCACCGTACGAAACCTTAAAACTCCATAATAAACCTATTGCATTCGTACTAGTCGTTTGATCATCGTACGACAACTTAGGACATCTTACGTCTCTTTATGCCACATTAGCAACTCGAAAAGAACGTTAGTAAAATGCAAGATGCCTTACAACTCCTAAGGACACCTTACATCACCGTACGAAACCTTAAAACTCCATAATAAACCCAATGAATCCATACGAGTCTTTTAAACATCGTACGACAACTTAAGACATCTTAAGGCTCTGTATGCCAAATTAGCCACAAGAAAAGCACGTTAGTATAATTTAGAACGCCTTACATCACCATTCGAAACCTTAAAACTCCATAATAAACCTAATGAAGTCGTACGAGTCCTTTAAACATCGTACGACAACTTAAGACATCTTAAGGCTCTGTATGCCAAATTAGCAACATGAAAAGCACGTTAGTATAATTTAGGACGCCTTACAATTCATAAGAACACCTTACATCACCGTACAAAACCTTAAAACTCCATAATAAACCCAATGAATCCGTACGAGTCCTTTAAACATCGTATGACAACTTAAGACATCTTAAGGCTCTGTATGCCAAATTAGCCACATGAAAAGCACGTTAATATAATTTAGAACGCCTTACAACTCCTAAGAACACCTTACATCACCGTACGAAACCTTAAAACTCCATAATAAACCTATTGCATTCGTACGAGTCGTTTGATCATCGTACGACAACTTAGGACATCTTATGTATCTTTATGCCACATTAGCAACTCGAAAAGAACGTTAGTAAAATGCAAGACGCCTTACAACTCCTAAGGACACCTTACATCACCGTACGAAACCTTAAAACTCCATAATAAACCTATTGCATTCGTACGAGTCGTTTGATCATCGTACGACAACTTAGGACATCTTACGTATCTTTATGCCACATTAGCAACTCGAAAAGAACGTTAGTAAAATGCAAGACGCCTTACAACTCCTAAGGACACCTTACATTGCCGTACGAAACCTTAAAACTCCATAATAAACTTAATGAAGTCGTACGAGTCCTTTAAACATCGTACGACAACTTAAGACATCTTAAGGCTCTGTATGCCAAATTAGCCACATGAAAAGCACGTTAGTATAATTTAGAACGCCTTACAACTCCTAAGAACACCTTACATCACCGTACGAAACCTTAAAACTCCATAATAAACCTATTGCATTCGTACTAGTCGTTTGATCATCGTACGACAACTTAGGACATCTTACGTCTCTTTATGCCACATTAGCAACTCGAAAAGAACGTTAGTAAAATGCAAGACGCCTTACAACTCCTAAGGACACCTTACATCACCGTACGAAACCTTAAAACTCCATAATAAACCCAATGAATCCATACGAGTCTTTTAAACATCGTACGACAACTTAAGACATCTTAAGGCTCTGTATGCCAAATTAGCCACAAGAAAAGCACGTTAGTATAATTTAGAACGCCTTACATCACCATTCGAAACCTTAAAACTCCATAATAAACCTAATGAAGTCGTACGAGTCCTTTAAACATCGTACGACAACTTAAGACATCTTAAGGCTCTGTATGCCAAATTAGCAATATGAAAAGCACGTTAGAATAATTTCGAACGCCTTACAACTCCTAAGAACACCTTACATCACCGTACGAAACCTTAAAACTACATAATAAACCTATTGTATTCGTACGAGTCGTTTGATCATCGTACGACAACTTAGGACATCTTACGACTCTTTATGCCACATTAGCAACTAGAAAAGAACGTTAGTAAAATGCAAGACGCCGTACAACTCCTAAGGACACCTTACATTGCCGTACGAAACCTTAAAACTCCATAATAAACCTAATGAAGTCGTACGAGTCCTTTAAACATCGTACGACAACTTAAGACATCTTAAGGCTCTGTATGCCAAATTAGCAATATGAAAAGCACGTTAGAATAATTTCGAACGCCTTACAACTCCTAAGAACACCTTACATCACCGTACGAAACCTTAAAACTCCATAATAAACCTATTGCATTCGTACTAGTCGTTTGATCATCGTACGACAACTTAGGACATCTTACGTCTCTTTATGCCACATTAGCAACTCGAAAAGAACGTTAGTAAAATGCAAGACGCCTTACAACTCCTAAGGACACCTTACATCACCGTACGAAACCTTAAAACTCCATAATAAACCCAATGAATCCATACGAGTCTTTTAAACATCGTACGACAACTTAAGACATCTTAAGGCTCTGTATGCCAAATTAGCCACAAGAAAAGCACGTTAGTATAATTTAGAACGCCTTACATCACCATTCGAAACCTTAAAACTCCATAATAAACCTAATGAAGTCGTACGAGTCCTTTAAACATCGTACGACAACTTAAGACATCTTAAGGCTCTGTATGCCAAATTAGCAATATGAAAAGCACGTTAGAATAATTTCGAACGCCTTACAACTCCTAAGAACACCTTACATCACCGTACGAAACCTTAAAACTACATAATAAACCTATTGTATTCGTACGAGTCGTTTGATCATCGTACGACAACTTAGGACATCTTACGACTCTTTATGCCACATTAGCAACTAGAAAAGAACGTTAGTAAAATGCAAGACGCCGTACAACTCCTAAGGACACCTTACATTGCCGTACGAAACCTTAAAACTCCATAATAAACCTAATGAAGTCGTACGAGTCCTTTAAACATCGTACGACAACTTAAGACATCTTAAGGCTCTGTATGCCAAATTAGCAATATGAAAAGCACGTTAGAATAATTTCGAACGCCTTACAACTCCTAAGAACACCTTACATCACCGTACGAAACCTTAAAACTCCATAATAAACCTATTGCATTCGTACTAGTCGTTTGATCATCGTACGACAACTTAGGACATCTTACGTCTCTTTATGCCACATTAGCAACTCGAAAAGAACGTTAGTAAAATGCAAGACGCCTTACAACTCCTAAGGACACCTTACATCACCGTACGAAACCTTAAAACTCCATAATAAACCCAATGAATCCATACGAGTCTTTTAAACATCGTACGACAACTTAAGACATCTTAAGGCTCTGTATGCCAAATTAGCCACAAGAAAAGCACGTTAGTATAATTTAGAACGCCTTACATCACCATTCGAAACCTTAAAACTCCATAATAAACCTAATGAAGTCGTACGAGTCCTTTAAACATCGTACGACAACTTAAGACATCTTAAGGCTCTGTATGCCAAATTAGCAACATGAAAAGCACGTTAGTATAATTTAGGACGCCTTACAATTCATAAGAACACCTTACATCACCGTACAAAACCTTAAAACTCCATAATAAACCCAATGAATCCGTACGAGTCCTTTAAACATCGTATGACAACTTAAGACATCTTAAGGCTCTGTATGCCAAATTAGCCACATGAAAAGCACGTTAATATAATTTAGAACGCCTTACAACTCCTAAGAACACCTTACATCACCGTACGAAACCTTAAAACTCCATAATAAACCTATTGCATTCGTACGAGTCGTTTGATCATCGTACGACAACTTAGGACATCTTACGTATCTTTATGCCACATTAGCAACTCGAAAAGAACGTTAGTAAAATGCAAGACGCCTTACAACTCCTAAGGACACCTTACATCACCGTACGAAACCTTAAAACTCCATAATAAACCTATTGCATTCGTACGAGTCGTTTGATCATCGTACGACAACTTAGGACATCTTACGTATCTTTATGCCACATTAGCAACTCGAAAAGAACGTTAGTAAAATGCAAGACGCCTTACAACTCCTAAGGACACCTTACATTGCCGTACGAAACCTTAAAACTCCATAATAAACTTAATGAAGTCGTACGAGTCCTTTAAACATCGTACGACAACTTAAGACATCTTAAGGCTCTGTATGCCAAATTAGCCACATGAAAAGCACGTTAGTATAATTTAGAACGCCTTACAACTCCTAAGAACACCTTACATCACCGTACGAAACCTTAAAACTCCATAATAAACCTATTGCATTCGTACTAGTCGTTTGATCATCGTACGACAACTTAGGACATCTTACGTCTCTTTATGCCACATTAGCAACTCGAAAAGAACGTTAGTAAAATGCAAGACGCCTTACAACTCCTAAGGACACCTTACATCACCGTACGAAACCTTAAAACTCCATAATAAACCCAATGAATCCATACGAGTCTTTTAAACATCGTACGACAACTTAAGACATCTTAAGGCTCTGTATGCCAAATTAGCCACAAGAAAAGCACGTTAGTATAATTTAGAACGCCTTACATCACCATTCGAAACCTTAAAACTCCATAATAAACCTAATGAAGTCGTACGAGTCCTTTAAACATCGTACGACAACTTAAGACATCTTAAGGCTCTGTATGCCAAATTAGCAATATGAAAAGCACGTTAGAATAATTTCGAACGCCTTACAACTCCTAAGAACACCTTACATCACCGTACGAAACCTTAAAACTACATAATAAACCTATTGTATTCGTACGAGTCGTTTGATCATCGTACGACAACTTAGGACATCTTACGACTCTTTATGCCACATTAGCAACTAGAAAAGAACGTTAGTAAAATGCAAGACGCCGTACAACTCCTAAGGACACCTTACATTGCCGTACGAAACCTTAAAACTCCATAATAAACCTAATGAAGTCGTACGAGTCCTTTAAACATCGTACGACAACTTAAGACATCTTAAGGCTCTGTATGCCAAATTAGCAATATGAAAAGCACGTTAGAATAATTTCGAACGCCTTACAACTCCTAAGAACACCTTACATCACCGTACGAAACCTTAAAACTCCATAATAAACCTATTGTATTCGTACGAGTCGTTTGATCATCGTACGACAACTTAGGACATCTTACGACTCTTTATGCCACATTAGCAACTCGAAAAGAACGTTAGTAAAATGCAAGACGCCTTACAACTCCTAAGGACACCTTACATTGCCGTACGAAACCTTAAAACTCCATAATAAACCTAATGAAGTCGTACGAGTCCTTTAAACATCGTACGACAACTTAAGACATCTTAAGGCTCTGTATGCCAAATTAGCAACATGAAAAGCACGTTAGTATAATTTAGGACGCCTTACAATTCATAAGAACACCTTACATCACCGTATAGAACCTTAAAACTCCATAATAAACCCAATGAATCCGTACGAGTCCTTTAAACATCGTACGACAACTTAAGACATTTTAAGGCTCTGTATGCCAAATTAGCAATATGAAAAGCACGTTAGAATAATTTCGAACGCCTTACAAATCCTAAGAACACCTTACATCACCGTACGAAACCTTAAAACTCCATAATAAACCTATTGTATTCATACGAGTCGTTTGATCATCGTACGACAACATAGGACATCTTACGACTCTTTATGCCACATTAGCAACTCGAAAAGAACGTTAGTAAAATGCAAGACGCCTTACAACTCCTAAGGACACCTTACATTGCCGTACGAAACCTTAAAACTCCATAATAAACCTAATGAAGTCGTACGAGTCCTTTAAACATCGTACGAAACTTAAGACATCTTAAGGCTCTGTATGCCAAATTAGCAACATGAAAAGCACGTTAGTATAATTTAGGAGGCCTTACAATTCATAAGAACACCTTACATCACCGTACGAAACCTTAAAACTCCATAATAAACCCAATGAATCCGTACGAGTCCTTTAAACATCGTATGACAACTTAAGACATCTTAAGGCTCTGTATGCCAAATTAGCCACATGAAAAGCACGTTAATATAATTTAGAACGCCTTACAACTCCTAAGAACACCTTACATCACCGTACGAAAACTTAAAACTCCATAATAAACCTATTGCATTCGTACGAGTCGTTTGATCATCGTACGACAACTTAGGACATCTTACGTATCTTTATGCCACATTAGCAACTCGAAAAGAACGTTAGTAAAATGCAAGACGCCTTACAACTCCTAAGGACACCTTACATTGCCGTACGAAACCTTAAAACTTCATAATAAACTTAATGAAGTCGTACGAGTCCTTTAAACATCGTACGACAACTTAAGACATCTTAAGGCTCTGTATGCCAAATTAGCCACATGAAAAGCACGTTAGTATAATTTAGAACGCCTTACAACTCCTAAGAACACCTTACATCACCGTACGAAACCTTAAAACTCCATAATAATCCTATTGCATTCGTACGAGTCGTTTGATCATCGTACGACAACTTAGGACATCTTACGTCTCTTTATGCCACATTAGCAACTTAAAAAGAACGTTAGTAAAATGCAAGACGCCTTACAACTCCTAAGGACACCTTACATCACCGTACGAAACCTTAAAACTCCATAATAAACCCAATGAATCCATACGAGTCTTTTAAACATCGTACGACAACTTAAGACATCTTAAGGCTCTGTATGCCAAATTAGCCACAAGAAAAGCACGTTAGTATAATTTAGAACGCCTTACAACTCCTAAGAACACCTTACATCACCATTCGAAACCTTAAAACTCCATAATAAACCTAATGAAGTCGTACGAGTCCTTTAAACATCGTACGACAACTTAAGACATCTTAAGGCTCTGTATGCGAAATTAGCAATATGAAAAGCACGTTAGAATAATTTCGAACGCCTTACAACTCCTAAGAACACCTTACATCACCGTACGAAACCTTAAAACTCCATAAAAAACCTATTGTATTCGTACGAGTCGTTTGATCATCGTACGACAACTTAGGACATCTTACGACTCTTTATGCCACATTAGCAACTCGAAAAGAACGTTAGTAAAATGCAAGACGCCTTACAACTCCTAAGGACACCTTACATTGCCGTAAGAAACCTTAAAACTCCATAATAAACCTAATGAAGTCGTACGAGTCCTTTAAACATCGTACGACAACTTAAGACATCTTAAGGCTCTGTATGCCAAATTAGCAACATGAAAAGCACGTTAGTATAATTTAGGACGCCTTACAATTCATAAGAACACCTTACATCACCGTATAGAACCTTAAAACTCCATAATAAACCCAATGAATCCGTACGAGTCCTTTAAACATCGTACGACAACTTAAGACATTTTAAGGCTCTGTATGCCAAATTAGCAATATGAAAAGCACGTTAGAATAATTTCGAACGCCTTACAACTCCTAAGAACACCTTACATCACCGTACGAAACCTTAAAACTCCATAATAAACCTATTGTATTCATACGAGTCGTTTGATCATCGTACGACAACTTAGGACATCTTACGACTCTTTATGCCACATTAGCAACTCGAAAAGAACGTTAGTAAAATGCAAGACGCCTTACAACTCCTAAGGACACCTTACATTCCCGTACGAAACCTTAAAACTCCATAATAAACCTAATGAAGTCGTACGAGTCCTTTAAACATCGTACGACAACTTAAGACATCTTAAGGCTCTGTATGCCAAATTAGCAACATGAAAAGCACGTTAGTATAATTTAGGAGGCCTTACAATTCATAAGAACACCTTACATCACCGTACGAAACCTTAAAACTCCATAATAAACCCAATGAATCCGTACGAGTCCTTTAAACATCGTATGACAACTTAAGACATCTTAAGGCTCTGTATGCCAAATTAGCCACATGAAAAGCACGTTAATATAATTTAGAACGCCTTACAACTCCTAAGAACACCTTACATCACCGTACGAAAACTTAAAACTCCATAATAAACCTATTGCATTCGTACGAGTCGTTTGATCATCGTACGACAACTTAGGACATCTTACGTATCTTTATGCCACATTAGCAACTCGAAAAGAACGTTAGTAAAATGCAAGACGCCTTACAACTCCTAAGGACACCTTACATTGCCGTACGAAACCTTAAAACTCCATAATAAACTTAATGAAGTCGTACGAGTCCTTTAAACATCGTACGACAACTTAAGACATCTTAAGGCTCTGTATGCCAAATTAGCCACATGAAAAGCACGTTAGTATAATTTAGAACGCCTTACAACTCCTAAGAACACCTTACATCACCGTACGAAACCTTAAAACTCCATAATAATCCTATTGCATTCGTACGAGTCGTTTGATCATCGTACGACAACTTAGGACATCTTACGTCTCTTTATGCCACATTAGCAACTTAAAAAGAACGTTAGTAAAATGCAAGACGCCTTACAACTCCTAAGGACACCTTACATCACCGTACGAAACCTTAAAACTCCATAATAAACCCAATGAATCCATACGAGTCTTTTAAACATCGTACGACAACTTAAGACATCTTAAGGCTCTGTATGCCAAATTAGCCACAAGAAAAGCACGTTAGTATAATTTAGAACGCCTTACAACTCCTAAGAACACCTTACATCACCATTCGAAACCTTAAAACTCCATAATAAACCTAATGAAGTCGTACGAGTCCTTTAAACATCGTACGACAACTTAAGACATCTTAAGGCTCTGTATGCGAAATTAGCAATATGAAAAGCACGTTAGAATAATTTCGAACGCCTTACAACTCCTAAGAACACCTTACATCACCGTACGAAACCTTAAAACTCCATAAAAAACCTATTGTATTCGTACGAGTCGTTTGATCATCGTACGACAACTTAGGACATCTTACGACTCTTTATGCCACATTAGCAACTCGAAAAGAACGTTAGTAAAATGCAAGACGCCTTACAACTCCTAAGGACACCTTACATTGCCGTACGAAACCTTAAAACTCCATAATAAACCTAATGAAGTCGTACGAGTCCTTTAAACATCGTACGACAACTTAAGACATCTTAAGGCTCTGTATGCCAAATTAGCAACATGAAAAGCACGTTAGTATAATTTAGGACGCCTTACAATTCATAAGAACACCTTACATCACCGTATAGAACCTTAAAACTCCATAATAAACCCAATGAATCCGTACGAGTCCTTTAAACATCGTACGACAACTTAAGACATTTTAAGGCTCTGTATGCCAAATTAGCAATATGAAAAGCACGTTAGAATAATTTCGAACGCCTTACAAATCCTAAGAACACCTTACATCACCGTACGAAACCTTAAAACTCCATAATAAACCTATTGTATTCATACGAGTCGTTTGATCATCGTACGACAACATAGGACATCTTACGACTCTTTATGCCACATTAGCAACTCGAAAAGAACGTTAGTAAAATGCAAGACGCCTTACAACTCCTAAGGACACCTTACATTGCCGTACGAAACCTTAAAACTCCATAATAAACCTAATGAAGTCGTACGAGTCCTTTAAACATCGTACGACAACTTAAGACATCTTAAGGCTCTGTATGCCAAATTAGCAACATGAAAAGCACGTTAGTATAATTTAGGAGGCCTTACAATTCATAAGAACACCTTACATCACCGTACGAAACCTTAAAACTCCATAATAAACCCAATGAATCCGTACGAGTCCTTTAAACATCGTATGACAACTTAAGACATCTTAAGGCTCTGTATGCCAAATTAGCCATATGAAAAGCACGTTAATATAATTTAGAACGCCTTACAACTCCTAAGAACACCTTACATCACCGTACGAAAACTTAAAACTCCATAATAAACCTATTGCATTCGTACGAGTCGTTTGATCATCGTACGACAACTTAGGACATCTTACGTATCTTTATGCCACATTAGCAACTCGAAAAGAACGTTAGTAAAATGCAAGACGCCTTACAACTCCTAAGGACACCTTACATTGCCGTACGAAACCTTAAAACTCCATAATAAACTTAATGAAGTCGTACGAGTCCTTTAAACATCGTACGACAACTTAAGACATCTTAAGGCTCTGTATGCCAAATTAGCCACATGAAAAGCACGTTAGTATAATTTAGAACGCCTTACAACTCCTAAGAACACCTTACATCACCGTACGAAACCTTAAAACTCCATAATAATCCTATTGCATTCGTACGAGTCGTTTGATCATCGTACGACAACTTAGGACATCTTACGTCTCTTTATGCCACATTAGCAACTTAAAAAGAACGTTAGTAAAATGCAAGACGCCTTACAACTCCTAAGGACACCTTACATCACCGTACGAAACCTTAAAACTCCATAATAAACCCAATGAATCCATACGAGTCTTTTAAACATCGTACGACAACTTAAGACATCTTAAGGCTCTGTATGCCAAATTAGCCACAAGAAAAGCACGTTAGTATAATTTAGAACGCCTTACAACTCCTAAGAACACCTTACATCACCATTCGAAACCTTAAAACTCCATAATAAACCTAATGAAGTCGTACGAGTCCTTTAAACATCGTACGACAACTTAAGACATCTTAAGGCTCTGTATGCCAAATTAGCAATATGAAAAGCACGTTAGAATAATTTCGAACGCCTTACAACTCCTAAGAACACCTTACATCACCGTACGAAACCTTAAAACTCCATAATAAACCTATTGTATTCGTACGAGTCGTTTGATCATCGTACGACAACTTAAGACATCTTAAGGCTCTGTATGCCAAATTAGCCACAAGAAAAGAACGTTAGTATAATTTAGAACGGCTTACAACTCCTAAGAACACCTTACATCACCATTCGAAACCTTAAAACTCCATAATAAACCTAATGAAGTCGTACGAGTCCTTTAAACATCGTACGACAACTTAAGACATCTTAAGGCTCTGTATGCCAAATTAGCAACATGAAAAGCACGTTAGTATAATTTAGGACGCCTTACAATTCATAAGAACGCCTTACATCACCGTACAAAACCTTAAAACTCCATAATAAACCCAATGAATCCGTACGAGTCCTTTAAACATCGTATGCAACTTAAGACATCTTAAGGCTCTGTATGCCAAATTAGCCACATGAAAAGCACGTTAATATAATTTAGAACGCCTTACAACTCCTAAGAACACCTTACATCACCGTACGAAACCTTAAAACTCCATAATAAACCTATTGCATTCGTACGAGTCGTTTGATCATCGTACGACAACTTAGGACATCTTACGTATCTTTATGCCACATTAGCAACTCGAAAAGAACGTTAGTAAAATGCAAGACGCCTTACAACTCCTAAGGACACCTTACATTGCCGTACGAAACCTTAAAACTCCATAATAAACTTAATGAAGTCGTACGAGTCCTTTAAACATCGTACGACAACTTAAGACATCTTAAGGCTCTGTATGCCAAATTAGCCACATGAAAAGCACGTTAGTATAATTTAGAACGCCTTACAACTCCTAAGAACACCTTACATCACCGTACGAAACCTTAAAACTCCATAATAAACCTATTGCATTCGTACTAGTCGTTTGATCATCGTACGACAACTTAGGACATCTTACGTCTCTTTATGCCACATTAGCAACTCGAAAAGAACGTTAGTAAAATGCAAGACGCCTTACAACTCCTAAGGACACCTTACATCACCGTACGAAACCTTAAAACTCCATAATAAACCCAATGAATCCATACGAGTCTTTTAAACATCGTACGACAACTTAAGACATCTTAAGGCTCTGTATGCCAAATTAGCCACAAGAAAAGCACGTTAGTATAATTTAGAACGCCTTACATCACCATTCGAATCCTTAAAACTCCATAATAAACCTAATGAAGTCGTACGAGTCCTTTAAACATCGTACGACAACTTAAGACATCTTAAGGCTCTGTATGCCAAATTAGCAATATGAAAAGCACGTTAGAATAATTTCGAACGCCTTACAACTCCTAAGAACACCTTACATCACCGTACGAAACCTTAAAACTACATAATAAACCTATTGTATTCGTACGAGTCGTTTGATCATCGTACGACAACTTAGGACATCTTACGACTCTTTATGCCACATTAGCAACTAGAAAAGAACGTTAGTAAAATGCAAGACGCCGTACAACTCCTAAGGACACCTTACATTGCCGTACGAAACCTTAAAACTCCATAATAAACCTAATGAAGTCGTACGAGTCCTTTAAACATCGTACGACAACTTAAGACATCTTAAGGCTCTGTATGCCAAATTAGCAATATGAAAAGCACGTTAGAATAATTTCGAACGCCTTACAACTCCTAAGAACACCTTACATCACCGTACGAAACCTTAAAACTCCATAATAAACCTATTGTATTCGTACGAGTCGTTTGATCATCGTACGACAACTTAGGACATCTTACGACTCTTTATGCCACATTAGCAACTCGAAAAGAACGTTAGTAAAATGCAAGACGCCTTACAACTCCTAAGGACACCTTACATTGCCGTACGAAACCTTAAAACTCCATAATAAACCTAATGAAGTCGTACGAGTCCTTTAAACATCGTACGACAACTTAAGACATCTTAAGGCTCTGTATGCCAAATTAGCAACATGAAAAGCACGTTAGTATAATTTAGGACGGCTTACAATTCATAAGAACACCTTACATCACCGTATAGAACCTTAAAACTCCATAATAAACCCAATGAATCCGTACGAGTCCTTTAAACATCGTACGACAACTTTAGACATTTTAAGGCTCTGTATGCCAAATTAGCAATATGAAAAGCACGTTAGAATAATTTCGAACGCCTTACAACTCCTAAGAACACCTTACATCACCGTACGAAACCTTAAAACTCCATAATAAACCTATTGTATTCATACGAGTCGTTTGATCATCGTACGACAACTTAGGACATCTTACGACTCTTTATGCCACATTAGCAACTCGAAAAGAACGTTAGTAAAATGCAAGACGCCTTACAACTCCTAAGGACACCTTACATTGCCGTACGAAACCTTAAAACTCCATAATAAACCTAATGAAGTCGTACGAGTCCTTTAAACATCGTACGACAACTTAAGACATCTTAAGGCTCTGTATGCCAAATTAGCAACATGAAAAGCACGTTAGTATAATTTAGGAGGCCTTACAATTCATAAGAACACCTTACATCACCGTACGAAACCTTAAAACTCCATAATAAACCCAATGAATCCGTACGAGTCCTTTAAACATCGTATGACAACTTAAGACATCTTAAGGCTCTGTATGCCAAATTAGCCACATGAAAAGCACGTTAATATAATTTAGAACGCCTTACAACTCTTAAGAACACCTTACATCACCGTACGAAAACTTAAAACTCCATAATAAACCTATTGCATTCGTACGAGTCGTTTGATCATCGTACGACAACTTAGGACATCTTACGTATCTTTATGCCACATTAGCAACTCGAAAAGAACGTTAGTAAAATGCAAGACGCCTTACAACTCCTAAGGACACCTTACATTGCCGTACGAAACCTTAAAACTCCATAATAAACTTAATGAAGTCGTACGAGTCCTTTAAACATCGTACGACAACTTAAGACATCTTAAGGCTCTGTATGCCAAATTAGCCACATGAAAAGCACGTTAGTATAATTTAGAACGCCTTACAACTCCTAAGAACACCTTACATCACCGTACGAAACCTTAAAACTCCATAATAATCCTATTGCATTCGTACGAGTCGTTTGATCATCGTACGACAACTTAGGACATCTTACGTCTCTTTATGCCACATTAGCAACTTAAAAAGAACGTTAGTAAAATGCAAGACGCCTTACAACTCCTAAGGACACCTTACATCACCGTACGAAACCTTAAAACTCCATAATAAACCCAATGAATACATACGAGTCTTTTAAACATCGTACGACAACTTAAGACATCTTAAGGCTCTGTATGCCAAATTAGCCACAAGAAAAGCACGTTAGTATAATTTAGAACGCCTTACAACTCCTAAGAACACCTTACATCACCATTCGAAACCTTAAAACTCCATAATAAACCTAATGAAGTCGTACGAGTCCTTTAAACATCGTACGACAACTTAAGACATCTTAAGGCTCTGTATGCCAAATTAGCAATATGAAAACCACGTTAGAATAATTTCAAACGCCTTACAACTCCTAAGAACACCTTACATCACCGTACGAAACCTTAAAACTCCATAATAAACCTATTGTATTCGTACGAGTCGTTTGATCATCGTACGACAACTTAAGACATCTTAAGGCTCTGTATGCCAAATTAGCCACAAGAAAAGAACGTTAGTATAATTTAGAACGCCTTACAACTCCTAAGAACACCTTACATCACCATTCGAAACCTTAAAACTCCATAATAAACCTAATGAATTCGTACGAGTCCTTTAAACATCGTACGACAACTTAAGACATCTTAAGGCTCTGTATGCCAAATTAGCAACATGAAAAGCACGTTAGTATAATTTAGGACGCCTTACAATTCATAAGAACACCTTACATCACCGTACAAAACCTTAAAACTCCATAATAAACCCAATGAATCCGTACGAGTCCTTTAAACATCGTATGACAACTTAAGACATCTTAAGGCTCTGTATGCCAAATTAGCCACATGAAAAGCACGTTAATATAATTTAGAACGCCTTACAACTCCTAAGAACACCTTACATCACCGTACGAAACCTTAAAACTCCATAATAAACCTATTGCATTCGTACGAGTCGTTTGATCATCGTACGACAACTTAGGACATCTTACGTATCTCTATGCCACATTAGCAACTCGAAAAGAACGTTAGTAAAATGCAAGACGCCTTACAACTCCTAAGGACACCTTACATTGCCGTACGAAACCTTAAAACTCCATAATAAACTTAATGAAGTCGTACGAGTCCTTTAAACATCGTACGACAACTTAAGACATCTTAAGGCTCTGTATGCCAAATTAGCCACATGAAAAGCACGTTAGTATAATTTAGAACGCCTTACAACTCCTAAGAACACCTTACATCACCGTACGAAACCTTAAAACTCCATAATAAACCTATTGCATTCGTACTAGTCGTTTGATCATCGTACGACAACTTAGGACATCTTACGTCTCTTTATGCCACATTAGCAACTCGAAAAGAACGTTAGTAAAATGCAAGACGCCTTACAACTCCTAAGGACACCTTACATCACCGTACGAAACCTTAAAACTCCATAATAAACCCAATGAATCCATACGAGTCTTTTAAACATCGTACGACAACTTAAGACATCTTAAGGCTCTGTATGCCAAATTAGCCACAAGAAAAGCACGTTAGTATAATTTAGAACGCCTTACAACTCCTAAGAACACCTTACATCACCATTCGAAACCTTAAAACTCCATAATAAACCTAATGAAGTCGTACGAGTCCTTTAAACATCGTACGACAACTTAAGACATCTTAAGGCTCTGTATGCCAAATTAGCAATATGAAAAGCACGTTAGAATAATTTCGAACGCCTTACAACTCCTAAGAACACCTTACATCACCGTACGAAACCTTAAAACTACATAATAAACCTATTGTATTCGTACGAGTCGTTTGATCATCGTACGACAACTTAGGACATCTTACGACTCTTTATGCCACATTAGCAACTCGAAAAGAACGTTAGTAAAATGCAAGACGCCGTACAACTCCTAAGGACACCTTACATTGCCGTACGAAACCTTAAAACTCCATAATAAACCTAATGAAGTCGTACGAGTCCGTTAAACATCGTACGACAACTTAACACATCTTAAGGCTCTGTATGCCAAATTAGCAACATGAAAAGCACGTTAGTATAATTTAGGACGCCTTACAATTCATAAGAACACCTTACATCACCGTATAGAACCTTAAAACTCCATAATAAACCCAATGAATCCGTACGAGTCGTTTAAACATCGTATGACAACTTAAGACATCTTAAGGCTCTGTATGCCAAATTAGCCACATGAAAAGCACGTTAATATAATTTAGAACGCCTTACAACTCCTAAGAACACCTTACATCACCGTACGAAACCTTAAAACTCCATAATAAACCTATTGCATTCGTACGAGTCGTTTGATCATCGTACGACAACTTAGGACATCTTACGTATCTTTATGCCACATTAGCAACTCGAAAAGAACGTTAGTAAAATGCAAGACGCCTTACAACACCTAAGGACACCTTACATTGCCGTACGAAACCTTAAAACTCCATAATAAACTTAATGAAGTCGTACGAGTCCTTTAAACATCGTACGACAACTTAAGACATCTTAAGGCTCTTTATGCCAAATTAGCCACATGAAAAGCACGTTAGTATAATTTAGAACGCCTTACAACTCCTAAGAACACCTTACATCACCGTACGAAACCTTAAAACTCCATAATAAACCTATTGCATTCGTACGAGTCGTTTGATCATCGTACGACAACTTAGGACATCTTACGTCTCTTTATGCCACATTAGCAACTCGAAAAGAACGTTAGTAAAATGCAAGATGCCTTACAACTCCTAAGGACACCTTACATCACCGTACGAAACCTTAAAACTCCATAATAAACCCAATGAATCCATACGAGTCTTTTAAACATTGTACGACAACTTAAGACATCTTAAGGCTCTGTATGCCAAATTAGCCACAAGAAAAGCACGTTAGTATAATTTAGAACGCCTTACAACTCCTAAGAACACCTTACATCACCATTCGAAACCTTAAAACTCCATAATAAACCTAATGAAGTCGTACGAGTCCTTTAAACATCGTACGACAACTTAAGACATCTTAAGGCTCTGTATGCCAAATTAGCAATATGAAAAGCACGTTAGAATAATTTCGAACGCCTTACAACTCCTAAGAACACCTTACATCACCGTACGAAACCTTAAAACTCTATAACAAACCTATTGTATTCGTACGAGTCGTTTGATCATCGTACGACAACTTAGGACATCTTACGACTCTTTATGCCACATTAGCAACTCGAAAAGAACGTTAGTAAAATGCAAGACGCCTTACAACTCCTAAGGACACCTTACATTGCCGTACGAAACCTTAAAACTCCATAATAAACATAATGAAGTCGTACGAGTCCTTTAAACATCGTACGACAACTTAAGACATCTTAAGGCTCTGTATGCCAAATTAGCAACATGAAAAGCACGTTAGTATAATTTAGGACGCCTTACAATTCATAAGAACACCTTACATCACCGTATAGAACCTTAAAACTCCATAATAAACCCAATGAATCCGTACGAGTCCTTTAAACATCGTACGACAACTTAAGACATTTTAAGGCTCTGTATGCCAAATTAGCAATATGAAAAGCACGTTAGAATAATTTCGAACGCCTTACAACTCCTAAGAACACCTTACATCACCGTACGAAACCTTAAAACTCTATAAAAATCCTATTGTATTCATACGAGTCGTTTGATCATCGTACGACAACTTAGGACATCTTACGACTCTTTATGCCACATTAGCAACTCGAAAAGAACGTTAGTAAAATGCAAGACGCCTTACAACTCCTAAGGACACCTTACATTGCCGTACGAAACCTTAAAACTCCATAATAAACCTAATGAAGTCGTACGAGTCCTTTAAACATCGTACGACAACTTAAGACATCTTAAGGCTCTGTTTGCCAAATTAGCAACATAAAAAGCACGTTAGTATAATTTAGGAGGCCTTACAATTCATAAGAACACCTTACATCACCGTACAGAACCTTAAAACTCCATAATAAACCCAATGAATCCGTACGAGTCCTTTAAACATCGTATGACAACTTAAGACATCTTAAGGCTCTGTATGCCAAATTAGCCACATGAAAAGCACGTTAGTATAATTTAGAACGCCTTACAACTCCTAAGAACACCTTACATCACCGTACGAAACCTTAAAACTCCATAATAAACCTATTGCATTCGTACGAGTCGTTTGATCATCGTACGACAACTTAGGACATCTTACGTCTCTTTATGCCACATTAGCAACTCGAAAAGAACGTTAGTAAAATGCAAGATGCCTTACAACTCCTAAGGACACCTTACATCACCGTACGAAACCTTAAAACTCCATAATAAACCCAATGAATCCATACGAGTCTTTTAAACATTGTACGACAACTTAAGACATCTTAAGGCTCTGTATGCCAAATTAGCCACAAGAAAAGCACGTTAGTATAATTTAGAACGCCTTACAACTCCTAAGAACACCTTACATCACCATTCGAAACCTTAAAACTCCATAATAAACCTAATGAAGTCGTACGAGTCCTTTAAACATCGTACGACAACTTAAGACATCTTAAGGCTCTGTATGCCAAATTAGCAATATGAAAAGCACGTTAGAATAATTTCGAACGCCTTACAACTCCTAAGAACACCTTACATCACCGTACGAAACCTTAAAACTCTATAACAAACCTATTGTATTTGTACGAGTCGTTTGATCATCGTACGACAACTTAGGACATCTTACGACTCTTTATGCCACATTAGCAACTCGAAAAGAACGTTAGTAAAATGCAAGACGCCTTACAACTCCTAAGGACACCTTACATTGCCGTACGAAACCTTAAAACTCCATAATAAACCTAATGAAGTCGTACGAGTCCTTTAAACATCGTACGACAACTTAAGACATCTTAAGGCTCTGTATGCCAAATTAGCAACATGAAAAGCACGTTAGTATAATTTAGGAGGCCTTACAATTCATAAGAACACCTTACATCACCGTACAGAACCTTAAAACTCCATAATAAACCCAATGAATCCGTACGAGTCTTTTAAACATCGTACGACAACTTAAGACATCTTAAGGCTCTGTATGCCAAATTAGCCACAAGAAAAGCACGTTAGTATAATTTAGAACGCCTTACAACTCCTAAGAACACCTTACATCACCATTCGAAACCTTAAAACTCCATAATAAACCTAATGAAGTCGTACGAGTCCTTTAAACATCGTACGACAACTTAAGACATCTTAAGGCTCTGTATGCCAAATTAGCAATATGAAAAGCACGTTAGAATAATTTCGAACGCCTTACAACTCCTAAGAACACCTTACATCACCGTACGAAACCTTAAAACTCCATAATAAACCTATTGTATTCGTACGAGTCGTTTGATCATCGTACGACAACTTAAGACATCTTAAGGCTCTGTATGCCAAATTAGCCACAAGAAAAGAACGTTAGTATAATTTAGAACGCCTTACAACTCCTAAGAACACCTTACATCACCATTCGAAACCTTAAAACTCCATAATAAACCTAATGAAGTCGTACGAGTCCTTTAAACATCGTACGACAACTTAAGACATCTTAAGGCTCTGTATGCCAAATTAGCAACATGAAAAGCACGTTAGTATAATTTAGGACGCCTTACAATTCATAAGAACACCTTACATCACCGTACAAAACCTTAAAACTCCATAATAAACCCAATGAATCCGTACGAGTCCTTTAAACATCGTATGACAACTTAAGACATCTTAAGGCTCTGTATGCCAAATTAGCCACATGAAAAGCACGTTAATATAATTTAGAACGCCTTACAACTCCTAAGAACACCTTACATCACCGTACGAAACCTTAAAACTCTATAACAAACCTATTGTATTCGTACGAGTCGTTTGATCATCGTACGACAACTTAGGACATCTTACGACTCTTTATGCCACATTAGCAACTCGAAAAGAACGTTAGTAAAATGCAAGACGCCTTACAACTCCTAAGGACACCTTACATTGCCGTACGAAACCTTAAAACTCCATAATAAACCTAATGAAGTCGTACGAGTCCTTTAAACATCGTACGACAACTTAAGACATCTTAAGGCTCTGTATGCCAAATTAGCAATATGAAAAGCACGTTAGTATAATTTAGGACGCCTTACAATTCATAAGAACACCTTACATCACCGTATAGAACCTTAAAACTCCATAATAAACCCAATGAATCCGTACGAGTCCTTTAAACATCGTACGATAACTTAAGACATTTTAAGGCTCTGTATGCCAAATTAGCAATATGAAAAGCACGTTAGAATAATTTCGAACGCCTTACAACTCCTAAGAACACCTTACATCACCGTACGAAACCTTAAAACTCTATAATAATCCTATTGTATTCATACGAGTCGTTTGATCATCGTACGACAACTTAGGACATCTTACGACTCTTTATGCCACATTAGCAACTCGAAAAGAACGTTAGTAAAATGCAAGACGCCTTACAACTCCTAAGGACACCTTACATTGCCGTACGAAACCTTAAAACTCCATAATAAACCTAATGAAGTCGTACGAGTCCTTTAAACATCGTACGACAACTTAAGACATCTTAAGGCTCTGTATGCCAAATTAGCAACATGAAAAGCACGTTAGTATAATTTAGGAGGCCTTACAATTCATAAGAACACCTTACATCACCGTACAGAACCTTAAAACTCCATAATAAACCCAATGAATCCGTACGAGTCTTTTAAACATCGTACGACAACTTAAGACATCTTAAGGCTCTGTATGCCAAATTAGCCACAAAAAAAGCACGTTAGTATAATTTAGAACGCCTTACAACTCCTAAGAACACCTTACATCACCATTCGAAACCTTAAAACTCCATAATAAACCTAATGAAGTCGTACGAGTCCTTTAAACATCGTACGACAACTTAAGACATCTTAAGGCTCTGTATGCCAAATTAGCAATATGAAAAGCACGTTAGAATAATTTCGAACGCCTTACAACTCCTAAGAACACCTTACATCACCGTACGAAACCTTAAAACTCCATAATAAACCTATTGTATTCGTACGAGTCGTTTGATCATCGTACGACAACTTAAGACATCTTAAGGCTCTGTATGCCAAATTAGCCACAAGAAAAGAACGTTAGTATAATTTAGAACGCCTTACAACTCCTAAGAACACCTTACATCACCATTCGAAACCTTAAAACTCCATAATAAACCTAATGAAGTCGTACGAGTCCTTTAAACATCGTACGACAACTTAAGACATCTTAAGGCTCTGTATGCCAAATTAGCAACATGAAAAGCACGTTAGTATAATTTAGGACGCATTACAATTCATAAGAACACCTTACATCACCGTACAAAACCTTAAAACTCCATAATAAACCCAATGAATCCGTACGAGTCCTTTAAACATCGTATGACAACTTAAGACATCTTAAGGCTCTGTATGCCAAATTAGCCACATGAAAAGCACGTTAATATAATTTAGAACGCCTTACAACTCCTAAGAACACCTTACATCACCGTACGAAACCTTAAAACTCCATAATAAACCTATTGCATTCGTACGAGTCGTTTGATCATCGTACGACAACTTAGGACATCTTACGTATCTTTATGCCACATTAGCAACTCGAAAAGAACGTTAGTAAAATGCAAGACGCCTTACAACTCCTAAGGACACCTTACATTGCCGTACGAAACCTTAAAACTCCATAATAAACTTAATGAAGTCGTACGAGTCCTTTAAACATCGTACGACAACTTAAGACATCTTAAGGCTCTGTATGCCAAATTAGCCACATGAAAAGCACGTTAGTATAATTTAGAACGCCTTACAACTCCTAAGAACACCTTACATCACCGTACGAAACCTTAAAACTCCATAATAAACCTATTGCATTCGTACTAGTCGTTTGATCATCGTACGACAACTTAGGACATCTTACGTCTCTATATGCCACATTAGCAACTCGAAAAGAACGTTAGTAAAATGCAAGACGCCTTACAACTCCTAAGGACACCTTACATCACCGTACGAAACCTTAAAACTCCATAATAAACCCAATGAATCCATACGAGTCTTTTAAACATCGTACGACAACTTAAGACATCTTAAGGCTCTGTATGCCAAATTAGCCACAAGAAAAGCACGTTAGTATAATTTAGAACGCCTTACAACTCCTAAGAACACCTTACATCACCATTCGAAACCTTAAAACTCCATAATAAACCTAATGAAGTCGTACGAGTCCTTTAAACATCGTACGACAACTTAAGACATCTTAAGGCTCTGTATGCCAAATTAGCAATATGAAAAGCACGTTAGAATAATTTCGAACGCCTTACAACTCCTAAGAACACCTTACATCACCGTACGAAACCTTAAAACTCTATAACAAACCTATTGTATTCGTACGAGTCGTTTGATCATCGTACGACAACTTAGGACATCTTACGACTCTTTATGCCACATTAGCAACTCGAAAAGAACGTTAGTAAAATGCAAGACGCCTTACAACTCCTAAGGACACCTTACATTGCCGTACGAAACCTTAAAACTCCATAATAAACCTAATGAAGTCGTACGAGTCCTTTAAACATCGTACGACAACTTAAGACATCTTAAGGCTCTGTATGCCAAATTAGCAACATGAAAAGCACGTTAGTATAATTTAGGACGCCTTACAATTCATAAGAACACCATACATCACCGTATAGAACCTTAAAACTCCATAATAAACCCAATGAATCCGTACGAGTCCTTTAAACATCGTACGACAACTTAAGACATTTTAAGGCTCTGTATGCCAAATTAGCAATATGAAAAGCACGTTAGAATAATTTCGAACGCCTTACAACTCCTAAGAACACCTTACATCACCGTACGAAACCTTAAAACTCTATAATAATCCTATTGTATTCATACGAGTCGTTTGATCATCGTACGACAACTTAGGACATCTTACGACTCTTTATGCCACATTAGCAACTCGAAAAGAACGTTAGTAAAATGCAAGACGCCTTACAACTCCTAAGGACACCTTACATTGCCGTACGAAACCTTAAAACTCCATAATAAACCTAATGAAGTCGTACGAGTCCTTTAAACATCGTACGACAACTTAAGACATCTTAAGGCTCTGTATGCCAAATTAGCAACATGAAAAGCACGTTAGTATAATTTAGGACGCCTTACAATTCATAAGAACACCTTACATCACCGTATAGAACCTTAAAACTCCATAATAAACCCAATGAATCCGTACGAGTCCTTTAAACATCGTACGACAACTTAAGACATTTTAAGGCTCTGTATGCCAAATTAGCAATATGAAAAGCACGTTAGAATAATTTCGAACGCCTTACAACTCCTAAGAACACCTTACATCACCGTACGAAACCTTAAAACTCTATAATAATCCTATTGTATTCATACGAGTCGTTTGATCATCGTACGACAACTTAGGACATCTTACGACTCTTTATGCCACATTAGCAACTCGAAAAGAACGTTAGTAAAATGCAAGACGCCTTACAACTCCTAAGGACACCTTACATTGCCGTACGAAACCTTAAAACTCCATAATAAACCTAATGAAGTCGTACGAGTCCTTTAAACATCGTACGACAACTTAAGACATCTTAAGGCTCTGTATGCCAAATTAGCAACATGAAAAGCACGTTAGTATAATTTAGGAGGCCTTACAATTCATAAGAACACCTTACATCACCGTACAGAACCTTAAAACTCCATAATAAACCCAATGAATCCGTACGAGTCCTTTAAACATCGTACGACAACTTAAGACATTTTAAGGCTCTGTATGCCAAATTAGCAATATGAAAAGCACGTTAGAATAATTTCGAACGCCTTACAACTCCTAAGAACACCTTACATCACCGTACGAAACCTTAAAACTCTATAATAATCCTATTGTATTCATACGAGTCGTTTGATCATCGTACGACAACTTAGGACATCTTACGACTCTTTATGGCACATTAGCAACTCGAAAAGAACGTTAGTAAAATGCAAGACGCCTTACAACTCCTAAGGACACCTTACATTGCCGTACGAAACCTTAAAACTCCATAATAAACCTAATGAAGTCGTACGAGTCCTTTAAACAACGTACGACAACTTAAGACATCTTAAGGCTCTGTATGCCAAATTAGCAACATGAAAAGCACGTTAGTATAATTTAGGAGGCCTTACAATTCATAAGAACACCTTACATCACCGTACAGAACCTTAAAACTCCATAATAAACCCAATGAATCCGTACGAGTCCTTTAAACATCGTATGACAACTTAAGACATCTTAAGGCTCTGTATGCCAAATTAGCCACATGAAAAGCACGTTAGTATAATTTAGAACGCCTTACAACTCCTAAGAACACCTTACATCACCGTACGAAACCTTAAAACTCCATAATAAACCTATTGCATTCGTACGAGTCGTTTGATCATCGTACGACAACTTAGGACATCTTACGTCTCTTTATGCCACATTAGCAACTCGAAAAGAACGTTAGTAAAATGCAAGATGCCTTACAACTCCTAAGGACACCTTACATCACCGTACGAAACCTTAAAACTCCATAATAAACCCAATGAATCCATACGAGTCTTTTAAACATTGTACGACAACTTAAGACATCTTAAGGCTCTGTATGCCAAATTAGCCACAAGAAAAGCACGTTAGTATAATTTAGAACGCCTTACAACTCCTAAGAACACCTTACATCACCATTCGAAACCTTAAAACTCCATAATAAACCTAATTAAGTCGTACGAGTCCTTTAAACATCGTACGACAACTTAAGACATCTTAAGGCTCTGTATGCCAAATTAGCAATATGAAAAGCACGTTAGAATAATTTCGAACGCCTTACAACTCCTAAGAACACCTTACATCACCGTACGAAACCTTAAAACTCTATAACAAACCTATTGTATTCGTACGAGTCGTTTGATCATCGTACGACAACTTAGGACATCTTACGACTCTTTATGCCACATTAGCAACTCGAAAAGAACGTTAGTAAAATGCAAGACGCCTTACAACTCCTAAGGACACCTTACATTGCCGTACGAAACCTTAAAACTCCATAATAAACCTAATGAAGTCGTACGAGTCCTTTAAACATCGTACGACAACTTAAGACATCTTAAGGCTCTGTATGCCAAATTAGCAACATGAAAAGCACGTTAGTATAATTTAGGACGCCTTACAATTCATAAGAACACCTTACATCACCGTATAGAACCTTAAAACTCCATAATAAACCCAATGAATCCGTACGAGTCCTTTAAACATCGTACGACAACTTAAGACATTTTAAGGCTCTGTATGCCAAATTAGCAATATGAAAAGCACGTTAGAATAATTTCGAACGCCTTACAACTCCTAAGAACACCTTACATCACCGTACGAAACCTTAAAACTCTATAATAATCCTATTGTATTCATACGAGTCGTTTGATCATCGTACGACAACTTAGGACATCTTACGACTCTTTATGCCACATTAGCAACTCGAAAAGAACGTTAGTAAAATGCAAGACGCCTTACAACTCCTAAGGACACCTTACATTGCCGTACGAAACCTTAAAACTCCATAATAAACCTAATGAAGTCGTACGAGTCCTTTAAACATCGTACGACAACTTAAGACATCTTAAGGCTCTGTATGCCAAATTAGCAACATGAAAAGCACGTTAGTATAATTTAGGAGGCCTTACAATTCATAAGAACACCTTACATCACCGTACAGAACCTTAAAACTCCATAATAAACCCAATGAATCCGTACGAGTCCTTTAAACATCGTATGACAACTTAAGACATCTTAAGGCTCTGTATGCCAAATTAGCCACATGAAAAGCACGTTAGTATAATTTAGAACGCCTTACAACTCCTAAGAACACCTTACATCACCGTACGAAACCTTAAAACTCCATAATAAACCTATTGCATTCGTACGAGTCGTTTGATCATCGTACGACAACTTAGGACATCTTACGTCTCTTTATGCCACATTAGCAACTCGAAAAGAACGTTAGTAAAATGCAAGATGCCTTACAACTCCTAAGGACACCTTACATCACCGTACGAAACCTTAAAACTCCATAATAAACCCAATGAATCCATACGAGTCTTTTAAACATTGTACGACAACTTAAGACATCTTAAGGCTCTGTATGCCAAATTAGCCACAAGAAAAGCACGTTAGTATAATTTAGAACGCCTTACAACTCCTAAGAACACCTTACATTACCATTCGAAACCTTAAAACTCCATAATAAACCTAATTAAGTCGTACGAGTCCTTTAAACATCGTACGACAACTTAAGACATCTTAAGGCTCTGTATGCCAAATTAGCAATATGAAAAGCACGTTAGAATAATTTCGAACGCCTTACAACTCCTAAGAACACCTTACATCACCGTACGAAACCTTAAAACTCTATAACAAACCTATTGTATTCGTACGAGTCGTTTGATCATCGTACGACAACTTAGGACATCTTACGACTCTTTATGCCACATTAGCAACTCGAAAAGAACGTTAGTAAAATGCAAGACGCCTTACAACTCCTAAGGACACCTTACATTGCCGTACGAAACCTTAAAACTCCATAATAAACCTAATGAAGTCGTACGAGTCCTTTAAACATCGTACGACAACTTAAGACATCTTAAGGCTCTGTATGCCAAATTAGCAACATGAAAAGCACGTTAGTATAATTTAGGACGCCTTACAATTCATAAGAACACCTTACATCACCGTATAGAACCTTAAAACTTCATAATAAACCCAATGAATCCGTACGAGTCCTTTAAACATCGTACGACAACTTAAGACATTTTAAGGCTCTGTATGCCAAATTAGCAATATGAAAAGCACGTTAGAATAATTTCGAACGCCTTACAACTCCTAAGAACACCTTACATCACCGTACGAAACCTTAAAACTCTATAATAATCCTATTGTATTCATACGAGTCGTTTGATCATCGTACGACAACTTAGGACATCTTACGACTCTTTATGCCACATTAGCAACTCGAAAAGAACGTTAGTAAAATGCAAGACGCCTTACAACTCCTAAGGACACCTTACATTGCCGTACGAAACCTTAAAACTCCATAATAAACCTAATGAAGTCGTACGAGTCCTTTAAACATCGTACGACAACTTAAGACATCTTAAGGCTCTGTATGCCAAATTAGCAACATGAAAAGCACGTTAGTATAATTTAGGAGGCCTTACAATTCATAAGAACACCTTACATCACCGTACAGAACCTTAAAACTCCATAATAAACCCAATGAATCCGTACGAGTCTTTTAAACATCGTACGACAACTTAAGACATCTTAAGGCTCTGTATGCCAAATTAGCCACAAGAAAAGCACGTTAGTATAATTTAGAACGCCTTACAACTCCTAAGAACACCTTACATCACCATTCGAAACCTTAAAACTCCATAATAAACCTAATGAAGTCGTACGAGTCCTTTAAACATCGTACGACAACTTAAGACATCTTAAGGCTCTGTATGCCAAATTAGCAATATGAAAAGCACGTTAGAATAATTTCGAACGCCTTACAACTCCTAAGAACACCTTACATCACCGTACGAAACCTTAAAACTCCATAATAAACCTATTGTATTCGTACGAGTCGTTTGATCATCGTACGACAACTTAAGACATCTTAAGGCTCTGTATGCCAAATTAGCCACAAGAAAAGAACGTTAGTATAATTTAGAACGCCTTACAACTCCTAAGAACACCTTACATCACCATTCGAAACCTTAAAACTCCATAATAAACCTAATGAAGTCGTACGAGTCCTTTAAACATCGTACGACAACTTAAGACATCTTAAGGCTCTGTATGCATAAATTAGCAACATGAAAAGCACGTTAGTATAATTTAGGACGCCTTACAATTCATAAGAACACCTTACATCACCGTACAAAACCTTAAAACTCCATAATAAACCCAATGAATCCGTACGAGTCCTTTAAACATCGTATGACAACTTAAGACATCTTAAGGCTCTGTATGCCAAATTAGCCACATGAAAAGCACGTTAATATAATTTAGAACGCCTTACAACTCCTAAGAACACCTTACATCACCGTACGAAACCTTAAAACTCCATAATAAACCTATTGCATTCGTACGAGTCGTTTGATCATCGTACGACAACTTAGGACATCTTACGTATCTTTATGCCACATTAGCAACTCGAAAAGAACGTTAGTAAAATGCAAGACGCCTTACAACTCCTAAGGACACCTTACATTGCCGTACGAAACCTTAAAACTCCATAATAAACTTAATGAAGTCGTACAAGTCCTTTAAACATCGTACGACAACTTAAGACATCTTAAGGCTCTGTATGCCAAATTAGCCACATGAAAAGCACGTTAGTATAATTTAGAACGCCTTACAACTCCTAAGAACACCTTACATCACCGTACGAAACCTTAAAACTCCATAATAAACCTATTGCATTCGTACTAGTCGTTTGATCATCGTACGACAACTTAGGACATCTTACGTCTCTTTATGCCACATTAGCAACTCGAAAAGAACGTTAGTAAAATGCAAGACGCCTTACAACTCCTAAGGACACCTTACATCACCGTACGAAACCTTAAAACTCCATAATAAACCCAATGAATCCATACGAGTCTTTTAAACATCGTACGACAACTTAAGACATCTTAAGGCTCTGTATGCCAAATTAGCCACAAGAAAAGCACGTTAGTATAATTTAGAACGCCTTACAACTCCTAAGAACACCTTACATCACCATTCGAAACCTTAAAACTCCATAATAAACCTAATGAAGTCGTACGAGTCCTTTAAACATCGTACGACAACTTAAGACATCTTAAGGCTCTGTATGCATAAATTAGCAACATGAAAAGCACGTTAGTATAATTTAGGACGCCTTACAATTCATAAGAACACCTTACATCACCGTACAAAACCTTAAAACTCCATAATAAACCCAATGAATCCGTACGAGTCCTTTAAACATCGTATGACAACTTAAGACATCTTAAGGCTCTGTATGCCAAATTAGCCACATGAAAAGCACGTTAATATAATTTAGAACGCCTTACAACTCCTAAGAACACCTTACATCACCGTACGAAACCTTAAAACTCCATAATAAACCTATTGCATTCGTACGAGTCGTTTGATCATCGTACGACAACTTAGGACATCTTACGTATCTTTATGCCACATTAGCAACTCGAAAAGAACGTTAGTAAAATGCAAGACGCCTTACAACTCCTAAGGACACCTTACATTGCCGTACGAAACCTTAAAACTCCATAATAAACTTAATGAAGTCGTACAAGTCCTTTAAACATCGTACGACAACTTAAGACATCTTAAGGCTCTGTATGCCAAATTAGCCACATGAAAAGCACGTTAGTATAATTTAGAACGCCTTACAACTCCTAAGAACACCTTACATCACCGTACGAAACCTTAAAACTCCATAATAAACCTATTGCATTCGTACTAGTCGTTTGATCATCGTACGACAACTTAGGACATCTTACGTCTCTTTATGCCACATTAGCAACTCGAAAAGAACGTTAGTAAAATGCAAGACGCCTTACAACTCCTAAGGACACCTTACATCACCGTACGAAACCTTAAAACTCCATAATAAACCCAATGAATCCATACGAGTCTTTTAAACATCGTACGACAACTTAAGACATCTTAAGGCTCTGTATGCCAAATTAGCCACAAGAAAAGCACGTTAGTATAATTTAGAACGCCTTACAACTCCTAAGAACACCTTACATCCCCATTCGAAACCTTAAAACTCCATAATAAACCTAATGAAGTCGTACGAGTCCTTTAAACATCGTACGACAACTTAAGACATCTTAAGGCTCTGTATGCCAAATTAGCAATATGAAAAGCACGTTAGAATAATTTCGAACGCCTTACAACTCCTAAGAACACCTTACATCACCGTACGAAACCTTAAAACTACATAATAAACCTATTGTATTCGTACGAGTCGTTTGATCATCATACGACAACTTAGGACATCTTACGACTCTTTATGCCACATTAGCAACTCGAAAAGAACGTTAGTAAAATGCAAGACGCCGTACAACTCCTAAGGACACCTTACATTGCCGTACGAAACCTTAAAACTCCATAATAAACCTAATGAAGTCGTACGAGTCCTTTAAACATCGTACGACAACTTAACACATCTTAAGGCTCTGTATGCCAAATTAGCAACATGAAAAGCACGTTAGTATAATTTAGGACGCCTTACAATTCATAAGAACACCTTACATCACCGTATAGAACCTTAAAACTCCATAATAAACCCAATGAATCCGTACGAGTCCTTTAAACATCGTATGACAACTTAAGACATCTTAAGGCTCTGTATGCCAAATTAGCCACATGAAAAGCACGTTAATATAATTTAGAACGCCTAACAACTCCTAAGAACACCTTACATCACCGTACGAAACCTTAAAACTCCATAATAAACCTATTGCATTCGTACGAGTCGTTTGATCATCGTACGACAACTTAGGACATCTTACGTATCTTTATGCCACATTAGCAACTCGAAAAGAACGTTAGTAAAATGCAAGACGCCTTACAACTCCTAAGGACACCTTACATTGCCGTACGAAACCTTAAAACTCCATAATAAACTTAATGAAGTCGTACGAGTCCTTTAAACATCGTACGACAACTTAAGACATCTTAAGGCTCTTTATGCCAAATTAGCCACATGAAAAGCACGTTAGTGTAATTTAGAACGCCTTACAACTCCTAAGAACACCTTACATCACCGTACGAAACCTTAAAACTCCATAATAAACCTATTGCATTCGTACGAGTCGTTTGATCATCGTACGACAACTTAGGACATCTTACGTCTCTTTATGCCACATTAGCAACTCGAAAAGAACGTTAGTAAAATGCAAGATGCCTTACAACTCCTAAGGACACCTTACATCACCGTACGACACCTTAAAACTCCATAATAAACCCAATGAATCCATACGAGTCTTTTAAACATTGTACGACAACTTAAGACATCTTAAGGCTCTATATGCCAAATTAGCCACAAGAAAAGCACGTTAGTATAATTTAGAACGCCTTACAACTCCTAAGAACACCTTACATCACCATTCGAAACCTTAAAACTCCATAATAAACCTAATGAAGTCGTACGAGTCCTTTAAACATCGTACGACAACTTAAGACATCTTAAGGCTCTGTATGCCAAATTAGCAATATGAAAAGCACGTTAGAATAATTTCGAACGCCTTACAACTCCTAAGAACACCTTACATCACCGTACGAAACCTTAAAACTACATAATAAACCTATTGTATTCGTACGAGTCGTTTGATCATCGTACGACAACTTAGGACATCTTACGACACTTTATGCCACATTAGCAACTCGAAAAGAACGTTAGTAAAATGCAAGACGCCTTACAACTCCTAAGGACACCTTACATTGCCGTACGAAACCTTAAAACTCCATAATAAACCTAATGAAGTCGTATGAGTCCTTTAAACATCGTACGACAACTTAAGACATCTTAAGGCTCTGTATGCCAAATTAGCAACATGAAAAGCACGTTAGTATAATTTAGGACGCCTTACAATTCATAAGAACACCTTACATCACCGTATAGAACCTTAAAACTCCATAATAAACCCAATGAATCCGTACGAGTCCTTTAAACATCGTACGACAACTTAAGACATTTTAAGGCTCTGTATGCCAAATTAGCAATATGAAAAGCACGTTAGAATAATTTCGAACGCCTTACAACTCCTAAGAACACTTTACATCACCGTACGAAACCTTAAAACTCTATAATAGTCCTATTGTATTCATACGAGTCGTTTGATCATCGTACGACAACTTAGGACATCTTACGACTCTTTATGCCACATTAGCAACTCGAAAAGAACGTTAGTAAAATGCAAGACGCCTTACAACTCCTAAGGACACCTTACATTGCCGTACGAAACCTTAAAACTCCATAATAAACCTAATGAAGTCGTACGAGTCCTTTAAACATCGTACGACAACTTAAGACATCTTAAGGCTCTGTATGCCAAATTAGCAACATGAAAAGCACGTTAGTATAATTTAGGAGGCCTTAGAATTCATAAGAACACCTTACATCACCGTACAGAACCTTAAAACTCCATAATAAACCCAATGAATCCGTACGAGTCCTTTAAACATCGTATGACAACTTAAGACATCTTAAGGTTCTGTATGCCAAATTAGCCACATGAAAAGCACGTTAGTATAATTTAGAACGCCTTACAACTCCTAAGAACACCTTACATCACCGTACGAAACCTTTAAACTCCATAATAAACCTATTGCATTCGTACGAGTCGTTTGATCATCGTACGACAACTTAGGACATCTTACGTCTCTTTATGCCACATTAGCAACTCGAAAAGAACGTTAGTAAAATGCAAGACGCCTTACAACTCCTAAGAACACCTTACATCACCGTACGAAACCTTAAAACTCCATAATAAACCTAATGAAGTCGTACGAGTCCTTTAAACATCGTACGACAACTTAAGACATCTTAAGGCTCTGTATGCCAAATTAGCAACATGAAAAGCACGTTAGTATAGTTTAGGACGCCTTACAACTCATAAGAACACCTTACATCACCGTACAAAACCTTAAAACTCCATAATTAACCCAATGAATCCATACGAGTCTTTTAAACATCGTACGACAACTTAAGACATCTTAAGGCTCTGTATGCCAAATTAGCCACATGAAAAGCACGTTAGTATAATTTAGAACGCCTTACAACTCCTAAGAACACCTTACATCACCATTCGAAACCTTAAAACTCCATAATAAACCTAATGAAGTCGTACGAGTCCTTTAAACATCGTACGAAAACTTAAGACATCTTAAGGCTCTGTATGCCAAATTAGCAACATGAAAAGCACGTTAGTATAATTTAGGACGCCTTACAATTCATAAAAACACCTTACATCACCGTACAAAACCTTAAAACTCCATAATAAACCCAATGAATCCGTACGAGTCCTTTAAACATCGTATGACAACTTAAGAAATCTTAAGGCTCTGTATGCCAAATTAGCCACATGAAAAGCACGTTAGTATAATTTAGAACGCCTTACAACTCCTAAGAACACCATACGTCACCGTACGAAACCTTTAAACTCCATAATAAACCTAATGAGTTCGTACGAGTCGTTTGATCATCGTACGACAACTTAGGACATCTTACGTATCTTTATGCCACATTAGCAACTCGAAAAGAACGTTAGTAAAATGCAAAACGCCTTACAACTCCTAAGGACACCTTACATTGCCGTACGAAACCTTAAAACTCCATAATAAACTTAATGATGTCGTACGAGTCCTTTAAACATCGTACGACAACTTAAGACATCTTAAGGCTCTGTATGCCAAATTAGCAACATGAAAAGCACGTTAGTATAGTTTAGGACGCCTTACAACTCATAAGAACACCTTACATCACCGTACAAAACCTTAAAACTCCATAATAAACCCAATGAATCCATACAAGTCTTTTAAACATCGTACGACAACTTAAGACATCTTAAGGCTCTGTATGCCAAATTAGCCACATGAAAAGCACGTTAGTATAATTTAGAACGCCTTACAACTCCTAAGAACACCTTACATCACCATTCGAAACCTTAAAACTCCATAACAAACCTAATGAAGTCGTACGAGTCCTTTAAACATCGTACGAAAACTTAAGACATCTTAAGGCTCTGTATGCCAAATTAGCAACATGAAAAGCACGTTAGTATAATTTAGGACGCCTTACAATTCATAAGAACACCTTACATCACCGTACAAAACCTTAAAACTCCATAATAAACCCAATGAATCCGTACGAGTCCTTTAAACATCGTATGACAACTTAAGACATCTTAAGGCTCTGTATGCCAAATTAGCCACATGAAAAGCACGTTAGTATAATTTAGAACGCCTTACAACTCCTAAGAACACCTTACGTCACCGTACGAAACCTTAAAACTCCATAATAAACCTATTGTATTCGTACCAGTCGTTTGATCATCGTACGACAACTTAGGACATCTTACGACTATTTATGCCACATTAGCAACTCGAAAAGAACGTTAGTATAATTTACGACGCCTTACAACTCATAAGAACACCTTACATCACCGTACAAAACCTTAAAACTCCATAATAAACCCAATGAATCCGTACGAGTCCTTTAAACATCGTATGACAACTTAAGACATCTTAAGGCTCTGTATGCCAAATTAGCCACATGAAAAGCACGTTAGTATAATTTAGAACGCCTTACAACTCCTAAGAACACCTTACGTCACCGTACGAAACCTTAAAACTCCATAATAAACCTAATGTGTTCGTACGAGTCGTTTGATCATCGTACGACAACTTAGGACATCTTACGACTCTTTATGCCACATTAGCAACTCGAAAAGAACGTTAGTAAAATGCAAGACGCCTTACAACTCCTAAGGACACCTTACATTGCCGTACGAAACCTTAAAACTCCAGAATAAACCTAATGAAGTCGTACGAGTCCTTTAAACATCGTACGACAACTTAAGACATCTTAAGGCTCTGTATGCCAAATTAGCAACATGAAAAGCACGTTAGTATAATTTAGGACGCCTTACAATTCATAAGAACACCTTACATCACCGTACAGAACCTTAAAACTCCATAATAAACCCAATGAATCCGTACGAGTCCTTTAAACATCGTATGACAACTTAAGACATCTTAAGGCTCTGTATGCCAAATTAGCCACATGAAAAGCACGTTAGTATAATTTAGAACGCCTTACAACTCCTAAGAACACCTTACGTCACCGTACGAAACCTTAAAACTCCATAATAAACCTATTGCATTCATACGAGTCATTTGATCATCGTACGACAACTTAGGACATCTTACGACTCTTTATGCCACATTAGCAACTCGAAAAGAACGTTAGTAAAATGCAAGACGCCTTACAACTCCTAAGGACACCTTACATTGCCGTACGAAACCTTAAAACTCCAGAATAAACCTAATGAAGTCGTACGAGTCCTTTAAACATCGTACGACAACTTAAGACATCTTAAGGCTCTGTATGCCAAATTAGCAACATGAAAAGCACGTTATTATAATTTAGGACGCCTTACAATTCATAAGAACACCTTACATCACCGTACAGAACCTTAAAACTCCATAATAAACCCAATGAATCCGTACGAGTCCTTTAAGAATCGTACGACAACTTAAGACATCTTAAGGCTCTGTATGCCAAATTAGCAATATGAAAAGCACGTTAGAATAATTTCGAACGCCTTACAACTCCTAAGAACACCTTACATCACCGTACGAAACCTTAAAACTCCATAATAAACCTATTGTATTCGTACGAGTCGTTTGATCATCGTACGACAACTTAGGACATCTTACGACTCTTTATGCCACATTAGCAACTCGAAAAGAACGTTAGTATAATTTACGACGCCTTACAACTCATAAGAACACCTTACATCACCGTACAAAACCTTAAAACTCCATAATAAACCCAATGAATCCGTACGAGTCCTTTAAACATCGTATGACAACTTAAGACATCTTAAGGCTCTGTATGCCAAATTAGCCACATGAAAAGCACGTTAGTATAATTTAGAACGCCTTACAACTCCTAAGAACACCTTACGTCACCGTACGAAACCTTAAAACTCCATAATAAACCTAATGTGTTCGTACGAGTCGTTTGATCATCGTACGACAACTTAGGACATCTTACGACTCTTTATGCCACATTAGCAACTCGAAAAGAACGTTAGTAAAATGCAAGACGCCTTACAACTCCTAAGGACACCTTACATTGCCGTACGAAACCTTAAAACTCCATAATAAACCTATTGCATTCATACGAGTCATTTGATCATCGTACGACAACTTAGGACATCTTACGTCTCTTTATGCCACATTAGCAACTCGAAAAGAACGTTAGTAAAATGCAAGACGCCTTACAACTCCTAAGGACACCTTACATTGCCGTACGAAACCTTAAAACTCCAGAATAAACCTAATGAAGTCGTACGAGTCCTTTAAACATCGTACGACAATTTAAGACATCTTAAGGCTCTGTATGCCAAATTAGCAACATGAAAAGCACGTTAGTATAATTTAGGACGCCTTACAATTCATAAGAACACCTTACATCACCGTACAGAACCTTAAAACTCCATAATAAACCCAATGAATCCGTACGAGTCCTTTAAACATCGTATGACAACTTAAGACATCTTAAGGCTCTGTATGCCAAATTAGCCACATGAAAAGCACGTTAGTATAATTTAGAACGCCTTACAACTCCTAAGAACACCTTACATCACCGTACGAAACCTTAAAACTCCATAATAAACCTATTGCATTCATACGAGTCATTTGATCATCGTACGACAACTTAGGACATCTTACGTCTCTTTATGCCACATTAGCAACTCGAAAAGAACGTTAGTAAAATGCAAGACGCCTTACAACTCCTAAGGACACCTTACATTGCCGTACGAAACCTTAAAACTCCATAATAAACCTAATGAAGTCGTTCGACTCCTTTAAACATCGTACGACAACTTAAGACATCTTAAGGCTCTGTATGCCAAATTAGCAACATGAAAAGCACGTTAGTATAATTTAGGACGCCTTACAACTCATAAGAACACCTTACATCACCGTACAAAACCTTAAAACTCCATAATAAACCCAATGAATCCATACGAGTCTTTTAAACATCGTACGACAACTTAAGACATCTTAAGGCTCTGTATGCCAAATTAGCCACATGAAAAGCACGTTAGTATAATTTAGAACGCCTTTCAACTCCTAAGAACACCTTACATCACCATTCAAAACCTTAAAACTCCATAATAAACCTAATGAAGTCGTACGAGTCCTTTAAACATCGTACGACAACTTAAGACATCTTAAGGCTCTGTATGCCAAATTAGCAACATGAAAAGCACGTTAGTATAATTTAGGAGGCCTTAGAATTCATAAGAACACCTTACATCACCGTACAGAACCTTAAAACTCCATAATAAACCCAATGAATCCGTACGAGTCCTTTAAACATCGTATGACAACTTAAGACATCTTAAGGCTCTGTATGCCAAATTAGCCACATGAAAAGCACGTTAGTATAATTTAGAACGCCTTACAACTCCTAAGAACACCTTACATCACCGTACGAAACCTTTAAACTCCATAATAAACCTATTGCATTCGTACGAGTCGTTTGATCATCGTACGACAACTTAGGACATCTTACGTCTCTTTATGCCACATTAGCAACTCGAAAAGAACGTTAGTAAAATGCAAGACGCCTTACAACTCCTAAGAACACCTTACATCACCGTACGAAACCTTAAAACTCCATAATAAACCTAATGAAGTCGTACGAGTCCTTTAAACATCGTACGACAACTTAAGACATCTTAAGGCTCTGTATGCCAAATTAGCAACATGAAAAGCACGTTAGTATAGTTTAGGACGCCTTACAACTCATAAGAACACCTTACATCACCGTACAAAACCTTAAAACTCCATAATTAACCCAATGAATCCATACGAGTCTTTTAAACATCGTACGACAACTTAAGACATCTTAAGGCTCTGTATGCCAAATTAGCCACATGAAAAGCACGTTAGTATAATTTAGAACGCCTTACAACTCCTAAGAACACCTTACATCACCATTCGAAACCTTAAAACTCCATAATAAACCTAATGAAGTCGTACGAGTCCTTTAAACATCGTACGAAAACTTAAGACATCTTAAGGCTCTGTATGCCAAATTAGCAACATGAAAAGCACGTTAGTATAATTTAGGACGCCTTACAATTCATAAGAACACCTTACATCACCGTACAAAACCTTAAAACTCCATAATAAACCCAATGAATCCGTACGAGTCCTTTAAACATCGTATGACAACTTAAGAAATCTTAAGGCTCTGTATGCCAAATTAGCCACATGAAAAGCACGTTAGTATAATTTAGAACGCCTTACAACTCCTAAGAACACCTTACGTCACCGTACGAAACCTTTAAACTCCATAATAAACCTAATGTGTTCGTACGAGTCGTTTGATCATCGTACGACAACTTAGGACATCTTACGTATCTTTATGCCACATTAGCAACTCGAAAAGAACGTTAGTAAAATGCAAAACGCCTTACAACTCCTAAGGACACCTTACATTGCCGTACGAAACCTTAAAACTCCATAATAAACTTAATGATGTCGTACGAGTCCTTTAAACATCGTACGACAACTTAAGACATCTTAAGGCTCTGTATGCCAAATTAGCAACATGAAAAGCACGTTAGTATAGTTTAGGACGCCTTACAACTCATAAGAACACCTTACATCACCGTACAAAACCTTAAAACTCCATAATAAACCCAATGAATCCATACGAGTCTTTTAAACATTGTACGACAACTTAAGACATCTTAAGGCTCTGTATGCCAAATTAGCCACATGAAAAGCACGTTAGTATAATTTAGAACGCCTTACAACTCCTAAGAACACCTTACATCACCATTCGAAACCTTAAAACTCCATAATAAACCTAATGAAGTCGTACGAGTCCTTTAAACATCGTACGAAAACTTAAGACATCTTAAGGCTCTGTATGCCAAATTAGCAACATGAAAAGCACGTTAGTATAATTTAGGACGCCTTACAATTCATAAGAACACCTTACATCACCGTACAAAACCTTAAAACTCCATAATAAACCCAATGAATCCGTACGAGTCCTTTAAACATCGTATGACAACTTAAGACATCTTAAGACTCTGTATGCCAAATTAGCCACATGAAAAGCACGTTAGTATAATTTAGAACGCCTTACAACTCCTAAGAACACCTTACGTCACCGTACGAAACCTTAAAACTCCATAATAAACCTATTGTATTCGTACCAGTCGTTTGATCATCGTACGACAACTTAGGACATCTTACGACTCTTTATGCCACATTAGCAACTCGAAAAGAACGTTAGTATAATTTACGACGCCTTACAACTCATAAGAACACCTTACATCACCGTACAAAACCTTAAAACTCCATAATAAACCCAATGAATCCGTACGAGTCCTTTAAACATCGTATGACAACTTAAGACATCTTAAGGCTCTGTATGCCAAATTAGCCACATGAAAAGCACGTTAGTATAATTTAGAACGCCTTACAACTCCTAAGAACACCTTACGTCACCGTACGAAACCTTAAAACTCCATAATAAACCTAATGTGTTCGTACGAGTCGTTTGATCATCGTACGACAACTTAGGACATCTTACGACTCTTTATGCCACATTAGCAACTCGAAAAGAACGTTAGTAAAATGCAAGACGCCTTACAACTCCTAAGGACACCTTACATTGCCGTACGAAACCTTAAAACTCCAGAATAAACCTAATGAAGTCGTACGAGTCCTTTAAACATCGTACGACAACTTAAGACATCTTAAGGCTCTGTATGCCAAATTAGCAACATGAAAAGCACGTTAGTATAATTTAGGACGCCTTACAATTCATAAGAACACCTTACATCACCGTACAGAACCTTAAAACTCCATAATAAACCCAATGAATCCGTACGAGTCCTTTAAACATCGTATGACAACTTAAGACATCTTAAGGCTCTGTATGCCAAATTAGCCACATGAAAAGCACATTAGTATAATTTAGAACGCCTTACAACTCCTAAGAACACCTTACGTCACCGTACGAAACCTTAAAACTCCATAATAAACCTATTGCATTCATACGAGTCATTTGATCATCGTACGACAACTTAGGACATCTTACGACTCTTTATGCCACATTAGCAACTCGAAAAGAACGTTAGTAAAATGCAAGACGCCTTACAACTCCTAAGGACACCTTACATTGCCGTACGAAACCTTAAAACTCCAGAATAAACCTAATGAAGTCGTACGAGTCCTTTAAACATCGTACGGCAACTTAAGACATCTTAAGGCTCTGTATGCCAAATTAGCAACATGAAAAGCACGTTATTATAATTTAGGACGCCTTACAATTCATAAGAACACCTTACATCACCGTACAGAACCTTAAAACTCCATAATAAAACCAATGAATCCGTACGAGTCCTTTAAGAATCGTACGACAACTTAAGACATCTTAAGGCTCTGTATGCCAAATTAGCAATATGAAATGCACGTTAGAATAATTTCGAACGCCTTACAACTCCTAAGAACACCTTACATCACCGTACGAAACCTTAAAACTCCATAATAAACCTATTGTATTCGTACGAGTCGTTTGATCATCGTACGACAACTTAGGACATCTTACGACTCTTTATGCCACATTAGCAACTCGAAAAGAACGTTAGTATAATTTACGACGCCTTACAACTCATAAGAACACCTTACATCACCGTACAAAACCTTAAAACTCCATAATAAACCCAATGAATCCGTACGAGTCCTTTAAACATCGTATGACAACTTAAGACATCTTAAGGCTCTGTATGCCAAATTAGCCACATGAAAAGCACGTTAGTATAATTTAGAACGCCTTACAACTCCTAAGAACACCTTACGTCACCGTACGAAACCTTAAAACTCCATAATAAACCTAATGTGTTCGTACGAGTCGTTTGATCATCGTACGACAACTTAGGACATCTTACGACTCTTTATGCCACATTAGCAACTCGAAAAGAACGTTAGTAAAATGCAAGACGCCTTACAACTCCTAAGGACACCTTACATTGCCGTACGAAACCTTAAAACTCCATAATAAACCTATTGCATTCATACGAGTCATTTGATCATCGTACGACAACTTAGGACATCTTACGTCTCTTTATGCCACATTAGCAACTCGAAAAGAACGTTAGTAAAATGCAAGACGCCTTACAACTCCTAAGGACACCTTACATTGCCGTACGAAACCTTAAAACTCCAGAATAAACCTAATGAAGTCGTACGAGTCCTTTAAACATCGTACGACAATTTAAGACATCTTAAGGCTCTATATGCCAAATTAGCAACATGAAAAGCACGTTAGTATAATTTAGGACGCCTTACAATTCATAAGAACACCTTACATCACCGTACAGAACCTTAAAACTCCATAATAAACCCAATGAATCCGTACGAGTCCTTTAAACATCGTATGACAACTTAAGACATCTTAAGGCTCTGTATGCCAAATTAGCCACATGAAAAGCACGTTAGTATAATTTAGAACGCCTTACAACTCCTAAGAACACCTTACATCACCGTACGAAACCTTAAAACTCCATAATAAACCTATTGCATTCATACGAGTCATTTGATCATCGTACGACAACTTAGGACATCTTACGTCTCTTTATGCCACATTAGCAACTCGAAAAGAACGTTAGTAAAATGCAAGACGCCTTACAACTCCTAAGGACACCTTACATTGCCGTACGAAACCTTAAAACTCCATAATAAACCTAATGAAGTCGTACGAGTCCTTTAAACATCGTACGACAACTTAAGACATCTTAAGGCTCTGTATGCCAAATTAGCAACATGAAAAGCACGTTAGTATAATTTAGGACGCCTTACAACTCATAAGAAAACCATACATCACTGTACAAAACCTTAAAACTCCATAATAAACCCAATGAATCCATACGAGTCTTTTAAACATCGTACGACAACTTAAGACATCTTAAGGCTCTGTATGCCAAATTAGCCACAAGAAAAGCACGTTAGTATAATTTAGAACGCCTTACAACTCCTAAGAACACCTTACATCACCATTCGAAACCTTAAAACTCCATAATAAACCTAATGAAGTCGTACGAGTCCTTTAAACATCGTACGACAACTTAAGACATCTTAAGGCTCTGTATGCCAAATTAGCAACATGAAAAGCACGTTAGTATAATTTAGGACGCCTTACAATTCATAAGAACACCTTACATCACCGTACAAAACCTTAAAACTCCATAATAAACCCAATGAATCCGTATGAGTCCTTTAAACATCGTATGACAACTTAAGACATCTTAAGGCTCTGTATGCCAAATTAGCCACATGAAAAGCACGTTAGTATAATTTAGAACGCCTTACAACTCCTAAGAACACCTTACATCACCGTACGAAACCTTAAAACTCCATAATAAACCTAATGAAGTCGTACGAGTCCTTTAAACATCGTACGACAACTTAAGACATCTTAAGGCTCTGTATGCCAAATTAGCAACTTGAAAAGCACGTTAGTATAATTTAGGACGCCTTACAATTCATAAGAACACCTTACATCACCGTACAAAACCTTAAAACTCCATAATAAACCCAATGAATCCGTACGAGTCCTTTAAACATCGTATGACAACTTAAGACATCTTAAGGCTCTGTATGCCAAATTAGCCACATGAAAAGCACGTTAGTATAATTTAGAACGCCTTACAACTCCTAAGAACACCTTACATCACCGTACGAAACCTTAAAACTCCATAATAAACCTATTGCATTCATACGAGTCGTTTGATCATCGTACGACAACTTAGGACATCTTACGTCTCTTTATGCCACATTAGCAACTCGAAAAGAACGTTAGTAAAATGCAAGACGCCTTACAACTCCTAAGGACACCTTACATTGCCGTACGAAACCTTAAAACTCCAGAATAAACCTAATGAAGTCGTACGAGTCCTTTAAACATCGTACGACAATTTAAGACATCTTAAGGCTCTGTATGCCAAATTAGCAACATGAAAAGCACGTTAGTATAATTTAGGACGCCTTACAATTCATAAGAACACCTTACATCACCGTACAGAACCTTAAAACTCCATAATAAACCCAATGAATCCGTACGAGTCCTTTAAACATCGTATGACAACTTAAGACATCTTAAGGCTCTGTATGCCAAATTAGCCACATGAAAAGCACGTTAGTATAATTTAGAACGCCTTACAACTCCTAAGAACACCTTACATCACCGTACGAAACCTTAAAACTCCATAATAAACCTATTGCATTCATACGAGTCATTTGATCATCGTACGACAACTTAGGACATCTTACGTCTCTTTATGCCACATTAGCAACTCGAAAAGAACGTTAGTAAAATGCAAGACGCCTTACAACTCCTAAGGACACCTTACATTGCCGTACGAAACCTTAAAACTCCATAATAAACCTAATGAAGTCGTACGAGTCCTTTAAACATCGTACGACAACTTAAGACATCTTAAGGCTCTGTATGCCAAATTAGCAACATGAAAAGCACGTTAGTATAATTTAGGACGCCTTACAACTCATAAGAAAACCATACATCACCGTACAAAACCTTAAAACTCCATAATAAACCCAATGAATCCATACGAGTCTTTTAAACATCGTACGACAACTTAAGACATCTTAAGGCTCTCTATGCCAAATTAGGCCACAAGAAAAGCACGTTAGTATAATTTAGAACGCCTTACAACTCCTAAGAACACCTTACATCACCATTCGAAACCTTAAAACTCCATAATAAACCTAATGAAGTCGTACGAGTCCTTTAAACATCGTACGACAACTTAAGACATCTTAAGGCTCTGTATGCCAAATTAGCAACATGAAAAGCACGTTAGTATAATTTAGGACGCCTTACAATTCATAAGAACACCTTACATCACCGTACAAAACCTTAAAACTCCATAATAAACCCAATGAATCCGTATGAGTCCTTTAAACATCGTATGACAACTTAAGACATCTTAAGGCTCTGTATGCCAAATTAGCCACATGAAAAGCACGTTAGTATAATTTAGAACGCCTTACAACTCCTAAGAACACCTTACATCACCGTACGAAACCTTAAAACTCCATAATAAACCTAATGAAGTCGTACGAGTCCTTTAAACATCGTACGACAACTTAAGACATCTTAAGGCTCTGTATGCCAAATTAGCCACATGAAAAGCACGTTAGTATAATTTAGAACGCCTTACAACTCCTAAGAACACCTTACATCACCGTACGAAACCTTAAAACTCCATAATAAACCTATTGCATTCATACGAGTCGTTTGATCATCGTACGACAACTTAGGACATCTTACGTCTCTTTATGCCACATTAGCAACTCGAAAAGAACGTTAGTAAAATGCAAGACGCCTTACAACTCCTAAGGACACCTTACATTGCCGTACGAAACCTTAAAACTCCATAATAAACCTAATGAAGTCGTACGAGTCCTTTAAACATCGTACGACAACTTAAGACATCTTAAGGCTCTGTATGCCAAATTAGCAACATGAAAAGCACGTTAGTATAATTTAGGACGCCTTACAACTCATAAGAAAACCATACATCACCGTACAAAACCTTAAAACTCCATAATAAACCCAATGAATCCATACGAGTCTTTTAAACATCGTACGACAACTTAAGACATCTTAAGGCTCTCTATGCCAAATTAGGCCACAAGAAAAGCACGTTAGTATAATTTAGAACGCCTTACAACTCCTAAGAACACCTTACATCACCATTCGAAACCTTAAAACTCCATAATAAACCTAATGAAGTCGTACGAGTCCTTTAAACATCGTACGACAACTTAAGACATCTTAAGGCTCTGTATGCCAAATTAGCAACATGAAAAGCACGTTAGTATAATTTAGGACGCCTTACAATTCATAAGAACACCTTACATCACCGTACAAAACCTTAAAACTCCATAATAAACCCAATGAATCCGTATGAGTCCTTTAAACATCGTATGACAACTTAAGACATCTTAAGGCTCTGTATGCCAAATTAGCCACATGAAAAGCACGTTAGTATAATTTAGAACGCCTTACAACTCCTAAGAACACCTTACATCACCGTACGAAACCTTAAAACTCCATAATAAACCTAATGAAGTCGTACGAGTCCTTTAAACATCGTACGACAACTTAAGACATCTTAAGGCTCTGTATGCCAAATTAGCCACATGAAAAGCACGTTAGTATAATTTAGAACGCCTTACAACTCCTAAGAACACCTTACATCACCGTACGAAACCTTAAAACTCCATAATAAACCTATTGCATTCATACGAGTCGTTTGATCATCGTACGACAACTTAGGACATCTTACGTCTCTTTATGCCACATTAGCAACTCGAAAAGAACGTTAGTAAAATGCAAGACGCCTTACAACTCCTAAGGACACCTTACATTGCCGTACGAAACCTTAAAACTCCATAATAAACCTAATGAAGTCGTACGAGTCCTTTAAACATCGTACGACAACTTAAGACATCTTAAGGCTCTGTATGCCAAATTAGCAACATGAAAAGCACGTTAGTATAATTTAGGACGCCTTACAACTCATAAGAACACCTTACATCACCGTACAAAACCTTAAAACTCCATAATAAACCCAATGAATCCATACGAGTCTTTTAAACATCGTACGACAACTTAAGACATCTTAAGGCTCTCTATGCCAAATTAGGCCACAAGAAAAGCACGTTAGTATAATTTAGAACGCCTTACAACTCCTAAGAACACCTTACATCACCATTCGAAACCTTAAAACTCCATAATAAACCTAATGAAGTCGTACGAGTCCTTTAAACATCGTACGACAACTTAAGACATCTTAAGGCTCTGTATGCCAAATTAGCAACATGAAAAGCACGTTAGTATAATTTAGGACGCCTTACAATTCATAAGAACACCTTACATCACCGTACAAAACCTTAAAACTCCATAATAAACCCAATGAATCCGTATGAGTCCTTTAAACATCGTATGACAACTTAAGACATCTTAAGGCTCTGTATGCCAAATTAGCCACATGAAAAGCACGTTAGTATAATTTAGAACGCCTTACAACTCCTAAGAACACCTTACATCACCGTACGAAACCTTAAAACTCCATAATAAACCTAATGAAGTCGTACGAGTCCTTTAAACATCGTACGACAACTTAAGACATCTTAAGGCTCTGTATGCCAAATTAGCCACATGAAAAGCACGTTAGTATAATTTAGAACGCCTTACAACTCCTAAGAACACCTTACATCACCGTACGAAACCTTAAAACTCCATAATAAACCTATTGCATTCATACGAGTCGTTTGATCATCGTACGACAACTTAGGACATCTTACGTCTCTTTATGCCACATTAGCAACTCGAAAAGAACGTTAGTAAAATGCAAGACGCCTTACAACTCCTAAGGACACCTTACATTGCCGTACGAAACCTTAAAACTCCATAATAAACCTAATGAAGTCGTACGAGTCCTTTAAACATCGTACGACAACTTAAGACATCTTAAGGCTCTGTATGCCAAATTAGCAACATGAAAAGCACGTTAGTATAATTTAGGACGCCTTACAACTCATAAGAACACCTTACATCACCGTACAAAACCTTAAAACTCCATAATAAACCCAATGAATCCATACGAGTCTTTTAAACATCGTACGACAACTTAAGACATCTTAAGGCTCTGTATGCCAAGTTAGCCACAAGAAAAGCACGTTGGTATAATTTAGAACGCCTTACAACTCCTAAGAAGACCTTACATCACCATTCGAAACCTTAAAACTCCATAATAAACCTAATGAAGTCGTACGAGTCCTTTAAACATCGTACGACAACTTAAGACATCTTAAGGCTCTGTATGCCAAATTAGCAACATGAAAAGCACGTTAGTATAATTTAGGACGCCTTACAATTCATAAGAACAACTTACATCACCGTACAAAACCTTAAAACTCCATAATAATCACAATGAATCCGTACGAGTCCTTTAAACATCGTATGACAACTTAAGACATCTTAAGGCTCTGTATGCCAAATTAGCCACATGAAAAGCACGTTAGTATAATTTAGAACGCCTTACAACTCCTAAGAACACCTTACATCACCGTACGAAACCTTAAAACTCCATAATAAACCTATTCCATTCGTACGAGTCGTTTGATCATCGTACGACAACTTAGGACATCTTACGTCTCTTTATGCCACATTAGCAACTCGAAAAGAACGTTAGTAAAATGCAAGACGCCTTACAACTCCTAAGGACACCTTACATTGCCGTACGAAACCTTAAAACTCCAGAATAAACCTAATGAAGTCGTACGAGTCCTTTAAACATCGTACGACAATTTAAGACATCTTAAGGCTCTGTATGCCAAATTAGCAACATGAAAAGCACGTTAGTATAATTTAGGACGCCTTACAATTCATAAGAACACCTTACATCACCGTACAGAACCTTAAAACTCCATAATAAACCCAATGAATCCGTACGAGTCCTTTAAACATCGTATGACAACTTAAGACATCTTAAGGCTCTGTATGCCAAATTAGCCACATGAAAAGCACGTTAGTATAATTTAGAACGCCTTACAACTCCTAAGAACACCTTACATCACCGTACGAAACCTTAAAACTCCATAATAAACCTATTGCATTCATACGAGTCATTTGATCATCGTACGACAACTTAGGACATCTTACGTCTCTTTATGCCACATTAGCAACTCGAAAAGAACGTTAGTAAAATGCAAGACGCCTTACAACTCCTAAGGACACCTTACATTGCCGTACGAAACCTTAAAACTCCATAATAAACCTAATGAAGTCGTACGAGTCCTTTAAACATCGTACGACAACTTAAGACATCTTAAGGCTCTGTATGCCAAATTAGCAACATGAAAAGCACGTTAGTATAATTTAGGACGCCTTACAACTCATAAGAAAACCATACATCACCGTACAAAACCTTAAAACTCCATAATAAACCCAATGAATCCATACGAGTCTTTTAAACATCGTACGACAACTTAAGACATCTTAAGGCTCTCTATGCCAAATTAGGCCACAAGAAAAGCACGTTAGTATAATTTAGAACGCCTTACAACTCCTAAGAACACCTTACATCACCATTCGAAACCTTAAAACTCCATAATAAACCTAATGAAGTCGTACGAGTCGTTTAAACATCGTACGACAACTTAAGACATCTTAAGGCTCTGTATGCCAAATTAGCAACATGAAAAGCACGTTAGTATAATTTAGGACGCCTTACAATTCATAAGAACACCTTACATCACCGTACAAAACCTTAAAACTCCATAATAAACCCAATGAATCCGTATGAGTCCTTTAAACATCGTATGACAACTTAAGACATCTTAAGGCTCTGTATGCCAAATTAGCCACATGAAAAGCACGTTAGTATAATTTAGAACGCCTTACAACTCCTAAGAACACCTTACATCACCGTACGAAACCTTAAAACTCCATAATAAACCTAATGAAGTCGTACGAGTCCTTTAAACATCGTACGACAACTTAAGACATCTTAAGGCTCTGTATGCCAAATTAGCCACATGAAAAGCACGTTAGTATAATTTAGAACGCCTTACAACTCCTAAGAACACCTTACATCACCGTACGAAACCTTAAAACTCCATAATAAACCTATTGCATTCATACGAGTCGTTTGATCATCGTACGACAACTTAGGACATCTTACGTCTCTTTATGCCACATTAGCAACTCGAAAAGAACGTTAGTAAAATGCAAGACGCCTTACAACTCCTTAGGACACCTTACATTGCCGTACGAAACCTTAAAACTCCATAATAAACCTAATGAAGTCGTACGAGTCCTTTAAACATCGTACGACAACTTAAGACATCTTAAGGCTCTGTATGCCAAATTAGCAACATGAAAAGCACGTTAGTATAATTTAGGACGCCTTACAACTCATAAGAACACCTTACATCACCGTACAAAACCTTAAAACTCCATAATAAACCCAATGAATCCATACGAGTCTTTTAAACATCGTACGACAACTTAAGACATCTTAAGGCTCTGTATGCCAAGTTAGCCACAAGAAAAGCACGTTGGTATAATTTAGAACGCCTTACAACTCCTAAGAAGACCTTACATCACCATTCGAAACCTTAAAACTCCATAATAAACCTAATGAAGTCGTACGAGTCCTTTAAACATCGTACGACAACTTAAGACATCTTAAGGCTCTGTATGCCAAATTAGCAACATGAAAAGCACGTTAGTATAATTTAGGACGCCTTACAATTCATAAGAACAACTTACATCACCGTACAAAACCTTAAAACTCCATAATAATCACAATGAATCCGTACGAGTCCTTTAAACATCGTATGACAACTTAAGACATCTTAAGGCTCTGTATGCCAAATTAGCCACATGAAAAGCACGTTAGTATAATTTAGAACGCCTTACAACTCCTAAGAACACCTTACATCACCGTACGAAACCTTAAAACTCCATAATAAACCTATTCCATTCGTACGAGTCGTTTGATCATCGTACGACAACTTAGGACATCTTACGTCTCTTTATGCCACATTAGCAACTCGAAAAGAACGTTAGTAAAATGCAAGACGCCTTACAACTCCTAAGGACACCTTACATTGCCGTACGAAACCTTAAAACTCCAGAATAAACCTAATGAAGTCATACGAGTCCTTTAAACATCGTACGACAATTTAAGACATCTTAAGGCTCTGTATGCCAAATTAGCAACATGAAAAGCACGTTAGTATAACTTAGGACGCCTTACAATTCATAAGAACACCTTACATCACCGTACAGAACCTTAAAACTCCATAATAAACCCAATGAATCCGTACGAGTCCTTTAAACATCGTATGACAACTTAAGACATCTTAAGGCTCTGTATGCCAAATTAGCCACATGAAAAGCACGTTAGTATAATTTAGAACGCCTTACAACTCCTAAGAACACCTTACATCACCATTCGAAACCTTAAAACTCCATAATAAACCTATTGCATTCATACGAGTCATTTGATCATCGTACGACAACTTAGGACATCTTACGTCTCTTTATGCCACATTAGCAACTCGAAAAGAACGTTAGTAAAATGCAAGACGCCTTACAACTCCTAAGGACACCTTACATTGCCGTACGAAACCTTAAAACTCCATAATAAACCTAATGAAGTCGTACGAGTCCTTTAAACATCGTACGACAACTTAAGACATCTTAAGGCTCTGTATGCCAAATTAGCAACATGAAAAGCACGTTAGTATAATTTAGGACGCCTTACAACTCATAAGAAAACCATACATCACCGTACAAAACCTTAAAACTCCATAATAAACCCAATGAATCCATACGAGTCTTTTAAACATCGTACGACAACTTAAGACATCTTAAGGCTCTGTATGCCAAGTTAGCCACAAGAAAAGCACGTTGGTATAATTTAGAACGCCTTACAACTCCTAAGAAGACCTTACATCACCATTCGAAACCTTAAAACTCCATAATAAACCTAATGAAGTCGTACGAGTCCTTTAAACATCGTACGACAACTTAAGACATCTTAAGGCTCTGTATGCCAAATTAGCAACATGAAAAGCACGTTAGTATAATTTAGGACGCCTTACAATTCATAAGAACAACTTACATCACCGTACAAAACCTTAAAACTCCATAATAATCACAATGAATCCGTACGAGTCCTTTAAACATCGTATGACAACTTAAGACATCTTAAGGCTCTGTATGCCAAATTAGCCACATGAAAAGCACGTTAGTATAATTTAGAACGCCTTACAACTCCTAAGAACACCTTACATCACCGTACGAAACCTTAAAACTCCATAATAAACCTATTCCATTCGTACGAGTCGTTTGATCATCGTACGACAACTTAGGACATCTTACGTCTCTTTATGCCACATTAGCAACTCGAAAAGAACGTTAGTAAAATGCAAGACGCCTTACAACTCCTAAGGACACCTTACATTGCCGTACGAAACCTTAAAACTCCATAATAAACCTAATGAAGTCGTACGAGTCCTTTAAACATCGTACGACAACTTAAGACATCTTAAGGCTCTGTATGCCAAATTAGCAACATGAAAAGCACGTTAGTATAATTTAGGACGCTTTACAACTCATAAGAACACCTTACATCACCGTACAAAACCTTAAAACTCCATAATAAACCCAATGAATCCATACGAGTCTTTTAAACATCGTACGACAACTTAAGACATCTTAAGGCTCTGTATGCCAAGTTAGCCACAAGAAAAGCACGTTAGTATAATTTAGAACGCCTTACAACTCCTAAGAACACCTTACATCACCATTCGAACCCTTAAAACTCCATAATAAACCTAATGAAGTCGTACGAGTCCTTTAAACATCGTACGACAACTTAAGACATCTTAAGGCTCTGTATGCCAAATTAGCAACATGAAAAGCACGTTAGTATAATTTAGGACGCCTTACAATTCATAAGAACACCTTACATCACCGTACAAAACCTTAAAACTCCATAATAAACCCAATGAATCCGTATGAGTTCTTTAAACATCGTATGACAACTTAAGACATCTTAAGGCTCTGTATGCCAAATTAGCCACATGAAAAGCACGTTAGTATAATTTAGAACGCCTTACAACTCCTAAGAACACCTTACATCACGGTACGAAACCTTAAAACTCCATAATAAACCTAATGAAGTCGTACGAGTCCTTTAAACATCGTACGACAACTTAAGACATCTTAAGGCTCTGTATGCCAAATTATCAACATGAAAAGCACGTTAGTATAATTTAGGACGCCTTACAATTCATAAGAACACCTTACATCACCGTACAAAACCTTAAAACTCCATAATAATCCCAATGAATCCGTACGAGTCCTTTAAACATCGTATGACAACTTAAGACATCTTAAGGCTCTGTATGCCAAATTAGCCACATGAAAAGCACGTTAGTATAATTTAGAACGCCTTACAACTCCTAAGAACACCTTACATCACCGTACGAAACCTTAAAACTCCATAATAAACCTATTGCATTCATACGAGTCGTTTGATCATCGTACGACAACTTAGGACATCTTACGTCTCTTTATGCCACATTAGCAACTCGAAAAGAACGTTAGTAAAATGCAAGACGCCTTACAACTCCTAAGGACACCTTACATTGCCGTACGAAACCTTAAAACTCCAGAATAAACCTAATGAAGTCGTACGAGTCCTTTAAACATCGTACGACAATTTAAGACATCTTAAGGCTCTGTATGCCAAATTAGCAACATGAAAAGCACGTTAGTATAATTTAGGACGCCTTACAATTCATAAGAACACCTTACATCACCGTACAGAACCTTAAAACTCCATAATAAACCCAATGAATCCGTACGAGTCCTTTAAACATCGTATGACAACTTAAGACATCTTAAGGCTCTGTATGCCAAATTAGCCACATGAAAAGCACGTTAGTATAATTTAGAACGCCTTACAACTCCTAAGAACACCTTACATCACCATTCGAAACCTTAAAACTCCATAATAAACCTAATGAAGTCGTACGAGTCCTTTAAACATCGTACGACAACTTAAGACATCTTAAGGCTCTGTATGCCAAATTAGCAACATGAAAAGCACGTTAGTATAATTTAGGACGCCTTACAATTCATAAGAACACCTTACATCACCGTACAAAACCTTAAAACTCCATAATAAACCCAATGAATCCGTATGAGTCCTTTAAACATCGTATGACAACTTAAGACATCTTAAGGCTCTGTATGCCAAATTAGCCACATGAAAAGCACGTTAGTATAATTTAGAACGCCTTACAACTCCTAAGAACACCTTACATCACCGTACGAAACCTTAAAACTCCATAATAAACCTAATGAAGTCGTACGAGTCCTTTAAACATCGTACGACAACTTAAGACATCTTAAGGCTCTGTATGCCAAATTAGCAACATGAAAAGCACGTTAGTATAATTTAGGACGCCTTACAATTCATAAGAACACCTTACATCACCGTACAAAACCTTAAAACTCCATAATAAACCCAATGAATCCGTACGAGTCCTTTAAACATCGTATGACAACTTAAGACATCTTAAGGCTCTGTATGCCAAATTAGCCACATGAAAAGCACGTTAGTATAATTTAGAACGCCTTACAACTCCTAAGAACACCTTACATCACCGTACGAAACCTTAAAACTCCATAATAAACCTATTGCATTCATACGAGTCGTTTGATCATCGTACGACAACTTAGGACATCTTACGTCTCTTTATGCCACATTAGCAACTCGAAAAGAACGTTAGTAAAATGCAAGACGCCTTACAACTCCTAAGGACACCTTACATTGCCGTACGAAACCTTAAAACTCCAGAATAAACCTAATGAAGTCGTACGAGTCCTTTAAACATCGTACGACAATTTAAGACATCTTAAGGCTCTGTATGCCAAATTAGCAACATGAAAAGCACGTTAGTATAATTTAGGACGCCTTACAATTCATAAGAACACCTTACATCACCGTACAGAACCTTAAAACTCCATAATAAACCCAATGAATCTGTACGAGTCCTTTAAACATCGTATGACAACTTAAGACATCTTAAGGCTCTGTATGCCAAATTAGCCACATGAAAAGCACGTTAGTATAATTTAGAACGCCTTACAACTCCTAAGAACACCTTACATCACCGTACGAAACCTTAAAACTCCATAATAAACCTATTGCATTCATACGAGTCATTTGATCATCGTACGACAACTTAGGACATCTTACGTCTCTTTATGCCACATTAGCAACTCGAAAAGAACGTTAGTAAAATGCAAGACGCCTTACAACTCCTAAGGACACCTTACATTGCCGTACGAAACCTTAAAACTCCATAATAAACCTAATGAAGTCGTACGAGTCCTTTAAACATCGTACGACAACTTAAGACATCTTAAGGCTCTGTATGCCAAATTAGCAACATGAAAAGCACGTTAGTATAATTTAGGACGCCTTACAATTCATAAGAACACCTTACATCACCGTACAGAACCTTAAAACTCCATAATAAACCCAATGAATCCGTACGAGTCCTTTAAACATCGTATGACAACTTAAGACATCTTAAGGCTCTGTATGCCAAATTAGCCACATGAAAAGCACGTTAGTATAATTTAGAACGCCTTACAACTCCTAAGAACACCTTACATCACCGTACGAAACCTTAAAACTCCATAATAAACCTATTGCATTCATACGAGTCATTTGATCATCGTACGACAACTTAGGACATCTTACGTCTCTTTATGCCACATTAGCAACTCGAAAAGAACGTTAGTAAAATGCAAGACGCCTTACAACTCCTAAGGACACCTTACATTGCCGTACGAAACCTTAAAACTCCATAATAAACCTAATGAAGTCGTACGAGTCCTTTAAACATCGTACGACAACTTAAGACATCTTAAGGCTCTGTATGCCAAATTAGCAACATGAAAAGCACGTTAGTATAATTTAGGACGCCTTAGACCTCATAAGAAAACCATACATCACCGTACAAAACCTTAAAACTCCATAATAAACCCAATGAATCCATACGAGTCTTTTAAACATCGTACGACAACTTAAGACATCTTAAGGCTCTCTATGCCAAATTAGGCCACAAGAAAAGCACGTTAGTATAATTTAGAACGCCTTACAACTCCTAAGAACACCTTACATCACCATTCGAAACCTTAAAACTCCATAATAAACCTAATGAAGTCGTACGAGTCCTTTAAACATCGTACGACAACTTAAGACATCTTAAGGCTCTGTATGCCAAATTAGCAACATGAAAAGCACGTTAGTATAATTTAGGACGCCTTACAATTCATAAGAACACCTTACATCACCGTACAAAACCTTAAAACTCCATAATAAACCCAATGAATCCGTATGAGTCCTTTAAACATCGTATGACAACTTAAGACATCTTAAGGCTCTGTATGCCAAATTAGCCACATGAAAAGCACGTTAGTATAATTTAGAACGCCTTACAACTCCTAAGAACACCTTACATCACCGTACGAAACCTTAAAACTCCATAATAAACCTAATGAAGTCGTACGAGTCCTTTAAACATCGTACGACAACTTAAGACATCTTAAGGCTCTGTATGCCAAATTAGCAACATGAAAAGCACGTTAGTATAATTTAGGACGCCTTACAATTCATAAGAACACCTTACATCACCGTACAAAACCTTAAAACTCCATAATAAACCCAATGAATCCGTACGAGTCCTTTAAACATCGTATGACAACTTAAGACATCTTAAGGCTCTGTATGCCAAATTAGCCACATGAAAGCACGTTAGTATAATTTAGAACGCCTTACAACTCCTAAGAACACCTTACATCACTGTACGAAACCTTAAAACTCCATAATAAACCTATTGCATTCATACGAGTCGTTTGATCATCGTACGACAACTTAGGACATCTTACGTCTCTTTATGCCACATTAGCAACTCGAAAAGAACGTTAGTAAAATGCAAGACGCCTTACAACTCCTAAGGACACCTTACATTGCCGTACGAAACCTTAAAACTCCAGAATAAACCTAATGAAGTCGTACGAGTCCTTTAAACATCGTACGACAATTTAAGACATCTTAAGGCTCTGTATGCCAAATTAGCAACATGAAAAGCACGTTAGTATAATTTAGGACGCCTTACAATTCATAAGAACACCTTACATCACCGTACAGAACCTTAAAACTCCATAATAAACCCAATGAATCCGTACGAGTCCTTTAAACATCGTATGACAACTTAAGACATCTTAAGGCTCTGTATGCCAAATTAGCCACATGAAAAGCACGTTAGTATAATTTAGAACGCCTTACAACTCCTAAGAACACCTTACATCACCGTACGAAACCTTAAAACTCCATAATAAACCTATTGCATTCATACGAGTCATTTGATCATCGTACGACAACTTAGGACATCTTACGTCTCTTTATGCCACATTAGCAACTCGAAAAGAACGTTAGTAAAATGCAAGACGCCTTACAACTCCTAAGGACACCTTACATTGCCGTACGAAACCTTAAAACTCCATAATAAACCTAATGAAGTCGTACGAGTCCTTTAAACATCGTACGACAACTTAAGACATCTTAAGGCTCTGTATGCCAAATTAGCAACATGAAAAGCACGTTAGTATAATTTAGGACGCCTTAGACCTCATAAGAAAACCATACATCACCGTACAAAACCTTAAAACTCCATAATAAACCCAATGAATCCATACGAGTCTTTTAAACATCGTACGACAACTTAAGACATCTTAAGGCTTTGTATGCCAAATTAGCAACATGAAAAGCACGTTAGTATAATTTAGGACGCCTTACAACTCATAAGAACACCTTACATCACCGTACAAAACCTTAAAACTCCATAATAAACCTAATGAAGTCGTACGAGTCCTTTAAACATCGTACGACAACTTAAGACATCTTAAGGCTCTGTATGCCAAATTAGCAACATGAAAAGCACGTTAGTATAATTTAGGACGCCTTACAATTCATAAGAACAACTTACATCACCGTACAAAACCTTAAAACTCCATAATAATCACAATGAATCCGTACGAGTCCTTTAAACATCGTATGACAACTTAAGACATCTTAAGGCTCTGTATGCCAAATTAGCCACATGAAAAGCACGTTAGTATAATTTAGAACGCCTTACAACTCCTAAGAACACCTTACATCACCGTACGAAACCTTAAAACTCCATAATAAACCTATTCCATTCGTACGAGTCGTTTGATCATCGTACGACAACTTAGGACATCTTACGTCTCTTTATGCCACATTAGCAACTCGAAAAGAACTTTAGTAAAATGCAAGACGCCTTACAACTCCTAAGGACACCTTACATTGCCGTACGAAACCTTAAAACTCCATAATAAACCTAATGAAGTCGTACGAGTCCTTTAAACATCGTACGACAACTTAAGACATCTTAAGGCTCTGTATGCCAAATTAGCAACATGAAAAGCACGTTAGTATAATTTAGGACGCCTTACAACTCATAAGAACACCTTACATCACCGTACAAAACCTTAAAACTCCATAATAAACCCAATGAATCCATACGAGTCTTTTAAACATCGTACGACAACTTAAGACATCTTAAGGCTCTGTATGCCAAGTTAGCCACAAGAAAAGCACGTTAGTATAATTTAGAACGCCTTACAACTCCTAAGAACACCTTACATCACCATTCGAACCCTTAAAACTCCATAATAAACCTAATGAAGTCGTACGAGTCCTTTAAACATCGTACGACAACTTAAGACATCTTAAGGCTCTGTATGCCAAATTAGCAACATGAAAAGCACGTTAGTATAATTTAGGACGCCTTACAATTCATAAGAACACCTTACATCACCGTACAAAACCTTAAAACTCCATAATAAACCCAATGAATCCGTATGAGTTCTTTAAACATCGTATGACAACTTAAGACATCTTAAGGCTCTGTATGCCAAATTAGCCACATGAAAAGCACGTTAGTATAATTAAGAACGCCTTACAACTCCTAAGAACACCTTACATCACCGTACGAAACCTTAAAACTCCATAATAAACCTAATGAAGTCGTACGAGTCCTTTAAACATCGTACGACAACTTAAGACATCTTAAGGCTCTGTATGCCAAATTAGCAACATGAAAAGCACGTTAGTATAATTTAGGACGCCTTACAATTCATAAGAACAACTTACATCACCGTACAAAACCTTAAAACTCCATAATAATCACAATGAATCCGTACGAGTCCTTTAAACATCGTATGACAACTTAAGACATCTTAAGGCTCTGTATGCCAAATTAGCCACATGAAAAGCACGTTAGTATAATTTAGAACGCCTTACAACTCCTAAGAACACCTTACATCACCGTACGAAACCTTAAAACTCCATAATAAACCTATTCCATTCGTACGAGTCGTTTGATCATCGTACGACAACTTAGGACATCTTACGTCTCTTTATGCCACATTAGCAACTCGAAAAGAACTTTAGTAAAATGCAAGACGCCTTACAACTCCTAAGGACACCTTACATTGCCGTACGAAACCTTAAAACTCCATAATAAACCTAATGAAGTCGTACGAGTCCTTTAAACATCGTACGACAACTTAAGACATCTTAAGGCTCTGTATGCCAAATTAGCAACATGAAAAGCACGTTAGTATAATTTAGGACGCCTTACAACTCATAAGAACACCTTACATCACCGTACAAAACCTTAAAACTCCATAATAAACCCAATGAATCCATACGAGTCTTTTAAACATCGTACGACAACTTAAGACATCTTAAGGCTCTGTATGCCAAGTTAGCCACAAGAAAAGCACGTTAGTATAATTTAGAACGCCTTACAACTCCTAAGAACACCTTACATCACCATTCGAACCCTTAAAACTCCATAATAAACCTAATGAAGTCGTACGAGTCCTTTAAACATCGTACGACAACTTAAGACATCTTAAGGCTCTGTATGCCAAATTAGCAACATGAAAAGCACGTTAGTATAATTTAGGACGCCTTACAATTCATAAGAACACCTTACATCACCGTACAAAACCTTAAAACTCCATAATAAACCCAATGAATCCGTATGAGTTCTTTAAACATCGTATGACAACTTAAGACATCTTAAGGCTCTGTATGCCAAATTAGCCACATGAAAAGCACGTTAGTATAATTAAGAACGCCTTACAACTCCTAAGAACACCTTACATCACCGTACGAAACCTTAAAACTCCATAATAAACCTAATGAAGTCGTACGAGTCCTTTAAACATCGTACGACAACTTAAGACATCTTAAGGCTCTGTATGCCAAATTAGCAACATGAAAAGCACGTTAGTATAATTTAGGACGCCTTACAATTCATAAGAACACCTTACATCACCGTACAAAACCTTAAAACTCCATAATAATCCCAATGAATCCGTACGAGTCCTTTAAACATCGTATGACAACTTAAGACATCTTAAGGCTCTGTATGCCAAATTAGCCACATGAAAAGCACGTTAGTATAATTTAGAACGCCTTACAACTCCTAAGAACACCTTACATCACCGTACGAAACCTTAAAACTCCATAATAAACCTATTGCATTCGTACGAGTCGTTTGATCATCGTACGACAACTTAGGACATCTTACGTATCTTTATGCCACATTAGCAACTCGAAAAGAACGTTAGTAAAATGCAAGACGCCTTACAACTCCTAAGAACACCTTACATCACCGTACGAAACCTTAAAACTCCATAATAAACCTAATGAAGTCGTACGAGTCCTTTAAACATCGTACGACAACTTAAGACATCTTAAGGCTCTGTATGCCAAATTAGCAACATGAAAAGCACGTTAGTATAATTTAGGACGCCTTACAATTCATAAGAACACCTTACATCACCGTACAAAACCTTAAAACTCCATAATAAACCCAATGAATCCGTACGAGTCCTTTAAACATCGTATGACAACTTAAGACATCTTAAGGCTCTGTATGCCAAATTAGCCACATGAAAAGCACGTTAGTATAATTTAGAACGCCTTACAACTCCTAAGAACACCTTACGTCACCGTACGAAACCTTAAAACTCCATAATAAACCTAATGTGTTCGTACGAGTCGTTTGATCATCGTACGACAACTTAGGACATCTTACGACTCTTTATGCCACATTAGCAACTCGAAAAGAACGTTAGTAAAATGCAAGACGCCATACAACTCCTAAGGACACCTTACATTGCCGTACGAAACCTTAAAACTCCATAATAAACCCAATGAATCCGTACGAGTCCTTTAAACATCGTACGACAACTTAAGACATCTTAAGGCTCTGTATGCCAAATTAGCAACATGAAAAGCACGTTAGTATAATTTAGAATGCCTTACAACTCTTAAGAACACCTTACATCACCGTACGAAACCTTAAAACTCCATAATAAACCTATTGCATTCGTACGAGTCGTTTGATCATCGTACGACAACTTAGGACATCTTACGTCTCTTTATGCCACATTAGCAACTCGAAAAGAACGTTAGTAAAATGCAAGACGCCTTACAACTCCTAAGGACACCTTACATTGCCGTACGAAACCTTAAAACTCCATAATAAACCTAATGAAGTCGTACGAGTCCTTTAAACATCGTACGACATCTTAAGGCTCTGTATGCCAAATTAGCAACATGAAAAGCACGTTAGTATAATTTAGGACGCCTTACAACTCATAAGAACACCTTACATCACCGTACAAAACCTTAAAACTCCATAATAAACCCAATGAATCCATACGAGTCTTTTAAACATCGTACGACAACTTAAGACATTTTAAGGCTGTGTATGCCAAATTAGCCACAAGAAAAGCACGTTAGTATAATTTAGAACGCCTTACAACTCCTAAGAACACCTTACATCACCATTCGAAACCTTAAAACTCCATAATAAACCTAATGAAGTCGTACGAGTCCTTTAAACATCGTACGACAACTTAAGACATCTTAAGGCTCTGTATGCCAAATTAGCAACATGAAAAGCACGTTAGTATAATTTAGGACGCCTTACAATTCATAAGAACACCTTACATCACCGTACAAAACCTTAAAACTCCATAATAAACCCAATGAATCCGTACGAGTGCTTTAAACATCGTATGACAACTTAAGACATCTTAAGGCTCTGTATGCCAAATTAGCCACATGAAAAGCACGTTAGTATAATTTAGAACGACTTACAACTCCTAAGAACACCTTACATCACCGTACGAAACCTTAAAACTCCATAATAAACCTATTGCATTCGTACGAGTCGTTTGATCATCGTACAACAACTTAGGACATCTTACGTATCTTTATGCCACATTAGCAACTCGAAAAGAACGTTAGTAAAATGCAAGACGCCTTACAACTCCTAAGGACACCTTACATTGCCGTACGAAACCTTAAAACTCCATAATAAACCTAATGAAGTCGTACGAGTCCTTTAAACATCGTACGACAACTTAAGACATCTTAAGGCTCTGTATGCCAAATTAGCAACATGAAAAGCACGTTAGTATAATTTAGGACGCCTTACAATTCATAAGAACACCTTACATCACCGTACAAAACCTTAAAACTCCATAATAAACCCAATGAATCCGTACGAGTGCTTTAAACATCGTATGACAACTTAAGACATCTTAAGGCTCTGTATGCCAAATTAGCCACATGAAAAGCACGTTAGTATAATTTAGAACGACTTACAACTCCTAAGAACACCTTACATCACCGTACGAAACCTTAAAACTCCATAATAAACCTATTGCATTCGTACGAGTCGTTTGATCATCGTACGACAACTTAGGACATCTTACGTCTCTTTATGCCACATTAGCAACTCGAAAAGAACGTTAGTAAAATGCAAGACGCCTTACAACTCCTAAGGACACCTTACATTGCCGTACGAAACCTTAAAACTCCATAATAAACCTAATGAAGTCGTACGAGTCCTTTAAACATCGTACGACATCTTAAGGATCTGTATGCCAAATTAGCAACATGAAAAGCACGTTAGTATAATTTAGGACGCCTTACAACTCATAAGAACACCTTACATCACCGTAAAAAACCTTAAAACTCCATAATAAACCCAATGAATCCATACGAGTCTTTTAAACATCGTACGACAACTTAGGACATCTTAAGGCTCTGTATGCCAAATTAGCCACATGAAAAGCACGTTAGTATAATTTAGAACGCCTTACAACTCCTAAGAACACCTTACATCACCATTCGAAACCTTAAAACTCCATAATAAACCTAATGAAGTCGTACGAGTCCTTTAAACATCGTACGACAACTTAAGACATCTTTAGGCTCTGTATTCCAAATTAGCAACATGAAAAGCACGTTAGTATAATTTAGGACGCCTTACAATTCATAAGAACACCTTACATCACCGTACAAAACCTTAAAACTCCATAATAAACCCAATAAATCCGTACGAGTCCTTTAAACATCGTATGACAACTTAAGACATCTTAAGGCTCTATATGCCAAATTAGCCACATGAAAAGCACGTTAGTATAATTTAGAACGCCTTACAACTCCTATGAACACCTTACGTCACCGTACGAAACCTTAAAACTCCATAATAAACCTAGTGTGTTCGTACGAGTCGTTTGATCATCGTACGACAATTTAGGACATCTTACGACTCTTTATGCCACATTAGCAACTCGAAAAGAACGTTAGTAAAATGCAAGACGCCTTACAACTCCTAAGGACACCTTACATGGCCGTACGAAACCTTAAAACTCCATAATAAACCTAATGAAGTCGTACGAGTCCTTTAAACATCGTACGGCAACTTAAGACATCTTAAGGCTCTGTATGCCAAATTAGCAACATGAAAAGCACGTTAGTATAATTTAGGACGCCTTACAACTCATTAGAACACCTTACATCACCGTACGAATCTTAAAACTCCATAATAAACCTAATGAATCCGTACGAGTCCTTTGAACATCGTATGACAACTTAAGACATCTTAAGACTCTGTATGCCAAATTTGCAACATGAAAAGCACGTTAGTATAATTTAGGAAGCCTTACAACTCATAAGAACACCTTACATCACCGTACGAAACCTTAAACCTCTATAATAAACCTAATGAATCCGTACGAGTCCTTTAAACATCGTACGACAACTTAAGACATCTTAAGGCTCTGTATGCCAAATTAGCAATATGAAAAGCACGTTAGAATAATTTCGAACGCCTTACAACTCCTAAGAACACCTTACATCACCGTACGAAACCTTAAAACTCCATAATAAACCTATTGTATTCGTAAGAGTCGTTTGATCATCGTACGACAACTTAGGACATCTTACGACTCTTTATGCCACATTAGCAACTCGAAAAGAACGTTAGTAAAATGCAAGACGCCTTACAACTCCTAAGGACACCTTATTGCCGTACGAAACCTTAAAACTCCATAATAAACCTAATGAAGTTGTACGAGTCCTTTAAACATCGTACGACAAATTAAGACATCTTAAGGCTCTGTAAGCCAAATTAGCAACATGAAAAGCACGTTAGTATAATTTAGGACGCCTTACAACTCATAAGAACACCTTACATCACCGTACAAAACCTTAAAACTCCATAATAAACCCAATGAATCCATACGAGTCTTTTAAACATCGTACGACAACTTAGGACATCTTAAGGCTCTGTATGCCAAATTAGCCACATGAAAAGCACGTTAGTATAATTTAGAACGCCTTACAACTCCTAAGAACACCTTACATCACCATTCGAAACCTTAAAACTCCATAATAAACCTAATGAAGTCGTACGAGTCCTTTAAACATCGTACGACAACTTAAGACATCTTAAGGCTCTGTATGCCAAATTAGCAACATGAAAAGCACGTTAGTATAATTTAGGACGCCTTACAATTCATAAGAACACCTTACATCGCCGTACAAAACCTTAAAACTCCATAATAAACCCAATGAATCCGTACGAGTCCTTTAAACATCGTATGACAACTTAAGACATCTTAAGGCTCTATATGCCAAATTAGCCACATGAAAAGCACGTTAGTATAATTTAGAACGCCTTACAACTCCTAAGAACACCTTACGTCACCGTACGAAACCTTAAAACTCCATAATAAACCTAGTGTGTTCGTACGAGTCGTTTGATCATCGTACGACAATTTAGGACATCTTACGACTCTTTATGCCACATTAGCAACTCGAAAAGAACGTTAGTAAAATGCAAGATGCCTTACAACTCCTAAGGACACCTTACATGGCCGTACGAAACCTTAAAACTCCATAATAAACCTAATGAAGTCGTACGAGTCCTTTAAACATCGTACGACAACTTAAGACATCTTAAGGCTCTGTATGCAAAATTAGCAACATGAAAAGCACGTTAGTATAATTTAGGACGCCTTACAACTCATTAGAACACCTTACATCACCGTACGAACCTTAAAACTCCATAATAAACCTAATGAATCCGTACGAGTCCTTTGAACATCGTATGATAACTTAAGACATCTTAAGACTTTGTATGCCAAATTTGCAACATGAAAAGCACGTTAGTAAAATTTAGGAAGCCTTACAACTCATAAGAACACCTTACATCACCGTACGAAACCTTAAACCTCTATAATAAACCTAATGAATCCGTACGAGTCCTTTAAACATCGTACGACAACTTAAGACATCTTAAGGCTCTGTATGCCAAATTAGCAATATGAAAAGCACGTTAGAATAATTTCGAACGCCTTACAACTCCTAAGAACACCTTACATCACCGTACGAAACCTTAAAACTCCATTATAAACCTATTGTATTCGTAAGAGTCGTTTGATCATCGTACGACAACTTAGGACATCTTACGACTCTTTATGCCACATTAGCAACTCGAAAAGAACGTTAGTAAAATGCAAGACGCCTTACAACTCCTAAGGACACCTTACATTGCCGTACGAAACCTTAAAACTCCATAATAAACCTAATGAAGTCGTACGAGTCCTTTAAACATCGTACGACAACTTAAGACATCTTAAGGCTCTGTATGCCAAAATAGCAACATGAAAAGCACGTTAGTATAATTTAGGACGCCTTACAACTCATAAGAACACCTTACATCACCGTACAAAACCTTAAAACTCCATAATAAACCCAATGAATCCATACGAGTCTTATAAACATCGTACGACAACTTAAGACATCTTAAGGCTCTGTATGCCAAATTAGCCACATGAAAAGCACGTTAGTATAATTTAGAACGCCTTACAACTCCTAAGAACACCTTACATCACCATTCGAAACCTTAAAACTCCATAATAAACCTAATGAAGTCGTACGAGTCCTTTAAACATCGTACGACAACTTAAGACATCTTAAGGCTCTGTATGCCAAATTAGCAACATGAAAAGCACGTTAGTATAATTTAGGACGCCTTACAATTCATAAGAACACCTTACATCACCGTACAAAACCTTAAAACTCCATAATAAACCCAATGAATCCGTACGAGTCCTTTAAACATCGTACGACAACTTAAGACATCTTAAGGCTCTGTATGCCAAATTAGCAACATGAAAAGCACGTTAGTATAATTTAGGACGCCTTACAATTCATAAGAACACCTTACATCACCGTACAAAACCTTAAAACTCCATAATAAACCCAATGAATCCGTACGAGTCCTTTAAACATCGTATGACAACTTAAGACATCTTAAGGCTCTATATGCCAAATTAGCCACATGAAAAGCACGTTAGTATAATTTAGAACGCCTTACAACTCCTAAGAACACCTTACGTCACCGTACGAAACCTTAAAACTCCATAATAAACCTAGTGTGTTCGTACGAGTCGTTTGATCATCGTACGACAATTTAGGACATCTTACGACTCTTTATGCCACATTAGCAACTCGAAAAGAACGTTAGTAAAATGCAAGACGCCTTACAACTCCTAAGGACACCTTACATGGCCGTACGAAACCTTAAAACTCCATAATAAACCTAATGAAGTCGTACGAGTCCTTTAAACATCGTACGACAACTTAAGACATCTTAAGGCTCTGTATGCCAAATTACCAACATGAAAAGCACGTTAGTATAATTTAGGACGCCTTACAACTCATTAGAACACCTTACATCACCGTACGAACCTTAAAACTCCATAATAAACCTAATGAATCCGTACGAGTCCTTTGAACATCGTATGACAACTTAAGACATCTTAAGACTCTGTATGCCAAATTTGCAACATGAAAACCACGTTAGTATAATTTAGGAAGCCTTACAACTCATAAGAACACCTTACATCACCGTACGAAACCTTAAACCTCTATAATAAACCTAATGAATCCGTACGAGTCCTTTAAACATCGTACGACAACTTAAGACATCTTAAGGCTCTGTATGCCAAATTAGCAATATGAAAAGCACGTTAGAATAATTTCGAACGCCTTACAACTCCTAAGAACACCTTACATCACCGTACGAAACCTTAAAACTCCATAATAAACCTATTGTATTCGTAAGAGTCGTTTGATCATCGTACGACAACTTAGGACATCTTACGACTCTTTATGCCACATTAGCAACTCGAAAAGAACGTTAGTAAAATGCAAGACGCCTTACAACTCCTAAGGACACCTTACATTGCCGTACGAAACCTTAAAACTCCATAATAAACCTAATGAAGTCGTACGAGTCCTTTAAACATCGTATGACAACTTAAGACATCTTAAGGCTCTGTATGCCAAATTAGCAACATGAAAAGCATGTTAGTATAATTTAGGACGCCTTACAATTCATAAGAACACCTTACATCACCGTACAGAACCTTAAAACTCCATAATAAACCCAATGAATCCGTACGAGTCCTTTAAACATCGTATGACAACTTAAGACATCTTAAGGCTCTGTATGCCAAATTAGCCACATGAAAAGCACGTTAGTATAATTTAGAACGCCTTACAACTCCTAAGAACACCTTACATCACCGTAAGAAACCTTAAAACTCCATAATAAACCTATTGCATTCGTACGAGTCGTTTGATCATCGTACGACAACTTAGGACATCTTACGTCTCTTTATGCCACATTAGCAACTCGAAAAGAACGTTAGTAAAATGCAAGACGCCTTACAACTCCTAAGGACACCTTACATTGCCGTACGAAACCTTAAAACTCCATAATAAACCTAATGAAGTCGTACGAGTCCTTTAAACATCGTACGACAACTTAAGACATCTTAAGGCTCTGTATGCCAAATTAGCAACATGAAAAGCATGTTAGTATAATTTAGGACGCCTTACAATTCATAAGAACACCTTACATCACCGTACAGAACCTTAAAACTCCATAATAAACCCAATGAATCCGTACGAGTCCTTTAAACATCGTATGACAACTTAAGACATCTTAAGGCTCTGTATGCCAAATTAGCCACATGAAAAGCACGTTAGTATAATTTAGAACGCCTTACAACTCCTAAGAACACCTTACATCACCGTACGAAACCTTAAAACTCCATAATAAACCTATTGCATTCGTACGAGTCGTTTGATCATCGTACGACAACTTAGGACATCTTACGTCTCTTTATGCCACATTAGCAACTCGAAAAGAACGTTAGTAAAATGCAAGACGCCTTACAACTCCTAAGGACACCTTACATTGCCGTACGAAACCTTAAAACTCCATAATAAACCTAATGAAGTCGTACGAGTCCTTTAAACATCGTACGACAACTTAAGACATCTTAAGGCTCTGTATGCCAAATTAGCAACATGAAAAGCACGTTATTATCATTTACTACGCCTTACAACTCATAAGAATACCTTACATCACCGTACAAAACCTTAAAACTCCATAATAAACCCAATGAATCCATACGAGTCTTTTAAACATCGTACGACAACTTAAGACATCTTAAGGCTCTGTATGCCAAATTAGCCACAAGAAAAGCACGTTAGTATAATTTAGAACGCCTTACAACTCCTAAGAACACCTTACAACACCATTCGAAACCTTAAAACTCCATAATAAACCTAATGAAGTCGTACGAGTCCTTTAAACATCGTACGACAACTTAAGACATCTTAAGGCTCTGTATGCCAAATTAGCAACATGAAAAGCACGTTAGTATAATTTAGGACGCCTTACAATTCATAAGAACACCTTACATCACCGTACAAAACCTTAAAACTCCATAATAAACCCAATGAATCCGTACGAGTCCTTTAAACATCGTATGACAACTTAAGACATCTTAAGGCTCTGTATGCCAAATTAGCCACATGAAAAGCACGTTAATATAATTTAGAACGCCTTACAACTCCTAAGAACACCTTACATCACCGTACGAAACCTTAAAACTCCATAATAAACCTATTGCATTCGTACGAGTCGTTTGATCATCGTACGACAACTTAGGACATCTTACGTATCTTTATGCCACATTAGCAACTCGAAAAGAACGTTAGTAAAATGCAAGACGCCTTACAACTCCTAAGGACACCTTACATTGCCGTACGAAACCTTAAAACTCCATAATAAACTTAATGAAGTCGTACGAGTCCTTTAAACATCGTACGACAACTTAAGACATCTTAAGGCTCTGTATGCCAAATTACCCACATGAAAAGCACGTTAGTATAATTTAGAACGCCTTACAACTCCTAAGAACACCTTACATCACCGTACGAAACCTTAAAACTCCATAATAAACCTATTGCATTCGTACGAGTCGTTTGATCATCGTACGACAACTTAGGACATCTTACGTCTCTTTATGCCACATTAGCAACTCGAAAAGAACGTTAGTAAAATGCAAGACGCCTTACAACTCCTAAGGACACCTTACATCACCGTACGAAACCTTAAAACTCCATAATAAACCCAATGAATCCGTACGAGTCCTTTAAACATCGTATGACAACTTAAGACATCTTAAGGCTCTGTATGCCAAATTAGCCACATGAAAAACACGTTAGTATAATTTAGAACACCTTACAACTCCTAAGAACACCTTACATCACCGTACGAAACCTTAAAACTCCATAATAAACCTATTGCATTCGTACGAGTCGTTTGATCATCGTACGACAACTTAGGACATCTTACGTCTCTTTATGCCACATTAGCAACTCGAAAAGAACGTTAGTAAAATGCAAGACGCCTTACAACTCCTAAGGACACCTTACATTGCCGTACGAAACCTTAAAACTTCATAATAAACCTAATGAAGTCGTACGAGTCCTTTAAACATCGTACGACAACTTAAGACATCTTAAGGCTCTGTATGCCAAATTAGCAACATGAAAAGCACGTTAGTATAATTTACGACGCCTTACAACTCATAAGAATACCTTACATCACCGTACAAAACCTTAAAACTCCATAATAAACCCAAAGAATCCATACGAGTCTTTTAAACATCGTACGACAACTTAAGACATCTTAAGGCTCTGTATGCCAAATTAGCCACAAGAAAAGCACGTTAGTATAATTTAGAACGCCTTACAACTCCTAAGAACACCTTACATCACCATTCGAAACCTTAAAACTCCATAATAAACCTAATGAAGTCGTACGAGTCCTTTAAACATCGTACGACAACTTAAGACATCTTAAGGCTCTGTATGCCAAATTAGCAACATGAAAAGCACGTTAGTATAATTTAGGACGCCTTACAATTCATAAGAACACCTTACATCACCGTACAAAACCTTAAAACTCCATAATAAACCCAATGAATCCGTACGAGTCCTTTAAACATCGTATGACAACTTAAGACATCTTAAGGCTCTGTATGCCAAATTAGCCACATGAAAAGCACGTTAGTATAATTTAGAACGCCTTACAACTCCTAAGAACACCTTACATCACCGTACGAAACCTTAAAACTCCATAATAAACCTATTGCATTCGTACGAGTCGTTTGATCATCGTACGACAACTTAGGACATCTTACGTCTCTTTATGCCACATTAGCAACTCGAAAAGAACGTTAGTAAAATGCAAGACGCCTTACAACTCCTAAGGACACCTTACATCACCGTACGAAAACTTAAAACTCCATAATAAACCCAATGAATCCATACGAGTCTTTTAAACATCGTACGACAACTTAAGACATCTTAAGGCTCTGTATGCCTAATTAGCCACAAGAAAAGCACGTTAGTATAATTTAGAACGCCTTACAACTCCTAAGAACACCTTACATCACCATTCGAAACCTTAAAACTCCATAATAAACCTAATGAAGTCGTACGAGTCCTTTAAACATCGTACGACAACTTAAGACATCTTAAGGCTCTGTATGCCAAATTAGCAATATGAAAAGCACGTTAGAATAATTTCGAACGCCTTACAACTCCTAAGAACATCTTACATCACCGTACGAAACCTTAAAACTCCATAATAAACCTATTGTATTCGTACGAGTCGTTTGATCATCGTACGACAACTTAGGACATCTTACGACTCTTTATGCCACATTAGCAACTCGGAAAGAACGTTAGTAAAATGCAAGACGCTTTACAACTCCTAAGGACACCTTACATTGCCGTACGAAACCTTAAAACTCCATAATAAACCTAATGAAGTCGTACGAGTCCTTTAAACATCGTACGACAACTTAAGACATCTTAAGGCTCTGTATGCCAAATTAGCAACATGAAAAGCACGTTAGTATAATTTAGGACGCCTTACAATTCATAAGAACACCTTACATCACCGTATAGAACCTTAAAACTCCATAATAAACCCAATGAATCCGTACGAGTCCTTTAAACATCGTACGACAACTTAAGACATCTTAAGGCTCTGTATGCCAAATTAGCAATATGAAAAGCACGTTAGAATAATTTCGAACGCCTTACAACTCCTAAGAACACCTTACATCACCGTACGAAACCTTAAAACTCCATAATAAACCTATTGTATTCATACGAGTCGTTTGATCATCGTACGACAACTTAGGACATCTTACGACTCTTTATGCCACATTAGCAACTCGAAAAGAACATTAGTAAAATGCAAGACGCCTTACAACTCCTAAGGACACCTTACATTGCCGTACGAAACCTTAAAACTCCATAATAAACCTAATGAAGTCGTACGAGTCCTTTAAACATCGTACGACAACTTAAGACATCTTAAGGCTCTGTATGCCAAATTAGCAACATGAAAAGCACGTTAGTATAATTTAGGAGGCCTTACAATTCATAAGAACACCTTACATCACCGTACAGAACCTTAAAACTCCATAATAAACCCAATGAATCCGTACGAGTCCTTTAAACATCGTATGACAACTTAAGACATCTTAAGGCTCTGTATGCCAAATTAGCCACATGAAAAGCACGTTAGTATAATTTAGAACGCCTTACAACTCCTAAGAACACCTTACATCACCATACGAAACCTTAAAACTCCATAATAAACCTATTGCATTCGTACGAGTCGTTTGATCATCGTACGACAACTTAGGACATCTTACGTCTCTTTATGCCACATTAGCAACTCGAAAAGAACGTTAGTAAAATGCAAGACGCCTTACAACTCCTAAGGACACCTTACATTGCCGTACGAAACCTTAAAACTCCATAATAAACCTAATGAAGTCGTACGAGTCCTTTAAACATCGTACGACAACTTAAGACATCTTAAGGCTCTGTATGCCAAATTAGCAACATGAAAAGCACGTTAGTATAATTTAGGACGCCTTACAACTCATAAGAACACCTTACATCACCGTACAAAACCTAAAAACTCCTAAATAAACCCAATGAATCCATACGAGTCTTTTAAACATCGTACGACAACTTAAGACATCTTAAGGCTCTGTATGCCAAATTAGCCACAAGAAAAGCACGTTAGTATAATTTAGAACGCCTTACAACTCCTAAGAACACCTTACAACACCATTCGAAACCTTAAAACTCCATAATAAACCTAATGAAGTCGTACGAGTCCTTTAAACATCGTACGACAACTTAAGACATCTTAAGGCTCTGTATGCCAAATTAGCAACATGAAAAGCACGTTAGTATAATTTAGGACGCCTTACAATTCATAAGAACACCTTACATCACCGTACAAAACCTTAAAACTCCATAATAAACCCAATGAATCCGTACGAGTCCTTTAAACATCGTATGACAACTTAAGACATCTTAAGGCTCTGTATGCCAAATTAGCCACATGAAAAGCACGTTAATATAATTTAGAACGCCTTACAACTCCTAAGAACACCTTACATCACCGTACGAAACCTTAAAACTCCATAATAAACCTATTGCATTCGTACGAGTCGTTTGATCATCGTACGACAACTTAGGACATCTTACGTATCTTTATGCCACATTAGCAACTCGAAAAGAACGTTAGTAAAATGCAAGACGCCTTACAACTCCTAAGGACACCTTACATTGCCGTACGAAACCTTAAAACTCCATAATAAACTTAATGAAGTCGTACGAGTCCTTTAAACATCGTACGACAACTTAAGACATCTTAAGGCTCTGTATGCCAAATTACCCACATGAAAAGCACGTTAGTATAATTTAGAACGCCTTACAACTCCTAAGAACACCTTACATCACCGTACGAAACCTTAAAACTCCATAATAAACCTATTGCATTCGTACGAGTCGTTTGATCATCGTACGACAACTTAGGACATCTTACGTCTCTTTATGCCACATTAGCAACTCGAAAAGAACGTTAGTAAAATGCAAGACGCCTTACAACTCCTAAGGACACCTTACATCACCGTACGAAACCTTAAAACTCCATAATAAACCCAATGAATCCGTACGAGTCCTTTAAACATCGTATGACAACTTAAGACATCTTAAGGCTCTGTATGCCAAATTAGCCACATGAAAAACACGTTAGTATAATTTAGAACACCTTACAACTCCTAAGAACACCTTACATCACCGTACGAAACCTTAAAACTCCATAATAAACCTATTGCATTCGTACGAGTCGTTTGATCATCGTACGACAACTTAGGACATCTTACGTCTCTTTATGCCACATTAGCAACTCGAAAAGAACGTTAGTAAAATGCAAGACGCCTTACAACTCCTAAGGACACCTTACATTGCCGTACGAAACCTTAAAACTTCATAATAAACCTAATGAAGTCGTACGAGTCCTTTAAACATCGTACGACAACTTAAGACATCTTAAGGCTCTGTATGCCAAATTAGCAACATGAAAAGCACGTTAGTATAATTTACGACGCCTTACAACTCATAAGAATACCTTACATCACCGTACAAAACCTTAAAACTCCATAATAAACCCAAAGAATCCATACGAGTCTTTTAAACATCGTACGACAACTTAAGACATCTTAAGGCTCTGTATGCCAAATTAGCCACAAGAAAAGCACGTTAGTATAATTTAGAACGCCTTACAACTCCTAAGAACACCTTACATCACCATTCGAAACCTTAAAACTCCATAATAAACCTAATGAAGTCGTACGAGTCCTTTAAACATCGTACGACAACTTAAGACATCTTAAGGCTCTGTATGCCAAATTAGCAACATGAAAAGCACGTTAGTATAATTTAGGACGCCTTACAATTCATAAGAACACCTTACATCACCGTACAAAACCTTAAAACTCCATAATAAACCCAATGAATCCGTACGAGTCCTTTAAACATCGTATGACAACTTAAGACATCTTAAGGCTCTGTATGCCAAATTAGCCACATGAAAAGCACGTTAGTATAATTTAGAACGCCTTACAACTCCTAAGAACACCTTACATCACCGTACGAAACCTTAAAACTCCATAATAAACCTATTGCATTCGTACGAGTCGTTTGATCATCGTACGACAACTTAGGACATCTTACGTCTCTTTATGCCACATTAGCAACTCGAAAAGAACGTTAGTAAAATGCAAGACGCCTTACAACTCCTAAGGACACCTTACATCACCGTACGAAAACTTAAAACTCCATAATAAACCCAATGAATCCATACGAGTCTTTTAAACATCGTACGACAACTTAAGACATCTTAAGGCTCTGTATGCCTAATTAGCCACAAGAAAAGCACGTTAGTATAATTTAGAACGCCTTACAACTCCTAAGAACACCTTACATCACCATTCGAAACCTTAAAACTCCATAATAAACCTAATGAAGTCGTACGAGTCCTTTAAACATCGTACGACAACTTAAGACATCTTAAGGCTCTGTATGCCAAATTAGCAATATGAAAAGCACGTTAGAATAATTTCGAACGCCTTACAACTCCTAAGAACATCTTACATCACCGTACGAAACCTTAAAACTCCATAATAAACCTATTGTATTCGTACGAGTCGTTTGATCATCGTACGACAACTTAGGACATCTTACGACTCTTTATGCCACATTAGCAACTCGGAAAGAACGTTAGTAAAATGCAAGACGCTTTACAACTCCTAAGGACACCTTACATTGCCGTACGAAACCTTAAAACTCCATAATAAACCTAATGAAGTCGTACGAGTCCTTTAAACATCGTACGACAACTTAAGACATCTTAAGGCTCTGTATGCCAAATTAGCAACATGAAAAGCACGTTAGTATAATTTAGGACGCCTTACAATTCATAAGAACACCTTACATCACCGTATAGAACCTTAAAACTCCATAATAAACCCAATGAATCCGTACGAGTCCTTTAAACATCGTACGACAACTTAAGACATCTTAAGGCTCTGTATGCCAAATTAGCAATATGAAAAGCACGTTAGAATAATTTCGAACGCCTTACAACTCCTAAGAACACCTTACATCACCGTACGAAACCTTAAAACTCCATAATAAACCTATTGTATTCATACGAGTCGTTTGATCATCGTACGACAACTTAGGACATCTTACGACTCTTTATGCCACATTAGCAACTCGAAAAGAACATTAGTAAAATGCAAGACGCCTTACAACTCCTAAGGACACCTTACATTGCCGTACGAAACCTTAAAACTCCATAATAAACCTAATGAAGTCGTACGAGTCCTTTAAACATCGTACGACAACTTAAGACATCTTAAGGCTCTGTATGCCAAATTAGCAACATGAAAAGCACGTTAGTATAATTTAGGAGGCCTTACAATTCATAAGAACACCTTACATCACCGTACAGAACCTTAAAACTCCATAATAAACCCAATGAATCCGTACGAGTCCTTTAAACATCGTATGACAACTTAAGACATCTTAAGGCTCTGTATGCCAAATTAGCCACATGAAAAGCACGTTAGTATAATTTAGAACGCCTTACAACTCCTAAGAACACCTTACATCACCATACGAAACCTTAAAACTCCATAATAAACCTATTGCATTCGTACGAGTCGTTTGATCATCGTACGACAACTTAGGACATCTTACGTCTCTTTATGCCACATTAGCAACTCGAAAAGAACGTTAGTAAAATGCAAGACGCCTTACAACTCCTAAGGACACCTTACATTGCCGTACGAAACCTTAAAACTCCATAATAAACCTAATGAAGTCGTACGAGTCCTTTAAACATCGTACGACAACTTAAGACATCTTAAGGCTCTGTATGCCAAATTAGCAACATGAAAAGCACGTTAGTATAATTTTGGACGCCTTACAACTCATAAGAACACCTTACATCACCGTACAAAACCTTAAAACTCCATAATAAACCCAATGAATCCATACGAGTCTTTTAAACATCGTACGACAACTTAAGACATCTTAAGGCTCTGTATGCCAAATTAGCCACATGAAAAGCAAGTTAGTATAATTTAGAACGCCTTACAACTCCTAAGAACACCTTACATCACCGTACGAAACCTTAAAACTCCATAATAAACCTAATGAAGTCGTACGAGTCCTTTAAACATCGTACGACAACTTAAGACATCTTAAGGCTCTGTATGCCAAATTAGCAATATGAAAAGCACGTTAGTATAATTTAGAACGCCTTACAACTCCTAAGAACACCTTACGTCACCGTACGAAACCTTAAAACTCCATAATAAACCTAGTGTGTTCGTACGAGTCGTTTGATCATCGTACGACAACTTAGGACATCTTACGACTCTTTATGCCACATAAGCAACTCGAAAAGAACGTTAGTAAAATGCAAGACGCCTTACAACTCCTAAGGACACCTTACATTGCCGTACGAAACCTTAAAACTCCATAATAAACCTAATGAAGTCGTACGAGTCCTTTAAACATCGTACGACAACTTAAGACATCTTAAGGCTCTGTATGCCAAATTAGCAACATGAAAAGCACGTTAGTATAATTTAGGACGCCTTACAACTCATTAGAACACCTTACATCACCGTACGAACCTTAAAACTCCATAATAAACCTAATGAATCCGTACGAGTCCTTTGAACATCGTATGACAACTTAAGACATCTTAAGACTCTGTATGCCAAATTTGCAACATGAAAAGCACGTTAGTATAATTTAGGAAGCCTTACAACTCATAAGAACACCTTACATCACCGTACGAAACCTTAAAACTCCATAATAAACCTAATGAATCCGTACGAGTCCTTTAAACATCGTACGACAACTTAAGACATCTTAAGGCTCTGTATGCTAAATTAGCAACATGAAAAGCACGTTAGTATAATTTAGGACGCCTTACAACTCATAAGAACACCCTACATCACCGTACGAAACCTTAAACCTCTATAATAAACCTAATGAATCCGTACGAGTCCTTTAAACATCGTACGACAACTTAAGACATCTTAAGGCTCTGTATGCCAAATTAGCAATATGAAAAGCACGTTAGAATAATTTCGAACACCGTACAACTCCTAAGAACACCTTACATCACCATTCGAAACCTTAAAACTCCATAATAAACCTAATGAAGTCGTACGAGTCCTTTAAACATCGTACGACAACTTAAGACATCTTAAGGATCTGTATGCCAAATTAGCAACATGAAAAGCACGTTAGTATAATTTAGGACGCCTTACAACTCATAAGAACACCTTACATCACCATACAAAACCTTAAAACTCCATAATAAACCCAATGAATCCATACGAGTCTTTTAAACATCGTACGACAACTTAAGACATCTTAAGGCTTTGTATGCCAAATTAGCAACATGAAAAGCACGTTAGTATAATTTAGGACGCCTTACAACTCATAAGAACACCTTACATCACCGTACAAAACCTTAAAACTCCATAATAAACCCAATGAATCCATACGAGTCCTTTAAACATCGTACGACAACTTAAGACATCTTAAGGCTCTGTATGCCAAATTAGCCACATGAAAAGCACGTTAGTATAATTTAGAACGTCTTACAACTCCTAAGAACACATTACATCACCGTACGAAACCTTAAAACTCCATAATAAACCTATTGTATTCGTACCAGTCGTTTGATCATCGTACGACAACTTAGGACATCTTACGACTCTTTATGCCACATTAGCAACTCGAAAAGAACGTTAGTATAATTTACGACGCCTTACAACTCATAAGAACACCTTACATCACCGTACAAAACCTTAAAACTCCATAATAAACCCAATGAATCCGTACGAGTCCTTTAAACATCGTATGACAACTTAAGACATCTTAAGGCTCTGTATGCCAAATTAGCCACATGAAAAGCACGTTAGTATAATTTAGAACGCCTTACAACTCCTAAGAACACCTTACGTCACCGTACGAAACCTTAAAACTCCATAATAAACCTAGTGTGTTCGTACGAGTCGTTTGATCATCGTACGACAACTTAGGACATCTTACGACTCTTTATGCCACATTAGCAACTCGAAAAGAACGTTAGTAAAATGCAAGACGCCTTACAACTCCTAAGGACACCTTACATTGCCGTACGAAACCTTAAAACTCCATAATAAACCTAATGAAGTCGTACGAGTCTTTTAAACATCGTACGACAACTTAAGACATCTTAAGGCTCTGTATGCCAAATTAGCAACATGAAAAGCACGTTAGTATAATATAGGACGCCTTACAACTCATAAGAACACCTTACATCACCGTACAAAACCTAAAAACTCCATAATAAACCCAATGAATCCATACGAGTCTTTTAAACATCGTACGACAACTTAAGACATCTTAAGGCTCTGTATGCCATATTAGCCACATGAAAAGCACGTTAGTATAATTTAGAACGCCTTACAACTCCTAAGAACACATTACATCATCGTACGAAACCTTAAAACTCCATAATAAACCTATTGTATTCGTACCAGTCGTTTGATCATCGTACGACAACTTAGAACATCTTACGACTCTTTATGCCACATTAGCAACTCGAAAAGAACGTTAGTATAATTTAGGACGCCTTACAACTCATAAGAACACCTTACATCACCGTACAGAACCTTAAAACTCCTAAGGACACCTTACATTGCCGTACGAAACCTTAAAACTCCATAGTAAACCTAATGAAGTCGTACGAGTCCTTTAAACATCGTACGACAACTTAAGACATCTTAAGGCTTTGTATGCCAAATTAGCAACATGAAAAGCACGTTAGTATAATTTAGGACGCCTTACAAGTCATAAGAACACCTTACATCACCGTACAAAACCTTAAAACTCCATAATAAACCCAATGAATCCGTACGAGTCCTTTAAACATCGTATGACAACTTAAGACATCTTAAGGCTCTGTATGCCAAATTAGCCACATGAAAAGCACGTTAGTATAATTTAGAACGCCTTACAACTCCTAAGAACACCTTACGTCACCGTACGAAACCTTAAAACTCCATAATAAACCTAGTGTGTTCGTACGAGTCGTTTGATCATCGTACGACAACTTAGGACATCTTACGACTCTTTATGCCACATTAGCAACTCGAAAAGAACGTTAGTAAAATGCAAGACGCCTTACAACTCCTAAGGACACCTTACATTGCCGTACGAAACCTTAAAACTCCATAATAAACCTAATGAAGTCGTACGAGTCTTTTAAACATCGTACGACAACTTAAGACATCTTAAGGCTCTGTATGCCAAATTAGCAACATGAAAAGCACGTTAGTATAATATAGGACGCCTTACAACTCATAAGAACACCTTACATCACCGTACAAAACCTAAAAACTCCATAATAAACCCAATGAATCCATACGAGTCTTTTAAACATCGTACGACAACTTAAGACATCTTAAGGCTCTGTATGCCATATTAGCCACATGAAAAGCACGTTAGTATAATTTAGAACGCCTTACAACTCCTAAGAACACATTACATCATCGTACGAAACCTTAAAACTCCATAATAAACCTATTGTATTCGTACCAGTCGTTTGATCATCGTACGACAACTTAGAACATCTTACGACTCTTTATGCCACATTAGCAACTCGAAAAGAACGTTAGTATAATTTAGGACGCCTTACAACTCATAAGAACACCTTACATCACCGTACAGAACCTTAAAACTCCTAAGGACACCTTACATTGCCGTACGAAACCTTAAAACTCCATAGTAAACCTAATGAAGTCGTACGAGTCCTTTAAACATCGTACGACAACTTAAGACATCTTAAGGCTTTGTATGCCAAATTAGCAACATGAAAAGCACGTTAGTATAATTTAGGACGCCTTACAATTCATAAGAACACCTTACATCACCGTACAAAACCTTAAAACTCCATAATAAACCCAATGAATCCGTACGAGTCCTTTAAACATCGTATGACAACTTAAGACATCTTAAGGCTCTGTATGCCAAATTAGCCACATGAAAAGCACGTTAGTATAATTTAGAACGCCTTACAACTCCTAAGAACACCTTACGTCACCGTACGAAACCTTAAAACTCCATAATAAACCTAGTGTGTTCGTACGAGTCGTTTGATCATCGTACGACAACTTAGGACATCTTACGACTCTTTATGCCACATTAGCAACTCGAAAAGAACGTTAGTAAAATGCAAGACGCCTTACAACTCCTAAGGACACCTTACATTGCCGTACGAAACCTTAAAACTCCATAATAAACCTAATGAAGTCGTACGAGTCCTTTAAACATCGTACGACAACTTAAGACATCTTAAGGCTATGTATGCCAAATTAGCAACATGAAAAGCACGTTAGTATAATTTAGGACGCCTTACAACTCATTAGAACACCTTACATCACCGTACGAACCTTAAAACTTCATAATAAACCTAATGAATCCGTACGAGTCCTTTGAACATCGTATGACATCTTAAGACTCTGTATGCCAAATTTGCAACATGAAAAGCACGTTAGTATAATTTAGGAAGCCTTACAACTCATAAGAACACCTTACATCACCGTACGAAACCTTAAAACTCCATAATAAACCTAATGAATCCGTACGAGTCCTTTAAACATCGTACGACAACTTAAGACATCTTAAGGCTCTGTATGCTAAATTAGCAACATGAAAAGCACGTTAGTATAATTTAGGACGCCTTACAACTCATAAGAACACCCTACATCTCCGTACGAAACCTTAAACCTCTATAATAAACCTAATGAATCCGTACGAGTCCTTTAAACATCGTACGACAACTTAAGACATCTTAAGGCTCTGTATGCCAAATTAGCAATATGAAAAGCACGTTAGAATAATTTCGAACGCCTTACAACTCCTAAGAACACCTTACATCACCATTCGAAACCTTAAAACTCCATAATAAACCTAATGAAGTCGTACGAGTCCTTTAAACATCGTGCGACAACTTAAGCATCTTAAGGATCTGTTTGCCAAATTAGCAACATGAAAAGCACGTTAGTATAATTTAGGACGCCTTACAACTCATAAGAACACCTTACATCACCATACAAAACCTTAAAACTCCATAATAAACCCAATGAATCCATACGAGTCTTTTAAACATCGTACGACATCTTAAGGCTTTGTATGCCAAATTAGCAACATGAAAAGCACGTTAGTATAATTTAGGACGCCTTACAACTCATAAGAACACCTTACATCACCGTACAAAACCTTAAAACTCCATAATAAACCCAATGAATCCATACGAGTCCTTTAAACATCGTACGACAACTTAAGACATCTTAAGGCTCTGTATGCCAAATTAGCCATATGAAAAGCACGTTAGTATAATTTAGAACATCTTACAACTCCTAAGAACAAATTACTTCACCGTACGAAACCTTAAAACTCCATAATAAACCTATTGTATTCGTACCAGTCGTTTGATCATCGTACGACAACTTAGGACATCTTACGACTCTTTATGCCACATTAGCAACTCGAAAAGAACGTTAGTATAATTTAGGACGCCTTACAACTCATAAGAACACCTTACATCACCGTACAAAACCTTAAAACTCCATAATAAACCCAATGAATCTGTACGAGTCCTTTAAACATCGTATGACAACTTAAGACATCTTAAGGCTCTATATGCCAAATTAGCCACATGAAAAGCACGTTAGTATAATTTAGAACGCCTTACAACTCCTAAGAACACCTTACATCACCGTACGAAACCTTAAAACTCCATAATAAACCTATTGTATTCGTACGAGTCGTTTGATCATCGTACGACAACTTAGGACATCTTACGACTCTTTATGCCACATTAGCAACTCGAAAAGAACGTTAGTATAATTTAGGACGCCTTACAACTCATAAGAACACCTTACATCACCGTACAAAACCTTAAAACTCCAAAATAAACCCAATGAATCTGTACGAGTCCTTTAAACATCGTATGACAACTTAAGACATCTTAAGGCTCTGTATGCCAAATTAGCCACATGAAAAGCACGTTAGTATAATTTAGAACGCCTTACAACTCCTAAGAACACCTTACATCACCGTACGAAACCTTAAAACTCCATAATAAACCTATTGTATTCGTACGAGTCGTTTGATCATCGTACGACAACTTAGGACATCTTACGACTCTTTATGCCACATTAGCAACTCGAAAAGAACGTTAGTAAAATGCAAGACGCCTTACAACTCCTAAGGACACCATACATTGCCGTACGAAACCTTAAAACTCCATAATAAACCTAATGAAGTCGTACGAGTCCTTTAAACATCGTACGACAACTTAAGACATCTTAAGGCTCTGTATGCCAAATTAGCAACATGAAAAGCACATTAGTATAATTTAGGACGCCTTACAACTCATAAGAACACCTTACATCACCGTACAAAACCTAAAAACTCCATAATAAACCCAATGAATCCATACGAGCCTTTTAAACATCGTACGACAACTTAAGACATCTTAAGGCTCTGTATGCCAAATTAGCCACATGAAAAGCTTGTTAGTATAATTTAGAACGCCTTACAACTCCTAAGAACACATTACATCATCGTACAAAACCTTAAAACTCCATAATAAACCTATTGTATTCGTACGAGTCGTTTGATCATCGTACGACAACTTAGGACATCTTACGACTCTTTATGCCACATTAGCAACTCGAAAAGAACGTTAGTATAATTTAGGACGCCTTACAACTCATAAGAACACCTTACATCACCGTACAAAACCTTAAAACTCCATAATAAACCCAATGAATCCGTACGAGTCCTTTAAACATCGTATGACAACTTAAGACATCTTAAGGCTCTATATGCCAAATTAGCCACATGAAAAGCACGTTAGTATAATTTAGAACGCCTTACAACTCCTAAGAACACCTTACATCACCGTACGAAACCTTAAAACTCCATAATAAACCTATTGTATTCGTACGAGTCGTTTGATCATCGTACGACAACTTAGGACATCTTACGACTCTTTATGCCACATTAGCAACTCGAAAAGAACGTTAGTATAATTTAGGACGCCTTACAACTCATAAGAACACCTTACATCACCGTACAAAACCTTAAAACTCCAAAATAAACCCAATGAATCTGTACGAGTCCTTTAAACATCGTATGACAACTTAAGACATCTTAAGGCTCTGTATGCCAAATTAGCCACATGAAAAGCACGTTAGTATAATTTAGAACGCCTTACAACTCCTAAGAACACCTTACATCACCGTACGAAACCTTAAAACTCCATAATAAACCTATTGTATTCGTACGAGTCGTTTGATCATCGTACGACAACTTAGGACATCTTACGACTCTTTATGCCACATTAGCAACTCGAAAAGAACGTTAGTAAAATGCAAGACGCCTTACAACTCCTAAGGACACCATACATTGCCGTACGAAACCTTAAAACTCCATAATAAACCTAATGAAGTCGTACGAGTCCTTTAAACATCGTACGACAACTTAAGACATCTTAAGGCTCTGTATGCCAAATTAGCAACATGAAAAGCACATTAGTATAATTTAGGACGCCTTACAACTCATAAGAACACCTTACATCACCGTACAAAACCTAAAAACTCCATAATAAACCCAATGAATCCATACGAGCCTTTTAAACATCGTACGACAACTTAAGACATCTTAAGGCTCTGTATGCCAAATTAGCCACATGAAAAGCTTGTTAGTATAATTTAGAACGCCTTACAACTCCTAAGAACACATTACATCATCGTACAAAACCTTAAAACTCCATAATAAACCTATTGTATTCGTACCAGTCGTTTAATCATCGTACGACAACTTAGGACATCTTACGACTCTTTATGCCACATTAGCAACTCGAAAAGAACGTTAGTATAATTTAGGACGCCTTACAACTCATAAGAACACCTTACATCACCGTACAAAACCTTAAAACTCCATAATAAACCCAATGAATCCGTACGAGTCCTTTAAACATCGTATGACAACTTAAGACATCTTAAGGCTCTGTATGCCAAATTAGCCACATGAAAAGCACGTTAGTATAATTTAGAACGCCTTACAACTCCTAAGAACACCTTACATCACCGTACGAAACCTTAAAACTCCATAATAAACCTATTGTATTCGTACGAGTCGTTTGATCATCGTACGACAACTTAGGACATCTTACGACTCTTTATGCCACATTAGCAACTCGAAAAGAACGTTAGTAAAATGCAAGACGCCTTACAACTCCTAAGGACACCTTACATTGTCGTACGAAACCTTAAAACTCCATAATAAACCTAATGAAGTCGTACGAGTCCTTTAAACATCATACGACAACTTAAGACATATTAAGGCTCTGTATGCCAAATTAGCAACATGAAAAGCACGTTAGTATAATTTAGGACGCCTTACAACTCATAAGAACACCTTACATCACCGTACAAAACCTAAAAACTCCATAATAAACCCAATGAATCCATACGAGTCTTTTAAACATCGTACGACAACTTAAGACATCTTAAGGCTCTGTATGCCAAATTAGCCACATGAAAAGCACGTTAGTATAATTTAGAACGCCTTACAACTCCAAAGAACACATTACATCATCGTACGAAACCTTAAAACTCCATAATAAACCTATTGTATACGTACCAGTCGTTTAATCATCGTACGACAACTTAGGACATCTTACGATTCTTTATGCCACATTAGCAACTCGAAAAGAACGTTAGTATAATTTAGGACGCCTTACAACTCATAAGAACACCTTACATCACCGTACAAAACCTTAAAACTCCACAATAAACCCAATGAATCCGTACGAGTCCTTTAAACATCGTATGACAACTTAAGACATTTTAAGGCTCTGTATGCCAAATTAGCCACATGAAAAGCACGTTAGTATAATTTAGAACGCCTTACAACTCCTAAGAACACCTTACATCACCGTACGAAACCTTAAAACTCCATAATAAACCTATTGTATTCGTACGAGTCGTTTGATCATCGTACGACAACTTAGGACATCTTACGACTCTTTATGCCACATTAGCAACTCGAAAAGAACGTTAGTAAAATGCAAGACGCCTTACAACTCCTAAGGACACCATACATTGCCGTACGAAACCTTAAAACTCCATAATAAACCTAATGAAGTCGTACGAGTCCTTTAAACATCGTACGACAACTTAAGACATCTTAAGTCTCTGTATGCCAAATTAGCAACATGAAAAGCACATTAGTATAATTTAGGACGCCTTACAACTCATAAGAACACCTTACATCACCGTACAAAACCTAAAAACTCCATAATAAACCCAATGAATCCATACGAGTCTTTTAAACATCGTACGACAACTTAAGACATCTTAAGGCTCTGTATGCCAAATTAGCCACATGAAAAGCTTGTTAGTATAATTTAGAACGCCTTAAAACTCCTAAGAACACATTACATCATCGTACGAAACCTTAAAACTCCATAATAAACCTATTGTATTCGTACCAGTCGTTTAATCATTGTACGACAACTTAGGACATCTTACGACTCTTTATGCCACATTAGCAACTCGAAAAGAACGTTAGTATAATTTAGGACGCCTTACAACTCATAAGAACACCTTACATCACCGTACAAAACCTTAAAACTCCATAATAAACCCAATGAATCCGTACGAGTCCTTTAAACATCGTATGACAACTTAAGACATCTTAAGGCTCTGTATGCCAAATTAGCCACATGAAAAGCACGTTAGTATAATTTAGAACGCCTTACAACTCCTAAGAACACCTTACATCACCGTACGAAACCTTAAAACTCCATAATAAACCTATTGTATTCGTACGAGTCGTTTGATCATCGTACGACAACTTAGGACATCTTACGACTCTTTATGCCACATTAGCAACTCGAAAAGAACGTTAGTAAAATGCAAGACGCCTTACAACTCCTAAGGACACCATACATTGCCGTACGAAACCTTAAAACTCCATAATAAACCTAATGAAGTCGTACGAGTCCTTTAAACATCGTACGACAACTTAAGACATCTTAAGTCTCTGTATGCCAAATTAGCAACATGAAAAGCACATTAGTATAATTTAGGACGCCTTACAACTCATAAGAACACCTTACATCACCGTACAAAACCTAAAAACTCCATAATAAACCCAATGAATCCATACGAGTCTTTTAAACATCGTACGACAACTTAAGACATCTTAAGGCTCTGTATGCCAAATTAGCCACATGAAAAGCTTGTTAGTATAATTTAGAACGCCTTACAACTCCTAAGAACACATTACATCATCGTACGAAACCTTAAAACTCCATAATAAACCTATTGTATTCGTACCAGTCGTTTAATCATCGTACGACAACTTAGGACATCTTACGACTCTTTATGCCACATTAGCAACTCGAAAAGAACGTTAGTATAATTTAGGACGCCTTACAACTCATAAGAACACCTTACATCACCGTACAAAACCTTAAAACTCCATAATAAACCCAATGAATCCGTACGAGTCCTTTAAACATCGTATGACAACTTAAGACATCTTAAGGCTCTGTATGCCAAATTAGCCACATGAAAAGCACGTTAGTATAATTTAGAACGCCTTACAACTCCTAAGAACACCTTACATCACCGTACGAAACCTTAAAACTCCATAATAAACCTATTGTATTCGTACGAGTCGTTTGATCATCGTACGACAACTTAGGACATCTTACGACTCTTTATGCCACATTAGCAACTCGAAAAGAACGTTAGTAAAATGCAAGATGCCTTACAACTCCTAAGGACACCATACATTGCCGTACGAAACCTTAAAACTCCATAATAAACCTAATGAAGTCGTACGAGTCTTTTAAACATCGTACGACAACTTAAGACATCTTAAGTCTCTGTATGCCAAATTAGCAACATGAAAAGCACATTAGTATAATTTAGGACGCCTTACAACTCATAAGAACACCTTACATCACCGTACAAAACCTAAAAACTCCATAATAAACCCAATGAATCCATACGAGTCTTTTAAACATCGTACGACAACTTAAGACATCTTAAGGCTCTGTATGCCAAATTAGCCACATGAAAAGCTTGTTAGTATAATTTAGAACGCCTTACAACTCCTAAGAACACATTACATCATCGTACGAAACCTTAAAACTCCATAATAAACCTATTGTATTCGTACCAGTCGTTTAATCATCGTACGACAACTTAGGACATCTTACGACTCTTTATGCCACATTAGCAACTCGAAAAGAACGTTAGTATAATTTAGGACGCCTTACAACTCATAAGAACACCTTACATCACCGTACAAAACCTTAAAACTCCATAATAAACCCAATGAATCCGTACGAGTCCTTTAAACATCGTATGACAACTTAAGACATCTTAAGGCTCTGTATGCCAAATTAGCCACATGAAAAGCACGTTAGTATAATTTAGAACGCCTTACAACTCCTAAGAACACCTTACATCACCGTACGAAACCTTAAAACTCCATAATAAACCTATTGTATTCGTACGAGTCGTTTGATCATCGTACGACAACTTAGGACATCTTACGACTCTTTATGCCACATTAGCAACTCGAAAAGAACGTTAGTAAAATGCAAGACGCCTTACAACTCCTAAGGACACCTTACATTGCCGTACGAAACCTTAAAACTCCATAATAAACCTAATGAAGTCGTACGAGTCCTTTAAACATCGTACGACAACTTAAGACATCTTAAGGCTCTGTATGCCAAATTAGCAACATGAAAAGCACGTTAGTATAATTTAGGACGCCTTACAACTCATAAGAACACCTTACATCACCGTACAAAACCTAAAAACTCCATAATAAACCCAATGAATCCATACGAGTCTTTTAATTATCGTACGACAACTTAAGACATCTTAAGGCTCTGTATGCCAAATTAGCCACATGAAAAGCTTGTTAGTATAATTTAGAACGCCTTACAACTCCTAAGAACACATTACATCATCGTACGAAACCTTAAAACTCCATAATAAACCTATTGTATTCGTACCAGTCGTTTAATCATCGTACGACAACTTAGGACATCTTACGACTCTTTATGCCACATTAGCAACTCGAAAAGAACGTTAGTATAATTTAGGACGCCTTACAACTCATAAGAACACCTTACATCACCGTACAAAACCTTAAAACTCCATAATAAACCCAATGAATCCGTACGAGTCCTTTAAACATCGTATGACAACTTAAGACATCTTAAGGCTCTGTATGCCAAATTAGCCACATGAAAAGCACGTTAGTATAATTTAGAACGCCTTACAACTCCTAAGAACACCTTACATCACCGTACGAAACCTTAAAACTCCATAATAAACCTATTGTATTCGTACGAGTCGTTTGATCATCGTACGACAACTTAGGACATCTTACGACTCTTTATGCCACATTAGCAACTCGAAAAGAACGTTAGTAAAATGCAAGACGCCTTACAACTCCTAAGGACACCTTACATTGCCGTACGAAACCTTAAAACTCCATAATAAACCTAATGAAGTCGTACGAGTCCTTTAAACATCGTACGACAACTTAAGACATCTTAAGGCTCTGTATGCCAAATTAGCAACATGAAAAGCACGTTAGTATAATTTAGGACGCCTTACAACTCATAAGAACACCTTACATCACCGTACAAAACCTAAAAACTCCATAATAAACCCAATGAATCCATACGAGTCTTTTAAACATCGTACGACAACTTAAGACATCTTAAGGCTCTGTATGCCAAATTAGCCACATGAAAAGCACGTTAGTATAATTTAGAACGCCTTACAACTCCTAAGAACACATTACATCATCGTACGAAACCTTAAAACTCCATAATAAACCTATTGTATACGTACCAGTCGTTTAATCATCGTACGACAACTTAGGACATCTTACGACTCTTTATGCCACATTAGCAACTCGAAAAGAACGTTAGTATAATTTAGGACGCCTTACAACTCATAAGAACACCTTACATCACCGTACAAAACCTTAAAACTCCATAATAAACCCAATGAATCCGTACGAGTCCTTTAAACATCGTATGACAACTTAAGACATGTTAAGGCTCTGTATGCCAAATTAGCAACATGAAAAGCACGTTAGTATAATTTAGAACGCCTTACAACTCATAAGAACACCTTACATCACCATACAAAACCTTAAAACTCCATAATAAACCCAATGAATCCATACGAGTCTTTTAAACATCGTACGACAACTTAAGACATCTTAAGGCTTTGTATGCCAAATTAGCAACATGAAAAGCACGTTAGTATAATTTAGGACGCCTTACAACTCATAAGAACACCTTACATCACCGTACAAAACCTTAAAACTCCATAATAAACCCAATGAATCCATACGAGTCCTTTAAACATCGTACGACAACTTAAGACATCTTAAGGCTCTGTATGCCAAATTAGCCATATGAAAAGCACGTTAGTATAATTTAGAACGTCTTACAACTCCTAAGAACACATTACTTCACCGTACGAAACCTTAAAACTCCATAATAAACCTATTGTATTCGTACCAGTCGTTTGATCATCGTACGACAACTTAGGACATCTTACGACTCTTTATGCCACATTAGCAACTCGAAAAGAACGTTAGTATAATTTAGGACGCCTTACAACTCATAAGAACACCTTACATCACCGTACAAAACCTTAAAACTCCATAATAAACCCAATGAATCCGTACGAGTCCTTTAAACATCGTATGACAACTTAAGACATCTTAAGGCTCTGTATGCCAAATTAGCCACATGAAAAGCACGTTAGTATAATTTAGAACGCCTTACAACTCCTAAGAACACCTTACATCACCGTACGAAACCTTAAAACTCCATAATAAACCTAATGAATCCGTACGAGTCCTTTAAACATCGTACGACAACATAAGACATCTTAAGGCTCTGTATGCCAAATTAGCAACATGAAAAGCACGTTAGTATAATTTAGGACGCCTTACAACTCATAAGAACACCTTACATCACCGTACAAAACCTTAAAACTCCATAATAAACCCAATGAATCCATACGAGTCCTTTAAACATCGTACGACAACTTAAGACATCTTAAGGCTCTGTATGCCAAATTAGCCATATGAAAAGCACGTTAGTATAATTTAGAACGTCTTACAACTCCTAAGAACACATTACTTCACCGTACGAAACCTTAAAACTCCATAATAAACCTATTGTATTCGTACCAGTCGTTTGATCATCGTACGACAACTTAGGACATCTTACGACTCTTTATGCCACATTAGCAACTCGAAAAGAACGTTAGTATAATTTAGGACGCCTTACAACTCATACGAACACCTTACATCACCGTACAAAACCTTAAAACTCCATAATAAACCCAATGAATCCGTACGAGTCCTTTAAACATCGTATGACAACTTAAGACATCTTAAGGCTCTGTATGCCAAATTAGCCACATGAAAAGCACGTTAGTATAATTTAGAACGCCTTACAACTCCTAAGAACACCTTACATCACCGTACGAAACCTTAAAACTCCATAATAAACCTAATGAATCCGTACGAGTCCTTTAAACATCGTACGACAACATAAGACATCTTAAGGCTCTGTATGCCAAATTAGCAACATGAAAAGCACGTTAGTATAATTTAGAACGCCTTACAACTCCTAAGAACACCTTACATCACCGTACGAAACCTTAAAACTCCATAATAAACCTATTGTATTCGTACGAGTCGTTTGATCATCGTACGACAACTTAGGACATCTTACGACTCTTTATGCCACATTAGCAACTCGAAAAGAACGTTAGTAAAACGCAAGACGCCTTACAACTCCTAAGGACACCATACATTGCCGTACGAAACCTTAAAACTCCATAATAAACCTAATGAAGTCGTACGAGTCCTTTAAACATCGTACGACAACTTAAGACATCTTAAGGCTCTGTATGCCAAATTAGCAACATGAAAAGCACATTAGTATAATTTAGGACGCCTTACAACTCATAAGAACACCTTACATCACCGTACAAAACCTAAAAACTCCATAATAAACCCAATGAATCCATACGAGTCTTTTAAACATCGTACGACAACTTAAGACATCTTAAGGCTCTGTATGCCAAATTAGCCACATGAAAAGCTTGTTAGTATAATTTAGAACGCCTTACAACTCCTAAGAACACATTACATCATCGTACGAAACCTTAAAACTCCATAATAAACCTATTGTATTCGTACCAGTCGTTTAATCATCGTACGACAACTTAGGACATCTTACGACTCTTTATGCCACATTAGCAACTCGAAAAGAACGTTAGTATAATTTAGGACGCCTTACAACTCATAAGAACACCTTACATCACCGTACAAAACCTTAAAACTCCATAATAAACCCAATGAATCCGTACGAGTCCTTTAAACATCGTATGACAACTTAAGACATCTTAAGGCTCTGTATGCCAAATTAGCCACATGAAAAGCACGTTAGTATAATTTAGAACGCCTTACAACTCCTAAGAACACCTTACATCACCGTACGAAACCTTAAAACTCCATAATAAACCTATTGTATTCGTACGAGTCGTTTGATCATCGTACGACAACTTAGGACATCTTACGACTCTTTATGCCACATTAGCAACTCGAAAAGAACGTTAGTAAAATGCAAGACGCCTTACAACTCCTAAGGACACCTTACATTGCCGTACGAAACCTTAAAACTCCATAATAAACCTAATGAAGTCGTACGAGTCCTTTAAACATCGTACGACAACTTAAGACATCTTAAGGCGCTGTATGCCAAATTAGCAACATGAAAAGCACGTTAGTATAATTTAGGACGCCTTACAACTCATAAGAACACCTTACATCACCGTACAAAACCTAAAAACTCCATAATAAACCCAATGAATCCATACGAGTCTTTTAAACATCGTACGACAACTTAAGACATCTTAAGGCTCTGTATGCCAAATTAGCCACATGAAAAGCACGTTAGTATAATTTAGAACGCCTTACAACTCCTAAGAACACATTACATCATCGTACGAAACCTTAAAACTCCATAATAAACCTATTGTATACGTACCAGTCGTTTAATCATCGTACGACAACTTAGGACATCTTACGACTCTTTATGCCACATTAGCAACTCGAAAAGAACGTTAGTATAATTTAGGACGCCTTACAACTCATAAGAACACCTTACATCACCGTACAAAACCTTAAAACTCCATAATAAACCCAATGAATCCGTACGAGTCCTTTAAACATCGTATGACAACTTAAGACATGTTAAGGCTCTGTATGCCAAATTAGCAACATGAAAAGCACGTTAGTATAATTTAGAACGCCTTACAACTCATAAGAACACCTTACATCACCATACAAAACCTTAAAACTCCATAATAAACCCAATGAATCCATACGAGTCTTTTAAACATCGTACGACAACTTAAGACATCTTAAGGCTTTGTATGCCAAATTAGCAACATGAAAAGCACGTTAGTATAATTTAGGACGCCTTACAACTCATAAGAACACCTTACATCACCGTACAAAACCTTAAAACTCCATAATAAACCCAATGAATCCATACGAGTCCTTTAAACATCGTACGACAACTTAAGACATCTTAAGGCTCTGTATGCCAAATTAGCCATATGAAAAGCACGTTAGTATAATTTAGAACGTCTTACAACTCCTAAGAACACATTACTTCACCGTACGAAACCTTAAAACTCCATAATAAACCTATTGTATTCGTACCAGTCGTTTGATCATCGTACGACAACTTAGGACATCTTACGACTCTTTATGCCACATTAGCAACTCGAAAAGAACGTTAGTATAATTTAGGACGCCTTACAACTCATAAGAACACCTTACATCACCGTACAAAACCTTAAAACTCCATAATAAACCCAATGAATCCGTACGAGTCCTTTAAACATCGTATGACAACTTAAGACATCTTAAGGCTCTGTATGCCAAATTAGCCACATGAAAAGCACGTTAGTATAATTTAGAACGCCTTACAACTCCTAAGAACACCTTACATCACCGTACGAAACCTTAAAACTCCATAATAAACCTAATGAATCCGTACGAGTCCTTTAAACATCGTACGACAACATAAGACATCTTAAGGCTCTGTATGCCAAATTAGCAACATGAAAAGCACGTTAGTATAATTTAGGACGCCTTACAACTCATAAGAACACCTTACATCACCGTACAAAACCTTAAAACTCCATAATAAACCCAATGAATCCATACGAGTCCTTTAAACATCGTACGACAACTTAAGACATCTTAAGGCTCTGTATGCCAAATTAGCCATATGAAAAGCACGTTAGTATAATTTAGAACGTCTTACAACTCCTAAGAACACATTACTTCACCGTACGAAACCTTAAAACTCCATAATAAACCTATTGTATTCGTACCAGTCGTTTGATCATCGTACGACAACTTAGGACATCTTACGACTCTTTATGCCACATTAGCAACTCGAAAAGAACGTTAGTATAATTTAGGACGCCTTACAACTCATAAGAACACCTTACATCACCGTACAAAACCTTAAAACTCCATAATAAACCCAATGAATCCGTACGAGTCCTTTAAACATCGTATGACAACTTAAGACATCTTAAGGCTCTGTATGCCAAATTAGCCACATGAAAAGCACGTTAGTATAATTTAGAACGCCTTACAACTCCTAAGAACACCTTACATCACCGTACGAAACCTTAAAACTCCATAATAAACCTAATGAATCCGTACGAGTCCTTTAAACATCGTACGACAACATAAGACATCTTAAGGCTCTGTATGCCAAATTAGCAACATGAAAAGCACGTTAGTATAATTTAGAACGCCTTACAACTCCTAAGAACACCTTACATCACCGTACGAAACCTTAAAACTCCATAATAAACCTATTGTATTCGTACGAGTCGTTTGATCATCGTACGACAACTTAGGACATCTTACGACTCTTTATGCCACATTAGCAACTCGAAAAGAACGTTAGTAAAACGCAAGACGCCTTACAACTCCTAAGGACACCATACATTGCCGTACGAAACCTTAAAACTCCATAATAAACCTAATGAAGTCGTACGAGTCCTTTAAACATCGTACGACAACTTAAGACATCTTAAGGCTCTGTATGCCAAATTAGCAACATGAAAAGCACATTAGTATAATTTAGGACGCCTTACAACTCATAAGAACACGTTACATCACCGTACAAAACCTAAAAACTCCATAATAAACCCAATGAATCCATACGAGTCTTTTAAACATCGTACGACAACTTAAGACATCTTAAGGCTCTGTATGCCAAATTAGCCACATGAAAAGCTTGTTAGTATAATTTAGAACGCCTTACAACTCCTAAGAACACATTACATCATCGTACGAAACCTTAAAACTCCATAATAAACCTATTGTATTCGTACCAGTCGTTTAATCATCGTACGACAACTTAGGACATCTTACGACTCTTTATGCCACATTAGCAACTCGAAAAGAACGTTAGTATAATTTAGGACGCCTTACAACTCATAAGAACACCTTACATCACCGTACAAAACCTTAAAACTCCATAATAAACCCAATGAATCCGTACGAGTCCTTTAAACATCGTATGACAACTTAAGACATCTTAAGGCTCTGTATGCCAAATTAGCCACATGAAAAGCACGTTAGTATAATTTAGAACGCCTTACAACTCCTAAGAACACCTTACATCACCGTACGAAACCTTAAAACTCCATAATAAACCTATTGTATTCGTACGAGTCGTTTGATCATCGTACGACAACTTAGGACATCTTACGACTCTTTATGCCACATTAGCAACTCGAAAAGAACGTTAGTAAAATGCAAGACGCCTTACAACTCCTAAGGACACCTTACATTGCCGTACGAAACCTTAAAACTCCATAATAAACCTAATGAAGTCGTACGAGTCCTTTAAACATCGTACGACAACTTAAGACATCTTAAGGCTCTGTATGCCAAATTAGCAACATGAAAAGCACGTTAGTATAATTTAGGACGCCTTACAACTCATAAGAACACCTTACATCACCGTACAAAACCTAAAAACTCCATAATAAACCCAATGAATCCATACGAGTCTTTTAAACATCGTACGACAACTTAAGACATCTTAAGGCTCTGTATGCCAAATTAGCCACATGAAAAGCACGTTAGTATAATTTAGAACGCCTTACAACTCCAAAGAACACATTACATCATCGTACGAAACCTTAAAACTCCATAATAAACCTATTGTATACGTACCAGTCGTTTAATCATCGTACGACAACTTAGGACATCTTACGACTCTTTATGCCACATTAGCAACTCGAAAAGAACGTTAGTATAATTTAGGACGCCTTACAACTCATAAGAACACCTTACATCACCGTACAAAACCTTAAAACTCCATAATAAACCCAATGAATCCGTACGAGTCCTTTAAACATCGTATGACAACTTAAGACATCTTAAGGCTCTGTATGCCAAATTAGCCACATGAAAAGCACGTTAGTATAATTTAGAACGCCTTACAACTCCTAAGAACACCTTACATCACCGTACGAAACCTTAAAACTCCATAATAAACCTATTGTATTCGTACGAGTCGTTTGATCATCGTACGACAACTTAGGACATCTTACGACTCTTTATGCCACATTAGCAACTCGAAAAGAACGTTAGTAAAATGCAAGACGCCTTACAACTCCTAAGGACACCTTACATTGCCGTACGAAACCTTAAAACTCCATAATAAACCTAATGAAGTCGTACGAGTCCTTTAAACATCGTACGACAACTTAAGACATCTTAAGGCTCTGTATGCCAAATTAGCAACATGAAAAGCACGTTAGTATAATTTAGGACGCCTTACAACTCATAAGAACACCTTACATCACCGTACAAAACCTAAAAACTCCATAATAAACCCAATGAATCCATACGAGTCTTTTAAACATCGTACGACAACTTAAGACATCTTAAGGCTCTGTATGCCAAATTAGCCACATGAAAAGCACGTTAGTATAATTTAGAACGCCTTACAACTCCAAAGAACACATTACATCATCGTACGAAACCTTAAAACTCCATAATAAACCTATTGTATACGTACCAGTCGTTTAATCATCGTACGACAACTTAGGACATCTTACGACTCTTTATGCCACATTAGCAACTCGAAAAGAACGTTAGTATAATTTAGGACGCCTTACAACTCATAAGAACACCTTACATCACCGTACAAAACCTTAAAACTCCATAATAAACCCAATGAATCCGTACGAGTCCTTTAAACATCGTATGACAACTTAAGACATCTTAAGGCTCTGTATGCCAAATTAGCCACATGAAAAGCACGTTAGTATAATTTAGAACGCCTTACAACTCCTAAGAACACCTTACATCACCGTACGAAACCTTAAAACTCCATAATAAACCTATTGTATTCGTACGAGTCGTTTGATCATCGTACGACAACTTAGGACATCTTACGACTCTTTATGCCACATTAGCAACTCGAAAAGAACGTTAGTAAAATGCAAGACGCCTTACAACTCCTAAGGACACCTTACATTGCCGTACGAAACCTTAAAACTCCATAATAAACCTAATGAAGTCGTACGAGTCCTTTAAACATCGTACGACAACTTAAGACATCTTAAGGCTCTGTATGCCAAATTAGCAACATGAAAAGCACGTTAGTAAACTCCATAATAAACCCAATGAATCCATACGAGTCTTTTAAACATCGTACGACAACTTAAGACATCTTAAGGCTCTGTATGCCAAATTAGCCACATGAAAAGCTTGTTAGTATAATTTAGAACGCCTTACAACTCCTAAGAACACATTACATCATCGTACGAAACCTTAAAACTCCATAATAAACCTATTGTATTCGTACCAGTCATTTAATCATCGTACGACAACTTAGGACATCTTACGACTCTTTATGCCACATTAGCAACTCGAAAAGAACGTTAGTATAATTTAGGACGCCTTACAACTCATAAGAACACCTTACATCACCGTACAAAACCTTAAAACTCCATAATAAACCCAATGAATCCGTACGAGTCCTTTAAACATCGTATGACAACTTAAGACATCTTAAGGCTCTGTATGCCAAATTAGCCACATGAAAAGCACGTTAGTATAATTTAGAACGCCTTACAACTCCTAAGAACACCTTACATCACCGTACGAAACCTTAAAACTCCATAATAAACCTATTGTATTCGTACGAGTCGTTTGATCATCGTACGACAACTTAGGACATCTTACGACTCTTTATGCCACATTAGCAACTCGAAAAGAACGTTAGTAAAATGCAAGACGCCTTACAACTCCTAAGGACACCTTACATTGCCGTACGAAACCTTAAAACTCCATAATAAACCTAATGAAGTCGTACGAGTCCTTTAAACATCGTACGACAACTTAAGACATCTTAAGGCTCTGTATGCCAAATTAGCAACATGAAAAGCACGTTAGTAAACTCCATAATAAACCCAATGAATCCATACGAGTCTTTTAAACATCGTACGACAACTTAAGACATCTTAAGGCTCTGTATGCCAAATTAGCCACATGAAAAGCTTGTTAGTATAATTTAGAACGCCTTACAACTCCTAAGAACACATTACATCATCGTACGAAACCTTAAAACTCCATAATAAACCTATTGTATTCGTACCAGTCATTTAATCATCGTACGACAACTTAGGACATCTTACGACTCTTTATGCCACATTAGCAACTCGAAAAGAACGTTAGTATAATTTAGGACGCCTTACAACTCATAAGAACACCTTACATCACCGTACAAAACCTTAAAACTCCATAATAAACCCAATGAATCCGTACGAGTCCTTTAAACATCGTATGACAACTTAAGACATCTTAAGGCTCTGTATGCCAAATTAGCCACATGAAAAGCACGTTAGTATAATTTAGAACGCCTTACAACTCCTAAGAACACCTTACATCACCGTACGAAACCTTAAAACTCCATAATAAACCTATTGTATTCGTACGAGTCGTTTGATCATCGTACGACAACTTAGGACATCTTACGACTCTTTATGCCACATTAGCAACTCGAAAAGAACGTTAGTAAAATGCAAGACGCCTTACAACTCCTAAGGACACCTTACATTGCCGTACGAAACCTTAAAACTCCATAATAAACCTAATGAAGTCGTACGAGTCCTTTAAACATCGTACGACAACTTAAGACATCTTAAGGCTCTGTATGCCAAATTAGCAACATGAAAAGCACGTTAGTATAATTTAGGACGCCTTACAACTCATAAGAACACCTTACATCACCGTACAAAACCTAAAAACTCCATAATAAACCCAATGAATCCATACGAGTGTTTTAAACATCGTACGACAACTTAAGACATCTTAAGGCTCTGTATGCCAAATTAGCCACATGAAAAGCACGTTAGTATAATTTAGAACGCCTTACAACTCCTAAGAACACATTACATCATCGTACGAAACCTTAAAACTCCATAATAAACCTATTGTATACGTACCAGTCGTTTAATCATCGTACGACAACTTAGGACATCTTACGACTCTTTATGCCACATTAGCAACTCGAAAAGAACGTTAGTATAATTTAGGACGCCTTACAACTCATAAGAACACCTTACATCACCGTACAAAACCTTAAAACTCCATAATAAACCCAATGAATCCGTACGAGTCCTTTAAACATCGTATGACAACTTAAGACATCTTAAGGCTCTGTATGCCAAATTAGCCACATGAAAAGCACGTTAGTATAATTTAGAACGCCTTACAACTCCTAAGAACACCTTACATCACCGTACGAAACCTTAAAACTCCATAATAAACCTATTGTATTCGTACGAGTCGTTTGATCATCGTACGACAACTTAGGACATCTTACGACTCTTTATGCCACATTAGAACTCGAAAAGAACGTTAGTAAAATGCAAGACGCCTTACAACTCCTAAGGACACCTTACATTGCCGTACGAAACCTTAAAACTCCATAATAAACCTAATGAAGTCGTACGAGTCCTTTAAACATCTTACGACAACTTAAGACATCTTAAGGCTTTGTATGCCAAATTAGCAACATGAAAAGCACGTTAGTATAATTTAGGACGCCTTACAACTCATAAGAACACCTTACATCACCGTACAAAACCTAAAAACTCCATAATAAACCCAATGAATCCATACGAGTCTTTTAAACATCGTACGACAACTTAAGACATCTTAAGGCTCTGTTTGCCAAATTAGCCACATGAAAAGCACGTTAGTATAATTTAGAACGCCTTACAACTCCTAAGAACACATTACATCATCGTACGAAACCTTAAAACTCCATAATAAACCTATTGTATTCGTACCAGTCGTTTAATCATCGTACGACAACTTAGGACATCTTACGACTCTTTATGCCACATTAGCAACTCGAAAAGAACGTTAGTATAATTTAGGACGCCTTACAACTCATAAGAACACCTTACATCACCGTACAAAACCTTAAAACTCTATAATAAACCCAATGAATCCGTACGAGTCCTTTAAACATCGTATGACAACTTAAGACATCTTAAGGCTCTGTATGCCAAATTAGCCACATGAAAAGCACGTTAGTATAATTTAGAACGCCTTACAACTCCTAAGAACACCTTACATCACCGTACGAAACCTTAAAACTCCATAATAAACCTATTGTATTCGTACGAGTCGTTTGATCATCGTACGACAACTTAGGACATCTTACGACTCTTTATGCCACATTAGCAACTCGAAAAGAACGTTAGTAAAATGCAAGACGCCTTACAACTCCTAAGGACACCTTACATTGCCGTACGAAACCTTAAAACTCCATAATAAACCTAATGAAGTCGTACGAGTCCTTTAAACATCGTACGACAACTTAAGACATCTTAAGGCTCTGTATGCCAAATTAGCAACTTGAAAAGCACGTTAGTATAATTTAGGACGCCTTACAACTCATAAGAACACCTTACATCACCGTACAAAACATAAAAACTCCATAATAAACCCAATGAATCCATACGAGTCTTTTAAACATCGTACGACAACTTAAGACATCTTAAGGCTCTGTATGCCAAATTAGCCACATGAAAAGCTTGTTAGTATAATTTAGAACGCCTTACAACTCCAAAGAACACATTACATCATCGTACGAAACCTTAAAACTCCATAATAAACCTATTGTATACGTACCAGTCGTTTAATCATCGTACGACAACTTAGGACATCTTACGACTCTTTATGCCACATTAGCAACTCGAAAAGAACGTTAGTATAATTTAGGACGCCTTACAACTCATAAGAACACCTTACATCACCGTACAAAACCTTAAAACTCCATAATAAACCCAATGAATCCGTACGAGTCCTTTAAACATCGTATGACAACTTAAGACATCTTAAGGCTCTGTATGCCAAATTAGCCACATGAAAAGCACGTTAGTATAATTTAGAACGCCTTACAACTCCTAAGAACACCTTACATCACCGTACGAAACCTTAAAACTCCATAATAAACCTATTGTATTCGTACGAGTCGTTTGATCATCGTACGACAACTTAGGACATCTTACGACTCTTTATGCCACATTAGAACTCGAAAAGAACGTTAGTAAAATGCAAGACGCCTTACAACTCCTAAGGACACCTTACATTGCCGTACGAAACCTTAAAACTCCATAATAAACCTAATGAAGTCGTACGAGTCCTTTAAACATCTTACGACAACTTAAGACATCTTAAGGCTCTCTATGCCAAATTAGCAACATGAAAAGCACGTTAGTATAATTTAGGACGCCTTACAACTCATAAGAACACCTTACATCACCGTACAAAACCTAAAAACTCCATAATAAACCCAATGAATCCATACGAGTCTTTTAAACATCGTACGACAACTTAAGACATCTTAAGGCTCTGTATGCCAAATTAGCCACATGAAAAGCTTGTTAGTATAATTTAGAACGCCTTACAACTCCAAAGAACACATTACATCATCGTACGAAACCTTAAAACTCCATAATAAACCTATTGTATTCGTACCAGTCGTTTAATCATCGTACGACAACTTAGGACATCTTACGACTCTTTATGCCACATTAGCAACTCGAAAAGAACGTTAGTATAATTTAGGACGCCTTACAACTCATAAGAACACCTTACATCACCGTACAAAACCTTAAAACTCCATAATAAACCCAATGAATCCGTACGAGTCCTTTAAACATCGTATGACAACTTAAGACATCTTAAGGCTCTGTATGCCAAATTAGCCACATGAAAAGCACGTTAGTATAATTTAGAACGCCTTACAACTCCTAAGAACACCTTACATCACCGTACGAAACCTTAAAACTCCATAATAAACCTATTGTATTCGTACGAGTCGTTTGATCATCGTACGACAACTTAGGACATCTTACGACTCTTTATGCCACATTAGCAACTCGAAAAGAACGTTAGTAAAATGCAAGACGCCTTACAACTCCTAAGGACACCTTACATTGCCGTACGAAACCTTAAAACTCCATAATAAACCTAATGAAGTCGTACGAGTCCTTTAAACATCGTACGACAACTTAAGACATCTTAAGGCTCTGTATGCCAAATTAGCAACATGAAAAGCACGTTAGTATAATTTAGGACGCCTTACAACTCATAAGAACACCTTACATCACCGTACAAAACCTAAAAACTCCATAATAAACCCAATGAATCCATACGAGTCTTTTAAACATCGTACGACAACTTAAGACATCTTAAGGCTCTGTATGCCAAATTAGCCACATGAAAAGCACGTTAGTATAATTTAGAACGCCTTACAACTCCTAAGAACACATTACATCATCGTACGAAACCTTAAAACTCCATAATAAACCTATTGTATACGTACCAGTCGTTTAATCATCGTACGACAACTTAGGACATCTTACGACTCTTTATGCCACATTAGCAACTCGAAAAGAACGTTAGTATAATTTAGGACGCCTTACAACTCATAAGAACACCTTACATCACCGTACAAAACCTTAAAACTCCATAATAAACCCAATGAATCCGTACGAGTCCTTTAAACATCGTATGACAACTTAAGACATCTTAAGGCTCTGTATGCCAAATTAGCCACATGAAAAGCACGTTAGTATAATTTAGAACGCCTTACAACTCCTAAGAACACCTTACATCACCGTACGAAACCTTAAAACTCCATAATAAACCTATTGTATTCGTACGAGTCGTTTGATCATCGTACGACAACTTAGGACATCTTACGACTCTTTATGCCACATTAGAACTCGAAAAGAACGTTAGTAAAATGCAAGACGCCTTACAACTCCTAAGGACACCTTACATTGCCGTACGAAACCTTAAAACTCCATAATAAACCTAATGAAGTCGTACGAGTCCTTTAAACATCTTACGACAACTTAAGACATCTTAAGGCTTTGTATGCCAAATTAGCAACATGAAAAGCACGTTAGTATAATTTAGGACGCCTTACAACTCATAAGAACACCTTACATCACCGTACAAAACCTAAAAACTCCATAATAAACCCAATGAATCCATACGAGTCTTTTAAACATCGTACGACAACTTAAGACATCTTAAGGCTCTGTTTGCCAAATTAGCCACATGAAAAGCACGTTAGTATAATTTAGAACGCCTTACAACTCCTAAGAACACATTACATCATCGTACGAAACCTTAAAACTCCATAATAAACCTATTGTATTCGTACCAGTCGTTTAATCATCGTACGACAACTTAGGACATCTTACGACTCTTTATGCCACATTAGCAACTCGAAAAGAACGTTAGTATAATTTAGGACGCCTTACAACTCATAAGAACACCTTACATCACCGTACAAAACCTTAAAACTCTATAATAAACCCAATGAATCCGTACGAGTCCTTTAAACATCGTATGACAACTTAAGACATCTTAAGGCTCTGTATGCCAAATTAGCCACATGAAAAGCACGTTAGTATAATTTAGAACGCCTTACAACTCCTAAGAACACCTTACATCACCGTACGAAACCTTAAAACTCCATAATAAACCTATTGTATTCGTACGAGTCGTTTGATCATCGTACGACAACTTAGGACATCTTACGACTCTTTATGCCACATTAGCAACTCGAAAAGAACGTTAGTAAAATGCAAGACGCCTTACAACTCCTAAGGACACCTTACATTGCCGTACGAAACCTTAAAACTCCATAATAAACCTAATGAAGTCGTACGAGTCCTTTAAACATCGTACGACAACTTAAGACATCTTAAGGCTCTGTATGCCAAATTAGCAACTTGAAAAGCACGTTAGTATAATTTAGGACGCCTTACAACTCATAAGAACACCTTACATCACCGTACAAAACCTAAAAACTCCATAATAAACCCAATGAATCCATACGAGTCTTTTAAACATCGTACGACAACTTAAGACATCTTAAGGCTCTGTATGCCAAATTAGCCACATGAAAAGCTTGTTAGTATAATTTAGAACGCCTTACAACTCCAAAGAACACATTACATCATCGTACGAAACCTTAAAACTCAATAATAAACCTATTGTATACGTACCAGTCGTTTAATCATCGTACGACAACTTAGGACATCTTACGACTCTTTATGCCACATTAGCAACTCGAAAAGAACGTTAGTATAATTTAGGACGCCTTACAACTCATAAGAACACCTTACATCACCGTACAAAACCTTAAAACTCCATAATAAACCCAATGAATCCGTACGAGTCCTTTAAACATCGTATGACAACTTAAGACATCTTAAGGCTCTGTATGCCAAATTAGCCACATGAAAAGCACGTTAGTATAATTTAGAACGCCTTACAACTCCTAAGAACACCTTACATCACCGTACGAAACCTTAAAACTCCATAATAAACCTATTGTATTCGTACGAGTCGTTTGATCATCGTACGACAACTTAGGACATCTTACGACTCTTTATGCCACATTAGCAACTCGAAAAGAACGTTAGTAAAATGCAAGACGCCTTACAACTCCTAAGGACACCTTACATTGCCGTACGAAACCTTAAAACTCCATAATAAACCTAATGAAGTCGTACGAGTCCTTTAAACATCGTACGACAACTTAAGACATCTTAAGGCTCTGTATGCCAAATTAGCAACTTGAAAAGCACGTTAGTATAATTTAGGACGCCTTACAACTCATAAGAACACCTTACATCACCGTACAAAACCTAAAAACTCCATAATAAACCCAATGAATCCATACGAGTCTTTTAAACATCGTACGACAACTTAAGACATCTTAAGGCTCTGTATGCCAAATTAGCCACATGAAAAGCTTGTTAGTATAATTTAGAACGCCTTACAACTCCAAAGAACACATTACATCATCGTACGAAACCTTAAAACTCCATAATAAACCTATTGTATACGTACCAGTCGTTTAATCATCGTACGACAACTTAGGACATCTTACGACTCTTTATGCCACATTAGCAACTCGAAAAGAACGTTAGTATAATTTAGGACGCCTTACAACTCATAAGAACACCTTACATCACCGTACAAAACCTTAAAACTCCATAATAAACCCAATGAATCCGTACGAGTCCTTTAAACATCGTATGACAACTTAAGACATCTTAAGGCTCTGTATGCCAAATTAGCCACATGAAAAGCACGTTAGTATAATTTAGAACGCCTTACAACTCCTAAGAACACCTTACATCACCGTACGAAACCTTAAAACTCCATAATAAACCTATTGTATTCGTACGAGTCGTTTGATCATCGTACGACAACTTAGGACATCTTACGACTCTTTATGCCACATTAGCAACTCGAAAAGAACGTTAGTAAAATGCAAGACGCCTTACAACTCCTAAGGACACCTTACATTGCCGTACGAAACCTTAAAACTCCATAATAAACCTAATGAAGTCGTACGAGTCCTTTAAACATCGTACGACAACTTAAGACATCTTAAGGCTCTGTATGCCAAATTAGCAACTTGAAAAGCACGTTAGTATAATTTAGGACGCCTTACAACTCATAAGAACACCTTACATCACCGTACAAAACCTAAAAACTCCATAATAAACCCAATGAATCCATACGAGTCTTTTAAACATCGTACGACAACTTAAGACATCTTAAGGCTCTGTATGCCAAATTAGCCACATGAAAAGCTTGTTAGTATAATTTAGAACGCCTTACAACTCCAAAGAACACATTACATCATCGTACGAAACCTTAAAACTCCATAATAAACCTATTGTATACGTACCAGTCGTTTAATCATCGTACGACAACTTAGGACATCTTACGACTCTTTATGCCACATTAGCAACTCGAAAAGAACGTTAGTATAATTTAGGACGCCTTACAACTCATAAGAACACCTTACATCACCGTACAAAACCTTAAAACTCCATAATAAACCCAATGAATCCGTACGAGTCCTTTAAACATCGTATGACAACTTAAGACATCTTAAGGCTCTGTATGCCAAATTAGCCACATGAAAAGCACGTTAGTATAATTTAGAACGCCTTACAACTCCTAAGAACACCTTACATCACCGTACGAAACCTTAAAACTCCATAATAAACCTATTGTATTCGTACGAGTCGTTTGATCATCGTACGACAACTTAGGACATCTTACGACTCTTTATGCCACATTAGCAACTCGAAAAGAACGTTAGTAAAATGCAAGACGCCTTACAACTCCTAAGGACACCTTACATTGCCGTACGAAACCTTAAAACTCCATAATAAACCTAATGAAGTCGTACGAGTCCTTTAAACATCGTACGACAACTTAAGACATCTTAAGGCTCTGTATGCCAAATTAGCAACATGAAAAGCACGTTAGTATAATTTAGGACGCCTTACAACTCATAATAACACCTTACATCACCGTACAAAACCTAAAAACTCCATAATAAACCCAATGAATCCATACGAGTCTTTTAAACATCGTACGACAACTTAAGACATCTTAAGGCTCTGTATGCCAAATTAGCCACATGAAAAGCACGTTAGTATAATTTAGAACGCCTTACAACTCCTAAGAACACATTACATCATCGTACGAAACCTTAAAACTCCATAATAAACCTATTGTATACGTACCAGTCGTTTAATCATCGTACGACAACTTAGGACATCTTACGACTCTTTATGCCACATTAGCAACTCGAAAAGAACGTTAGTATAATTTAGGACGCCTTACAACTCATAAGAACACCTTACATCACCGTACAAAACCTTAAAACTCCATAATAAACCCAATGAATCCGTACGAGTCCTTTAAACATCGTATGACAACTTAAGACATCTTAAGGCTCTGTATGCCAAATTAGCCACATGAAAAGCACGTTAGTATAATTTAGAACGCCTTACAACTCCTAAGAACACCTTACATCACCGTACGAAACCTTAAAACTCCATAATAAACCTATTGTATTCGTACGAGTCGTTTGATCATCGTACGACAACTTAGGACATCTTACGACTCTTTATGCCACATTAGAACTCGAAAAGAACGTTAGTAAAATGCAAGACGCCTTACAACTCCTAAGGACACTTTACATTGCCGTACGAAACCTTAAAACTCCATAATAAACCTAATGAAGTCGTACGAGTCCTTTAAACATCTTACGACAACTTAAGACATCTTAAGGCTCTGTATGCCAAATTAGCAACATGAAAAGCACGTTAGTATAATTTAGGACGCCTTACAACTCATAAGAACACCTTACATCACCGTACAAAACCTAAAAACTCCATAATAAACCCAATGAATCCATACGAGTCTTTTAAACATCGTACGACAACTTAAGACATCTTAAGGCTCTGTATGCCAAATAAGCCACATGAAAAGCACGTTAGTATAATTTAGAATGCCTTACAACTCCTAAGAACACATTACATCATCGTACGAAACCTTAAAACTCCATAATAAACCTATTGTATTCGTACCAGTCGTTTAATCATCGTACGACAACTTAGGACATCTTACGACTCTTTATGCCACATTAGCAACTCGAAAAGAACGTTAGTATAATTTAGGACGCCTTACAACTCATAAGAACACCTTACATCACCGTACAAAACCTTAAAACTCCATAATAAACCCAATGAATCCGTACGAGTCCTTTAAACATCGTATGACAACTTAAGACATCTTAAGGCTCTGTATGCCAAATTAGCCACATGAAAAGCACGTTAGTATAATTTAGAACGCCTTACAACTCCTAAGAACACCTTACATCACCGTACGAAACCTTAAAACTCCATAATAAACCTATTGTATTCGTACCAGTCGTTTGATCATCGTACGACAACTTAGGACATCTTACGACTCTTTATGCCACATTAGCAACTCGAAAAGAACGTTAGTAAAATGCAAGACGCCTTACAACTCCTAAGGACACCTTACATTGCCGTACGAAACCTTAAAACTCCATAATAAACCTAATGAAGTCGTACGAGTCCTTTAAACATCGTACGACAACTTAAGACATCTTAAGGCTCTGTATGCCAAATTAGCAACTTGAAAAGCACGTTAGTATAATTTAGGACGCCTTACAACTCATAAGAACACCTTACATCACCGTACAAAACCTAAAAACTCCATAATAAACCCAATGAATCCATACGAGTCTTTTAAACATCGTACGACAACTTAAGACATCTTAAGGCTCTGTATGCCAAATTAGCCACATGAAAAGCTTGTTAGTATAATTTAGAACGCCTTACAACTCCAAAGAACACATTACATCATCGTACGAAACCTTAAAACTCCATAATAAACCTATTGTATTCGTACCAGTCGTTTAATCATCGTACGACAACTTAGGACATCTTTCGACTCTTTATGCCACATTAGCAACTCGAAAAGAACGTTAGTATAATTTAGGACGCCTTACAACTCATAAGAACACCTTACATCACCGTACAAAACCTTAAAACTCCATAATAAACCCAATGAATCCGTACGAGTCCTTTAAACATCGTATGACAACTTAAGACATCTTAAGGCTCTGTATGCCAAATTAGCCACATGAAAAGCACGTTAGTATAATTTAGAACGCCTTACAACTCCTAAGAACACCTTACATCACCGTACGAAACCTTAAAACTCCATAATAAACCTATTGTATTCGTACGAGTCGTTTGATCATCGTACGACAACTTAGGACATCTTACGACTCTTTATGCCACATTAGCAACTCGAAAAGAACGTTAGTAAAATGCAAGACGCCTTACAACTCCTAAGGACACCTTACATTGCCGTACGAAACCTTAAAACTCCATAATAAACCTAATGAAGTCGTACGAGTCCTTTAAACATCTTACGACAACTTAAGACATCTTAAGGCTCTGTATGCCAAATTAGCAACATGAAAAGCACGTTAGTATAATTTAGGACGCCTTACAACTCATAAGAACACCTTACATCACCGTACAAAACCTAAAAACTCCATAATAAACCCAATGAATCCATACGAGTCTTTTAAACATCGTACGACAACTTAAGACATCTTAAGGCTCTGTATGCCAAATTAGCCACATGAAAAGCACTTTAGTATAATTTAGAACGCCTTACAACTCCTAAGAACACATTACATCATCGTACGAAACCTTAAAACTCCATAATAAACCTATTGTATTCGTACCAGTCGTTTAATCATCGTACGACAACTTAGGACATCTTACGACTCTTTATGCCACATTAGCAACTCGAAAAGAACGTTAGTATAATTTAGGACGCCTTACAACTCATAAGAACACCTTACATCACCGTACAAAACCTTAAAACTCCATAATAAACCCAATGAATCCGTACGAGTCCTTTAAACATCGTATGACAACTTAAGACATCTTAAGGCTCTGTATGCCAAATTAGCCACATGAAAAGCACGTTAGTATAATTTAGAACGCCTTACAACTCCTAAGAACACCTTACATCACCGTACGAAACCTTAAAACTCCATAATAAACCTATTGTATTCGTACCAGTCGTTTGATCATCGTACGACAACTTAGGACATCTTACGACTCTTTATGCCACATTAGCAACTCGAAAAGAACGTTAGTAAAATGCAAGACGCCTTACAACTTCTAAGGACACCTTACATTGCCGTACGAAACCTTAAAACTCCATAATAAACCTAATGAAGTCGTACGAGTCCTTTAAACATCGTACGGCAACTTAAGACATCTTAAGGCTCTGTATGCCAAATTAGCAACTTGAAAAGCACGTTAGTATAATTTAGGACGCCTTACAACTCATAAGAACACCTTACATCACCGTACAAAACCTAAAAACTCCATAATAAACCCAATGAATCCATACGAGTCTTTTAAACATCGTACGACAACTTAAGACATCTTAAGGCTCTGTATGCCAAATTAGCCACATGAAAAGCTTGTTAGTATAATTTAGAACGCCTTACAACTCCAAAGAACACATTACATCATCGTACGAAACCTTAAAACTCCATAATAAACCTATTGTATTCGTACCAGTCGTTTAATCATCGTACGACAACTTAGGACATCTTACGACTCTTTATGCCACATTAGCAACTCGAAAAGAACGTTAGTATAATTTAGGACGCCTTACAACTCATAAGAACACCTTACATCACCGTACAAAACCTTAAAACTCCATAATAAACCCAATGAATCCGTACGAGTCCTTTAAACATCGTATGACAACTTAAGACATCTTAAGGCTCTGTATGCCAAATTAGCCACATGAAAAGCACGTTAGTATAATTTAGAACGCCTTACAACTCCTAAGAACACCTTACATCACCGTACGAAACCTTAAAACTCCATAATAAACCTATTGTATTCGTACGAGTCGTTTGATCGTCGTACGACAACTTAGGACATCTTACGACTCTTTATGCCACATTAGCAACTCGAAAAGAACGTTAGTAAAATGCAAGACGCCTTACAACTCCTAAGGACACCTTACATTGCCGTACGAAACCTTAAAACTCCATAATAAACCTAATGAAGTCGTACGAGTCCTTTAAACATCGTACGACAACTTAAGACATCTTAAGGCTCTGTATGCCAAATTAGCAACATGAAAAGCACGTTAGTATAATTTAGGACGCCTTACAACTCATAAGAACACCTTACATCACCGTACAAAACCTAAAAACTCCATAATAAACCCAATGAATCCATACGAGTCTTTTAAACATCGTACGACAACTTAAGACATCTTAAGGCTCTGTATGCCAAATTAGCCACCTGAAAAGCACGTTAGTATAATTTAGAACGCCTTACAACTCCTAAGAACAGATTACATCATCGTACGAAACCTTAAAACTCCATAATAAACCTATTGTATACGTACCAGTCGTTTAATCATCGTACGACAACTTAGGACATCTTACGACTCTTTATGCCACATTAGCAACTCGAAAAGAACGTTAGTATAATTTAGGACGCCTTACAACTCATAAGAACACCTTACATCACCGTACAAAACCTTAAAACTCCATAATAAACCCAATGAATCCGTACGAGTCCTTTAAACATCGTATGACAACTTAAGACATCTTAAGGCTCTGTATGCCAAATTAGCCACATGAAAAGCACGTTAGTATAATTTAGAACGCCTTACAACTCCTAAGAACACCTTACATCACCGTACGAAACCTTAAAACTCCATAATAAACCTATTGTATTCGTACGAGTCGTTTGATCATCGTACGACAACTTAGGACATCTTACGACTCTTTATGCCACATTAGAACTCGAAAAGAACGTTAGTAAAATGCAAGACGCCTTACAACTCCTAAGGACACCTTACATTGCCGTACGAAACCTTAAAACTCCATAATAAACCTAATGAAGTCGTACGAGTCCTTTAAACATCTTACGACAACTTAAGACATCTTAAGGCTCTGTATGCCAAATTAGCAACATGAAAAGCACGTTAGTATAATTTAGGACGCCTTACAACTCATAAGAACACCTTACATCACCGTACAAAACCTAAAAACTCCATAATAAACCCAATGAATCCATACGAGTCTATTAAACATCGTACGACAACTTAAGACATCTTAAGGCTCTGTATGCCAAATTAGCCACATGAAAAGCACGTTAGTATAATTTAGAACGCCTTACAACTCCTAAGAACACATTACATCATCGTACGAAACCTTAAAACTCCATAATAAACATATTGTATTCGTACCAGTCGTTTAATCATCGTACGACAACTTAGGACATCTTACGACTCTTTATGCCACATTAGCAACTCGAAAAGAACGTTAGTAAAATGCAAGACGCCTTACAACTCCTAAGGACACCTTACATTGCCGTACGAAACCTTAAAACTCCATAATAAACCTAATGAAGTCGTACGAGTCCTTTAAACATCGTACGGCAACTTAAGACATCTTAAGGCTCTGTATGCCAAATTAGCAACTTGAAAAGCACGTTAGTATAATTTAGGACGCCTTACAACTCATAAGAACACCTTACATCACCGTACAAAACCTAAAAACTCCATAATAAACCCAATGAATCCATACGAGTCTTTTAAACATCGTACGACAACTTAAGACATCTTAAGGCTCTGTATGCCAAATTAGCCACATGAAAAGCTTGTTAGTATAATTTAGAACGCCTTACAACTCCAAAGAACACATTACATCATCGTACGAAACCTTAAAACTCCATAATAAACCTATTGTATTCGTACCAGTCGTTTAATCATCGTACGACAACTTAGGACATCTTACGACTCTTTATGCCACATTAGCAACTCGAAAAGAACGTTAGTATAATTTAGGACGCCTTACAACTCATAAGAACACCTTACATCACCGTACAAAACCTTAAAACTCCATAATAAACCCAATGAATCCGTACGAGTCCTTTAAACATCGTATGACAACTTAAGACATCTTAAGGCTCTGTATGCCAAATTAGCCACATGAAAAGCACGTTAGTATAATTTAGAACGCCTTACAACTCCTAAGAACACCTTACATCACCGTACGAAACCTTAAAACTCCATAATAAACCTATTGTATTCGTACGAGTCGTTTGATCGTCGTACGACAACTTAGGACATCTTACGACTCTTTATGCCACATTAGCAACTCGAAAAGAACGTTAGTAAAATGCAAGACGCCTTACAACTCCTAAGGACACCTTACATTGCCGTACAAAACCTTAAAACTCCATAATAAACCTAATGAAGTCGTACGAGTCCTTTAAACATCGTACGACAACTTAAGACATCTTAAGGCTCTGTATGCCAAATTAGCAACATGAAAAGCACGTTAGTATAATTTAGGACGCCTTACAACTCATAAGAACACCTTACATCACCGTACAAAACCTAAAAACTCCATAATAAACCCAATGAATCCATACGAGTCTTTTAAACATCGTACGACAACTTAAGACATCTTAAGGCTCTGTATGCCAAATTAGCCACCTGAAAAGCACGTTAGTATAATTTAGAACGCCTTACAACTCCTAAGAACACATTACATCATCGTACGAAACCTTAAAACTCCATAATAAACCTATTGTATACGTACCAGTCGTTTAATCATCGTACGACAACTTAGGACATCTTACGACTCTTTATGCCACATTAGCAACTCGAAAAGAACGTTAGTATAATTTAGGACGCCTTACAACTCATAAGAACACCTTACATCACCGTACAAAACCTTAAAACTCCATAATAAACCCAATGAATCCGTACGAGTCCTTTAAACATCGTATGACAACTTAAGACATCTTAAGGCTCTGTATGCCAAATTAGCCACATGAAAAGCACGTTAGTATAATTTAGAACGCCTTACAACTCCTAAGAACACCTTACATCACCGTACGAAACCTTAAAACTCCATAATAAACCTATTGTATTCGTACGAGTCGTTTGATCATCGTACGACAACTTAGGACATCTTACGACTCTTTATGCCACATTAGAACTCGAAAAGAACGTTAGTAAAATGCAAGACGCCTTACAACTCCTAAGGACACCTTACATTGCCGTACGAAACCTTAAAACTCCATAATAAACCTAATGAAGTCGTACGAGTCCTTTAAACATCTTACGACAACTTAAGACATCTTAAGGCTCTGTATGCCAAATTAGCAACATGAAAAGCACGTTAGTATAATTTAGGACGCCTTACAACTCATAAGAACACCTTACATCACCGTACAAAACCTAAAAACTCCATAATAAACCCAATGAATCCATACGAGTCTTTTAAACATCGTACGACAACTTAAGACATCTTAAGGCTCTGTATGCCAAATTAGCCACATGAAAAGCACGTTAGTATAATTTAGAACGCCTTACAACTCCTAAGAACACATTACATCATCGTACGAAACCTTAAAACTCCATAATAAACATATTGTATTCGTACCAGTCGTTTAATCATCGTACGACAACTTAGGACATCTTACGACTCTTTATGCCACATTAGCAACTCGAAAAGAACGTTAGTATAATTTAGGACGCCTTACAACTCATAAGAACACCTTACATCACCGTACAAAACCTTAAAACTCCATAATAAACCCAATGAATCCGTACGAGTCCTTTAAACATCGTATGACAACTTAAGACATCTTAAGGCTTTGTATGCCAAATTAGCCACATGAAAAGCACGTTAGTATAATTTAGAACGCCTTACAACTCCTAAGAACACCTTACATCACCGTACGAAACCTTAAAACTCCATAATAAACCTATTGGATTCGTACCAGTCGTTTGATCATCGTACGACAACTTAGGACATCTTACGACTCTTTATGCCACATTAGCAACTCGAAAAGAAAGTTAGTATAATTTAGGACGCCTTACAACTCATAAGAACACCTTACATCACCATACAAAACCTTAAAACTCCATAATAAACCCAATGAATCCGTACGAGTCCTTTAAACATCGTATGACAACTTAAGACATCTTAAGGCTCTGTATGCCAAATTAGCCACATGAAAAGCACGTTAGTATAATTTAGAACGCCTTACAACTCCTAAGAACACCTTACATCAATGTACGAAACCTTAAAACTCCATAATAAACCTATTGTATTCGTACAAGTCGTTTGATCATTGTACGACAACTTAGGACATCTTACGACTCTTTATGCCACATTAGCAACTCGAAAAGAACGTTAGTAAAATGCAAGACGCCTTACAACTCCTAAGGACACCTTACATTGCCGTACGAAACCTTAAAACTCCATAATAATCCTAATGAAGTCGTACGAGTCCTTTAAACATCGTACGACAACTTAAGACATCTTAAGGCTCTATATGCCAAATTAGCAACATGAAAAGCACGTTAGTATAATTTAGGACGCCTTACAACTCATAAGAACACCTTACATCACCGTACAAAACCTAAAAACTCCATAATAAACCCAATGAATCCATACGAGTCTTTTAAACATCGTACGACAACTTAAGACATCTTAAGGCTCTGTATGCCAAATTAGCCACATGAAAAGCACGTTAGTATAATTAAGAACGCCTTACAACTCCTAAGAACACATTACATCATCGTACGAAACCTTAAAACTCCATAATAAACCTATTGTATTCGTACCAGTCGTTTGATCATCGTACGACAACTTAGGACATCTTACGACTCTTTATGCCACATTAGCAACTCGAAAAGAACGTTAGTATATTTTAGGACGCCTTACAACTCATAATAACACCTTACATCACCGTACAAAACCTTAAAACTCCATAATAAACCCAATGAATCCGTACGAGTCCTTTAAACATTGTATGACAACTTAAGACATCTTAAGGCTCTGTATGCCAAATTAGCCACATGAAAAGCACGTTAGTATAATTTAGAACGCCTTACAACTCCTAAGAACACATACATCACCGTACGAAACCTTAAAACTCCATAATAAACCTATTGTATTCGTACCAGTCGTTTGATCATCGTACGACAACTTAGGACATCTTACGACTCTTTATGCCACATTAGCAACTCGAAAAGAACGTTAGTATATTTTAGGACGCCTTACAACTCATAATAACACCTTACATCACCGTACAAAACCTTAAAACTCCATAATAAACCCAATGAATCCGTACGAGTCCTTTAAACATTGTATGACAACTTAAGACATCTTAAGGCTCTGTATGCCAAATTAGCCACATGAAAAGCACGTTAGTATAATTTAGAACGCCTTACAACTCCTAAGAACACATACATCACCGTACGAAACCTTAAAACTCCATAATAAACCTATTGTATTCGTACCAGTCGTTTGATCATCGTACGACAACTTAGGACATCTTACGACTCTTTATGCCACATTAGCAACTCGAAAAGAATGTTAGTATAATTTAGGACGCCTTACAACTCATAAGAACACCTTACATCACCGTACAAAACCTTAAAACTCCATAATAAACCCAATGAATCCGTACGAGTCCTTTAAACATCGTATGACAACTTAAGACATCTTAAGGCTCTTTATGCCAAATTAGCCACATGAAAAGAACGTTAGTATAATTTAGAACGCCTTACAACTCATAAGAACACCTTACATCACCGTACGAAACCTTAAAACTCAATAATAAACCTATTGTATTCGTACGAGTCGTTTGATCATCGTACGACAACTTAGGACATCTTACGACTCTTTATGCCACATTAGCAACTCGAAAAGAACGTTAGTAAAATGCAAGACGCCTTACAACTCCTAAGGACACCTTACATTGCCGTACGAAACCTTAAAACTCCATAATAATCCTAATGAAGTCGTACGAGTCCTTTAAACATCGTACGACAACTTAAGACATCTTAAGGCTCTATATGCCAAATTAGCAACATGAAAAGCACGTTAGTATAATTTAGGACGCCTTACAACTCATAAGAACACCTTACATCACCGTACAAAACCTAAAAACTCCATAATAAACCCAATGAATCCATACGAGTCTTTTAAACATCGTACGACAACTTAAGACATCTTAAGGCTCTGTATGCCAAATTAGCCACATGAAAAGCACGTTAGTATAATTAAGAACGCCTTACAACTCCTAAGAACACATTACATCATCGTACGAAACCTTAAAACTCCATAATAAATCTATTGTATTCGTACCAGTCGTTTGATCATCGTACGACAACTTAGGACATCTTACGACTCTTTATGCCACATTAGCAACTCGAAAAGAACGTTAGTATATTTTAGGACGCCTTACAACTCATAATAACACCTTACATCACCGTACAAAACCTTAAAACTCCATAATAAACCCAATGAATCCGTACGAGTCCTTTAAACATTGTATGACAACTTAAGACATCTTAAGGCTCTGTATGCCAAATTAGCCACATGAAAAGCACGTTAGTATAATTTAGAACGCCTTACAACTCCTAAGAACACATACATCACCGTACGAAACCTTAAAACTCCATAATAAACCTATTGTATTCGTACCAGTCGTTTGATCATCGTACGACAACTTAGGACATCTTACGACTCTTTATGCCACATTAGCAACTCGAAAAGAACGTTAGTATATTTTAGGACGCCTTACAACTCATAATAACATCTTACATCACCGTACAAAACCTTAAAACTCCATAATAAACCCAATGAATCCGTACGAGTCCTTTAAACATTGTATGACAACTTAAGACATCTTAAGGCTCTGTATGCCAAATTAGCCACATGAAAAGCACGTTAGTATAATTTAGAACGCCTTACAACTCCTAAGAACACATACATCACCGTACGAAACCTTAAAACTCCATAATAAACCTATTGTATTCGTACCAGTCGTTTGATCATCGTACGACAACTTAGGACATCTTACGACTCTTTATGCCACATTAGCAACTCGAAAAGAATGTTAGTATAATTTAGGACGCCTTACAACTCATAAGAACACCTTACATCACCGTACAAAACCTTAAAACTCCATAATAAACCCAATGAATCCGTACGAGTCCTTTAAACATCGTATGACAACTTAAGACATCTTAAGGCTCTTTATGCCAAATTAGCCACATGAAAAGAACGTTAGTATAATTTAGAACGCCTTACAACTCATAAGAACACCTTACATCACCGTACGAAACCTTAAAACTCAATAATAAACCTATTGTATTCGTACGAGTCGTTTGATCATCGTACGACAACTTAGGACATCTTACGACTCTTTATGCCACATTAGCAACTCGAAAAGAACGTTAGTAAAATGCAAGACGCCTTACAACTCCTAAGGACACCTTACATTGCCGTACGAAACCTTAAAACTCCATAATAATCCTAATGAAGTCGTACGAGTCCTTTAAACATCGTACGACAACTTAAGACATCTTAAGGCTCTATATGCCAAATTAGCAACATGAAAAGCACGTTAGTATAATTTAGGACGCCTTACAACTCATAAGAACACCTTACATCACCGTACAAAACCTAAAAACTCCATAATAAACCCAATGAATCCATACGAGTCTTTTAAACATCGTACGACAACTTAAGACATCTTAAGGCTCTGTATGCCAAATTAGCCACATGAAAAGCACGTTAGTATAATTAAGAACGCCTTACAACTCCTAAGAACACATTACATCATCGTACGAAACCTTAAAACTCCATAATAAATCTATTGTATTCGTACCAGTCGTTTGATCATCGTACGACAACTTAGGACATCTTACGACTCTTTATGCCACATTAGCAACTCGAAAAGAACGTTAGTATATTTTAGGACGCCTTACAACTCATAATAACACCTTACATCACCGTACAAAACCTTAAAACTCCATAATAAACCCAATGAATCCGTACGAGTCCTTTAAACATTGTATGACAACTTAAGACATCTTAAGGCTCTGTATGCCAAATTAGCCACATGAAAAGCACGTTAGTATAATTTAGAACGCCTTACAACTCCTAAGAACACATACATCACCGTACGAAACCTTAAAACTCCATAATAAACCTATTGTATTCGTACCAGTCGTTTGATCATCGTACGACAACTTAGGACATCTTACGACTCTTTATGCCACATTAGCAACTCGAAAAGAACGTTAGTATATTTTAGGACGCCTTACAACTCATAATAACACCTTACATCACCGTACAAAACCTTAAAACTCCATAATAAACCCAATGAATCCGTACGAGTCCTTTAAACATTGTATGACAACTTAAGACATCTTAAGGCTCTGTATGCCAAATTAGCCACATGAAAAGCACGTTAGTATAATTTAGAACGCCTTACAACTCCTAAGAACACATACATCACCGTACGAAACCTTAAAACTCCATAATAAACCTATTGTATTCGTACCAGTCGTTTGATCATCGTACGACAACTTAGGACATCTTACGACTCTTTATGCCACATTAGCAACTCGAAAAGAATGTTAGTATAATTTAGGACGCCTTACAACTCATAAGAACACCTTACATCACCGTACAAAACCTTAAAACTCCATAATAAACCCAATGAATCCGTACGAGTCCTTTAAACATCGTATGACAACTTAAGACATCTTAAGGCTCTTTATGCCAAATTAGCCACATGAAAAGAACGTTAGTATAATTTAGAACGCCTTACAACTCATAAGAACACCTTACATCACCGTACGAAACCTTAAAACTCAATAATAAACCTATTGTATTCGTACGAGTCGTTTGATCATCGTACGACAACTTAGGACATCTTACGACTCTTTATGCCACATTAGCAACTCGAAAAGAACGTTAGTAAAATGCAAGACGCCTTACAACTCCTAAGGACACCTTACATTGCCGTACGAAACCTTAAAACTCCATAATAAACCTAATGAAGTCGTACGAGTCCTTTAAACATCGTACGACAACTTAAGACATCTTAAGGCTCTATATGCCAAATTAGCAACATGAAAAGCACGTTAGTATAATTTAGGACGCCTTACAACTCATAAGAACACCTTACATCACCGTACAAAACCTAAAAACTCCATAATAAACCCAATGAATACATACGAGTCTTTTAAACATCGTACGACAACTTAAGACATCTTAAGGCTCTGTATGCCAAATTAGCCACATGAAAAGCACGTTAGTATAATTAAGAACGCCTTACAACTCCTAAGAACACATTACATCATCGTACGAAACCTTAAAACTCCATAATAAATCTATTGTATTCGTACCAGTCGTTTGATCATCGTACGACAACTTAGGACATCTTACGACTCTTTATGCCACATTAGCAACTCGAAAAGAACGTTAGTATATTTTAGGACGCCTTACAACTCAGAATAACACCTTACATCACCGTACAAAACCTTAAAACTCCATAATAAACCCAATGAATCCGTACGAGTCCTTTAAACATTGTATGACAACTTAAGACATCTTAAGGCTCTGTATGCCAAATTAGCCACATGAAAAGCACGTTAGTATAATTTAGAACGCCTTACAACTCCTAAGAACACATACATCACCGTACGAAACCTTAAAACTCCATAATAAACCTATTGTATTCGTACCAGTCGTTTGATCATCGTACGACAACTTAGGACATCTTACGACTCTTTATGCCACATTAGCAACTCGAAAAGAACGTTAGTATATTTTAGGACGCCTTACAACTCATAATAACACCTTACATCACCGTACAAAACCTTAAAACTCCATAATAAACCCAATGAATCCGTACGAGTCCTTTAAACATTGTATGACAACTTAAGACATCTTAAGGCTCTGTATGCCAAATTAGCCACATGAAAAGCACGTTAGTATAATTTAGAACGCCTTACAACTCCTAAGAACACATACATCACCGTACGAAACCTTAAAACTCCATAATAAACCTATTGTATTCGTACCAGTCGTTTGATCATCGTACGACAACTTAGGACATCTTACGACTCTTTATGCCACATTAGCAACTCGAAAAGAACGTTAGTATATTTTAGGACGCCTTACAACTCATAATAACACCTTACATCACCGTACAAAACCTTAAAACTCCATAATAAACCCAATGAATCCGTACGAGTCCTTTAAACATTGTATGACAACTTAAGACATCTTAAGGCTCTGTATGCCAAATTAGCCACATGAAAAGCACGTTAGTATAATTTAGAACGCCTTACAACTCCTAAGAACACATACATCACCGTACGAAACCTTAAAACTCCATAATAAACCTATTGTATTCGTACCAGTCGTTTGATCATCGTACGACAACTTAGGACATCTTACGACTCTTTATGCCACATTAGCAACTCGAAAAGAACGTTAGTATATTTTAGGACGCCTTACAACTCATAATAACACCTTACATCACCGTACAAAACCTTAAAACTCCATAATAAACCCAATGAATCCGTACGAGTCCTTTAAACATTGTATGACAACTTAAGACATCTTAAGGCTCTGTATGCCAAATTAGCCACATGAAAAGCACGTTAGTATAATTTAGAACGCCTTACAACTCCTAAGAACACATACATCACCGTACGAAACCTTAAAACTCCATAATAAACCTATTGTATTCGTACCAGTCGTTTGATCATCGTACGACAACTTAGGACATCTTACGACTCTTTATGCCACATTAGCAACTCGAAAAGAATGTTAGTATAATTTAGGACGCCTTACAACTCATAAGAACACCTTACATCACCGTACAAAACCTTAAAACTCCATAATAAACCCAATGAATCCGTACGAGTCCTTTAAACATCGTATGACAACTTAAGACATCTTAAGGCTCTTTATGCCAAATTAGCCACATGAAAAGAACGTTAGTATAATTTAGAACGCCTTACAACTCATAAGAACACCTTACATCACCGTACGAAACCTTAAAACTCAATAATAAACCTATTGTATTCGTACGAGTCGTTTGATCATCGTACGACAACTTAGGACATCTTACGACTCTTTATGCCACATTAGCAACTCGAAAAGAACGTTAGTAAAATGCAAGACGCCTTACAACTCCTAAGGACACCTTACATTGCCGTACGAAACCTTAAAACTCCATAATAAACCTAATGAAGTCGTACGAGTCCTTTAAACATCGTACGACAACTTAAGACATCTTAAGGCTCTATATGCCAAATTAGCAACATGAAAAGCACGTTAGTATAATTTAGGACGCCTTACAACTCATAAGAACACCTTACATCACCGTACAAAACCTAAAAACTCCATAATAAACCCAATGAATACATACGAGTCTTTTAAACATCGTACGACAACTTAAGACATCTTAAGGCTCTGTATGCCAAATTAGCCACATGAAAAGCACGTTAGTATAATTAAGAACGCCTTACAACTCCTAAGAACACATTACATCATCGTACGAAACCTTAAAACTCCATAATAAATCTATTGTATTCGTACCAGTCGTTTGATCATCGTACGACAACTTAGGACATCTTACGACTCTTTATGCCACATTAGCAACTCGAAAAGAACGTTAGTATATTTTAGGACGCCTTACAACTCAGAATAACACCTTACATCACCGTACAAAACCTTAAAACTCCATAATAAACCCAATGAATCCGTACGAGTCCTTTAAACATTGTATGACAACTTAAGACATCTTAAGGCTCTGTATGCCAAATTAGCCACATGAAAAGCACGTTAGTATAATTTAGAACGCCTTACAACTCCTAAGAACACATACATCACCGTACGAAACCTTAAAACTCCATAATAAACCTATTGTATTCGTACCAGTCGTTTGATCATCGTACGACAACTTAGGACATCTTACGACTCTTTATGCCACATTAGCAACTCGAAAAGAACGTTAGTATATTTTAGGACGCCTTACAACTCATAATAACACCTTACATCACCGTACAAAACCTTAAAACTCCATAATAAACCCAATGAATCCGTACGAGTCCTTTAAACATTGTATGACAACTTAAGACATCTTAAGGCTCTGTATGCCAAATTAGCCACATGAAAAGCACGTTAGTATAATTTAGAACGCCTTACAACTCCTAAGAACACATACATCACCGTACGAAACCTTAAAACTCCATAATAAACCTATTGTATTCGTACCAGTCGTTTGATCATCGTACGACAACTTAGGACATCTTACGACTCTTTATGCCACATTAGCAACTCGAAAAGAACGTTAGTATATTTTAGGACGCCTTACAACTCATAATAACACCTTACATCACCGTACAAAACCTTAAAACTCCATAATAAACCCAATGAATCCGTACGAGTCCTTTAAACATTGTATGACAACTTAAGACATCTTAAGGCTCTGTATGCCAAATTAGCCACATGAAAAGCACGTTAGTATAATTTAGAACGCCTTACAACTCCTAAGAACACATACATCACCGTACGAAACCTTAAAACTCCATAATAAACCTATTGTATTCGTACCAGTCGTTTGATCATCGTACGACAACTTAGGACATCTTACGACTCTTTATGCCACATTAGCAACTCGAAAAGAATGTTAGTATAATTTAGGACGCCTTACAACTCATAAGAACACCTTACATCACCGTACAAAACCTTAAAACTCCATAATAAACCCAATGAATCCGTACGAGTCCTTTAAACATCGTATGACAACTTAAGACATCTTAAGGCTCTTTATGCCAAATTAGCCACATGAAAAGAACGTTAGTATAATTTAGAACGCCTTACAACTCATAAGAACACCTTACATCACCGTACGAAACCTTAAAACTCAATAATAAACCTATTGTATTCGTACGAGTCGTTTGATCATCGTACGACAACTTAGGACATCTTACGACTCTTTATGCCACATTAGCAACTCGAAAAGAACGTTAGTAAAATGCAAGACGCCTTACAACTCCTAAGGACACCTTACATTGCCGTACGAAACCTTAAAACTCCATAATAAACCTAATGAAGTCGTACGAGTCCTTTAAACATCGTACGACAACTTAAGACATCTTAAGGCTCTATATGCCAAATTAGCAACATGAAAAGCACGTTAGTATAATTTAGGACGCCTTACAACTCATAAGAACACCTTACATCACCGTACAAAACCTAAAAACTCCATAATAAACCCAATGAATACATACGAGTCTTTTAAACATCGTACGACAACTTAAGACATCTTAAGGCTCTGTATGCCAAATTAGCCACATGAAAAGCACGTTAGTATAATTAAGAACGCCTTACAACTCCTAAGAACACATTACATCATCGTACGAAACCTTAAAACTCCATAATAAACCTATTGTATTCGTACAAGTCGTTTGATCATCGTACGACAACTTAGGACATCTTACGACTCTTTATGCCACATTAGCAACTCGAAAAGAACGTTAGTATATTTTAGGACGCCTTACAACTCAGAATAACACCTTACATCACCGTACAAAACCTTAAAACTCCATAATAAACCCAATGAATCCGTACGAGTCCTTTAAACATTGTATGACAACTTAAGACATCTTAAGGCTCTGTATGCCAAATTAGCCACATGAAAAGCACGCTAGTATAATTTAGAACGCCTTACAACTCCTAAGAACACATACATCACCGTACGAAACCTTAAAACTCCATAATAAACCTATTGTATTCGTACCAGTCGTTTGATCATCGTACGACAACTTAGGACATCTTACGACTCTTTATGCCACATTAGCAACTCGAAAAGAACGTTAGTAAAATGCAAGACGCCTTACAACTCCTAAGGACACCTTACATTGCCGTACGAAACCTTAAAACTCCATAATAAACCTAATGAAGTCGTACGAGTCCTTTAAACATCGTACGACAACTTAAGACATCTTAAGGCTCTATATGCCAAATTAGCAACATGAAAAGCACGTTAGTATAACTTAGGACGCCTTACAACTCATAAGAACACCTTACATCACCGTACAAAACCTAAAAACTTCATAATAAACCCAATGAATCCATACGAGTCTTTTAAACATCGTACGACAACTTAAGACATCTTAAGGCTCTGTATGCCAAATTAGCCACATGAAAAGCACGTTAGTATAATTAAGAACGCCTTACAACTCCTAAGAACACATTACATCATCGTACGAAACCTTAAAACTCCATAATAAACCTATTGTATTCGTACCAGTCGTTTGTCCATCGTACGACAACTTAAGACATCTTATGACTCTTTATGCCACATTAGCAACTCGAAAAGAACGTTAGTATAACTTAGGACGCCTTACAACTCATAAGAACACCTTACATCACCGTACAAACCTTAAAACTCCATAATAAACCCAATGAATCCGTACGAGTCCTTTAAACATCGTATGACAACTTAAGACATCTTAAGGCTCTGTATGCCAAATTAGCCACATGAAAAGCACGTTAGTATAATTTAGAACGCCTTACAACTCCTAAGAACACCTTACATCACCGTACGAAACCTTAAAACTCCATAATAAACCTATTGTATTCGTACGAGTCGTTTGATCATCGTACTATAACTTAGGACATCTTACGACTCTTTATGCCACATTAGCAACTCGAAAAGAATGTTAGTAAAATGCAAGACGCCTTACAACTCCTTAGGACACCTTACATCACCGTACAAACCTTAAAACTCCATAATAAACCCAATGAATCCGTACGAGTCCTTTAAACATCGTATGACAACTTAAGACCTCTTAAGGCTTTGTATGCCAAATTAGCCACATGAAAAGCACGTTAGTATAATTTAGAACGCCTTACAACTCCTAAGAACACCTTACATCACCGTACGAAACCTTAAAACTCCATAATAAACCTATTGTATTCGTACGAGTCGTTTGATCATCGTACGATAACTTAGGACATCTTACGACTCTTTATGCCACATTAGCAACTCGAAAAGAATGTTAGTATAATTTAGGACGCCTTACAACTCATAAGAACACCTTACATCACCGTACAAAACCTTAAAACTCCATAATAAACCCAATGAATCCGTACGAGTCCTTTAAACATCATATGACAACTTAAGACATCTTAAGTCTCTGTATGCCAAATTAGCCACATGAAAAGAACGTTAGTATAATTTAGAACGCCTTACAACTCATAAGAACACCTTACATCACCGTACGAAACCTTAAAACTCAATAATAAACCTATTGTATTCGTACGAGTCGTTTGATCATCGTACGACAACTTAGGACATCTTACGACTCTTTATGCCACATTAGCAACTCGAAAAGAACGTTAGTAAAATGCAAGACGCCTTACAACTCCTAAGGACACCTTACATTGCCGTACGAAACCTTAAAACTCCAAAATAAACCTAATGAAGTCGTACGAGTCCTTTAAACATCGTACGACAACTTAAGACATCTTAAGGCTCTATATGCCAAATTAGCAACATGAAAAGCACGTTAGTATAATTTAGGACGCCTTACAACTCATAAGAACACCTTACATCACCGTAAAAAACCTAAAAACTTCATAATAAACCCAATGAATCCATACGAGTCTTTTAAACATCGTACGACAACTTAAGACATCTTAAGGCTCTGTATTCCAAATTAGCCACATGAAAAGCACGTTAGTATAATTAAGAACGCCTTACAACTCCTAAGAACACATTACATCATCGTACGAAACCTTAAAACTCCATAATAAACCTATTGTATTCGTACCAGTCGTTTGATCATCGTACGACAACTTAAGACATCTTATGACTCTTTATGCCACATTAGCAACTCGAAAAGAACGTTAGTATAATTTAGGACGCCTTACAACTCATAAGAACACCTTACATCACCGTACAAACCTTAAAACTCCATAATAAACCCAATGAATCCGTACGAGTCCTTTAAACATCGTATGACAACTTAAGACATCTTAAGGCTCTGTATGCCAAATTAGCCACATGAAAAGCACGTTAGTATAATTTAGAACGCCTTACAACTCCTAAGAACACCTTACATCACCGTACGAAACCTTAAAACTCCATAATAAACCTATTGTATTCGTACGAGTCGTTTGATCATCGTACGATAACTTAGGACATCTTACGACTCTTTATGCCACATTAGCAACTCGAAAAGAATGTTAGTAAAATGCAAGACGCCTTACAACTCCTTAGGACACCTTACATCACCGTACAAACCTTAAAACTCCATAATAAACCCAATGAATCCGTACGAGTCCTTTAAACATCGTATGACAACTTAAGACATCTTAAGGCTTTGTATGCCAAATTAGCCACATGAAAAGCACGTTAGTATAATTTAGAACGCCTTACAACTCCTAAGAACACCTTACATCACCGTACGAAACCTTAAAACTCCATAATAAACCTATTGTATTCGTACGAGTCGTTTGATCATCGTACGATAACTTAGGACATCTTACGACTCTTTATGCCACATTAGCAACTCGAAAAGAACGTTAGTAAAATGCAAGACGCCTTACAACTCCTAAGGACACCTTACATTGCCGTACGAAACCTTAAAACTCCAAAATAAACCTAATGAAGTCGTACGAGTCCTTTAAACATCGTACGACAACTTAAGACATCTTAAGGCTCTATATGCCAAATTAGCAACATGAAAAGCACGTTAGTATAATTTAGGACGCCTTACAACTCATAAGAACACCTTACATCACCGTACAAAACCTAAAAACTTCATAATAAACCCAATGAATCCATACGAGTCTTTTAAACATCGTACGACAACTTAAGACATCTTAAGGCTCTGTATGCCAAATTAGCCACATGAAAAGCACGTTAGTATAATTAAGAACGCCTTACAACTCCTAAGAACACATTACATCATCGTACGAAACCTTAAAACTCCATAATAAACCTATTGTATTCGTACGAGTCCTTTAAACATCATATGACAACTTAAGACATCTTAAGTCTCTGTATGCCAAATTAGCCACATGAAAAGAACGTTAGTATAATTTAGAACGCCTTACAACTCATAAGAACACCTTACATCACCGTACGAAACCTTAAAACTCAATAATAAACCTATTGTATTCGTACGAGTCGTTTGATCATCGTACGACAACTTAGGACATCTTACGACTCTTTATGCCACATTAGCAACTCGAAAAGAACGTTAGTAAAATGCAAGACGCCTTACAACTCCTAAGGACACCTTACATTGCCGTACGAAACCTTAAAACTCCAAAATAAACCTAATGAAGTCGTACGAGTCCTTTAAACATCGTACGACAACTTAAGACATCTTAAGGCTCTATATGCCAAATTAGCAACATGAAAAGCACGTTAGTATAATTTAGGACGCCTTACAACTCATAAGAACACCTTACATCACCGTAAAAAACCTAAAAACTTCATAATAAACCCAATGAATCCATACGAGTCTTTTAAACATCGTACGACAACTTAAGACATCTTAAGGCTCTGTATGCCAAATTAGCCACATGAAAAGCACGTTAGTATAATTAAGAACGCCTTACAACTCCTAAGAACACATTACATCATCGTACGAAACCTTAAAACTCCATAATAAACCTATTGTATTCGTACCAGTCGTTTGATCATCGTACGACAACTTAAGACATCTTATGACTCTTTATGCCACATTAGCAACTCGAAAAGAACGTTAGTATAATTTAGGACGCCTTACAACTCATAAGAACACCTTACATCACCGTACAAACCTTAAAACTCCATAATAAACCCAATGAATCCGTACGAGTCCTTTAAACATCGTATGACAACTTAAGACATCTTAAGGCTCTGTATGCCAAATTAGCCACATGAAAAGCACGTTAGTATAATTTAGAACGCCTTACAACTCCTAAGAACACCTTACATCACCGTACGAAACCTTAAAACTCCATAATAAACCTATTGTATTCGTACGAGTCGTTTGATCATCGTACGATAACTTAGGACATCTTACGACTCTTTATGCCACATTAGCAACTCGAAAAGAATGTTAGTAAAATGCAAGACGCCTTACAACTCCTTAGGACACCTTACATCACCGTACAAACCTTAAAACTCCATAATAAACCCAATGAATCCGTACGAGTCCTTTAAACATCGTATGACAACTTAAGACATCTTAAGGCTTTGTATGCCAAATTAGCCACATGAAAAGCACGTTAGTATAATTTAGAACGCCTTACAACTCCTAAGAACACCTTACATCACCGTACGAAACCTTAAAACTCCATAATAAACCTATTGTATTCGTACGAGTCGTTTGATCATCGTACGATAACTTAGGACATCTTACGACTCTTTATGCCACATTAGCAACTCGAAAAGAACGTTAGTAAAATGCAAGACGCCTTACAACTCCTAAGGACACCTTACATTGCCGTACGAAACCTTAAAACTCCAAAATAAACCTAATGAAGTCGTACGAGTCCTTTAAACATCGTACGACAACTTAAGACATCTTAAGGCTCTATATGCCAAATTAGCAACATGAAAAGCACGTTAGTATAATTTAGGACGCCTTACAACTCATAAGAACACCTTACATCACCGTACAAAACCTAAAAACTTCATAATAAACCCAATGAATCCATACGAGTCTTTTAAACATCGTACGACAACTTAAGACATCTTAAGGCTCTGTATGCCAAATTAGCCACATGAAAAGCACGTTAGTATAATTAAGAACGCCTTACAACTCCTAAGAACACATTACATCATCGTACGAAACCTTAAAACTCCATAATAAACCTATTGTATTCGTACCAGTCGTTTGATCATCGTACGACAACTTAAGACATCTTATGACTCTTTATGCCACATTAGCAACTCGAAAAGAACGTTAGTATAATTTAGGACGCCTTACAACTCATAAGAACACCTTACATCACTGTACAAACCTTAAAACTCCATAATAAACCCAATGAATCCGTACGAGTCCTTTAAACATCGTATGACAACTTAAGACATCTTAAGGCTCTGTATGCCAAATTAGCCACATGAAAAGCACGTTAGTATAATTTAGAACGCCTTACAACTCCTAAGAACACCTTACATCACCGTACGAAACCTTAAAACTCCATAATAAACCTATTGTATTCGTACGAGTCGTTTGATCATCGTACGATAACTTAGGACATCTTACGACTCTTTATGCCACATTAGCAACTCGAAAAGAATGTTAGTAAAATGCAAGACGCCTTACAACTCCTAAGGACACCTTACATTGCCGTACGAAACCTTAAAACTCCATAATAAACCTAATGAAGTCGTACGAGTCCTTTAAACATCGTACGACAACTTAAGACATCTTAAGGCTCTATATGCCAAATTAGCAACATGAAAAGCACGTTAGTATAATTTAGGACGCCTTACAACTCATAAGAACACCTTACATCACCGTACAAAACCTAAAAACTCCATAATAAACCCAATGAATCCATACGAGTCTTTTAAAGATCGTACGACAACTTAAGACATCTTAAGGCTCTGTATGCCAAATTAGCCACATGAAAAGCACGTTAGTATAATTTAGAACGCCTTACAACTCCTAAGAACACATTACATCACCGTACGAAACCTTAAAACTCCATAATAAACCTATTGTATTCGTACCAGTCGTTTGATCATCGTACGATAACTTAGGACATCTTACGACTCTTTATGCCACATTAGCAACTCGAAAAGAATGTTAGTAAAATGCAAGACGCCTTACAACTCCTAAGGACACCTTACATTGCCGTACGAAACCTTAAAACTCCATAATAAACCTAATGAAGTCGTACGAGTCCTTTAAACATCGTACGACAACTTAAGACATCTTAAGGCTCTATATGCCAAATTAGCAACATGAAAAGCACGTTAGTATAATTTAGGACGCCTTACAACTCATAAGAACACCTTACATCACCGTACAAAACCTAAAAACTCCATAATAAACCCAATGAATCCATACGAGTCTTTTAAAGATCGTACGACAACTTAAGACATCTTAAGGCTCTGTATGCCAAATTAGCCACATGAAAAGCACGTTAGTATAATTTAGAACGCCTTACAACTCCTTAGAACACATTACATCACCGTACGAAACCTTAAAACTCTATAATAAACCTATTGTATTCGTACCAGTCGTTTGATCATCGTACGACAACTTAGGACATCTTACGACTCTTTATGCCACATTAGCAACTCGAAAAGAACGTTAGTAAAATGCAAGACGCCATACAACTCCTAAGGACACCTTACATTGCCGTACGAAACCTTAAAACTCCATAATAAACCTAATGAAGTCGTACGAGTCCTTTAAACATCGTACGACAACTTAAGACATCTTAAGGCTCTGTATGCCAAATTAGCAACATGAAAAGCACGTTAGTATAATTTAGGACGCCTTACAACTCATAAGAACACCTTACATCACCGTACAAAACCTAAAAACTCCATAATAAACCCAATGAATCCATACGAGTCTTTTAAACATCGTACGACAACTTAAGACATCTTAAGGCTCTGTATGCCAAATTAGCCACATGAAAAGCACGTTAGTATAATTTAGAACGCCTTACAACTCCTAAGAACACATTACATCACCGTACGAAACCTTAAAACTCCATAATAAACCTATTGTATTCGTACCAGTCGTTTGATCATCGTACGACAACTTAGGACATCTTACGACTCTTTATACCACACTAGCAACTAGAAAAGAACGTTAGTATAATTTAGGACGCCTTACAACTCATAAGAACACCTTACATCAGCGTACAAAACCTTAAAACTCCATAATAAACCCAATGAATCCGTACGAGTCCTTTAAACATCGTATGACAACTTAAGACATCTTAAGGCTCTATATGCCAAATTAGCCACATGAAAAGCACGTTAGTATAATTTAGAACGCCTTACAACTCCTAAGAACACCTTACATCACCGTACGAAACCTTAATACTCCATAATAAACCTATTGTATTCGTACGAGTCGTTTGATCATCGTACGACAACTTAGGACATCTTACGACTCTTTATGCCACATTAGCAACTCGAAAAGAACGTTAGTAAAATGCAAGACGCCTTACAACTCCTAAGGACACCTTACATTGCCGTACGAAACCTTAAAACTCCATAATAAACCTAATGAAGTCGTACGAGTCCTTTAAACATCGTACGACAACTTAAGATATCTTAAGGCTCTAAATGTCAAATTAGCAACATGAAAAGCACGTTAGTATAATTTAGGACGCCTTACAACTCATAAGAACACCTTACATCACCGTACAAAACCTAAAAACTCCATAATAAACCCAGTGAATCCATACGAGTCTTTTAAACATCGTACGACAACTTAAGACATCTTAAGGCTCTGTATGCCAAATTAGCAACATGAAAAGCACGTTAGTATAATTAAGAACGCCTTACAACTCCTAAGAACACATTACATCACCGTACGAAACCTTAAAACTCCATAATAAACCTATTGTATTCGTACCAGTCGTTTGATCATCGTACGACAACTTAGGACATCTTACGACTCTTTATGCCACATTAGCAACTCGAAAAGAACGTTAGTAAAATGCAAGACGCCATACAACTCCTAAGGACACCTTACATTGCCGTGCGAAACCTTAAAACTCCATAATAAACCTAATGAAGTCGTACGAGTCCTTTAAACATCGTACGACAACTTAAGACATCTTAAGGCTCTGTATGCCAAATTAGCAACATGAAAAGCACGTTAGTATAATTTAGGACGCCTTACAACTCATAAGAACACCTTACATCACCGTACAAAACCTAAAAACTCCATAATAAACCCAATGAATCCATACGAGTCTTTTAAACATCGTACGACAACTTAAGACATCTTAAGGCTCTGTATGCCAAATTAGCCACATGAAAAGCACGTTAGTATAATTTAGAACGCCTTACAACTCCTAAGAACACATTACATCACCGTACGAAACCTTAAAACTCCATAATAAACCTATTGTATTCGTACGAGTCGTTTGATCATCGTACGACAACTTAGGACATCTTACGACTCTTTATACCACATTAGCAACTCGAAAAGAACGTTAGTATAATTTAGGACGCCTTACAACTCATAAGAACACCTTACATCAGCGTACAAAACCTTAAAACTCCATAATAAACCCAATGAATCCGTACGAGTCCTTTAAACATCGTATGACAACTTAAGACATCTTAAGGCTCTATATGCCAAATTAGCCACATGAAAAGCACGTTAGTATAATTTAGAACGCCTTACAACTCCTAAGAACACCTTACATCACTGTACGAAACCTTAATACTCCATAATAAACCTATTGTATTCGTACGAGTCGTTTGATCATCGTACGACAACTTAGGACATCTTACGACTCTTTATGCCACATTAGCAACTCGAAAAGAACGTTAGTAAAATGCAAGACGCCTTACAACTCCTAAGGACACCTTACATTGCCGTACGAAACCTTAAAACTCCATAATAAACCTAATGAAGTCGTACGAGTCCTTTAAACATCGTACGACAACTTAAGATATCTTAAGGCTCTAAATGTCAAATTAGCAACATGAAAAGCACGTTAGTATAATTTAGGACGCCTTACAACTCATAAGAACACCTTACATCACCGTACAAAACCTAAAAACTCCATAATAAACCCAGTGAATCCATACGAGTCTTTTAAACATCGTACGACAACTTAAGACATCTTAAGGCTCTGTATGCCAAATTAGCAACATGAAAAGCACGTTAGTATAATTAAGAACGCCTTACAACTCCTAAGAACATATTACATCATCGTACGAAACCTTAAAACTCCATAATAAACCTATTGTATTCGTACCAGTCGTTTGATCATCGTACGACAACTTAGGACATCTTATGACTCTTTATGCCACATTAGCAACTCGAAAAGAACGTTAGTATAATTTAGGACGCCTTACAACTCATAAGAACACCTTATATCACCGTACAAAACCTTAAAACTCCATAATAAACCCAATGAATCCGTACGAGTCCTTTAAACATCGTATGACAACTTAAGACATCTTAAGGCTCTGTATGCCAAATTAGCCACATGAAAAACACGTTAGTATAATTTAGAACGCCTTACAACTCCTAAGAACACCTTACATCACCGTACGAAACCTTAAAACTCCATAATAAACCTATTGTATTCGTACGAGTCGTTTGATCATCGTACGACAACTTAGGACATCTTACGACTCTTTATGCCACATTAGCAACTCGAAAAGAACGTTAGTAAAATGCAAGACGCCTTACAACTCCTAAGGACACCTTACATTGCCGTACGAAACCTTAAAACTCCATAATAAACCTAATGAAGTCGTACGAGTCCTTTAAACATCGTACGACAACTTAATACATCTTAAGGCTCTGTATGCCAAATTAGCAACATGAAAAGCACGTTAGTATAATTTAGGACGCCTTACAACTCATAAGAACACCTTACATCACCGTACAAAACCTAAAAACTCCATAATAAACCCAATGAATCCATACGAGTCTTTTAAACATCGTACGACAACATAAGACATCTTAAGGCTCTGTATGCCAAATTAGCCACATGAAAAGCACGTTAGTATAATTTAGAACGCCTTACAACTCCTAAGAACCCATTACATCACCGTACGAAACCTTAAAACTCCATAATAAACCTATTGTATTTGTACCAGTTGTTTGATCATCGTACGACAACTTAGGACATCTTACGACTCTTTATGCCACATTAGTATAATTTAGGACGCCTTACAACTCATAAGAACACCTTACATTGACGTTCGAAACCTTAAAACTCCATAATAAACCTAATGAAGTCGTACGAGTCCTTTAAACATCGTATGACAACTTAAGACATCTTAAGGCTCTGTATGCCAAATTAGCCACATGAAAAGCACGTTAGTATAATTTAGAACGCCTTACAACTCCTAAGAACACCTTACATCACTGTACGAAACCTTAAAACTCCATAATAAACCTATTGTATTCGTACGAGTCGTTTGATCATTGTACGACAACTTAGGACATCTTACGACTCTTTATGCCACATTAGCAACTCGAAAAGAACGTTAGTAAGATGCAAGACGCCTTACAACTCCTAAGGACACCTTACATTGCCGTACGAAACCTTAAAACTCCATAATAAACCTAATGAAGTCGTACGAGTCCTTTAAACATCGTACGACAACTTAAGACATCTTAAGGCTCTCTATATGCCAAATTAGCAACATGAAAAGCACGTTAGTATAATTTAGGACGCCTTACAACTCATAAGAACACCTTACATCACCGTACAAAACCTAAAAACTCCATAATAAACCCAATGAATCCATACGAGTCTTTTAAACATCGTACGACAACTTAAGACATCTTAAGGCTCTGTATGCCAAATTAGCCACATGAAAAGCACGATAGTATAATTAAGAACGCCTTACAATCCTAAGAACACATTACATCATCGTACGAAACCTTAAAACTCCATAATAAACCTATTGTATTCGTACCAGTCGTTTGATCATCGTACGACAACTTAGGACATATTACGACTCTTTATGCCACATTAGCAACTCGAAAAGAACGTTAGTATATTTTATGACGCCTTACAACTCATAATAACACCTTATATCACCGTACAAAACCTTAAAACTCCATAATAAACCCAATGAATCCGTACGAGTCCTTTAAACATCGTATGACAACTTAAGACATCTTAAGGCTCTGTATGACAAATTAGCCACATGAAAAGCACGTTAGTATAATTTAGAACGCCTTACAACTCCTAAGAACACATTACATCACCGTACGAAACCTTAAAACTCCATAATAAACCTATTGTATTCGTACCAGTCGTTTGATCATCGTACGACAACTTAGGACATCTTACGACTCTTTATGCCACATTAGCAACTCGAAAAGAATGTTAGTATAATTTAGGACGCCTTACAACTCATAAGAACACCTTACATCACCGTACAAAACCTTAAAACTCCATAATAAACCCAATGAATCCGTACGAGTCCTTTAAACATCGTATGACAACTTAAGACATCTTAAGGCTCTGTATGCCAAATTAGCCACATGAAAAGCACGTTAGTATAATTTAGAACGCCTTACAACTCATAAGAACACCTTACATCACCGTACGAAACCTTAAAACTCCATAATAAACCTATTGTATTCGTATGAGTCGTTTGATCATCGTACGACAACTTAGGACATCTTACGACTCTTTATGCCACATTAGCAACTCGAAAAGAACGTTAGTAAAATGCAAGACGCCTTACAACTCCTAAGGACACCTTACATTGCCGTACGAAACCTTAAAACTCCATAATAAACCTAATGAAGTCGTACGAGTCCTTTAAACATCGTACGACAACTTAAGACATCTTAAGGCTCTGTATGCCGAATTAGCAACATGAAAAGCACGTTAGTATAATTTAGGACGCCTTACAACTCATAAGAACACCTTACATCACCGTACAAAACCTAAAAACTCCATAATAAACCCAATGAATCCATACGAGTCTTTTAAACATCGTACGACAACATAAGACATCTTAAGGCTCTGTATGCCAAATTAGCCACATGAAAAGCACGTTAGTATAATTTAGAACGCCTTACAACTCCTAAGAACCCATTACATCACCGTACGAAACCTTAAAACTCCATAATAAACCTATTGTATTTGTACCAGTTGTTTGATCATCGTACGACAACTTAGGACATCTTACGACTCTTTATGCCACATTAGTATAATTTAGGACGCCTTACAACTCATAAGAACACCTTACATTGACGTACGAAACCTTAAAACTCCATAATAAACCTAATGAAGTCGTACGAGTCCTTTAAACATCGTATGACAACTTAAGACATCTTAAGGCTCTGTATGCCAAATTAGCCACATGAAAAGCACGTTAGTATAATTTAGAACGCCTTACAACTCCTAAGAACACCTTACATCACTGTACGAAACCTTAAAACTCCATAATAAACCTATTGTATTCGTACGAGTCGTTTGATCATTGTACGACAACTTAGGACATCTTACGACTCTTTATGCCACATTAGCAACTCGAAAAGAACGTTAGTAAGATGCAAGACGCCTTACAACTCCTAAGGACACCTTACATTGCCGTACGAAACCTTAAAACTCCATAATAAACCTAATGAAGTCGTACGAGTCCTTTAAACATCGTACGACAACTTAAGACATCTTAAGGCTCTCTATATGCCAAATTAGCAACATGAAAAGCACGTTAGTATAATTTAGGACGCCTTACAACTCATAAGAACACCTTACATCACCGTACAAAACCTAAAAACTCCATAATAAACCCAATGAATCCATACGAGTCTTTTAAACATCGTACGACAACTTAAGACATCTTAAGGCTCTGTATGCCAAATTAGCCACATGAAAAGCACGATAGTATAATTAAGAACGCCTTACAATCCTAAGAACACATTACATCATCGTACGAAACCTTAAAACTCCATAATAAACCTATTGTATTCGTACCAGTCGTTTGATCATCGTACGACAACTTAGGACATATTACGACTCTTTATGCCACATTAGCAACTCGAAAAGAACGTTAGTATATTTTATGACGCCTTACAACTCATAATAACACCTTACATCACCGTACAAAACCTTAAAACTCCATAATAAACCCAATGAATCCGTACGAGTCCTTTAAACATCGTATGACAACTTAAGACATCTTAAGGCTCTGTATGACAAATTAGCCACATGAAAAGCACGTTAGTATAATTTAGAACGCCTTACAACTCCTAAGAACACATTACATCACCGTACGAAACCTTAAAACTCCATAATAAACCTATTGTATTCGTACCAGTCGTTTGATCATCGTACGACAACTTAGGACATCTTACGACTCTTTATGCCACATTAGCAACTCGAAAAGAATGTTAGTATAATTTAGGACGCCTTACAACTCATAAGAACACCTTACATCACCGTACAAAACCTTAAAACTCCATAATAAACCCAATGAATCCGTACGAGTCCTTTAAACATCGTATGACAACTTAAGACATCTTAAGGCTCTGTATGCCAAATTAGCCACATGAAAAGCACGTTAGTATAATTTAGAACGCCTTACAACTCATAAGAACACCTTACATCACCGTACGAAACCTTAAAACTCCATAATAAACCTATTGTATTCGTATGAGTCGTTTGATCATCGTACGACAACTTAGGACATCTTACGACTCTTTATGCCACATTAGCAACTCGAAAAGAACGTTAGTAAAATGCAAGACGCCTTACAACTCCTAAGGACACCTTACATTGCCGTACGAAACCTTAAAACTCCATAATAAACCTAATGAAGTCGTACGAGTCCTTTAAACATCGTACGACAACTTAAGACATCTTAAGGCTCTGTATGCCGAATTAGCAACATGAAAAGCACGTTAGTATAATTTAGGACGCCTTACAACTCATAAGAACACCTTACATCACCGTACAAAACCTAAAAACTCCATAATAAACCCAATGAATCCATACGAGTCTTTTAAACATCGTACGACAACATAAGACATCTTAAGGCTCTGTATGCCAAATTAGCCACATGAAAAGCACGTTAGTATAATTTAGAACGCCTTACAACTCCTAAGAACCCATTACATCACCGTACGAAACCTTAAAACTCCATAATAAACCTATTGTATTTGTACCAGTTGTTTGATCATCGTACGACAACTTAGGACATCTTACGACTCTTTATGCCACATTAGTATAATTTAGGACGCCTTACAACTCATAAGAACACCTTACATTGACGTACGAAACCTTAAAACTCCATAATAAACCTAATGAAGTCGTACGAGTCCTTTAAACATCGTATGACAACTTAAGACATCTTAAGGCTCTGTATGCCAAATTAGCCACATGAAAAGCACGTTAGTATAATTTAGAACGCCTTACAACTCCTAAGAACACCTTACATCACTGTACGAAACCTTAAAACTCCATAATAAACCTATTGTATTCGTACGAGTCGTTTGATCATTGTACGACAACTTAGGACATCTTACGACTCTTTATGCCACATTAGCAACTCGAAAAGAACGTTAGTAAAATGCAAGACGCCTTACAACTCCTAAGGACACCTTACATTGCCGTACGAAACCTTAAAACTCCATAATAAACCTAATGAAGTCGTACGAGTCCTTTAAACATCGTACGACAACTTAAGACATCTTAAGGCTCTCTATATGCCAAATTAGCAACATGAAAAGCACGTTAGTATAATTTAGGACGCCTTACAACTCATAAGAACACCTTACATCACCGTACAAAACCTAAAAACTCCATAATAAACCCAATGAATCCATACGAGTCTTTTAAACATCGTACGACAACTTAAGACATCTTAAGGCTCTGTATGCCAAATTAGCCACATGAAAAGCACGATAGTATAATTAAGAACGCCTTACAATCCTAAGAACACATTACATCATCGTACGAAACCTTAAAACTCCATAATAAACCTATTGTATTCGTACCAGTCGTTTGATCATCGTACGACAACTTAGGACATATTACGACTCTTTATGCCACATTAGCAACTCGAAAAGAACGTTAGTATATTTTAGGACGCCTTACAACTCATAATAACACCTTACATCACCGTACAAAACCTTAAAACTCCATAATAAACCCAATGAATCCGTACGAGTCCTTTAAACATCGTATGACAACTTAAGACATCTTAAGGCTCTGTATGACAAATTAGCCAGATGAAAAGCACGTTAGTATAATTTAGAACGCCTTACAACTCCTAAGAACACATTACATCACCGTACGAAACCTTAAAACTCCATAATAAACCTATTGTATTCGTACCAGTCGTTTGATCATCGTACGACAACTTAGGACATCTTACGACTCTTTATGCCACATTAGCAACTCGAAAAGAATGTTAGTATAATTTAGGACGCCTTACAACTCATAAGAACACCTTACATCACCGTACAAAACCTTAAAACTCCATAATAAACCCAATGAATCCGTACGAGTCCTTTAAACATCGTATGACAACTTAAGACATCTTAAGGCTCTGTATGCCAAATTAGCCACATGAAAAGCACGTTAGTATAATTTAGAACGCCTTACAACTCATAAGAACACCTTACATCACCGTACGAAACCTTAAAACTCCATAATAAACCTATTGTATTCGTATGAGTCGTTTGATCATCGTACGACAACTTAGGACATCTTACGACTCTTTATGCCACATTAGCAACTCGAAAAGAACGTTAGTAAAATGCAAGACGCCTTACAACTCCTAAGGACACCTTACATTGCCGTACGAAACCTTAAAACTCCATAATAAACCTAATGAAGTCGTACGAGTCCTTTAAACATCGTACGACAACTTAAGACATCTTAAGGCTCTATATGCCGAATTAGCAACATGAAAAGCACGTTAGTATAATTTAGGACGCCTTACAACTCATAAGAACACCTTACATCACCGTACAAAACCTAAAAACTCCATAATAAACCCAATGAATCCATACGAGTCTTTTAAACATCGTACGACAACTTAAGACATCTTAAGGCTCTGTATGCCAAATTAGCCACATGAAAAGCACGTTAGTATAATTAAGAACGCCTTACAACTCCTAAGAACACATTACATCATCGTACGAAACCTTAAAACTCCATAATAAACCTATTGTATTCGTACCAGTCGTTTGATCATCGTACGACAACTTAGGACATCTTACGACTCTTTATACCACATTAGCAACTCGAAAAGAACGTTAGTATAATTTAGGACGCCTTACAACTCATAAGAACACCTTACATCACCGTACAAAACCTTAAAACTCCATAATAAACCCAATGAATCCGTACGAGTCCTTTAAACATCGTATGACAACTTAAGACATCTTAAGGCTCTGTATGCCCAATTAGCCATATGAAAAGCACGTTAGTATAATTTAGAACGCCTTACAACTCCTAAGAACACCTTACATCACCGTACGAAACCTTAAAACTCCATAATAAACCTATTGTATTCGTACGAGTCGTTTGATCATCGTACGATAACTTAGGACATCTTACGACTCTTTATGCCACATTAGCAACTCGAAAAGAATGTTAGTAAAATGCAAGACGCCTTACAACTCCTAAGGACACCTTACATTGCCGTACGAAACCTTAAAACTCCATAATAAACCTTATGAAGTCGTACGAGTCCTTTAAACATCGTACGACAACTTAAGACATCTTAAGGCTCTGTATGCCAAATTAGCAACATGAAAAGCACGTTAGTATAATTTAGGACGCCTTACAACTCATAAGAACACCTTACATCACCGTACAAAACCTAAAAACTCCATAATAAACCCAATGAATCCATACGTGTCTTTTAAACATCGTATGACAACTTAAGACATCTTAAGGCTCTGTATGCCAAATTAGCCACATGAAAAGCACGTTAGTATAATTTAGAACGCCTTACAACTCCTAAGAACACATTACATCACCGTACGAAACCTTAAAACTCCATAATAAACCTATTGTATGCGTACCAGTCGTTTGATCATCGTACGACAACTTAGGACATCTTACGACTCTTTATACCACATTAGCAACTCGAAAAGAACGTTAGTATAATTTAGGACACCTTACAACTCATAAGAACACCTTACATCACCGTACAAAACCTTAAAACTCCATAATAAACCCACTGAATCCGTACGAGTCCTTTAAACATCGTATGACAACTTAAGACATCTTAAGGCTCTGTATGCCCAATTAGCCACATGAAAAGCACGTTAGTATAATTTAGAACGCCTTACAACTCCTAAGAACACCTTACATCACCGTACGAAACCTTAAAACTCCATAATAAACCTATTGTATTCGTACGAGTCGTTTGATCATCGTACGATAACTTAGGACATCTTACGACTCTTTATGCCACATTAGCAACTCGAAAAGAATGTTAGTAAAATGCAAGACGCCTTACAACTCCTAAGGACACCTTACATTGCCGTACGAAACCTTAAAACTCCATAATAAACCTAATGAAGTCGTACGAGTCCTTTAAACATCGTACGACAACTTAAGACATCTTAAGGCTCTATATGCCAAATTAGCAACATGAAAAGCACGTTAGTATAATTTAGGACGCCTTACAACTCATAAGAACACCTTACATCACCGTACAAAACCTAAAAACTCCATAATAAACCCAATGAATCCATACGAGTCTTTTAAACCTCGTACGACAACTTAAGACATCTTAAGGCTCTGTATGCCAAATTAGCCACTTGAAAAGCACGTTAGTATAATTTAGAACGCCTTACAACTCCTAAGAACACATTACATCACCGTACGAAACCTTAAAACTCCATAATAAGCCTATTGTATTCGTACCAGTCATTTGATCATCGTACGACAACTTAGGACATCTTACGACTCTTTATGCCACATTTGCAACTCGAAAAGAACGTTAGTAAAATGCAAGACGCCTTACAACTCCTAAGGACACCTTACATTGCCGTACGAAACCTTAAAACTCCATAATAAACCTAATGAAGTCGTACGAGTCCTTTAAACATCGTACGACAACTTAAGACATCTTAAGGCTCTGTATGCCAAATTAGCAACATGAAAAGCACGTTAGTATAATTTAGGACGCCTTACAACTCATAAGAAACCTTACATCACCGTACAAAACCTAAAAACTCCATAATAAACCCAATGAATCCATACGAGTCTTTTAAACATCGTACGACAACTTAAGACATCTTAAGGCTCTGTATGCCAAATTAGCCACATGAAAAGCACGTTAGTATAATTTAGAACGCCTTACAACTCCTAAGAACTCATTACATCACCGTACGAAACCTTAAAACTCCATAATAAACCTATTGTATTCGTACCAGTCGTTTGATCATCGTACGACAACTTAGGACATCTTACGACTCTTTATACCACATTAGCAACTCGAAAAGAACGTTAGTATAATTTAGGACGCCTTACAACTCATAAGAACACCTTACATCACCGTACAAAACCTTAAAACTCCATAATAAACCCAATGAATCCGTACGAGTCCTTTAAACATCGTATGACAACTTAAGACATCTTAAGGCTCTATATGCCAAATTAGCCACATGAAAAGCACGTTAGTATAATTTAGAACGCCTTACAACTCCTAAGAACACCTTACATCACCGTACGAAACCTTAAAACTCCATAATAAACCTATTGATTTCGTACGAGTCGTTTGATCATCGTACGACAACTTAGGACATCTTACGACTCTTTATGCCACATTAGCAACTCGAAAAGAACGTTAGTAAAATGCAAGACGCCTTACAACTCCTAAGGACACCTTACATTGCCGTACGAAACCTTAAAACTCCATAATAAACCTAATTAAGTCGTACGAGTCCTTTAAACATCGTACGACAACTTAAGACATCTTAAGGCTCTATATGCCAAATTAGCAACATGAAAAGCACGTTAGTATAATTTAGGACGCCTTACAACTCATAAGAACACCTTACATCACCGTACAAAACCTAAAAACTCCATAATAAACCCAGTGAATCCATACGAGTCTTTTAAACATCGTACGACAACTTAAGACATCTTAAGGCTCTGTATGCCAAATTAGCCACATGAAAAGCACGTTAGTATAATTAAGAACGCCTTACAACTCCTAAAAACACATTACATCATCGTACGAAACCTTAAAACTCCACAATAAACCTATTGTATTCGTACCAGTCGTTTGATCATCGTACGACAACTTAGGACATCTTACAACTCTTTATGCCACATTAGCAACTCGAATAGAACGTTAGTATAATTTAGGACGCCTTACAACTCATAAGAACACCTTACATCACCGTACAAAACCTTAAAACTCCATAATAAACCCAATGAATCCGTACGAGTCCTTTAAACATCGTATGACAACTTAAGACATCTTAAGGCTCTGTATGCCAAATTAGCCACATGAAAAGCACGTTAGTATAATTTAGAACGCCTTACAACTCCTAAGAACACCTTACATCATCGTACGAAACCTTAAAACTCCATAATAAACCTATTGTATTCGTACGAGTCGTTTGATCATCGTACGACAACTTAGGACATCTTACGACTCTTTATGCCACATTAGCAACTCGAAAAGAACGTTAGTAAAATGCAAGACGCCTTACAACTCCTAAGGACACCTTACATTGCCGTACGAAACCTTAAAACTCCATAATAAACCTAATGAAGTCGTACGAGTCCTTTAAACATCGTACGACAACTTAAGACATCTTAAGGCTCTGTATGCCAAATTAGCAACATGAAAAGCACGTTAGTATAATTTAGGACGCCTTACAACTCATAAGAACACCTTACATCACCGTACAAAACCTAAAAACTCCATAATAAACCCAATGAATCCATACGAGTCTTTTAAACATCGTACGACAACTTAAGACATCTTAAGGCTCTGTATGCCAAATTAGCCACATGAAAAGCACGTTAGTATAATTTAGAACGCCTTACAACTCCTAAGAACACCTTACATCATCGTACGAAACCTTAAAACTCCATAATAAACCTATTGTATTCGTACGAGTCATTTGATCATCGTACGACAACTTAGGACATCTTACGACTCTTTATGCCACATTAGCAACTCGAAAAGAACGTTAGTAAAATGCAAGACGCCTTACAACTCCTAAGGACACCTTACATTGCCGTACGAAACCTTAAAACTCCATAATAAACCTAATGAAGTCGTACGAGTCCTTTAAACATCGTACGACAACTTAAGACATCTTAAGGCTCTGTATGCCAAATTAGCAACATGAAAAGCACGTTAGTATAATTTAGGACGCCTTACAACTCATAAGAACACCTTACATCACCGTACAAAACCTAAAAACTCCTAAATAAACCCAATGAATCCATACGAGTCTTTTAAACATCGTACGACAACTTAAGACATCTTAAGGCTCTGTATGCCAAATTAGCCACATGAAAAGCACGTTAGTATAATTTAGAACGCCTTACAACTCCTAAGAACACATTACATCATCGTACGAAACCTTAAAACTCCATAATAAACCTATTGTATTCGTACCAGTCGTTTGATCATCGTACGACAACTTAGGACATCTTACGACTCTTTATGCCACATTAGCAACTCGAAAAGAACGTTAGTATAATTTAGGACGCCTTACAACTCATAAGAACACCTTACATCACCGTACAAAACCTTAAAACTCCATAATAAACCCAATGAATCCGTACGTGTCCTTTAAACATCATATGACAACTTAAGACATCTTAAGGCTCTGTATGCCAAATTAACCACATGAAAAGCACGTTAGTATAATTTAGAACGCCTTACAACTCCTAAGAACACATTACATCACCGTACGAAACCTTAAAACTCCATAATAAGCCTATTGTATTCGTACCAGTCATTTGATCATCGTACGACAACTTAGGACATCTTACGACTCTTTATGCCACATTAGCAACTCGAAAAGAACGTTAGTAAAATGCAAGACGCCTTACAACTCCTAAGGACACCTTACATTGCCGTACGAAACCTTAAAACTCCATAATAAACCTAATGAAGTCGTACGAGTCCTTTAAACATCGTACGACAACTTAAGACATCTTAAGGCTCTGTATGCCAAATTAGCAACATGAAAAGCACGTTAGTATAATTTAGGACGCCTTACAACTCATAAGAACACCTTACATCACCGTACAAAACCTAAAAACTCCTAAATAAACCCAATGAATCCATACGAGTCTTTTAAACATCGTACGACAACTTAAGACATCTTAAGGCTCTGTATGCCAAATTAGCCACATGAAAAGCACGTTAGTATAATTTAGAACGCCTTACAACTCCTAAGAACACATTACATCATCGTACGAAACCTTAAAACTCCATAATAAACCTATTGTATTCGTACCAGTCGTTTGATCATCGTACGACAACTTAGGACATCTTACGACTCTTTATGCCACATTAGCAACTCGAAAAGAACGTTAGTATAATTTAGGACGCCTTACAACTCATAAGAACACCTTACATCACCGTACAAAACCTTAAAACTCCATAATAAACCCAATGAATCCGTACGTGTCCTTTAAACATCATATGACAACTTAAGACATCTTAAGGCTCTGTATGCCAAATTAACCACATGAAAAGCACGTTAGTATAATTTAGAACGCCTTACAACTCCTAAGAACACATTACATCACCGTACGAAACCTTAAAACTCCATAATAAGCCTATTGTATTCGTACCAGTCATTTGATCATCGTACGACAACTTAGGACATCTTACGACTCTTTATGCCACATTAGCAACTCGAAAAGAACGTTAGTAAAATGCAAGACGCCTTACAACTCCTAAGGACACCTTACATTGCCGTACGAAACCTTAAAACTCCATAATAAACCTAATGAAGTCGTACGAGTCCTTTAAACATCGTACGACAACTTAAGACATCTTAAGGCTCTGTATGCCAAATTAGCAACATGAAAAGCACGTTAGTATAATTTAGGACGCCTTACAACTCATAAGAACACCTTACATCACCGTACAAAACCTAAAAACTCCATAATAAACCCAATGAATCCATACGAGTCTTTTAAACATCGTACGACAACTTAAGACATCTTAAGGCTCTGTATGCCAAATTAGCCACATGAAAAGCACGTTAGTATAATTTAGAACGCCTTACAACTCCTAAGAACACATTACATCATCGTACGAAACCTTAAAACTCCATAATAAACCTATTGTATTCGTACCAGTCGTTTGATCATCGTACGACAACTTAGGACATCTTACGACTCTTTATGCCACATTAGCAACTCGAAAAGAACGTTAGTATAATTTAGGACGCCTTACAACTCATAAGAACACCTTACATCACCGTACAAAACCTTAAAACTCCATAATAAACCCAATGAATCCGTACGTGTCCTTTAAACATCATATGACAACTTAAGACATCTTAAGGCTCTGTATGCCAAATTAACCACATGAAAAGCACGTTAGTATAATTTAGAACGCCTTACAACTCCTAAGAACACATTACATCACCGTACGAAACCTTAAAACTCCATAATAAGCCTATTGTATTCGTACCAGTCATTTGATCATCGTACGACAACTTAGGACATCTTACGACTCTTTATGCCACATTAGCAACTCGAAAAGAACGTTAGTAAAATGCAAGACGCCTTACAACTCCTAAGGACACCTTACATTGCCGTACGAAACCTTAAAACTCCATAATAAACCTAATGAAGTCGTACGAGTCCTTTAAACATCGTACGACAACTTAAGACATCTTAAGGCTCTATATGCCAAATTAGCAACATGAAAAGCACGTTAGTATAATTTAGGACGCCTTACAACTCATAAGAACACCTTACATCACCGTACAAAACCTAAAAACTCCATAATAAACCCAATGAATCCATACGAGTCTTTTAAACCTCGTACGACAACTTAAGACATCTTAAGGCTCTGTATGCCAAATTAGCCACTTGAAAAGCACGTTAGTATAATTTAGAACGCCTTACAACTCCTAAGAACACATTACATCACCGTACGAAACCTTAAAACTCCATAATAAGCCTATTGTATTCGTACCAGTCATTTGATCATCGTACGACAACTTAGGACATCTTACGACTCTTTATGCCACATTTGCAACTCGAAAAGAACGTTAGTAAAATGCAAGACGCCTTACAACTCCTAAGGACACCTTACATTGCCGTACGAAACCTTAAAACTCCATAATAAACCTAATGAAGTCGTACGAGTCCTTTAAACATCGTACGACAACTTAAGACATCTTAAGGCTCTGTATGCCAAATTAGCAACATGAAAAGCACGTTAGTATAATTTAGGACGCCTTACAACTCATAAGAAACCTTACATCACCGTACAAAACCTAAAAACTCCATAATAAACCCAATGAATCCATACGAGTCTTTTAAACATCGTACGACAACTTAAGACATCTTAAGGCTCTGTATGCCAAATTAGCCACATGAAAAGCACGTTAGTATAATTTAGAACGCCTTACAACTCCTAAGAACTCATTACATCACCGTACGAAACCTTAAAACTCCATAATAAACCTATTGTATTCGTACCAGTCGTTTGATCATCGTACGACAACTTAGGACATCTTACGACTCTTTATACCACATTAGCAACTCGAAAAGAACGTTAGTATAATTTAGGACGCCTTACAACTCATAAGAACACCTTACATCACCGTACAAAACCTTAAAACTCCATAATAAACCCAATGAATCCGTACGAGTCCTTTAAACATCGTATGACAACTTAAGACATCTTAAGGCTCTATATGCCAAATTAGCCACATGAAAAGCACGTTAGTATAATTTAGAACGCCTTACAACTCCTAAGAACACCTTACATCACCGTACGAAACCTTAAAACTCCATAATAAACCTATTGATTTCGTACGAGTCGTTTGATCATCGTACGACAACTTAGGACATCTTACGACTCTTTATGCCACATTAGCAACTCGAAAAGAACGTTAGTAAAATGCAAGACGCCTTACAACTCCTAAGGACACCTTACATTGCCGTACGAAACCTTAAAACTCCATAATAAACCTAATTAAGTCGTACGAGTCCTTTAAACATCGTACGACAACTTAAGACATCTTAAGGCTCTATATGCCAAATTAGCAACATGAAAAGCACGTTAGTATAATTTAGGACGCCTTACAACTCATAAGAACACCTTACATCACCGTACAAAACCTAAAAACTCCATAATAAACCCAGTGAATCCATACGAGTCTTTTAAACATCGTACGACAACTTAAGACATCTTAAGGCTCTGTATGCCAAATTAGCCACATGAAAAGCACGTTAGTATAATTAAGAACGCCTTACAACTCCTAAAAACACATTACATCATCGTACGAAACCTTAAAACTCCACAATAAACCTATTGTATTCGTACCAGTCGTTTGATCATCGTACGACAACTTAGGACATCTTACAACTCTTTATGCCACATTAGCAACTCGAATAGAACGTTAGTATAATTTAGGACGCCTTACAACTCATAAGAACACCTTACATCACCGTACAAAACCTTAAAACTCCATAATAAACCCAATGAATCCGTACGAGTCCTTTAAACATCGTATGACAACTTAAGACATCTTAAGGCTCTGTATGCCAAATTAGCCACATGAAAAGCACGTTAGTATAATTTAGAACGCCTTACAACTCCTAAGAACACCTTACATCATCGTACGAAACCTTAAAACTCCATAATAAACCTATTGTATTCGTACGAGTCGTTTGATCATCGTACGACAACTTAGGACATCTTACGACTCTTTATGCCACATTAGCAACTCGAAAAGAACGTTAGTAAAATGCAAGACGCCTTACAACTCCTAAGGACACCTTACATTGCCGTACGAAACCTTAAAACTCCATAATAAACCTAATGAAGTCGTACGAGTCCTTTAAACATCGTACGACAACTTAAGACATCTTAAGGCTCTGTATGCCAAATTAGCAACATGAAAAGCACGTTAGTATAATTTAGGACGCCTTACAACTCATAAGAACACCTTACATCACCGTACAAAACCTAAAAACTCCATAATAAACCCAATGAATCCATACGAGTCTTTTAAACATCGTACGACAACTTAAGACATCTTAAGGCTCTGTATGCCAAATTAGCCACATGAAAAGCACGTTAGTATAATTTAGAACGCCTTACAACTCCTAAGAACACCTTACATCATCGTACGAAACCTTAAAACTCCATAATAAACCTATTGTATTCGTACGAGTCATTTGATCATCGTACGACAACTTAGGACATCTTACGACTCTTTATGCCACATTAGCAACTCGAAAAGAACGTTAGTAAAATGCAAGACGCCTTACAACTCCTAAGGACACCTTACATTGCCGTACGAAACCTTAAAACTCCATAATAAACCTAATGAAGTCGTACGAGTCCTTTAAACATCGTACGACAACTTAAGACATCTTAAGGCTCTGTATGCCAAATTAGCAACATGAAAAGCACGTTAGTATAATTTAGGACGCCTTACAACTCATAAGAACACCTTACATCACCGTACAAAACCTAAAAACTCCTAAATAAACCCAATGAATCCATACGAGTCTTTTAAACATCGTACGACAACTTAAGACATCTTAAGGCTCTGTATGCCAAATTAGCCACATGAAAAGCACGTTAGTATAATTTAGAACGCCTTACAACTCCTAAGAACACATTACATCATCGTACGAAACCTTAAAACTCCATAATAAACCTATTGTATTCGTACCAGTCGTTTGATCATCGTACGACAACTTAGGACATCTTACGACTCTTTATGCCACATTAGCAACTCGAAAAGAACGTTAGTATAATTTAGGACGCCTTACAACTCATAAGAACACCTTACATCACCGTACAAAACCTTAAAACTCCATAATAAACCCAATGAATCCGTACGTGTCCTTTAAACATCATATGACAACTTAAGACATCTTAAGGCTCTGTATGCCAAATTAACCACATGAAAAGCACGTTAGTATAATTTAGAACGCCTTACAACTCCTAAGAACACATTACATCACCGTACGAAACCTTAAAACTCCATAATAAGCCTATTGTATTCGTACCAGTCATTTGATCATCGTACGACAACTTAGGACATCTTACGACTCTTTATGCCACATTAGCAACTCGAAAAGAACGTTAGTAAAATGCAAGACGCCTTACAACTCCTAAGGACACCTTACATTGCCGTACGAAACCTTAAAACTCCATAATAAACCTAATGAAGTCGTACGAGTCCTTTAAACATCGTACGACAACTTAAGACATCTTAAGGCTCTGTATGCCAAATTAGCAACATGAAAAGCACGTTAGTATAATTTAGGACGCCTTACAACTCATAAGAACACCTTACATCACCGTACAAAACCTAAAAACTCCTAAATAAACCCAATGAATCCATACGAGTCTTTTAAACATCGTACGACAACTTAAGACATCTTAAGGCTCTGTATGCCAAATTAGCCACATGAAAAGCACGTTAGTATAATTTAGAACGCCTTACAACTCCTAAGAACACATTACATCATCGTACGAAACCTTAAAACTCCATAATAAACCTATTGTATTCGTACCAGTCGTTTGATCATCGTACGACAACTTAGGACATCTTACGACTCTTTATGCCACATTAGCAACTCGAAAAGAACGTTAGTATAATTTAGGACGCCTTACAACTCATAAGAACACCTTACATCACCGTACAAAACCTTAAAACTCCATAATAAACCCAATGAATCCGTACGTGTCCTTTAAACATCATATGACAACTTAAGACATCTTAAGGCTCTGTATGCCAAATTAACCACATGAAAAGCACGTTAGTATAATTTAGAACGCCTTACAACTCCTAAGAACACATTACATCACCGTACGAAACCTTAAAACTCCATAATAAGCCTATTGTATTCGTACCAGTCATTTGATCATCGTACGACAACTTAGGACATCTTACGACTCTTTATGCCACATTAGCAACTCGAAAAGAACGTTAGTAAAATGCAAGACGCCTTACAACTCCTAAGGACACCTTACATTGCCGTACGAAACCTTAAAACTCCATAATAAACCTAATGAAGTCGTACGAGTCCTTTAAACATCGTACGACAACTTAAGACATCTTAAGGCTCTGTATGCCAAATTAGCAACATGAAAAGCACGTTAGTATAATTTAGGACGCCTTACAACTCATAAGAACACCTTACATCACCGTACAAAACCTAAAAACTCCATAATAAACCCAATGAATCCATACGAGTCTTTTAAACATCGTACGACAACTTAAGACATCTTAAGGCTCTGTATGCCAAATTAGCCACATGAAAAGCACGTTAGTATAATTTAGAACGCCTTACAACTCCTAAGAACACATTACATCATCGTACGAAACCTTAAAACTCCATAATAAACCTATTGTATTCGTACCAGTCGTTTGATCATCGTACGACAACTTAGGACATCTTACGACTCTTTATGCCACATTAGCAACTCGAAAAGAACGTTAGTATAATTTAGGACGCCTTACAACTCATAAGAACACCTTACATCACCGTACAAAACCTTAAAACTCCATAATAAACCCAATGAATCCGTACGTGTCCTTTAAACATCATATGACAACTTAAGACATCTTAAGGCTCTGTATGCCAAATTAACCACATGAAAAGCACGTTAGTATAATTTAGAACGCCTTACAACTCCTAAGAACACATTACATCACCGTACGAAACCTTAAAACTCCATAATAAGCCTATTGTATTCGTACCAGTCATTTGATCATCGTACGACAACTTAGGACATCTTACGACTCTTTATGCCACATTAGCAACTCGAAAAGAACGTTAGTAAAATGCAAGACGCCTTACAACTCCTAAGGACACCTTACATTGCCGTACGAAACCTTAAAACTCCATAATAAACCTAATGAAGTCGTACGAGTCCTTTAAACATCGTACGACAACTTAAGACATCTTAAGGCTCTGTATGCCAAATTAGCAACATGAAAAGCACGTTAGTATAATTTAGGACGCCTTACAACTCATAAGAACACCTTACATCACCGTACAAAACCTAAAAACTCCTAAATAAACCCAATGAATCCATACGAGTCTTTTAAACATCGTACGACAACTTAAGACATCTTAAGGCTCTGTATGCCAAATTAGCCACATGAAAAGCACGTTAGTATAATTTAGAACGCCTTACAACTCCTAAGAACACATTACATCATCGTACGAAACCTTAAAACTCCATAATAAACCTATTGTATTCGTACCAGTCGTTTGATAATCGTACGACAACTTAGGACATCTTACGACTCTTTATGCCACATTAGCAACTCGAAAAGAACGTTAGTATAATTTAGGACGCCTTGCAACTCATAAGAACACCTTACATCACCGTACAAAACCTTAAAACTCCATAATAAACCCAATGAATCCGTACGTGTCCTTTAAACATCATATGACAACTTAAGACATCTTAAGGCTCTGTATGCCAAATTAACCACATGAAAAGCACGTTAGTATAATTTAGAACGCCTTACAACTCCTAAGAACACATTACATCACCGTACGAAACCTTAAAACTCCATAATAAGCCTATTGTATTCGTACCAGTCATTTGATCATCGTACGACAACTTAGGACATCTTACGACTCTTTATGCCACATTAGCAACTCGAAAAGAACGTTAGTAAAATGCAAGACGCCTTACAACTCCTAAGGACACCTTACATTGCCGTACGAAACCTTAAAACTCCATAATAAACCTAATGAAGTCGTACGAGTCCTTTAAACATCGTACGACAACTTAAGACATCTTAAGGCTCTGTATGCCAAATTAGCAACATGAAAAGCACGTTAGTATAATTTAGGACGCCTTACAACTCATAAGAACACCTTACATCACCGTACAAAACCTAAAAACTCCATAATAAACCCAATGAATCCATACGAGTCTTTTAAACATCGTACGACAACTTAAGACATCTTAAGGCTCTGTATGCCAAATTAGCCACATGAAAAGCACGTTAGTATAATTTAGAACGCCTTACAACTCCTAAGAACTCATTACATCACCGTACGAAACCTTAAAACTCCTTAATAAACCTATTGTATTCGTACCAGTCGTTTGATCATCGTACGACAACTTAGGACATCTTACGACTCTTTATACCACATTAGCAACTCGAAAAGAACGTTAGTATAATTTAGGACGCCTTACAACTCATAAGAACACCTTACATCACCGTACAAAACCTTAAAACTCCATAATAAACCCAATGAATCCGTACGAGTCCTTTAAACATCGTATGACAACTTAAGACATCTTAAGGCTCTATATGCCAAATTAGCCACATGAAAAGCACGTTAGTATAATTTTGAACGCCTTACAACTCCTAAGAACACCTTACATCACCGTACGAAACCTTAAAACTCCATAATAAACCTATTGATTTCGTACGAGTCGTTTGATCATCGTACGACAACTTAGGACATCTTACGACTCTTTATGCCACATTAGCAACTCGAAAAGAACGTTAGTAAAATGCAAGACGCCTTACAACTCCTAAGGACACCTTACATTGCCGTACGAAACCTTAAAACTCCATAATAAACCTAATGAAGTCGTACGAGTCCTTTAAACATCGTACGACAACTTAAGATATCTTAAGGCTCTATATGCCAAATTAGCAACATGAAAAGCACGTTAGTATAATTTAGGACGCCTTACAACTCATAAGAACACCTTACATCACCGTACAAAACCTAAAAACTCCATAATAAACCCAGTGAATCCATACGAGTCTTTTAAACATCGTACGACAACTTAAGACATCTTAAGGCTCTGTATGCCAAATTAGCCACATGAAAAGCACGTTAGTATAATTAAGAACGCCTTACAACTCCTAAAAACACATTACATCATCGTAGGAAACCTTAAAACTCCATAATAAACCTATTGTATTCGTACCAGTCGTTTGATCATCGTACGACAACTTAGGACATCTTACAACTCTTTATGCCACATTAGCAACTCGAAAAGAACGTTAGTATAATTTAGGACGCCTTACAACTCATAAGAACACCTTACATCACCGTACAAAACCTTAAAACTCCATAATAAACCCAATGAATCCGTACGAGTCCTTTAAACATCGTATGACAACTTAAGACATCTTAAGGCTCTGTATGCCAAATTAGCCACATGAAAGCACGTTAGTATAATTTAGAACGCCTTACAACTCCTAAGAACACCTTACATCATCGTACGAAACCTTAAAACTCCATAATAAACCTATTGTATTCGTACGAGTCGTTTGATCATCGTACGACAACTTAGGACATCTTACGACTCTTTATGCCACATTAGCAACTCGAAAAGAACGTTAGTAAATTGCAAGACGCCTTACAACTCCTAAGGACACCTTACATTGCCGTACGAAACCTTAAAACTCCATAATAAACCTAATGAAGTCGTACGAGTCCTTTAAACATCGTACGACAACTTAAGATATCTTAAGGCTCTATATGCCAAATTAGCAACATGAAAAGCACGTTAGTATAATTTAGGACGCCTTACAACTCATAAGAACACCTTATATCACCGTACAAAACCTAAAAACTCCATAATAAACCCAGTGAATCCATACGAGTCTTTTAAACATCGTACGACAACTTAAGACATCTTAAGGCTCTGTATGCCAAATTAGCCACATGAAAAGCACGTTAGTATAATTAAGAACGCCTTACAACTCCTAAGAACACATTACATCATCGTACGAAAGCTTAAAACTCCATAATAAACCTATTATATTCGTACGAGTCGTTTGATCATCGTACGACAACTTAGGACATCTTACGACTCTTTATGCCACATTAGCAACTCGAAAAGAACGTTAGTAAAATGCAAGACGCCTTACAACTCCTAAGGACACCTTACATTGCCGTACGAAACCTTAAAACTCCATAATAAACCTAATGAAGTCGTACGAGTCCTTTAAACATCGTACGACAACTTAAGACATCTTAAGGCTCTGTATGCCAAATTAGCAACATGAAAAGCACGTTAGTATAATTTAGGACGCCTTACAACTCATAAGAACACCTTACATCACCGTACAAAACCTAAAAACTCCTAAATAAACCCAATGAATCCATACGAGTCTTTTAAACATCGTACGACAACTTAAGACATCTTAAGGCTCTGTATGCCAAATTAGCCACATGAAAAGCACGTTAGTATAATTTAGAACGCCTTACAACTCCTAAGAACACATTACATCATCGTACGAAACCTTAAAACTCCATAATAAACCTATTGTATTCGTACCAGTCGTTTGATCATCGTACGACAACTTAGGACATCTTACGACTCTTTATGCCACATTAGCAACTCGAAAAGAACGTTAGTATAATTTAGGACGCCTTACAACTCATAAGAACACCTTACATCACCGTACAAAACCTTAAAACTCCATAATAAACCCAATGAATCCGTACGTGTCCTTTAAACATCATATGACAACTTAAGACATCTTAAGGCTCTGTATGCCAAATTAACCACATGAAAAGCACGTTAGTATAATTTAGAAAGCCTTACAACTCCTAAGAACACCTTACATCACCGTACGAAACCTTAAAACTCCATAATAAACCTATTGTATTCGTACCAGTCGTTTGATCATCGTACGACAACTTAGGACATCTTACGACTCTTTATGCCACATTAGCAACTCGAAAAGAACGTTAGTATAATTTAGGACGCCTTACAACTCATAAGAACACCTTACATCACCGTACAAAACCTAAAAACTCCATAATAAACCCAATGAATCCATACGAGTCTTTTAAACATCGTACGACAACTTAAGACATCTTAAGGCTCTGTATGCCAAATTAGCCACATGAAAAGCACGTTAGTATAATTTAGAACGCCTTACAACTCCTAAGAACACCTTACATCATCGTACGAAACCTTAAAACTCCATAATAAACCTATTGTATTCGTACGAGTCGTTTGATCATCGTACGACAACTTAGGACATCTTACGACTCTTTATGCCACATTAGCAACTCGAAAAGAACGTTAGTAAAATGCAAGACGCCTTACAACTCCTAAGGACACCTTACATTGCCGTACGAAACCTTAAAACTCCATAATAAACCTAATGAAGTCGTACGAGTCCTTTAAACATCGTACGACAACTTAAGACATCTTAAGGCTCTGTATGCCAAATTAGCAACATGAAAAGCACGTTAGTATAATTTAGGATGCCTTACAACTCATAAGAACACCTTACATCACCGTACAAAACCTAAAAACTCCTAAATAAACCCAATGAATCCATACGAGTCTTTTAAACATCGTACGACAACTTAAGACATCTTAAGGCTCTGTATGCCAAATTAGCCACATGAAAAGCACGTTAGTATAATTTAGAACGCCTTACAACTCCTAAGAACACATTACATCATCGTACGAAACCTTAAAACTCCATAATAAACCTATTGTATTCGTACCAGTCGTTTGATCATCGTACGACAACTTAGGACATCTTACGACTCTTTATGCCACATTAGCAACTCGAAAAGAACGTTAGTATAATTTAGGAACCCTTACAACTCATAAGAACACCTTACATCACCGTACAAAACCTTAAAACTCCATAATAAACCCAATGAATCCGTACGTGTCCTTTAAACATCATATGACAACTTAAGACATCTTAAGGCTCTGTATGCCAAATTAACCACATGAAAAGCACGTTAGTATAATTTAGAAAGCCTTACAACTCCTAAGAACACCTTACATCACCGTACGAAACCTTAAAACTCCATAATAAACCTATTGTATTCGTACGAGTCGTTTGATCATCGTACGACAACTTAGGACATCGTACGACTCTTTATGCAACATTAGCAACTCGAAAAGAACGTTAGTAAAATGCAAGACGCCTTACAACTCCTAAGGACACCTTACATTGCCATACGAAACCTTAAAACTCCATAATAAACCTAATGAAGTCGTACGAGTCCTTTAAACATCGTACGACAACTTAAGATATCTTAAGGCTCTTTATGCCAAATTAGCAACATGAAAAGCATGTTAGTATAATTTAGGACGCCTTACAACTCATAAGAACACCTTACATCACCGTACAAAACCTAAAAACTCCATAATAAACCCAATGAATCCATACGAGTCTTTTAAACATCGTACAACAACTTAAGACATCTTAAGGCTCTGTATGCCAAATTAGCCAAATGAAAAGCACGTTAGTATAATTAAGAACGCCTTACAACTCCTAAGAACACATTACATCATCGTACGAAACCTTAAAACTCCATAATAAACCTATTGTATTCGTACCAGTCGTTTGATCATCGTACGACAACTTAGGACATCTTACGACTCTTTATGCCACATTAGCAACTCGAAAAGAACGTTAGTATAATTTAGGACGCCTTACAACTCATAAGAACACCTTACATCACCGTACAAAACCTTAAAACTCCATAATAAACCCAATGAATCCGTACGTGTCCTTTAAACATCATATGACAACTTAAGACATCTTAAGGCTCTGTATGCCAAATTAACCACATGAAAAGCACGTTAGTATAATTAAGAACGCCTTACAACTCCTAAGAACACATTACATCATCGTACGAAACCTTAAAACTCCATAATAAACCTATTGTATTCGTACCAGTCGTTTGATCATCGTACGACAACTTAGGACATCTTACGACTCTTTATGCCACATTAGCAACTCGAAAAGAACGTTAGTATAATTTAGGACGCCTTACAACTCATAAGAACACCTTACATCACCGTACAAAACCTTAAAACTCCATAATAAACCCAATGAATCCGTACGAGTCCTTTAAACATCGTATGACAACTTAAGACATCTTAAGGCCCTGTATGCCAAATTAGCCACATGAAAAGCACGTTAGTATAATTTAGAACGCCTTACAACTCCTAAGAACACCTTACATCACCGTACGAAATCTTAAAATTCCATAATAAACCTATTGTATTCGTACGAGTCGTTTGATCATCGTACGACAACTTAGGACATCTTACGACTCTTTATGCCACATTAGCAACTCGAAAAGAACGTTAGTAAATTGCAAGACGCCTTACAACTCCTAAGGACACCTTACATTGCCGTACGAAACCTTAAAACTCCATAATAAACCTAATGAAGTCGTACGAGTCCTTTAAACATCGTACGACAACTTAAGATATCTTAAGGCTCTATATGCCAAATTAGCAACATGAAAAGCACGTTAGTATAATTTAGGACGCCTTACAACTCATAAGAACACCTTATATCACCGTACAAAACCTAAAAACTCCATAATAAACCCAGTGAATCCATACGAGTCTTTTAAACATCGTACGACAACTTAAGACATCTTAAGGCTCTGTATGCCAAATTAGCCACATGAAAAGCACGTTAGTATAATTAAGAACGCCTTACAACTCATAAGAACACATTACATCATCGTACGAAAGCTTAAAACTCCATAATAAACCTATTATATTCGTACGAGTCGTTTGATCATCGTACGACAACTTAGGACATCTTACGACTCTTTATGCCACATTAGCAACTCGAAAAGAACGTTAGTAAAATGCAAGACGCCTTACAACTCCTAAGGACACCTTACATTGCCGTACGAAACCTTAAAACTCCATAATAAACCTAATGAAGTCGTACGAGTCCTTTAAACATCGTACGACAACTTAAGACATCTTAAGGCTCTGTATGCCAAATTAGCAACATGAAAAGCACGTTAGTATAATTTAGGACGCCTTACAACTCATAAGAACACCTTACATCACCGTACAAAACCTAAAAACTCCTAATAAACCCAATGAATCCATACGAGTCTTTTAAACATCGTACGACAACTTAAGACATCTTAAGGCTCTGTATGCCAAATTAGCCACATGAAAAGCACGTTAGTATAATTTAGAACGCCTTACAACTCCTAAGAACACATTACATCATCGTACGAAACCTTAAAACTCCATAATAAACCTATTGTATTCGTACCAGTCGTTTGATCATCGTACGACAACTTAGGACATCTTACGACTCTTTATGCCACATTAGCAACTCGAAAAGAACGTTAGTATAATTTAGGACGCCTTACAACTCATAAGAACACCTTACATCACCGTACAAAACCTTAAAACTCCATAATAAACCCAATGAATCCGTACGTGTCCTTTAAACATCATATGACAACTTAAGACATCTTAAGGCTCTGTATGCCAAATTAACCACATGAAAAGCACGTTAGTATAATTTAGAAAGCCTTACAACTCCTAAGAACACCTTACATCACCGTACGAAACCTTAAAACTCCATAATAAACCTATTGTATTCGTACCAGTCGTTTGATCATCGTACGACAACTTAGGACATCTTACGACTCTTTATGCCACATTAGCAACTCGAAAAGAACGTTAGTATAATTTAGGACGCCTTACAACTCATAAGAACACCTTACATCACCGTACAAAACCTAAAAACTCCATAATAAACCCAATGAATCCATACGAGTCTTTTAAACATCGTACGACAACTTAAGACATCTTAAGGCTCTGTATGCCAAATTAGCCACATGAAAAGCACGTTAGTATAATTTAGAACGCCTTACAACTCCTAAGAACACCTTACATCATCGTACGAAACCTTAAAACTCCATAATAAACCTATTGTATTCGTACGAGTCGTTTGATCATCGTACGACAACTTAGGACATCTTACGACTCTTTATGCCACATTAGCAACTCGAAAAGAACGTTAGTAAAATGCAAGACGCCTTACAACTCCTAAGGACACCTTACATTGCCGTACGAAACCTTAAAACTCCATAATAAACCTAATGAAGTCGTACGAGTCCTTTAAACATCGTACGACAACTTAAGACATCTTAAGGCTCTGTATGCCAAATTAGCAACATGAAAAGCACGTTAGTATAATTTAGGATGCCTTACAACTCATAAGAACACCTTACATCACCGTACAAAACCTAAAAACTCCTAAATAAACCCAATGAATCCATACGAGTCTTTTAAACATCGTACGACAACTTAAGACATCTTAAGGCTCTGTATGCCAAATTAGCCACATGAAAAGCACGTTAGTATAATTTAGAACGCCTTACAACTCCTAAGAACACATTACATCATCGTACGAAACCTTAAAACTCCATAATAAACCTATTGTATTCTTACCAGTCGTTTGATCATCGTACGACAACTTAGGACATCTTACGACTCTTTATGCCACATTAGCAACTCGAAAAGAACGTTAGTATAATTTAGGAACCCTTACAACTCATAAGAACACCTTACATCACCGTACAAAACCTTAAAACTCCATAATAAACCCAATGAATCCGTACGTGTCCTTTAAACATCATATGACAACTTAAGACATCTTAAGGCTCTGTATGCCAAATTAACCACATGAAAAGCACGTTAGTATAATTTAGAAAGCCTTACAACTCCTAAGAACACCTTACATCACCGTACGAAACCTTAAAACTCCATAATAAACCTATTGTATTCGTACGAGTCGTTTGATCATCGTACGACAACTTAGGACATCTTACGACTCTTTATGCAACATTAGCAACTCGAAAAGAACGTTAGTAAAATGCAAGACGCCTTACAACTCCTAAGGACACCTTACATTGCCATACGAAACCTTAAAACTCCATAATAAACCTAATGAAGTCGTACGAGTCCTTTAAACATCGTACGACAACTTAAGATATCTTAAGGCTCTTTATGCCAAATTAGCAACATGAAAAGCATGTTAGTATAATTTAGGACGCCTTACAACTCATAAGAACACCTTACATCACCGTACAAAACCTAAAAACTCCATAATAAACCCAATGAATCCATACGAGTCTTTTAAACATCGTACAACAACTTAAGACATCTTAAGGCTCTGTATGCCAAATTAGCCAAATGAAAAGCACGTTAGTATAATTAAGAACGCCTTACAACTCCTAAGAACACATTACATCATCGTACGAAACCTTAAAACTCCATAATAAACCTATTGTATTCGTACCAGTCGTTTGATCATCGTACGACAACTTAGGACATCTTACGACTCTTTATGCCACATTAGCAACTCGAAAAGAACGTTAGTATAATTTAGGACGCCTTACAACTCATAAGAACACCTTACATCACCGTACAAAACCTTAAAACTCCATAATAAACCCAATGAATCCGTACGAGTCCTTTAAACATCGTATGACAACTTAAGACATCTTAAGGCCCTGTATGCCAAATTAGCCACATGAAAAGCACGTTAATATAATTTAGAACGCCTTACAACTCCTAAGAACACCTTACATCACCGTACGAAATCTTAAAACTCCATAATAAACCTATTGTATTCGTACGAGTCGTTTGATCATCGTACGACAACTTAGGACATCTTACGACTCTTTACGCCACATTAGCAACTCGAAAAGAACGTTAGTAAATTGCAAGACGCCTTACAACTCCTAAGGACACCTTACATTGCCGTACGAAACCTTAAAACTCCATAATAAACCTATTGTATTCGTACGAGTCGTTTGATCATCGTACGACAACTTAGGACATCTTACGACTCTTTATGCAACATTAGCAACTCGAAAAGAACGTTAGTAAAATGCAAGACGCCTTACAACTCCTAAGGACACCTTACATTGCCATACGAAACCTTAAAACTCCATAATAAACCTAATGAAGTCGTACGAGTCCTTTAAACATCGTACGACAACTTAAGATATCTTAAGGCTCTATATGCCAAATTAGCAACATGAAAAGCATGTTAGTATAATTTAGGACGCCTTACAACTCATAAGAACACCTTACATCACCGTACAAAACCTAAAAACTCCATAATAAACCCAATGAATCCATACGAGTCTTTTAAACATCGTACAACAACTTAAGACATCTTAAGGCTCTGTATGCCAAATTAGCCAAATGAAAAGCACGTTAGTATAATTAAGAACGCCTTACAACTCCTAAGAACACATTACATCATCGTACGAAACCTTAAAACTCCATAATAAACCTATTGTATTCGTACCAGTCGTTTGATCATCGTACGACAACTTAGGACATCTTACGACTCTTTATGCCACATTAGCAACTCGAAAAGAACGTTAGCATAATTTAGGACGCCTTACAACTCATAAGAACACCTTACATCACCGTACAAAACCTTAAAACTCCATAATAAACCCAATGAATCCGTACGAGTCCTTTAAACATCGTATGACAACTTAAGACATCTTAAGGCCCTGTATGCCAAATTAGCCACATGAAAAGCACGTTAGTATAATTTAGAACGCCTTACAACTCCTAAGAACACCTTACATCACCGTACGAAATCTTAAAACTCCATAATAAACCTATTGTATTCGTACGAGTCGTTTGATCATCGTACGACAACTTAGGACATCTTACGACTCTTTATGCCACATTAGCAACTCGAAAAGAACGTTAGTAAATTGCAAGACGCCTTACAACTCCTAAGGACACCTTACATTGCCGTACGAAACCTTAAAACTCCATAATAAACCTAATGAAGTCGTACGAGTCCTTTAAACATCGTACGACAAGTTAAGACATCTTAAGGCTCTGTATGCCAAATTAGCAACATGAAAAGCACGTTAGTATAATTTAGGACGCCTTACAACTCATAAGAACACCTTACATCACCGTACAAAACCTAAAAACTCCATAATAAACCCAATGAATCCATACGAGTCTTTTAAACATCGTACGACAACTTAAGACATCTTAAGGCTCTGTATGCCAAATTAGCCACATGAAAAGCACGTTAGTATAATTAAGAACGCCTTACAACTCCTAAGAACACATTACATCATCGTACGAAACCTTAAAACTCCATAATAAACCTATTGTATTCGTACCAGTCGTTTGATCATCGTACGACAACTTAGGACATCTTACGACTCTTTATGCCACATTAGCAACTCGAAAAGAACGTTAGTATAATTTAGGACGCCTTACAACTCATAAGAACACCTTACATCACCGTACAAAACCTTAAAACTCCATAATAAACCCAATGAATCCGTACGAGTCCTTTAAACATCGTATGACAACTTAAGACATCTTAAGGCTCTGTATGCCAAATTAGCCACATGAAAAGCACGTTAGTATAATTTAGAACGCCTTACAACTCCTAAGAACACCTTACATCACCGTACGAAACCTTAAAACTCCATAATAAACCTATTGTATTCGTACGAGTCGTTTGATCATCGTACGACAACTTAGGACATCTTACGACTCTTTATGCCACATTAGCAACTCGAAAAGAACGTTAGTAAAATGCAAGACGCCTTACAACTCCTAAGGACACCTTACATTGCCGTACGAAACCTTAAAACTCCATAATAAACCTAATGAAGTCGTACGAGTCCTTTAAACATCGTACGACAACTTAAGACATCTTAAGGCTCTGTATGCCAAATTAGCAACATGAAAAGCACGTTAGTATAATTTAGGACGCCTTACAACTCATAAGAACACCTTACATCACCGTACAAAACCTTAAAACTCCATAATAAACCCAATGAATCCATACGAGTCTTTTAAACATCGTACGACAACTTAAGACATCTTAAGGCTCTGTATGCCAAATTAGCCACATGAAAAGCACGTTAGTATAATTTAGAACGCCTTACAACTCCTAAGAAGACATTACATCATCGTACGAAACCTTAAAACTCCATAATAAACCTATTGTATTCGTACCAGTCGTTTGATCATCGTACGACAACTTAGGACATCTTACGACTCTTTATGCCACATTAGCAACTCAAAAAGAACGTTAGTATAATTTAGGACGCCTTACAACTCATAAGAACACCTTACATCACCGTACAAAACCTTAAAACTCCATAATAAACCCAATGAATCCGTACGAGTCCTTTAAACATCGTATGACAACTTAAGACATCTTAAGGCTCTGTATGCCAAATTAGCCACATGAAAAGCACGTTAGTATAATTTAGAACGCCTTACAACTCCTAAGAACACCTTACATCACCGTACGAAACCTTAAAACTCCATAATAAACCTATTGTATTCGTACGAGTCGTTTGATCATCGTACGACAACTTAGGACATCTTACGACTCTTTATGCCACATTAGCAACTCGAAAAGAACGTTAGTAAAATGCAAGACGCCTTACAACTCCTAAGGACACCTTACATTGCCGTACGAAACCTTAAAACTCCATAATAAACCTAATGAAGTCGTACGAGTCCTTTAAACATCGTACGACAACTTAAGACATCTTAAGGCTCTGTATGCCAAATTAGCAACATGAAAAGCACGTTAGTATAATTTAGGACGCCTTACAACTCATAAGAACACCTTACATCACCGTACAAAACCTAAAAACTCCATAATAAACCCAATGAATCCATACGAGTCTTTTAAACATCGTACGACAACTTAAGACATCTTAAGGCTCTGTATGCCAAATTAGCCACATGAAAAGCATGTTAGTATAATTTAGAACGCCTTACAACTCCTAAGAAGACATTACATCATCGTACGAAACCTTAAAACTCCATAATAAACCTATTGTATTCGTACCAGTCGTTTGATCATCGTACGACAACTTAGGACATCTTACGACTCTTTATGCCACATTAGCAACTCGAAAAGAACGTTAGTATAATTTAGGACTCCTTACAACTCATAAGAACACCTTACATCACCGTACAAAACCTTAAAACTCCATAATAAACCCAATGAATCCGTACGAGTCCTTTGAACATCGTATGACAACTTAAGACATCTTAAGACTCTGTATGCCAAATTTGCAACATGAAAAGCACGTTAGTATAATTTAGGAAGCCTTACAACTCATAAGAACACCTTACATCACCGTACGAAACATTAAAACTCCACAATAAACCTAATGAATCCGTACGAGTCTTTTAAACATCGTACGACAACTTAAGACATCTTAAGGCTCTGTATGCCAAATTAGCCACATGAAAAGCACGTTAGTATAATTAAGAACGCCTTACAACTCCTAAGAACACATTACATCATCGTACGAAACCTTAAAACTCCATAATAAACCTATTGTATTCGTACCAGTCGTTTGATCATCGTACGACAACTTAGGACATCTTACGACTCTTTATGCCACATTAGCAACTCGAAAAGAACGTTAGTATAATTTAGGACGCCTTACAACTCATAAGAACACCTTACATCACCGTACAAAACCTTAAAACTCCATAATAAACCCAATGAATCCGTACGAGTCCTTTAAACATCGTATGACAACTTAAGACATCTTAAGGCTCTGTATGCCAAATTAGCCACATGAAAAGCACGTTAGTATAATTTAGAACGCCTTACAACTCCTAAGAACACCTTACATCACCGTACGAAACCTTAAAACTCCATAATAAACCTATTGTATTCGTACGAGTCGTTTGATCATCGTACGACAACTTAGGACATCTTACGACTCTTTATGCCACATTAGCAACTCGAAAAGAACGTTAGTAAAATGCAAGACGCCTTACAACTCCTAAGGACACCTTATATTGCCGTACGAAACCTTAAAACTCCATAATAAACCTAATGAAGTCGTACGAGTCCTTTAAACATCGTACGACAACTTAAGACATCTTAAGGCTCTGTATGCCAAATTAGCAACATGAAAAGCACGTTAGTATAATTTAGGACGCCTTACAACTCATAAGAACACCTTACATCACCGTACAAAACCTAAAAACTCCATAATAAACCCAATGAATCCATACGAGTCTTTTAAACATCGTACGACAACTTAAGACATCTTAAGGCTCTGTATGCCAAATTAGCCACATGAAAAGCACGTTAGTATAATTTAGAACGCCTTACAACTCCTAAGAAGACATTACATCATCGTACGAAACCTTAAAACTCCATAATAAACCTATTGTATTCGTACCAGTCGTTTGATCATCGTACGACAACTTAGGACATCTTACGACTCTTTATGCCACATTAGCAACTCGAAAAGAACGTTAGTATAATTTAGGACTCCTTACAACTCATAAGAACACCTTACATCACCGTACAAAACCTTAAAACTCCATAATAAACCCAATGAATCCGTACGAGTCCTTTGAACATCGTATGACAACTTAAGACATCTTAAGACTCTGTATGCCAAATTTGCAACATGAAAAGCACGTTAGTATAATTTAGGAAGCCTTACAACTCATAAGAACACCTTACATCACCGTACGAAACCTTAAAACTCCATAATAAACCTAATGAATCCGTACGAGTCCTTTAAACATCGTACGACAACTTAAGACATCTTGAGGCTCTGTATGCTAAATTAGCAACATGAAAAGCACGTTAGTATAATTTAGGACGCCTTACAACTCATAAGAACACCTTACATCACCGTACGAAACCTTAAACCTCTATAATAAACCTAATGAATCCGTACGAGTCCTTTAAACATCGTACGACAACTTTAGACATCTTAAGGCTCTGTATGCCAAATTAGCAATATGAAAAGCACGTTAGAAAAATTTCGAACGCCTTACAACTCCTAAGAACACCTTACATCACCATTCGAAACCTTAAAACTCCATAATAAACCTAATGAAGTCGTACGAGTCCTTTAAACATCGTACGACAACTTAAGACATCTTAAGGATCTGTATGCCAAATTAGCAACATGAAAAGCACGTTAGTATAATTTAGGACGCCTTACAACTCATAAGAACACCTTACATCACCATACAAAACCTTAAAACTACATAATAAACCCAATGAATCCATACGAGTCTTTTAAACATCGTACGACAACTTAAGACATCTTAAGGCTTTGTATGCCAAATTAGCAACATGAAAAGCACGTTAGTATAATTTAGGACGCCTTACAACTCATAAGAACACCTTACATCACCGTACAAAACCTTAAAACTCCATAATAAACCCAATGAATCCATACGAGTCCTTTAAACATCGTACGACAACTTAAGACATCGTAAGGCTCTGTATGCCAAATTAGCCACATGAAAAGCACGTTAGTATAATTTAGAACGTCTTACAACTCCTAAGAACACATTACATCACCGTACGAAACCTTAAAACTCCATAATAAACCTATTGTATTCGTACCAGTCGTTTGATCATCGTACGACAACTTAAGACATCTTAAGGCTCTGTATGCCAAATTAGCAACATGAAAAGCACATTAGTATAATTTAGGACGCCTTACAACTCATAAGAACACCTTACATCACCGTACAAAACCTAAAAACTCCATAATAAACCCAATGAATCCATACGAGTCTTTTAAACATCGTACGACAACTTAAGACATCTTAAGGCTCTGTATGCCAAATTAGCCACATGAAAAGCACGTTAGTATAATTTAGAACGCCTTACAACTCCTAAGAACACATTACATCATCGTACGAAACCTTAAAACTCCATAATAAACCTATTGTATTCGTACCAGTCGTTTGATCATCGTACGACAACTTAGGACATCTTACGACTCTTTATGCCACATTAGCAACTCGAAAAGAACGTTAGTATAATTTAGGACGCCTTACAATTCATAAGAACACCTTACATCACCGTACAAAACCTTAAAACTCCATAATAAACCCAATGAATCCGTACGAGTCCTTTAAACATCGTATGACAACTTAAGACATCTTAAGGCTCTGTATGCCAAATTAGCCACATGAAAAGCACGTTAGTATAATTTAGAACGCCTTACAACTCCTAAGAACACCTTACATCACCGTACGAAACCTTAAAACTCCATAATAAACCTATTGTATTCGTACGAGTCGTTTGATCATCGTATGACAACTTAGGACATCTTACGACTCTTTATGCCACATTAGCAACTCGAAAAAAACGTTAGTAAAATGCAAGACGCCTTACAACTCCTAAAGACACCTTACATTGCCGTACGAAACCTTAAAACTCCATAATAAACCTAATGAAGTCGTACGAGTCCTTTAAACATCGTACAACAACTTAAGACATCTTAAGGCTCTGTATGCCAAATTAGCAACATGAAAAGCACGTTAGTATAATTTAGGACGCCTTACAACTCATAAGAACACCTTACATCACCGTACAAAACCTAAAAACTCCATAATAAACCCAATGAATCCATACGAGTCTTTTAAACATCGTACGACAACTTAAGACATCTTAAGGCTCTATATGCCAAATTAGCCACATGAAAATCACGTTAGTATAATTTAGAACGCCTTACAACTCCTAAGAACACCTTACATCACCGTACGAAACCTTAAAACTCCATAATAAACCTATTGTATTCGTACGAGTCGTTTGATCATCGTACGACAACTTAGGACATCTTACGACTCTTTATGCCACATTAGCAACTCGAAAAGAACGTTAGTAAAATGCAAGACGCCTTACAACTCCTAAGGACACCTTACATTGTCGTACGAAACCTTAAAACTCCATAATAAACCTAATGAAGTCGTACGAGTCCTTTAAACATCGTACGACAACTTAAGACATCTTAACGCTCTGTATGCCAAATTAGCAACATGAAAAGCACGTTAGTATAATTTAGGACGCCTTACAACTCATAAGAACACCTTACATCACCGTACAAAACCTAAAAACTCCATAATAAACCCAATGAATCCATACGAGTCTTTTAAACATCGTACGACAACTTAAGACATCTTAAGGCTCTGTATGCCAAATTAGCCACATGAAAAGCACGTTAGTATAATTTAGAACGCCTTACAACTCCTAAGAAGACATTACATCATCGTACGAAACCTTAAAACTCCATAATAAACCTATTGTATTCGTACCAGTCGTTTGATCATCGTACGACAACTTAGGACATCTTACGACTCTTTATGCCACATTAGCAACTCGAAAAGAACGTTAGTATAATTTAGGACTCCTTACAACTCATAAGAACACCTTACATCACCGTACAAAACCTTAAAACTCCATAATAAACCCAATGAATCCGTACGAGTCCTTTGAACATCGTATGACAACTTAAGACATCTTAAGACTCTGTATGCCAAATTTGCAACATGAAAAGCACGTTAGTATAATTTAGGAAGCCTTACAACTCATAAGAACACCTTACATCACCGTACGAAACCTTAAAACTCCATAATAAACCTAATGAATCCGTACGAGTCCTTTAAACATCGTACGACAACTTAAGACATCTTAAGGCTCTGTATGCCAAATTAGCAATATGAAAAGCACGTTAGAAAAATTTCGAACGCCTTACAACTCCTAAGAACACCTTACATCACCATTCGAAACCTTAAAACTCCATAATAAACCTAATGAAGTCGTACGAGTCCTTTAAACATCGTACGACAACTTAAGACATCTTAAGGATCTGTATGCCAAATTAGCAACATGAAAAGCACGTTAGTATAATTTAGGACGCCTTACAACTCATAAGAACACCTTACATCACCATACAAAACCTTAAAACTACATAATAAACCCAATGAATCCATACGAGTCTTTTAAACATCGTACGACAACTTAAGACATCTTAAGGCTTTGTATGCCAAATTAGCAACATGAAAAGCACGTTAGTATAATTTAGGACGCCTTACAACTCATAAGAACACCTTACATCACCGTACAAAACCTTAAAACTCCATAATAAACCCAATGAATCCATACGAGTCCTTTAAACATCGTACGACAACTTAAGACATCGTAAGGCTCTGTATGCCAAATTAGCCACATGAAAAGCACGTTAGTATAATTTAGAACGTCTTACAACTCCTAAGAACACATTACATCACCGTACGAAACCTTAAAACTCCATAATAAACCTATTGTATTCGTACCAGTCGTTTGATCATCGTACGACAACTTAGGACATCTTACGACTCTTTATGCCACATTAGCAACTCGAAAAGAACGTTAGTATAATTTAGGACGCCATACAACTCATAAGAACACCCTACATCACCGTACAAAACCTTAAAACTCCACAATAAACCCAATGAATCCGTACGAGTCCTTTAAACATCGTATGACAACTTAAGACATCTTAAGGCTCTGTATGCCAAATTAGCCACATGAAAAGCACGTTAGTATAATTTAGAACGCCTTACAACTCCTAAGAACACCTTACATCACCGTACGAAACCTTAAAACTCCATAATAAACCTATTGTATTCGTATGAGTCGTTTGATCATCGTATGACAACTTAGGACATCTTACGACTCTTTATGCCACATTAGCAACTCGAAAAGAACGTTAGTAAAATGCAAGACGCCTTACAACTCCTAAGGACACCTTACATTTCCGTACGAAACCTTAAAACTCCATAATAAACCTAATGAAGTCGTATGAGTCCTTTAAACATCGTACGACAACTTAAGACATCTTAAGGCTCTGTATGCCAAATTAGCAACATGAAAAGCACATTAGTATAATTTAGGACGCCTTACAACTCATAAGAACACCTTACATCACCGTACAAAACCTAAAAACTCCATAATAAACCCAATGAATCCATACGAGTCTTTTAAACATCGTACGACAACTTAAGACATCTTAAGGCTCTGTATGCCAAATTAGCCACATGAAAAGCACGTTAGTATAATTTAGAACGCCTTACAACTCCTAAGAACACATTACATCATCGTACGAAACCTTAAAACTCCATAATAAACCTATTGTATTCGTACCAGTCGTTTGATCATCGTACGACAACTTAGGACATCTTACGACTCTTTATGCCACATTAGCAACTCGAAAAGAACGTTAGTATAATTTAGGACGCCTTACAATTCATAAGAACACCTTACATCACCGTACAAAACCTTAAAACTCCATAATAAACCCAATGAATCCGTACGAGTCCTTTAAACATCGTATGACAACTTAAGACATCTTAAGGCTCTGTATGCCAAATTAGCCACATGAAAAGCACGTTAGTATAATTTAGAACGCCTTACAACTCCTAAGAACACCTTACATCACCGTACGAAACCTTAAAACTCCATAATAAACCTATTGTATTCGTACGAGTCGTTTGATCATCGTATGACAACTTAGGACATCTTACGACTCTTTATGCCACATTAGCAACTCGAAAAAAACGTTAGTAAAATGCAAGACGCCTTACAACTCCTAAAGACACCTTACATTGCCGTACGAAACCTTAAAACTCCATAATAAACCTAATGAAGTCGTACGAGTCCTTTAAACATCGTACAACAACTTAAGACATCTTAAGGCTCTGTATGCCAAATTAGCAACATGAAAAGCACGTTAGTATAATTTAGGACGCCTTACAACTCATAAGAACACCTTACATCACCGTACAAAACCTAAAAACTCCATAATAAACCCAATGAATCCATACGAGTCTTTTAAACATCGTACGACAACTTAAGACATCTTAAGGCTCTATATGCCAAATTAGCCACATGAAAATCACGTTAGTATAATTTAGAACGCCTTACAACTCCTAAGAACACCTTACATCACCGTACGAAACCTTAAAACTCCATAATAAACCTATTGTATTCGTACGAGTCGTTTGATCATCGTACGACAACTTAGGACATCTTACGACTCTTTATGCCACATTAGCAACTCGAAAAGAACGTTAGTAAAATGCAAGACGCCTTACAACTCCTAAGGACACCTTACATTGCCGTACGAAACCTTAAAACTCCATAATAAACCTAATGAAGTCGTACGAGTCCTTTAAACATCGTACGACAACTTAAGACATCTTAAGGCTCTATATGCCAAATTAGCAACATGAAAAGCACGTTAGTATAATTTAGGACGCCATACAACTCATAAGAACACCTTACATCACCGTATAAAACCTAAAAACTCCATAATAAACCCAATGAATCCATACGAGTCTTTTAAACATCGTACGACAACTTAAGACATCTTAAGGCTCTGTATGCCAAATTAGCCACATGAAAAGCACGTTAGTATAATTAAGAACGCCTTACAACTCCTAAGAACACATTACATCATCGTACGAAACCTTAAAACTCCATAATAAACCTATTATATTCGTACCAGTCGTTTGATCATCGTACGACAACTTAGGACATCTTACGACTCTTTATGCCACATTAGCAACTCGAAAAGAACGTTAGTATAATTTAGGACGCCTTACAACTCATAAGAACACCTTACATCACCGTACAAAAACCTTAAAACTCCATAATAAACCCAATGAATCCGTACGAGTCCTTTAAACATCGTATGACAACTTAAGACATCTTAAGGCTCTGTATGCCAAATTAGCCACATGAAAAGCACGTTAGTATAATTTAGAACGCCTTACAACTCCTAAGAACACCTTACATCACCGTACGAAACCTTAAAACTCCATAATAAACCTATTGTATTCGTACGAGTCGTTTGATCATCGGACGACAACTTAGGACATCTTACGACTCTTTATGCCACATTAGCAACTCGAAAAGAACGTTAGTAAAATGCAAGACGCCTTACAACTCCTAAGGACACCTTACATTGTCGTACGAAACCTTAAAACTCCATAATAAACCTAATGAAGTCGTACGAGTCCTTTAAACATCGTACGACAACTTAAGACATCTTAAGGCTCTGTATGCCAAATTAGCAACATGAAAAGCACGTTAGTATAATTTAGGACGCCTTACAACTCATAAGAACACCTTACATCACCGTACAAAACCTAAAAACTCCATAATAAACCCAATGAATACGAGTCTTTTAAAAATCGTACGACAACTTAAGACATCTTAAGGCTCTGTATGCCAAATTAGCCACATGAAAAGCACGTTAGTATAATTTAGAACGCCTTACAACTCCTTAGAACACATTACATCATCGTACGAAACCTTAAAACTCCATAATAAACCTATTGTATTCGTACCAGTCGTTTAATCATCGTACGACAACTTAGGACATCTTACGACTCTTTATGCCACATTAGCAACTCGAAAAGAACGTTAGTATAATTTAGGACGCCTTACAACTCATAAGAACACCTTACATCACCGTACAAAACCTTAAAACTCCATAATAAACCCAATGAATCCGTACGAGTCCTTTAAACATCGTATGACAACTTAACACATCTTAAGGCTCTGTATGCCAAATTAGCCACATGAAAAGCACGTTAGTATAATTTAGAACGCCTTACAACTCCTAAGAACACCTTACATCACCGTACGAAACCTTAAAACTCCATAATAAACCTATTGTATTCGTACGAGTCGTTTGATCATCGTACGACAACTTAGGACATCTTACGACTCTTTATGCCACATTAGCAACTCGAAAAAAACGTTAGTAAAATGCAAGACTCCTTACAACTCCTAAGGACACCTTACATTGTCGTACGAAACCTTAAAACTCCATAATAAACCTAATAAAGTCGTACGAGTCCTTTAAACATCGTACGACAACTTAAGACATCTTAAGGCTCTATATGCCAAATTAGCAACATGAAAAGCACGTTAGTATAATTTAGGACGCCTTACAACTCATAAGAACACCTTACATCACCGTACAAAACCTAAAAACTCCATAATAAACCCAATGAATCCATACGAGTCTTTTAAACATCGTACGACAACTTAAGACATCTTAAGGCTCTGTATGCCAAATTAGCCACATGAAAAGCACGTTAGTATATTTAAGAACGCCTTACAACTCCTAAGAACACATTACATCATCGTACGAAACCTTAAAACTCCATAATAAACCTATTGTATTCGTACCAGTCGTTTGATCATCGTACGACAACTTAGGACATCTTATGACTCTTTATGCCACATTAGCAACTCGAAAAGAACGTTAGTATAAGTTAGGACGCCTTACAACTCATAAGAACACCTTATATCACCGTACAAAACCTTAAAACTCCATAATAAACCCAATGAATCCGTACGACTCCTTTAAACATCGTATGGCAACTTAAGACATCTTAAGGCTCTGTATGCCAAATTAGCCACATGAAAAGCACGTTAGTATAATTTAGAACGCCTTACAACTCCTAAGAACACCTTACATCACCGTACGAAACCTTAAAACTCCATGATAAACCTATTGTATTCGTACGAGTCGTTTGATCATCGTACGACAACTTAGGACATCTTACGACTCTTTATGCCACATTAGCAACTCGAAAAGAACGTTAGTAAAATGCAAGACTCCTTACAACTCCTAAGGACACCTTACATTGCCGTACGAAACCTTAAAACTCCATAATAAACCTAATAAAGTCGTACGAGTCCTTTAAACATCATACGACAACTTAAGACATCTTAAGGCTCTATATGCCAAATTAGCAACATGAAAAGCACGTTAGTATAATTTTGGACGCCTTACAACTCATAAGAACACCTTACATCACCGTACAAAACCTAAAAACTCCATAATAAACCCAATGAATCCATACGAGTCTTTTAAACATCGTACGACAACTTAAGACATCTTAAGGCTCTGTATGCCAAATTAGCCACATGAAAAGCACGTTAGTATAATTAAGAACGCCTTACAACTCCTAAGAACACATTACATCATCGTACGAAACCTTAAAACTCCATAATAAACCTATTGTATTCGTACCAGTCGTTTGATCATCGTACGACAACTTAGGACATCTTATGACTCTTTATGCCACATTAGCAACTCGAAAAGAACGTTAGTATAAGTTAGGACGCCTTACAACTCATAAGAACACCTTATATCACCGTACAAAACCTTAAAACTCCATAATAAACCCAATGAATCCGTACGACTCCTTTAAACATCGTATGGCAACTTAAGACATCTTAAGGCTCTGTATGCCAAATTAGCCACATGAAAAGCACGTTAGTATAATTTAGAACGCCTTACAACTCCTAAGAACACCTTACATCACCGTACGAAACCTTAAAACTCCATGATAAACCTATTGTATTCGTACGAGTCGTTTGATCATCGTACGACAACTTAGGACATCTTACGACTCTTTATGCCACATTAGCAACTCGAAAAGAACGTTAGTAAAATGCAAGACTCCTTACAACTCCTAAGGACACCTTAGATTGCCGTACGAAACCTTAAAACTCCATAATAAACCTAATAAAGTCGTACGAGTCCTTTAAACATCATACGACAACTTAAGACATCTTAAGGCTCTATATGCCAAATTAGCAACATGAAAAGCACGTTAGTATAATTTAGGACGCCTTACAACTCATAAGAACACCTTACATCACCGTACAAAACCTAAAAACTCCATAATAAACCCAATGAATCCATACGAGTCTTTTAAACATCGTACGACAACTTAAGACATCTTAAGGCTCTGTATGCCAAATAAGCCACATGAAAAGCACGTTAGTATAATTAAGAACGCCTTACAACTCCTAAGAACACATTACATCATCGTACGAAACCTTAAAACTCCATAATAAACCTATTGTATTCGTACCAGTCTTTTGATCATCGTACGACAACTTAGGACATCTTATGACTCTTTATGCCACATTAGCAACTCGAAAAGAACGTTAGTATAATTTAGGACGCCTTACAACTCATAAGAACACCTTATATCACCGTACAAAACCTTAAAACTCCATAATAAACCCAATGAATCCGTACGACTCCTTTAAACATCGTATGGCAACTTAAGACATCTTAAGGCTCTGTATGCCAAATTAGCCACATGAAAAGCACGTTAGTATAATTTAGAACGCCTTACAACTCCTAAGAACACCTTACATCACCGTACGAAACCTTAAAACTCCATGATAAACCTATTGTATTCGTACGAGTCGTTTGATCATCGTACGACAACTTAGGACATCTTACGACTCTTTATGCCACATTAGCAACTCGAAAAGAACGTTAGTAAAATGCAAGACTCCTTACAACTCCTAAGGACACCTTACATTGCCGTACGAAACCTTAAAACTCCATAATAAACCTAATAAAGTCGTACGAGTCCTTTAAACATCATACGACAACTTAAGACATCTTAAGGCTCTATATGCCAAATTAGCAACATGAAAAGCACGTTAGTATAATTTAGGACGCCTTACAACTCATAAGAACACCTTACATCACCGTACAAAACCTAAAAACTCCATAATAAACCCAATGAATCCATACGAGTCTTTTAAACATCGTACGACAACTTAAGACATCTTAAGGCTCTGTATGCCAAATTAGCCACATGAAAAGCACGTTAGTATAATTAAGAACGCCTTACAACTCCTAAGAACACATTACATCATCGTACGAAACCTTAAAACTCCATAATAAACCTATTGTATTCGTACCAGTCTTTTGATCATCGTACGACAACTTAGGACATCTTATGACTCTTTATGCCACATTAGCAACTCGAAAAGAACGTTAGTATAATTTAGGACGCCTTACAACTCATAAGAACACCTTATATCACCGTACAAAACCTTAAAACTCCATAATAAACCCAATGAATCCGTACGACTCCTTTAAACATCGTATGACAACTTAAGACATCTTAAGGCTCTGTATGCCAAATTAGCCACATGAAAAGCACGTTAGTATAATTTAGAACGCCTTACAACTCCTAAGAACACCTTACATCACCGTACGAAACCTTAAAACTCCATGATAAACCTATTGTATTCGTACGAGTCGTTTGATCATCGTACGACAACTTAGGACATCTTACGACTCTTTATGCCACATTAGCAACTCGAAAAGAACGTTAGTAAAATGCAAGACTCCTTACAACTCCTAAGGACACCTTACATTGCCGTACGAAACCTTAAAACTCCATAATAAACCTAATAAAGTCGTACGAGTCCTTTAAACATCATACGACAACTTAAGACATCTTAAGGCTCTATATGCCAAATTAGCAACATGAAAAGCACGTTAGTATAATTTAGGACGCCTTACAACTCATAAGAACACCTTACATCACCGTACAAAACCTAAAAACTCCATAATAAACCCAATGAATCCATACGAGTCTTTTAAACATCGTACGACAACTTAAGACATCTTAAGGCTCTGTATGCCAAATTAGCCACATGAAAAGCACGTTAGTATAATTAAGAACGCCTTACAACTCCTAAGAACACATTACATCATCGTACGAAACCTTAAAACTCCATAATAAACCTATTGTATTCGTACCAGTCTTTTGATCATCGTACGACAACTTAGGACATCTTATGACTCTTTATGCCACATTTAGTATAATTTAGGACGCCTTACAACTCATAAGAACACCTTATATCACCGTACAAAACCTTAAAACTCCATAATAAACCCAATGAATCCGTACGACTCCTTTAAACATCGTATGACAACTTAAGACATCTTAAGGCTCTGTATGCCAAATTAGCCACATGAAAAGCACGTTAGTATAATTTAGAACGCCTTACAACTCCTAAGAACACCTTACATCACCGTACGAAACCTTAAAACTCCATGATAAACCTATTGTATTCGTACGAGTCGTTTGATCATCGTACGACAACTTAGGACATCTTACGACTCTTTATGCCACATTAGCAACTCGAAAAGAACGTTAGTAAAATGCAAGACTCCTTACAACTCCTAAGGACACCTTACATTGCCGTACGAAACCTTAAAACTCCATAATAAACCTAATAAAGTCGTACGAGTCCTTTAAACATCATACGACAACTTAAGACATCTTAAGGCTCTATATGCCAAATTAGCAACATGAAAAGCACGTTAGTATAATTTAGGACGCCTTACAACTCATAAGAACACCTTACATCACCGTACAAAACCTAAAAACTCCATAATAAACCCAATGAATCCATACGAGTCTTTTAAACATCGTACGACAACTTAAGACATCTTAAGGCTCTGTATGCCAAATTAGCCACATGAAAAGCACGTTAGTATAATTAAGAACGCCTTACAACTCCTAAGAACACATTACATCATCGTACGAAACCTTAAAACTCCATAATAAACCTATTGTATTCGTACCAGTCTTTTGATCATCGTACGACAACTTAGGACATCTTATGACTCTTTATGCCACATTAGCAACTCGAAAAGAACGTTAGTATAATTTAGGACGCCTTACAACTCATAAGAACACCTTATATCACCGTACAAAACCTTAAAACTCCATAATAAACCCAATGAATCCGTACGACTCCTTTAAACATCGTATGACAACTTAAGACATCTTAAGGCTCTGTATGCCAAATTAGCCACATGAAAAGCACGTTAGTATAATTTAGAACGCCTTACAACTCCTAAGAACACCTTACATCACCGTACGAAACCTTAAAACTCCATAATAAACCTATTGTATTCGTACGAGTCGTTTGATCATCGTACGACAACTTTGGACATCTTACGACTCTTTATGCCACATTAGCAACTCGAAAAGAACGTTAGTAAAATGCAAGACTCCTTACAACTCCTAAGGACACCTTACATTGCCGTACGAAACCTTAAAACTCCATAATAAACCTAATAAAGTCGTACGAGTCCTTTAAACATCATACGACAACTTAAGACATCTTAAGGCTCTATATGCCAAATAGGCAACATGAAAAGCACGTTAGTATAATTTAGGACGCCTTACAACTCATAAGAACACCTTACATCACCGTACAAAACCTAAAAACTCCATAATAAACCCAATGAATCCATACGAGTCTTTTAAACATCGTACGACAACTTAAGACATCTTAAGGCTCTGTATGCCAAATTAGCCACACGAAAAGCACGTTAGTATAGTTTAGAACGCCTTACAACTCCTCAGAACACATTACATCACCGTACGAAACCTTAAAACTCCATAATAAACCTATTGTTTTCGTACCAGTCGTTTGATCATCGTACGACATCTTAGGACATCTTATGACTCTTTATGCCACATTAGCAACTCGAAAAGAACGTTAGTATAATTTAGGACGCCTTACAACTCATAAGAACACCTTATATCACCGTACAAAACCTTAAAACTCCATAATAAACCCAATGAATCCGTACGACTCCTTTAAACATCATATGACAACTTAAGACATCTTAAGGCTCTGTATGCCAAATTAGCCACATGAAAAGCACGTTAGTATAATTTAGAACGCCTTACAACTCCTAAGAACACCTTACATCACCGTAAGAAACCTTAAAACTCCATAATAAACCTATTGTATTCGTACGAGTCGTTTGATCATTGTACGACAACTTAGGACATCTTACGACTCTTTATGCCACATTAGCAACTCGAAAAGAACGTTAGTAAAATGCAAGACGCCTTACAACTCCTAAGGACACCTTACATTGCCGTACGAAACCTTAAAACTCCATAATAAACCTAATGAAGTCGTACGAGTCCTTTAAACATCGTACGACAACTTAAGACATCTTAAGGCTCTATATGCCAAATTAGCAACATGAAAAGCACGTTAGTATAATTTAGGACGCCTTACAACTCATAAGAACACCGTACAAAACCTAAAAACTCCATAATAAACCCAATGAATCCATACGAGTCTTTTAAACATCGTACGAAAACTTAAGACATCTTAAGGCTCTGTATGCCAAATTAGCCACATGAAAAGCACGTTAGTATAATTAAGAACGCCTTACAACTCCTAAGAACACATTACATCATCGTACGAAACCTTAAAACTCCATAATAAACCTATTGTATTAGTACCAGTCGTTTGATCATCGTACGACAACTTAGGACATCTTATGACTCTTTATGCCACATTAGCAACTCGAAAAGAACGTTAGTATAATTTAGGACGCCTTACAACTCATAAGAACACCTTACATCACCGTACAAAACCTAAAAACTCCATAATAAACCCAATGAATCCATACGAGTCCTTTAAACATCGTATGACAACTTAAGACATCTTAAGGCTCTGTATGCCAAATTAGCCACATGAAAAGCACGTTAGTATAACTTAGAACGCCTTACAACTCCTAAGAACACCTTACATCACTGTACGAAACGTTAAAACTCCATAATAAACCTATTGTATTCGTACGAGTCGTTTGATCATTGTACGACAACTTAGGACATCTTACGTCTCTTTATGCCACATTAGCAACTCGAAAAGAACGTTAGTAAAATGCAAGATGCCTTACAACTCCTAAGGACACCTTACATTGCCGTACGAAACCTTAAAACTCCATAATAAACCTAATGAAGTCGTACGAGTCCTTTAAACATCGTACGACAACTTAAGACATCTTAAGGCTCTATATGCCAAATTAGCAACATGAAAAGCACGTTAGTATAATTTAGGACGCCTTACAACTCATAAGAACACCGTACAAAACCTAAAAACTCCATAATAAACCCAATGAATCCATACGAGTCTTTTAAACATCGTACGACAACTTAAGACATCTTAAGGCTCTGTATGCCAAATTAGCCACATGAAAAGCACGTTAGTATAATTTAGAACGCCTTACAACTCCTAAGAACACATTACATCACCGTACGAAACCTTAAAACTCCATAATAAACCTATTGTTTTCGTACCAGTCGTTTGATCATCGTACGACAACTTAGGACATCTTACGACTCTTTATGCCACATTAGCAACTCGAAAAGAACGTTAGTATAATTTAGGACGCCTTACAACTCATAAGAACACCTTACATCACCGTACAAAACCTTAAAACTCCATAATAAACCCAATGAATCCGTACGAGTCCTTTAAACATCGTAAGACAACTTAAGACATCTTAAGGCTCTGTATGCCAAATTAGCCACATGAAAAGCACGTTAGTATAACTTAGAACGCCTTACAACTCCTAAGAACACCTTACATCACTGTACGAAACCTTAAAACTCCATAATAAACCTATTATATTCGTACGAGTCGTTTGATCATTGTACGACAACTTAGGACATCTTACGACTCTTTATGCCACATTAGTAACTCGAAAAGAACGTTAGTAAAATGCAAGACGCCTTACAACTCCTAAGGACACCTTACATTGCCGTACGAAACCTTAAAACTCCATAATAAACCTAATGAAGTCGTACGAGTCCTTTAAACATCGTACGACAACTTAAGACATCTTAAGGCTCTATATGCCAAATTAGCAACATGAAAAGCACGTTAGTATAATTTAGGACGCCTTACAACTCATAAGAACACCTTACATCACCGTACAAAATCTAAAAACTCCATAATAAACCCAATGAATCCATACGAGTCTTTTAAACATCGTACGACAACTTAAGACATCTTAAGGCTCTGTATGCTAAATTAGCCACATGAAAAGCACGTTAGTATAATTAAGAACGCCTTACAACTCCTAAGAACACATTACATCATCGTACGAAACCTTAAAACTCCATAATAAACCTATTGTATTCGTACGAGTCGTTTGATCATTGTACGACAACTTAGGACATCTTACGACTCTTTATGCCACATTAGTAACTCGAAAAGAACGTTAGTAAAATGCAAGACGCCTTACAACTCCTAAGGACACCTTACATTGCCGTACGAAACCTTAAAACTCCATAATAAACCTAATGAAGTCGTACGAGTCCTTTAAACATCGTACGACAACTTAAGACATCTTAAGGCTCTATATGCCAAATTAGCAACATGAAAAGCACGTTAGTATAATTTAGGACGCCTTACAACTCATAAGAACACCTTACATCACCGTACAAAATCAAAAAACTCCATAATAAACCCAATGAATCCATACGAGTCTTTTAAACATCGTACGACAACTTAAGACATCTTAAGGCTCTGTATGCTAAATTAGCCACATGAAAAGCACGTTAGTATAATTAAGAACGCCTTACAACTCCTAAGAACACATTACATCATCGTACGAAACCTTAAAACTCCATAATAAACCTATTGTATTCGTACCAGTCGTTTGATCATCGTACGACAACTTAGGACATCTTACGACTCTTTATGCCACATTAGCAACTTGAAAAGAACGTTAGTATATTTTAGGACGCCTTACAACTCATAATAACACCTTACATCACCGTACAAAACCTTAAAACTCCATAATAAACCCAATGAATCCGTACGAGTCCTTTAAACATCGTATGACAACTTAAGACATCTTAAGGCTCTGTATGCCAAATTAGCCACATGAAAAGCACGTTAGTATAATTTAGAACGCCTTACAACTCCTAAGAACACATTACATCACCGTACGAAACCTTAAAACTCCATAATAACCCTATTGTATTCGTACCAGTAGTTTGATCATCGTACGACAACTTAGGACATCTTACGACTCTTTATGCCACATTAGCAACTCGAAAAGAATGTTAGTATAATTTAGGACGCCTTACAACTCATAAGAACACCTTACATCACCGTACAAAACCTTAAAACTCCATAATAAACCCAATGAATCCGTACGAGTCCTTTAAACATCGTATGACAACTTAAGACATCTTAAGGCTCTGTATGCCAAATTAGCCACATGAAAAGCACGTTAGTATAATTTAGAACGCCTTACAACTGCTAAGAACACCTTACATCACCGTACAAAACCTTAAAACTCCATAATAAACCTATTGTATTCGTACGAGTCGTTTGATCATCGTACGACAACTTAGGACATCTTACGGCTCTTTATGCCACATTAGCAACTCGGAAAGAACGTTAGTAAAACGCAAGACGCCTTACAACTCCTAAGGACACCTTACATTGCCGTACGAAACCTTAAAACTCCATAATAAACCTAATGAAGTCGTACGAGTCCTTTAAACATCATACGACAACTTAAGACATCTTAAGGCTCTATATGCCAAATTAGCAACATGAAAAGCACGTTAGTATAATTTAGGACGCCTTACAACTCATAAGAACACCTTACATCACCGTACAAAACCTAAAAACTCCATAATAAACCCAATGAATCCATACGAGTCTTTTAAACATCGTACGACAACTTAAGACATCTTAAGGCTCTGTATGCCAAATTAGCCACATGAAAAGCACGTTAGTATAATTAAGAACGCCTTACAACTCCTAAGAACACATTACATCATCGTACGAAACCTTAAAACTCCATAATAAACCTATTGTATTCGTACCAGTCGTTTGATCATCGTACAACAACTTAGGACATCTTATGACTCTTTATGCCACATTAGCAACTCGAAAAGAACGTTAGTATAATTTAGGACACCTTACAACTCATAAGAACACCTTACATCACCGTTCAAAACCTTAAAACTCCATATTAAACCCAATGAATCCGTACGAGTCCTTTAAACATCGTATGACAACTTAAGACATCTTAAGGCTCTGTATGCGAAATTAGCCACATGAAAAGCACGTTAGTATAATTTAGAACGCCTTACAACTCCTAAGAACACCTTACATCACCGTACGAAACCTTAAAACTCCATAATAAACCTATTATATTCGTACGAGTCGTTTGATCATCGTACGACAACTTAGGACATCTTACGACTCTTTATGCCACATTAGCAACTCGAAAAGAATGTTAGTAAAATGCAAGACGCCTTACAATTCCTAAGGACACCTTACATTGCCGTACGAAACCTTAAAACTCCATAATAAACCTATTGTATTCGTACCAGTCGTTTGATCATCGTACGACAACTTAGGACATCTTACAACTCTTTATGCCACATTAGCAACTCGAAAAGAATGTTAGTATAATTTAGGACGCCTTACAACTCATAAGAACACCTTACATCACCGTACAAAACCTTAAAACTCCATAATAAACCCAATGAATCCGTACGAGTCCTTTAAACATCGTATGACAACTTAAGACATCTTAAGGCTCTGTATGCCAAATTAGCCACATGAAAAGCACGTTAGTATAATTTAGAACGCCTTACAACTCCTAAGAACACCTTACATCACCGTACAAAACCTTAAAACTCCATAATAAACCTATTGTATTCGTACGAGTCGTTTGATCATCGTACGACAACTTAGGACATCTTACGACTCTTTATGCCACATTAGCAACTCGAAAAGAACGTTAGTAAAATGCAAGACGCCTTACAACTCCTAAGGACACCTTACATTGCCGTACGAAACCTTAAAACTCCATAATAAACCTAATGAAGTCGTACGAGTCCTTTAAACATCGTACGACAACTTAAGACATCTTAAGGCTCTATATGCCAAATTAGCAACATGAAAAGCACGTTAGTATAATTTAGGACGACTTACAACTCATAAGAACACCTTACATCACCGTACAAAACCTAAAAACTCCATAATAAACCCAATGAATCCATACGAGTCTTTTAAACATCGTACGACAACTTAAGACATCTTAAGGCTCTGTATGCCAAATTAGCCACATGAAAAGCACGTTAGTATAATTAAGAACGCCTTACAACTCCTAAGAACACATTACATCATCGTACGAAACCTTAAAACTCCATAATAAACCTATTGTATTCGTACCAATCGTTTGATCATCGTACAACAACTTAGGACATCTTATGACTCTTTATGCCACATTAGCAACTCGAAAAGAACGTTAGTATAATTTAGGACACCTTACAACTCATAAGAACACCTTACATCACCGTACAAAACCTTAAAACTCCATAATAAACCCAATGAATCCGTACGAGTCCGTTAAACATCGTATGACAACTTAAGACATCTTAAGGCTCTGTATGCCAAATTAGCCACATGAAAAGCACGTTAGTATAATTTAGAACGCCTTACAACTCCTAAGAACACCTTACATCACCGTACGAAACCTTAAAACTCCATAATAAACCTATTGTATTCGTACGAGTCGTTTGATCATCGTACGACAACTTAGGACATCTTACGACTCTTTATGCCACATTAGCAACTCGAAAAGAACGTTAGTAAAATGCAAGACGCCTTACAACTCCTAAGGACACCTTACATTGCCGTACGAAACCTTAAAACTCCATAATAAACCTAATGAAGTCGTACGAGTCCTTTAAACATCGTACGACAACTTAAGACATCTTAAGGCTCTGTATGCCAAATTAGCAACATGAAAAGCATGTTAGTATAATTTAGGACGCCTTACAACTCATAAGAACACCTTACATCACCGTACAAAACCTAAAAACTCCATAATAAACCCAATGAATCCATACGAATCTTTTAAACATCGTACGACAACTTAAGACATCTTAAGGCTCTGTATGCCAAATTAGCCACATGAAAAGCACGTTAGTATAATTTAGAACGCCTTACAACTCCTAAGAACACATTACATCATCGTACGAAACCTTAAAACTCCATAATAAACCTATTGTATTCGTACCAGTCGTTTGATCATCGTACGACAACTTAGGACATCTTACGACTCTTTATGCCACATTAGCAACTCGAAAAGAACGTTAGTATAATTTAGGACGCCTTACAACTCATAAGAACACCTTACATCACCGTACAAAACCTTAAAACTCCATAATAAACCCAATGAATCCGTACGAGTCCTTTAAACATCGTATGACAACTTAAGACATCTTAAGGCTCTGTATGCCAAATTAACCACATGAAAAGCACGTTAGTATAATTTAGAACGCCTTACAACTCCTAAGAACAACTTACATCACCGTACGAAACCTTAAAACTCCATAATAAACCTATTGTATTCGTACGAGTCGTTTGATCATCGTACGACAACTTAGGACATCTTACGACTCTTTATGCCACATTAGCAACTCGAAAAGAACGTTAGTAAAATGCAAGACGCCTTAAAACTCCTAAGGACACCTTACATTGCCGTACGAAACCTTAAAACTCCATAATAAACCTAATGAAGTCGTACGAGTCCTTTAAACATCGTACGACAACTTAAGACATCTTAAGGCTCTATATGCCAAATTAGCAACATGAAAAGCACGTTAGTATAATTTAGGACGACTTACAACTCATAAGAACACCTTACATCACCGTACAAAACCTAAAAACTCCATAATAAACCCAATGAATCTATACGAGTCTTTTAAACATCGTACGACAACTTAAGACATCTTAAGGCTCTGTATGCCAAATTAGCCACATGAAAAGCACGTTAGTATAATTTAGAACGCCTTACAACTCCTAAGAACACATTACATCATCGTACGAAACCTTAAAACTCCATAATAAACCTATTGTATTCGTACCAGTCGTTTGATCATCGTACGACAACTTAGGACATCTTACGACTCTTTATGCCACATTAGCAACTCGAAAAGAACGTTAGTATAATTTAGGACGCCTTACAACTCATAAGAACACCTTACATCACCGTACAAAACCTTAAAACTCCATAATAAACCCAATGAATCCATACGAATCTTTTAAACATCGTACGACAACTTAAGACATCTTAAGGCTCTGTATGCCAAATTAGCCACATGAAAAGCACGTTAGTATAATTTAGAACGCCTTACAACTCCTAAGAACACATTACATCATCGTACGAAACCTTAAAACTCCATAATAAACCTATTGTATTCGTACCAGTCGTTTGATCATCGTACGACAACTTAGGACATCTTACGACTCTTTATGCCACATTAGCAACTCGAAAAGAACGTTAGTATAATTTAGGACGCCTTACAACTCATAAGAACACCTTACATCACCGTACAAAACCTTAAAACTCCATAATAAACCCAATGAATCCGTACGAGTCCTTTAAACATCGTATGACAACTTAAGACATCTTAAGGCTCTGTATGCCAAATTAACCACATGAAAAGCACGTTAGTATAATTTAGAACGCCTTACAACTCCTAAGAACAACTTACATCACCGTACGAAACCTTAAAACTCCATAATAAACCTATTGTATTCGTACGAGTCGTTTGATCATCGTACGACAACTTAGGACATCTTACGACTCTTTATGCCACATTAGCAACTCGAAAAGAACGTTAGTAAAATGCAAGACGCCTTAAAACTCCTAAGGACACCTTACATTGCCGTACGAAACCTTAAAACTCCATAATAAACCTAATGAAGTCGTACGAGTCCTTTAAACATCGTACGACAACTTAAGACATCTTAAGGCTCTATATGCCAAATTAGCAACATGAAAAGCACGTTAGTATAATTTAGGACGACTTACAACTCATAAGAACACCTTACATCACCGTACAAAACCTAAAAACTCCATAATAAACCCAATGAATCTATACGAGTCTTTTAAACATCGTACGACAACTTAAGACATCTTAAGGCTCTGTATGCCAAATTAGCCACATGAAAAGCACGTTAGTATAATTTAGAACGCCTTACAACTCCTAAGAACACATTACATCATCGTACGAAACCTTAAAACTCCATAATAAACCTATTGTATTCGTACCAGTCGTTTGATCATCGTACGACAACTTAGGACATCTTACGACTCTTTATGCCACATTAGCAACTCGAAAAGAACGTTAGTATAATTTAGGACGCCTTACAACTCATAAGAACACCTTACATCACCGTACAAAACCTTAAAACTCCATAATAAACCCAATGAATCCGTACGAGTCCTTTAAACATCGTATGACAACTTAAGACATCTTAAGGCTCTGTATGCCAAATTAGCCACATGAAAAGCACGTTAGTATAATTTAGAACGCCTTACAACTGCTAAGAACACCTTACATCACCGTACAAAACCTTAAAACTCCATAATAAACCTATTGTATTCGTACGAGTCGTTTGATCATCGTACGACAACTTAGGACATCTTACGGCTCTTTATGCCACATTAGCAACTCGGAAAGAACGTTAGTAAAACGCAAGACGCCTTACAACTCCTAAGGACACCTTACATTGCCGTACGAAACCTTAAAACTCCATAATAAACCTAATGAAGTCGTACGAGTCCTTTAAACATCATACGACAACTTAAGACATCTTAAGGCTCTATATGCCAAATTAGCAACATGAAAAGCACGTTAGTATAATTTAGGACGCCTTACAACTCATAAGAACACCTTACATCACCGTACAAAACCTAAAAACTCCATAATAAACCCAATGAATCCATACGAGTCTTTTAAACATCGTACGACAACTTAAGACATCTTAAGGCTCTGTATGCCAAATTAGCCACATGAAAAGCACGTTAGTATAATTAAGAACGCCTTACAACTCCTAAGAACACATTACATCATCGTACGAAACCTTAAAACTCCATAATAAACCTATTGTATTCGTACCAGTCGTTTGATCATCGTACAACAACTTAGGACATCTTATGACTCTTTATGCCACATTAGCAACTCGAAAAGAACGTTAGTATAATTTAGGACACCTTACAACTCATAAGAACACCTTACATCACCGTTCAAAACCTTAAAACTCCATATTAAACCCAATGAATCCGTACGAGTCCTTTAAACATCGTATGACAACTTAAGACATCTTAAGGCTCTGTATGCGAAATTAGCCACATGAAAAGCACGTTAGTATAATTTAGAACGCCTTACAACTCCTAAGAACACCTTACATCACCGTACGAAACCTTAAAACTCCATAATAAACCTATTATATTCGTACGAGTCGTTTGATCATCGTACGACAACTTAGGACATCTTACGACTCTTTATGCCACATTAGCAACTCGAAAAGAATGTTAGTAAAATGCAAGACGCCTTACAATTCCTAAGGACACCTTACATTGCCGTACGAAACCTTAAAACTCCATAATAAACCTATTGTATTCGTACCAGTCGTTTGATCATCGTACGACAACTTAGGACATCTTACAACTCTTTATGCCACATTAGCAACTCGAAAAGAATGTTAGTATAATTTAGGACGCCTTACAACTCATAAGAACACCTTACATCACCGTACAAAACCTTAAAACTCCATAATAAACCCAATGAATCCGTACGAGTCCTTTAAACATCGTATGAGAACTTAAGACATCTTAAGGCTCTGTATGCCAAATTAGCCACATGAAAAGCACGTTAGTATAATTTAGAACGCCTTACAACTCCTAAGAACACCTTACATCACCGTACAAAACCTTAAAACTCCATAATAAACCTATTGTATTCGTACGAGTCGTTTGATCATCGTACGACAACTTAGGACATCTTACGACTCTTTATGCCACATTAGCAACTCGAAAAGAACGTTAGTAAAATGCAAGACGCCTTACAACTCCTAAGGACACCTTACATTGCCGTACGAAACCTTAAAACTCCATAATAAACCTAATGAAGTCGTACGAGTCCTTTAAACATCGTACGACAACTTAAGACATCTTAAGGCTCTATATGCCAAATTAGCAACATGAAAAGCACGTTAGTATAATTTAGGACGACTTACAACTCATAAGAACACCTTACATCACCGTACAAAACCTAAAAACTCCATAATAAACCCAATGAATCCATACGAGTCTTTTAAACATCGTACGACAACTTAAGACATCTTAAGGCTCTGTATGCCAAATTAGCCACATGAAAAGCACGTTAGTATAATTAAGAACGCCTTACAACTCCTAAGAACACATTACATCATCGTACGAAACCTTAAAACTCCATAATAAACCTATTGTATTCGTACCAATCGTTTGATCATCGTACAACAACTTAGGACATCTTATGACTCTTTATGCCACATTAGCAACTCGAAAAGAACGTTAGTATAATTTAGGACACCTTACAACTCATAAGAACACCTTACATCACCGTACAAAACCTTAAAACTCCATAATAAACCCAATGAATCCGTACGAGTCCTTTAAACATCGTATGACAACTTAAGACATCTTAAGGCTCTGTATGCCAAATTAGCCACATGAAAAGCACGTTAGTATAATTTAGAACGCCTTACAACTCCTAAGAACACCTTACATCACCGTACGAAACCTTAAAACTCCATAATAAACCTATTGTATTCGTACGAGTCGTTTGATCATCGTACGACAACTTAGGACATCTTACGACTCTTTATGCCACATTAGCAACTCGAAAAGAACGTTAGTAAAATGCAAGACGCCTTACAACTCCTAAGGACACCTTACATTGCCGTACGAAACCTTAAAACTCCATAATTAACCTAATGAAGTCGTACGAGTCCTTTAAACATCGTACGACAACTTAAGACATCTTAAGGCTCTGTATGCCAAATTAGCAACATGAAAAGCATGTTAGTATAATTTAGGACGCCTTACAACTCATAAGAACACCTTACATCACCGTACAAAACCTAAAAACTCCATAATAAACCCAATGAATCCATACGAATCTTTTAAACATCGTACGACAACTTAAGACATCTTAAGGCTCTGTATGCCAAATTAGCCACATGAAAAGCACGTTAGTATAATTTAGAACGCCTTACAACTCCTAAGAACACATTACATCATCGTACGAAACCTTAAAACTCCATAATAAACCTATTGTATTCGTACCAGTCGTTTGATCATCGTACGACAACTTAGGACATCTTACGACTCTTTATGCCACATTAGCAACTCGAAAAGAACGTTAGTATAATTTAGGACGCCTTACAACTCATAAGAACACCTTACATCACCGTACAAAACCTTAAAACTCCATAATAAACCCAATGAATCCGTATGAGTCCTTTAAACATCGTATGACAACTTAAGACATCTTAAGGCTCTGTATGCCAAATTAACCACATGAAAAGCACGTTAGTATAATTTAGAACGCCTTACAACTCCTAAGAACAACTTACATCACCGTACGAAACCTTAAAACTCCATAATAAACCTATTGTATTCGTACGAGTCGTTTGATCATCGTACGACAACTTAGGACATCTTACGACTCTTTATGCCACATTAGCAACTCGAAAAGAACGTTAGTAAAATGCAAGACGCCTTAAAACTCCTAAGGACACCTTACATTGCCGTACGAAACCTTAAAACTCCATAATAAACCTAATGAAGTCGTACGAGTCCTTTAAACATCGTACGACAACTTAAGACATCTTAAGGCTCTATATGCCAAATTAGCAACATGAAAAGCACGTTAGTATAATTTAGGACGACTTACAACTCATAAGAACACCTTACATCACCGTACAAAACCTAAAAACTCCATAATAAACCCAATGAATCTATACGAGTCTTTTAAACATCGTACGACAACTTAAGACATCTTAAGGCTCTGTATGCCAAATTAGCCACATGAAAAGCACGTTAGTATAATTAAGAACGCCTTACAACTCCTAAGAACACATTACATCATCGTACGAAACCTTAAAACTCCATAATAAACCTATTGTATTCGTACCAATCGTTTGATCATCGTACAACAACTTAGGACATCTTATGACTCTTTATGCCACATTAGCAACTCGAAAAGAACGTTAGTATAATTTAGGACACCTTACAACTCATAAGAACACCTTACATCACCGTACAAAACCTTAAAACTCCATAATAAACCCAATGAATCCGTACGAGTCCTTTAAACATCGTATGACAACTTAAGACATCTTAAGGCTCTGTATGCCAAATTAGCCACATGAAAAGCACGTTAGTATAATTTAGAACGCCTTACAACTCCTAAGAACACCTTACATCACCGTACGAAACCTTAAAACTCCATAATAAACCTATTGTATTCGTACGAGTCGTTTGATCATCGTACGACAACTTAGGACATCTTACGACTCTTTATGCCACATTAGCAACTCGAAAAGAACGTTAGTAAAATGCAAGACGCCTTACAACTCCTAAGGACACCTTACATTGCCGTACGAAACCTTAAAACTCCATAATAAACCTAATGAAGTCGTACGAGTCCTTTAAACATCGTACGACAACTTAAGACATCTTAAGGCTCTGTATGCCAAATTAGCAACATGAAAAGCATGTTAGTATAATTTAGGACGCCATACAACTCATAAGAACACCTTACATCACCGTACAAAACCTAAAAACTCCATAATAAACCCAATGAATCCATACGAATCATTTAAACATCGTACGACAACTTAAGACATCTTAAGGCTCTGTATGCCAAATTAGCCACATGAAAAGCACGTTAGTATAATTTAGAACGCCTTACAACTCCTAAGAACACATTACATCATCGTACGAAACCTTAAAACTCCATAATAAACCTATTGTATTCGTACCAGTCGTTTGATCATCGTACGACAACTTAGGACATCTTACGACTCTTTATGCCACATTAGCAACTCGAAAAGAACGTTAGTATAATTTAGGACGCCTTACAACTCATAAGAACACCTTACATCACCGTACAAAACCTTAAAACTCCATAATAAACCCAATGAATCCGTACGAGTCCTTTAAACATCGTATGACAACTTAAGACATCTTAAGGCTCTGTATGCCAAATTAACCACATGAAAAGCACGTTAGTATAATTTAGAACGCCTTACAACTCCTAAGAACAACTTACATCACCGTACGAAACCTTAAAACTCCATAATAAACCTATTGTATTCGTACGAGTCGTTTGATCATCGTACGACAACTTAGGACATCTTACGACTCTTTATGCCACATTAGCGACTCGAAAAGAACGTTAGTAAAATGCAAGACGCCTTAAAACTCCTAAGGACACCTTACATTGCCGTACGAAACCTTAAAACTCCATAATAAACCTAATGAAGTCGTACGAGTCCTTTAAACATCGTACGACAACTTAAGATATCTTAAGGCTCTATATGCCAAATTAGCAACATGAAAAGCACGTTAGTATAATTTAGGACGCCTTACAACTCATAAGAACACCTTACATCACCGTACAAAACCTAAAAACTCGATAATAAACCCAATGAATCCATACGAGTCTTTTAAACATCGTACGACAACTTAAGACATCTTAAGGCTCTGTATGCCAAATTAGCCACATGAAAAGCACGTTAGTATAATTAAGAACGCCTTACAACTCCTAAGAACACATTACATCATCGTACGAAACCTTAAAACTCCATAATAAACCTATTGTATTCGTACCAGTCGTTTGATCATCGTACGACAACTTAGGACATCTTACGACTCTTTATGCCACATTAGCAACTCGAAAAGAACGTTAGTATAATTTAGGACGCCTTACAACTCATAAGAACACCTTACATCACCGTACAAAACCTTAAAACTCCATAATAAACCCAATGAATCCGTACGAGTCCTTTAAACATCGTATGACAACTTAAGACATCTTAAGGCTCTGTATGCCAAATTAACCACATGAAAAGCACGTTAGTATAATTTAGAACGCCTTACAACTCCTAAGAACAACTTACATCACCGTACGAAACCTTAAAACTCCATAATAAACCTATTGTATTCGTACGAGTCGTTTGATCATCGTACGACAACTTAGGACATCTTACGACTCTTTATGCCACATTAGCAACTCGAAAAGAACGTTAGTAAAATGCAAGACGCCTTAAAACTCCTAAGGACACCTTACATTGCCGTACGAAACCTTAAAACTCCATAATAAACCTAATGAAGTCGTACGAGTCCTTTAAACATCGTACGACAACTTAAGATATCTTAAGGCTCTATATGCCAAATTAGCAACATGAAAAGCACGTTAGTATAATTTAGGACGCCTTACAACTCATAAGAACACCTTACATCACCGTACAAAACCTAAAAACTCCATAATAAACCCAATGAATCCATACGAGTCTTTTAAACATCGTACGACAACTTAAGACATCTTAAGGCTCTGTATGCCAAATTAGCCACATGAAAAGCACGTTAGTATAATTAAGAACGCCTTACAACTCCTAAGAACACATTACATCATCGTACGAAACCTTAAAACTCCATAATAAACCTATTGTATTCGTACCAGTCGTTTGATCATCGTACGACAACTTAGGACATCTTACGACTCTTTATGCCACATTAGCAACTCGAAAAGAACGTTAGTATAATTTAGGACGCCTTACAACTCATAAGAACACCTTACATCACCGTACAAAACCATAAAACTCCATAATAAACCCAATGAATCCGTACGAGTCCTTTAAACATCGTATGACAACTTAAGACATCTTAAGGCTCTGTATGCCAAATTAGCCACATGAAAAGCACGTTAGTATAATTTAGAACGCCTTACAACTCCTAAGAACACCTTACATCACCGTACGAAATCTTAAAACTCCATAATAAACCTATTGTATTCGTACGAGTCGTTTGATCATCGTACGACAACTTAGGACATCTTACGACTCTTTATGCCACATTAGCAACTCGAAAAGAACGTTAGTAAAATGCAAGACGCCTTACAACTCCTAAGGACACCTTACATTGCCGTACGAAACCTTAAAACTCCATAATAAACCTAATGAAGTCGTACGAGTCCTTTAAACATCGTACGACAACTTAAGACATCTTAAGGCTCTGTATGCCAAATTAGCAACATGAAAAGCATGTTAGTATAATTTAGGACGCCTTACAACTCATAAGAACACCTTACATCACCGTACAAAACCTAAAAACTCCATAATAAACCCAATGAATCCATACGAGTCTTTTAAACATCGTACTACAACTTAAGACATCTTAAGGCTCTGTATGCCAAATTAGCCTCATGAAAAGCACGTTAGTATAATTAAGAACGCCTTACAACTCCTAAGAACACCTTACATCACCGTACGAAACCTTAAAACTCCATAATAAACCTATTGTATTCGTACGAGCCGTTTGATCATCGTACGACAACTTAGGACATCTTACGACTCATTATGCCACATTAGCAACTCGAAAAGAACGTTAGTAAAATGCAAGACGCCTTACAACTCCTAAGGACACCTTACATTGCCGTACGAAACCTTAAAACTCCATAATAAACCTAATGAAGTCGTACGAGTCCTTTAAACATCGTACGACAACTTAAGACATCTTAAGGCTCTGTATGCCAAATTAGCAACATGAAAAGCACGTTAGTATAATTTAGGACGCCTTACAACTCATAAGAACACCTTACATCACCGTACAAAACCTAAAAACTCCATAATTGTCACACCCCAAAAATCGTCGCAGCGGAAATAAACGATATTATGGTGTAATGAGCGAAGTTGGCACCCATTAATTATAAAGCAAACATCCACATTAATTTAAAAATAGTTGATAATGTTAACGTTGACACGTCAACATCCACAATATTCATTAAGAAAAACATCAATTGTCTTAACGAAGCATAATTGTTTGAAATAAAAACTTAAGCGGAATTTTTAATAAAGCGGTCCCAGAACAACTAAAACACATGTGGAGTTTGCAGTCCAAAACTGTCCTTCCACATATACCCGGAGCTTATCATTTCGTACCTGAAAAACATGTAAAAACTGAGTCAACATAAAGTTGGTGAGTTTTCGGGTTTAATCATAAATAAAATCATTTTTCATTCACAATTGATATGCTTGGCTTTGAGACGTCAACAAGACCATACGTCAAAGAGTTTGCAAGGCCCAAAGACAAATGAATCATCAAGTCATGGGTTCATAATCAACCAAGAAACGAGGTTCACAACATTCAACTTATATTCCCCCGCATGTCAACACGATCAGAGCGACTGATCACGAGCGGAATTCCAATCCCGATAGATCTATCAATATAACCTGTGGTTTCTCACTCCAAGAGAAATAAATGATTACGAGAGGGCAACGTGTACACTTTCACAACAAACACCCATGCCATCATTTTGGTCAAACACAATATGTCTCCCAATTCACATCAAATTATCATAAACAAAATACATGTTTTTCCCCCAAAACAGTTAAATAAAACATTATTTAAAAAGGGGCCTAAGAACTCACATCGAATACGCCAAAAGCTAGCGAATATAAGCCCAATGGAAACACCACTTAAGAATGCCCTATACACAAGGACCCGTTCAAAAGATGCACACAAATACAAAGTTTAAAACCATGTAGGTTGTTCACCAAAACCTAACTAGACTTATGTGAAAACATTTCATTTACAAAAACAACCCTTTCATTTTAATGACCCGTTGGTGACCCATGCGTTTAAAGTGTTACATATATAGTATCACACACTTATACATAAGTAACATGTAAAAGTCGCATTTAGTCCAACACTTACCTAAGTAGTATACACTTACACAATATCATACATAACTTAGGAAAATACATTTCTCATATTCCTGCCATGATTACAATTTATAATACTTAGTAGAAATACACATTATTCCTAGTTAACTAGCATGCATTTTCTAAACATGACGGTTAACACTTAACGAGATATTTAACCACGTTTTCTTCAAGCAACTTACTTAATCATATATAAATCTACAACAAAGCATAATATTATACCACATAAATCATATCTCACATATTATTCATACAAGTCACAATACAAGTCCAACGTGTCAATTTCTTACAAATCCGGGCACGTTTTCGAGTCACGGAAAGCAACCCAATACCCGCATTTTTGTCATTTCTTTTTAATCACTTTTAGATCAGTATGTTTCCTTCAAAATAAGTCCAAAGTTTCTGATTCAAAACAGTTTACAAAAATTATATGTTTTAGAGTCGAAAATGGTCGTTTTCGGCTTTTCCGGGTACATAGTTTGCTTGTTTTTGGGCTCAAAACTCCAAGTTTTTGTACCAAACTTTATATCATATTTTTACATAAAAATACACTTAAGAATCTGTTAAAATATCATTTTGTCATATTTTACATTTTTAAGCAAAAATCGGTGCGTTTTACGCGTGTTTTTGTACCAAAAACCATTATTTATAAGGTTTAAATCATTTCTTTGTTATAATACATTTAAAATACTTATTTTATAAAGTTTATAAATATTTAAAAATATGTTTTAACTCAGAATATATTTTAGTTTTTATATTTGTACAAAAATACATAAAAGTTACATTTAAACATTTTTAATCATCAAGTATCATACATCAACACTTAACACATGTATAAACACTTTTACACTTAGTGAAATCACTTATTTTCTCATGTCATACTTAGCATAGCAAAACACTTAACATACCTTCATCTAGCAATCTCATAAAACAACATATAGCAAGTTGCACAAAATAACACCTTTCAACTTTACAACATATGAACATATTCTTGCAAGTAATATTCATAACACTTTTCAAGTTATTCAAAAATCATCTAGTGACATTATTATCATATTTCCATTTACATCTATTTGCATGTGAAGATCCAACCTTTTTATATGCATCTTTCAACAAATCTTACATGATTTCAAACAACACACATATGTACATACATACATACAACCTACGGCCCTACATACATACATGTATAAAATCATATTTTCAATACCCACACTTATCATACATGTGTTCATTTAATCTCATTTCCAACAAAACAACTTTCAACACTTAGATCTAAACATCATCAATGCAAGAACAAAACATTAACATCATTTCACTAGCATGTAAATACTCACACACACACATATACCTACGGATCTATATATACATACTCAAAATCATGTTTTGATAACCACACATAACACATAGTTGTTCATTTCTTCCCTTTTCCATTATCAACTTTCAAAACCATACATTTAACACTTATGAAATCTTGTTTTCAAAAATAAAAAAACACACACACACCCTCATACATACATACATACGGACATGACATACACATACACACCCATTTTGAAAACCCATTTTCATTTCAAAAACATTCATCTTTCGGTTTTGGATTTGGTGAACAACACTTCAAGAACACCATCTTGAACACTTTTAAATCATAAAAATCAAAATGAAAAGTGTTCCTACCTTAGATGAACACTAGAAAAGATGAAGAGAATTGATTTTAGCCTTAAACACCTCTTGAATACACACTCTTGCTTCCAAGGCCACCAAATACTCAAGTCTTTGCAACAAGATGCAAGAAATGATTGTAGAGAGTGTGTGGGAGGGTTCTTGGCCGAAAATTATGAGGTGTGGGGGAGGGTTACGGTTTTGGGGAAGAAAAGAAGAGGAGAAGAGGAGTGTTGGGATGGTAAAGGGTAGTGTGTTGGAGTGGTAAAGGGTGGAGTGTAGTAATGGATGTTGGGAAGGTGTGAGGAGTGTAATAAAGAGATTTTGTGGGATTTGAGGTGGGTTTTAGGGCCTTGGGCCGGATTTTTATAAAAAAAAAAGAAATTTTATAAACTTTTTATTTAAACACATTACACACTTAAATCTTGTATAAAATTTCAAGTCTTGTAACTTTTAACACCATATTTACCATAATACTTCCAATATTATTATTTTACTCTTAAAATAGTCAAAATATAAAAATAAATATTTTAATGTGTTCCGGGTAGTGTACTGGTAGTAAAACCGGGCAAAAACTGAAACACACGCGATAACCGGAAAAACATCGGATAAAATACATCGCTTTTAGTTTTTATTATGTTTTCACTTATACACACCCAAAATATATTATTTGATGCTATTTCGAGCATTATACCAATTATTGGACTGTTAAAAATCATCAGGCAGTCACCAACGTTCATTACCTGGTATTTAACCGCTACGCGATTAAGCAATTTCAAAAATCACAAATTGTCACACAATGCACAAAATGGGCTTAACTAACTTTAAAATCACCTTAATTATCATAATTAAGTCAAATGACGCAATTTAAAAATTATGCACGTTTTAAGCTAGTACGAATATTGACCTGGAAATTTGCCGGGTGTCACAGTCTTCCCCCGTTTAGGAAATTTCGTCCCGAAATTTTACATGGACGAATTCAATTAAGATTTAGATAGGAACAAATAGGGGTAGTTTTGCTTCATCTGGTCTTCACGCTCCCACGTATACTCTGGTCCACGCTTAGAGTTCCATCTAACTTTGACCAATTTAATGCGGCTTCGTCTAAGTTTTTGGACCTTCGAATCCATGACCTCAACGGGTTTCTCAACGAAATGAAGTTTATCATCAACACGGACTTCATCGGGCGGTATCACCAAGGTTTCATCGGACAAACACTTTTTCAAGTTCGAAACGTGGAACACGTCATGCACGTTACTAAGATCACTAGGTAACTTAAGTCTATAAGCAACAGGGCCTATCCTTTTCAAGATCTCAAAAGGTCCTATATATCGGGGACTAAGCTTCCCCTGGTTGCCAAACCTAGCCACACCTTTCCAGGGTGAGACTTTCAAAAACACACGATCACCTACTTGAAACTCTAAGGGTTTCCTTCGGTTATCCGCATAACTTTTCTGTCGACTGGCTGCGGCTTCTAACCTTTTCCTAACTTGGGAAACTTTATCAGTCGTTTCCTGGATAATCTCAGGACCAGTTAGCTCTTTTTCACCAATTTCAGCCCAACAAAGGGGTGAACGACATTTTCTACCATACAAGGCTTCAAAAGGGGCGGCTTTAATACTGGCATGATAACTGTTGTTATAAGAAAATTCAGCTAACGGAAGGTGGGTATCCCAATTACCACCGAAATCAATCACGCAAGCTCGTAACAAGTCCTCCAACGTTTGGATTGTACGTTCACTTTGGCCGTCCGTTTGAGGATGATAAGCAGTGCTCATATCTAAACGAGTACCTAGGGCTCTATGCAAGGCTCTCCAAAACCTAGAGGTAAAGCGGCTATCTCTATCAGAGATAATCGAAACAGGCACACCATGACGAGACACGACTTCCTTAAGATAGATCTTTGACAACTTCCCTACTTTATAAGACTCCTTAATGGGCAAAAAGTGAGCAGATTTCGTCAAACGATCAACAATTACCCAAATAGCGTTATTACCACTAGATGTGCGGGGTAACTTCGTTATGAAATCCATCGCAATTCGCTCCCATTTCCATTGAGGAATTTCAGGTTGTTGCAAGAGTCCTGAAGGCTTTTGATATTCAGCCTTAACCTTAGAACAAGTTATACATTTACTTACATAGGATGCTATCTCTCGCTTCATATTGGGCCACCAATAAAGTTCCTTCACATCTTTGTACATCTTATCCGAACCAGGGTGAATCGAATACCTAGACTTGTGAGCTTCATCTAAGATGAGCTCCCGCAAGTTTCCAAAACGAGGTATCCAAATTCGGTTCGCGAAGTACATCACGTTCTCGAAATTAGGCACCAAATTCTTAACCATGCCCTGCATACTTTCACTTCTCAAATTTTCCTCCTTTAGAGCTTCTCTCTGAGCATCACGTACTCGAGAGGTGAGATTCGATTGGACAGTCATTTCTAGGGCTCGCACTCGCAAAGGTTTCTCCCTTTCCTTTCTACTGAGTGCATCAGCAACAACGTTGGCTTTTCCCGGGTGATAACGGATATCACAGTCGTAGTCATTCAATAACTCGACCCAACGTCGCTGTCTCATGTTGAGCTCTTTCTGCTCAAAGATATGCTGAATACTCTTATGATCAGTGTACACGACACACTTAGTACCATAAAGATAATGTCTCCATATCTTTAGTGCAAACACCACCGCACCTAACTCCAAGTCATGCGTGGTGTAATTCTTTTCATGCACTTTGAGTTGTCTAGACGCATAAGCTATCACCTTATCTCTCTGCATCAAGACACACCCGAGACCTAGACGCGAGGCGTCACAATAAACTACGAAATCATCATTTCCCTCGGGAAGAGATAGGATCGGTGCACTACACAATTTCTGCTTTAGCGTCTGAAACGCTTCCTCCTGCTTCTCACACCATTCATACTTTCGATCCTTACTAGTCAACAAGGTTAGGGGCTGGGCTATTTTGGAGAAGTTTTCAATAAATCTACGATAGTATCCTGCCAATCCTAAGAATTGTCGTACTTCCGTAGGGCTTCTCGGTGCTTCCCAATTTTTGATAGCCTCTATTTTCGTAGGATCCACATGGATTCCTTCCATATTGATCACATGACCAAGAAAATGAACCTCCCTAAGCCAAAACTCGCACTTGGAAAACTTTGCATACAACTTCTCATTTCTTAACGTTTCTAAGATTAGCCTAAGGTGCTGCTCATGATCTTCCTTTGATCGAGAGTAGATCAGAATATCATCTATGAATACTATCACAAATTTATCTAAGTAAGGTTTACACACCCTATTCATAAGATCCATGAACACAGCAGGCGCATTTGTTAACCCAAATGGCATTACCAGAAATTCATAATGACCGTAACGTGTCCTAAAAGCGGTTTTCGGAACATCTTCCTCCGCTATCTGAAACTGATGATAGCCGGATCGCAAATCAATCTTGGAATAGAAACTAGATCCTTGCAGTTGGTCAAACAGATCATCTATCCTAGGCAACAGATATCTATTCTTAATGGTAAGCTTATTCAATTCACGATAGTCAATACACATCCTAAAGGATCCATCTTTCTTTTTAACAAATAACACAGGTGCTCCCCACGGGGAAAAACTTGGTCGAATGAATCCTTTATCAAGCAATTCTTGCAATTGCTTCGACAACTCTTGAAGTTCAGATGGAGCTAATCGATATGGCGATCGAGCAATGGGGGCTGCACCAGGAACTAAATCGATTCTAAACTCAATCTGCCTAGACGGAGGCAATCCTGGCAAATCCTCAGGAAAAACATCTTGAAAATCGCAAACTACCGGAATCTCTTCTAATTTCAGCTCCTTAACATCGGTGTCAATAGCTTTCACTAGAAACGCAGGAAGTCCTTCACACAGACATGCGTACGCTTGCTTAACATTGATGACCTTCAAGTAGGAGTTCTCTTTCTCACCATGAATCGTTATCGTTTCGCCGCTGGAACTTAGAAGGCGGACAACCTTCTCGTGACACACAACTTCGGCGCGATTTTTGGATAGCCAATCCATACCAATCACGACATCAAAACTACCAAGTATAACAGGCATAAGATCTATACTAAAGGATTGATCACCTAAGCATAAGGTACAACCTCTATAGACTGAATCTGCTATGATTTTCTTACCGTTAGCTATTTCAATAATATATTTCTTATCTAACTTATCCACCTTAGCATTAAGCAACGATTCAAAATCTTTAGACACAAAACTCAAGTCGGCGCCGGTATCAAATAACACTGATGCGTAATGGTTATTAACAAGGAACGTACCCGTAACCACAGTCGGCTCCTGTCGCGCATCCTTCGCATTCATCTCGAATGCTCTTCCCTTAGCATTCGTCCCCTTCAACTTAGGACAATCCCTCTTAATATGTCCTACCGATCCACACTCAAAACAATTCCTATACGGCTTCCCAATCCTCTCATCTAACTTAACCCTACAAGCTTGAGCTTGATGTCCAAACTTCTGACATCTCGAACACACATTACACGCACCACCATGGTTATACCCGCACTTATTGCACTTTGGGTACGCACCATCCCTACTTGCATTGGCGGTGTACATCTTGCCAGAGTTATAGTTGGATCCTTTCTTATTGCCTGCACGACCTTTGGGTGCTCCAGCCCACTTCCTCTTTCCATCAGAGGATTTTCCATCACTACTACCAAACTGTTTCTCAGACTCAAACACTTTCTTACCACTATCTACAGGATTCTCGGAGGCATGACTTAGTTCTAAGAATCAAAATATTAGTAGTAAGTATATGCATGTATATATTTATGTATATATATTAATGAGGTGGTTTCACGTTTTTAATTCTAACGCTCGTGTACTTAACCTAGTACCACATAATGCAAATAACCAATCATGCAATTGAACATATTTAATCATAAATTACCAAAAGATTTTCCCAAAATAAAGTTTTCGCCAAAATAAAAGTTTTTGCCAAAATAAAAGTTTTTGCCAAAACGGCCCCAAAATTTTGACCAAAAACGGTCACCAAAGTGTAAACCATATCCAACATACAACAAAAGAAAAACAAACAATTCAACCAAAGTTCAAAAGTAAATAAAACGTAATGCAATGCAACTTCTCATCGCAACTCTAATGGCACGACTCATAAATGTCCATCATGATTTTGACTGAGTCAAACGCATCGTTGAGCTTCATCTTCACTTCTGCTAGCTCTTTCTCTAGAGCCTCTATCCTTTCCCTGTCACTCAAAACCACTTTGGTCTTCCTCTTCCTTTGCCTAGTATATACATGACGAATCATAGGGGTAGGTCGGTCTAAAAGAGATGGGGGTAAGGGAAGTAACTCCCTTGTCACAAAAGGTGACTTGGGGGTAATGGTCGGTCCAACATGAGACAAAGCGCTAACATTGGGCTTTATGTCTTCCTCAATCCACCCGTTGCTCGTATGCTCCGAGCCGGGCATAAAAGAGGCAGCAAAGAAATTAAAACCATCATGATAAGAAGACATCTGTGACACAAAAGGCATATTCGTACTTAACTCATAGCTTAAAATAATCAAATGCATATAAATCACATAAGGTACACATAGGTATGCAACAATTTCAAACCACACAAAGTAAGTTTAGATATGCAATCCAATAAATCAACACGCACACCAAAAGTGCTCGGGAATTTATGGAAGTGTTTTGGGACTTTTAAAATTTTCAAAAACTTTCAGTTATAGTCTAGAATTATTTTCAAAAACTTTTCTAGTTCGCTATAACCAATGGCTCTGATACCAACTTCTGTCACACCCCAAAAATCGTCGCAGCGGAAATAAACGATATTATGGTGTAATGAGCGAAGTTGGCACCCATTAATTATAAAGCAAACATCCACATTAATTTAAAAATAGTTGATAATGTTAACGTTGACACGTCAACATCCACAATAATCATTAAGAAAAACATCAATTGTCTTAACGAAGCATAATTGTTTGAAATAAAAACTTAAGCGGAATTTTTAATAAAGCGGTCCCAGAACAACTAAAGCACATGTGGAGTTTGCAGTCCAAAACTGTCCTTCCACATATACCCGGAGCTTATCATTTCGTACCTGAAAAACATGTAAAAACTGAGTCAACATAAAGTTGGTGAGTTTTCGGGTTTAATCATAAATAAAATCATTTTTCATTCACAATTGATATGCTTGGCTTTGAGACGTCAACAAGACCATACGTCAAAGAGTTTGCAAGGCCCAAAGACAAATGAATCATCAAGTCATGGGTTCATAATCAACCAAGAAACGAGGTTCCCTCACAACATTCAACTTATATTCCCCCGCATGTCAACACGATCAGAGCGACTGATCACGAGGGGCGGAATTCCAATCCCGATAGATCTATCAATATAACCTGTGGTTTCTCACTCCAAGAGAAATAAATGATTACGAGAGGGCAACGTGTACACTTTCACAACAAACACCCATGCCATCATTTTGGTCAAACACAATATGTCTCCCAATTCACATCAAATTATCATAAACAAAATACATGTTTTTCCCCCAAAACAGTTAAATAAAACATTATTTAAAAAGGGGCCGAAGAACTCACATCGAATACGCCAAAAGCTAGCGAATATAAGCCCAATGGAAACACCACTTAAGAATGCCCTATACACAAGGACCCGTTCAAAAGATGCACACAAATACAAAGTTTAAAACCATGTAGGTTGTTCACCAAAACCTAACTAGACTTATGTGAAAACATTTCATTTACAAAAACAACCCTTTCATTTTAATGACCCGTTGGTGACCCATGCCTTTAAAGTGTTACATATATAGTATCACACACTTATACATAAGTAACATGTAAAAGTCGCATTTAGTCCAACACTTACCTAAGTAGTATACACTTACACAATATCATACATAACTTAGGAAAATACATTTATCATATTCCTGCCATGATTACAATTTATAATACTTAGTAGAAATACACATTATTCCTAGTTAACTAGCATGCATTTTCTAAACATGACGGTTAACACTTAACGAGATATTTAACCACGTTTTCTTCAAGCAACTTACTTAATCATATATAAATCTACAACAAAGCATAATATTATACTACATAAATCATGTCTCACATATTATTCATACAAGTGTAAAACCCTAAATTTTGACGTAAGTATATGTCGATAATGGGCGGGTGTTCATGTAAATAGCACGTTGAATAAAGAGTCCTAATGTATAGAGATAAATCCTAGGGGTGATAGAGGACTTAAAATGAAGAACGTGGGCGAAAACGGAACTCAAATCGGAGTTATAATGAAGCGGGAAATACGAAAACACCCGAGGAATGCCCGAAAACTTGTTTCGAGCATATCTTGACTTAGAAGAAGAGTTACGGAGCCCATAATATATGAATTCCACGTGTTTCGACGAGAGGAATCTGAAAATGTAGGTTACGCGGTCCGCGCATCAAAGGGTATGGCCCTGCGCGTATCGCCTAGCATCAGTCGGGTGGAAAACAGCTGGCTGGCACTCACCTCTTACGCGATACGCGCAGATCAGCATGTTATCATGCGCGTATCGCCTAGTGCATGCTCGGCAGCCTATAAAAAGGGGTGCAACCCCCCTTCACTTGTGCTCAAACCCCTCTCTCTCTAGAACTTTTTAGAGAGAGAAACCAGTCAATTTTGTTGCGGAATCGCGCCTCGAGTGCGGTACCCTGCGTCGTGACGTTCCTTCGAGTCTCGGGCGCGTGTAGATCGCTTGGCGTGCGTCGAGGTTCTGTCCGAGTAAAGAACGGTGATCGTCAAGGTGTTGTGCGATTGAAGACCGGTGATCGACGAGGTAATAGTCTTTCATTCTCGATTAGTTTAGGACGGGAATCGGGTTGGGAACCCGATGGGAATGCGGGGTGAAGATACCCGCATAGCACGAGGGACGTGCTAGGGGAAATGGTTGCGGGATTAAACACCCGCAACTAACGGGTAGATTACCCGGGGAGGGTGCAGATTGAATATCCGTACCCTAGGGGTATGATATCCGTTGTGAACGGATAACATATCTCTGTAGGATTCGTTTAGATCCCGAGGTTCGGGATTTGGTAAGCGTAGGTGGCAACGACTCGTCTCTAGTCAGATGCTTCGCTAGTTATGCCCTAGGACTTACATAGTCTTAGGAATTGTTATTTATAACGTTGTGATATCGCGTTATAGGTGGATTATAGCTATTGAGATTGATTGTCGATATAGCTATTTGTGTGATCGTGAAGATATCCATTTGGATTGATTGTTGGGATTAGATCAAGGACCGAAGCTAGTTGTGAGCTTGTTGTGATCTTGTTGAGGTGAGTTCATATACTTAAACTCTTTTGAAATGATGGTATGTTTTACAAAACTGGATGTGTTGCTTAAACCTGTTTTGGTTGCAAATGATTGTGAGTTTTTGTATAAACTCTTTTGGATTGGTTGTGTTCTTAAACTGTTGTTTTTGAACGGTTGGCTAGCATTCTACGGTAAATATCGGGCAATACCACTTCAGTTATAGGGTGACGCGGTAAACTCGGTGAAGGGTATATGCATATATTCTGCTCCAGCGCAGACGTGCCTGACGGAGTTGTTGAGGGGTTTATCGTATTGTTTGTGTATATTTATCTGATAATGCTAGTATGTTTATGAAATGCTTGTAAGTGATGGAGTTAGTGGTAACTCTTTGATCAATGGAGCTTGGCAACTCGTTGATCAAGGTCTTTACAAGTATTTGGTTGAATGTTTGAAATGTTTTGTAAAATGTTTTATTATGAACTCACCAGCGTAAGCTGACCCTTTCTTTTAAACTTTTTCGCACATATCCTAGGTGCCGAGTGATGCAGGAAAGCACTGTTGAGGCTAGAGCAGGTAGAAGGCTTGCGGGCTTAGAAGATAGATGCTCTGGACCTAGAATAATTGCTAGCTTTAGTTTGTTAATGTTATATATCAAACAAACAATTGTCTTTTTGTAATCAATGTATTGTATATATGAAGTTTAATGTATGCACAACTTTAAGATTTAAGCTGTGTGTATGTATGTTTGTTGATTCCGCTGCGTTGCTCCTGATATCCATCCGTCACACGCGTGTAAACCCCCGGGCAACCATCTCCTGGGACCGCCCACCGTGTTGGGGTTGTGACAGGCTTGGTATCAGAGCCGTAGTTTAAGCGAACTAGGTACAAGCTTAGTATCTAGACTTAAACTAAGATAAGATAGGATAAGTGCCCGCATAGGTATATAGTTGTTGCCTTTTTGGAAAGGGAAATGGGTTTTGGTATGAACGTGGCGGAGAATGGCTAAGAACACGATCAGCGCGGTAAATAAATAATTGCAACTGGCCACTGTCATTATTTGTTTACAAGCACTATATTGTTCTTAATCATGGTCCATCATGTGAATACTGACTCCCTGCTCTCTTTTGTAGGTACAGTTATGGCTAGAAAGAAAGGTAGTGGTAGACGTCCTCCTCCGAGAAGAAGTTCTAGGATTAACACGAATAAAGAAACTGATAACACTGAGACTATCGAGAATCATGATAATGACGGAGAGGAAGTTATCATGACGGAAACCCAGTTTAATTCGGCGGTTGCTGATCAAGTCTCTAAGGTATTGGAAACCACGTTGCCTAGGATCATAGACTCTGCACTGCAAAGGCGATCAAATGAAGAGAACCGTGGAGGCAGTGGTGGCACTGGAGGTGGCACCGGAGGCAGTGGTGGTACCGGAGGCGGTGGTGGTACGGGAAGTGGTGGCGATGCCAGAGGTGCTGGTGATACTGGTGGAAACGATGGTGGAAGAATCCCCAAGCGAGGTTGTTTGTATAAAGGTTTTAAGGATTGTACTCCTAAACCCTTCAGTGGAAAAGGTGGTGCCATAGCGACGTATAATTGGATTTCTGCGATGGAAGCTGTGATTAACATCAGTGAGTGCCGTGATGATCAAGCGGTCAAGTATGCTGCTCATTCGTTTGAGGAAGAAGCTATGCACTGGTGGAAGACGATAGTCCAAAGGAAAGGACAAGCCGCTATTGACAGCATGATGTGGAATGACATGAAGGAGTTGGTGCTCCAACAGTTCTGTCCACAGAACGAGTTGGACAAGATGGAGATGGAGTTTCTTCGGCTTGAGGCTGGATCGATGACGCCTCGTGAGTACACCTCTAGATTCAACGAGATGGATTTGTTGGTTCCTCACTTAGTTACTCCCGAGTCTAGAAGGTTGAGGTGTTATATCCAGGGGCTTCCACCAAAGGTCCGAACGCATGTAAAGGCGAAAGGGCCAACGACCTTTGATGAAGCAGTAGGACTGAGCGCAATCATCTACGATGAGGTGCAAAGTCAAGAAGTACATGAAGGAGAAAGGAAGAGGAAGTCGGAGGATAAGAAGAGTGGTTCTGGCGGTAGATTCAAGTTCAAAAGGGGAGAAGGTGGTAGCAAAGGTAAAGAGAAGGTAGGAGAGGAATCTCAAGAGAGGAAGTGTTACAGATGTCAGCAATCGGGACATCTCGCAAAATCATGTCCGACATTTAAATGTTTTAATTGTCAGGAAATTGGGCATTATAAGAGTGAATGCCCCAAAATACAGAAAGCTCAAGGAGGAAAGAACCCAGCCAAAGGGCGGGTGTTCGTTATGAAGAAGGGTGATGATAAAGAAGTTAATGAGGATGTTGTGGCAGGTATGTTCCCTCTAAACAACGTTTATGCTAAGGTTTTATTTGACACGGGTGCAAATAAGAGTTTTGTGTCAACTTCCTTTGGTAAATACCTAGGAAAAGAACCTGTAGTGTTAGATTCTGCTTATGAGGTAGGAACCGCAAATGGAGGAAGTGATGTGATAACAGTAGTGTATAAGGATTGCTTGCTTAATTTAAATGGTGTTGAGTTTCCAGTTGATGTTATGCCTATGAACTTGTGTGGTTATGATGTAGTCATAGGAATGGACTGGTTAACTTATAATCGAGCCCAAGTTGATTGTGAGAAAAAGTTGGTTAGGGTATGTAAGTCAGATGGTGAAACATTAGTGGTTAAGGGAGATAGTAACGGAGGTAATATCCGGATGATATCTGCAATTAAGGCTAGTAAATGTTTGATGAAAGGTTGTGAGGCTTTTATAGCCTATGCTTTAGATGCTAAGCCTGAAAAGCAGATTTCGGATATCCCAGTCGTATGTGATTACCCTGACGTGTTTCCTAATGACTTACCTGGACTCCCTCCCAACCGACAAATCGAATTTCGAATCGATTTAATACCTGAAGCAAGGCCGATTGCGAAGGCTCCTTATCGTTTGGCGCCCTCCGAATTGCAAGAGCTGATGAAGCAAGTCCAGGAGTTGCTCGACTTAGGCTTCATTAGACCGAGTTCATCCCCTTGGGGTGCACCAGTTTTGTTTGTGAAGAAGAAGGATGGCTCCATGCGAATGTGCATCGACTACCGTGAGCTGAACAAGCTGACTATTAAGAACAAGTATCCCTTGCCGAGGATAGACGATCTGTTTGACCAGCTGCAAGGAGCCAGCTATTTCTCCAAGATCGATCTTAGGTCTGGATACCATCAGCTAAAGGTGCGGGAAGAAGATATTCCCAAGACGGCTTTTAGAACCCGTTATGGGCACTATGAGTTTTTGGTTATGTCCTTTGGACTAACCAATGCCCCTGCAGCATTCATGGATCTCATGAACAAAGTCTGCAAGCCGTACTTAGACAAATTTGTCATTGTATTTATCGATGATATTTTGGTCTATTCGAGAGATCAAAATGATCATGCTGAACACTTGAAGAAGGTTTTGGAAGCTCTCAGGCAGGAGAAGCTGTACGCTAAGTTCTCCAAGTGTGATTTTTGGAAGAGAGAAGTTCAATTTCTCGGGCATGTGATAAATGAAGCTGGTGTTCAGGTAGATCCAACTAAGATAGAGGCCATAACGAAATGGGAAGTGCCGAAGACTCCCACGGAAATTAGAAGCTTCTTAGGCTTAGTTGGGTACTACCGAAGATTTATCAAAGACTTCTCCAAGATTGCTACACCGATGACTGCATTAACGCGGAAGAAGGCTGAGTTCAAATGGGGACCCGAGCAAGAGGAAGCCTTTAGTGTCTTGAAGAAGAAGCTTTGTAGCGCTCCAATCCTTTCATTACCCGAAGGTAATGAGGATTTTGTGGTATGTTGTGATGCCTCACTTAATGGTCTTGGTTGCGTGCTGATGCAACGAGAGAAGGTCATTGCCTATGCATCATGACAATTAAGCGTTCATGAGAAACGTTACACCACACATGATTTGGAATTAGGTGCCATAGTGTTTGCCTTGAAGACTTGGCGACACTATCTTTATGGTACTAAATTCGTGATATATTCTGATCACAAAAGCCTCCAACACCTTTTTGATCAGAAGGAGCTAAATATGAGGCAACGTAGATGGATGGAATTGCTTAGCGATTATGATTGTGAGATCAAATACCACCCTGGCAAGGCCAATGTGGTAGCAGACGCCCTGCGTCGAAAGGAAAGGGTTAAACCCATTAGAGTAAGGGCTTTGCAGATCATTGTAACGATTGATTGGAAGGATCAGATCGTTGAAGCTCAGACAAATGCCTTGAAGGAAGAAAACATCAGGAAGGAGCGAATGGTGGGAAAGGAAGGTTTGTTGACAAAAGGAAAGGATGAGATCCTAAGGTTTGGGTCAAGAATTTGGATTCCAAAGTTTGGAGGAATTCAGGATAAGATTCTTGACGAAACCCACAAGTCTAAGTACTCGATTCATCCTGGAACGGATAAGATGTTCAAGAGCTTGAAAGAACATTATTGGTGGCCCAATATGAAGAGATCAATTTCACAGTATGTGCAAAGGTGCTTAACTTGTTTGCAAGTTAAGATTGAGCATCAAAAACCAGCAGGTCTGTTACAACAGATAGAATTACCAGTTTGGAAGTGGGAAAGAATAACAATGGATTATGTCACGAAGCTCCCAAGAACTCGTGCAGGGCATAATGCCATATGGGTGATTGTGGATCGATTGACCAAGTCGTCCCATTTCATACCATATAACGAGAGCTACTCACCAGAGAAGATGGCGAAATTGTATATCAAGGAGATTGTGAGTAGACATGGCGTGCCACATTCGATCATCTCTGACAGAGATAGTCGATTCACGTCAAGGTTTTGGGCGAGTTTGCAAAAAGATCTAGGAACTAGATTGAATTTGAGCACGGCATATCATCCTCAAACTGATGGGCAGAGTGAGCGTACGATCCAAACCCTTGAGGATATGCTGCGTGCATGTGTGATTGACTTTAGAGGTAGTTGGGATGAATTCTTACCATTGGTTGAGTTTTCATACAACAACAGTTATCACACCAGCATAGGGATGGCACCGTTTGAAGCACTTTATGGAAGAAAGTGCAGAACTCCTGTTTGTTGGACGGAAGTTGGGAATGATCAGTTGTGTAGTACAGAGATGATGTTAGAAACAACTGATAAAATCCAACTGATTAGGCAAAGGCTAAAAGCTGCCCAGAATAGGCAGAAAAGTTATGCTGATGTTCGTAGAAGGCCCTTAGAATTCAAAGTCGGGGACTATGTGATGTTGAAAGTATCTCCTTGGAAAGGAGTGGTGAGATTTATCAAACGGGGAAAGTTAGCCCCGAGATACATTGGTCCATTTAAGATTGTTGCGAGAGTTGGGAAAGTTGCTTATAAGCTTGAGTTACCGGAAACCTTGAAAGGTGTACACGATACCTTTCATGTGTCAAATTTAAGTAAGTGTTTGGGGGATCCAAATCAAGCTGTACCTCTCGAGGATGTTCAAGTAAGCGAGAAGCTATCTTTTACAGAGAGGCCGGTAAAGATTCTTGATACTCAAGAAAGAAAGTTGAGAAAGAAAAGAATCCGGTTGGTGTTTGTCCAATGGGAAGGACAAAGAGGACCGGAGAAGACTTGGGAATTGGCTAGTGAGATGAAAGCCAAATACCCTCAGTTATTTTTGTAATATTCGAATTTCGAGGACGAAATTCTTTTAAGGAGGGGAGAAATGTAAAACCCTAAATTTTGACGTAAGTATATGTCGATAATGGGCGAGTGTTCATGTAAATAGCACGTTGAATAAAGAGTCCTAATGTATAGAGATAAATCCTAGGGGTGATAGAGGACTTAAAATGAAGAACGTGGGCGAAAACGGAACTCAAATCGGAGTTATAATGAAGCGGGAAATACGAAAACACCCGAGGAATGCCCGAAAACTTGTTTCGAGCATATCTTGACTTAGAAGAAGAGTTACGGAGCCCATAATATATGAATTCCACGTGTTTCGACGAGAGGAATCTGAAAATGTAGGTTACGCGGTCCGCGCATCAAAGGGTATGGCCCTGCGCGTATCGCCTAGCATCAGTCGGGTGGAAAACAGCTGGCTGGCACTCACCTCTTACGCGATACGCGCAGATCAGCATGTTATCATGCGCGTATCGCCTAGTGCATGCTCGGCAGCCTATAAAAAGGGGTGCAACCCCCCTTCACTTGTGCTCAAACCCCTCTCTCTCTAGAACTTTTTAGAGAGAGAAACCAGTCAATTTTGTTGCGGAATCGCGCCTCGAGTGCGGTACCCTGCGTCGTGACGTTCCTTCGAGTCTCGGGCGCGTGTAGATCGCTTGGCGTGCGTCGAGGTTCTGTCCGAGTAAAGAACGGTGATCGTCAAGGTGTTGTGCGATTGAAGACCGGTGATCGACGAGGTAATAGTCTTTCATTCTCGATTAGTTTAGGACGGGAATCGGGTTGGGAACCCGATGGGAATGCGGGGTGAAGATACCCGCATAGCACGAGGGACGTGCTAGGGGAAATGGTTGCGGGATTAAACACCCGCAACTAACGGGTAGATTACCCGGGGAGGGTGCAGATTGAATATCCGTACCCTAGGGGTATGATATCCGTTGTGAACGGATAACATATCTCTGTAGGATTCGTTTAGATCCCGAGGTTCGGGATTTGGTAAGCGTAGGTGGCAACGACTCGTCTCTAGTCAGATGCTTCGCTAGTTATGCCCTAGGACTTACATAGTCTTAGGAATTGTTATTTATAACGTTGTGATATCGCGTTATAGGTGGATTATAGCTATTGAGATTGATTGTCGATATAGCTATTTGTGTGATCGTGAAGATATCCATTTGGATTGATTGTTGGGATTAGATCAAGGACCGAAGCTAGTTGTGAGCTTGTTGTGATCTTGTTGAGGTGAGTTCATATACTTAAACTCTTTTGAAATGATGGTATGTTTTACAAAACTGGATGTGTTGCTTAAACCTGTTTTGGTTGCAAATGATTGTGAGTTTTTGTATAAACTCTTTTGGATTGGTTGTGTTCTTAAACTGTTGTTTTTGAACGGTTGGCTAGCATTCTACGGTAAATATCGGGCAATACCACTTCAGTTATAGGGTGACGCGGTAAACTCGGTGAAGGGTATATGCATATATTCTGCTCCAGCGCAGACGTGCCTGACGGAGTTGTTGAGGGGTTTATCGTATTGTTTGTGTATATTTATCTGATAATGCTAGTATGTTTATGAAATGCTTGTAAGTGATGGAGTTAGTGGTAACTCTTTGATCAATGGAGCTTGGCAACTCGTTGATCAAGGTCTTTACAAGTATTTGGTTGAATGTTTGAAATGTTTTGTAAAATGTTTTATTATGAACTCACCAGCGTAAGCTGACCCTTTCTTTTAAACTTTTTGGCACACATCCTAGGTGCCGAGTGATGCAGGAAAGCACTGTTGAGGCTAGAGCAGGTAGAAGGCTTGCGGGCTTAGAAGATAGATGCTCTGGACCTAGAATAATTGCTAGCTTTAGTTTGTTAATGTTATATATCAAACAAACAATTGTCTTTTTGTAATCAATGTATTGTATATATGAAGTTTAATGTATGCACAACTTTAAGATTTAAGCTGTGTGTATGTATGTTTGTTGATTCCGCTGCGTTGCTCCTGATATCCATCCGTCACACGCGTGTAAACCCCCGGGCAACCATCTCCTGGGACCGCCCGCCGTGTTGGGGTTGTGACAACAAGTCACAATACAAGTCCAACGTATCAATTTCTTACAAATCCGGGCACGTTTTCGGGTCACGGAAAGCAACCCAATACCCGCATTTTTGTCATTTCCTTTTAATCACTTTTAGATCAGTATGTTTCCTTCAAAATAAGTCCAAAGTTTATGATTCAAAACAGTTTACAAAATTATATGTTTTAGAGTCGAAAATCGTCGTTTTCGGCTTTTCCGGGTACATAGTTTGCTTGTTTTTGGGCTCAAAACTCCAAGTTTTTGTACCAAACTTTAAATATCATATTTTTACATAAAAATACACTTAAGAATCTGTTAAAATATCATTTTGTCATATTTTACATTTTTAAGCAAAAATCGGTGCGTTTTACGCGTGTTTTTGTACCAAAAACAATTATTTATAAGGTTTAAATCATTTCTTTGTTATAATACATTTAAAATACTTATTTTATAAAGTTTATAAATATTTAAAAATATTTTTTAAGTCAGAATATATTTTAGTTTTTATATTTGTACAAAAATACATAAAAGTTACATTTAAACATTTTTAATCATCAAGTATCATACATCAACACTTAACACATGTATAAACACTTTTACACTTAGTGAAATCACTTATTTTCTCATGTCATACTTAGCATAGCAAAACACTTAACATACCTTCATCTAGCAATCTCATAAAACAACATATAGCAAGTTTGCACAAAATAACACCTTTCAACTTTACAACATATGAACATATTCTTGCAAGTAATATTCATAACACTTTTCAAGTTATTCAAAAATCATCTAGTGACATTATTATCATATTTCTATTTACATCTATTTGCATGTCAAGAACCAACCTTTTTATATGCATCTTTCAACAAATCTTACATGATTTCAAACAACACACATATGTACATACATACATACAACCTACGGCCATACATACATACATGTATAAAATCATATTTTCAATACCCACACTTATCATACATGTGTTCATTTAATCTCATTTCCAACAAAACAACTTTCAACACTTAGATCTAAACATCATCAATGCAAGAACACAACATTAACATCATTTCACTAGCATGTAAATACTCACACACACACATATACCTACGGATCTATATATACATACTCAAAATCATGTTTTGATAACCACACATAACACATAGTTGTTCATTTCTTCCCTTTTCCATTATCAACTTTCAAAACCATACATTTAACACTTATGAAATCTTGTTTTCAAAAATAAAAAAACACACACACACCCTCATACATACATACATACGGACATGACATACACATACACACCCATTTTGAAAACCCATTTTCATTTCAAAAACATTCATCTTTCGGTTTTGGATTTGGTGAACAACACTTCAAGAACACCATCTTGAACACTTTTAAATCATAAAAATCAAAATGAAAAGTGTTCCTACCTTAGATGAACACTAGAAAAGATGAAGAGAATGGATTTTAGCCTTAAACACCTCTTGAATACACACTCTTGCTTCCAAGGCCACCAAATACTCAAGTCTTTGCAACAAGATGCAAGAAATGATTGTGGAGAGTGTGTGGGAGGGTTCTTGGCCGAAAATTATGAGGTGTGGGGGAGGGTTACGGTTTTGGGGAAGAAAAGAAGAGGAGAAGAGGAGTGTTGGGATGGTAAAGGGTAGTGTGTTGGAGTGGTAAAGGGTGGAGTGTAGTAATGGATGTTGGGAAGGTGTGAGGAGTGTAATAAAGAGATTTTGTGGGATTTGAGGTGGGTTTTAGGGCCTTGGGCAGGATTTTTATAAAAAAAAAAGAAATTTTATAAACTATTTATTTAAACACATTACACACTTAAATCTTGTATAAAATTTCAAGTCTTGTAACTTTTAACACCATATTTGCCATAATACTTCAAATATTATTATTTTACTCTTAAAATAGTCAAAATATAAAAATAAATATTTTAATGTGTTCCGGGTAGTGTACTGGTAGTAAAACCGGGCAAAAACTGAAACACACGCGATAACCGGAAAAACATCGGATAAAATACATCGCTTTTAGTTTTTATTATGTTTTCACTTATACACACCCAAAATATATTATTTGATGCTATTTCGAGCATTATACCAATTATTGGAGTGTTAAAAATCATCAGGCAGTCACCAACGTTCATTACCGGGTATTTAACCGCTACGCGATTAAGCAATTTCAAAAATCACAAATTGTCACACAATGCACAAAATGGGCTTAACTAACTTTAAAATCACCTTAATTATCATAATTAAGTCAAATGACGCAATTTAAAAATTATGCACGTTTTAAGCTAGTACGAATATTGACCTGGAAATTTGCCGGGTGTCACAATAATAAACCCAATGAATCCATACGAGTCTTTTAAACATCGTACGACAACTTAAGACATCTTAAGGCTCTGTATACCAAATTAGCCACATGAAAAGCACGTTAGTATAATTTAGAATGCCTTACAACTCCTAAGAAGACATTAAATCATCGTACGAAACCTTAAAACTCCATAATAAACCTATTGTATTCGTACCAGTCGTTTGATCATCGTACGACAACTTAGGACATCTTACGACTCTTTATGCCACATTAGCAACTCGAAAAGAACGTTAGTATAATTTAGGACGCCTTACAACTCATAAGAACACCTTACATCACCGTACAAAACCTTAAAACTCCATAATAAACCCAATGAATCCGTACGAGTCCTTTAAACATCGTATGACAACTTAACACATCTTAAGGCTCTGTATGCCAAATTAGCCACATGAAAAGCACGTTAGTATAATTTAGAACGCCTTACAACTCCTAAGAACACCTTACATCACCGTACGAAACCTTAAAACTCCATAATAAACCTATTGTATTCGTACGAGTCGTTTGATCATCGTATGACAACTTAGGACATCTTACGACTCTTTATGCCACATTAGCAACTCGAAAAGAACGTTAGTAAAATGCAAGACGCCTTACAACTCCTAAGGACACCTTCCATTGCCGTACGAAACCTTAAAACTCCATAATAAACCTAATGAAGTCGTACGAGTCCTTTAAACATCGTACGACAACTTAAGACATCTTAAGGCTCTGTATGCCAAATTAGCAACATGAAAAGCACGTTAGTATAATTTAGGACGCCTTACAACTCATAAGAACACCTTACATCACCGTACAAAACCTAAAAACTCCATAATAAACCCAATGAATCCATACGAGTCTTTTAAACATCGTACGACAACTTAAGACATCTTAAGGCTCTGTATGCCAAATTAGCCACATGAAAAGCACGTTAGTATAATTTAGAACGCCTTACAACTCCTAAGAAGACATTACATCATCGTACGAAACCTTAAAACTCCATAATAAACCTATTGTATTCGTACCAGTCGTTTGATCATCGTACGACAACTTAGGACATCTTACGACTCTTTATGCCACATTAGCAACTCGAAAAGAACGTTAGTATAATTTAGGACGCCTTACAACTCATAAGAACACCTTACATCACCGTACAAAACCTTAAAACTCCATAATAAACCCAATGAATCCGTACGAGTCCTTTAAACATCGTATGACAACTTAAGACCTCTTAAGGCTCTGTATGCCAAATTAGCCACATGAAAAGCACGTTAGTATAATTTAGAACGCCTTACAACTCCTAAGAACACCTTACATCACCGTACGAAACCTTAAAACTCCATAATAAACCTATTGTATTCGTACGAGTCGTTTGATCATCGTACGACAACTTAGGACATCTTACGACTCTTTATGCCACATTAGCAACTCGAAAAGAACGTTAGTAAAATGCAAAGCGCCTTACAACTCCTAAGGACACCTTACATTGCCGTACGAAACCTTAAAACTCCATAATAAACCTAATGAAGTCGTACGAGTCCTTTAAACATCGTACGACAACATAAGACATCTTATGGCTCTCTATGCCAAATTAGCAACATGAAAAGCACGTTAGTATAATTTAGGACGCCTTACAACTCATAAGAACACCTTACATCACCGTACAAAACCTTAAAACTCCATAATAAACCCAATGAATCCATACGAGTCTTTTAAACATCGTACGACAACTTAAGACATCTTAAGGCTCTGTATTCCAAATTAGCCACATGAAAAGCACGTTAGTATAATTTAGAACGCCTTACAACTCCCAAGAACACCTTACATCACCGTACGAAACCTTAAAACTCCATAATAAACCTATTGTATTCGTACGAGTCGTTTGATCATCGTACGAGAACTTAGGACATCTTACGACTCTTTATACCACATTAGCAACTCGAAAAGAAGGTTAGTAAAATGCAAGACGCCTTACAACTCCTAAGGACACCTTACATTGCCGTACGAAACCTTAAAACTCCATAATAAACCTAATGAAGTCGTACGAGTCCTTTAAACATCGTACGACAACTTAAGACATCTTAAGGCTCTGTATGCCAAATTAGCAACATGAAAAGCACGTTAGTATAATTTAGGACGCCTTACAACTCATAAGAACACGTTACATCACCGTAAAAAACCTAAAAACTCCATAATAAACCCAATGAATCCATACGAGTCTTTTAAACATCGTACGACAACTTAAGACATCTTAAGGCTTTGTATGCCAAATTAGCCACATGAAAAGCACGTTAGTATAATTTAGAACGCCTTACAACTCCTAAGAACACATTACATCACCGTACGAAACCTTAAAACTCCATAATAAACCTACTGTATTCGTACCAGTCGTTTGATCATCGTACGACAACTTAGGACATCTTACGACTCTTTATGCCACATTAGCAACTCGAAAAGAACGTTAGTATAATTTAGGACGCCTTACAACTCATAAGAACACCTTACATCACCGTACAAAACCTTAAAACTCCATAATAATCCCAATGAATCCGTACGAGTCCTTTAAACATCGTATGACAACTTAAGACATCTTAAGGCTCTGTATCCCAAATTAGCCACATGAAAAGCACGTTAGTATAATTTAGAACGCCTTACAACTCCTAAGAACACCTTACATCGCCGTACGAAACCTTAAAACTCCATAATAAACCTATTGTATTCGTACGAGTCATTTGATCATCGTACGACAACTTAGGACATCTTACGACTCTTTATGCCACATTAGCAACTCGAAAAGAACGTTAGTAAAATGCAAAGCACCTTACAACTCCTAAGGACACCTTACATTGCCGTACGAAACCTTAAAACTCCATAATAAACCTAATGAAGTCGTACGAGTCCTTTAAACATCGTACGACAACATAAGACATCTTATGGCTCTCTATGCCAAATTAGCAACATGAAAAGCACGTTAGTATAATTTAGGACGCCTTACAACTCATAAGAACACCTTACATCACCGTACAAAACCTTAAAACTCCATAATAAACCCAATGAATCCATACGAGTCTTTTAAACATCGTACGACAACTTAAGACATCTTAAGGCTCTGTATTCCAAATTAGCCACATGAAAAGCACGTTAGTATAATTTAGAACGCCTTACAACTCCTAAGAACACCTTACATCACCGTACGAAACCTTAAAACTCCATAATAAACCTATTGTATTCGTACGAGTCGTTTGATCATCGTACGAGAACTTAGGACATCTTACGACTCTTTATACCACATTAGCAACTCGAAAAGAAGGTTAGTAAAATGCAAGACGCCTTACAACTCCTAAGGACACCTTACATTGCCGTACGAAACCTTAAAACTCCATAATAAACCGAATGAAGTCGTACGAGTCCTTTAAACATCGTACGACAACTTAAGACATCTTAAGGCTCTTATGCCAAATTAGCAATATGAAAAGCACGTTAGAATAATTTCGAACGCCTTACAACTCCTAAGAACACCTTACATCACCATTCGAAACCTTAAAACTCCATAATAAACCTAATGAAGTCGTACGAGTCCTTTAAACATCATACGACAACTTAAGACATCTTAAGGCTCTGTATGCCAAATTAGCAACATGAAAAGCACGTTAGTATAATTTAGGACGCCTTACAACTCATAAGAACACCTTACATCACCGTACAAAACCTTTAAACTCCATAATAAACCCAATGAATCCGTATGAGTCCTTTAAACATCGTATGACAACTTAAGACATCTTAAGGCTCTGTATGCCAAATTAGCCACATGAAAAGCACGTTAGTATAATTTAGAACGCCTTACAACTCCTAAGAACACCTTACATCACCGTACGAAACCTTAAAACTCCATAATAAACCTATTGTATTCGTACCAGTCGTTTGATCATCGTACGACAACTTAGGACATCTTACGACTCTTTATGCCACATTAGCAACTCGAAAAGAACGTTAGTATAATTTAGGACGCCTTACAACTCATAAGAACACCTTACATCACCGTACAAAACCTTAAAACTCCATAATAATCCCAATGAATCCGTACGAGTCCTTTATACATCGTATGACAACTTAAGACATCTTAAGGCTCTGTATGCCAAATTAGTCACATGAAAAGCACGTTAGTATAATTTAGAACGCCTTACAACTCCTAAGAACACCTTACATTACCGTACGAAACCTTAAAACTCCATAATAAACCTATTGTATTAGTACGAGTCATTTGATCATCGTACGACAACTTAGGACATCTTACGACTCTTTATGCCACATTAGCAACTCGAAAAGAACGTTAGTAAAATGCAAAGCGCCTTACAACTCCTAAGGACACCTTACATTGCCGTACGAAACCTTAAAACTCCATAATAAACCTAATGAAGTCGTACGAGTCCTTTAAACATCGTACGACAACTTAAGACATCTTATGGCTCTCTATGCCAAATTAGCAACATGAAAAGCACGTTAGTATAATTTAGGACGCCTTACAACTCATAAGAGCACCTTACATCACCGTACAAAACCTTAAAACTCCATAATAAACCCAATGAATCCATACGAGTCTTTTAAACATCGTACGACAACTTAAGACATCTTAAGGCTCTGTATTCCAAATTAGCCACATGAAAAGCACGTTAGTATAATTTAGAACGCCTTACAACTCCTAAGAACACCTTACATCACCGTACGAAACCTTAAAACTCCATAATAAACCTATTGTATTCGTACGAGTCGTTTGATCATCGTACGAGAACTTAGGACATCTTACGACTCTTTATACCACATTAGCAACTCGAAAAGAAGGTTAGTAAAATGCAAGACGCCTTACAACTCCTAAGGACACCTTACATTGCCGTACGAAACCTTAAAACTCCATAATAAACCGAATGAAGTCGTACGAGTCCTTTAAACATCGTACGACAACTTAAGACATCTTAAGGCTCTTATGCCAAATTAGCAATATGAAAAGCACGTTAGAATAATTTCGAACGCCTTACAACTCCTAAGAACACCTTACATCACCATTCGAAACCTTAAAACTCCATAATAAACCTAATGAAGTCGTACGAGTCCTTTAAACATCATACGACAACTTAAGACATCTTAAGGCTCTGTATGCCAAATTAGCAACATGAAAAGCACGTTAGTATAATTTAGGACGCCTTACAACTCATAAGAACACCTTACATCACCGTACAAAACCTTAAAACTCCATAATAAACCCAATGAATCCGTACGAGTCCTTTAAACATCGTAAGACAACTTAAGATATCTTAAGGCTCTGTATGCCAAATTAGCCACATGAAAAGCACGTTAGTATAATTTAGAATGCCTTACGACTCCTAAGAACACCTTACATCACCGTACGAAACCTTAAAACTCCATAATAAACCTATTGTATTCGTACGAGTCGTTTAATCATCGTACGACAACTTAGGACATCTTACGACTCTTTATGCCACATTAGCAACTCGAAAAGAACGTTAGTAAAATGCAAGACGCCTTACAACTCCTAAGGACACCTTACATTGCCGTACGAAACCTTAAAACTCCATAATAAACCTAATGAAGTCGTACGAGTCCTTTAAACATCGTACGACAACTTAAGACATCTTAAGGCTCTGTATGCCCAATTAGCAACATGAAAAGCACGTTAGTATAATTTAGGACGCCTTACAACTCATAAGAACACCTTACATAACCGTACAAAACCTTAAAACCTATTGTATCCGTACCAGTCGTTTGATCATCGTACGACAACTTAGGACATCTTACGACTCTTTATGCCACATTAGCAACTCGAAAAGAACGTTGGTATAATGTAGGACGGGTTACACTCCTAAGAACACCTTACATAACCGTACGAAACCTTGAAACACCATAATAAACCTAATGAATTCGTATGAGTCCTTTGAACATCGTACGACAACTCAGGACATCTTACGACTCTTTATGCCACATTAGCAATTGGAAAAGAACGTTAGTATAATGTAGGACGCCTTACAACTCCTAAGAACACGTTACATCACAGTACGAAACCTTGAAACACCATAATAAACCTAATGAATTCCTACGAGTCCTTTGAACGTCGTCCGACAACTTAGGACATCTTACGACTCTTTATGCCACATTATCAACTCGAAAAGAACGTTAGTATAATGTAGGACGCCTTACAATGCCTAAGAACACCTTACATCAAATTACGAAACCTTGAAACACCATAATAAACCTAATGAATTCATACGAGTCCTTTGAACGTCGTCCGACAAATTAGGACATCTTACGACTCTTTATGCCACATTAGCAACTCGAAAAGAACGTTAGTATAATGTAGGACGCCTTACAACTCCTAAGAACACCTTACATCACAGTACGAAACCTTGAAACACCATAATAAACCTAATGAATTCATACGAGTCCTTTGAACATCGTCCGACAACTTAGCACATCTTACGACTCTTTATGCCACATTATCAAATCGAAAAGAACGTTAGTATAATGTAGGACGCCTTACACTCCTATGAACACCTTACATAACAGTACGAAACTTTGAAACACCATAATAAACCTAATGAATTCGTATGAGTCATTTGAACGCCGTACGACAACTCAGGACATCTTACGACTCTTTATGCCACATTATCAACTGGAATAGAACGTTAGTATAATGTAGGACGCCTTACAACTCCTTAGAACACCTTACATCACAGTACGAAACCTTGAAACACCATAATAAACCTAATGAATTCGTACGAGTCCTTTGAACGTCGTCCGACAACTTAGGACATCTTACGACTCTTTATGCCACATTATCAACTAGAAAAGAACGATAGTATAATGTAGGACGGCTTACAACTCCTAAGAACACGTTACATCATAGTACGAAACCTTGAAACACCATAATAAACCTATTGAATTCGTACGAGTCCTTTGAACATCGTCTGACAACTTAGCACATCTTACGACTCTTTATGCCACATTAGCAACTCGAAAAGAACGTTATTGTAATGTAGGACGCCTTACACTCCTAAGAACACCTTACATAACCGTACGAAACTTTGAAACACCATAATAAACCTAATGAATTCGTATGAGTCATTTGAACGTCGTACGACAACTCAGGACATCTTACGACTCTTTATGCCACATTAGCAACTGGAATAGAATGTTAGTATAATGTAGGACGCCTTACAACTCCTAAGAACACCTTACATCACAGTAAGAAACCTTGAAACACCATAATAAACCTAATGAATTCGTACGAGTCCTTTGAACGTCGTCCGACAAATTAGGACATCTTACGACTCTTTATGCCACATTATCAACTCGAAAAGAACGTTAGTATAATGTAGGACGCCTTACAATGCCTAAGAACACCTTACATCAAAGTACGAAACCTTGAAACACCATAATAAACCTAATGAATTCATACGAGTCCTTTGAACGTCGTCCGACAAATTAGGACATCTTACGACTCTTTATGCCACATTAGCAACTCGAAAAGAACGTTAGTATAATGTAGGACGCCTTACAACTCCTAAGAACACCTTACATCACAGTACGAAACCTTGAAACACCATAATAAACCTAATGAATTCATACGAGTCCTTTGAACATCGTCCGACAACTTAGCACATCTTACGACTCTTTATGCCACATTATCAACTCGAAAAGAACGTTAGTATAATGTAGGACGCCTTACACTCCTAAGAACACCTTACATAACAGTACGAAACTTTGAAACACCATAATAAACCTAATGAATTCGTATGAGTCATTTGAACGCCGTACGACAACTCAGGACATCTTACGACTCTTTATGCCACATTAGCAACTGGAATAGAACGTTAGTATAATGTAGGACGCCTTACAACTCCTTAGAACACCTTACATCACAGTACGAAACCTTGAAACACCATAATAAACCTAATGAATTCGTACGAGTCCTTTGAACGTCGTCCGACAACTTAGGACATCTTACGACTCTTTATACCACATTATCAACTGGAATAGAATGTTAGTATAATGTAGGACGCCTTACAACTCCTAAGAACACCTTACATCACAGTACGAAACCTTGAAACACCATAATAAACCTAATGAATTCGTACGAGTCCTTTGAACGTCGTCCGACAAATTAGGACATCTTACGACTCTTTATGCCACATTATCAACTCGAAAAGAACGTTAGTATAATGTAGGACGCCTTACAATGCCTAAGAACACCTTACATCAAAGTACGAAACCTTGAAACACCATAATAAACCTAATGAATTCATACGAGTCCTTTGAACGTCGTCCGACAAATTAGGACATCTTACGACTCTTTATGCCACATTAGCAACTCGAAAAGAACGTTAGTATAATGTAGGACGGCTTACAACTCCTAAGAACACCTTACATCACAGTACGAAACCTTGAAACACCATAATAAACCTAATGAATTCGTACGAGTCCTTTGAACATCGTCCGATAACTTAGGACATCTTACGACTTTTTATGCCACATTAGCAACTCGAAAAGAACGTTAGTATAATGTAGGACGCCTTACACTCCTAAGAACACCTTACATAACCGTTTGAAACCTTGAAACACCATCATAAACCTAATTAATTCGTACGAGTCCTTTGAACATCGTCCGACAACTTAAGACATCTTACGACTCTTTATGCCACATTAGCAACACGAAAAGAACGTTGGTATAATGTAGGATGGGTTACAGTCCTAAGAACACCTTACATAACCGTACGAAACCTTAAAACACCATAATAAACCTAATGAATTCGTATGAGTCCTTTGAACATCGTACGACAACTCAGGACATCTTACGACTCTTTATGCCACATTAGCAATTGGAAAAGAACGTTAGTATAATGTAGGACGCCTTACAACTCCTAAGAACACCTTACATAACCGTACGAAACCTTGAAACACCATAATAAACCTAATGAATTCGTATGAGTCCTTTGAACATCGTACGACAACTCAGGACATCTTACGACTCTTTATGCCACATTATCAACTCGAAAACAACGTTAGTATAATGTAGGACGGCTTACAACCCCTAAGAACACCTTACATCACAGTACGAAACCTTGAAACACCATAATAAACCTAATGAATTCCTACGAGTCCTTTGAACGTCGTCCGACAACTTAGGACATCTTACGACTCTTTATACCACATTATCAACTGGAATAGAATGTTAGTATAATGTAGGACGCCTTACAACTCCTAAGAACACCTTACATCACAGTACGAAACCTTGAAACACCATAATAAACCTAATGAATTCGTACGAGTCCTTTGAACGTCGTCCGACAAATTAGGACATCTTACGACTCTTTATGCCACATTATCAACTCGAAAAGAACGTTAGTATAATGTAGGACGCCTTACAATGCCTAAGAACACCTTACATCAAAGTACGAAACCTTGAAACACCATAATAAACCTAATGAATTCATACGAGTCCTTTGAACGTCGTCCGACAAATTAGGACATCTTACGACTCTTTATGCCACATTAGCAACTCGAAAAGAACGTTAGTACAATGTAGGACGGCTTACAACTCCTAAGAACACCTTACATCACAGTACGAAACGTTGAAACACCATAATAAACCTAATGAATTCGTACGAGTCCTTTGAACATCGTCCGATAACTTAGGACATCTTACGACTTTTTATGCCACATTAGCAACTCGAAAAGAACGTTAGTATAATGTAGGACGCCTTACACTCCTAAGAACACCTTACATAACCGTTTGAAACCATGAAACACCATCATAAACCTAATTAATTCGTACGAGTCCTTTGAACATCGTCCGACAACTTAAGACATCTTACGACTCTTTATGCCACATTAGCAACACGAAAAGAACGTTGGTATAATGTAGGATGGGTTACAGTCCTAAGAACACCTTACATAACCGTACGAAACCTTAAAACACCATAATAAACCTAATGAATTCGTATGAGTCCTTTGAACATCGTACGACAACTCAGGACATCTTACGACTCTTTATGCCACATTATCAACTCGAAAACAACGTTAGTATAATGTAGGACGGCTTACAACCCCTAAGAACACCTTACATCATAGTACGAAACCTTGAAACACCATAATAAACCTAATGAATTCATACGAGTCCTTTGAACATCGTCCGACAACTTAGGACATCTTACGACTCATTATGCCACATTAGCAACTCGAAAAGAACGTTAGTATAATGTAGGACGGCTTACAACTCCTAAGAAAACCTTACATCACAGTACGAAACCTTGAAACACCATAATAAACCTAATGAATTCGTACGAGTCCTTTGAACATCGTCCGATAACTTAGGACATCTTACGACTTTTTATGCCACATTAGCAACTCGAAAAGAACGTTAGTATAATGTAGGACGCCTTACACTCCTAAGAACACCTTACATAACCGTTTGAAACCTTGAAACACCATCATAAACCTAATTAATTCGTACGAGTCCTTTGAACATCGTCCGACAACTTAAGACATCTTACGACTCTTTATGCCACATTAGCAACACGAAAAGAACGTTGGTATAATGTAGGACGGGTTACAGTCCTAAGAACACCTTACATAACCGTACGAAACTTTGAAACACCATAATAAACCTAATGAATTCGTATGAGTCCTTTGAACATCGTACGATAACTCAGGACATCTTACGACTCTTTATGCCACATTAGCAATTGGAAAAGAACGTTAGTATAATGTAGGACGCCTTACAACTCCTAAGAACACGTTACATCACAGTACGAAACCTTGAAACACCATAATAAACCTAATGAATTCCTATGAGTCCTTTGAACGTCGTCCGACAACTTCGGACATCTTACGACTCTTTATGCCACATTATCAACTCGAAAAGAACGTTAGTATAATGTAGGACGGCTTACAACTCCTAAGAACACCTTACATCACAGTACGAAACCTTGAAACACCATAATAAACCTAATGAATTCATACGAGTCCTTTGAACATCGTCCGACAACTTAGGACATCTTACGACTCATTATGCCACATTAGCAACTCGAAAAGAACGTTAGTATAATGTAGGACGGGTTACAACTCCTAAGAACACCTTACATCACAGTACGAAACCTTGAAACACCATAATAAACCTAATGAATTCATACGAGTCCTTTGAACATCGTCCGACAACTTAGCACATCTTACGACTCTTTATGCCACATTATCAACTCGAAAATAACGTTAGTATAATGTAGGACGCCTTACACTCCTAAGAACACCTTACATAACAGTACGAAACTTTGAAACACCATAATAAACCTAATGAATTCGTATTAGTCATTTGAACGCCGTACGACAACTCAGGACATCTTACGACTCTTTATGCCACATTATCAACTCGAAAAGAACGTTAGTAAAATGCAAAGCGCCTTACAACTCCTAAGGACACCTTACATTGCCGTACGAAACCTTAAAACTCCATAATAAACCTAATGAAGTCGTACGAGTCCTTTAAACATCGTACGACAACTTAAGACATCTTATGGCTCTCTATGCCAAATTAGCAACATGAAAAGCACGTTAGTATAATTTAGGACGCCTTACAACTCATAAGAACACCTTACATCACCGTACAAAACCTTAAAACTCCATAATAAACCCAATGAATCCATACGAGTCTTTTAAACATCGTACGACAACTTAAGACATCTTAAGGCTCTGTATTCCAAATTAGCCACATGAAAAGCACGTTAGTATAATTTAGAACGCCTTACAACTCCTAAGAACACCTTACATCACCGTACGAAACCTTAAAACTTCATAATAAACCTATTGTATTCGTACGAGTCGTTTGATCATCGTACGAGAACTTAGGACATCTTACGACTCTTTATACCACATTAGCAACTCGAAAAGAAGGTTAGTAAAATGCAAGACGCCTTACAACTCCTAAGGACACCTTACATTGCCGTACGAAACCTTAAAACTCCATAATAAACAGAATGAAGTCGTACGAGTCCTTTAAACATCGTACGACAACTTAAGACATCTTAAGGCTCTTATGCCAAATTAGCAATATGAAAAGCACGTTAGAATAATTTCGAACGCCTTACAACTCCTAAGAACACCTTACATCACCATTCGAAACCTTAAAACTCCATAATAAACCTAATGAAGTCGTACGAGTCCTTTAAACATCATACGACAACTTAAGACATCTTAAGGCTCTGTATGCCAAATTAGCAACATGAAAAGCACGTTAGTATAATTTAGGACGCCTTACAACTCATAAGAACACCTTACATCACCGTACAAAACCTTAAAACTCCATAATAAACCCAATGAATCCGTACGAGTCCTTTAAACATCGTAAGACAACTTAAGATATCTTAAGGCTCTGTATGCCAAATTAGCCACATGAATAGCACGTTAGTATAATTTAGAATGCCTTACAACTCCTAAGAACACCTTACATCACCGTACGAAACCTTAAAACTCCATAATAAACCTATTGTATTCGTACGAGTCGTTTAATCATCGTACGACAACTTAGGACATCTTACGACTCTTTATGCCACATTAGCAACTCGAAAAGAACGTTAGTAAAATGCAAGACGCCTTACAACTCCTAAGGACACCTTACATTGCCGTACGAAACCTTAAAACTCCATAATAAACCTAATGAAGTCGTACGAGTCCTTTAAACATCGTACGACAACTTAAGACATCTTAAGGCTCTGTATGCCCAATTAGCAACATGAAAAGCACGTTAGTATAATTTAGGACGCCTTACAACTCATAAGAACACCTTACATAACCGTACAAAACCTTAAAACCTATTGTATCCGTACCAGTCGTTTGATCATCGTACGACAACTTAGGACATCTTACGACTCTTTATGCCACATTAGCAACTCGAAAAGAACGTTGGTATAATGTAGGACGGGTTACACTCCTAAGAACACCTTACATAACCGTACGAAACCTTGAAACACCATAATAAACCTAATGAATTCGTATGAGTCCTTTGAACATCGTACGACAACTCAGGACATCTTACGACTCTTTATGCCACATTAGCAATTGGAAAAGAACGTTAGTATAATGTAGGACGCCTTACAACTCCTAAGAACACGTTACATCACAGTACGAAACCTTGAATCACCATAATAAACCTAATGAATTCCTACGAGTCCTTTGAACGTCATCCGACAACTTAGGACATCTTACGACTCTTTATGCCACATTATCAACTCGAAAAGAACGTTAGTATAATGTAGGACGCCTTACAATGCCTAAGAACACCTTACATCAAATTACGAAACCTTGAAACACCATAATAAACCTAATGAATTCATACGAGTCCTTTGAACGTCGTCCGACAAATTAGGACATCTTACGACTCTTTATGCCACATTAGCAACTCGAAAAGAACGTTAGTATAATGTAGGACGCCTTACAACTCCTAAGAACACCTTACATCACAGTACGAAACCTTGAAACACCATAATAAACCTAATGAATTCATACGAGTCCTTTGAACATCGTCCGACAACTTAGCACATCTTACGACTCTTTATGCCACATTATCAAATCGAAAAGAACGTTAGTATAATGTAGGACGCCTTACACTCCTAAGAACACCTTACATAACAGTACGAAACTTTGAAACACCATAATAAACCTAATGAATTCGTATGAGTCATTTGAACGCCGTACGACAACTCAGGACATCTTACGACTCTTTATGCCACATTATCAACTGGAATAGAACGTTAGTATAATGTAGGACGCCTTACAACTCCTTAGAACACCTTACATCACAGTACGAAACCTTGAAACACCATAATAAACCTAATGAATTCGTACGAGTCCTTTGAACGTCGTCCGACAACTTAGGACATCTTACGACTCTTTATGCCACATTATCAACTAGAAAAGAACGTTAGTATAATGTAGGACGGCTTACAACTCCTAAGAACACGTTACATCATAGTACGAAACCTTGAAACACCATAATAAACCTATTGAATTCGTACGAGTCCTTTGAACATCGTCTGACAACTTAGCACATCTTACGACTCTTTATGCCACATTAGCAACTCGAAAAGAACGTTATTGTAATGTAGGACGCCTTACACTCCTAAGAACACCTTACATAACCGTACGAAACTTTGAAACACCATAATAAACCTAATGAATTCGTATGAGTCATTTGAACGTCGTACGACAACTCAGGACATCTTACGACTCTTTATGCCACATTAGCAACTGGAATAGAATGTTAGTATAATGTAGGACGCCTTACAACTCCTAAGAACACCTTACATCACAGTAAGAAACCTTGAAACACCATAATAAACCTAATGAATTCGTACGAGTCCTTTGAACGTCGTCCGACAAATTAGGACATCTTACGACTCTTTATGCCACATTATCAACTCGAAAAGAACGTTAGTATAATGTAGGACGCCTTACAATGCCTAAGAACACCTTACATCAAAGTACGAAACCTTGAAACACCATAATAAACCTAATGAATTCATACGAGTCCTTTGAACGTCGTCCGACAAATTAGGACATCTTACGACTCTTTATGCCACATTAGCAACTCGAAAAGAACGTTAGTATAATGTAGGACGCCTTACAACTCCTAGGAACACCTTACATCACAGTACGAAACCTTGAAACACCATAATAAACCTAATGAATTCATACGAGTCCTTTGAACATCGTCCGACAACTTAGCACATCTTACGACTCTTTATGCCACATTATCAACTCGAAAAGAACGTTAGTATAATGTAGGACGCCTTACACTCCTAAGAACACCTTACATAACAGTACGAAACTTTGAAACACCATAATAAACCTAATGAATTCGTATGAGTCATTTGAACGCCGTACGACAACTCAGGACATCTTACGACTCTTTATGCCACATTAGCAACTGGAATAGAACGTTAGTATAATGTAGGACGCCTTACAACTCCTTAGAACACCTTACATCACAGTACGAAACCTTGAAACACCATAATAAACCTAATGAATTCGTACGAGTCCTTTGAACGTCGTCCGACAACTTAGGACATCTTACGACTCTTTATACCACATTATCAACTTGAATAGAATGTTAGTATAATGTAGGACGCCTTACAACTCCTAAGAACACCTTACATCATAGTACGAAACCTTGAAACACCATAATAAACCTAATGAATTCGTACGAGTCCTTTGAACGTCGTCCGACAAATTAGGACATCTTACGACTCTTTATGCCACATTATCAACTCGAAAAGAACGTTAGTATAATGTAGGACGCCTTACAATGCCTAAGAACACCTTACATCAAAGTACGAAACCTTGAAACACCATAATAAACCTAATGAATTCATACGAGTCCTTTGAACGTCGTCCGACAAATTAGGACATCTTACGACTCTTTATGCCACATTAGCAACTCGAAAAGAACGTTAGTATAATGTAGGACGGCTTACAACTCCTAAGAACACCTTACATCACAGTACGAAACCTTGAAACACCATAATAAACCTAATGAATTCGTACGAGTCCTTTGAACATCGTCCGATAACTTAGGACATCTTACGACTTTTTATGCCACATTAGCAACTCGAAAAGAACGTTAGTATAATGTAGGACGCCTTACACACCTAAGAACACCTTACATAACCGTTTGAAACCTTGAAACACCATCATAAACCTAATTAATTCGTACGAGTCCTTTGAACATCGTCCGACAACTTAAGACATCTTACGACTCTTTATGCCACATTAGCAACACGAAAAGAACGTTGGTATAATGTAGGATGGGTTACAGTCCTAAGAACACCTTACATAACCGTACGAAACCTTAAAACACCATAATAAACCTAATGAATTCGTATGAGTCCTTTGAACATCGTACGACAACTCAGGACATCTTACGACTCTTTATGCCACATTAGCAATTGGAAAAGAACGTTAGTATAATGTAGGACGCCTTACAACTCCTAAGAACACCTTACATAACCGTACGAAACCTTGAAACACCATAATAAACCTAATGAATTCGTATGAGTCCTTTGAACATCGTACGACAACTCAGGACATCTTACGACTCTTTATGCCACATTATCAACTCGAAAACAACGTTAGTATAATGTAGGACGGCTTACAACCCCTAAGAACACCTTACATCACAGTACGAAACCTTGAAACACCATAATAAACCTAATGAATTCATACGAGTCCTTTGAACATCGTCCGACAACTTAGGACATCTTACGACTCATAATGCCACATTAGCAACTCGAAAAGAACGTTAGTATAATGTAGGACGGCTTACAACTCCTAAGAACACCTTACATCACAGTACGAAACCTTGAAACACCATAATAAACCTAATGAATTCGTACGAGTCCTTTGAACATCGTCCGATAACTTAGGACATCTTACGACTTTTTATGCCACATTAGCAACTCGAAAAGAACGTTAGTATAATGTAGGACGCCTTACACTCCTAAGAACACCTTACATAACCGTTTGAAACCTTGAAACACCATCATAAACCTAATTAATTCGTACGAGTCCTTTGAACATCGTCCGACAACTTAAGACATCTTACGACTCTTTATGCCACATTAGCAACACGAAAAGAACGTTGGTATAATGTAGGACGGGTTACAAACCTAAGAACACCTTACATAACCGTACGAAACTTTGAAACACCATAATAAACCTAATGAATTCGTATGAGTCCTTTGAACATCGTACGACAACTCAGGACATCTTACGACTCTTTATGCCACATTAGCAATTGGAAAAGAACGTTAGTATAATGTAGGACGCCTTACAACTCCTAAGAACACCTTACATAACCGTACGAAACCTTGAAACACCATAATAAACCTAATGAATTCGTATGAGTCCTTTGAACATCGTACGACAACTCAGGACATCTTACGACTCTTTATGCCACATTATCAACTCGAAAACAACGTTAGTATAATGTAGGACGGCTTACAACCCCTAAGAACACCTTACATCACAGTACGAAACCTTGAACACCATAATAAACCTAATGAATTCATACGAGTCCTTTGAACATCGTCCGACAACTTAGGACATCTTACGACTCATAATGCCACATTAGCAACTCGAAAAGAACGTTAGTATAATGTAGGACGGCTTACAACTCCTAAGAACACCTTACATCACAGTACGAAACCTTGAAACACCATAATAAACCTAATGAATTCGTACGAGTCCTTTGAACATCGTCCGATAACTTAGGACATCTTACGACTTTTTATGCCACATTAGCAACTCGAAAAGAACGTTAGTATAATGTAGGACGCCTTACACTCCTAAGAACACCTTACATAACCGTTTGAAACCTTGAAACACCATCATAAACCTAATTAATTCGTACGAGTCCTTTGAACATCGTCCGACAACTTAAGACATCTTACGACTCTTTATGCCACATTAGCAACACGAAAAGAACGTTGGTATAATGTAGGACGGGTTACAATCCTAAGAACACCTTACATAACCGTACGAAACTTTGAAACACCATAATAAACCTAATGAATTCGTATGAGTCCTTTGAACATCGTACGACAACTCAGGACATCTTACGACTCTTTATGCCACATTAGCAATTGGAAAAGAACGTTAGTATAATGTAGGACGCCTTACAACTCCTAAGAACACGTTACATCACAGTACGAAACCTTGAAACACCATAATAAACCTAATGAATTCCTACGAGTCCTTTGAACGTCGTCCGACAACTTCGGACATCTTACGACTCTTTATGCCACATTATCAACTCGAAAAGAACGTTAGTATAATGTAGGACGGCTTACAACTCCTAAGAACACCTTACATCACAGTACGAAACCTTGAAACACCATAATAAACCTAATGAATTCATACGAGTCCTTTGAACATCGTCCGACAACTTAGGACATCTTACGACTCATTATGCCACATTAGCAACTCGAAAAGAACGTTAGTATAATGTAGGACGGGTTACAACTCCTAAGAACACCTTACATCACAGTACGAAACCTTGAAACACCATAATAAACCTAATGAATTCATACGAGTCCTTTGAACATCGTCCGACAACTTAGCACATCTTACGACTCTTTATGCCACATTATCAACTCGAAAATAACGTTAGTATAATGTAGGACGCCTTACACTCCTAAGAACACCTTACATAACAGTACGAAACTTTGAAAAACCATAATAAACCTAATGAATTCGTATGAGTCCTTTGAACATCGTACGACAACTCAGGACATCTTACGACTCTTTATGCCACATTATCAACTCGAAAAGAACGTTAGTATAATGTAGGACGGCTTACAACTCCTAAGAACACCTTACATCACAGTACGAAACCTTGAAACACCATAATAAACCTAATGAATTCATACGAGTCCTTTGAACATCGTCCGACAACTTAGGACATCTTACGACTCATTATGCCACATTAGCAACTCGAAAAGAACGTTAGTATAATGTAGGACGGGTTACAACTCCTAAGAACACCTTACATCACAGTACGAAACCTTGAAACTCCATAATAAACCTAATGAATTCATACGAGTCCTTTGAACATCGTCCGACAACTTAGCACATCTTACGACTCTTTATGCCACATTATCAACTCGAAAATAACGTTAGTATAATGTAGGACGCCTTACACTCCTAAGAACACCTTACATAACAGTACGAAACTTTGAAAAACCATAATAAACCTAATGAATTCGTATGAGTCATTTGAACGCCGTACGACAACTCAGGACATCTTACGACTCTTTATGCCACATTAGCAACTGGAATAGAACGTTAGTATAATGTAGGACGCCTTACAACTCCTTAGAACACCTTACATCACAGTACGAAACCTTGAAACACCATAATAAACCTAATTAATTCGTACGAGTCCTTTGAACATCGTCCGACAACTTAAGACATCTTACGACTCTTTATGCCACATTAGCAACACGAAAAGAACGTTGGTATAATGTAGGACGGGTTACAATCCTAAGAACACCTTACATAACCGTACGAAACTTTGAAACACCATAATAAACCTAATGAATTCGTATGAGTCCTTTGAACATCGTACGACAACTCAGGACATCTTACGACTCTTTATGCCACATTAGCAATTGGAAAAGAACGTTAGTATAATGTAGGACGCCTTACAACTCCTAAGAACACCTTACATAACCGTACGAAACCTTGAAACACCATAATAAACCTAATGAATTCGTATGAGTCCTTTGAACATCGTACGACAACTCAGGACATCTTACGACTCTTTATGCCACATTATCAACTCGAAAACAACGTTAGTATAATGTAGGACGGCTTACAACCCCTAAGAACACCTTACATCACAGTACGAAACCTTGAACACCATAATAAACCTAATGAATTCATACGAGTCCTTTGAACATCGTCCGACAACTTAGGACATCTTACGACTCATAATGCCACATTAGCAACTCGAAAAGAACGTTAGTATAATGTAGGACGGCTTACAACTCCTAAGAACACCTTACATCACAGTACGAAACCTTGAAACACCATAATAAACCTAATGAATTCGTACGAGTCCTTTGAACATCGTCCGATAACTTAGGACATCTTACGACTTTTTATGCCACATTAGCAACTCGAAAAGAACGTTAGTATAATGTAGGACGCCTTACACTCCTAAGAACACCTTACATAACCGTTTGAAACCTTGAAACACCATCATAAACCTAATTAATTCGTACGAGTCCTTTGAACATCGTCCGACAACTTAAGACATCTTACGACTCTTTATGCCACATTAGCAACACGAAAAGAACGTTGGTATAATGTAGGACGGGTTACAATCCTAAGAACACCTTACATAACCGTACGAAACTTTGAAACACCATAATAAACCTAATGAATTCGTATGAGTCCTTTGAACATCGTACGACAACTCAGGACATCTTACGACTCTTTATGCCACATTAGCAATTGGAAAAGAACGTTAGTATAATGTAGGACGCCTTACAACTCCTAAGAACACGTTACATCACAGTACGAAACCTTGAAACACCATAATAAACCTAATGAATTCCTACGAGTCCTTTGAACGTCGTCCGACAACTTCGGACATCTTACGACTCTTTATGCCACATTATCAACTCGAAAAGAACGTTAGTATAATGTAGGACGGCTTACAACTCCTAAGAACACCTTACATCACAGTACGAAACCTTGAAACACCATAATAAACCTAATGAATTCATACGAGTCCTTTGAACATCGTCCGACAACTTAGGACATCTTACGACTCATTATGCCACATTAGCAACTCGAAAAGAACGTTAGTATAATGTAGGACGGGTTACAACTCCTAAGAACACCTTACATCACAGTACGAAACCTTGAAACACCATAATAAACCTAATGAATTCATACGAGTCCTTTGAACATCATCCGACAACTTAGCACATCTTACGACTCTTTATGCCACATTATCAACTCGAAAATAACGTTAGTATAATGTAGGACGCCTTACACTCCTAAGAACACCTTACATAACAGTACGAAACTTTGAAAAACCATAATAAACCTAATGAATTCGTATGAGTCCTTTGAACATCGTACGACAACTCAGGACATCTTACGACTCTTTATGCCACATTATCAACTCGAAAAGAACGTTAGTATAATGTAGGACGGCTTACAACTCCTAAGAACACCTTACATCACAGTACGAAACCTTGAAACACCATAATAAACCTAATGAATTCATACGAGTCCTTTGAACATCGTCCGACAACTTAGGACATCTTACGACTCATTATGCCACATTAGCAACTCGAAAAGAACGTTAGTATAATGTAGGACGGGTTACAACTCCTAAGAACACCTTACATCACAGTACGAAACCTTGAAACTCCATAATAAACCTAATGAATTCATACGAGTCCTTTGAACATCGTCCGACAACTTAGCACATCTTACGACTCTTTATGCCACATTATCAACTCGAAAATAACGTTAGTATAATGTAGGACGCCTTACACTCCTAAGAACACCTTACATAACAGTACGAAACTTTGAAAAACCATAATAAACCTAATGAATTCGTATGAGTCATTTGAACGCCGTACGACAACTCAGGACATCTTACGACTCTTTATGCCACATTAGCAACTGGAATAGAACGTTAGTATAATGTAGGACGCCTTACAACTCCTTAGAACACCTTACATCACAGTACGAAACCTTGAAACACCATAATAAACCTAATGAATTCGTACGAGTCCTTTGAACGTCGTCCGACAACTTAGGACATCTTACGACTCTTTATGCCACATTATCAACTAGAAAAGAACGTTAGTATAATGTAGGACGGCTTACAACTCCTAAGAACACGTTACATCACAGTACGAAACCTTGAAACACCATAATAAACCTAATTAATTCATACGAGTCCTTTGAACGTCGTCCGACAAATTCGGACATCTTACGACTCTTTATGCCACATTATCAACTCGAAAAGAACGTTAGTATAATGTAGGACGGCTTACAACTCCTAAGAACACCTTACATCACAGTACGAAACCTTGAAACACCATAATAAACCTAATGAATTCATACGAGTCCTTTGAACATCGTCCGACAACTTAGGACATCTTACGACTCATTATGCCACATTAGCAACTCGAAAAGAACGTTAGTATAATGTAGGACGGGTTACAACTCCTAAGAACACCTTACATCACAGTACGAAACCTTGAAACACCATAATAAACCTAATGAATTCATACGAGTCCTTTGAACATCGTCCGACAACTTAGCACATCTTACGACTCTTTATGCCACATTATCAACTCGAAAATAACGTTAGTATAATGTAGGACGCCTTACACTCCTAAGAACACCTTACATAACAGTACGAAACTTTGAAAAACCATAATAAACCTAATGAATTCGTATGAGTCCTTTGAACATCGTACGACAACTCAGGACATCTTACGACTCTTTATGCCACATTATCAACTCGAAAAGAACGTTAGTATAATGTAGGACGGCTTACAACTCCTAAGAACACCTTACATCACAGTACGAAACCTTGAAACACCATAATAAACCTAATGAATTCATACGAGTCCTTTGAACATCGTCCGACAACTTAGGACATCTTACGACTCATTATGCCACATTAGCAACTCGAAAAGAACGTTAGTATAATGTAGGACGGGTTACAACTCCTAAGAACACCTTACATCACAGTACGAAACCTTGAAACTCCATAATAAACCTAATGAATTCATACGAGTCCTTTGAACATCGTCCGACAACTTAGCACATCTTACGACTCTTTATGCCACATTATCAACTCGAAAATAACGTTAGTATAATGTAGGACGCCTTACACTCCTAAGAACACCTTACATAACAGTACGAAACTTTGAAAAACCATAATAAACCTAATGAATTCGTATGAGTCATTTGAACGCCGTACGACAACTCAGGACATCTTACGACTCTTTATGCCACATTAGCAACTGGAATAGAACGTTAGTATAATGTAGGACGCCTTACAACTCCTTAGAACACCTTACATCACAGTACGAAACCTTGAAACACCATAATAAACCTAATGAATTCGTACGAGTCCTTTGAACGTCGTCCGACAACTTAGGACATCTTACGACTCTTTATGCCACATTATCAACTAGAAAAGAACGTTAGTATAATGTAGGACGGCTTACAACTCCTAAGAACACGTTACATCACAGTACGAAACCTTGAAACACCATAATAAACCTAATTAATTCATACGAGTCCTTTGAACGTCGTCCGACAAATTCGGACATCTTACGACTCTTTATGCCACATTATCAACTCGAAAAGAACGTTAGTATAATGTAGGACGGCTTACAACTCCTAAGAACACCTTACATCACAGTACGAAACCTTGAAACACCATAATAAACCTAATGAATTCATACGAGTCCTTTGAACATCGTCCGACAACTTAGGACATCTTACGACTCATTATGCCACATTAGCAACTCGAAAAGAACGTTAGTATAATGTAGGACGGGTTACAACTCCTAAGAACACCTTACATCACAGTACGAAACCTTGAAACACCATAATAAACCTAATGAATTCATACGAGTCCTTTGAACATCGTCCGACAACTTAGCACATCTTACGACTCTTTATGCCACATTATCAACTCGAAAATAACGTTAGTATAATGTAGGACGCCTTACACTCCTAAGAACACCTTACATAACAGTACGAAACTTTGAAAAACCATAATAAACCTAATGAATTCGTATGAGTCCTTTGAACATCGTACGACAACTCAGGACATCTTACGACTCTTTATGCCACATTATCAACTCGAAAAGAACGTTAGTATAATGTAGGACGGCTTACAACTCCTAAGAACACCTTACATCACAGTACGAAACCTTGAAACACCATAATAAACCTAATGAATTCATACGAGTCCTTTGAACATCGTCCGACAACTTAGGACATCTTACGACTCATTATGCCACATTAGCAACTCGAAAAGAACGTTAGTATAATGTAGGACGGGTTACAACTCCTAAGAACACCTTACATCACAGTACGAAACCTTGAAACTCCATAATAAACCTAATGAATTCATACGAGTCCTTTGAACATCGTCCGACAACTTAGCACATCTTACGACTCTTTATGCCACATTATCAACTCGAAAATAACGTTAGTATAATGTAGGACGCCTTACACTCCTAAGAACACCTTACATAACAGTACGAAACTTTGAAAAACCATAATAAACCTAATGAATTCGTATGAGTCATTTGAACGCCGTACGACAACTCAGGACATCTTACGACTCTTTATGCCACATTAGCAACTGGAATAGAACGTTAGTATAATGTAGGACGCCTTACAACTCCTTAGAACACCTTACATCACAGTACGAAACCTTGAAACACCATAATAAACCTAATGAATTCGTACGAGTCCTTTGAACGTCGTCCGACAACTTAGGACATCTTACGACTCTTTATGCCACATTATCAACTAGAAAAGAACGTTAGTATAATGTAGGACGGCTTACAACTCCTAAGAACACGTTACATCACAGTACGAAACCTTGAAACACCATAATAAACCTAATTAATTCATACGAGTCCTTTGAACGTCGTCCGACAAATTCGGACATCTTACGACTCTTTATGCCACATTATCAACTCGAAAAGAACGTTAGTATAATGTAGGACGGCTTACAACTCCTAAGAACACCTTACATCACAGTACGAAACCTTGAAACACCATAATAAACCTAATGAATTCATACGAGTCCTTTGAACATCGTCCGACAACTTAGGACATCTTACGACTCATTATGCCACATTAGCAACTCGAAAAGAACGTTAGTATAATGTAGGACGGGTTACAACTCCTAAGAACACCTTACATCACAGTACGAAACCTAGAAACACCATAATAAACCTAATGAATTCATACGAGTCCTTTGAACATCGTCCGACAACTTAGCACATCTTACGACTCTTTATGCCACATTATCAACTCGAAAATAACGTTAGTATAATGTAGGACGCCTTACACTCCTAAGAAGACCTTACATAACAGTACGAAACTTTGAAAAACCATAATAAACCTAATGAATTCGTATGAGTCATTTGAACGCCGTACGACAACTCAGGACATCTTACGACTCTTTATGCCACATTAGCAACTGGAATAGAACGTTAGTATAATGTAGGACGCCTTACAACTCCTTAGAACACCTTACATCACAGTACGAAACCTTGAAACACCATAATAAACCTAATGAATTCGTACGAGTCCTTTGAACGTCGTCCGACAACTTAGGACATCTTACGACTCTTTATGCCACATTATCAACTAGAAAAGAACGTTAGTATAATGTAGGACGGCTTACAACTCCTAAGAACACGTTACATCATAGTACGAAACCTTGAAACACCATAACAAACCTAATTAATTCATACGAGTCCTTTGAACGTCGTCCGACAAATTCGGACATCTTACGACTCTTTATGCCACATTATTAACTCGAAAAGAACGTTAGTATAATGTAGGACGGCTTACAACTCCTAAGAACACCTTACATCACAGTACGAAACCTTGAAACACCATAATAAACCTAATGAATTCGTACGAATCCTTTGAACATCGTCCGATAACTTAGGACATCTTACGACTTTTTATGCCACATTAGCAACTCGAAAAGAACGTTAGTATAATGTAGGACGCCTTACACTCCTAAGAACACCTTACATAACCGTATGAAACCCTGAAACACCATAATAAACCTAATGAATTCGTACGAGTCCTTTGAACATCGTCCGATAACTTAGGACATCTTACGACTTTTTATGCCACATTAGCAACTCGAAAAGAACGTTGGTATAATGTAGGACGCGTTACACTCCTAAGAACACCTTACATAACCGTACGCAACCTTGAAACACCATAATAAACCTAATGAATTCATACGAGTCCCTTGAATGTCGTCCTACAAATTAGGACATCTTACGACTCTTTATGCCACATTATCAACTCGAAAAGAACGTTGGTATAATGTTGGACGGCTTACAATTCCTAAGAACACGTTACATCACAGTACGAAACCTTAAAACACCATAATAAACCTAATGAATTCGTACGAGTCCTTTGAACATCGTCCGATAACTTAGGACATCTTACGACTTTTTATGCCACATTAGCAACTCGAAAAGAACGTTGGTATAATGTAGGACGCGTTACACTCCTAAGAACACCTTACATAACCGTACGCAACCTTGAAACACCATAATAAACCTAATGAATTCATACGAGTCCTTTGAACGTCGTCCTACAAATTAGGACATCTTACGACTCTTTATGCCACATTATCAACTCGAAAAGAACGTTGGTATAATGTAGGACGGCTTACAATTCCTAAGAACACGTTACATCACAGTACGAAACCTTGAAACACCATAATAAACCTAATGAATTCATACGAGTCCTTTGAACGTCGTCTGACAAATTAGGACATCTTACGACTCTTTATGCCACATTATTAACTCGAAAAGAACGTTAGTATAATGTAGGACGGCTTACAACTCCTAAGAACACCATACATCACAGTACGAAACCTTGAAACACCATAATAAACCTAATGAATTCGTACGAGTCCTTTGAACATCGTCCGATAACTTAGGACATCTTACGACTTTTTATGCCACATTAGCAACTCGAAAAGAACGTTGGTATAATGTAGGACGCGTTACACTCCTAAGAACACCTTACATAACCGTACGCAACCTTGAAACACCATAATAAACCTAATGAATTCATACGAGTCCTTTGAATGTCATCCTACAAATTAGGACATCTTACGACTCTTTATGCCACATTATCAACTCGAAAAGAACGTTGGTATAATGTTGGACGGCTTACAATTCCTAAGAACACGTTACATCACAGTACGAAACCTTGAAACACCATAATAAACCTAATGAATTCGTACGAGTCCTTTGAACATCGTCCGATAACTTAGGACATCTTACGACTTTTTATGCCACATTAGCAACTCGAAAAGAACGTTGGTATAATGTAGGACGCGTTACACTCCTAAGAACACCTTACATAACCGTACGCAACCTTGAAACACCATAATAAACCTAATGAATTCATACGAGTCCTTTGAACGTCGTCCTACAAATTAGGACATCTTACGACTCTTTATGCCACATTATCAACTCGAAAAGAACGTTGGTATAATGTTGGACGGCTTACAATTCCTAAGAACACGTTACATCACAGTACGAAACCTTGAAACACCATAATAAACCTAATGAATTCATACGAGTCCTTTGAACGTCGTCCGACAAATTAGGACATCTTACGACTCTTTATGCCACATTATCAACTCGAAAAGAACGTTGGTATAATGTTGGACGGCTTACAATTCCTAAGAACACGTTACATCACAGTACGAAACCTTGAAACACCATAATAAACCTAATGAATTCATACGAGTCCTTTGAACGTCGTCCGACAAATTAGGACATCTTACGACTCTTTATGCCACATTATCAACTCGAAAAGAACGTTAGTATAATGTAGGACGGCTTACAACTCCTAAGAACACCTTATATCACAGTACGAAACCTTGAAACACCATTATAAACCTAATGAATTCGTACGAGTCCTTTGAACATCGTCCGATAACTTAGGACATCTTACGACTTTTTATGCCACATTAGCGACTTGAAAAGAACGTTAGTATAATGTAGGACGCCTTACACTCCTAAGAACACCTTACATAACCGTATGAAACCTTGAAACACCATCATAAACCTAATTTATTCGTACGAGTCCTTTGAACATCGTCCGACAACTTAAGACATCTTACGACTCTTTATGCCACATTAGCAACTTGAAAAGAACGTTGGTATAATGTAGGACGCGTTACACTCCTAAGAACACCTTACATAACCGTACGAAACCTTGAAACACCATAATAAACCTAATGAATTCGTATGAGTCCTTTGAACATCGTACGACAACTCAGGACATCTTACGACTCTTTATGCCACATTAGCAATTGGAAAAGAACGTTAGTATAATGTAGGACGCCTTACAACTCCTAAGAACACGTTACATCACAGTACGAAACCTTGAAACACCATAATAAACCTAATGAATTCCTATGAGTCCTTTGAACGTCGTTCGACAACTTCGGACATCTTACGACTCTTTATGCCACATTATCAACTCGAAAAGAACGTTAGTATAATGTAGGACGGCTTACAACTCCTAAGAACACCTTACATCACAGTACGAAACCTTGAAACACCATAATAAACCTAATGAATTCATACGAGTCCTTTGAACATCGTCCGACAACTTAGCACATCTTACGACTCTTTATGCCACATTATCAACTCGAAAATAACGTTAGTATAATGTAGGACGCCTTACACTCCTAAGAACACCTTACATAACAGTACGAAACTTTGAAAAACATAATAAACCTAATGAATTCGTACGAGTCCTTTGAACATCGTCCGATAACTTAGGACATCTTACGACTTTTTATGCCACATTAGCAACTCGAAAAGAACGTTGGTATAATGTAGGACGCGTTACACTCCTAAGAACACCTTACATAACCGTACGCAACCTTGAAACACCATAATAAACCTAATGAATTCATACGAGTCCTTTGAACGTCGTCCTACAAATTAGGACATCTTACGACTCTTTATGCCACATTATCAACTCGAAAAGAACGTTGGTATAATGTTGGACGGCTTACAATTCCTAAGAACACGTTACATCACAGTACGAAACCTTGAAACACCATAATAAACCTAATGAATTCATACGAGTCCTTTGAACGTCGTCCGACAAATTAGGACATCTTACGACTCTTTATGCCACATTATCAACTCGAAAAGAACGTTAGTATAATGTAGGACGGCTTACAACTCCTAAGAACACCTTATATCACAGTACGAAACCTTGAAACACCATTATAAACCTAATGAATTCGTACGAGTCCTTTGAACATCGTCCGATAACTTAGGACATCTTACGACTTTTTTTGCCACATTAGCGACTTGAAAAGAACGTTAGTATAATGTAGGACGCCTTACACTCCTAAGAACACCTTACATAACCGTATGAAACCTTGAAACACCATCATAAACCTAATTTATTCGTACGAGTCCTTTGAACATCGTCCGACAACTTAAGACATCTTACGACTCTTTATGCCACATTAGCAACTTGAAAAGAACGTTGGTATAATGTAGGACGCGTTACACTCCTAAGAACACCTTACATAACCGTACGAAACCTTGAAACACCATAATAAACCTAATGAATTCGTATGAGTCCTTTGAACATCGTACGACAACTCAGGACATCTTACGACTCTTTATGCCACATTAGCAATTGGAAAAGAACGTTAGTATAATGTAGGACGCCTTACAACTCCTAAGAACACGTTACATCACAGTACGAAACCTTGAAACACCATAATAAACCTAATGAATTCCTACGAGTCCTTTGAACGTCGTCCGACAACTTCGGACATCTTACGACTCTTTATGCCACATTATCAACTCGAAAAGAACGTTAGTATAATGTAGGACGGCTTACAACTCCTAAGAACACCTTACATCACAGTACGAAACCTTGAAACACCATAATAAACCTAATGAATTCATACGAGTCCTTTGAACATCGTCCGACAACTTAGCACATCTTACGACTCTTTATGCCACATTATCAACTCGAAAATAACGTTAGTATAATGTAGGACGCCTTACACTCCTAAGAACACCTTACATAACAGTACGAAACTTTGAAAAACATAATAAACCTAATGAATTCGTATGAGTCATTTGAACGCCGTACGACAACTCAGGACATCTTACGACTCTTTATGCCACATTAGCAACTGGAATAGAACGTTAGTATAATGTAGGACGCCTTACAACTCCTTAGAACACCTTACATCACAGTACGAAACCTTGAAACACCATAATAAACCTAATTAATTCATACGAGTCCTTTGAACGTCGTCCGACAAATTCGGACATCTTACGACTCTTTATGCCACATTATTAACTCGAAAAGAACGTTAGTATAATGTAGGACGGCTTACAACTCCTAAGAACACCTTACATCACAGTACGAAACCTTGAAACACCATAATAAACCTAATGAATTCGTACGAATCCTTTGAACATCGTCCGATAACTTAGGACATCTTACGACTTTTTATGCCACATTAGCAACTCGAAAAGAACGTTAGTATAATGTAGGACGCCTTACACTCCTAAGAACACCTTACATAACCGTATGAAACCCTGAAACACCATAATAAACCTAATGTTTCGTACGAGTCCTTTGAACATCGTCCGATAACTTAGGACATCTTACGACTTTTTATGCCACATTAGCAACTCGAAAAGAACGTTGGTATAATGTAGGACGCGTTACACTCCTAAGAACACCTTACATAACCGTACGCAACCTTGAAACACCATAATAAACCTAATGAATTCATACGAGTCCTTTGAATGTCGTCCTACAAATTAGGACATCTTACGACTCTTTATGCCACATTATCAACTCGAAAAGAACGTTGGTATAATGTTGGACGGCTTACAATTCCTAAGAACACGTTACATCACAGTACGAAACCTTGAAACACCATAATAAACCTAATGAATTCGTACGAGTCCTTTGAACATCGTCCGATAACTTAGGACATCTTACGACTTTTTATGCCACATTAGCAACTCGAAAAGAACGTTGGTATAATGTAGGACGCGTTACACTCCTAAGAACACCTTACATAACCGTACGCAACCTTGAAACACCATAATAAACCTAAAGAATTCATACGAGTCCTTTGAACGTCGTCCTACAAATTAGGACATCTTACGACTCTTTATGCTACATTATCAACTCGAAAAGAACGTTGGTATAATGTAGGACGGCTTACAATTCCTAAGAACACGTTACATCACAGTACGAAACCTTGAAACACCATAATAAACCTAATGAATTCATACGAGTCCTTTGAACGTCGTCTGACAAATTAGGACATCTTACGACTCTTTATGCCACATTATTAACTCGAAAAGAACGTTAGTATAATGTAGGACGGCTTACAACTCCTAAGAACACCTTACATCACAGTACGAAACCTTGAAACACCATAATAAACCTAATGAATTCGTACGAGTCCTTTGAAAATCGTCCGATAACTTAGGACATCTTACGACTTTTTATGCCACATTAGCAACTCGAAAAGAACGTTGGTATAATGTAGGACGCGTTACACTCCTAAGAACACCTTACATAACCGTACGCAACCTTGAAACACCATAATAAACCTAATGAATTCATACGAGTCCTTTGAATGTCGTCCTACAAATTAGGACATCTTACGACTCTTTATGCCACATTATCAACTCGAAAAGAACGTTGGTATAATGTTGGACGGCTTACAATTCCTAAGAACACGTTACATCACAGTACGAAACCTTGAAACACCATAATAAACCTAATGAATTCATACGAGTCCTTTGAATGTCGTCCTACAAATTAGGACATCTTACGACTCTTTATGCCACATTATCAACTCGAAAAGAACGTTGGTATAATGTTGGACGGCTTACAATTCCTAAGAACACGTTACATCACAGTACGAAACCTTGAAACACCATAATAAACCTAATGAATTCGTACGAGTCCTTTGAACATCGTCCGATAACTTAGGACATCTTACGACTTTTTATGCCACATTAGCAACTCGAAAAGAACGTTGGTATAATGTAGGACGCGTTACACTCCTAAGAACACCTTACATAACCGTACGCAACCTTGAAACACCATAATAAACCTAAAGAATTCATACGAGTCCTTTGAACGTCGTCCTACAAATTAGGACATCTTACGACTCTTTATGCTACATTATCAACTCGAAAAGAACGTTGGTATAATGTAGGACGGCTTACAATTCCTAAGAACACGTTACATCACAGTACGAAACCTTGAAACACCATAATAAACCTAATGAATTCATACGAGTCCTTTGAACGTCGTCTGACAAATTAGGACATCTTACGACTCTTTATGCCACATTATTAACTCGAAAAGAACGTTAGTATAATGTAGGACGGCTTACAACTCCTAAGAACACCTTACATCACAGTACGAAACCTTGAAACACCATAATAAACCTAATGAATTCGTACGAGTCCTTTGAAAATCGTCCGATAACTTAGGACATCTTACGACTTTTTATGCCACATTAGCAACTCGAAAAGAACGTTGGTATAATGTAGGACGCGTTACACTCCTAAGAACACCTTACATAACCGTACGCAACCTTGAAACACCATAATAAACCTAATGAATTCATACGAGTCCTTTGAATGTCGTCCTACAAATTAGGACATCTTACGACTCTTTATGCCACATTATCAACTCGAAAAGAACGTTGGTATAATGTTGGACGGCTTACAATTCCTAAGAACACGTTACATCACAGTACGAAACCTTGAAACACCATAATAAACCTAATGAATTCGTACGAGTCCTTTGAACATCGTCCGATAACTTAGGACATCTTACGACTTTTTATGCCACATTAGCAACTCGAAAAGAACGTTGGTATAATGTAGGACGCGTTACACTCCTAAGAACACCTTACATAACCGTACGCAACCTTGAAACACCATAATAAACCTAATGAATTCATACGAGTCCTTTGAACGTCGTCCTACAAATTAGGACATCTTACGACTCTTTATGCCACATTATCAACTCGAAAAGAACGTTGGTATAATGTTGGACGGCTTACAATTCCTAAGAACACGTTACATCACAGTACGAAACCTTGAAACACCATAATAAACCTAATGAATTCATACGAGTCCTTTGAACGTCGTCCGACAAATTAGGACATCTTACGACTCTTTATGCCACATTATCAACTCGAAAAGAACGTTAGTATAATGTAGGACGGCTTACAACTCCTAAGAACACCTTATATCACAGTACGAAACCTTGAAACACCATAATAAACCTAATGAATTCGTACGAGTCCTTTGAACATCGTCCGATAACTTAGGACATCTTACGACTTTTTATGCCACATTAGCGACTCGAAAAGAACGTTAGTATAATGTAGGACGCCTTACACTCCTAAGAACACCTTACATAACCGTATGAAACCTTGAAACACCATCATAAACCTAATTAATTCGTACGAGTCCTTTGAACATCGTCCGACAACTTAAGACATCTTACGACTCTTTATGCCACATTAGCAACTTGAAAAGAACGTTGGTATAATGTAGGACGCGTTACACTCCTAAGAACACCTTACATAACCGTACGAAACCTTGAAACACCATAATAAACCTAATGAATTCGTATGAGTCCTTTGAACATCGTACGACAACTCAGGACATCTTACGACTCTTTATGCCACATTAGCAATTGGAAAAGAACGTTAGTATAATGTAGGACGCCTTACAACTCCTAAGAACACGTTACATCACAGTACGAAACCTTGAAACACCATAATAAACCTAATGAATTCCTACGAGTCCTTTGAACGTCGTCCGACAACTTCGGACATCTTACGACTCTTTATGCCACATTATCAACTCGAAAAGAACGTTAGTATAATGTAGGACGGCTTACAACTCCTAAGAACACCTTACATCACAGTACGAAACCTTGAAACACCATAATAAACCTAATGAATTCGTACGAGTCCTTTGAACATCGTCTGACAACTTAGGACATCTTACGACTCATTATGCCACATTAGCAACTCGAAAAGAACGTTATTATAATGTAGGACGGCTTACAACTCCTAAGAACACCTTACATCACAGTACGAAACCTTGAAACACCATAATAAACCTAATGAATTCATACGAGTCCTTTGAACATCGTCCGACAACTTAGCACATCTTACGACTCTTTATGCCACATTATCAACTCGAAAAGAACGTTAGTATAATGTAGGACGCCTTACACTCCTAAGAACACCTTACATAACAGTACGAAACTTTGAAACACCATAATAAACCTAATGAATTCGTACAAGTCATTTGAACGCCGTACGACAACTCAGGACATCTTACGACTCTTTATGCCACATTAGCAACTCGAATAGAACGTTAGTATAATGAAGGACGCCTTACAACTCCATAGAACACCTTACATCGCAGTAAGAAACCTTGAAACACCATAATAAACCTAATGAATTCGTACAAGTCTTTGAACGTCGTCCGACAACTTAGGACATCTTACGACTCTTTATGCCACATTATCAACTAGAAAAGAACGTTAGTATAATGTAGGACGGCTTACAACTCCTAAGAACACGTTACATCACAGTACGAAACCTTGAAACACCATAATAAACCTAATTAATTCGTACGAGTCCTTTGAACATCGTCTGACAACTCAGGACATCTTACGACTCTTTATGCCACATTAGCAACTCGAAAAGAACGTTAGTATAATGTAGGACGCCTTACAACGCCTAAGAACACCTTACATCACAGTACGAAACCTTGAAACACCATAATAAACCTAATGAATTCGTATGAGTCATTTGAACGTCGTACGACAACTCAGGACATCTTACGACTCTTTATGCCACATTAGCAACTGGAATAGAACGTTAGTATAATGTAGGACGCCTTACAACTCCTAAGAACACCTTACATCACAGTACGAAACTTTGAAACACCATAATAAACCTAATGAATTCATACGAGTCCTTTGAACATCGTCCGACAACTTAGCACATCTTACGACTCTGTATGCCACATTATCAACTCGAAAAGAACGTTAGTATAATGTAGGACGCCTTACAACTCCTAAGAACACCTTACATCACAGTACGAAACCTTGAAACACCATAATAAACCTAATGAATTCGTACGAGTCCTTTGAACATCGTCCGACAACTTAGGACATCTTACGACTCATTATGCCACATTAGCAACTCGAAAAGAACGTTAGTATAATGTAGGACGGCTTACAACTCCTAAGAACACCTTACATCACAGTACGAAACCTTGAAACACCATAATAAACCTAATGAATTCATACGAGTCCTTTGAACATCGTCCGACAACTTAGCACATCTTACGACTCTGTATGCCACATTATCAACTCGAAAAGAACGTTAGTATAATGTAGGACGCCTTACACTCCTAAGAACACCTTACATAACAGTACGAAACTTTGAAACACCATAATAAACCTAATGAATTCGTATGAGTCATTTGAACGCCGTACGACAACTCAGGACATCTTACGACTCTTTATGCCACATTAGCAACTGGAATAGAACGTTAGTATAATGAAGGACGCCTTACAACTCCATAGAACACCTTACATCGCAGTAAGAAACCTTGAAACACCATAATAAACCTAATGAATTCGTACAAGTCCTTTGAACGTCGTCCGACAACTTAGGACATCTTACGACTCTTTATGCCACATTATCAACTAGAAAAGAACGTTAGTATAATGTAGGACGGCTTACAACTCCTAAGAACACCTTACATCACAGTACGAAACCTTGAAACACCATAATAAACCTAATGAATTCGTACGAGTCCTTTGAACATCGTCTGACAACTTAGGACATCTTACGACTCATTATGCCACATTAGCAACTCGAAAAGAACGTTAGTATAATGTAGGACGGCTTACAACTCCTAAGAACACCTTACATCACAGTACGAAACCTTGAAACACCATAATAAACCTAATGAATTCATACGAGTCCTTTGAACATCGTCCGACAACTTAGCACATCTTACGACTCTTTATGCCACATTATCAACTCGAAAAGAACGTTAGTATAATGTAGGACGCCTTACACTCCTAAGAACACCTTACATAACAGTACGAAACTTTGAAACACCATAATAAACCTAATGAATTCGTATGAGTCATTTGAACGCCGTACGACAACTCAGGACATCTTACGACTCTTTATGCCACATTAGCAACTCGAATAGAACGTTAGTATAATGAAGGACGCCTTACAACTCCATAGAACACCTTACATCGCAGTAAGAAACCTTGAAACACCATAATAAACCTAATGAATTCGTACAAGTCTTTGAACGTCGTCCGACAACTTAGGACATCTTACGACTCTTTATGCCACATTATCAACTAGAAAAGAACGTTAGTATAATGTAGGACGGCTTACAACTCCTAAGAACACGTTACATCACAGTACGAAACCTTGAAACACCATAATAAACCTAATTAATTCGTACGAGTCCTTTGAACATCGTCCGACAACTTAGCACATCTTACGACTCTGTATGCCACATTATCAACTCGAAAAGATCGTTAGTATAATGTAGGACGCCTTACACTCCTAAGAACACCTTACATAACAGTACGAAACTTTGAAACACCATAATAAACCTAATGAATTCGTATGAGTCATTTGAACGCCGTACGACAACTCAGGACATCTTACGACTCTTTATGCAACATTAGCAACTGGAATAGAACGTTAGTATAATGAAGGACGCCTTACAACTCCATAGAACACCTTACATCGCAGTAAGAAACCTTGAAACACCATAATAAACCTAATGAATTCGTACAAGTCCTTTGAACGTCGTCCGACAACTTAGGACATCTTACGACTCTTTATGCCACATTATCAACTAGAAAAGAACGTTAGTATAATGTAGGACGGCTTACAACTCCTAAGAACACCTTACATCACAGTACGAAACCTTGAAACACCATAATAAACCTAATGAATTCGTACGAGTCCTTTGAACATCGTCTGACAACTTAGGACATCTTACGACTCATTATGCCACATTAGCAACTCGAAAAGAACGTTAGTATAATGTAGGACGGCTTACAACTCCTAAGAACACCTTACATCACAGTACGAAACCTTGAAACACCATAATAAACCTAATGAATTCATACGAGTCCTTTGAACATCGTCCGACAACTTAGCACATCTTACGACTCTTTATGCCACATTATCAACTCGAAAAGAACGTTAGTATAATGTAGGACGCCTTACACTCCTAAGAACACCTTACATAACAGTACGAAACTTTGAAACACCATAATAAACCTAATGAATTCGTATGAGTCATTTGAACGCCGTACGACAACTCAGGACATCTTACGACTCTTTATGCCACATTAGCAACTCGAATAGAACGTTAGTATAATGAAGGACGCCTTACAACTCCATAGAACACCTTACATCGCAGTAAGAAACCTTGAAACACCATAATAAACCTAATGAATTCGTACAAGTCTTTGAACGTCGTCCGACAACTTAGGACATCTTACGACTCTTTATGCCACATTATCAACTAGAAAAGAACGTTAGTATAATGTAGGACGGCTTACAACTCCTAAGAACACGTTACATCACAGTACGAAACCTTGAAACACCATAATAAACCTAATTAATTCGTACGAGTCCTTTGAACATCGTCCGACAACTTAGCACATCTTACGACTCTGTATGCCACATTATCAACTCGAAAAGATCGTTAGTATAATGTAGGACGCCTTACACTCCTAAGAACACCTTACATAACAGTACGAAACTTTGAAACACCATAATAAACCTAATGAATTCGTATGAGTCATTTGAACGCCGTACGACAACTCAGGACATCTTACGACTCTTTATGCAACATTAGCAACTGGAATAGAACGTTAGTATAATGAAGGACGCCTTACAACTCCATAGAACACCTTACATCGCAGTAAGAAACCTTGAAACACCATAATAAACCTAATGAATTCGTACAAGTCCTTTGAACGTCGTCCGACAACTTAGGACATCTTACGACTCTTTATGCCACATTATCAACTAGAAAAGAACGTTAGTATAATGTAGGACGGCTTACAACTCCTAAGAACACCTTACATCACAGTACGAAACCTTGAAACACCATAATAAACCTAATGAATTCGTACGAGTCCTTTGAACATCGTCTGACAACTTAGGACATCTTACGACTCATTATGCCACATTAGCAACTCGAAAAGAACGTTAGTATAATGTAGGACGGCTTACAACTCCTAAGAACACCTTACATCACAGTACGAAACCTTGAAACACCATAATAAACCTAATGAATTCATACGAGTCCTTTGAACATCGTCCGACAACTTAGCACATCTTACGACTCTTTATGCCACATTATCAACTCGGAAAGAACGTTAGTATAATGTAGGACGCCTTACACTCCTAAGAACACCTTACATCATAGTACGAAACCTTGAAACACCATAATAAACCTAATGAATTCGTATGAGTCATTTGAACGTCGTACGACAACTCAGGACATCTTACGACTCTTTATGCCACATTAGCAACTGGAATAGAACGTTAGTATAATGTAGGACGCCTTACAACTCCTAAGAACACCTTACATCACAGTACGAAACTTTGAAACACCATAATAAACCTAATGAATTTGTATGAGTCATTTGAACGTCGTACGACAACTCAGGACATCTTACGACTCTTTATGCCACATTAGCAACTGGAATAGAACGTTAGTATAATGTAGGACGCCTTACAACTCCTAAGAACACCTTACATCACAGTACGAAACCTTGAAACACCATAATAAACCTAATGAATTCGTATGAGTTCTTTGAACATCGTACGACAACTCAGGACATCTTACGACTCTTTATTCCACATTAGCAATTGGAAAAGAACGTTAGTATAATGTAGGACGCCTTACAACTCCTAAGAACACGTTACATCACAGTACGAAATCTTGAAACACCATAATAAACCTAATGAATTCCTACGAGTCCTTTGAACGTCGTCCGACAACTTCGGACATCTTACGACTATTTATGCCACATTATCAACTCGAAAAGAACGTTAGTATAATGTAGGACGGCTTACAACTCCTAAGAACACCTGACATCACAGTACGAAACCTTGAAACACCATAATAAACCTAATGAATTCGTACGAGTCCTTTGAACATCGTCCGACAACTTAGGACATCTTACGACTCATTATGCCACATTAGCAACTCGAAAAGAACGTTAGTATAATGTAGGACGGCTTACAACTCCTAAGAACACCTTACATCACAGTACGAAACCTTGAAACACCATAATAAACCTAATGAATTCATACGAGTCCTTTGAACATCGTCCGACAACTTAGCACATCTTACGACTCTGTATGCCACATTATCAACTCGAAAAGAACGTTAGTATAATGTAGGACGCCTTACACTCCTAAGAACACCTTACATAACAGTACGAAACTTTGAAACACCATAATAAACCTAATGAATTCGTATGAGTCATTTGAACGCCGTACGACAACTCAGGACATCTTACGACTCTTTATGCCACATTAGCAACTGGAATAGAACGTTAGTATAATGAAGGACGCCTTACAACTCCATAGAACACCTTACATCGCAGTAAGAAACCTTGAAACACCATAATAAACCTAATGAATTCGTACAAGTCCTTTGAACGTCGTCCGACAACTTAGGACATCTTACGACTCTTTATGCCACATTATCAACTAGAAAAGAACGTTAGTATAATGTAGGACGGCTTACAACTCCTAAGAACACGTTACATCATAGTACGAAACCTTGAAACACCATAATAAACCTAATTAATTCATACGAGTCCTTTGAACGTCGTCCGACAAATTCGGACATCTTACGACTCTTTATGCCACATTATTAACTCGAAAAGAACGTTAGTATAATGTAGGACGGCTTACAACTCCTAAGAACACCTTACATCACAGTACGAAACCTTGAAACACCATAATAAACCTAATGAATTCGTACGAGTCCTTTGAACATCGTCCGATAACTTAGGACATCTTACGACTTTTTATGCCACATTAGCAACTCGAAAAGAACGTTGATATAATGTAGGACGCCTTACACTCCTAAGAACACCTTAGATAACCGTATGAAACCCTGAAACACCATCATAAACCTAATTAATTCGTACGAGTCCTTTGAACATCGTCCGACAACTTAAGACATCTTACGACTCTTTATGCCACATTAGCAACTCGAAAAGAACGTTGGTAAAATGTAGGACGCGTTACACTCCTAAGAACACCTTACATAACCGTACGAAACCTTGAAACACCATAATAAACCTAATGAATTCGTATGAGTCCTTTGAACATCGTACGACAACTCAGGACATCTTACGACTCTTTATGCCACATTAGCAATTGGAAAAGAACGTTAGTATAATGTAGGACGCCTTACAACTCCTAAGAACACGTTACATCACAGTACGAAACCTTGAAACACCATAATAAACCTAATGAATTCCTACGAGTCCTTTGAACGTCGTCCGACAACTTCGGACATCTTACGACTCTTTATGCCACATTATCAACTCGAAAAGAACGTTAGTATAATGTAGGACGGCTTACAACTCCTAAGAACACCTTACATCAGAGTACGAAACCTTGAAACACCATAATAAACCTAATGAATTCGTACGAGTCCTTTGAACATCGTCCGACAACTTAGGACATCTTACGACTCATTATGCCACATTAGCAACTCGAAAAGAACGTTAGTATAATGTAGGACGGCTTACTTACATCAAAGTACGATACCTTGAAACACCATAATAAACCTAATGAATTCATACGAGTCCTTTGAACATCGTCCGACAACTTAGCACATCTTACGACTCTTTATGCCACATTATCAACTCGAAAAGAACGTTAGTATAATGTACGACGCCTTACACTCCTAAGAACACCTTACATAACAGTACCAAACATTGAAACACCATAATAAACCTAATGAATTCGTATGAGTCATTTGAACGCCGTACGACAACTCAGGACATCTTACGACTCTTTATGCCACATTAGCAACTGGAATAGAACGTTAGTATAATGAAGGACGCCTTACAACTCCATAGAACACCTTACATCGCAGTAAGAAACCTTGAAACACCATAATAAACCTAATGAATTCGTACAAGTCCTTTGAACGTCGTCCGACAACTTAGGACATCTTACGACTCTTTATGCCACATTATCAACTAGAAAAGAACGTTAGTATAATGTAGGACGGCTTACAACTCCTAAGAACACGTTACATCATAGTACGAAACCTTGGAACACCATAATAAACCTAATTAATTCATACGAGTCCTTTGAACGTCGTCCGACAAATTCGGACATCTTACGACTCTTTATGCCACATTATTAACTCGAAAAGAACGTTAGTATAATGTAGGACGGCTTACAACTCCTAAGAACACCTTACATCACAGTACGAAACCTTGAAACACCATAATAAACCTAATGAATTCGTACGAGTCCTTTGAACATCGTCCGATAACTTAGGACATCTTACGACTTTTTATGCCACATTAGCAACTCGAAAAGAACGTTGATATAATGTAGGACGCCTTACACTCCTAAGAACACCTTAGATAACCGTATGAAACCCTGAAACACCATCGTAAACCTAATTAATTCGTACGAGTCCTTTGAACATCGTCCGACAACTTAAGACATCTTACGACTCTTTATGCCACATTAGCAACTCGAAAAGAACGTTGGTATAATGTAGGACGCGTTACACTCCTAAGAACACCTTACATAACCGTACGAAACCTTGAAACACCATAATAAACCTAATGAATTCGTATGAGTCCTTTGAACATCGTACGACAACTCAGGACATCTTACGACTCTTTATGCCACATTAGCAATTGGAAAAGAACGTTAGTATAATGTAGGACGCCTTACAACTCCTAAGAACACGTTACATCACAGTACGAAACCTTGAAACACCATAATAAACCTAATGAATTCCTACGAGTCCTTTGAACATCGTCCGACAACTTAGGACATCTTACGACTCATTATGCCACATTAGCAACTGGAATACAACGTTAGTATAATGTAGGACGGCTTACAACGCCTAAGAACACCTTACATCACAGTACGAAACCTTGAAACACCATAATAAACCTAATGAATTCGTACGAGTCCTTTGAACATCGTCCGATAACTTAGGACATCTTACGACTTTTTATGCCACATTAGCAACTCGAAAAGAACGTTGATATAATGTAGGACGCCTTACACTCCTAAGAACACCTTAGATAACCGTATGAAACCCTGAAACACCATCATAAACCTAATTAATTCGTACGAGTCCTTTGAACATCGACCGACAACTTAAGACATCTTACGACTCTTTATGCCACATTAGCAACTCGAAAAGAACGTTGGTATAATGTAGGACGCGTTACACTCCTAAGAACACCTTACATAACCGTACGAAACCTTGAAACACCATAATAAACCTAATGAATTCGTATGAGTCCTTTGAACATCGTACGACAACTCAGGACATCTTACGACTCTTTATGCCACATTAGCAACTGGAATAGAACGTTAGTATAATGTAGGACGGCTTACAACTCCTAAGAAAACCTTACGTCACAGTACGAAACCTTGAAACACCATAATATACCTAATGAATTCGTACGAGTCCTTTGAACATCGTCCGACAACTGAGGACATCTTACGACTCATTATGCCAAATTAGCAACTCGAAAAGAACGTTGGTATAATGTAGGACGCGTTACACTCCTAAAAACACCTTACATAACCGTACGAAACCTTGAAACACCATAATAAACCTAATGAATTCGTGTGAGTCATTTGAACATCGTACGACAACTCAGGACATCTTACGACTCTTTATGCCACATTAGCAACTGGAATACAACGTTAGTATAATGTAGGACGGCTTACAACGCCTAAGAACACCTTACATCACAGTACGAAACCTTGAAACACCATAATAAACCTAATGAATTCGTACGAGTCCTTTGAACGTCGTCCGACAACTTAGGACATCTTACGACTCTTTATGCCACATTATCAACTCGAAAAGAACGTTAGTATAATGTAGGACGGCTTACAACTCCTAAGAACACCTTACATCACAGTACGAAACCTTGAAACACCATAATAAACCTAATGAATTCGTTCGAGTCCTTTGAACATCGTCCGATAACTTAGGACATCTTACGACTTTTTATGCCACATTAGCAACTCGAAAAGAACGTTGATATAATGTAGGACGCCTTACACTCCTAAGAACACCTTAGATAACCGTATGAAACCCTGAAACACCATCATAAACCTAATTAATTCGTACGAGTCCTTTGAACATCGACCGACAACTTAAGACATCTTACGACTCTTTATGCCACATTAGCAACTCGAAAAGAACGTTGGTATAATGTAGGACGCGTTACACTCCTAAGAACACCTTACATAACCGTACGAAACCTTGAAACACCATAATAAACCTAATGAATTCGTATGAGTCCTTTGAACATCGTACGACAACTCAGGACATCTTACGACTCTTTATGCCACATTAGCAACTGGAATAGAACTTTAGTATAATGTAGGACGGCTTACAACTCCTAAGAACACCTTACGTCACAGTACGAAACCTTGAAACACCATAATATACCTAATGAATTCGTACGAGTCCTTTGAACATCGTCCGACAACTGAGGACATCTTACGACTCATTATGCCAAATTAGCAACTCGAAAAGAACGTTGGTATAATGTAGGACGCGTTACACTCCTAAGAACACCTTACATAACCGTACGAAACCTTGAAACACCATAATAAACCTAATGAATTCGTGTGAGTCATTTGAACATCGTACGACAACTCAGGACATCTTACGACTCTTTATGCCACATTAGCAACTGGAATACAACGTTAGTATAATGTAGGACGGCTTACAACGCCTAAGAACACCTTACATCACAGTACGAAACCTTGAAACACCATAATAAACCTAATGAATTCGTACGAGTCCTTTGAACGTCGTCCGACAACTTAGGACATCTTACGACTCTTTATGCCACATTATCAACTCGAAAAGAACGTTAGTATAATGTAGGACGGCTTACAACTCCTAAGAACACCTTACATCACAGTACGAAACCTTGAAACACCATAATAAACCTAATGAATTCGTTCGAGTCCTTTGAACATCGTCCGATAACTTAGGACATCTTACGACTTTTTATGCCACATTAGCAACTCGAAAAGAACGTTGGTATAATGTAGGACGCCTTACACTCCTAAGAACACCTTACGTCACATTACGAAACCTTGAAACACCATAATAAACCTAATGAATTCGTACGAGTCCTTTGAACATCGTCCGACAACTGAGGACATCTTACGACTCATTATGCCAAATTAGCAACTCGAAAAGAACGTTGGTATAATGTAGGACGCGTTACACTCCTAAGAACACCTTACATAACCGTACGAAACCTTGAAACACCATAATAAACCTAATGAATTCGTGTGAGTCATTTGAACATCGTACGACAACTCAGGACATCTTACGACTCTTTATGCCACATTAGCAACTGGAATACAACGTTAGTATAATGTAGAACGGCTTACAACGCCTAAGAACACCTTACATCACAGTACGAAACCTTGAAACACCATAATAAACCTAATGAATTCGTACGAGTCCTTTGAACGTCGTCCGACAACTTAGGACATCTTACGACTCTTTATGCCACATTATCAACTCGAAAAGAACGTTAGTATAATGTAGGACGGCTTACAACTCCTAAGAACACCTTACATCACAGTACGAAACCTTGAAACACCATAATAAACCTAATGAATTCGTTCGAGTCCTTTGAACATCGTCCGATAACTTAGGACATCTTACGACTTTTTATGCCACATTAGCAACTCGAAAAGAACGTTGATATAATGTAGGACGCCTTACACTCCTAAGAACACCTTAGATAACCGTATGAAACCCTGAAACACCATCATAAACCTAATTAATTCGTACGAGTCCTTTGAACATCGACCGACAACTTAAGACATCTTACGACTCTTTATGCCACATTAGCAACTCGAAAAGAACGTTGGTATAATGTAGGACGCGTTACACTCCTAAGAACACCTTACATAACCGTACGAAACCTTGAAACACCATAATAAACCTAATGAATTCGTATGAGTCCTTTGAACATCGTACGACAACTCAGGACATCTTACGACTCTTTATGCCACATTAGCAACTGGAATAGAACTTTAGTATAATGTAGGACGGCTTACAACTCCTAAGAACACCTTACGTCACAGTACGAAACCTTGAAACACCATAATATACCTAATGAATTCGTACGAGTCCTTTGAACATCGTCCGACAACTGAGGACATCTTACGACTCATTATGCCAAATTAGCAACTCGAAAAGAACGTTGGTATAATGTAGGACGCGTTACACTCCTAAGAACACCTTACATAACCGTACGAAACCTTGAAACACCATAATAAACCTAATGAATTCGTGTGAGTCATTTGAACATCGTACGACAACTCAGGACATCTTACGACTCTTTATGCCACATTAGCAACTGGAATACAACGTTAGTATAATGTAGGACGGCTTACAACGCCTAAGAACACCTTACATCACAGTACGAAACCTTGAAACACCATAATAAACCTAATGAATTCGTACGAGTCCTTTGAACGTCGTCCGACAACTTAGGACATCTTACGACTCTTTATGCCACATTATCAACTCGAAAAGAACGTTAGTATAATGTAGGACGGCTTACAACTCCTAAGAACACCTTACATCACAGTACGAAACCTTGAAACACCATAATAAACCTAATGAATTCGTTCGAGTCCTTTGAACATCGTCCGATAACTTAGGACATCTTACGACTTTTTATGCCACATTAGCAACTCGAAAAGAACGTTGGTATAATGTAGGACGCCTTACACTCCTAAGAACACCTTACGTCACATTACGAAACCTTGAAACACCATAATAAACCTAATGAATTCGTACGAGTCCTTTGAACATCGTCCGACAACTTAGGACATCTTACGACTCATTATGCCACATTAGCAACTCGAAAAGAACGTTGGTATAATGTAGGACGCGTTACACTCCTAAGAACACCTTACATAACCGTACGAAACCTTGAAACACCATAATAAACCTAATGAATTCGTATGAGTCATTTGAACATCGTACGACAACTCAGGACATCTTACGACTCTTTATGCCACATTAGCAACTGGAATACAACGTTAGTATAATGTAGGACGGCTTACAACGCCTAAGAACACCTTACATCACAGTACGAAACCTTGAAACACCATAATAAACCTAATGAATTCGTACGAGTCCTTTGAACGTCGTCCGACAACTTAGGACATCTTACGACTCTTTATGCCACATTATCAACTCGAAAAGAACGTTAGTATAATGTAGGACGGCTTACAACTCCTAAGAACACCTTACATCACAGTACGAAACTTTGAAACACCATAATAAACCTAATGAATTCGTATGAGTCATTTGAACGTCGTACGACAACTCAGGACATCTTACGACTCTTTATGCCACATTAGCAACTGGAATAGAACAGTATAATGTAGGACGCCTTACAACTCCTAAGAACACCTTACATCACAGTACGAAACTTTGAAACACCATAATAAACCTAATGAATTCGTATGAGTCATTTTTTAACGTCGTACAACAACTCAGGACATCTTACGACTCTTTATGCCACATTAGCAACTGGAATAGAACGTTAGTATAATGTAGGACGCCTTACAACTCCTAAGAACACCTTACATCACAGTACGAAACCTTGAAACACCATAATAAACCTAATGAATTCGTACGAGTCCTTTGAACGTCGTCCGACAACTTAGGACATCTTACGACTCTTTATGCCACATTATCAACTCGAAAAGAACGTTAGTATAATGTAGGACGGCTTACAACTCCTAAGAACACGTTACATCACAGTACGAAACCTTGAAACACCATAATAAACCTAATTAATTCGTACGAGTCCTTTGAACATCGTCTGACAACTCAGGACATGTTACGACTCTTTATGCCACATTAGCAACTCGAAAAGAACGTTAGTATAATGTAGGACGCCTTACAACGCCTAAGAACACCTTACGTCACAGTACGAAACCTAGAAACACCATAATAAACCTAATGAATTCGTATGAGTCATTTGAACGTCGTACGACAACTCAGGACATCTTATGACTCTTTATGCCACATTAGCAACTGGAATAGAACGTTAGTATAATGTAGGACGCCTTACAACTCCTAAGAACACCTTACATCACAGTACGAAACCTTGAAACACCATAATAAACCTAATGAATTCGTACGAGTCCTTTGAACGTCGTCCGAAAAATTAGGACATCTTACGACTCTTTATACCACATTATCAACTCGAAAAGAACGCTAGTATAATGTGGGACGGCTTACAACTCCTAAGAACACCTTACATCACAGTACGAAACCTTGAAACACCATAATAAACCTAATGAATTCGTACGAGTCCTTTGAACATCGTCCGACAACTTAGGACATCTTAGGACTCATTATGCCACATTAGCAACTCGAAAAGAACGTTAGTATAATGTAGGACGGCTTACAACTCCTAAGAACACCTTACATCACACTACGAAACCTTGAAACACCATAATAAACCTAATGAATTCATACGAGTCCTTTGAACATCGTCTGACAACTTAGCACATCTTACGACTCTTTATGCCACATTAGCAACTCGAAAAGAACGTTAGTGTAATGTAGGACGCCTTAGACTCCTAAGAACACCTTACATAACCGTACGAAACTTTGAAACACCATAATAAACCTAATGAATTCGTATGAGTCATTTGAACGTCGTACGACAACTCAGGACATCTTACGACTCTTTATGCCACATTAGCAACTGGAATAGAACGTTAGTATAATGTAGGACGCCTTACAACTCCTAAGAACACCTTACATCACAGAACGAAACCTTGAAACACCATAATAAACCTAATGAATTCGTACGAGTCCTTTGAACGTCGTCCGAAAAATTAGGACATCTTACGACTCTTTATGCCACATTATCAACTCGAAAAGAACGCTAGTATAATGTAGGACAGCTTACAACACCTAAGAACACCTTACATCATAGTACGAAACCTTGAAACACCATAATAAACCTAATGAATTCGTACGAGTCCTTTGAACATCGTCCGATAACTTAGGACATCTTACGACTTTTTATGCCACATTAGCAACTCGAAAAGAACGTTAGTATAATGTAGGACGCCTTACAACTCCTAAGAACACGTTACATCACAGTACGAAACCTTGAAACACCATAATAAACCTAATGAATTCCTACGAGGCCTTCGAAAGTCGTCCGACAACTTCGGACATCTTACGACTCTTTATGCCACATTATCAACTCGAAAAGAACGTTAGTATAATGTAGGACGGCTTACAACTCCTAAGAACACCTTACATCACAGTACGAAACCTTGAAACACCATAATAAACCTAATGAATTCCTACGAGTCCTTTGAACGTCGTCCGACAACTTCGGACATCTTACGACTCTTTATGCCACATTATCAACTCGAAAAGAACGTTAGTATAATGTAGGACGGCTTACAACTCCTAAGAACACGTTACATCACAGTACGAAACCTTGAAACACCATAATAAACCTAATGAATTCGTACGAGTCCTTTGAACATCGTCCGACAACTTAGGACATCTTACGACTCATTATGCCACAATAGCAACTCGAAAAGAACGTTAGTATAATGTAGGACGGCTTACAACTCCTAAGAACACCTTACATCACACTACGAAACCTTGAAACACCATAATAAACCTAATGAATTCATACGAGTCCTTTGAACATCGTCTGACAACTTAGCACATCTTACGACTCTTTATGCCACATTAGCAACTCGAAAAGAACGTTAGTGTAATGTAGGATGCCTTACACTCCTAAGAACACCTTACATAATCGTACGAAACTTTGAAACACCATAATAAACCTAATGAATTCGTATGAGTCATTTGAACGTCGTACGACAACTCAGGACATCTTACGACTCTTTATGCCACATTAGCAACTGGAATAGAGCGTTAGTATAATGTAGGACGCCTTACAACTTCTAAGAACACCTTACATCACAGTACGAAACCTTGAAACACCATAATAAACCTAATGAATTCGTATGAGTCCTTTGAACGTCGTCCGAAAAATTAGGACATCTTACGACTCTTTATGCCACATTATCAACTCGAAAAGAACGATAGTATAATGTGGGACGGCTTACAACTCCTAAGAACACCTTACATCACAGTACGAAACCTTGAAACACCATAATAAACCTAACGAATTCGTACGAGTCCTTTGAACATCGTCCGATAACTTAGGACATCTTACGACTTTTTATGCCACATTAGCAACTCGAAAAGAACGTTAGTATAATGTAGGACGCCTTACATTCCTAAGAACACCTTACATAACCGTATGAAACCTTGAAACACCATCATAAACCTAATTAATTCGTACGAGTCCTTTGAACATCGTCCGAAAACTTAAGACATCTTACGACTCTTTATGCCACATTATCAACTCGAAAAGAACGTTGGTATAATGTAGGACGCGTTACACTCCTAAGAACACCTTACATAACCGTACGAAACCTTGAAACACCATAATAAACCTAATTAATTCGTATGAGTCCTTTGAACATCGTACGACAACTCAGGACATCTTACGACTCTTTATGCCAAATTAGCAATTGGAAAAGAACGTTAGTATAATGTAGGACGCCTTACAACTCCTAAGAACACGTTACATCACAGTACGAAACCTTGAAACACCATAATAAACCTAATGAATTCCTACGAGTCCTTTGAACGTCGTCCGACAACTTCGGACATCTTACGACTCTTTATGCCACATTATCAACTCGAAAAGAACGTTAGTATAATGTAGGACGGCTTACAACTCCTAAGAACACCTTACATCACAGTACGAAACCTTGAAACACCATAATAAACCTAATAAATTCGTACGAGTCCTTTGAACATCGTCGGACAACTTAGGACATCTTAGGACTCATTATGCCACGATAGCAACTCGAAAAGAACGTTAGTATAATGTAGGACGGCTTACAACTCCTAAGAAAACCTTACATCACACTACGAAACCTTGAAACACCATAATAAACCTAATGAATTCATACGAGTCCTTTGAACATCGTCTGACAACTTAGCACATCTTACGACTCTTTATGCCACATTAGCAACTCGAAAAGAACGTTAGTGTAATGTAGGACGCCTTACACTCCTAAGAACACCTTACATAACCGTACGAAACTTTGAAACACCATAATAAACCTAATGAATTCGTATGAGTCATTTGAACGTCGTACGACAACTCAGGACATCTTACGACTCTTTATGCCACATTAGCAACTGGAATAGAACGTTAGTATAATGTAGGACGCCTTACAACTCCTAAGAACACCTTACATCACAGTACGAAACCTTGAAACACCATAATAAACCTAATGAATTCGTACGAGTCCTTTGAACATCGTCCGATAACTTAGGACATCTTACGACTTTTTATGCCACATTAGCAACTCGAAAAGAACGTTAGTATAATGTAGGACGCCTTACAACTCCTAAGAACACGTTACATCACAGTACGAAACCTTGAAACACCATAATAAACCTAATGAATTCCTATGAGTCCTTCGAACGTCGTCCGACAACTTCGTACATCTTACGACTCTTTATGCCACATTATCAACTCGAAAAGAACGTTAGTATAATGTAGGACGCCTTACAACTCCTAAGAATACCTTACATCACAGTACGAAACCTTGAAACACCATAATAAACCTAATGAATTCGTACGAGTCCTTTGAACGTCGTCCGACAACTTAGGACATCTTACGACTCTTTATGCCACATTATCAACTCGAAAAGAACGTTAGTATAATGTAGGACGCCTTACAACGCCTAAGAACACCTTACGTCACAGTACGAAACCTAGAAACACCATAATAAACCTAATGAATTCGTATGAGTCATTTGAACGTCGTACGACAACTCAGGACATCTTACGACTCTTTATGCCACATTAGCAACTGGAATAGAACGTTAGTATAATGTAGGACGCCTTACAACTCCTAAGAACAGCTTACATCACAGTACGAAACCTTGAAACAACATAATAAACCTAATGAATTCGTACGAGTCCTTTGAACGTCGTCCGAAAAATTAGGACATCTTACGACTCTTTATACCACATTATCAACTCGAAAAGAACGCTAGTATAATGTGGGACGGCTTACAACTCCTAAGAACACCTTACATCACAGTACGAAACCTTGAAACACCATAATAAACCTAATGAATTCGTACGAGTCCTTTGAACATCGTCCGACAACTTAGGACATCTTAGGACTCATTATGCCACATTAGCAACTCGAAAAGAACGTTAGTATAATGTAGGACGGCTTACAACTCCTAAGAACACCTTACATCACACTACGAAACCTTGAAACACCATAATAAACCTAATGAATTCATACGAGTCCTTTGAACATCGTCTGACAACTTAGCACATCTTACGACTCTTTATGCCACATTAGCAACTCGAAAAGAACGTTAGTGTAATGTAGGACGCCTTACACTCCTAAGAACACCTTACATAACCGTACGAAACTTTGAAACACCATAATAAACCTAATGAATTCGTATGAGTCATTTGAACGTCGTACGACAACTCAGGACATCTTACGACTCTTTATGCCACATTAGCAACTGGAATAGAACGTTAGTATAATGTAGGACGCCTTACAACTCCTAAGAACACCTTACATCACAGAACGAAACCTTGAAACACCATAATAAACCTAATGAATTCGTACGAGTCCTTTGAACGTCGTCCGAAAAATTAGGACATCTTACGACTCTTTATGCCACATTATCAACTCGAAAAGAACGCTAGTATAATGTAGGACAGCTTACAACTCCTAAGAACACCTTACATCACAGTACGAAACCTTGAAACACCATAATAAACCTAATGAATTCGTACGAGTCCTTTGAACATCGTCCGATAACTTAGGACATCTTACGACTTTTTATGCCACATTAGCAACTCGAAAAGAATGTTAGTATAATGTAGGACGCCTTACAACTCCTAAGAACACGTTACATCACAGTACGAAACCTTGAAACACCATAATAAACCTAATGAATTCCTACGAGGCCTTCGAAAGTCGTCCGACAACTTCGGACATCTTACGACTCTTTATGCCACATTATCAACTCGAAAAGAACGTTAGTATAATGTAGGACGGCTTACAACTCCTAAGAACACCTTACATCACAGTACGAAACCTTGAAACACCATAATAAACCTAATGAATTCCTACGAGTCCTTTGAACGTCGTCCGACAACTTTGGACATCTTACGACTCTTTATGCCACATTATCAACTCGAAAAGAACGTTAGTATAATGTAGGACGGCTTACAACTCCTAAGAACACCTTGCATCACAGTACGAAACCTTGAAACACCATAATAAACCTAATGAATTCGTACGAGTCCTTTGAACATCGTCCGACAACTTAGGACATCTTACGACTCATTATGCCACATTAGCAACTCGAAAAGAACGTTAGTATAATGTAGGACGGCTTACAACTCCTAAGAACACCTTACATCACACTACGAAACCTTGAAACACCATAATAAACCTAATGAATTCATACGAGTCCTTTGAACATCGTCTGACAACTTAGCACATCTTACGACTCTTTATGCCACATTAGCAACTCGAAAAGAACGTTAGTGTAATGTAGGACGCCTTACACTCCTAAGAACACCTTACATAATCGTACGAAACTTTGAAACACCATAATAAACCTAATGAATTCGTATGAGTCATTTGAACGTCGTACGACAACTCAGGACATCTTACGACTCTTTATGCCACATTAGCAACTGGAATAGAGCGTTAGTATAATGTAGGACGCCTTACAACTCCTAAGAACACCTTACATCACAGTACGAAACCTTGAAACACCATAATAAACCTAATGAAATCGTATGAGTCCTTTGAACGTCGTCCGAAAAATTAGGACATCTTACGACTCTTTATGCCACATTATCAACTCGAAAAGAACGCTAGTATAATGTGGGACGGCTTACAACTCCTAAGAACACCTTACATCACAGTACGAAACCTTGAAACACCATAATAAACCTAATTAATTCGTACGAGTCCTTTGAACATCGTCTGACAACTCAGGACATGTTACGACTCTTTATGCCACATTAGCAACTCGAAAAGAACGTTAGTATAATGTAGGACGCCTTACAACGCCTAAGAACACCTTACGTCACAGTACGAAACCTAGAAACACCATAATAAACCTAATGAATTCGTATGAGTCATTTGAACGTCGTACGACAACTCAGGACATCTTACGACTCTTTATGCCACATTAGCAACTGGAATAGAACGTTAGTATAATGTAGGACGGCTTACAACTCCTAAGAACACCTTACATCACACTACGAAACCTTGAAACACCATAATAAACCTAATGAATTCCTACGAGTCCTTTGAACGTCGTCCGACAACTTCGGACATCTTACGACTCTTTATGCCACATTATCAACTCGAAAAGAACGTTAGTATAATGTAGGACGGCTTACAACTCCTAAGAACACCTTACATCACAGTACGAAACCTAGAAACACCATAATAAACCTAATGAATTCGTACGAGTCCTTTGAACATCGTCCGACAACTTAGGACATCTTAGGACTCATTATGCCACATTAGCAACTCGAAAAGAACGTTAGTATAATGTAGGACGGCTTACAACTCCTAAGAACACCTTACATCACACTACGAAACCTTGAAACACCATAATAAACCTAATGAATTCATACGAGTCCTTTGAACATCGTCTGACAACTTAGCACATCTTACGACTCTTTATGCCACATTAGCAACTCGAAAAGAACGTTAGTGTAATGTAGGACGCCTTACACTCCTAAGAACACCTTACATAACCGTACGAAACTTTGAAACACCATAATAAACCTAATGAATTCGTATGAGTCATTTGAACGTCGTACGACAACTCAGGACATCTTACGACTCTTTATGCCACATTAGCAACTGGAATAGAACGTTAGTATAATGTAGGACGCCTTACAACTCCTAAGAACACCTTACATCACAGAACGAAACCTTGAAACACCATAATAAACCTAATGAATTCGTACGAGTCCTTTGAACGTCGTCCGAAAAATTAGGACATCTTACGACTCTTTATGCCACATTATCAACTCGAAAAGAACGCTAGTATAATGTAGGACAACTTACAACTCCTAAGAACACCTTACATCACAGTACGAAACCTTGAAACACCATAATAAACCTAATGAATTCGTACGAGTCCTTTGAACATCGTCCGATAACTTAGGACATCTTACGACTTTTTATGCCACATTAGCAACTCGAAAAGAACGTTAGTATAATGTAGGACGCCTTACAACTCCTAAGAACACGTTACATCACAGTACGAAACCTTGAAACACCATAATAAACCTAATGAATTCCTACGAGTCCTTCGAACATCGTCCGACAACTTCGGACATCTTACGACTCTTTATGCCACATTATCAACTCGAAAAGAACGTTAGTATAATGTAGGACGCCTTACAACTCCTAAGAACACCTTACATCACAGTACGAAACCTTGAAACACCATAATAAACCTAATGAATTCGTACGAGTCCTTTGAACGTCGTCCGACAACTTAGGACATCTTACGACTCTTTATGCCACATTATCAACTCGAAAAGAACGTTAGTATAATGTAGGACGGCTTACAACTCCTAAGAACACGTTACATCACAGTACGAAACCTTGAAACACCATAATAAACCTAATTAATTCGTACGAGTCCTTTGAACATCGTCTGACAACTCAGGACATGTTACGACTCTTTATGCCACATTAGCAACTCGAAAAGAACGTTAGTATAATGTAGGACGCCTTACAACGCCTAAGAACACCTTACGTCACAGTACGAAACCTAGAAACACCATAATAAACCTAATGAATTCGTATGAGTCATTTGAACGTCGTACGACAACTCAGGACATCTTACGACTCTTTATGCCACATTAGCAACTGGAATAGAACGTTAGTATAATGTAGGACGCCTTACAACTCCTAAGAACACCTTACATCACAGTACGAAACCTTGAAACACCATAATAAACCTAATGAATTCGTACGAGTCCTTTGAACGTCGTCCGAAAAATTAGGACATCTTACGACTCTTTATACCACATTATCAACTCGAAAAGAACGCTAGTATAATGTGGGACGGCTTACAACTCCTAAGAACACCTTACATCACAGTACGAAACCTTGAAACACCATAATAAACCTAATGAATTCGTACGAGTCCTTTGAACATCGTCCGACAACTTAGGACATCTTAGGACTCATTATGCCACATTAGCAACTCGAAAAGAACGTTAGTATAATGTAGGACGGCTTACAACTCCTAAGAACACCTTACATCACACTACGAAACCTTGAAACACCATAATAAACCTAATGAATTCATACGAGTCCTTTGAACATCGTCTGACAACTTAGCACATCTTACGACTCTTTATGCCACATTAGCAACTCGAAAAGAACGTTAGTGTAATGTAGGACGCCTTACACTCCTAAGAACACCTTACACAACCGTACGAAACTTTGAAACACCATAATAAACCTAATGAATTCGTATGAGTCATTTGAACGTCGTACGACAACTCAGGACATCTTACGACTCTTTATGCCACATTAGCAACTGGAATAGAACGTTAGTATAATGTAGGACGTCTTACAACTCCTAAGAACACCTTACATCACAGAACGAAACCTTGAAACACCATAATAAACCTAATGAATTCGTACGAGTCCTTTGAACGTCGTCCGAAAAATTAGGACATCTTACGACTCTTTATGCCACATTATCAACTCGAAAAGAACGCTAGTATAATGTAGGACAGCTTACAACTCCTAAGAACACCTTACATCACAGTACGAAACCTTGAAACACCATAATAAACCTAATGAATTCGTACGAGTCCTTTGAACATCGTCCGATAACTTAGGACATCTTACGACTTTTTATGCCACATTAGCAACTCGAAAAGAACGTTAGTATAATGTAGGACGCCTTACAACTCCTAAGAACACGTTACATCACAGTACGAAACCTTGAAACACCATAATAAACCTAATGAATTCGTACGAGGCCTTCGAAAGTCGTCCGACAACTTCGGACATCTTACGACTCTTTATGCCACATTATCAACTCGAAAAGAACGTTAGTATAATGTAGGACGGCTTACAACTCCTAAGAACACCTTACATCACAGTACGAAACCTTGAAACACCATAATAAACCTAATGAATTCCTACGAGTCCTTTGAACGTCGTCCGACAACTTCGGACATCTTACGACTCTTTATGCCACATTATCAACTCGAAAAGAACGTTAGTATAATGTAGGACGGCTTACAACTCCTAAGAACACCTTACATCACAGTACGAAACCTTGAAACACCATAATAAACCTAATGAATTCGTACGAGTCCTTTGAACATCGTCCGACAACTTAGGACATCTTACGACTCATTATGCCACATTAGCAACTCGAAAAGAACGTTAGTATAATGTAGGACGGCTTACAACTCCTAAGAACACCTTACATCACACTACGAAACCTTGAAACACCATAATAAACCTAATGAATTCATACGAGTCCTTTGAACATCGTCTGACAACTTAGCACATCTTACGACTCTTTATGCCACATTAGCAACTCGAAAAGAACGTTAGTGTAATGTAGGACGCCTTACACTCCTAAGAACACCTTACATAATCGTACGAAACTTTGAAACACCATAATAAACCTAATGAATTCGTATGAGTCATTTGAACGTCGTACGACAACTCAGGACATCTTACGACTCTTTATGCCACATTAGCAACTGGAATAGAGCGTTAGTATAATGTAGGACGCCTTACAACTCCTAAGAACACCTTACATCACAGTACGAAACCTTGAAACACCATAATAAACCTAATGAAATCGTATGAGTCCTTTGAACGTCGTCCGAAAAATTAGGACATCTTACGACTCTTTATGCCACATTATCAACTCGAAAAGAACGCTAGTATAATGTGGGACGGCTTACAACTCCTAAGAACACCTTACATCACAGTACGAAACCTTGAAACACCATAATAAACCTAATTAATTCGTACGAGTCCTTTGAACATCGTCTGACAACTCAGGACATGTTACGACTCTTTATGCCACATTATCAACTCGAAAAGAACGCTAGTATAATGTAGGACAACTTACAACTCCTAAGAACACCTTACATCACAGTACGAAACCTTGAAACACCATAATAAACCTAATGAATTCGTACGAGTCCTTTGAACATCGTCCGATAACTTAGGACATCTTACGACTTTTTATGCCACATTAGCAACTCGAAAAGAACGTTAGTATAATGTAGGACGGCTTACAACTCCTAAGAACACCTTACATCACAGTACGAAACCTTGAAACACCATAATAAACCTAATGAATTCCTACGAGTCCTTTGAACGTCGTCCGACAACTTCGGACATCTTACGACTCTTTATGCCACATTATCAACTCGAAAAGAACGTTAGTATAATGTAGGACGGCTTACAACTCCTAAGAACACCTTACATCACAGTACGAAACCTTGAAACACCATAATAAACCTAATGAATTCGTACGAGTCCTTTGAACATCGTCCGACAACTTAGGACATCTTACGACTCATTATGCCACATTAGCAACTCGAAAAGAACGTTAGTATAATGTAGGACGGCTTACAACTCCTAAGAACACCTTACATCACACTACGAAACCTTGAAACACCATAATAAACCTAATGAATTCATACGAGTCCTTTGAACATCGTCTGACAACTTAGCACATCTTACGACTCTTTATGCCACATTAGCAACTCGAAAAGAACGTTAGTGTAATGTAGGACGCCTTACACTCCTAAGAACACCTTACATAATCGTACGAAACTTTGAAACACCATAATAAACCTAATGAATTCGTATGAGTCATTTGAACGTCGTACGACAACTCAGGACATCTTACGACTCTTTATGCCACATTAGCAACTGGAATAGAGCGTTAGTATAATGTAGGACGCCTTACAACTCCTAAGAACACCTTACATCACAGTACGAAACCTTGAAACACCATAATAAACCTAATGAAATCGTATGAGTCCTTTGAACGTCGTCCGAAAAATTAGGACATCTTACGACTCTTTATGCCACATTATCAACTCGAAAAGAACGCTAGTATAATGTGGGACGGCTTACAACTCCTAAGAACACCTTACATCACAGTACGAAACCTTGAAACACCATAATAAACCTAATTAATTCGTACGAGTCCTTTGAACATCGTCTGACAACTCAGGACATGTTACGACTCTTTATGCCACATTATCAACTCGAAAAGAACGCTAGTATAATGTAGGACAACTTACAACTCCTAAGAACACCTTACATCACAGTACGAAACCTTGAAACACCATAATAAACCTAATGAATTCGTACGAGTCCTTTGAACATCGTCCGATAACTTAGGACATCTTACGACTTTTTATGCCACATTAGCAACTCGAAAAGAACGTTAGTATAATGTAGGACGCCTTACAACTCCTAAGAACACGTTACATCACAGTACGAAACCTTGAAACACCATAATAAACCTAATGAATTCCTACGAGTCCTTCGAACGTCGTCCGACAACTTCGGACATCTTACGACTCTTTATGCCACATTATCAACTCGAAAAGAACGTTAGTATAATGTAGGACGCCTTACAACTCCTAAGAACACCTTACATCACAGTACGAAACCTTGAAACACCATAATAAACCTAATGAATTCGTACGAGTCCTTTGAACGTCGTCCGACAACTTAGGACATCTTACGACTCTTTATGCCACATTATCAACTCGAAAAGAACGTTAGTATAATGTAGGACGGCTTACAACTCCTAAGAACACGTTACATCACAGTACGAAACCTTGAAACACCATAATAAACCTAATTAATTCGTACGAGTCCTTTGAACATCGTCTGACAACTCAGGACATGTTACGACTCTTTATGCCACATTAGCAACTCGAAAAGAACGTTAGTATAATGTAGGACGCCTTACAACGCCTAAGAACACCTTACGTCACAGTACGAAACCTAGAAACACCATAATAAACCTAATGAATTCGTATGAGTCATTTGAACGTCGTACGACAACTCAGGACATCTTACGACTCTTTATGCCACATTAGCAACTGGAATAGAACGTTAGTATAATGTAGGACCCCTTACAACTCCTAAGAACACCTTACATCACAGTACGAAACCTTGAAACACCATAATAAACCTAATGAATTCGTACGAGTCCTTTGAACGTCGTCCGAAAAATTAGGACATCTTACGACTCTTTATACCACATTATCAACTCGAAAAGAACGCTAGTATAATGTGGGACGGCTTACAACTCCTAAGAACACCTTACATCACAGTACGAAACCTTGAAACACCATAATAAACCTAATGAATTCGTACGAGTCCTTTGAACATCGTCCGACAACTTAGGACATCTTAGGACTCATTATGCCACATTAGCAACTCGAAAAGAACGTTAGTATAATGTAGGACGGCTTACAACTCCTAAGAACACCTTACATCACACTACGAAACCTTGAAACACCATAATAAACCTAATGAATTCATACGAGTCCTTTGAACATCGTCTGACAACTTAGCACATCTTACGACTCTTTATGCCACATTAGCAACTCGAAAAGAACGTTAGTGTAATGTAGGACGCCTTACACTCCTAAGAACACCTTACACAACCGTACGAAACTTTGAAACACCATAATAAACCTAATGAATTCGTATGAGTCATTTGAACGTCGTACGACAACTCAGGACATCTTACGACTCTTTATGCCACATTAGCAACTGGAATAGAACGTTAGTATAATGTAGGACGCCTTACAACTCCTAAGAACACCTTACATCACAGAACGAAACCTTGAAACACCATAATGAACCTAATGAATTCGTACGAGTCCTTTGAACGTCGTCCGAAAAATTAGGACATCTTACGACTCTTTATGCCACATTATCAACTCGAAAAGAACGCTAGTATAATGTAGGACAGCTTACAACTCCTAAGAACACCTTACATCACAGTACGAAACCTTGAAACACCATAATAAACCTAATGAATTCGTACGAGTCCTTTGAACATCGTCCGATAACTTAGGACATCTTACGACTTTTTATGCCACATTAGCAACTCGAAAAGAACGTTAGTATAATGTAGGACGCCTTACAACTCCTAAGAACACGTTACATCACAGTACGAAACCTTGAAACACCATAATAAACCTAATGAATTCCTACGAGTCCTTCGAACGTCGTCCGACAACTTCGGACATCTTACGACTCTTTATGCCACATTATCAACTCGAAAAGAACGTTAGTATAATGTAGGACGCCTTACAACTCCTAAGAACACCTTACATCACAGTACGAAACCTTGAAACACCATAATAAACCTAATGAATTCGTACGAGTCCTTTGAACGTCGTCCGACAACTTAGGACATCTTACGACTCTTTATGCCACATTATCAACTCGAAAAGAACGTTAGTATAATGTAGGACGGCTTACAACTCCTAAGAACACGTTACATCACAGTACGAAACCTTGAAACACCATAATAAACCTAATTAATTCGTACGAGTCCTTTGAACATCGTCTGACAACTCAGGACATGTTACGACTCTTTATGCCACATTAGCAACTCGAAAAGAACGTTAGTATAATGTAGGACGCCTTACAACGCCTAAGAACACCTTACGTCACAGTACGAAACCTAGAAACACCATAATAAACCTAATGAATTCGTATGAGTCATTTGAACGTCGTACGACAACTCAGGACATCTTACGACTCTTTATGCCACATTAGCAACTCGAAAAGAACGTTAGTATAATGTAGGACGGCTTACAACTCCTAAGAACACCTTACATCACAGTACGAAACCTTGAAACACCATAATAAACCTAATGAATTCCTACGAGTCCTTTGAACGTCGTCCGACAACTTCGGACATCTTACGACTCTTTATGCCACATTATCAACTCGAAAAGAACGTTAGTATAATGTAGGACGGCTTACAACTCCTAAGAACACCTTACATCACAGTACGAAACCTTGAAACACCATAATAAACCTAATGAATTCGTACGAGTCCTTTGAACATCGTCCGACAACTTAGGACATCTTACGACTCATTATGCCACATTAGCAACTCGAAAAGAACGTTAGTATAATGTAGGACGGCTTACAACTCCTAAGAACACCTTACATCACACTACGAAACCTTGAAACACCATAATAAACCTAATGAATTCATACGAGTCCTTTGAACATCGTCTGACAACTTAGCACATCTTACGACTCTTTATGCCACATTAGCAACTCGAAAAGAACGTTAGTGTAATGTAGGACGCCTTACACTCCTAAGAACACCTTACATAATCGTACGAAACTTTGAAACACCATAATAAACCTAATGAATTCGTATGAGTCATTTGAACGTCGTACGACAACTCAGGACATCTTACGACTCTTTATGCCACATTAGCAACTGGAATAGAGCGTTAGTATAATGTAGGACGCCTTACAACTCCTAAGAACACCTTACATCACAGTACGAAACCTTGAAACACCATAATAAACCTAATGAAATCGTATGAGTCCTTTGAACGTCGTCCGAAAAATTAGGACATCTTACGACTCTTTATGCCACATTATCAACTCGAAAAGAACGCTAGTATAATGTGGGACGGCTTACAACTCCTAAGAACACCTTACATCACAGTACGAAACCTTGAAACACCATAATAAACCTAATTAATTCGTACGAGTCCTTTGAACATCGTCTGACAACTCAGGACATGTTACGACTCTTTATGCCACATTAGCAACTCGAAAAGAACGTTAGTATAATGTAGGACGCCTTACAACGCCTAAGAACACCTTACGTCACAGTACGAAACCTAGAAACACCATAATAAACCTAATGAATTCGTATGAGTCATTTGAACGTCGTACGACAACTCAGGACATCTTACGACTCTTTATGCCACATTAGCAACTGGAATAGAACGTTAGTATAATGTAGGACGCCTTACAACTCCTAAGAACACCTTACATCACAGTACGAAACCTTGAAACACCATAATAAACCTAATGAATTCGTACGAGTCCTTTGAACGTCGTCCGAAAAATTAGGACATCTTACGACTCTTTATACCACATTATCAACTCGAAAAGAACGCTAGTATAATGTGGGACGGCTTACAACTCCTAAGAACACCTTACATCACAGTACGAAACCTTGAAACACCATAATAAACCTAATGAATTCGTACGAGTCCTTTGAACATCGTCCGACAACTTAGGACATCTTAGGACTCATTATGCCACATTAGCAACTCGAAAAGAACGTTAGTATAATGTAGGACGGCTTACAACTCCTAAGAACACCTTACATCACACTACGAAACCTTGAAACACCATAATAAACCTAATGAATTCGTACGAGTCCTTTGAACATCGTCCGACAACTTAGGACATCTTAGGACTCATTATGCCACATTAGCAACTCGAAAAGAACGTTAGTGTAATGTAGGACGGCTTACAACTCCTAAGAACACCTTACATCACACTACGAAACCTTGAAACACCATAATAAACCTAATGAATTCATACGAGTCCTTTGAACATCGTCTGACAACTTAGCACATCTTACGACTCTTTATGCCACATTAGCAACTCGAAAAGAACGTTAGTGTAATGTAGGACGCCTTACACTCCTAAGAACACCTTACATAACCGTACGAAACTTTGAAACACCATAATAAACCTAATGAATTCGTATGAGTCATTTGAACGTCGTACGACAACTCAGGACATCTTACGACTCTTTATGCCACATTAGCAACTGGAATAGAACGTTAGTATAATGTAGGACGCCTTACAACTCCTAAGAACACCTTACATCACAGAACGAAACCTTGAAACACCATAATAAACCTAATGAATTCGTACGAGTCCTTTGAACGTCGTCCGAAAAATTAGGACATCTTACGACTCTTTATGCCACATTATCAACTCGAAAAGAACGCTAGTATAATGTAGGACAACTTACAACTCCTAAGAACACCTTACATCACAGTACGAAACCTTGAAACACCATAATAAACCTAATAAATTCGTACGAGTCCTTTGAACATCGTCCGATAACTTAGGACATCTTACGACTTTTTATGCCACATTAGCAACTCGAAAAGAACGTTAGTATAATGTAGGACGCCTTACAACTCCTAAGAACACGTTACATCACAGTACGAAACCTTGAAACACCATAATAAACCTAATGAATTCCTACGAGGCCTTCGAAAGTCGTCCGACAACTTCGGACATCTTACGACTCTTTATGCCACATTATCAACTCGAAAAGAACGTTAGTATAATGTAGGACGGCTTACAACTCCTAAGAACACCTTACATCACAGTACGAAACCTTGAAACACCATAATAAACCTAATGAATTCCTACGAGTCCTTTGAACGTCGTCCGACAACTTCGGACATCTTACGACTCTTTATGCCACATTATCAACTCGAAAAGAACGTTAGTATAATGTAGGACGGCTTACAACTCCTAAGAACACCTTACATCACAGTACGAAACCTTGAAACACCATAATAAACCTAATGAATTCGTACGAGTCCTTTGAACATCGTCCGACAACTTAGGACATCTTACGACTCATTATGCCACATTAGCAACTCGAAAAGAACGTTAGTATAATGTAGGACGGCTTACAACTCCTAAGAACACCTTACATCACACTACGAAACCTTGAAACACCATAATAAACCTAATGAATTCATACGAGTCCTTTGAACATCGTCTGACAACTTAGCACATCTTACGACTCTTTATGCCACATTAGCAACTCGAAAAGAACGTTAGTGTAATGTAGGACGCCTTACACTCCTAAGAACACCTTACATAATCGTACGAAACTTTGAAACACCATAATAAACCTAATGAATTCGTATGAGTCATTTGAACGTCGTACGACAACTCAGGACATCTTACGACTCTTTATGCCACATTAGCAACTGGAATAGAGCGTTAGTATAATGTAGGACGCCTTACAACTCCTAAGAACACCTTACATCACAGTACGAAACCTTGAAACACCATAATAAACCTAATGAAATCGTATGAGTCCTTTGAACGTCGTCCGAAAAATTAGGACATCTTACGACTCTTTATGCCACATTATCAACTCGAAAAGAACGCTAGTATAATGTGGGACGGCTTACAACTCCTAAGAACACCTTACATCACAGTACGAAACCTTGAAACACCATAATAAACCTAATTAATTCGTACGAGTCCTTTGAACATCGTCTGACAACTCAGGACATGTTACGACTCTTTATGCCACATTAGCAACTCGAAAAGAACGTTAGTATAATGTAGGACGCCTTACAACGCCTAAGAACACCTTACGTCACAGTACGAAACCTAGAAACACCATAATAAACCTAATGAATTCGTATGAGTCATTTGAACGTCGTACGACAACTCAGGACATCTTACGACTCTTTATGCCACATTAGCAACTGGAATAGAACGTTAGTATAATGTAGGACGCCTTACAACTCCTAAGAACACCTTACATCACAGTACGAAACCTTGAAACACCATAATAAACCTAATGAATTCGTACGAGTCCTTTGAACGTCGTCCGAAAAATTAGGACATCTTACGACTCTTTATACCACATTATCAACTCGAAAAGAACGCTAGTATAATGTGGGACGGCTTACAACTCCTAAGAACACCTTACATCACAGTACGAAACCTTGAAACACCATAATAAACCTAATGAATTCGTACGAGTCCTTTGAACATCGTCCGACAACTTAGGACATCTTAGGACTCATTATGCCACATTAGCAACTCGAAAAGAACGTTAGTATAATGTAGGACGGCTTACAACTCCTAAGAACACCTTACATCACACTACGAAACCTTGAAACACCATAATAAACCTAATGAATTCATACGAGTCCTTTGAACATCGTCTGACAACTTAGCACATCTTACGACTCTTTATGCCACATTAGCAACTCGAAAAGAACGTTAGTGTAATGTAGGACGCCTTACACTCCTAAGAACACCTTACATAACCGTACGAAACTTTGAAACACCATAATAAACCTAATGAATTCGTATGAGTCATTTGAACGTCGTACGACAACTCAGGACATCTTACGACTCTTTATGCCACATTAGCAACTGGAATAGAACGTTAGTATAATGTAGGACGCCTTACAACTCCTAAGAACACCTTACATCACAGAACGAAACCTTGAAACACCATAATAAACCTAATGAATTCGTACGAGTCCTTTGAAAGTCGTCCGAAAAATTAGGACATCTTACGACTCTTTATGCCACATTATCAACTCGAAAAGAACGCTAGTATAATGTAGGACAACTTACAACTCCTAAGAACACCTTACATCACAGTACGAAACCTTGAAACACCATAATAAACCTAATGAATTCGTACGAGTCCTTTGAACATCGTCCGATAACTTAGGACATCTTACGACTTTTTATGCCACATTAGCAACTCGAAAAGAACGTTAGTATAATGTAGGACGCCTTACAACTCCTAAGAACACGTTACATCACAGTACGAAACCTTGAAACACCATAATAAACCTAATGAATTCCTACGAGGCCTTCGAAAGTCGTCCGACAACTTCGGACATCTTACGACTCTTTATGCCACATTATCAACTCGAAAAGAACGTTAGTATAATGTAGGACGGCTTACAACTCCTAAGAACACCTTACATCACAGTACGAAACCTTGAAACACCATAATAAACCTAATGAATTCCTACGAGTCCTTTGAACGTCGTCCGACAACTTCGGACATCTTACGACTCTTTATGCCACATTATCAACTCGAAAAGAACGTTAGTATAATGTAGGACGGCTTACAACTCCTAAGAACACCTTACATCACAGTACGAAACCTTGAAACACCATAATAAACCTAATGAATTCGTACGAGTCCTTTGAACATCGTCCGACAACTTAGGACATCTTACGACTCATTATGCCACATTAGCAACTCGAAAAGAACGTTAGTATAATGTAGGACGGCTTACAACTCCTAAGAACACCTTACATCACAATACGAAACCTTGAAACACCATAATAAACCTAATGAATTCATACGAGTCCTTTGAACATCGTCTGACAACTTAGCACATCTTACGACTCTTTATGCCACATTAGCAACTCGAAAAGAACGTTAGTGTAATGTAGGACGCCTTACACTCCTAAGAACACCTTACATAATCGTACGAAACTTTGAAACACCATAATAAACCTAATGAATTCGTATGAGTCATTTGAACGTCGTACGACAACTCAGGACATCTTACGACTCTTTATGCCACATTAGCAACTGGAATAGAGCGTTAGTATAATGTAGGACGCCTTACAACTCCTAAGAACACCTTACATCACAGTACGAAACCTTGAAACACCATAATAAACCTAATGAATTCGTATGAGTCCTTTGAACGTCGTCCGAAAAATTAGGACATCTTACGACTCTTTATGCCACATTATCAACTCGAAAAGAACGCTAGTATAATGTGGGACGGCTTACAACTCCTAAGAACACCTTACATCACAGTACGAAACCTTGAAACACCATAATAAACCTAACGAATTCGTACGAGTCCTTTGAACATCGTCCGATAACTTAGGACATCTTACGACTTTTTATGCCACATTAGCAACTCGAAAAGAATGTTAGTATAATGTTGGACGCCTTACATTCCTAAGAACACCTTACATAACCGTATGAAACCTTGAAACACCATCATAAACCTAATTAATTCGTACGAGTCCTTTGAACATCGTCCGACAACTTAAGACATCTTACGACTCTTTATGCCACATTATCAACTCGAAAAGAACGTTGGTATAATGTAGGACGCGTTACACTCCTAAGAACACCTAACATAACCGTACGAAACCTTGAAACACCATAATAAACCTAATGAATTCGTATGAGTCCTTTGAACATCGTACGACAACTCAGGACATCTTACGACTCTTTATGCCACATTAGCAATTGGAAAAGAACGTTAGTATAATGTAGGACGCCTTACAACTCCTAAGAACACGTTACATCACAGTACGAAACCTTGAAACACCATAATAAACCTAATGAATTCCTACGAGTCCTTTGAACGTCGTCCGACAACTTCGGACATCTTACGACTCTTTATGCCACATTATCAACTCGAAAAGAACGTTAGTATAATGTAGGACGACTTACAACTCCTAAGAACACCTTACATCACAGTACGAAACCTTGAAACACCATAATAAACCTAATAAATTCGTACGAGTCCTTTGAACATCGTCCGACAACTTAGGACATCTTAGGACTCATTATGCCACATTAGCAACTCGAAAAGAACGTTAGTATAATGTAGGACGGCTTACAACTCCTAAGAAAACCTTACATAATCGTACGAAACTTTGAAACACCATAATAAACCTAATGAATTCGTATGAGTCATTTGAACGTCGTACGACAACTCAGGACATCTTACGACTCTTTATGCCACATTAGCAACTGGAATAGAGCGTTAGTATAATGTAGGACGCCTTACAACTCCTAAGAACACCTTACATCACAGTACGAAACCTTGAAACACCATAATAAACCTAATGAATTCGTATGAGTCCTTTGAACGTCGTCCGAAAAATTAGGACATCTTACGACTCTTTATGCCACATTATCAACTCGAAAAGAACGCTAGTATAATGTGGGACGGCTTACAACTCCTAAGAACACCTTACATCACAGTACGAAACCTTGAAACACCATAATAAACCTAACGAATTCGTACGAGTCCTTTGAACATCGTCCGATAACTTAGGACATCTTACGACTTTTTATGCCACATTAGCAACTCGAAAAGAACGTTAGTATAATGTAGGACGCCTTACATTCCTAAGAACACCTTACATAACCGTATGAAACCTTGAAACACCATCATAAACCTAATTAATTCGTACGAGTCCTTTGAACATCGTCCGACAACTTAAGACATCTTACGACTCTTTATGCCACATTATCAACTCGAAAAGAACGTTGGTATAATGTAGGACGCGTTACACTCCTAAGAACACCTAACATAACCGTACGAAACCTTGAAACACCATAATAAACCTAATGAATTCGTATGAGTCCTTTGAACATCGTACGACAACTCAGGACATCTTACGACTCTTTATGCCACATTAGCAATTGGAAAAGAACGTTAGTATAATGTAGGACGCCTTACAACTCCTAAGAACACGTTACATCACAGTACGAAACCTTGAAACACCATAATAAACCTAATGAATTCCTACGAGTCCTTTGAACGTCGTCCGACAACTTCGGACATCTTACGACTCTTTATGCCACATTATCAACTCGAAAAGAACGTTAGTATAATGTAGGACGACTTACAACTCCTAAGAACACCTTACATCACAGTACGAAACCTTGAAACACCATAATAAACCTAATAAATTCGTACGAGTCCTTTGAACATCGTCCGACAACTTAGGACATCTTAGGACTCATTATGCCACATTAGCAACTCGAAAAGAACGTTAGTATAATGTAGGACGGCTTACAACTCCTAAGAAAACCTTACATCACACTACGAAACCTTGAAACACCATAATAAACCTAATGAATTCATACGAGTCCTTTGAACATCGTCTGACAACTTAGCACATCTTACGACTCTTTATGCCACATTAGCAACTCGAAAAGAACGTTAGTGTAATGTAGGACGCCTTACACTCCTAAGAACACCTTACATAACCGTACGAAACTTTGAAACACCATAATAAACCTAATGAATTCGTATGAGTCATTTGAACGTCGTACAACAACTCAGGACATCTTACGACTCTTTATGCCACATTAGCAACTGGAATAGAACGTTAGTATAATGTAGGACGCCTTACAACTCCTAAGAACACCTTACATCACAGTACGAAACCTTGAAACACCATAATAAACCTAATGAATTCGTACGAGTCCTTTGAACGTCGTCCGAAAAATTAGGACATCTTACGACTCTTTATGCCACATTATCAACTCGAAAAGAACGCTAGTATAATGTAGGACAGCTTACAACTCCTAAGAACAGCTTACATCACAGTACGAAACCTTGAAACACCATAATAAACCTAATGAATTCGTACGAGTCCTTTGAACATCGTCCGATAACTTAGGACATCTTACGACTTTTTATGCCACATTAGCAACTCGAAAAGAACGTTAGTATAATGTAGGACGCCTTACAACTCCTAAGAACACGTTACATCACAGTACGAAACCTTGAAACACCATAATAAACCTAATGAATTCCTACGAGTCCTTCGAACGTCGTCCGACAACTTCGGACATCTTACGACTCTTTATGCCACATTATCAACTCGAAAAGAACGTTAGTATAATGTAGGACGGCTTACAACTCCTAAGAACACCTTACATCACAGTACGAAACCTTGAAACACCATAATAAACCTAATGAATTCCTACGAGTCCTTTGAACGTCGTCCGACAACTTCGGACATCTTACGACTCTTTATGCCACATTATCAACTCGAAAAGAACGTTAGTATAATTTAGGACGGCTTACAACTCCTAAGAACACCTTACATCACAGTACGAAACCTTGAAACACCATAATAAACCTAATGAATTCGTACGAGTCCTTTGAACATCGTCCGACAACTTAGGACATCTTACGACTCATTATGCCACATTAGCAACTCGAAAAGAACGTTAGTATAATGTAGGACGGCTTACAACTCCTAAGAACACCTTACATCACACTACGAAACCTTGAAACACCATAATAAACCTAATGAATTCATACGAGTCCTTTGAACATCGTCTGACAACTTAGCACATCTTACGACTCTTTATGCCACATTAGCAACTCGAAAAGAACGTTAGTGTAATGTAGGACGCCTTACACTCCTAAGAACACCTTACATAATCGTACGAAACTTTGAAACACCATAATAAACCTAATGAATTCGTATGAGTCATTTGAACGTCGTACGACAACTCAGGACATCTTACGACTCTTTATGCCACATTAGCAACTGGAATAGAGCGTTAGTATAATGTAGGACGCCTTACAACTCCTAAGAACACCTTACATCACAGTACGAAACCTTGAAACACCATAATAAACCTAATGAATTCGTATGAGTCCTTTGAACGTCGTCCGAAAAATTAGGACATCTTACGACTCTTTATGCCACATTATCAACTCGAAAAGAACGCTAGTATAATGTGGGACGGCTTACAACTCCTAAGAACACCTTACATCACAGTACGAAACCTTGAAACACCGTAATAAACCTAATGAATTCGTACGAGTCCTTTGAACATCGTCCGATAACTTAGGACATCTTACGACTTTTTATGCCACATTAGCAACTCGAAAAGAACGTTAATATAATGTAGGACGCCTTACATTCCTAAGAACACCTTACATAACCGTATGAAACCTTGAAACACCATCATAAACCTAATTAATTCGTACGAGTCCTTTGAACATCGTCCGACAACTTAAGACATCTTACGACTCTTTATGCCACATTATCAACTCGAAAAGAACGTTGGTATAATGTAGGACGCGTTACACTCCTAAGAACACCTTACATAACCGTACGAAACCTTGAAACACCATAATAAACCTAATGAATTCGTATGAGTCCTTTGAACATCGTACGACAACTCAGGACATCTTACGACTCTTTATGCCACATTAGCAATTGGAAAAGAACGTTAGTATAATGTAGGACGCCTTACAACTCCTAAGAACACGTTACATCACAGTACGAAACCTTGAAACACCATAATAAACTTAATGAATTCCTACGAGGCCTTCGAAAGTCGTCCGACAACTTCGGACATCTTACGACTCTTTATGCCACATTATCAACTCGAAAAGAACGTTAGTATAATGTAGGACGGCTTACAACTCCTAAGAACACCTTACATCACAGTACGAAACCTTGAAACACCATAATAAACCTAATGAATTCCTACGAGTCCTTTGAACGTCGTCCGACAACTTCGGACATCTTACGACTCTTTATGCCACATTATCAACTCGAAAAGAACGTTAGTATAATGTAGGACGGCTTACAACTCCTAAGAACACCTTACATCACAGTACGAAACCTTGAAACACCATAATAAACCTAATGAATTCGTACGAGTCCTTTGAACATCGTCCGACAACTTAGGACATCTTACGACTCATTATGCCACATTAGCAACTCGAAAAGAACGTTAGTATAATGTAGGACGGCTTACAACTCCTAAGAACACCTTACATCACACTACGAAACCTTGAAACACCATAATAAACCTAATGAATTCATACGAGTCCTTTGAACATCGTCTGACAACTTAGCACATCTTACGACTCTTTATGCCACATTAGCAACTCGAAAAGAACGTTAGTATAATGTAGGACGCCTTACACTCCTAAGAACACCTTACATAATCGTACGAAACTTTGAAACACCATAATAAACCTAATGAATTCGTATGAGTCATTTGAACGTCGTACGACAACTCAGGACATCTTACGACTCTTTATGCCACATTAGCAACTGGAATAGAGCGTTAGTATAATGTAGGACGCCTTACAACTCCTAAGAACACCTTACATCACAGTACGAAACCTTGAAACACCATAATAAACCTAATGAATTCGTATGAGTCCTTTGAACGTCGTCCGAAAAATTAGGACATCTTACGACTCTTTATGCCACATTATCAACTCGAAAAGAACGCTAGTATAATGTGGGACGGCTTACAACTCCTAAGAACACCTTACATCACAGTACGAAACCTTGAAACACCATAATAAACCTAACGAATTCGTACGAGTCCTTTGAACATCGTCCGATAACTTAGGACATCTTACGACTTTTTATGCCACATTAGCAACTCGAAAAGAACGTTAGTATAATGTAGGACGCCTTACATTCCTAAGAACACCTTACATAACCGTATGAAACCTTGAAACACCATCATAAACCTAATTAATTCGTACGAGTCCTTTGAACATCGTCCGACAACTTAAGACATCTTACGACTCTTTATGCCACATTATCAACTCGAAAAGAACGTTGGTATAATGTAGGACGCGTTACACTCCTAAGAACACCTTACATAACCGTACGAAACCTTGAAACACCATAATAAACCTAATGAATTCGTATGAGTCCTTTGAACATCGTACGACAACTCAGGACATCTTACGACTCTTTATGCCACATTAGCAATTGGAAAAGAACGTTAGTATAATGTAGGACGCCTTACAACTCCTAAGAACACGTTACATCACAGTACGAAACCTTGAAACACCATAATAAACCTAATGAATTCCTACGAGTCCTTTGAACGTCGTCCGACAACTTCGGACATCTTACGACTCTTTATGCCACATTATCAACTCGAAAAGAACGTTAGTATAATGTAGGACGGCTTACAACTCCTAAGAACCCCTTACATCACAGTACGAAACCTTGAAACACCATAATAAACCTAATAAATTCGTACGAGTCCTTTGAACATCGTCCGACAACTTAGGACATCTTAGGACTCATTATGCCACATTAGCAACTCGAAAAGAACGTTAGTATAATGTAGGACGGCTTACAACTCCTAAGAAAACCTTACATCACACTACGAAACCTTGAAACACCATAATAAACCTAATGAATTCATACGAGTCCTTTGAACATCGTCTGACAACTTAGCACATCTTACGACTCTTTATGCCACATTAGCAACTCGAAAAGAACGTTAGTGTAATGTAGGACGCCTTACACTCCTAAGAACACCTTACATAACCGTACGAAACTTTGAAACACCATAATAAACCTAATGAATTCGTATGAGTCATTTGAACGTCGTACGACAACTCAGGACATCTTACGACTCTTTATGCCACATTAGCAACTGGAATAGAACGTTAGTATAATGTAGGACGCCTTACAACTCCTAAGAACACCTTACATCACAGTACGAAACCTTGAAACACCATAATAAACCTAATGAATTCGTACGAGTCCTTTGAACGTCGTCCGAAAAATTAGGACATCTTACGACTCTTTATGCCACATTATCAACTCGAAAAGAACGCTAGTATAATGTAGGACAGCTTACAACTCCTAAGAACAGCTTACATCACAGTACGAAACCTTGAAACACCATAATAAACCTAATGAATTCGTACGAGTCCTTTGAACATCGTCCGATAACTTAGGACATCTTACGACTTTTTATGCCACATTAGCAACTCGAAAAGAACGTTAGTATAATGTAGGACGCCTTACAACTCCTAAGAACACGTTACATCACAGTACGAAACCTTGAAACACCATAATAAACCTAATGAATTCCTACGAGTCCTTCGAACGTCGTCCGACAACTTCGGACATCTTACGACTCTTTATGCCACATTATCAACTCGAAAAGAACGTTAGTATAATGTAGGACGGCTTACAACTCCTAAGAACACCTTACATCACAGTACGAAACCTTGAAACACCATAATAAACCTAATGAATTCCTACGAGTCCTTTGAACGTCGTCCGACAACTTCGGACATCTTACGACTCTTTATGCCACATTATCAACTCGAAAAGAACGTTAGTATAATGTAGGACGGCTTACAACTCCTAAGAACACCTTACATCACAGTACGAAACCTTGAAACACCATAATAAACCTAATGAATTCGTACGAGTCCTTTGAACATCGTCCGACAACTTAGGACATCTTACGACTCATTATGCCACATTAGCAACTCGAAAAGAACGTTAGTATAATGTAGGACGGCTTACAACTCCTAAGAACACCTTACATCACACTACGAAACCTTGAAACACCATAATAAACCTAATGAATTCATACGAGTCCTTTGAACATCGTCTGACAACTTAGCACATCTTACGACTCTTTATGCCACATTAGCAACTCGAAAAGAACGTTAGTGTAATGTAGGACGCCTTACACTCCTAAGAACACCTTACATAATCGTACGAAACTTTGAAACACCATAATAAACCTAATGAATTCGTATGAGTCATTTGAACGTCGTACGACAACTCAGGACATCTTACGACTCTTTATGCCACATTAGCAACTGGAATAGAGCGTTAGTATAATGTAGGACGCCTTACAACTCCTAAGAACACCTTACATCACAGTACGAAACCTTGAAACACCATAATAAACCTAATGAATTCGTATGAGTCCTTTGAACGTCGTCCGAAAAATTAGGACATCTTACGACTCTTTATGCCACATTATCAACTCGAAAAGAACGCTAGTATAATGTGGGACGGCTTACAACTCCTAAGAACACCTTACATCACAGTACGAAACCTTGAAACACCGTAATAAACCTAATGAATTCGTACGAGTCCTTTGAACATCGTCCGATAACTTAGGACATCTTACGACTTTTTATGCCACATTAGCAACTCGAAAAGAACGTTAATATAATGTAGGACGCCTTACATTCCTAAGAACACCTTACATAATCGTATGAAACCTTGAAACACCATCATAAACCTAATTAATTCGTACGAGTCCTTTGAACATCGTCCGACAACTTAAGACATCTTACGACTCTTTATGCCACATTATCAACTCGAAAAGAACGTTGGTATAATGTAGGACGCGTTACACTCCTAAGAACACCTTACATAACCGTACGAAACCTTGAAACACCATAATAAACCTAATGAATTCGTATGAGTCCTTTGAACATCGTACGACAACTCAGGACATCTTACGACTCTTTATGCCACATTAGCAATTGGAAAAGAACGTTAGTATAATGTAGGACGCCTTACAACTCCTAAGAACACGTTACATCACAGTACGAAACCTTGAAACACCATAATAAACCTAATGAATTCCTACGAGTCCTTTGAACGTCGTCCGACAACTTCGGACATCTTACGACTCTTTATGCCACATTATCAACTCGAAAAGAACGTTAGTTTAATGTAGGACGGCTTACAACTCCTAAGAACACCTTACATCACAGTACGAAACCTTGAAACACCATAATAAACCTAATAAATTCGTACGAGTCCTTTGAACATCGTCCGACAACTTAGGACATCTTAGGACTCATTATGCCACATTAGCAACTCGAAAAGAACGTTAGTATAATGTAGGACGACTTACAACTCCTAAGAAAACCTTACATCACACTACGAAACCTTGAAACACCATAATAAACCTAATGAATTCATACGAGTCCTTTGAACATCGTCTGACAACTTAGCACATCTTACGACTCTTTATGCCACATTAGCAACTCGAAAAGAACGTTAGTGTAATGTAGGACGCCTTACACTCCTAAGAACACCTTACATAACCGTACGAAACTTTGAAACACCATAATAAACCTAATGAATTCGTATGAGTCATTTGAACGTCGTACGACAACTCAGGACATCTTACGACTCTTTATGCCACATTAGCAACTGGAATAGAACGTTAGTATAATGTAGGACGCCTTACAACTCCTAAGAACACCTTACATCACAGTACGAAACCTTGAAACACCATAATAAACCTAATGAATTCGTACGAGTCCTTTGAACGTCGTCCGAAAAATTAGGACATCTTACGACTCTTTATGCCACATTATCAACTCGAAAAGAACGCTAGTATAATGTAGGACAGCTTACAACTCCTAAGAACAGCTTACATCACAGTACGAAACCTTGAAACACCATAATAAACCTAGTGAATTCGTACGAGTCCTTTGAACATCGTCCGATAACTTAGGACATCTTACGACTTTTTATGCCACATTAGCAACTCGAAAAGAACGTTAGTATAATGTAGGACGCCTTACAACTTCTAAGAACACGTTACATCACAGTACGAAACCTTGAAACACCATAATAAACCTAATGAATTCCTACGAGTCCTTCGAACGTCGTCCGACAACTTCGGACATCTTACGACTCTTTATGCCACATTATCAACTCGAAAAGAACGTTAGTATAATGTAGGACGGCTTACAACTCCTAAGAACACCTTACATCACAGTATGAAACCTTGAAACACCATAATAAACCTAATGAATTCCTACGAGTCCTTTGAACGTCGTCTGACAACTTCGGACATCTTACGACTCTTTATGCCACATTATCAACTCGAAAAGAACGTTAGTATAATGTAGGACGGCTTACAACTCCTAAGAACACCTTACATCACCGTACGAAACCTTGAAACACCATAATAAACCTAATGAATTCGTACGAGTCCTTTGAACATCGTCCGACAACTTAGGACATCTTACGACTCATTATGCCACATTAGCAACTCGAAAAGAACGTTAGTATAATGTAGGACGGCTTACAACTCCTAAGAACACCTTACATCACACTACGAAACCTTGAAACAACATAATAAACCTAATGAATTCATACGAGTCCTTTGAACATCGTCTGACAACTTAGCACATCTTACGACTCTTTATGCCACATTAGCAACTCGAAAAGAACGTTAGTGTAATGTAGGACGCCTTACACTCCTAAGAACACCTTACATAACCGTACGAAACTTTGAAACACCATAATAAACCTAATGAATTCGTATGAGTCATTTGAACGTCGTAAGACAACTCAGGACATCTTACGACTCTTTATGCCACATTAGCAACTGGAATAGAACGTTAGTATAATGTAGGACGCCTTACAACTCCTAAGAACACCTTACATCACAGTACGAAACCTTGAAACACCATAATAAACCTAATGAATTCGTATGAGTCCTTTGAACGTCGTCCGAAAAATTAGGACATCTTACGACTCTTTACGCCACATTATCAACTCGAAAAGAACGCTAGTATAATGTGGGACGGCTTACAACTCCTAAGAACACCTTACATCACAGTACGAAACCTTGAAACACCGTAATAAACCTAATGAATTCGTACGAGTCCTTTGAACATCGTCCGATAACTTAGGACATCTTACGACATTTTATGCCACATTAGCAACTCGAAAAGAACGTTAATATAATGTAGGACGCCTTACATTCCTAAGAACACCTTACATAACCGTATGAAACCTTGAAACACCATCATAAACCTAATTAATTCGTACGAGTCCTTTGAACATCGTCCGACAACTTAAGACATCTTACGACTCTTTATGCCACATTATCAACTCGAAAAGAACGTTGGTATAATGTAGGACGCGTTACACTCCTAAGAACACCTTACATAACCGTACGAAACCTTGAAACACCATAATAAACCTAATGAATTCGTATGAGTCCTTTGAACATCGTACGACAACTCAGGACATCTTACGACTCTTTATGCCACATTAGCAATTGGAAAAGAACGTTAGTATAATGTAGGACGCCTTACAACTCCTAAGAACACGTTACATCACAGTACGAAACCTTGAAACACCATAATAAACCTAATGAATTCCTACGAGTCATTTGAACGTCGTAAGACAACTCAGGACATCTTACGACTCTTTATGCCACATTATCAACTCGAAAAGAACGTTAGTATAATGTAGGACGGCTTACAACTCCTAAGAACACCTTACATCACAGTACGAAACCTTGAAACACCATAATAAACCTAATGAATTCGTACGAGTCCTTTGAACATCGTCCGACAACTTAGGACATCTTAGGACTCATTATGCCACATTAGCAACTCGAAAAGAACGTTAGTATAATGTAGGACGGCTTACAACTCCTAAGAACACCTTACATCACACTACGAAACCTTGAAACACCATAATAAACCTAATGAATTCATACGAGTCCTTTGAACATCGTCTGACAACTTAGCACATCTTACGACTCTTTATGCCACATTAGCAACTCGAAAAGAACGTTAGTGTAATGTAGGACGCCTTACACTCCTAAGAACACCTTACATAACCGTACGAAACTTTGAAACACCATAATAAACCTAATGAATTCGTATGAGTCATTTGAACGTCGTACGACAACTCAGGACATCTTACGACTCTTTATGCCACATTAGCAACTGGAATAGAACGTTAGTATAATGTAGGACGCCTTACAACTCCTAAGAACACCTTACATCACAGTACGAAACCTTGAAACACCATAATAAACCTAATGAATTCGTACGAGTCCTTTGAACGTCGTCCGAAAAATTAGGACATCTTACGACTCTTTATGCCACATTATCAACTCGAAAAGAACGCTAGTATAATGTAGGACAGCTTACAACTCCTAAGAACAGCTTACATCACAGTACGAAACCTTGAAACACCATAATAAACCTAATGAATTCCTACGAGTCCTTTGAACGTCGTCTGACAACTTCGGACATCTTACGACTCTTTATGCCACATTATCAACTCGAAAAGAACGTTAGTATAATGTAGGACGGCTTACAACTCCTAAGAACACCTTACATCACACTACGAAACCTTGAAACACCATAATAAACCTAATGAATTCATACGAGTCCTTTGAACATCGTCTGACAACTTAGCACATCTTACGACTCTTTATGCCACATTAGCAACTCGAAAAGAACGTTAGTGTAATGTAGGACGCCTTACACTCCTAAGAACACCTTACATAACCGTACGAAACTTTGAAACACCATAATAAACCTAATGAATTCGTATGAGTCATTTGAACGTCGTACGACAACTCAGGACATCTTACGACTCTTTATGCCACATTAGCAACTTGAATAGAACGTTAGTATAATGTAGGACGCCTTACAACTCCTAAGAACACCTTACATCACAGTACGAAACCTTGAAACACCATAATAAACCTAATGAATTCGTATGAGTCCTTTGAACGTCGTCCGAAAAATTAGGACATCTTACGACTTTTTACGCCACATTATCAACTCGAAAAGAACGCTAGTATAATGTGGGATGGCTTACAACTCCTAAGAACACCTTACATCACAGTACGAAACCTTGAAACACCATAATAAACCTAATGAATTCGTACGAGTCCTTTGAACATCGTCCGACAACTTAGGATATCTTAGGACTCATTATGCCACATTAGCAACTCGAAAAGAACGTTAGTATAATGTAGGACGGCTTACAACTCCTAAGAACACCTTACATCACACTACGAAACCTTGAAACACCATAATAAACCTAATGAATTCATACGAGTCCTTTGAACATCGTCTGACAACTTAGCACATCTTACGACTCTTTATGCCACATTAGCAACTCGAAAAGAACGTTAGTGTAATGTAGGACCCCTTACACTCCTAAGAACACCTTACATAACCGTACGAAACTTTGAAACACCATAATAAACCTAATGAATTCGTATGAGTCATTTGAACGTCGTACGACAACTCAGGACATCTTACGACTCTTTATGCCACATTAGCAACTGGAATAGAACGTTAGTATAATGTAGGACGCCTTACAACTCCTAAGAACACCTTACATCACAGTACGAAACCTTGAAACACCATAATAAACCTAATGAATTCGTACGAGTCCTTTGAACGTCGTCCGAAAAATTAGGACATCTTACGACTCTTTATGCCACATTATCAACTCGAAAAGAACGCTAGTATAATGTAGGACAGCTTACAACTCCTAAGAACAGCTTACATCACAGTACGAAACCTTGAAACACCATAATAAACCTAATGAATTCCTACGAGTCGTTTGAACGTCGTCTGACAACTTCGGACATCTTACGACTCTTTATGCCACATTATCAACTCGAAAAGAACGTTAGTATAATGTAGGACGGCTTACAACTCCTAAGAACACCTTACATCACAGTACGAAACCTTGAAACACCATAATAAACCTAATGAATTCGTACGAGTCCTTTGAACATCGTCCGACAACTTAGGACATCTTACGACTCATTATGCCACATTAGCAACTCGAAAAGAACGTTAGTATAATGTAGGACGGCTTACAACTCCTAAGAACACCTTACATCACACTACGAAACCTTGAAACACCATAATAAACCTAATGAATTCATACGAGTCCTTTGAACATCGTCTGACAACTTAGCACATCTTACGACTCTTTATGCCACATTAGCAACTCGAAAAGAACGTTAGTGTAATGTAGGACGCCTTACACTCCTAAGAACACCTTACATAACCGTACGAAACTTTGAAACACCATAATAAACCTAATGAATTCGTATGAGTCATTTGAACGTCGTACGACAACTCAGGACATCTTACGACTCTTTATGCCACATTAGCAACTGGAATAGAACGTTAGTATAATGTAGGACGCCTTACAACTCCTAAGAACACCTTACATCACAGTACGAAACCTTGAAACACCATAATAAACCTAATGAATTCGTATGAGTCCTTTGAACGTCGTCCGAAAAATTAGGACATCTTACGACTCTTTACGCCACATTATCAACTCGAAAAGAACGCTAGTATAATGTGGGACGGCTTACAACTCCTAAGAACACCTTACATCACAGTACGAAACCTTGAAACACCATAATAAACCTAATGAATTCGTACGAGTCCTTTGAACATCGTCCGATAACTTAGGACATCTTACGACTTTTTATGCCACATTAGCAACTCGAAAAGAACGTTAGTATAATGTAGGACGCCTTACATTCCTAAGAACACCTTACATAACCGTATGAAACCTTGAAACACCATCATAAACCTAATTAATTCGTACGAGTCCTTTGAACATCGTCCGACAACTTAAGACATCTTACGACTCTTTATGCCACATTATCAACTCGAAAAGAACGTTGGTATAATGTAGGACGCGTTACACTCCTAAGAACACCTTACATAACCGTACGAAACCTTGAAACACCATAATAAACCTAATGAATTCGTATGAGTCCTTTGAACATCGTACGACAACTCAGGACATCTTACGACTCTTTATGCCACATTAGCAATTGGAAAAGAACGTTAGTATAATGTAGGACGCCTTACAACTCCTAAGAACACGTTACATCACAGTACGAAACCTTGAAACACCATAATAAACCTAATGAATTCCTACGAGTCCTTTGAACGTCGTCCGACAACTTCGGACATCTTACGACTCTTTATGCCACATTATCAACTCGAAAAGAACGTTAGTATAATGTAGGACGGCTTACAACTCCTAAGAACACCTTACATCACAGTACGAAACCTTGAAACACCATAATAAACATAATGAATTCGTACGAGTCCTTTGAACATCGTCCGACAACTTAGGACAGCTTAGGACTCATTATGCCACATTAGCAACTCGAAAAGAACGTTAGTATAATGTAGGACGGCTTACAACTCCTAAGAACACCTTACATCACACTACGAAACCTTGAAACACCATAATAAACCTAATGAATTCATACGAGTCCTTTGAACATCGTCTAACAACTTAGCACATCTTACGACTCTTTATGCCACATTAGCAACTCGAAAAGAACGTTAGTGTAATGTAGGACGCCTTACACTCCTAAGAACACCTTACATAACCGTACGAAACTTTGAAACACCATAATAAACCTAATGAATTCGTATGAGTCATTTGAACGTCGTACGACAACTCAGGACATCTTACGACTCTTTATGCCACATTAGCAACTGGAATAGAACGTTAGTATAATGTAGGACGCCTTACAACTTCTAAGAACACCTTACATCACAGTACGAAACCTTGAAACACCATAATAAACCTAATGAATTCGTACGAGTCCTTTGAACGTCGTCCGAAAAATTAGGACATCTTACGACTCTTTATGCCACATTATCAACTCGAAAAGAACGCTAGTATAATGTAGGACAGCTTACAACTCCTAAGAACAGCTTACATCACAGTACGAAACCTTGAAACACCATAATAAACCTAATGAATTCGTACGAGTCCTTTGAACATCGTCCGATAACTTAGGACATCTTACGACTTTTTATGCCACATTAGCAACTCGAAAAGAACGTTAGTATAATGTAGGACGCCTTACAACTCCTAAGAACACGTTACATCACAGTACGAAACCTTGAAACACCATAATAAACCTAATGAATTCCTACGAGTCCTTCGAACGTCGTCCGACAACTTCGGACATCTTACGACTCTTTATGCCACATTATCAACTCGAAAAGAACGTTAGTATAATGTAGGACGGCTTACAACTCCTAAGAACACCTTACATCACAGTATGAAACCTTGAAACACCATAATAAACCTAATGAATTCCTACGAGTCCTTTGAACGTCGTCTGACAACTTCGGACATCTTACGACTCTTTATGCCACATTATCAACTCGAAAAGAACGTTAGTATAATGTAGGACGGCTTACAACTCCTAAGAACACCATACATCACAGTACGAAACCTTGAAACACCATAATAAACCTAATGAATTCGTACGAGTCCTTTGAACATCGTCCGACAACTTAGGACATCTTACGACTCATTATGCCACATTAGCAACTCGAAAAGAACGTTAGTATAATGTAGGACGGCTTACAACTCCTAAGAACACCTTACATCACACTACGAAACCTTGAAACACCATAATAAACCTAATGAATTCATACGAGTCCTTTGAACATCGTCTGACAACTTAGCACATCTTACGACTCTTTATGCCACATTAGCAACTCGAAAAGAACGTTAGTGTAATGTAGGACGCCTTACACTCCTAAGAACACCTTACATAACCGTACGAAACTTTGAAACACCATAATAAACCTAATGAATTCGTATGAGTCATTTGAACGTCGTACGACAACTCAGGACATCTTACGACTCTTTATGCCACATTAGCAACTGGAATAGAACGTTAGTATAATGTAGGACGCCTTACAACTCCTAAGAACACCTTACATCACAGTACGAAACCTTGAAACACCATAATAAACCTAATGAATTCGTACGAGTCCTTTGAACGTCGTCCGAAAAATTAGGACATCTTACGACTCTTTATGCCACATTATCAACTCGAAAAGAACGCTAGTATAATGTAGGATAGCTTACAACTCCTAAGAACACCTTACATCACAGTACGAAACCTTGAAACACCATAATAAACCTAATGAATTCGTACGAGTCCTTTGAACATCGTCCGATAACTTAGGACATCTTACGACTTTTTATGCCACATTAGCAACTCGAAAAGAACGTTAGTATAATGTAGGACGCCTTACACTCCTAAGAACACCTTACATAACCGTATGAAACCTTGAAACACCATCATAAACCTAATTAATTCGTACGAGTCCTTTGAACATCGTCCGACAACTTAAGACATCTTACGACTCTTTATGTCACATTAGCAACTCGAAAAGAACGTTGGTATAATGTAGGACGCGTTACACTCCTAAGAACACCTTACATAACCGTACGAAACCTTGAAACACCATAATAAACCTAATGAATTCGTATGAGTCCTTTGAACATCGTACGACAACTCAGGACATCTTATGACTCTTTATGCCACATTAGCAATTGGAAAAGAACGTTAGTATAATGTAGGATGCCTTACAACTCCTAAGAACACGTTACATCACAGTACGAAACCTTGAAACACCATAATAAACCTAATGAATTCCTACGAGTCCTTCGAACGTCGTCCGACAACTTCGGACATCTTACGACTCTTTATGCCACATTATCAACTCGAAAAGAACATTAGTATAATGTAGGACGGCTTACAACTCCTAAGAACACCTTACATCACAGTACGAAACCTTGAAACACCATAATAAACCTAATGAATTCGTACGAGTCCTTTGAACATCGTCCGACAACTTAGGACATCTTACGACTCATTATGCCACATTAGCAACTCGAAAAGAACGTTAGTATAATGTAGGACGGCTTACAACTCCTAAGAACACCTTACATCACACTACGAAACCTTGAAACAACATAATAAACCTAATGAATTCATACGAGTCCTTTGAACATCGTCTGACAACTTAGCACATCTTACGACTCTTTATGCCACATTAGCAACTCGAAAAGAACGTTAGTGTAATGTAGGACGCCTTACACTCCTAAGAACACCTTACATAACCGTACGAAACTTTGAAACACCATAGTAAACCTAATGAATTCGTATGAGTCATTTGAACGTCGTACGACAACTCAGGACATCTTACGACTCTTTATGCCACATTAGCAACTGGAATAGAACGTTAGTATAATGTAGGACGCCTTACAACTCCTAAGAACACCTTACATCACAGTACGAAACCTTGAAACACCATAATAAACCTAATGAATTCGTATGAGTCCTTTGAACGTCGTCCGAAAAATTAGGACATCTTACGACTCTTTATGCCACATTATCAACTCGAAAAGAACGCTAGTATAATGTGGGACGGCTTACAACTCCTAAGAACACCTTACATCACAGTACGAAACCTTGAAACACCATAATAAACCTAATGAATTCGTACGAGTCCTTTGAACATCGTCCGATAACTTAGGACATCTTACGACTTTTTATGCCACATTAGCAACTCGAAAAGAACGTTAGTATAATGTAGGACGCCTTACATTCCTAAGAACACCTTACATAACCGTATGAAACCTTGAAACACCATCATAAACCTAATTAATTCGTACGAGTCCTTTGAACATCGTCCGACAACTTAAGACATCTTACGACTCTTTATGCCACATTATCAACTCGAAAAGAACGTTGGTATAATGTAGGACGCGTTACACTCCTAAGAACACCTTACATAACCGTACGAAACCTTGAAACACCATAATAAACCTAATGAATTCGTATGAGTCCTTTGAACATCGTACGACAACTCAGGACATCTTACGACTCTTTATGCCACATTAGCAATTGGAAAAGAACGTTAGTATAATGTAGGACGCCTTACAACTCCTAAGAACACGTTAAATCACAGTACGAAACCTTGAAACACCATAATAAACCTAATGAATTCCCACGAGTCCTTTGAACGTCGTCCGACAACTTCGGACATCTTACGACTCTTTATGCCACATTATCAACTCGAAAAGAACGTTAGTATAATGTAGGACGGCTTACAACTCCTAAGAACACCTTACATCACAGTACGAAACCTTGAAACACCATAATAAACATAATGAATTCGTACGAGTCCTTTGAACATCGTCCGACAACTTAGGACATCTTAGGACTCATTATGCCACATTAGCAACTCGAAAAGAACGTTAGTATAATGTAGGACGGCTTACAACTCCTAAGAACACCTTACATCACACTACGAAACCTTGAAACACCATAATAAACCTAATGAATTCATACGAGTCCTTTGAACATCGTCTGACAACTTAGCACATCTTACGACTCTTTATGCCACATTAGCAACTCGAAAAGAACGTTAGTGTAATGTAGGACGCCTTACACTCCTAAGAACACCTTACATAACCGTACGAAACTTTGAAACACCATAATAAACCTAATGAATTCGTATGAGTCATTTGAACGTCGTACGACAACTCAGGACATCTTACGACTCTTTATGCCACATTAGCAACTGGAATAGAACGTTAGTATAATGTAGGACGCCTTACAACTCCTAAGAACACCTTACATCACAGTACGAAACCTTGAAACACCATAATAAACCTAATGAATTCGTACGAGTCCTTTGAACGTCGTCCGAAAAATTAGGACATCTTACGACTCTTTATGCCACATTATCAACTCGAAAAGAACGCTAGTATAATGTAGGACAGCTTACAACTCCTAAGAACACCTTACATCACAGTACGAAACCTTGAAACACCATAATAAACCTAATGAATTCGTACGAGTCCTTTGAACATCGTCCGATAACTTAGGACATCTTACGACTTTTTATGCCACATTAGCAACTCGAAAAGAACGTTAGTATAATGTAGGACGCCTTACACTCCTAAGAACACCTTACATAACCGTATGAAACCTTGAAACACCATCATAAACCTAATTAATTCGTACGAGTCCTTTGAACATCGTCCGACAACTTAAGACATCTTACGACTCTTTATGTCACATTAGCAACTCGAAAAGAACGTTGGTATAATGTAGGACGCGTTACACTCCTAAGAACACCTTACATAACCGTACGAAACCTTGAAACACCATAATAAACCTAATGAATTCGTATGAGTCCTTTGAACATCGTACGACAACTCAGGACATCTTATGACTCTTTATGCCAAATTAGCAATTGGAAAAGAACGTTAGTATAATGTAGGACGCCTTACAACTCCTAAGAACACGTTACATCACAGTACGAAACCTTGAAACACCATAATAAACCTAATGAATTCCTACGAGTCCTTCGAACGTCGTCCGACAACTTCGGACATCTTACGACTCTTTATGCCACATTATCAACTCGAAAAGAACATTAGTATAATGTAGGACGGCTTACAACTCCTAAGAACACCTTACATCACAGTACGAAACCTTGAAACACCATAATAAACCTAATGAATTCGTACGAGTCCTTTGAACATCGTCCGACAACTTAGGACATCTTACGACTCATTATGCCACATTAGCAACTCGAAAAGAACGTTAGTATAATGTAGGACGGCTTACAACTCCTAAGAACACCTTACATCACACTACGAAACCTTGAAACAACATAATAAACCTAATGAATTCATACGAGTCCTTTGAACATCGTCTGACAACTTAGCACATCTTACGACTCTTTATGCCACATTAGCAACTCGAAAAGAACGTTAGTGTAATGTAGGACGCCTTACACTCCTAAGAACACCTTACATAACCGTACGAAACCTTGAAACACCATAATAAACCTAATGAATTCGTATGAGTCCTTTGAACATCGTACGACAACTCAGGACATCTTACGACTCTTTATGCCACATTAGCAACTGGAATAGCACGTTAGTATAATGTAGGACGCCTTACAACTCCTAAGAACACCTTACATCACAGTACGAAACCTTGAAACACCATAATAAACCTAATGAATTCGTACGAGTCCTTTGAACGTCGTCCGAAAAATTAGGACATCTTACGACTCTTTATGCCACATTATCAACTCGAAAAGAACGCTAGTATAATGTAGGACAGCTTACAACTCCTAAGAACACCTTACATCACAGTACGAAACCTTGAAACACCATAATAAACCTAATGAATTCGTACGAATCCTTTGAACATCGTCCGATAACTTAGGACATCTTACGACTCATTATGCCACATTAGCAACTCGAAAAGAACGTTAGTATAATGTAGGACGGCTTACAACTCCTAAGAACACCTTACATCACACTACGAAACCTTGAAACACCATAATAAACCAAATGAATTCATACGAGTCCTTTGAACATCGTCTGACAACTTAGCACATCTTACGACTCTTTATGCCACATTAGCAACTCGAAAAGAACGTTAGTGTAATGTAGGACGCCTTACACTCCTAAGAACACCTTACATAACCGTACGAAACTTTGAAACACCATAGTAAACCTAATGAATTCGTATGAGTCATTTGAACGTCGTACGACAACTCAGGACATCTTACGACTCTTTATGCCACATTAGCAACTGGAATAGAACGTTAGTATAATGTAGGACGCCTTACAACTCCTAAGAACACCTTACATCACAGTACGAAACCTTGAAACACCATAATAAACCTAATGAATTCGTATGAGTCCTTTGAACATCGTCCGAAAAATTAGGACATCTTACGACTCTTTATGCCACATTATCAACTCGAAAAGAACGCTAGTATAATGTGGGACGGCTTACAACTCCTAAGAACACCTTACATCACAGTACGAAACCTTGAAACACCATAATAAACCTAATGAATTCGTACGAGTCCTTTGAACGTCGTCCGAAAAATTAGGACATCTTACGACTCTTTATGCCACATTATCAACTCGAAAAGAACGCTAGTATAATGTAGGACAGCTTACAACTCCTAAGAACACCTTACATCACAGTACGAAACCTTGAAACACCATAATAAACCTAATGAATTCGTACGAATCCTTTGAACATCGTCCGATAACTTAGGACATCTTACGACTCATTATGCCACATTAGCAACTCGAAAAGAACGTTAGTATAATGTAGGATGCCTTACATTCCTAAGAACACCTTACATAACCGTATGAAACCTTGAAACACCATCATAAACCTAATTAATTCGTACTAGTCCTTTGAACATCGTCCGACAACTTAAGACATCTTACGACTCTTTATGCCACATTATCAACTCGAAAAGAACGTTGGTATAATGTAGGACGCGTTACACTCCTAAGAACACCTTACATAACCGTACGAAACCTTGAAACACCATAATAAACCTAATGAATTCGTATGAGTCCTTTGAACATCGTACGACAACTCAGGACATCTTACGACTCTTTATGCCACATTAGCAATTGGAAAAGAACATTAGTATAATGTAGGACGCCTTACAACTCCTAAGAACACGTTACATCACAGTACGAAACCTTGAAACACCATAATAAACCTAATGAATTCCTACGAGTCCTTTGAACGTCGTCCGACAACTTCGGACATCTTACGACTCTTTATGCCACATTATCAACTCGAAAAGAACGTTAGTATAATGTAGGACGGCTTACAACTCCTAAGAACACCTTACATCACAGTACGAAACCTTGAAACACCATAATAAACATAATGAATTCGTACGAGTCCTTTGAACATCGTCCGACAACTTAGGACATCTTAGGACTCATTATGCCACATTAGCAACTCGAAAAGAACGTTAGTATAATGTAGGACGGCTTACAACTCCTAAGAACACCTTACATCACACTACGAAACCTTGAAACACCATAATAAACCTAATGAATTCATACGAGTCCTTTGAACATCGTCTGACAACTTAGCACATCTTACGACTCTTTATGCCACATTAGCAACTCGAAAAGAACGTTAGTGTAATGTAGGACGCCTTACACTCCTAAGAACACCTTACATAACCGTACGAAACTTTGAAACACCATAATAAACCTAATGAATTCGTATGAGTCATTTGAACGTCGTACGACAACTCAGGACATCTTACGACTCTTTATGCCACATTAGCAACTGGAATAGAACGTTAGTATAATGTAGGACGCCTTACAACTCCTAAGAACACCTTACATCACAGTACGAAACCTTGAAACACCATAATAAACCTAATGAATTCGTACGAGTCCTTTGAACGTCGTCCGAAAAATTAGGACATCTTACGACTCTTTATGCCACATTATCAACTCGAAAAGAACGCTAGTATAATGTAGGACAGCTTACAACTCCTAAGAACAGCTTACATCACAGTACGAAACCATGAAACACCATAATAAACCTAATGAATTCGTACGAGTCCTTTGAACATCGTCCGATAACTTAGGACATCTTACGACTTTTTATGCCACATTAGCAACTCGAAAAGAACGTTAGTATAATGTAGGACGCCTTACAACTCCTAAGAACACATTACATCACAGTACGAAACCTTGAAACACCATAATAAACCTAATGAATTCCTACGAGTCCTTTGAACGTCGTCCGACAACTTCGGACATCTTACGACTCTTTATGCCACATTATCAACTCGAAAAGAACGTTAGTATAATGTAGGACGGCTTACAACTCCTAAGAACACCTTACATCACAGTACGAAACCTTGAAACACCATAATAAACATAATGAATTCGTACGAGTCCTTTGAACATCGTCCGACAACTTAGGACATCTTAGGACTCATTATGCCACATTAGCAACTCGAAAAGAACGTTAGTATAATGTAGGACGGCTTACAACTCCTAAGAACACCTTACATCACACTACGAAACCTTGAAACACCATAATAAACCTAATGAATTCATACGAGTCCTTTGAACATCGTCTGACAACTTAGCACATCTTACGACTCTTTATGCCACATTAGCAACTCGAAAAGAACGTTAGTGTAATGTAGGACGCCTTACACTCCTAAGAACACCTTACATAACCGTACGAAACTTTGAAACACCATAATAAACCTAATGAATTCGTATGAGTCATTTGAACGTCGTACGACAACTCAGGACATCTTACGACTCTTTATGCCACATTAGCAACTGGAATAGAACGTTAGTATAATGTAGGACGCCTTACAACTCCTAAGAACACCTTACATCACAGTACGAAACCTTGAAACACCATAATAAACCTAATGAATTCGTATGAGTCCTTTGAACATCGTCCGAAAAATTAGGACATCTTACGACTCTTTATGCCACATTATCAACTCGAAAAGAACGCTAGTATAATGTGGGACGGCTTACAACTCCTAAGAACACCTTACATCACAGTACGAAACCTTGAAACACCATAATAAACCTAATGAATTCGTACGAGTCCTTTGAACGTCGTCCGAAAAATTAGGACATCTTACGACTCTTTATGCCACATTATCAACTCGAAAAGAACGCTAGTATAATGTAGGACAGCTTACAACTCCTAAGAACACCTTACATCACAGTACGAAACCTTGAAACACCATAATAAACCTAATGAATTCGTACGAATCCTTTGAACATCGTCCGATAACTTAGGACATCTTACGACTCATTATGCCACATTAGCAACTCGAAAAGAACGTTAGTATAATGTAGGATGCCTTACATTCCTAAGAACACCTTACATAACCGTATGAAACCTTGAAACACCATCATAAACCTAATTAATTCGTACTAGTCCTTTGAACATCGTCCGACAACTTAAGACATCTTACGACTCTTTATGCCACATTATCAACTCGAAAAGAACGTTGGTATAATGTAGGACGCGTTACACTCCTAAGAACACCTTACATAACCGTACGAAACCTTGAAACACCATAATAAACCTAATGAATTCGTATGAGTCCTTTGAACATCGTACGACAACTCAGGACATCTTACGACTCTTTATGCCACATTAGCAATTGGAAAAGAACATTAGTATAATGTAGGACGCCTTACAACTCCTAAGAACACGTTACATCACAGTACGAAACCTTGAAACACCATAATAAACGTAATGAATTCCTACGAGTCCTTTGAACGTCGTCCGACAACTTCGGACATCTTACGACTCTTTATGCCACATTATCAACTCGAAAAGAACGTTAGTATAATGTAGGACGGCTTACAACTCCTAAGAACACCTTACATCACAGTACGAAACCTTGAAACACCATAATAAACATAATGAATTCGTACGAGTCCTTTGAACATCGTCCGACAACTTAGGACATCTTAGGACTCATTATGCCACATTAGCAACTCGAAAAGAACGTTAGTATAATGTAGGACGGCTTACAACTCCTAAGAACACCTTACATCACACTACGAAACCTTGAAACACCATAATAAACCTAATGAATTCATACGAGTCCTTTGAACATCGTCTGACAACTTAGCACATCTTACGACTCTTTATGCCACATTAGCAACTCGAAAAGAACGTTAGTGTAATGTAGGACGCCTTACACTCCTAAGAACACCTTACATAACCGTACGAAACTTTGAAACACCATAATAAACCTAATGAATTCGTATGAGTTATTTGAACGTCGTACGACAACTCAGGACATCTTACGACTCTTTATGCCACATTAGCAACTGGAATAGAACGTTAGTATAATGTAGGACGCCTTACAACTCCTAAGAACACCTTACATCACAGTACGAAACCTTGAAACACCATAATAAACCTAATGAATTCGTACGAGTCCTTTGAACGTCGTCCGAAAAATTAGGACATCTTACGACTCTTTATGCCACATTATCAACTCGAAAAGAACGCTAGTATAATGTAGGACAGCTTACAACTCCTAAGAACAGCTTACATCACAGTACGAAACCATGAAACACCATAATAAACCTAATGAATTCGTACGAGTCCTTTGAACATCGTCCGATAACTTAGGACATCTTACGACTTTTTATGCCACATTAGCAACTCGAAAAGAACGTTAGTATAATGTAGGACGCCTTACAACTCCTAAGAACACGTTACATCACAGTACGAAACCTTGAAACACCATAATAAACCTAATGAATTCCTACGAGTCCTTTGAACGTCGTCCGACAACTTCGGACATCTTACGACTCTTTATGCCACATTATCAACTCGAAAAGAACGTTAGTATAATGTAGGACGGCTTACAACTCCTAAGAACACCTTACATCACAGTACGAAACCTTGAAACACCATAATAAACATAATGAATTCGTACGAGTCCTTTGAACATCTTCCGACAACTTAGGACATCTTAGGACTCATTATGCCACATTAGCAACTCGAAAAGAACGTTAGTATAATGTAGGACGGCTTACAACTCCTAAGAACACCTTACATCACACTACGAAACCTTGAAACACCATAATAAACCTAATGAATTCATACGAGTCCTTTGAACATCGTCTGACAACTTAGCACATCTTACGACTCTTTATGCCACATTAGCAACTCGAAAAGAACGTTAGTGTAATGTAGGACGCCTTACACTCCTAAGAACACCTTACATAACCGTACGAAACTTTGAAACACCATAATAAACCTAATGAATTCGTATGAGTCATTTGAACGTCGTACGACAACTCAGGACATCTTACGACTCTTTATGCCACATTAGCAACTGGAATAGAACGTTAGTATAATGTAGGACGCCTTACAACTCCTAAGAACACCTTACATCACAGTACGAAACCTTGAAACACCATAATAAACCTAATGAATTCGTACGAGTCCTTTGAACGTCGTCCGAAAAATTAGGACATCTTACGACTCTTTATGCCACATTATCAACTCGAAAAGAACGCTAGTATAATGTAGGACAGCTTACAACTCCTAAGAACAGCTTACATCACAGTACGAAACCATGAAACACCATAATAAACCTAATGAATTCGTACGAGTCCTTTGAACATCGTCCGATAACTTAGGACATCTTACGACTTTTTATGCCACATTAGCAACTCGAAAAGAACGTTAGTATAATGTAGGACGCCTTACAACTCCTAAGAACACGTTACATCACAGTACGAAACCTTGAAACACCATAATAAACCTAATGAATTCCTACGAGTCCTTCGAACGTCGTCCGACAACTTCGGACATCTTACGACTCTTTATGCCAAATTATCAACTCGAAAAGAACGTTAGTATAATGTAGGACGGCTTACAACTCCTAAGAACACCTTACATCACAGTATGAAACCTTGAAACACCATAATAAACCTAATGAATTCCTACGAGTCCTTTGAACGTCGTCTGACAACTTCGGACATCTTACGACTCTTTATGCCACATTATCAACTCGAAAAGAACGTTAGTATAATGTAGGACGGCTTACAACTCCTAAGAACACCTTACATCACAGTACGAAACCTTGAAACACCATAATAAACCTAATGAATTCGTACGAGTCCTTTGAACATCGTCCGACAACTTAGGACATCTTACGACTCATTATGCCACATTAGCAACTCGAAAAGAACGTTAGTATAATGTAGGACGGCTTACAACTCCTAAGAACACCTTACATCACACTACGAAACCTTGAAACACCATAATAAACCTAATGAATTCATACGAGTCCTTTGAACATCGTCTGACAACTTAGCACATCTTACGACTCTTTATGCCACATTAGCAACTCGAAAAGAACGTTAGTGTAATGTAGGACGCCTTACACTCCTAAGAACACCTTACATAACCGTACGAAACTTTGAAACACCATAATAAACCTAATGAATTCGTATGAGTCATTTGAACGTCGTACGACAACTCAGGACATCTTACGACTCTTTATGCCACATTAGCAACTGGAATAGAACGTTAGTATAATGTAGGACGCCTTACAACTCCTAAGAACACCTTACATCACAGTACGAAACCTTGAAACACCATAATAAACCTAATGAATTCGTACGAGTCCTTTGAACGTCGTCCGAAAAATTAGGACATCTTACGACTCTTTATGCCACATTATCAACTCGAAAAGAACGCTAGTATAATGTAGGACAGCTTACAACTCCTAAGAACACCTTACATCACAGTACGAAACCTTGAAACACCATAATAAACCTAATGAATTCGTACGAGTCCTTTGAACATCGTCCGATAACTTAGGACATCTTACGACTTTTTATGCCACATTAGCAACTCGAAAAGAACGTTAGTATAATGTAGGACGCCTTACACTCCTAAGAACACCTTACATAACCGTATGAAACCTTGAAACACCATCATAAACCTAATTAATTCGTACGAATCCTTTGAACATCGTCCGACAACTTAAGACATCTTACGACTCTTTATGTCACATTAGCAACTCGAAAAGAACGTTGGTATAATGTAGGACGCGTTACACTCCTAAGAACACCTTACATAACCGTACGAAACCTTGAAACACCATAATAAACCTAATGAATTCGTATGAGTCCTTTGAACATCGTACGACAACTCAGGACATCTTATGACTCTTTATGCCACATTAGCAATTGGAAAAGAACGTTAGTATAATGTAGGACGCCTTACAACTCCTAAGAACACGTTACATCACAGTACGAAACCTTGAAACACCATAATAAACCTAATGAATTCCTACGAGTCCTTCGAACGTCGTCCGACAACTTCGGACATCTTACGACTCTTTATGCCACATTATCAACTCGAAAAGAACATTAGTATAATGTAGGACGGCTTACAACTCCTAAGAACACCTTACATCACAGTACGAAACCTTGAAACACCATAATAAACCTAATGAATTCGTACGAGTCCTTTGAACATCGTCCGACAACTTAGGACATCTTACGACTCATTATGCCACATTAGCAACTCGAAAAGAACGTTAGTATAATGTAGGACGGCTTACAACTCCTAAGAACACCTTACATCACACTACGAAACCTTGAAACAACATAATAAACCTAATGAATTCATACGAGTCCTTTGAACATCGTCTGACAACTTAGCACATCTTACGACTCTTTATGCCACATTAGCAACTCGAAAAGAACGTTAGTGTAATGTAGGACGCCTTACACTCCTAAGAACACCTTACATAACCGTACGAAACCTTGAAACACCATAATAAACCTAATGAATTCGTATGAGTCCTTTGAACATCGTACGACAACTCAGGACATCTTACGACTCTTTATGCCACATTAGCAACTGGAATAGAACGTTAGTATAATGTAGGACGCCTTACAACTCCTAAGAACACCTTACATCACAGTACGAAACCTTGAAACACCATAATAAACCTAATGAATTCGTACGAGTCCTTTGAACGTCGTCCGAAAAATTAGGACATCTTACGACTCTTTATGCCACATTATCAACTCGAAAAGAACGCTAGTATAATGTAGGACAGCTTACAACTCCTAAGAACACCTTACATCACAGTACGAAACCTTGAAACACCATAATAAACCTAATGAATTCGTACGAATCCTTTGAACATCGTCCGATAACTTAGGACATCTTACGACTCATTATGCCACATTAGCAACTCGAAAAGAACGTTAGTATAATGTAGGACGGCTTACAACTCCTAAGAACACCTTACATCACACTACGAAACCTTGAAACACCATAATAAACCTAATGAATTCATACGAGTCCTTTGAACATCGTCCGACTACTTAGCACATCTTAAGACTCTTTATGCCACATTATCAACTCGAAAAGAACGTTAGAATAATGTCGGACGCCTTACACTCCTAAGAACACCTTACATCACAGTACGAAACTTTGAAACACCATAGTAAACCTAATGAATTCGTATGAGTCATTTGAACGTCGTACGACAACTCAGGACATCTTACGACTCTTTATGCCACATTAGCAACTGGAATAGAACGTTAGTATAATGTAGGACGCCTTACAACTCCTAAGACCACCTTAAATCACAGTACGAAACCTTGAAACACCATAATAAACCTAATGAATTCGTACGAGTCCTTTGAACATCGTCCGATAACTTAGGACATCTTACGACTTTTTATGCCACATTAGCAACTCGAAAAGAACGTTAGTATAATGTAGGACGCCTTACACTCCTAAGAACACCTTACATAACCGCATGAAACCTTGAAACACCATCATAAACCTAATTAATTCGTACGAGTCCTTTGAACATCGTCCGACAACTTAAGACATCTTACGACTCTTTATGCCACATTAGCAACTCGAAAAGAACGTTGGTATAATGTAGGACGCGTTACACTCCTAAGAACACCTTACATAACCGTACGAAACCTTGAAACACCATAATAAACCTAATGAATTCGTATGAGTCCTTTGAACATCGTACGACAACTCAGGACATCTTACGACTCTTTATGCCACATTAGCAACTCGAAAAGAACGCTAGTATAATGTAGGACGCCTTACAACTCCTAAGAACACCTTACATCACAGTACGAAACCTTGAAACACCATAATAAACCTAATGAATTCGTACGAGTCCTTTGAACGTCGTCCGAAAAATTAGGACATCTTACGACTCTTTATGCCACATTATCAACTCGAAAAGAACGCTAGTATAATGTAGGACAGCTTACAACTCCTAAGAACACCTTACATCACAGTACGAAACCTTGAAACACCATAATAAACCTAATGAATTCGTACGAGTCCTTTGAACATCGTCCGACAACTTAGGACATCTTACGACTCATTATGCCACATTAGCAACTCGAAAAGAACATTAGTATAATGTAGGACGGCTTACAACTCCTAAGAACACCTTACATCACACTACGAAACCTTGAAACACCATAATAAACCTAATGAATTCGTACGAGTCCTTTGAACATCGTCCGACAACTCAGGACATCTTACGACTCATTATGCCACATTAGCAACTCGAAAAGAACGTTAGTATAATGTAGGACGGCTTACAACTCCTAAGAACACCTTACATCACACTACGAAACCTTGAAACACCATAATAAACCTAATGAATTCATACGAGTCCTTTGAACATCGTCTGACAACTTAGCACATCTTACGACTCTTTATGCCACATTAGCAACTCGAAAAGAACGTTAGTGTAATGTAGGACGCCTTACACTCCTAAGAACACCTTACATAACCGTACGAAACTTTGAAACACCATAATAAACCTAATGAATTCGTATGAGTCATTTGAACGTCGTACGACAACTCAGGACATCTTACGACTCTTTATGCCACATTAGCAACTGGAATAGAACGTTAGTATAATGTAGGACGCCTTACAACTCCTAAGAACACCTTAAATCACAGTACGAAACCTTGAAACACCATAATAAACCTAATGAATTCGTACGAGTCCTTTGAACGTCGTCCGAAAAATTAGGACATCTTACGACTCTTTATGCCACATTATCAACTCGAAAAGAACGCTAGTATAATGTAGGACAGCTTACAACTCCTAAGAACACCTTACATCACAGTACGAAACCTTGAAACACCATAATAAACCTAATGAATTCGTACGAGTCCTTTGAACATCGTCCGATAACTTAGGACATCTTACGACTTTTTATGCCACATTAGCAACTCGAAAAGAACGTTAGTATAATGTAGGACGCCTTACACTCCTAAGAACACCTTACATAACCGTATGAAACCTTGAAACACCATCATAAACCTAATTAATTCGTACGAGTCCTTTGAACATCGTCCGACAACTTAAGACATCTTACGACTCTTTATGCCACATTAGCAACTCGAAAAGAACGTTGGTATAATGTAGGACGCGTTACACTCCTAAGAACACCTTACATAACCGTATGAAACCTTGAAACACCATCATAAACCTAATTAATTCGTACGAGTCCTTTGAACATCGTCCGACAACTTAAGACATCTTACGACTCTTTATGCCACATTAGCAACTCGAAAAGAACGTTGGTATAAAGTAGGACGCGTTACACTACTAAGAACACCTTACATAACCGTACGAAACCTTGAAACACCATAATAAACCTAATGAATTCGTATGAGTCCTTTGAACATCGTACGACAACTCAGGACATCTTACGACTCTTTATGCCACATTAGCAATTGGAAAAGAACGTTAGTATAATGTAGGACGCCTTACAACTCCTAAGAACACGTTACATCACAGTACGAAACCTTGAAACACCATAATAAACCTAATGAATTCCTACGAGTCCTTTGAACGTCGTCCGAAAACTTCGGACATCTTACGACTCTTTATGCCACATTATCAACTCGAAAAGAACGTTAGTATAATGTAGGACGGCTTACAACTCCTAAGAACACCTTAAATCACAGTACGAAACCTTGAAACACCATAATAAACCTAATGAATTCATACGAGTCCTTTGAACATCGTCTGACAACTTAGCACATCTTACGACTCTTTATGCCTCATTAGCAACTCGAAAAGAACGTTAGTGTAATGTAGGACGCCTTACACTCCTAAGAACACCTTACATAACCGTACGAAACTTTGAAACACCATAATAAACCTAATGAATTCGTATGAGTCATTTGAACGTCGTACGACAACTCAGGACATCTTACGACTCTTTATGCCACATTAGCAACTGGAATAGAACGTTAGTATAATGTAGGACGCCTTACAACTCCTAAGAACACCTTACATCACAGTACGAAACCTTGAAACACCATAATAAACCTAATGAATTCGTACGAGTCCTTTGAACGTCGTCCGAAAAATTAGGACATCTTACGACTCTTTATGCCACATTATCAACTCGAAAAGAACGCTAGTAAAATGTAGGACGGCTTACAACTCCTAAGAACACCTTACATCACAGTACGAAACCTTGAAACACCATAATAAACCTAATAATTCGTACGAGTCCTTTGAACATCGTCCGACAACTTAGGACATCTTACGACTCATTATGCCACATTAGCAACTCGAAAAGAACGTTAGTATAATGTAGGACGGCTTACAACTCCTAAGAACACCTTACATCACACTACGAAACCTTGAAACACCATAATAAACCTAATGAATTCATACGAGTCGTTCGAACGTCGTCCGACAACTTCGGACATCTTACGACTCTTTATGCCACATTATCAACTCGAAAAGAACGTTAGTATAATGTAGGACGGCTTACAACTCCTAAGAACACCTTACATCACAGTACGAAACCTTGAAACACCATAATAAACCTAATTAATTCGTACGAGTCCTTTGAACATCGTCCGACAACTTAGGACATCTTATGACTCATTATGCCACATTAGCAACTCGAAAAGAACGTTAGTATAATGTAGGACGGCTTACAACTCCTAAGAACACCTTACATCACACTACGAAACCTTGAAACACCATAATAAACCTAATGAATTCATACGAGTCCTTTGAACATCGTCCGACTACTTAGCACATCTTAAGACTCTTTATGCCACATTATCAACTCGAAAAGAACGTTAGTATAATGTCGGACGCCTTACACTCCTAAGAACACCTTACATAACAGTACGAAACTTTGGAACACCATAATAAACCTAATGAATTCGTATGAGTCATTTGAACGCCGTACGACAACTCAGGACATCTTACGACTCTTTATGCCACATTAGCAACTGGAATAGAACGTTAGTATAATGTAGGACGCCTTACAACTCCTAAGAACACCTTACATCACAGTACGAAACCTTGAAACACCATAATAAACCTAATGAATTCCTACGAGTCCTTTGAACGTCGTCCGACAACTTCGGACATCTTACGACTCTTTATGCCACATTATCAACTCGAAAAGAACGTTAGTATAATGTAGGACGGCTTACAACTCCTAAGAACACCTTAAATCACAGTACGAAACCTTGAAACACCATAATAAACCTAATGAATTCATACGAGTCCTTTGAACATCGTCTGACAACTTAGCACATCTTACGACTCTTTATGCCACATTAGCAACTCGAAAAGAACGTTAGTGTAATGTAGGACGCCTTACACTCCTAAGAACACCTTACATAACCGTACGAAACTTTGAAACACCATAATAAACCTAATGAATTCGTATGAGTCATTTGAACGTCGTACGACAACTCAGGACATCTTACGACTCTTTATGCCACATTAGCAACTGGAATAGAACGTTAGTATAATGTAGGACGCCTTACAACTCCTAAGAACACCTTACATCACAGTACGAAACCTTGAAACACCATTATAAACCTAATGAAATCGTACGAGTCCTTTGAACGTCGTCCGACAACTTAGGACATCTTACGACTCTTTATGCCACATTATCAACTAGAAAAGAACGTTAGTATAATGTAGGACGGCTTACAACTCCTAAGAACACGTTACATCATAGTACGAAACCTTGAAACACCATAATAAACCTAATGAATTCATACGAGTCCTTTGAACGTCGTCCGACAAATTAGGACATCTTACGACTCTTTATGCCACTTTATCAACTAGAAAAGAACGCTAGTATAATGTAGGACGGCTTACAAGTCCTAAGAACACGTTACATCACAGTACGAAACCTTGAAACACCATAATAAACCTAATGAATTCATACGAGTCCTTTGAACGTCGTCCGACAAATTAGGACATCTTACGACTCTTTATGCCACATTATCAACTCGAAAAGAACGTTAGTATAATGTAGGACGGCTTACAACTCCTAAGAACACCTTACATAACAGTACGAAACCTTGAAACACCATAATAAACCTAATGAATTCGTACGAGTCCTTTGAACATCGTCCGATAACTTAGGACATCTTACGACTTTTTATGCCACATTAGCAACTCGAAAAGAACGTTAGTATAATGTAGGACGCCTTACACTCCTAAGAACACCTTACATAACCGTATGAAACCTTGAAACACCATCATAAACCTAATTAATTCGTACGAGTCCTTTGAACATCGTCCGACAACTTAAGACATCTTACGACTCTTTATGCCACATTAGCAACTCGAAAAGAACGTTGGTATAAAGTAGGACGCGTTACACTACTAAGAACACCTTACATAACCGTACGAAACCTTGAAACACCATAATAAACCTAATGAATTTGTATGAGTCCTTTGAACATCGTACGACAACTCAGGACATCTTACGACTCTTTATGCCACATTAGCAATTGGAAAAGAACGTTAGTATAATGTAGGACGCCTTACAACTCCTAAGAACACGTTACATCACAGTACGAAACCTTGAAACACCATAATAAACCTAATGAATTCCTACGAGTCCTTTGAACGTCGTCCGACAACTTCGGACATCTTACGACTCTTTATGCCACATTATCAACTCGAAAAGAACGTTAGTATAATGTAGGACGGCTTACAACTCCTAAGAACACCTTAAATCACAGTACGAAACCTTGAAACACCATAATAAACCTAATGAATTCATACGAGTCCTTTGAACATCGTCTGACAACTTAGCACATCTTACGACTCTTTATGCCACATTAGCAACTCGAAAAGAACGTTAGTGTAATGTAGGACGCCTTACACTCCTAAGAACACCTTACATAACCGTACGAAACTTTGAAACACCATAATAAACCTAATGAATTCGTATGAGTCATTTGAACGTCGTACGACAACTCAGGACATCTTACGACTCTTTATGCCACATTAGCAACTGGAATAGAACGTTAGTATAATGTAGGACGCCTTACAACTCCTAAGAACACCTTACATCACAGTACAAAACCTTGAAACACCAGAATAAACCTAATGAATTCGTACGAGTCCTTTGAACATCGTCCGATAACTTAGGACATCTTACGACTTTTTATGCCACATTAGCAACTCGAAAAGAACGTTAGTATAATGTAGGACGCCTTACACTCCTAAGAACACCTTACATAACCGTATGAAACCTTGAAACACCATCATAAACCTAATTAATTCGTACGAGTCCTTTGAACATCGTCCGACAACTTAAGACATCTTACGACTCTTTATGCCACATTAGCAACTCGAAAAGAACGTTGGTATAAAGTAGGACGCGTTACACTACTAAGAACACCTTACATAACCGTACGAAACCTTGAAACACCATAATAAACCTAATGAATTCGTATGAGTCCTTTGAACATCGTACGACAACTCAGGACATCTTACGACTCTTTATGCCACATTAGCAATTGGAAAAGAACGTTAGTATAATGTAGGACGCCTTACAACTCCTAAGAACACGTTACATCACAGTACGAAACCTTGAAACACCATAATAAACCTAATGAATTCATACGAGTCGTTCGAACGTCGTCCGACAACTTCGGACATCTTACGACTCTTTATGCCACATTATCAACTCGAAAAGAACGTTAGTATAATGTAGGACGGCTTACAACTCCTAAGAACACCTTACATCACAGTACGAAACCTTGAAACACCATAATAAACCTAATTAATTCGTACGAGTCCTTTGAACATCGTCCGACAACTTAGGACATCTTATGACTCATTATGCCACATTAGCAACTCGAAAAGAACGTTAGTATAATGTAGGACGGCTTACAACTCCTAAGAACACCTTACATCACACTACGAAACCTTGAAACACCATAATAAACCTAATGAATTCATACGAGTCCTTTGAACATCGTCCGACTACTTAGCACATCTTAAGACTCTTTATGCCACATTATCAACTCGAAAAGAACGTTAGTATAATGTCGGACGCCTTACACTCCTAAGAACACCTTACATAACAGTACGAAACTTTGGAACACCATAATAAACCTAATGAATTCGTATGAGTCATTTGAACGCCGTACGACAACTCAGGACATCTTACGACTCTTTATGCCACATTAGCAACTGGAATAGAACGTTAGTATAATGTAGGACGCCTTACAACTCCTAAGAACACCTTACATCACAGTACGAAACCTTGAAACACCATAATAAACCTAATGAATTCCTACGAGTCCTTTGAACGTCGTCCGACAACTTCGGACATCTTACGACTCTTTATGCCACATTATCAACTCGAAAAGAACGTTAGTATAATGTAGGACGGCTTACAACTCCTAAGAACACCTTAAATCACAGTACGAAACCTTGAAACACCATAATAAACCTAATGAATTCATACGAGTCCTTTGAACATCGTCTGACAACTTAGCACATCTTACGACTCTTTATGCCACATTAGCAACTCGAAAAGAACGTTAGTGTAATGTAGGACGCCTTACACTCCTAAGAACACCTTACATAACCGTACGAAACTTTGAAACACCATAATAAACCTAATGAATTCGTATGAGTCATTTGAACGTCGTACGACAACTCAGGACATCTTACGACTCTTTATGCCACATTAGCAACTGGAATAGAACGTTAGTATAATGTAGGACGCCTTACAACTCCTAAGAACACCTTACATCACAGTACGAAACCTTGAAACACCATTATAAACCTAATGAAATCGTACGAGTCCTTTGAACGTCGTCCGACAACTTAGGACATCTTACGACTCTTTATGCCACATTATCAACTAGAAAAGAACGTTAGTATAATGTAGGACGGCTTACAACTCCTAAGAACACGTTACATCATAGTACGAAACCTTGAAACACCATAATAAACCTAATGAATTCATACGAGTCCTTTGAACGTCGTCCGACAAATTAGGACATCTTACGACTCTTTATGCCACTTTATCAACTAGAAAAGAACGCTAGTATAATGTAGGACGGCTTACAAGTCCTAAGAACACGTTACATCACAGTACGAAACCTTGAAACACCATAATAAACCTAATGAATTCATACGAGTCCTTTGAACGTCGTCCGACAAATTAGGACATCTTACGACTCTTTATGCCACATTATCAACTCGAAAAGAACGTTAGTATAATGTAGGACGGCTTACAACTCCTAAGAACACCTTACATAACAGTACGAAACCTTGAAACACCATAATAAACCTAATGAATTCGTACGAGTCCTTTGAACATCGTCCGATAACTTAGGACATCTTACGACTTTTTATGCCACATTAGCAACTCGAAAAGAACGTTAGTATAATGTAGGACGCCTTACACTCCTAAGAACACCTTACATAACCGTATGAAACCTTGAAACACCATCATAAACCTAATTAATTCGTACGAGTCCTTTGAACATCGTCCGACAACTTAAGACATCTTACGACTCTTTATGCCACATTAGCAACTCGAAAAGAACGTTGGTATAAAGTAGGACGCGTTACACTACTAAGAACACCTTACATAACCGTACGAAACCTTGAAACACCATAATAAACCTAATGAATTTGTATGAGTCCTTTGAACATCGTACGACAACTCAGGACATCTTACGACTCTTTATGCCACATTAGCAATTGGAAAAGAACGTTAGTATAATGTAGGACGCCTTACAACTCCTAAGAACACGTTACATCACAGTACGAAACCTTGAAACACCATAATAAACCTAATGAATTCCTACGAGTCCTTTGAACGTCGTCCGACAACTTCGGACATCTTACGACTCTTTATGCCACATTATCAACTCGAAAAGAACGTTAGTATAATGTAGGACGGCTTACAACTCCTAAGAACACCTTAAATCACAGTACGAAACCTTGAAACACCATAATAAACCTAATGAATTCATACGAGTCCTTTGAACATCGTCTGACAACTTAGCACATCTTACGACTCTTTATGCCACATTAGCAACTCGAAAAGAACGTTAGTGTAATGTAGGACGCCTTACACTCCTAAGAACACCTTACATAACCGTACGAAACTTTGAAACACCATAATAAACCTAATGAATTCGTATGAGTCATTTGAACGTCGTACGACAACTCAGGACATCTTACGACTCTTTATGCCACATTAGCAACTGGAATAGAACGTTAGTATAATGTAGGACGCCTTACAACTCCTAAGAACACCTTACATCACAGTACAAAACCTTGAAACACCAGAATAAACCTAATGAATTCGTACGAGTCCTTTGAACATCGTCCGATAACTTAGGACATCTTACGACTTTTTATGCCACATTAGCAACTCGAAAAGAACGTTAGTATAATGTAGGACGCCTTACACTCCTAAGAACACCTTACATAACCGTATGAAACCTTGAAACACCATCATAAACCTAATTAATTCGTACGAGTCCTTTGAACATCGTCCGACAACTTAAGACATCTTACGACTCTTTATGCCACATTAGCAACTCGAAAAGAACGTTGGTATAAAGTAGGACGCGTTACACTACTAAGAACACCTTACATAACCGTACGAAACCTTGAAACACCATAATAAACCTAATGAATTCGTATGAGTCCTTTGAACATCGTACGACAACTCAGGACATCTTACGACTCTTTATGCCACATTAGCAATTGGAAAAGAACGTTAGTATAATGTAGGACGCCTTACAACTCCTAAGAACACGTTACATCACAGTACGAAACCTTGAAACACCATAATAAACCTAATGAATTCCTACGAGTCCTTTGAACGTCGTCCGAAAACTTCGGACATCTTACGACTCTTTATGCCACATTATCAACTCGAAAAGAACGTTAGTATAATGTAGGACGGCTTACAACTCCTAAGAACACCTTAAATCACAGTATGAAACCTTGAAACACCATAATAAACCTAATGAATTCATACGAGTCCTTTGAACATCGTCTGACAACTTAGCACATCTTACGACTCTTTATGCCTCATTAGCAACTCGAAAAGAACGTTAGTGTAATGTAGGACGCCTTACACTCCTAAGAACACCTTACATAACCGTACGAAACTTTGAAACACCATAATAAACCTAATGAATTCGTATGAGTCATTTGAACGTCGTACGACAACTCAGGACATCTTACGACTCTTTATGCCACATTAGCAACTGGAATAGAACGTTAGTATAATGTAGGACGCCTTACAACTCCTAAGAGCACCTTACATCACAGTACGAAACCTTGAAACACCATAATAAACCTAATGAATTCGTACGAGTCCTTTGAACGTCGTCCGAAAAATTAGGACATCTTACGACTCTTTATGCCACATTATCAACTCGAAAAGAACGCTAGTAAAATGTAGGACGGCTTACAACTCCTAAGAACACCTTACATCACAGTACGAAACCTTGAAACACCATAATAAACCTAATGAATTCGTACGAGTCCTTTGAACATCGTCCGATAACTTAGGACATCTTACGACTTTTTATGCCACATTAGCAACTCGAAAAGAACGTTAGTATAATGTAGGACGCCTTACACTCCTAAGAACACCTTACATAACCGTATGAAACCTTGAAACACCATCATAAACCTAATTAATTCGTACGAGTCCTTTGAACATCGTCCGACAACTTAAGACATCTTACGACTCTTTATGCCACATTATCAACTCGAAAAGAACGTTGGTATAATGTAGGACGCGTTACACTCCTAAGAACACCTTACATAACCGTACGAAACCTTGAAACACCATAATAAACCTAATGAATTCGTATGAGTCCTTTGAACATCGTCCGATAACTTAGGACATCTTACGACTTTTTATGCCACATTAGCAACTCGAAAAGAACGTTAGTATAATGTAGGACGCCTTACACTCCTAAGAACACCTTACATAACCGTATGAAACCTTGAAACACCATCATAAACCTAATTAATTCCTACGAGTCCTTTGAACATCGTCCGACAACTTAAGACATCTTACGACTCTTTATGCCACATTAGCAACTCGAAAAGAACGTTGGTATAATGTAGGACGCGTTACACTACTAAGAACACCTTACATAACCGTACGAAACTTTGAAACACCATAATAAACCTAATGAATTCGTATGAGTCATTTGAACGTCGTACGACAACTCAGGACATCTTACGACTCTTTATGCCACATTAGCAACTGGAATAGAACGTTAGTATAATGTAGGACGCCTTACAACTCCTAAGAACACCTTACATCACAGTACGAAACCTTGAAACACCAGAATAAACCTAATGAATTCGTACGAGTCCTTTGAACGTCGTCCGAAAAATTAGGACATCTTACGACTCTTTATGCCACATTATCAACTCGAAAAGAACGCTAGTATAATGTAGGACGGCTTACAACTCCTAAGAACACCTTACATCACAGTACGAAACCTTGAAACACCATAATAAACCTAATGAATTCGTACGAGTCCTTTGAACATCGTCCGATAACTTAGGACATCTTACGACTTTTTATGCCACATTAGCAACTCGAAAAGAACGTTAGTATAATGTAGGACGCCTTACACTCCTAAGAACACCTTACATAACCGTATGAAACCTTGAAACACCATCATAAACCTAATTAATTCGTACGAGTCCTTTGAACATCGTCCGACAACTTAAGACATCTTACGACTCTTTATGCCACATTAGCAACTCGAAAAGAACGTTGGTATAATGTAGGACGCGTTACACTCCTAAGAACACCTTACATAACCGTACGAAACCTTGAAACACCATAATAAACCTAATGAATTCGTATGAGTCCTTTGAACATCGTACGACAACTCAGGACATCTTACGACTCTTTATGCCACATTAGCAATTGGAAAAGAACGTTAGTATAATGTAGGACGCCTTACAACTCCTAAGAACACGTTACATCACAGTACGAAACCTTGAAACACCATAATAAACCTAATGAATTCCTACGAGTCCTTCGAACGTCGTCCGACAACTTCGGACATCTTACGACTCTTTATGCCACATTATCAACTCGAAAAGAACGTTAGTATAATGTCGGACGCCTTACACTCCTAAGAACACCTTACATAACAGTACGAAACTTTGAAACACCATAATAAACCTAATGAATTCGTATGAGTCATTTGAACATCGTACGACAACTCAGGACATCTTACGACTCTTTATGCCACATTAGCAACTGGAATAGAACGTTAGTATAATGTAGGACGCCTTACAACTCCTTAGAACACCTTACATCACAGTACGAAACCTTGAAACACCATAATAAACCTAATGAATTTGTACGAGTCCTTTGAACGTCGTCCGACAACTTAGGACATCTTACGACTCTTTATGCCACATTATCAACTAGAAAAGAACGTTAGTATAATGTAGGACGGCTTACAACTCCTAAGAACACGTTACATCATAGTACGAAACCTTGAAACACCATAATAAACCTAATGAATTCATACGAGTCCTTTGAACGTCGTCCGACAAATTAGGACATCTTACGACTCTTTATGCCACATTATCAACTCGAAAAGAACGTTAGTAAATGTAGGACGGCTTACAACTACTAAGAACACCTTACATCATAGTACGAAACCTTGAAACACCATAATAAACCTAAGGAATTCATACGAGTCCTTTGAACGTCGTCCGAAAAATTAGGACATCTTACGACTCTTTATGCCACATTATCAACTCGAAAAGAACGTTAGTATAATGTAGGACGGCTTACAACTCCTAAGAACACCTTACATCACAGTACGAAACCTTGAAACACCATAATAAACCTAAGGAATTCATACGAGTCCTTTGAACGTCGTCCGAAAAATTAGGACATCTTACGACTCTTTATGCCACATTATCAACTCGAAAAGAACGTTAGTATAATGTAGGACGGCTTACAACTCCTAAGAACACCTTACATCACAGTACGAAACCTTGAAACACCATAACAAACCTAATGAATTCGTACGAGTCCTTTGAACATCGTCCGACAACTTAGGACATCTTACGACTCATTATGCCACATTAGCAACTCGAAAAGAACGTTAGTATAATGTAGGACGGCTTACAACTCCTAAGAACACCTTACATCACAGTACGAAACCTTGAAACACCATAATAAACCTAATGAATTCGTACGAGTCCTTTGAACATCGTCCGATAACTTAGGACATCTTACGACTTTTTATGCCACATTAGCAACTCGAAAAGAACGTTAGTATAATGTAGGACGCCTTACACTCCTAAGAACACCTTACATAACCGTATGAAACCTTGAAACACCATCATAAACCTAATTAATTCGTACGAGTCCTTTGAACATCGTCCGACAACTTAAGACATCTTACGACTCTTTATGCCACATTAGCAACTCGAAAAGAACGTTGGTATAATGTAGGACGCGTTACACTCCTAAGAACACCTTACATAACCGTACGAAACCTTGAAACACCATAATAAACCTAATGAATTCGTATGAGTCCTTTGAACATCGTACGACAACTCAGGACATCTTACGACTCTTTATGCCACATTAGCAATTGGAAAAGAACGTTAGTATAATGTAGGACGCCTTACAACTCCTAAGAACACGTTACATCACAGTACGAAACCTTGAAACACCATAATAAACCTAATGAATTCCTACGAGTCCTTCGAACGTCGTCCGACAACTTCGGACATCTTACGACTCTTTATGCCACATTATCAACTCGAAAAGAACGTTAGTATAATGTCGGACGCCTTACACTCCTAAGAACACCTTACATAACAGTACGAAACTTTGAAACACCATAATAAACCTAATGAATTCGTATGAGTCATTTGAACATCGTACGACAACTCAGGACATCTTACGACTCTTTATGCCACATTAGCAACTGGAATAGAACGTTAGTATAATGTAGGACGCCTTACAACTCCTTAGAACACCTTACATCACAGTACGAAACCTTGAAACACCATAATAAACCTAATGAATTTGTACGAGTCCTTTGAACGTCGTCCGACAACTTAGGACATCTTACGACTCTTTATGCCACATTATCAACTAGAAAAGAACGTTAGTATAATGTAGGACGGCTTACAACTCCTAAGAACACGTTACATCATAGTACGAAACCTTGAAACACCATAATAAACCTAATGAATTCATACGAGTCCTTTGAACGTCGTCCGACAAATTAGGACATCTTACGACTCTTTATGCCACATTATCAACTCGAAAAGAACGTTAGTAAATGTAGGACGGCTTACAACTACTAAGAACACCTTACATCATAGTACGAAACCTTGAAACACCATAATAAACCTAAGGAATTCATACGAGTCCTTTGAACGTCGTCCGAAAAATTAGGACATCTTACGACTCTTTATGCCACATTATCAACTCGAAAAGAACGTTAGTATAATGTAGGACGGCTTACAACTCCTAAGAACACCTTACATCACAGTACGAAACCTTGAAACACCATAATAAACCTAAGGAATTCATACGAGTCCTTTGAACGTCGTCCGAAAAATTAGGACATCTTACGACTCTTTATGCCACATTATCAACTCGAAAAGAACGTTAGTATAATGTAGGACGGCTTACAACTCCTAAGAACACCTTACATCACAGTACGAAACCTTGAAACACCATAACAAACCTAATGAATTCGTACGAGTCCTTTGAACATCGTCCGACAACTTAGGACATCTTACGACTCATTATGCCACATTAGCAACTCGAAAAGAACGTTAGTATAATGTAGGACGGCTTACAACTCCTAAGAACACGTTACATCACAGTACGAAACCTTGAAACACCATAATAAACCTAATGAATTCCTACGAGTCCTTCGAACGTCGTCCGACAACTTCGGACATCTTACGACTCTTTATGCCACATTATCAACTCGAAAAGAACGTTAGTATAATGTAGGACGGCTTACAACTCCTAAGAACACCTTACATCACAGTACGAAACCTTGAAACACCATAATAAACCTAATGAATTCGTACGAGTCCTTTGAACATCGTCCGACAACTTAGGACATCTTACGACTCATTATGCCACATTAGCAACTCGAAAAGAACGTTAGTATAATGTAGGACGGCTTACAACTCCTAAGAACACCTTACATCACAGTACGAAACCTTGAAACACCATAATAAACCTAATGAATTCGTACGAGTCCTTTGAACATCGTCCGATAACTTAGGACATCTTACGACTTTTTATGCCACATTAGCAACTCGAAAAGAACGTTAGTATAATGTAGGACGCCTTACACTCCTAAGAACACCTTACATAACCGTATGAAACCTTGAAACACCATCATAAACCTAATTAATTCGTACGAGTCCTTTGAACATCGTCCGACAACTTAAGACATCTTACGACTCTTTATGCCACATTATCAACTCGAAAAGAACGTTGGTATAATGTAGGACGCGTTACACTCCTAAGAACACCTTACATAACCGTACGAAACCTTGAAACACCATAATAAACCTAATGAATTCGTATGAGTCCTTTGAACATCGTCCGATAACTTAGGACATCTTACGACTTTTTATGCCACATTAGCAACTCGAAAAGAACGTTAGTATAATGTAGGACGCCTTACACTCCTAAGAACACCTTACATAACCGTATGAAACCTTGAAACACCATCATAAACCTAATTAATTCCTACGAGTCCTTTGAACATCGTCCGACAACTTAAGACATCTTACGACTCTTTATGCCACATTAGCAACTCGAAAAGAACGTTGGTATAATGTAGGACGCGTTACACTACTAAGAACACCTTACATAACCGTACGAAACTTTGAAACACCATAATAAACCTAATGAATTCGTATGAGTCATTTGAACGTCGTACGACAACTCAGGACATCTTACGACTCTTTATGCCACATTAGCAACTGGAATAGAACGTTAGTATAATGTAGGACGCCTTACAACTCCTAAGAACACCTTACATCACAGAACGAAACCTTGAAACACCAGAATAAACCTAATGAATTCGTACGAGTCCTTTGAACGTCGTCCGAAAAATTAGGACATCTTACGACTCTTTATGCCACATTATCAACTCGAAAAGAACGCTAGTATAATGTAGGACGGCTTACAACTCCTAAGAACACCTTACATCACAGTACGAAACCTTGAAACACCATAATAAACCTAATGAATTCGTACGAGTCCTTTGAACATCGTCCGATAACTTAGGACATCTTACGACTTTTTATGCCACATTAGCAACTCGAAAAGAACGTTAGTATAATGTAGGACGCCTTACACTCCTAAGAACACCTTACATAACCGTATGAAACCTTGAAACACCATCATAAACCTAATTAATTCGTACGAGTCCTTTGAACATCGTCCGACAACTTAAGACATCTTACGACTCTTTATGCCACATTAGCAACTCGAAAAGAACGTTGGTATAATGTAGGACGCGTTACACTCCTAAGAACACCTTACATAACCGTACGAAACCTTGAAACACCATAATAAACCTAATGAATTCGTATGAGTCCTTTGAACATCGTACGACAACTCAGGACATCTTACGACTCTTTATGCCACATTAGCAATTGGAAAAGAACGTTAGTATAATGTAGGACGCCTTACAACTCCTAAGAACACGTTACATCACAGTACGAAACCTTGAAACACCATAATAAACCTAATGAATTCCTACGAGTCCTTCGAACGTCGTCCGACAACTTCGGACATCTTACGACTCTTTATGCCACATTATCAACTCGAAAAGAACGTTAGTATAATGTCGGACGCCTTACACTCCTAAGAACACCTTACATAACAGTACGAAACTTTGAAACACCATAATAAACCTAATGAATTCGTATGAGTCATTTGAACATCGTACGACAACTCAGGACATCTTACGACTCTTTATGCCACATTAGCAACTGGAATAGAACGTTAGTATAATGTAGGACGCCTTACAACTCCTTAGAACACCTTACATCACAGTACGAAACCTTGAAACACCATAATAAACCTAATGAATTTGTACGAGTCCTTTGAACGTCGTCCGACAACTTAGGACATCTTACGACTCTTTATGCCACATTATCAACTAGAAAAGAACGTTAGTATAATGTAGGACGGCTTACAACTCCTAAGAACACGTTACATCATAGTACGAAACCTTGAAACACCATAATAAACCTAATGAATTCATATGAGTCCTTTGAACGTCGTCCGACAAATTAGGACATCTTACGACTCTTTATGCCACATTATCAACTCGAAAATAACGTTAGTAAATGTAGGACGGCTTACAACTACTAAGAACACCTTACATCATAGTACGAAACCTTGAAACACCATAATAAACCTAAGGAATTCATACGAGTCCTTTGAACGTCGTCCGAAAAATTAGGACATCTTACGACTCTTTATGCCACATTATCAACTCGAAAAGAACGTTAGTATAATGTAGGACGGCTTACAACTCCTAAGAACACCTTACATCACAGTACGAAACCTTGAAACACCATAATAAACCTAAGGAATTCATACGAGTCCTTTGAACGTCGTCCGAAAAATTAGGACATCTTACGACTCTTTATGCCACATTATCAACTCGAAAAGAACGTTAGTATAATGTAGGACGGCTTACAACTCCTAAGAACACCTTACATCACAGTACGAAACCTTGAAACACCATAACAAACCTAATGAATTCGTACGAGTCCTTTGAACATCGTCCGACAACTTAGGACATCTTACGACTCATTATGCCACATTAGCAACTCGAAAAGAACGTTAGTATAATGTAGGACGGCTTACAACTCCTAAGAACACGTTACATCACAGTACGAAACCTTGAAACACCATAATAAACCTAATGAATTCCTACGAGTCCTTCGAACGTCGTCCGACAACTTCGGACATCTTACGACTCTTTATGCCACATTATCAACTCGAAAAGAACGTTAGTATAATGTAGGACGGCTTACAACTCCTAAGAACACCTTACATCACAGTACGAAACCTTGAAACACCATAATAAACCTAATGAATTCGTACGAGTCCTTTGAACATCGTCCGACAACTTAGGACATCTTACGACTCATTATGCCACATTAGCAACTCGAAAAGAACGTTAGTATAATGTAGGACGGCTTACAACTCCTAAGAACACCTTACATCACACTACGAAACCTTGAAACACCATAATAAACCTAATGAATTCGTATGAGTCATTTGAACGCCGTACGACAACTCAGGACATCTTACGACTCTTTATGCCACATTAGCAACTGGAATAGAACGTTAGTATAATGTAGGACGCCTTACAACTCCTTAGAACACCTTACATCACAGTACGAAACCTTGAAACACCATAATAAACCTAATGAATTCGTACGAGTCCTTTGAACGTCGTCCGACTACTTAGGACATCTTACGACTCTTTATGCCACATTATCAACTAGAAAAGAACGTTAGTATAATGTAGGACGGCTTACAACTCCTAAGAACACGTTACATCATAGTACGAAACCTTGAAACACCATAATAAACCTAATGAATTCATACGAGTCCTTTGAACGTCGTCCGACAAATTAGGACATCTTACGACTCTTTATGCCACATTATCAACTCGAAAAGAACGTTAGTATAATGTAGGACGGCTTACAACTCCTAAGAACACCTTACATAACAGTACGAAACCTTGAAACACCATAATGAACCTAATGAATTCATACGAGTCCTTTGAACGTCGTCCGACAAATTAGGACATCTTACGACTCTTTATGCCACTTTATCAACTAGAAAAGAACGTTAGTATAATGTAGGACGGCTTACAACTCCTAAGAACACGTTACATCATAGTACGAAACCTTGAAACACCATAATAAACCTAATGAATTCCTACGAGTCCTTCGAACGTCGTCCGACAACTTCGGACATCTTACGACTCTTTATGCCACATTATCAACTCGAAAAGAACGTTAGTATAATGTAGGACGGCTTACAACTCCTAAGAACACCTTACATCACAGTACGAAACCTTGAAACACCATAATAAACCTAATGAATTCGTACGAGTCCTTTGAACATCGTCCGACAACTTAGGACATCTTACGACTCATTATGCCACATTAGCAACTCGAAAAGAACGTTAGTATAATGTAGGACGGCTTACAACTCCTAAGAACACCTTACATCACACTACGAAACCTTGAAACACCATAATAAACCTAATGAATTCATACGAGTCCTTTGAACATCGTCCGACTACTTAGCACATCTTACGACTCTTTATGCCACATTATCAACTCGAAAAGAACGTTAGTATAATGTAGGACGGCTTACAACTCCTAAGAACACCTTACATAACAGTACGAAACCTTGAAACACCATAATAAACCTAATGAATTCGTACGAGTCCTTTGAACATCGTCCGATAACTTAGGACATCTTACGACTTTTTATGCCCCATTAGCAACTCGAAAAGAACGTTAGTATAATGTAGGACGCCTTACACTCCTAAGAACACCTTACATAACCGTATGAAACCTTGAAACACCATCATAAACCTAATTAATTCGTACGAGTCCTTTGAACATCGTCCGACAACTTAAGACATCTTACGACTCTTTATGCCACATTAGCAACTCGAAAAGAACGTTGGTATAATGTAGGACGCGTTACACTACTAAGAACACCTTACATAACCGTACGAAACCTTGAAACACCATAATAAACCTAATGAATTCGTATGAGTCCTTTGAACATCGTACGACAACTCAGGACATCTTACGACTCTTTATGCCACATTAGCAATTGGAAAAGAACGTTAGTATAATGTAGGACGCCTTACAACTCCTAAGAACACGTTACATCACAGTACGAAACCTTCAAACACCATAATAAACCTAATGAATTCCTACGAGTCCTTTGAACGTCGTCCGACAACTTCGGACATCTTACGACTCTTTATGCCACATTATCAACTCGAAAAGAACGTTAGTATAATGTAGGACGGCTTACAACTCCTAAGAACAACTTAAATCACAGTACGAAACCTTGAAACACCATAATAAACCTAATGAATTCATACGAGTCCTTTGAACATCGTCCGACAACTTAGGACATCTTACGACTCATTATGCCACATTAGCAACTCGAAAAGAACGTTAGTATAATGTAGGACGGCTTACAACTCCTAAGAACACCTTACATAACCGTACGAAACCTTGAAACACCATAATAAACCTAATGAATTCGTATGAGTCCTTTGAACATCGTACGACAACTCAGGACATCTTACGACTCTTTATGCCACATTAGCAATTGGAAAAGAACGTTAGTATAATGTAGGACGCCTTACAACTCCTAAGAACACGTTACATCACAGTACGAAACCTTGAAACACCATAATAAACCTAATGAATTCCTACGAGTCCTTTGAACGTCGTCCGACAACTTCGGACATCTTACGACTCTTTATGCCACATTATCAACTCGAAAAGAACGTTAGTATAATGTAGGACGACTTACAACCCCTAAGAACACCTTAAATCACAGTACGAAACCTTGAAACACCATAATAAACCTAATGAATTCATACGAGTCCTCTGAACATCGTCCGACAACTTAGGACATCTTACGACTCATTATGCCACATTAGCAACTCGAAAAGAACGTTAGTATAATGTAGGACGGCTTACAACTCCTAAGAACACCTTACATCACAGTACGAAACCTTGAAACACCATAATAAACCTAATGAATTCATATGAGTCCTTTGAACATCGTCCGACAACTTAGGATATCTTACGACTCTTTATGCCACATTAGCAACTCGAAAACAACGTTGGTATAATGTAGGACGCGTTACACTCCTAAGAACACCTTACATAACCGTACGTAACCTTGAAACACCATAATAAACCTAATGAATTCGTATGAGTCCTTTGAACATCGTACGACAACTCAGGACATCTTACGACTCTTTATGCCACATTAGCAATTGGAAAAGAACGTTAGTATAATGTAGGACGCCTTACAACTCCTAAGAACACGTTACATCACAGTACGAAACCTTGAAACACCATAATAAACCTAATGAATTCCTACGAGTCCTTTGAACGTCGTCCGACAACTTCGGACATCTTACAACTCTTTATGCCACATTATCAACTAGAAAAGAACGTTAGTATAATGTAGGACGGCTTACAACTCCTAAGAACACGTTACATCATAGTACGAAACCTTGAAACACCATAATAAACCTAATGAATTCATACGAGTCCTTTGAACGTCGTCCGACAAATTAGGACATCTTACGACTCTTTATGCCACTTTATCAACTAGAAAAGAACGCTAGTATAATGTAGGACGGCTTACAAGTCCTAAGAACACGTTACATCACAGTACGAAACCTTGAAACACCATAATAAACCTAATGAATTCATGCGAGTCCTTTGAACGTCGTCCGACAAATTAGGACATCTTACGACTCTTTATGCCACATTATCAACTCGAAAAGAACGTTAGTATAATGTAGGACGGCTTACAACTCCTAAGAACACCTTACATAACAGTACGAAACCTTGAAACACCATAATAAACCTAATGAATTCATACGAGTCCTTTGAACGTCGTCCGACAAATTAGGACATCTTACGACTCTTTATGCCACTTTATCAACTAGAAAAGAACGTTAGTATAATGTAGGACGGCTTACAACTCCTAAGAACACGTTACATCATAGTACGAAACCTTGAAACACCATAATAAACCTAATGAATTCCTACGAGTCCTTCGAACGTCGTCCGACAACTTCGGACATCTTACGACTCTTTATGCCACATTATCAACTCGAAAAGAACGTTAGTATAATGTAGGACGGCTTACAACTCCTAAGAACACCTTACATCACAGTACGAAACCTTGAAACACCATAATAAACCTAATGAATTCGTACGAGTCCTTTGAACATCGTCCGACAACTTAGGACATCTTACGACTCATTATGCCACATTAGCAACTCGAAAAGAACGTTAGTATAATGTAGGACGGCTTACAACTCCTAAGAACACCTTACATCACACTACGAAACCTTGAAACACCATAATAAACCTAATTAATTCGTACGAGTCCTTTGAACATCGTCCGACAACTTAAGACATCTTACGACTCTTTATGCCACATTAGCAACTCGAAAAGAACGTTGGTATAATGTAGGACGCGTTACACTCCTAAGAACACCTTACATGACCGTACGAAACCTTGAAACACCATAATAAACCTAATGAATTCGTATGAGTCCTTTGAACATCGTACGACAACTCAGGACATCTTACGACTCTTTATGCCACATTAGCAATTGGAAAAGAACGTTAGTATAATGTAGGACGCCTTACAACTCCTAAGAACACGTTACATCACAGTACGAAACCTTGAAACACCATAATAAACCTAATGAATTCCTACGAGTCCTTCGAACGTCGTCCGACAACTTCGGACATCTTACGACTCTTTATGCCACATTATCAACTCGAAAAGAACGTTAGTATAATGTCGGACGCCTTACACTCCTAAGAACACCTTACATAACAGTACGAAACTTTGAAACACCATAATAAACCTAATGAATTCGTATGAGTGATTTGAACATCGTACGACAACTCAGGACATCTTACGACTCTTTATGCCACATTAGCAACTGGAATAGAACGTTAGTATAATGTAGGACGCCTTACAACTCCTTAGAACACCTTACATCACAGTACGAAACCTTGAAACACCATAATAAACCTAATGAATTTGTACGAGTCCTTTGAACGTCGTCCGACAACTTAGGACATCTTACGACTCTTTATGCCACATTATCAACTAGAAAAGAACGTTAGTATAATGTAGGACGGCTTACAACTCCTAAGAACACGTTACATCATAGTACGAAACCTTGAAACACCATAATAAACCTAATGAATTCATACGAGTCCTTTGAACGTCGTCCGACAAATTAGGACATCTTACGACTCTTTATGCCACATTATCAACTCGAAAAGAACGTTAGTAAATGTAGGACGGCTTACAACTACTAAGAACACCTTACATCATAGTACGAAACCTTGAAACACCATAATAAACCTAAGGAATTCATACGAGTCCTTTGAACGTCGTCCGAAAAATTAGGACATCTTACGACTCTTTATGCCACATTATCAACTCGAAAAGAACGTTAGTATAATGTAGGACGGCTTACAACTCCTAAGAACACCTTACATCACAGTACGAAACCTTGAAACACCATAATAAACCTAAGGAATTCATACGAGTCCTTTGAACGTCGTCCGAAAAATTAGGACATCTTACGACTCTTTATGCCACATTATCAACTCGAAAAGAACGTTAGTATAATGTAGGACGGCTTACAACTCCTAAGAACACCTTACATCACAGTACGAAACCTTGAAACACCATAACAAACCTAATGAATTCGTACGAGTCCTTTGAACATCGTCCGACAACTTAGGACATCTTACGACTCATTATGCCACATTAGCAACTCGAAAAGAACGTTAGTATAATGTAGGACGGCTTACAACTCCTAAGAACACGTTACATCACAGTACGAAACCTTGAAACACCATAATAAACCTAATGAATTCCTACGAGTCCTTCGAACGTCGTCCGACAACTTCGGACATCTTACGACTCTTTATGCCACATTATCAACTCGAAAAGAACGTTAGTATAATGTAGGACGGCTTACAACTCCTAAGAACACCTTACATCACAGTACGAAACCTTGAAACACCATAATAAACCTAATGAATTCGTACGAGTCCTTTGAACATCGTCCGACAACTTAGGACATCTTACGACTCATTATGCCACATTAGCAACTCGAAAAGAACGTTAGTATAATGTAGGACGGCTTACAACTCCTAAGAACACCTTACATCACACTACGAAACCTTGAAACACCATAATAAACCTAATGAATTCGTATGAGTCATTTGAACGCCGTACGACAACTCAGGACATCTTACGACTCTTTATGCCACATTAGCAACTGGAATAGAACGTTAGTATAATGTAGGACGCCTTACAACTCCTTAGAACACCTTACATCACAGTACGAAACCTTGAAACACCATAATAAACCTAATGAATTCGTACGAGTCCTTTGAACGTCGTCCGACTACTTAGGACATCTTACGACTCTTTATGCCACATTATCAACTAGAAAAGAACGTTAGTATAATGTAGGACGGCTTACAACTCCTAAGAACACGTTACATCATAGTACGAAACCTTGAAACACCATAATAAACCTAATGAATTCATACGAGTCCTTTGAACGTCGTCCGACAAATTAGGACATCTTACGACTCTTTATGCCACATTATCAACTCGAAAAGAACGTTAGTATAATGTAGGACGGCTTACAACTCCTAAGAACACCTTACATAACAGTACGAAACCTTGAAACACCATAATGAACCTAATGAATTCATACGAGTCCTTTGAACGTCGTCCGACAAATTAGGACATCTTACGACTCTTTATGCCACTTTATCAACTAGAAAAGAACGTTAGTATAATGTAGGACGGCTTACAACTCCTAAGAACACGTTACATCATAGTACGAAACCTTGAAACACCATAATAAACCTAATGAATTCCTACGAGTCCTTCGAACGTCGTCCGACAACTTCGGACATCTTACGACTCTTTATGCCACATTATCAACTCGAAAAGAACGTTAGTATAATGTAGGACGGCTTACAACTCCTAAGAACACCTTACATCACAGTACGAAACCTTGAAACACCATAATAAACCTAATGAATTCGTACGAGTCCTTTGAACATCGTCCGACAACTTAGGACATCTTACGACTCATTATGCCACATTAGCAACTCGAAAAGAACGTTAGTATAATGTAGGACGGCTTACAACTCCTAAGAACACCTTACATCACACTACGAAACCTTGAAACACCATAATAAACCTAATGAATTCATACGAGTCCTTTGAACATCGTCCGACTACTTAGCACATCTTACGACTCTTTATGCCACATTATCAACTCGAAAAGAACGTTAGTATAATGTAGGACGGCTTACAACTCCTAAGAACACCTTACATAACAGTACGAAACCTTGAAACACCATAATAAACCTAATGAATTCGTACGAGTCCTTTGAATATCGTCCGATAACTTAGGACATCTTACGACTTTTTATGCCCCATTAGCAACTCGAAAAGAACGTTAGTATAATGTAGGACGCCTTACACTCCTAAGAACACCTTACATAACCGTATGAAACCTTGAAACACCATCATAAACCTAATTAATTCGTACGAGTCCTTTGAACATCGTCCGACAACTTAAGACATCTTACGACTCTTTATGCCACATTAGCAACTCGAAAAGAACGTTGGTATAATGTAGGACGCGTTACACTACTAAGAACACCTTACATAACCGTACGAAACCTTGAAACACCATAATAAACCTAATGAATTCGTATGAGTCCTTTGAACATCGTACGACAACTCAGGACATCTTACGACTCTTTATGCCACATTAGCAATTGGAAAAGAACGTTAGTATAATGTAGGACGCCTTACAACTCCTAAGAACACGTTACATCACAGTACGAAACCTTCAAACACCATAATAAACCTAATGAATTCCTACGAGTCCTTTGAACGTCGTCCGACAACTTCGGACATCTTACGACTCTTTATGCCACATTATCAACTCGAAAAGAACGTTAGTATAATGTAGGACGGCTTACAACTCCTAAGAACAACTTAAATCACAGTACGAAACCTTGAAACACCATAATAAACCTAATGAATTCATACGAGTCCTTTGAACATCGTCCGACAACTTAGGACATCTTACGACTCATTATGCCACATTAGCAACTCGAAAAGAACGTTAGTATAATGTAGGACGGCTTACAACTCCTAAGAACACCTTACATAACCGTACGAAACCTTGAAACACCATAATAAACCTAATGAATTCGTATGAGTCCTTTGAACATCGTACGACAACTCAGGACATCTTACGACTCTTTATGCCACATTAGCAATTGGAAAAGAACGTTAGTATAATGTAGGACGCCTTACAACTCCTAAGAACACGTTACATCACAGTACGAAACCTTGAAACACCATAATAAACCTAATGAATTCCTACGAGTCCTTTGAACGTCGTCCGACAACTTCGGACATCTTACTACTCTTTATGCCACATTATCAACTCGAAAAGAACGTTAGTATAATGTAGGACGACTTACAACCCCTAAGAACACCTTAAATCACAGTACGAAATCTTGAAACACCATAATAAACCTAATGAATTCATACGAGTCCTCTGAACATCGTCCGACAACTTAGGACATCTTACGACTCATTATGCCACATTAGCAACTCGAAAAGAACGTTAGTATAATGTAGGACGGCTTACAACTCCTAAGAACACCTTACATCACAGTACGAAGCCTTGAAACACCATAATAAACCTAATGAATTCATATGAGTCCTTTGAACATCGTCCGACAACTTAGGATATCTTACGACTCTTTATGCCACATTAGCAACTCGAAAACAACGTTGGTATAATGTAGGACGCGTTACACTCCTAAGAACACCTTACATAACCGTACGTAACCTTGAAACACCATAATAAACCTAATGAATTCGTATGAGTCCTTTGAACATCGTACGACAACTCAGGACATCTTACGACTCTTTATGCCACATTAGCAATTGGAAAAGAACGTTATTATAATGTAGGACGCCTTACAACTCCTAAGAACACGTTACATCACAGTACGAAACCTTGAAACACCATAATAAACCTAATGAATTCCTACGAGTCCTTTGAACGTCGTCCGACAACTTCGGACATCTTACAACTCTTTATGCCACATTATCAACTAGAAAAGAACGTTAGTATAATGTAGGACGGCTTACAACTCCTAAGAACACGTTACATCATAGTACGAAACCTTGAAACACCATAATAAACCTAATGAATTCATACGAGTCCTTTGAACGTCGTCCGACAAATTAGGACATCTTACGACTCTTTATGCCACTTTATCAACTAGAAAAGAACGCTAGTATAATGTAGGACGGCTTACAAGTCCTAAGAACACGTTACATCACAGTACGAAACCTTGAAACACCATAATAAACCTAATGAATTCGTATGAGTGATTTGAACATCGTACGACAACTCAGGACATCTTACGACTCTTTATGCCACATTAGCAACTGGAATAGAACGTTAGTATAATGTAGGACGCCTTACAACTCCTTAGAACACCTTACATCACAGTACGAAACCTTGAAACACCATAATAAACCTAATGAATTTGTACGAGTCCTTTGAACGTCGTCCGACAACTTAGGACATCTTACGACTCTTTATGCCACATTATCAACTAGAAAAGAACGTTAGTATAATGTAGGACGGCTTACAACTCCTAAGAACACGTTACATCATAGTACGAAACCTTGAAACACCATAATAAACCTAATGAATTCATACGAGTCCTTTGAACGTCGTCCGACAAATTAGGACATCTTACGACTCTTTATGCCACATTATCAACTCGAAAAGAACGTTAGTAAATGTAGGACGGCTTACAACTACTAAGAACACCTTACATCATAGTACGAAACCTTGAAACACCATAATAAACCTAAGGAATTCATACGAGTCCTTTGAACGTCGTCCGAAAAATTAGGACATCTTACGACTCTTTATGCCACATTATCAACTCGAAAAGAACGTTAGTATAATGTAGGACGGCTTACAACTCCTAAGAACACCTTACATCACAGTACGAAACCTTGAAACACCATAATAAACCTAAGGAATTCATACGAGTCCTTTGAACGTCGTCCGAAAAATTAGGACATCTTACGACTCTTTATGCCACATTATCAACTCGAAAAGAACGTTAGTATAATGTAGGACGGCTTACAACTCCTAAGAACACCTTACATCACAGTACGAAACCTTGAAACACCATAACAAACCTAATGAATTCGTACGAGTCCTTTGAACATCGTCCGACAACTTAGGACATCTTACGACTCATTATGCCACATTAGCAACTCGAAAAGAACGTTAGTATAATGTAGGACGGCTTACAACTCCTAAGAACACGTTACATCACAGTACGAAACCTTGAAACACCATAATAAACCTAATGAATTCCTACGAGTCCTTCGAACGTCGTCCGACAACTTCGGACATCTTACGACTCTTTATGCCACATTATCAACTCGAAAAGAACGTTAGTATAATGTAGGACGGCTTACAACTCCTAAGAACACCTTACATCACAGTACGAAACCTTGAAACACCATAATAAACCTAATGAATTCGTACGAGTCCTTTGAACATCGTCCGACAACTTAGGACATCTTACGACTCATTATGCCACATTAGCAACTCGAAAAGAACGTTAGTATAATGTAGGACGGCTTACAACTCCTAAGAACACCTTACATCACACTACGAAACCTTGAAACACCATAATAAACCTAATGAATTCGTATGAGTCATTTGAACGCCGTACGACAACTCAGGACATCTTACGACTCTTTATGCCACATTAGCAACTGGAATAGAACGTTAGTATAATGTAGGACGCCTTACAACTCCTTAGAACACCTTACATCACAGTACGAAACCTTGAAACACCATAATAAACCTAATGAATTCGTACGAGTCCTTTGAACGTCGTCCGACTACTTAGGACATCTTACGACTCTTTATGCCACATTATCAACTAGAAAAGAACGTTAGTATAATGTAGGACGGCTTACAACTCCTAAGAACACGTTACATCATAGTACGAAACCTTGAAACACCATAATAAACCTAATGAATTCATACGAGTCCTTTGAACGTCGTCCGACAAATTAGGACATCTTACGACTCTTTATGCCACATTATCAACTCGAAAAGAACGTTAGTATAATGTAGGACGGCTTACAACTCCTAAGAACACCTTACATAACAGTACGAAACCTTGAAACACCATAATGAACCTAATGAATTCATACGAGTCCTTTGAACGTCGTCCGACAAATTAGGACATCTTACGACTCTTTATGCCACTTTATCAACTAGAAAAGAACGTTAGTATAATGTAGGACGGCTTACAACTCCTAAGAACACGTTACATCATAGTACGAAACCTTGAAACACCATAATAAACCTAATGAATTCCTACGAGTCCTTCGAACGTCGTCCGACAACTTCGGACATCTTACGACTCTTTATGCCACATTATCAACTCGAAAAGAACGTTAGTATAATGTAGGACGGCTTACAACTCCTAAGAACACCTTACATCACAGTACGAAACCTTGAAACACCATAATAAACCTAATGAATTCGTACGAGTCCTTTGAACATCGTCCGACAACTTAGGACATCTTACGACTCATTATGCCACATTAGCAACTCGAAAAGAACGTTAGTATAATGTAGGACGGCTTACAACTCCTAAGAACACCTTACATCACACTACGAAACCTTGAAACACCATAATAAACCTAATGAATTCATACGAGTCCTTTGAACATCGTCCGACTACTTAGCACATCTTACGACTCTTTATGCCACATTATCAACTCGAAAAGAACGTTAGTATAATGTAGGACGGCTTACAACTCCTAAGAACACCTTACATAACAGTACGAAACCTTGAAACACCATAATAAACCTAATGAATTCGTACGAGTCCTTTGAATATCGTCCGATAACTTAGGACATCTTACGACTTTTTATGCCCCATTAGCAACTCGAAAAGAACGTTAGTATAATGTAGGACGCCTTACACTCCTAAGAACACCTTACATAACCGTATGAAACCTTGAAACACCATCATAAACCTAATTAATTCGTACGAGTCCTTTGAACATCGTCCGACAACTTAAGACATCTTACGACTCTTTATGCCACATTAGCAACTCGAAAAGAACGTTGGTATAATGTAGGACGCGTTACACTACTAAGAACACCTTACATAACCGTACGAAACCTTGAAACACCATAATAAACCTAATGAATTCGTATGAGTCCTTTGAACATCGTACGACAACTCAGGACATCTTACGACTCTTTATGCCACATTAGCAATTGGAAAAGAACGTTAGTATAATGTAGGACGCCTTACAACTCCTAAGAACACGTTACATCACAGTACGAAACCTTCAAACACCATAATAAACCTAATGAATTCCTACGAGTCCTTTGAACGTCGTCCGACAACTTCGGACATCTTACGACTCTTTATGCCACATTATCAACTCGAAAAGAACGTTAGTATAATGTAGGACGGCTTACAACTCCTAAGAACAACTTAAATCACAGTACGAAACCTTGAAACACCATAATAAACCTAATGAATTCATACGAGTCCTTTGAACATCGTCCGACAACTTAGGACATCTTACGACTCATTATGCCACATTAGCAACTCGAAAAGAACGTTAGTATAATGTAGGACGGCTTACAACTCCTAAGAACACCTTACATAACCGTACGAAACCTTGAAACACCATAATAAACCTAATGAATTCGTATGAGTCCTTTGAACATCGTACGACAACTCAGGACATCTTACGACTCTTTATGCCACATTAGCAATTGGAAAAGAACGTTAGTATAATGTAGGACGCCTTACAACTCCTAAGAACACGTTACATCACAGTACGAAACCTTGAAACACCATAATAAACCTAATGAATTCCTACGAGTCCTTTGAACGTCGTCCGACAACTTCGGACATCTTACTACTCTTTATGCCACATTATCAACTCGAAAAGAACGTTAGTATAATGTAGGACGACTTACAACCCCTAAGAACACCTTAAATCACAGTACGAAACCTTGAAACACCATAATAAACCTAATGAATTCATACGAGTCCTCTGAACATCGTCCGACAACTTAGGACATCTTACGACTCATTATGCCACATTAGCAACTCGAAAAGAACGTTAGTATAATGTAGGACGGCTTACAACTCCTAAGAACACCTTACATCACAGTACGAAGCCTTGAAACACCATAATAAACCTAATGAATTCATATGAGTCCTTTGAACATCGTCCGACAACTTAGGATATCTTACGACTCTTTATGCCACATTAGCAACTCGAAAACAACGTTGGTATAATGTAGGACGCGTTACACTCCTAAGAACACCTTACATAACCGTACGTAACCTTGAAACACCATAATAAACCTAATGAATTCGTATGAGTCCTTTGAACATCGTACGACAACTCAGGACATCTTACGACTCTTTATGCCACATTAGCAATTGGAAAAGAACGTTAGTATAATGTAGGACGCCTTACAACTCCTAAGAACACGTTACATCACAGTACGAAACCTTGAAACACCATAATAAACCTAATGAATTCCTACGAGTCCTTTGAACGTCGTCCGACAACTTCGGACATCTTACAACTCTTTATGCCACATTATCAACTAGAAAAGAACGTTAGTATAATGTAGGACGGCTTACAACTCCTAAGAACACGTTACATCATAGTACGAAACCTTGAAACACCATAATAAACCTAATGAATTCATACGAGTCCTTTGAACGTCGTCCGACAAATTAGGACATCTTACGACTCTTTATGCCACTTTATCAACTAGAAAAGAACGCTAGTATAATGTAGGACGGCTTACAAGTCCTAAGAACACGTTACATCACAGTACGAAACCTTGAAACACCATAATAAACCTAATGAATTCATGCGAGTCCTTTGAACGTCGTCCGACAAATTAGGACATCTTACGACTCTTTATGCCACATTATCAACTCGAAAAGAACGTTAGTATAATGTAGGACGGCTTACAACTCCTAAGAACACCTTACATAACAGTACGAAACCTTGAAACACCATAATAAACCTAATGAATTCATACGAGTCCTTTGAACGTCGTCCGACAAATTAGGACATCTTACGACTTTTTATGCCACTTTATCAACTAGAAAAGAACGTTAGTATAATGTAGGACGGCTTACAACTCCTAAGAACACGTTACATCATAGTACGAAACCTTGAAACACCATAATAAACCTAATGAATTCCTACGAGTCCTTCGAACGTCGTCCGACAACTTCGGACATCTTACGACTCTTTATGCCACATTATCAACTCGAAAAGAACGTTAGTATAATGTAGGACGGCTTACAACTCCTAAGAACACCTTACATCACAGTACGAAACCTTGAAACACCATAATAAACCTAATGAATTCGTACGAGTCCTTTGAACATCGTCCGACAACTTAGGACATCTTACGACTCATTATGCCACATTAGCAACTCGAAAAGAACGTTAGTATAATGTAGGACGGCTTACAACTCCTAAGAACACCTTACATCACACTACGAAACCTTGAAACACCATAATAAACCTAATGAATTCATACGAGTCCTTTGAACATCGTCCGACTACTTAGCACATCTTACGACTCTTTATGCCACATTATCAACTCGAAAAGAACGTTAGTATAATGTAGGACGGCTTACAACTCCTAAGAACACCTTACATAACAGTACGAAACCTTGAAACACCATAATAAACCTAATGAATTCGTACGAGTCCTTTGAACATCGTCCGATAACTTAGGACATCTTACGACTTTTTATGCCACATTAGCAACTCGAAAAGAACGTTAGTATAATGTAGGACGCCTTACACTCCTAAGAACACCTTACATAACCGTATGAAACCTTGAAACACCATCATAAACCTAATTAATTCGTACGAGTCCTTTGAACATCGTCCGACAACTTAAGACATCTTACGACTCTTTATGCCACATTAGCAACTCGAAAAGAACGTTGGTATAATGTAGGACGCGTTACACTCCTAAGAACACCTTACATAACCGTACGAAACCTTGAAACACCATAATAAACCTAATGAATTCGTATGAGTCCTTTGAACATCGTACGACAACTCAGGACATCTTACGACTCTTTATGCCACATTAGCAATTGGAAAAGAACGTTAGTATAATGTAGGACGCCTTACAACTCCTAAGAACACGTTACATCACAGTACGAAACCTTGAAACACCATAATAAACCTAATGAATTCCTACGAGTCCTTTGAACGTCGTCCGACAACTTCGGACATCTTACGACTCTTTATGCCACATTATCAACTCGAAAAGAACGTTAGTATAATGTAGGACGGCTTACAACTCCTAAGAACACCTTAAATCACAGTACGAAACCTTGAAACACCATAATAAACCTAATGAATTCATACGAGTCCTTTGAACATCGTCCGACAACTTAGGACATCTTACGACTCATTATGCCACATTAGCAACTCGAAAAGAACGTTAGTATAATGTAGGACGGCTTACAACTCCTAAGAACACCTTACATAACCGTACGAAACCTTGAAACACCATAATAAACCTAATGAATTCGTATGAGTCCTTTGAACATCGTACGACAACTCAGGACATCTTACGACTCTTTATGCCACATTAGCAATTGGAAAAGAACGTTAGTATAATGTAGGACGCCTTACAACTCCTAAGAACACGTTACATCACAGTACGAAACCTTGAAACACCATAATAAACCTAATGAATTCCTACGAGTCCTTTGAACGTCGTCCGACAACTTCGGACATCTTACGACTCTTTATGCCACATTATCAACTCGAAAAGAACGTTAGTATAATGTAGGACGGCTTACAACTCCTAAGAACACCTTAAATCACAGTACGAAACCTTGAAACACCATAATAAACCTAATGAATTCATACGAGTCCTCTGAACATCGTCCGACAACTTAGGACATCTTACGACTCATTATGCCACATTAGCAACTCGAAAAGAACGTTAGTATAATGTAGGACGGCTTACAACTCCTAAGAACACCTTACATCACAGTACGAAACCTTGAAACACCATAATAAACCTAATGAATTCATACGAGTCCTTTGAACATCGTCCGACAACTTAGGATATCTTACGACTCTTTATGCCACATTAGCAACTCGAAAACAACGTTGGTATAATGTAGGACGCGTTACACTCCTAAGAACACCTTACATAACCGTACGTAACCTTGAAACACCATAATAAACCTAATGAATTCGTATGAGTCCTTTGAACATCGTACGACAACTCAGGACATCTTACGACTCTTTATGCCACATTAGCAATTGGAAAAGAACGTTAGTATAATGTAGGACGCCTTACAACTCCTAAGAACACGTTACATCACAGTACGAAACCTTGAAACACCATAATAAACCTAATGAATTCCTACGAGTCCTTTGAACGTCGTCCGACAACTTCGGACATCTTACGACTCTTTATGCCACATTATCAACTCGAAAAGAACGTTAGTATATTGTAGGACGGCTTACAACTCCTAAGAACACCTTAAATCACAGTACGAAACCTTGAAACACCATAATAAACCTAATGAATTCATACGAGTCCTTTGAACATCGTCCGACAACTTAGGACATCTTACGACTCATTATGCCACATTAGCAACTCGAAAAGAACGTTAGTATAATGTAGGACGGCTTACAACTCCTAAGAACACCTTACATCACAGTACGAAACCTTGAAACACCGTAATAAACCTAATGAATTCATACGAGTCCTTTGAACATCGTCCGACAACTTAAGACATCTTACGACTCTTTATGCCACATTAGCAACTTGAAAAGAACGTTGGTATAATGTAGGACGCGTTACACTCCTAAGAACACCTTACATAACCGTACGAAACCTTGAAACACCATAATAAACCTAATGAATTCGTATGAGTCCTTTGAACATCGTACGACAACTCAGGACATCTTACGACTCTTTATGCCACATTAGCAATTGGAAAAGAACGTTAGTATAATGTAGGACGCCTTACAACTCCTAAGAACACGTTACATCACAGTACGAAACCTTGAAACACCATAATAAACCTAATGAATTCCTACGAGTCCTTGGAACGTCGTCCGACAACTTCGGACATCTTACGACTCTTTATGCCACATTATCAACTCGAAAAGAACGTTAGTATAATGTAGGACGGCTTACAACTCCTAAGAACACCTTAAATCACAGTACGAAACCTTGAAACACCATAATAAACCTAATGAATTCATACGAGTCCTCTGAACATCGTCCGACAACTTAGGACATCTTACGACTCATTATGCCACATTAGCAACTCGAAAAGAACGTTAGTATAATGTAGGACGGCTTACAACTCCTAAGAACACCTTACATCACAGTACGAAACCTTGAAACACCATAATAAACCTAATGAATTCATACGAGTCCTTTGAACATCGTCCGACAACTTAGGATATCTTACGACTCTTTATGCCACATTAGCAACTCGAAAAGAACGTTGGTATAATGTAGGACGCGTTACACTCCTAAGAACACCTTACATAACCGTACGTAACCTTGAAACACCATAATAAACCTAATGAATTCGTATGAGTCCTTTGAACATCGTACGACAACTCAGGATATCTTACGACTCTTTATGCCACATTAGCAATTGGAAAAGAACGTTAGTATAATGTAGGACGCCTTACAACTCCTAAGAACACGTTATATCACAGTACGAAACCTTGAAACACCATAATAAACCTAATGAATTCCTACGAGTCCTTTGAACGTCGTCCGACAACTTCGGACATCTTACGACTCTTTATGCCACATTATCAACTCGAAAAGAACGTTAGTATAATGTAGGACGGCTTACAACTCCTAAGAACACCTTAAATCACAGTACGAAACCTTGAAACACCATAATAAACCTAATGAATTCATACGAGTCCTTTGAACATCGTCCGACAACTTAGGACATCTTACGACTCATTATGCCACATTAGCAACTCGAAAAGAACGTTAGTATAATGTAGGACGGCTTACAACTCCTAAGAGCACCTTACATCACAGTACGAAACCTTGAAACACCATAATAAACCTAATGAATTCATACGAGTCCTTTGAACATCGTCCGACAACTTAAGACATCTTACGACTCTTTATGCCACATTAGCAACTTGAAAAGAACGTTGGTATAATGTAGGACGCGTTACACTCCTAAGAACACCTTACATAACCGTACGAAACCTTGAAACACCATAATAAACCTAATGAATTCGTATGAGTCCTTTGAACATCGTACGACAACTCAGGACATCTTACGACTCTTTATGCCACATTAGCAATTGGAAAAGAACGTTAGTATAATGTAGGACGCCTTACAACTCCTAAGAACACGTTACATCACAGTACGAAACCTTGAAACACCATAATAAACCTAATGAATTCCTACGAGTCCTTGGAACGTCGTCCGACAACTTCGGACATCTTACGACTCTTTATGCCACATTATCAACTCGAAAAGAACGTTAGTATAATGTAGGACGGCTTACAACTCCTAAGAACACCTTAAATCACAGTACGAAACCTTGAAACACCATAATAAACCTAATGAATTCATACGAGTCCTCTGAACATCGTCCGACAACTTAGGACATCTTACGACTCATTATGCCACATTAGCAACTCGAAAAGAACGTTAGTATAATGTAGGACGGCTTACAACTCCTAAGAACACCTTACATCACAGTACGAAACCTTGAAACACCATAATAAACCTAATGAATTCATACGAGTCCTTTGAACATCGTCCGACAACTTAGGATAGCTTACGACTCTTTATGCCACATTAGCAACTCGAAAAGAACGTTGGTATAATGTAGGACGCGTTACACTCCTAAGAACACCTTACATAACCGTACGTAACCTTGAAACACCATAATAAACCTAATGAATTCGTATGAGTCCTTTGAACATCGTACGACAACTCAGGACATCTTACGACTCTTTATGCCACATTAGCAATTGGAAAAGAACGTTAGTATAATGTAGGACGCCTTACAACTCCTAAGAACACGTTATATCACAGTACGAAACCTTGAAACACCATAATAAACCTAATGAATTCCTACGAGTCCTTTGAACGTCGTCCGACAACTTCGGACATCTTACGACTCTTTATGCCACATTATCAACTCGAAAAGAACGTTAGTATAATGTAGGACGGCTTACAACTCCTAAGAACACCTTAAATCACAGTACGAAACCTTGAAAAACCATAATAAACCTAATGAATTCATACGAGTCCTTTGAACATCGTCCGACAACTTAGGACATCTTACGACTCATTATGCCACATTAGCAACTCGAAAAGAACGTTAGTATATTGTAGGACGGCTTACAACTCCTAAGAACACCTTACATCACAGTACGAAACCTTGAAACACCATAATAAACCTAATGAATTCATACGAGTCCTTTGAACATCGTCCGACAACTTAAGACATCTTACGACTCTTTATGCCACATTAGCAACTTGAAAAGAACGTTGGTATAATGTATGACGCGTTACACTCCTAAGAACACCTTACATAACCGTACGAAACCTTGAAACACCATAATAAACCTAATGAATTCGTATGAGTCCTTTGAACATCGTACGACAACTCAGGACATCTTACGACTCTTTATGCCACATTAGCAATTGGAAAAGAACGTTAGTATAATGTTGGACGCTTTACAACTCCTAAGAACACGTTACATCACAGTACGAAACCTTGAAACACCATAATAAACCTAATGAATTCATACGAGTCCTTTGAACATCGTCCGACAACTTAGGACATCTTACGACTCATTATGCCACATTAGCAACTCGAAAAGAACGTTAGTATAATGTAGGACGCGTTACACTCCTAAGAACACCTTACATAACCGTACGAAACCTTGAAACACCATAATAAACCTAATGAATTCGTATGAGTCCTTTGAACATCGTACGACAACTCAGGACATCTTACGACTCTTTATGCCACATTAGCAATTGGAAAAGAACGTTAGTATAATGTAGGACGCCTTACAACTCCTAAGAACACGTTACATCACAGTACGAAACCTTGAAACACCATAATAAACCTAATGAATTCCTACGAGTCCTTTGAACGTCGTCCGACAACTTCGGACATCTTACGACTCTTTATGCCACATTATCAACTCGAAAAGAACGTTAGTATAATGTAGGACGGCTTACAACTCCTAAGAACACCTTAAATCACAGTACGAAACCTTGAAACACCATAATAAACCTAATGAATTCATACGAGTCCTTTGAACATCGTCCGACAACTTAGGACATCTTACGACTCATTATGCCACATTAGCAACTCGAAAAGAACGTTAGTATAATGTAGGACGGCTTACAACTCCTAAGAACACCTTACATCACAGTACGAAACCTTGAAACACCATAATAAACCTAATGAATTCATACGAGTCCTTTGAACATCGTCCGACAACTTAGGACATCTTACGACTCTTTATGCCACATTAGCAACTCGAAAAGAACGTTGGTATAATGTAGGACGCGTTACACTCCTAAGAACACCTTACATAACCGTACGAAACCTTGAAACACCATAATAAACCTAATGAATTCGTATGAGTCCTTTGAACATCGTACGACAACTCAGGACATCTTACGACTCTTTATGCCACATTAACAATTGGAAAAGAACGTTAGTATAATGTAGGACGCCTTACAACTCCTAAGAACATGTTACATCACAGTACGAAACCTTGAAACACCATAATAAACCTAATGAATTCCTACGAGTCCTTTGAACGTCGTCCGACAACTTCGGACATCTTACGACTCTTTATGCCACATTATCAACTCGAAAAGAACGTTAGTATAATGTAGGACGGCTTACAACTCCTAAGAACACCTTAAATCACAGTACGAAACCTTGAAACACCATAATAAACCTAATGAATTCATACGAGTCCTTTGAACATCCTCCGACAACTTAGGACATCTTACAACTCATTATGCCACATTAGCAACTCGAAAAGAACGTTAGTATAATGTAGGACGGCTTACAACTCCTAAGAACACCTTACATCACAGTACGAAACCTTGAAACAACATAATAAACTTAATGAATTCATACGAGTCCTTTGAACATCGTCCGACAACTTAAGACATCTTACGACTCTTTATGCCACATTAGCAACTCGAAAAGAACGTTGGTATAATGTAGGACGCGTTACACTCCTAAGAACACCTTACATAACCGTACGAAACCTTGAAACACCATAATAAACCTAATGAATTCGTATGAGTCCTTTGAACATCGTACGACAACTCAGGACATCTTACGACTCTTTATGCCACATTAGCAATTGGAAAAGAACGTTAGTATAATGTAGGACGCTTTACAACTCTTAAGAACACGTTTCATCACAGTACGAAACCTTGAAACACCATAATAAACCTAATGAATTCCTACGAGTCCTTTGAACGTCGTCCGACAACTTAGGACATCTTACGATTCTTTATGCCACATTATCAACTAGAAAAGAACGTTAGTATAATGTAGGACGGCTTACAACTCCTAAGAACACGTTACATCATAGTACGAAACCTTGAAACACCATAATAAACCTAATGAATTCATACGAGTCCTTTGAACATCATCCGACAACTTAGGACATCTTACGACTCATTATGCCACCTTAGCAACTCGAAAAGAACGTTAGTATAATGTAGGATGGCTTACAACTCCTAAGAACACCTTACATCACAGTACGAAACCTTGAAACACCATAATAAACCTAATGAATTCATACGAGTCCTTTGAACATCGTCCGACAACTTAGCACATCTTACGACTCTTTATGCCACATTATCAACTCGAAAAGAACGTTAGTATAATGTAGGACGCCTTACACTCCTAAGAACACCTTACATAACAGTACGAAACTTTGAAACACCATAATAAACCTAATGAATTCGTATGAGTCATTTGAACGCCGTACGACAACTCAGGACATCTTACGACTCTTTATGCCACATTAGCAACTGGAATAGAACGTTAGTATAATGTAGGACGCCTTACAACTCCTTAGAACACCTTACATCACAGTATGAAACCTTGAAACACCATAATAAACCTAATGAATTCCTACGAGTCGTTTGAACGTCGTCCGACAACTTCGGACATCTTACGACTCTTTATGCCACATTATCAACTCGAAAAGAACGTTAGTATAATGTAGGACGGCTTACAACTCCTAAGAACACCTTAAATCACAGTACGAAACCTTGAAACACCATAATAAACCTAATGAATTCATACGAGTCATTTGAACATCGTCCGACAACTTAGGACATCTTACGACTCATTATGCCACATTAGCAACTCGAAAAGAACGTTAGTATAATGTAGGATGGCTTACAACTCCTAAGAACACCTTACATCACAGTACGAAACCTTGAAACACCATAATAAACCTAATGAATTCATACGAGTCCTTTGAACATCGTCCGACAACTTAGCACATCTTACGACTCTTTATGCCACATTATCAACTCGAAAAGAACGTTAGTATAATGTAGGACGCCTTACACTCCTAAGAACACCTTACATAACAGTACGAAACTTTGAAACACCATAATAAACCTAATGAATTCGTATGAGTCATTTGAACGCCGTACGACAACTCAGGACATCTTACGACTCTTTATGCCACATTAGCAACTGGAATAGAACGTTAGTATAATGTAGGACGCCTTACAACTCCTTAGAACACCTTACATCACAGTACGAAACCTTGAAACACCATAATAAACCTAATGAATTCGTACGAGTCCTTTGAACGTCGTCCGACAACTTAGGACATCTTACGATTCTTTATGCCACATTATCAACTAGAAAAGAACGTTAGTATAATGTAGGACGGCTTACAACTCCTAAGAACACGTTACATCACATTACGAAACCTTGAAACACCATAATAAACCTAATTAATTCATACGAGTCCTTTGAACGTCGTCCGACAACTTAGGACATCTTACGATTCTTTATGCCACATTATCAACTAGAAAAGAACGTTAGTATAATGTAGGACGGCTTACAACTCCTAAGAACACGTTACATCATAGTACGAAACCTTGAAACACCATAATAAACCTAATGAATTCATACGAGTCCTTTGAACATCATCCGACAACTTAGGACATCTTACGACTCATTATGCCACATTAGCAACTCGAAAAGAATGTTAGTATAATGTAGGATGGCTTACAACTCCTAAGAACACCTTACATCACAGTACGAAACCTTGAAACACCATAATAAACCTAATGAATTCATACGAGTCCTTTGAACATCGTCCGGCAACTTAGCACATCTTACGACTCTTTATGCCACATTATCAACTCGAAAAGAACGTTAGTATAATGTAGGACGCCATACACTCCTAAGAACACCTTACATAACAGTACGAAACTTTGAAACACCATAATAAACCTAATGAATTCGTATGAGTCATTTGAACGCCGTACGACAACTCAGGACATCTTACGACTCTTTATGCCACTTTAGCAACTGGAATAGAACGTTAGTATAATGTAGGACGCCTTACAACTCCTTAGAACACCTTACATCACAGTATGAAACCTTGAAACACCATAATAAACCTAATGAATTCCTACGAGTCGTTTGAACGTCGTCCGACAACTTCGGACATCTTACGACTCTTTATGCCACATTATCAACTCGAAAAGAACGTTAGTATAATGTAGGACGGCTTACAACTCCTAAGAACACCTTAAATCACAGTACGAAACCTTGAAACACCATAATAAACCTAATGAATTCATACGAGTCCTTTGAACATCGTCCGACAACTTAGGACATCTTACGACTCATTATGCCACATTAGCAACTCGAAAAGAATGTTAGTATAATGTAGGATGGCTTACAACTCTTAAGAACACCTTACATCACAGTACGAAACCTTGAAACACCATAATAAACCTAATGAATTCATACGAGTCCTTTGAACATCGTCCGACAACTTAGCACATCTTACGACTCTTTATGCCACATTATCAACTCGAAAAGAACGTTAGTATAATGTAGGACGCCTTACACTCCTAAGAACACCTTACATAACAGTACGAAACTTTGAAACACCATAATAAACCTAATGAATTCGTGTGAGTCATTTGAACGTCGTACGACAACTCAGGACATCTTACGACTCTTTATGCCACATTAGCAACTGGAATAGAACGTTAGTATAATGTAGGACGCCTTACAACTCCTTAGAACACCTTACATCACAGTACGAAACCTTGAAACACCATAATAAACCTAATGAATTCGTACGAGTCCTTTGAACGTCGTCCGACAACTTAGGACATCTTACGATTCTTTATGCCACATTATCAACTAGAAAAGAACGTTAGTATAATGTAGGACGGCTTACAACTCCTAAGAACATGTTACATCATAGTACGAAACCTTGAAACACCATAATAAACCTAATTAATTCATACGAGTCCTTTGAACGTCGTCCGACAAATTCGGACATCTTACGACTCTTTATGCCACATTATTAACTCGAAAAGAACGTTAGTATAATGTAGGACGGCTTACAACTCCTAAGAACACCTTACATCACAGTACGAAACCTTGAAACACAATAATAAACCTAATGAATTCGTACGAGTCCTTTGAACATCGTCCGATAACTTAGGACATCTTACGTCTTTTTATGCCACATTAGCAACTCGAAAAGAACGTTAGTGTAATGTAGGACGCCTTACACTCCTAAGAACACCTTACATAACCGTATGAAACCCTGAAACACCATCATAAACCTAATTAATTCGTACGAGTCCTTTGAACATCGTCCGACAACTTAAGACATTTTACGACTCTTTATGCCACATTAGCAACTCGAAAAGAACGTTGTTATAATGTAGGACGCGTTACACTCCTAAGAACACATTACATAACCGTACGAAACCTTGAAATACCATAATAAACCTAATGAATTCGTATGAGTCCTTTGAACATCGTCCGACAACTCAGGACATCTTACGACTCTTTATGCCACATTAGCAATTGGAAAAGAACGTTAGTATAATGTAGGACGCCTTACAAGTCCTAAGAACACGTTACATAACAGTACGAAACCTTGAAACACCATAATAAACCTAATGAATTCCTACGACTCCTTTGAACGTCGTCCGACAACTTCGGACATCTTACGACTCTTTATGCCACATTATCAACTCGAAAAGAACGTTAGTATAATGTAGGACGGCTTACAACTCCTAAGAACACCTTACATCACAGTACGAAACCTTGAAACACCATAATAAACCTATTGAATTCGTACGAGTCCTTTGAACATCGTCCGACAACTTAGGACATCTTACGACTCATTATGCCACATTAGCAACTCGAAAAGAACGTTAGTATAATGTAGGACGGCTTACAACTCCTAAGAACACCTTACATCACAGTACGAAACCTTGAAACACCATAATAAACCTAATGAATTCATACGAGTCCTTTGAACATCGTCCGACAACTTAGCACATCTTACGACTCTTTATGCCACATTATCAACTCGAAAAGAACGTTAGTATAATGTAGGACGCCTTACACTCCTAAGAACACCTTACATAACAGTACGAAACTTTGAATCACCATAACAAACCTAATGAATTCGTATGAGTCATTTGAACGCCGTACGACAACTCAGGAAATCTTACGACTCTTTATGCCACATTAGCAACTGGAATAGAACGTTAGAATAATGTAGGACGCCTTACAACTCCTTAGAACACCTTACATCACAGTACGAAACCTTGAAACACCATAATAAACCTAATGAATTCGTACGAGTCTTTTGAACGTCGTCCGACAACTTAGGACATCTTACGACTCTTTATGCCACATTTTCAACAAGAAAAGAACGTTAGTATAATGTAGGACGGCTTACAACTCCTAAGAACACGTTACATCATAGTACGAAACCTTGAAACACCATAATAAACCTAATTAATTCATACGAGTCCTTTGAACGTCGTACGACAAATTCGGACATCTTACGACTCTTTATGCCACATTATTAACTCGAAAAGAACGTTAGTATAATGTAGGACGGCTTACAACTCCTAAGAACACCTTACATCACAGTACGAAACCTTGAAACACCATAATAAACCTAATGAATTCGTACGAGTCCTTTGAACATCGTCCGATAACTTAGGACATCTTACGTCTTTTTATGCCACATTAGCAACTCGAAAAGAACGTTAGTGTAATGTAGGACGCCTTACACTCCTAAGAACACCTTACATAACCGTATGAAACCCTGAAACACCATCATAAACCTAATTAATTCGTACGAGTCCTTTGAACATCGTCCGACAACTTAAGACATTTTACGACTCTTTATGCCACATTAGCAACTCGAAAAGAACGTTGTTATAATGTAGGACGCGTTACACTCCTAAGAACACATTACATAACCGTACGAAACCTTGAAATACCATAATAAACCTAATGAATTCGTATGAGTCCTTTGAACATCGTCCGAAAACTCAGGACATCTTACGACTCTTTATGCCACATTAGCAATTGGAAAAGAACGTTAGTATAATGTAGGACGCCTTACAACTCCTAAGAACACGTTACATAACAGTACGAAACCTTGAAACACCATAATAAACCTAATGAATTCCTACGACTCCTTTGAACGTCGTCCGACAAGTTCGGACATCTTACGACTCTTTATGCCACATTATCAACTCGAAAAGAACGTTAGTATAATGTAGGACGGCTTACAACTCCTAAGAACACCTTACATCACAGTACGAAACCTTGAAACACCATAATAAACCTATTGAATTCGTACGAGTCCTTTGAACATCGTCCGACAACTTAGGACATCTTACGACTCATTATGCCACATTAGCAACTCGAAAAGGACGTTAGTATAATGTAGGACGGCTTACAACTCCTAAGAACACCTTACATCACAGTACGAAACCTTGAAACACCATAATAAACCTAATGAATTCATACGAGTCCTTTGAACATCGTCCGACAACTTAGCACATCTTACGACTCTTTATGCCACATTATCAACTCGAAAAGAACGTTAGTATAATGTAGGACGCCTTACACTCCTAAGAACACCTTACATAACAGTACGAAACTTTGAATCACCATAACAAACCTAATGAATTCGTATGAGTCATTTGAACGCCGTACGACAACTCAGGAAATCTTACGACTCTTTATGCCACATTAGCAACTGGAATAGAACGTTAGAATAATGTAGGACGCCTTACAACTCCTTAGAACACCTTACATCACAGTACGAAACCTTGAAACACCATAATAAACCTAATGAATTCGTACGAGTCTTTTGAACGTCGTCCGACAACTTAGGACATCTTACGACTCTTTATGCCACATTTTCAACTAGAAAAGAACGTTAGTATAATGTAGGACGGCTTACAACTCCTAAGAACACGTTACATCATAGTACGAAACCTTGAAACACCATAATAAACCTAATTAATTCATACGAGTCCTTTGAACGTCGTACGACAAATTCGGACATCTTACGACTCTTTATGCCACATTATTAACTCGAAAAGAACGTTAGTATAATGTAGGACGGCTTACAACTCCTAAGAACACCTTACATCACAGTACGAAACCTTGAAACACAATAATAAACCTAATGAATTCGTACGAGTCCTTTGAACATCGTCCGATAACTTAGGACATCTTACGTCTTTTTATGCCACATTAGCAACTCGAAAAGAACGTTAGTGTAATGTAGGACGCCTTACACTCCTAAGAACACCTTACATAACCGTATGAAACCCTGAAACACCATCATAAACCTAATTAATTCGTACGAGTCCTTTGAACATCGTCCGACAACTTAAGACATCTTACGACTCTTTATGCCACATTAGCAACTCGAAAAGAACGTTGGTATAATGTAGGACGCGTTACACTCCTAAGAACACATTACATAACCGTACGAAACCTTGAAACACCATAATAAACCTAATGAATTCGTATGAGTCCTTTGAACATCGTACGACAACTCAGGACATCTTACGACTCTTTATGCCACATTAGCAATTGGAAAAGAACGTTAGTATAATGTAGGACGCCTTACAACTCCTAAGAACACGTTACATCACAGTACGAAACCTTGAAACACCATAATAAACCTAATGAATTCCTACGACTCCTTTGAACGTCGTCCGACAACTTCGGACATCTTACGACTCTTTATGCCACATTATCAACTCGAAAAGAACGTTAGTATAATGTAGGACGGCTTACAACTCCTAAGAACACCTTACGTCACAGTACGAAACCTTGAAACACCATAATAAACCTAATGAATTTGTACGAGTCCTTTGAACATCGTCCGACAACTTAGGACATCTTACGACTCATTATGCCACATTAGCAACTCGAAAAGAACGTTAGTATAATGTAGGACGGCTTACAACTCCTAAGAACACCTTACATCACAGTACGAAACCTTGAAACACCATAATAAACCTAATGAATTCATACGAGTCCTTTGAACATCGTCCGACAACTTAGCACATCTTACGACTCTTTATGCCACATTATCAACTCGAAAACAACGTTAGTATAATGTAGGACGCCTTACACTCCTAAGAACACCTTACATAACAGTACGAAACTTTGAAACACCATAATAAACCTAATGAATTCGTATGAGTCATTTGAACGCCGTACGACAACTCAGGACATCTTACGACTCTTTATGCCACATTAGCAACTGGAATAGAACGTTAGTATAATGTAGGACGCCTTACAACTCCTTAGAACACCTTACATCACAGTACGAAACCTTGAAACACCATAATAAACCTAATGAATTCGTACGAGTCCTTTGAACGTCGTCCGACAACTTAGGACATCTTACGACTCTTTATGCCACATTATCAACTAGAAAAGAACGTTAGTATAATGTAGGACGACTTACAACTCCTAAGAACACGTTACATCATAGTACGAAACCTTGAAACACCATAATAAACCTAATTAATTCATACGAGTCCTTTGAACGTCGTCCGACAAATTCGGACATCTTACGACTCTTTATGCCACATTATTAACTCGAAAAGAACGTTAGTATAATGTAGGACGGCTTACAACTCCTAAGAACACCTTACATCACAGTACGAAACCTTGAAACACCATAATAAACCTAATGAATTCGTACGAGTCCTTTGAACATCGTCCGATAACTTAGGACATCTTACGTCTTTTTATGCCACATTAGCAACTCGAAAAGAACGTTAGTGTAATGTAGGACGCCTTACACTCCTAAGAACACCTTACATAACCGTATGAAACCCTGAAACACCATAATAAACCTAATTAATTCGTACGAGTCCTTTGAACATCGTCCGACAACTTAAGACATTTTACGACTCTTTATGCCACATTAGCAACTCGAAAAGAACGTTGTTATAATGTAGGACGCGTTACACTCCTAAGAACACATTACATAACCGTACGAAACCTTGAAATACCATAATAAACCTAATGAATTCGTATGAGTCCTTTGAACATCGTCCGACAACTCAGGACATCTTACGACTCTTTATGCCACATTAGCAATTGGAAAAGAACGTTAGTATAATGTAGGACGCCTTACAACTCCTAAGAACACGTTACATAACAGTACGAAACCTTGAAACACCATAATAAACCTAATGAATTCCTACGACTCCTTTGAACGTCGTCCGACAACTTCGGACATCTTACGACTCTTTATGCCACATTATCAACTCGAAAAGAACGTTAGTATAATGTAGGACGGCTTACAACTCCTAAGAACACCTTACATCACAGTACGAAACCTTGAAACACCATAATAAACCTATTGAATTCGTACGAGTCCTTTGAACATCGTCCGACAACTTAGGACATCTTACGACTCATTATGCCACATTAGCAACTCGAAAAGGACGTTAGTATAATGTAGGACGGCTTACAACTCCTAAGAACACCTTACATCACAGTACGAAACCTTGAAACACCATAATAAACCTAATGAATTCATACGAGTCCTTTGAACATCGTCCGACAACTTAGCACATCTTACGACTCTTTATGCCACATTATCAACTCGAAAAGAACGTTAGTATAATGTAGGACGCCTTACACTCCTAAGAACACCTTACATAACAGTACGAAACTTTGAATCACCATAACAAACCTAATGAATTCGTATGAGTCATTTGAACGCCGTACGACAACTCAGGAAATCTTACGACTCTTTATGCCACATTAGCAACTGGAATAGAACGTTAGAATAATGTAGGACGCCTTACAACTCCTTAGAACACCTTACATCACAGTACGAAACCTTGAAACACCATAATAAACCTAATGAATTCGTACGAGTCTTTTGAACGTCGTCCGACAACTTAGGACATCTTACGACTCTTTATGCCACATTTTCAACTAGAAAAGAACGTTAGTATAATGTAGGACGGCTTACAACTCCTAAGAACACGTTACATCATAGTACGAAACCTTGAAACACCATAATAAACCTAATTAATTCATACGAGTCCTTTGAACGTCGTACGACAAATTCGGACATCTTACGACTCTTTATGCCACATTATTAACTCGAAAAGAACGTTAGTATAATGTAGGACGGCTTACAACTCCTAAGAACACCTTACATCACAGTACGAAACCTTGAAACACCATAATAAACCTAATGAATTCGTACGAGTCCTTTGAACATCGTCCGATAACTTAGGGCATCTTACGACTTTTTATGCCACATTAGCAACTCGAAAAGAACGTTAGTGTAATGTAGGACGCCTTACACTCCTAAGAACACCTTACATAACCGTATGAAACCCTGAAACACCATCATAAACCTAATTAATTCGTACGAGTCCTTTGAACATCGTCCGACAACTTAAGACATCTTACGACTCTTTATGCCACATTAGCAACTCGAAAAGAACGTTGGTATAATGTAGGACGCGTTACACTCCTAAGAACACATTACATAACCGTACGAAACCTTGAAACACCATAATAAACCTAATGAATTCGTATGAGTCCTTTGAACATCGTACGACAACTCAGGACATCTTACGACTCTTTATGCCACATTAGCAATTGGAAAAGAACGTTAGTATAATGTAGGACGCCTTACAACTCCTAAGAACACGTTACATCACAGTACGAAACCTTGAAACACCATAATAAACCTAATGAATTCCTACGACTCCTTTGAACGTCGTCCGACAACTTCGGACATCTTACGACTCTTTATGCCACATTATCAACTCGAAAAGAACGTTAGTATAATGTAGGACGGCTTACAACTCCTAAGAACACCTTACGTCACAGTACGAAACCTTGAAACACCATAATAAACCTAATGAATTTGTACGAGTCCTTTGAACATCGTCCGACAACTTAGGACATCTTACGACTCATTATGCCACATTAGCAACTCGAAAAGAACGTTAGTATAATGTAGGACGGCTTACAACTCCTAAGAACACCTTACATCACAGTACGAAACCTTGAAACACCATAATAAACCTAATGAATTCATACGAGTCCTTTGAACATCGTCCGACAACTTAGCACATCTTACGACTCTTTATGCCACATTATCAACTCGAAAACAACGTTAGTATAATGTAGGACGCCTTACACTCCTAAGAACACCTTACATAACAGTACGAAACTTTGAAACACCATAATAAACCTAATGAATTCGTATGAGTCATTTGAACGCCGTACGACAACTCAGGACATCTTACGACTCTTTATGCCACATTAGCAACTGGAATAGAACGTTAGTATAATGTAGGACGCCTTACAACTCCTTAGAACACCTTACATCACAGTACGAAACCTTGAAACACCATAATAAACCTAATGAATTCGTACGAGTCCTTTGAACGTCGTCCGACAACTTAGGACATCTTACGACTCTTTATGCCACATTATCAACTAGAAAAGAACGTTAGTATAATGTAGGACGACTTACAACTCCTAAGAACACGTTACATCATAGTACGAAACCTTGAAACACCATAATAAACCTAATTAATTCATACGAGTCCTTTGAACGTCGTCCGACAAATTCGGACATCTTACGACTCTTTATGCCACATTATTAACTCGAAAAGAACGTTAGTATAATGTAGGACGGCTTACAACTCCTAAGAACACCTTACATCACAGTACGAAACCTTGAAACACCATAATAAACCTAATGAATTCGTACGAGTCCTTTGAACATCGTCCGATAACTTAGGACATCTTACGTCTTTTTATGCCACATTAGCAACTCGAAAAGAACGTTAGTGTAATGTAGGACGCCTTACACTCCTAAGAACACCTTACATAACCGTATGAAACCCTGAAACACCATCATAAACCTAATTAATTCGTACGAGTCCTTTGAACATCGTCCGACAACTTAAGACATCTTACGACTCTTTATGCCACATTAGCAACTCGAAAAGAACGTTGGTATAACGTAGGAAGCGTTACACTCCTAAGAACACATTACATAACCGTACGAAACCTTGAAACACCATAATAAACCTAATGAATTCGTATGAGTCCTTTTAACATCGTACGACAACTCAGGACATCTTACGACTCTTTATGCCACATTAGCAACTCGAAAAGAACGTTAGTATAATGTAGGACGCCTTACAACTCCTAAGAACACGTTACATCACAGTACGAAACCTTGAAACACCATAATAAACCTAATGAATTCCTACGACTCCTTTGAACGTCGTCCGACAACTTCGGACATCTTACGACTCTTTATGCCACATTATCAACTCGAAAAGAACGTTAGTATAATGTAGGACGGCTTACAACTCCTAAGAACACCTTACGTCACAGTACGAAACCTTGAAACACCATAATAAACCTAATGAATTCGTACGAGTCCTTTGAACATCGTCCGACAACTTAGGACATCTTACGACTCATTATGCCACATTAGCAACTCGAAAAGAACGTTGGTATAATGTAGGACGCGTTACACTCCTAAGAACACCTTACATAACCGTACGAAACCTTGAAATACCATAATAAACCTAATGAATTCGTATGAGTCCTTTGAACATCGTACGACAACTCAGGACATCTTACGACTCTTTATGCCACATTAGCAATTGGAAAAGAACGTTAGTATAATGTAGGACGCCTTACAACTTCTAAGAACACGTTACATCACAGTACGAAACCTTGAAACACCATAATAAACCTAATGAATTCCTACGAGTCCTTTGAACGTCGTCCGACAACTTCGGACATCTTACGACTCTTTATGCCACATTATCAACTCGAAAAGAACGTTAGTATAATGTAAGACGGCTTACAACTCCTAAGAACACCTTAAATCACAGTACGAAACCTTGAAACACCATAATAAACCTAATGAATTCATACGAGTCCTTTGAACATCGTCCGACAACTTAGGACATCTTACGACTCATTATGCCACATTAGCAACTCGAAAAGAACGTTAGTATAATGTAGGACGGCTTACAACTCCTAAGAACACCTTACATCACAGTACGAAACCTTGAAACACCATAATAAACCTAATGAATTCATACGAGTCCTTTGAACATCGTCCGACAACTTAGCACATCTTACGACTCTTTATGCCACATTATCAACTCGAAAAGAACGTTAGTATAATGTAGGACGCCTTACACTCCTAAGAACACCTTACATAACAGTACGAAACTTTGAAACACCATAATAAACCTAATGAATTCGTATGAGTCATTTGAACGCCGTACGACAACTCAGGACATCTTACGACTCTTTATGCCACATTAGCAACTGGAATAGAACGTTAGTATAATGTAGGACGCCTTACAACTCCTTAGAACACCTTACATCACAGTACGAAACCTTGAAACACCATAATAAACCTAATGAATTCGTACGAGTCCTTTGAACGTCGTCCGACAACTTAGGACATCTTACGACTCTTTATGCCACATTTTCAACTAGAAAAGAACGTTAGTATAATGTAGGACGGCTTACAACTCCTAAGAACACGTTACATCATAGTACGAAACCTTGAAACACGATAATAAACCTAATTAATTCATACGAGTCCTTTGAACGTCGTACGACAAATTCGGACATCTTACGACTCTTTATGCCACATTATTAACTCGAAAAGAACGTTAGTATAATGTAGGACGGCTTACAACTCCTAAGAACACCTTACATCACAGTACGAAACCTTGAAACACCATAATAAACCTAATGAATTCGTACGAGTCCTTTGAACATCGTCCGATAACTTAGGACATCTTACGACTTTTTATGCCACATTAGCAACTCGAAAAGAACGTTAGTGTAATGTAGGACGCCTTACACTCCTAAGAACACCTTACATAACCGTATGAAACCCTGAAACACCATCATAAACCTAATTAATTCGTACGAGTCCTTTGAACATCGTCCGACAACTTAAGACATCTTACGACTCTTTATGCCACATTAGCAACTCGAAAAGAACGTTGGTATAATGTAGGACGCGTTACACTCCTAAGAACACATTACATAACCGTACGAAACCTTGAAACACCATAATAAATCTAATGAATTCGTATGAGTCCTTTGAACATCGTACGACAACTCAGGACATCTTACGACTCTTTATGCCACATTAGCAATTGGAAAAGAACGTTAGTATAATGTAGGACGCCTTACAACTCCTAAGAACACGTTACATCACAGTACGAAACCTTGAAACACCATAATAAACCTAATGAATTCCTACGACTCCTTTGAACGTCGTCCGACAACTTCGGACATCTTACGACTCTTTATGCCACATTATCAACTCGAAAAGAACGTTAGTATAATGTAGGACGGCTTACAACTCCTAAGAACACCTTACGTCACAGTACGAAACCTTGAAACACCATAATAAACCTAATGAATTCGTACGAGTCCTTTGAACATCGTCCGACAACTTAGGACATCTTACGACTCATTATGCCACATTAGCAACTCGAAAAGAACGTTGGTATAATGTAGGACGCGTTACACTCCTAAGAACACCTTACATAACCGTACGAAACCTTGAAATACCATAATAAACCTAATGAATTCGTATGAGTCCTTTGAACATCGTACGACAACTCAGGACATCTTACGACTTTTTATGCCACATTAGCAATTGGAAAAGAACGTTAGTATAATGTAGGATGCCTTACAAATCCTAAGAACACGTTACATCACAGTACGAAACCTTGAAACACCATAATAAACCTAATGAATTCCTACGAGTCCTTTGAACGTCGTCCGACAACTTCGGACATCTTACGACTCTTTATGCCACATTATCAACTCGAAAAGAACGTTAGTATAATGTAGGACGGCTTACAACTCCTAAGAACACCTTAAATCACAGTACGAAACCTTGAAATACCATAATAAACCTAATGAATTCATACGAGTCCTTTGAACATCGTCCGACAACTTAGGACATCTTACGACTCATTATGCCACATTAGCAACTCGAAAAGAACGTTAGTATAATGTAGGATGGCTTACAACTCCTAAGAACACGTTACATCATAGTACGAAACCTTGAAACACCATAATAAACCTAATTAATTCATACGAGTCCTTTGAACGTCGTCCGACAAATTCGGACATCTTACGACTCTTTATGCCACATTATTAACTCGAAAAGAACGTTAGTATAATGTAGGACGGCTTACAACTCCTAAGAACACCTTACATCACAGTACGAAACCTTGAAACACCATAATAAACCTAATGAATTCGTACGAGTCCTTTGAACATTGTCCGATAACTTAGGACATCTTACGTCTTTTTATGCCACATTAGCAACTCGAAAAGAACGTTAGTATAATGTAGGACGCCTTACAACTCCTAAGAACACGTTACATCATAGTACGAAACCTTGAAACACCATAATAAACCTAATTAATTCATACGAGTCCTTTGAACGTCGTGCGACAAATTCGGATATCTTACGACTCTTTATGCCACATTATTAACTCGAAAAGAACGTTAGTATAATGTAGGACGGCCTACAACTCCTAAGAACACCTTACATCACAGTACGAAACCTTGAAACACCATAATAAACCTAATGAATTCGTACGAGTCCTTTGAACATCGTCCGACAACTTAGGACATCTTACGACTCATTATGCCACATTAGCAACTCGAAAAGAACGTTAGTATAATGTAGGACGGCTTACAACTCCTAAGAACACCTTACATCACACTACGAAACCTTGAAACACCATAATAAACCTAATGAATTCATACGAGTCCTTTGAACATCGTCCGACAACTTAGCACATCTTACGACTCTTTATGCCACATTATCAACTCGAAAAGAACGTTAGTATAATGTAGGACGCCTTACACTCCTAAGAACACCTTACATAACAGTACGAAACTTTGAAACACCATAATAAACCTAATGAATTCGTATGAGTCATTTGAACGCCGTACGACAACTCAGGACATCTTACGACTCTTTATGCCACATTAGCAACTGGAATAGAACGTTAGTATAATGTAGGACGCCTTACAACTCCTTAGAACACCTTACATCACAGTACGAAACCTTGAAACACCATAATAAACCTAATGAATTCGTACGAGTCCTTTGAACGTCGTCCGACAACTTAGGACATCTTACGACTCTTTATGCCACATTATCAACTAGAAAAGAACGTTAGTATAATCTAGGACGGCTTACAACTCCTAAGAACACGTTACATCATAGTACGAAACCTTGAAACACCATAATAAACCTAATTAATTCATACGAGTCCTTTGAACGTCGTCCGACAAATTCGGACATCTTACGACTCTTTATGCCACATTATTAACTCGAAAAGAACGTTAGTATAATGTAGGACGGCTTACAACTCCTAAGAACAGCTTACATCACAGTACGAAACCTTGAAACACCATAATAAACCTAATGATTTCGTACGAGTCCTTTGAACATTGTCCGATAACTTAGGACATCTTACGTCTTTTTATGCCACATTAGCAACTCGAAAAGAACGTTAGTATAATGTAGGACGCCTTACAACTCCTAAGAACACGTTACATCATAGTACGAAACCTTGAAACACCATAATAAACCTAATTAATTCATACGAGTCCTTTGAACGTCGTGCGACAAATTCGGATATCTTACGACTCTTTATGCCACATTATTAACTCGAAAAGAACGTTAGTATAATGTAGGACGGCCTACAACTCCTAAGAACACCTTACATCACAGTACGAAACCTTGAAACACCATAATAAACCTAATGAATTCGTACGAGTCCTTTGAACATCGTCCGACAACTTAGGACATCTTACGACTCATTATGCCACATTAGCAACTCGAAAAGAACGTTAGTATAATGTAGGACGGCTTACAACTCCTAAGAACACCTTACATCACACTACGAAACCTTGAAACACCATAATAAACCTAATGAATTCATACGAGTCCTTTGAACATCGTCCGACAACTTAGCACATCTTACGACTCTTTATGCCACATTATCAACTCGAAAAGAACGTTAGTATAATGTAGGACGCCTTACACTCCTAAGAACACCTTACATAACAGTACGAAACTTTGAAACACCATAATAAACCTAATGAATTCGTATGAGTCATTTGAACGCCGTACGACAACTCAGGACATCTTACGACTCTTTATGCGACATTAGCAACTGGAATAGAACGTTAGTATAATGTAGGACGCCTTACAACTCCTTAGAACACCTTACATCACAGTACGAAACCTTGAAACACCATAATAAACCTAATGAATTCGTACGAGTCCTTTGAACGTCGTCCGACAACTTAGGACATCTTACGACTCTTTATGCCACATTATCAACTAGAAAAGAACGTTAGTATAATGTAGGACGCCTTACAACTCCTAAGAACACGTTACATCATAGTACGAAACCTTGAAACACCATAATAAACCTAATTAATTCATACGAGTCCTTTGAACGTCGTCCGACAAATTCGGACATCTTACGACTCTTTATGCCACATTATTAACTCGAAAAGAACGTTAGTATAATGTAGGACGGCTTACAACTCCTAAGAACACCTTACATCACAGTACGAAACATTGAAACACCATAATAAACCTAATGAATTCGTACGAGTCCTTTGAACATTGTCCGATAACTTAGGACATCTTACGTCTTTTTATGCCACATTAGCAATTCGAAAAGAACGTTAGTATAATGTAGGACGCCTTACAACTCCTAAGAACACGTTACATCATAGTACGAAACCTTGAAACACCATAATAAACCTAATTAATTCATACGAGTCCTTTGAACGTCGTGCGACAAATTCGGATATCTTACGACTCTTTATGCCACATTATTAACTCGAAAAGAACGTTAGTATAATGTAGGACGGCCTACAACTCCTAAGAACACCTTACATCACAGTACGAAACCTTGAAACACCATAATAAACCTAATGAATTCGTACGAGTCCTTTGAACATCGTCCGACAACTTAGGACATCTTACGACTCATTATGCCACATTAGCAACTCGAAAAGAACGTTAGTATAATGTAGGACGGCTTACAACTCCTAAGAACACCTTACATCACACTACGAAACCTTGAAACACCATAATAAACCTAATGAATTCATACGAGTCCTTTGAACATCGTCTGACATCTTAGCACATCTTACGACTCTTTATGCCACATTATCAACTCGAAAAGAACGTTAGTATAATGTAGGACGCCTTACACTCCTAAGAACACCTTACATAACCGTATGAAACCCTGAAACACCATCATAAACCTAATTAATTCGTACGAGTCCTTTGAACATCGTCCGACAACTTAAGACATCTTACGACTCTTTATGCCACATTAGCAACTCGAAAAGAACGTTGGTATAATGTAGGACGCGTTACACTCCTAAGAACACATTATATAACCGTACGAAACCTTGAAACACCATAATAAACCTAATGAATTCGTATGAGTCCTTTGAACATCGTACGACAACTCAGGACATCTTACGACTCTTTATGCCACATTAGCAATTGGAAAAGAACGTTAGTATAATGTAGGACGCCTTACAACTCCTAAGAACACGTTACATCACAGTACGAAACCTTGAAACACCATAATAAACCTAATGAATTCCTACGACTCCTTTGAACGTCGTCCGACAACTTCGGACATCTTACGACTCTTTATGCCACATTATCAACTCGAAAAGAACGTTAGTATAATGTAGGACGGCTTACAACTCCTAAGAACACCTTACGTCACAGTACGAAACCTTGAAACACCATAATAAACCTAATGAATTCGTACGAGTCCTTTGAACATCGTCCGACAACTTAGGACATCTTACGACTCATTATGCCACATTATCAACTAGAAAAGAACGTTGGTATAATGTAGGACGCCTTACAACTCCTAAGAACACGTTACATCATAGTACGAAACCTTGAAACACCATAATAAACCTAATTAATTCATACGAGTCCTTTGAACGTCGTCCGACAAATTCGGACATCTTACGACTCTTTATGCCACATTATTAACTCGAAAAGAACGTTAGTATAATGTAGAACGGCTTACAACTCCTAAGAACACCTTACATCACAGTACGAAACCTTGAAACACCATAATAAACCTAATGAATTCGTACGAGTCCTTTGAACATCGTCCGATAACTTAGGACATCTTACGTCTTTTTGTGCCACATTAGCAACTCGAAAAGAACGTTAGTGTAATGTAGGACGCCTTACACTCCTAAGAACACCTTACATAACCGTATGAAACCCTGAAACACCATCATAAACCTAATTAATTCGTACGAGTCCTTTGAACATCGTCCGACAACTTAAGACATCTTACGACTCTTTATGCCACATTAGCAACTCGAAAAGAACGTTGGTATAATGTAGGACGCGTTACACTCCTAAGAACACATTACATAACCGTACGAAACCTTGAAACACCATAATAAACCTAATGAATTCGTATGAGTCCTTTGAACATCGTACGACAACTCAGGACATCTTACGACTCTTTATGCCACATTAGCAACTCGAAAAGAACGTTAGTATAATGTAGGACGCCTTACAACTCCTAAGAACACGTTACATCACAGTACGAAACCTTGAAACACCATAATAAACCTAATGAATTCCTACGACTCCTTTGAACGTCGTCCGACAACTTCGGACATCTTACGACTCTTTATGCCACATTATCAACTCGAAAAGAACGTTAGTATAATGTAGGACGGCTTACAACTCCTAAGAACACCTTACGTCACAGTACGAAACCTTGAAACACCATAATAAACCTAATGAATTCGTACGAGTCCTTTGAACATCGTCCGACAACTTAGGACATCTTACGACTCATTATGCCACATTATCAACTAGAAAAGAACGTTGGTATAATGTAGGACGCCTTACAACTCCTAAGAACACGTTACATCATAGTACGAAACCTTGAAACACCATAATAAACCTAATTAATTCATACGAGTCCTTTGAACGTCGTCCGACAAATTCGGACATCTTACGACTCTTTATGCCACATTATTAACTCGAAAAGAACGTTAGTATAATGTAGAACGGCTTACAACTCCTAAGAACACCTTACATCACAGTACGAAACCTTGAAACACCATAATAAACCTAATGAATTCGTACGAGTCCTTTGAACATCGTCCGATAACTTAGGACATCTTACGTCTTTTTGTGCCACATTAGCAACTCGAAAAGAACGTTAGTGTAATGTAGGACGCCTTACACTCCTAAGAACACCTTACATAACCGTATGAAACCCTGAAACACCATCATAAACCTAATTAATTCGTACGAGTCCTTTGAACATCGTCCGACAACTTAAGACATCTTACGACTCTTTATGCCACATTAGCAACTCGAAAAGAACGTTGGTATAATGTAGGACGCGTTACACTCCTAAGAACACATTACATAACCGTACGAAACCTTGAAACACCATAATAAACCTAATGAATTCGTATGAGTCCTTTGAACATCGTACGACAACTCAGGACATCTTACGACTCTTTATGCCACATTAGCAACTCGAAAAGAACGTTAGTATAATGTAGGACGCCTTACAACTCCTAAGAACACGTTACATCACAGTACGAAACCTTGAAACACCATAATAAACCTAATGAATTCCTACGACTCCTTTGAACGTCGTCCGACAACTTCGGACATCTTACGACTCTTTATGCCACATTATCAACTCGAAAAGAACGTTAGTATAATGTAGGACGGCTTACAACTCCTAAGAACACCTTACGTCACAGTACGAAACCTTGAAACACCATAATAAACCTAATGAATTCGTACGAGTCCTTTGAACATCGTCCGACATCTTAGGACATCTTACGACTCATTATGCCACATTATCAACTACAAAAGAACGTTGGTATAATGTAGGACGCCTTACAACTCCTAAGAACACGTTACATCATAGTACGAAACCTTGAAACACCATAATAAACCTAATTAATTCATACAAGTCCTTTGAACGTCGTGCGACAAATTCGGATATCTTACGACTCTTTATGCCACATTATTAACTCGAAAAGAACGTTAGTATAATGTAGGACGGCCTACAACTCCTAAGAACACCTTACATCACAGTACGAAACCTTGAAACACCATAATAAACCTAATGAATTCGTACGAGTCCTTTGAACATCGTCCGACAACTTAGGACATCATACGACTCATTATGCCACATTAGCAACTCGAAAAGAACGTTAGTATAATGTAGGACGGCTTACAACTCCTAAGAACACCTTACATCACACTACGAAACCTTGAAACACCATAATAAACCTAATGAATTCATACGAGTCCTTTGAACATCGTCCGACAACTTAGCACATCTTACGACTCTTTATGCCACATTATCAACTCGAAAAGAACGTTAGTATAATGTAGGACGCCTTACACTCCTAAGAACACCTTACATAACAGTACGAAACTTTGAAACACCATAATAAACCTAATGAATTCGTATGAGTCATTTGAACGCCGTACGACAACTCAGGAAATCTTACGACTCTTTATGCGACATTAGCAACTGGAATAGAACGTTAGTATAATGTAGGACGCCTTACAACTCCTTAGAACACCTTACATCACAGTACGAAACCTTGAAACACCATAATAAACCTAATGAATTCGTACGAGTCCTTTGAACATTGTCCGATAACTTAGGACATCTTACGTCTTTTTATGCCACATTAGCAACTCGAAAAGAACGTTAGTATAATGTAGGACGCCTTACAACTCCTAAGAACACGTTACATCATAGTACGAAACCTTGAAACACCATAATAAACCTAATTAATTCATACGAGTCCTTTGAACGTCGTGCGACAAATTCGGATATCTTACGACTCTTTATGCCACATTATTAACTCGAAAAGAACGTTAGTATAATGTAGGACGGCCTACAACTCCTAAGAACACCTTACATCACAGTACGAAACCTTGAAACACCATAATAAACCTAATGAATTCGTACGAGACCTTTGAACATCGTCCGACAACTTAGGACATCTTACGACTCATTATGCCACATTAGCAACTCGAAAAGAACGTTAGTATAATGTAGGACGGCTTACAACTCCTAAGAACACCTTACATCACACTACGAAACCTTGAAACACCATAATAAACCTAATGAATTCATACGAGTCCTTTGAACATCGTCTGACAACTTAGCACATCTTACGACTCTTTATGCCACATTATCAACTCGAAAAGAACGTTAGTATAATGTAGGACGCCTTACACTCCTAAGAACACCTTACATAACCGTATGAAACCCTGAAACACCATCATAAACCTAATTAATTCGTACGAGTCCTTTGAACATCGTCCGACAACTTAAGACATCTTACGACTCTTTATGCCACATTAGCAACTCGAAAAGAACGTTGGTATAATGTAGGACGCGTTACACTCCTAAGAACACATTATATAACCGTACGAAACCTTGAAACACCATAATAAACCTAATGAATTCGTATGAGTCCTTTGAACATCGTACGACAACTCAGGACATCTTACGACTCTTTATGCCACATTAGCAATTGGAAAAGAACGTTAGTATAATGTAGGACGCCTTACAACTCCTAAGAACACGTTACATCACAGTACGAAACCTTGAAACACCATAATAAACCTAATGAATTCCTACGACTCCTTTGAACGTCGTCCGACAACTTCGGACATCTTACGACTCTTTATGCCACATTATCAACTCGAAAAGAACGTTAGTATAATGTAGGACGGCTTACAACTCCTAAGAACACCTTACGTCACAGTACGAAACCTTGAAACACCATAATAAACCTAATGAATTCGTACGAGTCCTTTGAACATCGTCCGACAACTTAGGACATCTTACGACTCATTATGCCACATTATCAACTAGAAAAGAACGTTGGTATAATGTAGGACGCCTTACAACTCCTAAGAACACGTTACATCATAGTACGAAACCTTGAAACACCATAATAAACCTAATTAATTCATACGAGTCCTTTGAACGTCGTCCGACAAATTCGGACATCTTACGACTCTTTATGCCACATTATTAACTCGAAAAGAACGTTAGTATAATGTAGAACGGCTTACAACTCCTAAGAACACCTTACATCACAGTACGAAACCTTGAAACACCATAATAAACCTAATGAATTCGTACGAGTCCTTTGAACATCGTCCGATAACTTAGGACATCTTACGTCTTTTTGTGCCACATTAGCAACTCGAAAAGAACGTTAGTGTAATGTAGGACGCCTTACACTCCTAAGAACACCTTACATAACCGTATGAAACCCTGAAACACCATCATAAACCTAATTAATTCGTACGAGTCCTTTGAACATCGTCCGACAACTTAAGACATCTTACGACTCTTTATGCCACATTAGCAACTCGAAAAGAACGTTGGTATAATGTAGGACGCGTTACACTCCTAAGAACACATTACATAACCGTACGAAACCTTGAAACACCATAATAAACCTAATGAATTCGTATGAGTCCTTTGAACATCGTACGACAACTCAGGACATCTTACGACTCTTTATGCCACATTAGCAACTCGAAAAGAACGTTAGTATAATGTAGGACGCCTTACAACTCCTAAGAACACGTTACATCACAGTACGAAACCTTGAAACACCATAATAAACCTAATGAATTCCTACGACTCCTTTGAACGTCGTCCGACAACTTCGGACATCTTACGACTCTTTATGCCACATTATCAACTCGAAAAGAACGTTAGTATAATGTAGGACGGCTTACAACTCCTAAGAACACCTTACGTCACAGTACGAAACCTTGAAACACCATAATAAACCTAATGAATTCGTACGAGTCCTTTGAACATCGTCCGACAACTTAGGACATCTTACGACTCATTATGCCACATTATCAACTAGAAAAGAACGTTGGTATAATGTAGGACGCCTTACAACTCCTAAGAACACGTTACATCATAGTACGAAACCTTGAAACACCATAATAAACCTAATTAATTCATACGAGTCCTTTGAACGTCGTCCGACAAATTCGGACATCTTACGACTCTTTATGCCACATTATTAACTCGAAAAGAACGTTAGTATAATGTAGAACGGCTTACAACTCCTAAGAACACCTTACATCACAGTACGAAACCTTGAAACACCATAATAAACCTAATGAATTCGTACGAGTCCTTTGAACATCGTCCGATAACTTAGGACATCTTACGTCTTTTTGTGCCACATTAGCAACTCGAAAAGAACGTTAGTGTAATGTAGGACGCCTTACACTCCTAAGAACACCTTACATAACCGTATGAAACCCTGAAACACCATCATAAACCTAATTAATTCGTACGAGTCCTTTGAACATCGTCCGACAACTTAAGACATCTTACGACTCTTTATGCCACATTAGCAACTCGAAAAGAACGTTGGTATAATGTAGGACGCGTTACACTCCTAAGAACACATTACATAACCGTACGAAACCTTGAAACACCATAATAAACCTAATGAATTCGTATGAGTCCTTTGAACATCGTACGACAACTCAGGACATCTTACGACTCTTTATGCCACATTAGCAACTCGAAAAGAACGTTAGTATAATGTAGGACGCCTTACAACTCCTAAGAACACGTTACATCACAGTACGAAACCTTGAAACACCATAATAAACCTAATGAATTCCTACGACTCCTTTGAACGTCGTCCGACAACTTCGGACATCTTACGACTCTTTATGCCACATTATCAACTCGAAAAGAACGTTAGTATAATGTAGGACGGCTTACAACTCCTAAGAACACCTTACGTCACAGTACGAAACCTTGAAACACCATAATAAACCTAATGAATTCGTACGAGTCCTTTGAACATCGTCCGACATCTTAGGACATCTTACGACTCATTATGCCACATTATCAACTACAAAAGAACGTTGGTATAATGTAGGACGCCTTACAACTCCTAAGAACACGTTACATCATAGTACGAAACCTTGAAACACCATAATAAACCTAATTAATTCATACAAGTCCTTTGAACGTCGTGCGACAAATTCGGATATCTTACGACTCTTTATGCCACATTATTAACTCGAAAAGAACGTTAGTATAATGTAGGACGGCCTACAACTCCTAAGAACACCTTACATCACAGTACGAAACCTTGAAACACCATAATAAACCTAATGAATTCGTACGAGTCCTTTGAACATCGTCCGACAACTTAGGACATCATACGACTCATTATGCCACATTAGCAACTCGAAAAGAACGTTAGTATAATGTAGGACGGCTTACAACTCCTAAGAACACCTTACATCACACTACGAAACCTTGAAACACCATAATAAACCTAATGAATTCATACGAGTCCTTTGAACATCGTCCGACAACTTAGCACATCTTACGACTCTTTATGCCACATTATCAACTCGAAAAGAACGTTAGTATAATGTAGGACGCCTTACACTCCTAAGAACACCTTACATAACAGTACGAAACTTTGAAACACCATAATAAACCTAATGAATTCGTATGAGTCATTTGAACGCCGTACGACAACTCAGGAAATCTTACGACTCTTTATGCGACATTAGCAACTGGAATAGAACGTTAGTATAATGTAGGACGCCTTACAACTCCTTAGAACACCTTACATCACAGTACGAAACCTTGAAACACCATAATAAACCTAATGAATTCGTACGAGTCCTTTGAACATTGTCCGATAACTTAGGACATCTTACGTCTTTTTATGCCACATTAGCAACTCGAAAAGAACGTTAGTATAATGTAGGACGCCTTACAACTCCTAAGAACACGTTACATCATAGTACGAAACCTTGAAACACCATAATAAACCTAATTAATTCATACGAGTCCTTTGAACGTCGTGCGACAAATTCGGATATCTTACGACTCTTTATGCCACATTATTAACTCGAAAAGAACGTTAGTATAATGTAGGACGGCCTACAACTCCTAAGAACACCTTACATCACAGTACGAAACCTTGAAACACCATAATAAACCTAATGAATTCGTACGAGACCTTTGAACATCGTCCGACAACTTAGGACATCTTACGACTCATTATGCCACATTAGCAACTCGAAAAGAACGTTAGTATAATGTAGGACGGCTTACAACTCCTAAGAACACCTTACATCACACTACGAAACCTTGAAACACCATAATAAACCTAATGAATTCATACGAGTCCTTTGAACATCGTCTGACAACTTAGCACATCTTACGACTCTTTATGCCACATTATCAACTCGAAAAGAACGTTAGTATAATGTAGGACGCCTTACACTCCTAAGAACACCTTACATAACCGTATGAAACCCTGAAACACCATCATAAACCTAATTAATTCGTACGAGTCCTTTGAACATCGTCCGACAACTTAAGACATCTTACGACTCTTTATGCCACATTAGCAACTCGAAAAGAACGTTGGTATAATGTAGGACGCGTTACACTCCTAAGAACACATTATATAACCGTACGAAACCTTGAAACACCATAATAAACCTAATGAATTCGTATGAGTCCTTTGAACATCGTACGACAACTCAGGACATCTTACGACTCTTTATGCCACATTAGCAATTGGAAAAGAACGTTAGTATAATGTAGGACGCCTTACAACTCCTAAGAACACGTTACATCACAGTACGAAACCTTGAAACACCATAATAAACCTAATGAATTCCTACGACTCCTTTGAACGTCGTCCGACAACTTCGGACATCTTACGACTCTTTATGCCACATTATCAACTCGAAAAGAACGTTAGTATAATGTAGGACGGCTTACAACTCCTAAGAACACCTTACGTCACAGTACGAAACCTTGAAACACCATAATAAACCTAATGAATTCGTACGAGTCCTTTGAACATCGTCCGACAACTTAGGACATCTTACGACTCATTATGCCACATTAGCAACTCGAAAAGAACGTTGGTATAATGTAGGACGCGTTACACTCCTAAGAACACCTTACATAACCGTACGAAACCTTGAAACACCATAATAAACCTAATGAATTCGTATGAGTTCTTTGAACATCGTACGACAACTCAGGACATCTTACGACTCTTTATGCCACATTAGCAATTGGAAAAGAACGTTAGTATAATGTAGGACGCCTTACAACTCCTAAGAACACGTTACATCACAGTACGAAACCTTGAAACACCATAATAAACCTAATGAATTCCTACGAGTCCTTTGAACGTCGTCGGACAACTTCGGACATCTTACGACTCTTTATGCCACATTATCAACTCGAAAAGAACGTTAGTATAATGTAGGACGGCTTACAACTCCTAAGAACACCTTAAATCACAGTACGAAACCTTGAAACACCATAATAAACCTAATGAATTCATACGAGTCCTTTGAACATCGTCCGACAACTTAGGACATCTTACGACTCATTATGCCACATTAGCAACTCGAAAAGAACGTTAGTATAATGTAGGACGGCTTACAACTCCTAAGAACACCTTACATCACAGTACGAAACCTTGAAACACCATAATAAACCTAATGAATTCATACGAGTCCTTTGAACATCGTCCGACAACTTAGCACATCTTACGACTCTTTATGCCACATTATCAACTCGAAAAGAACGTTAGTATAATGTAGGACGCCTTACACTCCTAAGAACACCTTACATAACAGTACGAAACTTTGAAACACCATAATAAACCTAATGAATTCGTATGAGTCATTTGAACGCCGTACGACAACTCAGGACATCTTACGACTCTTTATGCCACATTAGCAACTGGAATAGAACGTTAGTATAATGTAGGACGCCTTACAACTCCTTAGAACACCTTACATCACAGTACGAAACCTTGAAACACCATAATAAACCTAATGAATTCGTACGAGTCCTTTGAACGTCGTCCGACAACTTAGGACATCTTACGACTCTTTATGCCACATTATCAACTAGAAAAGAACGTTAGTATAATGTAGGACGGCTTACAACTCCTAAGAACACCTTACATCACAGTACGAAACCTTGAAACACCATAATAAACCTAATGAATTCATACGAGTCCTTTGAACATCGTCCGACAACTTAGCACATCTTACGACTCTTTATGCCACATTATCAACTCGAAAAGAACGTTAGTATAATGTAGGACGCCTTACACTCCTAAGAACACCTTACATAACAGTACGAAACTTTGAAACACCATAATAAACCTAATGAATTCGTATGAGTCATTTGAACGCCGTACGACAACTCAGGACATCTTACGACTCTTTATGCCACATTAGCAACTGGAATAGAACGTTAGTATAATGTAGGACGCCTTACAACTCCTTAGAACACCTTACATCACAGTACGAAACCTTGAAACACCATAATAAACCTAATGAATTCGTACGAGTCCTTTGAACGTCGTCCGACAACTTAGGACATCTTACGACTCTTTATGCCACATTATCAACTAGAAAAGAACGTTAGTATAATGTAGGACGGCTTACAACTCCTAAGAACACGTTACATCATAGTACGAAACCTTGAAACACCATAATAAACCTAATTAATTCATACGAGTCCTTTGAACGTCGTCCGACAAATTCGGACATCTTACGACTCTTTATGCCACATTAATAACTCGAAAAGAACGTTAGTATAATGTAGAACGGCTTACAACTCCTAAGAACACCTTACATCACAGTACGAAACCTTGAAACACCATAATAAACCTAATGAATTCGTACGAGTCCTTTGAACATCGTCCGATAACTTAGGACATCTTACGTCTTTTTGTGCCACATTAGCAACTCGAAAAGAACGTTAGTGTAATGTAGGACGCCTTACACTCCTAAGAACACCTTACATAACCGTATGAAACCCTGAAACACCATCATAAACCTAATTAATTCGTACGAGTCCTTTGAACATCGTCCGACAACTTAAGACATCTTACGACTCTTTATGCCACATTAGCAACTCGAAAAGAACGTTGGTATAATGTAGGACGCGTTACACTCCTAAGAACACATTACATAACCGTACGAAACCTTGAAACACCATAATAAACCTAATGAATTCGTATGAGTCCTTTGAACATCGTACGACAACTCAGGACATCTTACGACTCTTTATGCCACATTAGCAACTCGAAAAGAACGTTAGTATAATGTAGGACGCCTTACAACTCCTAAGAACACGTTACATCACAGTACGAAACCTTGAAACACCATAATAAACCTAATGAATTCCTACGACTCCTTTGAACGTCGTCCGACAACTTCGGACATCTTACGACTCTTTATGCCACATTATCAACTCGAAAAGAACGTTAGTATAATGTAGGACGGCTTACAACTCCTAAGAACACCTTACGTCACAGTACGAAACCTTGAAACACCATAATAAACCTAATGAATTCGTACGAGTCCTTTGAACATCGTCCGACAACTTAGGACATCTTACGACTCATTATGCCACATTAGCAACTCGAAAAGAACGTTGGTATAATGTAGGACGCGTTACACTCCTAATAACACCTTACATAACCGTACGAAACCTTGAAATACCATAATAAACCTAATGAATTCGTATGAGTCCTTTGAACATCGTACGACAACTCAGGACATCTTACGACTCTTTATGCCACATTAGCAATTGGAAAAGAACGTTAGTATAATGTAGGACGCCTTACAACTCCTAAGAACACGTTACATCACAGTACGAAACCATGAAACACCATAATAAAACTAATGAATTCCTACGAGTCCTTTGAACGTCGTCCGACAACTTCGGACATCTTACGACTCTTTATGCCACATTATCAACTCGAAAAGAACGTTAGTATAATGTAGGACGGCTTACAACTCCTAAGAACACCTTAAATCACAGTACGAAACCTTGAAACACCATAATAAACCTAATGAATTCATACGAGTCCTTTGAACATCGTCCGACAACTTAGGACATCTTACGACTCATTATGCCACATTAGCAACTCGAAAAGAACGTTAGTATAATGTAGGACGGCTTACAACTCCTAAGAACACCTTACATCATAGTACGAAACCTTGAAACACCATAATAAACCTAATGAATTCATACGAGTCCTTTGAACATCGTCCGACAACTTAGCACATCTTACGACTCTTTATGCCACATTATCAACACGAAAAGAACGTTAATATAATGTAGGACGCCTTACACTCCTAAGAACACCTTACATAACAATACGAAACTTTGAAACACCATAATAAACCTAATGAATTCGTATGAGTCATTTGAACGCCGTACGACAACTCAGGACATCTTACGACTCTTTATGCCACATTAGCAACTGGAATAGAACGTTAGTATAATGTAGGACGCCTTACAACTCCTTAGAACACCTTACATCACAGTACGAAACCTTGAAACACCATAATAAACCTAATGAATTCGTACGAGTCCTTTGAACGTCGTCCGACAACTTAGGACATCTTACGACTCTTTATGCCACATTATCAACTAGAAAAGAACGTTAGTATAATGTAGGACGGCTTACAACTCCTAAGAACACGTTACATCATAGTACGAAACCTTGAAACACCATAATAAACCTAATTAATTCATACGAGTCCTTTGAACGTCGTCCGACAAATTCGGACATCTTACGACTCTTTATGCCACATTATTAACTCGAAAAGAACGTTAGTATAATGTAGGACGGCTTACAACTCCTAAGAACAACTTACATCACAGTACGAAACCTTGAAACACCATAATAAACCTAATGAATTCGTACGAGTCCTTTGAACATCGTCCGATAACTTAGGACATCTTACGTCTTTTTATGCCACATTAGCAACTCGAAAAGAACGTTAGTGTAATGTAGGACGCCTTACACTCCTAAGAACACCTTACATAACCGTATGAAACCCTGAAACACCATCATAAACCTAATTAATTCGTACGAGTCCTTTGAACATCGTCCGACAACTTAAGACATTTTACGACTCTTTATGCCACATTAGCAACTCGAAAAGAACGTTGTTATAATGTAGGACGCGTTACACTCCTAAGAAACACATTACATAACCGTACGAAACCTTGAAATACCATAATAAACCTAATGAATTCGTATGAGTCCTTTGAACATCGTCCGACAACTCAGGACATCTTACGACTCTTTATGCCACATTAGCAATTGGAAAAGAACGTTAGTATAATGTAGGACGCCTTACAACTCCTACGAACACGTTACATCACAGTACGAAACCTTGAAACACCATAATAAACCTAATGAATTCCTACGACTCCTTTGAACGTCGTCCGACAACTTCGGACATCTTACGACTCTTTATGCCACATTATCAACTCGAAAAGAACGTGAGTATAATGTAGGACGGCTTACAACTCCTAAGAACACCTTACATCACAGTACGAAACCTTGAAACACCATAATAAACCTATTGAATTCGTACGAGTCCTTTGAACATCGTCCCACAACTTAGGACATCTTACGACTCATTATGCCACATTAGCAACTCGAAAAGAACGTTAGTATAATGTAGGACGGCTTACAACTCCTAAGAACACCTTACATCACAGTACGAAACCTTGAAACACCATAATAAACCTAATGAATTCATACGAGTCCTTTGAACATCGTCCGACAACTTAGCACATCTTACGACTCTTTATGCCACATTATCAACTCGAAAAGAACGTTAGTATAATGTAGGACGCCTTACACTCCTAAGAACACCTTACATAACAGTACGAAACTTTGAAACACCATAATAATCCTAATGAATTCGTATGAGTCATTTGAACGCCGTACGACAACTCAGGACATCTTACGACTCTTTATGCCACATTAGCAACTGGAATAGAACGTTAGTATAATGTAGGACGCCTTACAACTCCTTAGAACACCTTACATCACAATACGAAACCTTGAAACACCATAATAAAGCTAATGAATTCGTACGAGTCCTTTGAACGTCGTCCGACAACTTAGGACATCTTACGACTCTTTATGCCACATTATCAACTAGAAAAGAACGTTAGTATAATGTAGGACGGCTTACAACTCCTAAGAACACGTTACATCATAGTACGAAACCTTGAAACACCATAATAAACCTAATTAATTCATACGAGTCCTTTGAACGTCGTGCGACAAATTCGGATATCTTACGACTCTTTATGCCACATTATTAACTCGAAAAGAACGTTAGTATAATGTAGGACGGCCTACAACTCCTAAGAACACCTTACATCACAGTACGAAACCTTGAAACACCATAATAAACCTAATGAATTCGTACGAGTCCTTTGAACATCGTCCGACAACTTAGGACATCTTACGACTCATTATGCCACATTAGCAACTCGAAAAGAACGTTAGTATAATGTTGGACGGCTTACAACTCCTAAGAACACCTTACATCACACTACGAAACCTTGAAACACCATAATAAACCTAATGAATTCATACGAGTCCTTTGAACATCGTCTGACAACTTAGCACATCTTACGACTCTTTATGCCACATTAGCAACTAGAAAAGAACGTTAGTATAATGTAGGACGCCTTACAACTCCTAAGAACACGTTACATCACAGTACGAAACCTTGAAACACCATAATAAACCTAATGAATTCCTACGAGTCCTTTGAACGTCGTCCGACAACTTCGGACATCTTACGACTCTTTATGCCACATTATCAACTCGAAAAGAACGTTAGTATAATGTAGGACGGCTTACAACTCCTAAGAACACGTTACATCATAGTACGAAACCTTGAAACACCATAATAAACCTAATTAATTCATACGAGTCCTTTGAACGTCGTGCGACAAATTCGGATATCTTACGACTCTTTATGCCACATTATTAACTCGAAAAGAACGTTAGTATAATGTAGGACGGCCTACAACTCCTAAGAACACCTTACATCACAGTACGAAACCTTGAAACACCATAATAAACCTAATGAATTCGTACGAGTCCTTTGAACATCGTCCGACAACTGAGGACATCTTACGACACATTATGCCACATTAGCAACTCGAAAAAAACGTTGGTATAATGTAGGACGGCTTACAACTCCTAAGAACATCTTACATCACACTACGAAACCTTGAAACACCATAATAAACCTAATGAATTCATACAAGTCCTTTGAACATCGTCTGACAACTTAGCACATCTTACGACTCTTTATGCCACATTAGCAACTAGAAAAGAACGTTAGTATAATGTAGGACGGCTTACAACTCCTAAGAACACCTTAAATCACAGTACGAAACCTTGAAACACCATAATAAACCTAATGAATTCATACGAGTCCTTTGAACATCGTCCGACAACTTAGGACATCTTACGACTCATTATGCCACATTAGCAACTCGAAAAGAACGTTAGTATAATGTAGGACGGCTTACAACTCCTAAGAACACCTTACATCATAGTACGAAACCTTGAAACACCATAATAAACCTAATGAATTCATACGAGTCCTTTGAACATCGTCCGACAACTTAGCACATCTTACGACTCTTTATGCCACATTATCAACTCGAAAAGAACGTTAATATAATGTAGGACGCCTTACACTCCTAAGAACACCTTACATAACAGTACGAAACTTTGAAACACCATAATAAACCTAATGAATTCGTATGAGTCATTTGAACGCCGTACGACAACTCAGGACATCTTACGACTCTTTATGCCACATTAGCAACTGGAATAGAACGTTAGTATAATGTAGGACGCCTTACAACTCCTTAGAACACCTTACATCACAGTACGAAACCTTGAAACACCATAATAAACCTAATGAATTCGTACGAGTCCTTTGAACGTCGTCCGACAACTTAGGACATCTTACGACTCTTTATGCCACATTATCAACTAGAAAAGAACGTTAGTATAATGTAGGACGGCTTACAACTCCTAAGAACACGTTACATCATAGTACGAAACCTTGAAACACCATAATAAACCTAATTAATTCATACGAGTCCTTTGAACGTCGTCCGACAAATTCGGACATCTTACGACTCTTTATGCCACATTATTAACTCGAAAAGAACGTTAGTATAATGTAGGACGGCTTACAACTCCTAAGAACACCTTACATCACAGTACGAAACCTTGAAACACCATAATAAACCTAATGAATTCGTACGAGTCCTTTGAACATCGTCCGATAACTTAGGACATCTTACGACTTTTTATGCCACATTAGCAACTCGAAAAGAACGTTAGTGTAATGTAGGACGCCTTACACTCCTAAGAACACCTTACATAACCGTATGAAACCCTGAAACACCATCATAAACCTAATTAATTCGTACGAGTCCTTTGAACATCGTCCGACAACTTAAGACATTTTACGACTCTTTATGCCACATTAGCAACTCGAAAAGAACGTTGTTATAATGTAGGACGCGTTACACTCCTAAGAAACACATTACATAACCGTACGAAACCTTGAAATACCATAATAAACCTAATGAATTCGTATGAGTCCTTTGAACATCGTCCGACAACTCAGGACATCTTACGACTCTTTATGCCACATTAGCAATTGGAAAAGAACGTTAGTATAATGTAGGACGCCTTACAACTCCTACGAACACGTTACATCACAGTACGAAACCTTGAAACACCATAATAAACCTAATGAATTCCTACGACTCCTTTGAACGTCGTCCGACAACTTCGGACATCTTACGACTCTTTATGCCACATTATCAACTCGAAAAGAACGTGAGTATAATGTAGGACGGCTTACAACTCCTAAGAACACCTTACATCACAGTACGAAACCTTGAAACACCATAATAAACCTATTGAATTCGTACGAGTCCTTTGAACATCGTCCGACAACTTAGGACATCTTACGACTCATTATGCCACATTAGCAACTCGAAAAGAACGTTAGTATAATGTAGGACGGCTTACAACTCCTAAGAACACCTTACATCACAGTACGAAACCTTGAAACACCATAATAAACCTAATGAATTCATACGAGTCCTTTGAACATCGTCCGACAACTTAGCACATCTTACGACTCTTTATGCCACATTATCAACTCGAAAAGAACGTTAGTATAATGTAGGACGCCTTACACTCCTAAGAACACCTTACATAACAGTACGAAACTTTGAAACACCATAATAATCCTAATGAATTCGTATGAGTCATTTGAACGCCGTACGACAACTCAGGACATCTTACGACTCTTTATGCCACATTAGCAACTGGAATAGAACGTTAGTATAATGTAGGACGCCTTACAACTCCTTAGAACACCTTACATCACAATACGAAACCTTGAAACACCATAATAAAGCTAATGAATTCGTACGAGTCCTTTGAACGTCGTCCGACAACTTAGGACATCTTACGACTCTTTATGCCACATTATCAACTAGAAAAGAACGTTAGTATAATGTAGGATGGCTTACAACTCCTAAGAACACGTTACATCATAGTACGAAACCTTGAAACACCATAATAAACCTAATTAATTCATACGAGTCCTTTGAACGTCGTGCGACAAATTCGGATATCTTACGACTCTTTATGCCACATTATTAACTCGAAAAGAACGTTAGTATAATGTAGGACGGCCTACAACTCCTAAGAACACCTTACATCACAGTACGCAACCTTGAAACACCATAATAAACCTAATGAATTCGTACGAGTCCTTTGAACATCGTCCGACAACTTAGGACATCTTACGACTCATTATGCCACATTAGCAACTCGAAAAGAACGTTAGTATAATGTTGGACGGCTTACAACTCCTAAGAACACCTTACATCACACTACGAAACCTTGAAACACCATAATAAACCTAATGAATTCATACGAGTCCTTTGAACATCGTCTGACAACTTAGCACATCTTACGACTCTTTATGCCACATTAGCAACTAGAAAAGAACGTTAGTATAATGTAGGACGCCTTACAACTCCTAAGAACACGTTACATCACAGTACGAAACCTTGAAACACCATAATAAACCTAATGAATTCCTACGAGTCCTTTGAACGTCGTCCGACAACTTCGGACATCTTACGACTCTTTATGCCACATTATCAACTCGAAAAGAACGTTAGTATAATGTAGGACGGCTTACAACTCCTAAGAACACGTTACATCATAGTACGAAACCTTGAAACACCATAATAAACCTAATTAATTCATACGAGTCCTTTGAACGTCGTGCGACAAATTCGGATATCTTACGACTCTTTATGCCACATTATTAACTCGAAAAGAACGTTAGTATAATGTAGGACGGCCTACAACTCCTAAGAACACCTTACATCACAGTACGAAACCTTGAAACACCATAATAAACCTAATGAATTCGTACGAGTCCTTTGAACATCGTCCGACAACTGAGGACATCTTACGACACATTATGCCACATTAGCAACTCGAAAAAAACGTTGGTATAATGTAGGACGGCTTACAACTCCTAAGAACATCTTACATCACACTACGAAACCTTGAAACACCATAATAAACCTAATGAATTCATACGAGTCCTTTGAACATCGTCTGACAACTTAGCACATCTTACGACTCTTTATGCCACATTAGCAACTAGAAAAGAACGTTAGTATAATGTAGGACGCCTTACAACTCCTAAGAACATGTTACATCACAGTACGAAACCTTGAAACACCATAATAAACCTAATGAATTCCTACGAGTCCTTTGAACGTCGTCCGACAACTTCGGACATCTTACGACTCTTTATGCCACATTATCAACTCGAAAAGAACGTTAGTATAATGTAGGACGGCTTACAACTCCTAAGAACACGTTACATCATAGTACGAAACCTTGAAACACCATAATAAACCTAATTAATTCATACGAGTCCTTTGAACGTCGTGCGACAAATTCGGATATCTTACGACTCTTTATGCCACATTATTAACTCGAAAAGAACGTTAGTATAATGTAGGACGGCCTACAACTCCTAAGAACACCTTACATCACAGTACGAAACCTTGAAACACCATAATAAACCTAATGAATTCGTACGAGTCCTTTGAACATCGTCCGACAACTGAGGACATCTTACGACACATTATGCCACATTAGCAACTCGAAAAAAACGTTGGTATAATGTAGGACGGCTTACAACTCCTAAGAACATCTTACATCACACTACGAAACCTTGAAACACCATAATAAACCTAATGAATTCATACGAGTCCTTTGAACATCGTCTGACAACTTAGCACATCTTACGACTCTTTATGCCACATTAGCAACTAGAAAAGAACGTTAGTATAATGTAGGACGCCTTACAACTCCTAAGAACATGTTACATCACAGTACGAAACCTTGAAACACCATAATAAACCTAATGAATTCCTACGAGTCCTTTGAACGTCGTCCGACAACTTCGGACATCTTACGACTCTTTATGCCACATTATCAACTCGAAAAGAACGTTAGTATAATGTAGGACGGCTTACAACTCCTAAGAACACCTTAAATCACAGTACGAAACCTTGAAACACCATAATAAACCTAATGAATTCATACGAGTCCTTTGAACATCGTCCGACAACTTAGGACATCTTACGACTCATTATGCCACATTAGCAACTCGAAAAGAACGTTAGTATAATGTAGGACGGCGTACAACTCCTAAGAACACCTTACATCACAGTACGAAACCTTGAAACACCATAATAAACCTAATGAATTCATACGAGTCCTTTGAACATCGTCCGACAACATAGCACATCTTACGACTCTTTATGCCACATTATCAACTCGAAAAGAACGTTAGTATAATGTAGGACGCCTTACACTACTAAGAACACCTTACATAACAGTACGAAACTTTGAAACAGCATAATAAACCTAATGAATTCGTATGAGTCATTTGAACGTCGTACGACAACTAAGGACATCTTACGACTCTTTATGCCACATTAGCAACTGGAATAGAACGTTAGTATAATGTAGGACGCCTTACAACTCCTAAGAACATGTTACATCACAGTACGAAACCTTGAAACACCATAATAAACCTAATGAATTCCTACGAGTCCTTTGAACGTCGTCCGACAACTTCGGACATCTTACGACTCTTTATGCCACATTATCAACTCGAAAAGAACGTTAGTATAATGTAGGACGGCTTACAACTCCTAAGAACACCTTAAATCACAGTACGAAACCTTGAAACACCATAATAAACCTAATGAATTCATACGAGTCCTTTGAACATCGTCCGACAACTTAGGACATCTTACGACTCATTATGCCACATTAGCAACTCGAAAAGAACGTTAGTATAATGTAGGACGGCTTACAACTCCTAAGAACACCTTACATCACAGTACGAAACCTTGAAACACCATAATAAACCTAATGAATTCATACGAGTCCTTTGAACATCGTCCGACAACATAGCACATCTTACGACTCTTTATGCCACATTATCAACTCGAAAAGAACGTTAGTATAATGTAGGACGCCTTACACTACTAAGAACACCTTACATAACAGTACGAAACTTTGAAACAGCATAATAAACCTAATGAATTCGTATGAGTCATTTGAACGTCGTACGACAACTAAGGACATCTTACGACTCTTTATGCCACATTAGCAACTGGAATAGAACGTTAGTATAATGTAGGACGCCTTACAACTCCTTAGAACACCTTACATCACAGTACGAAACCTTGAAACACCATAATAAACCTAATGAATTCGTACGAGTCCTTTGAACGTCGTCCGACAACTTAGGACATCTTACGACTCTTTATGCCACATTATCAACTAGAAAAGAACGTTAGTATAATGTAGGACGGCTTACAACTCCTAAGAACACGTTACATCATAGTACGAAACCTTGAAACACCATAATAAACCTAATTAATTCATACGAGTCCTTTGAACGTCGTCCGACAAATTCGGACATCTTACGACTCTTTATGCCACATTATTAACTCGAAAAGAACGTTAGTATAATGTAGGACGTCTTACAACTCCTAAGAACACCTTACATCACAGTACGAAACCTTGAAACACCATAATAAACTTAATGAATTCGTACGAGTCCTTTGAACATCGTCCGATAACTTAGGACATGTTACGTCTTTTTATGCCACATTATCAACTCGAAAAGAACGTTAGTGTAATGTAGGACGCCTTACACTCCTAAGAACACCTTACATAACAGTACGAAACTTTGAAACACCATAATAATCCTAATGAATTCGTATGAGTCATTTGAACGCCGTACGACAACTCAGGACATCTTACGACTCCTTATGCCACATTAGCAACTGGAATAGAACGTTAGTATAATGTAGGACGCCTTACAACTCCTTAGAACACCTTACATCACAGTACGAAACCTTGAAACACCATAATAAAGCTAATGAATTCGTACGAGTCCTTTGAACGTCGTCCGACAACTTAGGACATCTTACGACTCTTTATGCCACATTATCAACTAGAAAAGAACGTTAGTATAATGTAGGACGGCTTACAACTCCTAAGAACACGTTACATCATAGTACGAAACCTTGAAACACCATAATAAACCTAATTAATTCATACGAGTCCTTTGAACGTCGTGCGACAAATTCGGATATCTTACGACTCTTTATGCCACATTATTAACTCGAAAAGAACGTTAGTATAATGTAGGACGGCCTACAACTCCTAAGAACACCTTACATCACAGTACGAAACCTTGAAACACCATAATAAACCTAATGAATTCGTACGAGTCCTTTGAACATCGTCCGACAACTTAGGACATCTTACGACTCATTATGCCACATTAGCAACTCGAAAAGAACGTTAGTATAATGTTGGACGGCTTACAACTCCTAAGAACACCTTACATCACACTACGAAACCTTGAAACACCATAATAAACCTAATGAATTCATACGAGTCCTTTGAACATCGTCAGACAACTTAGCACATCTTACGACTCTTTATGCCACATTATCAACTAGAAAAGAACGTTAGTATAATGTAGGACGCCTTACAACTCCTAAGAACACGTTACATCACAGTACGAAACCTTGAAACACCATAATAAACCTAATGAATTCCTACGAGTCCTTTGAACGTCGTCCGACAACTTCGGACATCTTACGACTCTTTATGCCACATTATCAACTCGAAAAGAACGTTAGTATAATGTAGGACGGCTTACAACTCCTAAGAACACGTTACATCATAGTACGAAACCTTGAAACACCATAATAAACCTAATTAATTCATACGAGTCCTTTGAACATCGTGCGACAAATTCGGATATCTTACGACTCTTTATGCCACATTATTAACTCGAAAAGAACGTTAGTATAATGTAGGACGGCCTACAACTCCTAAGAACACCTTACATCACAGTACGAAACCTTGAAACACCATAATAAACCTAATGAATTCGTACGAGTCCTTTGAACATCGTCCGACAACTTAGGACATCTTACGACTCATTATGCCACATTAGCAACTCGAAAAAAACGTTGGTATAATGTAGGACGGCTTACAACTCCTAAGAACACCTTACATCACACTACGAAACCTTGAAACACCATAATAAACCTAATGAATTCATACGAGTCCTTTGAACATCGTCTGACAACTTAGCACATCTTACGACTCTTTATGCCACATTAGCAACTAGAAAAGAACGTTAGTATAATGTAGGACGGCTTACAACTCCTAAGAACACGTTACATCATAGTACGAAACCTTGAAACACCATAATAAACCTAATTAATTCATACGAGTCCTTTGAACGTCGTGCGACAAATTCGGATATCTTACGACTCTTTATGCCACATTATTAACTCGAAAAGAACGTTAGTATAATGTAGGACGGCCTACAACTCCTAAGAACACCTTACATCACAGTACGAAACCTTGAAACACCATAATAAACCTAATGAATTCGTACGAGTCCTTTGAACATCGTCCGACAACTTAGGACATCTTACGACTCATTATGCCACATTAGCAACTCGAAAAGAACGTTAGTATAATGTTGGACGGCTTACAACTCCTAAGAACACCTTACATCACACTACGAAACCTTGAAACACCATAATAAACCTAATGAATTCATACGAGTCCTTTGAACATCGTCTGACAACTTAGCACATCTTACGACTCTTTATGCCACATTAGCAACTAGAAAAGAACGTTAGTATAATGTAGGACGCCTTACAACTCCTAAGAACACGTTACATCACAGTACGAAACCTTGAAACACCATAATAAACCTAATGAATTCCTACGAGTCCTTTGAACGTCGTCCGACAACTTCGGACATCTTACGACTCTTTATGCCACATTATCAACTAGAAAAGAACGTTAGTATAATGTAGGACGGCTTACAACTCCTAAGAACACGTTACATCATAGTACGAAACCTTGAAACACCATAATAAACCTAATTAATTCATACGAGTCCTTTGAACGTCGTGCGACAAATTCGGATATCTTACGACTCTTTATGCCACATTATTAACTCGAAAAGAACGTTAGTATAATGTAGGACGGCCTACAACTCCTAAGAACACCTTACATCACAGTACGAAACCTTGAAACACCATAATAAACCTAATGAATTCGTACGAGTCCTTTGAACATCGTCCGACAACTTAGGACATCTTACGACTCATTATGCCACATTAGCAACTCGAAAAGAACGTTAGTATAATGTTGGACGGCTTACAACTCCTAAGAACACCTTACATCACACTACGAAACCTTGAAACACCATAATAAACCTAATGAATTCATACGAGTCCTTTGAACATCGTCTGACAACTTAGCACATCTTACGACTCTTTATGCCACATTAGCAACTAGAAAAGAACGTTAGTATAATGTAGGACGCCTTACAACTCCTAAGAACACGTTACATCACAGTACGAAACCTTGAAACACCATAATAAACCTAATGAATTCCTACGAGTCCTTTGAACGTCGTCCGACAACTTCGGACATCTTACGACTCTTTATGCCACATTATCAACTCGAAAAGAACGTTAGTATAATGTAGGACGGCTTACAACTCCTAAGAACACGTTACATCATAGTACGAAACCTTGAAACACCATAATAAACCTAATTAATTCATACGAGTCCTTTGAACATCGTGCGACAAATTCGGATATCTTACGACTCTTTATGCCACATTATTAACTCGAAAAGAACGTTAGTATAATGTAGGACGGCCTACAACTCCTAAGAACACCTTACATCACAGTACGAAACCTTGAAACACCATAATAAACCTAATGAATTCGTACGAGTCCTTTGAACATCGTCCGACAACTTAGGACATCTTACGACTCATTATGCCACATTAGCAACTCGAAAAAAACGTTGGTATAATGTAGGACGGCTTACAACTCCTAAGAACACCTTACATCACACTACGAAACCTTGAAACACCATAATAAACCTAATGAATTCATACGAGTCCTTTGAACATCGTCTGACAACTTAGCACATCTTACGACTCTTTATGCCACATTAGCAACTAGAAAAGAACGTTAGTATAATGTAGGACGGCTTACAACTCCTAAGAACACGTTACATCATAGTACGAAACCTTGAAACACCATAATAAACCTAATTAATTCATACGAGTCCTTTGAACGTCGTGCGACAAATTCGGATATCTTACGACTCTTTATGCCACATTATTAACTCGAAAAGAACGTTAGTATAATGTAGGACGGCCTACAACTCCTAAGAACACCTTACATCACAGTACGAAACCTTGAAACACCATAATAAACCTAATGAATTCGTACGAGTCCTTTGAACATCGTCCGACAACTTAGGACATCTTACGACTCATTATGCCACATTAGCAACTCGAAAAGAACGTTAGTATAATGTTGGACGGCTTACAACTCCTAAGAACACCTTACATCACACTACGAAACCTTGAAACACCATAATAAACCTAATGAATTCATACGAGTCCTTTGAACATCGTCTGACAACTTAGCACATCTTACGACTCTTTATGCCACATTAGCAACTAGAAAAGAACGTTAGTATAATGTAGGACGCCTTACAACTCCTAAGAACACGTTACATCACAGTACGAAACCTTGAAACACCATAATAAACCTAATGAATTCCTACGAGTCCTTTGAACGTCGTCCGACAACTTCGGACATCTTACGACTCTTTATGCCACATTATCAACTCGAAAAGAACGTTAGTATAATGTAGGACGGCTTACAACTCCTAAGAACACGTTACATCATAGTACGAAACCTTGAAACACCATAATAAACCTAATTAATTCATACGAGTCCTTTGAACATCGTGCGACAAATTCGGATATCTTACGACTCTTTATGCCACATTATTAACTCGAAAAGAACGTTAGTATAATGTAGGACGGCCTACAACTCCTAAGAACACCTTACATCACAGTACGAAACCTTGAAACACCATAATAAACCTAATGAATTCATACGAGTCCTTTGAACATCGTCCGACAACATAGCACATCTTACGACTCTTTATGCCACATTATCAACTCGAAAAGAACGTTAGTATAATGTAGGACGCCTTACACTCCTAAGAACACCTTACATAACAGTACGAAACTTTGAAACAGCATAATAAACCTAATGAATTCGTATGAGTCATTTGAACAACGTACGACAACTAAGGACATCTTACGACTCTTTATGCCACATTAGCAACTGGAATAGAACGTTAGTATAATGTAGGACGCCTTACAACTCCTTAGAACACCTTACATCACAGTACGAAACCTTGAAACACCATAATAAACCTAATGAATTCGTACGAGTCCTTTGAACGTCGTCCGACAACTTAGGACATCTTACGACTCTTTATGCCACATTATCAACTAGAAAAGAACGTTAGTATAATGTAGGACGGCTTACAACTCCTAAGAACACGTTACATCATAGTACGAAACCTTGAAACACCATAATAAACCTAATGAATTCATACGAGTCCTTTGAACATCGTCTGACAACTTAGCACATCTTACGACTCTTTATGCCACATTAGCAACTAGAAAAGAACGTTAGTATAATGTAGGACGCCTTACAACTCCTAAGAACACGTTACATCACAGTACGAAACCTTGAAACACCATAATAAACCTAATGAATTCCTACGAGTCCTTTGAACGTCGTCCGACAACTTCGGACATCTTACGACTCTTTATGCCACATTATCAACTCGAAAAGAACGTTAGTATAATGTAGGACGGCTTACAACTCCTAAGAACACGTTACATCATAGTACGAAACCTTGAAACACCATAATAAACCTAATTAATTCATACGAGTCCTTTGAACATCGTGCGACAAATTCGGATATCTTACGACTCTTTATGCCACATTATTAACTCGAAAAGAACGTTAGTATAATGTAGGACGGCCTACAACTCCTAAGAACACCTTACATCACAGTACGAAACCTTGAAACACCATAATAAACCTAATGAATTCATACGAGTCCTTTGAACATCGTCCGACAACATAGCACATCTTACGACTCTTTATGCCACATTATCAACTCGAAAAGAACGTTAGTATAATGTAGGACGCCTTACACTCCTAAGAACACCTTACATAACAGTACGAAACTTTGAAACAGCATAATAAACCTAATGAATTCGTATGAGTCATTTGAACAACGTACGACAACTAAGGACATCTTACGACTCTTTATGCCACATTAGCAACTGGAATAGAACGTTAGTATAATGTAGGACGCCTTACAACTCCTAAGAACACGTTACATCACAGTACGAAACCTTGAAACACCATAATAAACCTAATGAATTCCTACGAGTCCTTTGAACGTCGTCCGACAACTTCGGACATCTTACGACTCTTTATGCCACATTATCAACTCGAAAAGAACGTTAGTATAATGTAGGACGGCTTACAACTCCTAAGAACACGTTACATCATAGTACGAAACCTTGAAACACCATAATAAACCTAATTAATTCATACGAGTCCTTTGAACATCGTGCGACAAATTCGGATATCTTACGACTCTTTATGCCACATTATTAACTCGAAAAGAACGTTAGTATAATGTAGGACGGCCTACAACTCCTAAGAACACCTTACATCACAGTACGAAACCTTGAAACACCATAATAAACCTAATGAATTCGTACGAGTCCTTTGAACATCGTCCGACAACTTAGGACATCTTACGACTCATTATGCCACATTAGCAACTCGAAAAAAACGTTGGTATAATGTAGGACGGCTTACAACTCCTAAGAACACCTTACATCACACTACGAAACCTTGAAACACCATAATAAACCTAATGAATTCATACGAGTCCTTTGAACATCGTCTGACAACTTAGCACATCTTACGACTCTTTATGCCACATTAGCAACTAGAAAAGAACGTTAGTATAATGTAGGACGGCTTACAACTCCTAAGAACACGTTACATCATAGTACGAAACCTTGAAACACCATAATAAACCTAATTAATTCATACGAGTCCTTTGAACGTCGTGCGACAAATTCGGATATCTTACGACTCTTTATGCCACATTATTAACTCGAAAAGAACGTTAGTATAATGTAGGACGGCCTACAACTCCTAAGAACACCTTACATCACAGTACGAAACCTTGAAACACCATAATAAACCTAATGAATTCGTACGAGTCCTTTGAACATCGTCCGACAACTTAGGACATCTTACGACTCATTATGCCACATTAGCAACTCGAAAAGAACGTTAGTATAATGTTGGACGGCTTACAACTCCTAAGAACACCTTACATCACACTACGAAACCTTGAAACACCATAATAAACCTAATGAATTCATACGAGTCCTTTGAACATCGTCTGACAACTTAGCACATCTTACGACTCTTTATGCCACATTAGCAACTAGAAAAGAACGTTAGTATAATGTAGGACGCCTTACAACTCCTAAGAACACGTTACATCACAGTACGAAACCTTGAAACACCATAATAAACCTAATGAATTCCTACGAGTCCTTTGAACGTCGTCCGACAACTTCGGACATCTTACGACTCTTTATGCCACATTATCAACTAGAAAAGAACGTTAGTATAATGTAGGACGGCTTACAACTCCTAAGAACACGTTACATCATAGTACGAAACCTTGAAACACCATAATAAACCTAATTAATTCATACGAGTCCTTTGAACGTCGTGCGACAAATTCGGATATCTTACGACTCTTTATGCCACATTATTAACTCGAAAAGAACGTTAGTATAATGTAGGACGGCCTACAACTCCTAAGAACACCTTACATCACAGTACGAAACCTTGAAACACCATAATAAACCTAATGAATTCGTACGAGTCCTTTGAACATCGTCCGACAACTTAGGACATCTTACGACTCATTATGCCACATTAGCAACTCGAAAAGAACGTTAGTATAATGTTGGACGGCTTACAACTCCTAAGAACACCTTACATCACACTACGAAACCTTGAAACACCATAATAAACCTAATGAATTCATACGAGTCCTTTGAACATCGTCTGACAACTTAGCACATCTTACGACTCTTTATGCCACATTAGCAACTAGAAAAGAACGTTAGTATAATGTAGGACGCCTTACAACTCCTAAGAACACGTTACATCACAGTACGAAACCTTGAAACACCATAATAAACCTAATGAATTCATACGAGTCCTTTGAACATCGTCCGACAACATAGCACATCTTACGACTCTTTATGCCACATTATCAACTCGAAAAGAACGTTAGTATAATGTAGGACGCCTTACACTCCTAAGAACACCTTACATAACAGTACGAAACTTTGAAACAACATAATAAACCTAATGAATTCGTATGAGTCATTTGAACAACGTACGACAACTAAGGACATCTTACGACTCTTTATGCCACATTAGCAACTGGAATAGAACGTTAGTATAATGTAGGACGCCTTACAACTCCTTAGAACACCTTACATCACAGTACGAAACCTTGAAACACCATAATAAACCTAATGAATTCGTACGAGTCCTTTGAACGTCGTCCGACAACTTAGGACATCTTACGACTCTTTATGCCACATTATCAACTAGAAAAGAACGTTAGTATAATGTAGGACGGCTTACAACTCCTAAGAACACGTTACATCATAGTACGAAACCTTGAAACACCATAATAAACCTAATGAATTCATACGAGTCCTTTGAACATCGTCTGACAACTTAGCACATCTTACGACTCTTTATGCCACATTAGCAACTAGAAAAGAACGTTAGTATAATGTAGGACGCCTTACAACTCCTAAGAACACGTTACATCACAGTACGAAACCTTGAAACACCATAATAAACCTAATGAATTCCTACGAGTCCTTTGAACGTCGTCCGACAACTTCGGACATCTTACGACTCTTTATGCCACATTATCAACTCGAAAAGAACGTTAGTATAATGTAGGACGGCTTACAACTCCTAAGAACACGTTACATCATAGTACGAAACCTTGAAACACCATAATAAACCTAATTAATTCATACGAGTCCTTTGAACATCGTGCGACAAATTCGGATATCTTACGACTCTTTATGCCACATTATTAACTCGAAAAGAACGTTAGTATAATGTAGGACGGCCTACAACTCCTAAGAACACCTTACATCACAGTACGAAACCTTGAAACACCATAATAAACCTAATGAATTCATACGAGTCCTTTGAACATCGTCCGACAACATAGCACATCTTACGACTCTTTATGCCACATTATCAACTCGAAAAGAACGTTAGTATAATGTAGGACGCCTTACACTCCTAAGAACACCTTACATAACAGTACGAAACTTTGAAACAGCATAATAAACCTAATGAATTCGTATGAGTCATTTGAACAACGTACGACAACTAAGGACATCTTACGACTCTTTATGCCACATTAGCAACTGGAATAGAACGTTAGTATAATGTAGGACGCCTTACAACTCCTAAGAACACGTTACATCACAGTACGAAACCTTGAAACACCATAATAAACCTAATGAATTCCTACGAGTCCTTTGAACGTCGTCCGACAACTTCGGACATCTTACGACTCTTTATGCCACATTATCAACTCGAAAAGAACGTTAGTATAATGTAGGACGGCTTACAACTCCTAAGAACACGTTACATCATAGTACGAAACCTTGAAACACCATAATAAACCTAATTAATTCATACGAGTCCTTTGAACATCGTGCGACAAATTCGGATATCTTACGACTCTTTATGCCACATTATTAACTCGAAAAGAACGTTAGTATAATGTAGGACGGCCTACAACTCCTAAGAACACCTTACATCACAGTACGAAACCTTGAAACACCATAATAAACCTAATGAATTCGTACGAGTCCTTTGAACATCGTCCGACAACTTAGGACATCTTACGACTCATTATGCCACATTAGCAACTCGAAAAAAACGTTGGTATAATGTAGGACGGCTTACAACTCCTAAGAACACCTTACATCACACTACGAAACCTTGAAACACCATAATAAACCTAATGAATTCATACGAGTCCTTTGAACATCGTCTGACAACTTAGCACATCTTACGACTCTTTATGCCACATTAGCAACTAGAAAAGAACGTTAGTATAATGTAGGACGGCTTACAACTCCTAAGAACACGTTACATCATAGTACGAAACCTTGAAACACCATAATAAACCTAATTAATTCATACGAGTCCTTTGAACGTCGTGCGACAAATTCGGATATCTTACGACTCTTTATGCCACATTATTAACTCGAAAAGAACGTTAGTATAATGTAGGACGGCCTACAACTCCTAAGAACACCTTACATCACAGTACGAAACCTTGAAACACCATAATAAACCTAATGAATTCGTACGAGTCCTTTGAACATCGTCCGACAACTTAGGACATCTTACGACTCATTATGCCACATTAGCAACTCGAAAAGAACGTTAGTATAATGTTGGACGGCTTACAACTCCTAAGAACACCTTACATCACACTACGAAACCTTGAAACACCATAATAAACCTAATGAATTCATACGAGTCCTTTGAACATCGTCTGACAACTTAGCACATCTTACGACTCTTTATGCCACATTAGCAACTAGAAAAGAACGTTAGTATAATGTAGGACGCCTTACAACTCCTAAGAACACGTTACATCACAGTACGAAACCTTGAAACACCATAATAAACCTAATGAATTCCTACGAGTCCTTTGAACGTCGTCCGACAACTTCGGACATCTTACGACTCTTTATGCCACATTATCAACTAGAAAAGAACGTTAGTATAATGTAGGACGGCTTACAACTCCTAAGAACACGTTACATCATAGTACGAAACCTTGAAACACCATAATAAACCTAATTAATTCATACGAGTCCTTTGAACGTCGTGCGACAAATTCGGATATCTTACGACTCTTTATGCCACATTATTAACTCGAAAAGAACGTTAGTATAATGTAGGACGGCCTACAACTCCTAAGAACACCTTACATCACAGTACGAAACCTTGAAACACCATAATAAACCTAATGAATTCGTACGAGTCCTTTGAACATCGTCCGACAACTTAGGACATCTTACGACTCATTATGCCACATTAGCAACTCGAAAAGAACGTTAGTATAATGTTGGACGGCTTACAACTCCTAAGAACACCTTACATCACACTACGAAACCTTGAAACACCATAATAAACCTAATGAATTCATACGAGTCCTTTGAACATCGTCTGACAACTTAGCACATCTTACGACTCTTTATGCCACATTAGCAACTAGAAAAGAACGTTAGTATAATGTAGGACGCCTTACAACTCCTAAGAACACGTTACATCACAGTACGAAACCTTGAAACACCATAATAAACCTAATGAATTCCTACGAGTCCTTTGAACGTCGTCCGACAACTTCGGACATCTTACGACTCTTTATGCCACATTATCAACTAGAAAAGAACGTTAGTATAATGTAGGACGGCTTACAACTCCTAAGAACACGTTACATCATAGTACGAAACCTTGAAACACCATAATAAACCTAATTAATTCATACGAGTCCTTTGAACGTCGTGCGACAAATTCGGATATCTTACGACTCTTTATGCCACATTATTAACTCGAAAAGAACGTTAGTATAATGTAGGACGGCCTACAACTCCTAAGAACACCTTACATCACAGTACGAAACCTTGAAACACCATAATAAACCTAATGAATTCGTACGAGTCCTTTGAACATCGTCCGACAACTTAGGACATCTTACGACTCATTATGCCACATTAGCAACTCGAAAAGAACGTTAGTATAATGTTGGACGGCTTACAACTCCTAAGAACACCTTACATCACACTACGAAACCTTGAAACACCATAATAAACCTAATGAATTCATACGAGTCCTTTGAACATCGTCTGACAACTTAGCACATCTTACGACTCTTTATGCCACATTAGCAACTAGAAAAGAACGTTAGTATAATGTAGGACGCCTTACAACTCCTAAGAACACGTTACATCACAGTACGAAACCTTGAAACACCATAATAAACCTAATGAATTCCTACGAGTCCTTTGAACGTCGTCCGACAACTTCGGACATCTTACGACTCTTTATGCCACATTATCAACTCGAAAAGAACGTTAGTATAATGTAGGACGGCTTACAACTCCTAAGAACACGTTACATCATAGTACGAAACCTTGAAACACCATAATAAACCTAATTAATTCATACGAGTCCTTTGAACATCGTGCGACAAATTCGGATATCTTACGACTCTTTATGCCACATTATTAACTCGAAAAGAACGTTAGTATAATGTAGGACGGCCTACAACTCCTAAGAACACCTTACATCACAGTACGAAACCTTGAAACACCATAATAAACCTAATGAATTCGTACGAGTCCTTTGAACGTCGTCCGACAACTTAGGACATCTTACGACTCATTATGCCACATTAGCAACTCGAAAAAAACGTTGGTATAATGTAGGACGGCTTACAACTCCTAAGAACACCTTACATCACACTACGAAACCTTGAAACACCATAATAAACCTAATGAATTCATACGAGTCCTTTGAACATCGTCTGACAACTTAGCACATCTTACGACTCTTTATGCCACATTAGCAACTAGAAAAGAACGTTAGTATAATGTAGGACGGCTTACAACTCCTAAGAACACGTTACATCATAGTACGAAACCTTGAAACACCATAATAAACCTAATTAATTCATACGAGTCCTTTGAACGTCGTGCGACAAATTCGGATATCTTACGACTCTTTATGCCACATTATTAACTCGAAAAGAACGTTAGTATAATGTAGGACGGCCTACAACTCCTAAGAACACCTTACATCACAGTACGAAACCTTGAAACACCATAATAAACCTAATGAATTCGTACGAGTCCTTTGAACATCGTCCGACAACTTAGGACATCTTACGACTCATTATGCCACATTAGCAACTCGAAAAGAACGTTAGTATAATGTTGGACGGCTTACAACTCCTAAGAACACCTTACATCACACTACGAAACCTTGAAACACCATAATAAACCTAATGAATTCATACGAGTCCTTTGAACATCGTCTGACAACTTAGCACATCTTACGACTCTTTATGCCACATTAGCAACTAGAAAAGAACGTTAGTATAATGTAGGACGCCTTACAACTCCTAAGAACACGTTACATCACAGTACGAAACCTTGAAACACCATAATAAACCTAATGAATTCCTACGAGTCCTTTGAACGTCGTCCGACAACTTCGGACATCTTACGACTCTTTATGCCACATTATCAACTCGAAAAGAACGTTAGTATAATGTAGGACGGCTTACAACTCCTAAGAACACGTTACATCATAGTACGAAACCTTGAAACACCATAATAAACCTAATTAATTCATACGAGTCCTTTGAACATCGTGCGACAAATTCGGATATCTTACGACTCTTTATGCCACATTATTAACTCGAAAAGAACGTTAGTATAATGTAGGACGGCCTACAACTCCTAAGAACACCTTACATCACAGTACGAAACCTTGAAACACCATAATAAACCTAATGAATTCATACGAGTCCTTTGAACATCGTCCGACAACATAGCACATCTTACGACTCTTTATGCCACATTATCAACTCGAAAAGAACGTTAGTATAATGTAGGACGCCTTACACTCCTAAGAACACCTTACATAACAGTACGAAACTTTGAAACAGCATAATAAACCTAATGAATTCGTATGAGTCATTTGAACAACGTACGACAACTAAGGACATCTTACGACTCTTTATGCCACATTAGCAACTGGAATAGAACGTTAGTATAATGTAGGACGCCTTACAACTCCTTAGAACACCTTACATCACAGTACGAAACCTTGAAACACCATAATAAACCTAATGAATTCGTACGAGTCCTTTGAACGTCGTCCGACAACTTAGGACATCTTACGACTCTTTATGCCACATTATCAACTAGAAAAGAACGTTAGTATAATGTAGGACGGCTTACAACTCCTAAGAACACGTTACATCATAGTACGAAACCTTGAAACACCATAATAAACCTAATTAATTCATACGAGTCCTTTGAACGTCGTCCGACAAATTCGGACATCTTACGACTCTTTATGCCACATTATTAACTCGAAAAGAACGTTAGTATAATGTAGGACGTCTTACAACTCCTAAGAACACCTTACATCACAGTACGAAACCTTGAAACACCATAATAAACTTAATGAATTCGTACGAGTCCTTTGAACATCGTCCGATAACTTAGGACATGTTACGTCTTTTTATGCCACATTAGCAACTCGAAAAGAACGTTAGTGTAATGTAGGACGCCTTACACTCCTAAGAACACCTTACATAACCTTATGAAACCCTGAAACACCATCATAAACCTAATTAATTCGTACGAGTCCTTTGAACATCGTCCGACAACTTAAGACATTTTACGACTCTTTATGCCACATTAGCAACTCGAAAAGAACGTTGTTATAATGTAGGACGCGTTACACTCCTAAGAACACATTACATAACCGTACGAAACCTTGAAATACCATAATAAACCTAATGAATTCGTATGAGTCCTTTGAACATCGTCCGACAACTCAGGACATCTTACGACTCTTTATGCCACATTAGCAATTGGAAAAGAACGTTAGTATAATGTAGGACGCCTTACAACTCCTAAGAACACGTTACATCACAGTACGAAACCTTGAAACACCATAATAAACCTAATGAATTCCTACGACTCTTTTGAACGTCGTCCGACAACTTCGGACATCTTACGACTCTTTATGCCACATTATCAACTCGAAAAGAACGTTAGTATAATGTAGGACGGCTTACAACTCCTAAGAACACCTTACATCACACTACGAAACCTTGAAACTCCATAATAAACCTAATGAATTCATACGAGTCCTTTGAACATCGTCTGACAACTTAGCACATCTTACGACTCTTTATGCCACATTAGCAACTAGAAAAGAACGTTAGTATAATGTAGGACGCCTTACAACTCCTAAGAACACGTTACATCACAGTACGAAACCTTGAAACACCATAATAAACCTAATGAATTCCTACGAGTCCTTTGAACGTCGTCCGACAACTTCGGACATCTTACGACTCTTTATGCCACATTATCAACTCGAAAAGAACGTTAGTATAATGTAGGACGGCTTACAACTCCTAAGAACACCTTAAATCACAGTACGAAACCTTGAAACACCATAATAAACCTAATGAATTCATACGAGTCCTTTGAACATCGTCCGACAACTTAGGACATCTTACGACTCATTATGCCACATTAGCAACTCGAAAAGAACGTTAGTATAATCTAGGACGGCTTACAACTCCTAAGAACACCTTACATCACAGTACGAAACCTTGAAACACCATAATAAACCTAATGAATTCATACGAGTCCTTTGAACATCGTCCGACAACATAGCACATCTTACGACTCTTTATGCCACATTATCAACTCGAAAAGAACGTTAGTATAATGTAGGACGCCTTACACTCCTAAGAACACCTTACATAACAGTACGAAACTTTGAAACACCATAATAAACCTAATGAATTCGTATGAGTCATTTGAACGCCGTACGACAACTCAGGACATCTTACGACTCTTTATGCCACATTAGCAACTGGAATAGAACGTTAGTATAATGTAGGACGCCTTACAACTCCTTAGAACACCTTACATCACAGTACGAAACCTTGAAACACCATAATAAACCTAATGAATTCGTACGAGTCCTTTGAACATTGTCCGACAACTTAGGACATCTTACGACTCTTTATGCCACATTATCAACTAGAAAAGAACGTTAGTATAATGTAGGACGGCTTACAACTCCTAAGAACACGTTACATCACAGTACGAAACCTTGAAACACCATAATAAACCTAATGAATTCATACGAGTCCTTTGAACATCGTCCGACAACATAGCACATCTTACGACTCTTTATGCCACATTATCAACTCGAAAAGAACGTTAGTATAATGTAGGACGCCTTACACTCCTAAGAACACCTTACATAACAGTACGAAACTTTGAAACACCATAATAAACCTAATGAATTCGTATGAGTCATTTGAACGCCGTACGACAACTCAGGACATCTTACGACTCTTTATGCCACATTAGCAACTGGAATAGAACGTTAGTATAATGTAGGACGCCTTACAACTCCTTAGAACACCTTACATCACAGTACGAAACCTTGAAACACCATAATAAACCTAATGAATTCGTACGAGTCCTTTGAACATTGTCCGACAACTTAGGACATCTTACGACTCTTTATGCCACATTATCAACTAGAAAAGAACGTTAGTATAATGTAGGACGGCTTACAACTCCTAAGAACACGTTACATCACAGTACGAAACCTTGAAACACCATAATAAACCTAATGAATTCATACGAGTCCTTTGAACATCGTCCGACAACATAGCACATCTTACGACTCTTTATGCCACATTATCAACTCGAAAAGAACGTTAGTATAATGTAGGACGCCTTACACTCCTAAGAACACCTTACATAACAGTACGAAACTTTGAAACACCATAATAAACCTAATGAATTCGTATGAGTCATTTGAACGCCGTACGACAACTCAGGACATCTTACGACTCTTTATGCCACATTAGCAACTGGAATAGAACGTTAGTATAATGTAGGACGCCTTACAACTCCTTAGAACACCTTACATCACAGTACGAAACCTTGAAACACCATAATAAACCTAATGAATTCGTACGAGTCCTTTGAACATTGTCCGACAACTTAGGACATCTTACGACTCTTTATGCCACATTATCAACTAGAAAAGAACGTTAGTATAATGTAGGACGGCTTACAACTCCTAAGAACACGTTACATCACAGTACGAAACCTTGAAACACCATAATAAACCTAATGAATTCATACGAGTCCTTTGAACATCGTCCGTCAACATAGCACATCTTACGACTCTTTATGCCACATTATCAACTCGAAAAGAACGTTAGTATAATGTAGGACGCCTTACACTCCTAAGAACACCTTACATAACAGTACAAAACTTTGAAACACCATAATAAACCTAATGAATTCGTATGAGTCATTTGAACGCCGTACGACAACTCAGGACATCTTACGACTCTTTATGCCACATTAGCAACTGGAATAGAACGTTAGTATAATGTAGGACGCCTTACAACTCCTTAGAACACCTTACATCACAGTACGAAACCTTGAAACACCAAAATAAACCTAATGAATTCGTACGAGTCCTTTGAACATCGTCCGACAACTTAGGACATCTTACGACTCTTTATGCCACATTATCAACTAGAAAAGAACGTTAGTATAATGTAGGACGGCTTACAACTCCTAAGAACACGTTACATCATAGTACGAAACCTTGAAACACCATAATAAACCTAATTAATTCATACGAGTCCTTTGAACGTCGTCCGACAAATTCGGACATCTTACGACTCATTATGCCACATTAGCAATTGGAAAAGAACGTTAGTATAATGTAGGACGGCCTACAACTCCTAAGAACGCCTTACATCACAGTACGAAACCTTGAAACATCATAATAAACCTAATGAATTCGTACGAGTCCTTTGAACATCGTCCGACAACTTAGGACATCTTACGACTCATTATGCCACATTAGCAACTCGAAAAGAACGTTAGTATAATGTAGGACGGCTTACAACTCCTAAGAACACCTTACATCACACTACGAAACCTTGAAACACCATAATAAACCTAATGAATTCATACGAGTCCTTTGAACATCGTCTGACAACTTAGCACATCTTACGACTCTTTATGCCACATTAGCAACTAGAAAAGAACGTTAGTATAATGTAGGACGCCTTACAACTCCTAAGAACACGTTACATCACAGTACGAAACCTTGAAACACCATAATAAACCTAATGAATTCCTACGAGTCCTTTGAACGTCGTCCGACAACTTCGGACATCTTACGACTCTTTATGCCACATTATCAACTCGAAAAGAACGTTAGTATAATGTAGGACGGCTTACAACTCCTAAGAACACCTTAAATCACAGTACGAAACCTTGAAACACCATAATAAACCTAATGAATTCATACGAGTCCTTTGAACATCGTCCGACAACTTAGGACATCTTACGACTCATTATGCCACATTAGCAACTCGAAAAGAACGTTAGTATAATGTAGGACGGCTTACAACTCCTAAGAACACCTTACATCACAGTACGAAACCTTGAAACACCATAATAAACCTAATGAATTCATACGAGTCCTTTGAACATCGTCCGACAACATAGCACATCTTACGACTCTTTATGCCACATTATCAACTCGAAAAGAACGTTAGTATAATGTAGGACGCCTTACACTCCTAAGAACACCTTACATAACAGTACGAAACTTTGAAACACCATAATAAACCTAATGAATTCGTATGAGTCATTTGAACGCCGTACGACAACTCAGGACATATTACGACTCTTTATGCCACATTAGCAACTGGAATAGAACGTTAGTATAATGTAGGATGCCTTACAACTCCTTAGAACACCTTACATCACAGTACGAAACCTTGAAACACCATAATAAACCTAATGAATTCGTACGAGTCCTTTGAACGTCGTCCGACAACTTAGGACATCTTACGACTCTTTATGCCACATTATCAACTAGAAAAGAACGTTAGTATAATGTAGGACGGCTTACAACTCCTAAGAACACGTTACATCATAGTACGAAACCTTGAAACACCATAATAAACCTAATTAATTCATACGAGTCCTTTGAACGTCGTCCGACAAATTCGGACATCTTACGACTCTTTATGCCACATTATTAACTCGAAAAGAACGTTAGTATAATGTAGGACGTCTTACAACTCCTAAGAACACCTTACATCACAGTACGAAACCTAGAAACACCATAATAAACTTAATGAATTCGTACGAGTCCTTTGAACATCGTCCGATAACTTAGGACATGTTACGTCTTTTTATGCCACATTAGCAACTCGAAAAGAACGTTAGTGTAATGTAGGACGCCTTACACTCCTAAGAACACCTTACATAACCGTATGAAACCCTGAAACACCATCATAAACCTAATTAATTCGTACGAGTCCTTTGAACATTGTCCGACAACTTAAGACATTTTACGACTCTTTATGCCACATTAGCAACTCGAAAAGAACGTTGTTATAATGTAGGACGCGTTACACTCCTAAGAACACATTACATAACCGTACGAAACCTTGAAATACCATAATAAACCTAATGAATTCGTATGAGTCCTTTGAACATCGTCCGACAACTCAGGACATCTTACGACTCTTTATGCCACATTAGCATTTGGAAAAGAACGTTAGTATAATGTAGGACGCCTTACAACTCCTAAGAACACGTTACATCACAGTACGAAACCTTGAAACACCATAATAAACCTAATGAATTCCTACGACTCCTTTGAACGTCGTCCGACAACTTCGGACATCTTACGACTCTTTATGCCACATTATCAACTCGAAAAGAACGTTAGTATAATGTAGGACGGCTTACAACTCCTAAGAACACCTTACATCACACTACGAAACCTTGAAACACCATAATAAACCTATTGAATTCGTACGAGTCCTTTGAACATCGTCCGACAACTTAGGACATCTTACGACTCATTATGCCACATTAGCAACTCGAAAAGAACGTTAGTATAATGTAGGACGGCTTACAACTCCTAAGAACACCTTACATCACAGTACGAAACCTTGAAACACCATAATAAACCTAATGAATTCATACGAGTCCTTTGAACATCGTCCGACAACTTAGCACATCTTACGACTCTTTATGCCACATTATCAACTCGAAAAGAACGTTAGTGTAATGTAGGACGCCTTACACTCCTAAGAACACCTTACATAACCGTATGAAACCCTGAAACACCATCATAAACCTAATTAATTCGTACGAGTCCTTTGAACATCGTCCGACAACTTAAGACATTTTACGACTCTTTATGCCACATTAGCAACTCGAAAAGAACGTTGTTATAATGTAGGACGCGTTACACTCCTAAGAACACATTACATAACCGTACGAAACCTTGAAATACCATAATAAACCTAATGAATTCGTATGAGTCCTTTGAACATCGTCCGACAACTCAGGACATCTTACGACTCTTTATGCCACATTAGCAATTGGAAAAGAACGTTAGTATAATGTAGGACGCCTTACAACTCCTAAGAACACGTTACATTACAGTACGAAACCTTGAAACACCATAATAAACCTAATGAATTCCTACGACTCCTTTGAACGTCGTCCGACAACTTAGGACATCTTACGACTCTTTATGCCACATTATCAACTCGAAAAGAACGTTAGTATAATCTAGGACGGCTTACAACTCCTAAGAACACCTTACATCACAGTACGAAACCTTGAAACACCATAATAAACCTATTGAATTCGTACGAGTCCTTTGAACATCGTCCGACAACTTAGGACATCTTACGACTCATTATGCCACATTAGCAACTCGAAAAGAACGTTAGTATAATGTAGGACGGCTTACAACTCCTAAGAACACCTTACATCACAGTACGAAACCTTGAAACACCATAATAAACCTAATGAATTCATACGAGTCCTTTGAACATCGTCCGACAACTTAGCACATCTTACGACTCTTTATGCCACATTATCAACTCGAAAAGAACGTTAGTATAATGTAGGACGCCATACACTCCCAAGAACACCTTACATAACAGTACGAAACTTTGAAACACCATAATAAACCTAATGAATTCGTATGAGTCATTTGAACGCCGTACGACAACTCAGGACATCTTATGACTCTTTATGCCACATTAGCAACTGGAATAGAACGTTAGTATAATGTAGGACGCCTTACAACTCCTTAGAACACCTTACATCACAGTACGAAACCTTGAAACACCATAATAAACCTAATGAATTCGTACGAGTCCTTTGAACGTCGTCCGACAACTTAGGACATCTTACGACTCTTTATGCCACATTATCAACTAGAAAAGAACGTTAGTATAATGTAGGACGGCTTACAACTCCTAAGAACACGTTACATCATAGTTCGAAACCTTGAAACACCATAATAAACCTAATTAATTCATACGAGTCCTTTGAACGTCGTGCGACAAATTCGGACATCTTACGACTCTTTATGCCACATTATTAACTCGAAAAGAACGTTAGTATAATGTAGGACGGCTTACAACTCCTAAGAACACCTTACATCACAGTACGAAACCTTGAAACACCATAATAAACCTAATGAATTCGTACGAGTCCTTTGAACATCGTCCGATAACTAAGGACATCTTACGACTTTTTATGCCACATTAGCAACTCGAAAAGAACGTTAGTGTAATGTAGGACGCCTTACACTCCTAAGAACACCTTACATAACCGTATGAAACACTGAAACACCATCATAAACCTAATTAATTCGTACGAGTCCTTTGAACATCGTCCGACAACTTAAGACATCTTACGACTCTTTATGCCACATTAGCAACTCGAAAAGAACGTTGGTATAATGTAGGACGCGTTACACTCCTAAGAACACATTACATAACCGTACGAAACCTTGAAACACCATAATAAACCTAATGAATTCGTATGAGTCCTTTGAACATCGTACGACAACTCAGGACATCTTACGACTCTTTATGCCACATTAGCAATTGGAAAAGAACGTTAGTATAATGTAGGACGCCTTACAACTCCTAAGAACACGTTACATCACAGTACGAAACCTTGAAACACCATAATAAACCTAATGAATTCCTACGACTCCTTTGAACGTCGTCCGACAACTTCGGACATCTTACGACTCTTTATGCCAAATTATCAACTCGAAAAGAACGTTAGTATAATGTAGGACGGCTTACAACTCCTAAGAACACCTTACGTCACAGTACGAAACCTTGAAACACCATAATAAACCTAATGAATTCGTACGAGTCCTTTGAACATCGTCCGACAACTTAGGACATCTTACGACTCATTATGCCACATTAGCAACTCGAAAAGAACGTTGGTATAATGTAGGACGCGTTACACTCCTAAGAACACCTTACATAACCGTACGAAACCTTGAAACACCATAATAAACCTAATGAATTCGTATGAGTCCTTTGAACATCGTACGACAACTCAGGACATCTTACGACTCTTTATGCCACATTAGCAATTGGAAAAGAACGTTAGTATAATGTAGGACGCCTTACAACTCCTAAGAACACGTTACATCACAGTACGAAACCTTGAAACACCATAATAAACCTAATGAATTCCTACGACTCCTTTGAACGTCGTCCGACAACTTCGGACATCTTACGACTCTTTATGCCACATTATCAACTCGAAAAGAACGTTAGTATAATGTAGGACGGCTTACAACTCCTAAGAACACCTTAAATCACAGTACGAAACCTTGAAACACCATAATAAACCTAATGAATTCATACGAGTCCTTTGAACATCGTCCGACAACTTAGGACATCTTACGACTCATTATGCCACATTAGCAACTCGAAAAGAACGTTAGTATAATGTAGGACGGCTTACAACTCCTAAGAACACCTTACATCACAGTACGAAACCTTGAAACACCATAATAAACCTAATGAATTCATACGAGTCCTTTGAACATCGTCCGACAACTTAGCACATCTTACGACTCTTTATGCCACATTATCAACTCGAAAAGAACGTTAGTATAATGTAGGACGCCTTACACTCCTAAGAACACCTTACATAACAGTACGAAACTTTGAAACACCATAATAAACCTAATGAATTCGTATGAGTCATTTGAACGCCGTACGACAACTCAGGACATCTCACGACTCTTTATGCCACATTAGCAACTGGAATAGAACGTTAGTATAATGTAGGACGCCTTACAACTCCTTAGAACACCTTACATCACAGTACGAAACCTTGAAACACCATAATAAACCTAATGAATTCCTACGACTCCTTTGAACGTCGTCCGACAACTTCGGACATCTTACGACTCTTTATGCCAAATTATCAACTCGAAAAGAACGTTAGTATAATGTAGGACGGCTTACAACTCCTAAGAACACCTTACGTCACAGTACGAAACCTTGAAACACCATAATAAACCTAATGAATTCGTACGAGTCCTTTGAACATCGTCCGACAACTTAGGACATCTTACGACTCATTATGCCACATTAGCAACTCGAAAAGAACGTTGGTATAATGTAGGACGCGTTACACTCCTAAGAACACCTTACATAACCGTACGAAACCTTGAAACACCATAATAAACCTAATGAATTCGTATGAGTCCTTTGAACATCGTACGACAACTCAGGACATCTTACGACTCTTTATGCCACATTAGCAATTGGAAAAGAACGTTAGTATAATGTAGGACGCCTTACAACTCCTAAGAACACGTTACATCACAGTACGAAACCTTGAAACACCATAATAAACCTAATGAATTCCTACGACTCCTTTGAACGTCGTCCGACAACTTCGGACATCTTACGACTCTTTATGCCACATTATCAACTCGAAAAGAACGTTAGTATAATGTAGGACGGCTTACAACTCCTAAGAACACCTTAAATCACAGTACGAAACCTTGAAACACCATAATAAACCTAATGAATTCATACGAGTCCTTTGAACATCGTCCGACAACTTAGGACATCTTACGACTCATTATGCCACATTAGCAACTCGAAAAGAACGTTAGTATAATGTAGGACGGCTTACAACTCCTAAGAACACCTTACATCACAGTACGAAACCTTGAAACACCATAATAAACCTAATGAATTCATACGAGTCCTTTGAACATCGTCCGACAACTTAGCACATCTTACGACTCTTTATGCCACATTATCAACTCGAAAAGAACGTTAGTATAATGTAGGACGCCTTACACTCCTAAGAACACCTTACATAACAGTACGAAACTTTGAAACACCATAATAAACCTAATGAATTCGTATGAGTCATTTGAACGCCGTACGACAACTCAGGACATCTTACGACTCTTTATGCCACATTAGCAACTGGAATAGAACGTTAGTATAATGTAGGACTCCTTACAACTCCTTAGAACACCTTACATCACAGTACGAAACCTTGAAACACCATAATAAACCTAATGAATTCCTACGACTCCTTTGAACGTCGTCCGACAACTTCGGACATCTTACGACTCTTTATGCCACATTATCAACTAGAAAAGAACGTTAGTATAATGTAGGACGGCTTACAACTCCTAAGAACACGTTACATCATAGTACGAAACCTTGAAACACCATAATAAACCTAATTAATTCATACGAGTCCTTTGAACGTCGTGCGACAAATTCGGACATCTTACGACTCTTTATGCCACATTATTAACTCGAAAAGAACGTTAGTATAATGTAGGACGGCTTACAACTCCTAAGAACACCTTACATCACAGTACGAAACCTTGAAACACCATAATAAACCTAATGAATTCGTACGAGTCCTTTGAACATCGTCCGATAACTTAGGACATCTTACGACTTTTTATGCCACATTAGCAACTCGAAAAGAACGTTAGTGTAATGTAGGACGCCTTACACTCCTAAGAACACCTTACATAACCGTATGAAACCCTGAAACACCATCATAAACCTAATTAATTCGTACGAGTCCTTTGAACATCGTCCGACAACTTAAGACATCTTACGACTCTTTATGCCACATTAGCAACTCGAAAAGAACGTTGGTATAATGTAGGACGCGTTACACTCCTAAGAACACATTACATAACCGTACGAAACCTTGAAACACCATAATAAACCTAATGAATTCGTATGAGTCCTTTGAACATCGTACGACAACTCAGGACATCTTACGACTCTTTATGCCACATTAGCAATTGGAAAAGAACGTTAGTATAATGTAGGACGCCTTACAACTCCTAAGAACACGTTACATCACAGTACGAAACCTTGAAACACCATAATAAACCTAATGAATTCCTACGACTCCTTAGAACGTCGTCCGACAACTTCGGACATCTTACGACTCTTTATGCCAAATTATCAACTCGAAAAGAACGTTAGTATAATGTAGGACGGCTTACAACTCCTAAGAACACCTTACGTCACAGTACGAAACCTTGAAACACCATAATAAACCTAATGAATTCGTACGAGTCCTTTGAACATCGTCCGACAACTTAGGACATCTTACGACTCATTATGCCACATTAGCAACTCGAAACGAACGTTGGTATAATGTAGGACGCGTTACACTCCTAAGAACACCTTACATAAATGTACGAAACCTTGAAACACCATAATAAACCTAATGAATTCGTATGAGTCCTTTGAACATCGTACGACAACTCAGGACATCTTACGACTCTTTATGCCACATTAGCAATTGGAAAAGAACGTTAGTATAATGTAGGACGCCTTACAACTCCTAAGAACACGTTACATCACAGTACGAAACCTTGAAACACCATAATAAACCTAATGAATTCCTACGACTCCTTTGAACGTCGTCCGACAACTTCGGACATCTTACGACTCTTTATGCCACATTATCAACTAGAAAAGAACGTTAGTATAATGTAGGACGGCTTACAACTCCTAAGAACACGTTACATCATAGTACGAAACCTTGAAACACCATAATAAACCTAATTAATTCATACGAGTCCTTTGAACGTCGTGCGACAAATTCGGACATCTTACGACTCTTTATGCCACATTATTAACTCGAAAAGAACGTTAGTATAATGTAGGACGGCTTACAACTCCTAAGAACACCTTACATCACAGTACGAAACCTTGAAACACCATAATAAACCTAATGAATTCGTACGAGTCCTTTGAACATCGTCCGATAACTTAGGACATCTTACGACTTTTTATGCCACATTAGCAACTCGAAAAGAACGTTAGTGTAATGTAGGACGCCTTACACTCCTAAGAACACCTTACATAACCGTATGAAACCCTGAAACACCATCATAAACCTAATTAATTCGTACGAGTCCTTTGAACATCGTCCGACAACTTAAGACATCTTACGACTCTTTATGCCACATTAGCAACTCGAAAAGAACGTTGGTATAATGTAGGACGCGTTACACTCCTAAGAACACATTACATAACCGTACGAAACCTTGAAACACCATAATAAACCTAATGAATTCGTATGAGTCCTTTGAACATCGTACGACAACTCAGGACATCTTACGACTCTTTATGCCACATTAGCAATTGGAAAAGAACGTTAGTATAATGTAGGACGCCTTACAACTCCTAAGAACACGTTACATCACAGTACGAAACCTTGAAACACCATAATAAACCTAATGAATTCCTACGACTCCTTAGAACGTCGTCCGACAACTTCGGACATCTTACGACTCTTTATGCCAAATTATCAACTCGAAAAGAACGTTAGTATAATGTAGGACGGCTTACAACTCCTAAGAACACCTTACGTCACAGTACGAAACCTTGAAACACCATAATAAACCTAATGAATTCGTACGAGTCCTTTGAACATCGTCCGACAACTTAGGACATCTTACGACTCATTATGCCACATTAGCAACTCGAAAAGAACGTTGGTATAATGTAGGACGCGTTACACTCCTAAGAACACCTTACATAAATGTACGAAACCTTGAAACACCATAATAAACCTAATGAATTCGTATGAGTCCTTTGAACATCGTACGACAACTCAGGACATCTTACGACTCTTTATGCCACATTAGCAATTGGAAAAGAACGTTAGTATAATGTAGGACGCCTTACAACTCCTAAGAACACGTTACATCACAGTACGAAACCTTGAAACACCATAATAAACCTAATGAATTCCTACGACTCCTTTGAACGTCGTCCGACAACTTCGGACATCTTACGACTCTTTATGCCACATTATCAACTCGAAAAGAACGTTAGTATAATGTAGGACGGCTTACAACTCCTAAGAACACCTTAAATCACAGTACGAAACCTTGAAACACCATAATAAACCTAATGAATTCATACGAGTCCTTTGAACATCGTCCGACAACTTAGGACATCTTACGACTCATTATGCCACATTAGCAACTCGAAAAGAACGTTAGTATAATGTAGGACGGCTTACAACTCCTAAGAACACCTTACATCACAGTACGAAACCTTGAAACACCATAATAAACCTAATGAATTCATACGAGTCCTTTGAACATCGTCCGACAACTTAGCACATCTTACGACTCTTTATGCCACATTATCAACTCGAAAAGAACGTTAGTATAATGTAGGACGCCTTACACTCCTAAGAACACCTTACATAAAAGTACGAAACTTTGAAACACCATAATAAACCTAATGAATTCGTATGAGTCATTTGAACGCCGTACGACAACTCAGGACATCTTACGACTCTTTATGCCACATTAGCAACTGGAATAGAACGTTAGTATAATGTAGGACGCCTTACAACTCCTTAGAACACCTTACATCACAGTACGAAACCTTGAAACACCATAATAAACCTAATGAATTCCTACGACTCCTTTGAACGTCGTCCGACAACTTCGGACATCTTACGACTCTTTATGCCACATTATCAACTCGAAAAGAACGTTAGTATAATGTAGGACGGCTTACAACTCCTAAGAACACCTTAAATCACAGTACGAAACCTTGAAACACCATAATAAACCTAATGAATTCATACGAGTCCTTTGAACATCGTCCGACAACTTAGGACATCTTACGACTCATTATGCCACATTAGCAACTCGAAAAGAACGTTAGTATAATGTAGGACGGCTTACAACTCCTAAGAACACCTTACATCACAGTACGAAACCTTGAAACACCATAATAAACCTAATGAATTCGTACGAGTCCTTTGAACGTCGTCCGACAAATTCGGACATCTTACGAGTCTTTATGCCACATTATTAACTCGAAAAGAACGTTAGTATAATGTAGGACGGCTTACAACTCCTAAGAACACCTTACATCACAGTACGAAACCTTGAAACACCATAATAAACCTAATGAATTCGTACGAGTCCTTTGAACATCGTCCGATAACTTAGGACATCTTACGTCTTTTTATGCCACATTAGCAACTCGAAAAGAACGTTAGTGTAATGTAGGACGCCTTACACTCCTAAGAACACCTTACATAACCGTATGAAACCCTGAAACACCATCATAAACCTAATTAATTCGTACGAGTCCTTTGAACATCGTCCGACAACTTAAGACATCTTACGACTCTTTATGCCACATTAGCAACTCGAAAAGAACGTTGGTATAATGTAGGACGCGTTACACTCCTAAGAACACATTACATAACCGTACGAAACCTTGAAACACCATAATAAACCTAATGAATTCGTATGAGTCCTTTGAACATCGTACGACAACTCAGGACATCTTACGACTCTTTATGCCACATTAGCAATTGGAAAAGAACGTTAATATAATGTAGGACGCCTTACAACTCCTAAGAACACGTTACATCACAGTACGAAACCTTGAAACACCATAATAAACCTAATGAATTCCTACGACTCCTTTGAACGTCGTCCGACAACTTCGGACATCTTACGACTCTTTATGCCACATTATCAACTCGAAAAGAACGTTAGTATAATGTAGGACGGCTTACAACTCCTAAGAACACCTTACGTCACAGTACGAAACCTTGAAACACCATAATAAACCTAATGAATTCGTACGAGTCCTTTGAACATCGTCCGACAACTTAGGACATCTTACGACTCATTATGCCACATTAGCAACTCGAAAAGAACGTTGGTATAATGTAGGACGCGTTACACTCCTAAGAACACCTTACATAACCGTACGAAACCTTGAAACACCATAATAAACCTAATGAATTCGTATGAGTCCTTTGAACATCGTACGACAGCTCAGGACATCTTACGACTCTTTATGCCACATTAGCAATTGGAAAAGAACGTTAGTATAATGTAGGACGCCTTACAACTCCTAAGAACACGTTACATCACAGTACGAAACCTTGAAACACCATAATAAACCTAATGAATTCCTACGAGTACTTTGAACGTCGTCCGACAACTTTGGACATCTTACGACTCTTTATGCCACATTATCAACTCGAAAAGAACGTTAGTATAATGTAGGACGGCTTACAACTCCTAAGAACACCTTAAATCACAGTACGAAACCTTGAAACACCATAATAAACCTAATGAATTCATACGAGTCCTTTGAACATCGTCCGACAACTTAGGACATCTTACGACTCATTATGCCACATTAGCAACTCGAAAAGAACGTTAGTATAATGTAGGACGGCTTACAACTCCTAAGAACACCTTACATCACAGTACGAAACCTTGAAACACCATAATAAACCTAATGAATTCATACGAGTCCTTTGAACATCGTCCGACAACTTAGCACATCTTACGACTCTTTATGCCACATTATCAACACGAAAAGAACGTTAATATAATGTAGGACGCCTTACACTCCTAAGAACACCTTACATAAAAGTACGAAACTTTGAAACACCATAATAAACCTAATGAATTCGTATGAGTCATTTGAACGCCGTACGACAACTCAGGACATCTTACGACTCTTTATGCCACATTAGCAACTGGAATAGAACGTTAGTATAATGTAGGACGCCTTACAACTCCTTAGAACACCTTACATCACAGTACGAAACCTTGAAACACCATAATAAACCTAATGAATTCCTACGACTCCTTTGAACGTCGTCCGACAACTTCGGACATCTTACGACTCTTTATGCCACATTATCAACTCGAAAAGAACGTTAGTATAATGTAGGACGGCTTACAACTCCTAAGAACACCTTAAATCACAGTACGAAACCTTGAAACACCATAATAAACCTAATGAATTCATACGAGTCCTTTGAACATCGTCCGACAACTTAGGACATCTTACGACTCATTATGCCACATTAGCAACTCGAAAAGAACGTTAGTATAATGTAGGACGGCTTACAACTCCTAAGAACACCTTACATCACAGTACGAAACCTTGAAACACCATAATAAACCTAATGAATTCATACGAGTCCTTTGAACATCGTCCGACAACTTAGCACATCTTACGACTCTTTATGCCACATTATCAACTCGAAAAGAACGTTAGTATAATGTAGGACGCCTTACACTCCTAAGAACACCTTACATAAAAGTACGAAACTTTGAAACACCATAATAAACCTAATGAATTCGTATGAGTCATTTGAACGCTGTACGACAACTCAGGACATCTTACGACTCTTTATGCCACATTAGCAACTGGAATAGAACGTTAGTATAATGTAGGACGCCTTACAACTCCTTAGAACACCTTACATCACAGTACGAAACCTTGAAACACCATAATAAACCTAATGAATTCCTACGACTCCTTTGAACGTCGTCCGACAACTTCGGACATCTTACGACTCTTTATGCCACATTATCAACTCGAAAAGAACGTTAGTATAATGTAGGACGGCTTACAACTCCTAAGAACACCTTAAATCACAGTACGAAACCTTGAAACACCATAATAAACCTAATGAATTCATACGAGTCCTTTGAACATCGTCCGACAACTTAGGACATCTTACGACTCATTATGCCACATTAGCAACTCGAAAAGAACGTTAGTATAATGTAGGACGGCTTACAACTCCTAAGAACACCTTACATCACAGTACGAAACCTTGAAACACCATAATAAACCTAATGAATTCGTACGAGTCCTTTGAACGTCGTCCGACAAATTCGGACATCTTACGAGTCTTTATGCCACATTATTAACTCGAAAAGAACGTTAGTATAATGTAGGACGGCTTACAACTCCTAAGAACACCTTACATCACAGTACGAAACCTTGAAACACCATAATAAACCTAATGAATTCGTACGAGTCCTTTGAACATCGTCCGATAACTTAGGACATCTTACGTCTTTTTATGCCACATTAGCAACTCGAAAAGAACGTTAGTGTAATGTAGGACGCCTTACACTCCTAAGAACACCTTACATAACCGTATGAAACCCTGAAACACCATCATAAACCTAATTAATTCGTACGAGTCCTTTGAACATCGTCCGACAACTTAAGACATCTTACGACTCTTTATGCCACATTAGCAACTCGAAAAGAACGTTGGTATAATGTAGGACGCGTTACACTCCTAAGAACACATTACATAACCGTACGAAACCTTGAAACACCATAATAAACCTAATGAATTCGTATGAGTCCTTTGAACATCGTACGACAACTCAGGACATCTTACGACTCTTTATGCCACATTAGCAATTGGAAAAGAACGTTAATATAATGTAGGACGCCTTACAACTCCTAAGAACACGTTACATCACAGTACGAAACCTTGAAACACCATAATAAACCTAATGAATTCCTACGACTCCTTTGAACGTCGTCCGACAACTTCGGACATCTTACGACTCTTTATGCCACATTATCAACTCGAAAAGAACGTTAGTATAATGTAGGACGGCTTACAACTCCTAAGAACACCTTACGTCACAGTACGAAACCTTGAAACACCATAATAAACCTAATGAATTCGTACGAGTCCTTTGAACATCGTCCGACAACTTAGGACATCTTACGACTCATTATGCCACATTAGCAACTCGAAAAGAACGTTGGTATAATGTAGGACGCGTTACACTCCTAAGAACACCTTACATAACCGTACGAAACCTTGAAACACCATAATAAACCTAATGAATTCGTATGAGTCCTTTGAACATCGTACGACAGCTCAGGACATCTTACGACTCTTTATGCCACATTAGCAATTGGAAAAGAACGTTAGTATAATGTAGGACGCCTTACAACTCCTAAGAACACGTTACATCACAGTACGAAACCTTGAAACACCATAATAAACCTAATGAATTCCTACGAGTACTTTGAACGTCGTCCGACAACTTTGGACATCTTACGACTCTTTATGCCACATTATCAACTCGAAAAGAACGTTAGTATAATGTAGGACGGCTTACAACTCCTAAGAACACCTTAAATCACAGTACGAAACCTTGAAACACCATAATAAACCTAATGAATTCATACGAGTCCTTTGAACATCGTCCGACAACTTAGGACATCTTACGACTCATTATGCCACATTAGCAACTCGAAAAGAACGTTAGTATAATGTAGGACGGCTTACAACTCCTAAGAACACCTTACATCACAGTACGAAACCTTGAAACACCATAATAAACCTAATGAATTTATACGAGTCCTTTGAACATCGTCCGACAACTTAGCACATCTTACGACTCTTTATGCCACATTATCAACTCGAAAAGAACGTTAGTATAATGTAGGACGCCTTACACTCCTAAGAACACCTTACATAACAGTACGAAACTTTGAAACACCATAATAAACCAAATGAATTCGTATGAGTCATTTGAACGCCGTACGACAACTCAGGACATCTTACGACTCTTTATGCCACATTAGCAACTGGAATAGAACGTTAGTATAATGTAGGACGCCTTACAACTCCTTAGAACACCTTACATCACAGTACGAAACCTTGAAACACCATAATAAACCTAATGAATTCGTATGAGTCCTTTGAACGTCGTCCGACAACTTAGGACATCTTACGACTCTTTATGCCACATTATCAACTAGAAAAGAACGTTAGTATAATGTAGGACGACTTACAACTCCTAAGAACACGTTACATCATAGTACGAAACCTTGAAACACCATAATAAACCTAATTAATTCATACGAGTCCTTTGAACGTCGTCCAACGAATTCGGACATCTTACGACTCTTTATGCCACATTATTAACTCGAAAAGAACGTTAGTATAATGTAGGACGGCTTACAACTCCTAAGAACACCTTACATCACAGTACGAAACCTTGAAACACCATAATAAACCTAATGAATTCGTACGAGTCCTTTGAACATCGTCCGATAACTTAGGACATCTTACGTCTTTTTATGCCACATTAGCAACTCGAAAAGAACGTTAGTGTAATGTAGGACGCCTTACACTCCTAAGAACACCTTACATAACCGTATGAAACCCTGAAACACCATCATAAACCTAATTAATTCGTACGAGTCCTTTGAACATCGTCCGACAACTTAAGACATCTTACGACTCTTTATGCCACATTAGCAACTCGAAAAGAACGTTGTGATAATGTAGGACGCGATACACTCCTAAGAACACATTACATAACCGTACGAAACCTTGAAATACCATAATAAACCTAATGAATTCGTATGAGACCTTTGAACATCGTCCGACAACTCAGGACATCTTACAACTCTTTATGCCACATTAGCAATTGGAAAAGAACGTTAGTATAATGTAGGACGCCTTACAACTCCTCAGAACACGTTACATCACAGTACGAAACCTTGAAACACCATAATAAACCTAATGAATTCCAACGACTCCTTTGAACGTCGTCCGAAAACTTCGGACATCTTACGACTCTTTATGCCACATTATCAACTCGAAAAGAACGTTAGTATAATGTATGACGCCTTACAACTCCTAAGAACACGTTACATCACAGTACGAAACCTTGAAACACCATAATAAACCTAATGAATTCCTACGAGTCCTTTGAACGTCGTCCGACAACTTCGGACATCTTACGACTCTTTATGCCACATTATCAACTAGAAAAGAACGTTAGTATAATGTAGGACGGTTTATAACTCCTAAGAACACGTTACATCATAGTACGAAACCTTGAAACACCATAATAAACCTAATGAATTCATACGAGTCCTTTGAACGTCGTCCGACAAATTAGGACATCTTACGACTCTTTATGCCACTTTATCAACTAGAAAAGAACGTTAGTATAATGTAGGACGGCTTACAACTCCTAAGAACACGTTACATCACAGTACGAAACCTTGAAACACCATAATAAACCTAATGAATTCATACGAGTCCTTTGAACGTCGTCCGACAAATTCGGACATCTTACGACTCTTTATGCCACATTATTAACTCGAAAAGAACGTTAGTATAATGTAGGACGGCTTACAACTCCTAAGAACACCTTACATCACATTACGAAACCTTGAAACACCATAATAAACCTAATGAATTCGTACGAGTCCTTTGAACATCGTCCGATAACTTAGGACATCTTACGTCTTTTTATGCCACATTAGCAACTCGAAAAGAACGTTAGTGTAATGTAGGACGCCTTACACTCCTAAGAACACCTTACATAACCGTATCAAACCCTGAAACACCATCATAAACCTAATTAATTCGTACGAGTCCTTTGAACATCGTCCGACAACTTAAGACATCTTACGACTCTTTATGCCACATTAGCAACTCGAAAAGAAAGTTGGTATAATGTAGGACGCGTTACACTCCTAAGAACACATTACATAACCGTACGAAACCTTGAAACACCATAATAAACCTAATGAATTCGTATGAGTCCTTTGAACATCGTACGACAACTCAGGACATCTTACGACTCTTTATGCCACATTAGCAATTGGAAAAGAACGTTAGTATAATGTAGGACGCCTTACAACTCCTAAGAACACGTTACATCACAGTACGAAACCTTGAAACACCATAATAAACCTAATGAATTCCTACGAATCCTTTGAACGTCGTCCGACAACTTCGGACATCTTACGACTCTTTATGCCACATTATCAACTAGAAAAGAACGTTAGTATAATGTAGGACGGCTTATAACTCCTAAGAACACGTTACATCATAGTACGAAACCTTGAAACACCATAATAAACCTAATGAATTCATACGAGTCATTTGAACGTCGTCCGACAAATTAGGACATCTTACGACTCTTTATGCCACTTTATCAACTAGAAAAGAACGTTAGTATAATGTAGGACGGCTTACAACTCCTAAGAACACGTTACATCACAGTACGAAACCTTGAAACACCATAATAAACCTAATGAATTCATACGAGTCCTTTGAACATCGTCCGACAAATTCGGACATCTTACGACTCTTTATGCCACATTATTAACTCGAAAAGAACGTTAGTATAATGTAGGACGGCTTACAACTCCTATGAACACCTTACATCACAGTACGAAACCTTGAAACACCATAATAAACCTAATGAATTCGTACGAGTCCTTTGAACATCGTCCGATAACTTAGGACATCTTACGTCTTTTTATGCCACATTAGCAACTCGAAAAGAACGTTAGTGTAATGTAGGACGCCTTACACTCCTAAGAACACCTTACATAACCGTATGAAACCCTGAAACACCATCATAAACCTAATTAATTCGTACGAGTCCTTTGAACATCGTCCGACAACTTAAGACATCTTACGACTCTTTATGCCACATTAGCAACTCGAAAAGAAAGTTGGTATAATGTAGGACGCGTTACACTCCTAAGAACACATTACATAACCGTACGAAACCTTGAAACACCATAATAAACCTAATGAATTCGTATGAGTCCTTTGAACATCGTACGACAACTCAGGACATCTTACGACTCTTTATGCCACATTAGCAATTGGAAAAGAACGTTAGTATAATGTAGGACGCCTTACAACTCCTAAGAACACGTTACATCACAGTACGAAACCTTGAAACACCATAATAAACCTAATGAATTCCTACGTCTCCTTTGAACGTCGTCCGACAACTTCGGACATCTTACGACTCTTTATGCCACATTATCAACTCGAAAAGAACGTTAGTATAATGTAGGACGGCTTACAACTCCTAAGAACACCTTACGTCACAGTACGAAACCTTGAAACACCATAATAAACCTAATGAATTCGTACGAGTCCTTTGAACATCGTCCGACAACTTAGGACATCTTACGACTCATTATGCCACATTAGCAACTCGAAAAGAACGTTGGTATAATGTAGGACGCGTTACACTCCTAAGAACACCTTACATAACCGTACGAAACCTTGAAACACCATAATAAACCTAATGAATTCGTATGAGTCCTTTGAACATCGTCCGATAACTTAGGACATCATACGTCTTTTTATGCCACATTAGCAACTCGAAAAGAACGTTAGAGTAATGTAGGACGCCTTACACTCCTAAGAACACCTTACATAACCGTATGAAACCCTGAAACACCATCATAAACCTAATTAATTCGTACGAGTCCTTTGAACATCGTCCGACAACTTAAGACATCTTACGACTCTTTATGCCACATTAGCAACTCGAAAAGAAAGTTGGTATAATGTAGGACGCGTTACACTCCTAAGAACACATTACATAACCGTACGAAACCTTGAAACACCATAATAAACCTAATGAATTCGTATGAGTCCTTTGAACATCGTACGACAACTCAGGACATCTTACGACTCTTTATGCCACATTAGCAATTGGAAAAGAACGTTAGTATAATGTAGGACGCCTTACAACTCCTAAGAACACGTTACATCACAGTACGAAACCTTGAAACACCATAATAAACCTAATGAATTCCTACGACTCCTTTGAACGTCGTCCGACAACTTCGGACATCTTACGACTCTTTATGCCACATTATCAACTCGAAAAGAACGTTAGAATAATGTAGGACGGCTTACAACTCCTAAGAACACCTTACGTCACAGTACGAAACCTTGAAACACCATAATAAACCTAATGAATTCGTACGAGTCCTTTGAACATCGTCCGACAACTTAGGACATCTTACGACTCATTATGCCACATTAGCAACTCGAAAAGAACGTTGGTATAATGTAGGACGCGTTACACTCCTAAGAACACCTTATATAACCGTACGAAACCTTGAAACACCATAATAAACCTAATGAATTCGTATGAGTCCTTTGAACATCGTACGACAACTCATGACATCTTACGACTCTTTATGCCACATTAGCAATTGGAAAAGAACGTTAGTATAATGTAGGATGCCTTACAACTCCTAAGAACACGTTACATCACAGTACGAAACCTTGAAACACCATAATAAACCTAATGAATTCCTACGAGTCCTTTGAACGTCGTCCGACAACTTCGGACATATTACGACTCTTTATGCCACATTATCAACTCGAAAAGAACGTTAGTATAATGTAGGACGGCTTACAACTCCTAAGAACACCTTAAATCACAGTTAGAAACCTTGAAACACCATAATAAACCTAATGAATTCATACGAGTCCTTTGAACATCGTCCGACAACTTAGGACATCTTACGACTCATTATGCCACATTAGCAACTCGAAAAGAACGTTAGTATAATGTAGGACGGCTTACAACTCCTAAGAACACCTTACATCACAGTACGAAACCATGAAACACCATAATAAACCTAATGAATTCATACGAGTCCTTTGAACATCGTCCGACAACTTAGCACATCTTACGACTCTTTATGCCACATTATCAACTCGAAAAGAACGTTAGTATAATGTAGGACGCCTTACACTCCTAAGAACACCTTACATAACAGTACGAAACTTTGAAACACCATAATAAACCTAATGAATTCGTATGAGTCATTTGAACGCCATACGACAACTCAGGATATCTTACGACTCTTTATGCCACATTAGCAACTGGAATAGAACGTTAGTATAATGTAGGACGCCTTACAACTCCTTAGAACACCTTACATCACAGTACGAAACCTTGAAACACCATAATAAACCTAATGAATTCGTACGAGTCCTTTGAACATCGTACGACAACTCAGGACATCTTACGACTCTTTATGCCACATTAGCAATTGGAAAAGAACGTTAGTATAATGTAGGACGCCTTACAACTCCTAAGAACACGTTCCATCACAGTACGAAACCTTGAAACACCATAATAAACCTAATGAATTCCTACGACTCCTTTGAACGTCGTCCGACAACTTCGGACATCTTACGACTCTTTATGCCACATTATCAACTCGAAAAGAACGTTAGTATAATGTAGGACGGCTTACAACTCCTAAGAACACCTTACGTCACAGTACGAAACCTTGAAACACCATAATAAACCTAATGAATTCGTACGAGTCCTTTGAACATCGTCCGACAACTTAGGACATCTTACGACTCATTATGCCACATTAGCAACTCGAAAAGAACGTTGGTATAATGTAGGACGCGTTACACTCCTAAGAACACCTTATATAACCGTACGAAACCTTGAAACACCATAATAAACCTAATGAATTCGTATGAGTCCTTTGAACATCGTACGACAACTCAGGACATCTTACGACTCTTTATGCCACATTAGCAATTGGAAAAGAACGTTAGTATAATGTAGGACGCCTTACAACTCCTAAGAACACGTTACATCACAGTACGAAACCTTGAAACACCATAATAAACCTAATGAATTCCTACGACTCCTTTGAACGTCGTCCGACAACTTCGGACATCTTACGACTCTTTATGCCACATTATCAACTCGAAAAGAACGTTAGTATAATGTAGGACGGCTTACAACTCCTAAGAACACCTTACGTCACAGTACGAAACCTTGAAACACCATAATAAACCTAATGAATTCGTACGAGTCCTTTGAACATCGTCCGACAACTTAGGACATCTTACGACTCATTATGCCACATTAGCAACTCGAAAAGAACGTTGGTATAATGTAGGACGCGTTACACTCCTAAGAACACCTTATATAACCGTACGAAACCTTGAAACACCATAATAAACCTAATGAATTCGTATGAGTCCTTTGAACATCGTACGACAACTCAGGACATCTTACGACTCTTTATGCCACATTAGCAATTGGAAAAGAACGTTAGTATAATGTAGGATGCCTTACAACTCCTAAGAACACGTTACATCACAGTACGAAACCTTGAAACACCATAATAAACCTAATGAATTTCTACGAGTCCTTTGAACGTCGTCCGACAACTTCGGACATATTACGACTCTTTATGCCACATTATCAACTCGAAAAGAACGTTAGTATAATGTAGGACGACTTACAACTCCTAAGAACACCTTAAATCACAGTTAGAAACCTTGAAACACCATAATAAACCTAATGAATTCATACGAGTCCTTTGAACATCGTCCGACAACTTAGGACATCTTACGACTCATTGTGCCACATTAGCAACTCGAAAAGAACGTTAGTATAATGTAGGACGGCTTACAACTCCTAAGAACACCTTACATCACAGTACGAAACCTTGAAACACCATAATAAACCTAATGAATTCATACGAGTCCGTTGAACATCGTCCGACAACTTAGCACATCTTACGACTCTTTATGCCACATTATCAACTCGAAAAGAACGTTAGTATAATGTAGGACGCCTTACACTCCTAAGAACACCTTACATAACAGTACGAAAGTTTGAAACACCATAATAAACCTAATGAATTCGTATGAGTCATTTGAACGCCATACGACAACTCAGGATATCTTACGACTCTTTATGCCACATTAGCAACTGGAATAGAACGTTAGTATAATGTAGGACGCCTTACAACTCCTTAGAACACCTTACATCACAGTACGAAACCTTGAAACACCATAATAAACCTAATGAATTCGTACGAGTCCTTTGAACCTCGTCCGACAACTTAGGACATCTTACGACTCTTTATGCCACATTATCAACTAGAAAAGAACGTTAGTATAATGTAGGACGACTTACAACTCCTAAGAACACGTTACATCATAGTACGAAACCTTGAAACACCTTAATAAACCTAATTAATTCATACGAGTCCTTTGAACGTCGTCCGACAAATTCGGACATCTTACGACTCTTTATGCCACATTATTAACTCGAAAAGAACGTTAGTATAATGTAGGACGGCTTACAACTCCTAAGAACACCTTACATCACAGTACGAAACCTTGAAACACCATAATAAACCTAATGAATTCGTACGAGTCCTTTGAACATCGTTCGATAACTTAGGACATCTTACGTCTTTTTATGCCACATTAGCAACTCGAAAAGAACGTTAGTGTAATGTAGGACGCCTTACACTCCTAAGAACACCTTACATAACCGTATGAAACCCTGAAACACCATCATAAACCTAATTAATTCATACGAGTCCTTTGAACATCGTCCGACAACTTAAGACATCTTACGACTCTTTATGCCACATTAGCAACTCGAAAAGAACGTTGTGATAATGTAGGACGCGATACACTCCTAAGAACATATTACATAACCGTACGAAACCTTGAAATACCATAATAAACCTAATGAATTCGTATGAGTCCTTTGAACATCGTCCGACAACTCAGGACATCTTACGACTCTTTATGCCACATTAGCAATTGGAAAAGAACGTTAGTATAATGTAGGACGCCTTACAACTCCTCAGAACACGTTACATCACAGTACGAAACCTTGAAACACCATAATAAACCTAATGAATTCCTACGACTCCTTTGAACGTCGTCCGACAACTTCGGACATCTTACGACTCTTTATGCCACATTATCAACTCGAAAAGAACGTTAGTATAATGTAGGACGGCTTACAACTCCTAAGAACACCTTACATCACAGTACGAAACCTTGAAACACCATAATAAACCTATTGAATTCGTACGAGTCCTTTGAACATCGTCCGACAACTTAGGACATCTTACGACTCATTATGCCACATTAGCAACTCGAAAAGAACGTTAGTATAATGTAGGACGGCTTACAACTCCTAAGAACACCTTACATCACAGTACGAAACCTTGAAACACCATAATAAACCTAATGAATTCATACGAGTCCTTTGAACATCGTCCGACAACTTAGCACATCTTACGACTCTTTATGCCAGATAATCAACTAGAAAAGAACGTTAGTATAATGTAGGACGCCTTACAACTCCTAAGAACACGTTACATCACAGTACGAAACCTTGAAACACCATAATAAACCTAATGAATTCCTACGACTCCTTTGAACGTCGTCCGACAACTTCGGACATCTTACGACTCTTTATGCCACATTATCAACTCGAAACGAACGTTAGTATAATGTAGGACGGCTTACAACTCCTAAGAACACCTTACGTCACAGTACGAAACCTTGAAACACCATAATAAACCTAATGAATTCATACGAGTCCGTTGAACATCGTCCGACAACTTAGCACATCTTACGACTCTTTATGCCACATTATCAACTCGAAAAGAACGTTAGTATAATGTAGGACGCCTTACACTCCTAAGAACACCTTACATAACAGTACGAAACTTTGAAACACCATAATAAACCTAATGAATTCGTATGAGTCATTTGAACGCCATACGACAACTCAGGATATCTTACGACTCTTTATGCCACATTAGCAACTGGAATAGAACGTTAGTATAATGTAGGACGCCTTACAACTCCTTAGAACACCTTACATCACAGTACGAAACCTTGAAACACCATAATAAACCTAATGAATTCGTACGAGTCCTTTGAACGTCGTCCGACAACTTAGGACATCTTACGACTCTTTATGCCACATTATCAACTAGAAAAGAACGTTATTATAATGTAGGACGACTTACAACTCCTAAGAACACGTTACATCATAGTACGAAACCTTGAGACACCATAATAAACCTAATTAATTCATACGAGTCCTTTGAACGTCGTCCGACAAATTCGGACATCTTACGACTCTTTATGCCACATTATTAACTCGAAAAGAACGTTAGTATAATGTAGGACGGCTTACAACTCCTAAGAACACCTTACATCACAGTACGAAACCTTGAAACACCATAATAAACCTAATGAATTCGTACGAGTCCTTTGAACATCGTCCGATAACTTAGGATATCTTACGTCTTTTTATGCCACATTAGCAACTCGAAAAGAACGTTAATGTAATGTAGGACGCCTTACACTCCTAAGAACACCTTACATAACCGTATGAAACCCTGAAACACCATCATAAACCTAATTAATTCATACGAGTCCTTTGAACATCGTCCGACAACTTAAGACATCTTACGACTCTTTATGCCACATTAGCAACTCGAAAAGAACGTTGTGATAATGTAGGACGCGATACACTCCTAAGAACATATTACATAACCGTACGAAACCTTGAAATACCATAATAAACCTAATGAATTCGTATGAGTCCTTTGAACATCGTCCGACAACTCAGGACATCTTACGACTCTTTATGCCACATTAGCAATTGGAAAAGAACGTTAGTATAATGTAGGACGCCTTACAACTCCTCAGAACACGTTACATCACAGTACGAAACCTTGAAACACCATAATAAACCTAATGAATTCCTACGACTCCTTTGAACGTCGTCCGACAACTTCGGACATCTTACGACTCTTTATGCCACATTATCAACTCGAAAAGAACGTTAGTATAATGTAGGACGGCTTACAACTCCTAAGAACACCTTACATCACAGTACGAAACCTTGAAACACCATAATAAACCTATTGAATTCGTACGTGTCCTTTGAACATCGTCCGACAACTTAGGACATCTTACGACTCATTATGCCACATTAGCAACTCGAAAAGAACGTTAGTATAATGTAGGACGGCTTACAACTCCTAAGAACACCTTACATCACAGTACGAAACCTTGAAACACCATAATAAACCTAATGAATTCATATGAGTCCTTTGAACATCGTCCGACAACTTAGCACATCTTACGACTCTTTATGCCAGATTATCAACTAGAAAAGAACGTTAGTATAATGTAGGACGCCTTACAACTCCTAAGAACACGTTACATCACAGTACGAAACCTTGAAACACCATAATAAACCTAATGAATTCCTACGACTCCTTTGAACGTCGTCCGACAACTTCGGACATCTTACGACTCTTTATGCCACATTATCAACTCGAAACGAACGTTAGTATAATGTAGGACGGCTTACAACTCCTAAGAACACCTTACGTCACAGTACGAAACCTTGAAACACCATAATAAACCTAATGAATTCGTACGAGTCCTTTGAATATCGTCCGACAACTTAGGACATCTTACGACTCATTATGCCACATTAGCAACTCGAAAAGAACGTTGGTATAATGTAGGACGCGTTACACTCCTAAGAACACCTTACATAACCGTACGAAACCTTGAAACACCATAATAAACCTAATGAATTCGTATGAGTCATTTGAACATCGTACGACAACTCAGGACATCTTTCGACTCTTTATGCCACATTATCAACTCGAAAAGAATGCTAGTATAATGTAGGACGGCTTACAACTCCTAAGAACACCTTACATCACAGTACGAAACCTTGAAACACCATAATAAACCTAATGAATTCATACGAGTCCTTTGAACATCGTCCGACAACTTAGCACATCTTACGACTCTTTATGCCACATTATCAACTCGAAAAGAACGTTAGTATAATGTAGGACGCCTTACACTCCTAAGAACACCTTACATAACAGTACGAAACTTTGAAACACCATAATAAACCTAATGAATTCGTACGAGTCATTTGAACGCCGTACGACAACTCAGGACATCTTACGACTCTTTATGCCACATTAGCAATTGGAAAAGAACGTTAGTATAATGTAGGACGCCTTACAACTCCTCAGAACACGTTACATCACAGTACGAAACCTTGAAACACCATAATAAACCTAATGAATTCCTACGACTCCTTTGAACGTCGTCCGACAACTTCGGACATCTTACGACTCTTTATGCCACATTATCAACTCGAAAAGAACGTTAGTATAATGTAGGACGGCTTACAACTCCTAAGAACACCTTACATCACAGTACGAAACCTTGAAACACCATAATAAACCTATTGAATTCGTACGAGTCCTTTGAACATCGTCCGACAACTTAGGACATCTTACGACTCATTATGCCACATTAGCAACTCGAAAAGAACGTTAGTATAATGTAGGACGGCTTACAACTCCTAAGAACACCTTACATCACAGTACGAAACCTTGAAACACCATAATAAACCTAATGAATTCATACGAGTCCTTTGAACATCGTCCGACAACTTAGCACATCTTACGACTCTTTATGCCAGATTATCAACTAGAAAAGAACGTTAGTATAATGTACGACGCCTTACAACTCCTAAGAACACGTTACATCACAGTACGAAACCTTGAAACACCATAATAAACCTAATGAATTCCTACGACTCCTTTGAACGTCGTCCGACAACTTCGGACATCTTACGACTCTTTATGCCACATTATCAACTCGAAACGAACGTTAGTATAATGTAGGACGGCTTACAACTCCTAAGAACACCTTACGTCACAGTACGAAACCTTGAAACACCATAATAAACTTAATGAATTCGTACGAGTCCTTTGAATATCGTCCGACAACTTAGGACATCTTACGACTCATTATGCCACATTAGCAACTCGAAAAGAACGTTGGTATAATGTAGGACGCGTTACACTCCTAAGAACACCTTACATAACCGTACGAAACCTTGAAACACCATAATAAACCTAATGAATTCGTATGAGTCATTTGAACATCGTACGACAACTCAGGACATCTTTCGACTCTTTATGCCACATTATCAACTCGAAAAGAACGCTAGTATAATGTAGGACGGCTTACAACTCCTAAGAACACCTTACATCACAGTACGAAACCTTGAAACACCATAATAAACCTAATGAATTCATACGAGTCCTTTGAACATCGTCCGACAACTTAGCACATCTTACGACTCTTTATGCCACATTATCAACTCGAAAAGAACGTTAGTATAATGTAGGACGCCTTACACTCCTAAGAACACCTTACATAACAGTACGAAACTTTGAAACACCATAATAAACCTAATGAATTCGTACGAGTCATTTGAACGCCGTACGACAACTCAGGACATCTTACGACTCTTTATGCCACATTAGCAACTGGAATAGAACGTTAGTATAATGTAGGATGCCTTACAACTCCTAAGAACACGTTACATCATAGTACGAAACCTTGAAACACCATAATAAACCTAATTAATTCATACGAGTCCTTTGAACGTCGTCCGACAAATTCGGACAACTTACGACTCTTTATGCCACATTATTAACTCGAAAAGAACGTTAGTATAATGTAGGACGGCTTACAACTCCTAAGAACACCTTACATCACAGTACGAAACCTTGAAACACCATAATAAACCTAATGAATTCGTACGAGTCCATTGACCATCGTCCGATAACTTAGGACATCTTACGACTTTTTATGCCACATTAGCAACTCGAAAAGAACGTTAGTGTAATGTAGGACGCCTTACACTCCTAAGAACACCTTACATAACCGTATGAAACCCTGAAACACCATCATAAACCTAATTAATTCGTACGAGTCCTTTGAACATCGTCAGACAACTTAAGACATCTTACGACTCTTTATGCCACATTAGCAACTCGAAAAGAACGTTGGTATAATGTAGGACGCGTTACACTCCTAAGAACACATTACATAACCGTACGAAACCTTGAAACACCATAATAAACCTAATGAATTCGTATGAGTCCTTTGAACATCGTACGACAACTCAGGACATCTTACGACTCTTTATGCCACATTAGCAATTGGAAAAGAACGTTAGTATAATGTAGGACGCCTTACAACTCCTAAGAACACGTTACGTCACAGTACGAAACCTTGAAACACCATAATAAACCTAATGAATTCCTACGACTCCTTTGAACGTCGTCCGACAACTTTGGACATCTTACGACTCTTTATGCCACATTATCAACTCGAAAAGAACGTTAGTATAATGTAGGACGGCTTACAACTCCTAAGAACACCTTACGTCACAATACGAAACCTTGAAACACTATAATAAACCTAATGAATTCGTACGAGTCCTTTGAACATCGTCCGACAACTTAGGACATCTTACGACTCATTATGCCACATTAGCAACTCGAAAAGAACGTTGGTATAATGTAGGACGCGTTACACTCCTAAGAACACCTTACATAACCGTACGAAACCTTGAAACACCATAATAAACCTAATGAATTCGTATGAGTCATTTGAACATCGTACAACAACTCAGGACATCTTACGACTCTTTATGCCACATTATCAACTCGAAAAGAACGCTAGTATAATGTAGGACGGCTTACAACTCCTAAGAACACCTTACATCACAGTACGAAACCTTGAAACACCATAATAAACCTAATGAATTCGTACGAGTCCTTTGAACATCGTCCGATAACTTAGGACATCTTACGACTTTTTATGCCACATTAGCAACTCGAAAAGAACGTTAGTATAATGTAGGACGCCTTACAACTCCTAAGAACACGTTACATCACAGTACGAAACCTTGAAACACCATAATAAACCTAGTGAATTCGTACGAGTCCTTTGAACGTCGTCCGAAAAATTAGGACATCTTACGACTCTTTATGCCACATTATCAACTCGAAAAGAACGCTAGTATAATGTAGGACGGCTTACAACTCCTAAGAACACCTTACATCACAGTACGAAACCTTGAAACACCATAATAAACCTAATGAATTCGTACGAGTCCTTTGAACATCGACCGATAACTTAGGACATCTTACTACTTTTTATGCCACATTAGCAACTCGAAAAGAACGTTAGTATAATGTAGGACGCCTTACACTCCTAAGAACACCTTACATAACCGTATGAAACCTTGAAACACCATCATAAACCTAATTAATTCGTACGAGTCCTTTGAACATCGTCCGACAACTTAAGACATCTTACGACTCTTTATGCCACATTAGCAACTCGAAAAGAACGTTGGTATAATGTAGGACGCGTTACACTCCTAAGAACACCTTACATAACCGTACGAAACCTTGAAACACCATAATAAACCTAATGAATTCGTATGAGTCTTTTGAACATCGTACGACAACTCAGGACATCTTCCGACTCTTTATGCCACATTAGCAATTGGAAAAGAACGTTAGTATAATGTAGGACGCCTTACAACTCCTAAGAACACGTTACATCACAGTACGAAACCTTGAAACACCATAATAAACCTAATGAATTTCTACGAGTCCTTTGAACGTCGTCCGACAACTTCGGACATCTTACGACTCTTTATGCCACATTATCAACTCGAAAAGAACGTTAGTATAATGTAGGACGGCTTACAACTCCTAAGAACACCTTACATCACAGTACGAAACCTTGAAACACCATAATAAACCTAATGAATTCGTACGAGTCCTTTGAACATTGTCCGATAACTTAGGACATCATACGAATTTTTATGCCACATTAGCAACTCGAAAAGAACGTTAGTATAATGTAGGACGCCTTACAACTCCTAAGAACACGTTACATCACAGTACGAAACCTTGAAACACCATAATAAACCTAATGAATTCGTACGAGTCCTTTGAACGTCGTCCGAAAAATTAGGACATCTTACGACTCTTTATGCCACATTATCAACTCGAAAAGAACGCTAGTATAATGTAGGACGGCTTAGAACTCCTAAGAACACCTTACATCACAGTACGAAACCTTGAAACACCATAATAAACCTAATGAATTCGTACGAGTCCTTTGAACATCGTCCGAAAACTTAGGACATCTTACTACTTTTTATGCCACATTAGCAACTCGAAAAGAACGTTAGTATAATGTAGGACGCCTTACACTCCTAAGAACACCTTACATAACCGTATGAAACCTTGACTCACCATCATAAACCTAATTAATTCGTACGAGTCCTTTGAACATCGTCCGACAACTTAAGACATCTTACGACTCTTTATGCCACATTAGCAACTCGAAAGAACGTTGGTATAATGTAGGACGCGTTACACTCCTAAGAACACCTTACATAACCGTACGAAACCTTGAAACACCATAATAAACCTAATGAATTCGTATGAGTCCTTTGAACATCGTACGACAACTCAGGACATCTTCCGACTCTTTATGCCACATTAGCAATTGGAAAAGAACGTTAGTATAATGTAGGACGCCTTACAACTCCTAAGAACACGTTACATCACAGTACGAAACCTTGAAACACCATAATAAACCTAATGAATTTCTACGAGTCCTTTGAACGTCGTCCGAAAAATTAGGACATCTTACGACTCTTTATGCCACATTATCAACTCGAAAAGAACGCTAGTATAATGTAGGACGGCTTACAACTCCTAAGAACACCTTACATCACAGTACGAAACCTTGAAACACCATAATAAACCTAATGAATTCATACGAGTCCTTTGAACATCGACCGATAACTTAGGACATCTTACTACTTTTTATGCCACATTAGCAACTCGAAAAGAACGTTAGTATAATGTAGGACGCCTTACACTCCTAAGAACACCTTACATAACCGTATGAAACCTTGAAACACCATCATAAACCTAATTAATTCGTACGAGTCCTTTGAACATCGTCCGACAACTTAAGACATCTTACGACTCTTTATGCCACATTAGCAACTCGAAAAGAACGTTGGTATAATGTAGGACGCGTTACACTCCTAAGAACACCTTACATAACCGTACGAAACCTTGAAACACCATAATAAACCTAATGAATTCGTATGAGTCTTTTGAACATCGTACGACAACTCAGGACATCTTCCGACTCTTTATGCCACATTAGCAATTGGAAAAGAACGTTAGTATAATGTAGGACGCCTTACAACTCCTAAGAACACGTTACATCACAGTACGAAACCTTGAAACACCATAATAAACCTAATGAATTTCTACGAGTCCTTTGAACGTCGTCCGACAACTTCGGACATCTTACGACTCTTTATGCCACATTATCAACTCGAAAAGAACGTTAGTATAATGTAGGACGGCTTACAACTCCTAAGAACACCTTACATCACAGTACGAAACCTTGAAACACCATAATAAACCTAATGAATTCGTACGAGTCCTTTGAACATTGTCCGATAACTTAGGACATCATACGACTTTTTATGCCACATTAGCAACTCGAAAAGAACGTTAGTATAATGTAGGACGCCTTACAACTCCTAAGAACACGTTACATCACAGTACGAAACCTTGAAACACCATAATAAACCTAATGAATTCGTACGAGTCCTTTGAACGTCGTCCGAAAAATTAGGACATCTTACGACTCTTTATGCCACATTATCAACTCGAAAAGAACGCTAGTATAATGTAGGACGGCTTAGAACTCCTAAGAACACCTTACATCACAGTACGAAACCTTGAAACACCATAATAAACCTAATGAATTCGTACGAGTCCTTTGAACATCGTCCGAAAACTTAGGACATCTTACTACTTTTTATGCCACATTAGCAACTCGAAAAGAACGTTAGTATAATGTAGGACGCCTTACACTCCTAAGAACACCTTACATAACCGTATGAAACCTTGACTCACCATCATAAACCTAATTAATTCGTACGAGTCCTTTGAACATCGTCCGACAACTTAAGACATCTTACGACTCTTTATGCCACATTAGCAACTCGAAAGAACGTTGGTATAATGTAGGACGCGTTACACTCCTAAGAACACCTTACATAACCGTACGAAACCTTGAAACACCATAATAAACCTAATGAATTCGTATGAGTCCTTTGAACATCGTACGACAACTCAGGACATCTTCCGACTCTTTATGCCACATTAGCAATTGGAAAAGAACGTTAGTATAATGTAGGACACCTTACAACTCCTAAGAACACGTTACATCACAGTACGAAACCTTGAAACACCATAATAAACCTAATGAATTTCTACGAGTCCTTTGAACGTCGTCCGAAAAATTAGGACATCTTACGACTCTTTATGCCACATTATCAACTCGAAAAGAACGCTAGTATAATGTAGGACGGCTTACAACTCCTAAGAACACCTTACATCACAGTACGAAACCTTGAAACACCATAATAAACCTAATGAATTCGTACGAGTCCTTTGAACATCGACCGATAACTTAGGACATCTTACTACTTTTTATGCCACATTAGCAACTCGAAAAGAACGTTAGTATAATGTAGGACGCCTTACACTCCTAAGAACACCTTACATAACCGTATGAAACCTTGAAACACCATCATAAACCTAATTAATTTGTACGAGTCCTTTGAACATCGTCCGACAACTTAAGACATCTTACGACTCTTTATGCCACATTAGCAACTCGAAAAGAACGTTGGTATAATGTAGGACGCGTTACACTCCTAAGAACACCTTACATAACCGTACGAAACCTTGAAACACCATAATAAACCTAATGAATTCGTATGAGTCTTTTGAACATCGTACGACAACTCAGGACATCTTCCGACTCTTTATGCCACATTAGCAATTGGAAAAGAACGTTAGTATAATGTAGGACGCCTTACAACTCCTAAGAACACGTTACATCACAGTACGAAACCTTGAAACACCATAATAAACCTAATGAATTTCTACGAGTCCTTTGAACGTCGTCCGACAACTTCGGACATCTTACGACTCTTTATGCCACATTATCAACTCGAAAAGAACGTTAGTATAATGTAGGACGCCTTACAACTCCTAAGAACACGTTACATCACAGTACGAAACCTTGAAACACCATAATAAACCTAATGAATTCGTACGAGTCCTTTGAACGTCGTCCGAAAAATTAGGACATCTTACGACTCTTTATGCCACATTATCAACTCGAAAAGAACGCTAGTATAATGTAGGACGGCTTAGAACTCCTAAGAACACCTTACATCACAGTACGAAACCTTGAAACACCATAATAAACCTAATGAATTCGTACGAGTCCTTTGAACATCGTCCGAAAACTTAGGACATCTTACTACTTTTTATGCCACATTAGCAACTCGAAAAGAACGTTAGTATAATGTAGGACGCCTTACACTCCTAAGAACACCTTACATAACCGTATGAAACCTTGACTCACCATCATAAACCTAATTAATTCGTACGAGTCCTTTGAACATCGTCCGACAACTTAAGACATCTTACGACTCTTTATGCCACATTAGCAACTCGAAAGAACGTTGGTATAATGTAGGACGCGTTACACTCCTAAGAACACCTTACATAACCGTACGAAACCTTGAAACACCATAATAAACCTAATGAATTCGTATGAGTCCTTTGAACATCGTACCACAACTCAGGACATCTTCCGACTCTTTATGCCACATTAGCAATTGGAAAAGAACGTTAGTATAATGTAGGACGCCTTACAACTCCTAAGAACACGTTACATCACAGTACGAAACCTTGAAACACCATAATAAACCTAATGAATTTCTACGAGTCCTTTGAACGTCGTCCGACAACTTCGGACATCTTACGACTCTTTATGCCACATTATCAACTCGAAAAGAACGTTAGTATAATGTAGGACGGCTTACAACTCCTAAGAACACCTTACATCACAGTACGAAACCTTGAAACACCATAATAAACCTAATGAATTCGTACGAGTCCTTTGATTGTCGTCCGAAAAACTAGGACATCTTACGACTCTTTATGCCACATTATCAACTCGAAAAGAACGCTAGTATAATGTAGGACGGCTTACAACTCCTAAGAACACCTTACATCACAGTACGAAACCTTGAAACACCATAATAAACCTAATGAATTCGTACGAGTCCTTTGAACATCGTCCGATAACTTAGGACATCTTACGACTTTTTATGCCACATTAGCAACTCGAAAAGAACGTTAGTATAATGTAGGACGCCTTACAACTCCTAAGAACACGTTACATCACAGTACGAAACCTTGAAACACCATAATAAACCTAATGAATTCGTACGAGTCCTTTGAACGTCGTCCGAAAAATTAGGACATCTTACGACTCTTTATGCCACATTATCAACTCGAAAAGAACGGTAGTATAATGTAGGACGACTTACAACTCCTAAGAACACCTTACATCACAGTACGAAACCTTGAAACACCATAATAAACCTAATGAATTCGTACGAGTCCTTTGAACATCGTCCGATAACTTAGCACATCTTACTACTTTTTATGCCACATTAGCAACTCGAAAAGAACGTTAGTATAATGTAGGACGCCTTACACTCCTAAGAACACCTTACATAACCGTATGAAACCTTGAAACACCATCATAAACCTAATTAATTCGTACGAGTCCTTTGAACATCGTCCGACAACTTAAGACATCTTACGACTCTTTATGCCACATTAGCAACTCGAAAAGAACGTTGGTATAATGTAGGACGCGTTACACTCCTAAGAACACCTTACATAACCGTACGAAACCTTGAAACACCATAATAAACCTAATGAATTCGTATGAGTCCTTTGAACATCGTACGACAACTCAGGACATCTTCCGACTCTTTATGCCACATTAGCAATTGGAAAAGAACGTTAGTATAATGTAGGACGCCTTACAACTCCTAAGAACACGTTACATCACAGTACGAAACCTTGAAACACCATAATAAACCTAATGAATTTCTACGAGTCCTTTGAACGTCGTCCGACAACTTCGGACATCTTACGACTCATTATGCCACATTAGCAACTCGAAAAGAACGTTAGTATAATGTAGGACGGCTTACAACTCCTAAGAACACCTTACATCACACTACGAAACCTTGAAACACCATAATAAACCTAATGAATTCATACGAGTCCTTTGAACATCGTCCGACTACTTAGCACATCTTACGACTCTTTATGCCACATTATCAACTCGAAAAGAACGTTAGTATAATGTCGGACGCCTTACACTCCTAAGAACACCTTACATAACAGTACGAAACTTTGAAACACCATAATAAACCTAATGAATTCATACGAGTCCTTTGAACGTCGTCCGACAAATTAGGACATCTTACGACTCTTTATGCCTCATTATCAACTCGAAAAGAACGTTAGTATAATGTAGGACGGCTTACAACTCCTAAGAACACCTTACATAACAGTACGAAACCTTGAAACACCATAATAAACCTAAGGAATTCATACGAGTCCTTTGAACGTCGTCCGAAAAATTAGGACATCTTACGACTCTTTATGCCACATTAGCAACTGGAAAAGAACGTTAGTATAATGTAGGACGCCTTACAACTCCTAAGAACACGTTACATCACAGTACGAAACCTTGAAACACCATAATAAACCTAATGAATTCGTACGAGTCCTTTGAACGTCGTCCGACAACTTAGGACATCTTACGACTCTTTATGCCACATTATCAACTAGAAAAGAACGTTAGTATAATGTAGGACGGCTTACAACTCCTAAGAACACCTTACATCACACTACGAAACCTTGAAACACCATAATAAACCTAATGAATTCATACGAGTCCTTTGAACATCGTCCGACTACTTAGCACATCTTACGACTCTTTATGCCACATTATCAACTCGAAAAGAACGTTAGTATAATGCCGGACGCCTTACACTCCTAAGAACACCTTACATAACAGTACGAAACTTTGAAACACCATAATAAGCCTAATGAATTCGTATGAGTCATTTGAACGCCGTACGACAACTCAGGACATCTTACGACTCTTTATGCCACATTAGCAACTGGAATAGAACGTTAGTATAATGTAGGACGCTTTACAACTCCTTAGAACACCTTACATCACAGTACGAAACCTTGAAACACCATAATAAACCTAATGAATTCGTACGAGTCCTTTGAACGTCGTCCGACAACTTAGGACATCTTACGACTCTTTATGCCACATTATCAACTAGAAAAGAACGTTAGTATAATGTAGGACGGCTTACAACTCCTAAGAACACGTTACATCATAGTACGGAACCTTGAAACACCATAATAAACCTAATGAATTCATACGAGTCCTTTGAACGTCGTCCGACAAATTAGGACATCTTACGACTCTTTATGCCACTTTATCAACTAGAAAAAAACGTTAGTATAATGTAGGACGGCTTACAACTCCTAAGAACACGTTACATCACAGTACGAAACCTTGAAACACCATAATAAACCTAATGAATTCATACGAGTCCTTTGAACGTCGTCCGACAAATTAGGACATCTTACGACTCTTTATGCCTCATTATCAACTCGAAAAGAACGTTAGTATAATGTAGGACGGCTTACAACTCCTAAGAACACCTTACATAACAGTACGAAACCTTGAAACACCATAATAAACCTAAGGAATTCATACGAGTCCTTTGAACGTCGTCCGAAAAATTAGGACATCTTACGACTCTTTATGCCACATTAGCAACTAGAAAAGAACGTTAGTATAATGTAGGACGCCTTACAACTCCTAAGAACACGTTACATCACAGTACGAAACCTTGAAACACCATAATAAACCTAATGAATTCGTACGAGTCCTTTGAACGTCGTCCGACAACTTAGGACATCTTACGACTCTTTATGCCACATTATCAACTAGAAAAGAACGTTAGTATAATGTAGGACGGCTTACAACTCCTAAGAACACGTTACATCATAGTACGGAACCTTGAAACACCATAATAAACCTAAGGAATTCATACGAGTCCTTTGAATGTCGTCCGACAAATAGGACATCTTACGACTCTTTATGCCACTTTATCAACTAGAAAAAAACGTTAGTATAATGTAGGACGGCTTACAACTCCTAAGAACACGTTACATCACAGTACGAAACCTTGAAACACCATAATAAACCTAATGAATTCATACGAGTCCTTTGAACGTCGTCCGACAAATTAGGACATCTTACGACTCATTATGCCACATTATCAACTCGAAAAGAAAGTTAGTATAATGTAGGACGGCTTACAACTCCTAAGAACACCTTACATCACAGTACGAAACCTTGAAACACCATAATAAACCTAAGGAATTCATACGAGTCCTTTGAACGTCGTCCGAAAAATTAGGACATCTTACGACTCTTTATGCCACATTATCAACTCGAAAAGAACGTTAGTGTAATGTAGGACGGCTTACAACTCCTAAGAACACCTTACATCACAGTATGAAACCTTGAAACACCATAATAAACCTAATGAATTCGTATGAGTCCTTTGAACATCGTACGACAAATCAGGACATCTTACGACTCTTTATGCCACATTAGCAACTGGAAAAGAACGTTAGTATAATGTAGGACGCCTTACAACTCCTAAGAACACGTTACATCACAGTACGAAACCTTGAAACACCATTATAAACCTAATGAATTCATACGAGTCCTTTGAACGTCGTCCGACAAATTAGGACATCTTACGACTCATTATGCCACATTATCAACTCGAAAAGAAAGTTAGTATAATGTAGGACGGCTTACAACTCCTAAGAACACCTTACATCACAGTACGAAACCTTGAAACACCATAATAAACCTAAGGAATTCATACGAGTCCTTTGAACGTCGTCCGAAAAATTAGGACATCTTACGACTCTTTATGCCACATTATCAACTCGAAAAGAACGTTAGTGTAATGTAGGACGGCTTACAACTCCTAAGAACACCTTACATCACAGTACGAAATCTTGAAACACCATAATAAACCTAATGAATTCGTATGAGTCCTTTGAACATCGTACGACAACTCAGGACATCTTACGACTCTTTATGCCACATTAGCAACTGGAAAAGAACGTTAGTATAATGTAGGACGCCTTACAACTCCTAAGAACACGTTACATCACAGTACGAAACCTTGAAACACCATTATAAACCTAATGAATTCATACGAGTCCTTTGAACGTCGTCCGACAAATTAGGACATCTTACGACTCATTATGCCACATTATCAACTCGAAAAGAAAGTTAGTATAATGTAGGACGGCTTACAACTCCTAAGAACACCTTACATCACAGTACGAAACCTTGAAACACCATAATAAACCTAAGGAATTCATACGAGTCCTTTGAACGTCGTCCGAAAAATTAGGACATCTTACGACTCTTTATGCCACATTATCAACTCGAAAAGAACGTTAGTGTAATGTAGGACGGCTTACAACTCCTAAGAACACCTTACATCACAGTACGAAATCTTGAAACACCATAATAAACCTAATGAATTCGTATGAGTCCTTTGAACATCGTACGACAACTCAGGACATCTTACGACTCTTTATGCCACATTAGCAACTGGAAAAGAACGTTAGTATAATGTAGGACGCCTTACAACTCCTAAGAACACGTTACATCACAGTACGAAAACTTGAAACACCATAATAAACCTAATGAATTCGTACGAGTCCTTTGAACGTCGTCCGACAACTTAGGACATCTTACGACTCTTTATGCCACATTATCAACTAGAAACACCATAATAAACCTAATGAATTCGTATGAGTCATTTGAACGCCGTACGACAACACAGGACATCTTACGACTCTTTATGCCACATTAGCAACTGGAATAGAACGTTAGTATAATGTAGGACGCTTTACAACTCCTTAGAACACCTTACATCACAGTACGAAACCTTGAAACACCATAATAAACCTAATGAATTCGTACGAGTCCTTTGAACGTCGTCCGACAACTTAGGACATCTTACGACTCTTTATGCCACATTATCAACTAGAAAAGAACGTTAGTATAATGTAGGACGGCTTACAACTCCTAAGAACACGTTACATCATAGTACGGAACCTTGAAACACCATAATAAACCTAATGAATTCATACGAGTCCTTTGAACGTCGTCCGACAAATTAGGACATCTTACGACTCTTTATGCCACTTTATCAACTAGAAAAAAACGTTAGTATAATGTAGGACGGCTTACAACTCCTAAGAACACGTTACATCACAGTACGAAACCTTGAAACACCATAATAAACCTAATGAATTCATACGAGTCCTTTGAACGTCGTCCGACAAATTAGGACATCTTACGACTCTTTATGCCTCATTATCAACTCGAAAAGAACGTTAGTATAATGTAGGACGGCTTACAACTCCTAAGAACACCTTACATAACAGTACGAAACCTTGAAACACCATAATAAACCTAAGGAATTCATACGAGTCCTTTGAACGTCGTCCGAAAAATTAGGACATCTTACGACTCTTTATGCCACATTAGCAACTGGAAAAGAACGTTAGTATAATGTAGGACGCCTTACAACTCCTAAGAACACGTTACATCACAGTACGAAACCTTGAAACACCATAATAAACCTAATGAATTCGTACGAGTCCTTTGAACGTCGTCCGACAACTTAGGACATCTTACGACTCTTTATGCCACATTATCAACTAGAAAAGAACGTTAGTATAATGTAGGACGGCTTACAACTCCTAAGAACACCTTACATCACACTACGAAACCTTGAAACACCATAATAAACCTAATGAATTCATACGAGTCCTTTGAACATCGTCCGACTACTTAGCACATCTTACGACTCTTTATGCCACATTATCAACTCGAAAAGAACGTTAGTATAATGTCGGACGCCTTACACTCCTAAGAACACCTTACATAACAGTACGAAACTTTGAAACACCATAATAAACCTAATGAATTCGTATGAGTCATTTGAACGCCGTACGACAACTCAGGACATCTTACGACTCTTTATGCCACATTAGCAACTGGAATAGAACGTTAGTATAATGTAGGACGCTTTACAACTCCTTAGAACACCTTACATCACAGTACGAAACCTTGAAACACCATAATAAACCTAATGAATTCGTACGAGTCCTTTGAACGTCGTCCGACAACTTAGGACATCTTACGACTCTTTATGCCACATTATCAACTAGAAAAGAACGTTAGTATAATGTAGGACGGCTTACAACTCCTAAGAACACGTTACATCATAGTACGGAACCTTGAAACACCATAATAAACCTAAGGAATTCATACGAGTCCTTTGAACGTCGTCCGACAAATTAGGACATCTTACGACTCATTATGCCACATTATCAACTCGAAAAGAAAGTTAGTATAATGTAGGACGGCTTACAACTCCTAAGAACACCTTACATCACAGTACGAAACCTTGAAACACCATAATAAACCTAAGGAATTCATACGAGTCCTTTGAACGTCGTCCGAAAAATTAGGACATCTTACGACTCTTTATGCCACATTATCAACTCGAAAAGAACGTTAGTGTAATGTAGGACGGCTTACAACTCCTAAGAACACCTTACATCACAGTACGAAATCTTGAAACACCATAATAAACCTAATGAATTCGTATGAGTCCTTTGAACATCGTACGACAACTCAGGACATCTTACGACTCTTTATGCCACATTAGCAACTGGAAAAGAACGTTAGTATAATGTAGGACGCCTTACAACTCCTAAGAACACGTTACATCACAGTACGAAAACTTGAAACACCATAATAAACCTAATGAATTCGTACGAGTCCTTTGAACGTCGTCCGACAACTTAGGACATCTTACGACTCGTTATGCCACATTATCAACTAGAAACACCATAATAAACCTAATGAATTCGTATGAGTCATTTGAACGCCGTACGACAACTCAGGACATCTTACGACTCTTTATGCCACATTAGCAACTGGAATAGAACGTTAGTATAATGTAGGACGCTTTACAACTCCTTAGAACACCTTACATCACAGTACGAAACCTTGAAACACCATAATAAACCTAATGAATTCGTACGAGTCCTTTGAACGTCGTCCGACAACTTAGGACATCTTACGACTCTTTATGCCACATTATCAACTAGAAAAGAACGTTAGTATAATGTAGGACGGCTTACAACTCCTAAGAACACGTTACATCATAGTACGGAACCTTGAAACACCATAATAAACCTAATGAATTCATACGAGTCCTTTGAACGTCGTCCGACAAATTAGGACATCTTACGACTCTTTATGCCACTTTATCAACTAGAAAAAAACGTTAGTATAATGTAGGACGGCTTACAACTCCTAAGAACACGTTACATCACAGTACGAAACCTTGAAACACCATAATAAACCTAATGAATTCATACGAGTCCTTTGAACGTCGTCCGACAAATTAGGACATCTTACGACTCTTTATGCCTCATTATCAACTCGAAAAGAACGTTAGTATAATGTAGGACGGCTTACAACTCCTAAGAACACCTTACATAACAGTACGAAACCTTGAAACACCATAATAAACCTAAGGAATTCATACGAGTCCTTTGAACGTCGTCCGAAAAATTAGGACATCTTACGACTCTTTATGCCACATTAGCAACTGGAAAAGAACGTTAGTATAATGTAGGACGCCTTACAACTCCTAAGAACACGTTACATCACAGTACGAAACCTTGAAACACCATAATAAACCTAATGAATTCGTACGAGTCCTTTGAACGTCGTCCGACAACTTAGGACATCTTACGACTCTTTATGCCACATTATCAACTAGAAAAGAACGTTAGTATAATGTAGGACGGCTTACAACTCCTAAGAACACCTTACATCACACTACGAAACCTTGAAACACCATAATAAACCTAATGAATTCATACGAGTCCTTTGAACATCGTCCGACTACTTAGCACATCTTACGACTCTTTATGCCACATTATCAACTCGAAAAGAACGTTAGTATAATGTCGGACGCCTTACACTCCTAAGAACACCTTACATAACAGTACGAAACTTTGAAACACCATAATAAACCTAATGAATTCGTATGAGTCATTTGAACGCCGTACGACAACTCAGGACATCTTACGACTCTTTATGCCACATTAGCAACTGGAATAGAACGTTAGTATAATGTAGGACGCTTTACAACTCCTTAGAACACCTTACATCACAGTACGAAACCTTGAAACACCATAATAAACCTAATGAATTCGTACGAGTCCTTTGAACGTCGTTCGACAACTTAGGACATCTTACGACTCTTTATGCCACATTATCAACTAGAAAAGAACGTTAGTATAATGTAGGACGGCTTACAACTCCTAAGAACACGTTACATCATAGTACGGAACCTTGAAACACCATAATAAACCTAAGGAATTCATACGAGTCCTTTGAACGTCGTCCGACAAATTAGGACATCTTACGACTCATTATGCCACATTATCAACTCGAAAAGAAAGTTAGTATAATGTAGGACGGCTTACAACTCCTAAGAACACCTTACATCACAGTACGAAACCTTGAAACACCATAATAAACCTAAGGAATTCATACGAGTCCTTTGAACGTCGTCCGAAAAATTAGGACATCTTACGACTCTTTATGCCACATTATCAACTCGAAAAGAACGTTAGTGTAATGTAGGACGGCTTACAACTCCTAAGAACACCTTACATCACAGTACGAAATCTTGAAACACCATAATAAACCTAATGAATTCGTATGAGTCCTTTGAACATCGTACGACAACTCAGGACATCTTACGACTCTTTATGCCACATTAGCAACTGGAGAAGAACGTTAGTATAATGTAGGACACCTTACAACTCCTAAGAACACGTTACATCACAGTACGAAAACTTGAAACACCATAATAAACCTAATGAATTCGTACGAGTCCTTTGAACGTCGTCCGACAACTTAGGACATCTTACGACTCTTTATGCCACATTATCAACTAGAAACACCATAATAAACCTAATGAATTCGTATGAGTCATTTGAACGCCGTACGACAACTCAGGACATCTTACGACTCTTTATGCCACATTCGCAACTGGAATAGAACGTTAGTATAATGTAGGACGCTTTACAACTCCTTAGAACACCTTACATCACAGTACGAAACCTTGAAACACCATAATAAACCTAATGAATTCGTACGAGTCCTTTGAACGTCGTCCGACAACTTAGGACATCTTACGACTCTTTATGCCACATTATCAACTAGAAAAGAACGTTAGTATAATGTAGGACGGCTTACAACTCCTAAGAACACGTTACATCATAGTACGGAACCTTGAAACACCATAATAAACCTAATGAATTCATACGAGTCCTTTGAACGTCGTCCGACAAATTAGGACATCTTACGACTCTTTATGCCACTTTATCAACTAGAAAAAAACGTTAGTATAATGTAGGACGGCTTACAACTCCTAAGAACACGTTACATCACAGTACGAAACCTTGAAACACCATAATAAACCTAATGAATTCATACGAGTCCTTTGAACGTCGTCCGACAAATTAGGACATCTTACGACTCTTTATGCCTCATTATCAACTCGAAAAGAACGTTAGTATAATGTAGGACGGCTTACAACTCCTAAGAACACCTTACATAACAGTACGAAACCTTGAAACACCATAATAAACCTAAGGAATTCATACGAGTCCTTTGAACGTCGTCCGAAAAATTAGGACATCTTACGACTCTTTATGCCACATTAGCAACTGGAAAAGAACGTTAGTATAATGTAGGACGCCTTACAACTCCTAAGAACACGTTACATCACAGTACGAAACCTTGAAACACCATAATAAACCTAATGAATTCGTACGAGTCCTTTGAACGTCGTCCGACAACTTAGGACATCTTACGACTCTTTATGCCCCATTATCAACTAGAAAAGAACGTTAGTATAATGTAGGACGGCTTACAACTCCTAAGAACACCTTACATCACACTACGAAACCTTGAAACACCATAATAAACCTAATGAATTCATACGAGTCCTTTGAACATCGTCCGACTACTTAGCACATCTTACGACTCTTTATGCCACATTATCAACTCGAAAAGAACGTTAGTATAATGTCGGACGCCTTACACTCCTAAGAACACCTTACATAACAGTACGAAACTTTGAAACACCATAATAAACCTAATGAATTCGTATGAGTCATTTGAACGCCGTACGACAACTCAGGACATCTTACGACTCTTTATGCCACATTAGCAACTGGAATAGAACGTTAGTATAATGTAGGACGCTTTACAACTCCTTAGAACACCTTACATCACAGTACGAAACCTTGAAACACCATAATAAACCTAATGAATTCGTACGAGTCCTTTGAACGTCGTTCGACAACTTAGGACATCTTACGACTCTTTATGCCACATTATCAACTAGAAAAGAACGTTAGTATAATGTAGGACGGCTTACAACTCCTAAGAACACGTTACATCATAGTACGGAACCTTGAAACACCATAATAAACCTAAGGAATTCATACGAGTCCTTTGAACGTCGTCCGACAAATTAGGACATCTTACGACTCATTATGCCACATTATCAACTCGAAAAGAAAGTTAGTATAATGTAGGACGGCTTACAACTCCTAAGAACACCTTACATCACAGTACGAAACCTTGAAACACCATAATAAACCTAAGGAATTCATACGAGTCCTTTGAACGTCGTCCGAAAAATTAGGACATCTTACGACTCTTTATGCCACATTATCAACTCGAAAAGAACGTTAGTGTAATGTAGGACGGCTTACAACTCCTAAGAACACCTTACATCACAGTACGAAATCTTGAAACACCATAATAAACCTAATGAATTCGTATGAGTCCTTTGAACATCGTACGACAACTCAGGACATCTTACGACTCTTTATGCCACATTAGCAACTGGAGAAGAACGTTAGTATAATGTAGGACGCCTTACAACTCCTAAGAACACGTTACATCACAGTACGAAAACTTGAAACACCATAATAAACCTAATGAATTCGTACGAGTCCTTTGAACGTCGTCCGACAACTTAGGACATCTTACGACTCTTTATGCCACATTATCAACTAGAAACACCATAATAAACCTAATGAATTCGTATGAGTCATTTGAACGCCGTACGACAACTCAGGACATCTTACGACTCTTTATGCCACATTCGCAACTGGAATAGAACGTTAGTATAATGTAGGACGCTTTACAACTCCTTAGAACACCTTACATCACAGTACGAAACCTTGAAACACCATAATAAACCTAATGAATTCGTACGAGTCCTTTGAACGTCGTCCGACAACTTAGGACATCTTACGACTCTTTATGCCACATTATCAACTAGAAAAGAACGTTAGTATAATGTAGGACGGCTTACAACTCCTAAGAACACGTTACATCATAGTACGGAACCTTGAAACACCATAATAAACCTAATGAATTCATACGAGTCCTTTGAACGTCGTCCGACAAATTAGGACATCTTACGACTCTTTATGCCACTTTATCAACTAGAAAAAAACGTTAGTATAATGTAGGACGGCTTACAACTCCTAAGAACACGTTACATCACAGTACGAAACCTTGAAACACCATAATAAACCTAATGAATTCATACGAGTCCTTTGAACGTCGTCCGACAAATTAGGACATCTTACGACTCTTTATGCCTCATTATCAACTCGAAAAGAACGTTAGTATAATGTAGGACGGCTTACAACTCCTAAGAACACCTTACATAACAGTACGAAACCTTGAAACACCATAATAAACCTAAGGAATTCATACGAGTCCTTTGAACGTCGTCCGAAAAATTAGGACATCTTACGACTCTTTATGCCACATTAGCAACTGGAAAAGAACGTTAGTATAATGTAGGACGCCTTACAACTCCTAAGAACACGTTACATCACAGTACGAAACCTTGAAACACCATAATAAACCTAATGAATTCGTACGAGTCCTTTGAACGTCGTCCGACAACTTAGGACATCTTACGACTCTTTATGCCCCATTATCAACTAGAAAAGAACGTTAGTATAATGTAGGACGGCTTACAACTCCTAAGAACACCTTACATCACACTACGAAACCTTGAAACACCATAATAAACCTAATGAATTCATACGAGTCCTTTGAACATCGTCCGACTACTTAGCACATCTTACGACTCTTTATGCCACATTATCAACTCGAAAAGAACGTTAGTATAATGTCGGACGCCTTACACTCCTAAGAACACCTTACATAACAGTACGAAACTTTGAAACACCATAATAAACCTAATGAATTCGTATGAGTCATTTGAACGCCGTACGACAACTCAGGACATCTTACGACTCTTTATGCCACATTAGCAACTGGAATAGAACGTTAGTATAATGTAGGACGCTTTACAACTCCTTAGAACACCTTACATCACAGTACGAAACCTTGAAACACCATAATAAACCTAATGAATTCGTACGAGTCCTTTGAACGTCGTTCGACAACTTAGGACATCTTACGACTCTTTATGCCACATTATCAACTAGAAAAGAACGTTAGTATAATGTAGGACGGCTTACAACTCCTAAGAACACGTTACATCATAGTACGGAACCTTGAAACACCATAATAAACCTAAGGAATTCATACGAGTCCTTTGAACGTCGTCCGACAAATTAGGACATCTTACGACTCATTATGCCACATTATCAACTCGAAAAGAAAGTTAGTATAATGTAGGACGGCTTACAACTCCTAAGAACACCTTACATCACAGTACGAAACCTTGAAACACCATAATAAACCTAAGGAATTCATACGAGTCCTTTGAACGTCGTCCGAAAAATTAGGACATCTTACGACTCTTTATGCCACATTATCAACTCGAAAAGAACGTTAGTGTAATGTAGGACGGCTTACAACTCCTAAGAACACCTTACATCACAGTACGAAATCTTGAAACACCATAATAAACCTAATGAATTCGTATGAGTCCTTTGAACATCGTACGACAACTCAGGACATCTTACGACTCTTTATGCCACATTAGCAACTGGAAAAGAACGTTAGTATAATGTAGGACGCCTTACAACTCCTAAGAACACGTTACATCACAGTACGAAAACTTGAAACACCATAATAAACCTAATGAATTCGTACGAGTCCTTTGAACGTCGTCCGACAACTTAGGACATCTTACGACTCTTTATGCCACATTATCAACTAGAAAAAAACGTTAGTATAATGTAGGACGGCTTACAACTCCTAAGAACACGTTACATCACAGTACGAAACCTTGAAACACCATAATAAACCTAATGAATTCATACGAGTCCTTTGAACGTCGTCCGACAAATTAGGACATCTTACGACTCTTTATGCCTCATTATCAACTCGAAAAGAACGTTAGTATAATGTAGGACGGCTTACAACTCCTAAGAACACCTTACATAACAGTACGAAACCTTGAAACACCATAATAAACCTAAGGAATTCATACGAGTCCTTTGAACGTCGTCCGAAAAATTAGGACATCTTACGACTCTTTATGCCACATTAGCAACTGGAAAAGAACGTTAGTATAATGTAGGACGCCTTACAACTCCTAAGAACACGTTACATCACAGTACGAAACCTTGAAACACCATAATAAACCTAATGAATTCGTACGAGTCCTTTGAACGTCGTCCGACAACTTAGGACATCTTACGACTCTTTATGCCCCATTATCAACTAGAAAAGAACGTTAGTATAATGTAGGACGGCTTACAACTCCTAAGAACACCTTACATCACACTACGAAACCTTGAAACACCATAATAAACCTAATGAATTCATACGAGTCCTTTGAACATCGTCCGACTACTTAGCACATCTTACGACTCTTTATGCCACATTATCAACTCGAAAAGAACGTTAGTATAATGTCGGACGCCTTACACTCCTAAGAACACCTTACATAACAGTACGAAACTTTGAAACACCATAATAAACCTAATGAATTCGTATGAGTCATTTGAACGCCGTACGACAACTCAGGACATCTTACGACTCTTTATGCCACATTAGCAACTGGAATAGAACGTTAGTATAATGTAGGACGCTTTACAACTCCTTAGAACACCTTACATCACAGTACGAAACCTTGAAACACCATAATAAACCTAATGAATTCGTACGAGTCCTTTGAACGTCGTTCGACAACTTAGGACATCTTACGACTCTTTATGCCACATTATCAACTAGAAAAGAACGTTAGTATAATGTAGGACGGCTTACAACTCCTAAGAACACGTTACATCATAGTACGGAACCTTGAAACACCATAATAAACCTAAGGAATTCATACGAGTCCTTTGAACGTCGTCCGACAAATTAGGACATCTTACGACTCATTATGCCACATTATCAACTCGAAAAGAAAGTTAGTATAATGTAGGACGGCTTACAACTCCTAAGAACACCTTACATCACAGTACGAAACCTTGAAACACCATAATAAACCTAAGGAATTCATACGAGTCCTTTGAACGTCGTCCGAAAAATTAGGACATCTTACGACTCTTTATGCCACATTATCAACTCGAAAAGAACGTTAGTGTAATGTAGGACGGCTTACAACTCCTAAGAACACCTTACATCACAGTACGAAATCTTGAAACACCATAATAAACCTAATGAATTCGTATGAGTCCTTTGAACATCGTACGACAACTCAGGACATCTTACGACTCTTTATGCCACATTAGCAACTGGAAAAGAACGTTAGTATAATGTAGGACGCCTTACAACTCCTAAGAACACGTTACATCACAGTACGAAAACTTGAAACACCATAATAAACCTAATGAATTCGTACGAGTCCTTTGAACGTCGTCCGACAACTTAGGACATCTTACGACTCTTTATGCCACATTATCAACTAGAAACACCATAATAAACCTAATTAATTCGTATGAGTCATTTGAACGCCGTACGACAACTCAGGACATCTTACGACTCTTTATGCCACATTCGCAACTGGAATAGAACGTTAGTATAATGTAGGACGCTTTACAACTCCTTAGAACACCTTACATCACAGTACGAAACCTTGAAACACCATAATAAACCTAATGAATTCGTACGAGTCCTTTGAACGTCGTCCGACAACTTAGGACATCTTACGACTCTTTATGCCACATTATCAACTAGAAAAGAACGTTAGTATAATGTAGGACGGCTTACAACTCCTAAGAACACGTTACATCATAGTACGGAACCTTGAAACACCATAATAAACCTAATGAATTCATACGAGTCCTTTGAACGTCGTCCGACAAATTAGGACATCTTACGACTCTTTATGCCACTTTATCAACTAGAAAAAAACGTTAGTATAATGTAGGACGGCTTACAACTCCTAAGAACACGTTACATCACAGTACGAAACCTTGAAACACCATAATAAACCTAATGAATTCATACGAGTCCTTTGAACGTCGTCCGACAAATTAGGACATCTTACGACTCTTTATGCCTCATTATCAACTCGAAAAGAACGTTAGTATAATGTAGGACGGCTTACAACTCCTAAGAACACCTTACATAACAGTACGAAACCTTGAAACACCATAATAAACCTAAGGAATTCATACGAGTCCTTTGAACGTCGTCCGAAAAATTAGGACATCTTACGACTCTTTATGCCACATTAGCAACTGGAAAAGAACGTTAGTATAATGTAGGACGCCTTACAACTCCTAAGAACACGTTACATCACAGTACGAAACCTTGAAACACCATAATAAACCTAATGAATTCGTACGAGTCCTTTGAACGTCGTCCGACAACTTAGGACATCTTACGACTCTTTATGCCACATTATCAACTAGAAAAGAACGTTAGTATAATGTAGGACGGCTTACAACTCCTAAGAACACCTTACATCACACTACGAAACCTTGAAACACCATAATAAACCTAATGAATTCATACGAGTCCTTTGAACATCGTCCGACTACTTAGCACATCTTACGACTCTTTATGCCACATTATCAACTCGAAAAGAACGTTTGTATAATGTCGGACGCCTTACCCTCCTAAGAACACCTTACATAACAGTACGAAACTTTGAAACACCATAATAAACCTAATGAATTCGTATGAGTCATTTGAACGCCGTACGACAACTCAGGACATCTTACGACTCTTTATGCCACATTAGCAACTGGAATAGAACGTTAGTATAATGTAGGACGCTTTACAACTCCTTAGAACACCTTACATCACAGTACGAAACCTTGAAACACCATAATAAACCTAATGAATTCGTACGAGTCCTTTGAACGTCGTCCGACAACTTAGGACATCTTACGACTCTTTATGCCACATTATCAACTAGAAAAGAACGTTAGTATAATGTAGGACGGCTTACAACTCCTAAGAACACGTTACATCATAGTACGGAACCTTGAAACACCATAATAAACCTAAGGAATTCATACGAGTCCTTTGAACGTCGTCCGACAAATTAGGACATCTTACGACTCATTATGCCACATTATCAACTCGAAAAGAAAGTTAGTATAATGTAGGACGGCTTACAACTCCTAAGAACACCTTACATCACAGTACGAAACCTTGAAACACCATAATAAACCTAAGGAATTCATACGAGTCCTTTGAACGTCGTCCGAAAAATTAGGACATCTTACGACTCTTTATGCCACATTATCAACTCGAAAAGAACGTTAGTGTAATGTAGGACGGCTTACAACTCCTAAGAACACCTTACATCACAGTACGAAATCTTGAAACACCATAATAAACCTAATGAATTCGTATGAGTCCTTTGAACATCGTACGACAACTCATACATCTTACGACTCTTTATGCCACATTAGCAACTGGAAAAGAACGTTAGTATAATGTAGGACGCCTTACAACTCCTAAGAACACGTTACATCACAGTACGAAAACTTGAAACACCATAATAAACCTAATGAATTCGTACGAGTCCTTTGAACGTCGTCCGACAACTTAGGACATCTTACGACTCTTTATGCCACATTATCAACTAGAAACACCATAATAAACCTAATGAATTCGTATGAGTCATTTGAACGCCGTACGACAACTCAGGACATCTTACGACTCTTTATGCCACATTAGCAACTGGAATAGAACGTTAGTATAATGTAGGACGCTTTACAACTCCTTAGAACACCTTACATCACAGTACGAAACCTTGAAACACCATAATAAACCTAATGAATTCGTACGAGTCCTTTGAACGTCGTCCGACAACTTAGGACATCTTACGACTCTTTATGCCACATTATCAACTAGAAAAGAACGTTAGTATAATGTAGGACGGCTTACAACTCCTAAGAACACGTTACATCATAGTACGGAACCTTGAAACACCATAATAAACCTAATGAATTCATACGAGTCCTTTGAACGTCGTCCGACAAATTAGGACATCTTACGACTCTTTATGCCACTTTATCAACTAGAAAAAAACGTTAGTATAATGTAGGACGGCTTACAACTCCTAAGAACACGTTACATCACAGTACGAAACCTTGAAACACCATAATAAACCTAATGAATTCATACGAGTCCTTTGAACGTCGTCCGACAAATTAGGACATCTTACGACTCTTTATGCCTCATTATCAACTCGAAAAGAACGTTAGTATAATGTAGGACGGCTTACAACTCCTAAGAACACCTTACATAACAGTACGAAACCTTGAAACACCATAATAAACCTAAGGAATTCATACGAGTCCTTTGAACGTCGTCCGAAAAATTAGGACATCTTACGACTCTTTATGCCACATTAGCAACTGGAAAAGAACGTTAGTATAATGTAGGACGCCTTACAACTCCTAAGAACACGTTACATCACAGTACGAAACCTTGAAACACCATAATAAACCTAATGAATTCGTACGAGTCCTTTGAACGTCGTCCGACAACTTAGGACATCTTACGACTCTTTATGCCACATTATCAACTAGAAAAGAACGTTAGTATAATGTAGGACGGCTTACAACTCCTAAGAACACGTTACATCATAGTACGGAACCTTGAAACACCATAATAAACCTAAGGAATTCATACGAGTCCTTTGAATGTCGTCCGACAAATAGGACATCTTACGACTCTTTATGCCACTTTATCAACTAGAAAAAAACGTTAGTATAATGTAGGACGGCTTACAACTCCTAAGAACACGTTACATCACAGTACGAAACCTTGAAACACCATAATAAACCTAATGAATTCATACGAGTCCTTTGAACGTCGTCCGACAAATTAGGACATCTTACGACTCATTATGCCACATTATCAACTCGAAAAGAAAGTTAGTATAATGTAGGACGGCTTACAACTCCTAAGAACACCTTACATCACAGTACGAAACCTTGAAACACCATAATAAACCTAAGGAATTCATACGAGTCCTTTGAACGTCGTCCGAAAAATTAGGACATCTTACGACTCTTTATGCCACATTATCAACTCGAAAAGAACGTTAGTGTAATGTAGGACGGCTTACAACTCCTAAGAACACCTTACATCACAGTATGAAACCTTGAAACACCATAATAAACCTAATGAATTCGTATGAGTCCTTTGAACATCGTACGACAACTCAGGACATCTTACGACTCTTTATGCCACATTAGCAACTGGAAAAGAACGTTAGTATAATGTAGGACGCCTTACAACTCCTAAGAACACGTTACATCACAGTACGAAACCTTGAAACACCATAATAAACCTAATGAATTCATACGAGTCCTTGGAACGTCGTCCGACAAATTAGGACATCTTACGACTCATTATGCCACATTATCAACTCGAAAAGAAAGTTAGTATAATGTAGGATGGCTTACAACTCCTAAGAACACCTTACATCACAGTACGAAACCTTGAAACACCATAATAAACTTAAGGAATTCATACGAGTCCTTTGAACGTCGTCCGAAAAATTAGGACATCTTACGACTCTTTATGCCACATTATCAACTCGAAAAGAACGTTAGTGTAATGTAGGACGGCTTACAACTCCTAAGAACACCTTACATCACAGTACGAAATCTTGAAACACCATAATAAACCTAATGAATTCGTATGAGTCCTTTGAACATCGTACGACAACTCAGGACATCTTACGACTCTTTATGCCACATTAGCAACTGGAAAAGAACGTTAGTATAATGTAGGACGCCTTACAACTCCTAAGAACACGTTACATCACAGTACGAAAACTTGAAACACCATAATAAACCTAATGAATTCGTACGAGTCCTTTGAACGTCGTCCGACAACTTAGGACATCTTACGACTCTTTATGCCACATTATCAACTAGAAAAGAACGTTAGTATAATGTAGGACGGCTTACAACTCCTAAGAACACGTTAGATCATAGTACGGAACCTTGAAACACCATAATAAACCTAAGGAATTCATACGAGTCCTTTGAATGTCGTCCGACAAATAGGACATCTTACGACTCTTTATGCCACTTTATCAACTAGAAAAAAAAGTTAGTATAATGTAGGACGGCTTACAACTCCTAAGAACACGTTACATCACAGTACGAAACCTTGAAACACCATAATAAACTTAATGAATTCATACGAGTCCTTTGAACGTCGTCCGACAAATTAGGACATCTTACGACTCATTATGCCACATTATCAACTCGAAAAGAAAGTTAGTATAATGTAGGACGGCTTACAACTCCTAAGAACACCTTACATCACAGTACGAAACCTTGAAACACCATAATAAACCTAAGGAATTCATACGAGTCCTTTGAACGTCGTCCGAAAAATTAGGACATCTTACGACTCTTTATGCCACATTATCAACTCGAAAAGAACGTTAGTGTAATGTAGGACGGCTTACAACTCCTAAGAACACCTTACATAACAGTATGAAACCTTGAAACACCATAATAAACCTAATGAATTCGTATGAGTCCTTTGAACATCGTACGACAACTCAGGACATCTTACGACTCTTTATGCCACATTAGCAACTGGAAAAGAACGTTAGTATAATGTAGGACGCCTTACAACTCCTAAGAACACGTTACATCACAGTACGAAACCTTGAAACACCATAATAAACCTAATGAATTCGTACGAGTCCTTTGAACGTCGTCCGACAACTTAGGACATCTTACGACTCTTTATGCCACATTATCAACTAGAAAAGAACGTTAGTATAATGTAGGACGGCTTACAACTCCTAAGAACACGTTACATCATAGTACGGAACCTTGAAACACCATAATAAACCTAATGAATTCATACGAGTCCTTTGAACGTCGTCCGACAAATTAGGACATCTTACGACTCTTTATGCCACTTTATCAACTAGAAAAAAACGTTAGTATAATGTAGGACGGCTTACAACTCCTAAGAACACGTTACATCACAGTACGAAACCTTGAAACACCATAATAAACCTAATGAATTCATACGAGTCCTTTGAACGTCGTCCGACAAATTAGGACATCTTACGACTCTTTATGCCTCATTATCAACTCGAAAAGAACGTTAGTATAATGTAGGACGGCTTACAACTCCTAAGAACACCTTACATAACAGTACGAAACCTTGAAACACCATAATAAACCTAAGGAATTCATACGAGTCCTTTGAACGTCGTCCGAAAAATTAGGACATCTTACGACTCTTTATGCCACATTAGCAACTGGAAAAGAACGTTAGTATAATGTAGGACGCCTTACAACTCCTAAGAACACGTTACATCACAGTACGAAACCTTGAAACACCATAATAAACCTAATGAATTCGTACGAGTCCTTTGAACGTCGTCCGACAACTTAGGACATCTTACGACTCTTTATGCCACATTATCAACTAGAAAAGAACGTTAGTATAATGTAGGACGGCTTACAACTCCTAAGAACACGTTACATCATAGTACGGAACCTTGAAACACCATAATAAACCTAAGGAATTCATACGAGTCCTTTGAATGTCGTCCGACAAATAGGACATCTTACGACTCTTTATGCCACTTTATCAACTAGAAAAAAACGTTAGTATAATGTAGGACGGCTTACAACTCCTAAGAACACGTTACATCACAGTACGAAACCTTGAAACACCATAATAAACCTAATGAATTCATACGAGTCCTTTGAACGTCGTCCGACAAATTAGGACATCTTACGACTCATTATGCCACATTATCAACTCGAAAAGAAAGTTAGTATAATGTAGGACGGCTTACAACTCCTAAGAACACCTTACATCACAGTACGAAACCTTGAAACACCATAATAAACCTAAGGAATTCATACGAGTCCTTTGAACGTCGTCCGAAAAATTAGGACATCTTACGACTCTTTATGCCACATTATCAACTCGAAAAGAACGTTAGTGTAATGTAGGACGGCTTACAACTCCTAAGAACACCTTACATCACAGTATGAAACCTTGAAACACCATAATAAACCTAATGAATTCGTATGAGTCCTTTGAACATCGTACGACAACTCAGGACATCTTACGACTCTTTATGCCACATTAGCAACTGGAAAAGAACGTTAGTATAATGTAGGACGCCTTACAACTCCTAAGAACACGTTACATCACAGTACGAAACCTTGAAACACCATAATAAACCTAATGAATTCATACGAGTCCTTGGAACGTCGTCCGACAAATTAGGACATCTTACGACTCATTATGCCACATTATCAACTCGAAAAGAAAGTTAGTATAATGTAGGATGGCTTACAACTCCTAAGAACACCTTACATCACAGTACGAAACCTTGAAACACCATAATAAACTTAAGGAATTCATACGAGTCCTTTGAACGTCGTCCGAAAAATTAGGACATCTTACGACTCTTTATGCCACATTATCAACTCGAAAAGAACGTTAGTGTAATGTAGGACGGCTTACAACTCCTAAGAACACCTTACATCACAGTACGAAATCTTGAAACACCATAATAAACCTAATGAATTCGTATGAGTCCTTTGAACATCGTACGACAACTCAGGACATCTTACGACTCTTTATGCCACATTAGCAACTGGAAAAGAACGTTAGTATAATGTAGGACGCCTTACAACTCCTAAGAACACGTTACATCACAGTACGAAAACTTGAAACACCATAATAAACCTAATGAATTCGTACGAGTCCTTTGAACGTCGTCCGACAACTTAGGACATCTTACGACTCTTTATGCCACATTATCAACTAGAAAAGAACGTTAGTATAATGTAGGACGGCTTACAACTCCTAAGAACACGTTAGATCATAGTACGGAACCTTGAAACACCATAATAAACCTAAGGAATTCATACGAGTCCTTTGAATGTCGTCCGACAAATAGGACATCTTACGACTCTTTATGCCACTTTATCAACTAGAAAAAAAAGTTAGTATAATGTAGGACGGCTTACAACTCCTAAGAACACGTTACATCACAGTACGAAACCTTGAAACACCATAATAAACTTAATGAATTCATACGAGTCCTTTGAACGTCGTCCGACAAATTAGGACATCTTACGACTCATTATGCCACATTATCAACTCGAAAAGAAAGTTAGTATAATGTAGGACGGCTTACAACTCCTAAGAACACCTTACATCACAGTACGAAACCTTGAAACACCATAATAAACCTAAGGAATTCATACGAGTCCTTTGAACGTCGTCCGAAAAATTAGGACATCTTACGACTCTTTATGCCACATTATCAACTCGAAAAGAACGTTAGTGTAATGTAGGACGGCTTACAACTCCTAAGAACACCTTACATAACAGTATGAAACCTTGAAACACCATAATAAACCTAATGAATTCGTATGAGTCCTTTGAACATCGTACGACAACTCAGGACATCTTACGACTCTTTATGCCACATTAGCAACTGGAAAAGAACGTTAGTATAATGTAGGACGCCTTACAACTCCTAAGAACACGTTACATCACAGTACGAAACCTTGAAACACCATAATAAACCTAATGAATTCGTACGAGTCCTTTGAACGTCGTCCGACAACTTAGGACATCTTCCGACTCTTTATGCCACATTATCAACTAGAAAAGAACGTTAGTATAATGTAGGACGGCTTACAACTCCTAAGAACACGTTACATCATAGTACGGAACCTTGAAACACCATAATAAACCTAAGGAATTCATACGAGTCCTTTGAACGTCGTCCGAAAAATTAGGACATCTTACGACTCTTTATGCCACATTATCAACTCGAATAGAACGTTAGTGTAATGTAGGACGGCTTACAACTCCTAAGAACACCTTACATCACAGTACGAAACCTTGAAACACCATAATAAACCTAATGAATTCGTACGAGTCCTTTGAACATCGTCCGATAACTTAGGACATCTTACGACTTTTTATGCCACATTAGCAACTCGAAAAGAACGTTAGTATAATGTAGGACGCCTTACACTCCTAAGAACACCTTACATAACCGTATGAAACCTTGAAACACCATCATAAACATAATTAATTCGTACGAGTCCTTTGAACGTCGTCCGAAAAATTAGGACATCTTACGACTCTTTATGCCACATTATCAACTCGAAAAGAACGTTAGTGTAATGTAGGACGGCTTACAACTCCTAAGAACACCTTACATAACAGTATGAAACCTTGAAACACCATAATAAACCTAATGAAGTCGTATGAGTCCTTTGAACATCGTACGACAACTCAGGACATCTTACGACTCTTTATGCCACATTAGCAACTGGAAAAGAACGTTAGTATAATGTAGGACGCCTTACAACTCCTAAGAACACGTTACATCACAGTACGAAACCTTGAAACACCATAATAAACCTAATGAATTCGTACGAGTCCTTTGAACGTCGTCCGACAACTTAGGACATCTTACGACTCTTTATGCCACATTATCAACTAGAAAAGAACGTTAGTATAATGTAGGACGGCTTACAACTCCTAAGAACACGTTACATCATAGTACGGAACCTTGAAACACCATAATAAACCTAAGGAATTCATACGAGTCCTTTGAACGTCGTCCGAAAAATTAGGACATCTTACGACTCTTTATGCCACATTATCAACTCGAATAGAACGTTAGTGTAATGTAGGACGGCTTACAACTCCTAAGAACACCTTACATCACAGTACGAAACCTTGAAACACCATAATAAACCTAATGAATTCGTACGAGTCCTTTGAACATCGTCCGATAACTTAGGACATCTTACGACTTTTTATGCCACATTAGCAACTCGAAAAGAACGTTAGTATAATGTAGGACGCCTTACACTCCTAAGAACACCTTACATAACCGTATGAAACCTTGAAACACCATCATAAACATAATTAATTCGTACGAGTCCTTTGAACATCGTCCGAAAACTTAAGACATCTTACGACTCTTTATGCCACATTAGCAACTCGAAAAGAACGTTGGTATAATGTAGGACGCGTTACACTCCTAAGAACACCTTACATAACCGTACGAAACCTTGAAACACCATAATAAACCTAATGAATTCGTATGAGTCCTTTGAACATCGTACGACAACTCAGGACATCTTACGACTCTTTATGCCACATTAGCAACTGGAAAAGAAAGTTAGTATAATGTAGGACGCCTTACAACTCCTAAGAACACGTTACATCACAGTACGAAACCTTGAAACACCATAATAAACCTAATGAATTCGTACGAGTCCTTTGAACGTCGTCCGACAACTTAGGACATCTTACGACTCTTTATGCCACATTATCAACTAGAAAAGAACGTTAGTATAATGTAGGACGGCTTACAACTCCTAAGAACACGTTACATCATAGTACGGAACCCTGAAACACCATAATAACCTAATGAATTCATACGAGTCCTTTGAATGTCGTCCGACAAATAGGACATCTTACGACTCTTTATGCCACTTTATCAACTAGAAAAAAACGTTAGTATAATGTAGGACGGCTTACAACTCCTAAGAACACGTTACATCACAGTACGAAACCTTGAAACACCATAATAAACCTAATGAATTCATACGAGTCCTTTGAACGTCGTCCGACAAATTAGGACATCTTACGACTCATTATGCCACATTATCAACTCGAAAAGAAAGTTAGTATAATGTAGGACAGCTTACAACTCCTAAGAACACCTTACATCACAGTACGAAACCTTGAAACACCATAATAAACCTAAGGAATTCATACGAGTCCTTTGAACGTCGTCCGAAAAATTAGGACATCTTACGACTCTTTATGCCACATTATCAACTCGAAAAGAACGTTAGTGTAATGTAGGACGGCTTACAACTCCTAAGAACACCTTACATCACAGTACGAAACCTTGAAACACCATAATAAACCTAATGAATTCGTATGAGTCCTTTGAACATCGTACGACAACTCAGGACATCTTACGACTCTTTATGCCACATTAGCAACTGGAAAAGAACGTTAGTATAATGTAGGACGCCTTACAACTCCTAAGAACACGTTACATCACAGTACGAAACCTTGAAACACCATAATAAACCTAATGAATTCGTACGAGTCCTTTGAACGTCGTCCGACAACTTAGGACATCTTACGACTCTTTATGCCACATTATCAACTAGAAAAGAACGTTAGAATAATGTAGGACGGCTTACAACTCCTAAGAACACGTTACATCATAGTACGGAACCTTGAAACACCATAATAAACCTAATGAATTCATACGAGTCCTTTGAATGTCGTCCGAAAAATTAGGACATCTTACGACTCTTTATGCCACTTTATCAACTAGAAAAAAACGTTAGTATAATGTAGGACGGCTTACAACTCCTAAGAACACGTTACATCACAGTACGAAACCTTGAAACACCATAATAAACCTAATGAATTCATACGAGTCCTTTGAACGTCGTCCGACAAATTAGGACATCTTACGACTCTTTATGCCACATTATCAACTCGAAAAGAACGTTAGTATAATGTAGGACGGCTTACAACTCCTAAGAACACCTTACATCACAGTACGAAACCTTGAAACACCATAATAAACCTAAGGAATTCATACGAGTCCTTTGAACGTCGTCCGAAAAATTAGGACATCTTACGACTCTTTATGCCACATTATCAACTCGAAAAGAACGTTAGTGTAATGTAGGACGGCTTACAACTCCTAAGAACACCTTACATCACAGTACGAAACCTTGAAACACCATAATAAACCTAATGAATTCGTACGAGTCCTTTGAACATCGTCCGATAACTTAGGACATCTTACGACTTTTTATGCCACATTAGCAACTCGAAAAGAACGTTAGTATAATGTAGGACGCCTTACACTCCTAAGAACACCTTACATAACCGTATGAAACCTTGAAACACCATCATAAACCTAATTAATTCGTACGAGTCCTTTGAACATCGTCCGACAACTTAAGACATCTTACGACTCTTTATGCCACATTAGCAACTCGAAAAGAACGTCGGTATAATGTAGGACGCGTTACACTCCTAAGAACACCTTACATAACCGTACGAAACCTTGAAACACCATAATAAACCTAATGAATTCGTATGAGTCCTTTGAACATCGTACGACAACTCAGGACATCTTACGACTCTTTATGCCACATTAGCAATTGGAAAAGAACGTTAGTATAATGTAGGACGCCTTACAACTCCTAAGAACACGTTACATCACAGTACGAAACCTTGAAACACCATAATAAACCTAATGAATTCCTACGAGTCCTTTGAACGTCGTCCGACAACTTCGGACATCTTACGACTCTTTATGCCACATTATCAACTCGAAAAGAACATTAGTATAATGTAGGACGGCTTACAACTCCTAAGAACACCTTACATCACACTACGAAACCTTGAAACACCATAATAAACCTAATGAATTCATACGAGTCCTTTGGACATCGTCCGACTACTTAGCACATCTTACGACTCTTTATGCCACATTATCAACTAGAAAAGAACGTTAGTATAATGTCGGACGCCTTACACTCCTAAGAACACCTTACATAACAGTACGAAACTTTGAAACACCATAATAAACCTAATGAATTCGTATGAGTCATTTGAACGCCGTACGACAACTCAGGACATCTTACGACTCTTTATGCCACATTAGCAACTGGAATAGAACGTTAGTATAATGTAGGACGCCTTACAACTCCTTAGAACACCTTACATCACAGTACGAAACCATGAAACACCATAATAAACCTAATGAATTCGTACGAGTCCTTTGAACGTCGTCCGACAACTTAGGACATCTTACGACTCTTTATGCCACATTATCAACTAGAAAAGAACGTTAGTATAATGTAGGACGGCTTATAACTCCTAAGAACACCTTACATCATAGTACGAAACCTTGAAACACCATAATAAACCTAATGAATTCATACGAGTCCTTTGAACGTCGTCCGACAAATTAGGACATCTTACGACTCTTTATGCCACTTTATCAACTAGAAAAGAACGTTAGTATAATGTAGGACGGCTTACAACTCCTAAGAACACGTTACATCACAGTACGAAACCTTGAAACACCATAATAAACCTAATGAATTCATACGAGTCCTTTGAACGTCGTCCGACAAATTAGGACATCTTACGACTCTTTATGCCACATTAGCAACTCGAAAAGAACGTTAGTATAATGTAGGACGGCTTACAACTCCTAAGAACACCTTACATAACAGTACGAAACCTTGAAACACCATAATAAACCTAATGAATTCGTACGAGTCCTTTGAACATCGTCCGATTACTTAGGACATCTTACGAATTTTTATGCCACATTAGCAACTCGAAAAGAACGTTAGTATAATGTAGGACGCCTTACACTCCTAAGAACACCTTACATAACCGTATGAAACCTTGAAACACCATCATAAACCTAATTAATTCGTACGAGTCCTTTGAACATCGTCCGACAACTTAAGACATCTTACTACTCTTTATGCCACATTAGCAACTCGAAAAGAACGTTGGTATAATGTAGGACGCGTTACACTCCTAAGAACACCTTACATAACCGTACGAAACCTTGAAACACCATAATAAACCTAATGAATTCGTATGAGTCCTTTGAACATCGTACGACAACTCAGGACATCTTACGACTCTTTATGCCACATTAGCAATTGGAAAAGAACGTTAGTATAATGTAGGACGCCTTACAACTCCTAAGAACACGTTACATCACAGTACGAAACCTTGAAACACCATAATAAACCTAATGAATTCCTACGAGTCCTTTGAACGTCGTCCGACAACTTCGGACATCTTACGACTCTTTATGCCACATTATCAACTCGAAAAGAACGTTAGTATAATGTAGGACGACTTACAACTCCTAAGAACACCTTACATCACAGTACGAAACCTTGAAACACCATAATAAACCTAAGGAATTCATACGAGTCCTTTGAACGTCGTCCGAAAAATTAGGACATCTTACGACTCTTTATGCCACATTATCAACTCGAAAAGAACGTTAGTGTAATGTAGGATGGCTTACAACTCCTAAGAACACCTTACATCACAATACGAAACCTTGAAACACCATCATAAACCTAATTAATTCGTACGAGTCCTTTGAACATCCTCCGACAACTCAAGACATCTTACGACTCATTATGCCACATTAGCAACTCGAAAAGAACGTTGGTATAATGTAGGACGCGTTACACTCCTAAGAACACCTTACATAACCGTACGAAACCTTGAAACACCATAATAAACCTAATGAATTCGTATGAGTCCTTTGAACATCGTACGACAACTCAGGACATCTTACGACTCTTTATGCCACATTAGCAATTGGAAAAGAACGTTAGTATAATGTAGGACGCCTTACAACTCCTAAGAACACGTTACATCACAGTACGAAACCTTGAAACACCATAATAAACCTAATGAATTCGTACGAGTCCTTTGAACGTCGTCCGACAACTTAGGACATCTTACGACTCATTATGCCACATTAGCAACTAGAAAAGAACGTTAGTATAATGTAGGACGGCTTACAACTCCTAAGAACACCTTACATCACACTACGAAACCTTGAAACACCATAATAAACCTAATGAATTCATACGAGTCCTTTGGACATCGTCCGACTACTTAGCACATCTTACGACTCTTTATGCCACATTATCAACTAGAAAAGAACGTTAGTATAATGTCGGACGCCTTACACTCCTAAGAACACCTTACATAACAGTACGAAACTTTGAAACACCATAATAAACCTAATGAATTCGTATGAGTCATTTGAACGCCGTACGACAACTCAGGACATCTTACGACTCTTTATGCCACATTAGCAACTGGAATAGAACGTTAGTATAATGTAGGACGCCTTACAACTCCTTAGAACACCTTACATCACAGTACGAAACCTTGAAACACCATAATAAACCTAATGAATTCGTACGAGTCCTTTGAACGTCGTCCGACAACTTAGGACATCTTACGACTCTTTATGCCACATTATCAACTAGAAAAGAACGTTAGTATAATGTAGGACGGCTTATAACTCCTAAGAACACCTTACATCATAGTACGAAACCTTGAAACACCATAATAAACCTAATGAATTCATACGAGTCCTTTGAACGTCGTCCGACAAATTAGGACATCTTACGACTCTTTATGCCACTTTATCAACTAGAAAAGAACGTTAGTATAATGTAGGACGGCTTACAACTCCTAAGAACACGTTACATCACAGTACGAAACCTTGAAACACCATAATAAACCTAATGAATTCATACTAGTCCTTTGAACGTCGTCCTACAAATTAGGACATCTTACGACTCTTTATGCCACATTATCAACTCGAAAAGAACGTTAGTATAATGTAGGACGGCTTACAACTCCTAAGAACACCTTACATAACAGTACGAAACCTTGAAACACCATAATAAACCTAATGAATTCGTACGAGTCCTTTGAACATCGTCCGATAACTTAGGACATCTTACGAATTTTTATGCCACATTAGCAACTCGAAAAGAACGTTAGTATAATGTAGGACGCCTTACACTCCTAAGAACACCTTACATAACCGTATGAAACCTTGAAACAACATCATAAACCTAATTAATTCGTACGAGTCCTTTGAACATCGTCCGACAACTTAAGACATCTTACTACTCTTTATGCCACATTAGCAACTCGAAAAGAACGTTGGTATAATGTAGGACGCGTTACACTCCTAAGAACACCTTACATAACCGTACGAAACCTTGAAACACCATAATAAACCTAATGAATTCGTATGAGTCCTTTGAACATCGTACGACAACTCAGGACATCTTACGACTCTTTATGTTACATTAGCAATTGGAAAAGAACGTTAGTATAATGTAGGACGCCTTACAACTCCTAAGAACACGTTACATCACAGTACGAAACCTTGAAACACCATAATAAACCTAATGAATTCCTACGAGTCCTTTGAACGTCGTCCGACAACTTCGGACATCTTACGACTCTTTATGCCACATTATCAACTCGAAAAGAACGTTAGTATAATGTAGGACGACTTACAACTCCTAAGAACACCTTACATCACAGTACGAAACCTTGAAACACCATAATAAACCTAAGGAATTCATACGAGTCCTTTGAACGTCGTCCGAAAAATTAGGACATCTTACGACTCTTTATGCCACATTATCAACTCGAAAAGAACGTTAGTGTAATGTAGGACGGCTTACAACTCCTAAGAACACCTTACATCACAATACGAAACCTTGAAACACCATCATAAACCTAATTAATTCGTACGAGTCCTTTGAACATCGTCCGACAACTCAAGACATCTTACGACTCTTTATGCCACATTAGCAACTCGAAAAGAACGTTGGTATAATGTAGGACGCGTTACACTCCTAAGAACACCTTACATAACCGTACGAAACCTTGAAACACCATAATAAACCTAATGAATTCGTATGAGTCCTTTGAACATCGTACGACAACTCAGGACATCTTACGACTCTTTATGCCACATTAGCAATTGGAAAAGAACGTTAGTATAATGTAGGACGCCTTACAACTCCTAAGAACACGTTACATCACAGTACGAAACCTTGAAACACCATAATAAACCTAATGAATTCGTACGAGTCCTTTGAACGTCGTCCGACAACTTAGGACATCTTACGACTCATTATGCCACATTAGCAACTAGAAAAGAACGTTAGTATAATGTAGGACGGCTTACAACTCCTAAGAACACCTTACATCACACTACGAAACCTTGAAACACCATAATAAACCTAATGAATTCATACGAGTCCTTTGGACATCGTCCGACTACTTAGCACATCTTACGACTCTTTATGCCACATTATCAACTAGAAAAGAACGTTAGTATAATGTCGGACGCCTTACACTCCTAAGAACACCTTACATCACAGTACGAAACCTTGAAACACCATAATAAACCTAATGAATTCGTACGAGTCCTTTGAACATCGTCCGATAACTTAGGACATCTTACGACTTTTTATGCCACATTAGCAACTCGAAAAGAACGTTAGTATAATGTAGGACGCCTTACACTCCTAAGAACACCTTACATAACCGTATGAAACCTTGAAACACCATCATAAACCTAATTAATTCGTACGAGTCCTTTGAACATCGTCCGACAACTTAAGACATCTTACTACTCTTTATGCCACATTAGCAACTCGAAAAGAACGTTGGTATAATGTAGGACGCGTTACACTCCTAAGAACACCTTACATAACCGTACGAAACCTTGAAACACCATAATAAACCTAATGAATTCGTATGAGTCCTTTGAACATCGTACGACAACTCAGGACATCTTACGACTCTTTATGTTACATTAGCAATTGGAAAAGAACGTTAGTATAATGTAGGACGCCTTACAACTCCTAAGAACACGTTACATCACAGTACGAAACCTTGAAACACCATAATAAACCTAATGAATTCCTACGAGTCCTTTGAACGTCGTCCGACAACTTCGGACATCTTACGACTCTTTATGCCACATTATCAACTCGAAAAGAACGTTAGTATAATGTAGGACGACTTACAACTCCTAAGAACACCTTACATCACAGTACGAAACCTTGAAACACCATAATAAACCTAAGGAATTCATACGAGTCCTTTGAACGTCGTCCGAAAAATTAGGACATCTTACGACTCTTTATGCCACATTATCAACTCGAAAAGAACGTTAGTGTAATGTAGGACGGCTTACAACTCCTAAGAACACCTTACATCACAATACGAAACCTTGAAACACCATCATAAACCTAATTAATTCGTACGAGTCCTTTGAACATCGTCCGACAACTCAAGACATCTTACGACTCTTTATGCCACATTAGCAACTCGAAAAGAACGTTGGTATAATGTAGGACGCGTTACACTCCTAAGAACACCTTACATAACCGTACGAAACCTTGAAACACCATAATAAACCTAATGAATTCGTATGAGTCCTTTGAACATCGTACGACAACTCAGGACATCTTACGACTCTTTATGCCACATTAGCAATTGGAAAAGAACGTTAGTATAATGTAGGACGCCTTACAACTCCTAAGAACACGTTACATCACAGTACGAAACCTTGAAACACCATAATAAACCTAATGAATTCGTACGAGTCCTTTGAACGTCGTCCGACAACTTAGGACATCTTACGACTCATTATGCCACATTAGCAACTAGAAAAGAACGTTAGTATAATGTAGGACGGCTTACAACTCCTAAGAACACCTTACATCACACTACGAAACCTTGAAACACCATAATAAACCTAATGAATTCATACGAGTCCTTTGGACATCGTCCGACTACTTAGCACATCTTACGACTCTTTATGCCACATTATCAACTAGAAAAGAACGTTAGTATAATGTCGGACGCCTTACACTCCTAAGAACACCTTACATCACAGTACGAAACCTTGAAACACCATAATAAACCTAATGAATTCGTACGAGTCCTTTGAACATCGTCCGATAACTTAGGACATCTTACGACTTTTTATGCCACATTAGCAACTCGAAAAGAACGTTAGTATAATGTAGGACGCCTTACACTCCTAAGAACACCTTACATAACCGTATGAAACCTTGAAACACCATCATAAACCTAATTAATTCGTACGAGTCCTTTGAACATCGTCCGACAACTTAAGACATCTTACTACTCTTTATGCCACATTAGCAACTCGAAAAGAACGTTGGTATAATGTAGGACGCGTTACACTCCTAAGAACACCTTACATAACCGTACGAAACCTTGAAACACCATAATAAACCTAATGAATTCGTATGAGTCCTTTGAACATCGTACGACAACTCAGGACATCTTACGACTCTTTATGTTACATTAGCAATTGGAAAAGAACGTTAGTATAATGTAGGACGCCTTACAACTCCTAAGAACACGTTACATCACAGTACGAAACCTTGAAACACCATAATAAACCTAATGAATTCCTACGAGTCCTTTGAACGTCGTCCGACAACTTCGGACATCTTACGACTCTTTATGCCACATTATCAACTCGAAAAGAACGTTAGTATAATGTAGGACGACTTACAACTCCTAAGAACACCTTACATCACAGTACGAAACCTTGAAACACCATAATAAACCTAAGGAATTCATACGAGTCCTTTGAACGTCGTCCGAAAAATTAGGACATCTTACGACTCTTTATGCCACATTAGCAACTCGAAAAGAACGTTGGTATAATGTAGGACGCGTTACACTCCTAAGAACACCTTACATAACCGTACGAAACCTTGAAACACCATAATAAACCTAATGAATTCGTACGAGTCCTTTGAACATCGTCCGATAACTTAGGACATCTTACGACTTTTTATGCCACATTAGCAACTCGAAAAGAACGTTAGTATAATGTAGGACGCCTTACACTCCTAAGAACACCTTACATAACCGTATGAAACCTTGAAACACCATCATAAACCTAATTAATTCGTACGAGTCCTTTGAACATCGTCCGACAACTTAAGACATCTTACGACTCTTTATGCCACATTAGCAACTCGAAAAGAACGTTAGTATAATGTAGGACGCCTTACACTCCTAAGAACACCTTACATAACCGTATGAAACCTTGAAACACCATCATAAACCTAATTAATTCGTACGAGTCCTTTGAACATCGTCCGACAACTTAAGACATCTTACGACTCTTTATGCCACATTAGCAACTCGAAAAGAACGTTGGTATAATGTAGGACGCGTTACACTCCTAAGAACACCTTACATAACCGTACGAAACCTTGAAACACCATAATAAACCTAATGAATTCGTACGAGTCCTTTGAACATCGTCCGATAACTTAGGACATCTTACGACTTTTTATGCCACATTAGCAACTCGAAAAGAACGTTAGTATAATGTAGGACGCCTTACACTCCTAAGAACACCTTACATAACCGTATGAAACCTTGAAACACCATCATAAACCTAATTAATTCGTACGAGTCCTTTGAACATCGTCCGACAACTTAAGACATCTTACGACTCTTTATGCCACATTAGCAACTCGAAAAGAACGTTGGTATAATGTAGGACGCGTTACACTCCTAAGAACACCTTACATAACCGTACGAAACCTTGAAACACCATAATAAACCTAATGAATTCGTATGAGTCCTTTGAACATCGTACGACAACTCAGGACATCTTACGACTCTTTATGCCACATTAGCAATTGGAAAAGAACGTTAGTATAATGTAGGACGCCTTACAACTCCTAAGAACACGTTACATCACAGTACGAAACCTTGAAACACCATAATAAACCTAATGAATTCCTACGAGTCCTTTGAACGTCGTCCGACAACTTCGGACATCTTACGACTCTTTATGCCACATTATCAACTCGAAAAGAACGTTAGTATAATGTAGGATGGCTTACAACTCCTAAGAACACCTTACATCACAGTACGAAACCTTGAAACACCATAATAAACCTAATGAATTCATACGAGTCCTTTGAACATCGTCCGACAACTTAGCACATCTTACGACTCTTTATGCCACATTATCAACTCGAAAAGAACGTTAGTATAATGTAGGACGCCTTACAACTCCTAAGAACACGTTACATCACAGTACGAAACCTTGAAACACCATAATAAACCTAATGAATTCGTACGAGTCCTTTGAACGTCGTCCGACAACTTAGGACATCTTACGACTCTTTATGCCACATTATCAACTCGAAAAGAACGTTAGTATAATGTAGGACGGCTTACAACTCCTAAGAACACCTTACATCACAGTACGAAACCTTGAAACACCATATTAAACCTAAGGAATTCATACGAGTCCTTTGAACGTCGTCCGAAAAATTAGGACATCTTACGACTCTTTATGCCACATTATCAACTCGAAAAGAACGTTAGTGTAATGTAGGACGGCTTACAACTCCTAAGAACACCTTACATCACAGTACGGAACCTTGAAACACCATAATAAACCTAATGAATTCGTACGAGTCCTTTGAACATCGTCCGATAACTTAGGACATCTTACGACTTTTTATGCCACATTAGCAACTCGAAAAGAACGTTAGTATAATGTAGGACGCCTTACACTCCTAAGAACACCTTACATAACCGTATGAAACCTTGAAACACCATCATAAACCTAATTAATTCGTACGAGTCCTTTGAACATCGTCCGACAACTTAAGACATCTTACGACTCTTTATGCCACATTAGCAACTCGAAAAGAACGTTGGTATAATGTAGGACGCGTTACACTCCTAAGAACACCTTACATAACCGTACGAAACCTTGAAACACCATAATAAACCTAATGAATTCGTATGAGTCCTTTGAACATCGTACGACAACTCAGGACATCTTACGACTCTTTATGCCACATTAGCAATTGGAAAAGAACGTTAGTATAATGTAGGACGCCTTACAACTCCTAAGAACACGTTACATCACAGTACGAAACCTTGAAACACCATAATAAACCTAATGAATTCCTACGAGTCCTTTGAACGTCGTCCGACAACTTCGGACATCTTACGACTCTTTATGCCACATTATCAACTCGAAAAGAACGTTAGTATAATGTAGGACGACTTACAACTCCTAAGAACACCTTACATCACAGTACGAAACCTTGAAACACCATAATAAACCTAAGGAATTCATACGAGTCCTTTGAACGTCGTCCGAAAAATTAGGACATCTTACGACTCATTATGCCACATTAGCAACTAGAAAAGAACGTTAGTATAATGTAGTACGGCTTACAACTCCTAAGAACACCTTACATCACAGTACGAAACCTTGAAACACCATAATAAACCTAATGAATTCGTACGAGTCCTTTGAACATCGTCCGATAACTTAGGACATCTTACGACTTTTTATGCCACATTAGCAACTCGAAAAGAACGTTGGTATAATGTAGGACGCCTTACACTCCTAAGAACACCTTACATAACCGTATGAAACCTTGAAACACCATCATAAACCTAATTAATTCGTACGAGTCCTTTGAACATCGTCCGACAACTTAAGACATCTTACGACTCTTTATGCCACATTAGCAACTCGAAAAGAACGTTGGTATAATGTAGGACGCGTTACACTCCTAAGAACACCTTACATAACCGTACGAAACCTTGAAACACCATAATAAACCTAATGAATTCGTATGAGTCCTTTGAACATCGTACGACAACTCAGGACATCTTACGACTCTTTATGCCACATTAGCAATTGGAAAAGAACGTTAGTATAATGTAGGACGCCTTACAACTCCTAAGAACACGTTACATCACAGTACGAAACCTTGAAACACCATAATAAACCTAATGAATTCCTACGAGTCCTTTGAACGTTGTCCGACAACTTCGGACATCTTACGACTCTTTATGCCACATTCTCAACTCGAAAAGAACGTTAGTATAATGTAGGACGGCTTACAACTCCTAAGAACACCTTACATCACACTACGAAACCTTGAAACACCATAATAAACCTAATGAATTCATACGAGTCCTTTGAACATCGTCCGACTACTTAGCACATCTTACGACTCTTTATGCCACATTATCAACTCGAAAAGAACGTTAGTATAATGTCGGACGCCTTACACTCCTAAGAACACCTTACATAACAGTACGAAACTTTGAAACACCATAATAAACCTAATGAATTCATACGAGTCCTTTGAACGTCGTCCGACAAATTAGGACATCTTACGACTCTTTATGCCACATTATCAACTTGAAAAGAACGTTAGTATAATGTAGGACGGCTTACAACTCCTAAGAACACCTTACATAACAGTACGAAACCTTGAAACACCATAATAAACCTAATGAATTCGTACGAGTCCTTTGAACATCGTCCGATAACTTAGGACATCTTACGAATTTTTATGCCACATTAGCAACTCGAAAAGAACGTTAGTATAATGTAGGACGCCTTACACTCCTAAGAACACCTTACATAACCGTATGAAACCTTGAAACACAATCATAAACCTAATTAATTCGTACGAGTCCTTTGAACATCGTCCGACAACTTAAGACATCTTACGACTCTTTATGCCACATTAGCAACTCGAAAAGAACGTTGGTATAATGTAGGACGCGTTACACTCCTAAGAACACCTTACATAACCGTACGAAACCTTGAAACACCATAATAAACCTAATGAATTCGTATGAGTCCTTTGAACATCGTACGACAACTCAGGACATCTTACGACTCTTTATGCCACATTAGCAATTGGAAAAGAACGTTAGTATAATGTAGGACGCCTTACAACTCCTAAGAACACGTTACATCACAGTACGAAACCTTGAAACACCATAATAAACCTAATGAATTCCTACGAGTCCTTTGAACGTCGTCCGACAACTTCGGACATCTTACGACTCTTTATGCCACATTATCAACTCGAAAAGAACGTTAGTATAATGTAGGATGGCTTACAACTCCTAAGAACACCTTACATCACAGTACGAAACCTTGAAACACCATAATAAACCTAATGAATTCATACGAGTCCTTTGAACATCGTCCGACAACTTAGCACATCTTACGACTCTTTATGCCACATTATCAACTCGAAAAGAACGTTAGTATAATGTAGGACGCCTTACAACTCCTAAGAACACGTTACATCACAGTACGAAACCTTGAAACACCATAATAAACCTAATGAATTCGTACGAGTCCTTTGAACGTCGTCCGACAACTTAGGACATCTTACGACTCTTTATGCCACATTATCAACTCGAAAAGAACGTTAGTATAATGTAGGACGGCTTACAACTCCTAAGAACACCTTACATCACAGTACGAAACCTTGAAACACCATATTAAACCTAAGGAATTCATACGAGTCCTTTGAACGTCGTCCGAAAAATTAGGACATCTTACGACTCTTTATGCCACATTATCAACTCGAAAAGAACGTTAGTGTAATGTAGGACGGCTTACAACTCCTAAGAACACCTTACATCACAGTACGGAACCTTGAAACACCATAATAAACCTAATGAATTCGTACGAGTCCTTTGAACATCGTCCGATAACTTAGGACATCTTACGACTTTTTATGCCACATTAGCAACTCGAAAAGAACGTTAGTATAATGTAGGACGCCTTACACTCCTAAGAACACCTTACATAACCGTATGAAACCTTGAAACACCATCATAAACCTAATTAATTCGTACGAGTCCTTTGAACATCGTCCGACAACTTAAGACATCTTACGACTCTTTATGCCACATTAGCAACTCGAAAAGAACGTTGGTATAATGTAGGACGCGTTACACTCCTAAGAACACCTTACATAACCGTACGAAACCTTGAAACACCATAATAAACCTAATGAATTCGTATGAGTCCTTTGAACATCGTACGACAACTCAGGACATCTTACGACTCTTTATGCCACATTAGCAATTGGAAAAGAACGTTAGTATAATGTAGGACGCCTTACAACTCCTAAGAACACGTTACATCACAGTACGAAACCTTGAAACACCATAATAAACCTAATGAATTCCTACGAGTCCTTTGAACGTCGTCCGACAACTTCGGACATCTTACGACTCTTTATGCCACATTATCAACTCGAAAAGAACGTTAGTATAATGTAGGACGACTTACAACTCCTAAGAACACCTTACATCACAGTACGAAACCTTGAAACACCATAATAAACCTAAGGAATTCATACGAGTCCTTTGAACGTCGTCCGAAAAATTAGGACATCTTACGACTCATTATGCCACATTAGCAACTAGAAAAGAACGTTAGTATAATGTAGTACGGCTTACAACTCCTAAGAACACCTTACATCACAGTACGAAACCTTGAAACACCATAATAAACCTAATGAATTCGTACGAGTCCTTTGAACATCGTCCGATAACTTAGGACATCTTACGACTTTTTATGCCACATTAGCAACTCGAAAAGAACGTTGGTATAATGTAGGACGCCTTACACTCCTAAGAACACCTTACATAACCGTATGAAACCTTGAAACACCATCATAAACCTAATTAATTCGTACGAGTCCTTTGAACATCGTCCGACAACTTAAGACATCTTACGACTCTTTATGCCACATTAGCAACTCGAAAAGAACGTTGGTATAATGTAGGACGCGTTACACTCCTAAGAACACCTTACATAACCGTACGAAACCTTGAAACACCATAATAAACCTAATGAATTCGTATGAGTCCTTTGAACATCGTACGACAACTCAGGACATCTTACGACTCTTTATGCCACATTAGCAATTGGAAAAGAACGTTAGTATAATGTAGGACGCCTTACAACTCCTAAGAACACGTTACATCACAGTACGAAACCTTGAAACACCATAATAAACCTAATGAATTCCTACGAGTCCTTTGAACGTTGTCCGACAACTTCGGACATCTTACGACTCTTTATGCCACATTCTCAACTCGAAAAGAACGTTAGTATAATGTAGGACGGCTTACAACTCCTAAGAACACCTTACATCACACTACGAAACCTTGAAACACCATAATAAACCTAATGAATTCATACGAGTCCTTTGAACATCGTCCGACTACTTAGCACATCTTACGACTCTTTATGCCACATTATCAACTCGAAAAGAACGTTAGTATAATGTCGGACGCCTTACACTCCTAAGAACACCTTACATAACAGTACGAAACTTTGAAACACCATAATAAACCTAATGAATTCATACGAGTCCTTTGAACGTCGTCCGACAAATTAGGACATCTTACGACTCTTTATGCCACATTATCAACTTGAAAAGAACGTTAGTATAATGTAGGACGGCTTACAACTCCTAAGAACACCTTACATAACAGTACGAAACCTTGAAACACCATAATAAACCTAATGAATTCGTACGAGTCCTTTGAACATCGTCCGATAACTTAGGACATCTTACGAATTTTTATGCCACATTAGCAACTCGAAAAGAACGTTAGTATAATGTAGGACGCCTTACACTCCTAAGAACACCTTACATAACCGTATGAAACCTTGAAACACAATCATAAACCTAATTAATTCGTACGAGTCCTTTGAACATCGTCCGACAACTTAAGACATCTTACTACTCTTTATGCCACATTAGCAACTCGAAAAGAACGTTGGTATAATGTAGGACGCGTTACACTCCTAAGAACACCTTACATAACCGTACGAAACCTTGAAACACCATAATAAACCTAATGAATTCGTATGAGTCCTTTGAACATCGTACGACAACTCAGGACATCTTACGACTCTTTATGCCACATTAGCAATTGGAAAAGAACGTTAGTATAATGTAGGACGCCTTACAACTCCTAAGAACACGTTACATCACAGTACGAAACCTTGAAACACCATAATAAACCTAATGAATTCCTACGAGTCCTTTGAACGTCGTCCGACAACTTCGGACATCTTACGACTCTTTATGCCACATTATCAACTCGAAAAGAACGTTATTATAATGTAGGACGACTTACAACTCCTAAGAACACCTTACATCACAGTACGAAACCTTGAAACACCATAATAAACCTAAGGAATTCATACGAGTCCTTTGAACGTCGTCCGAAAAATTAGGACATCTTACGACTCTTTATGCCACATTATCAACTCGAAAAGAACGTTCGTGTAATGTAGGACGGCTTACAACTCCTAAGAACACCTTACATCACAGTACGAAACCTTGAAACACCATAATAAACCTAATGAATTCGTACGAGTCCTTTGAACATCGTCTGATAACTTAGGACATCTTACGACTTTTTATGCCACATTAGCAACTCGAAAAGAACGTTAGTATAATGTAGGACGCCTTACACTCCTAAGAACACCTTACATAACCGTATGAAACCTTGAAACACCATCATAAACCTAATTAATTCGTACGAGTCCTTTGAACATCGTCCGACAACTTAAGACATCTTACGACTCTTTATGCCACATTAGCAACTCGAAAAGAACGTTGGTATAATGTAGGACGCGTTACACTCCTAAGAACACCTTACATAACCGTACGAAACCTTGAAACACCATAATAAACCTAATGAATTCGTATGAGTCCTTTGAACATCGTACGACAACTCAGGACATCTTACGACTCTTTATGCCACATTAGCAATTAGAAAAGAACGTTAGTATAATGTAGGACGCCTTACAACTCCTAAGAACACGTTACATCACAGTACGAAACCTTGAAACACCATAATAAACCTAATGAATTCCTACGAGTCCTTTGAACGTCGTCCGACAACTTCGGACATCTTACGACTCTTTATGCCACATTATCAACTCGAAAAGAACGTTAGTATAATGTAGGACGACTTACAACTCCTAAGAACACCTTACATCACAGTACGAAACCTTGAAACACCATAATAAACCTAAGGAATTCATACGAGTCCTTTGAACGTCGTCCGAAAAATTAGGACATCTTACGACTCATTATGCCACATTAGCAACTAGAAAAGAACGTTAGTATAATGTAGTACGGCTTACAACTCCTAAGAACACCTTACATCACAGTACGAAACCTTGAAACACCATAATAAACCTAATGAATTCGTACGAGTCCTTTGAACATCGTCCGATAACTTAGGACATCTTACGACTTTTTATGCCACATTAGCAACTCGAAAAGAACGTTGGTATAATGTAGGACGCCTTACACTCCTAAGAACACCTTACATAACCGTATGAAACCTTGAAACACCATCATAAACCTAATTAATTCGTACGAGTCCTTTGAACATCGTCCGACAACTTAAGACATCTTACGACTCTTTATGCCACATTAGCAACTCGAAAAGAACGTTGGTATAATGTAGGACGCGTTACACTCCTAAGAACACCTTACATAACCGTACGAAACCTTGAAACACCATAATAAACCTAATGAATTCGTATGAGTCCTTTGAACATCGTACGACAACTCAGGACATCTTACGACTCTTTATGCCACATTAGCAATTGGAAAAGAACGTTAGTATAATGTAGGACGCCTTACAACTCCTAAGAACACGTTACATCACAGTACGAAACCTTGAAACACCATAATAAACCTAATGAATTCCTACGAGTCCTTTGAACGTTGTCCGACAACTTCGGACATCTTACGACTCTTTATGCCACATTCTCAACTCGAAAAGAACGTTAGTATAATGTAGGACGGCTTACAACTCCTAAGAACACCTTACATCACACTATGAAACCTTGAAACACCATAATAAACCTAATGAATTCATACGAGTCCTTTGAACATCGTCCGACTACTTAGCACATCTTACGACTCTTTATGCCACATTATCAACTCGAAAAGAACGTTAGTATAATGTCGGACGCCTTACACTCCTAAGAACACCTTACATAACAGTACGAAACTTTGAAACACCATAATAAACCTAATGAATTCATACGAGTCCTTTGAACGTCGTCCGACAAATTAGGACATCTTACGACTCTTTATGCCACATTATCAACTTGAAAAGAACGTTAGTATAATGTAGGACGGCTTACAACTCCTAAGAACACCTTACATAACAGTACGAAACCTTGAAACACCATAATAAACCTAATGAATTCGTACGAGTCCTTTGAACATCGTCCGATAACTTAGGACATCTTACGAATTTTTATGCCACATTAGCAACTCGAAAAGAACGTTAGTATAATGTAGGACGCCTTACACTCCTAAGAACACCTTACATAACCGTATGAAACCTTGAAACACAATCATAAACCTAATTAATTCGTACGAGTCCTTTGAACATCGTCCGACAACTTAAGACATCTTACTACTCTTTATGCCACATTAGCAACTCGAAAAGAACGTTGGTATAATGTAGGACGCGTTACACTCCTAAGAACACCTTACATAACCGTACGAAACCTTGAAACACCATAATAAACCTAATGAATTCGTATGAGTCCTTTGAACATCGTACGACAACTCAGGACATCTTACGACTCTTTATGCCACATTAGCAATTGGAAAAGAACGTTAGTATAATGTAGGACGCCTTACAACTCCTAAGAACACGTTACATCACAGTACGAAACCTTGAAACACCAAAATAAACCTAATGAATTCCTACGAGTCCTTTGAACGTCGTCCGACAACTTCGGACATCTTACGACTCTTTATGCCACATTATCAACTCGAAAAGAACGTTATTATAATGTAGGACGACTTACAACTCCTAAGAACACCTTACATCACAGTACGAAACCTTGAAACACCATAATAAACCTAAGGAATTCATACGAGTCCTTTGAACGTCGTCCAAAAAATTAGGACATCTTACGACTCTTTATGCCACATTATCAACTCGAAAAGAACGTTCGTGTAATGTAGGACGGCTTACAACTCCTAAGAACACCTTACATCACAGTACGAAACCTTGAAACACCATAATAAACCTAATGAATTCGTACGAGTCCTTTGAACATCGTCTGATAACTTAGGACATCTTACGACTTTTTATGCCACGTTAGCAACTCGAAAAGAACGTTAGTATAATGTAAGACGCCTTACACTCCTAAGAACACCTTACATAACCGTACGAAACCTTGAAACACCATCATAAACCTAATTAATTCGTACGAGTCCTTTGAACATCGTCCGACAACTTAAGACATCTTACGACTCTTTATGCCACATTAGCAACTCGAAAAGAACGTTGGTATAATGTAGGACGCGTTACACTCCTAAGAACACCTTACATAACCGTACGAAACCTTGAAACACCATAATAAACCTAATGAATTCGTATGAGTCCTTTGAACATCGTACGACAACTCAGGACATCTTACGACTCTTTATGCCACATTAGCAATTGGAAAAGAACGTTAGTATAATGTAGGACGCCTTACAACTCCTAAGAACACGTTACATCACAGTACGAAACCTTGAAACACCATAATAAACCTAATGAATTCCTACGAGTCCTTTGAACGTCGTCCGACAACTTCGGACATCTTACGACTCTTTATGCCATATTATCAACTCGAAAAGAACGTTAGTATAATGTAGGACGGCTTACAACTCCTAAGAACACCTTACATCACAGTACGAAACCTTGAAACACCATAATAAACCTAATGAATTCGTATGAGTCCTTTGAACATCGTACGACAACTCAGGACATCTTACGACTCTTTATGCCACATTAGCAATTGGAAAAGAACGTTAGTATAATGTAGGACGCCTTACAACTCCTAAGAACACGTTACATCACAGTACGAAACCTTGAAACACCATAATAAACCTAATGAATTCCTACGAGTCCTTTGAACGTCGTCCGACAACTTCGGACATCTTACGACTCTTTATGCCACATTATCAACTCGAAAAGAACGTTAGTATAATGTAGGACGACTTACAACTCCTAAGAACACCTTACATCACAGTACGAAACCTTGAAACACCATAATAAACCTAATGAATTCGTACGAGTCCTTTGAACATCGTCCGATAACTTAGGACATCTTACGACTTTTTATGCCACATTAGCAACTCGAAAAGAACGTTAGTATAATGTAGGACGCCTTACACTCCTAAGAACACCTTACATAACCGTATGAAACCTTGAAACACCATCATAAACCTAATTAATTCGTACGAGTCCTTTGAACATCGTCCGACAACTTAAGACATCTTACGACTCTTTATGCCACATTAGCAACTCGAAAAGAACGTTGGTATAATGTAGGACGCGTTACACTCCTAAGAACACCTTACATAACCGTACGAAACCTTGAAACACCATAATAAACCTAATGAATTCGTATGAGTCCTTTGAACATCGTACGACAACTCAGGACATCTTACGACTCTTTATGCCACATTAGCAATTGGAAAAGAACGTTAGTATAATGTAGGACGCCTTACAACTCCTAAGAACACGTTACATCACAGTACGAAACCTTGAAACACCATAATAAACCTAATGAATTCCTACGAGTCCTTTGAACGTCGTCCGACAACTTCGGACATCTTACGACTCTTTATGCCATATTATCAACTCGAAAAGAACGTTAGTATAATGTAGGACGGCTTACAACTCCTAAGAACACCTTACATCACAGTACGAAACCTTGAAACACCATAATAAACCTAATGAATTCGTATGAGTCCTTTGAACATCGTACGACAACTCAGGACATCTTACGACTCTTTATGCCACATTAGCAATTGGAAAAGAACGTTAGTATAATGTAGGACGCCTTACAACTCCTAAGAACACGTTACATCACAGTACGAAACCTTGAAACACCATAATAAACCTAATGAATTCCTACGAGTCCTTTGAACGTCGTCCGACAACTTCGGACATCTTACGACTCTTTATGCCACATTATCAACTCGAAAAGAACGTTAGTATAATGTAGGACGACTTACAACTCCTAAGAACACCTTACATCACAGTACGAAACCTTGAAACACCATAATAAACCTAAGGAATTCATACGAGTCCTTTGAACGTCGTCCGAAAAATTAGGACATCTTACGACTCTTTATGCCACATTATCAACTCGAAAACAACGTTAGTGTAATGTAGGACGGCTTACAACTCCTAAGAACACCTTACATCACAGTACGAAACCTTGAAACACCATAATAAACCTAATGAATTCGTACGAGTCCTTTGAACATCGTCCGATAACTTAGGACATCTTACGACTTTTTATGCCACATTAGCAACTCGAAAAGAACGTTAGTATAATGTAGGACGCCTTACACTCCTAAGAACACCTTACATAACCGTATGAAACCTTGAAACACCATCATAAACCTAATTAATTCGTACGAGTCCTTTGAACATCGTCCGACAACTTAAGACATCTTACGACTCTTTGTGCCACATTAGCAACTCGAAAAGAACGTTGGTATAATGTAGGACGCGTTACACTCCTAAGAACACCTTACATAACCGTACGAAACCTTGAAACACCATAATAAACCTAATGAATTCGTATGAGTCCTTTGAACATCGTACGACAACTCAGGACATCTTACGACTCTTTATGCCACATTAGCAATTGGAAAAGAACGTTAGTATAATGTAGGACGCCTTACAACTCCTAAGAACACGTTACATCACAGTACGAAACCTTGAAACACCATAATAAACCAAATGAATTCCTACGAGTCCTTTGAACGTCGTCCGACAACTTCGGACATCTTACGACTCTTTATGCCACATTATCAACTCGAAAAGAACGTTAGTATAATGTAGGACGACTTACAACTCCTAAGAACACCTTACATCACAGTACGAAACCTTGAAACACCATAATAAACCTAATGAATTCGTACGAGTCCTTTGAACATCGTCCGATAACTTAGGACATCTTACGACTTTTTATGCCACATTAGCAACTCGAAAAGAACGTTAGTATAATGTAGGACGCCTTACACTCCTAAGAACACCTTACATAACCGTATGAAACCTTGAAACACCATCATAAACCTAATTAATTCGTACGAGTCCTTTGAACATCGTCCGACAACTTAAGACATCTTACGACTCTTTATGCCACATTAGCAACTCGAAAAGAACGTTGGTATAATGTAGGACGCGTTACACTCCTAAGAACACCTTACATAACCGTACGAAACCTTGAAACACCATAATAAACCTAATGAATTCGTATGAGTCCTTTGAACATCGTACGACAACTCAGGACATCTTACGACTCTTTATGCCACATTAGCAATTGGAAAAGAACGTTAGTATAATGTAGGACGCCTTACAACTCCTAAGAACACGTTACATCACAGTACGAAACCTTGAAACACCATAATATACCTAATGAATTCCTACGAGTCCTTTGAACGTCGTCCGACAACTTCGGACATCTTACGACTCTTTATGCCATATTATCAACTCGAAAAGAACGTTAGTATAATGTAGGACGGCTTACAACTCCTAAGAACACCTTACATCACAGTACGAAACCTTGAAACACCATAATAAACCTAATGAATTCGTATGAGTCCTTTGAACATCGTACGACAACTCAGGACATCTTACGACTCTTTATGCCACATTAGCAATTGGAAAAGAACGTTAGTATAATGTAGGACGCCTTACAACTCCTAAGAACACGTTACATCACAGTACGAAACCTTGAAACACCATAATAAACCTAATGAATTCCTACGAGTCCTTTGAACGTCGTCCGACAACTTCGGACATCTTACGACTCTTTATGCCACATTATCAACTCGAAAAGAACGTTAGTATAATGTAGGACGACTTACAACTCCTAAGAACACCTTACATCACAGTACGAAACCTTGAAACACCATAATAAACCTAAGGAATTCATACGAGTCCTTTGAACGTCGTCCGAAAAATTAGGACATCTTACGACTCTTTATGCCACATTATCAACTCGAAAACAACGTTAGTGTAATGTAGGACGGCTTACAACTCCTAAGAACACCTTACATCACAGTACGAAACCTTGAAACACCATAATAAACCTAATGAATTCGTACGAGTCCTTTGAACATCGTCCGATAACTTAGGACATCTTACGACTTTTTATGCCACATTAGCAACTCGAAAAGAACGTTAGTATAATGTAGGACGCCTTACACTCCTAAGAACACCTTACATAACCGTATGAAACCTTGAAACACCATCATAAACCTAATTAATTCGTACGAGTCCTTTGAACATCGTCCGACAACTTAAGACATCTTACGACTCTTTGTGCCACATTAGCAACTCGAAAAGAACGTTGGTATAATGTAGGACGCGTTACACTCCTAAGAACACCTTACATAACCGTACGAAACCTTGAAACACCATAATAAACCTAATGAATTCGTATGAGTCCTTTGAACATCGTACGACAACTCAGGACATCTTACGACTCTTTATGCCACATTAGCAATTGGAAAAGAACGTTAGTATAATGTAGGACGCCTTACAACTCCTAAGAACACGTTACATCACAGTACGAAACCTTGAAACACCATAATAAACCAAATGAATTCCTACGAGTCCTTTGAACGTCGTCCGACAACTTCGGACATCTTACGACTCTTTATGCCACATTATCAACTCGAAAAGAACGTTAGTATAATGTAGGACGGCTTACAACTCCTAAGAACACCTTACATCACAGTACGAAACCTTGAAACACCATAATAAACCTAATGAATTCGTACGAGTCCTTTGAACATCGTCCGACAACTTAGGACATCTTACGACTCATTATGCCACATTAGCAACTAGAAAAGAACGTTAGTATAATGTAGTACGGCTTACAACTCCTAAGAACACCTTACATCACACTACGAAACCTTGAAACACCATAATAAACCTAATGAATTCATACGAGTCCTTTGAACATCGTCCGACTACTTAGCACATCTTACGACTCTTTATGCCACATTAGCAATTGGAAAAGAACGTTAGTATAATGTAGGACGCCTTACAACTCCTAAGAACACGTTACATCACAGTACGAAACCTTGAAACACCATAATAAACCAAATGAATTCCTACGAGTCCTTTGAACGTCGTCCGACAACTTCGGACATCTTACGACTCTTTATGCCACATTATCAACTCGAAAAGAACGTTAGTATAATGTAGGACGGCTTACAACTCCTAAGAACACCTTACATCACAGTACGAAACCTTGAAACACCATAATAAACCTAATGAATTCGTACGAGTCCTTTGAACATCGTCCGACAACTTAGGACATCTTACGACTCATTATGCCACATTAGCAACTAGAAAAGAACGTTAGTATAATGTAGTACGGCTTACAACTCCTAAGAACACCTTACATCACACTACGAAACCTTGAAACACCATAATAAACCTAATGAATTCATACGAGTCCTTTGAACATCGTCCGACTACTTAGCACATCTTACGACTCTTTATGCCACATTATCAACTCGAAAAGAACGTTAGTATAATGTCAGACGCCTTACACTCCTAAGAACACCTTACATAACAGTACGAAACTTTGAAACACCATAATAAACCTAATGAATTCATACGAGTCCTTTGAACGTCGTCCGACAAATTAGGACATCTTACGACTCTTTATGCCACATTATCAACTTGAAAAGAACGTTAGTATAATGTAGGACGGCTTACAACTCCTAAGAACACCTTACATAACAGTACGAAACCTTGAAACACCATAATAAACCTAATGAATTCGTACGAGTCCTTTGAACATCGTCCGATAACTTAGGACATCTTACGAATTTTTATGCCACATTAGCAACTCGAAAAGAACGTTAGTATAATGTAGGACGCCTTACACTCCTAAGAACACCTTACATAACCGTATGAAACCTTGAAACACAATCATAAACCTAATTAATTCGTACGAGTCCTTTGAACATCGTCCGACAACTTAAGACATCTTACTACTCTTTATGCCACATTAGCAACTCGAAAAGAACGTTGGTATAATGTAGGACGCGTTACACTCCTAAGAACACCTTACATAACCGTACGAAACCTTGAAACACCATAATAAACCTAATGAATTCGTATGAGTCCTTTGAACATCGTACGACAACTCAGGACATCTTACGACTCTTTATGCCACATTAGCAATTGGAAAAGAACGTTAGTATAATGTAGGACGCCTTACAACTCCTAAGAACACGTTACATCACAGTACGAAACCTTGAAACACCATAATAAACCTAATGAATTCCTACGAGTCCTTTGAACGTCGTCCGACAACTTCGGACATCTTACGACTCTTTATGCCACATTATCAACTCGAAAAGAACGTTAGTATAATGTAGGACGGCTTACAACTCCTAAGAACACCTTACATCACAGTACGAAACCTTGAAACACCATAATAAACCTAATGAATTCGTACGAGTCCTTTGAACATCGTCCGACAACTTAGGACATCTTACGACTCATTATGCCACATTAGCAACTAGAAAAGAACGTTAGTATAATGTAGTACGGCTTACAACTCCTAAGAACACCTTACATCACACTACGAAACCTTGAAACACCATAATAAACCTAATGAATTCATACGAGTCCTTTGAACATCGTCCGACTACTTAGCACATCTTACGACTCTTTATGCCACATTATCAACTCGAAAAGAACGTTAGTATAATGTCGGACGCCTTACACTCCTAAGAACACCTTACATAATAGTACGAAACTTTGAAACACCATAATAAACCTAATGAATTCATACGAGTCCTTTGAACGTCGTCCGACAAATTAGGACATCTTACGACTCTTTATGCCACATTATCAACTTGAAAAGAACGTTAGTATAATGTAGGACGGCTTACAACTCCTAAGAACACCTTACATAACAGTACGAAACCTTGAAACACCATAATAAACCTAATGAATTCGTACGAGTCCTTTGAACATCGTCCGATAACTTAGGACATCTTACGAATTTTTATGCCACATTAGCAACTCGAAAAGAACGTTAGTATAATGTAGGACGCCTTACACTCCTAAGAACACCTTACATAACCGTATGAAACCTTGAAACACAATCATAAACCTAATTAATTCGTACGAGTCCTTTGAACATCGTCCGACAACTTAAGACATCTTACTACTCTTTATGCCACATTAGCAACTCGAAAAGAACGTTGGTATAATGTAGGACGCGTTACACTCCTAAGAACACCTTACATAACCGTACGAAACCTTGAAACACCATAATAAACCTAATGAATTCGTATGAGTCCTTTGAACATCGTACGACAACTCAGGACATCTTACGACTCTTTATGCCACATTAGCAATTGGAAAAGAACGTTAGTATAATGTAGGACGCCTTACAACTCCTAAGAACACGTTACATCACAGTACGAAACCTTGAAACACCATAATAAACCTAATGAATTCCTACGAGTCCTTTGAACGTCGTCCGACAACTTCGGACATCTTACGACTCTTTATGCCACATTATCAACTCGAAAAGAACGTTAGTATAATGTAGGACGGCTTACAACTCTTAAGAACACCTTACATCACAGTACGAAACCTTGAAACACCATAATAAACCTAAGGAATTCATACGAGTCCTTTGAATGTCGTCCGAAATATTAGGACATCTTACGACTCTTTATGCCACATTATCAACTCGAAAAGAACGTTAGTGTAATGTAGGACGGCTTACAACCCCTAAGAACACCTTACATCACAGTACGAAACCTTGAAACACCATAATAAACCTAATGAATTCGTACGAGTCCTTTGAACATCGTCCGATAACTTAGGACATCTTACGACTTTTTATGCCACATTAGCAACTCGAAAAGAACGTTAGTATAATGTAGGACGCCTTACACTCCTAAGAACACCTTACATAACCGTATGAAACCTTGAAACACCATCATAAACCTAATTAATTCGTACGAGTCCTTTGAACATCGTCCGACAACTTAAGACATCTTACGACTCTTTATGCCACATTAGCAACTCGAAAAGAACGTTGGTATAATGTAGGACGCGTTACACTCCTAAGAACACCTTACATAACCGTACGAAACCTTGAAACACCATAATAAACCTAATGAATTCGTATGAGTCCTTTGAACATCGTACGACAACTCAGGACATCTTACGACTCTTTATACCACATTAGCAATTGGAAAAGAACGTTAGTATAATGTAGGACGCCTTACAACTCCTAAGAACACGTTACATCACAGTACGAAACCTTGAAACACCATAATAAACCTAATGAATTCCTACGAGTCCTTTGAACGTCGTCCGACAACTTCGGACATCTTACGACTCTTTATGCCACATTATCAACTCGAAAAGAACGTTAGTATAATGTAGGACGGCTTACAACTCCTAAGAACACCTTACATCACAGTACGAAACCTTGAAACACCATAATAAACCTAAGGAATTCATACGAGTCCTTTGAACGTCGTCCGAAAAATTAGGACATCTTACGACTCTTTATGCCACATTATCAACTCGAAAAGAACGTTAGTGTAATGTAGGACGGCTTACAACTCCTAAGAACACCTTACATCACAGTACGGAACCTTGAAACACCATAATAAACCTAATGAATTCGTACGAGTCCTTTGAACATCGTCCGATAACTTAGGACATCTTAAGACTTTTTATGCCACATTAGCAACTCGAAAAGAACGTTAGTATAATGTAGGACGCCTTACACTCCTAAGAACACCTTACATAACCGTATGAAACCTTGAAACACCATCATAAACCTAATTAATTCGTACGAGTCCTTTGAACATCGTCCGACAACTTAAGACATCTTACGACTCTTTATGCCACATTAGCAACTCGAAAAGAACGTTGGTATAATGTAGGACGCGTTACACTCCTAAGAACACCTTACATAACCGTACGAAACCTTGAAACACCATAATAAACCTAATGAATTCGTATGAGTCCTTTGAACATCGTACGACAACTCAGGACATCTTACGACTCTTTATACCACATTAGCAATTGGAAAAGAACGTTAGTATAATGTAGGACGCCTTACAACTCCTAAGAACACGTTACATCACAGTACGAAACCTTGAAACACCATAATAAACCTAATGAATTCCTACGAGTCCTTTGAACGTCGTCCGACAACTTCGGACATCTTACGACTCTTTATGCCACATTATCAACTCGAAAAGAACGTTAGTATAATGTAGGACGGCTTACAACTCCTAAGAACACCTTACATCACAGTACGAAACCTTGAAACACCATAATAAACCTAAGGAATTCATACGAGTCCTTTGAACGTCGTCCGAAAAATTAGGACATCTTACGACTCTTTATGCCACATTATCAACTCGAAAAGAACGTTAGTGTAATGTAGGACGGCTTACAACTCCTAAGAACACCTTACATCACAGTACGGAACCTTGAAACACCATAATAAACCTAATGAATTCGTACGAGTCCTTTGAACATCGTCCGATAACTTAGGACATCTTAAGACTTTTTATGCCACATTAGCAACTCGAAAAGAACGTTAGTATAATGTAGGACGCCTTACACTCCTAAGAACACCTTACATAACCGTATGAAACCTTGAAACACCATCATAAACCTAATTAATTCGTACGAGTCCTTTGAACATCGTCCGACAACTTAAGACATCTTACGACTCTTTATGCCACATTAGCAACTCGAAAAGAACGTTGGTATAATGTAGGACGCGTTACACTCCTAAGAACACCTTACATAACCGTACGAAACCTTGAAACACCATAATAAACCTAATGAATTCGTATGAGTCCTTTGAACATCGTACGACAACTCAGGACATCTTACGACTCTTTATACCACATTAGCAATTGGAAAAGAACGTTAGTATAATGTAGGACGCCTTACAACTCCTAAGAACACGTTACATCACAATACGAAACCTTGAAACACCATAATAAACCTAATGAATTCCTACGAGTCCTTTGAACGTCGTCCGACAACTTCGGACATCTTACGACTCTTTATGCCACATTATCAACTCGAAAAGAACGTTAGTATAATGTAGGACGGCTTACAACTCCTAAGAACACCTTACATCACAGTACGAAACCTTGAAACACCATAATAAACCTAAGGAATTCATACGAGTCCTTTGAACGTCGTCCGAAAAATTAGGACATCTTACGACTCTTTATGCCACATTATCAACTCGAAAAGAACGTTAGTGTAATGTAGGACGGCTTACAACTCCTAAGAACACCTTACATCACAGTACGGAACCTTGAAACACCATAATAAACCTAATGAATTCGTACGAGTCCTTTGAACATCGTCCGATAACTTAGGACATCTTACGACTTTTTATGCCACATTAGCAACTCGAAAAGAACGTTAGTATAATGTAGGACGCCTTACACTCCTAAGAACACCTTACATAACCGTATGAAACCTTGAAACACCATCATAAACCTAATTAATTCGTACGAGTCCTTTGAACATCGTCCGACAACTTAAGACATCTTACGACTCTTTATGCCACATTAGCAACTCGAAAAGAACGTTGGTATAATGTAGGACGCGTTACACTCCTAAGAACACCTTACATAACCGTACGAAACCTTGAAACACCATAATAAACCTAATGAATTCGTATGAGTCCTTTGAACATCGTACGACAACTCAGGACATCTTACGACTCTTTATGCCACATTAGCAATTGGAAAAGAACGTTAGTATAATGTAGGACGCCTTACAACTCCTAAGAACACGTTACATCACAGTACGAAACCTTGAAACACCATAATAAACCTAATGAATTCCTACGAGTCCTTTGAACGTCGTCCGACAACTTCGGACATCTTACGACTCTTTATGCCACATTATCAACTCGAAAAGAACGTTAGTATAATGTAGGACGGCTTACAACTCCTAAGAACACCTTACATCACAGTACGAAACCTTGAAACACCATAATAAACCTAATGAATTCGTACGAGTCCTTTGAACATCGTCCGACAACTTAGGACATCTTACGACTCATTATGCCACATTAGCAACTAGAAAAGAACGTTAGTATAATGTAGTACGGCTTACAACTCCTAAGAACACCTTACATCACACTACGAAACCTTGAAACACCATAATAAACCTAATGAATTCATACGAGTCCTTTGAACATCGTCCGACTACTTAGCACATCTTACGACTCTTTATGCCATATTATCAACTCGAAAAGAACGTTACTATAATGTCGGACGCCTTACACTCCTAAGAACACCTTACATAACAGTACGAAACTTTGAAACACCATAATAAACCTAATGAATTCGTATGAGTCATTTGAACGCCGTACGACAACTCAAGACATCTTACGACTCTTTATGCCACATTAGCAACTGGAATAGAACGTTAGTATAATGTAGGACGCCTTACAACTCCTTAGAACACCTTACATCACAGTACGAAACCTTGAAACACCATAATAAACCTAATGAATTCGTATGAGTCCTTTGAACGTCGTCCGACAACTTAGGACATCTTACGACTCTTTATGCCACATTATCAACTAGAAAAGAACGTTAGTATAATGTAGGACGGCTTACAACTCCTAAGAACACGTTACATCATAGTACGAAACCTTGAAACACCATAATAAACCTAATTAATTCATACGAGTCCTTTGAACGTCGTCCGACAAATTCGGACATCTTACGATTCTTTATGCCACATTATTAACTCGAAAAGAACGTTAGTATAATGTAGGACGGCTTACAACTCCTAAGAACACCTTACATCACAGTACGGAACCTTGAAACACCATAATAAACCTAATGAATTCGTACGAGTCATTTGAACATCGTCCGATAACTTAGGACATCTTACGACTTTTTATGCCACATTAGCAACTCGAAAAGAACGTTAGTATAATGTAGGACGCCTTACACTCCTAAGAACACCTTACATAACCGTATGAAACCTTGAAACACAATCATAAACCTAATTAATTCGTACGAGTCCTTTGAACATCGTCCGACAACTTAAGACATCTTACTACTCTTTATGCCACATTAGCAACTCGAAAAGAACGTTGGTATAATGTAGGACGCGTTACACTCCTAAGAACACCTTACATAACCGTACGAAACCTTGAAACACCATAATAAACTTAATGAATTCGTATGAGTCCTTTGAACATCGTACGACAACTCAGGACATCTTACGACTCTTTATGCCACATTAGCAATTGGAAAAGAACGTTAGTATAATGTAGGACGCCTTACAACTCCTAAGAACACGTTACATCACAGTACGAAACCTTGAAACACCATAATAAACCTAATGAATTCCTACGAGTCCTTTGAACGTCGTCCGACAACTTCGGACATCTTACGACTCTTTATGCCACATTATCAACTCGAAAAGAACGTTAGTATAATGTAGGACGGCTTACAACTCTTAAGAACACCTTACATCACAGTACGAAACCTTGAAACACCATAATAAACCTAAGGAATTCATACGAGTCCTTTGAATGTCGTCCGAAATATTAGGACATCTTACGACTCTTTATGCCACATTATCAACTCGAAAAGAACGTTAGTGTAATGTAGGACGGCTTACAACCCCTAAGAACACCTTACATCACAGTACGAAACCTTGAAACACCATAATAAACCTAATGAATTCGTACGAGTCCTTTGAACATCGTCCGATAACTTAGGACATCTTACGACTTTTTATGCCACATTAGCAACTCGAAAAGAACGTTAGTATAATGTAGGACGCCTTACACTCCTAAGAACACCTTACATAACCGTATGAAACCTTGAAACACCATCATAAACCTAATTAATTCGTACGAGTCCTTTGAACATCGTCCGACAACTTAAGACATCTTACGACTCTTTATGCCACATTAGCAACTCGAAAAGAACGTTGGTATAATGTAGGACGCGTTACACTCCTAAGAACACCTTACATAACCGTACGAAACCTTGAAACACCATAATAAACCTAATGAATTCGTATGAGTCCTTTGAACATCGTACGACAACTCAGGACATCTTACGACTCTTTATACCACATTAGCAATTGGAAAAGAACGTTAGTATAATGTAGGACGCCTTACAACTCCTAAGAACACGTTACATCACAGTACGAAACCTTGAAACACCATAATAAACCTAATGAATTCCTACGAGTCCTTTGAACGTCGTCCGACAACTTCGGACATCTTACGACTCTTTATGCCACATTATCAACTCGAAAAGAACGTTAGTATAATGTAGGACGGCTTACAACTCCTAAGAACACCTTACATCACAGTACGAAACCTTGAAACACCATAATAAACCTAAGGAATTCATACGAGTCCTTTGAACGTCGTCCGAAAAATTAGGACATCTTACGACTCTTTATGCCACATTATCAACTCGAAAAGAACGTTAGTGTAATGTAGGACGGCTTACAACTCCTAAGAACACCTTACATCACAGTACGGAACCTTGAAACACCATAATAAACCTAATGAATTCGTACGAGTCCTTTGAACATCGTCCGATAACTTAGGACATCTTACGACTTTTTATGCCACATTAGCAACTCGAAAAGAACGTTAGTATAATGTAGGACGCCTTACACTCCTAAGAACACCTTACATAACCGTATGAAACCTTGAAACACCATCATAAACCTAATTAATTCGTATGAGTCCTTTGAACATCGTCCGACAACTTAAGACATCTTACGACTCTTTATGCCACATTAGCAACTCGAAAAGAACGTTGGTATAATGTAGGACGCGTTACACTCCTAAGAACACCTTACATAACCGTACGAAACCTTGAAACACCATAATAAACCTAATGAATTCGTATGAGTCCTTTGAACATCGTACGACAACTCAGGACATCTTACGACTCTTTATGCCACATTAGCAATTGGAAAAGAACGTTAGTATAATGTAGGACGCCTTACAACTCCTAAGAACACTTTACATCACAGTACGAAACCTTGAAACACCATAATAAACCTAATGAATTCCTACGAGTCCTTTGAACGTCGTCCGACAACTTCGGACATCTTACGACTCTTTATGCCACATTATCAACTCGAAAAGAACGTTAGTATAATGTAGGACGGCTTACAACTCCTAAGAACACCTTACATCACAGTACGAAACCTTGAAACACCATAATAAACCTAATGAATTCGTACGAGTCCTTTGAACATCGTCCGACAACTTAGGACATCTTACGACTCATTATGCCACATTAGCAACTAGAAAAGAACGTTAGTATAATGTAGTACGGCTTACAACTCCTAAGAACACCTTACATCACACTACGAAACCTTGAAACACCATAATAAACCTAATGAATTCATACGAGTCCTTTGAACATCGTCCGACTACTTAGCACATCTTACGACTCTTTATGCCACATTATCAACTCGAAAAGAACGTTACTATAATGTCGGACGCCTTACACTCCTAAGAACACCTTACATAACAGTACGAAACTTTGAAACACCATAATAAACCTAATGAATTTGTATGAGTCATTTGAACGCCGTACGACAACTCAAGACATCTTACGACTCTTTATGCCACATTAGCAACTGGAATAGAACGTTAGTATAATGTAGGACGCCTTACAACTCCTTAGAACACCTTACATCACAGTACGAAACCTTGAAACACCATAATAAACCTAATGAATTCGTATGAGTCCTTTGAACGTCGTCCGACAACTTAGGACATCTTACGACTCTTTATGCCACATTATCAACTAGAAAAGAACGTTAGTATAATGTAGGACGGCTTACAACTCCTAAGAACACGTTACATCATAGTACGAAACCTTGAAACACCATAATAAACCTAATTAATTCATACGAGTCCTTTGAACGTCGTCCGACAAATTCGGACATCTTACGATTCTTTATGCCACATTATTAACTCGAAAAGAACGTTAGTATAATGTAGGACGGCTTACAACTCCTAAGAACACCTTACATCACAGTACGGAACCTTGAAACACCATAATAAACCTAATGAATTCGTACGAGTCATTTGAACATCGTCCGATAACTTAGGACATCTTACGACTTTTTATGCCACATTAGCAACTCGAAAAGAACGTTAGTATAATGTAGGACGCCTTACACTCCTAAGAACACCTTACATAACCGTATGAAACCTTGAAACACCATCATAAACCTAATTAATTCGTACGAGTCCTTTGAACATCGTCCGACAACTTAAGACATCTTACGACTCTTTATGCCACATTAGCAACTCGAAAAGAACGTTGGTATAATGTAGGACGCGTTACACTCCTAAGAACACCTTACATAACCGTACGAAACCTTGAAACACCATAATAAACCTAATGAATTCGTATGAGTCCTTTGAACATCGTACGACAACTCAGGACATCTTACGACTCTTTATACCACATTAGCAATTGGAAAAGAACGTTAGTATAATGTAGGACGCCTTACAACTCCTAAGAACACGTTACATCACAGTACGAAACCTTGAAACACCATAATAAACCTAATGAATTCCTTCAAGTCCTTTGAACGTCGTCCGACAACTTCGGACATCTTACGACTCTTTATGCCACATTATCAACTCGAAAAGAACGTTAGTATAATGTAGGACGGCTTACAACTCCTAAGAACACCTTACATCACAGTACGAAACCTTGAAACACCATAATAAACCTAAGGAATTCATACGAGTCCTTTGAACGTCGTCCGAAAAATTAGGACATCTTACGACTCTTTATGCCACATTATCAACTCGAAAAGAACGTTAGTGTAATGTAGGACGGCTTACAACTCCTAAGAACACCTTACATCACAGTACGGAACCTTGAAACACCATAATAAACCTAATGAATTCGTACGAGTCCTTTGAACATCGTCCGATAACTTAGGACATCTTAAGACTTTTTATGCCACATTAGCAACTCGAAAAGAACGTTAGTATAATGTAGGACGCCTTACACTCCTAAGAACACCTTACATAACCGTATGAAACCTTGAAACACCATCATAAACCTAATTAATTCGTACGAGTCCTTTGAACATCGTCCGAAAACTTAAGACATCTTACGACTCTTTATGCCACATTAGCAACTCGAAAAGAACGTTGGTATAATGTAGGACGCGTTACACTCCTAAGAACACCTTACATAACCGTACGAAACCTTGAAACACCATAATAAACCTAATGAATTCGTATGAGTCCTTTGAACATCGTACGACAACTCAGGACATCTTACGACTCTTTATACCACATTAGCAATTGGAAAAGAACGTTAGTATAATGTAGGACGCCTTACAACTCCTAAGAACACGTTACATCACAGTACGAAACCTTGAAACACCATAATAAACCTAATGAATTCCTACGAGTCCTTTGAACGTCGTCCGACAACTTCGGACATCTTACGACTCTTTATGCCACATTATCAACTCGAAAAGAACGTTAGTATAATGTAGGACGGCTTACAACTCCTAAGAACACCTTACATCACAGTACGAAACCTTGAAACACCATAATAAACCTAAGGAATTCATACGAGTCCTTTGAACGTCGTCCGAAAAATTAGGACATCTTACGACTCTTTATGCCACATTATCAACTCGAAAAGAACGTTAGTGTAATGTAGGACGGCTTACAACTCCTAAGAACACCTTACATCACAGTACGGAACCTTGAAACACCATAATAAACCTAATGAATTCGTACGAGTCCTTTGAACATCGTCCGATAACTTAGGACATCTTACGACTTTTTATGCCACATTAGCAACTCGAAAAGAACGTTAGTATAATGTAGGACGCCTTACACTCCTAAGAACACCTTACATAACCGTATGAAACCTTGAAACACCATCATAAACCTAATTAATTCGTACGAGTCCTTTGAACATCGTCCGACAACTTAAGACATCTTACGACTCTTTATGCCACATTAGCAACTCGAAACGAACGTTGGTATAATGTAGGACGCGTTACACTCCTAAGAACACCTTACATAACCGTACGAAACCTTGAAACACCATAATAAACCTAATGAATTCGTATGAGTCCTTTGAACATCGTACGACAACTCAGGACATCTTACGACTCTTTATGCCACATTAGCAATTGGAAAAGAACGTTAGTATAATGTAGGACGCCTTACAACTCCTAAGAACACGTTACATCACAGTACGAAACCTTGAAACACCATAATAAACCTAATGAATTCCTACGAGTCCTTTGAACGTCGTCCGACAACTTCGGACATCTTACGACTCTTTATGCCACATTATCAACTCGAAAAGAACGTTAGTATAATGTAGGACGGCTTACAACTCCTAAGAACACCTTACATCACAGTACGAAACCTTGAAACACCATAATAAACCTAATGAATTCGTACGAGTCCTTTGAACATCGTCCGACAACTTAGGACATCTTACGACTCATTATGCCACATTAGCAACTAGAAAAGAACGTTAGTATAATGTAGTACGGCTTACAACTCCTAAGAACACCTTACATCACACTACGAAACCTTGAAACACCATAATAAACCTAATGAATTCATACGAGTCCTTTGAACATCGTCCGACTACTTAGCACATCTTACGAATCTTTATGCCACATTATCAACTCGAAAAGAACGTTACTATAATGTCGGACGCCTTACACTCCTAAGAACACCTTACATAACAGTACGAAACTTTGAAACACCATAATAAACCTAATGAATTCGTATGAGTCATTTGAACGCCGTACGACAACTCAAGACATCTTACGACTCTTTATGCCACATTAGCAACTGGAATAGAACGTTAGTATAATGTAGGACGCCTTACAACTCCTTAGAACACCTTACATCACAGTACGAAACCTTGAAACACCATAATAAACCTAATGAATTCGTATGAGTCCTTTGAACGTCGTCCGACAACTTAGGACATCTTACGACTCTTTATGCCACATTATCAACTAGAAAAGAACGTTAGTATAATGTAGGACGGCTTACAACTCCTAAGAACACGTTACATCATAGTTCGAAACCTTGAAACACCATAATAAACCTAATTAATTCATACGAGTCCTTTGAACGTCGTCCGACAAATTCGGACATCTTACGATTCTTTATGCCACATTATTAACTCGAAAAGAACGTTAGTATAATGTAGGACGGCTTACAACTCCTAAGAACACCTTACATCACAGTACGGAACCTTGAAACACCATAATAAACCTAATGAATTCGTACGAGTCATTTGAACATCGTCCGATAACTTAGGACATCTTACGAATTTTTATGCTACATTAGCAACTCGAAAAGAACGTTAGTATAATGTAGGACGCCTTACACTCCTAAGAACACCTTACATAACCGTATGAAACCTTGAAACACAATCATAAACCTAATTAATTCGTACGAGTCCTTTGAACATCGTCCGACAACTTAAGACATCTTACTACTCTTTATGCCACATTAGCAACTCGAAAAGAACGTTGGTATAATGTAGGACGCGTTACACTCCTAAGAACACCTTACATAACCGTACGAAACCTTGAGACACCATAATAAACCTAATGAATTCGTATGAGTCCTTTGAACATCGTACGACAACTCAGGACATCTTACGACTCTTTATGCCACATTAGCAATTGGAAAAGAACGTTAGTATAATGTAGGACGCCTTACAACTCCTAAGAACACGTTACATCACAGTACGAAACCTTGAAACACCATAATAAACCTAATGAATTCCTACGAGTCCTTTGAACGTCGTCCGACAACTTCGGACATCTTACGACTCTTTATGCCACATTATCAACTCGAAAAGAACGTTAGTATAATGTAGGACGGCTTACAACTCCTAAGAACACCTTACATCACAGTACGAAACCTTGAAACACCATAATAAACCTAATGAATTCGTACGAGTCCTTTGAACATCGTCCGACAACTTAGGACATCTTACGACTCATTATGCCACATTAGCAACTAGAAAAGAACGTTAGTATAATGTAGTACGGCTTACAACTCCTAAGAACACCTTACATCACACTACGAAACCTTGAAACACCATAATAAACCTAATGAATTCATACGAGTCCTTTGAACATCGTCCGACTACTTAGCACATCTTACGACTCTTTATGCCACATAATCAACTCGAAAAGAACGTTAGTATAATGTCAGACGCCTTACACTCCTAAGAACACCTTACATAACAGTACGAAACTTTGAAACACCATAATAAACCTAATGAATTCATACGAGTCCTTTGAACGTCGTCCGACAAATTAGGACATCTTACGACTCTTTATGCCACATTATCAACTTGAAAAGAACGTTAGTATAATGTAGGACGGCTTACAACTCCTAAGAACACCTTACATAACAGTACGAAACCTTGAAACACCATAATAAACCTAATGAATTCGTACGAGTCCTTTGAACAGCGTCCGATAACTTAGGACATCTTACGAATTTTTATGCTACATTAGCAACTCGAAAAGAACGTTAGTATAATGTAGGACGCCTTACACTCCTAAGAACACCTTACATAACCGTATGAAACCTTGAAACACAATCATAAAGCTAATTAATTCGTACGAGTCCTTTGAACATCGTCCGACAACTTAAGACATCTTACTACTCTTTATGCCACATTAGCAACTCGAAAAGAACGTTGGTATAATGTAGGACGCGTTACACTCCTAAGAACACCTTACATAACCGTACGAAACCTTGAGACACCATAATAAACCTAATGAATTCGTATGAGTCCTTTGAACATCGTACGACAACTCAGGACATCTTACGACTCTTTATGCCACATTAGCAATTGGAAAAGAACGTTAGTATAATGTAGGACGCCTTACAACTCCTAAGAACACGTTACATCACAGTACGAAACCTTGAAACACCATAATAAACCTAATGAATTCCTACGAGTCCTTTGAACGTCGTCCGACAACTTCGGACATCTTACGACTCTTTATGCCACATTATCAACTCGAAAAGAACGTTAGTATAATGTAGGACGGCTTACAACTCCTAAGAACACCTTACATCACAGTACGAAACCTTGAAACACCATAATAAACCTAATGAATTCGTACGAGTCCTTTGAACATCGTCCGACAACTTAGGACATCTTACGACTCATTATGCCACATTAGCAACTAGAAAAGAACGTTAGTATAATGTAGTACGGCTTACAACTCCTAAGAACACCTTACATCACAGTACGAAACCTTGAAACACCATAATAAACCTAAGGAATTCATACGAGTCCTTTGAACGTCGTCCGAAAAATTAGGACATCTTACGACTCTTTATGCCACATTATCAACTCGAAAAGAACGTTAGTGTAATGTAGGACGGCTTACAACTCCTAAGAACACCTTACATCACAGTACGGAACCTTGAAACACCATAATAAACCTAATGAATTCGTACGAGTCCTTTGAACATCGTCCGATAACTTAGGACATCTTACGACTTTTTATGCCACATTAGCAACTCGAAAAGAACGTTAGTATAATGTAGGACGCCTTACACTCCTAAGAACACCTTACATAACCGTATGAAACCTTGAAACACCATCATAAACCTAATTAATTCGTACGAGTCCTTTGAACATCGTCCGACAACTTAAGACATCTTACGACTCTTTATGCCACATTAGCAACTCGAAAAGAACGTTGGTATAATGTAGGACGCGTTACACTCCTAAGAACACCTTACATAACCGTACGAAACCTTGAAACACCATAATAAACCTAATGAATTCGTATGAGTCCTTTGAACATCGTACGACAACTCAGGACATCTTACGACTCTTTATGCCACATTAGCAATTGGAAAAGAACGTTAGTATAATGTAGGACGCCTTACAACTCCTAAGAACACGTTACATCACAGTACGAAACCTTGAAACACCATAATAAACCTAATGAATTCCTACGAGTCCTTTGAACGTCGTCCGACAACTTCGGACATCTTACGACTCTTTATGCCACATTATCAACTCGAAAAGAACGTTAGTATAATGTAGGACGGCTTACAACTCCTAAGAACACCTTACATCACAGTACGAAACCTTGAAACACCATAATAAACCTAATGAATTCGTACGAGTCCTTTGAACATCGTCCGACAACTTAGGACATCTTACGACTCATTATGCCACATTAGCAACTAGAAAAGAACGTTAGTATAATGTAGTACGGCTTACAACTCCTAAGAACACCTTACATCACACTACGAAACCTTGAAACACCATAATAAACCTAATGAATTCATACGAGTCCTTTGAACATCGTCCGACTACTTAGCACATCTTACGACTCTTTATGCCACATTATCAACTCGAAAAGAACGTTAGTATAATGTCAGACGCCTTACACTCCTAAGAACACCTTACATAACAGTACGAAACTTTGAAACACCATAATAAACCTAATGAATTCATACGAGTCCTTTGAACGTCGTCCGACAAATTAGGACATCTTACGACTCTTTATGCCACATTATCAACTTGAAAAGAACGTTAGTATAATGTAGGACGGCTTACAACTCCTAAGAACACCTTACATAACAGTACGAAACCTTGAAACACCATAATAAACCTAATGAATTCGTACGAGTCCTTTGAACATCGTCCGATAACTTAGGACATCTTACGAATTTTTATGCTACATTAGCAACTCGAAAAGAACGTTAGTATAATGTAGGACGCCTTACACTCCTAAGAACACCTTACATAACCGTATGAAACCTTGAAACACAATCATAAAGCTAATTAATTCGTACGAGTCCTTTGAACATCGTCCGACAACTTAAGACATCTTACTACTCTTTATGCCACATTAGCAACTCGAAAAGAACGTTGGTATAATGTAGGACGCGTTACACTCCTAAGAACACCTTACATAACCGTACGAAACCTTGAGACACCATAATAAACCTAATGAATTCGTATGAGTCCTTTGAACATCGTACGACAACTCAGGACATCTTACGACTCTTTATGCCACATTAGCAATTGGAAAAGAACGTTAGTATAATGTAGGACGCCTTACAACTCCTAAGAACACGTTACATCACAGTACGAAACCTTGAAACACCATAATAAACCTAATGAATTCCTACGAGTCCTTTGAACGTCGTCCGACAACTTCGGACATCTTACGACTCTTTATGCCACATTATCAACTCGAAAAGAACGTTAGTATAATGTAGGACGGCTTACAACTCCTAAGAACACCTTACATCACAGTACGAAACCTTGAAACACCATAATAAACCTAATGAATTCGTACGAGTCCTTTGAACATCGTCCGACAACTTAGGACATCTTACGACTCATTATGCCACATTAGCAACTAGAAAAGAACGTTAGTATAATGTAGTACGGCTTACAACTCCTAAGAACACCTTACATCACAGTACGAAACCTTGAAACACCATAATAAACCTAAGGAATTCATACGAGTCCTTTGAACGTCGTCCGAAAAATTAGGACATCTTACGACTCTTTATGCCACATTATCAACTCGAAAAGAACGTTAGTGTAATGTAGGACGGCTTACAACTCCTAAGAACACCTTACATCACAGTACGGAACCTTGAAACACCATAATAAACCTAATGAATTCGTACGAGTCCTTTGAACATCGTCCGATAACTTAGGACATCTTACGACTTTTTATGCCACATTAGCAACTCGAAAAGAACGTTAGTATAATGTAGGACGCCTTACACTCCTAAGAACACCTTACATAACCGTATGAAACCTTGAAACACCATCATAAACCTAATTAATTCGTACGAGTCCTTTGAACATCGTCCGACAACTTAAGACATCTTACGACTCTTTATGCCACATTAGCAACTCGAAAAGAACGTTGGTATAATGTAGGACGCGTTACACTCCTAAGAACACCTTACATAACCGTACGAAACCTTGAAACACCATAATAAACCTAATGAATTCGTATGAGTCCTTTGAACATCGTACGACAACTCAGGACATCTTACGACTCTTTATGCCACATTAGCAATTGGAAAAGAACGTTAGTATAATGTAGGACGCCTTACAACTCCTAAGAACACGTTACATCACAGTACGAAACCTTGAAACACCATAATAAACCTAATGAATTCCTACGAGTCCTTTGAACGTCGTCCGACAACTTCGGACATCTTACGACTCTTTATGCCACATTATCAACTCGAAAAGAACGTTAGTATAATGTAGGACGGCTTACAACTCCTAAGAACACCTTACATCACAGTACGAAACCTTGAAACACCATAATAAACCTAATGAATTCGTACGAGTCCTTTGAACATCGTCCGACAACTTAGGACATCTTACGACTCATTATGCCACATTAGCAACTAGAAAAGAACGTTAGTATAATGTAGTACGGCTTACAACTCCTAAGAACACCTTACATCACACTACGAAACCTTGAAACACCATAATAAACCTAATGAATTCATACGAGTCCTTTGAACATCGTCCGACTACTTAGCACATCTTACGACTCTTTATGCCACATTATCAACTCGAAAAGAACGTTACTATAATGTCGGACGCCTTACACTCCTAAGAACACCTTACATAACAGTACGAAACTTTGAAACACCATAATAAACCTAATGAATTCGTATGAGTCATTTGAACGCCGTACGACAACTCAAGACATCTTACGACTCTTTATGCCACATTAGCAACTGGAATAGAACGTTAGTATAATGTAGGACGCCTTACAACTCCTTAGAACACCTTACATCACAGTACGAAACCTTGAAACACCATAATAAACCTAATGAATTCGTATGAGTCCTTTGAATGTCGTCCGACAACTTAGGACATCTTACGACTCTTTATGCCACATTATCAACTAGAAAAGAACGTTAGTATAATGTAGGACGGCTTACAACTCCTAAGAACACGTTACATCATAGTACGAAACCTTGAAACACCATAATAAACCTAATTAATTCATACGAGTCCTTTGAACGTCGTCCGACAAATTCGGACATCTTACGATTCTTTATGCCACATTATTAACTCGAAAAGAACGTTAGTATAATGTAGGACGGCTTACAACTCCTAAGAACACCTTACATCACAGTACGGAACCTTGAAACACCATAATAAACCTAATGAATTCGTACGAGTCATTTGAACATCGTCCGATAACTTAGGACATCTTACGACTTTTTATGCCACATTAGCAACTCGAAAAGAACGTTAGTATAATGTAGGACGCCTTACACTCCTAAGAACACCTTACATAACCGTATGAAACCTTGAAACACCATCATAAACCTAATTAATTCGTACGAGTCCTTTGAACATCGTCCGACAACTTAAGACATCTTACGACTCTTTATGCCACATAAGCAACTCGAAAAGAACGTTGGTATAATGTAGGACGCGTTACACTCCTAAGAACACCTTACATAACCGTACGAAACCTTGAAACACCATAATAAACCTAATGAATTCGTATGAGTCCTTTGAACATCGTACGACAACTCAGGACATCTTACGACTCTTTATACCACATTAGCAATTGGAAAAGAACGTTAGTATAATGTAGGACGCCTTACAACTCCTAAGAACACGTTACATCACAGTACGAAACCTTGAAACACCATAATAACCCTAATGAATTCCTACGAGTCCTTTGAACGTCGTCCGACAACTTCGGACATCTTACGACTCTTTATGCCACATTATCAACTCGAAAAGAACGTTAGTATAATGTAGGACGGCTTACAACTCCTAAGAACACCTTACATCACAGTACGAAACCTTGAAACACCATAATAAACCTAAGGAATTCATACGAGTCCTTTGAACGTCGTCCAAAAATTAGGACATCTTACGACTCTTTATGCCACATTATCAACTCGAAAAGAACGTTAGTGTAATGTAGGACGGCTTACAACTCCTAAGAACACCTTACATCACAGTACGGAACCTTGAAACACCATAATAAACCTAATGAATTCGTACGAGTCCTTTGAACATCGTCCGATAACTTAGGACATCTTACGACTTTTTATGCCACATTAGCAACTCGAAAAGAACGTTAGTATAATGTAGGACGCCTTACACTCCTAAGAACACCTTACATAACCGTATGAAACCTTGAAACACAATCATAAACCTAATTAATTCGTACGAGTCCTTTGAACATCGTCCGACAACTTAAGACATCTTACTACTCTTTATGCCACATTAGCAACTCGAAAAGAACGTTGGTATAATGTAGGACGCGTTACACTCCTAAGAACACCTTACATAACCGTACGAAACCTTGAGACACCATAATAAACCTAATGAATTCGTATGAGTCCTTTGAACATCGTACGACAACTCAGGACATCTTACGACTCTTTATGCCACATTAGCAATTGGAAAAGAACGTTAGTATAATGTAGGACGCCTTACAACTCCTAAGAACACGTTACATCACAGTACGAAACCTTGAAACACCATAATAAACCTAATGAATTCCTACGAGTCCTTTGAACGTCGTCCGACAACTTCGGACATCTTACGACTCTTTATGCCACATTATCAACTCGAAAAGAACGTTAGTATAATGTAGGACGGCTTACAACTCCTAAGAACACCTTACATCACAGTACGAAACCTTGAAACACCATAATAAACCTAATGAATTCGTACGAGTCCTTTGAACATCGTCCGACAACTTAGGACATCTTACGACTCATTATGCCACATTAGCAACTAGAAAAGAACGTTAGTATAATGTAGTACGGCTTACAACTCCTAAGAACACCTTACATCACACTACGAAACCTTGAAACACCATAATAAACCTAATGAATTCATACGAGTCCTTTGAACATCGTCCGACTACTTAGCACATCTTACGACTCTTTATGCCACATAATCAACTCGAAAAGAACGTTAGTATAATGTCAGACGCCTTACACTCCTAAGAACACCTTACATAACAGTACGAAACTTTGAAACACCATAATAAACCTAATGAATTCATACGAGTCCTTTGAACGTCGTCCGACAAATTAGGACATCTTACGACTCTTTATGCCACATTATCAACTTGAAAAGAACGTTAGTATAATGTAGGACGGCTTACAACTCCTAAGAACACCTTACATAACAGTACGAAACCTTGAAACACCATAATAAACCTAATGAATTCGTACGAGTCCTTTGAACAGCGTCCGATAACTTAGGACATCTTACGAATTTTTATGCTACATTAGCAACTCGAAAAGAACGTTAGTATAATGTAGGACGCCTTACACTCCTAAGAACACCTTACATAACCGTATGAAACCTTGAAACACAATCATAAAGCTAATTAATTCGTACGAGTCCTTTGAACATCGTCCGACAACTTAAGACATCTTACTACTCTTTATGCCACATTAGCAACTCGAAAAGAACGTTGGTATAATGTAGGACGCGTTACACTCCTAAGAACACCTTACATAACCGTACGAAACCTTGAGACACCATAATAAACCTAATGAATTCGTATGAGTCCTTTGAACATCGTACGACAACTCAGGACATCTTACGACTCTTTATGCCACATTAGCAATTGGAAAAGAACGTTAGTATAATGTAGGACGCCTTACAACTCCTAAGAACACGTTACATCACAGTACGAAACCTTGAAACACCATAATAAACCTAATGAATTCCTACGAGTCCTTTGAACGTCGTCCGACAACTTCGGACATCTTACGACTCTTTATGCCACATTATCAACTCGAAAAGAACGTTAGTATAATGTAGGACGGCTTACAACTCCTAAGAACACCTTACATCACAGTACGAAACCTTGAAACACCATAATAAACCTAATGAATTCGTACGAGTCCTTTGAACATCGTCCGACAACTTAGGACATCTTACGACTCATTATGCCACATTAGCAACTAGAAAAGAACGTTAGTATAATGTAGTACGGCTTACAACTCCTAAGAACACCTTACATCACAGTACGAAACCTTGAAACACCATAATAAACCTAAGGAATTCATACGAGTCCTTTGAACGTCGTCCGAAAAATTAGGACATCTTACGACTCTTTATGCCACATTATCAACTCGAAAAGAACGTTAGTGTAATGTAGGACGGCTTACAACTCCTAAGAACACCTTACATCACAGTACGGAACCTTGAAACACCATAATAAACCTAATGAATTCGTACGAGTCCTTTGAACATCGTCCGATAACTTAGGACATCTTACGACTTTTTATGCCACATTAGCAACTCGAAAAGAACGTTAGTATAATGTAGGACGCCTTACACTCCTAAGAACACCTTACATAACCGTATGAAACCTTGAAACACCATCATAAACCTAATTAATTCGTACGAGTCCTTTGAACATCGTCCGACAACTTAAGACATCTTACGACTCTTTATGCCACATTAGCAACTCGAAAAGAACGTTGGTATAATGTAGGACGCGTTACACTCCTAAGAACACCTTACATAACCGTACGAAACCTTGAAACACCATAATAAACCTAATGAATTCGTATGAGTCCTTTGAACATCGTACGACAACTCAGGACATCTTACGACTCTTTATGCCACATTAGCAATTGGAAAAGAACGTTAGTATAATGTAGGACGCCTTACAACTCCTAAGAACACGTTACATCACAGTACGAAACCTTGAAACACCATAATAAACCTAATGAATTCCTACGAGTCCTTTGAACGTCGTCCGACAACTTCGGACATCTTACGACTCTTTATGCCACATTATCAACTCGAAAAGAACGTTAGTATAATGTAGGACGGCTTACAACTCCTAAGAACACCTTACATCACAGTACGAAACCTTGAAACACCATAATAAACCTAATGAATTCGTACGAGTCCTTTGAACATCTTCCGACAACTTAGGACATCTTACGACTCATTATGCCACATTAGCAACTAGAAAAGAACGTTAGTATAATGTAGTACGGCTTACAACTCCTAAGAACACCTTACATCACACTACGAAACCTTGAAACACCATAATAAACCTAATGAATTCATACGAGTCCTTTGAACATCGTCCGACTACTTAGCACATCTTACGACTCTTTATGCCACATTATCAACTCGAAAAGAACGTTAGTATAATGTCAGACGCCTTACACTCCTAAGAACACCTTACATAACAGTACGAAACTTTGAAACACCATAATAAACCTAATGAATTCATACGAGTCCTTTGAACGTCGTCCGACAAATTAGGACATCTTACGACTCTTTATGCCACATTATCAACTTGAAAAGAACGTTAGTATAATGTAGGACGGCTTACAACTCCTAAGAACACCTTACATAACAGTACGAAACCTTGAAACACCATAATAAACCTAATGAATTCGTACGAGTCCTTTGAACATCGTCCGATAACTTAGGACATCTTACGAATTTTTATGCTACATTAGCAACTCGAAAAGAACGTTAGTATAATGTAGGACGCCTTACACTCCTAAGAACACCTTACATAACCGTATGAAACCTTGAAACACAATCATAAAGCTAATTAATTCGTACGAGTCCTTTGAACATCGTCCGACAACTTAAGACATCTTACTACTCTTTATGCCACATTAGCAACTCGAAAAGAACGTTGGTATAATGTAGGACGCGTTACACTCCTAAGAACACCTTACATAACCGTACGAAACCTTGAGACACCATAATAAACCTAATGAATTCGTATGAGTCCTTTGAACATCGTACGACAACTCAGGACATCTTACGACTCTTTATGCCACATTAGCAATTGGAAAAGAACGTTAGTATAATGTAGGACGCCTTACAACTCCTAAGAACACGTTACATCACAGTACGAAACCTTGAAACACCATAATAAACCTAATGAATTCCTACGAGTCCTTTGAACGTCGTCCGACAACTTCGGACATCTTACGACTCTTTATGCCACATTATCAACTCGAAAAGAACGTTAGTATAATGTAGGACGGCTTACAACTCCTAAGAACACCTTACATCACAGTACGAAACCTTGAAACACCATAATAAACCTAATGAATTCGTACGAGTCCTTTGAACATCGTCCGACAACTTAGGACATCTTACGACTCATTATGCCACATTAGCAACTAGAAAAGAACGTTAGTATAATGTAGTACGGCTTACAACTCCTAAGAACACCTTACATCACAGTACGAAACCTTGAAACACCATAATAAACCTAAGGAATTCATACGAGTCCTTTGAACGTCGTCCGAAAAATTAGGACATCTTACGACTCTTTATGCCACATTATCAACTCGAAAAGAACGTTAGTGTAATGTAGGACGGCTTACAACTCCTAAGAACACCTTACATCACAGTACGGAACCTTGAAACACCATAATAAACCTAATGAATTCGTACGAGTCCTTTGAACATCGTCCGATAACTTAGGACATCTTACGACTTTTTATGCCACATTAGCAACTCGAAAAGAACGTTAGTATAATGTAGGACGCCTTACACTCCTAAGAACACCTTACATAACCGTATGAAACCTTGAAACACCATCATAAACCTAATTAATTCGTACGAGTCCTTTGAACATCGTCCGACAACTTAAGACATCTTACGACTCTTTATGCCACATTAGCAACTCGAAAAGAACGTTGGTATAATGTAGGACGCGTTACACTCCTAAGAACACCTTACATAACCGTACGAAACCTTGAAACACCATAATAAACCTAATGAATTCGTATGAGTCCTTTGAACATCGTACGACAACTCAGGACATCTTACGACTCTTTATGCCACATTAGCAATTGGAAAAGAACGTTAGTATAATGTAGGACGCCTTACAACTCCTAAGAACACGTTACATCACAGTACGAAACCTTGAAACACCATAATAAACCTAATGAATTCCTACGAGTCCTTTGAACGTCGTCCGACAACTTCGGACATCTTACGACTCTTTATGCCACATTATCAACTCGAAAAGAACGTTAGTATAATGTAGGACGGCTTACAACTCCTAAGAACACCTTACATCACAGTACGAAACCTTGAAACACCATAATAAACCTAATGAATTCGTACGAGTCCTTTGAACATCGTCCGACAACTTAGGACATCTTACGACTCATTATGCCACATTAGCAACTAGAAAAGAACGTTAGTATAATGTAGTACGGCTTACAACTCCTAAGAACACCTTACATCACACTACGAAACCTTGAAACACCATAATAAACCTAATGAATTCATACGAGTCCTTTGAACATCGTCCGACTACTTAGCACATCTTACGACTCTTTATGCCACATTATCAACTCGAAAAGAACGTTACTATAATGTCGGACGCCTTACACTCCTAAGAACACCTTACATAACAGTACGAAACTTTGAAACACCATAATAAACCTAATGAATTCGTATGAGTCATTTGAACGCCGTACGACAACTCAAGACATCTTACGACTCTTTATGCCACATTAGCAACTGGAATAGAACGTTAGTATAATGTAGGACGCCTTACAACTCCTTAGAACACCTTACATCACAGTACGAAACCTTGAAACACCATAATAAACCTAATGAATTCGTATGAGTCCTTTGAATGTCGTCCGACAACTTAGGACATCTTACGACTCTTTATGCCACATTATCAACTAGAAAAGAACGTTAGTATAATGTAGGACGGCTTACAACTCCTAAGAACACGTTACATCATAGTACGAAACCTTGAAACACCATAATAAACCTAATTAATTCATACGAGTCCTTTGAACGTCGTCCGACAAATTCGGACATCTTACGATTCTTTATGCCACATTATTAACTCGAAAAGAACGTTAGTATAATGTAGGACGGCTTACAACTCCTAAGAACACCTTACATCACAGTACGGAACCTTGAAACACCATAATAAACCTAATGAATTCGTACGAGTCATTTGAACATCGTCCGATAACTTAGGACATCTTACGACTTTTTATGCCACATTAGCAACTCGAAAAGAACGTTAGTATAATGTAGGACGCCTTACACTCCTAAGAACACCTTACATAACCGTATGAAACCTTGAAACACCATCATAAACCTAATTAATTCGTACGAGTCCTTTGAACATCGTCCGACAACTTAAGACATCTTACGACTCTTTATGCCACATAAGCAACTCGAAAAGAACGTTGGTATAATGTAGGACGCGTTACACTCCTAAGAACACCTTACATAACCGTACGAAACCTTGAAACACCATAATAAACCTAATGAATTCGTATGAGTCCTTTGAACATCGTACGACAACTCAGGACATCTTACGACTCTTTATACCACATTAGCAATTGGAAAAGAACGTTAGTATAATGTAGGACGCCTTACAACTCCTAAGAACACGTTACATCACAGTACGAAACCTTGAAACACCATAATAACCCTAATGAATTCCTACGAGTCCTTTGAACGTCGTCCGACAACTTCGGACATCTTACGACTCTTTATGCCACATTATCAACTCGAAAAGAACGTTAGTATAATGTAGGACGGCTTACAACTCCTAAGAACACCTTACATCACAGTACGAAACCTTGAAACACCATAATAAACCTAAGGAATTCATACGAGTCCTTTGAACGTCGTCCAAAAATTAGGACATCTTACGACTCTTTATGCCACATTATCAACTCGAAAAGAACGTTAGTGTAATGTAGGACGGCTTACAACTCCTAAGAACACCTTACATCACAGTACGGAACCTTGAAACACCATAATAAACCTAATGAATTCGTACGAGTCCTTTGAACATCGTCCGATAACTTAGGACATCTTACGACTTTTTATGCCACATTAGCAACTCGAAAAGAACGTTAGTATAATGTAGGACGCCTTACACTCCTAAGAACACCTTACATAACCGTATGAAACCTTGAAACACCATCATAAACCTAATTAATTCGTACGAGTCCTTTGAACATCGTCCGACAACTTAAGACATCTTACGACTCTTTATGCCACATTAGCAACTCGAAACGAACGTTGGTATAATGTAGGACGCGTTACACTCCTAAGAACACCTTACATAACCGTACGAAACCTTGAAACACCATAATAAACCTAATGAATTCGTATGAGTCCTTTGAACATCGTACGACAACTCAGGACATCTTACGACTCTTTATGCCACATTAGCAATTGGAAAAGAACGTTAGTATAATGTAGGACGCCTTACAACTCCTAAGAACACGTTACATCACAGTACGAAACCTTGAAACACCATAATAAACCTAATGAATTCCTACGAGTCCTTTGAACGTCGTCCGACAACTTCGGACATCTTACGACTCTTTATGCCACATTATCAACTCGAAAAGAACGTTAGTATAATGTAGGACGGCTTACAACTCCTAAGAACACCTTACATCACAGTACGAAACCTTGAAACACCATAATAAACCTAATGAATTCGTACGAGTCCTTTGAACATCGTCCGACAACTTAGGACATCTTACGACTCATTATGCCACATTAGCAACTAGAAAAGAACGTTAGTATAATGTAGTACGGCTTACAACTCCTAAGAACACCTTACATCACACTACGAAACCTTGAAACACCATAATAAACCTAATGAATTCATACGAGTCCTTTGAACATCGTCCGACTACTTAGCACATCTTACGACTCTTTATGCCACATTATCAACTCGAAAAGAACGTTACTATAATGTCGGACGCCTTACACTCCTAAGAACACCTTACATAACAGTACGAAACTTTGAAACACCATAATAAACCTAATGAATTCGTATGAGTCATTTGAACGCCGTACGACAACTCAAGACATCTTACGACTCTTTATGCCACATTAGCAACTGGAATAGAACGTTAGTATAATGTAGGACGCCTTACAACTCCTTAGAACACCTTACATCACAGTACGAAACCTTGAAACACCATAATAAACCTAATGAATTCGTATGAGTCCTTTGAACGTCGTCCGACAACTTAGGACATCTTACGACTCTTTATGCCACATTATCAACTAGAAAAGAACGTTAGTATAATGTAGGACGGCTTACAACTCCTAAGAACACGTTACATCATAGTTCGAAACCTTAAAACACCATAATAAACCTAATTAATTCATACGAGTCCTTTGAACGTCGTCCGACAAATTCGGACATCTTACGATTCTTTATGCCGCATTATTAACTCGAAAAGAACGTTAGTATAATGTAGGACGGCTTACAACTCCTAAGAACACCTTACATCACAGTACGGAACCTTGAAACACCATAATAAACCTAATGAATTCGTACGAGTCATTTGAACATCGTCCGATAACTTAGGACATCTTACGACTTTTTATGCCACATTAGCAACTCGAAAAGAACGTTAGTATAATGTAGGACGCCTTACACTCCTAAGAACACCTTACGTAACCGTATGAAACCCTGAAACAGCATCATAAACCTAATTAATTCGTACGAGTCCTTTGAACATCGTCCGAAAACTTAAGACATCTTATGACTCTTTATGCCACATTAGCAACTCGAAAAGAACGTTGGTATAATGTAGGACGCGTTACACTCCTAAGAACACATTACATAACCGTACGAAACCTTGAAATACCATAATAAACCTAATGAATTCGTATGAGTCCTTTGAACATCGTACGACAACTCAGGACATCTTACGACTCTTTATGCCACATTAGCAATTGGAAAAGAACGTTAGTATAATGTAGGACGCCTTACAACTCCTAAGAACACGTTACATCACAGTACGAAACCTTGAAACACCATAATAAACCTAATGAATTCCTACGACTCCTTTGAACGTCGTCCGACAACTTCGGACATCTTACGACTCTTTATGCCACATTATCAACTCGAAAAGAACGTTAGTATAATGTAGGACGGCTTACAACTCCTAAGAACACCTTACATCACAGTACGAAACCTTGAAACACCATAATAAACCTATTGAATTCGTACGAGTCCTTTGAACATCGTCCGACAACTTAGGACATCTTACGACTCATTATACCACATTAGCAACTCTAAAAGAACGTTAGTATAATGTAGGACGGCTTACAACTCCTAAGAACACCTTACATCACAGTACGAAACCTTGAAACACCATAATAAACCTAATGAATTCATACGAGTCCTTTGAACATCGTACGACAACTCAGGACATCTTACGACTCTTTATGCCACATTAGCAATTGGAAAAGAACGTTAGTATAATGTAGGACGCCTTACAACTCCTAAGAACACGTTACATCACAGTACGAAACCTTGAAACACCATAATAAACCAAATGAATTCCTACGAGTCCTTTGAACGTCGTCCGACAACTTCGGACATCTTACGACTCTTTATGCCACATTATCAACTCGAAAAGAACGTTAGTATAATGTAGGACGGCTTACAACTCCTAAGAACAACTTACATCACAGTACGAAACCTTGAAACACCATAATAAACCTAATGAATTCGAACGAGTCCTTTGAACATCGTCCGACAACTTAGGACATCTTACGACTCATTATGCCACATTAGCAACTAGAAAAGAACGTTAGTATAATGTAGTACGGCTTACAACTCCTAAGAACACCTTACATCACACTACGAAACCTTGAAACACCATAATAAACCTAATGAATTCATACGAGTCCTTTGAACATCGTCCGACTACTTAGCACATCTTACGACTCTTTATGCCACATTATCAACTCGAAAAGAACGTTAGTATAATGTCAGACGCCTTACACTCCTAAGAACACCTTACATAACAGTACGAAACTTTGAAACACCATAATAAACCTAATGAATTCATACGAGTCCTTTGAACGTCGTCCGACAAATTAGGACATCTTACGACTCTTTATGCCACATTATCAACTTGAAAAGAACGTTAGTATAATGTAGGACGGCTTACAACTCCTAAGAACACCTTACATAACAGTACGAAACCTTGAAACACCATAATAAACCTAATGAATTCGTACGAGTCCTTTGAACATCGTCCGATAACTTAGGACATCTTACGAATTTTTATGCTACATTAGCAACTCGAAAAGAACGTTAGTATAATGTAGGACGCCTTACACTCCTAAGAACACCTTACATAACCGTATGAAACCTTGAAACACAATCATAAACCTAATTAATTCGTACGAGTCCTTTGAACATCGTCCGACAACTTAAGACATCTTACTACTCTTTATGCCACATTAGCAACTCGAAAAGAACGTTGGTATAATGTAGGACGCGTTACACTCCTAAGAACACCTTACATAACCGTACGAAACCTTGAGACACCATAATAAACCTAATGAATTCGTATGAGTCCTTTGAACATCGTACGACAACTCAGGACATCTTACGACTCTTTATGCCACATTAGCAATTGGAAAAGAACGTTAGTATAATGTAGGACGCCTTACAACTCCTAAGAACACGTTACATCACAGTACGAAACCTTGAAACACCATAATAAACCTAATGAATTCCTACGAGTCCTTTGAACGTCGTCCGACAACTTCGGACATCTTACGACTCTTTATGCCACATTATCAACTCGAAAAGAACGTTAGTATAATGTAGGACGGCTTACAACTCCTAAGAACACCTTACATCACAGTACGAAACCTTGAAACACCATAATAAACCTAATGAATTCGTACGAGTCCTTTGAACATCGTCCGACAACTTAGGACATCTTACGACTCATTATGCCACATTAGCAACTAGAAAAGAACGTTAGTATAATGTAGTACGGCTTACAACTCCTAAGAACACCTTACATCACACTACGAAACCTTGAAACACCATAATAAACCTAATGAATTCATACGAGTCCTTTGAACATCGTCCGACTACTTAGCACATCTTACGACTCTTTATGCCACATTATCAACTCGAAAAGAACGTTAGTATAATGTCAGACGCCTTACACTCCTAAGAACACCTTACATAACAGTACGAAACTTTGAAACACCATAATAAACCTAATGAATTCATACGAGTCCTTTGAACGTCGTCCGACAAATTAGGACATCTTACGACTCTTTATGCCACATTATCAACTTGAAAAGAACGTTAGTATAATGTAGGACGGCTTACAACTCCTAAGAACACCTTACGTAACAGTACGAAACCTTGAAACACCATAATAAACCTAATGAATTCGTACGAGTCCTTTGAACATCGTCCGATAACTTAGGACATCTTACGAATTTTTATGCTACATTAGCAACTCGAAAAGAACGTTAGTATAATGTAGGACGCCTTACACTCCTAAGAACACCTTACATAACCGTATGAAACCTTGAAACACAATCATAAACCTAATTAATTCGTACGAGTCCTTTGAACATCGTCCGACAACTTAAGACATCTTACTACTCTTTATGCCACATTAGCAACTCGAAAAGAACGTTGGTATAATGTAGGACGCGTTACACTCCTAAGAACACCTTACATAACCGTACGAAACCTTGAAACACCATAATAAACCTAATGAATTCGTATGAGTCCTTTGAACATCGTACGACAACTCAGGACATCTTACGACTCTTTATGCCACATTAGCAATTGGAAAAGAACGTTAGTATAATGTAGGACGCCTTACAACTCCTAAGAACACGTTACATCACAGTACGAAACCTTGAAACACCATAATAAACCTAATGAATTCCTACGAGTCCTTTGAACGTCGTCCGACAACTTCGGACATCTTACGACTCTTTATGCCACATTATCAACTCGAAAAGAACGTTAGTATAATGTAGGACGGCTTACAACTCCTAAGAACACCTTACATCACAGTACGAAACCTTGAAACACCATAATAAACCTAATGAATTCGTACGAGTCCTTTGAACATCGTCCGACAACTTAGGACATCTTACGACTCATTATGCCACATTAGCAACTAGAAAAGAACGTTAGTATAATGTAGTACGGCTTACAACTCCTAAGAACACCTTACATCACACTACGAAACCTTGAAACACCATAATAAACCTAATGAATTCATACGAGTCCTTTGAACATCGTCCGACTACTTAGCACATCTTACGACTCTTTATGCCACATTATCAACTCGAAAAGAACGTTAGTATAATGTCAGACGCCTTACACTCCTAAGAACACCTTACATAACAGTACGAAACTTTGAAACACCATAATAAACCTAATGAATTCATACGAGTCCTTTGAACATCGTACGACAACTCAGGACATCTTACGACTCTTTATGCCACATTAGCAATTGGAAAAGAACGTTAGTATAATGTAGGACGCCTTACAACTCCTAAGAACACGTTACATCACAGTACGAAACCTTGAAACACCATAATAAACCTAATGAATTCCTACGAGTCCTTTGAACGTCGTCCGACAACTTCGGACATCTTACGACTCTTTATGCCACATTATCAACTCGAAAAGAACGTTAGTATAATGTAGGACGGCTTACAACTCCTAAGAACACCTTACATCACAGTACGAAACCTTGAAACACCATAATAAACCTAATGAATTCGTACGAGTCCTTTGAACATCGTCCGACAACTTAGGACATCTTACGACTCATTATGCCACATTAGCAACTAGAAAAGAACGTTAGTATAATGTAGTACGGCTTACAACTCCTAAGAACACCTTACATCACACTACGAAACCTTGAAACACCATAATAAACCTAATGAATTCATACGAGTCCTTTGAACATCGTCCGACTACTTAGCACATCTTACGACTCTTTATGCCACATTATCAACTCGAAAAGAACGTTAGTATAATGTCAGACGCCTTACACTCCTAAGAACACCTTACATAACAGTACGAAACTTTGAAACACCATAATAAACCTAATGAATTCATACGAGTCCTTTGAACGTCGTCCGACAAATTAGGACATCTTACGACTCTTTATGCCACATTATCAACTTGAAAAGAACGTTAGTATAATGTAGGACGGCTTACAACTCCTAAGAACACCTTACATAACAGTACGAAACCTTGAAACACCATAATAAACCTAATGAATTCGTACGAGTCCTTTGAACATCGTCCGATAACTTAGGACATCTTACGAATTTTTATGCTACATTAGCAACTCGAAAAGAACGTTAGTATAATGTAGGACGCCTTACACTCCTAAGAACACCTTACATAACCGTATGAAACCTTGAAACACAATCATAAACCTAATTAATTCGTACGAGTCCTTTGAACATCGTCCGACAACTTAAGACATCTTACTACTCTTTATGCCACATTAGCAACTCGAAAAGAACGTTGGTATAATGTAGGACGCGTTACACTCCTAAGAACACCTTACATAACCGTACGAAACCTTGAAACACCATAATAAACCTAATGAATTCGTATGAGTCCTTTGAACATCGTACGACAACTCAGGACATCTTACGACTCTTTATGCCACATTAGCAATTGGAAAAGAACGTTAGTATAATGTAGGACGCCTTACAACTCCTAAGAACACGTTACATCACAGTACGAAACCTTGAAACACCATAATAAACCTAATGAATTCCTACGAGTCCTTTGAACGTCGTCCGACAACTTCGGACATCTTACGACTCTTTATGCCACATTATCAACTCGAAAAGAACGTTAGTATAATGTAGGACGGCTTACAACTCCTAAGAACACCTTACATCACAGTACGAAACCTTGAAACACCATAATAAACCTAATGAATTCGTACGAGTCCTTTGAACATCGTCCGACAACTTAGGACATCTTACGACTCATTATGCCACATTAGCAACTAGAAAAGAACGTTAGTATAATGTAGTACGGCTTACAACTCCTAAGAACACCTTACATCACACTACGAAACCTTGAAACACCATAATAAACCTAATGAATTCATACGAGTCCTTTGAACATCGTCCGACTACTTAGCACATCTTACGACTCTTTATGCCACATTATCAACTCGAAAAGAACGTTAGTATAATGTCGGACGCCTTACACTCCTAAGAACACCTTACATAATAGTACGAAACATTGAAACACCATAATAAACCTAATGAATTCATACGAGTCCTTTGAACGTCGTCCGACAAATTAGGACATCTTACGACTCTTTATGCCACATTATCAACTTGAAAAGAACGTTAGTATAATGTAGGACGGCTTACAACTCCTAAGAACACCTTACATAACAGTACGAAACCTTGAAACACCATAATAAACCTAATGAATTCGTACGAGTCCTTTGAACATCGTCCGATAACTTAGGACATCTTACGAATTTTTATGCCACATTAGCAACTCGAAAAGAACGTTAGTATAATGTAGGACGCCTTACACTCCTAAGAACACCTTACATAACCGTATGAAACCTTGAAACACAATCATAAACCTAATTAATTCGTACGAGTCCTTTGAACATCGTCCGACAACTTAAGACATCTTACTACTCTTTATGCCACATTAGCAACTCGAAAAGAACGTTGGTATAATGTAGGACGCGTTACACTCCTAAGAACACCTTACATAACCGTACGAAACCTTGAAACACCATAATAAACCTAATGAATTCGTATGAGTCCTTTGAACATCGTACGACAACTCAGGACATCTTACGACTCTTTATGCCACATTAGCAATTGGAAAAGAACGTTAGTATAATGTAGGACGCCTTACAACTCCTAAGAACACGTTACATCACAGTACGAAACCTTGAAACACCATAATAAACCTAATGAATTCCTACGAGTCCTTTGAACGTCGTCCGACAACTTCGGACATCTTACGACTCTTTATGCCACATTATCAACTCGAAAAGAACGTTAGTATAATGTAGGACGGCTTACAACTCCTAAGAACACCTTACATCACAGTACGAAACCTTGAAACACCATAATAAACCTAATGAATTCGTACGAGTCCTTTGAACATCGTCCGACAACTTAGGACATCTTACGACTCATTATGCCACATTAGCAACTAGAAAAGAACGTTAGTATAATGTAGTACGGCTTACAACTCCTAAGAACACCTTACATCACACTACGAAACCTTGAAACACCATAATAAACCTAATGAATTCATACGAGTCCTTTGAACATCGTCCGACTACTTAGCACATCTTACGACTCTTTATGCCACATTATCAACTCGAAAAGAACGTTAGTATAATGTCGGACGCCTTACACTCCTAAGAACACCTTACATAATAGTACGAAACTTTGAAACACCATAATAAACCTAATGAATTCATACGAGTCCTTTGAACGTCGTCCGACAAATTAGGACATCTTACGACTCTTTATGCCACATTATCAACTTGAAAAGAACGTTAGTATAATGTAGGACGGCTTACAACTCCTAAGAACACCTTACATAACAGTACGAAACCTTGAAACACCATAATAAACCTAATGAATTCGTACGAGTCCTTTGAACATCGTCCGATAACTTAGGACATCTTACGAATTTTTATGCCACATTAGCAACTCGAAAAGAACGTTAGTATAATGTAGGACGCCTTACACTCCTAAGAACACCTTACATAACTGTATGAAACCTTGAAACACAATCATAAACCTAATTAATTCGTACGAGTCCTTTGAACATCGTCCGACAACTTAAGACATCTTACTACTCTTTATGCCACATTAGCAACTCGAAAAGAACGTTGGTATAATGTAGGACGCGTTACACTCCTAAGAACACCTTACATAACCGTACGAAACCTTGAAACACCATAATAAACCTAATGAATTCGTATGAGTCCTTTGAACATCGTACGACAACTCAGGACATCTTACGACTCTTTATGCCACATTAGCAATTGGAAAAGAACGTTAGTATAATGTAGGACGCCTTACAACTCCTAAGAACACGTTACATCACAGTACGAAACCTTGAAACACCATAATAAACCTAATGAATTCCTACGAGTCCTTTGAACGTCGTCCGACAACTTCGGACATCTTACGACTCTTTATGCCACATTATCAACTCGAAAAGAACGTTAGTATAATGTAGGACGGCTTACAACTCTTAAGAACACCTTACATCACAGTACGAAACCTTGAAACACCATAATAAACCTAAGGAATTCATACGAGTCCTTTGAACGTCATCCGAAATATTAGGACATCTTACGACTCTTTATGCCACATTATCAACTCGAAAAGAACGTTAGTGTAATGTAGGACGGCTTACAACCCCTAAGAACACCTTACATCACAGTACGAAACCTTGAAACACCATAATAAACCTAATGAATTCGTACGAGTCCTTTGAACATCGTCCGATAACTTAGGACATCTTACGACTTTTTATGCCACATTAGCAACTCGAAAAGAACGTTAGTATAATGTAGGACGCCTTACACTCCTAAGAACACCTTACATAACCGTATGAAACCTTGAAACACCATCATAAACCTAATTAATTCGTACGAGTCCTTTGAACATCGTCCGACAACTTAAGACATCTTACGACTCTTTATGCCACATTAGCAACTCGAAAAGAACGTTGGTATAATGTAGGACGCGTTACACTCCTAAGAACACCTTACATAACCGTACGAAACCTTGAAACACCATAATAAACCTAATGAATTCGTATGAGTTCTTTGAACATCGTACGACAACTCAGGACATCTTACGACTCTTTATACCACATTAGCAATTGGAAAAGAACATTAGTATAATGTAGGACGCCTTACAACTCCTAAGAACACGTTACATCACAGTACGAAACCTTGAAACACCATAATAAACCTAATGAATTCCTACGAGTCCTTTGAACGTCGTCCGACAACTTCGGACATCTTACGACTCTTTATGCCACATTATCAACTCGAAAAGAACGTTAGTATAATGTAGGACGGCTTACAACTCTTAAGAACACCTTACATCACAGTACGAAACCTTGAAACACCAGAATAAACCTAAGGAATTCATACGAGTCCTTTGAACGTCGTCCGAAATATTAGGACATCTTACGACTCTTTATGCCACATTATCAACTCGAAAAGAACGTTAGTGTAATGTAGGACGGCTTACAACCCCTAAGAACACCTTACATCACAGTACGAAACCTTGAAACACCATAATAAACCTAATGAATTCGTACGAGTCCTTTGAACATCGTCCGATAACTTAGGACATCTTACGGCTTTTTATGCCACATTAGCAACTCGAAAAGAACGTTAGTATAATGTAGGACGCCTTACACTCCTAAGAACACCTTACATAACCGTATGAAACCTTGAAACACCATCATAAACCTAATTAATTCGTACGAGTCCTTTGAACATCGTCCGACAACTTAAGACATCTTACGACTCTTTATGCCACATTAGCAACTCGAAAAGGACGTTGGTATAATGTAGGACGCGTTACACTCCTAAGAACACCTTACATAACCGTACGAAACCTTGAAACACCATAATAAACCTAATGAATTCGTATGAGTCCTTTGAACATCGTACGACAACTCAGGACATCTTACGACTCTTTATACCACATTAGCAATTGGAAAAGAACGTTAGTATAATGTAGGACGCCTTACAACTCCTAAGAACACGTTACATCACAGTACGAAACCTTGAAACACCATAATAAACCTAATGAATTCCTACGAGTCCTTTGAACGTCGTCCGACAACTTCGGACATCTTACGACTCTTTATGCCACATTATCAACTCGAAAAGAACGTTATTATAATGTAGGACGGCTTACAACTCTTAAGAACACCTTACATCACAGTACGAAACCTTGAAACACCAGAATAAACCTAAGGAATTCATACGAGTCCTTTGAACGTCGTCCGAAATATTAGGACATCTTACGACTCTTTATGCCACATTATCAACTCGAAAAGAACGTTAGTGTAATGTAGGACGGCTTACAACCCCTAAGAACACCTTACATCACAGTACGAAACCTTGAAACACCATAATAAACCTAATGAATTCGTACGAGTCCTTTGAACATCGTCCGATAACTTAGGACATCTTACGACTTTTTATGCCACATTAGCAACTCGAAAAGAACGTTAGTATAATGTAGGACGCCTTACACTCCTAAGAACACCTTACATAACCGTATGAAACCTTGAAACACCATCATAAACCTAATTAATTCGTACGAGTCCTTTGAACATCGTCCGACAACTTAAGACATCTTACGACTCTTTATGCCACATTAGCAACTCGAAAAGAACGTTGGTATAATGTAGGACGCGTTACACTCCTAAGAACACCTTACATAACCGTACGAAACCTTGAAACACCATAATAAACCTAATGAATTCGTATGAGTCCTTTGAACATCGTACGACAACTCAGGACATCTTACGACTCTTTATACCACATTAGCAACTCGAAAAGAACGTTAGTATAATGTAGGACGCCTTACAACTCCTAAGAACACGTTACATCACAGTACGAAACCTTGAAACACCATAATAAACCTAATGAATTCCTACGAGTCCTTTGAACGTCGTCCGACAACTCAGGACATCTTACGACTCTTTATGCCACATTATCAACTCGAAAAGAACGTTAGTATAATGTAGGACGGCTTACAACTCCTAAGAACACCTTACATCACAGTACGAAACCTTGAAACACCATAATCAACCTAAGGAATTCATACGAGTCCTTTGAACGTCGTCCGAAAAATTAGGACATCTTACGACTCTTTATGCCACATTATCAACTCGAAAAGAACGTTAGTGTAATGTAGGACGGCTTACAACTCCTAAGAACACCTTACATCACACTACGAAACCTTGAAACACCATAATAAACCTAATGAATTCGTACGAGTCCTTTGAACATCGTCCGACTACTTAGCACATCTTACGACTCTTTATGCCACATTATCAACTCGAAAAGAACGTTACTATAATGTCGGACGCCTTACACTCCTAAGAACACCTTACATAACAGTACGAAACTTTGAAACACCATAATAAACCTAATGAATTCGTATGAGTCATTTGAACGCCGTACGACAACTCAAGACATCTTACGACTCTTTATGCCACATTAGCAACTGGAATAGAACGTTGGTATAATGTAGGACGCCTTACAACTCCTTAGAACACCTTACATCACAGTACGAAACCTTGAAACACCATAATAAACCTAATGAATTCGTATGAGTCCTTTGAACGTCGTCCGACAACTTAGGACATCTTACGACTCTTTATGCCACATTATCAACTAGAAAAGAACGTTAGTATAATGTAGGACGGCTTACAACTCCTAAGAACACGTTACATCATAGTACGAAACCTTGAAACACCATAATAAACCTAATTAATTCATACGAGTCCTTTGAACGTCGTCCGACAAATTCGGACATCTTACGATTCTTTATGCCACATTATTAACTCGAAAAGAACGTTAGTATAATGTAGGACGGCTTACAACTCCTAAGAACACCTTACATCAAAGTACGGAACCTTGAAACACCATAATAAACCTAAGGAATTCATACGAGTCCTTTGAACGTCGTCCGATAACTTAGGACATCTTACGACTTTTTATGCCACATTAGCAACTCGAAAAGAACGTTAGTGTAATGTAGGACGCCTTACACTCCTAAGAACACCTTACGTAACCGTATGAAACCCTGAAACAGCATCATAAACCTAATTAATTCGTACGAGTCCTTTGAACATCGTCCGAAAACTTAAGACATCTTATGACTCTTTATGCCACATTAGCAACTCGAAAAGAACGTTGGTATAATGTAGGACGCGTTACACTCCTAAGAACACATTACATAACCGTACGAAACCTTGAAATACCATAATAAACCTAATGAATTCGTATGAGTCCTTTGAACATCGTACGACAACTCAGGACATCTTACGACTCTTTATGCCACATTAGCAATTGGAAAAGAACGTTAGTATAATGTAGGACGCCTTACAACTCCTAAGAACACGTTACATCACAGTACGAAACCTTGAAACACCATAATAAACCTAATGAATTCCTACGACTCCTTTGAACGTCGTCCGACAACTTCGGACATCTTACGACTCTTTATGCCACATTATCAACTCGAAAAGAACGTTAGTATAATGTAGGACGGCTTACAACTCCTAAGAACACCTTACATCACACTACGAAACCTTGAAACACCATAATAAACCTAATGAATTCATACGAGTCCTTTGAACATCGTCCGACTACTTAGCACATCTTACGACTCTTTATGCCACATTATCAACTCGAAAAGAACGTTACTATAATGTCGGACGCCTTACACTCCTAAGAACACCTTACATAACAGTACGAAACTTTGAAACACCATAATAAACCTAATGAATTCGTATGAGTCATTTGAACGCCGTACGACAACTCAAGACATCTTACGACTCTTTATGCCACATTAGCAACTGGAATAGAACGTTAGTATAATGTAGGACGCCTTACAACTCCTTAGAACACCTTACATCACAGTACGAAACCTTGAAACACCATAATAAACCTAATGAATTCGTATGAGTCCTTTGAACGTCGTCCGACAACTTAGGACATCTTACGACTCTTTATGCCACATTATCAACTAGAAAAGAACGTTAGTATAATGTAGGACGGCTTACAACTCCTAAGAACACGTTACATCATAGTACGAAACCTTGAAACACCATAATAAACCTAATTAATTCATACGAGTCCTTTGAACGTCGTCCGACAAATTCGGACATCTTACGATTCTTTATGCCACATTATTAACTCGAAAAGAACGTTAGTATAATGTAGGACGGCTTACAACTCCTAAGAACACCTTACATCAAAGTACGGAACCTTGAAACACCATAATAAACCTAATGAATTCGTACGAGTCATTTGAACATCGTCCGATAACTTAGGACATCTTACGACTTTTTATGCCACATTAGCAACTCGAAAAGAACGTTAGTATAATGTAGGACGCCTTACACTCCTAAGAACACCTTACGTAACCGTATGAAACCCTGAAACAGCATCATAAACCTAATTAATTCGTACGAGTCCTTTGAACATCGTCCGAAAACTTAAGACATCTTATGACTCTTTAAGCCACATTAGCAACTCGAAAAGAACGTTGGTATAATGTAGGACGCGTTACACTCCTAAGAACACATTACATAACCGTACGAAACCTTGAAATACCATAATAAACCTAATGAATTCGTATGAGTCCTTTGAACATCGTACGACAACTCAGGACATCTTACGACTCTTTATGCCACATTAGCAATTGGAAAAGAACGTTAGTATAATGTAGGACGCCTTACAACTCCTAAGAACACGTTACATCACAGTACGAAACCTTGAAACACCATAATAAACCTAATGAATTCCTACGACTCCTTTGAACGTCGTCCGACAACTTCGGACATCTTACGACTCTTTATGCCACATTATCAACTCGAAAAGAACGTTAGTATAATGTAGGACGGCTTACAACTCCTAAGAACACCTTACATCACACTACGAAACCTTGAAACACCATAATAAACCTAATGAATTCATACGAGTCCTTTGAACATCGTCCGACTACTTAGCACATCTTACGACTCTTTATGCCACATTATCAACTCGAAAAGAACGTTACTATAATGTCGGACGCCTTACACTCCTAAGAACACCTTACATAACAGTACGAAACTTTGAAACACCATAATAAACCTAATGAATTCGTATGAGTCATTTGAACGCCGTACGACAACTCAAGACATCTTACGACTCTTTATGCCACATTAGCAACTGGAATAGAACGTTAGTATAATGTAGGACGCCTTACAACTCCTTAGAACACCTTACATCACAGTACGAAACCTTGAAACACCATAATAAACCTAATGAATTCGTATGAGTCCTTTGAACGTCGTCCGACAACTTAGGACATCTTACGACTCTTTATGCCACATTATCAACTAGAAAAGAACGTTAGTATAATGTAGGACGGCTTACAACTCCTAAGAACACGTTACATCATAGTACGAAACCTTGAAACACCATAATAAACCTAATTAATTCATACGAGTCCTTTGAACGTCGTCCGACAAATTCGGACATCTTACGATTCTTTATGCCACATTATTAACTCGAAAAGAACGTTAGTATAATGTAGGACGGCTTACAACTCCTAAGAACACCTTACATCAAAGTACGGAACCTTGAAACACCATAATAAACCTAATGAATTCGTACGAGTCATTTGAACATCGTCCGATAACTTAGGACATCTTACGACTTTTTATGCCACATTAGCAACTCGAAAAGAACGTTAGTATAATGTAGGACGCCTTACACTCCTAAGAACACCTTACGTAACCGTATGAAACCCTGAAACAGCATCATAAACCTAATTAATTCGTACGAGTCCTTTGAACATCGTCCGAAAACTTAAGACATCTTATGACTCTTTATGCCACATTAGCAACTCGAAAAGAACGTTGGTATAATGTAGGACGCGTTACACTCCTAAGAACACATTACATAACCGTACGAAACCTTGAAATACCATAATAAACCTAATGAATTCGTATGAGTCCTTTGAACATCGTACGACAACTCAGGACATCTTACGACTCTTTATGCCACATTAGCAATTGGAAAAGAACGTTAGTATAATGTAGGACGCCTTACAACTCCTAAGAACACGTTACATCACAGTACGAAACCTTGAAACACCATAATAAACCTAATGAATTCCTACGACTCCTTTGAACGTCGTCCGACAACTTCGGACATCTTACGACTCTTTATGCCACATTATCAACTCGAAAAGAACGTTAGTATAATGTAGGACGGCTTACAACTCCTAAGAACACCTTACATCACACTACGAAACCTTGAAACACCATAATAAACCTAATGAATTCATACGAGTCCTTTGAACATCGTCCGACTACTTAGCACATCTTACGACTCTTTATGCCACATTATCAACTCGAAAAGAACGTTACTATAATGTCGGACGCCTTACAGTCCTAAGAACACCTTACATAACAGTACGAAACTTTGAAACACCATAATAAACCTAATGAATTCGTATGAGTCATTTGAACGCCGTACGACAACTCAAGACATCTTACGACTCTTTATGCCACATTAGCAACTGGAATAGAACGTTAGTATAATGTAGGACGCCTTACAACTCCTTAGAACACCTTACATCACAGTACGAAACCTTGAAACACCATAATAAACCTAATGAATTCGTATGAGTCCTTTGAACGTCGTCCGACAACTTAGGACATCTTACGACTCTTTATGCCACATTATCAACTAGAAAAGAACGTTAGTATAATGTAGGACGGCTTACAACTCCTAAGAACACGTTACATCATAGTACGAAACCTTGAAACACCATAATAAACCTAATTAATTCATACGAGTCCTTTGAACGTCGTCCGACAAATTCGGACATCTTACGATTCTTTATGCCACATTATTAACTCGAAAAGAACGTTAGTATAATGTAGGACGGCTTACAACTCCTAAGAACACCTTACATCAAAGTACGGAACCTTGAAACACCATAATAAACCTAATGAATTCGTACGAGTCATTTGAACATCGTCCGATAACTTAGGACATCTTACGACTTTTTATGCCACATTAGCAACTCGAAAAGAACGTTAGTATAATGTAGGACGCCTTACACTCCTAAGAACACCTTACGTAACCGTATGAAACCCTGAAACAGCATCATAAACCTAATTAATTCGTATGAGTCCTTTGAACATCGTCCGAAAACTTAAGACATCTTATGACTCTTTATGCCACATTAGCAACTCGAAAAGAACGTTGGTATAATGTAGGACGCGTTACACTCCTAAGAACACATTACATAACCGTACGAAACCTTGAAATACCATAATAAACCTAATGAATTCGTATGAGTCCTTTGAACATCGTACGACAACTCAGGACATCTTACGACTCTTTATGCCACATTAGCAATTGGAAAAGAACGTTAGTATAATGTAGGACGCCTTACAACTCCTAAGAACACGTTACATCACAGTACGAAACCTTGAAACACCATAATAAACCTAATGAATTCCTACGACTCCTTTGAACGTCGTCCGACAACTTCGGACATCTTACGACTCTTTATGCCACATTAGCAACTCTAAAAGAACGTTAGTATAATGTAGGACGCCTTACAACTCCTAAGAACACCTTACATCACACTACGAAACCTTGAAACACCATAATAAACCTAATGAATTCATACGAGTCCTTTGAACATCGTACGACAACTCAGGACATCTTACGACTCTTTATGCCACATTAGCAATTGGAAAAGAACGTTAGTATAATGTAGGACGCCTTACAACTCCTAAGAACACGTTACATCACAGTACGAAACCTTGAAACAACATAATAAACCAAATGAATTCCTACGAGTCCTTTGAACGTCGTCCGACAACTTCGGACATCTTACGACTCTTTATGCCACATTATCAACTCGAAAAGAACGTTAGTATAATGTAGTACGGCTTACAACTCCTAAGAACACCTTACATCACACTACGAAACCTTGAAACACCATAATAAACCTAATGAATTCATACGAGTCCTTTGAACATCGTCCGACTACTTAGCACATCTTACGACTCTTTATGCCACATTATCAACTCGAAAAGAACGTTAGTATAATGTCAGACGCCTTACACTCCTAAGAACACCTTACATAACAGTACGAAACCTTGAAACACCATAATAAACCTAATGAATTCATACGAGTCCTTTGAACATCGTCCGATAACTTAGGACATCTTACGAATTTTTATGCCACATTAGCAACTCGAAAAGAACGTTAGTATAATGTAGGACGCCTTACACTCCTAAGAACACCTTACGTAACCGTATGAAACCTTGAAACACAATCATAAACCTAATTAATTCGTACGAGTCCTTTGAACATCGTCCGACAACTTAAGACATCTTACTACTCTTTATGCCACATTAGCAACTCGAAAAGAACGTTGGTATAATGTAGGACGCGTTACACTCCTAAGAACACCTTACATAACCGTACGAAACCTTGAAACACCATAATAAACCTAATGAATTCGTATGAGTCTTTTGAACATCGTACGACAACTCAGGACATCTTACGACTCTTTATGCCACATTAGCAATTGGAAAAGAACGTTAGTATAATGTAGGACGCCTTACAACTCCTAAGAACACGTTACATCACAGTACGAAACCTTGAAACACCATAATAAACCTAATGAATTCCTACGAGTCCTTTGAACGTCGTCCGACAACTCAGGACATCTTACGACTCTTTATGCCACATTATCAACTCGAAAAGAACGTTAGTATAATGTAGGACGGCTTACAACTCCTAAGAACACCTTACATCACAGTACGAAACCTTGAAACACCATAATAAACCTAATGAATTCGTACGAGTCCTTTGAACATCGTCCGACAACTTAGGACATCTTACGACTCATTATGCCACATTAGCAACTAGAAAAGAACGTTAGTATAATGTAGTACGGCTTACAACTCCTAAGAACACCTTACATCACACTACGAAACCTTGAAACACCATAATAAACCTAATGAATTCATACGAGTCCTTTGAACATCGTCCGACAACTTAGCACATCTTACGACTCTTTATGCCACATTATCAACTCGAAAAGAACGTTAGTATAATGTAGGACGCCTTACACTCCTAAGAACACCTTACATAATAGTACGAAACTTTGAAACACCATAATAAACCTAATGAATTCGTATGAGTCATTTGAACGCCGTATGACAACTCATGACATCTTACGACTCTTTATGCCACATTATCAACTTGAAAAGAACGTTAGTATAATGTAGGACGGCTTACAACTCCTAAGAACACCTTACATAACAGTACGAAACCTTGAAACACCATAATAAACCTAATGAATTCATACGAGTCCTTTGAACATCGTCCGATAACTTAGGACATCTTACGAATTTTTATGCCACATTAGCAACTCGAAAAGAACGTTAGTATAATGTAGGACGCCTTACACTCCTAAGAACACCTTACATAACCGTATGAAACCTTGAAACACAATCATAAACCTAATTAATTCGTACGAGTCCTTTGAACATCGTCCGACAACTTAAGACATCTTACTACTCTTTATGCCACATTAGCAACTCGAAAAGAACGTTGGTATAATGTAGGACGCGTTACACTCCTAAGAACACATTACATAACCGTACGAAACCTTGAAACACCATAATAAACCTAACGAATTCGTATGAGTAGTTTGAACATCGTACGACAACTCAGGACATCTTACGACTCTTTATGCCACGTTAGTATAATGTAGGACGCCTTACAACTCCTAAGAACACGTTACATCACAGTACGAAACCTTGAAACACCATAATAAACCTAATGAATTCCTACGAGTCCTTTGAACGTCGTCCGACAACTTCGGACATCTTACGACTCTTTATGCCACATTATCAACTCGAAAAGAACGTTAGTATAATGTAGGACGGCTTACAACTCTTAAGAACACCTTACATCACAGTACGAAACCTTGAAACACCATAATAAACCTAAGGAATTCATACGAGTCCTTTGAACGTCGTCCGAAATATTAGGACATCTTACGACTCTTTATGCCACATTATCAACTCGAAAAGAACGTTAGTGTAATGTAGGACGGCTTACAACCCCTAAGAACACCTTACATCACAGTACGAAACCTTGAAACACCATAATAAACCTAATGAATTCGTACGAGTCCTTTGAACATCGTCCGATAACTTAGGACATCTTACGACTTTTTATGCCACATTAGCAACTCGAAAAGAACGTTAGTATAATGTAGGACGCCTTACACTCCTAAGAACACCTTACATAACCGTATGAAACCTTGAAACACCATCATAAACCTAATTAATTCGTACGAGTCCTTTGAACATCGTCCGACAACTTAGCACATCTTACGACTCTTTATGCCACATTATCAACTCGAAAAGAACGTTAGTATAATGTAGGACGCCTTACACTCCTAAGAACACCTTACATAACAGTACGAAACTTTGAAACACCATAATAAACCTAATGAATTCGTATGAGTCATTTGAACGCCGTACGACAACTCAGGACATCTTACGACTCTTTATGCCACATTAGCAACTGGAATAGAACGTTAGTATAATGTAGGACGCCTTACAACTCCTTAGAACACCTTACATCACAGTACGAAACCTAGAAACACCATAATAAACCTAATGAATTCGTACGAGTCCTTTGAACGTCGTCCGACAACTTAGGACATCTTACGACTCTTTATGCCACATTATCAACTAAAAAAGAACGTTAGTATAATGTAGGACGGCTTACAACTCCTAAGAACACGTTACATCATAGTACGAAACCTTGAAACACCATAATAAACCTAATTAATTCATACGAGTCCTTTGAACGTCGTCCGACAAATTCGGACATCTTACGACTCTTTATGCCACATTATTAACTCGAAGAGAACGTTAGTATAATGTAGGACGGCTTACAACTCCTAAGAACACCTTACATCACAGTACGAAACCTTGAAACACCATAATAAACCTAATGAATTCGTACGAGTCCTTTGAACATCGTCCGATAACTTAGGACATCTTACGACTCTTTATGCCACATTATCAACTCGAAAAGAACGTTAGTATAATGTAGGACGGCTTACAACTCCTAAGAACACCTTACATCACAGTACGAAACCTTGAAACACCATAATAAACCTAATGAATTCATACGAGTCCTTTGAACATCGTCCGACAACTTAGCACATCTTACGACTCTTTATGCCACATTATCAACTCGAAAAGAACGGTAGTATAATGTAGGACGCCTTACACTCCTAAGAACACCTTACATAACAGTACGAAACTTTGAAACACCATAATAAACCTAATGAATTCGTATGAGTCATTTGAACGCCGTATGACAACTCAGGACATCTTACGACTCTTTATGCCACATTAGCAACTGGAATAGAACGTTAGTATAATGTAGGACGCCTTGCAACTCCTTAGAACACCTTACATCACAGTACGAAACCTTGAAACACCATAATAAACCTAATGAATTCGTATGAGTCCTTTGAACGTCGTCCGACAACTTAGGACATCTTACGACTCTTTATGCCACATTATCAACTAAAAAAGAACGTTAGTATAATGTAGGACCGCTTACAACTCCTAAGAACACGTTACATCATAGTACGAAACCTTGAAACACCATAATAAACCTAATTAATTCATACGAGTCCTTTGAACGTCGTCCGACAAATTCGGACATCTTACGACTCTTTATGCCACATTATTAACTCGAAGAGAACGTTAGTATAATGTAGGACGGCTTACAACTCCTAAGAACACCTTACATCACAGTACGAAACCTTGAAACACCATAATAAACCTAATGAATTCGTACGAGTCCTTTGAACATCGTCCGATAACTTAGGACATCTTACGACTCTTTATGCCACATTATCAACTAGAAAAGAACGTTAGTATAATGTAGGACGGCTTACAACTCCTAAGAACACGTTACATCATAGTACGAAACCTTGAAACACCATAATAAACCTAATTAATTCATACGAGTCCTTTGAACGTCGTCCGACAAATTCGGACATCTTACGATTCTTTATGCCACATTATTAACTCGAAAAGAACGTTAGTATAATGTAGGACGGCTTACAACTCCTAAGAACACCTTACATCACAGTACGGAACCTTGAAACACCATAATAAACCTAATGAATTCGTACGAGTCATTTGAACATCGTCCGATAACTTAGGACATCTTACGACTTTTTATGCCACATTAGCAACTCGAAAAGAACGTTAGTATAATGTAGGACGCCTAACACTCCTAAGAACACCTTACGTAACCGTATGAAACCCTGAAACAGCATTATAAACCTAATTAATTCGTACGAGTCCTTTGAACATCGTCCGAAAACTTAAGACATCTTATAACTCTTTATGCCACATTAGCAACTCGAAAAGAACGTTGGTATAATGTAGGACGCGTTACACTCCTAAGAACACATTACATAACCGTACGAAACCTTGAAATACCATAATAAACCTAATGAATTCGTATGAGTCCTTTGAACATCGTACGACAACTCAGGACATCTTACGACTCTTTATGCCACATTAGCAATTGGAAAAGAACGTTAGTATAATGTAGGACGCCTTACAACTCCTAAGAACACGTTACATCACAGTACGAAACCTTGAAACACCATAATAAACCTAATGAATTCCTACGACTCCTTTGAACGTCGTCCGACAACTTCGGACATCTTACGACTCTTTATGCCACATTATCAACTCGAAAAGAACGTTAGTATAATGTAGGACGGCTTACAACTCCTAAGAACACCTTACATCACAGTACGAAACCTTGAAACACCATAATAAACCTATTGAATTCGTACGAGTCCTTTGAACATCGTCCGACAACTTAGGACATCTTACGACTCATTATGCCACATTAGCAACTCGAAAAGAACGTTAGTATAATGTAGGACGGCTTACAACTCCTAAGAACACCTTACATCACAGTACGAAACCTTGAAACACCATAATAAACCTAATGAATTCATACGAGTCCTTTGAACATCGTCCGACAACTTAGCACATCTTACGACTCTTTATGCCATATTATCAACTCGAAAAGAACGTTAGTATAATGTAGGACGCCTTACACTCCTAAGAACACCTTACATAACAGTACGAAACTTTGAAACACCATAATAAACCTAATGAATTCGTATGAGTCATTTGAACGCCGTATGACAACTCAGGACATCTTACGACTCTTTATGCCACATTAGCAACTGGAATAGAACGTTAGTATAATGTAGGACGCCTTACAACTCCTTAGAACACCTTACATCACAGTACGAAACCTTGAAACACCATAATAAACCTAATGAATTCGTACGAGTCCTTTGAACGTCGTCCGACAACTTAGGACATCTTACGACTCTTTATGCCACATTATCAACTAGAAAAGAACGTTAGTATAATGTAGGACGGCTTACAACTCCTAAGAACACGTTACATCATAGTACGAAACCTTGAAACACCATAATAAACCTAATTAATTCATACGAGTCCTTTGAACGTCGTCCGACAAATTCGGACATCTTACGACTCTTTATGCCACATTATTAACTCGAAAAGAACGTTAGTATAATGTAGGACGGCTTACAACTCCTAAGAACACCTTACATCACAGTACGAAACCTTGAAACACCATAATAAACCTAATGAATTCGTACGAGTCCTTTGAACATCGTCCGATAACTTAGGACATCTTACGACTTTTTATGCCACATTATCAACTAAAAAAGAACGTTAGTATAATGTAGGACCGCTTACAACTCCTAAGAACACGTTACATCATAGTACGAAACCTTGAAACACCATAATAAACCTAATTAATTCATACGAGTCCTTTGAACGTCGTCCGACAAATTCGGACATCTTACGACTCTTTATGCCACATTATTAACTCGAAGAGAACGTTAGTATAATGTAGGACGGCTTACAACTCCTAAGAACACCTTACATCACAGTACGAAACCTTGAAACACCATAATAAACCTAATGAATTCGTACGAGTCCTTTGAACATCGTCCGATAACTTAGGACATCTTACGACTCTTTATGCCACATTATCAACTAGAAAAGAACGTTAGTATAATGTAGGACGGCTTACAACTCCTAAGAACACGTTACATCATAGTACGAAACCTTGAAACACCATAATAAACCTAATTAATTCATACGAGTCCTTTGAACGTCGTCCGACAAATTCGGACATCTTACGATTCTTTATGCCACATTATTAACTCGAAAAGAACGTTAGTATAATGTAGGACGGCTTACAACTCCTAAGAACACCTTACATCACAGTACGGAACCTTGAAACACCATAATAAACCTAATGAATTCGTACGAGTCATTTGAACATCGTCCGATAACTTAGGACATCTTACGACTTTTTATGCCACATTAGCAACTCGAAAAGAACGTTAGTATAATGTAGGACGCCTAACACTCCTAAGAACACCTTACGTAACCGTATGAAACCCTGAAACAGCATTATAAACCTAATTAATTCGTACGAGTCCTTTGAACATCGTCCGAAAACTTAAGACATCTTATAACTCTTTATGCCACATTAGCAACTCGAAAAGAACGTTGGTATAATGTAGGACGCGTTACACTCCTAAGAACACATTACATAACCGTACGAAACCTTGAAATACCATAATAAACCTAATGAATTCGTATGAGTCCTTTGAACATCGTACGACAACTCAGGACATCTTACGACTCTTTATGCCACATTAGCAATTGGAAAAGAACGTTAGTATAATGTAGGACGCCTTACAACTCCTAAGAACACGTTACATCACAGTACGAAACCTTGAAACACCATAATAAACCTAATGAATTCCTACGACTCCTTTGAACGTCGTCCGACAACTTCGGACATCTTACGACTCTTTATGCCACATTATCAACTCGAAAAGAACGTTAGTATAATGTAGGACGGCTTACAACTCCTAAGAACACCTTACATCACAGTACGAAACCTTGAAACACCATAATAAACCTATTGAATTCGTACGAGTCCTTTGAACATCGTCCGACAACTTAGGACATCTTACGACTCATTATGCCACATTAGCAACTCGAAAAGAACGTTAGTATAATGTAGGACGGCTTACAACTCCTAAGAACACCTTACATCACAGTACGAAACCTTGAAACACCATAATAAACCTAATGAATTCATACGAGTCCTTTGAACATCGTCCGACAACTTAGCACATCTTACGACTCTTTATGCCATATTATCAACTCGAAAAGAACGTTAGTATAATGTAGGACGCCTTACACTCCTAAGAACACCTTACATAACAGTACGAAACTTTGAAACACCATAATAAACCTAATGAATTCGTATGAGTCATTTGAACGCCGTATGACAACTCAGGACATCTTACGACTCTTTATGCCACATTAGCAACTGGAATAGAACGTTAGTATAATGTAGGACGCCTTACAACTCCTTAGAACACCTTACATCACAGTACGAAACCTTGAAACACCATAATAAACCTAATGAATTCGTACGAGTCCTTTGAACGTCGTCCGACAACTTAGGACATCTTACGACTCTTTATGCCACATTATCAACTAGAAAAGAACGTTAGTATAATGTAGGACGGCTTACAACTCCTAAGAACACGTTACATCATAGTACGAAACCTTGAAACACCATAATAAACCTAATTAATTCATACGAGTCCTTTGAACGTCGTCCGACAAATTCGGACATCTTACGACTCTTTATGCCACATTATTAACTCGAAAAGAACGTTAGTATAATGTAGGACGGCTTACAACTCCTAAGAACACCTTACATCACAGTACGAAACCTTGAAACACCATAATAAACCTAATGAATTCGTACGAGTCCTTTGAACATCGTCCGATAACTTAGGACATCTTACGACTTTTTATGCCACATTAGCAACTCGAAAAGAACGTTAGTATAATGTAGGACGGCTTACAACTCCTAAGAACACGTTACATCATAGTACGAAACCTTGAAACACCATAATAAACCTAATTAATTCATACGAGTCCTTTGAACGTCGTCCGACAAATTCGGACATCTTACGACTCTTTATGCCACATTATTAACTCGAAAAGAACGTTAGTATAATGTAGGACGGCTTACAACTCCTAAGAACACCTTACATCACAGTACGAAACCTTGAAACACCATAATAAACCTAATGAATTCATACGAGTCCTTTGAACATCGTCCGACAACTTAGCACATCTTACGACTCTTTATGCCATATTATCAACTCGAAAAGAACGTTAGTATAATGTAGGACGCCTTACACTCCTAAGAACACCTTACATAACAGTACGAAACTTTGAAACACCATAATAAACCTAATGAATTCGTATGAGTCATTTGAACGCCGTATGACAACTCAGGACATCTTACGACTCTTTATGCCACATTAGCAACTGGAATAGAACGTTAGTATAATGTAGGACGCCTTACAACTCCTTAGAACACCTTACATCACAGTACGAAACCTTGAAACACCATAATAAACCTAATGAATTCGTACGAGTCCTTTGAACGTCGTCCGACAACTTAGGACATCTTACGACTCTTTATGCCACATTATCAACTAGAAAAGAACGTTAGTATAATGTAGGACGGCTTACAACTCCTAAGAACACGTTACATCATAGTACGAAACCTTGAAACACCATAATAAACCTAATTAATTCATACGAGTCCTTTGAACGTCGTCCGACAAATTCGGACATCTTACGACTCTTTATGCCACATTATTAACTCGAAAAGAACGTTAGTATAATGTAGGACGGCTTACAACTCCTAAGAACACCTTACATCACAGTACGAAACCTTGAAACACCATAATAAACCTAATGAATTCGTACGAGTCCTTTGAACATCGTCCGATAACTTAGGACATCTTACGACTTTTTATGCCACATTAGCAACTCGAAAAGAACGTTAGTATAATGTAGGACGGCTTACAACTCCTAAGAACACGTTACATCATAGTACGAAACCTTGAAACACCTTAATAAACCTAATTAATTCATACGAGTCCTTTGAACGTCGTCCGACAAATTCGGACATCTTACGACTCTTTATGCCACATTATTAACTCGAAAAGAACGTTAGTATAATGTAGGACGGCTTACAACTCCTAAGAACACCTTACATCACAGTACGAAACCTTGAAACACCATAATAAACCTAATGAATTCGTACGAGTCCTTTGAACATCGTCCGATAACTTAGGACATCTTACGACTTTTTATGCCACATTAGCAACTCGAAAAGAACGTTAGTGTAATGTAGGACACCTTACACTCCTAAGAACACCTTACATAACCGTATGAAACCCTGAAACACCATCATAAACCTAATTAATTCGTACGAGTCCTTTGAACATCGTCCGACAACTTAAGACATCTTACGACTCTTTATGCCACATTAGCAACTCGAAAAGAACGTTGGTATAATGTAGGACGCGTTACACTCCTAAGAACACATTACATAACCGTACGAAACCTTGAAATACCATAATAAACCTAATGAATTCGTATGAGTCCTTTGAACATCGTCCGACAACTCAGGACATCTTACGACTCTTTATGCCACATTAGCAATTGGAAAAGAACGTTAGTATAATGTAGGACGCCTTACAACTCCTAAGAACACGTTACATCACAGTACGAAACCTTGAAACACCATAATAAACCTAATGAATTCCTACGTCTCCTTTGAACATCGTCCGACAACTTAGCACATCTTACGACTCTTTATGCCACATTATCAACTCGAAAAGAACGTTAGTATAATGTAGGACGGCTTACAACTCCTAAGAACACCTTACATAACAGTACGAAACCTTGAAACACCATAATAAACCTAATGAATTCGTACGAGTCCTTTGAACGTCGTCCGACAACTTAGGACATCTTACGACTCTTTATGCCACATTATCAACTAGAAAAGAACGTTAGTATAATGTAGGACGGCTTACAACTCCTAAAAACACGTTACATCATAGTACGAAACCTTGAAACACCATAATAAACCTAATTAATTCATACGAGTCCTTTGAACGTCGTCCGACAAATTCGGACATCTTACGACTCTTTATGCCACATTATTAACTCGAAAAGAACGTTAGTATAATGTAGGACGGCTTACAACTCCTAAGAACACCTTACATCACAGTACGAAACCTTGAAACACCATAATAAACCTAATGAATTCGTACGAGTCCTTTGAACGTCGTCCGACAACTTAGGACATCTTACGACTCTTTATGCCACATTATCAACTAAAAAAGAACGTTAGTATAATGTAGGACGGCTTACAACTCCTAAGAACACGTTACATCATAGTACGAAACCTTGAAACACCATAATAAACCTAATTAATTCATACGAGTCCTTTGAACGTCGTCCGACAAATTCGGACATCTTACGACTCTTTATGCCACATTATTAACTCGAAGAGAACGTTAGTATAATGTAGGACGGCTTACAACTCCTAAGAACACCTTACATCACAGTACGAAACCTTGAAACACCATAATAAACCAAATGAATTCGTACGAGTCCTTTGAACATCGTCCGATAACTTAGGACATCTTACGACTCTTTATGCCACATTATCAACTAGAAAAGAACGTTAGTATAATGTAGGACGGCTTACAACTCCTAAGAACACGTTACATCATAGTACGAAACCTTGAAACACCATAATAAACCTAATTAATTCATACGAGTCCTTTGAACGTCGTCCGACAAATTCGGACATCTTACGATTCTTTATGCCACATTATTAACTCGAAAAGAACGTTAGTATAATGTAGGACGGCTTACAACTCCTAAGAACACCTTACATCACAGTACGGAACCTTGAAACACCATAATAAACCTAATGAATTCGTACGAGTCATTTGAACATCGTCCGATAACTTAGGACATCTTACGACTTTTTATGCCACATTAGCAACTCGAAAAGAACGTTAGTATAATGTAGGACGCCTTACACTCCTAAGAACACCTTACGTAACCGTATGAAACCCTGAAACAGCATTATAAACCTAATTAATTCGTACGAGTCCTTTGAACATCGTCCGAAAACTTAAGACATCTTATGACTCTTTATGCCACATTAGCAACTCGAAAAGAACGTTGGTATAATGTAGGACGCGTTACACTCCTAAGAACACATTACATAACCGTACGAAACCTTGAAATACCATAATAAACCTAATGAATTCGTATGAGTCCTTTGAACATCGTACGACAACTCAGGACATCTTACGACTCTTTATGCCACATTAGCAATTGGAAAAGAACGTTAGTATAATGTAGGACGCCTTACAACTCCTAAGAACACGTTACATCACAGTACGAAACCTTGAAACACCATAATAAACCTAATGAATTCCTACGACTCCTTTGAACGTCGTCCGACAACTTCGGACATCTTACGACTCTTTATGCCACATTATCAACTCGAAAAGAACGTTAGTATAATGTAGGACGGCTTACAACTCCTAAGAACACCTTACATCACAGTACGAAACCTTGAAACACCATAATAAACCTATTGAATTCGTACGAGTCCTTTGAACATCGTCCGACAACTTAGGACATCTTACGACTCATTATGCCACATTAGCAACTCGAAAAGAACGTTAGTATAATGTAGGACGGCTTACAACTCCTAAGAACACCTTACATCACAGTACGAAACCTTGAAACACCATAATAAACCTAATGAATTCATACGAGTCCTTTGAACATCGTCCGACAACTTAGCACATCTTACGACTCTTTATGCCATATTATCAACTCGAAAAGAACGTTAGTATAATGTAGGACGCCTTACACTCCTAAGAACACCTTACATAACAGTACGAAACTTTGAAACACCATAATAAACCTAATGAATTCGTATGAGTCATTTGAACGCCGTATGACAACTCAGGACATCTTACGACTCTTTATGCCACATTAGCAACTGGAATAGAACGTTAGTATAATGTAGGACGCCTTACAACTCCTTAGAACACCTTACATCACAGTACGAAACCTTGAAACACCATAATAAACCTAATGAATTCGTACGAGTCCTTTGAACGTCGTCCGACAACTTAGGACATCTTACGACTCTTTATGCCACATTATCAACTAGAAAAGAACGTTAGTATAATGTAGGACGGCTTACAACTCCTAAGAACACGTTACATCATAGTACGAAACCTTGAAACACCATAATAAACCTAATTAATTCATACGAGTCCTTTGAACGTCGTCCGACAAATTCGGACATCTTACGACTCTTTATGCCACATTATTAACTCGAAAAGAACGTTAGTATAATGTAGGACGGCTTACAACTCCTAAGAACACCTTACATCACAGTACGAAACCTTGAAACACCATAATAAACCTAATGAATTCGTACGAGTCCTTTGAACATCGTCCGATAACTTAGGACATCTTACGACTTTTTATGCCACATTAGCAACTCGAAAAGAACGTTAGTATAATGTAGGACGGCTTACAACTCCTAAGAACACGTTACATCATAGTACGAAACCTTGAAACACCATAATAAACCTAATTAATTCATACGAGTCCTTTGAACGTCGTCCGACAAATTCGGACATCTTACGACTCTTTATGCCACATTATTAACTCGAAAAGAACGTTAGTATAATGTAGGACGGCTTACAACTCCTAAGAACACCTTACATCACAGTACGAAACCTTGAAACACCATAATAAACCTAATGAATTCGTACGAGTCCTTTGAACATCGTCCGATAACTTAGGACATCTTACGACTTTTTATGCCACATTAGCAACTCGAAAAGAACGTTAGTGTAATGTAGGACACCTTACACTCCTAAGAACACCTTACATAACCGTATGAAACCCTGAAACACCATCATAAACCTAATTAATTCGTACGAGTCCTTTGAACATCGTCCGACAACTTAAGACATCTTACGACTCTTTATGCCACATTAGCAACTCGAAAAGAACGTTGGTATAATGTAGGACGCGTTACACTCCTAAGAACACATTACATAACCGTACGAAACCTTGAAATACCATAATAAACCTAATGAATTCGTATGAGTCCTTTGAACATCGTCCGACAACTCAGGACATCTTACGACTCTTTATGCCACATTAGCAATTGGAAAAGAACGTTAGTATAATGTAGGACGCCTTACAACTCCTAAGAACACGTTACATCACAGTACGAAACCTTGAAACACCATAATAAACCTAATGAATTCCTACGTCTCCTTTGAACATCGTCCGACAACTTAGCACATCTTACGACTCTTTATGCCACATTATCAACTCGAAAAGAACGTTAGTATAATGTAGGACGGCTTACAACTCCTAAGAACACCTTACATAACAGTACGAAACCTTGAAACACCATAATAAACCTAATGAATTCGTACGAGTCCTTTGAACGTCGTCCGACAACTTAGGACATCTTACGACTCTTTATGCCACATTATCAACTAGAAAAGAACGTTAGTATAATGTAGGACGGCTTACAACTCCTAAGAACACGTTACATCATAGTACGAAACCTTGAAACACCATAATAAACCTAATTAATTCATACGAGTCCTTTGAACGTCGTCCGACAAATTCGGACATCTTACGACTCTTTATGCCACATTATTAACTCGAAAAGAACGTTAGTATAATGTAGGACGGCTTACAACTCCTAAGAACACCTTACATCACAGTACGAAACCTTGAAACACCATAATAAACCTAATGAATTCGTACGAGTCCTTTGAACATCGTCCGATAACTTAGGACATCTTACGACTTTTTATGCCACATTAGCAACTCGAAAAGAACGTTAGTATAATGTAGGACGGCTTACAACTCCTAAGAACACGTTACATCATAGTACGAAACCTTGAAACACCATAATAAACCTAATTAATTCATACGAGTCCTTTGAACGTCGTCCGACAAATTCGGACATCTTACGACTCTTTATGCCACATTATTAACTCGAAAAGAACGTTAGTATAATGTAGGACGGCTTACAACTCCTAAGAACACCTTACATCACAGTACGAAACCTTGAAACACCATAATAAACCTAATGAATTCGTACGAGTCCTTTGAACATCGTCCGATAACTTAGGACATCTTACGACTTTTTATGCCACATTAGCAACTCGAAAAGAACGTTAGTGTAATGTAGGACACCTTACACTCCTAAGAACACCTTACATAACCGTATGAAACCCTGAAACACCATCATAAACCTAATTAATTCGTACGAGTCCTTTGAACATCGTCCGACAACTTAAGACATCTTACGACTCTTTATGCCACATTAGCAACTCGAAAAGAACGTTGGTATAATGTAGGACGCGTTACACTCCTAAGAACACATTACATAACCGTACGAAACCTTGAAATACCATAATAAACCTAATGAATTCGTATGAGTCCTTTGAACATCGTCCGACAACTCAGGACATCTTACGACTCTTTATGCCACATTAGCAATTGGAAAAGAACGTTAGTATAATGTAGGACGCCTTACAACTCCTAAGAACACGTTACATCACAGTACGAAACCTTGAAACACCATAATAAACCTAATGAATTCCTACGTCTCCTTTGAACATCGTCCGACAACTTAGCACATCTTACGACTCTTTATGCCACATTATCAACTCGAAAAGAACGTTAGTATAATGTAGGACGGCTTACAACTCCTAAGAACACCTTACATAACAGTACGAAACCTTGAAACACCATAATAAACCTAATGAATTCGTACGAGTCCTTTGAACGTCGTCCGACAACTTAGGACATCTTACGACTCTTTATGCCACATTATCAACTAGAAAAGAACGTTAGTATAATGTAGGACGGCTTACAACTCCTAAGAACACGTTACATCATAGTACGAAACCTTGAAACACCATAATAAACCTAATTAATTCATACGAGTCCTTTGAACGTCGTCCGACAAATTCGGACATCTTACGACTCTTTATGCCACATTATTAACTCGAAAAGAACGTTAGTATAATGTAGGACGGCTTACAACTCCTAAGAACACCTTACATCACAGTACGAAACCTTGAAACACCATAATAAACCTAATGAATTCGTACGAGTCCTTTGAACATCGTCCGATAACTTAGGACATCTTACGACTTTTTATGCCACATTAGCAACTCGAAAAGAACGTTAGTATAATGTAGGACGGCTTACAACTCCTAAGAACACGTTACATCATAGTACGAAACCTTGAAACACCATAATAAACCTAATTAATTCATACGAGTCCTTTGAACGTCGTCCGACAAATTCGGACATCTTACGACTCTTTATGCCACATTATTAACTCGAAAAGAATGTTAGTATAATGTAGGACGGCTTACAACTCCTAAGAACACCTTACATCACAGTACGAAACCTTGAAACACCATAATAAACCTAATGAATTCGTACGAGTCCTTTGAACATCGTCCGATAACTTAGGACATCTTACGACTTTTTATGCCACATTAGCAACTCGAAAAGAACGTTAGTGTAATGTAGGACACCTTACACTCCTAAGAACACCTTACATAACCGTATGAAACCCTGAAACACCATCATAAACCTAATTAATTCGTACGAGTCCTTTGAACATCGTCCGACAACTTAAGACATCTTACGACTCTTTATGCCACATTAGCAACTCGAAAAGAACGTTGGTATAATGTAGGACGCGTTACACTCCTAAGAACACATTACATAACCGTACGAAACCTTGAAATACCATAATAAACCTAATGAATTCTTATGAGTCCTTTGAACATCGTCCGACAACTCAGGACATCTTACGACTCTTTATGCCACATTAGCAATTGGAAAAGAACGTTAGTATAATGTAGGACGCCTTACAACTCCTAAGAACACGTTACATCACAGTACGAAACCTTGAAACACCATAATAAACCTAATGAATTCCTACGAATCCTTTGAACGTCGTCCGACAACTTCGGACATCTTACGACTCTTTATGCCACATTATCAACTCGAAAAGAACGTTAGTATAATGTAGGACGGCTTACAACTCCTAAGAACACCTTACATCACAGTACGAAACCTTGAAACACCATAATAAACCTATTGAATTCGTACGAGTCCTTTGAACATCGTCCGACAACTTAGGACATCTTACGACTCATTATGCCACATTAGCAACTCGAAAAGAACGTTAGTATAATGTAGGACGGCTTACAACTCCTAAGAACACCTTACATCACAGTACGAAACCTTGAAACACCATAATAAACCTAATGAATTCATACGAGTCCTTTGAACATCGTCCGACAACTTAGCACATCTTACGACTCTTTATGCCACATTATCAACTCGAAAAGAACGTTAGTATAATGTAGGACGCCTTACATTCCTAAGAACACCTTACATAACAGTACGAAACTTTGAAACACCATAATAAACCTAATGAATTCGTATGAGTCATTTGAACGCCGTATGACAACTCAGGACATCTTATGACTCTTTATGCCACATTAGCAACTGGAATAGAACGTTAGTATAATGTAGGACGCCTTACAACTCCTTAGAACACCTTACATCACAGTACGAAACCTTGAAACACCATAATAAACCTAATGAATTCGTACGAGTCCTTTGAACGTCGTCCGACAACTTAGGACATCTTACGACTCTTTATGCCACATTATCAACTAGAAAAGAACGTTAGTATAATGTAGGACGGCTTACAACTCCTAAGAACACGTTACATCATAGTACGAAACCTTGAAACACCATAATAAACCTAATTAATTCATACGAGTCCTTTGAACGTCGTCCGACAAATTCGGACATCTTACGACTCTTTATGCCACATTATTAACTCGAAGAGAACGTTAGTATAATGTAGGACGGCTTACAACTCCTAAGAACACCTTACATCACAGTACGAAACCTTGAAACACCATAATAAACCTAATGAATTCGTACGAGTCCTTTGAACATCGTCCGATAACTTAGGACATCTTACGACTTTTTATGCCACATTAGCAACTCGAAAAAAACGTTAGTGTAATGTAGGACACCTTACACTCCTAAGAACACCTTACATAACCGTATGAAACCCTGAAACACCATCATAAACCTAATTAATTCGTACGAGTTCTTTGAACATCGTCTGACAACTTAAGACATCTTACGACTCTTTATGCCACATTAGCAACTCGAAAAGAACGTTGGTATAATGTAGGACGCGTTACACTCCTAAGAACACATTACATAACCGTACGAAACCTTGAAACACCATAATAAACCTAACGAATTCGTATGAGTAGTTTGAACATCGTACGACAACTCAGGACATCTTACGACTCTTTATGCCACATTAGCAATTGGAAAAGAACGTTAGTATAATGTAGGACGCCTTACAACTCCTAAGAACACGTTACATCACAGTACGAAACCTTGAAACACCATAATAAACCTAATGAATTCCTACGACTCCTTTGAACGTCGTCCGACAACTTAGGACATCTTACGACTCTTTATGCCACATTATCAACTAGAAAAGAACGTTAGTATAATGTAGGACGGCTTACAACTCCTAAGAACACGTTACATCATAGTACGAAACCTTGAAACACCATAATAAACCTAATTAATTCATACGAGTCCTTTGAACGTCGTCCGACCAATTCGGACATCTTACGACTCTTTATGCCACCTTATTAACTCGAAAAGAACGTTAGTATAATGTAGGACGGCTTACAACTCCTAAGAACACCTTACATCACAGTACGAAACCTTGAAACACCATAATAAACCTAATGAATTCGTACGAGTCCTTTGAACATCGTCCGATAACTTAGGACATCTTACGACTTTTTATGCCACATTAGCAACTCGAAAAGAACGTTAGTGTAATGTAGGACACCTTACACTCCTAAGAACACCTTACATAACCGTATGAAACCCTGAAACACCATCATAAACCTAATTAATTCGTACGAGTCCTTTGAACATCGTCCGACAACTTAAGACATCTTACGACTCTTTATGCCACATTAGCAACTCGAAAAGAACGTTGGTATAATGTAGGACGCGTTACACTCCTAAGAACACATTACATAACCGTACGAAACCTTGAAATACCATAATAAACCTAATGAATTCGTATGAGTCCTTTGAACATCGTCCGACAACTCAGGACATCTTACGACTCTTTATGCCACATTAGCAATTGGAAAAGAACGTTAGTATAATGTAGGACGCCTTACAACTCCTAAGAACACGTTACATCACAGTACGAAACCTTGAAACACCATAATAAACCTAATGAATTCCTACGTCTCCTTTGAACATCGTCCGACAACTTAGCACATCTTACGACTCTTTATGCCACATTATCAACTCGAAAAGAACGTTAGTATAATGTAGGACGGCTTACAACTCCTAAGAACACCTTACATAACAGTACGAAACCTTGAAACACCATAATAAACCTAATGAATTCGTACGAGTCCTTTGAACGTCGTCCGACAACTTAGGACATCTTACGACTCTTTATGCCACATTATCAACTAGAAAAGAACGTTAGTATAATGTAGGACGGCTTACAACTCCTAAGAACACGTTACATCATAGTACGAAACCTTGAAACACCATAATAAACCTAATTAATTCATACGAGTCCTTTGAACGTCGTCCGACAAATTCGGACATCTTACGACTCTTTATGCCACATTATTAACTCGAAAAGAACATTAGTATAATGTAGGACGGCTTACAACTCCTAAGAACACCTTACATCACAGTACGAAACCTTGAAACACCATAATTAACCTAATGAATTCGTACGAGTCCTTTGAACATCGTCCGATAACTTAGGACATCTTACGACTTTTTATGCCACATTAGCAACTCGAAAAGAACGTTAGTATAATGTAGGACGGCTTACAACTCCTAAGAACACGTTACATCATAGTACGAAACCTTGAAACACCATAATAAACCTAATTAATTCATACGAGTCCTTTGAACGTCGTCCGACAAATTCGGACATCTTACGACTCTTTATGCCACATTATTAACTCGAAAAGAACGTTAGTATAATGTAGGACGGCTTACAACTCCTAAGAACACCTTACATCACAGTACGAAACCTTGAAACACCATAATAAACCTAATGAATTCGTACGAGTCCTTTGAACATCGTCCGATAACTTAGGACATCTTACGACTTTTTATGCCACATTAGCAACTCGAAAAGAACGTTAGTGTAATGTAGGACACCTTACACTCCTAAGAACACCTTACATAACCGTATGAAACCCTGAAACACCATCATAAACCTAATTAATTCGTACGAGTCCTTTGAACATCGTCCGACAACTTAAGACATCTTACGACTCTTTATGCCACATTAGCAACTCGAAAAGAACGTTGGTATAATGTAGGACGCGTTACACTCCTAAGAACACATTACATAACCGTACGAAACCTTGAAATACCATAATAAACCTAATGAATTCTTATGAGTCCTTTGAACATCGTCCGACAACTCAGGACATCTTACGACTCTTTATGCCACATTAGCAATTGGAAAAGAACGTTAGTATAATGTAGGACGCCTTACAACTCCTAAGAACACGTTACATCACAGTACGAAACCTTGAAACACCATAATAAACCTAATGAATTCCTACGAATCCTTTGAACGTCGTCCGACAACTTCGGACATCTTACGACTCTTTATGCCACATTATCAACTCGAAAAGAACGTTAGTATAATGTAGGACGGCTTACAACTCCTAAGAACACCTTACATCACAGTACGAAACCTTGAAACACCATAATAAACCTATTGAATTCGTACGAGTCCTTTGAACATCGTCCGACAACTTAGGACATCTTACGACTCATTATGCCACATTAGCAACTCGAAAAGAACGTTAGTATAATGTAGGACGGCTTACAACTCCTAAGAACACCTTACATCACAGTACGAAACCTTGAAACACCATAATAAACCTAATGAATTCATACGAGTCCTTTGAACATCGTCCGACAACTTAGCACATCTTACGACTCTTTATGCCACATTATCAACTCGAAAAGAACGTTAGTATAATGTAGGACGCCTTACATTCCTAAGAACACCTTACATAACAGTACGAAACTTTGAAACACCATAATAAACCTAATGAATTCGTATGAGTCATTTGAACGCCGTATGACAACTCAGGACATCTTATGACTCTTTATGCCACATTAGCAACTGGAATAGAACGTTAGTATAATGTAGGACGCCTTACAACTCCTTAGAACACCTTACATCACAGTACGAAACCTTGAAACACCATAATAAACCTAATGAATTCGTACGAGTCCTTTGAACGTCGTCCGACAACTTAGGACATCTTACGACTCTTTATGCCACATTATCAACTAGAAAAGAACGTTAGTATAATGTAGGACGGCTTACAACTCCTAAGAACACGTTACATCATAGTACGAAACCTTGAAACACCATAATAAACCTAATTAATTCATACGAGTCCTTTGAACGTCGTCCGACAAATTCGGACATCTTACGACTCTTTATGCCACATTATTAACTCGAAGAGAACGTTAGTATAATGTAGGACGGCTTACAACTCCTAAGAACACCTTACATCACAGTACGAAACCTTGAAACACCATAATAAACCTAATGAATTCGTACGAGTCCTTTGAACATCGTCCGATAACTTAGGACATCTTACGACTTTTTATGCCACATTAGCAACTCGAAAAAAACGTTAGTGTAATGTAGGACACCTTACACTCCTAAGAACACCTTACATAACCGTATGAAACCCTGAAACACCATCATAAACCTAATTAATTCGTACGAGTTCTTTGAACATCGTCCGACAACTTAAGACATCTTACGACTCTTTATGCCACATTAGCAACTCGAAAAGAACGTTGGTATAATGTAGGACGCGTTACACTCCTAAGAACACATTACATAACCGTACGAAACCTTGAAACACCATAATAAACCTAACGAATTCGTATGAGTAGTTTGAACATCGTACGACAACTCAGGACATCTTACGACTCTTTATGCCACATTAGCAATTGGAAAAGAACGTTAGTATAATGTAGGACGCCTTACAACTCCTAAGAACACGTTACATCACAGTACGAAACCTTGAAACACCATAATAAACCTAATGAATTCCTACGACTCCTTTGAACGTCGTCCGACAACTTAGGACATCTTACGACTCTTTATGCCACATTATCAACTAGAAAAGAACGTTAGTATAATGTAGGACGGCTTACAACTCCTAAGAACACGTTACATCATAGTACGAAACCTTGAAACACCATAATAAACCTAATTAATTCATACGAGTCCTTTGAACGTCGTCCGACAAATTCGGACATCTTACGACTCTTTATGCCACCTTATTAACTCGAAAAGAACGTTAGTATAATGTAGGACGGCTTACAACTCCTAAGAACACCTTACATCACAGTACGAAACCTTGAAACACCATAATAAACCTAATGAATTCGTACGAGTCCTTTGAACATCGTCCGATAACTTAGGACATCTTACGACTTTTTATGCCACATTAGCAACTCGAAAAGAACGTTAGTGTAATGTAGGACACCTTACACTCCTAAGAACACCTTACATAACCGTATGAAACCCTGAAACACCATCATAAACCTAATTAATTCGTACGAGTCCTTTGAACATCGTCCGACAACTTAAGACATCTTACGACTCTTTATGCCACATTAGCAACTCGAAAAGAACGTTGGTATAATGTAGGACGCGTTACACTCCTAAGAACACATTACATAACCGTACGAAACCTTGAAACACCATAATAAACCTAACGAATTCGTATGAGTAGTTTGAACATCGTACGACAACTCAGGACATCTTACGACTCTTTATGCCACATTAGCAATTGGAAAAGAACGTTAGTATAATGTAGGACGCCTTACAACTCCTAAGAACACGTTACATCACAGTACGAAACCTTGAAACACCATAATAAACCTAATGAATTCCTACGACTCCTTTGAACGTCGTCCGACAACTTAGGACATCTTACGACTCTTTATGCCACATTATCAACTAGAAAAGAACGTTAGTATAATGTAGGACGGCTTACAACTCCTAAGAACACGTTACATCATAGTACGAAACCTTGAAACACCATAATAAACCTAATTAATTCATACGAGTCCTTTGAACGTCGTCCGACAAATTCGGACATCTTACGACTCTTTATGCCACCTTATTAACTCGAAAAGAACGTTAGTATAATGTAGGACGGCTTACAACTCCTAAGAACACCTTACATCACAGTACGAAACCTTGAAACACCATAATAAACCTAATGAATTCGTACGAGTCCTTTGAACATCGTCCGATAACTTAGGACATCTTACGACTTTTTATGCCACATTAGCAACTCGAAAAGAACGTTAGTGTAATGTAGGACACCTTACACTCCTAAGAACACCTTACATAACCGTATGAAACCCTGAAACACCATCATAAACCTAATTAATTCGTACGAGTCCTTTGAACATCGTCCGACAACTTAAGACATCTTACGACTCTTTATGCCACATTAGCAACTCGAAAAGAACGTTGGTATAATGTAGGACGCGTTACACTCCTAAGAACACATTACATAACCGTACGAAACCTTGAAACACCATAATAAACCTAACGAATTCGTATGAGTAGTTTGAACATCGTACGACAACTCAGGACATCTTACGACTCTTTATGCCACATTAGCAATTGGAAAAGAACGTTAGTATAATGTAGGACGCCTTACAACTCCTAAGAACACGTTACATCACAGTATGAAACCTTGAAACACCATAATAAACCTAATGAATTCCTACGACTCCTTTGAACGTCGTCCGACAACTTAAGACATCTTACGACTCTTTATGCCACATTATCAACTAGAAAAGAACGTTAGTATAATGTAGGACGGCTTACAACTCCTAAGAACACGTTACATCATAGTACGAAACCTTGAAACACCATAATAAACCTAATTAATTCATACGAGTCCTTTGAACGTCGTCCGACAAATTCGGACATCTTACGACTCTTTATGCCACCTTATTAACTCGAAAAGAACGTTAGTATAATGTAGGACGGCTTACAACTCCTAAGAACACCTTACATCACAGTACGAAACCTTGAAACACCATAATAAACCTAATGAATTCGTACGAGTCCTTTGAACATCGTCCGATAACTTAGGACATCTTACGACTTTTTATGCCACATTAGCAACTCGAAAAGAACGTTAGTGTAATGTAGGACACCTTACACTCCTAAGAACACCTTACATAACCGTATGAAACCCTGAAACACCATCATAAACCTAATTAATTCGTACGAGTCCTTTGAACATCGTCCGACAACTTAAGACATCTTACGACTCTTTATGCCACATTAGCAACTCGAAAAGAACGTTGGTATAATGTAGGACGCGTTACACTCCTAAGAACACATTACATAACCGTACGAAACCTTGAAACACCATAATAAACCTAACGAATTCGTATGAGTAGTTTGAACATCGTACGACAACTCAGGACATCTTACGACTCTTTATGCCACATTAGCAATTGGAAAAGAACGTTAGTATAATGTAGGACGCCTTACAACTCCTAAGAACACGTTACATCACAGTATGAAACCTTGAAACACCATAATAAACCTAATGAATTCCTACGACTCCTTTGAACGTCGTCCGACAACTTAAGACATCTTACGACTCTTTATGCCACATTATCAACTAGAAAAGAACGTTAGTATAATGTAGGACGGCTTACAACTCCTAAGAACACGTTACATCATAGTACGAAACCTTGAAACACCATAATAAACCTAACTAATTCATACGAGTCCTTTGAACGTCGTCCGACAAATTCGGACATCTTACGACTCTTTATGCCACCTTATTAACTCGAAAAGAACGTTAGTATAATGTAGGACGGCTTACAACTCCTAAGAACACCTTACATCACAGTACGAAACCTTGAAACACCATAATAAACCTAATGAATTCGTACGAGTCCTTTGAACATCGTCCGATAACTTAGGACATCTTACGACTTTTTATGCCACATTAGCAACTCGAAAAGAACGTTAGTGTAATGTAGGACACCTTACACTCCTAAGAACACCTTACATAACCGTATGAAACCCTGAAACACCATCATAAACCTAATTAATTCGTACGAGTCCTTTGAACATCGTCCGACAACTTAAGACATCTTACGACTCTTTATGCCACATTAGCAACTCGAAAAGAACGTTGGTATAATGTAGGACGCGTTACACTCCTAAGAACACATTACATAACCGTACGAAACCTTGAAACACCATAATAAACCTAACGAATTCGTATGAGTAGTTTGAACATCGTACGACAACTCAGGACATCTTACGACTCTTTATGCCACATTAGCAATTGGAAAAGAACGTTAGTATAATGTAGGACGCCTTACAACTCCTAAGAACACGTTACATCACAGTATGAAACCTTGAAACACCATAATAAACCTAATGAATTCCTACGACTCCTTTGAACGTCGTCCGACAACTTAAGACATCTTACGACTCTTTATGCCACATTATCAACTAGAAAAGAACGTTAGTATAATGTAGGACGGCTTACAACTCCTAAGAACACGTTACATCATAGTACGAAACCTTGAAACACCATAATAAACCTAACTAATTCATACGAGTCCTTTGAACGTCGTCCGACAAATTCGGACATCTTACGACTCTTTATGCCACATTATTAACTCGAAAAGAACGTTAGTATAATGTAGGACGGCTTACAACTCCTAAGAACACCTTACATCACAGTACGAAACCTTGAAACACCATAATAAACCTAATGAATTCGTACGAGTCCTTTGAACATCGTCCGATAACTTAGGACATCTTACGACTTTTTATGCCACATTAGCAACTCGAAAAGAACGTTAGTGTAATGTAGGACACCTTACACTCCTAAGAACACCTTACATAACCGTATGAAACCCTGAAACACCATCATAAACCTAATTAATTCGTACGAGTCCTTTGAACATCGTCCGACAACTTAAGACATCTTACGACTCTTTATGCCACATTAGCAACTCGAAAAGAACGTTGGTATAATGTAGGACGCGTTACACTCCTAAGAACACATTACATAACCGTACGAAACCTTGAAACACCATAATAAACCTAACGAATTCGTATGAGTAGTTTGAACATCGTACGACAACTCAGGACATCTTACGACTCTTTATGCCACATTAGCAATTGGAAAAGAACGTTAGTATAATGTAGGACGCCTTACAACTCCTAAGAACACGTTACATCACAGTATGAAACCTTGAAACACCATAATAAACCTAATGAATTCCTACGACTCCTTTGAACGTCGTCCGACAACTTAAGACATCTTACGACTCTTTATGCCACATTATCAACTAGAAAAGAACGTTAGTATAATGTAGGACGGCTTACAACTCCTAAGAACACGTTACATCATATTACGAAACCTTGAAACACCATAATAAACCTAATTAATTCATACGAGTCCTTTGAACGTCGTCCGACAAATTCGGACATCTTACGACTCTTTATGCCACATTATTAACTCGAAAAGAACGTTAGTATAATGTAGGACGGCTTACAACTCCTAAGAACACCTTACATCACAGTACGAAACCTTGAAACACCATAATAAACCTAATGAATTCGTACGAGTCCTTTGAACATCGTCCGATAACTTAGGACATCTTACGACTTTTTATGCCACATTAGCAACTCGAAAAAAACGTTAGTGTAATGTAGGACACCTTACACTCCTAAGAATACCTTACATAACCGTATGAAACCCTGAAACACCATCATAAACCTAATTAATTCGTACGAGTCCTTTGAACATCGTCCGACAACTTAAGACATCTTACGACTCTTTATGCCACATTAGCAACTCGAAAAGAACGTTGGTATAATGTAGGACGCGTTACACTCCTAAGAACACATTACATAACCGTACGAAACCTTGAAACACCATAATAAACCTAACGAATTCGTATGAGTAGTTTGAACATCGTACGACAACTCAGGACATCTTACGACTCTTTATGCCACATTAGCAATTGGAAAAGAACGTTAGTATAATGTAGGACGCCTTACAACTCCTAAGAACACGTTACATCACAGTACGAAACCTTGAAACACCATAATAAACCTAATGAATTCCTACGACTCCTTTGAACGTCGTCCGACAACTTAGGACATCTTACGACTCTTTATGCCACATTATCAACTAGAAAAGAACGTTAGTATAATGTAGGACGGCTTACAACTCCTAAGAACACGTTACATCATAGTACGAAACCTTGAAACACCATAATAAACCTAATTAATTCATACGAGTCCTTTGAACGTCGTCCGACAAATTCGGACATCTTACGACTCTTTATGCCACCTTATTAACTCGAAAAGAACGTTAGTATAATGTAGGACGGCTTACAACTCCTAAGAACACCTTACATCACAGTACGAAACCTTGAAACACCATAATAAACCTAATGAATTCGTACGAGTCCTTTGAACATCGTCCGATAACTTAGGACATCTTACGACTTTTTATGCCACATTAGCAACTCGAAAAGAACGTTAGTGTAATGTAGGACACCTTACACTCCTAAGAACACCTTACATAACCGTATGAAACCCTGAAACACCATCATAAAGCTAATTAATTCGTACGAGTCCTTTGAACATCGTCCGACAACTTAAGACATCTTACGACTCTTTATGCCACATTAGCAACTCGAAAAGAACGTTGGTATAATGTAGGACGCGTTACACTCCTAAGAACACATTACATAACCGTACGAAACCTTGAAACACCATAATAAACCTAACGAATTCGTATGAGTAGTTTGAACATCGTACGACAACTCAGGACATCTTACGACTCTTTATGCCACATTAGCAATTGGAAAAGAACGTTAGTATAATGTAGGACGCCTTACAACTCCTAAGAACACGTTACATCACAGTACGAAACCTTGAAACACCATAATAAACCTAATGAATTCCTACGAGTCCTTTGAACGTCGTCCGACAACTTCGGACATCTTACGACTCTTTATGCCACATTATCAACTAGAAAAGAACGTTAGTATAATGTAGGACGGCTTACAACTCCTAAGAACACGTTACATCATAGTACGAAACCTTGAAACACCATAATAAACCTAATTAATTCATACGAGTCCTTTGAACGTCGTCCGACAAATTCGGACATCTTACGACTCTTTATGCCACCTTATTAACTCGAAAAGAACGTTAGTATAATGTAGGACGGCTTACAACTCCTAAGAACACCTTACATCACAGTACGAAACCTTGAAACACCATAATAAACCTAATGAATTCGTACGAGTCCTTTGAACATCGTCCGATAACTTAGGACATCTTACGACTTTTTATGCCACATTAGCAACTCGAAAAGAACGTTAGTGTAATGTAGGACACCTTACACTCCTAAGAACACCTTACATAACCGTATGAAACCCTGAAACACCATCATAAACCTAATTAATTCGTACGAGTCCTTTGAACATCGTCCGACAACTTAAGACATCTTACGACTCTTTATGCCACATTAGCAACTCGAAAAGAACGTTGGTATAATGTAGGACGCGTTACACTCCTAAGAACACATTACATAACCGTACGAAACCTTGAAACACCATAATAAACCTAACGAATTCGTATGAGTAGTTTGAACATCGTACGACAACTCAGGACATCTTACGACTCTTTATGCCACATTAGCAATTGGAAAAGAACGTTAGTATAATGTAGGACGCCTTACAACTCCTAAGAACACGTTACATCACAGTACGAAACCTTGAAACACCATAATAAACCTAATGAATTCGTATGAGTCATTTGAACGCCGTATGACAACTCAGGACATCTTACGACTCTTTATGCCACATTAGCAACTGGAATAGAACGTTAGTATAATGTAGGACGGCTTACAACTCCTAAGAACACGTTACATCATAGTACGAAACCTTGAAACACCATAATAAACCTAATTAATTCATACGAGTCCTTTGAACGTCGTCCGACAAATTCGGACATCTTACGACTCTTTATGCCACATTATTAACTCGAAAAGAACGTTAGTATAATGTAGGACGGCTTACAACTCCTAAGAACACCTTACATCACAGTACGAAACCTTGAAACACCATAATAAACCTAATGAATTCGTACGAGTCCTTTGAACATCGTCCGATAACTTAGGACATCTTACGACTTTTTATGCCACATTAGCAACTCGAAAAAAACGTTAGTGTAATGTAGGACACCTTACACTCCTAAGAATACCTTACATAACCGTATGAAACCCTGAAACACCATCATAAACCTAATTAATTCGTACGAGTCCTTTGAACATCGTCCGACAACTTAAGACATCTTACGACTCTTTATGCCACATTAGCAACTCGAAAAGAACGTTGGTATAATGTAGGACGCGTTACACTCCTAAGAACACATTACATAACCGTACGAAACCTTGAAATACCATAATAAACCTAATGAATTCGTATGAGTCCTTTGAACATCGTCCGACAACTCAGGACATCTTACGACTCTTTATGCCACATTAGCAATTGGAAAAGAACGTTAGTATAATGTAGGACGCCTTACAACTCCTAAGAACACATTACATCACAGTACGAAACCTTGAAACACCATAATAAACCTAATGAATTCCTACGACTCCTTTGAACGTCGTCCGACAACTTCGGACATCTTACGACTCTTTATGCCACATTATCAACTCGAAAAGAACGTTAGTATAATGTAGGACGGCTTACAACTCCTAAGAACACCTTACATCACAGTACGAAACCTTGAAACACCATAATAAACCTATTGAATTCGTACGAGTCCTTTAAACATCGTCCGACAACTTAGGACATCTTACGACTCATTATGCCACATTAGCAACTCGAAAAGAACGTTAGTATAATGTAGGACGGCTTACAACTCCTAAGAACACCTTACATCACAGTACGAAACCTTGAAACACCATAATAAACCTAATGAATTCATACGAGTCCTTTGAACATCGTCCGACAACTTAGCACATCTTACGACTCTTTATGCCACATTATCAACTCGAAAAGAACGTTAGTATAATGTAGGAAGCCTTACACTCCTAAGAACACCTTACATAACAGTACGAAACTTTGAAACACCATAATAAACCTAATGAATTCGTATGAGTCATTTGAACGCCGTATGACAACTCAGGACATCTTACGACTATTTATGCCACATTAGCAACTGGAATAGAACCTTAGTATAATGTAGGACGCCTTACAACTCCTTAGAACACCTTACATCACAGTACAAAACCTTGAAACACCATAATAAACCTAATGAATTCGTACGAGTCCTTTGAACGTCGTCCGACAACTTAGGACATCTTACGACTCTTTATGCCACATTATCAACTAGAAAAGAACGTTAGTATAATGTAGGACGGCTTACAACTCCTAAGAACACGTTAAATCATAGTACGAAACCTTGAAACACCATAATAAACCTAATTAATTCATACGAGTCCTTTGAAAGTCGTCCGAAAAATTCGGACATCTTACGACTCTTTATGCCACATTATTAACTCGAAAAGAACGTTAGCATAATGTAGGACGGCTTACAACTCCTAAGAACACCTTACATCACAGTACGAAACCTTGAAACACCATAATAAACCTAATGAATTCATACGAGTCCTTTGAACATCGTCCGACAACTTAGCACATCTTACGACTCTTTATGCCACATTATCAACTCGAAAAGAACGTTAGTATAATGTAGGACGCCTTACACTCCTAAGAACACCTTACATAACAGTACGAAACTTTGAAACACCATAATAAACCTAATGAATTCGTATGAGTCATTTGAACGCCGTATGACAACTCAGGACATCTTACGACTCTTTATGCCACATTAGCAACTGGAATAGAACGTTAGTATAATGTAGGACGCCTTACAACTCCTTAGAACACCTTACATCACAGTACAAAACCTTGAAACACCATAATAAACCTAATGAATTCGTACGAGTCCTTTGAACGTCGTCCGACAACTTAGGACATCTTACGACTCTTTATGCCACATTATCAACTAGAAAAGAACGTTAGTATAATGTAGGACGGCTTACAACTCCTAAGAACACGTTACATCATAGTACGAAACCTTGAAACACCATAATAAACCTAATTAATTCATACGAGTCCTTTGAACGTCGTCCGACAAATTCGGACATCTTACGACTCTTTATGCCACCTTATTAACTCGAAAAGAACGTTAGTATAATGTAGGACGGCTTACAACTCCTAAGAACACCTTACATCACAGTACGAAACCTTGAAACACCATAATAAACCTAATGAATTCGTACGAGTCCTTTGAACATCGTCCGATAACTTAGGACATCTTACGACTTTTTATGCCACATTAGCAACTCGAAAAGAACGTTAGTGTAATGTAGGACACCTTACACTCCTAAGAACAACTTACATAACCGTATGAAACCCTGAAACACCATCATAAACCTAATTAATTCGTACGAGTCCTTTGAACATCGTCCGACAACTTAAGACATCTTACGACTCTTTATGCCACATTAGCAACTCGAAAAGAACGTTGGTATAATGTAGGACGCGTTACACTCCTAAGAACACATTACATAACCGTACGAAACCTTGAAACACCATAATAAACCTAACGAATTCGTATGAGTAGTTTGAACATCGTACGACAACTCAGGACATCTTACGACTCTTTATGCCACATTAGCAATTGGAAAAGAACGTTAGTATAATGTAGGACGCCTTACAACTCCTAAGAACACGTTACATCACAGTACGAAACCTTGAAACACCATAATAAACCTAATGAATTCGTATGAGTCATTTGAACGCCGTATGACAACTCAGGACATCTTACGACTCTTTATGCCACATTAGCAACTGGAATAGAACGTTAGTATAATGTAGGACGGCTTACAACTCCTAAGAACACGTTACATCATAGTACGAAACCTTGAAACACCATAATAAACCTAATTAATTCATACGAGTCCTTTGAACGTCGTCCGACAAATTCGGACATCTTACGACTCTTTATGCCACATTATTAACTCGAAAAGAACGTTAGTATAATGTAGGACGGCTTACAACTCCTAAGAACACCTTACATCACAGTACGAAACCTTGAAACACCATAATAAACCTAATGAATTCGTACGAGTCCTTTGAACATCGTCCGATAACTTAGGACATCTTACGACTTTTTATGCCACATTAGCAACTCGAAAAAAACGTTAGTGTAATGTAGGACACCTTACACTCCTAAGAATACCTTACATAACCGTATGAAACCCTGAAACACCATCATAAACCTAATTAATTCGTACGAGTCCTTTGAACATCGTCCGACAACTTAAGACATCTTACGACTCTTTATGCCACATTAGCAACTCGAAAAGAACGTTGGTATAATGTAGGACGCGTTACACTCCTAAGAACACATTACATAACCGTACGAAACCTTGAAATACCATAATAAACCTAATGAATTCGTATGAGTCCTTTGAACATCGTCCGACAACTCAGGACATCTTACGACTCTTTATGCCACATTAGCAATTGGAAAAGAACGTTAGTATAATGTAGGACGCCTTACAACTCCTAAGAACACATTACATCACAGTACGAAACCTTGAAACACCATAATAAACCTAATGAATTCCTACGACTCCTTTGAACGTCGTCCGACAACTTCGGACATCTTACGACTCTTTATGCCACATTATCAACTCGAAAAGAACGTTAGTATAATGTAGGACGGCTTACAACTCCTAAGAACACCTTACATCACAGTACGAAACCTTGAAACACCATAATAAACCTATTGAATTCGTACGAGTCCTTTAAACATCGTCCGACAACTTAGGACATCTTACGACTCATTATGCCACATTAGCAACTCGAAAAGAACGTTAGTATAATGTAGGACGGCTTACAACTCCTAAGAACACCTTACATCACAGTACGAAACCTTGAAACACCATAATAAACCTAATGAATTCATACGAGTCCTTTGAACATCGTCCGACAACTTAGCACATCTTACGACTCTTTATGCCACATTATCAACTCGAAAAGAACGTTAGTATAATGTAGGAAGCCTTACACTCCTAAGAACACCTTACATAACAGTACGAAACTTTGAAACACCATAATAAACCTAATGAATTCGTATGAGTCATTTGAACGCCGTATGACAACTCAGGACATCTTACGACTCTTTATGCCACATTAGCAACTGGAATAGAACCTTAGTATAATGTAGGACGCCTTACAACTCCTTAGAACACCTTACATCACAGTACAAAACCTTGAAACACCATAATAAACCTAATGAATTCGTACGAGTCCTTTGAACGTCGTCCGACAACTTAGGACATCTTACGACTCTTTATGCCACATTATCAACTAGAAAAGAACGTTAGTATAATGTAGGACGGCTTACAACTCCTAAGAACACGTTAAATCATAGTACGAAACCTTGAAACACCATAATAAACCTAATTAATTCATACGAGTCCTTTGAAAGTCGTCCGAAAAATTCGGACATCTTACGACTCTTTATGCCACATTATTAACTCGAAAAGAACGTTAGCATAATGTAGGACGGCTTACAACTCCTAAGAACACCTTACATCACAGTACGAAACCTTGAAACACCATAATAAACCTAATGAATTCATACGAGTCCTTTGAACATCGTCCGACAACTTAGCACATCTTACGACTCTTTATGCCACATTATCAACTCGAAAAGAACGTTAGTATAATGTAGGACGCCTTACACTCCTAAGAACACCTTACATAACAGTACGAAACTTTGAAACACCATAATAAACCTAATGAATTCGTATGAGTCATTTGAACGCCGTATGACAACTCAGGACATCTTACGACTCTTTATGCCACATTAGCAACTGGAATAGAACGTTAGTATAATGTAGGACGCCTTACAACTCCTTAGAACACCTTACATCACAGTACAAAACCTTGAAACACCATAATAAACCTAATGAATTCGTACGAGTCCTTTGAACGTCGTCCGACAACTTAGGACATCTTACGACTCTTTATGCCACATTATCAACTAGAAAAGAACGTTAGTATAATGTTGGACGGCTTACAACTCCTAAGAACACGTTACATCATAGTACGAAACCTTGAAACACCATAATAAACCTAATTAATTCATACGAGTCCTTTGAACGTCGTCCGACAAATTCGGACAGCTTACGACTCTTTATGCCACATTATTAACTCGAAAAGAACGTTAGCATAATGTAGGACGACTTACAACTCCTAAGAACACCTTACATCACAGTACGAAACCTTGAAACACCATAATAAACCTAATGAATTCGTACGAGTCCTTTGAACATCGTCCGATAACTTAGGACATCTTACTACTTTTTATGCAACATTAGCAACTCGAAAAGAACGTTAGTGTAATGTAGGACACCTTACACTCCTAAGAACACCTTACATAACCGTATGAAACCCTGAAACACCATCATAAACCTAATTAATTCGTACGAGTCCTTTGAACATCGTCCGACAACTTAAGACATCTTACGACTCTTTATGCCACATTAGCAACTCGAAAAGAACGTTGGTATAATGTAGGACGCGTTACACTCCTAAGAACACATTACATAACCGTACGAAACCTTGAAACACCATAATAAACCTAACGAATTCGTATGAGTAGTTTGAACATCGTACGACAACTCAGGACATCTTACGACTCTTTATGCCACATTAGCAATTGGAAAAGAACGTTAGTATAATGTAGGACGCCTTACAACTCCTAAGAACACGTTACATCACAGTACGAAACCTTGAAACACCATAATAAACCTAATGAATTCCTACGACTCCTTTGAACGTCGTCCGACAACTTCGGACATCTTACGACTCTTTATGCCACATTATCAACTCGAAAAGAACGCTAGTATAATGTAGGACGGCTTACAACTCCTAAGAACACCTTACATCACAGTACGAAACCTTGAAACACCATAATAAACCTAATGAATTCGTACGAGTCCTTTGAACATCGTCCGATAACTTAGGACATATTACGACTTTTTATGCCACATTAGCAACTCGAAAAGAACGTTAGTATAATGTAGGACGCCTTACAACTCCTAAGAACACCTTACATCACAGTACGAAACCTTGAAACACCATAATAAACCTAATGAATTCGTACGAGTCCTTTGAACGTCGTCCGAAAAATTAGGACATCTTACGACTCTTTATGCCACATTATCAACTCGAAAAGAACGCTAGTATAATGTAGGACGGCTTACAACTCCTAAGAACACCTTACATCACAGTACGAAACCTTGAAACACCATAATAAACCTAATGAATTCGTACGAGTCCTTTGAACATCGTCCGATAACTTAGGACATCTTACTACTTTTTATGCCACATTAGCAACTCGAAAAGAACGTTAGTATAATGTAGGACGCCTTACACTCCTAAGAACACCTTACATAACAGTACGAAACTTTGAAACACCATAATAAACCTAATGAATTCGTATGAGTCATTTGAACGCCGTACGACAACTCAGGACAACTTACGACTCTTTATGCCACATTAGCAACTGGAATAGAACGTTAGTATAATGTAGGACGCCTTACAACTCCTTAGAACACCTTACATCACAGTACGAAACCTTGAAACACCATAATAAACCTAATGAATTCGTACGAGTCCTTTGAACGTCGTCCGACAACTTAGGACATCTTACGACTCTTTATGCCACATTATCAACTAGAAAAGAACGTTAGTATAATGTAGGACGGCTTACAACTCCTAAGAACACGTTACATCATAGTACGAAACCTTGAAACACCATAATAAACCTAATTAATTCATACGAGTCCTTTGAACGTCGTCCGACAAATTCGGACATCTTACGACTCTTTATGCCACATTATTAACTCGAAAAGAACGTTAGTATATTGTAGGACGGCTTACAACTCCTAAGAACACCTTACATCACAGTACGAAACCTTGAAACACCAAAATAAACCTAATGAATTCGTACGAGTCCTTTGAACATCGTCCGATAACTTAGGACATCTTACGACTTTTTATGCCACATTAGCAACTCGAAAAGAACGTTAGTGTAATGTAGGACGCCTTACACTCCTAAGAACACCTTACATAACCGTATGAAACCCTGAAACACCATCATAAACCTAATTAATTCGTACGAGTCTTTTGAACATCGTCCGACAACTTAAGACATCTTACGACTCTTTATGCCACATTAGCAACTCGAAAAGAACGTTGGTATAATGTAGGACGCGTTACACTCCTAAGAACACATTACATAACCGTACGAAACCTTGAAACACCATAATAAACCTAATGAATTCGTATGAGTCCTTTGAACATCGTACGACAACTCAGGACATCTTACGACTCTTTATGCCACATTAGCAATTGGAAAAGAACGTTAGTATAATGTAGGACGCCTTACAACTCCTAAGAACACGTTACATCACAGTACGAAACCTTGAAACACCATAATAAACCTAATGAATTCCTACGACTCCTTTGAACGTCGTCCGACAAATTCGGACATCTTACGACTCTTTATGCCACATTATCAACTCGAAAAGAACGTTAGTATAATGTAGGACGGCTTACAACTCCTAAGAACACCTTACGTCACACTACGAAACCTTGAAACACCATAATAAACCTAATGAATTCGTACGAGTCCTTTGAACATCGTCCGATAACTTAGGACATCTTACGACTTTTTATGCCACATTAGCAACTCGAAAAGAACGTTAGTGTAATGTAGGACACCTTACACTCCTAAGAACACCTTACATAACCGTATGAAACCCTGAAACACCATCATAAACCTAATTAATTCGTACGAGTCCTTTGAACATCGTCCGACAACTTAAGACATCTTACGACTCTTTATGCCACATTAGCAACTCGAAAAGAACGTTGGTATAATGTAGGACGCGTTACACTCCTAAGAACACATTACATAACCGTACGAAACCTTGAAACACCATAATAAACCTAACGAATTCGTATGAGTAGTTTGAACATCGTACGACAACTCAGGACATCTTACGACTCTTTATGCCACATTAGCAATTGGAAAAGAACGTTAGTATAATGTAGGACGCCTTACAACTCCTAAGAACACGTTACATCACAGTACGAAACCTTGAAACACCATAATAAACCTAATGAATTCCTACGACTCCTTTGAACGTCGTCCGACAACTTCGGACATCTTACGACTCTTTATGCCACATTATCAACTCGAAAAGAACGCTAGTATAATGTAGGACGGCTTACAACTCCTAAGAACACCTTACATCACAGTACGAAACCTTGAAACACCATAATAAACCTAATGAATTCGTACGAGTCCTTTGAACATCGTCCGATAACTTAGGACATCTTACGACTTTTTATGCCACATTAGCAACTCGAAAAGAACGTTAGTATAATGTAGGACGCCTTACAACTCCTAAGAACACCTTACATCACAGTACGAAACCTTGAAACACCATAATAAACCTAATGAATTCGTACGAGTCCTTTGAACGTCGTCCGAAAAATTAGGACATCTTACGACTCTTTATGCCACATTATCAACTCGAAAAGAACGCTAGTATAATGTAGGACGGCTTACAACTCCTAAGAACACCTTACATCACAGTACGAAACCTTGAAACACCATAATAAACCTAATGAATTCGTACGAGTCCTTTGATCATCGTCCGATAACTTAGGACATCTTACTACTTTTTATGCCACATTAGCAACTCGAAAAGAACGTTAGTATAATGTAGGACGCCTTACACTCCTAAGAACACCTTACATAACAGTACGAAACTTTGAAACACCATAATAAACCTAATGAATTCGTATGAGTCATTTGAACGCCGTACGACAACTCAGGACAACTTACGACTCTTTATGCCACATTAGCAACTGGAATAGAACGTTAGTATAATGTAGGACGCCTTACAACTCCTTAGAACACCTTACATCACAGTACGAAACCTTGAAACACCATAATAAACCTAATGAATTCGTACGAGTCCTTTGAACGTCGTCCGACAACTTAGGACATCTTACGACTCTTTATGCCACATTATCAACTAGAAAAGAACGTTAGTATAATGTAGGACGGCTTACAACTCCTAAGAACACGTTACATCATAGTACGAAACCTTGAAACACCATAATAAACCTAATTAATTCATACGAGTCCTTTGAACGTCGTCCGACAAATTCGGACATCTTACGACTCTTTATGCCACATTATTAACTCGAAAAGAACGTTAGTATATTGTAGGACGGCTTACAACTCCTAAGAACACCTTACATCACAGTACGAAACCTTGAAACACCAAAATAAACCTAATGAATTCGTACGAGTCCTTTGAACATCGTCCGATAACTTAGGACATCTTACGACTTTTTATGCCACATTAGCAACTCGAAAAGAACGTTAGTGTAATGTAGGACGCCTTACACTCCTAAGAACACCTTACATAACCGTATGAAACCCTGAAACACCATCATAAACCTAATTAATTCGTACGAGTCTTTTGAACATCGTCCGACAACTTAAGACATCTTACGACTCTTTATGCCACATTAGCAACTCGAAAAGAACGTTGGTATAATGTAGGACGCGTTACACTCCTAAGAACACATTACATAACCGTACGAAACCTTGAAACACCATAATAAACCTAATGAATTCGTATGAGTCCTTTGAACATCGTACGACAACTCAGGACATCTTACGACTCTTTATGCCACATTAGCAATTGGAAAAGAACGTTAGTATAATGTAGGACGCCTTACAACTCCTAAGAACACGTTACATCACAGTACGAAACCTTGAAACACCATAATAAACCTAATGAATTCCTACGACTCCTTTGAACGTCGTCCGACAAATTCGGACATCTTACGACTCTTTATGCCACATTATCAACTCGAAAAGAACGTTAGTATAATGTAGGACGGCTTACAACTCCTAAGAACACCTTACGTCACAGTACGAAACCTTGAAACACCATAATAAACCTAATGAATTCGTATGAGTCCTTTGAACATCGTCCGACAACTTAGGACATCTTACGACTCATTATGCCACATTAGCAACTCGAAAAGAACGTTGGTATAATGTAGGACGCGTTACACTCCTAAGAACACCTTACATAACCGTACGAAACCTTGAAACACCATTGATGTACTAAAACGGGCCTATAAAAATAAAACCAAAAATACCTAACCTAAGACTCGACTTAGACACTCGAGTTAAACTCTAGACAACTTTCACTAGACCACGAGACAGGCAAGTGTACCTATCGAATGTAGACAAGCGTTGAGAAGTCCGGATATCGAACCCTAGAGACATTATAAATAAGAAATACGACTTAACTAGGACAAAATAAAGTTGTTAAATGAGGGGGGGGGGGGTTTTCTAATGAAACGATCCTAAAAGACTTTAAAATAAAATACTTAAGCTATCGAACAACTCAAAACTGACAAGAATAGAAACGTTGATAACGATCAAGAAAGAAGAAGAAGTACCACTTAGATGAATCCTGAATGCGAACTATGAACTTGACCCGACTACCTCGAATAGAAATGAAACCGAATTCCTAAACATACGAATCTTAGCAACTAAATGGATCTCGGATCTTTCTCCAAGTGTGACCAATTAAGCCCTAAGGAAATCTTTTCTATTATCGGTTGGTCGAATTACCTCTCGGTCTCTCCGATTATATTAGCACACCCGAAAATCTATTAATCTTTCGATCTAAAAGACTCATCACATTATCATGCAAATGGGCATCACAAATAACAATTAATTGAACTCAATCAACACAATAATTAACTAATTAGGTAACCTCCTTTCGGACCGTTAAAATCCTAACTATTTAACTATTACGATTAACCGATTAGCTAATATCTTTCAATCAAAAGCTAAGTAGATCATTAAAGCTTTAAACCTAATCTTTACCGGTTCTAATGGTCACTACGTCTAGCAACACATTACACAAGTTGTTTAATTATGATGAACAACTAGGCTACCTAAATCATATGATCGAAACAACCATTCAATTCAAGTAAAAACGTGGTAAAAATATCAAAGATTATAACTTTAACAATCAAACACATCCAACAACTATTAATCATGCATTGAACTAACATATATTCCATAAACCATTCGAAACGATCGAGTCAAGCATAGTTCAACAAACATTCATCATCTAAATGGCACTAAGATGTTTAGCTACTCATAATTGCAGAAATTAACATAGAAAACAAAGGGTTCAAAGTTAACATCATAAACAAGTAGCGAAAACGTAAAGAAGTAAAGACTAAAAAAAACCCGGTTTTATGATCCCGAACGATTCCACAACCCGAATCTTGATCTTTAACTCCTTCTCCTTGCTCTTCCTTTGAAATTCGTCCTTCTTTGCTTCTAAAACGGCCAGAATCAAGTATCTATTGTCTAGGGTTTTTCTTAGGTTTAAATAACAAGTTTAATAAAAAAACCCGTAGACACACACTAGGCGATACGCGCATCAGGACACATGTCCTGCGCGTATCGCGTAATATATAAAATAGCCCAGTCCGCGTGTAATCATCCTACGCGATACGCGCATCAGGACATACATCCTGCGCGTATCGCCTAACACCTGTTCGACCAAAAAGTCTTGAACTTTTCATGGTGTAACCTCCGATTCCTTCCAATTCTTCTTCCTTCAAGCTTCCGCTCAACTTGCATCCTGTTTCCATGCTGGCTTTGCTTCTGATAACGTCCAAATTACTGAAAGAACATTACAAGAACTAAGAATAGACTTAAAGATTAAAATTTAACTAAAAACCAACTAAAATGACTCGAAACTACCTAAATAAACCACAAAACACTTAGAAAAAGATGATGTGTTTTGCAACACATCAACCATAATAAACCTAATGAATTCGTATGAGTCATTTGAACATCGTACGACAACTCAGGACATCTTACGACTCTTTATGCCACATTATCAACTCGAAAAGAACGCTAGTATAATGTAGGACGGCTTACAACTCCTAAGAACACCTTACATAACCGTATGAAACCCTGAAACACCATCATAAACCTAATTAATTCGTACGAGTCTTTTGAACATCGTCCGACAACTTAAGACATCTTACGACTCTTTATGCCACATTAGCAACTCGAAAAGAACGTTGGTATAATGTAGGACGCGTTACACTCCTAAGAACACATTACATAACCGTACGAAACCTTGAAACACCATAATAAACCTAATGAATTCGTATGAGTCCTTTGAACATCGTACGACAACTCAGGACATCTTACGACTCTTTATGCCACATTAGCAATTGGAAAAGAACGTTAGTATAATGTAGGACGCCTTACAACTCCTAAGAACACGTTACATCACAGTACGAAACCTTGAAACACCATAATAAACCTAATGAATTCCTACGACTCCTTTGAACGTCGTCCGACAAATTCGGACATCTTACGACTCTTTATGCCACATTATCAACTCGAAAAGAACGTTAGTATAATGTAGGACGGCTTACAACTCCTAAGAACACCTTACGTCACAGTACGAAACCTTGAAACACCATAATAAACCTAATGAATTCGTATGAGTCCTTTGAACATCGTCCGACAACTTAGGACATCTTACGACTCATTATGCCACATTAGCAACTCGAAAAGAACGTTGGTATAATGTAGGACGCGTTACACTCCTAAGAACACCTTACATAACCGTACGAAACCTTGAAACACCATTGATGTACTAAAACGGGCCTATAAAAATAAAACCAAAAATACCTAACCTAAGACTCGACTTAGACACTCGAGTTAAACTCTAGACAACTTTCACTAGACCACGAGACAGGCAAGTGTACCTATCGAATGTAGACAAGCGTTGAGAAGTCCGGATATCGAACCCTAGAGACACTATAAATAAGAAATACGACTTAACTAGGACAAAATAAAGTTGTTAAATGAGGGGGGGGGGGTTTTCTAATGAAACGATCCTAAAAGACTTTAAAATAAAATACTTAAGCTATCGAACAACTCAAAACTGACAAGAATAGAAACGTTGATAACGATCAAGAAAGAAGAAGAAGTACCACTTAGATGAATCCTGAATGCGAACTATGAACTTGACCCGACTACCTCGAATAGAAATGAAACCGAATTCCTAAACATACGAATCTTAGCAACTAAATGGATCTCGGATCTTTCTCCAAGTGTGACCAATTAAGCCCTAAGGAACGCTTTTCTATTATCGGTTGGTCGAATTACCTCTCGGTCTCTCCGATTATATTAGCACACCCGAAAATCTATTAATCTTTCGATCTAAAAGACTCATCACATTATCATGCAAATGGGCATCACAAATAACAATTAATTGAACTCAATCAACACAATAATTAACTAATTAGGTAACCTCCTTTCGGACCGTTAAAATCCTAACTATTTAACTATTACGATTAACCGATTAGCTAATATCTTTCAATCAAAAGCTAAGTAGATCATTAAAGCTTTAAACCTAATCTTTACCGGTTCTAATGGTCACTACGTCTAGCAACACATTACACAAGTTGTTTAATTATGATGAACAACTAGGCTACCTAAATCATATGATCGAAACAACCATTCAATTCAAGTAAAAACGTGGTAAAAATATCAAAGATTATAACTTTAACAATCAAACACATCCAACAACTATTAATCATGCATTGAACTAACATATATTCCATAAACCATTCGAAACGATCGAGTCAAGCATAGTTCAACAAACATTCATCATCTAAATGGCACTAAGATGTTTAGCTACTCATAATTGCAGAAATTAACATAGAAAACAAAGGGTTCAAAGTTAACATCATAAACAAGTAGCGAAAACGTAAAGAAGTAAAGACTAAAAAAAACCCGGTTTTATGATCCCGAACGATTCCACAACCCGAATCTTGATCTTTAACTCCTTCTCCTTGCTCTTCCTTTGAAATTCGTCCTTCTTTGCTTCTAAAACGGCCAGAATCAAGTATCTATTGTCTAGGGTTTTTCTTAGGTTTAAATAACAAGTTTAATAAAAAAACCCGTAGACACACACTAGGCGATACGCGCATCAGGACACATGTCCTGCGCGTATCGCGTAATATATAAAATAGCCCAGTCCGCGTGTAATCATCCTACGCGATACGCGCATCAGGACATACATCCTGCGCGTATCGCCTAACACCTGTTCGACCAAAAAGTCTTGAACTTTTCATGGTGTAACCTCCGATTCCTTCCAATTCTTCTTCCTTCAAGCTTCCGCTCAACTTGCATCCTGTTTCCATGCTGGCTTTGCTTCTGATAACGTCCAAATTACTGAAAGAACATTACAAGAACTAAGAATAGACTTAAAGATTAAAATTTAACTAAAAACCAACTAAAGTGACTCGAAACTACCTAAATAAACCACAAAACACTTAGAAAAAGATGATGTGTTTTGCAACACATCAACCATAATAAACCTAATGAATTCGTATGAGTCATTTGAACATCGTACGACAACTCAGGACATCTTACGACTCTTTATGCCACATTATCAACTCGAAAAGAACGCTAGTATAATGTAGGACGGCTTACAACTCCTAAGAACACCTTACATCACAGTACGAAACCTTGAAACACCATAATAAACCTAATGAATTCGTACGAGTCCTTTGAACATCGTCCGATAACTTAGGACATCTTACGACATTTTATGCCACATTAGCAACTCGAAAAGAACGTTAGTATAATGTAGGACGCCTTACAACTCCTAAGAACACCTTACATCACAGTACGAAACCTTGAAACACCATAATAAACCTAATGAATTCGTACGAGTCCTTTGAACGTCGTCCGAAAATTAGGACATCTTACGACTCTTTATGCCACATTATCAACTCGAAAAGAACGCTAGTATAATGTAGGACGGCTTACAACTGCTAAGAACACCTTACATCACAGTACGAAACCTTGAAACACCATAATAAACCTAATGAATTCGTACGAGTCCTTTGAACATCGTCCGATAACTTAGGACATCTTACTACTTTTTATGCCACATTAGCAACTCGAAAAGAACGTTAGTATAATGTAGGACGCCTTACACTCCTAAGAACACCTTACATAACCGTACGAAACCTTGAAACACCATAATAAACCTAATGAATTCGTATGAGTCCTTTGAACATCGTACAACAACTCAGGACATCTTCCGACTCTTTATGCCACATTAGCAATTGGAAAAGAACGTTAGTATAATGTAGGACGCCTTACAACTCCTAAGAACACGTTACATCACAGTACGAAACCTTGAAACACAATAATAAACCTAATGAATTTCTACGAGTCCTTTGAACGTCGTCCGACAACTTCGGACATCTTACGACTCTTTATGCTACATTAGCAACTCGAAAAGAACGTTGGTATAATGTAGGACGCGTTACACTCCTAAGAACACATTACATAACCGTACGAAACCTTGAAATACCATAATAAACCTAATGAATTCGTATGAGTCCTTTGAACATCGTACGACAACTCAGGACATCTTAAGACTCTTTATGCCACATTAGCAATTGGAAAAGAACGTTAGTATAATGTACGACGCCTTACAACTCCTAAGAACACGTTACATCACAGTACGAAACCCTGAAACACCATCATAAACCTAATTAATTCGTACGAGTCCTTTGAACATCGTCCGAAAACTTAAGACATCTTACGACTCTTTATGCCACATTAGCAACTCGAAAAGAACGTTGGTATAATGTAGGACGCGTTACACTCCTAAGAACACATTACATAACCGTACGAAACCTTGAAATACCATAATAAACCTAATGAATTCGTATGAGTCCTTTGAACATCGTACGACAACTCAGGACATCTTACGACTCTTTATGCCACATTAGCAATTGTAAAAGAACGTTAGTATAATGTAGGACGCCTTACAACTCCTAAGAACACGTTACATCACAGTACGAAACCTTGAAACACCATAATAAACCTAATGAATTCCTACGACTCCTTTGAACGTCGTCCGACAACTTCGGACATCTTACGACTCTTTATGCTACATTAGCAACTCGAAAAGAACGTTGGTATAATGTAGGACGTGTTACACTCCTAAGAACACATTACATAACCGTACGAAACCTTGAAATACCATAATAAACCTAATGAATTCGTACGAGTCCTTTGAACGTCGTCCGAAAAATTAGGACATCTTACGACTCTTTATGCCACATTATCAACTCGAAAAGAACGCTAGTATAATGTAGGACGGCTTACAACTCCTAAGAACACCTTACATCACAGTACGAAACCTTGAAACACCATAATAAACCTAATGAATTCGTACGAGTCCTTTGAACATCGTCCGATAACTTAGGACATCTTACTACTTTTTATGCCACATTAGCAACTCGAAAAGAACGTTAGTATAATGTAGGACGCCTTACACTCCTAAGAACACCTTACATAACAGTACGAAACTTTGAAACACCATAATAAACCTAATGAATTCGTATGAGTCATTTGAACGCCGTACGACAACTCAGGACAACTTACGACTCTTTATGCCACATTAGCAACTTGAATAGAACGTTAGTATAATGTAGGACGCCTTACAACTCCTTAGAACACCTTACATCACAGTACGAAACCTTGAAACACCATAATAAACCTAATGAATTCGTACGAGTCCTTTGAACGTCGTCCGACAACTTAGGACATCTTACGACTCTTTATGCCACATTATCAACTAGAAAAGAACGTTAGTATAATGTAGGACCGCTTACAACTCCTAAGAACACGTTACATCATAGTACGAAACCTTGAAACACCATAATAAACCTAATTAATTCATACGAGTCCTTTGAACGTCGTCCGACAAATTCGGACATCTTACGACTCTTTATGCCACATTATTAACTCGAAAAGAACGTTAGTATAATGTAGGACGGCTTACAACTCCTAAGAACACCTTACATCACAGTACGAAACCTTGAAACACCATAATAAACCTAATGAATTCGTACGAGTCCTTTGAACATCGTCCGATAACTTAGGACATCTTACGACTTTTTATGCCACATTAGCAACTCGAAAAGAACGTTAGTGTAATGTAGGACGCCTTACACTCCTAAGAACACCTTACATAACCGTCTGAAACCCTGAAACACCATCATAAACCTAATTAATTCGTACGAGTCTTTTGAACATCGTCCGACAACTTAAGACATCTTACGACTCTTTATGCCACATTAGCAACTCGAAAAGAACGTTGGTATAATGTAGGACGCGTTACACTCCTAAGAACACATTACATAACCGTACGAAACCTTGAAACACCATAATAAACCTAATGAATTCGTATGAGTCCTTTGAACATCGTACGACAACTCAGGACATCTTACGACTCTTTATGCCAGATTAGCAATTGGAAAAGAACGTTAGTATAATGTAGGACGCCTTACAATTCCTAAGAACACGTTACATCACAGTACGAAACCTTGAAACACCATAATAAACCTAATGAATTCCTACGACTCCTTTGAACGTCGTCCGACAACTTCGGACATCTTACGACTCTTTATGCCACATTATCAACTCGAAAAGAACGTTAGTATAATGTAGGACGACTTACAACTCCTAAGAACACCTTACGTCACAGTACGAAACCTTGAAACACGATAATAAACCTAATGAATTCGTATGAGTCCTTTGAACATCGTCCGACAACTTAGGACATCTTACGACTCATTATGCCACATTAGCAACTCGAAAAGAACGTTGGTATAATGTAGGACGCGTTACACTCCTAAGAACACCTTACATAACCGTACGAAACCTTGAAACACCATAATAAACCTAATGAATTCGTATGAGTCATTTGAACATCGTACGACAACTCAGGACATCTTACGACTCTTTATGCCACATTATCAACTCGAAAAGAACGCTAGTATAATGTAGGACGGCTTACAACTCCTAAGAACACCTTACATCACAGTACGAAACCTTGAAACACCATAATAAACCTAATGAATTCGTACGAGTCCTTTGAACATCGTCCGATAACTTAGGACATCTTACGACATTTTATGCCACATTAGCAACTCGAAAAGAATGTTAGTATAATGTAGGACGCCTTACAACTCCTAAGAACACCTTACATCACAGTACGAAACCTTGAAACACCATAATAAACCTAATGAATTCGTACGAGTCCTTTGAACGTCGTCCGAAAAATTAGGACATCTTACGACTCTTTATGCCACATTATCAACTCGAAAAGAACGCTAGTATAATGTAGGACGGCTTACAACTGCTAAGAACACCTTACATCACAGTACGAAACCTTGAAACACCATAATAAACCTAATGAATTCGTACGAGTCCTTTGAACATCGTCCGATAACTTAGGACATCTTACTACTTTTTATGCCACATTAGCAACTCGAAAAGAACGTTAGTATAATGTAGGACGCCTTACACTCCTAAGAACACCTTACATAACCGTACGAAACCTTGAAACACCATAATAAACCTAATGAATTCGTATGAGTCCTTTGAACATCGTACAACAACTCAGGACATCTTCCGACTCTTTATGCCACATTAGCAATTGGAAAAGAACGTTAGTATAATGTAGGACGCCTTACAACTCCTAAGAACACGTTACATCACAGTACGAAACCTTGAAACACCATAATAAACCTAATGAATTTCTACGAGTCCTTTGAACGTCGTTCGACAACTTCGGACATCTTACGACTCTTTATGCTACATTAGCAACTCGAAAAGAACGTTGGTATAATGTAGGACGCGTTACACTCCTAAGAACACATTACATAACCGTACGAAACCTTGAAATACCATAATAAACCTAATGAATTCGTATGAGTCCTTTGAACATCGTACGACAACTCAGGACATCTTAAGACTCTTTATGCCACATTAGCAATTGGAAAAGAACGTTAGTATAATGTACGACGCCTTACAACTCCTAAGAACACGTTACATCACAGTACGAAACCCTGAAACACCATCATAAACCTAATTAATTCGTACGAGTCCTTTGAACATCGTCCGAAAACTTAAGACATCTTACGACTCTTTATGCCACATTAGCAACTCGAAAAGAACGTTGGTATAATGTAGGACGCGTTACACTCCTAAGAACACATTACATAACCGTACGAAACCTTGAAATACCATAATAAACCTAATGAATTCGTATGAGTCCTTTGAACATCGTACGACAACTCAGGACATCTTACGACTCTTTATGCCACATTAGCAATTGTAAAAGAACGTTAGTATAATGTAGGACGCCTTACAACTCCTAAGAACACGTTACATCACAGTACGAAACCTTGAAACACCATAATAAACCTAATGAATTCCTACGACTCCTTTGAACGTCGTCCGACAACTTCGGACATCTTACGACTCTTTATGCTACATTAGCAACTCGAAAAGAACGTTGGTATAATGTAGGACGTGTTACACTCCTAAGAACACATTACATAACCGTACGAAACCTTGAAATACCATAATAAACCTAATGAATTCGTACGAGTCCTTTGAACGTCGTCCGAAAAATTAGGACATCTTACGACTCTTTATGCCACATTATCAACTCGAAAAGAACGCTAGTATAATGTAGGACGGCTTACAACTCCTAAGAACACCTTACATCACAGTACGAAACCTTGAAACACCATAATAAACCTAATGAATTCGTACGAGTCCTTTGAACATCGTCCGATAACTTAGGACATCTTACTACTTTTTATGCCACATTAGCAACTCGAAAAGAACGTTAGTATAATGTAGGACGCCTTACACTCCTAAGAACACCTTACATAACAGTACGAAACTTTGAAACACCATAATAAACCTAATGAATTCGTATGAGTCATTTGAACGCCGTACGACAACTCAGGACAACTTACGACTCTTTATGCCACATTAGCAACTGGAATAGAACGTTAGTATAATGTAGGACGCCTTACAACTCCTTAGAACACCTTACATCACAGTACGAAACCTTGAAACACCATAATAAACCTAATGAATTCGTACGAGTCCTTTGAACGTCGTCCGACAACTTAGGACATCTTACGACTCTTTATGCCACATTATCAACTAGAAAAGAACGTTAGTATAATGTAGGACCGCTTACAACTCCTAAGAACACGTTACATCATAGTACGAAACCTTGAAACACCATAATAAACCTAATTAATTCATACGAGTCCTTTGAACGTCGTCCGACAAATTCGGACATCTTACGACTCTTTATGCCACATTATTAACTCGAAAAGAACGTTAGTATAATGTAGGACGGCTTACAACTCCTAAGAACACCTTACATCACAGTACGAAACCTTGAAACACCATAATAAACCTAATGAATTCGTACGAGTCCTTTGAACATCGTCCGATAACTTAGGACATCTTACGACTTTTTATGCCACATTAGCAACTCGAAAAGAACGTTAGTGTAATGTAGGACGCCTTACACTCCTAAGAACACCTTACATAACCGTCTGAAACCCTGAAACACCATCATAAACCTAATTAATTCGTACGAGTCTTTTGAACATCGTCCGACAACTTAAGACATCTTACGACTCTTTATGCCACATTAGCAACTCGAAAAGAACGTTGGTATAATGTAGGACGCGTTACACTCCTAAGAACACATTACATAACCGTACGAAACCTTGAAACACCATAATAAACCTAATGAATTCGTATGAGTCCTTTGAACATCGTACGACAACTCAGGACATCTTACGACTCTTTATGCCAGATTAGCAATTGGAAAAGAACGTTAGTATAATGTAGGACGCCTTACAATTCCTAAGAACACGTTACATCACAGTACGAAACCTTGAAACACCATAATAAACCTAATGAATTCCTACGACTCCTTTGAACGTCGTCCGACAACTTCGGACATCTTACGACTCTTTATGCCACATTATCAACTCGAAAAGAACGTTAGTATAATGTAGGACGACTTACAACTCCTAAGAACACCTTACGTCACAGTACGAAACCTTGAAACACGATAATAAACCTAATGAATTCGTATGAGTCCTTTGAACATCGTCCGACAACTTAGGACATCTTACGACTCATTATGCCACATTAGCAACTCGAAAAGAACGTTGGTATAATGTAGGACGCGTTACACTCCTAAGAACACCTTACATAACCGTACGAAACCTTGAAACACCATAATAAACCTAATGAATTCGTATGAGTCATTTGAACATCGTACGACAACTCAGGACATCTTACGACTCTTTATGCCACATTATCAACTCGAAAAGAACGCTAGTATAATGTAGGACGGCTTACAACTCCTAAGAACACCTTACATCACAGTACGAAACCTTGAAACACCATAATAAACCTAATGAATTCGTACGAGTCCTTTGAACATCGTCCGATAACTTAGGACATCTTACGACATTTTATGCCACATTAGCAACTCGAAAAGAATGTTAGTATAATGTAGGACGCCTTACAACTCCTAAGAACACCTTACATCACAGTACGAAACCTTGAAACACCATAATAAACCTAATGAATTCGTACGAGTCCTTTGAACGTCGTCCGAAAAATTAGGACATCTTACGACTCTTTATGCCACATTATCAACTCGAAAAGAACGCTAGTATAATGTAGGACGGCTTACAACTGCTAAGAACACCTTACATCACAGTACGAAACCTTGAAACACCATAATAAACCTAATGAATTCGTACGAGTCCTTTGAACATCGTCCGATAACTTAGGACATCTTACTACTTTTTATGCCACATTAGCAACTCGAAAAGAACGTTAGTATAATGTAGGACGCCTTACACTCCTAAGAACACCTTACATAACCGTACGAAACCTTGAAACACCATAATAAACCTAATGAATTCGTATGAGTCCTTTGAACATCGTACAACAACTCAGGACATCTTCCGACTCTTTATGCCACATTAGCAATTGGAAAAGAACGTTAGTATAATGTAGGACGCCTTACAACTCCTAAGAACACGTTACATCACAGTACGAAACCTTGAAACACCATAATAAACCTAATGAATTTCTACGAGTCCTTTGAACGTCGTTCGACAACTTCGGACATCTTACGACTCTTTATGCTACATTAGCAACTCGAAAAGAACGTTGGTATAATGTAGGACGCGTTACACTCCTAAGAACACATTACATAACCGTACGAAACCTTGAAATACCATAATAAACCTAATGAATTCGTATGAGTCCTTTGAACATCGTACGACAACTCAGGACATCTTACGACTCTTTATGCCACATTAGCAATTGGAAAAGAACGTTAGTATAATGTAGGACGCCTTACAACTCCTAAGAACACGTTACATCACAGTACGAAACCCTGAAACACCATCATAAACCTAATTAATTCGTACGAGTCCTTTGAACATCGTCCGAAAACTTAAGACATCTTACGACTCTTTATGCCACATTAGCAACTCGAAAAGAACGTTGGTATAATGTAGGACGCGTTACACTCCTAAGAACACATTACATAACGGTACGAAACCTTGAAATACCATAATAAACCTAATGAATTCGTATGAGTCCTTTGAACATCGTACGACAACTCAGGACATCTTACGACTCTTTATGCCACATTAGCAATTGGAAAAGAACGTTAGTATAATGTAGGACGCCTTACAACTCCTAAGAACACGTTACATCACAGTACGAAACCTTGAAACACCATAATAAACCTAATGAATTCCTACGACTCCTTTGAACGTCGTCCGACAACTTCGGACATCTTACGACTCTTTATGCCACATTATCAACTCGAAAAGAACGTTAGTATAATGTAGGACGGCTTACAACTTCTAAGAACACCTTACATCACAGTACGAAACCTTGAAACACCATAATAAACCTATTGAATTCGTACGAGTCCTTTGAACATCGTCCGACAACTTAGGACATCTTACGACTCATTATACCACATTAGCAACTCTAAAAGAACGTTAGTATAATGTAGGACGGCTTACAACTCCTAAGAACACCTTACATCACAGTACGAAACCTTGAAACACCATAATAAACCTAATGAATTCATACGAGTCCTTTGAACATCGTCCGACAACTTAGCACATCTTACGACTCTTTATGCCACATTATCAACTCGAAAAGAACGTTAGTATAATGTAGGACGCCTTACACTCCTAAGAACACCTTACATAACAGTACGAAACTTTGAAACACTATAATAAACCTAATGAATTCGTATGAGTCATTTGAACGCCGTACGACAACTAAGGACATCTTACGACTCTTTATGCCACATTAGCAACTGGAATAGAACGTTAGTATAATGTAGGACGCCTTACAACTCCTTAGAACACCTTACATCACAGTACGAAACCTTGAAACACCATAATAAACTTAATGAATTCGTACGAGTCCTTTGAACGTCGTCCGACAACTTAGGACATCTTACGACTCTTTATGCCACATTATCAACTAGAAAAGAACGTTAGTATAATGTAGGACGGCTTACAACTCCTAAGAACAAGTTACATCATAGTACGAAACCTTGAAACACCATAATAAACCTAATTAATTCATACGAGTCCTTTGAACGTCGTTCGACAAATTCGGACATCTTACGACTCTTTATGCCACCTTATTAACTCGAAAAGAACGTTAGTATAATGTAGGACGGCTTACAACTCCTAAGAACACCTTACATCACAGTACGAAACCTTGAAACACCATAATAAACCTAATGAATTCGTACGAGTCCTTTGAACATCGTCCGATAACTTAGGACATCTTACGACTTTTTATGCCACATTAGCAACTCGAAAAGAACGTTAGTGTAATGTAGGACGCGTTACACTCCTAAGAACACATTACATAACCGTACGAAACCTTGAAATACCATAATAAACCTAATGAATTCGTATGAGTCCTTTGAACATCGTACGACAACTCAGGACATCTTACGACTCTTTATGCCACATTAGCAATTGGAAAAGAACGTTAGTATAATGTAGGACGGCTTACAACTCCTAAGAACACCTTACATCACAGTACGAAACCTTGAAACACCATAATAAACCTAATGAATTCATACGAGTCCTTTGAACATCGTCCGACAACTTAGCACATCTTACGACTCTTTATGCCACATTATCAACTCGAAAAGAACGTTAGTATAATGTAGGACGCCTTACACTCCTAAGAACACCTTACATAACAGTACGAAACTTTGAAACACCATAATAAACCTAATGAATTCGTATGAGTCATTTGAACGCCGTACGACAACTCAGGACATCTTACGACTCTTTATGCCACATTAGCAACTGGAATATAACGTTAGTATAATGTAGGACGCCTTACAACTCCTTAGAACACCTTACATCACAGTACGAAACCTTGAAACACCATAATAAACCTAATGAATTCGTACGAGTCCTTTGAACGTCGTCCGACAACTTAGGACATCTTACGACTCTTTATGCCACATTATCAACTAGAAAAGAACGTTAGTATAATGTAGGACGGCTTACAACTCCTAAGAACACGTTACATCATAGTACGAAACCTTGAAACACCATAATAAACCTAATGAATTCATATGAGTCCTTTGAACATCGTCCGACAACTTAGCACATCTTACGACTCTTTATGCCACATTAGCAACTCGAAAAGAACGTTGGTATAATGTAGGACGCGTCACACTCCTAAGAACACATTACATAACCGTACGAAACCTTGAAATACCATAATAAACTTAATGAATTCGTACGAGTCCTTTGAACGTCGTCCGACAACTTAGGACATCTTACGACTCTTTATGCCACATTATCAACTAGAAAAGAACGTTAGTATAATGTAGGACGGCTTACAACTCCTAAGAACACGTTACATCATAGTACGAAACCTTGAAACACCATAATAAACCTAATTAATTCATACGAGTCCTTTGAACGTCGTCCGACAAATTCGGTCATCTTACGACTCTTTATGCCACCTTATTAACTCGAAAAGAACGTTAGTATAATGTAGGACGGCTTACAACTCCTAAGAACACCTTACATCACAGTACGAAACCTTGAAACACCATAATAAACCTAATGAATTCGTACGAGTCCTTTGAACATCGTCCGATAACTTAGGACATCTTACGACTTTTTATGCCACATTAGCAACTCGAAAAGAACGTTAGTGTAATGTAGGACGCGTTACACTCCTAAGAACACATTACATAACCGTACGAAACCTTGAAATACCATAATAAACCTAATGAATTCGTATGAGTCCTTTGAACATCGTACGACAACTCAGGACATCTTACGACTCTTTATGCCACATTAGCAATTGGAAAAGAACGTTAGTATAATGTAGGACGGCTTACAACTCCTAAGAACACCTTACATCACAGTACGAAACCTTGAAACACCATAATAAACCTAATGAATTCATACGAGTCCTTTGAACATCGTCCGACAACTTAGCACATCTTACGACTCTTTATGCCACATTATCAACTCGAAAAGAACGTTAGTATAATGTAGGACGCCTTACACTCCTAAGAACACCTTACATAACAGTACGAAACTTTGAAACACCATAATAAACCTAATGAATTCGTATGAGTCAATTGAACGCCGTACGACAACTCAGGACATCTTACGACTCTTTATGCCACATTAGCAACTGGAATATAACGTTAGTATAATGTAGGACGCCTTACAACTCCTTAGAACACCTTACATCACAGTACGAAACCTTGAAACACCATAATAAACCTAATGAATTCATACGAGTCCTTTGAACGTCGTCCGACAACTTAGGACATCTTACGACTCTTTATGCCACATTATCAACTAGAAAAGAACGTTAGTATAATGTAGGACGGCTTACAACTCCTAAGAACACGTTACATCATAGTACGAAACCTTGAAACACCATAATAAACCTAATGAATTCATACGAGTCCTTTGAACATCGTCCGACAACTTAGCACATCTTACGACTCTTTATGCCACATTAGCAACTCGAAAAGAACGTTGGTATAATGTAGGACGCGTCACACTCCTAAGAACACATTACATAACCGTACGAAACCTTGAAATACCATAATAAACCTAATGAATTCGTATGAGTCCTTTGAACATCGTCCGACAACTCAGGACATCTTACGACTCTTTATGCCACATTAGCAATAGGAAAAGAACGTTAGTATAATGTAGGAAGCCTTACAACTCCTAAGAACACGTTACATCACAGTACGAAACCTTGAAACACCATAATAAACCTAATGAATTCCTACGACTCCTTTGAACGTCGTCCGACAACTTCGGACATCTTACGACTCTTTATGCCACATTATCAACTCGAAAAGAACGTTAGTATAATGTAGGACGGCTTACAACTCCTAAGAACACCTTACATCACAGTACGAAACCTTGAAACACCATAATAAACCTAATGAATTCGTACGAGTCCTTTGAACATCGTCCGATAACTTAGGACATCTTACGACTTTTTATGCCACATTAGCAACTCGAAAAGAACGTTAGTGTAATGTAGGACGCGTTACACTCCTAAGAACACATTACATAACCGTACGAAACCTTGAAATACCATAATAAACCTAATGAATTCGTATGAGTCCTTTGAACATCGTACGACAACTCAGGACATCTTACGACTCTTTATGCCACATTAGCAATTGGAAAAGAACGTTAGTATAATGTAGGACGGCTTACAACTCCTAAGAACACCTTACATCACAGTACGAAACCTTTAAACACCATAATAAACCTAATGAATTCATACGAGTCCTTTGAACATCGTCCGACAACTTAGCACATCTTACGACTCTTTATGCCACATTATCAACTCGAAAAGAACGTTAGTATAATGTAGGACGCCTTACACTCCTAAGAACACCTTACATAACAGTACGAAACTTTGAAACACCATAATAAACCTAATGAATTCGTATGAGTCATTTGAACGCCGTACGACAACTCAGGACATCTTACGACTCTTTATGCCACATTAGCAACTGGAATATAACGTTAGTATAATGTAGGACGCCTTACAACTCCTTAGAACACCTTACATCACAGTACGAAACCTTGAAACACCATAATAAACCTAATGAATTCGTACGAGTCCTTTGAACGTCGTCCGACAACTTAGGACATCTTACGACTCTTTATGCCACATTATCAACTAGAAAAGAACTTTAGTATAATGTAGGACGGCTTACAACTCCTAAGAACACATTACATCATAGTACGAAACCTTGAAACACCATAATAAACCTAATGAATTCATACGAGTCCTTTGAACATCGTCCGACAACTTAGCACATCTTACGACTCTTTATGCCACATTAGCAACTCGAAAAGAACGTTGGTATAATGTAGGACGCGATACACTCCTAAGAACACATTACATAACCGTACGAAACCTTGAAATACCATAATAAACCTAATGAATTCGTATGAGTCCTTTGAACATCGTCCGACAACTCAGGACATCTTACGACTCTTTATGCCACATTAGCAATAGGAAAAGAACGTTAGTATAATGTAGGAAGCCTTACAACTCCTAAGAACACGTTACATCACAGTACGAAACCTTGAAACACCATAATAAACCTAATGAATTCCTACGACTCCTTTGAACGTCGTCCGACAACTTCGGACATCTTACGACTCTTTATGCCACATTATCAACTCGAAAAGAACGTTAGTATAATGTAGGACGGCTTACAACTCCTAAGAACACCTTACATCACAGTACGAAACCTTGAAACACCATAATAAACCTATTGAATTCGTACGAGTCCTTTGAACATCGTCCGACAACTTAGGACATCTTACGACTCATTATGCCACATTAGCAACTCGAAAAGAACGTTAGTATAATGTAGGACGGCTTACAACTCCTAAGAACACCTTACATCACAGTACGAAACCTTAAAACACCATAATAAACCTAAAGAATTCATACGAGTCCTTTGAACATCGTCCGACAACTTAGCACATCTTACGACTCTTTATGCCACATTATCAACTCGAAAAGAACGTTAGTATAATGTAGGACGCCTTACACTCCTAAGAACACCTTACATAACAGTACGAAACTTTGAAACACCATAATAAACCTAATGAATTCGTATGAGTCATTTGAACGCCGTACGACAACTCAGGATATCTTACGACTCTTTATGCCACATTAGCAACTGGAATAGAACGTTAGTATAATGTAGGACGCCTTACAACTCCTTAGAACACCTTACATCACAGTACGAAACCTTGAAACACCATAATAAACCTAATGAATTCGTACGAGTCCTTTGAACATCGTCCGACAACTTAGGACATCTTACGACTCATTATGCCACATTAGCAACTCGAAAAGAACGTTAGTATAATGTAGGACGGCTTACAACTCCTAAGAACACATTACATCATAGTACGAAACCTTGAAACACCATAATAAACCTAATGAATTCATACGAGTCCTTTGAACATCGTCCGACAACTTAGCACATCTTACGACTCTTTATGCCACATTAGCAACTCGAAAAGAACGTTGGTATAATGTAGGACGCGATACACTCCTAAGAACACATTACATAACCGTACGAAACCTTGAAATACCATAATAAACCTAATGAATTCGTATGAGTCCTTTGAACATCGTCCGACAACTCAGGACATCTTACGACTCTTTATGCCACATTAGCAATAGGAAAAGAACGTTAGTATAATGTAGGAAGCCTTACAACTCCTAAGAACACGTTACATCACAGTACGAAACCTTGAAACACCATAATAAACCTAATGAATTCCTACGACTCCTTTGAACGTCGTCCGACAACTTCGGACATCTTACGACTCTTTATGCCACATTATCAACTCGAAAAGAACGTTAGTATAATGTAGGACGGCTTACAACTCCTAAGAACACCTTACATCACAGTACGAAACCTTGAAACACCATAATAAACCTATTGAATTCGTACGAGTCCTTTGAACATCGTCCGACAACTTAGGACATCTTACGACTCATTATGCCACATTAGCAACTCGAAAAGAACGTTAGTATAATGTAGGACGGCTTACAACTCCTAAGAACACCTTACATCACAGTACGAAACCTTAAAACACCATAATAAACCTAAAGAATTCATACGAGTCCTTTGAACATCGTCCGACAACTTAGCACATCTTACGACTCTTTATGCCACATTATCAACTCGAAAAGAACGTTAGTATAATGTAGGACGCCTTACACTCCTAAGAACACCTTACATAACAGTACGAAACTTTGAAACACCATAATAAACCTAATGAATTCGTATGAGTCATTTGAACGCCGTACGACAACTCAGGATATCTTACGACTCTTTATGCCACATTAGCAACTGGAATAGAACGTTAGTATAATGTAGGACGCCTTACAACTCCTTAGAACACCTTACATCACAGTACGAAACCTTGAAACACCATAATAAACCTAATGAATTCGTACGAGTCCTTTGAACATCGTCCGACAACTTAGGACATCTTACGACTCATTATGCCACATTAGCAACTCGAAAAGAACGTTAGTATAATGTAGGACGGCTTACAACTCCTAAGAACACCTTACATCACAGTACGAAACCTTAAAACACCATAATAAACCTAAAGAATTCATACGAGTCCTTTGAACATCGTCCGACAACTTAGCACATCTTACGACTCTTTATGCCACATTATCAACTCGAAAAGAACGTTAGTATAATGTAGGACGCCTTACACTCCTAAGAACACCTTACATAACAGTACGAAACTTTGAAACACCATAATAAACCTAATGAATTCGTATGAGTCATTTGAACGCCGTACGACAACTCAGGATATCTTACGACTCTTTATGCCACATTAGCAACTGGAATAGAACGTTAGTATAATGTAGGACGCCTTACAACTCCTTAGAACACCTTACATCACAGTACGAAACCTTGAAACACCATAATAAACCTAAAGAATTCGTACGAGTCCTTTGAACATCGTCCGACAACTTAGGACATCTTACGACTCATTATGCCACATTAGCAACTCGAAAAGAACGTTAGTATAATGTAGGACGGCTTACAACTCCTAAGAACACCTTACATCACAATACGAAACCTTAAAACACCATAATAAACCTAAAGAATTCATACGAGTCCTTTGAACATCGTCCGACAACTTAGCACATCTTACGACTCTTTATGCCACATTATCAACTCGAAAAGAACGTTAGTATAATGTAGGACGCCTTACACTCCTAAGAACACCTTACATAACAGTACGAAACTTTGAAACACCATAATAAACCTAATGAATTCGTATGAGTCATTTGAATGCCGTACGACAACTCAGGATATCTTACGACTCTTTATGCCACATTAGCAACTGGAATAGAACGTTAGTATAATGTAGGACGCCTTACAACTCCTTAGAACACCTTACATCACAGTACGAAACCTTGAAACACCATAATAAACCTAATGAATTCGTACGAGTCCTTTGAACGTCGTCCGACAACTTAGGACATCTTACGACTCTTTATGCCACATTATCAACTAGAAAAGAACGTTAGTATAATGTAGGACGGCTTACAACTCCTAAGAACACGTTACATCATAGTACGAAACCTTGAAACACCATAATAAACCTAATTAATTCATACGAGTCCTTTGAACGTCGTCCGACAAATTCGGACATCTTACGACTCTATATGCCACATTATTAACTCGAAAAGAACGTTAGTATAATGTAGGACGGCTTACAACTCCTAAGAACACCTTACATTACAGTACGAAACCTTGAAACACCATAATAAACCTAATGAATTCGTACGAGTCCTTTGAACATCGTCCGATAACTTAGGACATCTTACGACTTTTTATGCCACATTAGCAACTCGAAAAGAACGTTAGTGTAATGTAGGACACCTTACACTCCTAAGAACACCTTACATAACCGTATGAAACCCTGAAACACCATCATAAACCTAATTAATTCGTACGAGTCCTTTGAACATCGTCCGACAACTTAAGACATCTTACGACTCTTTATGCCACATTAGCAACTCGAAAAGAACGTTGGTATAATGTAGGACGCGTTACACTCCTAAGAACACATTACATAACCGTACGAAACCTTGAATCACCATAATAAACCTAATGAATTCGTATGAGTAGTTTGAACATCGTACGACAACTCAGGACATCTTACGACTCTTTATGCCACATTAGCAATTGGAAAAGAACGTTAGTATAATGTAGGACGGCTTACAACTCCTAAGAACACATTACATCATAGTACGAAACCTTGAAACACCATAATAAACCTAATGAATTCATACGAGTCCTTTGAACATCGTCCGACAACTTAGCACATCTTACGACTCTTTATGCCACATTAGCAACTCGAAAAGAACGTTGGTATAATGTAGGACGCGATACACTCCTAAGAACACATTACATAACCGTACGAAACCTTGAAATACCATAATAAACCTAATGAATTCGTATGAGTCCTTTGAACATCGTCCGACAACTCAGGACATCTTACGACTCTTTATGCCACATTAGCAATAGGAAAAGAACGTTAGTATAATGTAGGAAGCCTTACAACTCCTAAGAACACGTTACATCACAGTACGAAACCTTGAAACACCATAATAAACCTAATGAATTCCTACGACTCCTTTGAACGTCGTCCGACAACTTCGGACATCTTACGACTCTTTATGCCACATTATCAACTCGAAAAGAACGTTAGTATAATGTAGGACGGCTTACAACTCCTAAGAACACCTTACATCACAGTACGAAACCTTGAAACACCATAATAAACCTATTGAATTCGTACGAGTCCTTTGAACATCGTCCGACAACTTAGGACATCTTACGACTCATTATGCCACATTAGCAACTCGAAAAGAACGTTAGTATAATGTAGGACGGCTTACAACTCCTAAGAACACCTTACATCACAGTACGAAACCTTAAAACACCATAATAAACCTAAAGAATTCATACGAGTCCTTTGAACATCGTCCGACAACTTAGCACATCTTACGACTCTTTATGCCACATTATCAACTCGAAAAGAACGTTAGTATAATGTAGGACGCCTTACACTCCTAAGAACACCTTACATAACAGTACGAAACTTTGAAACACCATAATAAACCTAATGAATTCGTATGAGTCATTTGAACGCCGTACGACAACTCAGGATATCTTACGACTCTTTATGCCACATTAGCAACTGGAATAGAACGTTAGTATAATGTAGGACGCCTTACAACTCCTTAGAACACCTTACATCACAGTACGAAACCTTGAAACACCATAATAAACCTAATGAATTCGTACGAGTCCTTTGAACATCGTCCGACAACTTAGGACATCTTACGACTCATTATGCCACATTAGCAACTCGAAAAGAACGTTAGTATAATGTAGGACGGCTTACAACTCCTAAGAACACCTTACATCACAGTACGAAACCTTAAAACACCATAATAAACCTAAAGAATTCATACGAGTCCTTTGAACATCGTCCGACAACTTAGCACATCTTACGACTCTTTATGCCACATTATCAACTCGAAAAGAACGTTAGTATAATGTAGGACGCCTTACACTCCTAAGAACACCTTACATAACAGTACGAAACTTTGAAACACCATAATAAACCTAATGAATTCGTATGAGTCATTTGAACGCCGTACGACAACTCAGGATATCTTACGACTCTTTATGCCACATTAGCAACTGGAATAGAACGTTAGTATAATGTAGGACGCCTTACAACTCCTTAGAACACCTTACATCACAGTACGAAACCTTGAAACACCATAATAAACCTAATGAATTCGTACGAGTCCTTTGAACATCGTCCGACAACTTAGGACATCTTACGACTCATTATGCCACATTAGCAACTCGAAAAGAACGTTAGTATAATGTAGGACGGCTTACAACTCCTAAGAACACCTTACATCACAATACGAAACCTTAAAACACCATAATAAACCTAAAGAATTCATACGAGTCCTTTGAACATCGTCCGACAACTTAGCACATCTTACGACTCTTTATGCCACATTATCAACTCGAAAAGAACGTTAGTATAATGTAGGACGCCTTACACTCCTAAGAACACCTTACATAACAGTACGAAACTTTGAAACACCATAATAAACCTAATGAATTCGTATGAGTCATTTGAACGCCGTACGACAACTCAGGATATCTTACGACTCTTTATGCCACATTAGCAACTGGAATAGAACGTTAGTATAATGTAGGACGCCTTACAACTCCTTAGAACACCTTACATCACAGTACGAAACCTTGAAACACCATAATAAACCTAATGAATTCGTACGAGTCCTTTGAACGTCGTCCGACAACTTAGGACATCTTACGACTCTTTATGCCACATTATCAACTAGAAAAGAACGTTAGTATAATGTAGGACGGCTTACAACTCCTAAGAACACGTTACATCATAGTACGAAACCTTGAAACACCATAATAAACCTAATTAATTCATACGAGTCCTTTGAACGTCGTCCGACAAATTCGGACATCTTACGACTCTTTATGCCACATTATTAACTCGAAAAGAACGTTAGTATAATGTAGGACGGCTTACAACTCCTAAGAACACCTTACATTACAGTACGAAACCTTGAAACACCATAATAAACCTAATGAATTCGTACGAGTCCTTTGAACATCGTCCGATAACTTAGGACATCTTACGACTTTTTATGCCACATTAGCAACTCGAAAAGAACGTTAGTGTAATGTAGGACACCTTACACTCCTAAGAACACCTTACATAACCGTATGAAACCCTGAAACACCATCATAAACCTAATTAATTCGTACGAGTCCTTTGAACATCGTCCGACAACTTAAGACATCTTACGACTCTTTATGCCACATTAGCAACTCGAAAAGAACGTTGGTATAATGTAGGACGCGTTACACTCCTAAGAACACATTACATAACCGTACGAAACCTTGAATCACCATAATAAACCTAATGAATTCGTATGAGTAGTTTGAACATCGTACGACAACTCAGGACATCTTACGACTCTTTATGCCACATTAGCAATTGGAAAAGAACGTTAGTATAATGTAGGACGGCTTACAACTCCTAAGAACACATTACATCATAGTACGAAACCTTGAAACACCATAATAAACCTAATGAATTCATACGAGTCCTTTGAACATCGTCCGACAACTTAGCACATCTTACGACTCTTTATGCCACATTAGCAACTCGAAAAGAACGTTGGTATAATGTAGGACGCGATACACTCCTAAGAACACATTACATAACCGTACGAAACCTTGAAATACCATAATAAACCTAATGAATTCGTATGAGTCCTTTGAACATCGTCCGACAACTCAGGACATCTTACGACTCTTTATGCCACATTAGCAATAGGAAAAGAACGTTAGTATAATGTAGGAAGCCTTACAACTCCTAAGAACACGTTACATCACAGTACGAAACCTTGAAACACCATAATAAACCTAATGAATTCCTACGACTCCTTTGAACGTCGTCCGACAACTTCGGACATCTTACGACTCTTTATGCCACATTATCAACTCGAAAAGAACGTTAGTATAATGTAGGACGGCTTACAACTCCTAAGAACACCTTACATCACAGTACGAAACCTTGAAACACCATAATAAACCTATTGAATTCGTACGAGTCCTTTGAACATCGTCCGACAACTTAGAACATCTTACGACTCATTATGCCACATTAGCAACTCGAAAAGAACGTTAGTATAATGTAGGACGGCTTACAACTCCTAAGAACACCTTACATCACAGTACGAAACCTTAAAACACCATAATAAACCTAAAGAATTCATACGAGTCCTTTGAACATCGTCCGACAACTTAGCACATCTTACGACTCTTTATGCCACATTATCAACTCGAAAAGAACGTTAGTATAATGTAGGACGCCTTACACTCCTAAGAACACCTTACATAACAGTACGAAACTTTGAAACACCATAATAAACCTAATGAATTCGTATGAGTCATTTGAACGCCGTACGACAACTCAGGATATCTTACGACTCTTTATGCCACATTAGCAACTGGAATAGAACGTTAGTATAATGTAGGACGCCTTACAACTCCTTAGAACACCTTACATCACAGTACGAAACCTTGAAACACCATAATAAACCTAATGAATTCGTACGAGTCCTTTGAACATCGTCCGACAACTTAGGACATCTTACGACTCATTATGCCACATTAGCAACTCGAAAAGAACGTTAGTATAATGTAGGACGGCTTACAACTCCTAAGAACACCTTACATCACAGTACGAAACCTTAAAACACCATAATAAACCTAAAGAATTCATACGAGTCCTTTGAACATCGTCCGACAACTTAGCACATCTTACGACTCTTTATGCCACATTATCAACTCGAAAAGAACGTTAGTATAATGTAGGACGCCTTACACTCCTAAGAACACCTTACATAACAGTACGAAACTTTGAAACACCATAATAAACCTAATGAATTCGTATGAGTCATTTGAACGCCGTACGACAACTCAGGATATCTTACGACTCTTTATGCCACATTAGCAACTGGAATAGAACGTTAGTATAATGTAGGACGCCTTACAACTCCTTAGAACACCTTACATCACAGTACGAAACCTTGAAACACCATAATAAACCTAATGAATTCGTACGAGTCCTTTGAACATCGTCCGACAACTTAGGACATCTTACGACTCATTATGCCACATTAGCAACTCGAAAAGAATGTTAGTATAATGTAGGACGGCTTACAACTCCTAAGAACACCTTACATCACAGTACGAAACCTTAAAACACCATAATAAACCTAAAGAATTCATACGAGTCCTTTGAACATCGTCCGACAACTTAGCACATCTTACGACTCTTTATGCCACATTATCAACTCGAAAAGAACGTTAGTATAATGTAGGACGCCTTACACTCCTAAGAACACCTTACATAACAGTACGAAACTTTGAAACACCATAATAAACCTAATGAATTCGTATGAGTCATTTGAACGCCGTACGACAACTCAGGATATCTTACGACTCTTTATGCCACATTAGCAACTGGAATAGAACGTTAGTATAATGTAGGACGCCTTACAACTCCTTAGAACACCTTACATCACAGTACGAAACCTTGAAACACCATAATAAACCTAATGAATTCGTACGAGTCCTTTGAACGTCGTCCGACAACTTAGGACATCTTACGACTCTTTATGCCACATTAGCAACTGGAATAGAATGTTAGTATAATGTAGGACGCCTTACAACTCCTAAGAACACGTTACATCATAGTACGAAACCTTGAAACACCATAATAAACCTAATTAATTCATACGAGTCCTTTGAACGTCGTCCGACAAATTCGGACATCTTACGACTCTTTATGCCACATTATTAACTCGAAAAGAACGTTAGTATAATGTAGGACGGCTTACAACTCCTAAGAACACCTTACATTACAGTACGAAACCTTGAAACACCATAATAAACCTAATGAATTCGTACGAGTCCTTTGAACATCGTCCGATAACTTAGGACATCTTACGACTTTTTATGCCACATTAGCAACTCGAAAAGAACGTTAGTGTAATGTAGGACACCTTACACTCCTAAGAACACCTTACATAACCGTATGAAACCCTGAAACACCATCATAAACCTAATTAATTCGTACGAGTCCTTTGAACATCGTCCGACAACTTAAGACATCTTACGACTCTTTATGCCACATTAGCAACTCGAAAAGAACGTTGGTATAATGTAGGACGCGTTACACTCCTAAGAACACATTACATAACCGTACGAAACCTTGAATCACCATAATAAACCTAATGAATTCGTATGAGTAGTTTGAACATCGTACGACAACTCAGGACATCTTACGACTCTTTATGCCACATTAGCAATTGGAAAAGAACGTTAGTATAATGTAGGACGCCTTACAACTCCTAAGAACACGTTACATCACAGTACGAAACCTTGAAACACCATAATAAACCTAATGAATTCCTACGACTCCTTTGAACGTCGTCCGACAACTTCGGACATCTTACGACTCTTTATGCCACATTAGCAACTCGAAAAGAACGTTGGTATAATGTAGGACGCGTTACACTCCTAAGAACACATTACATAACCGTACGAAACCTTGAAATACCATAATAAACCTAATGAATTCGTATGAGTCCTTTGAACATCGTCCGACAACTCAGGACATCTTACGACTCTTTATGCCACATTAGCAATAGGAAAAGAACGTTAGTATAATGTAGGAAGCCTTACAACTCCTAAGAACACGTTACATCACAGTACGAAACCTTGAAACACCATAATAAACCTAATGAATTCCTACGACTCCTTTGAACGTCGTCCGACAACTTCGGACATCTTACGACTCTTTATGCCACATTATCAACTCGAAAAGAACGTTAGTATAATGTAGGACGGCTTACAACTCCTAAGAACACCTTACATCACAGTACGAAACCTTGAAACACCATAATAAACCTATTGAATTCGTACGAGTCCTTTGAACATCGTCCGACAACTTAGGACATCTTACGACTCATTATGCCACATTAGCAACTCGAAAAGAACGTTAGTATAATGTAGGACGGCTTACAACTCCTAAGAACACCTTACATCACAGTACGAAACCTTAAAACACCATAATAAACCTAAAGAATTCATACGAGTCCTTTGAACATCGTCCGACAACTTAGCACATCTTACGACTCTTTATGCCACATTATCAACTCGAAAAGAACGTTAGTATAATGTAGGACGCCTTACACTCCTAAGAACACCTTACATAACAGTACGAAACTTTGAAACACCATAATAAACCTAATGAATTCGTATGAGTCATTTGAACGCCGTACGACAACTCAGGATATCTTACGACTCTTTATGCCACATTAGCAACTGGAATAGAACGTTAGTATAATGTAGGACGCCTTACAACTCCTTAGAACACCTTACATCACAGTACGAAACCTTGAAACACCATAATAAACCTAATGAATTCGTACGAGTCCTTTGAACGTCGTCCGACAACTTAGGACATCTTACGACTCTTTATGCCACATTATCAACTAGAAAAGAACGTTAGTATAATGTAGGACGGCTTACAACTCCTAAGAACACGTTACATCATAGTACGAAACCTTGAAACACCATAATAAACCTAATTAATTCATACGAGTCCTTTGAACGTCGTCCGACAAATTCGGACATCTTACGACTCTTTATGCCACATTATTAACTCGAAAAGAACGTTAGTATAATGTAGGACGGCTTACAACTCCTAAGAACACCTTACATTACAGTACGAAACCTTGAAACACCATAATAAACCTAATGAATTCGTACGAGTCCTTTGAACTTCGTCCGATAACTTAGGACATCTTACGACTTTTTATGCCACATTAGCAACTCGAAAAGAACGTTAGTGTAATGTAGGACACCTTACACTCCTAAGAACACCTTACATAACCGTATGAAACCCTGAAACACCATCATAAACCTAATTAATTCGTACGAGTCCTTTGAACATCGTCCGACAACTTAAGACATCTTACGACTCTTTATGCCACATTAGCAACTCGAAAAGAACGTTGGTATAATGTAGGACGCGTTACACTCCTAAGAACACATTACATAACCGTACGAAACCTTGAATCACCATAATAAACCTAATGAATTCGTATGAGTAGTTTGAACATCGTACGACAACTCAGGACATCTTACGACTCTTTATGCCACATTAGCAATTGGAAAAGAACGTTAGTATAATGTAGGACGCCTTACAACTCCTAAGAACACGTTACATCACAGTACGAAACCTTGAAACACCATAATAAACCTAATGAATTCCTACGACTCCTTTGAACGTCGTCCGACAACTTCGGACATCTTACGACTCTTTATGCCACATTATCAACTCGAAAAGAACGTTAGTATAATGTAGGACGGCTTACAACTCCTAAGAACACCTTATGTCACAGTACGAAACCTTGAAACACCATAATAAACCTAATGAATTCGTACGAGTCCTTTGAACATCGTCCGACAACTTAGGACATCTTACGACTCATTATGCCACATTAGCAACTCGAAAAGAACGTTGGTATAATGTAGGACGCGTTACACTCCTAAGAACACCTTACATAACCGTACGAAACCTTGAAACACCATAATAAACCTAATGAATTCGTATGAGTCATTTGAACATCGTACGACAACTCAGGACATCTTACGACTCTTTATGCCACATTATCAACTCGAAAAGAACGCTAGTATAATGTAGGACGGCTTACAACTCCTAAGAACACCTTACATCACAGTACGAAACCTTGAAACACCATAATAAACCTAATGAATTCGTACGAGTCCTTTGAACATCGTCCGATAACTTAGGACATCTTACGACTTTTTATGCCACATTAGCAACTCGAAAAGAACGTTAGTATAATGTAGGACGCCTTACAACTCCTAAGAACACCTTACATCACAAGACGAAACCTTGAAACACCATAATAAACCTAATGAATTCGTACGAGTCCTTTGAACGTCGTCCGAAAAATTAGGACATCTTACGACTCTTTATGCCACATTATCAACTCGAAAAGAACGCTAGTATAATGTAGGACGGCTTACAACTCCTAAGAACACCTTACATCACAGTACGAAACCTTGAAACACCATAATAAACCTAATGAATTCGTACGAGTCCTTTGAACATCGTCCGATAACTTAGGACATCTTACTACTTTTTATGCCACATTAGCAACTCGAAAAGAACGTTAGTATAATGTAGGACGCCTTACACTCCTAAGAACACCTTACATAACAGTACGAAACTTTGAAACACCATAATAAACCTAATGAATTCGTATGAGTCATTTGAACGCCGTACGACAACTCAGGACATCTTACGACTCTTTATGCCACATTAGCAACTCGAAAAGAACGTTGGTATAATGTAGGACGCGTTACACTCCTAAGAACACATTACATAACCGTACGAAACCTTGAAATACCATAATAAACCTAATGAATTCGTATGAGTCCTTTGAACATCGTCCGATAACTTAGGACATCTTACTACTTTTTATGCCACATTAGCAACTCGAAAAGAACGTTAGTATAATGTAGGACGGCTTACAACTCCTAAGAACACCTTATGTCACAGTACGAAACCTTGAAACACCATAATAAACCTAATGAATTCGTACGAGTCCTTTGAACATCGTCCGACAACTTAGGACATCTTACGACTCATTATGCCACATTAGCAACTCGAAAAGAACGTTGGTATAATGTAGGACGCGTTACACTCCTAAGAACACCTTACATAACCGTACGAAACCTTGAAACACCATAATAAACCTAATGAATTCGTATGAGTCATTTGAACATCGTACGACAACTCAGGACATCTTCCGACTCTTTATGCCACATTATCAACTCGAAAAGAACGCTAGTATAATGTAGGACGGCTTACAACTCCTAAGAACACGTTACATCACAGTACGAAACCTTGAAACACCATAATAAACCTAATGAATTTCTACGAGTCCTTTGAACGTCGTCCGACAACTTCGGACATCTTACGACTCTTGATGCCACATTATCAACTCGAAAAGAACGTTAGTATAATGTAGGACGGCTTACAACTCCTAAGAACACCTTACATCACAGTACGAAACCTTAAAACACCATAATAAACCTAATGAATTCGTACGAGTCCTTTGAACATCGTCCGACAACTTAGGACATCTTACGACTCATTATGCCACATTAGCAACTCGAAAAGAACGTTAGTATAATGTAGGACGGCTTACAACTCCTAAGAACACCTTACATCACACTACGAAACCTTGAAACACCATAATAAACCTAATGAATTCATACGAGTCCTTTGAACATCGTCCGACTACTTAGCACATCTTACGACTCTTTATGCCACATTATCAACTAGAAAAGAACGTTAGTATAATGTCGGACACCTTACACTCCTAAGAACACCTTACATAACAGTACGAAACTTTGAAACACCATAATAAACCTAATGAATTCGTATGAGTCATTTGAACGCCGTACGACAACTCAGGACATCTTACGACTCTTTATGCCACATTAGCAACTGGAATAGAACGTTAGTATAATGTAGGACGCTTTACAACTCCTTAGAACACCTTACATCACAGTACGAAACCTTGAAACACCATAATAAACCTAATGAATTCGTACGAGTCCTTTGAACGTCGTCCGACAACTTAGGACATCTTACGACTCTTTATGCCACATTATCAACTAGAAAAGAACGTTAGTATAATGTAGGACGGCTTACAACTTCTAAGAACACGTTACATCATAGTACGGAACCTTGAAACACCATAATAAACCTAATGAATTCATACGAATCCTTTGAACGTCGTCCGACAAATTAGGACATCTTACGACTCTTTATGCCACTTTATCAACTAGAAAAAAACGTTAGTATAATGTAGGATGGCTTACAGCTCCTAAGAACACGTTACATCACAGTACGAAACCTTGAAACACCATAATAAACCTAATGAATTCATACTAGTCCTTTGAACGTCGTCCGACAAATTAGGACATCTTACGACTCTTTATGCCACATTATCAACTCGAAAAGAACGTTAGTATAATGTAGGACGGCTTACAACTCCTAAGAACACCTTACATCACAGTACGAAACCTTGAAACACCATAATAAACCTAAGGAATTCATACGAGTCCTTTGAACGTCGTCCGAAAAATTAGGACATCTTACGACTCTTTATGCCACATTATCAACTCGAAAAAAACGTTAGTGTAATGTAGGACGGCTTACAACTCCTAAGAACACCTTACATCACAGTACGAAACCTTGAAACACCATAATAAACCTAATGAATTCGTATGAGTCATTTGAACGCCGTACGACAACTCAGGACATCTTACGACTCTTTATGCCACATTAGCAACTGGAATAGAACGTTAGTATAATGTAGGACGCTTTACAACTCCTTAGAACACCTTACATCACAGTACGAAACCTTGAAACACCATAATAAACCTAATGAATTCGTACGAGTCCTTTGAACGTCGTCCGACAACTTAGGACATCTTACGACTCTTTATGCCACATTATCAACTAGAAAAGAACGTTAGTATAATGTAGGACGGCTTACAACTCCTAAGAACACGTTACATCATAGTACGGAACCTTGAAACACCATAATAAACCTAATGAATTCATACGAGTCCTTTGAACGTCGTCCGACAAATTAGGACATCTTACGACTCTTTATGCCACTTTATCAACTAGAAAAAAACGTTAGTATAATGTAGGACGGCTTACAACTCCTAAGAACACGTTACATCACAGTACTAAACCTTGAAACACCATAATAAACCTAATGAATTCATACTAGTCCTTTGAACGTCGTCCGACAAATTAGGACATCTTACGACTCTTTATGCCACATTATCAACTCGAAAAGAACGTTAGTATAATGTAGGACGGCTTACAACTCCTAAGAACACCTTACATCACAGTACGAAACCTTGAAACACCATAATAAACCTAAGGAATTCATACGAGTCCTTTGAACGTCGTCCGAAAAATTAGGACATCTTACGACTCTTTATGTCACATTATCAACTCGAAAAAAACGTTAGTGTAATGTAGGACGGCTTACAACTCCTAAGAACACCTTACATCATAGTACGAAACCTTGAAACACCATAATAAACCTAATGAATTCGTACGAGTCCTTTGAACATCGTCCGATAACTTAGGACATCTTACGACTTTTTATGCCACATTAGCAACTCGAAAAGAACGTTAGTATAATGTAGGACGCCTTACACTCCTAAGAACACCTTACATAACCGAATGAAACCTTGAAACACCATCATAAACCTAATTAATTCGTACGAGTCCTTTGAACATCGTCCGACAACTTAAGAAATCTTACGACTCTTTATGCCACATTAGCAACTCGAAAAGAACGTTGGTATAATGTAGGATGCATTACACTCCTAAGAACACTTTACATAACCGTACGAAACCTTGAAACACCATAATAAACCTAATGAATTCGTATGAGTCCTTTGAACATCGTACGACAACTCAGGACATCTTACGACTCTTTATGCCACATTAGCAACTGGAAAAGAACGTTAGTATAATGTAGGACGCCTTACAACTCCTAAGAACACGTTACATCACAGTACGAAACCTTGAAACACCATAATAAACCTAATGAATTCATACGAGTCCTTTGAACGTCGTCCGACAACTTAAGACATCTTACGACTTTTTATGCCACATTATCAACTAGAAAACAACGTTAGTATAATGTAGGACGGCTTACAACTCATAAGAACATGTTACATCATAGTACGGAACCTTGAAACACCATAATAAACCTAATGAATTCATACGAGTCCTTTGAATGTCGTCCGACAAATTAGGACATCTTACGACTCTTTATGCCACTTTATCAACTAGAAAAAAACGTTAGTATAATGTAGGACGGCTTACAACTCCTAAGAACACGTTACATCACAGTACGAAACCTTGAAACACTATAATAAACCTAATGAATTCATACGAGTCCTTTGAACGTCGTCCGACAAATTAAGACATCTTACGACTCTTTATGTCACATTATCAACTCGAAAAGAACGCTAGTATAATGTAGGACGGCTTACAACTCCTAAGAACACCTTACATCACAGTACGAAACCTTGAAACACCATAATAAACCTAAGGAATTCATACGAGTCCTTTGAACGTCGTCCGAAAAATTAGGACATCTTACGACTCTTTATGCCACATTATCAACTCGAAAAGAACGTTAGTGTAATGTAGGACGGCTTACAACTCCTAAGAACACCTTACATCACAGTACGAAACCTTGAAACACCATAATAAACCTAATGAATTCGTACGAGTCTTTTGAACATCGTCCGATAACTTAGGACATCTTACGACTTTTTATGCCACATTAGCAACTCGAAAAGAACGTTAGTATAATGTAGGACGCCTTACACTCCTAAGAACACCTTACATAACCGTATGAAACCTTGAAACACCATCATAAACCTAATTAATTCGTACGAGTCCTTTGAACATCGTCCGACAACTTAAGACATCTTACGACTCTTTATGCCACATTAGCTACTCGAAAAGAACGTTGGTATAATGTAGGACGCGTTACACTCCTAAGAACACCTTACATAACCGTACGAAACCTTGAAACACCATAATAAACCTAATGAATTCGTATGAGTCCTTTGAACATCGTACGACAACTCAGGACATCTTACGACTCTTTATGCCACATTAGCAATTGGAAAAGAACGTTAGTATAATGTAGGACGCCTTACAACTCCTAAGAACACGTTACATCACAGTACGAAACCTTGAAACACCATAATAAACCTAATGAATTCCTACGAGTCCTTTGAACGTCGTCTGACAACTTCGGACATCTTACGACTCTTTATGCCACATTATCAACTCGAAAAGAACGTTAGTATAATGTAGGACGGCTTACAACTCATAAGAACACCTTACATCACAGTACGAAACCTTGAAACACCATAATAAACCTAAGGAATTCATACGAGTCCTTTGAACGTCGTCCGAAAAATTAGGACATCTTACGACTCTTTATGCCACATTATCAACTCGAAAAGAACGTTAGTGTAATGTAGGACGGCTTACAACTCCTAAGAACACCTTACATCACAGTACGAAACCTTGAAACACCATAATAAACCTAATGAATTCGTACGAGTCCTTTGAACATCGTCCGATAACTTAGGACATCTTACGACTTTTTATGCCACATTAGCATCTCGAAAAGAACGTTAGTATAATGTAGGACGCCTTACACTCCTAAGAACACCTTACATAACCGTATGAAACCTTGAAACACCATCATAAACCTAATTAATTCGTACGAGTCCTTTGAACATCGTCCGACAACTTAAGACATCTTACGACTCTTTATGCCACATTAGCAACTCGAAAAGAACGTTGGTATAATGTAGGACGCGTTACACTCCTAAGAACACCTTACATAACCGTACGAAACCTTGAAACACCATAATAAACCTAATGAATTCGTATGAGTCCTTTGAACATCGTACGACAACTCAGGATATCTTACGACTCTTTATGCCACATTAGCAATTGGAAAAGAACGTTAGTATAATGTAGGACGCCTTACAACTCCTAAGAACACGTTACATCACAGTACGAAACCTTGAAACACCATAATAAACCTAATGAATTCCTACGAGTCCTTTGAACGTCGTCTGACAACTTCGGACATCTTACGACTCTTTATGCCACATTATCAACTCGAAAAGAACGTTAGTATAATGTAGGACGGCTTACAACTCATAAGAACACCTTACATCACAGTACGAAACCTTGAAACACCATAATAAACCTAATGAATTCGTACGAGTCCTTTGAACATCGTCCGACAACTTAGGACATCTTTCGACTCATTATGCCACATTAGCAACTAGAAAAGAACGTTAGTATAATGTAGGACGGCTTACAACTCCTAAGAACACCTTACATCACACTACGAAACCTTGAAACACCACAATAAACCTAATGAATTCATACGAGTCCTTTGAACATCGTCCGACTACTTAGCACATCTTACGACTCTTTATGCCACATTATCAACTCGAAAAGAACGTTAGTATAATGTCGGACGCCTTACACTCCTAAGAACACCTTACATAACAGTACGAAACTTTGAAACACCATAATAAACCTAATGAATTCGTATGAGTCATTTGAACGCCGTACGACAACTCAGGACATCTTACGACTCTTTATGCCACATTAGCAACTGGAATAGAACGTTAGTATAATGTAGGACGCCTTACAACTCCTTAGAACACCTTACATCACAGTACGAAACCTTGAAACACCATAATAAACCTAATGAATTCGTACGAGTCCTTTGAACGTCGTCCGACAACTTAGGACATCTTACGAATCTTTATGCCACATTATCAACTAGAAAAGAACGTTAGTATAATGTAGGACGGCTTATAACTCCTTAGAACACGTTACATCATAGTACGAAACCTTGAAACACCATAATAAACCTAATGAATTCATACGAGTCCTTTGAACGTCGTCCGACAAATTAGGACATCTTACGACTCTTTAGGCCACTTTATCAACTAGAAAAGAACGTTAGTATAATGTAGGACGGCTTACAACTCCTAAGAACACGTTACATCACAGTACGAAACCTTGAAACACCATAATAAACCTAATAAATTCATACGAGTCCTTTGAACGTCGTCCGACAAATTAGGACATCTTACGACTCTTTATGCCACATTATCAACTCGAAAAGAACGTTAGTATAATGTAGGACGGCTTACAACTCCTAAGAACACCTTACATAACAGTACGAAACCTTGAAACACCATATAAAACCTAATGAATTCGTACGAGTCCTTTGAACATCGTCCGATAACTTAGGACATCTTACGAATTTTAATGCCACATTAGCAACTCAAAAACAACGTTAGTATAATGTAGGACGCCTTACACTCCTAAGAACTCCTTACATAACCGTATGAAACCTTGAAACACCATCATAAACCTAATTAATTCGCACGAGTCCTTTGAACATCGTCCGACAACTTAAGACATCTTACTACTCTTTATGCCACATTAGCAACTCGAAAAGAATGTTGGTATAATGTAGGACGCGTTACACTCCTAAGAACACCTTACATAACCGTACGAAACCTTGAAACACCATAATAAACCTAATGAATTCATACGAGTCCTTTGAATGTCGTCCGACAAATTAGGACATCTTACGACTCTTTATGCCACTTTATCAACTAGAAAAAACGTTAGTATAATGTAGGACGGCTTACAACTCCTAAGAACACGTTACATCACAGTACGAAACCTTGAAACACTATAATAAACCTAATGAATTCATACGAGTCCTTTGAACGTCGTCCGACAAATTAGGACATCTTACGACTCTTTATGTCACATTATCAACTCGAAAAGAACGTTAGTATAATGTAGGACGGCTTACAACTCCTAAGAACACGTTACATCACAGTACGAAACCTTGAAACACCATAATAAACCTAATGAATTCCTACGAGTCCTTTGAACGTCGTCTGACAACTTCGGACATCTTACGACTCATTATGCCACATTAGCAACTAGAAAAGAACGTTAGTATAATGTAGGACGGCTTACAACTCCTAAGAACACCTTACATCACACTACGAAACCTTGAAACACCACAATAAACCTAATGAATTCATACGAGTCCTTTGAACATCGTCCGACTACTTAGCACATCTTACGACTCTTTATGCCACATTATCAACTCGAAAAGAACGTTAGTATAATGTCGTACGCCTTACACTCCTAAGAACACCTTACATAACAGTACGAAACTTTGAAACACCATAATAAACCTAATGAATTCGTATGAGTCATTTGAACGCCGTACGACAACTCAGGACATCTTACGACTCTTTATGCCACATTAGCAACTGGAATAGAACGTTAGTATAATGTAGGACGCCTTACAACTCCTTAGAACACCTTACATCACAGTACGAAACCTTGAAACACCATAATAAACCTAATGAATTCGTACGAGTCCTTTGAACGTCGTCCGACAACTTAGGACATCTTACGAATCTTTATGCCACATTATCAACTAGAAAAGAACGTTAGTATAATGTAGGACGGCTTATAACTCCTTAGAACACGTTACATCATAGTACGAAACCTTGAAACACCATAATAAACCTAACGAATTCATACGACTCCTTTGAACGTCGTCCGACAAATTAGGACATCTTACGACTCTTTATGCCACTTTATCAACTAGAAAAGAACGTTAGTATAATGTAGGACGGCTTACAACTCCTAAGAACACGTTACATCACAGTACGAAACCTTGAAACACCATAATAAACCTAATAAATTCATACGAGTCCTTTGAACGTCGTCCGACAAATTAGGACATCTTACGACTCTTTATGCCACATTATCAACTCGAAAAGAACGTTAGTATAATGTAGGACGGCTTACAACTCCTAAGAACACCTTACATAACACTACGAAACCTTGAAACACCATAATAAACCTAGTGAATTCGTACGAGTCCTTTGAACATCGTCCGATAACTTAGGACATCTTACGAATTTTTATGCCACATTAGCAACTCGAAAAGAACGTTAGTATAATGTAGGACGCCTTACACTCCTAAGAACACCTTACATAACCGTATGAAACCTTGAAACACCATCATAAACCTAATTAATTCGCACGAGTCCTTTGAACATCGTCCGACAACTTAAGACATCTTACTACTCTTTATGCCACATTAGCAACTCGAAAAGAATGTTGGTATAATGTAGGACGCGTTACACTCCTAAGAACACCTTACATAACCGTACGAAACCTTGAAACACCATAATAAACCTAATGAATTCATACGAGTCCTTTGATAGTCGTCCGACAAATTAGGACATCTTACGACTCTTTATGCCACTTTTTCAACTAGAAAAAAACGTTAGTATAATGTAGGACGGCTTACAACTCCTAAGAACACGTTACATCACAGTACGAAACCTTGAAACACTATAATAAACCTAATGAATTCATACGAGTCCTTTGAACGTCGTCCGACAAATTAGGGCATCTTACGACTCTTTATGTCACATTATCAACTCGAAAAGAACGTTAGTATAATGTAGGACGGCTTACAACTCCTAAGAACACCTTACATCACAGTACGAAACCTTGAAACACCATAATAAACCTAAGGAATTCATACGAGTCCTTTGAACGTCGTCCGAAAAATTAGGACATCTTACGACACTTTATGCCACATTATCAACTCGAAAAGAACGTTAGTGTAATGTACGACGGCTTACAACTCCTAAGAACACCTTACATCACAGTACGAAACCTTGAAACACCATAATAAACCTAATGAATTCGTACGAGTCCTTTGAACATCGTCTGATAACTTAGGACATCTTACGACTTTTTATGCCACATTAGCAACTCGAAAAGAACGTTAGTATAATGTAGGACGCCTTACACTCCTAAGAACACCTTACATAACCGTATGAAACCTTGAAACACCATCATAAACCTAATTAATTCGTACGAGTCCTTTGAACATCGTCCGACAACTTAAGACATCTTACGACTCTTTATGCCACATTAGCAACTCGAAAAGAACGTTGGTATAATGTAGGACGCGTTACACTCCTAAGAACACCTTACATAACCGTACGAAACCTTGAAACACCATAATAAACCTAATGAATTCGTATGAGTCCTTTGAACATCGTACGACAACTCAGGACATCTTACGACTCTTTATGCCACATTAGCAATTGGAAAAGAACGTTAGTATAATGTAGGACGCCTTACAACTCCTAAGAACACGTTACATCACAGTACGAAACCTTGAAACACCATAATAAACCTAATGAATTCCTACGAGTCCTTTGAACGTCGTCTGACAACTTCGGACATCTTACGACTCTTTATGCCACATTATCAACTCGAAAAGAACGTTAGTATAATGTAGAACGGCTTACAACTCATAAGAACACCTTACATCACAGTACGAAACCTTGAAACACCATAATAAACCTAATGAATTCGTACGAGTCCTTTGAACATCGTCCGACAACTTAGGACATCTTACGACTCATTATGCCACATTAGCAACTAGAAAAGAACGTTAGTATAATGTAGGACGGCTTACAACTCCTAAGAACACCTTACATCACACTACGAAACCTTGAAACACCACAATAAACCTAATGAATTCATACGAGTCCTTTGAACATCGTCCGACTACTTAGCACATCTTACGACTCTTTATGCCACATTATCAACTCGAAAAGAACGTTAGTATAATGTCGGACGCCTTACACTCCTAAGAACACCTTACATAACAGTACGAAACTTTGAAACACCATAATAAACCTAATGAATTCGTATGAGTCATTTGAACGCCGTACGACAACTCAGGACATCTTACGACTCTTTATGCCACATTAGCAACTGGAATAGAACGTTAGTATAATGTAGGACGCCTTACAACTCCTTAGAACACCTTACATCACAGTACGAAACCTTGAAACACCATAATAAACCTAATGAATTCGTACGAGTCCTTTGAACGTCGTCCGACAAATTAGGACATCTTACGACTCTTTATGCCACATTATCAACTCGAAAAGAACGTTAGTATAATGTAGGACGGCTTACAACTCCTAAGAACACCTTACATAACAGTACGAAACCTTGAAACACCATAATAAACCTAGTGAATTCGTACGAGTCCTTTGAACATCGTCCGATAACTTAGGACATCTTACGAATTTTTATGCCACATTAGCAACTCGAAAAGAACGTTAGTATAATGTAGGACGCCTTACACTCCTAAGAACACCTTACATAACCGTATGAAACCTTGAAACACCATCATAAACCTAATTAATTCGCACGAGTCCTTTGAACATCGTCCGACAACTTAAGACATCTTACTACTCTTTATGCCACATTAGCAACTCGAAAAGAATGTTGGTATAATGTAGGACGCGTTACACTCCTAAGAACACCTTACATAACCGTACGAAACCTTGAAACACCATAATAAACCTAATGAATTCGTATGAGTCCTTTGAACATCGTACGACAACTCAGGACATCTTACGACTCTTTATGCCACATTAGCAATTGGAAAAGAACGTTAGTATAATGTAGGACGCCTTACAACTCCTTTAACACCTTACATCACAGTACGAAACCTTGAAACACCATAATAAACCTAATGAATTCGTACGAGTCCTTTGAACGTCGTCCGACAACTTAGGACATCTTACGAATCTTTATGCCACATTATCAACTAGAAAAGAACGTTAGTATAATGTAGGACGGCTTATAACTCCTTAGAACACGTTACATCATAGTACGAAACCTTGAAACACCATAATAAACCTAATGAATTCATACGAGTCCTTTGAACGTCGTCCGTCAAATTAGGACATCTTACGACTCTTTATGCCACTTTATCAACTAGAAAAGATCGTTAGTATAATGTAGGACGGCTTACAACTCCTAAGAACACGTTACATCACAGTACGAAACCTTGAAACACCATAATAAACCTAATAAATTCATACGAGTCCTTTGAACGTCGTCCGACAAATTAGGACATCTTACGACTCTTTATCCCACATTATCAACTCGAAAAGAACGTTAGTATAATGTAGGACGGCTTACAACTCCTAAGAACACCTTACATAACAGTACGAAACCTTGAAACACCATAATAAACCTAATGAATTCGTACGAGTCCTTTGAACATCTTCCGATAACTTAGGACATCTTACGAATTTTTATGCCACATTAGCAACTCGAAAAGAACGTTAGTATAATGTAGGACGCCTTACACTCCTAAGAACACCTTACATAACCGTATGAAACCTTGAAACACTATCATAAACCTAATTAATTCGTACGAGTCCTTTGAACATCGTCCGACAACTTAAGACATCTTACTACTCTTTATGCCACATTAGCAACTTGAAAAGAATGTTGGTATAATGTAGGACGCGTTACACTCCTAAGAACACCTTACATAACCGTACGAAACCTTGAAACACCATAATAAACCTAATGAATTCGTATGAGTCCTTTGAACATCGTACGACAACTCAGGACATCTTACGACTCTTTATGCCACATTAGCAATTGGAAAAGAACGTTAGTATAATGTAGGACGCCTTACAACTCCTTTGAACACCTTACATCACAGTACGAAACCTTGAAACACCATAATAAACCTAATGAATTCGTACGAGTCCTTTGAACGTCGTCCGACAACTTAGGACATCTTACGAATCTTTATGCCACATTATCAACTAGAAAAGAACGTTAGTATAATGTAGGACGGCTTATAACTCCTTAGAACACGTTACATCATAGTACGAAACCTTGAAACACCATAATAAACCTAATGAATTCATACGAGTCCTTTGAACGTCGTCCGTCAAATTAGGACATCTTACGACTCTTTATGCCACTTTATCAACTAGAAAAGAACGTTAGTATAATGTAGGACGGCTTACAACTCCTAAGAACACGTTACATCACAGTACGAAACCTTGAAACACCATAATAAACCTAATAAATTCATACGAGTCCTTTGAACGTCGTCCGACAAATTAGGACATCTTACGACTCTTTATGCCACATTATCAACTCGAAAAGAACGTTAGTATAATGTAGGACGGCTTACAACTCCTAAGAACACCTTACATAACAGTACGAAACCTTGAAACACCATAATAAACCTAATGAATTCGTACGAGTCCTTTGAACATCTTCCGATAACTTAGGACATCTTACGAATTTTTATGCCACATTAGCAACTCGAAAAGAACGTTAGTATAATGTAGGACGCCTTACACTCCTAAGAACACCTTACATAACCGTATGAAACCTTGAAACACTATCATAAACCTAATTAATTCGTACGAGTCCTTTGAACATCGTCCGACAACTTAAGACATCTTACTACTCTTTATGCCACATTAGCAACTCGAAAAGAACGTTGGTATAATGTAGGACGCGTGACACTCCTAAGAACACCTTACATAACCGTACGAAACCTTGAAACATCATAATAAACCTAATGAATTCGTATGAGTCCTTTGAACATCGTACGACAACTCAGGACATCTTACGACTCTTTATGCCACATTAGCAATTGGAAAAGAACGTTAGTATAATGTAGGACGCATTACAACTCCTAAGAACACGTTACATCACAGTACGAAACCTTGAAACACCATAATAAACCTAATGAATTCCTACGAGTCCTTTGAACGTCATCCGACAACTTCGGACATCTTACGACTCTTTATGCCACATTATCAACTCGAAAAGAACGTTAGTATAATGTTGGACGACTTACAACTCCTAAGAACACCTTACATCACAGTACGAAACCTTGAAACACCATAATAAACCTAAGGAATTCATACGAGTCCTTTGAACGTCGTCCGAAAAATTAGGACATCTTACGACTCTTTATGCCACATTATCAACTCGAAAAGAACGTTAGTGTAATGTAGGACGGCTTACAACTCCTAAGAACACCTTACATCACAGTACGAAACCTTGAAACACCATAATAAACCTAATGAATTCGTACGAGTCCTTTAAACATCGTCCGATAACTTAGGACATCTTACGACTCTTTATGCCACATTAGCAATTGGAAAAGAACGTTAGTATAATGTAGGACGCCTTACAACTCCTTTGAACACCTTACATCACAGTACGAAACCTTGAAACACCATAATAAACCTAATGAATTCGTACGAGTCCTTTGAACGTCGTCCGACAACTTAGGACATCTTACGAATCTTTATGCCACATTATCAACTAGAAAAGAACGTTAGTATAATGTAGGACGGCTTATAACTCCTTAGAACACGTTACATCATAGTACGAAACCTTGAAACACCATAATAAACCTAATGAATTCATACGAGTCCTTTGAACGTCGTCCGTCAAATTAGGACATCTTACGACTCTTTATGCCACTTTATCAACTAGAAAAGAACGTTAGTATAATGTAGGACGGCTTACAACTCCTAAGAACACGTTACATCACAGTACGAAACCTTGAAACACCATAATAAACCTAATAAATTCATACGAGTCCTTTGAACGTCGTCCGACAAATTAGGACATCTTACGACTCTTTATGCCACATTATCAACTCGAAAAGAACGTTAGTATAATGTAGGACGGCTTACAACTCCTAAGAACACCTTACATAACAGTACGAAACCTTGAAACACCATAATAAACCTAATGAATTCGTACGAGTCCTTTGAACATCTTCCGATAACTTAGGACATCTTACGAATTTTTATGCCACATTAGCAACTCGAAAAGAACGTTAGTATAATGTAGGACGCCTTACACTCCTAAGAACACCTTACATAACCGTATGAAACCTTGAAACACTATCATAAACCTAATTAATTCGTACGAGTCCTTTGAACATCGTCCGACAACTTAAGACATCTTACTACTCTTTATGCCACATTAGCAACTCGAAAAGAACGTTGGTATAATGTAGGACGCGTGACACTCCTAAGAACACCTTACATAACCGTACGAAACCTTGAAACATCATAATAAACCTAATGAATTCGTATGAGTCCTTTGAACATCGTACGACAACTCAGGACATCTTACGACTCTTTATGCCACATTAGCAATTGGAAAAGAACGTTAGTATAATGTAGGACGCATTACAACTCCTAAGAACACGTTACATCACAGTACGAAACCTTGAAACACCATAATAAACCTAATGAATTCCTACGAGTCCTTTGAACGTCATCCGACAACTTCGGACATCTTACGACTCTTTATGCCACATTATCAACTCGAAAAGAACGTTAGTATAATGTTGGACGACTTACAACTCCTAAGAACACCTTACATCACAGTACGAAACCTTGAAACACCATAATAAACCTAAGGAATTCATACGAGTCCTTTGAACGTCGTCCGAAAAATTAGGACATCTTACGACTCTTTATGCCACATTATCAACTCGAAAAGAACGTTAGTGTAATGTAGGACGGCTTACAACTCCTAAGAACACCTTACATCACAGTACGAAACCTTGAAACACCATAATAAACCTAATGAATTCGTACGAGTCCTTTAAACATCGTCCGATAACTTAGGACATCTTACGACTTTTTATGCCACATTAGCAACTCGAAAAGAACGTTAGTATAATGTAGGACGCCTTACACTCCTAAGAACACCTTACATAACCGTATAAAACCTTGAAACACCATCATAAACCTAATTAATTCGTACGAGTCCTTTGAACATCGTCCGACAACTTAAGACATCTTACTACTCTTTATGCCACATTAGCAACTCGAAAAGAACGTTGGTATAATGTAGGACGCCTTACACTCCTAAGAACACCTTACATAACCGTATGAAACCTTGAAACACTATCATAAACCTAATTAATTCGTACGAGTCCTTTGAACATCGTCCGACAACTTAAGACATCTTACTACTCTTTATGCCACATTAGCAACTCGAAAAGAACGTTGGTATAATGTAGGACGCGTGACACTCCTAAGAACACCTTACATAACCGTACGAAACCTTGAAACATCATAATAAACCTAATGAATTCGTATGAGTCCTTTGAACATCGTACGACAACTCAGGACATCTTACGACTCTTTATGCCACATTAGCAATTGGAAAAGAACGTTAGTATAATGTAGGACGCATTACAACTCCTAAGAACACGTTACATCACAGTACGAAACCTTGAAACACCATAATAAACCTAATGAATTCCTACGAGTCCTTTGAACGTCATCCGACAACTTCGGACATCTTACGACTCTTTATGCCACATTATCAACTCGAAAAGAACGTTAGTATAATGTTGGACGACTTACAACTCCTAAGAACACCTTACATCACAGTACGAAACCTTGAAACACCATAATAAACCTAAGGAATTCATACGAGTCCTTTGAACGTCGTCCGAAAAATTAGGACATCTTACGACTCTTTATGCCACATTATCAACTCGAAAAGAACGTTAGTGTAATGTAGGACGGCTTACAACTCCTAAGAACACCTTACATCACAGTACGAAACCTTGAAACACCATAATAAACCTAATGAATTCGTACGAGTCCTTTAAACATCGTCCGATAACTTAGGACATCTTACGAATTTTTATGCCACATTAGCAACTCGAAAAGAACGTTAGTATAATGTAGGACGCCTTACACTCCTAAGAACACCTTACATAACCGTATAAAACCTTGAAACACCATCATAAACCTAATTAATTCGTACGAGTCCTTTGAACATCGTCCGACAACTTAAGACATCTTACTACTCTTTATGCCACATTAGCAACTCGAAAAGAACGTTGGTATAATGTAGGACGCGTTACACTCCTAAGAACACCTTACATAACCGTACGAAACCTTGAAACATCATAATAAACCTAATGAATTCGTATGAGTCCTTTGAACATCGTACGACAACTCAGGACATCTTACGACTCTTTATGCCACATTAGCAATTGGAAAAGAACATTAGTATAATGTAGGACGCCTTACAACTCCTAAGAACACGTTACATCACAGTACGAAACCTTGAAACACCATAATAAACCTAATGAATTCCTACGAGTCCTTTGAACGTCATCCGACAACTTCGGACATCTTACGACTCTTTATGCCACATTATCAACTCGAAAAGAACGTTAGTATAATGTTGGACGACTTACAACTCCTAAGAACACCTTACATCACAGTACGAAACCTTGAAACACCATAATAAACCTAAGGAATTCATACGAGTCCTTTGAACGTCGTCCGAAAAATTAGGACATCTTACGACTCTTTATGCCACATTATCAACTCGAAAAGAACGTTAGTGTAATGTAGGACGGCTTACAACTCCTAAGAACACCTTACATCACAGTACGAAACCTTGAAACACCATAATAAACCTAATGAATTCGTACGAGTCCTTTAAACATCGTCCGATAACTTAGGACATCTTACGACTTTTTATGCCACATTAGCAACTCGAAAAGAACGTTAGTATAATGTAGGACGCCTTACACTCCTAAGAACACCTTACATAACCGAATGAAACCTTGAAACACCATCATAAACCTAATTAATTCGTACGAGTCCTTTGAACATCGTCCGACAACTTAAGACATCTTACGACTCTTTATGCCACATTAGCAACTCGAAAAGAACGTTGGTATAATGTAGGACACATTACACTCCTAAGAACACCTTACATAACCGTACGAAACCTTGAAACACCATAATAAACCTAATGAATTCGTATGAGTCCTTTGAACATCGTACGACAACTCAGGACATCTTACGACTCTTTATGCCACATTAGCAACTGGAAAAGAACGTTAGTATAATGTAGGACGCCTTACAACTCCTAAGAACACGTTACATCACAGTACGAAACCTTGAAACACCATAATAAACCTAATGAATTCATACGAGTCCTTTGAACGTCGTCCGACAAATTAGGACATCTTACGACTCTTTATGCCACATTATCAACTCGAAAAGAACGTTAGTATAATGTAGGACGGCTTACAACTCCTAAGAACACCTTACATCACAGTACGAAACCTTGAAACACCATAATAAACCTAAGGAATTCATACGAGTCCTTTGAACGTCGTCCGAAAAATTAGGACATCTTACGACTCTTTATGCCACATTATCAACTCGAAAAGAACGTTAGTGTAATGTAGGACGGCTTACAACTCCTAAGAACACCTTACATCATAGTACGGAACCTTGAAACACCATAATAAACCTAATGAATTCGTACGAGTCCTTTGAACATCGTCCGATAACTTAGGACATCTTACGAATTTTTATGCCACATTAGCAACTCGAAAAGAACGTTAGTATAATGTAGGACGCCTTACACTCCTAAGAACACCTTACATAACCGTATAAAACCTTGAAACACCATCATAAACCTAATTAATTCGTACGAGTCCTTTGAACATCGTCCGACAACTTAAGACATCTTACTACTCTTTATGCCACATTAGCAACTCGAAAAGAACGTTGGTATAATGTAGGACGCGTTACACTCCTAAGAACACCTTACATAACCGTACGAAACCTTGAAACATCATAATAAACCTAATGAATTCGTATGAGTCCTTTGAACATCGTACGACAACTCAGGACATCTTACGACTCTTTATGCCACATTAGCAATTGGAAAAGAACATTAGTATAATGTAGGACGCCTTACAACTCCTAAGAACACGTTACATCACAGTACGAAACCTTGAAACACCATAATAAACCTAATGAATTCCTACGAGTCCTTTGAACGTCATCCGACAACTTCGGACATCTTACGACTCTTTATGCCACATTATCAACTCGAAAAGAACGTTAGTATAATGTTGGACGACTTACAACTCCTAAGAACACCTTACATCACAGTACGAAACCTTGAAACACCATAATAAACCTAAGGAATTCATACGAGTCCTTTGAACGTCGTCCGAAAAATTAGGACATCTTACGACTCTTTATGCCACATTATCAACTCGAAAAGAACGTTAGTGTAATGTAGGACGGCTTACAACTCCTAAGAACACCTTACATCACAGTACGAAACCTTGAAACACCATAATAAACCTAATGAATTCGTACGAGTCCTTTAAACATCGTCCGATAACTTAGGACATCTTACGACTTTTTATGCCACATTAGCAACTCGAAAAGAACGTTAGTATAATGTAGGACGCCTTACACTCCTAAGAACACCTTACATAACCGAATGAAACCTTGAAACACCATCATAAACCTAATTAATTCGTACGAGTCCTTTGAACATCGTCCGACAACTTAAGACATCTTACGACTCTTTATGCCACATTAGCAACTCGAAAAGAACGTTGGTATAATGTAGGACACATTACACTCCTAAGAACACCTTACATAACCGTACGAAACCTTGAAACACCATAATAAACCTAATGAATTCGTATGAGTCCTTTGAACATCGTACGACAACTCAGGACATCTTACGACTCTTTATGCCACATTAGCAACTGGAAAAGAACGTTAGTATAATGTAGGACGCCTTACAACTCCTAAGAACACGTTACATCACAGTACGAAACCTTGAAACACCATAATAAACCTAATGAATTCATACGAGTCCTTTGAACGTCGTCCGACAAATTAGGACATCTTACGACTCTTTATGCCACATTATCAACTCGAAAAGAACGTTAGTATAATGTAGGACGGCTTACAACTCCTAAGAACACCTTACATCACAGTACGAAACCTTGAAACACCATAATAAACCTAAGGAATTCATACGAGTCCTTTGAACGTCGTCCGAAAAATTAGGACATCTTACGACTCTTTATGCCACATTATCAACTCGAAAAGAACGTTAGTGTAATGTAGGACGGCTTACAACTCCTAAGAACACCTTACATCATAGTACGGAACCTTGAAACACCATAATAAACCTAATGAATTCGTACGAGTCCTTTGAACATCGTCCGATAACTTAGGACATCTTACGAATTTTTATGCCACATTAGCAACTCGAAAAGAACGTTAGTATAATGTAGGACGCCTTACACTCCTAAGAACACCTTACATAACCGTATAAAACCTTGAAACACCATCATAAACCTAATTAATTCGTACGAGTCCTTTGAACATCGTCCGACAACTTAAGACATCTTACTACTCTTTATGCCACATTAGCAACTCGAAAAGAACGTTGGTATAATGTAGGACGCGTTACACTCCTAAGAACACCTTACATAACCGTACGAAACCTTGAAACATCATAATAAACCTAATGAATTCGTATGAGTCCTTTGAACATCGTACGACAACTCAGGACATCTTACGACTCTTTATGCCACATTAGCAATTGGAAAAGAACATTAGTATAATGTAGGACGCCTTACAACTCCTAAGAACACGTTACATCACAGTACGAAACCTTGAAACACCATAATAAACCTAATGAATTCCTACGAGTCCTTTGAACGTCATCCGACAACTTCGGACATCTTACGACTCTTTATGCCACATTATCAACTCGAAAAGAACGTTAGTATAATGTTGGACGACTTACAACTCCTAAGAACACCTTACATCACAGTACGAAACCTTGAAACACCATAATAAACCTAAGGAATTCATACGAGTCCTTTGAACGTCGTCCGAAAAATTAGGACATCTTACGACTCTTTATGCCACATTATCAACTCGAAAAGAACGTTAGTGTAATGTAGGACGGCTTACAACTCCTAAGAACACCTTACATCACAGTACGAAACCTTGAAACACCATAATAAACCTAATGAATTCGTACGAGTCCTTTAAACATCGTCCGATAACTTAGGACATCTTACGACTTTTTATGCCACATTAGCAACTCGAAAAGAACGTTAGTATAATGTAGGACGCCTTACACTCCTAAGAACACCTTACATAACCGAATGAAACCTTGAAACACCATCATAAACCTAATTAATTCGTACGAGTCCTTTGAACATCGTCCGACAACTTAAGACATCTTACGACTCTTTATGCCACATTAGCAACTCGAAAAGAACGTTGGTATAATGTAGGACACATTACACTCCTAAGAACACCTTACATAACCGTACGAAACCTTGAAACACCATAATAAACCTAATGAATTCGTATGAGTCCTTTGAACATCGTACGACAACTCAGGACATCTTACGACTCTTTATGCCACATTAGCAACTGGAAAAGAACGTTAGTATAATGTAGGACGCCTTACAACTCCTAAGAACACGTTACATCACAGTACGAAACCTTGAAACACCATAATAAACCTAATGAATTCATACGAGTCCTTTGAACGTCGTCCGACAAATTAGGACATCTTACGACTCTTTATGCCACATTATCAACTCGAAAAGAACGTTAGTATAATGTAGGACGGCTTACAACTCCTAAGAACACCTTACATCACAGTACGAAACCTTGAAACACCATAATAAACCTAAGGAATTCATACGAGTCCTTTGAACGTCGTCCGAAAAATTAGGACATCTTACGACTCTTTATGCCACATTATCAACTCGAAAAGAACGTTAGTGTAATGTAGGACGGCTTACAACTCCTAAGAACACCTTACATCATAGTACGGAACCTTGAAACACCATAATAAACCTAATGAATTCGTACGAGTCCTTTGAACATCGTCCGATAACTTAGGACATCTTACGAATTTTTATGCCACATTAGCAACTCGAAAAGAACGTTAGTATAATGTAGGACGCCTTACACTCCTAAGAACACCTTACATAACCGTATAAAACCTTGAAACACCATCATAAACCTAATTAATTCGTACGAGTCCTTTGAACATCGTCCGACAACTTAAGACATCTTACTACTCTTTATGCCACATTAGCAACTCGAAAAGAACGTTGGTATAATGTAGGACGCGTTACACTCCTAAGAACACCTTACATAACCGTACGAAACCTTGAAACATCATAATAAACCTAATGAATTCGTATGAGTCCTTTGAACATCGTACGACAACTCAGGACATCTTACGACTCTTTATGCCACATTAGCAATTGGAAAAGAACATTAGTATAATGTAGGACGCCTTACAACTCCTAAGAACACGTTACATCACAGTACGAAACCTTGAAACACCATAATAAACCTAATGAATTCCTACGAGTCCTTTGAACGTCATCCGACAACTTCGGACATCTTACGACTCTTTATGCCACATTATCAACTCGAAAAGAACGTTAGTATAATGTTGGACGACTTACAACTCCTAAGAACACCTTACATCACAGTACGAAACCTTGAAACACCATAATAAACCTAAGGAATTCATACGAGTCCTTTGAACGTCGTCCGAAAAATTAGGACATCTTACGACTCTTTATGCCACATTATCAACTCGAAAAGAACGTTAGTGTAATGTAGGACGGCTTACAACTCCTAAGAACACCTTACATCACAGTACGAAACCTTGAAACACCATAATAAACCTAATGAATTCGTACGAGTCCTTTAAACATCGTCCGATAACTTAGGACATCTTACGACTTTTTATGCCACATTAGCAACTCGAAAAGAACGTTAGTATAATGTAGGACGCCTTACACTCCTAAGAACACCTTACATAACCGAATGAAACCTTGAAACACCATCATAAACCTAATTAATTCGTACGAGTCCTTTGAACATCGTCCGACAACTTAAGACATCTTACGACTCTTTATGCCACATTAGCAACTCGAAAAGAACGTTGGTATAATGTAGGACACATTACACTCCTAAGAACACCTTACATAACCGTACGAAACCTTGAAACACCATAATAAACCTAATGAATTCGTATGAGTCCTTTGAACATCGTACGACAACTCAGGACATCTTACGACTCTTTATGCCACATTAGCAACTGGAAAAGAACGTTAGTATAATGTAGGACGCCTTACAACTCCTAAGAACACGTTACATCACAGTACGAAACCTTGAAACACCATAATAAACCTAATGAATTCATACGAGTCCTTTGAACGTCGTCCGACAAATTAGGACATCTTACGACTCTTTATGCCACATTATCAACTCGAAAAGAACGTTAGTATAATGTAGGACGGCTTACAACTCCTAAGAACACCTTACATCACAGTACGAAACCTTGAAACACCATAATAAACCTAAGGAATTCATACGAGTCCTTTGAACGTCGTCCGAAAAATTAGGACATCTTACGACTCTTTATGCCACATTATCAACTCGAAAAGAACGTTAGTGTAATGTAGGACGGCTTACAACTCCTAAGAACACCTTACATCATAGTACGGAACCTTGAAACACCATAATAAACCTAATGAATTCGTACGAGTCCTTTGAACATCGTCCGATAACTTAGGACATCTTACGAATTTTTATGCCACATTAGCAACTCGAAAAGAACGTTAGTATAATGTAGGACGCCTTACACTCCTAAGAACACCTTACATAACCGTATAAAACCTTGAAACACCATCATAAACCTAATTAATTCGTACGAGTCCTTTGAACATCGTCCGACAACTTAAGACATCTTACTACTCTTTATGCCACATTAGCAACTCGAAAAGAACGTTGGTATAATGTAGGACGCGTTACACTCCTAAGAACACCTTACATAACCGTACGAAACCTTGAAACATCATAATAAACCTAATGAATTCGTATGAGTCCTTTGAACATCGTACGACAACTCAGGACATCTTACGACTCTTTATGCCACATTAGCAATTGGAAAAGAACATTAGTATAATGTAGGACGCCTTACAACTCCTAAGAACACGTTACATCACAGTACGAAACCTTGAAACACCATAATAAACCTAATGAATTCCTACGAGTCCTTTGAACGTCGTCCGACAACTTCGGACATCTTACGACTCTTTATGCCACATTATCAACTCGAAAAGAACGTTAGTATAATGTTGGACGGCTTACAACTCCTAAGAACACCTTACATCACAGTACGAAACCTTGAAACACCATAATAAACCTAAGGAATTCATACGAGTCCTTTGAACGTCGTCCGAAAAATTAGGACATCTTACGACTCTTTATGCCACATTATCAACTCGAAAAGAACGTTAGTGTAATGTAGGACGGCTTACAACTCTTAAGAACACCTTACATCACAGTACGAAACCTTGAAACACCATAATAAACCTAATGAATTCGTACGAGTCCTTTGAACATCGTCCGATAACTTAGGACATCTTACGACTTTTTATGCCACATTAGCAACTCGAAAAGAACGTTAGTATAATGTAGGACGCCTTACACTCCTAAGAACACCTTACATAACCGAATGAAACCTTGAAACACCATCATAAACCTAATTAATTCGTACGAGTCCTTTGAACATCGTCCGACAACTTAAGACATCTTACGACTCTTTATGCCACATTAGCAACTCGAAAAGAACGTTGGTATAATGTAGGACGCATTACACTCCTAAGAACACCTTACATAACCGTACGAAACCTTGAAACACCATAATAAACCTAATGAATTCGTATGAGTCCTTTGAACATCGTACGACAACTCAGGACATCTTACGACTCTTTATGCCACATTAGCAAATGGAAAAGAACGTTAGTATAATGTAGGACGCCTTACAACTCCTAAGAACACGTTACATCACAGTACGAAACCTTGAAACACCATAATAAACCTAATGAATTCATACGAGTCCTTTGAACGTCGTCCGACAACTTAGGACATCTTACGACTCTTTATGCCACATTATCAACTAGAAAACAACGTTAGTATAATGTAGGACGGCTTACAACTCCTAAGAACACGTTACATCATAGTACGGAACCTTGAAACACCATAATAAACCTAATGAATTCATACGAGTCCTTTGAATGTCGTCCGACAAATTAGGACATCTTACGACTCTTTATGCCACTTTATCAACTATAAAAAAACGTTAGTATAATGTAGGACGGCTTACAACTCCTAAGAACACGTTACATCACAGTACGAAACCTTGAAACACCATAATAAACCTAATGAATTCATACGAGTCCTTTGAACGTCGTCCGACAAATTAGGACATCTTACGACTCTTTATGCCACATTATCAACTCGAAAAGAACGTTAGTATAATGTAGGACGGCTTACAACTCCTAAGAACACCTTACATCACAGTACGAAACCTTGAAACACCATAATAAACCTAAGGAATTCATACGAGTCCTTTGAACGTCGTCCGAAAAATTAGGACATCTTACGACTCTTTATGCCACATTATCAACTCGAAAAGAACGTTAGTGTAATGTAGGACGGCTTACAACTCCTAAGAACACCTTACATCACAGTACGAAACCTTGAAACACCATAATAAACCTAATGAATTCGTACGAGTCCTTTGAACATCGTCCGATAACTTAGGACATCTTACGACTTTTTATGCCACATTAGCAACTCGAAAAGAACGTTAGTATAATGTAGGACGCCTTACAACTCCTAAGAACACGTTACATCACAGTACGAAACCTTGAAACACCATAATAAACCTAATGAATTCTTACGAGTCTTTTGAACGTCGTCCGACAACTTAGGACATCTTACGACTCTTTATGCCACATTATCAACTAGAAAACAACGTTGGTATAATGTAGGACGCGTTACACTCCTAAGAACACCTTACATCATAGTACGGAACCTTGAAACACCATAATAAACCTAATGAATTCATACGAGTCCTTTGAATGTCGTCCGACAAATTAGGACATCTTACGACTCTTTATGCCACTTTATCAACTAGAAAAAAACGTTAGTATAATGTAGGACGGCTTACAACTCCTAAGAACATGTTACATCACAGTACGAAACCTTGAAACACCATAATAAACCTAATGAATTCATACGAGTCCTTTGAACGTCGTCCGACAAATTAGGACATCTTACGACTCTTTATGCCACATTATCAACTCGAAAAGAACGTTAGTATAATGTAGGACGGCTTACAACTCCTAAGAACACCTTACATCACAGTACGAAACCTTGAAACACCATAATAAACCTAAGGAATTCATACGAGTCCTTTGAACGTCGTCCGAAAAATTAGGACATCTTACGACTCTTTATGCCACATTATCAACTCGAAAAGAACGTTAGTGTAATGTAGGACGGCTTACAACTCCTAAGAACACCTTACATCACAGTACGAAACCTTGAAACACCATCATAAACCTAATGAATTCGTACGAGTCCTTTGAACATCGTCCGATAACTTAGGCCATCTTACGACTTTTTATGCCACATTAGCAACTCGAAAAGAACGTTAGTATAATGTAGGACGCCTTACAACTCCTAAGAACACGTTACATCACAGTACGAAGCCTTGAAACACCATAATAAACCTAATGAATTCTTACGAGTCTTTTGAACGTCGTCCGACAACTTAGGACATCTTACGACTCTTTATGCCACATTATCAACTAGAAAACAACGTTGGTATAATGTAGGACGCGTTACACTCCTAAGAACACCTTACTTCATAGTACGGAACCTTGAAACACCATAATAAACCTAATTAATTCGTACGAGTCCTTTGAACATCGTCCGACAACTTAAGACATCTTACGACTCTTTATGCCACATTATCAACTCGAAAAGAACGTTAGTATAATGTCGGACGTCTTACACTCCTAAGAACACCTTACATAACAGTACGAAACTTTGAAACACCATAATTAACCTAATGAATTCGTATGAGTCATTTGAACGCCGTACGACAACTCAGGACATCTTACGACTCTTTATGCCACATTAGCAACTGGAATAGAACGTTAGTATAATGTAGGACGCCTTACAACTCCTTAGAACACCTTACATCACAGTACGAAACCTTGAAACACCATAATAAACCTAATGAATTCGTACGAGTCCTTTGAACGTCGTCCGACAACTTAGGACATCTTACGACTCTTTATGCCACATTATCAACTAGAAAAGAACGTTAGTATAATGTAGGACAGCTTATAACTCCTAAGAACACGTTACATCATAGTACGAAACCTTGAAACACCATAATAAACCTAATGAATTCATACGAGTCCTTTGAACGTCGTCCGACAAATTAGGACATCTTACGACTCTTTATGCCACTTTATCAACTAGAAAAGAACGTTAGTATAATGTAGGACGGCTTACAACTCCTAAGAACACGTTACATCACATTACGAAACCTTGAAACACCATAATAAACCTAATGAATTCATACGAGTCCTTTGAACGTCGTCCGACAAATTAGGACATCTTACGACTCTTTATGCCACATTATCAACTCGAAAAGAACGTTAGTATAATGTAGGACGGCTTACAACTCCTAAGAACACCTTACATAACAGTACGAAACCTTGAAACACAATAATAAACCTAATGAATTCATACGAGTCCTTTGAACATCGTCCGATAACTTAGGACATCTTACGACTTTTTATGCCACATTAGCAACTCGAAAAAAACGTTAGTATAATGTAGGACGCCTTACACTCCTAAGAACACCTTACATAACCGTATGAAACCTTGAAACACCATCATAAACCTAATTAATTCGTACGAGTCCTTTGAACATCGTCCGACAACTTAAGACATCTTACGACTCTTTATGCCACATTAGCAACTCGAAAAGAACGTTAGTATAATGTAGGACGGCTTACAACTCCTAAGAACACCTTACATCACAGTACGAAACCTTGAAACACCATAATAAACCTAATGAATTCGTACGAGTCCTTTGAACATCGTCCGACAACTTAGGACATCTTACGACTCATTATGCCACATTAGCAACTCGAAAAGAACGTTAGTATAATGTAGGACGGCTTACAACTCCCAAGAACACCTTACATCACAGTACGAAACCTTGAAACACCATAATAAACCTAATGAATTCATACGAGTCCTTTGAACATCGTCCGACTACTTAGCACATCTTACGACTCTTTATGCCACATTATCAACTCGAAAAGAACGTTAGTATAATGTAGGACGCCTTACACTCCTAAGAACACCTTACATAACAGTACGAAACTTTGAAACACCATAATAAACCTAATGAATTCGTATGAGTCATTTGAACGCCGTACGACAACTCAGGACATCTTACGACTCTTTATGCCACATTAGCAACTGGAATAGAACGTTAGTATAATGTAGGACGCCTTACAACTCCTTAGAACACCTTACATCACAGTACGAAACCTTGAAACACCATAATAAACCTAATGAATTCGTACGAGTCCTTTGAACGTCGTCCGACAACTTAGGACATCTTACGACTCTTTATGCCACATTATCAACTAGAAAAGAACGTTAGTATAATGTAGGACTGCTTATAACTCCTAAGAACACGTTACATCATAGTACGAAACCATGAAACACCATAATAAACCTGATGAATTCATAGGAGTCCTTTGAACGTCGTCCGACAAATTAGGACATCTTACGACTCTTTATGCCACTTTATCAACTAGAAAAGAACGTTAGTATAATGTAGGACGGCTTACAACTCCTAAGAACACGTTACATCACAGTACGAAACCTTGAAACACCATAATAAACCTAATGAATTCATACGAGTCCTTTGAACGTCGTCCGACAAATTAGGACATCTTACGACTCTTTATGCCACATTATCAACTCGAAAAGAACGTTAGTATAATGTAGGACGGCTTACAACTCCTAAGAACACCTTAGATAACAGTACGAAACCTTGAAACACCATAATAAACCTAATGAATTCATACGAGTCCTTTGAACATCGTCCGATAACTTAGGACATCTTACGACTGTTTATGCCACATTAGCAACTCGAAAAAAACGTTAGTATAATGTAGGACGCCTTACACTCCTAAGAACACCTTACATAACCGTATGAAACCTTGAAACACCATCATAAACCTAATTAATTCGTACGAGTCCTTTGAACATCGTCCGACAACTTAAGACATCTTACGACTCTTTATGCCACATTATCAACTCGAAAAGAACGTTAGTATAATGTAGGACGGCTTACAACTCCTAAGAACACCTTACATCACAGTACGAAACCTTGAAACACCATAATAAACCTAATGAATTCGTACGAGTCCTTTGAACATCGTCCGACAACTTAGGACATCTTACGACTCATTATGCCACATTAGCAACTCGAAAAGAACGTTAGTATAGTGTAGGACGGCTTACAACTCCTAAGAACACCTTACATCACAGTACGAAACCTTGAAACACCATAATAAACCTAATGAATTCATACGAGTCCTTTGAACATCGTCCGACAACTTAGCACATCTTACGACTCTTTATGCCACATTATCAACTCGAAAAGAACGTTAGTATAATGTAGGACGCCTTACACTCCTAAGAACACCTTACATAACAGTACGAAACCTTGAAACACCATAATAAACCTAATGAATTCGTATGAGTCATTTGAACGTCGTACGACAACTCAGGATATCTTACGACTCTTTATGCCACATTAGCAACTGGAATAGAACGTTAGTATAATGTAGGACGCCTTACAACTCCTTAGAACACCTTACATCACAGTACGAAACCTTGAAACACCATAATAAACCTAATGAATTCATACGAGTCCTTTGAACGTCGTCCGACAAAGTAGGACATCTTAAGACTCTTTATGCCACTTTATCAACTAGAAAAGAACGTTAGTATAATGTAGGACGACTTACAACTCCTAAGAACACGTTACATCACAGTACGAAACCTTGAAACACCATAATAAACCTAATGAATTCATACGAGTCCTTTGAACGTCGTCCGACAAATTAGGACATCTTACGACTCTTTATGTCACTTTATCAACTCGAAAAGAACGTTAGTATAATGTAGGACGGCTTACAACTCCTAAGAACACCTTACATAACAGTATGAAACCTTGAAACACCATCATAAACCTAATTAATTTGTACGAGTCCTTTGAACATCGTCCGACAACTTAAGACATCTTACTACTCTTTATGCCACATTAGCAACTCGAAAAGAACGTTGGTATAATGTTGGACGCGTTACACTCCTAAGAACACCTTACATAACAGTACGAAACCTTGAAACACCATAATAAACCTAATGAATTCGTATGAGTCCTTTGAACATCGTACGACAACTCAGGACATCTTACGACTCTTTATGCCACATTAGCAATTGAAAAAGAACGTTAGTATAATGTAGGACGCCTTACAACTCCTAAGAACACGTTACATCACAGTACGAAACCTTGAAACACCATAATAAACCTAATGAATTCCTACGAGTCCTTTGAACGTCGTCCGACAACTTCGGACATCTTACGACTCTTTATGCCACATTATCAACTCGAAAAGAACGTTAGTATAATGTAGGACGCCTTACAACTCCTAAGAACACCTTACATCACAGTACGAAACCTTGAAACACCATAATAAACCTAAGGAATTCATACGAGTCCTTTGAACGTCGTCCGAAAAATTAGGACATCTTACGACTCTTTATGCCACATTATCAACTCGAAAAGAACGTTAGTGTAATGTAGGACGGCTTACAACTCCTAAGAACACCTTACATCACAGTACAAAACCTTGAAACACCATAATAAACCTAATGAATTCGTACGAGTCCTTTGAACATCGTCCGATAACTTAGGACATCTTACGACTTTTTATGCCACATTAGCAACTCGAAAAGAACGTTAGTATAATGTAGGACGCCTTACACTCCTAAGAACACCTTACATAACCATATGAAACCTTGAAACACCATCATAAACCTAATTAATTCGTACGAGCCCTTTGAACATCGTCCGACAACTTAAGACATCTTACGACTCTTTATGCCACATTAGCAACTCGAAAAGAACGTTGGTATAATGTAGGACGCGTTACACTCCTAAGAACACCTTACATAACCGTACGAAACCTTGAAACACCATAATAAACCTAATGAATTCGTATGAGTCCTTTGAACATCGTACGACAACTCAGGACATCTTAAGACTCTTTATGCCACATTAGCAATTGGAAAAGAACGTTAGTATAATGTAGGACGCCTTACAACTCCTAAGAACACGTTACATCACAGTACGAAACCTTGAAACACCATAATAAACCTAATGAATTCCTACGAGTCCTTTGAACGTCGTCCGACAACTTCGGACATCTTACGACTCTTTATGCCACATTATCAACTCGAAAAGAACGTTAGTATAATGTAGGACGGCTTACAACTCCTAAGAACACCTTACATCACAGTACGAAACCTTGAAACACCATAATAAACCTAATGAATTCGTACGAGTCCTTTGAACATCGTCCGACAACTTAGGACATCTTACGACTCATTATGCCACATTAGCAACTAGAAAAGAACGTTAGTATAATGTAGTACGGCTTACAACTCCTAAGAACACCTTACATCACACTACGAAACCTTGAAACACCATAATAAACCTAATGAATTCATACGACTCCTTTGAACATCGTCCGACTACTTAGCACATCTTACGACTCTTTATGCCACATTATCAACTCGAAAAGAACGTTAGTATAATGTAGGACGGCTTACAACTCCTAAGAACACGTTACATCATAGTACGAAACCTTGAAACACCATAATAAACCTAATGAATTCATATGAGTCCTTTGAATGTCGTCCGGCAAATTAGGACATCTTACGACTCTTTATGCCACATTATCAACTCGAAAAGAACGTTAGTATAATGTAGGACGGCTTACAACTCCTAAGAACACCTTACATAACAGTACGAAACCTTGAAACACCATAATAAACCTAATGAATTCGTACGAGTCCTTTGAACATCGTCCGACAACTTAGGACATCTTACGACTCATTATGCCACATTAGCAACTCGAAAAGAACGTTAGTATAATGTAGGACGGCTTACAACTCCTAAGAAGACCTTACATCACAGTACGAAACCTTGAAACACCATAATAAACCTAATGAATTCATACGAGTCCTTTGAACATCGTCCGACAACTTAGCACATCTTACGACTCTTTTTGCCACATTATCAACTCGAAAAGAACGTTAGTATAATGTAGGACGCCTTACACTCCTAAGAACACCTTACATAACAGGACGAAACTTTGAAACACCATAATAAACCTAATGAATTCGTATGACTCATTTGAACGTCGTACGACAACTCAGGATATCTTACGACTCTTTATGCCACATTAGCAACTGGAATAGAACGTTAGTATAATGTAGGACGCCTTACAACTCCTTAGAACACCTTACATCACAGTACGAAACCTTGAAACACCATAATAAACCTAATGAATTCATACGAGTCCTTTGAACGTCGTCCGACAAATTAGGACATCTTACGACTCTTTATGCCACTTTATCAACTAGAAAAGAACGTTAGTATAATGTAGGACGGCTTACAACTCCTAAGAACACGTTACATCATAGTACGAAACCTTGAAACACCATAATAAACCTAATGAATTCATATGAGTCCTTTGAACGTCGTCCGGCAAATTAGGACATCTTACGACTCTTTATGCCACATTATCAACTCGAAAAGAACGTTAGTATAATGTAGGACGGCTTACAACTCCTAAGAACACCTTACATAACAGTACGAAACCTTGAAACACCATAATAAACCTAATGAATTCGTACGAGTCCTTTGAACATCGTCCGATAACTTAGGACATCTTACGACTTTTTATGCCACATTAGCAACTCGAAAAGAACGTTAGTATAATGTAGGACGTCTTACACTCCTAAGAACACCTTACATAACCGTACGAAACCTTGAAACACCATAATAAACCTAATGAATTCGTATGAGTCCTTTGAACCTCGTACGACAACTCATGACATCTTACGACTCTTTATGCCACATTAGCAATTGAAAAGAACGTTAGTATAATGTAGGACGCCTTACAACCCCTAAGAACACGTTACATCACAGTACGAAACCTTGAAACACCTTAATAAACCTAATGAATTCCTACGAGTCCATTGAACGTCGTCCGACAACTTCGGACATCTTACGACTCTTTATGCCACATTATCAACTCGAAAAGAACGTTAGTATAATGTAGGACGGCTTACAACTCCTAAGAACACCTTACATCACAGTACGAAACCTTGAAACACCATAATAAACATAATGAATTCGTACGAGTCCTTTGAACATCGTCCGACAACTTAGGACATCTTACGACCCATTATGCCACATTAGCAACTCGAAAAGAACGTTAGTATAATGTAGGACGCCTTACACTCCTAAGAACACCTTACATAACCGTATGAAACCTTGAAACACCATCATAAACCTAATTAATTCGTACGAGTCCTTTGAACATCGTCCGACAACTTAAGACATCTTACGACTCTTTATGCCACATTAGCAACTCGAAAAGAACGTTAGTGTAATGTAGGACGGCTTACAACTCCTAAGAACACCTTACATCACAGTACAAAACCTTGAAACACCATAATAAACCTAATGAATTCGTACGAGTCCTTTGAACATCGTCCGATAACTTAGGACATCTTACGACTTTTTATGCCACATTAGCAACTCGAAAAGAACGTTAGTATAATGTAGGACGCCTTACACTCCTAAGAACACCTTACATAACCATATGAAACCTTGAAACACCATCATAAACCTAATTAATTCGTACGAGTCCTTTGAACATCGTCCGACAACTTAAGACATCTTACGACTCTTTATGCCACATTAGCAACTCGAAAAGAACGTTAGTGTAATGTAGGACGGCTTACAACTCCTAAGAACACCTTACATCACAGTACAAAACCTTGAAACACCATAATAAACCTAATGAATTCGTACGAGTCCTTTGAACATCGTCCGATAACTTAGGACATCTTACGACTTTTTATGCCACATTAGCAACTCGAAAAGAACGTTAGTATAATGTAGGACGCCTTACACTCCTAAGAACACCTTACATAACCATATGAAACCTTGAAACACCATCATAAACCTAATTAATTCGTACGAGTCCTTTGAACATCGTCCGACAACTTAAGACATCTTACGACTCTTTATGCCACATTAGCAACTCGAAAAGAACGTTGGTATAATGTAGGACGCGTTACACTCCTAAGAACACCTTACATAACCGTACGAAACCTTGAAACACCATAATAAACCTAATGAATTCGTATGAGTCCTTTGAACATCGTACGACAACTCAGGACATCTTAAGACTCTTTATGCCACATTAGCAATTGGAAAAGAACGTTAGTATAATGTAGGACGCCTTACAACTCCTAAGAACACCTTACATCACAGTACGATACCTTGAAACACCATAATAAACCTAATGAATTCCTACGAGTCCTTTGAACGTCGTCCGACAACTTCAGACATCTTACGACTCTTTATGCCACATTATCAACTCGAAAAGAACGTTAGTATAATGTAGGACGGCTTACAACTCCTAAGAACACCTTACATAACAGTACGAAACCTTGAAACACCATAATAAACCTAATGAATTCGTACGAGTCCTTTGAACATCGTCCGACAACTTAGGACATCTTACGACTCATTATGCCACATTAGCAACTCGAAAAGAACGTTAGTATAATGTAGGACGGCTTACAACTCCTAAGAACACCTTACATCACAGTACGAAACTTTGAAACACCATAATAAACCTAATGAATTCATACGAGTCCTTTGAACATCGTCCGACAACTTAGCACATCTTACGACTCTTTATGCCACATTATCAACTCGAAAAGAACGTTAGTATAATGTAGGACGCCTTACACTCCTAAGAACACCTTACATAACAGTACGAAACTTTGAAACACCATAATAAACCTAATGAATTCGTATGACTCATTTGAACGCCGTACGACAACTCAGGATATCTTACGACTCTTTATGCCACATTAGCAACTGGAATAGAACGTTAGTATAATGTAGGACGCCTTACAACTCCTTAGAACACCTTACATCACAGTACGAAACCTTGAAACACCATAATAAACCTAATGAATTCATACGAGTCCTTTGAACGTCGTCCGACAAATTAGGACATCTTACGACTCTTTATGCCACTTTATCAACTAGAAAAGAACGTTAGTATAATGTAGGACGGCTTACAACTCCTAAGAACACGTTACATCATAGTACGAAACCTTGAAACACCATAATAAACCTAATGAATTCATATGAGTCCTTTGAACGTCGTCCGGCAAATTAGGACATCTTACGACTCTTTATGCCACATTATCAACTCGAAAAGAACGTTAGTATAATGTAGGACGGCTTACAACTCCTAAGAACACCTTACATAACAGTACGAAACCTTGAAACACCATAATAAACCTATTGAATTCGTACGAGTCCTTTGAACATCGTCCGATAACTTAGGACATCTTACGACTTTTTATGCCACATTAGCAACTCGAAAAGAACGTTAGTATAATGTAGGACGCCTTACACTCCTAAGAACACCTTACATAACCGTACGAAACCTTGAAACACCATAATAAACCTAATGACTTCGTATGAGTCCTTTGAACATCGTACGACAACTCATGACATCTTACGACTCTTTATGCCACATTAGCAATTGGAAAAGAACGTTAGTATAATGTAGGACGCCTTACAACTCCTAAGAACACGTTACATCACAGTACGAAACCTTGAAACACCATAATAAACCTAATGAATTCCTACGAGTCCATTGAACGTCGTCCGACAACTTCGGACATCTTACGACTCTTTATGCCACATTATCAACTCGAAAAGAACGTTAGTATAATGTAGGACGGCTTACAACTCCTAAGAACACCTTACATCACAGTACGAAACCTTGAAACACCATAATAAACCTAATGAATTCGTACGAGTCCTTTGAACATCGTCCGACAACTTAGGACATCTTACGACTTTTTATGCCACATTAGCAACTCGAAAAGAACGTTAGTATAATGTAGGACGCCTTACACTCCTAAGAACACCTTACATAACCGTATGAAACCTTGAAACACCATCATAAACCTAATTAATTCGCACGAGTCCTTTGAACATCGTCCGACAACTTAAGACATCTTACAACTCTTTATGCCACATTAGCAACTCGAAAAGAACGTTGGTATATTGTAGGACGCGTTACACTCCTAAGAAGACCTTACATAACCGTACGAAACCTTGAAACACCATAATAAACCTAATGAATTCGTATGAGTCCTTTGAACATCGTACGGCAACTCAGGACATCTTACGACTCTTTATGCCACATTAGCAATTGGAAAAGAACGTTAGTATAATGTAGGACGCCTTACAACTCCTAAGAACACCTTACATCACAGTACGATACCTTGAAACACCATAATAAACCTAATGAATTCCTACGAGTCCTTTGAACGTCGTCCGACAACTTCAGACATCTTACGACTCTTTATGCCACATTATCAACTCGAAAAGAACGTTAGTATAATGTAGGACGGCTTACAACTCCTAAGAACACCTTACATAACAGTACGAAACCTTGAAACACCATAATAAACCTAATGAATTCGTACGAGTCCTTTGAACATCGTCCGATAACTTAGGACATCTTACGACTCATTATGCCACATTAGCAACTCGAAAAGAACGTTAGTATAATGTAGGACGGCTTACAACTCCTAAGAACACCTTACATCACAGTACGAAACCTTGAAACACCATAATAAACCTAATGAATTCATACGAGTCATTTGAACATCGTCCGACAACTTAGCACATCTTACGACTCTTTATGCCACATTATCAACTCGAAAAGAACGTTAGTATAATGTAGGACGCCTTACACTCCTAAGAACACCTTACATAACAGTACGAAACTTTGAAACACCATAATAAACCTAATGAATTCGTATGAGTCATTTGAACGCCGTACGACAACTCAGGATATCTTACGACTCTTTATGCCACATTAGCAACTGGAATAGAACGTTAGTATAATGTAGGACGCCTTACAACTCCTTAGAACACCTTACATTACAGTACGAAACCTTGAAACACCATAATAAACCTAATGAATTCATACGAGTCCTTTGAACGTCGTCCGACAAATTAGGACATCTTACGACTCTTTATGCCACTTTATCAACTAGAAAAGAACGTTCGTATAATGTAGGACGGCTTACAACTCCTAAGAACACGTCACATCATAGTACGAAACCTTGAAACACCATAATAAACCTAATGAATTCATATGAGTCCTTTGAACGTCGTCCGGCAAATTAGGACATCTTACGACTCTTTATGCCACATTATCAACTCGAAAAGAACGTTAGTATAATGTAGGACGGCTTACAACTCCTAAGAACACCTTACATAACAGTACGAAACCTTGAAACACCATAATAAACCTATTGAATTCGTACGAGTCCTTTGAACATCGTCCGATAACTTAGGACATCTTACGACTTTTTATGCCACATTAGCAACTCGAAAAGAACGTTAGTATAATGTAGGACGCCTTACACTCCTAAGAACACCTTACATAACCGTACGAAACCTTGAAACACCATAATAAACCTAATGACTTCGTATGAGTCCTTTGAACATCGTACGACAACTCATGACATCTTACGACTCTTTATGCCACATTAGCAATTGGAAAAGAACGTTAGTATAATGTAGGACGCCTTACAACTCCTAAGAACACGTTACATCACAGTACGAAACCTTGAAACACCATAATAAACCTAATGAATTCCTACGAGTCCATTGAACGTCGTCCGACAACTTCGGACATCTTACAACTCTTTATGCCACATTATCAACTCGAAAAGAACGTTAGTATAATGTAGGACGGCTTACAACTCCTAAGAACACCTTACATCACAGTACGAAACCTTGAAACACCATAATAAACCTAATGAATTCGTACGAGTCCTTTGAACATCGTCCGACAACTTAGGACATCTTACGACTCATTATGCCACATTAGCAACTCGAAAAGAACGTTAGTATAATGTAGGACGCCTTACACTCCTAAGAACACCTTACATAACCGTATGAAACCTTGAAACACCATCATAAACCTAATTAATTCGTACGAGTCCTTTGAACATCGTCCGACAACTTAAGACATCTTACGACTCTTTATGCCACATTAGCAACTCGAAAAGAACGTTGGTATATTGTAGGACGCGTTACACTCCTAAGAAGACCTTACATAACCGTACGAAACCTTGAAACACCATAATAAACCTAATGAATTCGTATGAGTCCTTTGAACATCGTACGACAACTCAGGACATCTTACGACTCTTTATGCCACATTAGCAATTGGAAAAGAACGTTAGTATAATGTAGGACGCCTTACAACTCCTAAGAACACTTTACATCACAGTACGATACCTTGAAACACCATAATAAACCTAATGAATTCCTACGAGACCTTTGAACGTCGTCCGACAACTTCAGACATCTTACGACTCTTTATGCCACATTATCAACTCGAAAAGACGTTAGTATAATGTAGGACGGCTTACAACTCCTAAGAACACCTTACATAACAGTACGAAACCTTGAAACACCATAATAAACCTAATGAATTCGTACGAGTCCTTTGAACATCGTCCGACAACTTAGGACATCTTACGACTCTTTATGCCACATTAGCAACTCGAAAAGAACGTTGGTATATTGTAGGACGCGTTACACTCCTAAGAAGACCTTACATAACCGTACGAAACCTTGAAACACCATAATAAACCTAATGAATTCGTATGAGTCCTTTGAACATCGTACGACAACTCAGGACATCTTACGACTCTTTATGCCACATTAGCAATTGGAAAAGAACGTTAGTATAATGTAGGACGCCTTACAACTCTTAAGAACACCTTACATCACAGTACGATACCTTGAAACACCATAATAAACCTAATGAATTCCTACGAGTCCTTTGAACGTCGTCCGACAACTTCAGACATCTTACGACTCTTTATGCCACATTATCAACTCGAAAAGAACGTTAGTATAATGTAGGACGGCTTACAACTCCTAAGAACACCTTACATAACAGTACGAAACCTTGAAACACGTCGTCCGGCAAATTAGGACATCTTACGACTCTTTATGCCACATTATCAACTCGAAAAGAACGTTAGTATAATGTAGGACGGCTTACAACTCCTAAGAACACCTTACATCACAGTACGAAACCTTGAAACACCATAATAAACCTAATGAATTCATACGAGTCCTTTGAACATCGTCCGACAACTTAGCACATCTTACGACTCTTTATGCCACATTATCAACTCGAAAAGAACGTTAGTATAATGTAGGACGCCTTACACTCCTAAGAACACCTTACATAACAGTACGAAACTTTGAAACACCATAATAAACCTAATGAATTCGTATGAGTCCTTTGAACATCGTACGACAACTCAGGACATCTTACGACTCTTTATGCCACATTAGCAATTGGAAAAGAACGTTAGTATAATGTAGGACGCCTTACAACTCTTAAGAACACCTTACATCACAGTACGATACCTTGAAACACCATAATAAACCTAATGAATTCCTACGAGTCCTTTGAACGTCGTCCGACAACTTCAGACATCTTACGACTCTTTATGCCACATTATCAACTCGAAAAGAACGTTAGTATAATGTAGGACGGCTTACAACTCCTAAGAACACCTTACATAACAGTACGAAACCTTGAAACACGTCGTCCGGCAAATTAGGACATCTTACGACTCTTTATGCCACATTATCAACTCGAAAAGAACGTTAGTATAATGTAGGACGACTTACAACTCCTAAGAAAACCTTACATAACAGTACGAAACCTTGAAACACCATAATAAACCTATTGAATTCGTACGAGTCATTTGAACGCCGTACGACAACTCAGGATATCTTACGACTCTTTATGCCACATTAGCAACAGGAATAGAACGTTAGTATAATGTAGGACGCCTTACAACTCCTTAGAACACCTTACATCACAGTACGAAACCTTGAAACACCATAATAAACCTAATGAATTCATACGAGTCCTTTGAACGTCGTCCGACAAATTAGGACATCTTACGACTCTTTATGCCACTTTATCAACTAGAAAAGAACGTTAGTATAATGTAGGACGGCTTACAACTCCTAAGAACACGTTACATCATAGTACGAAACCTTGAAACACCATAATAAACCTAATGAATTCGTACGAGTCCTTTGAACATCGTCCGACAACTTAAGACATCTTACGACTCTTTATGCCACATTATCAACTCGAAAAGAACGTTAGTATAATGTAGGACGCCTTACACTCCTAAGAACACCTTACATAACAGTACGAAACTTTGAAACACCATAATAAACCTAATGAATTCGTATGAGTCATTTGAACGCCGTACGACAACTCAGGATATCTTACGACTCTTTATGCCACATTAGCAACTGGAATAGAACGTTAGTATAATGTAGGACGCCTTACAACTCCTTAGAACACCTTACATCACAGTACGAAACCTTGAAACACCATAATAAACCTAATGAATTCGTACGAGTCCTTTGAACGTCGTCCGACAACTTAGGACATCTTACGACTCTTTATGCCACATTATCAACTAGAAAAGAACGTTAGTATAATGTAGGACGGCTTACAACTCCTAAGAACACGTTACATCATAGTGCGAAACCTTGAAACACCATAATAAACCTAATTAATTCATACGAGTCCTTTGAACGTCGTCCGATAACTTAGGACATCTTACGACTTTTTATGCCACATTATTAACTCGAAAAGAACGTTAGTATAATGTAGGACGGCTTACAACTCCTAAGAAAACCTTACATAACAGTACGAAACCTTGAAACACCATAATAAACCTATTGAATTCGTACGAGTCATTTGAACGCCGTACGACAACTCAGGATATCTTACGACTCTTTATGCCACATTAGCAACTGGAATAGAACGTTAGTATAATGTAGGACGCCTTACAACTCCTTAGAACACCTTACATCACAGTACGAAACCTTGAAACACCATAATAAACCTAATGAATTCATACGAGTCCTTTGAACGTCGTACGACAACTCATGACATCTTACGACTCTTTATGCCACATTATCAATTGTAAAAGAACGTTAGTATAATGTAGGACGGCTTACAACTCCTAAGAACACCTTACATAACAGTACGAAACCTTGAAACACCATAATAAACCTATTGAATTCGTACGAGTCATTTGAACGCCGTACGACAACTCAGGATATCTTACGACTCTTTATGCCACATTAGCAACTGGAATAGAACGTTAGTATAATGTAGGACGCCTTACAACTCCTTAGAACACCTTACATCACAGTACGAAACCTTGAAACACCATAATAAACCTAATGAATTCATACGAGTCCTTTGAACGTCGTCCGACAAATTAGGACATCTTACGACTCTTTATGCCACTTTATCAACTAGAAAAGAACGTTAGTATAATGTAGGACGGCTTACAACTCCTAAGAACACGTTACATCATAGTACGAAACCTTGAAACACCATAATAAACCTAATGAATTCGTACGAGTCCTTTGAACATCGTCCGACAACTTAAGACATCTTACGACTCTTTATGCCACATTATCAACTCGAAAAGAACGTTAGTATAATGTAGGACGCCTTACACTCCTAAGAACACCTTACATAACAGTACGAAACTTTGAAACACCATAATAAACCTAATGAATTCGTATGAGTCATTTGAACGCCGTACGACAACTCAGGATATCTTACGACTCTTTATGCCACATTAGCAACTGGAATAGAACGTTAGTATAATGTAGGACGCCTTACAACTCCTTAGAACACCTTACATCACAGTACGAAACCTTGAAACACCATAATAAACCTAATGAATTCGTACGAGTCCTTTGAACGTCGTCCGACAACTTAGGACATCTTACGACTCTTTATGCCACATTGTCAACTAGAAAAGAACGTTAGTATAATGTAGGACGGCTTACAACTCCTAAGAACACGTTACATCATAGTGCGAAACCTTGAAACACCATAATAAACCTAATTAATTCATACGAGTCCTTTGAACGTCGTCCGACAAATTCGGACATCTTACGACTCTTTATGCCACATTATTAACTCGAAAAGAACGTTAGTATAATGTAGGACGGCTTACAACTCCTAAGAATACGTTACATCACAGTACGAAACCTTGAAACACCATAATAAACCTAATGAATTCGTACGAGTCCTTTGAACATCGTCCGATAACTTAGGACATCTTACGACTTTTTATGCCACATTAGCAACTCGAAAAGAACGTTAGTATAATGTAGGACGCCTTACACTCCTAAGAACACCTTACGTAACCGTATGAAACCCTGAAACACCATCATAAACCTAATTAATTCGTATGAGTCCTTTGAACATCGTCCGACAACTTAAGACATGTTACGACTCTTTATGCCACATTAGCAACTCGAAAAGAACATTGGTATAATGTAGGACGCGTTACACTCCTAAGAACACATTACATAACCGTACGAAACCTTGAAACACCATAATAAACCTAATGAATTCGTACGAGTCCTTTGAACATCGTCCGACAACTTAGGACATCTTACGACTCATTATGCCACATTAGCAACTCGAAAAGAACGTTAGTATAATGTAGGACGGCTTACAACTTCTAAGAACACCTTACATCACAGTACGAAACCTTGAAACACCATAATAAACCTAATGAATTCATACGAGTCCTTTGAACATCGTCCGACAACTTAGCACATCTTACGACTCTTTATGCCACATTATCAACTCGAAAAGAACGTTAGTATAATGTAGGACGCCTTACACTCCTAAGAACACCTTACATAACAGTACGAAACTTTGAAACACCATAATAAACCTAATGAATTCGTATGAGTCATTTGAACGCCGTACGACAACTCAGGATATCTTACGACTCTTTATGCCACATTAGCAACTGGAATAGAACGTTAGTATAATGTAGGACGCCTTACAAATCCTTAGAACACCTTACATCACAGTACGAAACCTTGAAACACCATAATAAACCTAATGAATTCGTACGAGTCCTTTGAACATCATCCGACAACTTAGGACATCTTACGACTCATTATGCCACATTAGCAACTCGAAAAGAACGTTAGTATAATGTAGGACGGCTTACAACTTCTAAGAACACCTTACATCACAGTACGAAACCTTGAAACACCATAATAAACCTAATGAATTCATACGAGTCCTTTGAACATCGTCCGACAACTTAGCACATCTTACGACTCTTTATGCCACATTATCAACTCGAAAAGAACGTTAGTATAATGTAGGACGCCTTACACTCCTAAGAACACCTTACATAACAGTACGAAACTTTGAAACACCATAATAAACCTAATGAATTCGTATGAGTCATTTGAACGCCGTACGACAACTCAGGATATCTTACGACTCTTTATGCCACATTAGCAACTGGAAAAGAACGTTAGTATAATGTAGGACGGCTTACAACTTCTAAGAACACCTTACATCACAGTACGAAACCTTGAAACACCATAATAAACCTAATGAATTCATACGAGTCCTTTGAACATCGTCCGACAACTTAGCACATCTTACGACTCATTATGCCACATTAGCAACTCGAAAAGAACGTTAGTATAATGTAGGACGCCTTACACTCCTAAGAACACCTTACGTAACCGTATGAAACCCTGAAACACCATCATAAACCTAATTAATTCGTATGAGTCCTTTGAACATCGTCCGACAACTTAAGACATGTTACGACTCTTTATGCCACATTAGCAACTCGAAAAGAACGTTGGTATAATGTAGGACGCGTTACACTCCTAAGAACACATTACATAACCGTACGAAACCTTGAAACACCATAATAAACCTAATGAATTCGTACGAGTCCTTTGAACATTGTCCGACAACTTAGGACATCTTACGACTCATTATGCCACATTAGCAACTCGAAAAGAACGTTAGTATAATGTAGGACGGCTTACAACTTCTAAGAACACCTTACATCACAGTACGAAACCTTGAAACACCATAATAAACCTAATGAATTCATACGAGTCCTTTGAACATCGTCCGACAACTTAGCACATCTTACGACTCTTTATGCCACATTAGCAACTCGAAAAGAACGTTAGTATAATGTAGGACGGCTTACAACTCCTAAGAACACCTTACATCACAGTACGAAACCTTGAAACACCATAATAAACCTAATGAATTCATACGAGTCCTTTGAACATCGTCCGACAACTTAGCACATCTTACGACTCTTTATGCCACATTATCAACTCGAAAAGAACGTTAGTATAATGTAGGACGCCTTACACTCCTAAGAACACCTTACATAACAGTACGAAACTTGGAAACACCATAATAAACCTAATGAATTCGTATGAGTCATTTGAACGCCGTACGACAACTCAGGACATCTTACGACTCTTTATGCCACATTAGCAACTGGAATAGAACGTTAGTATAATGTAGGACGCCTTACAACTCCTTAGAACACCTTACATCACAGTACGAAACCTTGAAACACCATAATAAACCTAATGAATTCGTACGAGTCCTTTGAACGTCGTCCGACAACTTAGGACATCTTACGACTCTTTATGCCACATTATCAACTAGAAAAGAACGTTAGTATAATGTAGGACGGCTTACAACTCCTAAGAACACGTTACATCATAGTACGAAACCTTAAAACACCATAATAAACCTATTTAATTCATACGAGTCCTATGAACGTCGTCCGACAAATTCGGACATCTTACGACTCTTTATGCCACATTATTAACTCGAAAAGAACGTTAGTATAACGTAGGACGGCTTACAACTCCTAAGAACACCTTACATCACAGTACGAAACCTTGAAACACCATAATAAACCTAATGAATTCGTACGAGTCCTTTGAACATCGTCCGATATCTTAGGACATCTTACGACTTTTTATGCCACATTAGCAACTCGAAAAGAACGTTAGTATAATGTAGGACGCCTTACACTCCTAAGAACACCTTACATAACCGTATGAAACCCTGAAACACCATCATAAACCTAATTAATTCGTACGAGTCCTTTGAACATCGTCCGACAACTTAAGACATCTTACGATTCTTTATGCCACATTAGCAACTCGAAAAGAACGTTGGTATAATGTAGGACGCGTTACACTCCTAAGAACACATTACATAACCGTACGAAACCTTGAAACACCATAATAAACCTAATGAATTCGAATGAGTCCTTTGAACATCGTACGACAACTCATGACATCTTACGACTCTTTATGCCACATTAGCAATTGGAAAAGAACGTTAGTATAATGTAGGACGCCTTACAACTCCTAAGAACACGTTACTTTACAGTACGAAACCTTGAAACACCATAATAAACCTAATGAATTCCTACGACTCCTTTGAACGTCGTCCGACAACTTCGGACATCTTACCACTCTTTATGCCACATTATCAACTCGAAAAGAACATTAGTATAATGTAGGACGGCTTACAACTCCTAAGAACACCTTACGTCACAGTACGAAACCTTGAAACACCATAATAAACCTAATGAATTCGTACGAGTCCTTTGAACATCGTCCGACAACTTAGGACATCTTACGACTCATTATGCCACATTAGCAACTCGAAAAGAACGTTGGTATAATGTAGGACATGTTACACTCCTAAGAACACCTTACATAACCGTACGAAACCTTGAAACACCATAATAAACCTAATGAATTCGTATGACTCATTTGAACATCGTACGACAACTCAGGACATCTTACGACTCTTTATGCCACATTAGCAACAGGAATACAACGTTAGTATAATGTAGGATGCGGTACAACGCCTAAGAACACCTTACATCACAGTACGAAACCTTGAAACACCATAATAAACCTAATGAATTCGTACGAGTCCTTTGAACGTCGTCCAACAACTTAGGACATCTTACAACTCTTTATGCCACATTATCAACTCGAAAAGAACGTTAGTATAATGTAGGACGGCTTACAACTCCTAAGAACACCTTACATCACAGTACGAAACTTTGAAACCCCATAATAAACCTAATGAATTCGTATGAGTCATTTGAACGTCGTACGACAACTCAGGACATCTTACGACTCTTTATGCCACATTAGCAACTTGAATAGAACGTTAGTATAATGTAGGACGCCTTACAACTCCTAAGAACACCTTACATCACAGTACGAAACCTTGAAACACCATAATAAACCTAATGAATTCATACGAGTCCTTTGAACATCGTCCGACAACTTAGCACATCTTACGACTCTTTATGCCACATTATCAACTCAAAAAGAACGTTAGTATAATGTAGGACGCCTTACACTCCTAAGAACACCTTACATAACAGTACGAAACTTTGAAACACCATAATAAACCTAATGAATTCGTATGAGTCATTTGAACGCCGTACGACAACTCAGGACATCTTACGACTCTTTATGCCACATTAGCGACTGGAATAGAACGTTAGTATAATGTAGGACGCCTTACAACTCCTTAGAACACCTTACATCATAGTACGAAACCTTGAAACACCATAATAAACCTAATGAATTCGTACGAGTCCTTTGAACGTCGTCCGACAACTTAGGACATCTTACGACTCTTTATGCCACATTATCAACTAGAAAACAACGTTAGTATAATGTAGGACGGCTTACAACTCCTAAGAACACGTTACATCATAGTACGAAACCTTGAAACACCATAATAAACCTAATTAATTCATACGAGTCCTTTGAACGTCGTCCGACAAATTCGGACATCTTACGACTCTTTATGCCACATTATTAACTCGAAAAGAACGTTAGTATAATGTAGGACGGCTTACAACTCCTAAGAACACCTTACATCACAGTACGAAACCTTGAAACACCATAATTAACCTAATGAATTCGTACGAGTCCTTTGAACATCGTCCGATATCTTAGGACATCTTACGACTTTTTATGCCACATTAGCAACTCGAAAAGAACGTTAGTATAATGTAGGACGCCTTACACTCCTAAGAACACCTTACATAACCGTATGAAACCCTGAAACACCATCATAAACCTAATTAATTCGTACGAGTCCTTTGAACATCGTCCGACAACTTAAGACATCTTACGATTCTTTATGCCACATTAGCAACTCGAAAAGAACGTTGGTATAATGTAGGACGCGTTACACTCCTAAGAACACATTACATAACCGTACGAAACCTTGAAACACCATAATAAACCTAATGAATTCGAATGAGTCCTTTGAACATCGTACGACAACTCATGACATCTTACGACTCTTTATGCCACATTAGCAATTGGAAAAGAACGTTAGTATAATGTAGGACGCCTTACAACTCCTAAGAACACGTTACTTTACAGTACGAAACCTTGAAACACCATAATAAACCTAATGAATTCCTACGACTCCTTTGAACGTCGTCCGACAACTTCGGACATCTTACGACTCTTTATGCCACATTATCAACTCGAAAAGAACGTTAGTATAATGTAGGACGGCTTACAACTCCTAAGAACACATTACATAACCGTACGAAACCTTGAAACACCATAATAAACCTAATGAATTCGTATGACTCATTTGAACATCGTACGACAACTCAGGACATCTTGCGACTCTTTATGCCACATTAGCAACAGGAATACAACGTTAGTATAATGTAGGATGCCTTACAACGCCTAAGAACACCTTACATCACAGTACGAAACCTTGAAACACCATAATAAACCTAATGAATTCGTACGAGTCCTTTGAACGTCGTCCAACAACTTAGGACATCTTACAACTCTTTATGCCACATTATCAACTCGAAAAGAACGTTAGTATAATGTAGGACGGCTTACAACTCCTAAGAACACCTTACATCACAGTACGAAACTTTGAAACCCCATAATAAACCTAATGAATTCGTATGAGTCATTTGAACGCCGTACGACAACTCAGGACATCTTACGACTCTTTATGCCACATTAGCAACTGGAATAGAACGTTAGTATAATGTAGGACGCCTTACAACTCCTAAGAACACCTTACATCACAGTACGAAACCTTGAAACACCATAATAAACCTAATGAATTCATACGAGTCCTTTGAACATCGTCCGACAACTTAGCACATCTTACGACTCTTTATGCCACATTATCAACTCGAAAAGAACGTTAGTATAATGTAGGACGCCTTACACTCCTAAGAACACCTTACATAACAGTACGAAACTTTGAAACACCATAATAAGCCTAATGAATTCGTATGAGTCATTTGAACGCCGTACGACAACTCAGGACATCTTACGACTCTTTATGCCACATTAGCAACTGGAATAGAACGTTAGTATAATGTAGGACGCCTTACAACTCCTTAGAACACCTTACATCACAGTACGAAACCTTGAAACACCATAATAAACCTAATGAATTCGTACGAGTCCTTTGAACGTCGTCCGACAACTTAGGACATCTTACGACTCTTTATGCCACATTATCAACTAGAAAACTACGTTAGTATAATGTAGGACGCCTTACAACTCCTAAGAACACCTTACATCACAGTACGAAACCTTGAAAGACCATAATAAACCTAATGAATTCATACGAGTCCTTTGAACATCGTCCGACAACTTAGCACATCTTACGACTCTTTATGCCACATTATCAACTCAAAAAGAACGTTAGTATAATGTCGGACGCCTTACACTCCTAAGAACACCTTACATAACAGTACGAAACTTTGAAACACCATAATAAACCTAATGAATTCGTATGAGTCATTTGAACGCCGTACGACAACTCAGGACATCTTACGACTCTTTATGCCACATTAGCAACTGGAATAGAACGTTAGTATAATGTAGGACGCCTTACAACTCCTTAGAACACCTTACATCACAGTACGAAACCTTGAAACACCATAATAAACCTAATGAATTCGTATGAGTCATTTGAACGTCGTACGACAACTCAGGACATCTTACGACTCTTTATGCCACATTAGCAACTGGAATAGAACGTTAGTATAATGTAAGACGCCTTACAACTCCTAAGAACACCTTACATCACAGTACGAAACCTTGAAACACCATAATAAACCTAATGAATTCATACGAGTCCTTTGAACATCGTCCGACAACTTAGCACATCTTACGACTCTTTATGCCACATTATCAACTCGAAAAGAACGTTAGTATAATGTAGGACGCCTTACACTCCTAAGAACACCTTACATAACAGTACGAAACTTTGAAACACCATAATAAGCCTAATGAATTCGTATGAGTCATTTGAACGCCGTACGACAACTCAGGACATCTTACGACTCTTTATGCCACATTAGCAACTGGAATAGAACGTTAGTATAATGTAGGACGCCTTACAACTCCTTAGAACACCTTACATCACAGTACGAAACCTTGAAACACCATAATAAACCTAATGAATTCGTACGAGTCCTTTGAACGTCGTCCGACAACTTAGGACATCTTACGACTCTTTATGCCACATTATCAACTAGAAAACAACGTTAGTATAATGTAGGACGGCTTACAACTCCTAAGAACACGTTACATCATAGTACGAAACCTTGAAACACCATAATAAACCTAATTAATTCATACGAGTCCTTTGAACGTCGTCCGACAAATTCGGACATCTTACGACTCTTTATGCCACATTATTAACTCGAAAAGAACGTTAGTATAATGTAGGACGGCTTACAACTCCTAAGAACACCTTACATCACAGTACGAAACCTTGAAACACCATAATAAACCTAATGAATTCGTACGAGTCCTTTGAACATCGTCCGATAACTTAGGACATCTTACGACTTTTTATGCCACATTAGCAACTCGAAAAGAACGTTAGTATAATGTAGGACGCCTTACACTCCTAAGAACACCTTACATAACCGTATGAAACCCTGAAACACCATCATAAACCTAATTAATTCGTACGAGTCCTTTGAACATCGTCCGACAACTTAAGACATCTTACGACTCTTTATGCCACATTAGCAACTCGAAAAGAACGTTGGTATAATGTAGGACGCCTTACACTCCTAAGAACACCTTACATAACAGTACGAAACTTTGAAACACCATAATAAACCTAATGAATTTGTATGAGTTATTTGAACGCCGTACGACAACTCAGGACGTCTTACGACTCTTTATGCCACATTAGCAACTGGAATAGAACGTTAGTATAATGTAGGACGCCTTACAACTCCTTAGAACACCTTACATCACAGTAAGAAACCTTGAAACACCATAATAAACCTAATGAATTCGTATGAGTCCTTTGAACGTCGTACGACAACTCAGGACATCTTACGTCTCTTTATGCCACATTAGCAACTGGAATAGAACGTTAGTATAATGTAGGACGCCTTACAACTCCTAAGAACACCTTACATCACAGTACGAAACCTTGAAACACCATAATAAACCTAATGAATTCATACGAGTCCTTTGAACATCGTCCGACAACTTAGCACATCTTACGACTCTTTATGCCACATTATCAACTCGAAAAGAACGTTAGTATAATGTAGGACGCCTTACACTCCTAAGAACACCTTACATAACAGTACGAAACTTTGAAACACCATAATAAGCCTAATGAATTCGTATGAGTCATTTGAACGCCGTACGACAACTCAGGACATCTTACGACTCTTTATGCCACATTAACAACTGGAATAGAAAGTTAGTATAATGTAGGACGCCTTACAACTCCTTAGAACACCTTACATCACAGTACGAAACCTTGAAACACCATAATAAACCTAATGAATTCGTACGAGTCCTTTGAACGTCGTCCGACAACTTAGGACATCTTACGACTCTTTATGCCACATTATCAACTAGAAAACAACGTTAGTATAATGTAGGACTCCTTACAACTCCTAAGAACACCTTACATCACAGTACGAAACCTTGAAAGACCATAATAAACCTAATGAATTCATACGAGTCCTTTGAACATCGTCCGACAACTTAGCACATCTTACGACTCTTTATGCCACATTATCAACTCAAAAAGAACGTTAGTATAATGTAGGACGCCTTACACTCCTAAGAACACCTTACATAACAGTACGAAACTTTGAAACACCATAATAAACCTAATGAATTCGTATGAGTCATTTGAACGCCGTACGACAACTCAGGACATCTTACGACTCTTTATGCCACATTAGCAACTGGAATAGAACGTTAGTATAATGTAGGACGCCTTACAACTCCTTAGAACACCTTACATCACAGTACGAAACCTTGAAACACCATAATAAACCTAATGAATTCGTATGAGTCATTTGAACGTCGTACGACAACTCAGGACATCTTACGACTCTTTATGCCACATTAGCAACTGGAATAGAACGTTAGTATAATGTAGGACGCCTTACAACTCCTAAGAACACCTTACATCACAGTACGAAACCTTGAAACACCATAATAAACCTAATGAATTCATACGAGTCCTTTGAACATCGTCCGAAAACTTAGCACATCTTACGACTCTTTATGCCACATTATCAACTCGAAAAGAACGTTAATATAATGTAGGACGCCTTACACTCCTAAGAACACCTTACATAACAGTACGAAACTTTGAAACACCATAATAAGCCTAATGAATTCGTATGAGTCATTTGAACGCCGTACGACAACTCAGGACATCTTACGACTCTTTATGCCACATTAGCAACTGGAATAGAACGTTAGTATAATGTAGGACGCCTTACAACTCCTTAGAACACCTTACATCACAGTACGAAACCTTGAAACACCATAATAAACCTAATGAATTCGTACGAGTCCTTTGAACGTCGTCCGACAACTTAGGACATCTTACGACTCTTTATGCCACATTATCAACTAGAAAACAACGTTAGTATAATGTAGGACGGCTTACAACTCCTAAGAACACGTTACATCATAGTACGAAACCTTGAAACACCATAATAAACCTAATTAATTCATACGAGTCCTTTGAACGTCGTCCGACAAATTCGGACATCTTACGACTCTTTATGCCACATTATTAACTCGAAAAGAACGTTAGTATAATGTAGGACGGCTTACAACTCCTAAGAACACCTTACATCACAGTACGAAACCTTGAAACACCATAATAAACCTAATGAATTCGTACGAGTCCTTTGAACATCGTCCGATAACTTAGGACATCTTACGACTTTTTATGCCACATTAGCAACTCGAAAAGAACGTTAGTATAATGTAGGACGCCTTACACTCCTAAGAACACCTTACATAACCGTATGAAACCCTGAAACACCATCATAAACCTAATTAATTCGTACGAGTCCTTTGAACATCGTCCGACAACTTAAGACATCTTACGACTCTTTATGCCACATTAGCAACTCGAAAAGAACGTTGGTATAATGTAGGACGCCTTACACTCCTAAGAACACCTTACATAACAGTACGAAACTTTGAAACACCATAATAAACCTAATGAATTTGTATGAGTCATTTGAACGCCGTACGACAACTCAGGACGTCTTACGACTCTTTATGCCACATTAGCAACTGGAATAGAACGTTAGTATAATGTAGGACGCCTTACAACTTCTTAGAACACCTTACATCACAGTAAGAAACCTTGAAACACCATAATAAACCTAATGAATTCGTATGAGTCATTTGAACGTCGTACGACAACTCAGGACATCTTACGTCTCTTTATGCCACATTAGCAACTGGAATAGAACGTTAGTATAATGTAGGACGCCTTACAACTCCTAAGAACACCTTACATCACAGTACGAAACCTTGAAACACCATAATAAACCTAATGAATTCATACGAGTCCTTTGAACATCGTCCGACAACTTAGCACATCTTACGACTCTTTATGCCACATTATCAACTCGAAAAGAACGTTAGTATAATGTAGGACGCCTTACACTCCTAAGAACACCTTACATAACAGTACGAAACTTTGAAACACCATAATAAGCCTAATGAATTCGTATGAGTCATTTGAACGCCGTACGACAACTCAGGACATCTTACGACTCTTTATGCCACATTAGCAACTGGAATAGAACGTTAGTATAATGTAGGACGCCTTACAACTCCTTAGAACACCTTACATCACAGTACGAAACCTTGAAACACCATAATAAACCTAATGAATTCGTACGAGTCCTTTGAACGTCGTCCGACAACTTAGGACATCTTACGACTCTTTATGCCACATTATCAACTAGAAAACAACGTTAGTATAATGTAGGACGGCTTACAACTCCTAAGAACACGTTACATCATAGTACTAAACCTTGAAACACCATAATAAACCTAATTAATTCATACGAGTCCTTTGAACGTCGTCCGACAAATTCGGACATCTTACGACTCTTTATGCCACATTATTAACTCGAAAAGAACGTTAGTATAATGTAGGACGGCTTACAACTCCTAAGAACACCTTACATCACAGTACGAAACCTTGAAACACCATAATAAACCTAATGAATTCGTACGAGTCCTTTGAACATCGTCCGATAACTTAGGACATCTTACGACTTTTTATGCCACATTAGCAACTCGAAAAGAACGTTAGTATAATGTAGGACGCCTTACACTCCTAAGAACACCTTACATAACCGTATGAAACCCTGAAACACCATCATAAACCTAATTAATTCGTACGAGTCCTTTGAACATCGTCCGACAACTTAAGACATCTTACGACTCTTTATGCCACATTAGCAACTCGAAAAGAACGTTGGTATAATGTAGGACGCCTTACACTCCTAAGAACACCTTACATAACAGTACGAAACTTTGAAACACCATAATAAACCTAATGAATTTGTATGAGTCATTTGAACGCCGTACGACAACTCAGGACGTCTTACGACTCTTTATGCCACATTAGCAACTGGAATAGAACGTTAGTATAATGTAGGACGCCTTACAACTCCTTAGAACACCTTACATCACAGTAAGAAACCTTGAAACACCATAATAAACCTAATGAATTCGTATGAGTCATTTGAACGTCGTACGACAACTCAGGACATCTTACGTCTCTTTATGCCACATTAGCAACTGGAATAGAACGTTAGTATAATGTAGGACGCCTTACAACTCCTAAGAACACCTTACATCACAGTACGAAACCTTGAAACACCATAATAAACCTAATGAATTCATACGAGTCCTTTGAACATCGTCCGACAACTTAGCACATCTTACGACTCTTTATGCCACATTATCAACTCGAAAAGAACGTTAGTATAATGTAGGACGCCTTACACTCCTAAGAACACCTTACATAACAGTACGAAACTTTGAAACACCATAATAAGCCTAATGAATTCGTATGAGTCATTTGAACGCCGTACGACAACTCAGGACATCTTACGACTCTTTATGCCACATTAGCAACTGGAATAGAACGTTAGTATAATGTAGGACGCCTTACAACTCCTTAGAACACCTTACATCACAGTACGAAACCTTGAAACACCATAATAAACCTAATGAATTCGTACGAGTCCTTTGAACGTCGTCCGACAACTTAGGACATCTTACGACTCTTTATGCCACATTATCAACTAGAAAACAACGTTAGTATAATGTAGGACGGCTTACAACTCCTAAGAAAACGTTACATCATAGTACTAAACCTTGAAACACCATAATAAACCTAATTAATTCATACGAGTCCTTTGAACGTCGTCCGACAAATTCGGACATCTTACGACTCTTTATGCCACATTATTAACTCGAAAAGAACGTTAGTATAATGTAGGACGGCTTACAACTCCTAAGAACACCTTACATCACAGTACGAAACCTTGAAACAGCATAATAAACCTAATGAATTCGTACGAGTCCTTTGAACATCGTCCGATAACTTAGGACATCTTACGACTTTTTATGCCACATTAGCAACTCGAAAAGAACGTTAGTATAATGTAGGACGCCTTACACTCCTAAGAACACCTTACATAACCTTATGAAACCCTGAAACACCATCATAAACCTAATTAATTCGTACGAGTCCTTTGAACATCGTCCGACAACTTAAGACATCTTACGACTCTTTATGCCACATTAGCAACTCGAAAAGAACGTTGGTATAATGTAGGACGCCTTACACTCCTAAGAACACCTTACATAACAGTACGAAACTTTGAAACACCATAATAAACCTAATGAATTCGTATGAGTCATTTGAACGCCGTACGACAACTCAGGACATCTTATGACTCTTTATGCCACATTAGCAACTGGAATAGAACGTTAGTATAATGTAGGACGCCTTACAACTCCTTAGAACACCTTACATCACAGTAAGAAACCTTGAAACACCATAATAAACCTAATGAATTCGTATGATTCATTTGAACGTCGTACGACAACTCAGGACATCTTACGTCTCTTTATGCCACATTAGCAACTGGAATAGAACGTTAGTATAATGTAGGACGCCTTACAACTCCTAAGAACACCTTACATCACAGTACGAAACCTTGAAACACCATAATAAACCTAATGAATTCATACGAGTCCTTTGAACATCGTCCGACAACTTAGCACATCTTACGACTCTTTATGCCACATTATCAACTCGAAAAGAACGTTAGTATAATGTAAGACGCCTTACACTCCTAAGAACACCTTACATAACAGTACGAAACTTTGAAACACCATAATAAGCCTAATGAATTCGTATGAGTCATTTGAACGCCGTACGACAACTCAGGACATCTTACGACTCTTTATGCCACATTAGCAACTGGAATAGAACGTTAGTATAATGTAGGACGCCTTACAACTCCTTAGAACACCTTACATCACAGTACGAAACCTTGAAACACCATAATAAACCTAATGAATTCGTACGAGTCCTTTGAACGTCGTCCGACAACTAAGGACATCTTACGACTCTTTGTGCCACATTATCAACTAGAAAACAACGTTAGTATAATGTAGGACGGCTTACAACTCCTAAGAACACGTTACATCATAGTACGAAACCTTGAAACACCATAATAAACCTAATTAATTCATACGAGTCCTTTGAACGTCGTCCGACAAATTCGGACATCTTACGACTCTTTATGCCACATTATTAACTCGAAAAGAACGTTAGTATAATGTAGGACGGCTTACAACTCCTAAGAACACCTTACATCACAGTACGAAACCTTGAAACACCATAATAAACCTAATGAATTCGTACGAGTCCTTTGAACATCGTCCGATAACTTAGGACATCTTACGACTTTTTATGCCACATTAGCAACTCGAAAAGAACGTTAGTATAATGTAGGACGCCTTACACTCCTAAGAACACCTTACATAACCGTATGAAACCCTGAAACACCATCATAAACCTAATTAATTAATACGAGTCCTTTGAACATCGTCCGACAACTTAAGACATCTTAAGACTCTTTATGCCACATTAGCAACTCGAAAAGAACGTTGGTATAATGTAGGACGCCTTACACTCCTAAGAACACCTTACATAACAGTACGAAACTTTGAAACACCATAATAAACCTAATGAATTCGTATGAGTCATTTGAACGCCGTACGACAACTCAGGACATCTTATGACTCTTTATGCCACATTAGCAACTGGAATAGAACGTTAGTATAATGTAGGACGCCTTACAACTCCTTAGAACACCTTACATCACAGTAAGAAACCTTGAAACACCATAATAAACCTAATGAATTCGTATGAGTCATTTGAACGTCGTACGACAACTCAGGACATCTTACGTCTCTTTATGCCACATTAGCAACTGGAATAGAACGTTAGTATAATGTAGGACGCCTTACAACTCCTAAGAACACCTTACATCACAGTACGAAACCTTGAAACACCATAATAAACCTAATGAATTCATACGAGTCCTTTGAACATCGTCCGACAACTTAGCACATCTTACGACTCTTTATGCCACATTATCAACTCGAAAAGAACGTTAGTATAATGTAGGACGCCTTACACTCCTAAGAACACCTTACATAACAGTACGAAACTTTGAAACACCATAATAAGCCTAATGAATTCGTATGAGTCATTTGAACGCCGTACGACAACTCAGGACATCTTACGACTCTTTATGCCACATTAGCAACTGGAATAGAACGTTAGTATAATGTAGGACGCCTTACAACTCCTTAGAACACCTTACATCACAGTACGAAACCTTGAAACACCATAATAAACCTAATGAATTCGTACGAGTGCTTTGAACGTCGTCCGACAACTAAGGACATCTTACGACTCTTTGTGCCACATTATCAACTAGAAAACAACGTTAGTATAATGTAGGACGGCTTACAACTCCTAAGAACACGTTACATCATAGTACGAAACCTTGAAACACCATAATAAACCTAATTAATTCATACGAGTCCTTTGAACGTCGTCCGACAAATTCGGACATCTTACGACTCTTTATGCCACATTATTAACTCGAAAAGAACGTTAGTATAATGTAGGACGGCTTACAACTCCTAAGAACACCTTACATCACAGTACGAAACCTTGAAACACCATAATAAACCTAATGAATTCGTACGAGTCCTTTGAACATCGTCCGATAACTTAGGACATCTTACGACTTTTTATGCCACATTAGCAACTCGAAAAGAACGTTAGTATAATGTAGGACGCCTTACACTCCTAAGAACACCTTACATAACCGTATGAAACCCTGAAACACCATCATAAACCTAATTAATTAATACGAGTCCTTTGAACATCGTCCGACAACTTAAGACATCTTACGACTCTTTATGCCACATTAGCAACTCGAAAAGAACGTTGGTATAATGTAGGACGCCTTACACTCCTAAGAACACCTTACATAACAGTACGAAACTTTGAAACACCATAATAAACCTAATGAATTCGTATGAGTCATTTGAACGCCGTACGACAACTCAGGACATCTTACGACTCTTTATGCCACATTAGCAACTGGAATAGAACGTTAGTATAATGTAGGACGCCTTACAACTCCTTAGAACACCTTACATCAAAGTACCAAACCTTGAAACACCATAATAAACCTAATGAATTCGTATGAGTCATTTGAACGTCGTACGACAACTCAGGACATCTTACGACTCTTTATGCCACATTAGCAACTGGAATAGAACGTTAGTATAATGTAGGACGCCTTACAACTCCTAAGAACACCTTACATCACAGTACGAAACCTTGAAACACCATAATAAACCTAATGAATTCATACGAGTCCTTTGAACATCGTCCGACAACTTAGCACATCTTACGACTCTTTATGCCACATTATCAACTCGAAAAGAACGTTAGTATAATGTAGGACGCCTTACACTCCTAAGAACACCTTACATAACAGTACGAAACTTTGAAACACCATAATAAGCCTAATGAATTCGTATGAGTCATTTGAACGCCGTACGACAACTCAGGACATCTTACGACCCTTTATGCCACATTAGCAACTGGAATAGAACGTTAGTATAATGTAGGACGCCTTACAACTCCTTAGAACACCTTACATCACAGTACGAAACCTTGAAACACCATAATAAACCTAATGAATTCGTACGAGTCCTTTGAACGTCGTCCGACAACTTAGGACATCTTACGACTCTTTATGCCACATTATCAACTAGAAAACAACGTTAGTATAATGTAGGACGGCTTACAACTCCTAAGAACACGTTACATCATAGTACGAAACCTTGAAACACCATAATAAACCTAATTAATTCATACGAGTCCTTTGAACGTCGTCCGACAAATTCGGACATCTTACGACTCTTTATGCCACATTATTAACTCGAAAAGAACGTTAGTATAATGTAGGACGGCTTGCAACTCCTAAGAACACCTTACATCACAGTACGAAACCTTGAAACACCATAATAAACCTAATGAATTCGTACGAGTCCTTTGAACATCGTCCGATAACTTAGGACATCTTACGACTTTTTATGCCACATTAGCAACTCGAAAAGAACGTTAGTATAATGTAGGACGCCTTACACTCCTAAGAACACCTTACATAACCGTATGAAACCCTGAAACACCATCATAAACCTAATTAATTCATACGAGTCCTTTGAACATCGTCCGACAACTTAAGACATCTTACGACTCTTTATGCCACATTAGCAACTCGAAAAGAACGTTGGTATAATGTAGGACGCGTTACACTCCTAAGAACACCTTACATAACCGTACGAAACCTTGAAACACCATAATAAACCTAATGAATTCCTACGACTCCTTTGAACGTCGTCCGACAACTTCGGACATCTTACGACTCTTTATGCCACATTATCAACTCGAAAAGAACGTTAGTATAATGTAGGACGGCTTACAACTCCTAAGAACACCTTACGTCACAGTACGAAACCTTGAAACACCATAATAAACCTAATGAATTCGTACGAGTCCTTTGAACATCGTCCGACAACTTAAGACATCTTACGACTCATTACGCCACATTAGCAACTCGAAAAGAACGTTGGTATAATGTAGGACGCGTTACACTCCTAAGAACACCTTACATAACCGTACGAAACCTTGAAACACCATAATAAACCTAATGAATTCGTACGAGTCCTTTGAACGTCGTCCGACAACTTAGGACATCTTACGACTCTTTATGCCACATTATCAATTCGAAAAGAACGTTAGTATAATGTAGGACGGCTTACAACTCCTAAGAACACGTTACATCACAGTACGAAACCTTGAAACACCATAATAAACCTAATGAATTCATACGAGTCCTTTGAACATCGTCCGACAAATTAGGACATCTTACGACTCTTTATGCCACATTATCAACTCGAAAAAAACGTTAGTATAATGTAGGACGGCTTACAACTCCTAAGAACACCTTACATCACAGTATGAAACCTTGAAACACCATAATAAACCTAATGAATTCGTACGAGTCCTTTGAAGATCGTCCGACAACTTAGGACATCTTACGACTCTTTATGCCACATTAGCAACTGGAATAGAACGTTAGTATAATGTAGGACGCCTTACAACTCCTAAGAACACTTTACATCACAGTACGAAACCCTGAAACACCATAATAAACCTAATGAATTCGTACGAGTCCTTTGAACGTCGTCCGACAACTTAGGACATCTTACGACTCTATATGCCACATTATCAACTCGAAAAGAACGTTACTATAATGTTGGACGCCTTACACTCCTAAGAACACCTTACATAACCGTACGAAACCTTGAAACACCATAATAAACCTAATGAAATCGTACGAGTTCTATGAACGTCGTCCGACAACTTAGGACATCTTACGACTCTTTATGCCACATTATCAACTCGAAAAGAACGTTAGTATAATGTAGGACGGCTTACAACTCCTAAGAACACCTTACATCACAGTACGAAACCTTAAAACATCATAATAAACCTAATGAATTCGTATGAGTCGTTTGAACATCGTCTAACAACTGAGGACATCTTACGACTCTTTATGCCACATTAGCAACTCGAAAAGAACGGTAGTATAATGTAGGACGCCTTACACTCCTAAGAACACCATACATAACCGTACGAAACCTTGAAAAACCATCATAAACCTAATGAATTCGTACGAGTTCTTTGAACATCGTCCGACAACTTAGGACATCTTACGACTCTTTATGCCACATTAGCAACTCGAAAAGAACGTTAGTATAATGTAGGACGCCTTACACTCCTAAGAACACCATACATAACCGTACGAAACCTTGAAACACCATCATAAACCTAATGAATTCGTATGAGTCCTTTGAACATCGTCCGACAACTTAGGACATCTTACGACTCTTTATGCCACATTAGCAACTCGAAAGGAACGTTAGTATAATGTAGGACGGCTTATAACTCCTAAGAACACCTTACATCACAGTACGAAACCTTGAGACACCATAATAAACCTAATGAATTCGTACGAGTCCTTTGAACGTCGTCCGACAACTTAGGACATCTTACGACTCTTTATGCCACATTATCAACTCGAAAAGAACGTTAGTATAATGTAGGACGGCTTACAACTCCTAAGAACACCTTACATCACAGTACGAAACCTTAAAACATCATAATAAACCTAATGAATTCGTATGAGTCGTTTGAACATCGTCTGACAACTTAGGACATCTTACGACTCTTTATGCCACATTAGCAACTCGAAAAGAACGGTAGTATAATGTAGGACGCCTTACACTCCTAAAAACACCTTACATAACCGTACGAAACCTTGAAAAACCATCATAAACCTAATGAATTTGTACGAGTTCTTTGAACATCGTCCGACAACTTAGGACATCTTACGACTCTTTATGCCACATTAGCAACTCGAAAAGAACGTTAGTATAATGTAGGACGCCTTACACTCCTAAGAACACCATACATAACCGTACGAAACCTTGAAACACCATCATAAACCTAATGAATTCGTATGAGTCCTTTGAACATCGTCCGACAACTTAGGACATCTTACGACTCTTTATGCCACATTAGCAACTCGAAAGGAACGTTAGTATAATGTAGGACGGCTTATAACTCCTAAGAACACCTTACATCACAGTACGAAACCTTGAAACACCCTAATAAACCTAATGAATTCGTACGAGTCCTTTGAACGTCGTCCGACAACTTAGGACATCTTACGACTCTTTATGCCACATTATCAATTCGAAAAGAACGTTAGTATAATGTAGGACGGCTTACAACTCCTAAGAACACGTTACATCACAGTACGAAACCTTGAAACACCATAATAAACCTAATGAATTCATACGAGTCCTTTGAACATCGTCCGACAAATTAGGACATCTTACGACTCTTTATGCCACATTATCAACTCGAAAAAAACGTTAGTATAATGTAGGACGGCTTACAACTCCTAAGAACACCTTACATCACAGTATGAAACCTTGAAACCCCATAATAAACCTAATGAATTCGTACGAGTCCTTTGAAGATCGTCCGACAACTTAGGACATCTTACGACTCTTTATGCCACATTAGCAACTGGAATAGAACGTTAGTATAATGTAGGACGCCTTACAACTCCTAAGAACACTTTACATCACAGTACGAAACCTTGAAACACCATAATAAACCTAATGAATTCGTACGAGTCCTTTGAACGTCGTCCGACAACTTAGGACATCTTACGACTCTATATGCCACATTATCAACTCGAAAAGAACGTTACTATAATGTTGGACGCCTTACACTCCTAAGAACACCTTACATAACCGTACGAAACCTTGAAACACCATAATAAACCTAATGAATTCGTACGAGTCCTATGAACGTCGTCCGACAACTTAGGACATCTTACGACTCTTTATGCCACATTATCAACTCGAAAAGAACGTTAGTATAATGTAGGACGGCTTACAACTCCTAAGAACACCTTACATCACAGTACGAAACCTTAAAACATCATAATAAACCTAATGAATTCGTATGAGTCGTTTGAACATCGTCTAACAACTGAGGACATCTTACGACTCTTTATGCCACATTAGCAACTCGAAAAGAACGGTAGTATAATGTAGGACGCCTTACACTCCTAAAAACACCTTACATAACCGTACGAAACCTTGAAAAACCATCATAAACCTAATGAATTCGTACGAGTTCTTTGAACATCGTCCGACAACTTAGGACATCTTACGACTCTTTATGCCACATTAGCAACTCGAAAAGAACGTTAGTATAATGTAGGACGCCTTACACTCCTAAGAACACCATACATAACCGTACGAAACCTTGAAACACCATCATAAACCTAATGAATTCGTATGAGTCCTTTGAACATCGTCCGACAACTTAGGACATCTTACGACTCTTTATGCCACATTAGCAACTCGAAAGGAACGTTAGTATAATGTAGGACGGCTTATAACTCCTAAGAACACCTTACATCACAGTACGAAACCTTGAAACACCAAAATAAACCTAATGAATTCGTACGAGTCCTTTGAACGTCGTCCGACAACTTAGGACATCTTACGACTCTTTATGCCACATTATCAACTCGAAAAGAACGTTAGTATAATGTAGGACGGCTTACAACTCCTAAGAACACCTTACATCACAGTACGAAACCTTAAAACATCATAATAAACCTAATGAATTCGTATGAGTCGTTTGAACATCGTCTGACAACTTAGGACATCTTACGACTCTTTATGCCACATTAGCAACTCGAAAAGAACGGTAGTATAATGTAGGACGCCTTACACTCCTAAAAACACCTTACATAACCGTACGAAACCTTGAAAAACCATCATAAACCTAATGAATTTGTACGAGTTCTTTGAACATCGTCCGACAACTTAGGACATCTTACGACTCTTTATGCCACATTAGCAACTCGAAAAGAACGTTAGTATAATGTAGGACGCCTTACACTCCTAAGAACACCATACATAACCGTACGAAACCTTGAAACACCATCATAAACCTAATGAATTCGTATGAGTCCTTTGAACATCGTCCGACAACTTAGGACATCTTACGACTCTTTATGCCACATTAGCAACTCGAAAGGAACGTTAGTATAATGTAGGACGGCTTATAACTCCTAAGAACACCTTACATCACAGTACGAAACCTTGAAACACCATAATAAACCCAATGAATTCGTACGAGTCATTTGAACGTCGTCCGACAACTTAGGACATCTTACGACTCTTTATGCCACATTATCAATTCGAAAAGAACGTTAGTATAATGTAGGACGGCTTACAACTCCTAAGAACACGTTACATCACAGTACGAAACCTTGAAACACCATAATAAACCTAATGAATTCATACGAGTCCTTTGAACGTCGTCCGACAAATTAGGACATCTTACGACTCTTTATGCCACATTATCAACTCGAAAAAAACGTTAGTATAATGTAGGACGGCTTACAACTCCTAAGAACACCTTACATCACAGTATGAAACCTTGAAACACCATAATAAACCTAATGAATTCGTACGAGTCCTTTGAAGATCGTCCGACAACTTAGGACATCTTACGACTCTTTATGCCACATTAGCAACTCGAAAAGAACGTTAGTATAATGTAGGACGCCTTACACTCCTAAGAACACCTTACATAACCGTACGAAACTTTTAAACACCATAATAAACTTAATGAATTCGTATGAGTCATTTGAACGTCGTACGACAACTCAGGACATCTTACGACTCTTTATGCCACATTAGCAACTGGAATAGAACGTTAGTATAATGTAGGACGCCTTACAACTCCTAAGAACACCTTACATCACAGTACGAAACCTTGAAACACCATAATAAACCTAATGAATTCGTACGAGTCCTTTGAACATCGTCCGACAATTTGGACATCTTACGACTCTTTATGCCACATTAGCAACTCGAAAAGAACGTTAGTATAATGTAGGACGCCTTACACTCCTAAGAACACCTTACATAACCGTACGAAACTTTGAAACACCATAATAAACCTAATGAATTCGTATGAGTCATTTGAACGTCGTACGACAACTCAGGACATCTTACGACTCTTTATGCCACATTAGCAACTGGAATAGAACGTTAGTATAATGTAGGACGCCTTACAACTCCTAAGAACACTTTACATCACAGTACGAAACCTTGAAACACCATAATAAACCTAATGAATTCGTACGAGTCCTTTGAACGTCGTCCGACAACTTAGGACATCTTACGACTCTATATGCCACATTATCAACTCGAAAAGAACGTTACTATAATGTTGGACGCCTTACACTCCTAAGAACACCTTACATAACCGTACGAAACCTTGAAACACCATAATAAACCTAATGAATTCGTACGAGTCCTTTGAACGTCGTCCGACAACTTAGGACATCTTACGACTCTTTATGCCACATTATCAACTCGAAAAGAACGTTAGTATAATGTGGGACAGCTTACAACTCCTAAGAACACCTTACATCACAGTACGAAACCTTAAAACACCATAATAAACCTAATGAATTCGTATGAGTCGTTTGAACATCGTCTGACAACTTAGGACATCTTACGACTCTTTATGCCACATTAGCAACTCGAAAAGAACGGTAGTATAATGTAGGACGCCTTACACTCCTAAAAACACCTTACATCACAGTACGAAACCTTAAAACATCATAATAAACCTAATGAATTCGTATGAGTCGTTTGAACATCGTCTGACAACTTAGGACATCTTACGACTCTTTATGCCACATTAGCAACTCGAAAAGAACGGTAGTATAATGTAGGACGCCTTACACTCCTAAAAACACCTTACATAACCGTACGAAACCTTGAAAAACCATCATAAACCTAATGAATTTGTACGAGTTCTTTGAACATCGTCCGACAACTTAGGACATCTTACGACTCTTTATGCCACATTAGCAACTCGAAAAGAACGTTAGTATAATGTAGGACGCCTTACACTCCTAAGAACACCATACATAACCGTACGAAACCTTGAAACACCATCATAAACCTAATGAATTCGTATGAGTCCTTTGAACATCGTCCGACAACTTAGGACATCTTACGACTCTTTATGCCACATTAGCAACTCGAAAGGAACGTTAGTATAATGTAGGACGGCTTATAACTCCTAAGAACACCTTACATCACAGTACGAAACCTTGAAACACCATAATAAACCCAATGAATTCGTACGAGTCATTTGAACGTCGTCCGACAACTTAGGACATCTTACGACTCTTTATGCCACATTATCAATTCGAAAAGAACGTTAGTATAATGTAGGACGGCTTACAACTCCTAAGAACACGTTACATCACAGTACGGAACCTTGAAACACCATAATAAACCTAATGAATTCATACGAGTCCTTTGAACGTCGTCCGACAAATTAGGACATCTTACGACTCTTTATGCCACATTATCAACTCGAAAAAAACGTTAGTATAATGTAGGACGGCTTACAACTCCTAAGAACACCTTACATCACAGTATGAAACCTTGAAACACCATAATAAACCTAATGAATTCGTACGAGTCCTTTGAAGATCGTCCGACAACTTAGGACATCTTACGACTCTTTATGCCACATTAGCAACTCGAAAAGAACGTTAGTATAATGTAGGACGCCTTACACTCCTAAGAACACCTTACATAACCGTACGAAACTTTTAAACACCATAATAAACTTAATGAATTCGTATGAGTCATTTGAACGTCGTACGACAACTCAGGACATCTTACGACTCTTTATGCCACATTAGCAACTGGAATAGAACGTTAGTATAATGTAGGACGCCTTACAACTCCTAAGAACACCTTACATCACAGTACGAAACCTTGAAACACCATAGTAAACCTAATGAATTCGTACGAGTCCTTTGAACATCGTCCGACAATTTGGACATCTTACGACTCTTTATGCCACATTAGCAACTCGAAAAGAACGTTAGTATAATGTAGGACGCCTTACACTCCTAAGAACACCTTACATAACCGTACGAAACTTTGAAACACCATAATAAACCTAATGAATTCGTATGAGTCATTTGAACGTCGTACGACAACTCAGGACATCTTACGACTCTTTATGCCACATTAGCAACTGGAATAGAACGTTAGTATAATGTAGGACGCCTTACAACTCCTAAGAACACTTTACATCACAGTACGAAACCTTGAAACACCATAATAAACCTAATGAATTCGTACGAGTCCTTTGAACGTCGTCCGACAACTTAGGACATCTTACGACTCTATATGCCACATTATCAACTCGAAAAGAACGTTACTATAATGTTGGACGCCTTACACTCCTAAGAACACCTTACATAACCGTACGAAACCTTGAAACACCATAATAAACCTAATGAATTCGTACGAGTCCTTTGAACGTCGTCCGAGAACTTAGGACATCTTACGACTCTTTATGCCACATTATCAACTCGAAAAGAACGTTAGTATAATGTGGGACAGCTTACAACTCCTAAGAACACCTTACATCACAGTACGAAACCTTAAAACACCATAATAAACCTAATGAATTCGTATGAGTCGTTTGAACATCGTCTGACAACTTAGGACATCTTACGACTCTTTATGCCACATTAGCAACTCGAAAAGAACGGTAGTATAATGTAGGACGCCTTACACTCCTAAAAACACCTTACATAACCGTACGAAACCTTGAAAAACCATCATAAACCTAATGAATTCGTACGAGTTCTTTGAACATCGTCCGACAACTTAGGACATCTTACGACTCTTTATGCCACATTAGCAACTCGAAAAGAACGTTAGTATAATGTAGGACGCCTTACACTCCTAAGAACACCTTACATAACCGTACGAAACTTTTAAACACCATAATAAACTTAATGAATTCGTATGAGTCATTTGAACGTCGTACGACAACTCAGGACATCTTACGACTCTTTATGCCACATTAGCAACTGGAATAGAACGTTAGTATAATGTAGGACGCCTTACAACTCCTAAGAACACCTTACATCACAGTACGAAACCTTGAAACACCATAGTAAACCTAATGAATTCGTACGAGTCCTTTGAACATCGTCCGACAATTTGGACATCTTACGACTCTTTATGCCACATTAGCAACTCGAAAAGAACGTTAGTATAATGTAGGACGCCTTACACTCCTAAGAACACCTTACATAACCGTACGAAACTTTGAAACACCATAATAAACCTAATGAATTCGTATGAGTCATTTGAACGTCGTACGACAACTCAGGACATCTTACGACTCTTTATGCCACATTAGCAACTGGAATAGGACGTTAGTATAATGTAGGACGGCTTATAACTCCTAAGAACACCTTACATCACAGTACGAAACTTTGAAACACCATAATAAACCTAATGAATTCGTACGAGTCCTTAGAACGTCGTCCGACAACTTAGGACATCTTACGACTCTTTATGCCACATTATCAATTCGAAAAGAACGTTAGTATTATGTAGGACGTCTTACAACTCCTAAGAACACGTTACATCACAGTACGAAACCTTGAAACACCATAATAAACCTAATGAATTCATACGAGTCCTTTGAACGTCGTCCGACAACTTAGGACATCTTACGACTCTTTATGCCACATTAGCAACTCGAAAAGAACGTTAGTATAATGTAGGACGCCTTACACTCCTAAGAACACCATACATAACCGTACGAAACCTTGAAACACAATCATAAACCTAATGAATTCGTATGAGTCCTTTGAACATCGTCCGACAACTTAGGACATCTTACGACTCTTTATGCCACATTAGCAACTCGAAAGGAACGTTAGTATAATGTAGGACGGCTTATAACTCCTAAGAACACCTTACATCACAGTACGAAACCTTGAAACACCATAATAAACCTAATGAATTCGTACGAGTCCTTAGAACGTCGTCCGACAACTTAGGACATCTTACGACTCTTTATGCCACATTATCAATTCGAAAAGAACGTTAGTATTATGTAGGACGGCTTACAACTCCTAAGAACACGTTACATCACAGTACGAAACCTTGAAACACCATAATAAACCTAATGAATTCATACGAGTCCTTTGAACGTCGTCCGACAACTTAGGACATCTTACGACTCTTTATGCCACATTATCAATTCGAAAAGAACGTTAGTATAATGTAGGACGGCTTACAACTCCTAAGAACACGTTACATCACAGTACGAAACCTTGAAACACCATAATAAACCTAATGAATTCATACGAGTCCTTTGAACGTCGACCGACAAATTAGGACATCTTACGACTCTTTATGCCACATTATCAACTCGAAAAAAACGTTAGTATAATGTAGGACGGCTTACAACTCCTAAGAACACCTTACATCACAGTATGAAACCTTGAAACACCATAATAAACCTAATGAATTCGTACGAGTCCTTTGAAGATCGTCCGACAACTTAGGACATCTTACGACTCTTTATGCCACATTAGCAACTCGAAAAGAACGTTAGTATAATGTAGGACGCCTTACACTCCTAAGAACACCTTACATAACCGTACGAAACTTTTAAACACCATAATAAACCTAATGAATTCGTATGAGTCATTTGAACGTCGTACGACAACTCAGGACATCTTACGACTCTTTATGCCACATTAGCAACTGGAATAGAACGTTAGTATAATGTAGGACGCCTTACAACTCCTAAGAACACCTTACATCACAGTACGAAACATTGAAACACCATAATAAACCTAATGAATTCGTACGAGTCCTTTGAACATCGTCCGACAATTTGGACATCTTACGACTCTTTATGCCACATTAGCAACTCGAAAAGAACGTTAGTATAATGTAGGACGCCTTACACTCCTAAGAACACCTTACATAACCGTACGAAACTTTGAAACACCATAATAAACCTAATGAATTCGTATGAGTCATTTGAACGTCGTACGACAACTCAGGACATCTTACGACTCTTTATGCCACATTAGCAACTGGAATAGAACGTTAGTATAATGTAGGACGCCTTACAACTCCTAAGAACACTTTACATCACAGTACGAAACCTTGAAACACCATAATAAACCTAATGAATTTGTACGAGTCCTTTGAACGTCGTCCGACAACTTAGGACATCTTACGACTCTATATGCCACATTATCAACTCGAAAAGAACGTTACTATAATGTTGGACGCCTTACACTCCTAAGAACACCTTACATAACCGTACGAAACCTTGAAACACCATAATAAACCTAATGAATTCGTACGTGCCCTTTGAACGTCGTCCGACAACTTAGGACATCTTACGACTCTTTATGCCACATTATCAACTCGAAAAGAACGTTAGTATGATGTAGGACGGCTTACAACTCCTAAGAACACCTTACATCACAGTACGAAACCTTAAAACACAATAATAAACCTAATGAATTCGTATGAGTCGTTTGAACATCGTCTGACAACTTAGGACATCTTACGACTCTTTATGCCACATTAGCAACTCGAAAAGAACGGTAGTATAATGTAGGACGCCTTACACTCCTAAAAACACCTCACATAACCGTACGAAACCTTGAAAAACCATCATAAACCTAATGAATTCGTACGAGTTCTTTGAACATCGTCCGACAACTTAGGACATCTTACGACTCTTTATGCCACATTAGCAACTCGAAAAGAACGTTAGTATAATGTAGGACGCCTTACACTCCTAAGAACACCATACATAACCGTACGAAACCTTGAAACACCATCATAAACCTAATGAATTCGTATGAGTCCTTTGAACATCGTCCGACAACTTAGGACATCTTACGACTCTTTATGCCACATTAGCAACTCGAAAGGAACGTTAGTATAATGTAGGACGCCTTACACTCCTAAGAACACCTTACATAACCGTACGAAACTTTGAAACACCATAATAAACCTAATGAATTCGTATGAGTCATTTGAAAGTCGTACGACAACTCAGGACATCTTACGACTCTTTATGCCACATTAGCAACTGGAATAGGACGTTAGTATAATGTAGGACGGCTTATAACTCCTAAGAACACCTTACATCACAGTACGAAACCTTGAAACACCATAATAAACCTAATGAATTCGTACGAGTCCTTAGAACGTCGTCCGACAACTTAGGACATCTTACGACTCTTTATGCCACATTATCAATTCGAAAAGAACGTTAGTATTATGTAGGACGGCTTACAACTCCTAAGAACACGTTACATCACAGTACGAAACCTTGAAACACCATAATAAACCTAATGAATTCATACGAGTCCTTTGAACGTCGTCCGACAACTTAGGACATCTTACGACTCTTTATGCCACATTAGCAACTCGAAAAGAACGTTAGTATAATGTAGGACGCCTTACACTCCTAAGAACACCATACATAACCGTACGAAACCTTGAAACACAATCATAAACCTAATGAATTCGTATGAGTCCTTTGAACATCGTCCGACAACTTAGGACATCTTACGACTCTTTATGCCACATTAGCAACTCGAAAGGAACGTTAGTATAATGTAGGACGGCTTATAACTCCTAAGAACACCTTACATCACAGTACGAAACCTTGAAACACCATAATAAACCTAATGAATTCGTACGAGTCCTTAGAACGTCGTCCGACAACTTAGGACATCTTACGACTCTTTATGCCACATTATCAATTCGAAAAGAACGTTAGTATTATGTAGGACGGCTTACAACTCCTAAGAACACGTTACATCACAGTACGAAACCTTGAAACACCATAATAAACCTAATGAATTCATACGAGTCCTTTGAACGTCGTCCGACAACTTAGGACATCTTACGACTCTTTATGCCACATTATCAATTCGAAAAGAACGTTAGTATAATGTAGGACGGCTTACAACTCCTAAGAACACGTTACATCACAGTACGAAACCTTGAAACACCATAATAAACCTAATGAATTCATACGAGTCCTTTGAACGTCGACCGACAAATTAGGACATCTTACGACTCTTTATGCCACATTATCAACTCGAAAAAAACGTTAGTATAATGTAGGACGGCTTACAACTCCTAAGAACACCTTACATCACAGTATGAAACCTTGAAACACCATAATAAACCTAATGAATTCGTACGAGTCCTTTGAAGATCGTCCGACAACTTAGGACATCTTACGACTCTTTATGCCACATTAGCAACTCGAAAAGAACGTTAGTATAATGTAGGACGCCTTACACTCCTAAGAACACGTTACATAACCGTACGAAACTTTTAAACACCATAATAAACCTAATGAATTCGTATGAGTCATTTGAACGTCGTACGACAACTCAGGACATCTTACGACTCTTTATGCCACATTAGCAACTGGAATAGAACGTTAGTATAATGTAGGACGCCTTACAACTCCTAAGAACACCTTACATCACAGTACGAAACCTTGAAACACCATAATAAACCTAATGAATTCGTACGAGTCCTTTGAACATCGTCCGACAATTTGGACATCTTACGACTCTTTATGCCACATTAGCAACTCGAAAAGAACGTTAGTATAATGTAGGACGCCTTACACTCCTAAGAACACCTTACATAACCGTACGAAACTTTGAAACACCATAATAAACCTAATGAATTCGTATGAGTCATTTGAACGTCGTACGACAACTCAGGACATCTTACGACTCTTTATGCCACATTAGCAACTGGAATAGAACGTTAGTATAATGTAGGACGCCTTACAACTCCTAAGAACACTTTACATCACAGTACGAAACCTTGAAACACCATAATAAACCTAATGAATTTGTACGAGTCCTTTGAACGTCGTCCGACAACTTAGGACATCTTACGACTCTATATGCCACATTATCAACTCGAAAAGAACGTTACTATAATGTTGGACGCCTTACACTCCTAAGAACACCTTACATAACCGTACGAAACCTTGAAACACCATAATAAACCTAATGAATTCGTACGTGCCCTTTGAACGTCGTCCGACAACTTAGGACATCTTACGACTCTTTATGCCACATTATCAACTCGAAAAGAACGTTAGTATGATGTAGGACGGCTTACAACTCCTAAGAACACCTTACATCACAGTACGAAACCTTAAAACACAATAATAAACCTAATGAATTCGTATGAGTCGTTTGAACATCGTCTGACAACTTAGGACATCTTACGACTCTTTATGCCACATTAGCAACTCGAAAAGAACGGTAGTATAATGTAGGACGCCTTACACTCCTAAAAACACCTCACATAACCGTACGAAACCTTGAAAAACCATCATAAACCTAATGAATTCGTACGAGTTCTTTGAACATCGTCCGACAACTTAGGACATCTTACGACTCTTTATGCCACATTAGCAACTCGAAAAGAACGTTAGTATAATGTAGGACGCCTTACACTCCTAAGAACACCATACATAACCGTACGAAACCTTGAAACACCATCATAAACCTAATGAATTCGTATGAGTCCTTTGAACATCGTCCGACAACTTAGGACATCTTACGACTCTTTATGCCACATTAGCAACTCGAAAGGAACGTTAGTATAATGTAGGACGGCTTATAACTCCTAAGAACACCTTACATCACAGTACGAAACCTTGAAACACCATAATAAACCTAATGAATTCGTACGAGTCCTTAGAACGTCGTCCGACAACTTAGGACATCTTACGACTCTTTATGCCACATTATCAATTCGAAAAGAACGTTAGTATTATGTAGGACGGCTTACAACTCCTAAGAACACGTTACATCACAGTACGAAACCTTGAAACACCATAATAAACCTAATGAATTCATACGAGTCCTTTGAACGTCGTCCGACAAATTAGGACATCTTACGACTCTTTATGCCACATTATCAACTCGAAAAAAACGTTAGTATAATGTAGGACGGCTTACAACTCCTAAGAACACCTTACATCACAGTATGAAACCTTGAAACACCATAATAAACCTAATGAATTCGTACGAGTCCTTTGAACATCGTCCGGCAACTTAGGACATCTTACGACTCTTTATGCCACATTAGCAACTCGTAAAGAACGTTAGTATAATGTAGGACGCCTTACACTCTTAAGAACACCTTACATAACCGTACGAAACTTTGAAACACCATAATAAACCTAATGAATTCGTATGAGTCATTTGAACGTCGTACGACAACTCAGGACATCTTACGACTCTTTATGCCACATTAGCAACTGGAATAGAACGTTAGTATAATGTAGGACGCCTTACAACTCCTAAGAACACCTTACATCACAGTACGAAACCTTGAAACACCATAATGAACCTAATGAATTCGTACGAGTCCTTTGAACGTCGTCCGACAACTTAGGACATCTTACGACTCTATATGCCACATTATCAACTCGAAAAGAACGTTAGTATAATGTAGGACGCCTTACATTCCTAAGAACACCTTACATAACCGTACGAAACCTTGAAACACAATAATAAACCTAATGAAATTCGTACGAGTCCTTTGAACGTCGTCCGACAACTTAGGACATCTTACGACTCTTTATGCCACATTATCAACTCGAAAAGAACGTTAGTATAATGTAGGACGGCTTACAACTCCTAAGAACACCTTACATCACAGTACGAAACCTTAAAACACCATAATAAACCTAATTAATTCGTATGAGTCGTTTGAACATATTCTGACAACTTGGGACATCTTACGACTCTTTATGCCACATTAGCAACTCGAAAAGAACTGTAGTATAATGTAGGACGCCTTACACTCCTAAAAACACCTCACATAACCGTACGAAACCTTGAAAAACCATCATAAACCTAATGAATTCGTACGAGTTCTTTGAACATCGTCCGACAACTTAGGACATCTTACGACTCTTTATGCCACATTAGCAACTCGAAAAGAACGTTAGTATAATGTAGGACGCCTTACACTCCTAAGAACACCATACATAACCGTACGAAACCTTGAAACACCATCATAAACCTAATGAATTCGTATGAGTCCTTTGAACATCGTCCGACAACTTAGGACATCTTACGACTCTTTATGCCACATTAGCAACTCGAAAGGAACGTTAGTATAATGTAGGACGGCTTATAACTCCTAAGAACACCTTACATCACAGTACGAAACCTTGAAACACCATAATAAACCTAATGAATTCGTACGAGTCCTTAGAACGTCGTCCGACAACTTAGGACATCTTACGACTCTTTATGCCACATTATCAATTCGAAAAGAACGTTAGTATTATGTAGGACGGCTTACAACTCCTAAGAACACGTTACATCACAGTACGAAACCTTGAAACACCATAATAAACCTAATGAATTCATACGAGTCCTTTGAACGTCGTCCGACAAATTAGGACATCTTACGACTCTTTATGCCACATTATCAACTCGAAAAAAACGTTAGTATAATGTAGGACGGCTTACAACTCCTAAGAACACCTTACATCACAGTATGAAACCTTGAAACACCATAATAAACCTAATGAATTCGTACGAGTCCTTTGAACATCGTCCGGCAACTTAGGACATCTTACGACTCTTTATGCCACATTAGCAACTCGTAAAGAACGTTAGTATAATGTAGGACGCCTTACACTCTTAAGAACACCTTACATAACCGTACGAAACTTTGAAAGACCATAATAAACCTAATGAATTCGTATGAGTCATTTGAACGTCGTACGACAACTCAGGACATCTTACGACTCTTTATGCCACATTAGCAACTGGAATAGAACGTTAGTATAATGTAGGACGCCTTACAACTCCTAAGAACACCTTACATCACAGTACGAAACCTTGAAACACCATAATGAACCTAATGAATTCGTACGAGTCCTTTGAACGTCGTCCGACAACTTAGGACATCTTACGACTCTATATGCCACATTATCAACTCGAAAAGAACGTTAGTATAATGTAGGACGCCTTACATTCCTAAGAACACCTTACATAACCGTACGAAACCTTGAAACACAATAATAAACCTAATGAAATTCGTACGAGTCCTTTGAACGTCGTCCGACAACTTAGGACATCTTACGACTCTTTATGCCACATTATCAACTCGAAAAGAACGTTAGTATAATGTAGGACGGCTTACAACTCCTAAGAACACCTTACATCACAGTACGAAACCTTAAAACACCATAATAAACCTAATTAATTCGTATGAGTCGTTTGAACATATTCTGACAACTTGGGACATCTTACGACTCTTTATGCCACATTAGCAACTCGAAAAGAACTGTAGTATAATGTAGGACGCCTTACACTCCTAAAAACACCTCACATAACCGTACGAAACCTTGAAAAACCATCATAAACCTAATGAATTCGTACGAGTTCTTTGAACATCGTCCGACAACTTAGGACATCTTACGACTCTTTATGCCACATTAGCAACTCGAAAAGAACGTTAGTATAATGTAGGACGCCTTACACTCCTAAGAACACCATACATAACCGTACGAAACCTTGAAACACCATCATAAACCTAATGAATTCGTATGAGTCCTTTGAACATCGTCCGACAACTTAGGACATCTTACGACTCTTTATGCCACATTAGCAACTCGAAAGGAACGTTAGTATAATGTAGGACGGCTTATAACTCCTAAGAACACCTTACATCACAGTACGAAACCTTGAAACACCATAATAAACCTAATGAATTCGTACGAGTCCTTAGAACGTCGTCCGACAACTTAGGACATCTTACGACTCTTTATGCCACATTATCAATTCGAAAAGAACGTTAGTATTATGTAGGACGGCTTACAACTCCTAAGAACACGTTACATCACAGTACGAAACCTTGAAACACCATAATAAACCTAATGAATTCATACGAGTCCTTTGAACGTCGTCCGACAAATTAGGACATCTTACGACTCTTTATGCCACATTATCAACTCGAAAAAAACGTTAGTATAATGTAGGACGGCTTACAACTCCTAAGAACACCTTACATCACAGTATGAAACCTTGAAACACCATAACAAACCTAATGAATTCGTACGAGTCCTTTGAACATCGTCCGACAACTTAGGACATCTTACGACTCTTTATGCCACATTAGCAACTCGTAAAGAACGTTAGTATAATGTAGGACGCCTTACACTCTTAAGAACACCTTACATAACCGTACGAAACTTTGAAACACCATAATAAACCTAATGAATTCGTATGAGTCATTTGAACGTCGTACGACAACTCAGGACATCTTACGACTCTTTATGCCACATTAGCAACTGGAATAGAACGTTAGTATAATGTAGGACGCCTTACAACTCCTAAGAACACCTTACATCACAGTACGAAACCTTGAAACACCATAATGAACCTAATGAATTCGTACGAGTCCTTTGAACGTCGTCCGACAACTTAGGACATCTTACGACTCTATATGCCACATTATCAACTCAAAAAGAACGTTAGTATAATGTAGGACGCCTTACATTCCTAAGAACACCTTACATAACCGTACGAAACCTTGAAACACAATAATAAACCTAATGAAATTCGTACGAGTCCTTTGAACGTCGTCCGACAACTTAGGACATCTTACGACTCTTTATGCCACATTATCAACTCGAAAAGAACGTTAGTATAATGTAGGACGGCTTACAACTCCTAAGAACACCTTACATCACAGTACGAAACCTTAAAACACCATAATAAACCTAATGAATTCGTATGAGTCGTTTGAACATATTCTGACAACTTGGGACATCTTACGACTCTTTATGCCACATTAGCAACTCGAAAAGAACTGTAGTATAATGTAGGACGCCTTACACTCCTAAAAACACCTTACATAACCGTACGAAACCTTGAAAAACCATCATAAACCTAATGAATTCGTACGAGTCCTTTGAACATCGTCCGACAACTTAGGACATCTTACGACTCTTTATGCCACATTAGCAACTCGAAAAGAACGTTAGTATAATGTAGGACGCCTTACACTCCTAAGAACACCTCACATAACCGTACGAAACTTTGAAAAACCATCATAAACCTAATGAATTCGTACGAGTTCTTTGAACATCGTCCGACAACTTAGGACATCTTACGACTCTTTATGCCACATTAGCAACTCGAAAAGAACGTTAGTATAATGTAGGACGCCTTACACTCCTAAGAACACCATACATAACCGTACGAAACCTTGAAACACCATCATAAACCTAATGAATTCGTATGAGTCCTTTGAACATCGTACGACAACTTAGGACATCTTATGACTCTTTATGCTACATTAGCAACTCGAAAGGAACGTTAGTATAATGTAGGACGGCTTATAACTCCTAAGAACACCTTACATCACAGTACGAAACCTTGAAACACCATAATAAACCTAATGAATTCGTACGAGTCCTTTGAACGTCGTCCGACAACTTAGGACATCTTACGACTCTTTATGCCACATTATCAATTCGAAAAGAACGTTAGTATAATGTAGGACGGCTTACAACTCCTAAGAACACGTTACATCACAGTACGAAACCTTGAAACACCATAATAAACCTAATGAATTCTTACGAGTCCTTTGAACGTTGTCCGATAAATTAGGACATCTTACGACTCTTTATGCCACATTATCAACTCGAAAAGAACGTTAGTATTATGTAGGACGGCTTACAACTCCTAAGAACACCTTACATCACAGTATGAAACCTTGAAACACAATAATAAACCTAATGAATTCGTTCGAGTCCTTTGAACGTCGTCCGACAACTTAGGACATCTTACGACTCTTTATGCCACATTAGCAACTCGAAAAGAACGTTAGTATAATGTAGGACGCCTTACACTCCTAAGAACACCTTACATAACCGTACGAAACTTTGAAACACCATAATAAACCTAATGAATTCGTACGAGTCCTTTGAACGTCGTCCGACAACTTAGGACATCTTACGACTCTTTATGCCACATTAGCAACTGGAATAGAACGTTAGTATAATGTAGGACGCCTTACAACTCCTAAGAACACCTTACATCACAGTACGAAACCTTGAAACACCATAATGAACCTAATGAATTCGTACGAGTCCTTTGAACGTCGTCCGACAACTTAGGACATCTTACGACTCTATATGCCACATTATCAACTCGAAAAGAACGTTAGTATAATGTAGGACGCCTTACATTCCTAAGAACACCTTACATAACCGTACGAAACCTTGAAACACAATAATAAACCTAATGAAATTCGTACGAGTCCTTTGAACGTCGTCCGACAACTTAGGACATCTTACGACTCTTTATGCCACATTATCAACTCGAAAAGAACGTTAGTATAATGTAGGACGGCTTACAACACCTAAGAACACCTTACATCACAGTACGAAACCTTAAAACACCATAATAAACCTAATGAATTCGTATGAGTCGTTTGAACATATTCTGACAACTTGGGACATCTTACGACTCTTTATGCCACATTAGCAACTCGAAAAGAACGGTAGTATAATGTAGGACGCCTTACACTCCTAAAAACACCTTACATAACCGTACGAAACCTTGAAAAACCATCATAAACCTAATGAATTCGTACGAGTCCTTTGAACATCGTCCGACAACTTAGGACATCTTACGACTCTTTATGCCACATTAGCAACTCGAAAAGAACGTTAGTATAATGTAGGACGCCTTACACTCCTAAGAACACCTCACATAACCGTACGAAACCTTGAAAAACCATCATAAACCTAATGAATTCGTACGAGTTCTTTGAACATCGTCCGACAACTTAGGACATCTTACGACTCTTTATGCCACATTAGCAACTCGAAAAGAACGTTAGTATAATGTAAGACGCCTTACACTCCTAAGAACACCATACATAACCGTACGAAACCTTGAAACACCATCATAAACCTAATGAATTCGTATGAGTCCTTTGAACATCGTACGACAACTTAGGACATCTTACGACTCTTTATGCTACATTAGCAACTCGAAAGGAACGTTAGTATAATGTAGGACGGCTTATAACTCCTAAGAACACCTTACATCACAGTACGAAACCTTGAAACACCATAATAAACCTAATGAATTCGTACGAGTCCTTTGAACGTCGTCCGACAACTTAGGACATCTTACGACTCTTTATGCCACATTATCAATTCGAAAAGAACGTTAGTATAATGTAGGACGGCTTACAACTCCTAAGAACACGTTACATTACAGTACGAAACCTTGAAACACCATAATAAACCTAATGAATTCTTACGAGTCCTTTGAACGTTGTCCGACAAATTAGGACATCTTACGACTCTTTATGCCACATTATCAACTCGAAAAGAACGTTAGTATTATGTAGGACGGCTTACAACTCCTAAGAACACCTTACATCACAGTATGAAACCTTGAAACACAATAATAAAGCTAATGAATTCGTTCGAGTCCTTTGAACGTCATCCGACAACTTAGGACATCTTACGACTCTTTATGCCACATTAGCAACTCGAAAAGAACGTTAGTATAATGTAGGACGCCTTACACTCCTAAGAACACCTTACATAACCGTACGAAACTTTGAAACACCATAATAAACCTAATGAATTCGTACGAGTCCTTTGAACGTCGTCCGACAACTTAGGACATCTTACGACTCTTTATGCCACATTAGCAACTGGAATAGAACGTTAGTATAATGTAGGACGCCTTACAACTCCTAAGAACACCTTACATCACAGTACGAAACCTTGAAACACCATAATGAACCTAATGAATTCGTACGAGTCCTTTGAACGTCGTCCGACAACTTAGGACATCTTACGACTCTATATGCCACATTATCAACTCGAAAAGAACGTTAGTATAATGTAGGACGCCTTACATTCCTAAGAACACCTTACATAACCGTACGAAACCTTGAAACACAATAATAAACCTAATGAAATTCGTACGAGTCCTTTGAACGTCGTCCGACAACTTAGGACATCTTACGACTCTTTATGCCACATTATCAACTCGAAAAGAACGTTAGTATAATGTAGGACGGCTTACAACTCCTAAGAACACCTTACATCACAGTACGAAACCTTAAAACACCATAACAAACCTAATGAATTCGTATGAGTCGTTTGAACATATTCTGACAACTTGGGACATCTTACGACTCTTTATGCCACATTAGCAACTCGAAAAGAACGGTAGTATAATGTAGGACGCCTTACACTCCTAAAAACACCTTACATAACCGTACGAAACCTTGAAAAACCATCATAAACCTAATGAATTCGTACGAGTCCTTTGAACATCGTCCGACAACTTAGGACATCTTACGACTCTTTATGCCACATTAGCAACTCGAAAAGAACGTTAGTATAATGTAGGACGCCTTACACTCCTAAGAACACCTCACATAACCGTACGAAACCTTGAAAAACCATCATAAACCTAATGAATTCGTACGAGTTCTTTGAACATCGTCTGACAACTTAGGACATCTTACGACTCTTTATGCCACATTAGCAACTCGAAAAGAACGTTAGTATAATGTAGGACGCCTTACACTCCTAAGAACACCATACATAACCGTACGAAACATTGAAACACCATCATAAACCTAATGAATTCGTATGAGTCCTTTGAACATCGTACGACAACTTAGGACATCTTACGACTCTTTATGCTACATTAGCAACTCGAAAGGAACGTTAGTATAATGTAGGACGGCTTATAACTCCTAAGAACACCTTACATCACAGTACGATACCTTGAAACACCATAATAAACCTAATGAATTCGTACGAGTCCTTTGAACGTCGTCCGACAACTTAGGACATCTTACGACTCTTTATGCCACATTATCAATTCGAAAAGAACGTTAGTATAATGTAGGACGGCTTACAACTCCTAAGAACACGTTACATCACAGTACGAAACCTTGAAACACCATAATAAACCTAATGAATTCTTACGAGTCCTTTGAACGTTGTCCGACAAATTAGGACATCTTACGACTCTTTATGCCACATTATCAACTCGAAAAGAACGTTAGTATTATGTAGGACGGCTTACAACTCCTAAGAACACCTTACATCACAGTATGAAACCTTGAAACACAATAATAAACCTAATGAATTCGTTCGAGTCCTTTGAACGTCGTCCGACAACTTAGGACATCTTACGACTCTTTATGCCACATTAGCAACTCGAAAAGAACGTTAGTATAATGTAGGACGCCTTACACTCCTAAGAACACCTTACATAACCGTACGAAACTTTGAAACACCATAATAAACCTAATGAATTCGTACGAGTCCTTTGAACGTCGTCCGACAACTTAGGACATCTTACGACTCTTTATGCCACATTAGCAACTGGAATAGAACGTTAGTATAATGTAGGACGCCTTACAACTCCTAAGAACACCTTACATCACAGTACGAAACCTGGAAACGCCATAATAAACCTAATGAATTCGTACGAGTCCTTTGAACATCGTCCGACAATTTGGACATCTTACGACTCTTTATGCCACATAGCAACTCGAAAAGAACGTTAATATAATGTAGGACGCCTTACACTCCTAAGAACACCTTACATAACCGTACGAAACTTTGAAACACCATAATAAACCTAATGAATTCGTATGAGTCATTTGAACGTCGTACGACAACTCAGGACATCTTACGACTCTTTATGCCACATTAGCAACTCGAAAAGAACGTTAGTATAATGTAAGACGCCTTACAACTCCTAAGAACACTTTACATCACAGTACGAAACCTTGAAAAACCATCATAAACCTAATGAATTCGTACGAGTTCTTTAAACATCGTCCGACAACTTAGGACATCTTACGACTCTTTATGCCACATTAGCAACTCGAAAAGAACGTTAGTATAATGTAGGACGCCTTACACTCCTAAGAATACCATACATAACCGTACGAAACCTTGAAACACCATCATAAACCTAATGAATTCGTATGAGTCCTTTGAACGTCGTCCGACAACTTAGGACATATTACGACTCTTTATGCCACATTATCAATTCGAAAAGAACGTTAGTATAATGTAGGACGGCTTACAACTCCTAAGAACACGTTACATCACAGTACGAAACCTTGAAACACCATAATAAACCTAATGAATTCTTACGAGTCCTTTGAACGTTGTCCGACAAATTAGGACATCTTACGACTCTTTATGCCACATTATCAACTCGAAAAAAACGTTAGTATTATGTAGGACGGCTTACAACTCCTAAGAACACCTTACATCACAGTATGAAACCTTGAAACACAATAATAAACCAAATGAATTCGTTCGAGTCCTTTGAACATCGTCCGACAACTTAGGACATCTTACGACTCTTTATGCCACATTAGCAACTCGAAAAGAACGTTAGTATAATGTAGGACGCCTTACACTCCTAAGAACACCTTACATAACCGTACGAAACTTTGAAACACCATAATAAACCTAATGAATTCGTACGAGTCCTTTGAACGTCGTCCGAAAACTTAGGACATCTTACGACTCTTTATGCCACATTAGCAACTGGAATAGAACGTTAGTATAATGTAGGACGCCTTACAACTCCTAAGAACACCTTACATCACAGTACGAAACCTGGAAACGCCATAATAAACCTAATGAATTCGTACGAGTCCTTTGAACATCGTCCGACAATTTGGACATCTTACGACTCTTTATGCCACATAGCAACTCGAAAAGAACGTTAATATAATGTAGGACGCCTTACACTCCTAAGAACACCTTACATAACCGTACGAAACTTTGAAACACCATAATAAACCTAATGAATTCGTATGAGTCATTTGAACGTCGTACGACAACTCAGGACATCTTACGACTCTTTATGCCACATTAGCAACTCGAAAAGAACGTTAGTATAATGTAGGACGCCTTACAACTCCTAAGAACACTTTACATCACAGTACGAAACCTTGAAAAACCATCATAAACCTAATGAATTCGTACGAGTTCTTTAAACATCGTCCGACAACTTAGGACATCTTACGACTCTTTATGCCACATTAGCAACTCGAAAAGAACGTTAGTATAATGTAGGACGCCTTACACTCCTAAGAATACCATACATAACCGTACGAAACCTTGAAACACCATCATAAACCTAATGAATTCGTATGAGTCCTTTGAACGTCGTCCGACAACTTAGGACATCTTACGACTCTTTATGGCACATTATCAACTCGAAAAGAACGTTAGTATAATGTAGGACGGCTTACAACTCCTAAGAACACCTTACATCACAGTACGAAACCTTAAAACACCATAATAAACCTAATGAATTCGTATGAGTCGTTTGAACATATTCTGACAACTTGGGACATCTTACGACTCTTTATGCCACATTAGCAACTCGAAAAGAACGGTAGTATAATGTAGGACGCCTTACACTCCTAAAAACACCTTACATAACCGTACGAAACCTTGAAAAACCATCATAAACCTAATGAATTCGTACGAGTTCTTTGAACATCGTCCGACAACTTAGGACATCTTACGACTCTTTATGCCACATTAGCAACTCGAAAAGAACGTTAGTATAATGTAGGACGCCTTACACTCCTAAGAACACCATACATAACCGTACGAAACCTTGAAACACCATCATAAACCTAATGAATTCGTATGAGTCCTTTGAACATCGTACGACAACTTAGGACATCTTACGACTCTTTATGCTACATTAGCAACTCGAAAGGAACGTTAGGATAATGTAGGACGGCTTATAACTCCTAAGAACACCTTACATCACAGTACGAAACCTTGAAACACCATAATAAACCTAATGAATTCGTACGAGTCCTTTGAACGTCGTCCGACAACTTAGGACATCTTACGACTCTTTATGCCACATTATCAATTCGAAAAGAACGTTAGTATAATGTAGGACGGCTTACAACTCCTAAGAACACGTTACATCACAGTACGAAACCTTGAAACACCATAATAAACCTAATGAATTCTTACGAGTCCTTTGAACGTTGTCCGACAAATTAGGACATCTTACGACTCTTTATGCCACATTATCAACTCGAAAAGAACGTTAGTATTATGTAGGACGGCTTACAACTCCTAAGAACACCTTACATCACAGTATGAAACCTTGAAACACAATAATAAACCTAATGAATTCGTTCGAGTCCTTTGAACATCGTCCGACAACTTAGGACATCTTACGACTCTTTATGCCACATTAGCAACTCGAAAAGAACGTTAGTATAATGTAGGACGCCTTACACTCCTAAGAACACCTTACATAACCGTACGAAACTTTGAAACACCATAATAAACCTAATGAATTCGTACGAGTCCTTTGAACGTCGTCCGACAACTTAGGACATCTTACGACTCTTTATGCCACATTAGCAACTGGAATAGAACGTTAGTATAATGTAGGACGCCTTACAACTCCTAAGAACACCTTACATCACAGTACGAAACCTTGAAACACCATAATGAACCTAATGAATTCGTACGAGTCCTTTGAACGTCGTCCGACAACTTAGGACATCTTACGACTCTGTATGCCACATTATCAACTCGAAAAGAACGTTAGTATAATGTAGGACGCCTTACATTCCTAAGAACACCTTACATAACCGTACGAAACCTTGAAACACAATAATAAACCTAATGAAATTCGTACGAGTCCTTTGAACGTCGTCCGACAACTTAGGACATCTTACGACTCTTTATGCCACATTATCAACTCGAAAAGAACGTTAGTATAATGTAGGACGGCTTACAACTCCTAAGAACACCTTACATCACAGTATGAAACCTTAAAACACCATAATAAACCTAATGAATTCGTATGAGTCGTTTGAACATATTCTGACAACTTGGGACATCTTACGACTCTTTATGCCACATTAGCAACTCGAAAAGAACGGTAGTATAATGTAGGACGCCTTACACTCCTAAAAACACCTTACATAACCGTACGAAACCTTGAAAAACCATCATAAACCTAATGAATTCGTACGAGTCCTTTGAACATCGTCCGACAACTTAGGACATCTTACGACTCTTTATGCCACATTAGCAACTCGAAAAAAACGTTAGTATAATGTAGGACGCCTTACACTCCTAAGAACACCTCACATAACCGTACGAAACCTTGAAAAACCATCATAAACCTAATGAATTCGTACGAGTTCTTTGAACATCGTCCGACAACTTAGGACATCTTACGACTCTTTATGCCACATTAGCAACTCGAAAAGAACGTTAGTATAATGTAGGACGCCTTACACTCCTAAGAACACCATACATAACCGTACGAAACCTTGAAACACCATCATAAACCTAATGAATTCGTATGAGTCCTTTGAACATCGTACGACAACTTAGGACATCTTACGACTCTTTATGCTACATTAGCAACTCGAAAGGAACGTTAGTATAATGTAGGACGGCTTATAACTCCTAAGAACACCTTACATCACAGTACGATACCTTGAAACACCATAATAAACCTAATGAATTCGTACGAGTCCTTTGAACGTCGTCCGACAACTTAGGACATCTTACGACTCTTTATGCCACATTATCAATTCGAAAAGAACGTTAGTATAATGTAGGACGGCTTACAACTCCTAAGAACACGTTACATCACAGTACGAAACCTTGAAACACCATAATAAACCTAATGAATTCTTACGAGTCCTTTGAACGTTGTCCGACAAATTAGGACATCTTACGACTCTTTATGCCACATTATCAACTCGAAAAGAACGTTAGTATTATGTAGGACGGCTTACAACTCCTAAGAACACCTTACATCACAGTATGAAACCTTGAAACACAATAATAAACCTAATGAATTCGTTCGAGTCCTTTGAACGTCGTCCGACAACTTAGGACATCTTACGACTCTTTATGCCACATTAGCAACTCGAAAAGAACGTTAGTATAATGTAGGACGCCTTACACTCCTAAGAACACCTTACATAACCGTACGAAACTTTGAAACACCATAATAAACCTAATGAATTCGTACGAGTCCTTTGAACGTCGTCCGACAACTTAGGACATCTTACGACTCTTTATGCCACATTAGCAACTGGAATAGAACGTTAGTATAATGTAGGACGCCTTACAACTCCTAAGAACACCTTACATCACAGTACGAAACCTGGAAACGCCATAATAAACCTAATGAATTCGTACGAGTCCTTTGAACATCGTCCGACAATTTGGACATCTTACGACTCTTTATGCCACATAGCAACTCGAAAAGAACGTTAATATAATGTAGGACGCCTTACACTCCTAAGAACACCTTACATAACCGTACGAAACTTTGAAACACCATAATAAACCTAATGAATTCGTATGAGTCATTTGAACGTCGTACGACAACTCAGGACATCTTACGACTCTTTATGCCACATTAGCAACTCGAAAAGAACGTTAGTATAATGTAGGACGCCTTACAACTCCTAAGAACACTTTACATCACAGTACGAAACCTTGAAAAACCATCATAAACCTAATGAATTCGTACGAGTTCTTTAAACATCGTCCGACAACTTAGGACATCTTAAGACTCTTTATGCCACATTAGCAACTCGAAAAGAACGTTAGTATAATGTAGGACGCCTTACACTCCTAAGAATACCATACATAACCGTACGAAACCTTGAAACACCATCATAAACCTAATGAATTCGTATGAGTCCTTTGAACGTCGTCCGACAACTTAGGACATCTTACGACTCTTTATGCCACATTATCAACTCGAAAAGAACGTTAGTATAATGTAGGACGGCTTACAACTCCTAAGAACACCTTACATCACAGTACGAAACCTTAAAACACCATAATAAACCTAATGAATTCGTATGAGTCGTTTGAACATATTCTGACAACTTGGGACATCTTACGACTCTTTATGCCACATTAGCAACTCGAAAAGAACGGTAGTATAATGTAGGACGCCTTACACTCCTAAAAACACCTTACATAACCGTACGAAACCTTGAAAAACCATCATAAACCTAATGAATTCGTACGAGTCCTTTGAACATCGTCCGACAACTTAGGACATCTTACGACTCTTTATGCCACATTAGCAACTCGAAAAGAACGTTAGTATAATGTAGGACGCCTTACACTCCTAAGAACACCTCACATAACCGTACGAAACCTTGAAAAACCATCATAAACCTAATGAATTCGTACGAGTTCTTTGAACATCGTCCGACAACTTAGGACATCTTACGACTCTTTATGCCACATTAGCAACTCGAAAAGAACGTTAGTATAATGTAGGACGCCTTACACTCCTAAGAACACCATACATAACCGTACGAAACCTTGAAACACCATCATAAACCTAATGAATTCGTATGAGTCCTTTGAACATCGTACGACAACTTAGGACATCTTACGACTCTTTATGCTACATTAGCAACTCGAAAGGAACGTTAGTATAATGTAGGACGGCTTATAACTCCTAAGAACACCTTACATCACAGTACGAAACCTTGAAACACCATAATAAACCTAATGAATTCGTACGAGTCCTTTGAACGTCGTCCGACAACTTAGGACATCTTACGACTCTTTATGCCACATTATCAATTCGAAAAGAACGTTAGTATAATGTAGGACGGCTTACAACTCCTAAGAACACGTTACATCACAGTACGAAACCTTGAAACACCATAATAAACCTAATGAATTCTTACGAGTCCTTTGAACGTTGTCCGACAAATTAGGACATCTTACGACTCTTTATGCCACATTATCAACTCGAAAAGAACGTTAGTATTATGTAGGACGGCTTACAACTCCTAAGAACACCTTACATCACAGTATGAAACCTTGAAACACAATAATAAACCTAATGAATTCGTTCGAGTCCTTTGAACGTCGTCCGACAACTTAGGACATCTTACGACTCTTTATGCCACATTAGCAACTCGAAAAGAACGTTAGTATAATGTAGGACGCCTTACACTCCTAAGAACACCTTACATAACCGTACGAAACTTTGAAACACCATAATAAACCTAATGAATTCGTACGAGTCCTTTGAACGTCGTCCGACAACTTAGGACATCTTACGACTCTTTATGCCACATTAGCAACTGGAATAGAACGTTAGTATAATGTAGGACGCCTTACAACTCCTAAGAACACCTTACATCACAGTACGAAACCTTGAAACACCATAATGAACCTAATGAATTCGTACGAGTCCTTTGAACGTCGTCCGACAACTTAGGACATCTTACGACTCTATATGCCACATTATCAACTCGAAAAGAACGTTAGTATAATGTAGGACGCCTTACATTCCTAAGAACACCTTACATAACCGTACGAAACCTTGAAACACAATAATAAACCTAATGAAATTCGTACGAGTCCTTTGAACGTCGTTCGACAACTTAGGACATCTTACGACTCTTTATGCCACATTATCAACTCGAAAAGAACGTTAGTATAATGTAGGACGGCTTACAACTCCTAAGAACACCTTACATCACAGTATGAAACCTTAAAACACCATAATAAACCTAATGAATTCGTATGACTCGTTTGAACATATTCTGACAACTTGGGACATCTTACGACTCTTTATGCCACATTAGCAACTCGAAAAGAACGGTAGTATAATGTAGGACGCCTTACACTCCTAAAAACACCTTACATAACCGTACGAAACCTTGAAAAACCATCATAAACCTAATGAATTCGTACGAGTCCTTTGAACATCGTCCGACAACTTAGGACATCTTACGACTCTTTATGCCACATTAGCAACTCGAAAAGAACGTTAGTATAATGTAGGACGCCTTACACTCCTAAGAACACCTCACATAACCGTACGAAACCTTGAAAAACCATCATAAACCTAATGAATTCGTACGAGTTCTTTGAACATCGTCCGACAACTTAGGACATCTTACGACTCTTTATGCCACATTAGCAACTCGAAAAGAACGTTAGTATAATGTAGGACGCCTTACACTCCTAAGAACACCATACATAACCGTACGAAACCTTGAAACACCATCATAAACCTAATGAATTCGTATGAGTCCTTTGAACATCGTACGACAACTTAGGACATCTTACGACTCTTTATGCTACATTAGCAACTCGAAAGGAACGTTAGTATAATGTAGGACGGCTTATAACTCCTAAGAACACCTTACATCACAGTACGAAACCTTGAAACACCATAATAAACCTAATGAATTCGTACGAGTCCTTTGAACGTCGTCCGACAACTTAGGACATCTTACGACTCTTTATGCCACATTATCAATTCGAAAAGAACGTTAGTATAATGTAGGACGGCTTACAACTCCTAAGAACACGTTACATCACAGTACGAAACCTTGAAACACCATAATAAACCTAATGAATTCTTACGAGTCCTTTGAACGTTGTCCGACAAATTAGGACATCTTACGACTCTTTATGCCACATTATCAACTCGAAAAGAACGTTAGTATTATGTAGGACGGCTTACAACTCCTAAGAACACCTTACATCACAGTATGAAACCTTGAAACACAATAATAAACCTAATGAATTCGTTCGAGTCCTTTGAACGTCGTCCGACAACTTAGGACATCTTACGACTCTTTATGCCACATTAGCAACTCGAAAAGAACGTTAGTATAATGTAGGACGCCTTACACTCCTAAGAACACCTTACATAACCGTACGAAACTTTGAAACACCATAATAAACCTAATGAATTCGTACGAGTCCTTTGAACGTCGTCCGACAACTTAGGACATCTTACGACTCTTTATGCCACATTAGCAACTGGAATAGAACGTTAGTATAATGTAGGACGCCTTACAACTCCTAAGAACACCTTACATCACAGTACGAAACCTTGAAACACCATAATGAACCTAATGAATTCGTACGAGTCCTTTGAACGTCGTCCGACAACTTAGGACATCTTACGACTCTATATGCCACATTATCAACTCGAAAAGAACGTTAGTATAATGTAGGACGCCTTACATTCCTAAGAACACCTTACATAACCGTACGAAACCTTGAAACACAATAATAAACCTAATGAAATTCGTACGAGTCCTTTGAACGTCGTTCGACAACTTAGGACATCTTACGACTCTTTATGCCACATTATCAACTCGAAAAGAACGTTAGTATAATGTAGGACGGCTTACAACTCCTAAGAACACCTTACATCACAGTATGAAACCTTAAAACACCATAATAAACATAATGAATTCGTATGACTCGTTTGAACATATTCTGACAACTTGGGACATCTTACGACTCTTTATGCCACATTAGCAACTCGAAAAGAACGGTAGTATAATGTAGGACGCCTTACACTCCTAAAAACACCTTACATAACCGTACGAAACCTTGAAAAACCATCATAAACCTAATGAATTCGTACGAGTCCTTTGAACATCGTCCGACAACTTAGGACATCTTACGACTCTTTATGCCACATTAGCAACTCGAAAAGAACTTTAGTATAATGTAGGACGCCTTACACTCCTAAGAACACCTCACATAACCGTACGAAACCTTGAAAAACCATCATAAACCTAATGAATTCGTACGAGTTCTTTGAACATCGTCCGACAACTTAGGACATCTTACGAGTCTTTATGCCACATTAACAACTCGAAAAGAACGTTAGTATAATGTAGGACGCCTTACACTCCTAAGAACACCATACATAACCGTACGAAACCTTGAAACACCATCATAAACCTAATGAATTCGTATGAGTCCTTTGAACATCGTACGACAACTTAGGACATCTTACGACTCTTTATGCTACATTAGCAACTCGAAAGGAACGTTAGTATAATGTAGGACGGCTTATAACTCCTAAGAACACCTTACATCACAGTACGAAACCTTGAAACACCATAATAAACCTAATGAATTCGTACGAGTCCTTTGAACGTCGTCCGACAACTTAGGACATCTTACGACTCTTTATGCCACATTATCAATTCGAAAAGAACGTTAGTATAATGTAGGACGGCTTACAACTCCTAAGAACACGTTACATCACAGTACGAAACCTTGAAACACCATAATAAACCTAATGAATTCTTACGAGTCCTTTGAACGTTGTCCGACAAATTAGGACATCTTACGACTCTTTATGCCACATTATCAACTCGAAAAAAACGTTAGTATTATGTAGGACGGCTTACAACTCCTAAGAACACCTTACATCACAGTATGAAACCTTGAAACACAATAATAAACCTAATGAATTCGTTCGAGTCCTTTGAACGTCGTCCGACAACTTAGGACATCTTACGACTCTTTATGCCACATTAGCAACTCGAAAAGAACGTTAGTATAATGTAGGACGCCTTACACTCCTAAGAACACCTTACATAACCGTACGAAACTTTGAAACACCATAATAAACCTAATGAATTCGTACGAGTCCTTTGAACGTCGTCCGACAACTTAGGACATCTTACGACTCTTTATGCCACATTAGCAACTGGAATAGAACTTTAGTATAATGTAGGACGCCTTACAACTCCTAAGAACACCTTACATCACAGTACGAAACCTGGAAACGCCATAATAAACCTAATGAATTCGTACGAGTCCTTTGAACATCGTCCGACAATTTGGACATCTTACGACTCTTTATGCCACATAGCAACTCGAAAAGAACGTTAATATAATGTAGGACGCCTTACACTCCTAAGAACACCTTACATAACCGTACGAAACTTTGAAATACCATAATAAACCTAATGAATTCGTATGAGTCATTTGAACGTCGTACGACAACTCAGGACATCTTACGACTCTTTATGCCACATTAGCAACTCGAAAAGAACGTTAGTATAATGTAGGACGCCTTACAACTCCTAAGAACACTTTACATCACAGTACGAAACCTTGAAACACCATAATAAACCTAATGAATTCGTACGAGTCCTTTGAACGTCGTCCGACAACTTAGGACATCTTACGACTCTATATGCCACATTATCAACTCGAAAAGAACGTTAGTATAATGTTGGACGCCTTACACTCCTAAGAACACCTTACATAACCGTACGAAACCTTGAAACACCATAATAAACCTAATGAATTCGTACGAGTCCTTTGAACGTCGTCCGACAACTTAGGACATCTTACGACTCTTTATGCCACATTATCAACTCGAAAAGAACGTTAGTATAATGTAGGACGGCTTACAACTCCTAAGAACACCTTACATCACAGTACGAAACCTTAAAACACCATAATAAACCTAATGAATTCGTATGAGTCGTTTGAACATCGTCTGACAACTTAGGACATCTTACGACTCTTTATGCCACATTAGCAACTCGAAAAGAACGGTAGTATAATGTAGGACGCCTTACACTCCTAAAAACACCTCACATAACCGTACGAAACCTTGAAAAACCATCATAAACCTAATGAATTCGTACGAGTTCTTTGAACATCGTCCGACAACTTAGGACATCTTACGACTCTTTATGCCACATTAGCAACTCGAAAAGAACGTTAGTATAATGTAGGACGCCTTACACTCCTAAGAACACCATACATAACCGTACGAAACCTTGAAACACCATCATAAACCTAATGAATTCGTATGAGTCCTTTGAACATCGTACGACAACTTAGGACATCTTACGACTCTTTATGCTACATTAGCAACTCGAAAGGAACGTTAGTATAATGTAGGACGGCTTATAACTCCTAAGAACACCTTACATCACAGTACGAAACCTTGAAACACCATAATAAACCTAATGAATTCGTACGAGTCCTTTGAACGTCGTCCGACAACTTAGGACGTCTTACGACTCTTTATGCCACATTATCAATTCGAAAAGAACGTTAGTATAATGTAGGACGGCTTACAACTCCTAAGAACACGTTACATCACAGTACGAAACCTTGAAACACCATAATAAACCTAATGAATTCTTACGAGTCCTTTGAACGTTGTCCGACAAATTAGGACATCTTACGACTCTTTATGCCACATTATCAACTCGAAAAAAACGTTAGTATTATGTAGGACGGCTTACAACTCCTAAGAACACCTTACATCACAGTATGAAACCTTGAAACACAATAATAAACCTAATGAATTCGTTCGAGTCCTTTGAACGTCGTCCGACAACTTAGGACATCTTACGACTCTTTATGCCACATTAGCAACTCGAAAAGAACGTTAGTATAATGTAGGACGCCTTACACTCCTAAGAACACCTTACATAACCGTACGAAACTTTGAAACACCATAATAAACCTAATGAATTCGTACGAGTCCTTTGAACGTCGTCCGACAACTTAGGACATCTTACGACTCTTTATGCCACATTAGCAACTGGAATAGAACTTTAGTATAATGTAGGACGCCTTACAACTCCTAAGAACACCTTACATCACAGTACGAAACCTGGAAACGCCATAATAAACCTAATGAATTCGTACGAGTCCTTTGAACATCGTCCGACAATTTGGACATCTTACGACTCTTTATGCCACATAGCAACTCGAAAAGAACGTTAATATAATGTAGGACGCCTTACACTCCTAAGAACACCTTACATAACCGTACGAAACTTTGAAACACCATAATAAACCTAATGAATTCGTATGAGTCATTTGAACGTCGTACGACAACTCAGGACATCTTACGACTCTTTATGCCACATTAGCAACTCGAAAAGAACGTTAGTATAATGTAGGACGCCTTACAACTCCTAAGAACACTTTACATCACAGTACGAAACCTTGAAACACCATAATAAACCTAATGAATTCGTACGAGTCCTTTGAACGTCGTCCGACAACTTAGGACATCTTACGACTCTATATGCCACATTATCAACTCGAAAAGAACGTTAGTATAATGTTGGACGCCTTACACTCCTAAGAACACCTTACATAACCGTACGAAACCTTGAAACACCATAATAAACCTAATGAATTCGTACGAGTCCTTTGAACGTCGTCCGACAACTTAGGACATCTTACGACTCTTTATGCCACATTATCAACTCGAAAAGAACGTTAGTATAATGTAGGACGGCTTACAACTCCTAAGAACACCTTACATCACAGTACGAAACCTTAAAACACCATAATAAACCTAATGAATTCGTATGAGTCGTTTGAACATCGTCTGACAACTTAGGACATCTTACGACTCTTTATGCCACATTAGCAACTCGAAAAGAACGGTAGTATAATGTAGGACGCCTTACACTCCTAAAAACACCTCACATAACCGTACGAAACCTTGAAAAACCATCATAAACCTAATGAATTCGTACGAGTTCTTTGAACATCGTCCGACAACTTAGGACATCTTACGACTCTTTATGCCACATTAGCAACTCGAAAAGAACGTTAGTATAATGTAGGACGCCTTACACTCCTAAGAACACCATACATAACCGTACGAAACCTTGAAACACCATCATAAACCTAATGAATTCGTATGAGTCCTTTGAACATCGTACGACAACTTAGGACATCTTACGACTCTTTATGCTACATTAGCAACTCGAAAGGAACGTTAGTATAATGTAGGACGGCTTATAACTCCTAAGAACACCTTACATCACAGTACGAAACCTTGAAACACCATAATAAACCTAATGAATTCGTACGAGTCCTTTGAACGTCGTCCGACAACTTAGGACGTCTTACGACTCTTTATGCCACATTATCAATTCGAAAAGAACGTTAGTATAATGTAGGACGGCTTACAACTCCTAAGAACACGTTACATCACAGTACGAAACCTTGAAACACCATAATAAACCTAATGAATTCTTACGAGTCCTTTGAACGTTGTCCGACAAATTAGGACATCTTACGACTCTTTATGCCACATTATCAACTCGAAAAGAACGTTAGTATTATGTAGGATGGCTTACAACTCCAAAGAACACCTTACATCACAGTATGAAACCTTGAAACACAATAATAAACCTAATGAATTCGTTCGAGTCCTTTGAACGTCGTCCGACAACTTAGGACATCTTACGACTCTTTATGCCACATTAGCAACTCGAAAAGAACGTTAGTATAATGTAGGACGCCTTACACTCCTAAGAACACCTTACATAACCGTACGAAACTTTGAAACACCATAATAAACCTAATGAATTCGTACGAGTCCTTTGAACGTCGTCCGTGCAACTTAGGACATCTTACGACTCTTTATGCCACATTAGCAACTTGAATAGAACGTTAGTATAATGTAGGACGCCTTACAACTCCTAAGAACACCTTACATCACAGTACGAAACCTGGAAACGCCATAATAAACCTAATGAATTCGTACGAGTCCTTTGAACATCGTCCGACAATTTGGACATCTTACGACTCTTTATGCCACATAGCAACTCGAAAAGAACGTTAATATAATGTAGGACGCCTTACACTCCTAAGAACACCTTACATAACCGTACGAAACTTTGAAACACCATAATAAACCTAATGAATTCGTATGAGTCATTTGAACGTCGTACGACAACTCGGGACATCTTACGACTCTTTATGCCACATTAGCAACTCGAAAAGAACGTTAGTATAATGTAGGACGCCTTACAACTCCTAAGAACACTTTACATCACAGTACGAAACCTTGAAACACCATAATAAACCTAATGAATTCGTACGAGTCCTTTGAACGTTGTCCGACAACTTAGGACATCTTACGACTCTATATGCCACATTATCAACTCGAAAAGAACGTTAGTATAATGTTGGACGCCTTACACTCCTAAGAACACCTTACATAACCGTACGAAACCTTGAAACACCATAATAAACCTAATGAATTCGTACGAGTCATTTGAACGTCGTCCGACAACTTAGGACATCTTACGACTCTTTATGCCACATTATCAACTCGAAAAGAACGTTAGTATAATGTAGGACGGCTTACAACTCCTAAGAACACCTTACATCACAGTACGAAACCTTAAAACACCATAATAAACCTAATGAATTCGTATGAGTCGTTTGAACATCGTCTGACAACTTAGGACATCTTACGACTCTTTATGCCACATTAGCAACTCGAAAAGAACGGTAGTATAATGCAGGACGCCTTACACTCCTAAAAACACCTTACATAACCGTACGAAACCTTGAAAAACCATCATAAACCTAATGAATTCGTACGAGTTCTTTAAACATCGTCCGACAACTTAGGACATCTTACGACTCTTTATGCCACATTAGCAACTCGAAAAGAACGTTAGTATAATGTAGGACGCCTTACACTCCTAAGAACACCATACATAACCGTACGAAACCTTGAAACACCATCATAAACCTAATGAATTCGTATGAGTCCTTTGAACATCGTCCGACAACTTAGGACATCTTACGACTCTTTATGCCTCAGAAGCAACTCGAAAGGAACGTTAGTATAATGTAGGACGGCTTATAACTCTTAAGAACACCTTACATCACAGTACGAAACCTTGAAACACCATAATAAACCTAATGAATTCGTACGAGTCCTTTGAACGTCGTCCGACAACTTAGGACATCTTACGACTCTTTATGCCACATTATCAATTCGAAAAGAACGTGAGTATAATGTAGGACGGCTTACAACTCCTAAGAACACGTTATATCACAGTATGAAACCTTGAAACACCATAATAAACCTAATGAATTCATACGAGTCCTTTGAACGTCGTCTGACAAATTAGGACATCTTACGACTCTTTATGCCACATTATCAACTCGAAAAAAACGTTAGTATAATGCAGAACGGCTTACAACTCCTAAGAACACCTTACATCACAGTATGAAACCTTGAAACACCATAATAAACCTAATGAATTCGTACGAGTCCTTTGAACATCGTCCGACAACTTAGGACATCTTACGACTCTTTATGCCACATTAGCAACTCGAAAAGAACGTTAGTATAATGTAGGACGCCTTACACTCCTAAGAACACCTTACATAACCGTACGAAACTTTGAAACACCATAATAAACCTAATGAATTCGTATGAGTCATTTGAACGTCGTACGACAACTCAGGACATCTTACGACTCTTTATGCCACATTAGCAACTGGAATAGAACGTTAGTATAATGTAGGACGCCTTACAACTCCTAAGAACACCTTACATCACAGTACGAAACCTTGAAACACCATAATAAACCTAATGAATTCGTACGAGTCCTTTGAACGTCGTCCGACAACTTAGGACATCTTACGACTCTATATGCCCCATTATCAACTCGAAAAGAACGTTAGTATAATGTAGGACGCCTTACACTCCTAAGAACACCTTACATAACCGTACGAAACCTTGAAACACCATAATAAACCTAATGAATTCGTACGAGTCCTTTGAACGTCGTCCGACAAATTAGGACATCTTACGACTCTTTATGCCACATTATCAACTCGAAAAAAACGTTAGTATAATGTAGAACGGCTTACAACTCCTAAGAACACCTTACATCACAGTATGAAACCTTGAAACACCATAATAAACCTAATGAATTCGTACGAGTCCTTTGAACATCGTCCGACAACTTAGGACATCTTACGACTCTTTATGCCACATTAGCAACTCGAAAAGAACGTTAGTATAATGTAGGACGCCTTACACTCCTAAGAACACCTTACATAACCGTACGAAACTTTGAAACACCATAATAAACCTAATGAATTCGTATGAGTCATTTGAACGTCGTACGACAACTCAGGACATCTTACGACTCTTTATGCCACATTAGCAACTGGAATAGAACGTTAGTATAATGTAGGACGGCTTACAACTCCTAAAAACACCTTACATCACAGTATGAAACCTTGAAACACCATAATAAACCTAATGAATTCGTACGAGTCCTTTGAACGTCGTCCGACACCTTAGGACATCTTTCGACTCTTTATGCCACATTATCAACTCGAAAAGAACGTTAGTATAATGTAGGACGGCTTACAACTCCTAAGAACACCTTACATCCCAGTACGAAACCTTGAAACACCATAATAAACCTAATGAATTCGTACGAGTCGTTTGAACGTCGTACGATAACTCAGGACATCTTACGACTCTTTATGCCACATTATCAACTCGAAAAAAACGTTAGTGTAATGTAGGACGGCTTACAACTACTAAGAACACCTTACATCACAGTAAGAAACCTTGAAACACCATAATAAACCTAATGAATTCGTACGAGTCCTTTGAACATCGTCCGACAACTTAGGACATCTTACGACTCTTTATGCCACATTAGCAACTCGAAAAGAACGTTAGTATAATGTAGGACGCCTTACACTCCTAAGAACACCTTACATAACCGTACGAAACTTTGAAACACCATAATAAACCTAATGAATTCGTATGAGTCATTTGAACGACGTACGACAACTCAGGACATCTTACGACTCTTTATGCCACATTAGCAACTGGAATAGAACGTTAGTATAATGTAGGACGCCTTACAACTCCTAAGAACACCTTACATCACAGTACGAAACCTTGAAACACCATAATAAACCTAATGAATTCGTACGAGTCCTTTGAACGTCGTCCGACAACTTAGGACATCTTACGACTCTATATGCCCCATTATCAACTCGAAAAGAACGTTAGTATAATGTAGGACGCCTTACACTCCTAAGAACACCTTACATAACCGTACGAAACCTTGAAACACCATAATAAACCTAATGAATTCGTACGAGTCCTTTGAACGTCGTCCGACAAATTAGGACATCTTACGACTCTTTATGCCACATTATCAACTCGAAAAAAACGTTAGTATAATGTAGAACGGCTTACAACTCCTAAGAACACCTTACATCACAGTATGAAACCTTGAAACACCATAATAAACCTAATGAATTCGTACGAGTCCTTTGAACGTCGTCCGACAACTTAGGACATCTTACGACTCTATATGCCCCATTATCAACTCGAAAAGAACGTTAGTATAATGTAGGACGCCTTACACTCCTAAGAACACCTTACATAACCGTACGAAACCTTGAAACACCATAATAAACCTAATGAATTCGTACGAGTCCTTTGAACGTCGTCCGACAAATTAGGACATCTTACGACTCTTTATGCCACATTATCAACTCGAAAAAAACGTTAGTATAATGTAGAACGGCTTACAACTCCTAAGAACACCTTACATCACAGTATGAAACCTTGAAACACCATAATAAACCTAATGAATTCGTACGAGTCCTTTGAACGTCGTCCGACACCTTAGGACATCTTTCGACTCTGTATGCCACATTAGCAACTCGAAAAGAACGTTAGTATAATGTAGGACGCCTTACACTCCTAAGAACACCTTACATAACCGTACGAAACTTTGAAACACCATAATAAACCTAATGAATTCGTATGAGTCATTTGAACGTCGTACGACAACTCAGGACATCTTACGACTCTTTATGCCACATTAGCAACTGGAATAGAACGTTAGTATAATGTAGGACGGCTTACAACTCCTAAGAACACCTTACATCACAGTATGAAACCTTGAAACACCATAATAAACCTAATGAATTCGTACGAGTCCTTTGAACGTCGTCCGACACCTTAGGACATCTTTCGACTCTTTATGCCACATTATCAACTCGAAAAGAACGTTAGTATAATGTAGGACGGCTTACAACTCCTAAGAACACCTTACATCCCAGTACGAAACCTTGAAACACCATAATAAACCTAATGAATTCGTACGAGTCGTTTGAACGTCGTACGATAACTCAGGACATCTTACGACTCTTTATGCCACATTATCAACTCGAAAAAAACGTTAGTGTAATGTAGGACGGCTTACAACTACTAAGAACACCTTACATCACAGTACGAAACCTTGAAACACCATAATAAACCTAATGAATTCGTACGAGTCCTTTGAACATCGTCCGACAACTTAGGACATCTTACGACTCTTTATGCCACATTAGCAACTCGAAAAGAACGTTAGTATAATGTAGGACGCCTTACACTCCTAAGAACACCTTACATAACCGTACGAAACTTTGAAACACCATAATAAACCTAATGAATTCGTATGAGTCATTTGAACGACGTACGACAACTCAGGACATCTTACGACTCTTTATGCCACATTAGCAACTGGAATAGAACGTTAGTATAATGTAGGACGCCTTACAACTCCTAAGAACACCTTACATCACAGTACGAAACCTTGAAACACCATAATAAACCTAATGAATTCGTACGAGTCCTTTGAACGTCGTCCGACAACTTAGGACATCTTACGACTCTATATGCCCCATTATCAACTCGAAAAGAACGTTAGTATAATGTAGGACGCCTTACACTCCTAAGAACACCTTACATAACCGTACGAAACCTTGAAACACCATAATAAACCTAATGAATTCGTACGAGTCCTTTGAACGTCGTCCGACAAATTAGGACATCTTACGACTCTTTATGCCACATTATCAACTCGAAAAAAACGTTAGTATAATGTAGAACGGCTTACAACTCCTAAGAACACCTTACATCACAGTATGAAACCTTGAAACACCATAATAAACCTAATGAATTCGTACGAGTCCTTTGAACATCGTCCGACAACTTAGGACATCTTACGACTCTTTATGCCACATTAGCAACTCGAAAAGAACGTTAGTATAATGTAGGACGCCTTACACTCCTAAGAACACCTTACATAACCGTACGAAACTTTGAAACACCATAATAAACCTAATGAATTCGTATGAGTCATTTGAACGTCGTACGACAACTCAGGACATCTTACGACTCTTTATGCCACATTAGCAACTGGAATAGAACGTTAGTATAATGTAGGACGGCTTACAACTCCTAAGAACACCTTACATCACAGTACGAAACCTTGAAACACCATAATAAACCTAATGAATTCGTACGAGTCCTTTGAACGTCGTCCGACACCTTAGGACATCTTTCGACTCTTTATGCCACATTATCAACTCGAAAAGAACGTTAGTATAATGTAGGACGGCTTACAACTCCTAAGAACACCTTACATCCCAGTACGAAACCTTGAAACACCATAATAAACCTAATGAATTCGTACGAGTCGTTTGAACGTCGTACGATAACTCAGGACATCTTACGACTCTTTATGCCACATTATCAACTCGAAAAAAACGTTAGTGTAATGTAGGACGGCTTACAACTACTAAGAACACCTTACATCACAGTACGAAACCTTGAAACACCATAATAAACCTAATGAATTCGTACGAGTCCTTTGAACATCGTCCGACAACTTAGGACATCTTACGACTCTTTATGCCACATTAGCAACTCGAAAAGAACGTTAGTATAATGTAGGACGCCTTACACTCCTAAGAACACCTTACATAACCGTATGAAACTTTGAAACACCATAATAAACCTAATGAATTCGTATGAGTCATTTGAACGACGTACGACAACTCAGGACATCTTACGACTCTTTATGCCACATTAGCAACTGGAATAGAACGTTAGTATAATGTAGGACGCCTTACAACTCCTAAGAACACCTTACATCACAGTACGAAACCTTGAAACACCATAATAAACCTAATGAATTCGTACGAGTCCTTTGAACGTCGTCCGACAACTTAGGACATCTTACGACTCTATATGCCCCATTATCAACTCGAAAAGAACGTTAGTATAATGTAGGACGCCTTACACTCCTAAGAACATCTTACATAACCGTACGAAACCTTGAAACACCATAATAAACCTAATGAATTCGTACGAGTCCTTTGAACGTCGTCCGACAAATTAGGACATCTTACGACTCTTTATGCCACATTATCAACTCGAAAAAAACGTTAGTATAATGTAGAACGGCTTACAACTCCTAAGAACACCTTACATCACAGTATGAAACCTTGAAACACCATAATAAACCTAATGAATTCGTACGAGTCCTTTGAACATCGTCCGACAACTTAGGACATCTTACGACTCTTTATGCCACATTAGCAACTCGAAAAGAACGTTAGTATAATGTAGGACGCCTTACACTCCTATGAACACCTTACATAACCGTACGAAACTTTGAAACACCATAATAAACCTAATGAATTCGTATGAGTCATTTGAACGTCGTACGACAACTCAGGACATCTTACGACTCTTTATGCCACATTAGCAACTGGAATAGAACGTTAGTATAATGTAGGACGGCTTACAACTCCTAAGAACACCTTACATCACAGTACGAAACCTTGAAACACCATAATAAACCTAATGAATTCGTACGAGTCCTTTGAACGTCGTCCGACACCTTAGGACATCTTACGACTCTTTATGCCACATTATCAACTCGAAAAGAACGTTAGTATAATGTAGGACGGCTTACAACTCCTAAGAACACCTTACATCCCAGTACGAAACCTTGAAACACCATAATAAACCTAATGAATTCGTACGAGTCGTTTGAACGTCGTACGATAACTCAGGACATCTTACGACTCTTTATGCCACATTATCAACTCGAAAAAAACGTTAGTGTAATGTAGGACGGCTTACAACTACTAAGAACACCTTACATCACAGTACGAAACCTTGAAACACCATAATAAACCTAATGAATTCGTACGAGTCCTTTGAACATCGTCCGACAACTTAGGACATCTTACGACTCTTTATGCCACATTAGCAACTCGAAAAGAACGTTAGTATAATGTAGGACGCCTTACACTCCTAAGAACACCTTACATAACCGTACGAAACTTTGAAACACCATAATAAACCTAATGAATTCGTATGAGTCATTTGAACGTCGTACGACAACTCAGGACATCTTACGACTCTTTATGCCACATTAGCAACTGGAATAGAACGTTAGTATAATGTAGGACGCCTTACAACTCCTAAGAACACCTTACATCACAGTACGAAACCTTGAAACACCATAATAAACCTAATGAATTCGTACGAGTCCTTTGAACGTCGTCCGACAACTTAGGACATCTTACGACTCTATATGCCCCATTATCAACTCGAAAAGAACGTTAGTATAATGTAGGACGCCTTACACTCCTAAGAACACCTTACATAACCGTACGAAACCTTGAAACACCATAATAAACCTAATGAATTCGTACGAGTCCTTTGAACGTCGTCCGACAAATTAGGACATCTTACGACTCTTTATGCCACATTATCAACTCGAAAAAAACATTAGTATAATGTAGAACGGCTTACAACTCCTAAGAACACCTTACATCACAGTATGAAACCTTGAAACACCATAATAAACCTAATGAATTCGTACGAGTCCTTTGAACATCGTCCGACAACTTAGGACATCTTACGACTCTTTATGCCACATTAGCAACTCGAAAAGAACGTTAGTATAATGTAGGACGCCTTACACTCCTAAGAACACCTTACATAACCGTACGAAACTTTGAAACACCATAATAAACCTAATGAATTCGTACGAGTCCTTTGAACGTCGTCCGACAACTTAGGACATCTTACGACTCTATATGCCCCATTATCAACTCGAAAAGAACGTTAGTATAATGTAGGACGCCTTACACTCCTAAGAACACCTTACATAACCGTACGAAACCTTGAAACACCATAATAAACCTAATGAATTCGTACGAGTCCTTTGAACGTCGTCCGACAAATTAGGACATCTTACGACTCTTTATGCCACATTATCAACTCGAAAAAAACATTAGTATAATGTAGAACGGCTTACAACTCCTAAGAACACCTTACATCACAGTATGAAACCTTGAAACACCATAATAAACCTAATGAATTCGTACGAGTCCTTTGAACATCGTCCGACAACTTAGGACATCTTACGACTCTTTATGCCACATTAGCAACTCGAAAAGAACGTTAGTATAATGTAGGACGCCTTACACTCCTAAGAACACCTTACATAACCGTACGAAACTTTGAAACACCATAATAAACCTAATGAATTCGTATGAGTCATTTGAACGTCGTACGACAACTCAGGACATCTTACGACTCTTTATGCCACATTAGCAACTGGAATAGAACGTTAGTATAATGTAGGACGGCTTACAACTCCTAAGAACACCTTACATCACAGTACGAAACCTTGAAACACCATAATAAACCTAATGAATTCGTACGAGTCCTTTGAACGTCGTCCGAAAACTTAGGACATCTTACGACTCTTTATGCCACATTATCAACTCGAAAAGAACGTTAGTATAATGTAGGACGGCTTACAACTCCTAAGAACACCTTACATCCCAGTACGAAACCTTGAAACACCATAATAAACCTAATGAATTCGTACGAGTCGTTTGAACGTCGTACGATAACTCAGGACATCTTACGACTCTTTATGCCACATTATCAACTCGAAAAAAACGTTAGTATAATGTAGGACGGCTTACAACTCCTAAGAACACCTTACATCACAGTACGAAACCTTGAAACACCATAATAAACCTAATGAATTCGTACGAGTCCTTTGAACGTCGTCCGACAACTTAGGACATCTTACGACTCTTTATGCCACATTATCAACTCGAAAAGAACGTTAGTATAATGTAGGACGGCTTACAACTCCTAAGAACACCTTACATCACAGTACGAAACCTTGAAACACCATAATAAACCTAATGAATTCGTACGAGACCTTTGAACGTCGTCCGACAACTTAGGACATCTTACGACTCTTTATGCCACATTATCAACTCGAAAAGAACGTTAGTATAATGTAGGACGGCTTACAACTCCTAAGAACACCTTACATCACAGTACGAAACCTTGAAACACCATAATAAACCTAATGAATTCGTACGAGTCCTTTGAACGTCGTCCGACACCTTAGGACATCTTACGACTCTTTATGCCACATTATCAACTCGAAAAGAACGTTAGTATAATGTAGGACGGCTTACAACTCCTAAGAACACCTTACATCCCAGTACGAAACCTTGAAACACCATAATAAACCTAATGAATTCGTACGAGTCGTTTGAACGTCGTACGATAACTCAGGACATCTTACGACTCTTTATGCCACATTATCAACTCGAAAAAAACGTTAGTGTAATGTAGGACGGCTTACAACTACTAAGAACACCTTACATCACAGTACGAAACCTTGAAACACCATAATAAACCTAATGAATTCGTACGAGTCCTTTGAACATCGTCCGACAACTTAGGACATCTTACGACTCTTTATGCCACATTAGCAACTCGAAAAGAACGTTAGTATAATGTAGGACGCCTTACACTCCTAAGAACACCTTACATAACCGTACGAAACTTTGAAACACCATAATAAACCTAATGAATTCGTATGAGTCATTTGAACGTCGTACGACAACTCAGGACATCTTACGACTCTTTATGCCACATTAGCAACTGGAATAGAACGTTAGTATAATGTAGGACGCCTTACAACTCCTAAGAACACCTTACATCACAGTACGAAACCTTGAAACACCATAATAAACCTAATGAATTCGTACGAGTCCTTTGAACGTCGTCCGACAACTTAGGACATCTTACGACTCTATATGCCCCATTATCAACTCGAAAAGAACGTTAGTATAATGTAGGACGCCTTACACTCCTAAGAACACCTTACATAACCGTACGAAACCTTGAAACACCATAATAAACCTAATGAATTCGTACGAGTCCTTTGAACGTCGTCCGACAAATTAGGACATCTTACGACTCTTTATGCCACATTATCAACTCGAAAAAAACATTAGTATAATGTAGAACGGCTTACAACTCCTAAGAACACCTTACATCACAGTATGAAACCTTGAAACACCATAATAAACCTAATGAATTCGTACGAGTCCTTTGAACATCGTCCGACAACTTAGGACATCTTACGACTCTTTATGCCACATTAGCAACTCGAAAAGAACGTTAGTATAATGTAGGACGCCTTACACTCCTAAGAACACCTTACATAACCGTACGAAACTTTGAAACACCATAATAAACCTAATGAATTCGTATGAGTCATTTGAACGTCGTACGACAACTCAGGACATCTTACGACTCTTTATGCCACATTAGCAACTGGAATAGAACGTTAGTATAATGTAGGACGGCTTACAACTCCTAAGAACACCTTACATCACAGTACGAAACCTTGAAACACCATAATAAACCTAATGAATTCGTACGAGTCCTTTGAACGTCGTCCGAAAACTTAGGACATCTTACGACTCTTTATGCCACATTATCAACTCGAAAAGAACGTTAGTATAATGTAGGACGGCTTACAACTCCTAAGAACACCTTACATCCCAGTACGAAACCTTGAAACACCATAATAAACCTAATGAATTCGTACGAGTCGTTTGAACGTCGTACGATAACTCAGGACATCTTACGACTCTTTATGCCACATTATCAACTCGAAAAAAACGTTAGTATAATGTAGGACGGCTTACAACTCCTAAGAACACCTTACATCACAGTACGAAACCTTGAAACACCATAATAAACCTAATGAATTCGTACGAGTCCTTTGAACGTCGTCCGACAACTTAGGACATCTTACGACTCTTTATGCCACATTATCAACTCGAAAAGAACGTTAGTATAATGTAGGACGGCTTACAACTCCTAAGAACACCTTACATCACAGTACGAAACCTTGAAACACCATAATAAACCTAATGAATTCGTACGAGACCTTTGAACGTCGTCCGACAACTTAGGACATCTTACGACTCTTTATGCCACATTATCAACTCGAAAAGAACGTTAGTATAATGTAGGACGGCTTACAACTCCTAAGAACACCTTACATCACAGTACGAAACCTTGAAACACCATAATAAACCTAATGAATTCGTACGAGTCCTTTGAACATCGTCCGATAACTTAGGACATCTTACGACTCTTTATGCCACATTAGCAACTCGAAAAGAACGTTAGTATAATGTAGGACGCCTTACACTCCTAAGAACACCTTACATAACCGTACGAAACTTTGAAACACCATAATAAACCTAATGAATTCGTATGAGTCATTTGAACGTCGTACGACAACTCAGGACATCTTACGACTCTTTATGCCACATTAGCAACTGGAATAGAACGTTAGTATAATGTAGGACGCCTTACAACTCCTAAGAACACCTTACATCACAGTACGAAACCTTGAAACACCATAATAAACCTAATGAATTCGTACGAGTCCTTTGAACGTCGTCCGACAACTTAGGACATCTTACGACTCTATATGCCCCATTATCAACTCGAAAAGAACGTTAGTATAATGTAGGACGCCTTACACTCCTAAGAACACCTTACATAACCGTACGAAACCTTGAAACACCATAATAAACCTAATGAATTCGTACGAGTCCTTTGAACGTCGTCCGACAAATTAGGACATCTTACGACTCTTTATGCCACATTATCAACTCGAAAAAAACGTTAGTATAATGTAGAACGGCTTACAACTCCTAAGAACACCTTACATCACAGTATGAAACCTTGAAACACCATAATAAACCTAATGAATTCGTACGAGTCCTTTGAACATCGTCCGACAACTTAGGACATCTTACGACTCTTTATGCCACATTAGCAACTCGAAAAGAACGTTAGTATAATGTAGGACGCCTTACACTCCTAAGAACACCTTACATAACCGTACGAAACTTTGAAACACCATAATAAACCTAATGAATTCGTATGAGTCATTTGAACGTCGTACGACAACTCAGGACATCTTACGACTCTTTATGCCACATTAGCAACTGGAATAGAACGTTAGTATAATGTAGGACGGCTTACAACTCCTAAGAACACCTTACATCACAGTACGAAACCTTGAAACACCATAATAAACCTAATGAATTCGTACGAGTCCTTTGAACGTCGTCCGAAAACTTAGGACATCTTACGACTCTTTATGCCACATTATCAACTCGAAAAGAACGTTAGTATAATGTAGGACGGCTTACAACTCCTAAGAACACCTTACATCCCAGTACGAAACCTTGAAACACCATAATAAACCTAATGAATTCGTACGAGTCGTTTGAACGTCGTACGATAACTCAGGACATCTTACGACTCTTTATGCCACATTATCAACTCGAAAAAAACGTTAGTATAATGTAGGACGGCTTACAACTCCTAAGAACACCTTACATCACAGTACGAAACCTTGAAACACCATAATAAACCTAATGAATTCGTACGAGTCCTTTGAACGTCGTCCGACAACTTAGGACATCTTACGACTCTTTATGCCACATTATCAACTCGAAAAGAACGTTAGTATAATGTAGGACGGCTTACAACTCCTAAGAACACCTTACATCACAGTACGAAACCTTGAAACACCATAATAAACCTAATGAATTCGTACGAGACCTTTGAACGTCGTCCGACAACTTAGGACATCTTACGACTCTTTATGCCACATTATCAACTCGAAAAGAACGTTAGTATAATGTAGGACGGCTTACAACTCCTAAGAACACCTTACATCACAGTACGAAACCTTGAAACACCATAATAAACCTAATGAATTCGTACGAGTCCTTTGAACATCGTCCGATAACTTAGGACATCTTACGACTCTTTATGCCACATTAGCAACTCGAAAAGAACGTTAGTATAATGTAGGACGCCTTACACTCCTAAGAACACCTTACATAACCGTACGAAACTTTGAAACACCATAATAAACCTAATGAATTCGTATGAGTCATTTGAACGTCGTACGACAACTCAGGACATCTTACGACTCTTTATGCCACATTAGCAACTGGAATAGAACGTTAGTATAATGTAGGACGCCTTACAACTCCTAAGAACACCTTACATCACAGTACGAAACCTTGAAACACCATAATAAACCTAATGAATTCGTACGAGTCCTTTGAACGTCGTCCGACAACTTAGGACATCTTACGACTCTATATGCCCCATTATCAACTCGAAAAGAACGTTAGTATAATGTAGGACGCCTTACACTCCTAAGAACACCTTACATAACCGTACGAAACCTTGAAACACCATAATAAACCTAATGAATTCGTACGTGTCCTTTGAACGTCGTCCGACAAATTAGGACATCTTACGACTCTTTATGCCACATTATCAACTCGAAAAAAACGTTAGTATAATGTAGAACGGCTTACAACTCCTAAGAACACCTTACATCACAGTATGAAACCTTGAAACACCATAATAAACCTAATGAATTCGTACGAGTCCTTTGAACATCGTCCGACAACTTAGGACATCTTACGACTCTTTATGCCACATTAGCAACTCGAAAAGAACGTTAGTATAATGTAGGACGCCTTACACTCCTAAGAACACCTTACATAACCGTACGAAACTTTGAAACACCATAATAAACCTAATGAATTCGTATGAGTCATTTGAACGTCGTACGACAACTCAGGACATCTTACGACTCTTTATGCCACATTAGCAACTGGAATAGAACGTTAGTATAATGTAGGACGGCTTACAACTCCTAAGAACACCTTACATCACAGTACGAAACCTTGAAACACCATAATAAACCTAATGAATTCGTACGAGTCCTTTGAACGTCGTCCGACAACTTAGGACATCTTACGACTCTTTATGCCACATTATCAACTCGAAAAGAACGTTAGTATAATGTAGGACGGCTTACAACTCCTAAGAACACCTTACATCCCAGTACGAAACCTTGAAACACCATAATAAACCTAATGAATTCGTACGAGTCGTTTGAACGTCGTACGATAACTCAGGACATCTTACGACTCTTTATGCCACATTATCAACTCGAAAAAAATGTTAGTATAATGTAGGACGGCTTACAACTCCTAAGAACACCTTACATCACAGTACGAAACCTTGAAACACCATAATAAACCTAATGAATTCGTACGAGTCCTTTGAACGTCGTCCGACAACTTAGGACATCTTACGACTCTTTATGCCACATTATCAACTCGAAAAGAACGTTAGTATAATGTAGGACGGCTTACAACTCCTAAGAACACCTTACATCACAGTACGAAACCTTGAAACACCATAATAAACCTAATGAATTCGTACGAGACCTTTGAACGTCGTCCGACAACTTAGGACATCTTACGACTCTTTATGCCACATTATCAACTCGAAAAGAACGTTAGTATAATGTAGGACGGCTTACAACTCCTAAGAACACCTTACATCACAGTACGAAACCTTGAAACACCATAATAAACCTAATGAATTCGTACGAGTCCTTTGAACATCGTCCGATAACTTAGGACATCTTACGACTCTTTATGCCACATTAGCAACTCGAAAAGAACGTTAGTATAATGTAGGACGCCTTACACTCCTAAGAACACCTTACATAACCGTACGAAACTTTGAAACACCATAATAAACCTAATGAATTCGTATGAGTCATTTGAACGTCGTACGACAACTCAGGACATCTTACGACTCTTTATGCCACATTAGCAACTGGAATAGAACGTTAGTATAATGTAGGACGCCTTACAACTCCTAAGAACACCTTACATCACAGTACGAAACCTTGAAACACCATAATAAACCTAATGAATTCGTACGAGTCCTTTGAACGTCGTCCGACAACTTATGACATCTTACGACTCTATATGCCACATTATCAACTCGAAAAGAACGTTAGTATAATGTAGGACGCCTTACACTCCTAAGAACACCTTACATAACCGTACGAAACCTTGAAACACCATAATAAACCTAATGAATTCGTATGAGTCCTTTGAACATCGTCCGACAACTTAGGACATCTTACGACTCTTTATGCCACATTAGCAACTCGAAATGAACGTTAGTATAATGTAGGACGGCTTATAACTCCTAAGACCACCTTACATCACAGTACGAAACCTTGAAACACCATAATAAACCTAATGAATTCGTACGAGTCCTTTGAACGTCGTCCGACAACTTAGGACATCTTACGACTCTTTATGCCACATTATCAACTCGAAAAGAACATTAGTATAATGTAGAACGGCTTGCAACTCCTAAGAACACCTTACATCACAGTACGAAACCTTGAAACACCATAATAAACCTAATGAATTCGTACGAGTCCTTTGAACGTCGTACGATAACTCAGGACATCTTACGACTCTTTATGCCACATTATCAACTCGAAAAGAACGTTAGTATAATGTAGGACGGCTTACAACTCCTAAGAACACCTTACATCACAGTACGAAACCTTGAAACACCATAATAAACCTAATGAATTCATACGAGTCCTTTGAACATCGTCCGATAACTTAGGACATCTTACGACTCTTTATGCCACATTATCAACTCGAAAAGAACGTTAGTATAATGTAGGACGGCTTACAACTCCTAAGAACACCTTACATCACAGTACGAAACCTTGAAACACCATAATAAACCTAATGAATTCGTACGAGACCTTTGAACGTCGTCCGACAACTTAGGACATCTTACGACTCTTTATGCCACATTATCAACTCGAAAAGAACGTTAGTATAATGTAGGACGGCTTACAACTCCTAAGAACACCTTACATCACAGTACGAAACCTTGAAACACCATAATAAACCTAATGAATTCGTACGAGTCCTTTGAACATCGTCCGATAACTTAGGACATCTTACGACTCTTTATGCCACATTAGCAACTCGAAAAGAACGTTAGTATAATGTAGGACGCCTTACACTCCTAAGAACACCTTACATAACCGTACGAAACTTTGAAACACCATAATAAACCTAATGAATTCGTATGAGTCATTTGAACGTCGTACGACAACTCAGGACATCTTACGACTCTTTATGCCACATTAGCAACTGGAATAGAACGTTAGTATAATGTAGGACGCCTTACAACTCCTAAGAACACCTTACATCACAGTACGAAACCTTGAAACACCATAATAAACCTAATGAATTCGTACGAGTCCTTTGAACGTCGTCCGACAACTTATGACATCTTACGACTCTATATGCCACATTATCAACTCGAAAAGAACGTTAGTATAATGTAGGACGCCTTACACTCCTAAGAACACCTTACATAACCGTACGAAACCTTGAAACACCATAATAAACCTAATGAATTCGTATGAGTCCTTTGAACATCGTCCGACAACTTAGGACATCTTACGACTCTTTATGCCACATTAGCAACTCGAAAGGAACGTTAGTATAATGTAGGACGGCTTATAACTCCTAAGACCACCTTACATCACAGTACGAAACCTTGAAACACCATAATAAACCTAATGAATTCGTACGAGTCCTTTGAACGTCGTCCGACAACTTAGGACATCTTACGACTCTTTATGCCACATTATCAACTCGAAAAGAACGTTAGTATAATGTAGAACGGCTTGCAACTCCTAAGAACACCTTACATCACAGTACGAAACCTTGAAACACCATAATAAACCTAATGAATTCGTACGAGTCCTTTGAACGTCGTACGATAACTCAGGACATCTTACGACTCTTTATGCCACATTATCAACTCGAAAAGAACGTTAGTATAATGTAGGACGGCTTACAACTCCTAAGAACACCTTACATCACAGTACGAAACCTTGAAACACCATAATAAACCTAATGAATTCATACGAGTCCTTTGAACATCGTCCGATAACTTAGGACATCTTACGACTCTTTATGCCACATTATCAACTCGAAAAGAACGTTAGTATAATGTAGGACGGCTTACAACTCCTAAGAACACCTTACATCACAGTACGAAACCTTGAAACACCATAATAAACCTAATGAATTCGTACGAGTCCTTTGAACGTCGTCCGACAACTTAGGACATCTTACGACTCTTTATGCCACATTATCAACTCGAAAAGAACGTTAGTATAATGTAGGACGGCTTACAACTCCTAAGAACACCTTACATCACAGTACGAAACCTTGAAACACCATAATAAACCTAATGAATTCGTACGAGTCCTTTGAACATCGTCCGATAACTTAGGACATCTTACGACTCTTTATGCCACATTAGCAACTCGAAAAGAACGTTATTATAATGTAGGACGCCTTACACTCCTAAGAACACCTTACATAACCGTACGAAACTTTGAAACACCATAATAAACCTAATGAATTCGTATGAGTCATTTGAACGTCGTACGACAACTCAGGACATCTTACGACTCTTTATGCCACATTAGCAACTGGAATAGAACGTTAGTATAATTTAGGACGCCTTACAACTCTTAAGAACACCTTACATCACAGTACGAAACCTTGAAACACCATAATAAACCTAATGAATTCGTACGAGTCCTTTGAACGTCGTCCGACAACTTATGACATCTTACGAATCTATATGCCACATTATCAACTCGAAAAGAACGTTAGTATAATGTAGGACGCCTTACCCTCTTAAGAACACCTTACATAACCGTACGAAACCTTGAAACACCATAATAAACCTAATGAATTCGTATGAGTCCTTTGAACATCGTCCGACAACTTAGGACATCTTACGACTCTTTATGCCACATTAGCAACTCGAAAGGAACGTTAGTATAATGTAGGACGGCTTATAACTCCTAAGACCACCTTACATCACAGTATGAAACCTTGAAACACCATAATAAACCTAATGAATTCGTACGAGTCCTTTGAACGTCGTCCGACAACTTAGGACATCTTACGACTCTTTATGCCACATTATCAACTCGAAAAGAACGTTAGTATAATGTAGAACGGCTTGCAACTCCTAAGAACACCTTACATCACAGTACGAAACCTTGAAACACCATAATAAACCTAATGAATTCGTACGAGTCCTTTGAACGTCGTACGATAACTCAGGACATCTTACGACTCTTTATGCCACATTATCAACTCGAAAAGAACGTTAGTATAATGTAGGACGGCTTACAACTCCTAAGAACACGTTACATCACAGTACGAAACCTTGAAACACCATAATAAACCTAATGAATTCATACGAGTCCTTTGAACATCGTCCGATAACTTAGGACATCTTACGACTCTTTATGCCACATTATCAACTCGAAAAGAACGTTAGTATAATGTAGGACGGCTTACAACTCCTAAGAACACCTTACATCACAGTACGAAACCTTGAAACACCATAATAAACCTAACGAATTCGTACGAGTCCTTTGAACGTCGTCCGACAACTTAGGACATCTTACAACTCTTTATGCCACATTATCAACTCGAAAAGAACGTTAGTATAATGTAGGACGGCTTACAACTCCTAAGAACACCTTACATCACAGTACGAAACCTTGAAACACCATAATAAACCTAATGAATTCGTACGAGTCCTTTGAACATCGTCCGATAACTTAGGACATCTTACGACTCTTTATGCCACATTAGCAACTCGAAAAGAACGTTAGTATAATGTAGGACGCCTTACACTCCTAAGAACACCTTACATAACCGTACGAAACTTTGAAACACCATAATAAACCTAATGAATTCGTATGAGTCATTTGAACGTCGTACGACAACTCAGGACATCTTACGACTCTTTATGCCACATTAGCAACTGGAATAGAACGTTAGTATAATGTAGGACGCCTTACAACTCCTAAGAACACCTTACATCACAGTACGAAACCTTGAAACACCATAATAAACCTAATGAATTCGTACGAGTCCTTTGAACGTCGTCCGACAACTTATGACATCTTACGAATCTATATGCCACATTATCAACTCGAAAAGAACGTTAGTATAATGTAGGACGCCTTACACTCCTAAGAACACCTTACATAACCGTACGAAACCTTGAAACACCATAATAAACCTAATGAATTCGTATGAGTCCTTTGAACATCGTCCGACAACTTAGGACATCTTACGACTCTTTATGCCACATTAGCAACTCGAAAGGAACGTTAGTATAATGTAGGACGGCTTATAACTCCTAAGACCACCTTACATCACAGTACGAAACCTTGAAACACCATAATAAACCTAATGAATTCGTACGAGTCCTTTGAACGTCGTCCGACAACTTAGGACATCTTACGACTCTTTATGCCACATTATCAACTCGAAAAGAACGTTAGTATAATGTAGAACGGCTTGCAACTCCTAAGAACACCTTACATCACAGTACGAAACCTTGAAACACCATAATAAACCTAATGAATTCGTACGAGTCCTTTGAACGTCGTACGATAACTCAGGACATCTTACGACTCTTTATGCCACATTATCAACTCGAAAAGAACGTTAGTATAATGTAGGACGGCTTACAACTCCTAATAACACCTTACATCACAGTACGAAACCTTGAAACACCATAATAAACCTAATGAATTCGTACGAGTCCTTTGAACATCGTCCGATAACTTAGGACATCTTACGACTCTTTATGCCACATTATCAACTTGAAAAGAACGTTAGTATAATGTAGGACGGCTTACAACTCCTAAGAACACCTTACATCACAGTACGAAACCTTGAAACACCATAATAAACCTAATGAATTCGTACGAGTCCTTTGAACGTCGTCCGACAACTTAGGACATCTTACGACTCTTTATGACACATTATCAACTCGAAAAGAACGTTAGTATAATGTAGGACGGCTTACAACTCCTAAGAACACCTTACATCACAGTACGAAACCTTGAAACACCATAATAAACCTAATGAATTCGTAAGAGTCCTTTGAACGTCGTCCGATAACTTAGGACATCTTACGACTCTTTATGCCACATTAGCAACTCGAAAAGAACGTTAGTATAATGTAGAACGGCTTGCAACTCCTAAGAAGACCTTACATCACAGTACGAAACCTTGAAACACCATAATAAACCTAATGAATTCGTACGAGTCCTTTGAACGTCGTACGACAACTCAGGACATCTTACGACTCTTTATGCCACATTAGCAACTGGAATAGAACGTTAGTATAATGTAGGACGCCTTACAACTCCTAAGAACACCTTACATCACAGTACGAAACCTTGAAACACCATAATAAACCTAATGAATTCGTACGAGTCCTTTGAACGTCGTCCGACAACTTATGACATCTTACGAATCTATATGCCACATTATCAACTCGAAAAGAACGTTAGTATAATGTAGGACGCCTTACACTCCTAAGAACACCTTACATAACCGTACGAAACCTTGAAACACCATAATAAACCTAATGAATTCGTATGAGTCCTTTGAACATCGTCCGACAACTTAGGACATCTTACGACTCTTTATGCCACATTAGCAACTCGAAAGGAACGTTAGTATAATGTAGGACGGCTTATAACTCCTAAGACCACCTTACATCACAGTACGAAACCTTGAAACACCATAATAAACCTAATGAATTCGTACGAGTCCTTTGAACGTCGTCCGACAACTTAGGACATCTTACGACTCTTTATGCCACATTATCAACTCGAAAAGAACGTTAGTATAATGTAGAACGGCTTGCAACTCCTAAGAACACCTTACATCACAGTACGAAACCTTGAAACACCATAATAAACCTAATGAATTCGTACGAGTCCTTTGAACGTCGTACGATAACTCAGGACATCTTACGACTCTTTATGCCACATTATCAACTCGAAAAGAACGTTAGTATAATGTAGGACGGCTTACAACTCCTAATAACACCTTACATCACAGTACGAAACCTTGAAACACCATAATAAACCTAATGAATTCGTACGAGTCCTTTGAACATCGTCCGATAACTTAGGACATCTTACGACTCTTTATGCCACATTATCAACTTGAAAAGAACGTTAGTATAATGTAGGACGGCTTACAACTCCTAAGAACACCTTACATCACAGTACGAAACCTTGAAACACCATAATAAACCTAATGAATTCGTACGAGTCTTTTGAACGTCGTCCGACAACTTAGGACATCTTACGACTCTTTATGACACATTATCAACTCGAAAAGAACGTTAGTATAATGTAGGACGGCTTACAACTCCTAAGAACACCTTACATCACAGTACGAAACCTTGAAACACCATAATAAACCTAATGAATTCGTAAGAGTCCTTTGAACGTCGTCCGACAACTTAGGACATCTTACGACTCTTTATGCCACATTATCAACTCGAAAAGAACGTTAGTATAATGTAGAACGGCTTGCAACTCCTAAGAAGACCTTACATCACAGTACGAAACCTTGAAACACCATAATAAACCTAATTAATTCGTACGAGTCCTTTGAACGTCGTCCGACAACTTATGACATCTTACGACTCTATATGCCACATTATCAACTCGAAAAGAACGTTAGTATAATGTAGGACGCCTTACAACTCCTAAGAACACCTTACATCACAGTACGAAACCTTGAAACACCATAATAAACCTAATGAATTCGTACGAGTCCTTTGAACGTCGTCCGACAACTTATGACATCTTACGACTCTATATGCCACATTATCAACTCGAAAAGAACGTTAGTATAATGTAGGACGCCTTACACTCCTAAGAACACCTTACATAACCGTACGAAACCTTGAAACACCATAATAAACCTAATGAATTCGTATGAGTCCTTTGAACATCGTCCGACAACTTAGGACATCTTACGACTCTTTATGCCACATTAGCAACTCGAAAGGAACGTTAGTATAATGTAGGACGGCTTATAACTCCTAAGACCACCTTACATCACAGTACGAAACCTTGAAACACCATAATAAACCTAATGAATTCGTACGAGTCCTTTGAACGTCGTCCGACAACTTAGGACATCTTACGACTCTTTATGCCACATTATCAACTCGAAAAGAACGTTAGTATAATGTAGAACGGCTTGCAACTCCTAAGAAGACCTTACATCACAGTACGAAACCTTGAAACACCATAATAAACCTAATGAATTCGTACGAGTCCTTTGAACGTCGTCCGACAACTTATGACATCTTACGACTCTATATGCCACATTATCAACTCGAAAAGAACGTTAGTATAATGTAGGACGCCTTACACTCCTAAGAACACCTTACATAACCGTACGAAACCTTGAAACACCATAATAAACCTAATGAATTCGTATGAGTCCTTTGAACATCGTCCGACAACTTAGGACATCTTACGACTCTTTATGCCACATTATCAACTCGAAAAGAACGTTAGTATAATGTAGGACGGCTTACAACTCCTAAGAACACCTTACATCACAGTACGAAACCTTGAAACACCATAATAAACCTAATGAATTCGTACGAGTCCTTTGAACATCGTCCGATAACTTAGGACATCTTACGACTCTTTATGCCACATTAGCAACTCGAAAAGAACGTTAGTATAATGTAGGACGCCTTACACTCCTAAGAACACCTTACATAACCGTACGAAACTTTGAAACACCATAATAAACCTAATGAATTCGTATGAGTCATTTGAACGTCGTACGACAACTCAGGTCATCTTACGACTCTTTATGCCACATTAGCAACTGGAATAGAACGTTTGTATAATGTAGGACGCCTTACAACTCCTAAGAACACCTTACATCACAGTACGAAACCTTGAAACACCATAATAAACCTAATGAATTCGTACGAGTCCTTTGAACGTCGTCCGACAACTTATGACATCTTACGACTCTATATGCCACATTATCAACTCGAAAAGAACGTTAGTATAATGTAGGACGCCTTACACTCCTAAGAACACCTTACATAACCGTACGAAACCTTGAAACACCATAATAAACCTAATGAATTCGTATGAGTCCTTTGAACATCGTCCGACAACTTAGGACATCTTACGACTCTTTATGCCACATTAGCAACTCGAAAGGAACGTTAGTATAATGTAGGACGGCTTATAACTCCTAAGACCACCTTACATCACAGTACGAAACCTTGAAACACCATAACAAACCTAATCAATTCGTACGAGTCCTTTGAACGTCGTCCGACAACATAGGACATCTTACGACTCTTTATGCCACATTATCAACTCGAAAAGAACGTTAGTATAATGTAGAACGGCTTGCAACTCCTAAGAACACCTTACATCACAGTACGAAACCTTGAAACACCATAATAAACCTAATGAATTCGTACGAGTCCTTTGAACATCGTCCGATAACTTAGGACATCTTACGACTCTTTATGCCACATTAGCAACTCGAAAAGAACGTTAGTATAATGTAGGACGCCTTACACTCCTAAGAACACCTTACATAACCGTACGAAACTTTGAAACACCATAATAAACCTAATGAATTCGTATGAGTCATTTGAACGTCGTACGACAACTCAGGTCATCTTACGACTCTTTATGCCACATTAGCAACTGGAATAGAACGTTTGTATAATGTAGGACGCCTTACAACTCCTAAGAACACCTTACATCACAGTACGAAACCTTGAAACACCATAATAAACCTAATGAATTCGTACGAGTCCTTTGAACGTCGTCCGACAACTTATGACATCTTACGACTCTTTATGCCACATTATCAACTCGAAAAGAACGTTAGTATAATGTAGAACGGCTTGCAACTCCTAAGAAGACCTTACATCACAGTACGAAACCTTGAAACACCATAATAAACCTAATGAATTCGTACGAGTCCTTTGAACGTCGTCCGACAACTTAGGACATCTTACGACTCTTTATGCCACATTAGCAACTCGAAAGGAACGTTAGTATAATGTAGGACGGCTTATAACTCCTAAGACCACCTTACATCACAGTACGAAACCTTGAAACACCATAACAAACCTAATCAATTCGTACGAGTCCTTTGAACGTCGTCCGACAACATAGGACATCTTACGACTCTTTATGCCACATTATCAACTCGAAAAGAACGTTAGTATAATGTAGAACGGCTTGCAACTCCTAAGAACACCTTACATCACAGTACGAAACCTTGAAACACCATAATAAACCTAATGAATTCGTACGAGTCCTTTGAACGTCGTACGATAACTCAGGACATCGTACGACTCTTTATGCCACATTATCAACTCGAAAAGAACGTTAGTATAATGTAGGATGGCTTACAACTCCTAAGAACACCTTACATCACAGTACGAAACCTTGAAACACCATAATAAACCTAATGAATTCGTACGAGTCCTTTGAACATCGTCCGATAACTTAGGACATCTTACGACTCTTTATGCCACATTATCAACTTGAAAAGAACGTTAGTATAATGTAGGACGGCTTACAACTCCTAAGAACACCTTACATCACAGTACGAAACCTTGAAACACCATAATAAACCTAATGAATTCGTACGAGTCCTTTGAACGTCGTCCGACAACTTAGGACATCTTACGACTCTTTATGACACATTATCAACTCGAAAAGAACGTTAGTATAATGTAGGACGGCTTACAACTCCTAAGAACACCTTACATCACAGTACGAAACCTTGAAACACCATAATAAACCTAATGAATTCGTACGAGTCCTTTGAACGTCGTCCGACAACTTAGGACATCTTACGACTCTTTATGCCACATTATCAACTCGAAAAGAACGTTAGTATAATGTAGAACGGCTTGCAACTCCTAAGAAGACCTTACATCACAGTACGAAACCTTGAAACACCATAATAAACCTAATGAATTCGTATGAGTCCTTTGAACATCGTCCGACAACTTAGGACATCTTACGACTCTTTATGCCACATTATCAACTCGAAAAGAACGTTAGTATAATGTAGGACGGCTTACAACTCCTAAGAACACCTTACATCACAGTACGAAACCTTGAAACACCATAATAAACCTAATGAATTCGTACGAGTCCTTTGAACATCGTCCGATAACTTAGGACATCTTACGACTCTTTATGCCACATTAGCAACTCGAAAAGAACGTTAGTATAATGTAGGACGCCTTACACTCCTAAGAACACCTTACATAACCGTACGAAACTTTGAAACACCATAATAAACCTAATGAATTCGTATGAGTCATTTGAACGTCGTACGACAACTCAGGTCATCTTACGACTCTTTATGCCACATTAGCAACTGGAATAGAACGTTTGTATAATGTAGGACGCCTTACAACTCCTAAGAACACCTTACATCACAGTACGAAACCTTGAAACACCATAATAAACCTAATGAATTCGTACGAGTCCTTTGAACGTCGTCCGACAACTTATGACATCTTACGACTCTATATGCCACATTATCAACTCGAAAAGAACGTTAGTATAATGTAGGACGCCTTACACTCCTAAGAACACCTTACATAACCGTACGAAACCTTGAAACACCATAATAAACCTAATGAATTCGTATGAGTCCTTTGAACATCGTCCGACAACTTAGGACATCTTACGACTCTTTATGCCACATTAGCAACTCGAAAGGAACGTTAGTATAATGTAGGACGGCTTATAACTCCTAAGACCACCTTACATCACAGTACGAAACCTTGAAACACCATAACAAACCTAATCAATTCGTACGAGTCCTTTGAACGTCGTCCGACAACATAGGACATCTTACGACTCTTTATGCCACATTATCAACTCGAAAAGAACGTTAGTATAATGTAGAACGGCTTGCAACTCCTAAGAACACCTTACATCACAGTACGAAACCTTGAAACACCATAATAAACCTAATGAATTCGTACGAGTCCTTTGAACGTCGTACGATAACTCAGGACATCTTACGACTCTTTATGCCACATTATCAACTCGAAAAGAACGTTAGTATAATGTAGGATGGCTTACAACTCCTAAGAACACCTTACATCACAGTACGAAACCTTGAAACACCATAACAAACCTAATGAATTCGTACGAGTCCTTTGAACATCGTCCGATAACTTAGGACATCTTACGACTCTTTATGCCACATTATCAACTTGAAAAGAACGTTAGTATAATGTAGGACGGCTTACAACTCCTAAGAACACCTTACATCACAGTACGAAACCTTGAAACACCATAATAAACCTAATGAATTCGTACGAGTCCTTTGAACGTCGTCCGACAACTTAGGACATCTTACGACTCTTTATGACACATTATCAACTCGAAAAGAACGTTAGTATAATGTAGGACGGCTTACAACTCCTAAGAACACCTTACATCACAGTACGAAACCTTGAAACACCATAATAAACCTAATGAATTCGTACGAGTCCTTTGAACGTCGTCCGACAACTTAGGACATCTTACGACTCTTTATGCCACATTATCAACTCGAAAAGAACGTTAGTATAATGTAGAACGGCTTGCAACTCCTAAGAAGACCTTACATCACAGTACGAAACCTTGAAACACCATAATAAACCTAATGAATTCGTACGAGTCCTTTGAACGTCGTCCGACAACTTATGACATCTTACGACTCTATATGCCACATTATCAACTCGAAAAGAACGTTAGTATAATGTAGGACGCCTTACAACTCCTAAGAACACCTTACATCACAGTACGAAACCTTGAAACACCATAATAAACCTAATGAATTCGTACGAGTCCTTTGAACATCGTACGATAACTTAGGACATCTTACGACTCTTTATGCCACATTATCAACTTGAAAAGAACGTTAGTATAATGTAGGACGGCTTACAACTCCTAAGAACACCTTACATCACAGTACGAAACCTTGAAACACCATAATAAACCTAATGAATTCGTACGAGTCCTTTGAACGTCGTCCGACAACTTATGACATCTTACGACTCTATATGCCACATTATCAACTCGAAAAGAACGTTAGTATAATGTAGGACGCCTTACACTCCTAAGAACACCTTACATAACCGTACGAAACCTTGAAACACCATAATAAACCTAATGAATTCGTATGAGTCCTTTGAACATCGTCCGACAACTTAGGACATCTTACGACTCTTTATGCCACATTAGCAACTCGAAAGGAACGTTAGTATAATGTAGGACGGCTTATAACTCCTAAGACCACCTTACATCACAGTACGAAACCTTGAAACACCATAATAAACCTAATGAATTCGTACGAGTCCTTTGAACGTCGTCCGACAACTTAGGACATCTTACGACTCTTTATGCCACATTATCAAATCGAAAAGAACGTTAGTATAATGTAGAACGGCTTGCAACTCCTAAGAAGACCTTACATCACAGTACGAAACCTTGAAACACCATAATAAACCTAATGAATTCGTACGAGTCCTTTGAACGTCGTCCGACAACTTATGACATCTTACGACTCTATATGCCACATTATCAACTCGAAAAGAACGTTAGTATAATGTAGGACGCCTTACACTCCTAAGAACACCTTACATAACCGTACGAAACCTTGAAACACCATAATAAACCTAATGAATTCGTATGAGTCCTTTGAACATCGTCCGACAACTTAGGACATCTTACGACTCTTTATGCCACATTATCAACTCGAAAAGAACGTTAGTATAATGTAGGACGGCTTACAACTCCTAAGAACACCTTACATCACAGTACGAAACCTTGAAACACCATAATAAACCTAATGAATTCGTACGAGTCCTATGAACATCGTCCGATAACTTAGGACATCTTACGACTCTTTATGCCACATTAGCAACTCGAAAAGAACGTTAGTATAATGTAGGACGCCTTACACTCCTAAGAACACCTTACATAACCGTACGAAACTTTGAAACACCATAATAAACCTAATGAATTCGTATGAGTCATTTGAACGTCGTACGACAACTCAGGTCATCTTACGACTCTTTATGCCACATTAGCAACTGGAATAGAACGTTTGTATAATGTAGGACGCCTTACAACTCCTAAGAACACCTTACATCACAGTACGAAACCTTGAAACACCATAATAAACCTAATGAATTCGTACGAGTCCTTTGAACGTCGTCCGACAACTTATGACATCTTACGACTCTATATGCCACATTATCAACTCGAAAAGAACGTTAGTATAATGTAGGACGCCTTACAACTCCTAAGAACACCTTACATCACAGTACGAAACCTTGAAACACCATAATAAACCTAATGAATTCGTACGAGTCCTTTGAACATCGTACGATAACTTAGGACATCTTACGACTCTTTATGCCACATTATCAACTTGAAAAGAACGTTAGTATAATGTAGGACGGCTTACAACTCCTAAGAACACCTTACATCACAGTACGAAACCTTGAAACACCATAATAAACCTAATGAATTCGTACGAGTCCTTTGAACGTCGTCCGACAACTTAGGACATCTTACGACTCTTTATGACACATTATCAACTCGAAAAGAACGTTAGTATAATGTAGGACGGCTTACAACTCCTAAGAACACCTTACATCACAGTACGAAACCTTGAAACACCATAATAAACCTAATGAATTCGTACGAGTCCTTTGAACGTCGTCCGACAACTTAGGACATCTTACGACTCTTTATGCCACATTATCAACTCGAAAAGAACGTTAGTATAATGTAGAACGGCTTGCAACTCCTAAGAAGACCTTACATCACAGTACGAAACCTTGAAACACCATAATAAACCTAATGAATTCGTACGAGTCCTTTGAACGTCGTCCGACAACTTATGACATCTTACGACTCCATATGCCACATTATCAACTCGAAAAGAACGTTAGTATAATGTAGGACGCCTTACAACTCCTAAGAACACCTTACATCACAGTACGAAACCTTGAAACACCATAATAAACCTAATGAATTCGTACGAGTCCTTTGAACGTCGTCCGACAACTTATGACATCTTACGACTCTATATGCCACATTATCAACTCGAAAAGAACGTTAGTATAATGTAGGACGCCTTACACTCCTAAGAACACCTTACATAACCGTACGAAACCTTGAAACACCATAATAAACCTAATGAATTCGTATGAGTCCTTTGAACATCGTCCGACAACTTAGGACATCTTACGACTCTTTATGCCACATTAGCAACTCGAAAGGAACGTTAGTATAATGTAGGACGGCTTATAACTCCTAAGACCACCTTACATCACAGTACGAAACCTTGAAACACCATAATAAACCTAATGAATTCGTACGAGTCCTTTGAACGTCGTCCGACAACTTAGGACATCTTACGACTCTTTATGCCACATTATCAAATCGAAAAGAACGTTAGTATAATGTAGAACGGCTTGCAACTCCTAAGAAGACCTTACATCACAGTACGAAACCTTGAAACACCATAATAAACCTAATGAATTCGTACGAGTCCTTTGAACGTCGTCCGACAACTTATGACATCTTACGACTCTATATGCCACATTATCAACTCGAAAAGAACGTTAGTATAATGTAGGACGCCTTACACTCCTAAGAACACCTTACATAACCGTACGAAACCTTGAAACACCATAATAAACCTAATGAATTCGTATGAGTCCTTTGAACATCGTCCGACAACTTAGGACATCTTACGACTCTTTATGCCACATTATCAACTCGAAAAGAACGTTAGTATAATGTAGGACGGCTTACAACTCCTAAGAACACCTTACATCACAGTACGAAACCTTGAAACACCATAATAAACCTAATGAATTCGTACGAGTCCTATGAACATCGTCCGATAACTTAGGACATCTTACGACTCTTTATGCCACATTAGCAACTCGAAAAGAACGTTAGTATAATGTAGGACGCCTTACACTCCTAAGAACACCTTACATAACCGTACGAAACTTTGAAACACCATAATAAACCTAATGAATTCGTATGAGTCATTTGAACGTCGTACGACAACTCAGGTCATCTTACGACTCTTTATGCCACATTAGCAACTGGAATAGAACGTTTGTATAATGTAGGACGCCTTACAACTCCTAAGAACACCTTACATCACAGTACGAAACCTTGAAACACCATAATAAACCTAATGAATTCGTACGAGTCCTTTGAACGTCGTCCGACAACTTATGACATCTTACGACTCTATATGCCACATTATCAACTCGAAAAGAACGTTAGTATAATGTAGGACGCCTTACACTCCTAAGAACACCTTACATAACCGTACGAAACCTTGAAACACCATAATAAACCTAATGAATTCGTATGAGTCCTTTGAACATCGTCCGACAACTTAGGACATCTTACGACTCTTTATGCCACATTAGCAACTCGAAAGGAACGTTAGTATAATGTAGGACGGCTTATAACTCCTAAGACCACCTTACATCACAGTACGAAACCTTGAAACACCATAACAAACCTAATCAATTCGTACGAGTCCTTTGAACGTCGTCCGACAACTTAGGACATCTTACGACTCTATATGCCACATTATCAACTCGAAAAGAACGTTAGTATAATGTAGAACGGCTTGCAACTCCTAAGAACACCTTACATCACAGTACGAAACCTTGAAACACCATAATAAACCTAATGAATTCGTACGAGTCCTTTGAACGTCGTACGATAACTCAGGACATCTTACGACTCTTTATGCCACATTATTAACTCGAAAAGAACGTTAGTATAATGTAGGATGGCTTACAACTCCTAAGAACACCTTACATCACAGTACGAAACCTTGAAACACCATAATAAACCTAATGAATTCGTACGAGTCCTTTGAACATCGTCCGATAACTTAGGACATCTTATGACTCTTTATGCCACATTATCAACTTGAAAAGAACGTTAGTATAATGTAGGACGGCTTACAACTCCTAAGAACACCTTACATCACAGTACGAAACCTTGAAACACCATAATAAACCTAATGAATTCGTACGAGTCCTTTGAACGTCGTCCGACAACTTAGGACATCTTACGACTCTTTATGCCACATTATCAACTCGAAAAGAACGTTAGTATAATGTAGAACGGCTTGCAACTCCTAAGAAGACCTTACATCACAGTACGAAACCTTGAAACACCATAATAAACCTAATGAATTCGTACGAGTCCTTTGAACGTCGTCCGACAACTTATGACATCTTACGACTCTATATGCCACATTATCAACTCGAAAAGAACGTTAGTATAATGTAGGACGCCTTACAACTCCTAAGAACACCTTACATCACAGTACGAAACCTTGAAACACCATAATAAACCTAATGAATTCGTACGAGTCCTTTGAACATCGTCCGATAACTTAGGACATCTTACGACTCTTTATGCCACATTATCAACTTGAAAAGAACGTTAGTATAATGTAGGACGGCTTACAACTCCTAAGAACACCTTACATCACAGTACGAAACCTTGAAACACCATAATAAACCTAATGAATTCGTACGAGTCCTTTGAACGTCGTCCGACAACTTAGGACATCTTACGACTCTTTATGACACATTATCAACTCGAAAAGAACGTTAGTATAATGTAGGACGGCTTACAACTCCTAAGAACACCTTACATCACAGTACGAAACCTTGAAACACCATAATAAACCTAATGAATTCGTACGAGTCCTTTGAACGTCGTCCGACAACTTAGGACATCTTACGACTCTTTATGCCACATTATCAACTCGAAAAGAACGTTAGTATAATGTAGAACGGCTTGCAACTCCTAAGAAGACCTTACATCACAGTACGAAACCTTGAAACACCATAATAAACCTAATGAATTCGTACGAGTCCTTTGAACGTCGTCCGACAACTTATGACATCTTACGACTCTATATGCCACATTATCAACTCGAAAAGAACGTTAGTATAATGTAGGACGCCTTACACTCCTAAGAACACCTTACATAACCGTACGAAACCTTGAAACACCATAATAAACCTAATGAATTCGTATGAGTCCTTTGAACATCGTCCGACAACTTAGGACATCTTACGACTCTTTATGCCACATTATCAACTCGAAAAGAACGTTAGTATAATGTAGGACGGCTTACAACTCCTAAGAACACCTTACATCACAGTACGAAACCTTGAAACACCATAATAAACCTAATGAATTCGTACGAGTCCTATGAACATCGTCCGATAACTTAGGACATCTTACGACTCTTTATGCCACATTAGCAACTCGAAAAGAACGTTAGTATAATGTAGGACGCCTTACACTCCTAAGAACACCTTACATAACCGTACGAAACTTTGAAACACCATAATAAACCTAATGAATTCGTATGAGTCATTTGAACGTCGTAAGACAACTCAGGTCATCTTACGACTCTTTATGCCACATTAGCAACTGGAATAGAACGTTTGTATAATGTAGGACGCCTTACAACTCCTAAGAACACCTTACATCACAGTACGAAACCTTGAAACACCATAATAAACCTAATGAATTCGTACGAGTCCTTTGAACGTCGTCCGACAACTTATGACATCTTACGACTCTTTATGCCACATTAGCAACTCGAAAGGAACGTTAGTATAATGTAGGACGGCTTATAACTCCTAAGACCACCTTACATCACAGTACGAAACCTTGAAACACCATAACAAACCTAATCAATTCGTACGAGTCCTTTGAACGTCGTCCGACAACTTAGGACATCTTACGACTCTATATGCCACATTATCAACTCGAAAAGAACGTTAGTATAATGTAGAACGGCTTGCAACTCCTAAGAACACCTTACATCACAGTACGAAACCTTGAAACACCATAATAAACCTAATGAATTCGTACGAGTCCTTTGAACGTCGTACGATAACTCAGGACATCTTACGACTCTTTATGCCACATTATTAACTCGAAAAGAACGTTAGTATAATGTAGGACGGCTTACAACTCCTAAGAACACCTTACATCACAGTACGAAACCTTGAAACACCATAATAAACCTAATGAATTCGTACGAGTCCTTTGAACATCGTCCGATAACTTAGGACATCTTATGACTCTTTATGCCACATTATCAACTTGAAAAGAACGTTAGTATAATGTAGGACGGCTTACAACTCCTAAGAACACCTTACATCACAGTACGAAACCTTGAAACACCATAATAAACCTAATGAATTCGTACGAGTCCTTTGAACGTCGTCCGACAACTTAGGACATCTTACGACTCTTTATGCCACATTAGCAACTCGAAAGGAACGTTAGTATAATGTAGGACGGCTTATAACTCCTAAGACCACCTTACATCACAGTACGAAACCTTGAAACACCATAACAAACCTAATCAATTCGTACGAGTCCTTTGAACGTCGTCCGACAACTTAGGACATCTTACGACTCTATATGCCACATTATCAACTCGAAAAGAACGTTAGTATAATGTAGGACGCCTTACAAATCCTAAGAACACCTTACATCACAGTACGAAACCTTGAAACACCATAATAAACCTAATGAATTCGTACGAGTCCTTTGAACATCGTCCGATAACTTAGGACATCTTACGACTCTTTATGCCACATTATCAACTTGAAAAGAACGTTAGTATAATGTAGGACGGCTTACAACTCCTAAGAACACCTTACATCACAGTACGAAACCTTGAAACACCATAATAAACCTAATGAATTCGTACGAGTCCTTTGAACATCGTCCGATAACTTAGGACATCTTACGACTCTTTATGCCACATTATCAACTTGAAAAGAACGTTAGTATAATGTAGGACGGCTTACAACTCCTAAGAACACCTTACATCACAGTACGAAACCTTGAAACACCATAATAAACCTAATGAATTCGTACGAGTCCTTTGAACATCGTCCGATAACTTAGGACATCTTACGACTCTTTATGCCACATTATCAACTTGAAAAGAACGTTAGTATAATGTAGGACGGCTTACAACTCCTAAGAACACCTTACATCACAGTACGAAACCTTGAAACACCATAATAAACCTAATGAATTCGTACGAGTCCTTTGAACATCGTCCGATAACTTAGGACATCTTACGACTCTTTATGCCACATTATCAACTTGAAAAGAACGTTAGTATAATGTAGGACGGCTTACAACTCCTAAGAACACCTTACATCACAGTACGAAACCTTGAAACACCATAATAAACCTAATGAATTCGTACGAGTCCTTTGAACGTCGTCCGATAACTTAGGACATCTTACGACTCTTTATGCCACATTAGCAACTCGAAAGGAACGTTAGTATAATGTAGGACGGCTTATAACTCCTAAGACCACCTTACATCACAGTACGAAACCTTGAAACACCATAACAAACCTAATCAATTCGTACGAGTCCTTTGAACGTCGTCCGACAACTTAGGACATCTTACGACTCTATATGCCACATTATCAACTCGAAAAGAACGTTAGTATAATGTAGAACGGCTTGCAACTCCTAAGAACACCTTACATCACAGTACGAAACCTTGAAACACCATAATAAACCTAATGAATTCGTACGAGTCCTTTGAACGTCGTACGATAACTCAGGACATCTTACGACTCTTTATGCCACATTATTAACTCGAAAAGAACGTTAGTATAATGTAGGACGGCTTACAACTCCTAAGAACACCTTACATCACAGTACGAAACCTTGAAACACCATAATAAACCTAATGAATTCGTACGAGTCCTTTGAACATCGTCCGATAACTTAGGACATCTTACGACTCTTTATGCCACATTATCAACTTGAAAAGAACGTTAGTATAATGTAGGACGGCTTACAACTCCTAAGAACACCTTACATCACAGTACGAAACCTTGAAACACCATAATAAACCTAATGAATTCGTACGAGTCCTTTGAACATCGTCCGATAACTTAGGACATCTTACGACTCTTTATGCCACATTATCAACTTGAAAAGAACGTTAGTATAATGTAGGACGGCTTACAACTCCTAAGAACACCTTACATCACAGTACGAAACCTTGAAACACCATAATAAACCTAATGAATTCGTACGAGTCCTTTGAACGTCGTCCGACAACTTAGGACATCTTACGACTCTTTATGCCACATTAGCAACTCGAAAGGAACGTTAGTATAATGTAGGACGGCTTATAACTCCTAAGACCACCTTACATCACAGTACGAAACCTTGAAACACCATAACAAACCTAATCAATTCGTACGAGTCCTTTGAACGTCGTCCGACAACTTAGGACATCTTACGACTCTATATGCCACATTATCAACTCGAAAAGAACGTTAGTATAATGTAGAACGGCTTGCAACTCCTAAGAACACCTTACATCACAGTACGAAACCTTGAAACACCATAATAAACCTAATGAATTCGTACGAGTCCTTTGAACGTCGTACGATAACTCAGGACATCTTACGACTCTTTATGCCACATTATTAACTCGAAAAGAACGTTAGTATAATGTAGGACGGCTTACAACTCCTAAGAACACCTTACATCACAGTACGAAACCTTGAAACACCATAATAAACCTAATGAATTCGTACGAGTCCTTTGAACATCGTCCGATAACTTAGGACATCTTATGACTCTTTATGCCACATTATCAACTTGAAAAGAACGTTAGTATAATGTAGGACGGCTTACAACTCCTAAGAACACCTTACATCACAGTACGAAACCTTGAAACACCATAATAAACCTAATGAATTCGTACGAGTCCTTTGAACGTCGTCCGACAACTTAGGACATCTTACGACTCTTTATGCCACATTATCAACTCGAAAAGAACGTTAGTATAATGTAGAACGGCTTGCAACTCCTAAGAAGACCTTACATCACAGTACGAAACCTTGAAACACCATAATAAACCTAATGAATTCGTACGAGTCCTTTGAACGTCGTCCGACAACTTATGACATCTTACGACTCTATATGCCACATTATCAACTCGAAAAGAACGTTAGTATAATGTAGGACGCCTTACAAATCCTAAGAACACCTTACATCACAGTACGAAACCTTGAAACACCATAATAAACCTAATGAATTCGTACGAGTCCTTTGAACATCGTCCGATAACTTAGGACATCTTACGACTCTTTATGCCACATTATCAACTTGAAAAGAACGTTAGTATAATGTAGGACGGCTTACAACTCCTAAGAACACCTTACATCACAGTACGAAACCTTGAAACACCATAATAAACCTAATGAATTCGTACGAGTCCTTTGAACGTCGTCCGACAACTTAGGACATCTTACGACTCTTTATGACACATTATCAACTCGAAAAGAACGTTAGTATAATGTAGGACGGCTTACAACTCCTAAGAACACCTTACATCACAGTACGAAACCTTGAAACACCATAATAAACCTAATGAATTCGTACGAGTCCTTTGAACGTCGTCCGACAACTTAGGACATCTTACGACTCTTTATGCCACATTATTAACTCGAAAAGAACGTTAGTATAATGTAGAACGGCTTGCAACTCCTAAGAAGACCTTACATCACAGTACGAAACCTTGAAACACCATAATAAACCTAATGAATTCGTACGAGTCCTTTGAACGTCGTCCGACAACTTATGACATCTTACGACTCTATATGCCACATTATCAACTCGAAAAGAACGTTAGTATAATGTAGGACGCCTTACAAATCCTAAGAACACCTTACATCACAGTACGAAACCTTGAAACACCATAATAAACCTAATGAATTCGTACGAGTCCTTTGAACATCGTCCGATAACTTAGGACATCTTATGACTCTTTATGCCACATTATCAACTTGAAAAGAACGTTAGTATAATGTAGGACGGCTTACAACTCCTAAGAACACCTTACATCACAGTACGAAACCTTGAAACACCATAATAAACCTAATGAATTCGTACGAGTCCTTTGAACGTCGTACGATAACTCAGGACATCTTACGACTCTTTATGCCACATTATTAACTCGAAAAGAACGTTAGTATAATGTAGGACGGCTTACAACTCCTAAGAACACCTTACATCACAGTACGAAACCTTGAAACACCATAATAAACCTAATGAATTCGTACGAGTCCTTTGAACATCGTCCGATAACTTAGGACATCTTATGACTCTTTATGCCACATTATCAACTTGAAAAGAACGTTAGTATAATGTAGGACGGCTTACAACTCCTAAGAACACCTTACATCACAGTACGAAACCTTGAAACACCATAATAAACCTAATGAATTCGTACGAGTCCTTTGAACGTCGTCCGACAACTTAGGACATCTTACGACTCTTTATGCCACATTATCAACTCGAAAAGAACGTTAGTATAATGTAGAACGGCTTGCAACTCCTAAGAAGACCTTACATCACAGTACGAAACCTTGAAACACCATAATAAACCTAATGAATTCGTACGAGTCCTTTGAACGTCGTCCGACAACTTATGACATCTTACGACTCTATATGCCACATTATCAACTCGAAAAGAACGTTAGTATAATGTAGGACGCCTTACAAATCCTAAGAACACCTTACATCACAGTACGAAACCTTGAAACACCATAATAAACCTAATGAATTCGTACGAGTCCTTTGAACATCGTCCGATAACTTAGGACATCTTACGACTCTTTATGCCACATTATCAACTTGAAAAGAACGTTAGTATAATGTAGGACGGCTTACAACTCCTAAGAACACCTTACATCACAGTACGAAACCTTGAAACACCATAATAAACCTAATGAATTCGTACGAGTCCTTTGAACGTCGTCCGACAACTTAGGACATCTTACGACTCTTTATGACACATTATCAACTCGAAAAGAACGTTAGTATAATGTAGGACGGCTTACAACTCCTAAGAACACCTTACATCACAGTACGAAACCTTGAAACACCATAATAAACCTAATGAATTCGTACGAGTCCTTTGAACGTCGTCCGACAACTGAGGACATCTTACGACTCTTTATGCCACATTATCAACTCGAAAAGAACGTTAGTATAATGTAGAACGGCTTGCAACTCCTAAGAAGACCTTACATCACAGTACGAAACCTTGAAACACCATAATAAACCTAATGAATTCGTACGAGTCCTTTGAACGTCGTCCGACAACTTATGACATCTTACGACTCTATATGCCACATTATCAACTCGAAAAGAACGTTAGTATAATGTAGGACGCCTTACAACTCCTAAGAACACCTTACATCACAGTACGAAACCTTGAAACACCATAATAAACCTAATGAATTCGTACGAGTCCTTTGAACGTCGTCCGACAACTTATGACATCTTACGACTCTATATGCCACATTATCAACTCGAAAAGAACGTTAGTATAATGTAGGACGCCTTACACTCCTAAGAACACCTTACATAACCGTACGAAACCTTGAAACACCATAATAAACCTAATGAATTCGTATGAGTCCTTTGAACATCGTCCGACAACTTAGGACATCTTACGACTCTTTATGCCACATTAGCAACTCGAAAGGAACGTTAGTATAATGTAGGACGGCTTATAACTCCTAAGACCACCTTACATCACAGTACGAAACCTTGAAACACCATAATAATCCTAATGAATTCGTACGAGTCCTTTGAACGTCGTCCGACAACTTAGGACATCTTACGACTCTTTATGCCACATTATCAACTCGAAAAGAACGTTAGTATAATGTAGAACGGCTTGCAACTCCTAAGAAGACCTTACATCACAGTACGAAACCTTGAAACACCATAATAAACCTAATGAATTCGTACGAGTCCTTTGAACGTCGTCCGACAACTTATGACATCTTACGACTCTATATGCCACATTATCAACTCGAAAAGAACGTTAGTATAATGTAGGACGCCTTACACTCCTAAGAACACCTTACATAACCGTACGAAACCTTGAAACACCATAATAAACCTAATGAATTCGTATGAGTCCTTTCAACATCGTCCGACAACTTAGGACATCATACGACTCTTTATGCCACATTATCAACTCGAAAAGAACGTTAGTATAATGTAGGACGGCTTACAACTCCTAAGAACACCTTACATCACAGTACGAAACCTTGAAACACCATAATAAACCTAATGAATTCGTACGAGTCCTATGAACATCGTCCGATAACTTAGGACATCTTACGACTCTTTATGCCACATTAGCAACTCGAAAAGAACGTTAGTATAATGTAGGACGCCTTACACTCCTAAGAACACCTTACATAACCGTACGAAATTTTGAAACACCATAATAAACCTAATGAATTCGTATGAGTCATTTGAACGTCGTACGACAACTCAGGTCATCTTACGACTCTTTATGCCACATTAGCAACTGGAATAGAACGTTTGTATAATGTAGGACGCCTTACAACTCCTAAGAACACCTTACATCACAGTACGAAACCTTGAAACACCATAATAAACCTAATGAATTCGTACGAGTCCTTTGAACGTCGTCCGACAACTTATGACATCTTACGACTCTATATGCCACATTATCAACTCGAAAAGAACGTTAGTATAATGTAGGACGCCTTACACTCCTAAGAACACCTTACATAACCGTACGAAACCTTGAAACACCATAATAAACCTAATGAATTCGTATGAGTCCTTTGAACATCGTCTGACAACTTAGGACATCTTACGACTCTTTATGCCACATTAGCAACTCGAAAGGAACGTTAGTATAATGTAGGACGGCTTATAACTCCTAAGACCACCTTACATCACAGTACGAAACCTTGAAACACCATAACAAACCTAATCAATTCGTACGAGTCCTTTGAACGTCGTCCGACAACTTAGGACATCTTACGACTCTATATGCCACATTATCAACTCGAAAAGAACGTTAGTATAATGTAGAACGGCTTGCAACTCCTAAGAACACCTTACATCACAGTACGAAACCTTGAAACACCATAATAAACCTAATGAATTCGTACGAGTCCTTTGAACGTCGTACGATAACTCAGGACATCTTACGACTCTTTATGCCACATTATTAACTCGAAAAGAACGTTAGTATAATGTAGGACGGCTTACAACTCCTAAGAACACCTTACATCACAGTACGAAACCTTGAAACACCATAATAAACCTAATGAATTCGTACGAGTCCTTTGAACATCGTCCGATAACTTAGGACATCTTATGACTCTTTATGCCACATTATCAACTTGAAAAGAACGTTAGTATAATGTAGGACGGCTTACAACTCCTAAGAACACCTTACATCACAGTACGAAACCTTGAAACACCATAATAAACCTAATGAATTCGTACGAGTCCTTTGAACGTCGTCCGACAACTTAGGACATCTTACGACTCTTTATGCCACATTATCAACTCGAAAAGAACGTTAGTATAATGTAGGACGGCTTACAACTCCTAAGAACACCTTACATCACAGTACGAAACCTTGAAACACCATAATAAACCTAATGAATTCGTACGAGTCCTTTGAACGTCGTCCGACAACTTATGACATCTTACGACTCTATATGCCACATTATCAACTCGAAAAGAACGTTAGTATAATGTAGGACGCCTTACACTCCTAAGAACACCTTACATAACCGTACGAAACCTTGAAACACCATAATAAACCTAATGAATTCGTATGAGTCCTTTGAACATCGTCCGACAACTTAGGACATCTTACGACTCTTTATGCCACATTATCAACTCGAAAAGAACGTTAGTATAATGTAGGACGGCTTACAACTCCTAAGAACACCTTACATCACAGTACGAAACCTTGAAACACCATAATAAACCTAATGAATTCGTACGAGTCCTATGAACATCGTCCGATAACTTAGGACATCTTACGACTCTTTATGCCACATTAGCAACTCGAAAAGAACGTTAGTATAATGTAGGACGCCTTACACTCCTAAGAACACCTTACATAACCGTACGAAACTTTGAAACACCATAATAAACCTAATGAATTCGTATGAGTCATTTGAACGTCGTACGACAACTCAGGTCATCTTACGACTCTTTATGCCACATTAGCAACTGGAATAGAACGTTTGTATAATGTAGGACGCCTTACAACTCCTAAGAACACCTTACATCACAGTACGAAACCTTGAAACACCATAATAAACCTAATGAATTCGTACGAGTCCTTTGAACGTCGTCCGACAACTTATGACATCTTACGACTCTATATGCCACATTATCAACTCGAAAAGAACGTTAGTATAATGTAGGACGCCTTACACTCCTAAGAACACCTTACATAACCGTACGAAACCTTGAAACACCATAATAAACCTAATGAATTCGTATGAGTCCTTTGAACATCGTCCGACAACTTAGGACATCTTACGACTCTTTATGCCACATTAGCAACTCGAAAGGAACGTTAGTATAATGTAGGACGGCTTATAACTCCTAAGACCACCTTACATCACAGTACGAAACCTTGAAACACCATAACAAACCTAATCAATTCGTACGAGTCCTTTGAACGTCGTCCGACAACTTAGGACATCTTACGACTCTTTATGCCACATTATCAACTCGAAAAGAACGTTAGTATAATGTAGAACGGCTTGCAACTCCTAAGAACACCTTACATCACAGTACGAAACCTTGAAACACCATAATAAACCTAATGAATTCGTACGAGTCCTTTGAACGTCGTACGATAACTCAGGACATCTTACGACTCTTTATGCCACATTATTAACTCGAAAAGAACGTTAGTATAATGTAGGACGGCTTACAACTCCTAAGAACACCTTACATCACAGTACGAAACCTTGAAACACCATAATAAACCTAATGAATTCGTACGAGTCCTTTGAACATCGTCCGATAACTTAGGACATCTTATGACTCTTTATGCCACATTATCAACTTGAAAAGAACGTTAGTATAATGTAGGACGCCTTACAACTCCTAAGAACACCTTACATCACAGTACGAAACCTTGAAACACCATAATAAACCTAATGAATTCGTACGAGTCCTTTGAACGTCGTCCGACAACTTAGGACATCTTACGACTCTTTATGCCACATTATCAACTCGAAAAGAACGTTAGTATAATGTAGGACGGCTTACAACTCCTAAGAACACCTTACATCACAGTACGAAACCTTGAAACACCATAATAAACCTAATGAATTCGTACGAGTCCTTTGAACGTCGTCCGACAACTTATGACATCTTACGACTCTATATGCCACATTATCAACTCGAAAAGAACGTTAGTATAATGTAGGACGCCTTACACTCCTAAGAACACCTTACATAACCGTACGAAACCTTGAAACACCATAATAAACCTAATGAATTCGTATGAGTCCTTTGAACATCGTCCGACAACTTAGGACATCTTACGACTCTTTATGCCACATTATCAACTCGAAAAGAACGTTAGTATAATGTAGGACGGCTTACAACTCCTAAGAACACCTTACATCACAGTACGAAACCTTGAAACACCATAATAAACCTAATGAATTCGTACGAGTCCTTTGAACATCGTCCGATAACTTAGGACATCTTACGACTCTTTATGCCACATTAGCAACTCGAAAAGAACGTTAGTATAATGTAGGACGCCTTACACTCCTAAGAACACCTTACATAACCGTACGAAACTTTGAAACACCATAATAAACCTAATGAATTCGTATGAGTCATTTGAACGTCGTACGACAACTCAGGTTATCTTACGACTCTTTATGCCACATTAGCAACTGGAATAGAACGTTTGTATAATGTAGGACGCCTTACAACTCCTAAGAACACCTTACATCACAGTACGAAACCTTGAAACACCATAATAAACCTAATGAATTCGTACGAGTCCTTTGAACGTCGTCCGACAACTTATGACATCTTACGACTCTATATGCCACATTATCAACTCGAAAAGAACGTTAGTATAATGTAGGACGCCTTACACTCCTAAGAACACCTTACATAACCGTACGAAACCTTGAAACACCATAATAAACCTAATGAATTCGTATGAGTCCTTTGAACATCGTCCGACAACTTAGGACATCTTACGACTCTTTATGCCACATTAGCAACTCGAAAGGAACGTTAGTATAATGTAGGACGGCTTATAACTCCTAAGACCACCTTACATCACAGTACGAAACCTTGAAACACCATAACAAACCTAATCAATTCGTACGAGTCCTTTGAACGTCGTCCGACAACTTAGGACATCTTACGACTCTTTATGCCACATTATCAACTCGAAAAGAACGTTAGTATAATGTAGAACGGCTTGCAACTCCTAAGAACACCTTACATCACAGTACGAAACCTTGAAACACCATAATAAACCTAATGAATTCGTACGAGTCCTTTGAACGTCGTACGATAACTCAGGACATCTTACGACTCTTTATGCCACATTATCAACTCGAAAAGAACGTTAGTATAATGTAGGACGGCTTACAACTCCTAAGAACACCTTACATCACAGTACGAAACCTTGAAACACCATAATAAACCTAATGAATTCGTACGAGTCCTTTGAACATCGTCCGATAACTTAGGACATCTTATGACTCTTTATGCCACATTATCAACTTGAAAAGAACGTTAGTATAATGTAGGACGGCTTACAACTCCTAAGAACACCTTACATCACAGTACGAAACCTTGAAACACCATAATAAACCTAATGAATTCGTACGAGTCCTTTGAACGTCGTCCGACAACTTAGGACATCTTACGACTCTTTATGCCACATTATCAACTCGAAAAGAACGTTAGTATAATGTAGGACGGCTTACAACTCCTAAGAACACCTTACATCACAGTACGAAACCTTGAAACACCATAATAAACCTAATGAATTCGTACGAGTCCTTTGAACGTCGTCCGACAACTTATGACATCTTACGACTCTATATGCCACATTATCAACTCGAAAAGAACGTTAGTATAATGTAGGACGCCTTACACTCCTAAGAACACCTTACATAACCGTACGAAACCTTGAAACACCATAATAAACCTAATGAATTCGTATGAGTCCTTTGAACATCGTCCGACAACTTAGGACATCTTACGACTCTTTATGCCACATTATCAACTCGAAAAGAACGTTAGTATAATGTAGGACGGCTTACAACTCCTAAGAACACCTTACATCACAGTACGAAACCTTGAAACACCATAATAAACCTAATGAATTCGTACGAGTCCTTTGAACATCGTCCGATAACTTAGGACATCTTACGACTCTTTATGCCACATTAGCAACTCGAAAAGAACGTTAGTATAATGTAGGACGCCTTACACTCCTAAGAACACCTTACATAACCGTACGAAACTTTGAAACACCATAATAAACCTAATGAATTCGTATGAGTCATTTGAACGTCGTACGACAACTCAGGTTATCTTACGACTCTTTATGCCACATTAGCAACTGGAATAGAACGTTTGTATAATGTAGGACGCCTTACAACTCCTAAGAACACCTTACATCACAGTACGAAACCTTGAAACACCATAATAAACCTAATGAATTCGTACGAGTCCTTTGAACGTCGTCCGACAACTTATGACATCTTACGACTCTATATGCCACATTATCAACTCGAAAAGAACGTTAGTATAATGTAGGACGCCTTACACTCCTAAGAACACCTTACATAACCGTACGAAACCTTGAAACACCATAATAAACCTAATGAATTCGTATGAGTCCTTTGAACATCGTCCGACAACTTAGGACATCTTACGGGTCTTTATGCCACATTAGCAACTCGAAAGGAACGTTAGTATAATGTAGGACGGCTTATAACTCCTAAGACCACCTTACATCACAGTACGAAACCTTGAAACACCATAACAAACCTAATCAATTCGTACGAGTCCTTTGAACGTCGTCCGACAACTTAGGACATCTTACGACTCTTTATGCCACATTATCAACTCGAAAAGAACGTTAGTATAATGTAGAACGGCTTGCAACTCCTAAGAACACCTTACATCACAGTACGAAACCTTGAAACACCATAATAAACCTAATGAATTCGTACGAGTCCTTTGAACGTCGTACGATAACTCAGGACATCTTACGACTCTTTATGCCACATTATCAACTCGAAAAGAACGTTAGTATAATGTAGGACGGCTTACAACTCCTAAGAACACCTTACATCACAGTACGAAACCTTGAAACACCATAATAGACCTAATGAATTCGTACGAGTCCTTTGAACATCGTCCGATAACTTAGGACATCTTATGACTCTTTATGCCACATTATCAACTTGAAAAGAACGTTAGTATAATGTAGGACGGCTTACAACTCCTAAGAACACCTTACATCACAGTACGAAACCTTGAAACACCATAATAAACCTAATGAATTCGTACGAGTCCTTTGAACGTCGTCCGACAACTTAGGACATCTTACGACTCTTTATGCCACATTATCAACTCGAAAAGAACGTTAGTATAATGTAGGACGGCTTACAACTCCTAAGAACACCTTACATCACAGTACGAAACCTTGAAACACCATAATAAACCTAATGAATTCGTACGAGTCCTTTGAACATCGTCCGATAACTTAGGACATCTTACGACTCTTTATGCCACATTGGCTACTCGAAAAGAACGTTAGTATAATGTAGGACGCCTTACACTCCTAAGAACACCTTACATAACCGTACGAAACTTTGAAACACCATAATAAACCTACTGAATTCGTATGAGTCATTTGAACGTCGTACGACAACTCAGGACATCTTACGACTCTTTATGCCACATTACCAACTGGAATAGAACGTTAGTATAATGTAGGACGCCTTACAACTCCTAAGAACACCTTACATCACAGTACGAAACCTTGAAACACCATAATAAACCTAATGAATTCGTACGAGTCCTTTGAACGTCGTCCGACAACTTATGACATCTTACGACTCTATATGCCACATTATCAACTCGAAAAGAACGTTAGTATAATGTAGGACGCCTTACACTCCTAAGAACACCTTACATAACCGTACGAAACCTTGAAACACCATAATAAACCTAATGAATTCGTATGACAACTTAGGACATCTTACGACTCTTTATGCCACATTAGCAACTCGAAAGGAACGTTAGTATAATGTAGGACGGCTTATAACTCCTAAGACCACCTTACATCACAGTACGAAACCTTGAAACACCATAATAAACCTAATGAATTCGTACGAGTCCTTTGAACGTCGTCCGACAACTTAGGACATCTTACGACTCTTTATGCCACATTATCAACTCGAAAAGAACGTTAGTATAATGTAGAACGGCTTGCAACTCTTAAGAAGACCTTACATCACAGTACGAAACCTTGAAACACCATAATAAACCTAATGAATTCGTACGAGTCCTTTGAACGTCGTACGATAACTCAGGACATCTTACGACTCTTTATGCCACATTATCAACTCGAAAAGAACGTTAGTATAATGTAGGACGGCTTACAACTCCTAAGAACACCTTACATCACAGTACGAAACCTTGAAACACCATAATAAACCTAATGAATTCGTACGAGTCCTTTGAACATCGTCCGATAACTTAGGACATCTTACGACTCTTTATGCCACATTATCAACTCGAAAAGAACGTTAGTATAATGTAGGACGGCTTACAACTCCTAAGAACACCTTACATCACAGTACGAAACCTTGAAACACCATAATAAACCTAATGAATTCGTACGAGTCCTTTGAACGTCGTCCGACAACTTATGACATCTTACGACTCTATATGCCACATTATCAACTCGAAAAGAACGTTAGTATAATGTAGGACGCCTTACACTCCTAAGAACACCTTACATAACCGTACGAAACCTTGAAACACCATAATAAACCTAATGAATTCGTATGAGTCCTTTGAACATCGTCCAACAACTTAGGACATCTTACGACTCTTTATGCCACATTATCAACTCGAAAAGAACGTTAGTATAATGTAGGACGGCTTACAACTCCTAAGAACACCTTACATCACAGTACGAAACCTTGAAACACCATAATAAACCTAATGAATTCGTACGAGTCCTTTGAACATCGTCCGATAACTTAGGACATCTTACGACTCTTTATGCCACATTAGCAACTCGAAAAGAACGTTAGTATAATGTAGGACGCCTTACACTCCTAAGAACACCTTACATAACCGTACGAAACTTTGAAACACCATAATAAACCTAATGAATTCGTATGAGTCATTTGAACGTCGTACGACAACTCAGGTCATCTTACGACTCTTTATGCCACATTAGCAACTGGAATAGAACGTTTGTATAATGTAGGACGCCTTACAACTCCTAAGACACCTTACATCACAGTACGAAACCTTGAAACACCATAATAAACCTAATGAATTCGTACGAGTCCTTTGAACGTCGTCCGACAACTTATGACATCTTACGACTCTATATGCCACATTATCAACTCGAAAAGAACGTTAGTATAATGTAGGACGCCTTACACTCCTAAGAACACCTTACATAACCGTATGAAACCTTGAAACACCATAATAAACCTAATGAATTCGTATGAGTCCTTTGAACATCGTCCGACAACTTAGGACATCTTACGACTCTTTATGCCACATTAGCAACTCGAAAGGAACGTTAGTATAATGTAGGACGGCTTATAACTCCTAAGACCACCTTACATCACATTACGAAACCTTGAAACACCATAACAAACCTAATCAATTCGTACGAGTCCTTTGAACGTCGTCCGACAACTTAGGACATCTTACGACTCTTTATGCCACATTATCAACTCGAAAAGAACGTTAGTATAATGTAGGACGCCTTACACTCCTAAGAACACCTTACATAACCGTACGAAACCTTGAAACACCATAATAAACCTAATGAATTCGTATGACAACTTAGGACATCTTACGACTCTTTATGCCACATTAGCAACTCGAAAGGAACGTTAGTATAATGTAGGACGGCTTATAACTCCTAAGACCACCTTACATCACAGTACGAAACCTTGAAACACCATAATAAACCTAATGAATTCGTACGAGTCCTTTGAACGTCGTCCGACAACTTAGGACATCTTACGACTCTTTATGCCACATTATCAACTCGAAAAGAACGTTAGTATAATGTAGAACGGCTTGCAACTCTTAAGAAGACCTTACATCACAGTACGAAACCTTGAAACACCATAATAAACCTAATGAATTCGTACGAGTCCTTTGAACGTCGTACGATAACTCAGGACATCTTACGACTCTTTATGCCACATTATCAACTCGAAAAGAACGTTAGTATAATGTAGGACGGCTTACAACTCCTAAGAACACCTTACATCACAGTACGAAACCTTGAAACACCATAATAAACCTAATGAATTCGTACGAGTCCTTTGAACATCGTCCGATAACTTAGGACATCTTACGACTCTTTATGCCACATTATCAACTCGAAAAGAACGTTAGTATAATGTAGGACGGCTTACAACTCCTAAGAACACCTTACATCACAGTACGAAACCTTGAAACACCATAATAAACCTAATGAATTCGTACGAGTCCTTTGAACGTCGTCCGACAACTTATGACATCTTACGACTCTATATGCCACATTATCAACTCGAAAAGAACGTTAGTATAATGTAGGACGCCTTACACTCCTAAGAACACCTTACATAACCGTACGAAACCTTGAAACACCATAATAAACCTAATGAATTCGTATGAGTCCTTTGAACATCGTCCAACAACTTAGGACATCTTACGACTCTTTATGCCACATTATCAACTCGAAAAGAACGTTAGTATAATGTAGGACGGCTTACAACTCCTAAGAACACCTTACATCACAGTACGAAACCTTGAAACACCATAATAAACCTAATGAATTCGTACGAGTCCTTTGAACATCGTCCGATAACTTAGGACATCTTACGACTCTTTATGCCACATTAGCAACTCGAAAAGAACGTTAGTATAATGTAGGACGCCTTACACTCCTAAGAACACCTTACATAACCGTACGAAACTTTGAAACACCATAATAAACCTAATGAATTCGTATGAGTCATTTGAACGTCGTACGACAACTCAGGTCATCTTACGACTCTTTATGCCACATTAGCAACTGGAATAGAACGTTTGTATAATGTAGGACGCCTTACAACTCCTAAGACACCTTACATCACAGTACGAAACCTTGAAACACCATAATAAACCTAATGAATTCGTACGAGTCCTTTGAACGTCGTCCGACAACTTATGACATCTTACGACTCTATATGCCACATTATCAACTCGAAAAGAACGTTAGTATAATGTAGGACGCCTTACACTCCTAAGAACACCTTACATAACCGTATGAAACCTTGAAACACCATAATAAACCTAATGAATTCGTATGAGTCCTTTGAACATCGTCCGACAACTTAGGACATCTTACGACTCTTTATGCCACATTAGCAACTCGAAAGGAACGTTAGTATAATGTAGGACGGCTTATAACTCCTAAGACCACCTTACATCACAGTACGAAACCTTGAAACACCATAACAAACCTAATCAATTCGTACGAGTCCTTTGAACGTCGTCCGACAACTTAGGACATCTTACGACTCTTTATGCCACATTATCAACTCGAAAAGAACGTTAGTATAATGTAGGACGCCTTACACTCCTAAGAACACCTTACATAACCGTACGAAACCTTGAAACACCATAATAAACCTAATGAATTCGTATGACAACTTAGGACATCTTACGACTCTTTATGCCACATTAGCAACTCGAAAGGAACGTTAGTATAATGTAGGACGGCTTATAACTCCTAAGACCACCTTACATCACAGTACGAAACCTTGAAACACCATAATAAACCTAATGAATTCGTACGAGTCCTTTGAACGTCGTCCGACAACTTAGGACATCTTACGACTCTTTATGCCACATTATCAACTCGAAAAGAACGTTAGTATAATGTAGAACGGCTTGCAACTCCTAAGAAGACCTTACATCACAGTACGAAACCTTGAAACACCATAATAAACCTAATGAATTCGTACGAGTCCTTTGAACGTCGTACGATAACTCAGGACATCTTACGACTCTTTATGCCACATTATCAACTCGAAAAGAACGTTAGTATAATGTAGGACGGCTTACAACTCCTAAGAACACCTTACATCACAGTACGAAACCTTGAAACACCATAATAAACCTAATGAATTCGTACGAGTCCTTTGAACATCGTCCGATAACTTAGGACATCTTACGACTCTTTATGCCACATTATCAACTCGAAAAGAACGTTAGTATAATGTAGGACGGCTTACAACTCCTAAGAACACCTTACATCACAGTACGAAACCTTGAAACACCATAATAAACCTAATGAATTCGTACGAGTCCTTTGAACGTCGTCCGACAACTTATGACATCTTACGACTCTATATGCCACATTATCAACTCGAAAAGAACGTTAGTATAATGTAGGACGCCTTACACTCCTAAGACCACCTTACATCACAGTACGAAACCTTGAAACACCATAACAAACCTAATCAATTCGTACGAGTCCTTTGAACGTCGTCCGACAACTTAGGACATCTTACGACTCTTTATGCCACATTATCAACTCGAAAAGAACGTTAGTATAATGTAGGACGGCTTACAACTCCTAAGAACACCTTACATCACAGTACGAAACCTTGAAACACCATAATAAACCTAATGAATTCGTACGAGTCCTTTGAACATCGTCCGATAACTTAGGACATCTTACGACTCTTTATGCCACATTAGCAACTCGAAAAGAACGTTAGTATAATGTAGGACGCCTTACACTCCTAAGACCACCTTACATCACAGTACGAAACCTTGAAACACCATAACAAACCTAATCAATTCGTACGAGTCCTTTGAACGTCGTCCGACAACTTAGGACATCTTACGACTCTTTATGCCACATTATCAACTCGAAAAGAACGTTAGTATAATGTAGAACGGCTTGCAACTCCTAAGAACACCTTACATCACAGTACGAAACCTTGAAACACCATAATAAACCTAATGAATTCGTACGAGTCCTTTGAACGTCGTACGATAACTCAGGACATCTTACGACTCTTTATGCCTCATTATCAACTCGAAAAGAACGTTAGTATAATGTAGGACGGCTTACAACTCCTAAGAACACCTTACATCACAGTACGAAACCTTGAAACACCATAATAAACCTAATCAATTCGTACGAGTCCTTTGAACATCGTCCGATAACTTAGGACATCTTATGACTCTTTATGCCACATTATCAACTTGAAAAGAACGTTAGTATAATGTAGGACGGCTTACAACTCCTAAGAACACCTTACATCACAGTACGAAACCTTGAAACACCATAATAAACCTAATGAATTCGTACGAGTCCTTTGAACGTCGTCCGACAACTTAGGACATCTTACGACTCTTTATGCCACATTATCAACTCGAAAAGAACGTTAGTATAATGTAGGACGGCTTACAACTCCTAAGAACACCTTACATCACAGTACGAAACCTTGAAACACCATAATAAACCTAATGAATTCGTACGAGTCCTTTGAACATCGTCCGATAACTTAGGACATCTTACGACTCTTTATGCCACATTAGCAACTCGAAAAGAACGTTAGTATAATGTAGGACGCCTTACACTCCTAAGACCACCTTACATCACAGTACGAAACCTTGAAACACCATAACAAACCTAATCAATTCGTACGAGTCCTTTGAACGTCGTCCGACAACTTAGGACATCTTACGACTCTTTATGCCACATTATCAACTCGAAAAGAACGTTAGTATAATGTAGAACGGCTTGCAACTCCTAAGAACACCTTACATCACAGTACGAAACCTTGAAACACCATAATAAACCTAATGAATTCGTACGAGTCCTTTGAACGTCGTACGATAACTCAGGACATCTTACGACTCTTTATGCCTCATTATCAACTCGAAAAGAACGTTAGTATAATGTAGGACGGCTTACAACTCCTAAGAACACCTTACATCACAGTACGAAACCTTGAAACACCATAATAAACCTAATCAATTCGTACGAGTCCTTTGAACATCGTCCGATAACTTAGGACATCTTATGACTCTTTATGCCACATTATCAACTTGAAAAGAACGTTAGTATAATGTAGGACGGCTTACAACTCCTAAGAACACCTTACATCACAGTACGAAACCTTGAAACACCATAATAAACCTAATGAATTCGTACGAGTCCTTTGAACGTCGTCCGACAACTTAGGACATCTTACGACTCTTTATGCCACATTATCAACTCGAAAAGAACGTTAGTATAATGTAGGACGGCTTACAACTCCTAAGAACACCTTACATCACAGTACGAAACCTTGAAACACCATAATAAACCTAATGAATTCGTACGAGTCCTTTGAACATCGTCCGATAACTTAGGACATCTTACGACTCTTTATGCCACATTAGCAACTCGAAAAGAACGTTAGTATAATGTAGGACGCCTTACACTCCTAAGACCACCTTACATCACAGTACGAAACCTTGAAACACCATAACAAACCTAATCAATTCGTACGAGTCCTTTGAACGTCGTCCGACAACTTAGGACATCTTACGACTCTTTATGCCACATTATCAACTCGAAAAGAACGTTAGTATAATGTAGAACGGCTTGCAACTCCTAAGAACACCTTACATCACAGTACGAAACCTTGAAACACCATAATAAACCTAATGAATTCGTACGAGTCCTTTGAACGTCGTACGATAACTCAGGACATCTTATGACTCTTTATGCCTCATTATCAACTCGAAAAGAACGTTAGTATAATGTAGGACGGCTTACAACTCCTAAGAACACCTTACATCACAGTACGAAACCTTGAAACACCATAATAAACCTAATCAATTCGTACGAGTCCTTTGAACATCGTCCGATAACTTAGGACATCTTATGACTCTTTATGCCACATTATCAACTTGAAAAGAACGTTAGTATAATGTAGGACGGCTTACAACTCCTAAGAACACCTTACATCACAGTACGAAACCTTGAAACACCATAATAAACCTAATGAATTCGTACGAGTCCTTTGAACGTCGTCCGACAACTTAGGACATCTTACGACTCTTTATGCCACATTATCAACTCGAAAAGAACGTTAGTATAATGTAGGACGGCTTACAACTCCTAAGAACACCTTACATCACAGTACGAAACCTTGAAACACCATAATAAACCTAATGAATTCGTACGAGTCCTTTGAACGTCGTCCGACAACTTATGACATCTTACGACTCTATATGCCACATTATCAACTCGAAAAGAACGTTAGTATAATGTAGGACGCCTTACACTCCTAAGAACACCTTACATAACCGTACGAAACCTTGAAACACCATAATAAACCTAATGAATTCGTATGAGTCCTTTGAACATCGTCCGACAACTTAGGACATCTTACGACTCTTTATGCCACATTATCAACTCGAAAAGAACGTTAGTATAATGTAGGACGGCTTACAACTCCTAAGAACACCTTACATCACAGTACGAAACCTTGAAACACCATAATAAACCTAATGAATTCGTACGAGTCCTATGAACATCGTCCGATAACTTAGGACATCTTACGACTCTTTATGCCACATTAGCAACTCGAAAAGAACGTTAGTATAATGTAGGACGCCTTACACTCCTAAGAACACCTTACATAACCGTACGAAACTTTGAAACACCATAATAAACCTAATGAATTCGTATGAGTCATTTGAACGTCGTACGACAACTCAGGTCATCTTACGACTCTTTATGCCACATTAACAACTGGAATAGAACGTTTGTATAATGTAGGACGCCTTACAACTCCTAAGAACACCTTACATCACAGTACGAAACCTTGAAACACCATAATAAACCTAATGAATTCGTACGAGTCCTTTGAACGTCGTCCGACAACTTATGACATCTTACGACTCTATATGCCACATTATCAACTCGAAAAGAACGTTAGTATAATGTAGGACGCCTTACACTCCTAAGAACACCTTACATAACCGTACGAAACCTTGAAACACCATAATAAACCTAATGAATTCGTATGAGTCCTTTGAACATCGTCCGACAACTTAGGACATCTTACGACTCTTTATGCCACATTAGCAACTCGAAAGGAACGTTAGTATAATGTAGGACGGCTTATAACTCCTAAGACCACCTTACATCACAGTACGAAACCTTGAAACACCATAACAAACCTAATCAATTCGTACGAGTCCTTTGAACGTCGTCCGACAACTTAGGACATCTTACGACTCTTTATGCCACATTATCAACTCGAAAAGAACGTTAGTATAATGTAGAACGGCTTGCAACTCCTAAGAACACCTTACATCACAGTACGAAACCTTGAAACACCATAATAAACCTAATGAATTCGTACGAGTCCTTTGAACGTCGTACGATAACTCAGGACATCTTACGACTCTTTATGCCACATTATTAACTCGAAAAGAACGTTAGTATAATGTAGGACGGCTTACAACTCCTAAGAACACCTTACATCACAGTACGAAACCTTGAAACACCATAATAAACCTAATGAATTCGTACGAGTCCTTTGAACATCGTCCGATAACTTAGGACATCTTATGACTCTTTATGCCACATTATCAACTTGAAAAGAACGTTAGTATAATGTAGGACGCCTTACAACTCCTAAGAACACCTTACATCACAGTACGAAACCTTGAAACACCATAATAAACCTAATGAATTCGTACGAGTCCTTTGAACGTCGTCCGACAACTTAGGACATCTTACGACTCTTTATGCCACATTATCAACTCGAAAAGAACGTTAGTATAATGTAGGACGGCTTACAACTCCTAAGAACACCTTACATCACAGTACGAAACCTTGAAACACCATAATAAACCTAATGAATTCGTACGAGTCCTTTGAACGTCGTCCGACAACTTATGACATCTTACGACTCTATATGCCACATTATCAACTCGAAAAGAACGTTAGTATAATGTAGGACGCCTTACACTCCTAAGAACACCTTACATAACCGTACGAAACCTTGAAACACCATAATAAACCTAATGAATTCGTATGAGTCCTTTGAACATCGTCCGACAACTTAGGACATCTTACGACTCTTTATGCCACATTATCAACTCGAAAAGAACGTTAGTATAATGTAGGACGGCTTACAACTCCTAAGAACACCTTACATCACAGTACGAAACCTTGAAACACCATAATAAACCTAATGAATTCGTACGAGTCCTTTGAACATCGTCCGATAACTTAGGACATCTTACGACTCTTTATGCCACATTAGCAACTCGAAAAGAACGTTAGTATAATGTAGGACGCCTTACACTCCTAAGAACACCTTACATAACCGTACGAAACTTTGAAACACCATAATAAACCTAATGAATTCGTATGAGTCATTTGAACGTCGTACGACAACTCAGGTTATCTTACGACTCTTTATGCCACATTAGCAACTGGAATAGAACGTTTGTATAATGTAGGACGCCTTACAACTCCTAAGAACACCTTACATCACAGTACGAAACCTTGAAACACCATAATAAACCTAATGAATTCGTACGAGTCCTTTGAACGTCGTCCGACAACTTATGACATCTTACGACTCTATATGCCACATTATCAACTCGAAAAGAACGTTAGTATAATGTAGGACGCCTTACACTCCTAAGAACACCTTACATAACCGTACGAAACCTTGAAACACCATAATAAACCTAATGAATTCGTATGAGTCCTTTGAACATCGTCCGACAACTTAGGACATCTTACGACTCTTTATGCCACATTAGCAACTCGAAAGGAACGTTAGTATAATGTAGGACGGCTTATAACTCCTAAGACCACCTTACATCACAGTACGAAACCTTGAAACACCATAACAAACCTAATCAATTCGTACGAGTCCTTTGAACGTCGTCCGACAACTTAGGACATCTTACGACTCTTTATGCCACATTATCAACTCGAAAAGAACGTTAGTATAATGTAGAACGGCTTGCAACTCCTAAGAACACCTTACATCACAGTACGAAACCTTGAAACACCATAATAAACCTAATGAATTCGTACGAGTCCTTTGAACGTCGTACGATAACTTAGGACATCTTACGACTCTTTATGCCACATTATCAACTCGAAAAGAACGTTAGTATAATGTAGGACGGCTTACAACTCCTAAGAACACCTTACATCACAGTACGAAACCTTGAAACACCATAATAAACCTAATGAATTCGTACGAGTCCTTTGAACATCGTCCGATAACTTAGGACATCTTATGACTCTTTATGCCACATTATCAACTTGAAAAGAACGTTAGTATAATGTAGGACGGCTTACAACTCCTAAGAACACCTTACATCACAGTACGAAACCTTGAAACACCATAATAAACCTAATGAATTCGTACGAGTCCTTTGAACGTCGTCCGACAACTTAGGACATCTTACGACTCTTTATGCCACATTATCAACTCGAAAAGAACGTTAGTATAATGTAGGACGGCTTACAACTCCTAAGAACACCTTACATCACAGTACGAAACCTTGAAACACCATAATAAACCTAATGAATTCGTACGAGTCCTTTGAACGTCGTCCGACAACTTATGACATCTTACGACTCTATATGCCACATTATCAACTCGAAAAGAACGTTAGTATAATGTAGGACGCCTTACACTCCTAAGAACACCTTACATAACCGTACGAAACCTTGAAACACCATAATAAACCTAATGAATTCGTATGAGTCCTTTGAACATCGTCCGACAACTTAGGACATCTTACGACTCTTTATGCCACATTATCAACTCGAAAAGAACGTTAGTATAATGTAGGACGGCTTACAACTCCTAAGAACACCTTACATCACAGTACGAAACCTTGAAACACCATAATAAACCTAATGAATTCGTACGAGTCCTTTGAACATCGTCCGATAACTTAGGACATCTTACGACTCTTTATGCCACATTAGCAACTCGAAAAGAACGTTAGTATAATGTAGGACGCCTTACACTCCTAAGAACACCTTACATAACCGTACGAAACTTTGAAACACCATAATAAACCTAATGAATTCGTATGAGTCATTTGAACGTCGTACGACAACTCAGGTTATCTTACGACTCTTTATGCCACATTAGCAACTGGAATAGAACGTTTGTATAATGTAGGACGCCTTACAACTCCTAAGAACACCTTACATCACAGTACGAAACCTTGAAACACCATAATAAACCTAATGAATTCGTACGAGTCCTTTGAACGTCGTCCGACAACTTATGACATCTTACGACTCTATATGCCACATTATCAACTCGAAAAGAACGTTAGTATAATGTAGGACGCCTTACACTCCTAAGAACACCTTACATAACCGTACGAAACCTTGAAACACCATAATAAACCTAATGAATTCGTATGAGTCCTTTGAACATCGTCCGACAACTTAGGACATCTTACGACTCTTTATGCCACATTAGCAACTCGAAAGGAACGTTAGTATAATGTAGGACGGCTTATAACTCCTAAGACCACCTTACATCACAGTACGAAACCTTGAAACACCATAACAAACCTAATCAATTCGTACGAGTCCTTTGAACGTCGTCCGACAACTTAGGACATCTTACGACTCTTTATGCCACATTATCAACTCGAAAAGAACGTTAGTATAATGTAGAACGGCTTGCAACTCCTAAGAACACCTTACATCACAGTACGAAACCTTGAAACACCATAATAAACCTAATGAATTCGTACGAGTCCTTTGAACGTCGTACGATAACTCAGGACATCTTACGACTCTTTATGCCACATTATCAACTCGAAAAGAACGTTAGTATAATGTAGGACGGCTTACAACTCCTAAGAACACCTTACATCACAGTACGAAACCTTGAAACACCATAATAGACCTAATGAATTCGTACGAGTCCTTTGAACATCGTCCGATAACTTAGGACATCTTATGACTCTTTATGCCACATTATCAACTTGAAAAGAACGTTAGTATAATGTAGGACGGCTTACAACTCCTAAGAACACCTTACATCACAGTACGAAACCTTGAAACACCATAATAAACCTAATGAATTCGTACGAGTCCTTTGAACGTCGTCCGACAACTTAGGACATCTTACGACTCTTTATGCCACATTATCAACTCGAAAAGAACGTTAGTATAATGTAGGACGGCTTACAACTCCTAAGAACACCTTACATCACAGTACGAAACCTTGAAACACCATAATAAACCTAATGAATTCGTACGAGTCCTTTGAACATCGTCCGATAACTTAGGACATCTTACGACTCTTTATGCCACATTGGCTACTCGAAAAGAACGTTAGTATAATGTAGGACGCCTTACACTCCTAAGAACACCTTACATAACCGTACGAAACTTTGAAACACCATAATAAACCTACTGAATTCGTATGAGTCATTTGAACGTCGTACGACAACTCAGGACATCTTACGACTCTTTATGCCACATTACCAACTGGAATAGAACGTTAGTATAATGTAGGACGCCTTACAACTCCTAAGAACACCTTACATCACAGTACGAAACCTTGAAACACCATAATAAACCTAATGAATTCGTACGAGTCCTTTGAACGTCGTCCGACAACTTATGACATCTTACGACTCTATATGCCACATTATCAACTCGAAAAGAACGTTAGTATAATGTAGGACGCCTTACACTCCTAAGAACACCTTACATAACCGTACGAAACCTTGAAACACCATAATAAACCTAATGAATTCGTATGACAACTTAGGACATCTTACGACTCTTTATGCCACATTAGCAACTCGAAAGGAACGTTAGTATAATGTAGGACGGCTTATAACTCCTAAGACCACCTTACATCACAGTACGAAACCTTGAAACACCATAATAAACCTAATGAATTCGTACGAGTCCTTTGAACGTCGTCCGACAACTTAGGACATCTTACGACTCTTTATGCCACATTATCAACTCGAAAAGAACGTTAGTATAATGTAGAACGGCTTGCAACTCCTAAGAAGACCTTACATCACAGTACGAAACCTTGAAACACCATAATAAACCTAATGAATTCGTATGACAACTTAGGACATCTTACGACTCTTTATGCCACATTAGCAACTCGAAAGGAACGTTAGTATAATGTAGGACGGCTTATAACTCCTAAGACCACCTTACATCACAGTACGAAACCTTGAAACACCATAATAAACCTAATGAATTCGTACGAGTCCTTTGAACATCGTCCGATAACTTAGGACATCTTACGACTCTTTATGCCACATTAGCAACTCGAAAAGAACGTTAGTATAATGTAGGACGCCTTACACTCCTAAGAACACCTTACATAACCGTACGAAACTTTGAAACACCATAATAAACCTAATGAATTCGTATGAGTCATTTGAACGTCGTACGACAACTCAGGTTATCTTACGACTCTTTATGCCACATTAGCAACTGGAATAGAACGTTTGTATAATGTAGGACGCCTTACAACTCCTAAGAACACCTTACATCACAGTACGAAACCTTGAAACACCATAATAAACCTAATGAATTCGTACGAGTCCTTTGAACGTCGTCCGACAACTTATGACATCTTACGACTCTATATGCCACATTATCAACTCGAAAAGAACGTTAGTATAATGTAGGACGCCTTACACTCCTAAGAACACCTTACATAACCGTACGAAACCTTGAAACACCATAATAAACCTAATGAATTCGTATGAGTCCTTTGAACATCGTCCGACAACTTAGGACATCTTACGACTCTTTATGCCACATTAGCAACTCGAAAGGAACGTTAGTATAATGTAGGACGGCTTATAACTCCTAAGACCACCTTACATCACAGTACGAAACCTTGAAACACCATAACAAACCTAATCAATTCGTACGAGTCCTTTGAACGTCGTCCGACAACTTAGGACATCTTACGACTCTTTATGCCACATTATCAACTCGAAAAGAACGTTAGTATAATGTAGAACGGCTTGCAACTCCTAAGAACACCTTACATCACAGTACGAAACCTTGAAACACCATAATAAACCTAATGAATTCGTACGAGTCCTTTGAACATCGTCCGATAACTTAGGACATCTTATGACTCTTTATGCCACATTATCAACTTGAAAAGAACGTTAGTATAATGTAGGACGGCTTACAACTCCTAAGAACACCTTACATCACAGTACGAAACCTTGAAACACCATAATAAACCTAATGAATTCGTACGAGTCCTTTGAACGTCGTCCGACAACTTAGGACATCTTACGACTCTTTATGCCACATTATCAACTCGAAAAGAACGTTAGTATAATGTAGGACGGCTTACAACTCCTAAGAACACCTTACATCACAGTACGAAACCTTGAAACACCATAATAAACCTAATGAATTCGTACGAGTCCTTTGAACGTCGTCCGACAACTTATGACATCTTACGACTCTATATGCCACATTATCAACTCGAAAAGAACGTTAGTATAATGTAGGACGCCTTACACTCCTAAGAACACCTTACATAACCGTACGAAACCTTGAAACACCATAATAAACCTAATGAATTCGTATGAGTCCTTTGAACATCGTCCGACAACTTAGGACATCTTACGACTCTTTATGCCACATTATCAACTCGAAAAGAACGTTAGTATAATGTAGGACGGCTTACAACTCCTAAGAACACCTTACATCACAGTACGAAACCTTGAAACACCATAATAAACCTAATGAATTCGTACGAGTCCTTTGAACATCGTCCGATAACTTAGGACATCTTACGACTCTTTATGCCACATTAGCAACTCGAAAAGAACGTTAGTATAATGTAGGACGCCTTACACTCCTAAGAACACCTTACATAACCGTACGAAACTTTGAAACACCATAATAAACCTAATGAATTCGTATGAGTCATTTGAACGTCGTACGACAACTCAGGTTATCTTACGACTCTTTATGCCACATTAGCAACTGGAATAGAACGTTTGTATAATGTAGGACGCCTTACAACTCCTAAGAACACCTTACATCACAGTACGAAACCTTGAAACACCATAATAAACCTAATGAATTCGTACGAGTCCTTTGAACGTCGTCCGACAACTTATGACATCTTACGACTCTATATGCCACATTATCAACTCGAAAAGAACGTTAGTATAATGTAGGACGCCTTACACTCCTAAGAACACCTTACATAACCGTACGAAACCTTGAAACACCATAATAAACCTAATGAATTCGTATGAGTCCTTTGAACATCGTCCGACAACTTAGGACATCTTACGACTCTTTATGCCACATTAGCAACTCGAAAGGAACGTTAGTATAATGTAGGACGGCTTATAACTCCTAAGACCACCTTACATCACAGTACGAAACCTTGAAACACCATAACAAACCTAATCAATTCGTACGAGTCCTTTGAACGTCGTCCGACAACTTAGGACATCTTACGACTCTTTATGCCACATTATCAACTCGAAAAGAACGTTAGTATAATGTAGAACGGCTTGCAACTCCTAAGAACACCTTACATCACAGTACGAAACCTTGAAACACCATAATAAACCTAATGAATTCGTACGAGTCCTTTGAACGTCGTACGATAACTCAGGACATCTTACGACTCTTTATGCCACATTATCAACTCGAAAAGAACGTTAGTATAATGTAGGACGGCTTACAACTCCTAAGAACACCTTACATCACAGTACGAAACCTTGAAACACCATAATAGACCTAATGAATTCGTACGAGTCCTTTGAACATCGTCCGATAACTTAGGACATCTTATGACTCTTTATGCCACATTATCAACTTGAAAAGAACGTTAGTATAATGTAGGACGGCTTACAACTCCTAAGAACACCTTACATCACAGTACGAAACCTTGAAACACCATAATAAACCTAATGAATTCGTACGAGTCCTTTGAACGTCGTCCGACAACTTAGGACATCTTACGACTCTTTATGCCACATTATCAACTCGAAAAGAACGTTAGTATAATGTAGGACGGCTTACAACTCCTAAGAACACCTTACATCACAGTACGAAACCTTGAAACACCATAATAAACCTAATGAATTCGTACGAGTCCTTTGAACATCGTCCGATAACTTAGGACATCTTACGACTCTTTATGCCACATTGGCTACTCGAAAAGAACGTTAGTATAATGTAGGACGCCTTACACTCCTAAGAACACCTTACATAACCGTACGAAACTTTGAAACACCATAATAAACCTACTGAATTCGTATGAGTCATTTGAACGTCGTACGACAACTCAGGACATCTTACGACTCTTTATGCCACATTACCAACTGGAATAGAACGTTAGTATAATGTAGGACGCCTTACAACTCCTAAGAACACCTTACATCACAGTACGAAACCTTGAAACACCATAATAAACCTAATGAATTCGTACGAGTCCTTTGAACGTCGTCCGACAACTTATGACATCTTACGACTCTATATGCCACATTATCAACTCGAAAAGAACGTTAGTATAATGTAGGACGCCTTACACTCCTAAGAACACCTTACATAACCGTACGAAACCTTGAAACACCATAATAAACCTAATGAATTCGTATGACAACTTAGGACATCTTACGACTCTTTATGCCACATTAGCAACTCGAAAGGAACGTTAGTATAATGTAGGACGGCTTATAACTCCTAAGACCACCTTACATCACAGTACGAAACCTTGAAACACCATAATAAACCTAATGAATTCGTACGAGTCCTTTGAACGTCGTCCGACAACTTAGGACATCTTACGACTCTTTATGCCACATTATCAACTCGAAAAGAACGTTAGTATAATGTAGAACGGCTTGCAACTCCTAAGAAGACCTTACATCACAGTACGAAACCTTGAAACACCATAATAAACCTAATGAATTCGTACGAGTCCTTTGAACGTCGTACGATAACTCAGGACATCTTACGACTCTTTATGCCACATTATCAACTCGAAAAGAACGTTAGTATAATGTAGGACGGCTTACAACTCCTAAGAACACCTTACATCACAGTACGAAACCTTGAAACACCATAATAAACCTAATGAATTCGTACGAGTCCTTTGAACATCGTCCGATAACTTAGGACATCTTACGACTCTTTATGCCACATTATCAACTCGAAAAGAACGTTAGTATAATGTAGGACGGCTTACAACTCCTAAGAACACCTTACATCACAGTACGAAACCTTGAAACACCATAATAAACCTAATGAATTCGTACGAGTCCTTTGAACGTCGTCCGACAACTTATGACATCTTACGACTCTATATGCCACATTATCAACTCGAAAAGAACGTTAGTATAATGTAGGACGCCTTACACTCCTAAGAACACCTTACATAACCGTACGAAACCTTGAAACACCATAATAAACCTAATGAATTCGTATGAGTCCTTTGAACATCGTCCAACAACTTAGGACATCTTACGACTCTTTATGCCACATTATCAACTCGAAAAGAACGTTAGTATAATGTAGGACGGCTTACAACTCCTAAGAACACCTTACATCACAGTACGAAACCTTGAAACACCATAATAAACCTAATGAATTCGTACGAGTCCTTTGAACATCGTCCGATAACTTAGGACATCTTACGACTCTTTATGCCACATTAGCAACTCGAAAAGAACGTTAGTATAATGTAGGACGCCTTACACTCCTAAGAACACCTTACATAACCGTACGAAACTTTGAAACACCATAATAAACCTAATGAATTCGTATGAGTCATTTGAACGTCGTACGACAACTCAGGTCATCTTACGACTCTTTATGCCACATTAGCAACTGGAATAGAACGTTTGTATAATGTAGGACGCCTTACAACTCCTAAGACACCTTACATCACAGTACGAAACCTTGAAACACCATAATAAACCTAATGAATTCGTACGAGTCCTTTGAACGTCGTCCGACAACTTATGACATCTTACGACTCTATATGCCACATTATCAACTCGAAAAGAACGTTAGTATAATGTAGGACGCCTTACACTCCTAAGAACACCTTACATAACCGTATGAAACCTTGAAACACCATAATAAACCTAATGAATTCGTATGAGTCCTTTGAACATCGTCCGACAACTTAGGACATCTTATGACTCTTTATGCCACATTAGCAACTCGAAAGGAACGTTAGTATAATGTAGGACGGCTTATAACTCCTAAGACCACCTTACATCACAGTACGAAACCTTGAAACACCATAACAAACCTAATCAATTCGTACGAGTCCTTTGAACGTCGTCCGACAACTTAGGACATCTTACGACTCTTTATGCCACATTATCAACTCGAAAAGAACGTTAGTATAATGTAGGACGCCTTACACTCCTAAGAACACCTTACATAACCGTACGAAACCTTGAAACACCATAATAAACCTAATGAATTCGTATGACAACTTAGGACATCTTACGACTCTTTATGCCACATTAGCAACTCGAAAGGAACGTTAGTATAATGTAGGACGGCTTATAACTCCTAAGACCACCTTACATCACAGTACGAAACCTTGAAACACCATAATAAACCTAATGAATTCGTACGAGTCCTTTGAACGTCGTCCGACAACTTAGGACATCTTACGACTCTTTATGCCACATTATCAACTCGAAAAGAACGTTAGTATAATGTAGAACGGCTTGCAACTCCTAAGAAGACCTTACATCACAGTACGAAACCTTGAAACACCATAATAAACCTAATGAATTCGTACGAGTCCTTTGAACGTCGTACGATAACTCAGGACATCTTACGACTCTTTATGCCACATTATCAACTCGAAAAGAACGTTAGTATAATGTAGGACGGCTTACAACTCCTAAGAACACCTTACATCACAGTACGAAACCTTGAAACACCATAATAAACCTAATGAATTCGTACGAGTCCTTTGAACATCGTCCGATAACTTAGGACATCTTACGACTCTTTATGCCACATTATCAACTCGAAAAGAACGTTAGTATAATGTAGGACGGCTTACAACTCCTAAGAACACCTTACATCACAGTACGAAACCTTGAAACACCATAATAAACCTAATGAATTCGTACGAGTCCTTTGAACGTCGTCCGACAACTTATGACATCTTACGACTCTATATGCCACATTATCAACTCGAAAAGAACGTTAGTACAATGTAGGACGCCTTACACTCCTAAGACCACCTTACATCACAGTACGAAACCTTGAAACACCATAACAAACCTAATCAATTCGTACGAGTCCTTTGAACGTCGTCCGACAACTTAGGACATCTTACGACTCTTTATGCCACATTATCAACTCGAAAAGAACGTTAGTATAATGTAGGACGGCTTACAACTCCTAAGAACACCTTACATCACAGTACGAAACCTTGAAACACCATAATAAACCTAATGAATTCGTACGAGTCCTTTGAACATCGTCCGATAACTTAGGACATCTTACGACTCTTTATGCCACATTAGCAACTCGAAAAGAACGTTAGTATAATGTAGGACGCCTTACACTCCTAAGACCACCTTACATCACAGTACGAAACCTTGAAACACCATAACAAACCTAATCAATTCGTACGAGTCCTTTGAACGTCGTCCGACAACTTAGGACATCTTACGACTCTTTATGCCACATTATCAACTCGAAAAGAACGTTAGTATAATGTAGAACGGCTTGCAACTCCTAAGAACACCTTACATCACAGTACGAAACCTTGAAACACCATAATAAACCTAATGAATTCGTACGAGTCCTTTGAACGTCGTACGATAACTCAGGACATCTTACGACTCTTTATGCCTCATTATCAACTCGAAAAGAACGTTAGTATAATGTAGGACGGCTTACAACTCCTAAGAACACCTTACATCACAGTACGAAACCTTGAAACACCATAATAAACCTAATGAATTCGTACGAGTCCTTTGAACATCGTCCGATAACTTAGGACATCTTACGACTCTTTATGCCACATTATCAACTCGAAAAGAACGTTAGTATAATGTAGGACGGCTTACAACTCCTAAGAACACCTTACATCACAGTACGAAACCTTGAAACACCATAATAAACCTAATGAATTCGTACGAGTCCTTTGAACGTCGTCCGACAACTTATGACATCTTACGACTCTATATGCCACATTATCAACTCGAAAAGAACGTTAGTATAATGTAGGACGCCTTACACTCCTAAGACCACCTTACATCACAGTACGAAACCTTGAAACACCATAACAAACCTAATCAATTCGTACGAGTCCTTTGAACGTCGTCCGACAACTTAGGACATCTTACGACTCTTTATGCCACATTATCAACTCGAAAAGAACGTTAGTATAATGTAGGACGGCTTACAACTCCTAAGAACACCTTACATCACAGTACGAAACCTTGAAACACCATAATAAACCTAATGAATTCGTACGAGTCCTTTGAACATCGTCCGATAACTTAGGACATCTTACGACTCTTTATGCCACATTAGCAACTCGAAAAGAACGTTAGTATAATGTAGGACGCCTTACACTCCTAAGACCACCTTACATCACAGTACGAAACCTTGAAACACCATAACAAACCTAATTAATTCGTACGAGTCCTTTGAACGTCGTCCGACAACTTAGGACATCTTACGACTCTTTATGCCACATTATCAACTCGAAAAGAACGTTAGTATAATGTAGAACGGCTTGCAACTCCTAAGAACACCTTACATCACAGTACGAAACCTTGAAACACCATAATAAACCTAATGAATTCGTACGAGTCCTTTGAACGTCGTACGATAACTCAGGACATCTTACGACTCTTTATGCCTCATTATCAACTCGAAAAGAACGTTAGTATAATGTAGGACGGCTTACAACTCCTAATAACACCTTACATCACAGTACGAAACCTTGAAACACCATAATAAACCTAATGAATTCGTACGAGTCCTTTGAACATCGTCCGATAACTTAGGACATCTTACGACTCTTTATGCCACATTATCAACTCGAAAAGAACGTTAGTATAATGTAGGACGGCTTACAACTCCTAAGAACACCTTACATCACAGTACGAAACCTTGAAACACCATAATAAACCTAATGAATTCGTACGAGTCCTTTGAACGTCGTCCGACAACTTAGGACATCTTACGACTCTTTATGCCACATTATCAACTCGAAAAGAACGTTAGTATAATGTAGGACGGCTTACAACTCCTAAGAACACCTTACATCACAGTACGAAACCTTGAAACACCATAATAAACCTAATGAATTCGTACGAGTCCTTTGAACATCGTCCGATAACTTAGGACATCTTACGACTCTTTATGCCACATTAGCAACTCGAAAAGAACGTTAGTATAATGTAGGACGCCTTACACTCCTAAGAACACCTTACATAACCGTACGAAACTTTGAAACACCATAATAAACCTAATGAATTCGTATGAGTCATTTGAACGTCGTACGACATCTCAGGACATCATACGACTCTTTATGCCACATTAGCACCTGGAATAGAACGTTAGTATAATGTAGGACGCCTTACAACTCCTAAGAACACCTTACATCACAGTACGAAACCTTGAAACACCATAATAAACCTAATGAATTCGTACGAGTCCTTTGAACGTCGTCCGACAACTTATGACATCTTACGACTCTATATGCCACATTATCAACTCGAAAAGAACGTTAGTATAATGTAGGACGCCTTACACTCCTAAGACCACCTTACATCACAGTACGAAACCTTGAAACACCATAACAAACCTAATCAATTCGTACGAGTCCTTTGAACGTCGTCCGACAACTTAGGACATCTTACGACTCTTTATGCCACATTATCAACTCGAAAAGAACGTTAGTATAATGTAGGACGGCTTACAACTCCTAAGAACACCTTACATCACAGTACGAAACCTTGAAACACCATAATAAACCTAATGAATTCGTACGAGTCCTTTGAACGTCGTCCGACAACTTATGAGATCTTACGACTCTATATGCCACATTATCAACTCGAAAAGAACGTTAGTATAATGTAGGACGGCTTACAACTCCTAAGAACACCTTACATCACAGTACGAAACCTTGAAACACCATAATAAACCTAATGAATTCGTACGAGTCCATTGAACGTCGTCCGACAACTTAGGACATCTTACGACTCTTTATGCCACATTATCAACTCGAAAAGAACGTTAGTATAATGTAGGACGGCTTACAACTCCTAAGACCACCTTACATCACAGTACGAAACCTTGAAACACCATAACAAACCTAATGAATTCGTACGAGTCCTTTGAACGTCGTCCGACAACTTAGGACATCTTACGACTCTTTATGCCACATTATCAACTCGAAAAGAACGTTAGTATAATGTAGAACGGCTTGCAACTCCTAAGAACACCTTACATCACAGTACGAAACCTTGAAACACCATAATAAACCTAATGAATTCGTACGAGTCCTTTGAACGTCGTACGATAACTCAGGACATCTGACGAATCTTTATGCCACATTATCAACTCGAAAAGAACGTTAGTATAATGTAGGACGGCTTACAACTCCTAAGAACACCTTACATCACAGTACGAAACCTTGAAACACCATAATAAACCTAATGAATTCGTACGAGTCCTTTGAACATCGTCCGATAACTTAGGACATCTTACGACTCTTTATGCCACATTAGCAACTCGAAAAGAACGTTAGTATAATGTAGGACGCCTTACACTCCTAAGAACACCTTACATAACCGTACGTAACTTTGAAACACCATAATAAACCTAATGAATTCGTATGAGTCATTTGAACGTCGTACGACAACTCAGGACATCTTACGACTCTTTATGCCACATTAGCAACTGGAATAGAACGTTAGTACAATGTAGGACGCCTTACAACTCCTAAGAACACCTTACATCACAGTACGAAACCTTGAAACACCATAATAAACCTAATGAATTCGTACGAGTCCTTTGAACATCGTCCGATAACTTAGGACATCTTACGACTCTTTATGCCACATTAGCAACTCGAAAAGAACGTTAGTATAATGTAGGACGCCTTACACTCCTAAGAACACCTTACATAACCGTACGAAACTTTGAAACACCATAATAAACCTAATGAATTCGTATGAGTCATTTGAACGTCGTACGACAACTCAGGACATCATACGACTCTTTATGCCACATTAGCAACTGGAATAGAACGTTAGTATAATGTAGGACGCCTTACAACTCCTAAGAACACCTTACATCACAGTACGAAACCTTGAAAAACCATAATAAACCTAATGAATTCGTACGAGTCCTTTGAACGTCGTCCGACAAATTATGACATCTTACGACTCTATATGCCACATTATCAACTCGAAAAGAACGTTAGTATAATGTAGGATGCCTTACACTCCTAAGAACACCTTACATAACCGTACGAAACCTTGAAACACCATAATACACCTAATGAATTCGTATGAGTCCTTTGAACATCGTCCGACAACTTAGGACATCTTACGACTCTTTATGCCACATTAGCAACTCGAAAGGAACGTTAGTATAATGTAGGACGCCTTACAACTCCTAAGAACACCTTACATCACAGTACGAAACCTTGAAACACCATAATAAACCTAATGAATTCGTACGAGTCCTTTGAACGTCGTCCGACAACTTATGAGATCTTACGACTCTATATGCCACATTATCAACTCGAAAAGAACGTTAGTATAATGTAGGACGACTTACAACTCCTAAGAACACCTTACATCACAGTACGAAACCTTGAAACACCATAACAAACCTAATGAATTCGTACGAGTCCTTTGAACGTCGTCCGACAACTTAGGACATCTTACGACTCTTTATGCCACATTATCAACTCGAAAAGAACGTTAGTATAATGTAGGACGGCTTACAACTCCTAAGAACACCTTACATCACAGTACGAAACCTTGAAACACCATAATAAACCTAATGAATTCGTACGAGTCCTTTGAACATCGTCCGATAACTTAGGACATCTTACGACTCTTTATGCCACATTAGCAACTCGAAAAGAACGTTAGTATAATGTAGGACGCCTTACACTCCTAAGAACACCTTACATAACCGTACGTAACTTTGAAACAACATAATAAACCTAATGAATTCGTATGAGTCATTTGAACGTCGTACGACAACTCAGGACATCTTACGACTCTTTATGCCACATTAGCAACTGGAATAGAACGTTAGTATAATGTAGGACGCCTTACAACTCCTAAGAACACCTTACATCACAGTACGAAACCTTGAAACACCATAATAAACCTAATGAATTCGTACGAGTCCTTTGAACATCGTCCGATAACTTAGGACATCTTACGACTCTTTATGCCACATTAGCAACTCGAAAAGAACGTTAGTATAATGTAGGACGCCTTACACTCCTAAGAACACCTTACATAACCGTACGAAACTTTGAAACACCATAATAAACCTAATGAATTCGTATGAGTCCTTTGAACGTCGTCCGATAACTTATGACATCTTACGACTCTATATGCCACATTATCAACTCGAAAAGAACGTTAGTATAATGTAGGATGCCTTACACTCCTAAGAACACCTTACATAACCGTACGAAACCTTGAAACACCATAATACACCTAATGAATTCGTATGAGTCCTTTGAACATCGTCCGACAACTTAGGACATCTTACGACTCTTTATGCCACATTAGCAACTCGAAAGGAACGTTAGTATAATGTAGGACGCCTTACAACTCCTAAGAACACCTTACATCACAGTACGAAACCTTGAAACACCATAATAAACCTAATGAATTCGTACGAGTCCTTTGAACGTCGTCCGACAACTTATGAGATCTTACGACTCTATATGCCACATTATCAACTCGAAAAGAACGTTAGTATAATGTAGGACGACTTACAACTCCTAAGAACACCTTACATCACAGTACGAAACCTTGAAACACCATAACAAACCTAATGAATTCGTACGAGTCCTTTGAACGTCGTCCGACAACTTAGGACATCTTACGACTCTTTATGCCACATTATCAACTCGAAAAGAACGTTAGTATAATGTAGGACGGCTTACAACTCCTAAGAACACCTTACATCACAGTACGAAACCTTGAAACACCATAATAAACCTAATGAATTCGTACGAGTCCTTTGAACATCGTCCGATAACTTAGGACATCTTACGACTCTTTATGCCACATTAGCAACTCGAAAAGAACGTTAGTATAATGTAGGACGCCTTACACTCCTAAGAACACCTTACATAACCGTACGTAACTTTGAAACACCATAATAAACCTAATGAATTCGTATGAGTCATTTGAACGTCGTACGACAACTCAGGACATCTTACGACTCTTTATGCCACATTAGCAACTGGAATAGAACGTTAGTATAATGTAGGACGCCTTACAACTCCTAAGAACACCTTACATCACAGTACGAAACCTTGAAACACCATAATAAACCTAATGAATTCGTACGAGTCCTTTGAACATCGTCCGATAACTTAGGACATCTTACGACTCTTTATGCCACATTAGCAACTCGAAAAGAACGTTAGTATAATGTAGGACGCCTTACACTCCTAAGAACACCTTACATAACCGTACGAAACTTTGAAACACCATAATAAACCTAATGAATTCGTATGAGTCATTTGAACGTCGTACGACAACTCAGGACATCATACGACTCTTTATGCCACATTAGCAACTGGAATAGAACGTTAGTATAATGTAGGACGCCTTACAACTCCTAAGAACACCTTACATCACAGTACGAAACCTTGAAACACCATAATAAACCTAATGAATTCGTACGAGTCCTTTGAACGTCGTCCGACAACTTATGACATCTTACGACTCTATATGCCACATTATCAACTCGAAAAGAACGTTAGTATAATGTAGGATGCCTTACACTCCTAAGAACACCTTACATAACCGTACGAAACCTTGAAACACCATAATACACCTAATGAATTCGTATGAGTCCTTTGAACATCGTCCGACAACTTAGGACATCTTACGACTCTTTATGCCACATTAGCAACTCGAAAGGAACGTTAGTATAATGTAGGACGCCTTACAACTCCTAAGAACACCTTACATCACAGTACGAAACCTTGAAACACCATAATAAACCTAATGAATTCGTACGAGTCCTTTGAACGTCGTCCGACAACTTATGAGATCTTACGACTCTATATGCCACATTATCAACTCGAAAAGAACGTTAGTATAATGTAGGACGACTTACAACTCCTAAGAACACCTTACATCACAGTACGAAACCTTGAAACACCATAATAAACCTAATGAATTCGTACGAGTCCTTTGAACGTCGTCCGACAACTTAGGACATCTTACGACTCTTTATGCCACATTATCAACTCGAAAAGAACGTTAGTATAATGTAGGACGGCTTACAACTCCTAAGACCACCTTACATCACAGTACGAAACCTTGAAACACCATAACAAACCTAATGAATTCGTACGAGTCCTTTGAACGTCGTCCGACAACTTAGGACATCTTACGACTCTTTATGCCACATTATCAACTCGAAAAGAACGTTAGTATAATGTAGAACGGCTTGCAACTCCTAAGAACACCTTACATCACAGTACGAAACCTTGAAACACCATAATAAACCTAATGAATTCGTACGAGTCCTTTGAACGTCGTACGATAACTCAGGACATCTGACGAATCTTTATGCCACTTTATCAACTCGAAAAGAACGTTAGTATAATGTAGGACGTCTTACAACTCCTAAGAACACCTTACATCACAGTACGAAACCTTGAAACACCATAATAAACCTAATGAATTCGTACGAGTCCTTTGAACATCGTCCGATAACTTAGGACATCTTACGACTCTTTATGCCACATTAGCAACTCGAAAAGAACGTTAGTATAATGTAGGACGCCTTACACTCCTAAGAACACCTTACATAACCGTACGTAACTTTGAAACACCATAATAAACCTAATGAATTCGTATGAGTCATTTGAACGTCGTACGACAACTCAGGACATCTTACGACTCTTTATGCCACATTAGCAACTGGAATAGAACGTTAGTATAATGTAGGACGCCTTACAACTCCTAAGAACACCTTACATCACAGTACGAAACCTTGAAACACCATAATAAACCTAATGAATTCGTACGAATCCTTTGAACGTCGTCCGACAACTTATGAGATCTTACGACTCTATATGCCACATTATCAACTCGAAAAGAACGTTAGTATAATGTAGGACGCCTTACACTCCTAAGAACACCTTACATAACCGTACGAAACCTTGAAACACCATAATAAACCTAATGAATTCGTATGAGTCCTTTGAACATCGTCCGACAACTTAGGACATCTTACGACTCTTTATGCCACATTAGCAACTCGAAAGGAACGTTAGTATAATGTAGGACGGCTTATAACTCCTAAGACCACCTTACATCACAGTACGAAACCTTGAAACACCATAATAAACCTAATGAATTCGTACGAGTCCTTTGAACGTCGTCCGACAACTTAGGACATCTTACGACTCTTTATGCCACATTATCAACTCGAAAAGAACGTTAGTATAATGTAGAACGGCTTGCAACTCCTAAGAACACCTTACATCACATTACGAAACCTTGAAACACCATAATAAACCTAATGAATTCGTACGAGTCCTTTGAACGTCGTACGATAACTCAGGACATCTTACGACTCTTTATGCCACATTATCAACTCGAAAAGAACGTTAGTATAATGTAGGACGGCTTACAACTCCTAAGAACACCTTACATCACAGTACGAAACCTTGAAACACCATAATAAACCTAATGAATTCGTACGAGTCCTTTGAACATCGTCCGATAACTTAGGACATCTTACGACTCTTTATGCCACATTAGCAACTCGAAAAGAACGTTAGTATAATGTAGGACGCCTTACACTCCTAAGAACACCTTACATAACCGTACGAAACGTTGAAACACCATAATAAACCTAATGAATTCGTATGAGTCATTTGAACGTCGTACGACAACTCAGGACATCTTACGACTCTTTATGCCACATTAGCAACTGGAATAGAACGTTAGTATAATGTAGGACGCCTTACAACTCCTAAGAACACCTTACATCACAGTACGAAACCTTGAAACACCATAATAAACCTAATGAATTCGTACGAGTCCTTTGAACGTCGTCCGACAACTTATGACATCTTACGACTCTATATGCCACATTATCAACTCGAAAAGAACGTTAGTATAATGTAGGACGCCTTACACTCCTAAGAACACCTTACATAACCGTACGAAACCTTGAAACACCATAATAAACCTAATGAATTCGTATGAGTCCTTTGAACATCGTCCGACAACTTAGGACATCTTACGACTCTTTATGCCACATTAGCAACTCGAAAGGAACGTTAGTATAATGTAGGACGGCTTATAACTCCTAAGAACACCTTACATCACAGTACGAAACCTTGAAACACCATAATAAACCTAATGAATTCGTACGAGTCCTTTGAACGTCGTCCGACAACTTAGGACATCTTACGACTCCTTATGCCACATTATCAACTCGAAAAGAACGTTAGTATAATGTAGAACGGCTTGCAACTCCTAAGAACACCTTACATCACAGTACGAAACCTTGAAACACCATAAGAAACCTAATGAATTCGTACGAGTCCTTTGAACGTCGTACGATAACTCAGGACATCTTACGACTCTTTATGCCACATTATCAACTCGAAAAGAACGTTAGTATAATGTAGGACGGCTTACAACTCCTAAGAACACCTTACATCACAGTACGAAACCTTGAAACACCATAATAAACCTAATGAATTCGTACGAGTCCTTTGAACGTCGTCCGACAACTTAGGACATCTTACGACTCTTTATGCCACATTATCAACTCGAAAAGAACGCTAGTATAATGTAGGACGGCTTACAACTCCTAAGAACACCTTACATCACATTACGAAACCTTGAAACACCATAATAAACCTAATGAATTCGTACGAGTCCTTTGAACGTCGTCCGACAACTTAGGACATCTTACGACTCTTTATTCCACATTATCAACTCGAAAAGAACGTTAGTATAATGTAGGACGGCTTACAACTCCTAAGAACACCTTACATCACAGTACGAAACCTTGAAACACCATAATTAACCTAATGAATTCGTATGAGTCATTTGAACATCGTACGACAACTCAAGACATCTTACGACTCTTTATGCCACATTAGCAACTCGAAAGGAATGTTAGTATAATGTAGGACGGCTTATAACTCCTAAGAACACCTTACATCACAGTACAAAACCTTGAAACACCATAATAAACCTAATGAATTCGTACGAGTCCTTTGAACGTCGTCCGACAACTTATGACATCTTACGACTCTATATGCCACATTATCAACTCGAAAAGAACGTTAGTATAATGTAGGACGCCTTACACTCCTAAGAACACCTTACATAACCGTACGAAACCTTGAAACACCATAATAAACCTAATGAATTCGTATGAGTCCTTTGAACATCGTCCGACAACTTAGGACATCTTACGACTCTTTATGCCACATTAGCAACTCGAAAGGAACGTTAGTATAATGTAGGACGGCTTATAACTCCTAAGAACACCTTACATCACAGTACGAAACCTTGAAACACCATAATAAACCTAATGAATTCGTACGAGTCCTTTGAACGTCGTCCGACAACTTAGGACATCTTACGACTCCTTATGCCACATTATCAACTCGAAAAGAACGTTAGTATAATGTAGAACGGCTTGCAACTCCTAAGAACACCTTACATCACAGTACGAAACCTTGAAACACCATAAGAAACCTAATGAATTCGTACGAGTCCTTTGAACGTCGTACGATAACTCAGGACATCTTACGACTCTTTATGCCACATTATCAACTCGAAAAGAACGTTAGTATAATGTAGGACGGCTTACAACTCCTAAGAACACCTTACATCACAGTACGAAACCTTGAAACACCATAATAAACCTAATGAATTCGTACGAGTCCTTTGAACGTCGTCCGACAACTTAGGACATCTTACGACTCTTTATGCCACATTATCAACTCGAAAAGAACGCTAGTATAATGTAGGACGGCTTACAACTCCTAAGAACACCTTACATCACATTACGAAACCTTGAAACACCATAATAAACCTAATGAATTCGTACGAGTCCTTTGAACGTCGTCCGACAACTTAGGACATCTTACGACTCTTTATTCCACATTATCAACTCGAAAAGAACGTTAGTATAATGTAGGACGGCTTACAACTCCTAAGAACACCTTACATCACAGTACGAAACCTTGAAACACCATAATTAACCTAATGAATTCGTATGAGTCATTTGAACATCGTACGACAACTCAAGACATCTTACGACTCTTTATGCCACATTAGCAACTCGAAAGGAATGTTAGTATAATGTAGGACGGCTTATAACTCCTAAGAACACCTTACATCACAGTACGAAACCTTGAAACACCATAATAAATCTAATGAATTCGTACGAGTCCTTTGAACGTCGTCCGACAACTTAGGACATCTTACGACTCTTTATGCCACATTATCAACTCGAAAAGAACGTTAGTATAATGTAGAACGGCTTGCAACTCCTAAGAACACCTTACATCACAGTACGAAACCTTGAAACACCATAATAAACCTAATGAATTCGTACGAGTCCTTTGAACGTCGTACGACAACTCAGGACATCTTACGACTCTTTATGCCACATTAGCAACTCGAAAAGAACGTTAGTATAATGTAGGACGCCTTACAACTCCTAGGAACACCTTACATCACAGTACGAAACCTTGAAACACCATAATAAACCTAATGAATTTGTACGAGTCCTTTGAACGTCGTCCGACAACTTAGGACATCTTACGACTCTTTATTCCACATTATCAACTCGAAAAGAACGTTATTATAATGTAGGACGGCTTACAACTCCTAAGAACACCTTACATCACAGTACGAAACCTTGAAACACCATAATAAACCTAATGAATTCGTATGAGTCATTTGAACATCGTACGACAACTCAGGACATCTTACGACTCTTTATGCCACATTAGCAACTCGAAAAGAACATTAGTATAATGTAGGACGGCTTACAACTCCTAGGAACACCTTACATCACAGTACGAAACCTTGAAACACCATAATAAACCTAATGAATTCGTACGAGTCCTTTGAACATCGTCCGACAACTTAGGACATCTTACGACTCTTTATTCCACATTATCAACTCGAAAAGAACGTTAGTATAATGCAGGACGGCTTACAACTCCTAAGAACACCTTACATCACAGTACGAAACCTTGAAACACCATAATAAACCTAATGAATTCGTATGAGTCATTTGAACATCGTACGACAACTCAGGACATCTTACGACTCTTTATGCCACATTAGCAACTCGAAAAGAACATTAGTATAATGTAGGACGCCTTACAACTCCTAGGAACACCTTACATCACAGTACGAAACCTTGAAACACCATAATAAACCTAATGAATTTGTACGAGTCCTTTGAACGTCGTCCGACAACTTAGGACATCTTACGACTCTTTATTCCACATTATCAACTCGAAAAGAACGTTATTATAATGTAGGACGGCTTACAACTCCTAAGAACACCTTACATCACAGTACGAAACCTTGAAACACCATAATAAACCTAATGAATTCGTATGAGTCATTTGAACATCGTACGACAACTCAGGACATCTTACGACTCTTTATGCCACATTAGCAACTCGAAAAGAACATTAGTATAATGTAGGACGGCTTACAACTCCTAGGAACACCTTACATCACAGTACGAAACCTTGAAACACCATAATAAACCTAATGAATTCGTACGAGTCCTTTGACGTCGTCCGACAACTTAGGACATCTTACGACTCTTTATGCCACATTATCAACTCGAAAAGAATGTTAGTATAATGTAGGACGGCTTACAACTCCTAAGAACACCTTACATCACAGTACGAAACCTTGAAACACCATAATAAACCTAATGAATTCGTACGAGTCCTTTGAACATCGTACGATAACTCAGGACATCTTACGACTCTTTATGCCACATTATCAACTCGAAAAGAACGTTAGTATAATGTAGGACGGCTTACAACTCCTAAGAACACCTTACATCACAGTACGAAACCTTGAAACACCATAATAAACCTAATGAATTCGTACGAGTCCTTTGAACATCGTACGATAACTCAGGACATCTTACGACTCTTTATGCCACATTATCAACTCGAAAAGAACGTTAGTATATTGTAGGACGGCTTACAACTCCTAAGAACACCTTACATCACAGTACGAAACCTTGAAACACCATAATAAACCTAATGAATTCGTACGAGTCCTTTGAACATCGTCCGACAACTTAGGACATCTTACGACTCTTTATTCCACATTATCAACTCGAAAAGAACGTTAGTATAATGTAGGACGGCTTACAACTCCTAAGAACACCTTACATCACAGTACAAAACCTTGAAACACCATAATAAACCTAATGAATTCGTATGAGTCATTTGAACATCGTACGACAACTCAGGACATCTTACGACTCTTTATGCCACATTAGCAACTCGAAAAGAACATTAGTATAATGTAGGACGGCTTACAACTCCTAAGAACACCTTACATCACAGTACGAAACCTTGAAACACCATAATAAACCTAATGAATTCGTATGAGTCATTTGAACATCGTACGACAACTCAGGACATCTTACGACTCTTTATGCCACATTAGCAACTCGAAAAGAACATTAGTATAATGTAGGACGGCTTACAACTCCTAGGAACACCTTACATCACAGTACGAAACCTTGAAACACCATAATAAACCTAATGAATTCGTAAGAGTCCTTTGAACGTCGTCCGACAACTTAGGACATCTTACGACTCTTTATGCCACATTATCAACTCGAAAAGAACGTTAGTATAATGTAGGACGGCTTACAACTCCTAAGAACACCTTACATCACAGTACGAAACCTTGAAACACGATAATAAACCTAATGAATTCGTACGAGTCCTTTGAACGTCGTCCGACAACTCAGGACGTCTTACGACTCTTTATGCCACATTATCAATTCGAAAAGAACGTTAGTATAATGTAGGACGGCTTACAACTCCTAAGAACACCTTACATCACAATACGAAACCTTGAAACACCATAATAAACCTAATGAATTTGTACGAGTCCTTTGAACATCGTCCGACAACTTAGGACATCTTACGACTCTTTATTCCACATTATCAACTCGAAAAGAACGTTATTATAATGTAGGACGGCTTACAACTCCTAAGAACACCTTACATCACAGTACGAAACCTTGAAACACCATAATAAACCTAATGAATTCGTATGAGTCATTTGAACATCGTACGACAACTCAGGACATCTTACGACTCTTTATGCCACATTAGCAACTCGAAAAGAACATTAGTATAATGTAGGACGGCTTACAACTCCTAGGAACACCTTACATCACAGTACGAAACCTTGAAACACCATAATAAACCTAATGAATTCGTAAGAGTCCTTTGAACGTCGTCCGACAACTTAGGACATCTTACGACTCTTTATGCCACATTATCAACTCGAAAAGAACGTTAGTATAATGTAGGACGGCTTACAACTCCTAAGAACACCTTACATCACAGTACGAAACCTTGAAACACCATAATAAACCTAATGAATTCGTACGAGTCCTTTGAACATCGTACGATAACTCAGGACATCTTACGACTCTTTATGCCACATTATCAACTCGAAAAGAACGTTAGTATATTGTAGGACGGCTTACAACTCCTAAGAACACCTTACATCACAGTACGAAACCTTGAAACACCATAATAAACCTAATGAATTCGTAAGAGTCCTTTGAACGTCGTCCGACAACTTAGGACATCTTACGACTCTTTATGCCACATTATCAACTCGAAAAGAACGTTAGTATAATGTAGGACGGCTTACAACTCCTAAGAACACCTTACATCACAGTACGAAACCTTGAAACACGATAATAAACCTAATGAATTCGTACGAGTCCTTTGAACGTCGTCCGACAACTCAGGACGTCTTACGACTCTTTATGCCACATTATCAATTCGAAAAGAACGTTAGTATAATGTAGGACGGCTTACAACTCCTAAGAACACCTTACATCACAATACGAAACCTTGAAACACCATAATAAACCTAATGAATTTGTACGAGTCCTTTGAACATCGTCCGACAACTTAGGACATCTTACGACTCTTTATTCCACATTATCAACTCGAAAAGAACGTTATTATAATGTAGGACGGCTTACAACTCCTAAGAACACCTTACATCACAGTACGAAACCTTGAAACACCATAATAAACCTAATGAATTCGTATGAGTCATTTGAACATCGTACGACAACTCAGGACATCTTACGACTCTTTATGCCACATTAGCAACTCGAAAAGAACATTAGTATAATGTAGGACGGCTTACAACTCCTAGGAACACCTTACATCACAGTACGAAACCTTGAAACACCATAATAAACCTAATGAATTCGTAAGAGTCCTTTGAACGTCGTCCGACAACTTAGGACATCTTACGACTCTTTATGCCACATTATCAACTCGAAAAGAACGTTAGTATAATGTAGGACGGCTTACAACTCCTAAGAACACCTTACATCACAGTACGAAACCTTGAAACACCATAATAAACCTAATGAATTCGTACGAGTCCTTTGAACATCGTACGATAACTCAGGACATCTTACGACTCTTTATGCCACATTATCAACTCGAAAAGAACGTTAGTATATTGTAGGACGGCTTACAACTCCTAAGAACACCTTACATCACAGTACGAAACCTTGAAACACCATAATAAACCTAATGAATTCGTACGAGTCCTTTGAACATCGTCCGACAACTTAGGACATCTTACGACTCTTTATTCCACATTATCAACTCGAAAAGAACGTTAGTATAATGTAGGACGGCTTACAACTCCTAAGAACACCTTACATCACAGTACAAAACCTTGAAACACCATAATAAACCTAATGAATTCGTATGAGTCATTTGAACATCGTACGACAACTCAGGACATCTTACGACTCTTTATGCCACATTAGCAACTCGAAAAGAACATTAGTATAATGTAGGACGGCTTACAACTCCTAAGAACACCTTACATCACAGTACGAAACCTTGAAACACCATAATAAACCTAATGAATTCGTATGAGTCATTTGAACATCGTACGACAACTCAGGACATCTTACGACTCTTTATGCCACATAAGCAACTCGAAAAGAACATTAGTATAATGTAGGACGGCTTACAACTCCTAGGAACACCTTACATCACAGTACGAAACTTTGAAACACCATAATAAACCTAATGAATTCGTACGACTCCTTTGAACGTCGTCCGACAACTTAGGACATCTTACGACTCTTTATGCCACATTATCAACTTGAAAAGAACGTTAGTATAATGTAGGACGGCTTACAACTCCTAAGAACACCTTACATCACAGTACGAAACCTTGAAACACGATAATAAACCTAATGAATTCGTACGAGTCCTTTGAACGTCGTCCGACAACTCAGGACGTCTTACGACTCTTTATGCCACATTATCAATTCGAAAAGAACGTTAGTATAATGTAGGACGGCTTACAACTCCTAAGAACACCTTACATCACAGTACGAAACCTTGAAACACCATAATAAACCTAATGAATTCGTATGAGTCATTTGAACATCGTACGACAACTCAGGACATCTTACGACTCTTTATGCCACATTAGCAACTCGAAAAGAACGTTAGTATAATGTAGGACGGCTTACAACTCCTAAGAACACCTTACATCACAGTACGAAACCTTGAAACACCATAATAAACCTAATGAAATCGTATGAGTCATTTGAACATCGTACGACAACTCAGGACATCTTACGACTCTTTATGCCACATTAGCAACTCGAAAAGAACGTTAGTATAATGTAGGACGGCTTACAACTCCTAAGAACACCTTACATCACAGTACGAAACCTTGAAACACCATAATAAACCTAATGAATTCGTACGAGTCCTTTGAACGTCGTCCGACAACTTAGGACATCTTACGACTCTTTATGCCACATTATCAACTCGAAAAGAACGTTAGTATATTGTAGGACGGCTTACAACTCCTAAGAACACCTTACATCACAATACGAAACCTTGAAACACCATAATAAACCTAATGAATTCGTACGAGTCCTTTGAACGTCGTCCGACAACTCAGGACGTCTTACGACTCTTTATGCCACATTATCAATTCGAAAAGAACGTTAGTATAATGTAGGACGGCTTACAACTCCTAAGAACACCTTACATCACAGTACGAAACCTTGAAACACCATAATAAACCTAATGAATTCGTATGAGTCATTTGAACATCGTACGACAACTCAGGACATCTTACGACTCTTTATGCCACATTAGCAACTCGAAAAGAACGTTAGTATAATGTAGGACGGCTTACAACTCCTAAGAACACCTTACATCACAGTACGAAACCTTGAAACACCATAATAAATCTAATGAATTCGTATGAGTCATTTGAACATCGTACGACAACTCAGGACATCTTACGACTCTTTATGCCACATTAGCAACTCGAAAAGAACGTTAGTATAATGTAGGACGGCTTACAACTCCTAAGAACACCTTACATCACAGTACGAAACCTTGAAACACCATAATAAACCTAATGAATTCGTACGAGTCCTTTGAACGTCGTCCGACAACTTAGGACATCTTACGACTCTTTATGCCACATTATCAACTCGAAAAGAACGTTAGTATAATGTAGGACGGCTTACAACTCCTAAGAACACCTTACATCACAATACGAAACCTTGAAACACCATAATAAACCTAATGAATTCGTAAGAGTCCTTTGAACGTCGTCCGACAACTTAGGACATCTTACGACTCTTTATGCCACATTATCAACTCGAAAAGAACGTTAGTATATTGTAGGACGGCTTACAACTCCTAAGAACACCTTACATCACAGTACGAAACCTTGAAACACCATAATAAACCTAATGAATTCGTATGAGTCATTTGAACATCGTACGACAACTCAGGACATCTTACGACTCTTTATGCCACATTAGCAACTCGAAAAGAACATTAGTATAATGTAGGACGGCTTACAACTCCTAGGAACACCTTACATCACAGTACGAAACCTTGAAACACCATAATAAACCTAATGAATTCGTAAGAGTCCTTTGAACGTCGTCCGACAACTTAGGACATCTTACGACTCTTTATGCCACATTATCAACTCGAAAAGAACGTTAGTATAATGTAGGACGGCTTACAACTCCTAAGAACACCTTACATCACAGTACGAAACCTTGAAACACCATAATAAACCTAATGAATTCGTACGAGTCCTTTGAACATCGTACGATAACTCAGGACATCTTACGACTCTTTATGCCACATTATCAACTCGAAAAGAACGTTAGTATATTGTAGGACGGCTTACAACTCCTAAGAACACCTTACATCACAGTACGAAACCTTGAAACACCATAATAAACCTAATGAATTCGTACGAGTCCTTTGAACATCGTCCGACAACTTAGGACATCTTACGACTCTTTATTCCACATTATCAACTCGAAAAGAACGTTAGTATAATGTAGGACGGCTTACAACTCCTAAGAACACCTTACATCACAGTACGAAACCTTGAAACACCATAATAAACCTAATGAATTCGTATGAGTCATTTGAACATCGTACGACAACTCAGGACATCTTACGACTCTTTATGCCACATTAGCAACTCGAAAAGAACATTAGTATAATGTAGGACGGCTTACAACTCCTAAGAACACCTTACATCACAGTACGAAACCTTGAAACACCATAATAAACCTAATGAATTCGTATGAGTCATTTGAACATCGTACGACAACTCAGGACATCTTACGACTCTTTATGCCACATTAGCAACTCGAAAAGAACATTAGTATAATGTAGGACGGCTTACAACTCCTAGGAACACCTTACATCACAGTACGAAACCTTGAAACACCATAATAAACCTAATGAATTCGTACGACTCCTTTGAACGTCGTCCGACAACTTAGGACATCTTACGACTCTTTATGCCACATTATCAACTTGAAAAGAACGTTAGTATAATGTAGGACGGCTTACAACTCCTAAGAACACCTTACATCACAGTACGAAACCTTGAAACACGATAATAAACCTAATGAATTCGTACGAGTCCTTTGAACGTCGTCCGACAACTCAGGACGTCTTACGACTCTTTATGCCACATTATCAATTCGAAAAGAACGTTAGTATAATGTAGGACGGCTTACAACTCCTAAGAACACCTTACATCACAGTACGAAACCTTGAAACACCATAATAAACCTAATGAATTCGTATGAGTCATTTGAACATCGTACGACAACTCAGGACATCTTACGACTCTTTATGCCACATTAGCAACTCGAAAAGAACGTTAGTATAATGTAGGACGGCTTACAACTCCTAAGAACACCTTACATCACAGTACGAAACCTTGAAACACCATAATAAACCTAATGAATTCGTATGAGTCATTTGAACATCGTACGACAACTCAGGACATCTTACGACTCTTTATGCCACATTAGCAACTCGAAAAGAACGTTAGTATAATGTAGGACGGCTTACAACTCCTAAGAACACCTTACATCACAGTACGAAACCTTGAAACACCATAATAAACCTAATGAATTCGTACGAGTCCTTTGAACGTCGTCCGACAACTTAGGACATCTTACGACTCTTTATGCCACATTATCAACTCGAAAAGAACGTTAGTATATTGTAGGACGGCTTACAACTCCTAAGAACACCTTACATCACAATACGAAACCTTGAAACACCATAATAAACCTAATGAATTCGTACGAGTCCTTTGAACGTCGTCCGACAACTCAGGACGTCTTACGACTCTTTATGCCACATTATCAATTCGAAAAGAACGTTAGTATAATGTAGGACGGCTTACAACTCCTAAGAACACCTTACATCACAGTACGAAACCTTGAAACACCATAATAAACCTAATGAATTCGTATGAGTCATTTGAACATCGTACGACAACTCAGGACATCTTACGACTCTTTATGCCACATTAGCAACTCGAAAAGAACGTTAGTATAATGTAGGACGGCTTACAACTCCTAAGAACACCTTACATCACAGTACGAAACCTTGAAACACCATAATAAACCTAATGAATTCGTATGAGTCATTTGAACATCGTACGACAACTCAGGACATCTTACGACTCTTTATGCCACATTAGCAACTCGAAAAGAACGTTAGTATAATGTAGGACGGCTTACAACTCCTAAGAACACCTTACATCACAGTACGAAACCTTGAAACACCATAATAAACCTAATGAATTCGTACGAGTCCTTTGAACGTCGTCCGACAACTTAGGACATCTTACGACTCTTTATGCCACATTATCAACTCGAAAAGAACGTTAGTATATTGTAGGACGGCTTACAACTCCTAAGAACACCTTACATCACAATACGAAACCTTGAAACACCATAATAAACCTAATGAATTTGTACGAGTCCTTTGAACATCGTCCGACAACTTAGGACATCTTACGACTCTTTATTCCACATTATCAACTCGAAAAGAACGTTATTATAATGTAGGACGGCTTACAACTCCTAAGAACACCTTACATCACAGTACGAAACCTTGAAACACCATAATAAACCTAATGAATTCGTATGAGTCATTTGAACATCGTACGACAACTCAGGACATCTTACGACTCTTTATGCCACATTAGCAACTCGAAAAGAACATTAGTATAATGTAGGACGGCTTACAACTCCTAGGAACACCTTACATCACAGTACGAAACCTTGAAACACCATAATAAACCTAATGAATTCGTAAGAGTCCTTTGAACGTCGTCCGACAACTTAGGACATCTTACGACTCTTTATGCCACATTATCAACTCGAAAAGAACGTTAGTATAATGTAGGACGGCTTACAACTCCTAAGAACACCTTACATCACAGTACGAAACCTTGAAACACCATAATAAACCTAATGAATTCGTACGAGTCCTTTGAACATCGTACGATAACTCAGGACATCTTACGACTCTTTATGCCACATTAGCAACTCGAAAAGAACATTAGTATAATGTAGGACGGCTTACAACTCCTAAGAACACCTTACATCACAGTACGAAACCTTGAAACACCATAATAAACCTAATGAATTCGTATGAGTCATTTGAACATCGTACGACAACTCAGGACATCTTACGACTCTTTATGCCACATTAGCAACTCGAAAAGAACGTTAGTATAATGTAGGACGGCTTACAACTCCTAAGAACACCTTACATCACAGTACGAAACCTTGAAACACCATAAAAAACCTAATGAATTCGTATGAGTCATTTGAACATCGTACGACAACTCAGGACATCTTACGACTCTTTATGCCACATTAGCAACTCGAAAAGAACATTAGTATAATGTAGGACGGCTTACAACTCCTAGGAACACCTTACATCACAGTACGAAACCTTGAAACACCATAATAAACCTAATGAATTCGTACGACTCCTTTGAACGTCGTCCGACAACTTAGGACATCTTACGACTCTTTATGCCACATTATCAACTTGAAAAGAACGTTAGTATAATGTAGGACGGCTTACAACTCCTAAGAACACCTTACATCACAGTACGAAACCTTGAAACACGATAATAAACCTAATGAATTCGTACGAGTCCTTTGAACGTCGTCCGACAACTCAGGACGTCTTACGACTCTTTATGCCACATTATCAACTCGAAAAGAACGTTAGTATAATGTAGGACGGCTTACAACTCCTAAGAACACCTTACATCACAGTACGAAACCTTGAAACACCATAATAAACCTAATGAATTCGTACGAGTCCTTTGAACATCGTACGATAACTCAGGACATCTTACGACTCTTTATGCCACATTAGCAACTCGAAAAGAACATTAGTATAATGTAGGACGGCTTACAACTCCTAAGAACACCTTACATCACAGTACGAAACCTTGAAACACCATAATAAACCTAATGAATTCGTATGAGTCATTTGAACATCGTACGACAACTCAGGACATCTTACGACTCTTTATGCCACATTAGCAACTCGAAAAGAACGTTAGTATAATGTAGGACGGCTTACAACTCCTAAGAACACCTTACATCACAGTACGAAACCTTGAAACACCATAATAAACCTAATGAATTCGTATGAGTCATTTGAACATCGTACGACAACTCAGGACATCTTACGACTCTTTATGCCACATTAGCAACTCGAAAAGAACATTAGTATAATGTAGGACGGCTTACAACTCCTAGGAACACCTTACATCACAGTACGAAACCTTGAAACACCATAATAAACCTAATGAATTCGTACGACTCCTTTGAACGTCGTCCGACAACTTAGGACATCTTACGACTCTTTATGCCACATTATCAACTTGAAAAGAACGTTAGTATAATGTAGGACGGCTTACAACTCCTAAGAACACCTTACATCACAGTACGAAACCTTGAAACACGATAATAAACCTAATGAATTCGTACGAGTCCTTTGAACGTCGTCCGACAACTCAGGACGTCTTACGACTCTTTATGCCACATTATCAATTCGAAAAGAACGTTAGTATAATGTAGGACGGCTTACAACTCCTAAGAACACCTTACATCACAGTACGAAACCTTGAAACACCATAATAAACCTAATGAATTCGTATGAGTCATTTGAACATCGTACGACAACTCAGGACATCTTACGACTCTTTATGCCACATTAGCAACTCGAAAAGAACGTTAGTATAATGTAGGACGGCTTACAACTCCTAAGAACACCTTACATCACAGTACGAAACCTTGAAACACCATAACAAACCTAATGAATTCGTATGAGTCATTTGAACATCGTACGACAACTCAGGACATCTTACGACTCTTTATGCCACATTAGCAACTCGAAAAGAACGTTAGTATAATGTAGGACGGCTTACAACTCCTAAGAACACCTTACATCACAGTACGAAACCTTGAAACACCATAATAAACCTAATGAATTCGTACGAGTCCTTTGAACGTCGTCCGACAACTTAGGACATCTTACGACTCTTTATGCCACATTATCAACTCGAAAAGAACGTTAGTATATTGTAGGACGGCTTACAACTCCTAAGAACACCTTACATCACAATACGAAACCTTGAAACACCATAATAAACCTAATGAATTCGTACGAGTCCTTTGAACGTCGTCCGACAACTCAGGACGTCTTACGACTCTTTATGCCACATTATCAATTCGAAAAGAACGTTAGTATAATGTAGGACGGCTTACAACTCCTAAGAACACCTTACATCACAGTACGAAACCTTGAAACACCATAATAAACCTAATGAATTCGTATGAGTCATTTGAACATCGTACGACAACTCAGGACATCTTACGACTCTTTATGCCACATTAGCAACTCGAAAAGAACGTTAGTATAATGTAGGACGGCTTACAACTCCTAAGAACACCTTACATCACAATACGAAACCTTGAAACACCATAATAAACCTAATGAATTCGTATGAGTCATTTGAACATCGTACGACAACTCAGGACATCTTACGACTCTTTATGCCACATTAGCAACTCGAAAAGAACGTTAGTATAATGTAGGACGGCTTACAACTCCTAAGAACACCTTACATCACAGTACGAAACCTTGAAACACCATAATAAACCTAATGAATTCGTACGAGTCCTTTGAACGTCGTCCGACAACTTAGGACATCTTACGACTCTTTATGCCACATTATCAACTCGAAAAGAACGTTAGTATATTGTAGGACGGCTTACAACTCCTAAGAACACCTTACATCACAATACGAAACCTTGAAACACCATAATAAACCTAATGAATTTGTACGAGTCCTTTGAACATCGTCCGACAACTTAGGACATCTTACGACTCTTTATTCCACATTATCAACTCGAAAAGAACGTTATTATAATGTAGGACTGCTTACAACTCCTAAGAACACCTTACATCACAGTACGAAACCTTGAAACACCATAATAAACCTAATGAATTCGTATGAGTCATTTGAACATCGTACGACAACTCAGGACATCTTACGACTCTTTATGCCACATTAGCAACTCGAAAAGAACATTAGTATAATGTAGGACGGCTTACAACTCCTAGGAACACCTTACATCACAGTACGAAACCTTGAAACACCATAATAAACCTAATGAATTCGTAAGAGTCCTTTGAACGTCGTCCGACAACTTAGGACATCTTACGACTCTTTATGCCACATTATCAACTCGAAAAGAACGTTAGTATAATGTAGGACGGCTTACAACTCCTAAGAACACCTTACATCACAGTACGAAACCTTGAAACACCATAATAAACCTAATGAATTCGTACGAGTCCTTTGAACATCGTACGATAACTCAGGACATCTTACGACTCTTTATGCCACATTAGCAACTCGAAAAGAACATTAGTATAATGTAGGACGGCTTACAACTCCTAAGAACACCTTACATCACAGTACGAAACCTTGAAACACCATAATAAACCTAATGAATTCGTATGAGTCATTTGAACATCGTACGACAACTCAGGACATCTTACGACTCTTTATGCCACATTAGCAACTCGAAAAGAACGTTAGTATAATGTAGGACGGCTTACAACTCCTAAGAACACCTTACATCACAGTACGAAACCTTGAAACACCATAATAAACCTAATGAATTCGTATGAGTCATTTGAACATCGTACGACAACTCAGGACATCTTACGACTCTTTATGCCACATTAGCAACTCGAAAAGAACGTTAGTATAATGTAGGACGGCTTACAACTCCTAAGAACACCTTACATCACAGTACGAAACCTTGAAACACCATAATAAACCTAATGAATTCGTACGAGTCCTTTGAACGTCGTCCGACAACTTAGGACATCTTACGACTCTTTATGCCACATTATCAACTCGAAAAGAACGTTAGTATATTGTAGGACGGCTTACAACTCCTAAGAACACCTTACATCACAATACGAAACCTTGAAACACCATAATAAACCTAATGAATTTGTACGAGTCCTTTGAACATCGTCCGACAACTTAGGACATCTTACGACTCTTTATTCCACATTATCAACTCGAAAAGAACGTTATTATAATGTAGGACGGCTTACAACTCCTAAGAACACCTTACATCACAGTACGAAACCTTGAAACACCATAATAAACCTAATGAATTCGTATGAGTCATTTGAACATCGTACGACAACTCAGGACATCTTACGACTCTTTATGCCACATTAGCAACTCGAAAAGAACATTAGTATAATGTAGGACGGCTTACAACTCCTAGGAACACCTTACATCACAGTACGAAACCTTGAAACACCATAATAAACCTAATGAATTCGTAAGAGTCCTTTGAACGTCGTCCGACAACTTAGGACATCTTACGACTCTTTATGCCACATTATCAACTCGAAAAGAACGTTAGTATAATGTAGGACGGCTTACAACTCCTAAGAACACCTTACATCACAGTACGAAACCTTGAAACACCATAATAAACCTAATGAATTCGTACGAGTCCTTTGAACATCGTACGATAACTCAGGACATCTTACGACTCTTTATGCCACATTAGCAACTCGAAAAGAACATTAGTATAATGTAGGACGGCTTACAACTCCTAAGAACACCTTACATCACAGTACGAAACCTTGAAACACCATAATAAACCTAATGAATTCGTATGAGTCATTTGAACATCGTACGACAACTCAGGACATCTTACGACTCTTTATGCCACATTAGCAACTCGAAAAGAACGTTAGTATAATGTAGGACGGCTTACAACTCCTAAGAACACCTTACATCACAGTACGAAACCTTGAAACACCATAATAAACCTAATGAATTCGTATGAGTCATTTGAACATCGTACGACAACTCAGGACATCTTACGACTCTTTATGCCACATTAGCAACTCGAAAAGAACGTTAGTATAATGTAGGACGGCTTACAACTCCTAAGAACACCTTACATCACAGTACGAAACCTTGAAACACCATAATAAACCTAATGAATTCGTACGAGTCCTTTGAACGTCGTCCGACAACTTAGGACATCTTACGACTCTTTATGCCACATTATCAACTCGAAAAGAACGTTAGTATATTGTAGGACGGCTTACAACTCCTAAGAACACCTTACATCACAATACGAAACCTTGAAACACCATAATAAACCTAATGAATTTGTACGAGTCCTTTGAACATCGTCCGACAACTTAGGACATCTTACGACTCTTTATTCCACATTATCAACTCGAAAAGAACGTTATTATAATGTAGGACGGCTTACAACTCCTAAGAACACCTTACATCACAGTACGAAACCTTGAAACACCATAATAAACCTAATGAATTCGTATGAGTCATTTGAACATCGTACGACAACTCAGGACATCTTACGACTCTTTATGCCACATTAGCAACTCGAAAAGAACATTAGTATAATGTAGGACGGCTTACAACTCCTAGGAACACCTTACATCACAGTACGAAACCTTGAAACACCATAATAAACCTAATGAATTCGTAAGAGTCCTTTGAACGTCGTCCGACAACTTAGGACATCTTACGACTCTTTATGCCACATTATCAACTCGAAAAGAACGTTAGTATAATGTAGGACGGCTTACAACTCCTAAGAACACCTTACATCACAGTACGAAACCTTGAAACACCATAATAAACCTAATGAATTCGTACGAGTCCTTTGAACATCGTACGATAACTCAGGACATCTTACGACTCTTTATGCCACATTATCAACTCGAAAAGAACGTTAGTATATTGTAGGACGGCTTACAACTCCTAAGAACACCTTACATCACAGTACGAAACCTTGAAACACCATAATAAACCTAATGAATTCGTACGAGTCCTTTGAACATCGTCCGACAACTTAGGACATCTTACGACTCTTTATTCCACATTATCAACTCGAAAAGAACGTTAGTATAATGTAGGACGGCTTACAACTCCTAAGAACACCTTACATCACAGTACGAAACCTTGAAACACCATAATAAACCTAATGAATTCGTATGAGTCATTTGAACATCGTACGACAACTCAGGACATCTTACGACTCTTTATGCCACATTAGCAACTCGAAAAGAACATTAGTATAATGTAGGACGGCTTACAACTCCTAGGAACACCTTACATCACAGTACGAAACCTTGAAACACCATAATAAACCTAATGAATTCGTACGACTCCTTTGAACGTCGTCCGACAACTTAGGACATCTTACGACTCTTTATGCCACATTATCAACTTGAAAAGAACGTTAGTATAATGTAGGACGGCTTACAACTCCTAAGAACACCTTACATCACAGTACGAAACCTTGAAACACGATAATAAACCTAATGAATTCGTACGAGTCCTTTGAACGTCGTCCGACAACTCAGGACGTCTTACGACTCTTTATGCCACATTATCAATTCGAAAAGAACGTTAGTATAATGTAGGACGGCTTACAACTCCTAAGAACACCTTACATCACAGTACGAAACCTTGAAACACCATAATAAACCTAATGAATTCGTATGAGTCATTTGAACATCGTACGACAACTCAGGACATCTTACGACTCTTTATGCCACATTAGCAACTCGAAAAGAACGTTAGTATAATGTAGGACGGCTTACAACTCCTAAGAACACCTTACATCACAGTACGAAACCTTGAAACACCATAATAAACCTAATGAATTCGTATGAGTCATTTGAACATCGTACGACAACTCAGGACATCTTACGACTCTTTATGCCACATTAGCAACTCGAAAAGAACGTTAGTATAATGTAGGACGGCTTACAACTCCTAAAAACACCTTACATCACAGTACGAAACCTTGAAACACCATAATAAACCTAATGAATTCGTACGAGTCCTTTGAACGTCGTCCGACAACTTAGGACATCTTACGACTCTTTATGCCACATTATCGACTCGAAAAGAACGTTAGTATATTGTAGGACGGCTTACAACTCCTAAGAACACCTTACATCACAATACGAAACCTTGAAACACCATAATAAACCTAATGAATTTGTACGAGTCCTTTGAACATCGTCCGACAACTTAGGACATCTTACGACTGTTTATTCCACATTATCAACTCGAAAAGAACATTAGTATAATGTAGGACGGCTTACAACTCCTAGGAACACCTTACATCACAGTACGAAACCTTGAAACACCATAATAAACCTAATGAATTCTTACGAGTCCTTTGAACATCGTACGACAACTAAGGACATCTTACGACTCTTTATGCCACATTATCAACTCGAAAAGAACGTTAGTATATTGTAGGACGGCTTACAACTCCTAAGAACACCTTACATCACAGTACGAAACCTTGAAACAAAATAATAAACCTAATGAATTCGTACGAGTCCTTTGAACATCGTCCGACAACTTAGGACATCTTACGACTCTTTATTCAACATTATCAACTCGAAAAGAACGTTAGTATAATGTAGGACGGCTTACAACTCCTAAGAACACCTTACATCACAATACGAAACCTTGAAACACCATAATAAACCTAATGAATTCATATGAGTCATTTGAACATCGTACGACAACTCAGGACATCTTACGACTCTTTATGCCACATTAGCAACTCGAAAAGAACATTAGTATAATGTAGGACGGCTTACAACTCCTAGGAACACCTTACATCATAGTACGAAACCTTGAAACACCATAATAAACCTAATGAATTCGTAAGAGTCCTTTGAACGTCGTCCGACAACTTAGGACATCTTACGACTCTTTATGCCACATTATCAACTCGAAAAGAACGTTAGTATATTGTAGGACGGCTTACAACTCCTAAGAACACCTTACATCACAGTACGAAAACTTGAAACACCATAATAAACCTAATGAATTCGTACGAGTCCTTTGAAAATCGTACGATAACTCAGGACATCTTACGACTCTTTATGCCACATTAGCAACTCGAAAAGAACATTAGTATAATGTAGGACGGCTTACAACTCCTAAGAACACCTTACATCACAGTACGAAACCTTGAAACACGATAATAAACCTAATGAATTCGTACGAGTCCTTTGAACGTCGTCCGACAACTCAGGACGTCTTACGACTCTTTATGCCACATTATCAATTCGAAAAGAACGTTAGTATAATGTAGGACGGCTTACAACTCCTAAGAACACCTTACATCACAGTACGAAACCTTGAAACACCATAATAAACCTAATGAATTCGTATGAGTCATTTGAACATCGTCCGACAACTTATGAGATCTTACGACTCTATATGCCACATTATCAACTCGAAAAGAACGTTAGTATAATGTAGGACAGCTTACAACTCCTAAGAACACCTTACATCACAGTACGAAAACTTGAAACACCATAATAAACCTAATGAATTCGTACGAGTCCTTTGAAAATCGTACGATAACTCAGGACATCTTACGACTCTTTATGCCACATTAGCAACTCGAAAAGAACATTAGTATAATGTAGGACGGCTTACAACTCCTAAGAACACCTTACATCACAGTACGAAACCTTGAAACACGATAATAAACCTAATGAATTCGTACGAGTCCTTTGAACGTCGTCCGACAACTCAGGACGTCTTACGACTCTTTATGCCACATTATCAATTCGAAAAGAACGTTAGTATAATGTAGGACGGCTTACAACTCCTAAGAACACCTTACATCACAGTACGAAACCTTGAAACACCATAATAAACCTAATGAATTCGTATGAGTCATTTGAACATCGTACGACAACTCAGGACATCTTACGACTCTTTATGCCACATTAGCAACTCGAAAAGAACGTTAGTATAATGTAGGACGGCTTACAACTCCTAAGAACACCTTACATCACAGTACGAAACCTTGAAACACCATAATAAACCTAATGAATTCGTATGAGTCATTTGAACATCGTACGACAACTCAGGACATCTTACGACTCTTTATGCCACATTAGCAACTCGAAAAGAACGTTAGTATAATGTAGGACGGCTTACAACTCCTAAAAACACCTTACATCACAGTACGAAACCTTGAAACACCATAATAAACCTAATGAATTCGTACGAGTCCTTTGAACGTCGTCCGACAACTTAGGACATCTTACGACTCTTTATGCCACATTATCAACTCGAAAAGAACGTTAGTATATTGTAGGACGGCTTACAACTCCTAAGAACACCTTACATCACAATACGAAACCTTGAAACACCATAATAAACCTAATGAATTTGTACGAGTCCTTTGAACATCGTCCGACAACTTAGGACATCTTACGACTCTTTATTCCACATTATCAACTCGAAAAGAACATTAGTATAATGTAGGACGGCTTACAACTCCTAGGAACACCTTACATCACAGTACGAAACCTTGAAACACCATAATAAACCTAATGAATTCGTACGAGTCCTTTGAACATCGTACGACAACTCAGGACATCTTACGACTCTTTATGCCACATTATCAACTCGAAAAGAACGTTAGTATATTGTAGGACGGCTTACAACTCCTAAGAACACCTTACATCACAGTACGAAACCTTGAAACAAAATAATAAACCTAATGAATTCGTACGAGTCCTTTGAACATCGTCCGACAACTTAGGACATCTTACGACTCTTTATTCAACATTATCAACTCGAAAAGAACGTTAGTATAATGTAGGACGGCTTACAACTCCTAAGAACACCTTACATCACAGTACGAAACCTTGAAACACCATAATAAACCTAATGAATTCATATGAGTCATTTGAACATCGTACGACAACTCAGGACATCTTACGACTCTTTATGCCACATTAGCAACTCGAAAAGAACATTAGTATAATGTAGGACGGCTTACAACTCCTAGGAACACCTTACATCATAGTACGAAACCTTGAAACACCATAATAAACCTAATGAATTCGTAAGAGTCCTTTGAACGTCGTCCGACAACTTAGGACATCTTACGACTCTTTATGCCACATTATCAACTCGAAAAGAACGTTAGTATATTGTAGGACGGCTTACAACTCCTAAGAACACCTTACATCACAGTACGAAAACTTGAAACACCATAATAAACCTAATGAATTCGTACGAGTCCTTTGAACATCGTACGATAACTCAGGACATCTTACGACTCTTTATGCCACATTAGCAACTCGAAAAGAACATTAGTATAATGTAGGACGGCTTACAACTCCTAAGAACACCTTACATCACAGTACGAAACCTTGAAACACCATAATAAACCTAATGAATTCGTATGAGTCATTTGAACATCGTACGACAACTCAGGACATCTTCCGACTCTTTATGCCACATTAGCAACTCGAAAAGAACGTTAGTATAATGTAGGACGGCTTACAACTCCTAAGAACACCTTACATCACAGTACGAAACCTTGAAACACCATAATAAACCTAATGAATTCGTATGAGTCATTTGAACATCGTACGACAACTCAGGACATCTTACGACTCTTTATGCCACATTAGCAACTCGAAAAGAACATTAGTATAATGTAGGACGGCTTACAACTCCTAGGAACACCTTACATCATAGTACGAAACCTTGAAACACCATAATAAACCTAATGAATTCGTAAGAGTCCTTTGAACGTCGTCCGACAACTTAGGACATCTTACGACTCTTTATGCCACATTATCAACTCGAAAAGAACGTTAGTATATTGTAGGACGGCTTACAACTCCTAAGAACACCTTACATCACAGTACGAAAACTTGAAACACCATAATAAACCTAATGAATTCGTACGAGTCCTTTGAACATCGTACGATAACTCAGGACATCTTACGACTCTTTATGCCACATTAGCAACTCGAAAAGAACATTAGTATAATGTAGGACGGCTTACAACTCCTAAGAACACCTTACATCACAGTACGAAACCTTGAAACACCATAATAAACCTAATGAATTCGTATGAGTCATTTGAACATCGTACGACAACTCAGGACATCTTACGACTCTTTATGCCACATTAGCAACTCGAAAAGAACGTTAGTATAATGTAGGACGGCTTACAACTCCTAAGAACACCTTACATCACAGTACGAAACCTTGAAACACCATAATAAACCTAATGAATTCGTATGAGTCATTTGAACATCGTACGACAACTCAGGACATCTTACGACTCTTTATGCCACATTAGCAACTCGAAAAGAACATTAGTATAATGTAGGACGGCTTACAACTCCTAGGAACACCTTACATCACAGTACGAAACCTTGAAACACCATAATAAACCTAATGAATTCGTACGAGTCCTTTGAACATCGTACGACAACTCAGGACATCTTACGACTCTTTATGCCACATTATCAACTTGAAAAGAACGTTAGTATATTGTAGGACGGCTTACAACTCCTAAGAACACCTTACATCACAGTACGAAACGTTGAAACAAAATAATAAACCTAATGAATTCGTACGAGTCCTTTGAACATCGTACGACAACTCAGGACATCTTACGACTCTTTATGCCACATTATCAACTCGAAAAGAACGTTAGTATATTGTAGGACGGCTTACAACTCCTAAGAACACCTTACATCACAGTACGAAACCTTGAAACAAAATAATAAACCTAATGAATTCGTACGAGTCCTTTGAACATCGTCCGACAACTTAGGACATCTTACGACTCTTTATTCAACATTATCAACTCGAAAAGAACGTTAGTATAATGTAGGACGGCTTACAACTCCTAAGAACACCTTACATCACAGTACGAAACCTTGAAACACCATAATAAACCTAATGAATTCATATGAGTCATTTGAACATCGTACGACAACTCAGGACATCTTACGACTCTTTATGCCACATTAGCAACTCGAAAAGAACGTTAGTATAATGTAGGACGGCTTACAACTCCTAAGAACACCTTACATCACAGTACGAAACCTTGAAACACCATAATAAACCTAATGAATTCGTACGAGTCCTTTGAACGTCGTCCGACAACTTAGGACATCTTACGACTCTTTATGCCACATTATCAACTCGAAAAGAACGTTAGTATATTGTAGGACGGCTTACAACTCCTAAGAACACCTTACATCACAATACGAAACCTTGAAACACCATAATAAACCTAATGAATTTGTACGAGTCCTTTGAACATCGTCCGACAACTTAGGACATCTTACGACTCTTTATTCCACATTATCAACTCGAAAAGAACGTTATTATAATGTAGGACGGCTTACAACTCCTAAGAACACCTTACATCACAGTACGAAACCTTGAAACACCATAATAAACCTAATGAATTCGTATGAGTCATTTGAACATCGTACGACAACTCAGGACATCTTACGACTCTTTATGCCACATTAGCAACTCGAAAAGAACATTAGTATAATGTAGGACGGCTTACAACTCCTAGGAACACCTTACATCACAGTACGAAACCTTGAAACACCATAATAAACCTAATGAATTCGTAAGAGTCCTTTGAACGTCGTCCGACAACTTAGGACATCTTACGACTCTTTATGCCACATTATCAACTCGAAAAGAACGTTAGTATAATGTAGGACGGCTTACAACTCCTAAGAACACCTTACATCACAGTACGAAACCTTGAAACACCATAATAAACCTAATGAATTCGTACGAGTCCTTTGAACGTCGTCCGACAACTCAGGACATCTTACGACTCTTTATGCCACATTATCAACTCGAAAAGAACGTTAGTATAATGTAGGACGGCTTACAACTCCTAAGAACACCTTACATCACAGTACGAAACCTTGAAACACCATAATAAACCTAATGAATTCATATGAGTCATTTGAACATCGTACGACAACTCAGGACATCTTACGACTCTTTATGCCACATTAGCAACTCGAAAAGAACGTTAGTATAATGTAGGACGGCTTACAACTCCTAAGAACACCTTACATCACAGTACGAAACCTTGAAACACCATAATAAACCTAATGAATTCATATGAGTCATTTGAACATCGTACGACAACTCAGGACATCTTACGACTCTTTATGCCACATTAGCAACTCGAAAAGAACGTTAGTATAATGTAGGACGGCTTACAACTCCTAAGAACACCTTACATCACAGTACGAAACCTTGAAACACCATAATAAACCTAATGAATTCGTATGAGTCATTTGAACATCGTACGACAACTCAGGACATCTTACGACTCTTTATGCCACATTAGCAACTCGAAAAGAACGTTAGTATAATGTAGGACGGCTTACAACTCCTAAGAACACCTTACATCACAGTACGAAACCTTGAAACAAAATAATAAACCTAATGAATTCGTACGAGTCCTTTGAACATCGTCCGACAACTTAGGACATCTTACGACTCTTTATTCAACATTATCAACTCGAAAAGAACGTTAGTATAATGTAGGACGGCTTACAACTCCTAAGAACACCTTACATCACAGTACGAAACCTTGAAACACCATAATAAACCTAATGAATTCATATGAGTCATTTGAACATCGTACGACAACTCAGGACATCTTACGACTCTTTATGCCACATTAGCAACTCGAAAAGAACGTTAGTATAATGTAGGACGGCTTACAACTCCTAAGAACACCTTACATCACAGTACGAAACCTTGAAACACCATAATAAACCTAATGAATTCGTACGAGTCCTTTGAACGTCGTCCGACAACTTAGGACATCTTACGACTCTTTATGCCACATTATCAACTCGAAAAGAACGTTAGTATATTGTAGGACGGCTTACAACTCCTAAGAACACCTTACATCACAATACGAAACCTTGAAACACCATAATAAACCTAATGAATTTGTACGAGTCCTTTGAACATCGTCCGACAACTTAGGACATCTTACGACTCTTTATTCCACATTATCAACTCGAAAAGAACGTTATTATAATGTAGGACGGCTTACAACTCCTAAGAACACCTTACATCACAGTACGAAACCTTGAAACACCATAATAAACCTAATGAATTCGTATGAGTCATTTGAACATCGTACGACAACTCAGGACATCTTACGACTCTTTATGCCACATTAGCAACTCGAAAAGAACATTAGTATAATGTAGGACGGCTTACAACTCCTAGGAACACCTTACATCACAGTACGAAACCTTGAAACACCATAATAAACCTAATGAATTCGTAAGAGTCCTTTGAACGTCGTCCGACAACTTAGGACATCTTACGACTCTTTATGCCACATTATCAACTCGAAAAGAACGTTAGTATAATGTAGGACGGCTTACAACTCCTAAGAACACCTTACATCACAGTACGAAACCTTGAAACACCATAATAAACCTAATGAATTCGTACGAGTCCTTTGAACGTCGTCCGACAACTCAGGACATCTTACGACTCTTTATGCCACATTATCAACTCGAAAAGAACGTTAGTATAATGTAGGACGGCTTACAACTCCTAAGAACACCTTACATCACAGTACGAAACCTTGAAACACCATAATAAACCTAATGAATTCATATGAGTCATTTGAACATCGTACGACAACTCAGGACATCTTACGACTCTTTATGCCACATTAGCAACTCGAAAAGAACGTTAGTATAATGTAGGACGGCTTACAACTCCTAAGAACACCTTACATCACAGTACGAAACCTTGAAACACCATAATAAACCTAATGAATTCATATGAGTCATTTGAACATCGTACGACAACTCAGGACATCTTACGACTCTTTATGCCACATTAGCAACTCGAAAAGAACGTTAGTATAATGTAGGACGGCTTACAACTCCTAAGAACACCTTACATCACAGTACGAAACCTTGAAACACCATAATAAACCTAATGAATTCGTATGAGTCATTTGAACATCGTACGACAACTCAGGACATCTTACGACTCTTTATGCCACATTAGCAACTCGAAAAGAACGTTAGTATAATGTAGGACGGCTTACAACTCCTAAGAACACCTTACATCACAGTACGAAACCTTGAAACACCATAATAAACCTAATGAATTCGTATGAGTCATTTGAACATCGTACGACAACTCAGGACATCTTACGACTCTTTATGCCACATTAGCAACTCGAAAAGAACGTTAGTATAATGTAGGACGGCTTACAACTCCTAAGAACACCTTACATCACAGTACGAAACCTTGAAACACCATAATAAACCTAATGAATTCGTACGAGTCCTTTGAACGTCGTCCGACAACTTAGGACATCTTACGACTCTTTATGCCACATTATCAACTCGAAAAGAACGTTAGTATATTGTAGGACGGCTTACAACTCCTAAGAACACCTTACATCACACTACGAAACCTTGAAACACCATAATAAACCTAATGAATTTGTACGAGTCCTTTGAACATCGTCCGACAACTTAGGACATCTTACGACTCTTTATTCCACATTATCAACTCGAAAAGAACGTTATTATAATGTAGGACGGCTTACAACTCCTAAGAACACCTTACATCACAGTACGAAACCTTGAAACACCATAATAAACCTAATGAATTCGTATGAGTCATTTGAACATCGTACGACAACTCAGGACATCTTACGACTCTTTATGCCACATTAGCAACTCGAAAAGAACATTAGTATAATGTAGGACGGCTTACAACTCCTAGGAACACCTTACAACACAGTACGAAACCTTGAAACACCATAATAAACCTAATGAATTCGTAAGAGTCCTTGAACGTCGTCCGACAACTTAGGACATCTTACGACTCTTTATGCCACATTATCAACTCGAAAAGAACGTTAGTATAATGTAGGACGGCTTACAACTCCTAAGAACACCTTACATCACAGTACGAAACCTTGAAACACCATAATAAACCTAATGAATTCGTACGAGTCCTTTGAACATCGTACGATAACTCAGGACATCTTACGACTCTTTATGCCACATTATCAACTCGAAAAGAACGTTAGTATATTGTAGGACGGCTTACAACTCCTAAGAACACCTTACATCACAGTACGAAACCTTGAAACACCATAATAAACCTAATGAATTCGTACGAGTCCTTTGAACATCGTCCGACAACTTAGGACATCTTACGACTCTTTATTCCACATTATCAACTCGAAAAGAACGTTAGTATAATGTAGGACGGCTTACAACTCCTAAGAACACCTTACATCACAGTACGAAACCTTGAAACACCATAATAAACCTAATGAATTCGTATGAGTCATTTGAACATCGTACGACAACTCAGGACATCTTACGACTCTTTATGCCACATTAGCAACTCGAAAAGAACATTAGTATAATGTAGGACGGCTTACAACTCCTAGGAACACCTTACATCACAGTACGAAACCTTGAAACACCATAATAAACCTAATGAATTCGTACGACTCCTTTGAACGTCGTCCGACAACTTAGGACATCTTACGACTCTTTATGCCACATTATCAACTTGAAAAGAACGTTAGTATAATGTAGGACGGCTTACAACTCCTAAGAACACCTTACATCACAGTACGAAACCTTGAAACACGATAATAAACCTAATGAATTCGTACGAGTCCTTTGAACGTCGTCCGACAACTCAGGACGTCTTACGACTCTTTATGCCACATTATCAATTCGAAAAGAACGTTAGTATAATGTAGGACGGCTTACAACTCCTAAGAACACCTTACATCACAGTACGAAACCTTGAAACACCATAATAAACCTAATGAATTCGTATGAGTCATTTGAACATCGTACGACAACTCAGGACATCTTACGACTCTTTATGCCACATTAGCAACTCGAAAAGAACGTTAGTATAATGTAGGACGGCTTACAACTCCTAAGAACACCTTACATCACAGTACGAAACCTTGAAACACCATAATAAACCTAATGAATTCGTATGAGTCATTTGAACATCGTACGACAACTCAGGACATCTTACGACTCTTTATGCCACATTAGCAACTCGAAAAGAACGTTAGTATAATGTAGGACGGCTTACAACTCCTAAAAACACCTTACATCACAGTACGAAACCTTGAAACACCATAATAAACCTAATGAATTCGTACGAGTCCTTTGAACGTCGTCCGACAACTTAGGACATCTTACGACTCTTTATGCCACATTATCAACTCGAAAAGAACGTTAGTATATTGTAGGACGGCTTACAACTCCTAAGAACACCTTACATCACAATACGAAACCTTGAAACACCATAATAAACCTAATGAATTTGTACGAGTCCTTTGAACATCGTCCGACAACTTAGGACATCTTACGACTCTTTATTCCACATTATCAACTCGAAAAGAACATTAGTATAATGTAGGACGGCTTACAACTCCTAGGAACACCTTACATCACAGTACGAAACCTTGAAACACCATAATAAACCTAATGAATTCGTACGAGTCCTTTGAACATCGTACGACAACTCAGGACATCTTACGACTCTTTATGCCACATTATCAACTCGAAAAGAACGTTAGTATATTGTAGGACGGCTTACAACTCCTAAGAACACCTTACATCACAGTACGAAACCTTGAAACAAAATAATAAACCTAATGAATTCGTACGAGTCCTTTGAACATCGTCCGACAACTTAGGACATCTTACGACTCTTTATTCAACATTATCAACTCGAAAAGAACGTTAGTATAATGTAGGACGGCTTACAACTCCTAAGAACACCTTACATCACAGTACGAAACCTTGAAACACCATAATAAACCTAATGAATTCATATGAGTCATTTGAACATCGTACGACAACTCAGGACATCTTACGACTCTTTATGCCACATTAGCAACTCGAAAAGAACATTAGTATAATGTAGGACGGCTTACAACTCCTAAGAACACCTTACATCACAGTACGAAACCTTGAAACACCATAATAAACCTAATGAATTCGTATGAGTCATTTGAACATCGTACGACAACTCAGGACATCTTACGACTCTTTATGCCACATTAGCAACTCGAAAAGAACGTTAGTATAATGTAGGGCGGCTTACAACTCCTAAGAACACCTTACATCACAGTACGAAACCTTGAAACACCATAATAAACCTAATGAATTCGTACGAGTCCTTTGAACGTCGTCCGACAACTTAGGACATCTTACGACTCTTTATGCCGCATTATCAACTCGAAAAGAACGTTAGTATATTGTAGGACGGCTTACAACTCCTAAGAACACCTTACATCACAATACGAAACCTTGAAACACCATAATAAACCTAATGAATTTGTACGAGTCCTTTGAACATCGTCCGACAACTTAGGACATCTTACGACTCTTTATTCCACATTATCAACTCGAAAAGAACATTATTATTATGTAGGACGGCTTACAACTCCTAAGAACACCTTACATCACAGTACGAAACCTTGAAACACCATAATAAACCTAATGAATTCGTATGAGTGATTTGAACATCGTACGACAACTCAGGACATCTTACGACTCTTTATGCCACATTAGCAACTCGAAAAGAACATTAGTATAATGTAGGACGGCTTACAACTCCTAGGAACACCTTACATCACAGTACGAAACCTTGAAACACCATAATAAACCTAATGAATTCGTACGACTCCTTTGAACGTCGTCCGACAACTTAGGACATCTTACGACTCTTTATGCCACATTATCAACTCGAAAAGAACGTTAGTATAATGTAGGACGGCTTACAACTCCTAAGAACACCTTACATCACAGTACGAAACCTTGAAACACGATAATAAACCTAATGTATTCGTACGAGTCCTTTGAACGTTGTCCGACAACTCAGGACGTCTTACGACTCTTTATGCCACATTATCAATTCGAAAAGAACGTTAGTATAATGTAGGACGGCTTACAACTCCTAAGAACACCTTACATCACAGTACGAAACCTTGAAACACCATAATAAACCTAATGAATTCGTATGAGTCATTTGAACATCGTACGACAACTCAGGACATCTTACGACTCTTTATGCCACATTAGCAACTCGAAAAGAACGTTAGTATAATGTAGGACGGCTTACAACTCCTAAGAACACCTTACATCACAGTACGAAACCTTGAAACACCATAATAAACCTAATGAATTCGTACGAGTCCTTTGAACGTCGTCCGACAATTTAGGGCATCTTACGACTCTTTATGCCACATTATCAACTCGAAAAGAACGTTAGTATATTGTAGGACGGCTTACAACTCCTAAGAACACCTTACATCACAGTACGAAACCTTGAAACACCATAATAAACCTAATGAATTCGTATGAGTCATTTGAACATCGTACGACAACTCAGGACATCTTACGACTCTTTATGCCACATTAGCAACTCGAAAAGAACATTAGTATAATGTAGGACGGCTTACAACTCCTAGGAACACCTTACATCACAGTACGAAACCTTGAAACACCATAATAAACCTAATGAATTCGTAAGAGTCCTTTGAACGTCGTCCGACAACTTAGGACATCTTACGACTCTTTATGCCACATTATCAACTCGAAAAGACCGTTAGTATAATGTAGGACGGCTTACAACTCCTAAGAACACCTTACATCACAGTACGAAACCTTGAAACACCATAATAAACCTAATGAATTCGTATGAGTCATTTGGACATCGTACGACAACCCAGGACATCTTACGACTCTTTATGCCACATTAGCAACTCGAAAAGAACATTAGTATAATGTAGGACGGCTTTCAACTCCTAGGAACACTTTACATCACAGTACGAAACCTTGAAACACCATAATAAACCTAATGAATTCGTACGACTCCTTTGAACGTCGTCCGACAACTTAGGACATCTTACGACTCTTTATGCCACATTATCAACTCGAAAAGAACGTTAGTATAATGTAGGACGGCTTACAACTCCTAAGAACACTTTACATCACAGTACGAAACCTTGAAACACGATAATAAACCTAATGAATTCGTACGAGTCCTTTGAACGTCGTCCGACAACTCAGGACGTCTTACGACTGTTTATGCCACATTATCAATTCGAAAAGAACGTTAGTATAATGTAGGACGGCTTACAACTCCTAAGAACACCTTACATCACAGTACGAAACCTTGAAACACCATAATAAACCTAATGAATTCGTACGAGTCCTTTGAACATCGTACGATAACTCAGGACATCTTACGACTCTTTATGCCACATAATCAACTCGAAAAGAACGTTAGTATATTGTAGGACGGCTTACAACTCCTAAGAACACCTTACATCACAGTACGAAACCTTGAAACACCATAATAAACCTAATGAATTCGTATGAGTCATTTGAACATCGTACGACAACTCAGGACATCTTACGACTCTTTATGCCACATTAGCAACTCGAAAAGAACATTAGTATAATGTAGGACGGCTTACAACTCCTAGGAACACCTTACATCACAGTACGAAACCTTGAAACACCATAATAAACCTAATGAATTCGTAAGAGTCCTTTGAACGTCGTCCGACAACTTAGGACATCTTACGACTCTTTATGCCACATTATCAACTCGAAAAGACCGTTAGTATAATGTAGGACGGCTTACAACTCCTAAGAACACCTTACATCACAGTACGAAACCTTGAAACACCATAATAAACCTAATGAATTCGTACGAGTCCTTTGAACATCGTACGATAACTCAGGACATCTTACGACTCTTTATGCCACATTATCAACTCGAAAAGAACGTTAGTATATTGTAGGACGGCTTACAACTCCTAAGAACACCTTACATCACAGTACGAAACCTTGAAACACCATAATAAACCTAATGAATTCGTACGAGTCCTTTGAACATCGTCCGACAACTTAGGACATCTTACGACTCTTTATTCCACATTATCAACTCGAAAAGAACGTTAGTATAATGTAGGACGGCTTACAACTCCTAAGAACACCTTACATCACAGTACGAAACCTTTAAACACCATAATAAACCTAATGAATTCGTATGAGTCATTTGGACATCGTACGACAACCCAGGACATCTTACGACTCTTTATGCCACATTAGCAACTCGAAAAGAACATTAGTATAATGTAGGACGGCTTACAACTCCTAGGAACACTTTACATCACAGTACGAAACCTTGAAACACCATAATAAACCTAATGAATTCATACGACTCCTTTGAACGTCGTCCGACAACTTAGGACATCTTACGACTCTTTATGCCACATTATCAACTCGAAAAGAACGTTAGTATAATGTAGGACGGCTTACAACTCCTAAGAACACTTTACATCACAGTACGAAACCTTGAAACACGATAATAAACCTAATGAATTCGTACGAGTCCTTTGAACGTCGTCCGACAACTCAGGACGTCTTACGACTGTTTATGCCACATTATCAATTCGAAAAGAACGTTAGTATAATGTAGGACGGCTTACAACTCCTAAGAACACCTTACATCACAGTACGAAACCTTGAAACACCATAATAAACCTAATGAATTCGTACGAGTCCTTTGAACATCGTACGATAACTCAGGACATCTTACGACTCTTTGTGCCACATAATCAACTCGAAAAGAACGTTAGTATATTGTAGGACGGCTTACAACTCCTAAGAACACCTTACATCACAGTACGAAACCTTGAAACACCATAATAAACCTAATGAATTCGTACGAGTCCTTTGAACATCGTCCGACAACTTAGGACATCTTACGACTCTTTATTCCACATTATCAACTCGAAAAGAACGTTAGTATAATGTAGGACGGCTTACAACTCCTAAGAACACCTTACATCACAGTACGAAACCTTGAAACACCATAATAAACCTAATGAATTCGTATGAGTCATTTGAACATCGTACGACAACTCAGGACATCTTACGACTCTTTATGCCACATTAGCAACTCGAAAAGAACATTAGTATAATGTAGGACGGCTTACAACTCCTAGGAACACCTTACATCACAGTACGAAACCTTGAAACTCCATAATAAACCTAATGAATTCGTACGACTCCTTTGAACGTCGTCCGACAACTTAGGACATCTTACGACTCTTTATGCCACATTATCAACTCGAAAAGAACGTTAGTATAATGTAGGACGGCTTACAACTCCTAAGAACACCTTACATCACAGTACGAAACCTTGAAACACGATAAGAAACCTAATGAATTCGTACGAGTCCTTTGAACGTCGTCCGACAACTCAGGACGTCTTACGACTCTTTATGCCACATTCTCAATTCGAAAAGAACGTTAGTATAATGTAGGACGGCTTACAACTCCTAAGAACACCTTACATCACAGTACGAAACCTTGAAACACCATAATAAACCTAATGAATTCGTATGAGTCATTTGAACATCGTACGACAACTCAGGACATCTTACGACTCTTTATGCCACATTAGCAACTCGAAAAGAACGTTAGTATAATGTAGGACGGCTTACAACTCCTAAGAACACCTTACATCACAGTACGAAACCTTGAAACACCATAATAAACCTAATGAATTCGTATGAGTAATTTGGACATCGTACGACAACCCAGGACATCTTACGACTCTTTATGCCACATTAGCAACTCGAAAAGAACATTAGTATAATGTAGGACGGCTTACAACTCCTAGGAACACCTTACATCACAGTACGAAACCTTGAAACACCATAATAAACCTAATGAATTCGTACGACTCCTTTGAACGTCGTCCGACAACTTAAGACATCTTACGACTCTTTATGCCACATTATCAACTCGAAAAGAACGTTAGTATAATGTAGGACGGCTTACAACTCCTAAGAACACCTTACATCACAGTACGAAACCTTGAAACACGATAAGAAACCTAATGAATTCGTACGAGTCCTTTGAACGTCGTCCGACAACTCAGGACGTCTTACGACTCTTTATGCCACATTCTCAATTCGAAAAGAACGTTAGTATAATGTAGGACGGCTTACAACTCCTAAGAACACCTTACATCACAGTACGAAACCTTGAAACACCATAATAAACCTAATGAATTCGTATGAGTCATTTGAACATCGTACGACAACTCAGGACATCTTACGACTCTTTATGCCACATTAGCAACTCGAAAAGAACGTTAGTATAATGTAGGACGGCTTACAACTCCTAAGAACACCTTACATCACAGTACGAAACCTTGAAACACCATAATAAACCTAATGAATTCGTATGAGTAATTTGGACATCGTACGACAACCCAGGACATCTTACGACTCTTTATGCCACATTAGCAACTCGAAAAGAACATTAGTATAATGTAGGACGGCTTACAACTCCTAGGAACACCTTACATCACAGTACGAAACCTTGAAACACCATAATAAACCTAATGAATTCGTACGACTCCTTTGAACGTCGTCCGACAACTTAAGACATCTTACGACTCTTTATGCCACATTATCAACTCGAAAAGAACGTTAGTATATTGTAGGACGGCTTACAACTCCTAAGAACACCTTACATCACAGTACGAAACCTTGAAACACGATAATAAACCTAATGAATTCGTACGAGTCCTTTGAACATCGTCCGACAACTTAGGACATCTTACGACTCTTTATTCCACATTATCAACTCGAAAAGAACGTTAGTATAATGTAGGACGGCTTACAACTCCTAAGAACACCTTACATCACAGTACGAAACCTTGAAACACCATAATAAACCTAATGAATTCGTACGAGTCCTTTGAACATCGTACGATAACTCAGGACATCTTACGACTCTTTATGCCACATTATCAACTCGAAAAGAACGTTAGTATATTGTAGGACGGCTTACAACTCCTAAGAACACCTTACATCACAGTACGAAACCTTGAAACACCATAATAAACCTAATGAATTCGTACGAGTCCTTTGAACATCGTCCGACAACTTAGGACATCTTACGACTCTTTATTCCACATTATCAACTCGAAAAGAACGTTAGTATAATGTAGGACGGCTTACAACTCCTAAGAACACCTTACATCACAGTACGAAACCTTGAAACACCATAATAAACCTAATGAATTCGTATGAGTAATTTGGACATCGTACGACAACCCAGGACATCTTACGACTCTTTATGCCACATTAGCAACTCGAAAAGAACATTAGTATAATGTAGGACGGCTTACAACTCCTAGGAACACCTTACATCACAGTACGAAACCTTGAAACACCATAATAAACCTAATGAATTCGTACGACTCCTTTGAACGTCGTCCGACAACTTAAGACATCTTACGACTCTTTATGCCACATTATCAACTCGAAAAGAACGTTAGTATATTGTAGGACGGCTTACAACTCCTAAGAACACCTTACATCACAGTACGAAACCTTGAAACACGATAATAAACCTAATGAATTCGTACGAGTCCTTTGAACATCGTACGATAACTCAGGACATCTTACGACTCTTTATGCCACATTATCAACTCGAAAAGAACGTTAGTATATTGTAGGACGGCTTACAACTCCTAAGAACACCTTACATCACAGTACGAAACCTTGAAACACCATAATAAACCTAATGAATTCGTACGAGTCCTTTGAACATCGTACGATAACTCAGGACATCTTACGACTCTTTATGCCACATTATCAACTCGAAAAGAACGTTAGTATATTGTAGGACGGCTTACAACTCCTAAGAACACCTTACATCACAGTACGAAACCTTGAAACACCATAATAAACCTAATGAATTCGTACGAGTCCTTTGAACATCGTCCGACAACTTAGGACATCTTACGACTCTTTATTCCACATTATCAACTCGAAAAGAACGTTAGTATAATGTAGGACGGCTTACAACTCCTAAGAACACCTTACATCACAGTACGAAACCTTGAAACACCATAATAAACCTAATGAATTCGTATGAGTCATTTGAACATCGTACGACAACTCAGGACATCTTACGACTCTTTATGCCACATTAGCAACTCGAAAAGAACATTAGTATAATGTAGGACGGCTTACAACTCCTAGGAACACCTTACATCACAGTACGAAACCTTGAAACACCATAATAAACCTAATGAATTCGTACGACTCCTTTGAACGTCGTCCGACAACTTAGGACATCTTACGACTCTTTATGCCACATTATCAACTCAAAAAGAACGTTAGTATAATGTAGGACGGCTTACAACTCCTAAGAACACCTTACATCACAGTACGAAACCTTGAAACACGATAAGAAACCTAATGAATTCGTACGAGTCCTTTGAACGTCGTCCGACAACTCAGGACGTCTTACGACTCTTTATGCCACATTATCAATTCGAAAAGAACGTTAGTATAATGTAGGACGGCTTACAACTCCTAAGAACACCTTACATCACAGTACGAAACCTTGAAACACCATAATAAACCTAATGAATTCGTATGAGTCATTTGAACATCGTACGACAACTCAGGACATCTTACGACTCTTTATGCCACATTAGCAACTCGAAAAGAACGTTAGTATAATGTAGGACGGCTTACAACTCCTAAGAACACCTTACATCACAGTACGAAACCTTGAAACACCATAATAAACCTAATGAATTCGTATGAGTAATTTGAACATCGTACGACAACTCAGGACATCTTACGACTCTTTATGCCACATTAGCAACTCGAAAAGAACATTAGTATAATGTAGGACGGCTTACAACTCCTAGGAACACCTTACATCACAGTACGAAACCTTGAAACACCATAATAAACCTAATGAATTCGTACGACTCCTTTGAACGTCGTCCGACAACTTAAGACATCTTACGACTCTTTATGCCACATTATCAACTCGAAAAGAACGTTAGTATAATGTAGGACGGCTTACAACTCCTAAGAACACCTTACATCACAGTACGAAACCTTGAAACACCATAATAAACCTAATGAATTCGTATGAGTCATTTGAACATCGTACGACAACTCAGGACATCTTACGACTCTTTATGCCACATTAGCAACTCGAAAAGAACATTAGTATAATGTAGGACGGCTTACAACTCCTAGGAACACCTTACATCACAGTACGAAACCTTGAAACACCATAATAAAACTAATGAATTCGTACGACTCCTTTGAACGTCGTCCGACAACTTAGGACATCTTACGACTCTTTATGCCACATTATCAACTCGAAAAGAACGTTAGTATAATGTAGGACGGCTTACAACTCCTAAGAACACCTTACATCACAGTACGAAACCTTGAAACACGATAAGAAACCTAATGAATTCGTACGAGTCCTTTGAACGTCGTCCGACAACTCAGGACGTCTTACGACTCTTTATGCCACATTATCAATTCGAAAAGAACGTTAGTATAATGTAGGACGGCTTACAACTCCTAAGAACACCTTACATCACAGTACGAAACCTTGAAACACCATAATAAACCTAATGAATTCGTATGAGTCATTTGAACATCGTACGACAACTCAGGACATCTTACGACTCTTTATGCCACATTAGCAACTCGAAAAGAACGTTAGTATAATGTAGGACGGCTTACAACTCCTAAGAACACCTTACATCACAGTACGAAACCTTGAAACACCATAATAAACCTAATGAATTCGTATGAGTAATTTGAACATCGTACGACAACTCAGGACATCTTACGACTCTTTATGCCACATTAGCAACTCGAAAAGAACATTAGTATAATGTAGGACGGCTTACAACTCCTAGGAACACCTTACATCACAGTACGAAACCTTGAAACACCATAATAAACCTAATGAATTCGTACGACTCCTTTGAACGTCGTCCGACAACTTAAGACATCTTACGACTCTTTATGCCACATTATCAACTCGAAAAGAACGTTAGTATAATGTAGGACGGCTTACAACTCCTAAGAACACCTTACATCACAGTACGAAACCTTGAAACACCATAATAAACCTAATGAATTCGTACGAGTCCTTTGAACATCGTCCGACAACTTAGGACATCTTACGACTCTTTATGCCACATTATCAACTCGAAAAGAACGTTAGTATATTGTAGGACGGCTTACAACTCCTAAGAACACCTTACATCACAGTACGAAACCTTGAAACACCATAATAAACCTAATGAATTCGTATGAGTCATTTGAACATCGTACGACAACTCAGGACATCTTACGACTCTTTATGCCACATTAGCAACTCGAAAAGAACGTTAGTATAATGTAGGACGGCTTACAACTCCTAAGAACACCTTACATCATAGTACGAAACCTTGAAACACCATAATAAACCTAATGAATTCGTACGAGTCCTTTGAACGTCGTCCGACAACTTAGGACATCTTACGACTCTTTATGTCACATTATCAACTCGAAAAGAACGTTAGTATATTGTAGGACGGCTTACAACTCCTAAGAACACCTTACATCACAGTACGAAACCTTGAAACACCATAATAAACCTAATGAATTCGTACGAGTCCTTTGAACATCGTCCGACAACTTAGGACATCTTACGACTCTTTATTCCACAATATCAACTCGAAAAGAACGTTAGTATAATGTAGGACGGCTTACAACTCCTAAGAACACCTTACATCACAGTACGAAACCTTGAAACACCATAATAAACCTAATGAATTCGTATGAGTCATTTGAACATCGTACGACAACTCAGGACATCTTACGACTCTTTATGCCACATTAGCAACTCGAAAAGAACATTAGTATAATGTAGGACGGCTTACAACTCCTAGGAACACCTTACATCACAGTACGAAACCTTGAAACACCATAATAAACCTAATGAATTCGTACGAGTCCTTTGAACGTCGTCCGACAACTTAGGACATCTTACGACTCTTTATGCCACATTATCAACTCGAAAAGAACGTTAGTATATTGTAGGACGCCTTACAACTCCTAAGAACACCTTACATCACAGTACGAAACCTTGAAACACCATAATAAACCTAATGAATTCGTACGAGTCCTTTGAACATCGTCCGACAACTCAGGACGTCTTACGACTCTTTATGCCACATTAGCAACTGGAAAAGAACGTTAGTATAATGTATCACCCCTTACAACTCCTAAGAACACCTTACATCACAGTACGAAACCTTGAGACACCATAATAAACCTAATGAATTCGTACGAGTCCTTTGAACGTCGTCCGACAACTTAGGACATCTTATGACTCTTTATGCCACATTATCAACTCGAAAAGAACGTTAGTATAATGTAGGACGGCTTACAACTCCTAAGAACACCTTACATCACAGTACGAAACCTTGTAACACCATAATAAACCTAATGAATTCGTACGACTCCTTTGAACGTCGTCCGACAACTTAGGACATCTTACGACTCTTTATGCCACATTATCAATTCGAAAAGAACGTTAGTATAGTGTAGGACGGCTTACAACTCCTAAGAACACCTTACATCACAGTACGAAACCTTGAAACACCATAATAAACCTAATGAATTTGTACGAGTCCTTTGAACATCGTCCGACAACTTAGGACATCTTACGACTCTTTATTCCACATTATCAACTCGAAAAGAACGTTAGTATAATGTAGGACGCCTTACACTCCTAAGAACACCTTACATAACCCTACGAAACCTTGAAACACCATCATAAACCTAATGAATTCATACGAGTCAAATGAACATCGTCCGACAACTTAGGACATCTTACGACTCTTTATGCCACATTAGCAACTTAAAATGAACGTTAGTATAATGTAGGACGCCTTACACTCCTAAGAACACCTTACATAACCGTACGATACCTTGAATCACCATAATAAACCTAATGAATTCGTATGATTCCTTTGAACATCGTACAACAACTCAGGACATCTTACGACTCTTTATGCCACATTAGCAACTGGAAAAGAACGTTAGTATAATGTATCACCCCTTACAACTCCTAAGAACACCTTACATCACAGTACGAAACCTTGAAACACCATAATAAACCTAATGAATTCGTACGAGTCCTTTGAACGTCGTCCGACAACACAGGACGTCTTACGACTCTTTATGCCACATTATCAATTAGAAAAGAACGTTAGTATAATGTAGGACGGCTTACAACTCCTAAGAACACCTTAAATCACAGTACGAAACCTTGAAACACCATAATAAACCTAATGAATTCGTATGAGTCATTTGAACATCGTACGACAACTCAGGACATCTTACGACTCTTTATGCCACATTAGCAACTCGAAAAGAACGTTAGTATAATGTAGGACGGCTTACAACTCCTAAGAACACCTTACATCACAGTAAGAAACCTTGAAACACCATAATAAACCTAATGAATTCGTACGAGTCCTTTGAACGTCGTCCGACAACTTAGGACATCTTACGACTCTTTATGCCACATTATCAACTCGAAAAGAACGTTAGTATATTGTAGGACGGCTTACAACTCCTAAGAACACCTTACATCACAGTACGAAACCTTGAAACAACATAATAAACCTAATGAATTCGTACGAGTCCTTTGAACATCGTCCGACAACTTAGGACATCTTACGACTCTTTATTCCACAATATCAACTCGAAAAGAACGTTAGTATAATGTAGGACGGCTTACAACTCCTAAGAACACCTTACATCACAGTACGAAACCTTGAAACACCATAATAAACCTAATGAATTCGTATGAGTCATTTGAACATCGTACGACAACTCAGGACATCTTACGACTCTTTATGCCACATTAGCAACTCGAAAAGAACATTAGTATAATGTAGGACGGCTTACAACTCCTAGGAACACCTTACATCACAGTACGAAACCTTGAAACACCATAATAAACCTAATGAATTCGTACGAGTCCTTTGAACGTCGTCCGACAACTTAGGACATCTTACGACTCTTTATGCCACATTATCAACTCGAAAAGAACGTTAGTATATTGTAGGACGCCTTACAACTCCTAAGAACACCTTACATCACAGTACGAAACCTTGAAACACCATAATAAACCTAATGAATTCGTACGAGTCCTTTGAACGTCGTCCGACAACTCAGGACGTCTTACGACTCTTTATGCCACATTAGCAACTGGAAAAGAACGTTAGTATAATGTATCACCCCTTACAACTCCTAAGAACACCTTACATCACAGTACGAAACCTTGAGACACCATAATAAACCTAATGAATTCGTACGAGTCCTTTGAACGTCGTCCGACAACTTAGGACATCTTATGACTCTTTATGCCACATTATCAACTCGAAAAGAACTTTAGTATAATGTAGGACGGCTTACAACTCCTAAGAACACCTTACATCACAGTACGAAACCTTGTAACACCATAATAAACCTAATGAATTCGTACGACTCCTTTGAACGTCGTCCGACAACTTAGGACATCTTACGACTCTTTATGCCACATTATCAATTCGAAAAGAACGTTAGTATAGTGTAGGACGGCTTACAACTCCTAAGAACACCTTACATCACAGTACGAAACCTTGAAACACCATAATAAACCTAATGAATTTGTACGAGTCCTTTGAACATCGTCCGACAACTTAGGACATCTTACGACTCTTTATTCCACATTATCAACTCGAAAAGAACGTTAGTATAATGTAGGACGCCTTACACTCCTAAGAACACCTTACATAACCCTACGAAACCTTGAAACACCATCATAAACCTAATGAATTCATACGAGTCAAATGAACATCGTCCGACAACTTAGGACATCTTACGACTCTTTATGCCACATTAGCAACTTAAAATGAACGTTAGTATAATGTAGGACGCCTTACACTCCTAAGAACACCTTACATAACCGTACGATACCTTGAATCACCATAATAAACCTAATGAATTCGTATGATTCCTTTGAACATCGTACAACAACTCAGGACATCTTACGACTCTTTATGCCACATTAGCAACTGGAAAAGAACGTTAGTATAATGTATCACCCCTTACAACTCCTAAGAACACCTTACATCAAAGTACGAAACCTTGAAACACCATAATAAACCTAATGAATTCGTACGAGTCCTTTGAACATCGTCCGACAACTTAGGACAGCTTACGACTCTTTATTCCACAATATCAACTCGAAAAGAACGTTAGTATAATGTAGGACGGCTTACAACTCCTAAGAACACCTTACATCACAGTACGAAACCTTGAAACACCATAATAAACCTAATGAATTCGTATGAGTCATTTGAACATCGTACGACAACTCAGGACATCTTACGACTCTTTATGCCACATTAGCAACTCGAAAAGAACATTAGTATAATGTAGGACGGCTTACAACTCCTAGGAACACCTTACATCACAGTACGAAACCTTGAAACACCATAATAAACCTAATGAATTCGTACGAGTCCTTTGAACGTCGTCCGACAACTTAGGACATCTTACGACTCTTTATGCCACATTATCAACTCGAAAAGAACGTTAGTATATTGTAGGACGCCTTACAACTCCTAAGAACACCTTACATCACAGTACGAAACCTTGAAACACCATAATAAACCTAATGAATTCGTACGAGTCCTTTGAACGTCGTCCGACAACTCAGGACGTCTTACGACTCTTTATGCCACATTAGCAACTCGAAAAGAACGTTAGTATAATGTAGGACGGCTTACAACTCCTAAGAACACCTTACATCACAGTACGAAACCTTGAAACACCATAATAAACCTAATGAATTCGTACGAGTCCTTTGAACGTCGTCCGACAACTTAGGACATCTTACGACTCTTTATGCCACATTATCAACTCGAAAAGAACGTTAGTATATTGTAGGACGGCTTACAACTTCTAAGAACACCTTACATCACAGTACGAAACCTTGAAACACCATAATAAACCTAATGAATTCGTACGAGTCCTTTGAACGTCGTCCGACAACTTAGGACATCTTACGACTCTTTATGCCACATTATCAACTCGAAAAGAACGTTAGTATATTGTAGGACGCCTTACAACTCCTAAGAACACCTTACATCACAGTACGAAACCTTGAAACACCATAATAAACCTAATGAATTTGTACGAGTCCTTTGAACATCGTCCGACAACTTAGGACATCTTACGACTCTTTATTCCACATTATCAACTCGAAAAGAACGTTAGTATAATGTAGGACGCCTTACACTCCTAAGAACACCTTACATAACCCTACGAAACCTTGAAACACCATCATAAACCTAATGAATTCATACGAGTCAAATGAACATCGTCCGACAACTTAGGACATCTTACGACTCTTTATGCCACATTAGCAACTTAAAATGAACGTTAGTATAATGTAGGACGCCTTACACTCCTAAAAACACCTTACATAACCGTACGATACCTTGAATCACCATAATAAACCTAATGAATTCGTATGATTCCTTTGAACATCGTACAACAACTCAGGACATCTTACGACTCTTTATGCCACATTAGCAACTGGAAAAGAACGTTAGTATAATGTATCACCCCTTACAACTCCTAAGAACACCTTACATCAAAGTACGAAACCTTGAAACACCATAATAAACCTAATGAATTCGTACGAGTCCTTTGAACGTCGTCCGACAACTTAGGACATCTTACGACTCTTTATGCCACATTATCAACTCGAAAAGAACGTTAGTATAATGTTGGACGGCTTACAACTCCTAAGAACACCTTACATCACAGTACGAAACCTTGAGACACCATAATAAACCTAATGAATTCGTACGAGTCCTTTGAACGTCGTCCGACAACTTAGGACATCTTATGACTCTTTATGCCACATTATCAACTCGAAAAGAACGTTAGTATAATGTAGGACGGCTTACAACTCCTAAGAACACCTTACATCACAGTACGAAACCTTGTAACACCATAATAAACCTAATGAATTCGTACGACTCCTTTGAACGTCGTCCGACAACTTAGGACATCTTACGACTCTTTATGCCACATTATCAATTCGAAAAGAACGTTAGTATAGTGTAGGACGGCTTACAACTCCTAAGAACACCTTACATCACAGTACGAAACCTTGAAACACCATAATAAACCTAATGAATTTGTACGAGTCCTTTGAACATCGTCCGACAACTTAGGACATCTTACGACTCTTTATTCCACATTATCAACTCGAAAAGAACGTTAGTATAATGTAGGACGCCTTACACTCCTAAGAACACCTTACATAACCCTACGAAACCTTGAAACACCATCATAAACCTAATGAATTCATACGAGTCAAATGAACATCGTCCGACAACTTAGGACATCTTACGACTCTTTATGCCACATTAGCAACTTAAAATGAACGTTAGTATAATGTAGGACGCCTTACACTCCTAAGAACACCTTACATAACCGTACGATACCTTGAATCACCATAATAAACCTAATGAATTCGTATGATTCCTTTGAACATCGTACAACAACTCAGGACATCTTACGACTCTTTATGCCACATTAGCAACTGGAAAAGAATGTTAGTATAATGTATCACCCCTTACAACTCCTAAGAACACCTTACATCAAAGTACGAAACCTTGAAACACCATAATAAACCTAATGAATTCGTACGAGTCCTTTGAACATCGTCCGACAACTTAGGACAGCTTACGACTCTTTATTCCACAATATCAACTCGAAAAGAACGTTAGTATAATGTAGGACGGCTTACAACTCCTAAGAACACCTTACATCACAGTACGAAACCTTGAAACACCATAATAAACCTAATGAATTCGTATGAGTCATTTGAACATCGTACGACAACTCAGGACATCTTACGACTCTTTATGCCACATTAGCAACTCGAAAAGAACATTAGTATAATGTAGGACGGCTTACAACTCCTAGGAACACCTTACATCACAGTACGAAACCTTGAAACACCATAATAAACCTAATGAATTCGTACGAGTCCTTTGAACGTCGTCCGACAACTTAGGACATCTTACGACTCTTTATGCCACATTATCAACTCGAAAAGAACGTTAGTATATTGTAGGACGCCTTACAACTCCTAAGAACACCTTACATCACAGTACGAAACCTTGAAACACCATAATAAACCTAATGAATTCGTACGAGTCCTTTGAACGTCGTCCGACAACTCAGGACGTCTTACGACTCTTTATGCCACATTAGCAACTCGAAAAGAACGTTAGTATAATGTAGGACGGCTTACAACTCCTAAGAACACCTTACATCACAGTACGAAACCTTGAAACACCATAATAAACCTAATGAATTCGTACGAGTCCTTTGAACGTCGTCCGACAACTTAGGACATCTTACGACTCTTTATGCCACATTATCAACTCGAAAAGAACGTTAGTATATTGTAGGACGGCTTACAACTTCTAAGAACACCTTACATCACAGTACGAAACCTTGAAACACCATAATAAACCTAATGAATTCGTACGAGTCCTTTGAACGTCGTCCGACAACTTAGGACATCTTACGACTCTTTATGCCACATTATCAACTCGAAAAGAACGTTAGTATATTGTAGGACGCCTTACAACTCCTAAGAACACCTTACATCACAGTACGAAACCTTGAAACACCATAATAAACCTAATGAATTTGTACGAGTCCTTTGAACATCGTCCGACAACTTAGGACATCTTACGACTCTTTATTCCACATTATCAACTCGAAAAGAACGTTAGTATAATGTAGGACGCCTTACACTCCTAAGAACACCTTACATAACCCTACGAAACCTTGAAACACCATCATAAACCTAATGAATTCATACGAGTCAAATGAACATCGTCCGACAACTTAGGACATCTTACGACTCTTTATGCCACATTAGCAACTTAAAATGAACGTTAGTATAATGTAGGACGCCTTACACTCCTAAAAACACCTTACATAACCGTACGATACCTTGAATCACCATAATAAACCTAATGAATTCGTATGATTCCTTTGAACATCGTACAACAACTCAGGACATCTTACGACTCTTTATGCCACATTAGCAACTGGAAAAGAACGTTAGTATAATGTATCACCCCTTACAACTCCTAAGAACACCTTACATCAAAGTACGAAACCTTGAAACACCATAATAAACCTAATGAATTCGTACGAGTCCTTTGAACGTCGTCCGACAACTTAGGACATCTTACGACTCTTTATGCCACATTATCAACTCGAAAAGAACGTTAGTATAATGTTGGACGGCTTACAACTCCTAAGAACACCTTACATCACAGTACGAAACCTTGAAACACCATAATAAACCTAATGAATTCGTATGAGTCATTTGAACATCGTACGACAACTCAGGACATCTTACGACTCTTTATGCCACATTAACAACTCGATAAGAACATTAGTATAATGTAGGACGACTTACAACTCCTAGGAACACCTTACATCACAGTACGAAACCTTGAAACACCATAATAAACCTAATGAATTCGTACGACTCCTTTGAACGTCGTCCGACAACTTAGGACATCTTACGACTCTTTATGCCACATTAGCAACTCGAAAAGAACATTAGTATAATGTAGGACGGCTTACAACTCCTAGGAACACCTTACATCACAGTACGAAACCTTGAAACACCATAATAAACCTAATGAATTCGTACGAGTCCTTTGAACGTCGTCCGACAACTTAGGACATCTTACGACTCTTTATGCCACATTATCAACTCGAAAAGAACGTTAGTATATTGTAGGACGCCTTACAACTCCTAAGAACACCTTACATCACAGTACGAAACCTTGAAACACCATAATAAACCTAATGAATTCGTACGAGTCCTTTGAACGTCGTCCGACAACTCAGGACGTCTTACGACTCTTTATGCCACATTAGCAACTGGAAAAGAACGTTAGTATAATGTATCACCCCTTACAACTCCTAAGAACACCTTACATCACAGTACGAAACCTTGAGACACCATAATAAACCTAATGAATTCGTACGAGTCCTTTGAACGTCGTCCGACAACTTAGGACATCTTATGACTCTTTATGCCACATTATCAACTCGAAAAGAACGTTAGTATAATGTAGGACGGCTTACAACTCCTAAGAACACCTTACATCACAGTACGAAACCTTGTAACACCATAATAAACCTAATGAATTCGTACGACTCCTTTGAACGTCGTCCGACAACTTAGGACATCTTACGACTCTTTATGCCACATTATCAATTCGAAAAGAACGTTAGTATAGTGTAGGACGGCTTACAACTCCTAAGAACACCTTACATCACAGTACGAAACCTTGAAACACCATAATAAACCTAATGAATTTGTACGAGTCCTTTGAACATCGTCCGACAACTTAGGACATCTTACGACTCTTTATTCCACATTATCAACTCGAAAAGAACGTTAGTATAATGTAGGACGCCTTACACTCCTAAGAACACCTTACATAACCCTACGAAACCTTGAAACACCATCATAAACCTAATGAATTCATACGAGTCAAATGAACATCGTCCGACAACTTAGGACATCTTACGACTCTTTATGCCACATTAGCAACTTAAAATGAACGTTAGTATAATGTAGGACGCCTTACACTCCTAAGAACACCTTACATAACCGTACGATACCTTGAATCACCATAATAAACCTAATGAATTCGTATGATTCCTTTGAACATCGTACAACAACTCAGGACATCTTACGACTCTTTATGCCACATTAGCAACTGGAAAAGAACGTTAGTATAATGTATCACCCCTTACAACTCCTAAGAACACCTTACATCAAAGTACGAAACCTTGAAACACCATAATAAACCTAATGAATTCGTACGAGTCCTTTGAACGTCGTCCGACAACTTAGGACATCTTACGACTCTTTATGCCACATTATCAACTCGAAAAGAACGTTAGTATAATGTTGGACGGCTTACAACTCCTAAGAACACCTTACATCACAGTACGAAACCTTGAAACACCATAATAAACCTAATGAATTCGTATGAGTCATTTGAACATCGTACGACAACTCAGGACATCTTACGACTCTTTATGCCACATTAGCAACTCGATAAGAACATTAGTATAATGTAGGACGACTTACAACTCCTAGGAACACCTTACATCACAGTACGAAACCTTGAAACACCATAATAAACCTAATGAATTCGTACGACTCCTTTGAACGTCGTCCGACAACTTAGGACATCTTACGACTCTTTATGCCACATTATCAACTCGAAAAGAACGTTAGTATAATGTAGGAAGGCTTACAACTCCTAAGAACACCTTACATCACAGTACGAAACCTTGAAACACTATAATAAACCTAATGAATTCGTACGAGTCCTTTGAACGTCGTCCGACAACTCAGGACGTCCTACGACTCTTTATGCCACATTATCAACTCGAAAAGAACGTTAGTATAATGTAGGACGGCTTACAACTCCTAAGAACACCTTACATCACAGTACGAAACCTTGAAACACCATAATAAACCTAATGAATTCGTATGAGTCATTTGAACATCGTACGACAACTCAGGACATCTTACGACTCTTTATGCCACATTAGCAACTCGAAAAGAACATTAGTATAATGTAGGACGGCTTACAACTCCTAGGAACACCTTACATCACAGTACGAAACCTTGAAACACCATAATAAACCTAATGAATTCGTACGAGTCCTTTGAACGTCGTCCGACAACTTAGGACATCTTACGACTCTTTATGCCACATTATCAACTCGAAAAGAACGTTAGTATATTGTAGGACGCCTTACAACTCCTAAGAACACCTTACATCACAGTACGAAACCTTGAAACACCATAATAAACCTAATGAATTCGTACGAGTCCTTTGAACGTCGTCCGACAACTCTGGACGTCTTACGACTCTTTATGCCACATTAGCAACTGGAAAAGAACGTTAGTATAATGTATCACCCCTTACAACTCCTAAGAACACCTCACATCACAGTACGAAACCTTGAGACACCATAATAAACCTAATGAATTCGTACGAGTCCTTTGAACGTCGTCCGACAACTTAGGACATCTTATGACTCTTTATGCCACATTATCAACTCGAAAAGAACGTTAGTATAATGTAGGACGGCTTACAACTCCTAAGAACACCTTACATCACAGTACGAAACCTTGTAACACCATAATAAACCTAATGAATTCGTACGACTCCTTTGAACGTCGTCCGACAACTTAGGACATCTTACGACTCTTTATGCCACATTATCAATTCGAAAAGAACGTTAGTATAGTGTAGGACGGCTTACAACTCCTAAGAACACCTTACATCACAGTACGAAACCTTGAAACACCATAATAAACCTAATGAATTTGTACGAGTCCTTTGAACATCGTCCGACAACTTAGGACATCTTACGACTCTTTATTCCACATTATCAACTCGAAAAGAACGTTAGTATAATGTAGGACGCCTTACACTCCTAAGAACACCTTACATAACCCTACGAAACCTTGAAACACCATCATAAACCTAATGAATTCATACGAGTCAAATGAACATCGTCCGACAACTTAGGACATCTTACGACTCTTTATGCCACATTAGCAACTTAAAATGAACGTTAGTATAATGTAGGACGCCTTACACTCCTAAGAACACCTTACATAACCGTACGATACCTTGAATCACCATAATAAACCTAATGAATTCGTATGATTCCTTTGAACATCGTACAACAACTCAGGACATCTTACGACTCTTTATGCCACATTAGCAACTGGAAAAGAACGTTAGTATAATGTATCACCCCTTACAACTCCTAAGAACACCTTACATCAAAGTACGAAACCTTGAAACACCATAATAAACCTAATGAATTCGTACGAGTCCTTTGAACGTCGTCCGACAACTCAGGACGTCTTACGACTCTTTATGCCACATTATCAATTAGAAAAGAACGTTAGTATAATGTAGGACGGCTTACAACTCCTAAGAACACCTTAAATCATAGTACGAAACCTTGAAACACCATAATAAACCTAATGAATTCGTATGAGTCATTTGAACATCGTACGACAACTCAGGACATCTTACGACTCTTTATGCCACATTAGCAACTCGAAAAGAACGTTAGTATAATGTAGGACGGCTTACAACTCCTAAGAACACCTTACATCACAGTACGAAACCTTGAAACACCATAATAAACCTAATGAATTCGTACGAGTCCTTTGAACGTCGTCCGACAACTTAGGACATCTTACGACTCTTTATGCCACATTATCAACTCGAAAAGAACGTTAGTATATTGTAGGACGGCTTACAACTCCTAAGAACACCTTACATCACAGTACGAAACCTTGAAACACCATAATAAACCTAATGAATTCGTACGAGTCCTTTGAACGTCGTCCGACAACTTAGGACATCTTACGACTCTTTATGCCACATTATCAACTCGAAAAGAACGTTAGTATATTGTAGGACGCCTTACAACTCCTAAGAACACCTTACATCACAGTACGAAACCTTGAAACACCATAATAAACCTAATGAATTCGTACGAGTCCTTTGAACGTCGTCCGACAACTCAGGACGTCTTACGACTCTTTATGCCACATTAGCAACTGGAAAAGAACGTTAGTATAATGTATCACCCCTTACAACTCCTAAGAACACCTTACATCACAGTACGAAACCTTGAGACACCATAATAAACCTAATGAATTCGTACGAGTCCTTTGAACGTCGTCCGACAACTTAGGACATCTTATGACTATTTATGCCACATTATCAACTCGAAAAGAACGTTAGTATAATGTAGGACGGCTTACAACTCCTAAGAACACCTTACATCACAGTACGAAACCTTGAAACACCATAATAAACCTAATGAATTCGTACGAGTCCTTTGAACGTCGTCCGACAACTTAGGACATCTTGCGACTCTTTATGCCACATTATCAACTCGAAAAGAACGTTAGTATAATGTTGGACGGCTTACAACTCCTAAGAACACCTTACATCACAGTACGAAACCTTGAAACACCATAATAAACCTAATGAATTCGTATGAGTCATTTGAACATCGTACGACAACTCAGGACATCTTACGACTCTTTATGCCACATTAGCAACTCGATAAGAACATTAGTATAATGTAGGACGGCTTACAACTCCTAGGAACACCTTACATCACAGTACGAAACCTTGAAACACCATAATAAACCTAATGAATTCGTACGACTCCTTTGAACGTCGTCCGACAACTTAGGACATCTTACGACTCTTTATGCCACATTATCAACTCGAAAAGAACGTTAGTATAATGTAGGAAGGCTTACAACTCCTAAGAACACCTTACATCACAGTACGAAACCTTGAAACACTATAATAAACCTAATGAATTCGTACGAGTCCTTTGAACGTCGTCCGACAACTCAGGACGTCCTACGACTCTTTATGCCACATTATCAACTCGAAAAGAACGTTAGTATAATGTAGGACGGCTTACAACTCCTAAGAACACCTTACATCACAGTACGAAACCTTGAAACACCATAATAAACCTAATGAATTCGTATGAGTCATTTGAACATCGTACGACAACTCAGGACATCTTACGACTCTTTATGCCACATTAGCAACTCGATAAGAACATTAGTATAATGTAGGACGGCTTACAACTCCTAGGAACACCTTACATCACAGTACGAAACCTTGAAACACCATAATAAACCTAATGAATTCGTACGACTCCTTTGAACGTCGTCCGACAACTTAGGACATCTTACGACTCTTTATGCCACATTATCAACTGGAAAAGAACGTTAGTATAATGTATCACCCCTTACAACTCCTAAGAACACCTTACATCACAGTACGAAACCTTGAGACACCATAATAAACCTAATGAATTCGTACGAGTCCTTTGAACGTCGTCCGACAACTTAGGACATCTTATGACTCTTTATGCCACATTATCAACTCGAAAAGAACGTTAGTATAATGTATCACCCCTTACAACTCCTAAGAACACCTTACATCACAGTACGAAACCTTGAAACACCATAATAAACCTAATGAATTCGTACGAGTCCTTTGAACGTCGTACGATAACTCAGGACATCTTACGACTCTTTATGCCACATTATCAACTCGAAAAGAACGTTAGTATAATGTAGAACGGCTTACAACTCCTAAGAACACCTTACATCATAGTACGAAACCTTGAAACACCATAATAAACCTAATGAATTCGTACGAGTCCTTTGAACGTCGTCCGACAACTCAGGACGTCTTACGACTCTTTATGCCACATTATCAACTCGAAAAAAACGTTAGTATAATGTAGGACGGCTTACAACTCCTAAGAACACCTTACATCACAGTACGAAACCTTGAAACACCATAATAAACCTAATGAATTCGTACGAGTCCTTTGAACGTCGTCCGACAACTTAGGACATCTTACGACTCTTTATGCCACATTATCAACTCGAAAAGAACGTTAGTATAATGTTGGACGGCTTACAACTCCTAAGAACACCTTACATCACAGTACGAAACCTTGAAACACCATAATAAACCTAATGAATTCGTATGAGTCATTTGAACATCGTACGACAACTCAGGACATCTTACGACTCTTTATGCCACATTAGCAACTCGATAAGAACATTAGTATAATGTAGGACGGCTTACAACTCCTAGGAACACCTTACATCACAGTACGAAACCTTGTAACAGCATAATAAACCTAATGAATTCGTACGACTCCTTTGAACGTCGTCCGACAACTTAGGACATCTTACGACTCTTTATGCCACATTATCAACTCGAAAAGAACGTTAGTATAATATAGGACGGCTTACAACTCCTAAGAACACCTTACATCACAGTACGAAACCTTGAAACACCATAATAAACCTAATGAATTCGTACGAGTCCTTTGAACGTCGTCCGACAACTCAGGACGTCTTACGACTCTTTATGCCACATTATCAATTCGAAAAGAACGTTAGTATAATGTAGGACGGCTTACAACTCCTAAGAACACCTTACATCACAGTACGAAACCTTGAAACACCATAATAAACCTAATGAATTCGTATGAGTCATTTGAACATCGTACGACAACTCAGGACATCTTACGACTCTTTATGCCACATTAGCAACTCGAAAAGAACGTTAGTATAATGTATCACCCCTTACAACTCCTAAGAACACCTTACATCACAGTACGAAACCTTGAGACACCATAATAAACCTAATGAATTCGTACGAGTCCTTTGAACGTCGTCCGACAACTTAGGACATCTTATGACTCTTTATGCCACATTATCAACTCGAAAAGAACGTTAGTATAATGTATCACCCCTTACAACTCCTAAGAACACCTTACATCACAGTACGAAACCTTGAAACACCATAATAAACCTAATGAATTCGTACGAGTCCTTTGAACGTCGTACGATAACTCAGGACATCTTACGACTCTTTATGCCACATTATCAACTCGAAAAGAACGTTAGTATAATGTAGAACGGCTTACAACTCCTAAGAACACCTTACATCATAGTACGAAACCTTGAAACACCATAATAAACCTAATGAATTCGTACGAGTCCTTTGAACGTCGTCCGACAACTCAGGACGTCTTACGACTCTTTATGCCACATTATCAACTCGAAAAAAACGTTAGTATAATGTAGGACGGCTTACAACTCCTAAGAACACCTTACATCACAGTACGAAACCTTGAAACACCATAATAAACCTAATGAATTCGTACGAGTCCTTTGAACGTCGTCCGACAACTTAGGACATCTTACGACTCTTTATGCCACATTATCAACTCGAAAAGAACGTTAGTATAATGTTGGACGGCTTACAACTCCTAAGAACACCTTACATCACAGTACGAAACCTTGAAACACCATAATAAACCTAATGAATTCGTATGAGTCATTTGAACATCGTACGACAACTCAGGACATCTTACGACTCTTTATGCCACATTAGCAACTCGATAAGAACATTAGTATAATGTAGGACGGCTTACAACTCCTAGGAACACCTTACATCACAGTACGAAACCTTGTAACAGCATAATAAACCTAATGAATTCGTACGACTCCTTTGAACGTCGTCCGACAACTTAGGACATCTTACGACTCTTTATGCCACATTATCAACTCGAAAAGAACGTTAGTATAATATAGGACGGCTTACAACTCCTAAGAACACCTTACATCACAGTACGAAACCTTGAAACACCATAATAAACCTAATGAATTCGTACGAGTCCTTTGAACGTCGTCCGACAACTCAGGACGTCTTACGACTCTTTATGCCACATTATCAATTCGAAAAGAACGTTAGTATAATGTAGGACGGCTTACAACTCCTAAGAACACCTTACATCACAGTACGAAACCTTGAAACACCATAATAAACCTAATGAATTCGTATGAGTCATTTGAACATCGTACGACAACTCAGGACATCTTACGACTCTTTATGCCACATTAGCAACTCGAAAAGAACGTTAGTATAATGTAGGACGGCTTACAACTCCTAAGAACACCTTACATCACAGTACGAAACCTTGAAACACCATAATAAACCTAATGAATTCGTACGAGTCCTTTGAACGTTGTCCGACAACTTAGGACATCTTACGACTCTTTATGCCACATTATCAACTCGAAAAGAACGTTAGTATAGTGTAGGACGGCTTACAAATCCTAAGAACACCTTACATAACCCTACGAAACCTTGAAACACCATCATAAACCTAATGAATTCATACGAGTAAAATGAACATCGTCCGACAACTTAGGACATCTTACGACTCTTTATGCCACATTAGCAACTTAAAATGAACGTTAGTATAACGTAGGACGCCTTACACTCCTAAGAACACCTTACATAACCGTACGATACCTTGAATCACCGTAATAAACCTAATGAATTCGTATGATTCCTTTGAACATCGTACAACAACTCAGGACATCTTACGACTCTTTATGCCACATTAGCAACTGGAAAAGAACGTTAGTATAATGTATCACGCCTTACAACTCCTAAGGACACCTTACATCACAGTATGAAACCTTGAAACACCATAATAAACCTAATGAATTCGTACGACTCCTTTGAACGTCGTCCGACAACTTAGGACATCTTACGACTCTTTATGCCACATTATCAACTCGAAAAGAACGTTAGTATAATGTAGGACGGCTTACAACTCCTAAGAACACCTTACATCACAGTACGAAACCTTGAAACACCATAATAAACCTAATGAATTCGTACGAGTCCTTTGAACGTCATCCGACAACTCAGGACGTCTTACGACTCTTTATGCCACATTATCAATTCGAAAAGAACGTTAGTATAATGTTGGACGCCTTACAACTCCTAAGAACACCTTACATCACAGTACGAAACCTTGAAACACCATAATAAACCTAATGAATTCGTACGAGTCCTTTGAACGTCATCCGACAACTCAGGACGTCTTACGACTCTTTATGCCACATTATCAACTCGAAAAGAACGTTAGTATAATGTAGAACGGCTTACAACTCCTAAGAACACCTTACATCATAGTACGAAACCTTGAAACACCATAATAAACCTAATGAATTCGTACGAGTCCTTTGAACGTCGTCCGACAACTCAGGACGTCTTACGACTCTTTATGCCACATTATCAACTCGAAAAAAACGTTAGTATAATGTAGGACGGCTTACAACTCCTAAGAACACCTTACATCACAGTACGAAACCTTGAAACACCATAATAAACCTAATGAATTCGTACGAGTCCTTTGAACGTCGTCCGACAACTTAGGACATCTTACGACTCTTTATGCCACATTATCAACTCGAAAAGAACGTTAGTATAATGTTGGACGGCTTACAACTCCTAAGAACACCTTACATCACAGTACGAAACCTTGAAACACCATAATAAACCTAATGAATTCGTATGAGTCATTTGAACATCGTACGACAACTCAGGACATCTTACGACTCTTTATGCCACATTAGCAACTCGATAAGAACATTAGTATAATGTAGGACGGCTTACAACTCCTAGGAACACCTTACATCACAGTACGAAACCTTGTAACAGCATAATAAACCTAATGAATTCGTACGACTCCTTTGAACGTCGTCCGACAACTTAGGACATCTTACGACTCTTTATGCCACATTATCAACTCGAAAAGAACGTTAGTATAATATAGGACGGCTTACAACTCCTAAGAACACCTTACATCACAGTACGAAACCTTGAAACACCATAATAAACCTAATGAATTCGTACGAGTCCTTTGAACGTCGTCCGACAACTCAGGACGTCTTACGACTCTTTATGCCACATTATCAATTCGAAAAGAACGTTAGTATAATGTAGGACGGCTTACAACTCCTAAGAACACCTTACATCACAGTACGAAACCTTGAAACACCATAATAAACCTAATGAATTCGTATGAGTCATTTGAACATCGTACGACAACTCAGGACATCTTACGACTCTTTATGCCACATTAGCAACTCGAAAAGAACGTTAGTATAATGTAGGACGGCTTACAACTCCTAAGAACACCTTACATCACAGTACGAAACCTTGAAACACCATAATAAACCTAATGAATTCGTACGAGTCCTTTGAACGTTGTCCGACAACTTAGGACATCTTACGACTCTTTATGCCACATTATCAACTCGAAAAGAACGTTAGTATAGTGTAGGACGGCTTACAAATCCTAAGAACACCTTACATAACCCTACGAAACCTTGAAACACCATCATAAACCTAATGAATTCATACGAGTAAAATGAACATCGTCCGACAACTTAGGACATCTTACGACTCTTTATGCCACATTAGCAACTTAAAATGAACGTTAGTATAACGTAGGACGCCTTACACTCCTAAGAACACCTTACATAACCGTACGATACCTTGAATCACCGTAATAAACCTAATGAATTCATATGATTCCTTTGAACATCGTACAACAACTCAGGACATCTTACGACTCTTTATGCCACATTAGCAACTGGAAAAGAACGTTAGTATAATGTATCACGCCTTACAACTCCTAAGGACACCTTACATCACAGTATGAAACCTTGAAACACCATAATAAACCTAATGAATTCGTACGACTCCTTTGAACGTCGTCCGACAACTTAGGACATCTTACGACTCTTTATGCCACATTATCAACTCGAAAAGAACGTTAGTATAATGTAGGACGGCTTACAACTCCTAAGAACACCTTACATCACAGTACGAAACCTTGAAACACCATAATAAACCTAATGAATTCGTATGAGTCATTTGAACATCGTACGACAACTCAGGACATCTTACGACTCTTTATGCCACATTAGCAACTCGATAAGAACATTAGTATAATGTAGGACGGCTTACAACTCCTAGGAACACCTTACATCACAGTACGAAACCTTGTAACAGCATAATAAACCTAATGAATTCGTACGACTCCTTTGAACGTCGTCCGACAACTTAGGACATCTTACGACTCTTTATGCCACATTATCAACTCGAAAAGAACGTTAGTATAATATAGGACGGCTTACAACTCCTAAGAACACCTTACATCACAGTACGAAACCTTGAAACACCATAATAAACCTAATGAATTCGTACGAGTCCTTTGAACGTCGTTCGACAACTCAGGACGTCTTACGACTCTTTATGCCACATTATCAATTCGAAAAGAACGTTAGTATAATGTAGGACGGCTTACAACTCCTAAGAACACCTTACATCACAGTACGAAACCTTGAAACACCATAATAAACCTAATGAATTCGTATGAGTCATTTGAACATCGTACGACAACTCAGGACATCTTACGACTCTTTATGCCACATTAGCAACTCGAAAAGAACGTTAGTATAATGTAGGACGGCTTACAACTCCTAAGAACACCTTACATCACAGTACGAAACCTTGAAACACCATAATAAACCTAATGAATTCGTACGAGTCCTTTGAACGTTGTCCGACAACTTAGGACATCTTACGACTCTTTATGCCACATTATCAACTCGAAAAGAACGTTAGTATAGTGTAGGACGGCTTACAAATCCTAAGAACACCTTACATAACCCTACGAAACCTTGAAACACCATCATAAACCTAATGAATTCATACGAGTAAAATGAACATCGTCCGACAACTTAGGACATCTTACGACTCTTTATGCCACATTAGCAACTTAAAATGAACGTTAGTATAACGTAGGACGCCTTACACTCCTAAGAACACCTTACATAACCGTACGATACCTTGAATCACCGTAATAAACCTAATGAATTCATATGATTCCTTTGAACATCGTACAACAACTCAGGACATCTTACGACTCTTTATGCCACATTAGCAACTGGAAAAGAACGTTAGTATAATGTATCACGCCTTACAACTCCTAAGGACACCTTACATCACAGTATGAAACCTTGAAACACCATAATAAACCTAATGAATTCGTACGACTCCTTTGAACGTCGTCCGACAACTTAGGACATCTTACGACTCTTTATGCCACATTATCAACTCGAAAAGAACGTTAGTATAATGTAGGACGGCTTACAACTCCTAAGAACACCTTACATCACAGTACGAAACCTTGAAACACCATAATAAACCTAATGAATTCGTACGAGTCCTTTGAACGTCATCCGACAACTCAGGACGTCTTACGACTCTTTATGCCACATTATCAATTCGAAAAGAACGTTAGTATAATGTTGGACGCCTTACAACTCCTAAGAACACCTTACATCACAGTACGAAACCTTGAAACACCATAATAAACCTAATGAATTCGTATGAGTCATTTGAACATCGTACGACAACTCAGGACATCTTACGACTCTTTATGCCACATTAGCAACTCGATAAGAACATTAGTATAATGTAGGACGACTTACAACTCCTAGGAACACCTTACATCACAGTACGAAACCTTGAAACACCATAATAAACCTAATGAATTCGTACGACTCCTTTGAACGTCGTCCGACAACTTAGGACATCTTACGACTCTTTATGCCACATTATCAACTCGAAAAGAACGTTAGTATAATGTAGGACGTCTTACAACTCCTAGGAACACCTTACATCACAGTACGAAACCTTGAATCACCATAATAAACCTAATGAATTCGTATGAGTCATTTGAACATCGTACGACAACTCAGGACATCTTACGACTCTTTATGCCACATTAGCAACTGGAAAAGAACGTTAGTATAATGTATCACCCCTTACAACTCCTAAGTACACCTTACATCACAGTACTAAACCTTGAAACACCATAATAAACCTAATGAATTCGTACGAGTCCTTTGAACGTCGTACGATAACTCAGGACATCTTACGACTCTTTATGCCACATTATCAACTCGAAAAGAACGTTAGTATAATGTAGGACGGCTTACAACTCCTAAGAACACCTTACATCACAGTACGAAACCTTGAAACACCATAATAAACCTAATGAATTCGTACGAGTCCTTTGAACGTCGTCCGACAACTTAGGACATCTTACGACTCTTTATGCCAAATTATCAACTCGAAAAGAACGTTAGTATAATGTAGGACGGCTTACAACTCCTAAGAACACCTTACATCACAGTACGAAACCTTGAAACACCATAATAAACCTAATGAATTCGTACGAGTCCTTTGAACGTCGTCCGACAACTTAGGACATCTTACGACTCTTTATGCCACATTATCAACTCGAAAAGAACGTTAGTATAATGTTGGACGGCTTACAACTCCTAAGAACACCTTACATCACAGTACGAAACCTTGAAACACCATAATAAACCTAATGAATTCGTATGAGTCATTTGAACATCGTACGACAACCCAGGACATCTTACGACTCTTTATGCCACATTAGCAACTCGATAAGAACATTAGTATAATGTAGGACGGCTTACAACTCCTAGGAACACCTTACATCACAGTACGAAACCTTGAAACACCATAATAAACCTAATGAATTCATACGACTCCTTTGAACGTCGTCCGACAACTTAGGACATCTTACGACTCTTTATGCCACATTATCAACTCGAAAAAACGTTAGTATAATGTAGGACGGCTTACAACTCCTAAGAACACCTTACATCACAGTACGAAACCTTGAAACACCATAATAAACCTAATGAATTCGTACGAGTTCTTTGAACGTCGTCCGACAACTCAGGACGTCTTACGACTCTTTATGCCACATTATCAATTCGAAAAGAACGTTAGTATAATGTAGGACGGCTTACAACTCCTAAGAACACCTTACATCACAGTACGAAACCTTGAAACACCATAATAAACCTAATGAATTCGTACGAGTCCTTTGAACGTTGTCCGACAACTTAGGACATCTTACGACTCTTTATGCCACATTATCAACTCGAAAAGAACGTTAGTATAGTGTAGGACGGCTTACAACTCCTAAGAACACCTTACATAACCCTACGAAACCTTGAAACACCATCATAAACCTAATGAATTCATACGAGTAAAATGAACATCGTCCGACAACTTAGGACATCTTACGACTCTTTATGCCACATTAGCAACTTAAAATGAACGTTAGTATAATGTAGGACGCCTTACACTCCTAAGAACACCTTACATAACCGTACGATACCTTGAATCACCGTAATAAACCTAACGAATTCGTATGATTCCTTTGAACATCGTACAACAACTCAGGACATCTTACGACTCTTTATGCCACATTAGCAACTGGAAAAGAACGTTAGTATAATGTATCACGCCTTACAACTCCTAAGAACACCTTACATCACAGTACGAAACCTTGAAACAACATAATAAACCTAATGAATTCGTACGACTCCTTTGAACGTCGTCCGACAACTTAGGACATCTTACGACTCTTTATGCCACATTATCAACTCGAAAAGAACGTTAGTATAATGTAGGACGGCTTACAACTCCTAAGAACACCTTACATCACAGTACGAAACCTTGAAACACCATAATAAACCTAATGAATTCGTACGACTCCTTTGAACGTCGTCCGACAACTTAGGACATCTTACGACTCTTTATGCCACATTATCAACTCGAAAAGAACGTTAGTATAATGTAGGACGGCTTACAACTCCTAAGAACACCTTACATCACAGTACGAAACCTTGAAACACCATAATAAACCTAATGAATTCGTACGAGTCCTTTGAACGTCGTCCGACAACTCAGGACGTCTTACGACTCTTTATGCCACATTATCAATTCGAAAAGAACGTTAGTATAATGTTGGACGCCTTACAACTCCTAAGAACACCTTACATCACAGTACGAAACCTTGAAACACCATAATAAACCTAATGAATTCGTATGAGTCATTTGAACATCGTACGACAACTCAGGACATCTTACACTCTTTATGCCACATTAGCAACTCGATAAGAACATTAGTATAATGTAGGACGACTTACAACTCCTAGGAACACCTTACATCACAGTACGAAACCTTGAAACACCATAATAAACCTAATGAATCCGTACGACTCCTTTGAACGTCGTCCGACAACTTAGGACATCTTACGACTCTTTATGCCACATTATCAACTCGAAAAGAACGTTAGTATAATGTAGGACGTCTTACAACTCCTAGGAACACCTTACATCACAGTACGAAACCTTGAATCACCATAATAAACCTAATGAATTCGTATGAGTCATTTGAACATCGTACGACAACTCAGGACATCTTACGACTCTTTATGCCACATTAGCAACTGGAAAAGAACGTTAGTATAATGTATCACCCCTTACAACTCCTAAGAACACCTTACATCACAGTACGAAACCTTGAAACACCATAATAAACCTAATGAATTCGTACGAGTCCTTTGAACGTCGTACGATAACTCAGGACATCTTACGACTCTTTATGCCACATTATCAACTCGAAAAGAACGTTAGTATAATGTAGGACGGCTTACAACTCCTAAGAACACCTTACATCACAGTACGAAACCTTGAAACACCATAATAAACCTAATGAATTCGTACGAGTCCTTTGAACGTCGTCCGACAACTTAGGACATCTTACGACTCTTTATGCCAAATTATCAACTCGAAAAGAACGTTAGTATAATGTAGGACGGCTTACAACTCCTAAGAACACCTTACATCACAGTGCGAAACCTTGAAACACCATAATAAACCTAATGAATTTGTACGAGTCCTTTGAACATCGTCCGACAACTTAGGACATCTTACGACTCTTTATTCCACATTATCAACTCGAAAAGAACGTTAGTATAATGTAGGACGCCTTACACTCCTAAGAACACCTTACATAACCCTACGAAACCTTGAAACACCATCATAAACCTAATGAATTCATACGAGTCAAATGAACATCGTCCGACAACTTAGGACATCTTACGACTCTTTATGCCACATTAGCAACTTAAAATGAACGTTAGTATAATGTAGGACGCCTTACACTCCTAAGAACACCTTACATAACCGTACGATACCTTGAATCACCATAATAAACCTAATGAATTCGTATGATTCCTTTGAACATCGTACAACAACTCAGGACATCTTACGACTCTTTATGCCACATTAGCAACTGGAAAAGAACGTTAGTATAATGTATCACCCCTTACAACTCCTAAGAACACCTTACATCAAAGTACGAAACCTTGAAACACCATAATAAACCTAATGAATTCGTACGAGTCCTTTGAACGTCGTCCGACAACTCAGGACGTCTTACGACTCTTTATGCCACATTATCAATTAGAAAAGAACGTTAGTATAATGTAGGACGGCTTACAACTCCTAAGAACACCTTAAATCACAGTACGAAACCTTGAAACACCATAATAAACCTAATGAATTCGTATGAGTCATTTGAACATCGTACGACAACTCAGGACATCTTACGACTCTTTATGCCACATTAGCAACTCGAAAAGAACGTTAGTATAATGTAGGACGGCTTACAACTCCTAAGAACACCTTACATCACAGTACGAAACCTTGAAACACCATAATAAACCTAATGAATTCGTACGAGTCCTTTGAACGTCGTCCGACAACTTAGGACATCTTACGACTCTTTATGCCACATTATCAACTCGAAAAGAACGTTAGTATATTGTAGGACGGCTTACAACTCCTAAGAACACCTTACATCACAGTACGAAACCTTGAAACACCATAATAAACCTAATGAATTCGTACGAGTCCTTTGAACGTCGTCCGACAACTTAGGACATCTTACGACTATTTATGCCACATTATCAACTCGAAAAGAACGTTAGTATATTGTAGGACGCCTTACAACTCCTAAGAACACCTTACATCACAGTACGAAACCTTGAAACACCATAATAAACCTAATGAATTCGTACGAGTCCTTTGAACGTCGTCCGACAACTCAGGACGTCTTACGACTCTTTATGCCACATTAGCAACTGGAAAAGAACGTTAGTATAATGTATCACCCCTTACAACTCCTAAGAACACCTTACATCACAGTACGAAACCTTGAGACACCATAATAAACCTAATGAATTCGTATGAGTCATTTGAACATCGTACGACAACTCAGGACATCTTACGACTCTTTATGCCACATTAGCAACTCGATAAGAACATTAGTATAATGTAGGACGGCTTACAACTCCTAGGAACACCTTACATCACAGTACGAAACCTTGAAACACCATAATAAACCTAATGAATTCGTACGACTCCTTTGAACGTCGTCCGACAACTTAGGACATCTTACGACTCTTTATGCCACATTATCAACTCGAAAAGAACGTTAGTATAATGTAGGAAGGCTTACAACTCCTAAGAACACCTTACATCACAGTACGAAACCTTGAAACACTATAATAAACCTAATGAATTCGTACGAGTCCTTTGAACGTCGTCCGACAACTCAGGACGTCCTACGACTCTTTATGCCACATTATCAACTCGAAAAGAACGTTAGTATAATGTAGGACGACTTACAACTCCTAAGAACACCTTACATCACAGTACGAAACCTTGAAACACCATAATAAACCTAATGAATTCGTATGAGTCATTTGAACATCGTACGACAACTCAGGACATCTTACGACTCTTTATGCCACATTAGCAACTCGATAAGAACATTAGTATAATGTAGGACGGCTTACAACTCCTAGGAACACCTTACATCACAGTACGAAACCTTGAAACACCATAATAAACCTAATGAATTCATACGACTCCTTTGAACGTCGTCCGACAACTTAGGACATCTTACGACTCTTTATGCCACATTATCAACTGGAAAAGAACGTTAGTATAATGTATCACCCCTTACAACTCCTAAGAACACCTTACATCACAGTACGAAACCTTGAGACACCATAATAAACCTAATGAATTCGTACGAGTCCTTTGAACGTCGTCCGACAACTTAGGACATCTTATGACTCTTTATGCCACATTATCAACTCGAAAAGAACGTTAGTATAATGTATCACCCCTTACAACTCCTAAGAACACCTTACATCACAGTACGAAACCTTGAAACACCATAATAAACCTAATGAATTCGTACGAGTCCTTTGAACGTCGTACGATAACTCAGGACATCTTACGACTCTTTATGCCACATTATCAACTCGAAAAGAACGTTAGTATAATGTAGGACGGCTTACAACTCCTAAGAACACCTTACATCACAGTACGAAACCTTGAAACACCATAATAAACCTAATGAATTCGTACGAGTCCTTTGAACGTCGTCCGACAACTCAGGACGTCTTACGACTCTTTATGCCACATTATCAACTCGAAAAGAACGTTAGTATAATGTAGGACGGCTTACAACTCCTAAGAACACCTTACATCACAGTACGAAACCTTGAAACACCATAATAAACCTAATGAATTCGTACGAGTCCTTTGAACGTCGTCCGACAACTTAGGACATCTTACGACTCTTTATGCCACATTATCAACTCGAAAAGAACGTTAGTATAATGTTGGACGGCTTACAACTCCTAAGAACACCTTACATCACAGTACGAAACCTTGAAACACCATAATAAACCTAATGAATTCGTATGAGTCATTTGAACATCGTACGACAACTCAGGACATCTTACGACTCTTTATGCCACATTAGCAACTCGATAAGAACATTAGTATAATGTAGGACGGCTTACAACTCCTAGGAACACCTTACATCACAGTACGAAACCTTGTAACACCATAATAAACCTAATGAATTCGTACGACTCCTTTGAACGTCGTCCGACAACTTAGGACATCTTACGACTCTTTATGCCACATTATCAACTCGAAAAGAACGTTAGTATAATATAGGACGGCTTACAACTCCTTAGAACACCTTACATCACAGTACGAAACCTTGAAACACCATAATAAACCTAATGAATTCGTACGAGTCCTTTGAACGTCGTCCGACAACTCAGGACGTCTTACGACTCTTTATGCCACATTATCAATTCGAAAAGAACGTTAGTATAATGTAGGACGGCTTACAACTCCTAAGAACACCTTACATCACAGTACGAAACCTTGAAACACCATAATAAACCTAATGAATTCGTATGAGTCATTTGAACATCGTACGACAACTCAGGACATCTTACGACTCTTTATGCCACATTAGCAACTCGAAAAGAACGTTAGTATAATGTAGGACGGCTTACAACTCCTAAGAACACCTTACATCACAGTACGAAACCTTGAAACACCATAATAAACCTAATGAATTCGTACGAGTCCTTTGAACGTTGTCCGACAACTTAGGACATCTTACGACTCTTTATGCCACATTATCAACTCGAAAAGAACGTTAGTATAGTGTAGGACGGCTTACAAATCCTAAGAACACCTTACATAACCCTACGAAACCTTGAAACACCATCATAAACCTAATGAATTCATACGAGTAAAATGAACATCGTCCGACAACTTAGGACATCTTACGACTCTTTATGCCACATTAGCAACTTAAAATGAACGTTAGTATAACGTAGGACGCCTTGCACTCCTAAGAACACCTTACATAACCGTACGATACCTTCAATCACCGTAATAAACCTAATGAATTCGTATGATTCCTTTGAACATCGTACAACAACTCAGGACATCTTACGACTCTTTATGCCACATTAGCAACTGGAAAAGAACGTTAGTATAATGTATCACGCCTTACAACTCCTAAGGACACCTTACATCACAGTACGAAACCTTGAAACACCATAATAAACCTAATGAATTCGTACGACTCCTTTGAACGTCGTCCGACAACTTAGGACATCTTACGACTCTTTATGCCACATTATCAACTCGAAAAGAACGTTAGTATAATGTAGGACGGCTTACAACTCCTAAGAACACCTTACATCACAGTACGAAACCTTGAAACACCATAATAAACCTAATGAATTCGTACGAGTCCTTTGAACGTCGTCCGACAACTCAGGACGTCTTACGACTCTTTATGCCACATTATCAATTCGAAAAGAACGTTAGTATAATGTTGGACGCCTTACAACTCCTAAGAACACCTTACATCACAGTACGAAACCTTGAAACACCATAATAAACCTAATGAATTCGTATGAGTCATTTGAACATCGTACGACAACTCAGGACATCTTACGACTCTTTATGCCACATTAGCATCTCGATAAGAACATTAGTATAATGTAGGACGACTTACAACTCCTAGGAACACCTTACATCACAGTACGAAACCTTGAAACACCATAATAAACCTAATGAATTCGTACGACTCTTTTGAACGTCGTCCGACAACTTAGGACATCTTACGACTCTTTATGCCACATTATCAACTCGAAAAGAACGTTAGTATAATGTAGGACGTCTTACAACTCCTAGGAACACCTTACATCACAGTACGAAACCTTGAATCACCATAATAAACCTAATGAATTCGTACGACTCCTTTGAACGTCGTCCGACAACTCAGGACGTCTTACGACTCTTTATGCCACATTATCAATTCGAAAAGAACGTTAGTATAATGTAGGACGGCTTACAACTCCTAAGAACACCTTACATCACAGTACGAAACCTTGAAACACCATAATAAACCTAATGAATTCGTATGAGTCATTTGAACATCGTACGACAACTCAGGACATCTTACGACTCTTTATGCCACATTAGCAACTCGAAAAGAACGTTAGTATAATGTAGGACGGCTTACAACTCCTAAGAACACCTTACATCACAGTACGAAACCTTGAAACACCATAATAAACCTAATGAATTCGTACGAGTCCTTTGAACGTTGTCCGACAACTTAGGACATCTTACGACTCTTTATGCCACATTATCAACTCGAAAAGAACGTTAGTATAGTGTAGGACGGCTTACAAATCCTAAGAACACCTTACATAACCCTACGAAACCTTGAAACACCATCATAAACCTAATGAATTCATACGAGTAAAATGAACATCGTCCGACAACTTAGGACATCTTACGACTCTTTATGCCACATTAGCAACTTAAAATGAACGTTAGTATAACGTAGGACGCCTTACACTCCTAAGAACACCTTACATAACCGTACGATACCTTGAATCACCGTAATAAACCTAATGAATTCGTATGATTCCTTTGAACATCGTACAACAACTCAGGACATCTTACGACTCTTTATGCCACATTAGCAACTGGAAAAGAACGTTAGTATAATGTATCACGCCTTACAACTCCTAAGGACACCTTACATCACAGTACGAAACCTTGAAACACCATAATAAACCTAATGAATTCGTACGACTCCTTTGAACGTCGTCCGACAACTTAGGACATCTTACGACTCTTTATGCCACATTATCAACTCGAAAAGAACGTTAGTATAATGTAGGACGGCTTACAACTCCTAAGAACACCTTACATCACAGTACGAAACCTTGAAACACCATAATAAACCTAATGAATTCGTACGAGTCCTTTGAACGTCGTCCGACAACTCAGGACGTCTTACGACTCTTTATGCCACATTATCAATTCGAAAAGAACGTTAGTATAATGTTGGACGCCTTACAACTCCTAAGAACACCTTACATCACAGTACGAAACCTTGAAACACCATAATAAACCTAATGAATTCGTATGAGTCATTTGAACATCGTACGACAACTCAGGACATCTTACGACTCTTTATGCCACATTAGCAACTCGATAAGAACATTAGTATAATGTAGGACGACTTACAACTCCTAGGAACACCTTACATCACAGTACGAAACCTTGAAACATCATAATAAACCTAATGAATTCGTACGACTCCTTTGAACGTCGTCCGACAACTTAGGACATCTTACGACTCTTTATGCCACATTATCAACTCGAAAAGAACGTTAGTATAATGTAGGACGTCTTACAACTCCTAGGAACACCTTACATCACAGTACGAAACCTTGAATCACCATAATAAACCTAATGAATTCGTATGAGTCATTTGAACATCGTACGACAACTCAGGACATCTTACGACTCTTTATGCCACATTAGCAACTGGAAAAGAACGTTAGTATAATGTATCACCCCTTACAACTCCTAAGAACACCTTACATCACAGTACGAAACCTTGAAACACCATAATAAACCTAATGAATTCGTACGAGTCCTTTGAACGTCGTACGATAACTCAGGACATCTTACGACTCTTTATGCCACATTATCAACTCGAAAAGAACGTTAGTATAATGTAGGACGGCTTACAACTCCTAAGAACACCTTACATCACAGTACGAAACCTTGAAACACCATAATAAACCTAATGAATTCGTACGAGTCCTTTGAACGTCGTCCGACAACTTAGGACATCTTACGACTCTTTATGCCAAATTATCAACTCGAAAAGAACGTTAGTATAATGTAGGACGGCTTACAACTCCTAAGAACACCTTACATCACAGTACGAAACCTTGAAACACCATAATAAACCTAATGAATTCGTACGAGTCCTTTGAACGTCGTCCGACAACTTAGGACATCTTACGACTCTTTATGCCACATTATCAACTCGAAAAGAACGTTAGTATAATGTTGGACGGCTTACAACTCCTAAGAACACCTTACATCACAGTACGAAACCTTGAAACACCATAATAAACCTAATGAATTCGTATGAGTCATTTGAACATCGTACGACAACTCAGGACATCTTACGACTCTTTATGCCACATTAGCAACTCGATAAGAACATTAGTATAATGTAGGACGGCTTACAACTCCTAGGAACACCTTACATCACAGTACGAAACCTTGAAACACCATAATAAACCTAATGAATTCGTACGACTCCTTTGAACGTCGTCCGACAACTTAGGACATCTTACGACTCTTTATGCCACATTATCAACTCGAAAAAACGTTAGTATAATGTAGGACGGCTTACAACTCCTAAGAACACCTTACATCACAATACGAAACCTTGAAACACCATAATAAACCTAATGAATTCGTACGAGTCCTTTGAACGTCGTCCGACAACTCAGGACGTCTTACGACTCTTTATGCCACATTATCAATTCGAAAAGAACGTTAGTATAATGTAGGACGGCTTACAACTCCTAAGAACACCTAACATCACAGTACGAAACCTTGAAACACCATAATAAACCTAATGAATTCGTACGAGTCCTTTGAACGTTGTCCGACAACTTAGGACATCTTACGACTCTTTATGCCACATTATCAACTCGAAAAGAACGTTAGTATAGTGTAGGACGGCTTACAACTCCTAAGAACACCTTACATAACCCTACGAAACCTTGAAACACCATCATAAACCTAATGAATTCATACGAGTAAAATGAACATCGTCCGACAACTTAGGACATCTTACGACTCTTTATGCCACATTAGCAACTTAAAATGAACGTTAGTATAATGTAGGACGCCTTACACTCCTAAGAACACATTACATAACCGTACGATACCTTGAATCACCGTAATAAACCTAATGAATTCGTATGATTCCTTTGAACATCGTACAACAACTCAGGACATCTTACGACTCTGTATGCCACATTAGCAACTGGAAAAGAACGTTAGTATAATGTATCACGCCTTACAACTCCTAAGAACACCTTAAATCACAGTACGAAACCTTGAAACAACATAATAAACCTAATGAATTCGTACGACTCCTTTGAACGTCGTCCGACAACTTAGGACATCTTACGACTCTTTATGCCACATTATCAACTCGAAAAGAACGTTAGTATAATGTAGGACGGCTTACAACTCCTAAGAACACCTTACATCACAGTACGAAACCTTGAAACACCATAATAAACCTAATGAATTCGTACGACTCCTTTGAACGTCGTCCGACAACTTAGGACATCTTACGACTCTTTATGCCACATTATCAACTCGAAAAGAACGTTAGTATAATGTAGGACGGCTTACAACTCCTAAGAACACCTTACATCACAGTACGAAACCTTGAAACACCATAATAAACCTAATGAATTCGTACGAGTCCTTTGAACGTCGTCCGACAACTCAGGACGTCTTACGACTCTTTATGCCACATTATCAATTCGAAAAGAACGTTAGTATAATGTTGGACGCCTTACAACTCCTAAGAACACCTTACATCACAGTACGAAACCTTGAAACACCATAATAAACCTAATGAATTCGTATGAGTCATTTGAACATCGTACGACAACTCAGGACATCTTACGACTCTTTATGCCACATTAGCAACTCGATAAGAACATTAGTATAATGTAGGACGACTTACAACTCCTAGGAACACCTTACATCACAGTACGAAACCTTGAAACACCATAATAAACCTAATGAATTCGTACGACTCCTTTGAACGTCGTCCGACAACTTAGGACATCTTACGACTCTTTATGCCACATTATCAACTCGAAAAGAACGTTAGTATAATGTAGGACGTCTTACAACTCCTAGGAACACCTTACATCACAGTACGAAACCTTGAATCACCATAATAAACCTAATGAATTCGTATGAGTCATTTGAACATCGTACGACAACTCAGGACATCTTACGACTCTTTATGCCACATTAGCAACTGGAAAAGAACGTTAGTATAATGTATCACCCCTTACAACTCCTAAGAACACCTTACATCACAGTACGAAACCTTGAAACACCATAATAAACCTAATGAATTCGTACGAGTCCTTTGAACGTCGTACGATAACTCAGGACATCTTACGACTCTTTATGCCACATTATCAACTCGAAAAGAACGTTAGTATAATGTAGGACGGCTTACAACTCCTAAGAACACCTTACATCACAGTACGAAACCTTGAAACACCATAATAAACCTAATGAATTCGTACGAGTCCTTTGAACGTCGTCCGACAACTTAGGACATCTTACGACTCTTTATGCCAAATTATCAACTCGAAAAGAACGTTAGTATAATGTAGGACGGCTTACAACTCCTAAGAACACCTTACATCACAGTACGAAACCTTGAAACACCATAATAAACCTAATGAATTCGTACGAGTCCTTTGAACGTCGTCCGACAACTTAGGACATCTTACGACTCTTTATGCCACATTATCAACTCGAAAAGAACGTTAGTATAATGTTGGACGGCTTACAACTCCTAAGAACACCTTACATCAGAGTACGAAACCTTGAAACACCATAATAAACCTAATGAATTCGTATGAGTCATTTGAACATCGTACGACAACTCAGGACATCTTACGACTCTTTATGCCACATTAGCAACTCGATAAGAACATTAGTATAATGTAGGACGGCTTACAACTCCTAGGAACACCTTACATCACAGTACGAAACCTTGAAACACCATAATAAACCTAATGAATTCGTACGACTCCTTTGAACGTCGTCCGACAACTTAGGACATCTTACGACTCTTTATGCCACATTATCAACTCGAAAAAACGTTAGTATAATGTAGGACGGCTTACAACTCCTAAGAACACCTTACATCACAGTACGAAACCTTGAAACACCATAATAAACCTAATGAATTCGTACGAGTCCTTTGAACGTCGTCCGACAACTCAGGACGTCTTACGACTCTTTATGCCACATTATCAATTCGAAAAGAACGTTAGTATAATGTAGGACGGCTTACAACTCCTAAGAACACCTTACATCACAGTACGAAACCTTGAAACACCATAATAAACCTAATGAATTCGTACGAGTCCTTTGAACGTTGTCCGACAACTTAGGACATCTTACGACTCTTTATGCCACATTATCAACTCGAAAAGAACGTTAGTATAGTGTAGGACGGCTTACAACTCCTAAGAACACCTTACATAACCCTACGAAACCTTGAAACACCATCATAAACCTAATGAATTCATACGAGTAAAATGAACATCGTCCGACAACTTAGGACATCTTACGACTCTTTATGCCACATTAGCAACTTAAAATGAACGTTAGTATAATGTAGGACGCCTTACACTCCTAAGAACACCTTACATAACCGTACGATACCTTGAATCACCGTAATAAACCTAATGAATTCGTATGATTCCTTTGAACATCGTACAACAACTCAGGACATCTTACGACTCTTTATGCCACATTAGCAACTGGAAAAGAACGTTAGTATAATGTATCACGCCTTACAACTCCTAAGAACACCTTACATCACAGTACGAAACCTTGAAACAACATAATAAACCTAATGAATTCGTACGAGTCCTTTGAACGTCGTCCGACAACTTAGGACATCTTACGACTCTTTATGCCACATTATCAACTCGAAAAGAACGTTAGTATAATGTAGGACGGCTTACAACTCCTAAGAACACCTTACATCACAGTACGAAACCTTGAAACACCATAATAAACCTAATGAATTCGTACGAGTCCTTTGAACGTCGTCCGACAACTTAGGACATCTTACGACTCTTTATGCCACATTATCAACTCGAAAAGAACGTTAGTATAATGTTGGACGGCTTACAACTCCTAAGAACACCTTACATCAGAGTACGAAACCTTGAAACACCATAATAAACCTAATGAATTCGTATGAGTCATTTGAACATCGTACGACAACTCAGGACATCTTACGACTCTTTATGCCACATTAGCAACTCGATAAGAACATTAGTATAATGTAGGACGGCTTACAACTCCTAGGAACACCTTACATCACAGTACGAAACCTTGAAACACCATAATAAACCTAATGAATTCGTACGACTCCTTTGAACGTCGTCCGACAACTTAGGACATCTTACGACTCTTTATGCCACATTATCAACTCGAAAAAACGTTAGTATAATGTAGGACGGCTTACAACTCCTAAGAACACCTTACATCACAGTACGAAACCTTGAAACACCATAATAAACCTAATGAATTCGTACGAGTCCTTTGAACGTCGTCCGACAACTCAGGACGTCTTACGACTCTTTATGCCACATTATCAATTCGAAAAGAACGTTAGTATAATGTAGGACGGCTTACAACTCCTAAGAACACCTTACATCACAGTACGAAACCTTGAAACACCATAATAAACCTAATGAATTCGTACGAGTCCTTTGAACGTTGTCCGACAACTTAGGACATCTTACGACTCTTTATGCCACATTATCAACTCGAAAAGAACGTTAGTATAGTGTAGGACGGCTTACAACTCCTAAGAACACCTTACATAACCCTACGAAACCTTGAAACACCATCATAAACCTAATGAATTCATACGAGTAAAATGAACATCGTCCGACAACTTAGGACATCTTACGACTCTTTATGCCACATTAGCAACTTAAAATGAACGTTAGTATAATGTAGGACGCCTTACACTCCTAAGAACACCTTACATAACCGTACGATACCTTGAATCACCGTAATAAACCTAATGAATTCGTATGATTCCTTTGAACATCGTACAACAACTCAGGACATCTTACGACTCTTTATGCCACATTAGCAACTGGAAAAGAACGTTAGTATAATGTATCACGCCTTACAACTCCTAAGAACACCTTACATCACAGTACGAAACCTTGAAACAACATAATAAACCTAATGAATTCGTACGACTCCTTTGAACGTCGTCCGACAACTTAGGACATCTTACGACTCTTTATGCCACATTATCAACTCGAAAAGAACGTTAGTATAATGTAGGACGGCTTACAACTCCTAAGAACACCTTACATCACAGTACGAAACCTTGAAACACCATAATAAACCTAATGAATTCGTACGAGTCCTTTGAACGTCGTCCGACAACTCAGGACGTCTTACGACTCTTTATGCCACATTATCAATTCGAAAAGAACGTTAGTATAATGTTGGACGCCTTACGACTCCTAAGAACACCTTACATCACAGTACGAAACCTTGAAACACCATAATAAACCTAATGAATTCGTATGAGTCATTTGAACATCGTACGACAACTCAGGACATCTTACGACTCTTTATGCCACATTAGCAACTTGATAAGAACATTAGTATAATGTAGGACGACTTACAACTCCTAGGAACACCTTACATCACAGTACGAAACCTTGAAACACCATAATAAACCTAATGAATTCGTACGACTCCTTTGAACGTCGTCCGACAACTTAGGACATCTTACGACTCTTTATGCCACATTATCAACTCGAAAAGAACGTTAGTATAATGTAGGACGGCTTACAACTCCTAAGAACACCTTACATCACAGTACGAAACCTTGAAACACCATAATAAACCTAATGAATTCGTACGAGTCCTTTGAACGTCGTCCGACAACTCAGGACGTCTTACGACTCTTTATGCCACATTATCAATTCGAAAAGAACGTTAGTATAATGTTGGACGCCTTACAACTCCTAAGAACACCTTACATCACAGTACGAAACCTTGAAACACCATAATAAACCTAATGAATTCGTATGAGTCATTTGAACATCGTACGACAACTCAGGACATCTTACGACTCTTTATGCCACATTAGCAACTCGATAAGAACATTAGTATAATGTAGGACGACTTACAACTCCTAGGAACACCTTACATCACAGTACGAAACCTTGAAACACCATAATAAACCTAATGAATTCGTACGACTCCTTTGAACGTCGTCCGACAACTTAGGACATCTTACGACTCTTTATGCCACATTATCAACTCGAAAAGAACGTTAGTATAATGTAGGACGTCTTACAACTCCTAGGAACACCTTACATCACAGTACGAAACCTTGAATCACCATAATAAACCTAATGAATTCGTATGAGTCATTTGAACATCGTACGACAACTCAGGACATCTTACGACTCTTTATGCCACATTAGCAACTGGAAAAGAACGTTAGTATAATGTATCACCCCTTACAACTCCTAAGAACACCTTACATCACAGTACGAAACCTTGAAACACCATAATAAACCTAATGAATTCGTACGAGTCCTTTGAACGTCGTACGATAACTCAGGACATCTTACGACTCTTTATGCCACATTATCAACTCGAAAAGAACGTTAGTATAATGTAGGACGGCTTACAACTCCTAAGAACACCTTACATCACAGTACGAAACCTTGAAACACCATAATAAACCTAATGAATTCGTACGAGTCCTTTGAACGTCGTCCGACAACTTAGGACATCTTACGACTCTTTATGCCAAATTATCAACTCGAAAAGAACGTTAGTATAATGTAGGACGGCTTACAACTCCTAAGAACACCTTACATCACAGTACGAAACCTTGAAACACCATAATAAACCTAATGAATTCGTACGAGTCCTTTGAACGTCGTCCGACAACTTAGGACATCTTACGACTCTTTATGCCACATTATCAACTCGAAAAGAACGTTAGTATAATGTTGGACGGCTTACAACTCCTAAGAACACCTTACATCAGAGTACGAAACCTTGAAACACCAAAATAAACCTAATGAATTCGTATGAGTCATTTGAACATCGTACGACAACTCAGGACATCTTACGACTCTTTATGCCACATTAGCAACTCGATAAGAACATTAGTATAATGTAGGACGGCTTACAACTCCTAGGAACACCTTACATCACAGTACGAAACCTTGAAACACCATAATAAACCTAATGAATTCGTACGACTCCTTTGAACGTCGTCCGACAACTTAGGACATCTTACGACTCTTTATGCCACATTATCAACTCGAAAAAACGTTAGTATAATGTAGGACGGCTTACAACTCCTAAGAACACCTTACATCACAGTACGAAACCTTGAAACACCATAATAAACCTAATGAATTCGTACGAGTCCTTTGAACGTCGTCCGACAACTCAGGACGTCTTACGACTCTTTATGCCACATTATCAATTCGAAAAGAACGTTAGTATAATGTAGGACGGCTTACAACTCCTAAGAACACCTTACATCACAGTACGAAACCTTGAAACACCATAATAAACCTAATGAATTCGTACGAGTCCTTTGAACGTTGTCCGACAACTTAGGACATCTTACGACTCTTTATGCCACATTATCAACTCGAAAAGAACGTTAGTATAGTGTAGGACGGCTTACAACTCCTAAGAACACCTTACATAACCCTACGAAACCTTGAAACACCATCATAAACCTAATGAATTCATACGAGTAAAATGAACATCGTCCGACAACTTAGGACATCTTACGACTCTTTATGCCACATTAGCAACTTAAAATGAACGTTAGTATAATGTAGGACGCCTTACACTCCTAAGAACACCTTACATAACCGTACGATACCTTGAATCACCGTAATAAACCTAATGAATTCGTATGATTCCTTTGAACATCGTACAACAACTCAGGACATCTTACGACTCTTTATGCCACATTAGCAACTGGAAAAGAACGTTAGTATAATGTATCACGCCTTACAACTCCTAAGAACACCTTACATCACAGTACGAAACCTTGAAACAACATAATAAACCTAATGAATTCGTACGACTCCTTTGAACGTCGTCCGACAACTTAGGACATCTTACGACTCTTTATGCCACATTATCAACTCGAAAAGAACGTTAGTATAATGTAGGACGGCTTACAACTCCTAAGAACACCTTACATCACAGTACGAAACCTTGAAACACCATAATAAACCTAATGAATTCGTACGAGTCCTTTGAACGTCGTCCGACAACTCAGGACGTCTTACGACTCTTTATGCCACATTATCAATTCGAAAAGAACGTTAGTATAATGTAGGACGGCTTACAACTCCTAAGAACACCTTACATCACAGTACGAAACCTTGAAACACCATAATAAACCTAATGAATTCGTACGAGTCCTTTGAACGTTGTCCGACAACTTAGGACATCTTACGACTCTTTATGCCACATTATCAACTCGAAAAGAACGTTAGTATAGTGTAGGACGGCTTACAACTCCTAAGAACACCTTACATAACCCTACGAAACCTTGAAACACCATCATAAACCTAATGAATTCATACGAGTAAAATGAACATCGTCCGACAACTTAGGACATCTTACGACTCTTTATGCCACATTATCAACTCGAAAAGAACGTTAGTATAATGTAGGACGGCTTACAACTCCTAGGAACACCTTACATCACAGTACGAAACCTTGAATCACCATAATAAACCTAATGAATTCGTACGAGTCCTTTGAACGTCGTCCGACAACTCAGGACGTCTTACGACTCTTTATGCCACATTAGCAACTGGAAAAGAACGTTAGTATAATGTATCACCCCTTACAACTCCTAAGAACACCTTACATCACAGTACGAAACCTTGAAACACCATAATAAACCTAATGAATTCGTACGAGTCCTTTGAACGTCGTACGATAACTCAGGACATCTTACGACTCTTTATGCCACATTATCAACTCGAAAAGAACGTTAGTATAATGTAGGACGGCTTACAACTCCTAAGAACACTTTACATCACAGTACGAAACCTTGAAACACCATAATAAACCTAATGAATTCGTACGACTCCTTTGAACGTCGTCCGACAACTTAGGACATCTTACGACTCTTTATGCCACATTATCAACTCGAAAAGAACGTTAGTATAATGTAGGACGACTTACAACTCCTAAGAACACCTTACATCACAGTACGAAACCTTGAAACACCATAATAAACCTAATGAATTCGTACGAGTCCTTTGAACGTCGTCCGACAACTTAGGACATCTTACGACTCTTTATGCCACATTATCAACTCGAAAAGAACGTTAGTATAATGTTGGACGGCTTACAACACCTAAGAACACCTTACATCACAGTACGAAACCTTGAAACACCATAATAAACCTAATGAATTCGTATGAGTCATTTGAACATCGTACGACAACTCAGGACATCTTACGACTCTTTATGCCACATTAGCAACTCGATAAGAACATTAGTATAATGTAGGACGGCTTACAACTCCTAGGAACACCTTACATCACAGTACGAAACCTTGAAACACCATAATAAACCTAATGAATTCGTACGACTCCTTTGAACGTCGTCCGACAACTTAGGACATCTTACGACTCTTTATGCCACATTATCAACTCGAAAAGAACGTTAGTATAATGTAGGACGGCTTACAACTCCTAAGAACACCTTACATCACAGTACGAAACCTTGAAACACCATAATAAACCTAATGAATTCGTACGAGTCCTTTGAACGTCGTCCGACAACTCAGGACGTCTTACGACTCTTTATGCCACATTATCAATTCGAAAAGAACGTTAGTATAATGTAGGACGGCTTACAACTCCTAAGAACACCTTACATCACAGTACGAAACCTTGAAACACCATAATTAACCTAATGAATTCGTATGAGTCATTTGAACATCGTACGACAACTCAGGACATCTTACGACTCTTTATGCCACATTAGCAACTCGAAAAGAACGTTAGTATAATGTAGGACGGCTTACAACTCCTAAGAACACCTTACATCACAGTACGAAACCTTGAAACACCATAATAAACCTAATGAATTCGTACGAGTCCTTTGAACGTCGTCCGACAACTTAGGACATCTTACGACTCTTTATGCCACATTATCAACTCGAAAAGAACGTTAGTATAGTGTAGGACGGCTTACAACTCCTAAGAACACCTTACATAACCCTACGAAACCTTGAAACACCATCATAAACCTAATGAATTCGTACGAGTAAAATGAACATCGTCCGACAACTTAGGACATCTTACGACTCTTTATGCCACATTAGCAACTTAAAATGAACGTTAGTATAATGTAGGACGCCTTACACTCCTAAGAACACCTTACATAACCGTACGATACCTTGAATCACCATAATAAACCTAATGAATTCGTACGAGTCCTTTGAACGTCGTCCGACAACTTAGGACATCTTACGACTCTTTATGCCACATTAGCAACTCGAAAAGAACGTTAGTATAATGTAGGACGGCTTACAACTCCTAAGAACACCTTACATCACAGTACGAAACCTTGAAACACCATAATAAACCTAATGAATTCGTACGAGTCCTTTGAACGTCGTCCGACAACTCAGGACGTCTTACGACTCTTTATGCCACATTATCAATTCGAAAAGAACGTTAGTATAATGTAGGACGGCTTACAACTCCTAAGAACACCTTACATCACAGTACGAAACCTTGAAACACCATAATAAACCTAATGAATTCGTACGAGTCCTTTGAACGTCGTCCGACAACTTAGGACATCTTACGACTCTATGCCACATTATCAACTCGAAAAGAACGTTAGTATAGTGTAGGACGGCTTACAACTCCTAAGAACACCTTACATAACCCTACGAAACCTTGAAACACCATCATAAACCTAATGAATTCGTACGAGTAAAATGAACATCGTCCGACAACTTAGGACATCTTACGACTCTTTATGCCACATTAGCAACTTAAAATGAACGTTAGTATAATGTAGGACGCCTTACACTCCTAAGAACACCTTACATAACCGTACGATACCTTGAATCACCATAATAAACCTAATGAATTCGTACGAGTCCTTTGAACGTCGTCCGACAACTTAGGACATCTTACGACTCTTTATGCCACATTAGCAACTCGAAAAGAACGTTAGTATAATGTAGGACGGCTTACAACTCCTAAGAACACCTTACATCACAGTACGAAACCTTGAAACACCATAATAAACCTAATGAATTCGTACGAGTCCTTTGAACGTCGTCCGACAACTCAGGACGTCTTACGACTCTTTATGCCACATTATCAATTCGAAAAGAACGTTAGTATAATGTAGGACGGCTTACAACTCCTAAGAACACCTTACATCACAGTACGAAACCTTGAAACACCATAATAAACCTAATGAATTCGTACGAGTCCTTTGAACGTCGTCCGACAACTTAGGACATCTTACGACTCTTTATGCCACATAATCAACTCGAAAAGAACGTTAGTATAGTGTAGGACGGCTTACAACTCCTAAGAACACCTTACATAACCCTACGAAACCTTGAAACACCATCATAAACCTAATGAATTCGTACGAGTAAAATGAACATCGTCCGACAACTTAGGACATCTTACGACTCTTTATGCCACATTAGCAACTTAAAATGAACGTTAGTATAATGTAGGACGCCTTACACTCCTAAGAACACCTTACATAACCGTACGATACCTTGAATCACCATAATAAACCTAATGAATTCGTACGAGTCCTTTGAACGTCGTCCGACAACTTAGGACATCTTACGACTCTTTATGCCACATTAGCAACTCGAAAAGAACGTTAGTATAATGTAGGACGGCTTACAACTCCTAAGAACACCTTACATCACAGTACGAAACCTTGAAACACCATAATAAACCTAATGAATTCGTACGAGTCCTTTGAACGTCGTCCGACAACTCAGGACGTCTTACGACTCTTTATGCCACATTATCAATTCAAAAAGAACGTTAGTATAATGTAGGACGGCTTACAACTCCTAAGAACACCTTACATCACAGTACGAAACCTTGAAACACCATAATAAACCTAATGAATTCGTACGAGTCCTTTGAACGTCGTCCGACAACTTAGGACATCTTACGACTCTTTATGCCACATTATCAACTCGAAAAGAACGTTAGTATAGTGTAGGACGGCTTACAACTCCTAAGAACACCTTACATAACCCTACGAAACCTTGAAACACCATCATAAACCTAATGAATTCGTACGAGTAAAATGAACATCGTCCGACAACTTAGGACATCTTACGACTCTTTATGTGTCACACCCCGACCGATGGCGGAATCATCGAGGCGGACGCAAGTGGATAGATTGCTCGTAGCTCATGGTACTAAAATAATTTAAATATATATTAACAACCTTTTTAATAACACCAAATAACAAGTTACATTGTTTCAAACCATAATTAAACAAACATAATACAATTAAAGCTCATTTAATTAATCTAGGTCCAAGATCCTACATGTGGAGACATCTCAAATCCTCCTAAGCTGCTTTTCCTGAAATCATGTGAAAATAGTATTTGTTCAGCTAACGAATTAGCTGGTGAGTAAACACAGGTTTGCATACATATATATAATGATTAAAATGATTGAAATGACTAAAATGAGTAAAATGATTCAATTCCATGTTATGTTAAAACCTATCATGCAAAAGTGTATCACATTAGATAAATCGAGTACACAATCAAACCTAGATGACTGCAGCCACTTAATCACACAGATTAAGCCGTAATGAGCAAAAGCATAAGTCGGTTACAATCACCACGCGTGTATGTAAATGGGGTGGGCTTGTCAGGCCAAATAGTACTATTATTGATAACCGTTGGTTTGAATAAATTAATGATTGTGCTAGAATAAATGTTTATCAACCTATGAAACACATAATTGCAAGTAATAACACACATGAATTGAATTGAATAAAATGAATCAAATGAATAACATGAATAAAATAATGAATAAAATGAATAAAAATGATAAAACATGATTTGATAGATAACATGATTTCAGCCCAAAGCATAAAAAAATAAAAAGGGCTATGAATACTCACCTCAATGGTGCTCAAACAAAGTAGTGTATGCTGAAAAAGAATCGAGATGAACAGTCGTATCACGTTGGATGCCTTGGGATTATAACGTGTATGATCTGACAGCAAACTCAAATGAATAGGTGATTTGAATGCAAGCGTGACTCAACCTAGTTGAACGAAGGTAAAAAAAAGATATGTAAACATTTTAAGGCATAGCCAAACGAACGGACATGATAGACGGTGCTCGTTGAGTCTCTACAAGGCTACACTAAGCCTAAAGGCTATGCTCATTAACTAAAAACCTAACTAAACGAATAAAACTAAGAAACGGTAAATGAACGATTAACGAAAGGAAGAAAAAGAAAAAAGAGAAAAAAAAAGGAGAAGTTTACCTTAAAGAAGCTTTACAAACGAGAGGAGTTCGTAGGGCAGCACTTCCTCGTCAAAAGAATAATAGAAAAAACTAAGCACAACGCCCAAAAATGTATTGCACTTGCAGAACCACCAAATTTTGGCTATTCTACTTGTTTAGACTCAAACTAGGAGTTGTAAGCTTTAAGAAACCAAGCAAGGGTATATATAGGTGTGAAAATGAGCAAAAATTTAGCGTTGGGGCGATGTGGGACGAATTCAAGGTAGGAAAAATCGCGTCTTGTAAATTCACAACAAACACCAAACTTGTTTTCGCGATTCCCGCTTCGTTATAACTCCGTTTTTCGTACGGTTTTCGCCTACGTTCATAATTTTCAGAGTACTACCATATGGAAGAGAGTAATCCAGTATTCATGGTGTTGAGAATTAGGTTTAAACCTTGGATCTTGGTACGGGTCAAGAGTTACGTTCTCAAACTTTTGTTTGTGATTTCTGTTTTGTTTGGGCTCGATTTGATTCACCGACTGAACCTACTTACTCCCTAGAATACAAAGTATGTTTAAGAGTTTTGAATGATACAAAGTGATAACTCAATAATGGAGAAAGATTGGCAAAATAATCACTCGAAAGTCGCCTTATGCCAAAACTAAGAATCTAATACGTAGAGCTTCTTGCTTGTTATCCTTTACATCTATGCTTTCCAAAACACAATGTCCTAAGGATTATATAATAAACTTGGATGATAAGAAAAGTCGGGATAAGAGTGTTAATTGTGTTCACGAGGCCTCCAAACTGCTTGATCAACTTAATTAATGATTTAATTATATAATTTAATGTAATAACTTGATTAAATCAATATGATATGATTACTTTTATTTTATGATACGACGAAAAATTTCATTGATATCCGATTGGGTTCGGGTTTGAATTTGGATCGGGTATGGATCGGGGCAAATGTTACAGTCACCCCTCCTTTAAGAAATTTCGTCCCGAAATTTGATTAACGTTAGTTTTGGTGAAAGAATTAATAGTTGTATCACGATCGTGTTCGAAACATAATCATGTCTCACATGCGCTGTCTTAAAATTGAAATGTGATAATATGATAAGAATTATTTTCTTTAGTTCATTTAATATCATTAAGTGTCGTTTATAATATTGTTCGAGTTATAAGGAGTTAAGATGAACGTAATTGAACGAACGGTTCGGATAATGATTCATTTCTACTCAAGATAGTGATGGAATAGGGTTTAAGATTATCGATAAATGTTGTTACAGTTTAACTTGCGTGATGAAGAGTAAAGTGATTTAAAGAGTAAAATGAATAAAGTTACTAAATGATTAGAGTAACTAAATGAGATTGATAAAATGAATGAATGATAAAAATGAATAGTTGTGATTGATAAAAGGAATGAATAAATGAATAACATGATTAATAAAATGAGTAAATGTGGCACAACTCCAAACATTTCCATGATAATACGCTTTCCATCATAAGTGTACTAACGTTATCTAGCTCCCTCTAGTTGAACAAGAATACGTCAACCTCGAGAAGTTGAATCATCAACTTGAGCACTAGATGATGATGAATAATGATCAATGAAAGATGTAAAAGAAAACATTGTTAAAGTTAAATTGCAATAGGTCAAGATCCAGAAGTCACGCAAACTTCACTGGACGTAGGCAACACTTCATTTGATGATGTGACAAGTACACTTATATATAGGATGTACCAGCGGCGTATCCACCATGTTCTTATCGCACCACATTTGCCGCGTTGCCCAAAAGCACACAACAAAACTTATTATGACTTCCATGCACCGACTTTTGTAATTCCGTGTGCACCCGTAATTACACTAGCCTTTGCATGGTTCTCATAATTCATTATGTCATATGGGGGTCAAGGGACACAAAACTTCTAAAATACAAATAAAGATGCACATAGGTTATGATCTCATGCTTGAGTAATTAAAGTTAATTGATATTCAAGTTCTTTAGAAATTAAATTCTTAGATGATGGAAAGATCAATGCTCATTAATTTAGGTACCAACTTTATGCAATTAACATTGTTCATATGCATGAATAATCGAGTTTGTAGTTAAATAGATTTATAGAAATTCATGTTTATGAAAAATCAAGTTTCCTATATACTAGATAACCATGTTCATGGTAAGTCGAGTTCATATGCATTTAGACAGTTAGGTGTACGTAAAATAATCTTTAATAGCGTCACAGAAAATCAAATTCATGTATGATCAACTTTTACCAAGGTTCTAGATAATTAGGTTAACATATCACATGCATAGATTACCGAGTTTTTAAAAGATTAGTTTTGTGGATTGTGATGTTAAATGAAAAATTAAATTATATAGGCCAACAAGTTCATAGACAATAGAGGTAATCATGTAGGTAGTCAAGTTTAAATAAATTCCGTGTTATAAATAGTATAGATGATTCAAGTAAATAGAAAAAAATTTGAATATTAAATACATTGGAACTTGAATTTGCATAATTATATGGAAATTGTTTTTTTTTATAGGTTTAAATGAATTATATGTGAATTATGATAATTTGTGATTAAATAAATTATATGATAATTTGATAATTAGTTTATGAATTAAAAGAAAATTTGAATGATGAAGTTATGATTTATGTATTATATGTTAATTTGATGGTAACTTGGTAAGTTTGTGATTAATTGAATTATAGGAGGATTTGATGATAAATTTATGTATAAATTATAAGTATTGAAATTTAATAATGAGTTTTTTTGAAAAATATTTCTACTATAAAAAATGAGTTTATAAATAATTAGAGAAATTATTGAAAATATGAGATATTGAAATCATGTTGACATATTCCGAATGTAGACGCTTAGTCCGTAAACCGCACGAATACGTTGACTTATCAAAGTAGTAGGTCCACGATAACTTTAATGAAGACATGTGTACCTATAAGTGGACACTCACCCCGAGGGTTCCCAGGTAAGGTAACGGATCCATCAGTTGATTTGGATTTATATGAATACCTTTTCCTAGACAGAACACCCGAAGTACAGGCACCCACTCTTCCAGTATTGCACGTGTTCAGTTACGAGACTTACACTTTGACGAGATTTAAAAACCATACATAAAAATATTGAATTTGAAAATTGAGGAAGCAATTTGAAAATAATAAATAAACACTTAATTTGAATTTGAGAATCGATTAGGAAATCGATCCGGATTAGGGATAAGCCCTAGAGTTTTGAAGTTCATATGATTGATAATAAAAGTTGTATTAGTTGTAATAAGAGATAAACAATTGGCATATGTAAAACATAACATGTTTGTAAACAAGTAAACACATAATCAAATAGCATGAATTAACAACTAATGACACGAGATGACTCATGTTTGGGTCCTTAGTTATAGACTAGGTCATTCCATTTCTAATAACCTAATTCCCTATAACCATGGCTCTGATACCAATCTGTCACACCCCGACCGATGGCGGAATCATCGAGGCGGACGCAAGTGGATAGATTGCTCGTAGCTCATGGTACTAAAATAATTTAAATATATATTAACAACCTTTTTAATAACACCAAATAACAAGTTACATTGTTTCAAACCATAATTAAACAAACATAATACAATTAAAGCTCATTTAATTAATCTAGGTCCAAGATCCTACATGTGGAGACATCTCAAATCCTCCTAAGCTGCTTTTCCTGAAATCATGTGAAAATAGTATTTGTTCAGCTAACGAATTAGCTGGTGAGTAAACACAGGTTTGCATACATATATATAATGATTAAAATGATTGAAATGACTAAAATGAGTAAAATGATTCAATTCCATGTTATGTTAAAACCTATCATGCAAAAGTGTATCACATTAGATAAATCGAGTACACAATCAAACCTAGATGACTGCAGCCACTTAATCACACAGATTAAGCCGTAATGAGCAAAAGCATAAGTCGGTTACAATCACCACGCGTGTATGTAAATGGGGTGGGCTTGTCAGGCCAAATAGTACTATTATTGATAACCGTTGGTTTGAATAAATTAATGATTGTGCTAGAATAAATGTTTATCAACCTATGAAACACATAATTGCAAGTAATAACACACATGAATTGAATTGAATAAAATGAATCAAATGAATAACATGAATAAAATAATGAATAAAATGAATAAAAATGATAAAACATGATTTGATAGATAACATGATTTCAGCCCAAAGCATAAAAAAATAAAAAGGGCTATGAATACTCACCTCAATGGTGCTCAAACAAAGTAGTGTATGCTGAAAAAGAATCGAGATGAACAGTCGTATCACGTTGGATGCCTTGGGATTATAACGTGTATGATCTGACAGCAAACTCAAATGAATAGGTGATTTGAATGCAAGCGTGACTCAACCTAGTTGAACGAAGGTAAAAAAAAAGATATGTAAACATTTTAAGGCATAGCCAAACGAACGGACATGATAGACGGTGCTCGTTGAGTCTCTACAAGGCTACACTAAGCCTAAAGGCTATGCTCATTAACTAAAAACCTAACTAAACGAATAAAACTAAGAAACGGTAAATGAACGATTAACGAAAGGAAGAAAAATAAAAAAGAGAAAAAAAAAGGAGAAGTTTACCTTAAAGAAGCTTTACAAACGAGAGGAGTTCGTAGGGCAGCACTTCCTCGTCAAAAGAATAATAGAAAAAACTAAGCACAACGCCCAAAAATGTATTGCACTTGCAGAACCACCAAATTTTGGCTATTCTACTTGTTTAGACTCAAACTAGGAGTTGTAAGCTTTAAGAAACCAAGCAAGGGTATATATAGGTGTGAAAATGAGCAAAAATTTAGCGTTGGGGCGATGTGGGACGAATTCAAGGTAGGAAAAATCGCGTCTTGTAAATTCACAACAAACACCAAACTTGTTTTCGCGATTCCCGCTTCGTTATAACTCCGTTTTTCGTACGGTTTTCGCCTACGTTCATAATTTTCAGAGTACTACCATATGGAAGAGAGTAATCCAGTATTCATGGTGTTGAGAATTAGGTTTAAACCTTGGATCTTGGTACGGGTCAAGAGTTACGTTCTCAAACTTTTGTTTGTGATTTCTGTTTTGTTTGGGCTCGATTTGATTCACCGACTGAACCTACTTACTCCCTAGAATACAAAGTATGTTTAAGAGTTTTGAATGATACAAAGTGATAACTCAATAATGGAGAAAGATTGGCAAAATAATCACTCGAAAGTCGCCTTATGCCAAAACTAAGAATCTAATACGTAGAGCTTCTTGCTTGTTATCCTTTACATCTATGCTTTCCAAAACACAATGTCCTAAGGATTATATAATAAACTTGGATGATAAGAAAAGTCGGGATAAGAGTGTTAATTGTGTTCACGAGGCCTCCAAACTGTTTGATCAACTTAATTAACGATTTAATTATATAATTTAATGTAATAACTTGATTAAATCAATATGATATGATTACTTTTATTTTATGATACGACGAAAAATTTCATTGATATCCGATTGGGTTCGGGTTTGAATTTGGATCGGGTATGGATCGGGGCAAATGTTACATTATGCCACATTAGCAACTTAAAATGAACGTTAGTATAATGTAGGACGCCTTACACTCCTAAGAACACCTTACATAACCGTACGATACCTTGAATCACCATAATAAACCTAATGAATTCGTACGAGTCCTTTGAACGTCGTCCGACAACTTAGGACATCTTACGACTCTTTATGCCACATTAGCAACTCGAAAAGAACGTTAGTATAATGTAGGACGGCTTACAACTCCTAAGAACACCTTACATCACAGTACGAAACCTTGAAACACCATAATAAACCTAATGAATTCGTACGAGTCCTTTGAACGTCGTCCTACAACTCAGGACGTCTTACGACTCTTTATGCCACATTATCAATTCGAAAAGAACGTTAGTATAATGTAGGACGGCTTACAACTCCTAAGAACACCTTACATCACAGTACGAAACCTTGAAACACCATAATAAACCTAATGAATTCGTACGAGTCCTTTGAACGTTGTCCGACAACTCAGGACGTCTTACGACTCTTTATGCCACATTATCAATTCGAAAAGAACGTTAGTATAATGTAGGACGGCTTACAACTCCTAAGAACACCTTACATCACAGTACGAAACCTTGAAACACCATAATAAACCTAATGAATTCGTATGAGTCATTTGAACATCGTACGACAACTCAGGACATCTTACGACTCTTTATGCCACATTAGCAACTCGAAAAGAACGTTAGTATAATGTAGGACGGCTTACAACTCCTAAGAACACCTTACATCACAGTACGAAACCTTGAAACACCATAATAAACCTAATGAATTCGTACGAGTCCTTTGAACGTTGTCCGACAACTTAGGACATCTTACGACTCTTTATGCCACATTATCAACTCGAAAAGAACGTTAGTATAGTGTAGGACGGCTTACAACTCCTAAGAACACCTTACATAACCCTACGAAACCTTGAAACACCATCATAAACCTAATGAATTCATACGAGTAAAATGAACATCGTCCGACAACTTTGGACATCTTACGACTCTTTATGCCACATTAGCAACTCGAAAAGAACGTTAGTATAATGTAGGACGGCTTACAACTCCTAAGAACACCTTACATCACAGTACGAAACCTTGAAACACCATAATAAACCTAATGAATTCGTACGAGTCCTTTGAACGTCGTCCGACAACTTAGGACATCTTACGACTCTTTATGCCACATTATCAACTCGAAAAGAACGTTAGTATAGTGTAGGACGGCTTACAACTCCTAAGAACACCTTACATAACCCTACGAAACCTTGAAACACCATCATAAACCTAATGAATTCGTACGAGTAAAATGAACATCGTCCGACAACTTAGGACATCTTACGACTCTTTATGCCACATTAGCAACTTAAAATGAACGTTAGTATAATGTAGGACGCCTTACACTCCTAAGAACACCTTACATAACCGTACGATACCTTGAATCACCATAATAAACCTAATGAATTCGTACGAGTCCTTTGAACGTCGTTCCACAACTTAGGACATCTTACGACTCTTTATGCCACATTAGCAACTCGAAAAGAACGTTAGTATAATGTAGGACGGCTTACAACTCCTAAGAACACCTTACATCACAGTACGAAACCTTGAAACACCATAATAAACCTAATGAATTCGTATGAGTCATTTGAACATCGTACGACAACTTAGGACATCTTACGACTCTTTATGCCACATTAGCAACTCGAAAAGAACGTTACTATAATGTAGGACGGCTTACAACTCCTAAGAACACCTTACATCACAGTACGAAACCTTGAAACACCATAATAAACCTAATGAATTCGTACGAGTCCTTTGAACGTCGTCCGACAACTCAGGACGTCTTACGACTCTTTATGCCACATTATCAATTCGAAAAGAACGTTAGTATAATGTTGGACGCCTTACAACTCCTAAGAACACCTTACATCACAGTACGAAACCTTGAAACACCATAATAAACCTAATGAATTCGTATGAGTCATTTGAACATCGTACGACAACTCAGGACATCTTACGACTCTTTATGCCAAATTAGCAACTCGATAAGAACATTAGTATAATGTAGGACGACTTACAACTCCTAGGAACACCTTACATCACAGTACGAAACCTTGAAACACCATAATAAACCTAATGAATTCGTACGACTCCTTTGAACGTCGTCCGACAACTTAGGACATCTTACGACTCTTTATGCCACATTATCAACTCGAAAAGAACGTTAGTATAATGTAGGACGGCTTACAACTCCTAGGAACACCTTACATCACAGTACGAAACCTTGACTCACCATAATAAACCTAATGAATTCGTATGAGTCCTTTGAACGTCGTCCGACAACTCAGGACGTCTTACGACTCTTTATGCCACATTAGCAACTGGAAAAGAACGTTAGTATAATGTATCACCCCTTACAACTCCTAAGAACACCTTACATCACAGTACGAAACCTTGAAACACCATAATAAACCTAATGAATTCGTACGAGTCCTTTGAACGTCGTACGATAACTCAGGACATCTTACGACTCTTTATGCCACATTATCAACTCGAAAAGAACGTTAGTATAATGTAGGACGGCTTACAACTCCTAAGAACACCTTACATCACAGTACGAAACCTTGAAACACCATAATAAACCTAATGAATTCGTACGAGTCCTTTGAACGTCGTCCGACAACTTAGGACATCTTACGACTCTTTATGCCACATTATCAACTCGAAAAGAACGTTAGTATAGTGTAGGACGCCTTACACTCCTAAGAACACCTTACATAACCGTACGATACCTTGAATCACCATAATAAACCTAATGAATTCGTACGAGTCCTTTGAACGTCGTCCGACAACTTAGGACATCTTACGACTCTTTATGCCACATTAGCAACTCGAAAAGAACGTTAGTATAATGTAGGACAGCTTACAACTCCTAAGAACACCTTACATCACAGTACGAAACCTTGAAACACCATAATAAACCTAATGAATTCGTATGAGTCATTTGAACATCGTACGACAAGTCAGGACATCTTACGACTCTTTATGCCACATTAGCAACTTTAAATGAACGTTAGTATAATGTAGGACGGCTTACAACTCCTAAGAACACCTTACATCACAGTACGAAACCTTGAAACACCATAATAAACCTAATGAATTCGTATGAGTCATTTGAACATCGTACGACAACTTAGGACATCTTACGACTCTTTATGCCACATTAGCAACTCGAAAAGAACGTTACTATAATGTAGGACGGCTTACAACTCCTAAGAACACCTTACATCACAGTACGAAACCTTGAAACACCATAATAAACCTAATGAATTCGTATGAGTCATTTGAACATCGTACGACAACTCAGGACATCTTACGACTCTTTATGCCACATTAGCAACTTAAAATGAACGTTAGTATAATGTAGGACGGCTTACAACTCCTAAGAACATCTTACATCACAGTACGAAACCTTGAAACACCATAATAAACCTAATGAATTCGTATGAGTCATTTGAACATCGTACGACAACTCAGGACATCTTACGACTCTTTATGCCACATTAGCAACTCGAAAAGAACGTTAGTATAATGTAGGACGGCTTACAACTCCTAAGAACACCTTACATCACAGTACGAAACCTTGAAACACCATAATAAACCTAATGAATTCGTACGAGTCCTTTGAACGTCGTCCGACAACTTAGGACATCTTACGACTCTTTATGCAACATTATCAACTCGAAAAGAACGTTAGTATAATGTAGGACGGCTTACAACTCCTAAGAACACCTTACATCACAGTACGAAACCTTGAAACACCATAATAAACCTAATGAATTCGTACGAGTCCTTTGAACATCGTCCGACAACTTAGGACATCTTACGACTCTTTATTCCACATTAGCAACTCGAAAAGAACGTTAGTATAATGTAGGACGCCTTACACTCCTAAGAACACCTTACATAACCCTACGAAACCTTGAAACACCATCATAAACCTAATGAATTCGTACGAGTCAAATGAACATCGTCCGACAACTTAGGACATCTTACGACTCTTTATGCCGCATTAGCAACTTAAAATGAACGTTAGTATAATGTAGGACGCCTTACACTCCTAAGAACACCTTACATAACCGTACGATACCTTGAATCACCATAATAAACCTAATGAATTCGTATGATTCCTTTGAACATCGTACAACAACTCAGGACATCTTACGACTCTTTATGCCACATTAGCAACTTGAAAAGAACGTTAGTATAATGTATCACGCCTTACAACTCCTAAGAACACCTTACATCACAGTACGAAACCTTGAAACACCATAATAAACCTAATGAATTCGTACGAGTCCTTTGAACGTCGTCCGACAACTTAGGACATCTTACGACTCTTTATGCCACATTAGCAACTCGAAAAGAACGTTAGTATAGTGTAGGACGGCTTACAACTCCTAAGAACACCTTACATCACAGTACGAAACCTTGAAACACCATATTAAACCAAATGAATTCGTATGAGTCATTTGAACATCGTACGACAACTCAGGACATCTTACGACTCTTTATGCCACATTAGCAACTCGATAAGAACATTAGTATAATGTAGGACGACTTACAACTCCTAGGAACACCTTACATCACAGTACGAAACCTTGAAACACCATAATAAACCTAATGAATTCGTACGACTCCTTTGAACGTCGTCCGACAACTTAGGACATCTTACGACTCTTTATGCCACATTATCAACTCGAAAAGAACGTTAGTATAATGTAGGACGGCTTACAACTCCTAGGAACACCTTACATCACAGTACGAAACCTTGAATCACCATAATAAACCTAATGAATTCGTACGAGTCCTTTGAACGTCGTCCGACAACTCAGGACGTCTTACGACTCTTTATGCCACATTAGCAACTGGAAAAGAACGTTAGTATAATGTATCACCCCTTACAACTCCTAAGAACACCTTACATCACAGTACGAAACCTTGAAACACCATAATAAACCTAATGAATTCGTACGAGTCCTTTGAACGTCGTCCGACAACTTAGGACATCTTACGACTCTTTATGCAACATTATCAACTCGAAAAGAACGTTAGTATAATGTAGGACGGCTTACAACTCCTAAGAACACCTTACATCACAGTACGAAACCTTGAAACACCATAATAAACCTAATGAATTCGTACGAGTCCTTTGAACATCGTCCGACAACTTAGGACATCTTACGACTCTTTATTCCACATTAGCAACTCGAAAAGAACGTTAGTATAATGTAGGACGCCTTACACTCCTAAGAACACCTTACATAACCCTACGAAACCTTGAAACACCATCATAAACCTAATGAATTCGTACGAGTCAAATGAACATCGTCCGACAACTTAGGACATCTTACGACTCTTTATGCCGCATTAGCAACTTAAAATGAACGTTAGTATAATGTAGGACGCCTTACACTCCTAAGAACACCTTACATAACCGTACGATACCTTGAATCACCATAATAAACCTAATGAATTCGTATGATTCCTTTGAACATCGTACAACAACTCAGGACATCTTACGACTCTTTATGCCACATTAGCAACTTGAAAAGAACGTTAGTATAATGTATCACGCCTTACAACTCCTAAGAACACCTTACATCACAGTACGAAACCTTGAAACACCATAATAAACCTAATGAATTCGTACGAGTCCTTTGAACGTCGTCCGACAACTTAGGACATCTTACGACTCTTTATGCCACATTAGCAACTCGAAAAGAACGTTAGTATAGTGTAGGACGGCTTACAACTCCTAAGAACACCTTACATCACAGTACGAAACCTTGAAACACCATATTAAACCAAATGAATTCGTATGAGTCATTTGAACATCGTACGACAACTCAGGACATCTTACGACTCTTTATGCCACATTAGCAACTCGATAAGAACATTAGTATAATGTAGGACGACTTACAACTCCTAGGAACACCTTACATCACAGTACGAAACCTTGAAACACCATAATAAACCTAATGAATTCGTACGACTCCTTTGAACGTCGTCCGACAACTTAGGACATCTTACGACTCTTCATGCCACATTATCAACTCGAAAAGAACGTTAGTATAATGTAGGACGGCTTACAACTCCTAGGAACACCTTACATCACAGTACGAAACCTTGAATCACCATAATAAACCTAATGAATTCGTACGAGTCCTTTGAACGTCGTCCGACAACTCAGGACGTCTTACGACTCTTTATGCCACATTAGCAACTGGAAAAGAACGTTAGTATAATGTATCACCCCTTACAACTCCTAAGAACACCTTACATCACAGTACGAAACCTTGAAACACCATAATAAACCTAATGAATTCGTACGAGTCATTTGAACGTCGTACGATAACTCAGGACATCTTACGACTCTTTATGCCACATTAGCAACTTAAAATGAACGTTAGTATAATGTAGGACGGCTTACAACTCCTAAGAACATCTTACATCACAGTACGAAACCTTGAAACACCATAATAAGCCTAATGAATTCGTATGAGTCATTTGAACATCGTACGACAACTCAGGACATCTTACGACTCTTTATGCCACATTAGCAACTCGAAAAGAACGTTAGTATAGTGTAGGACGGCTTACAACTCCTAAGAACACCTTACATCACCGTACGATACCTTGAATCACCATAATAAACCTAATGAATTCGTACGAGTCCTTTGAACGTCGTCCGACAACTTAGGACATCTTACGACTCTTTATGCCACATTAGCAACTCGAAAAGAACGTTAGTATAATGTAGGACGGCTTACAACTCCTAAGAACACCTTACATCACAGTACGAAACCTTGAAACACCATAATAAACCTAATGAATTCGTATGAGTCATTTGAACATCGTACGACAACTCAGGACATCTTACGACTCTTTATGCCACATTAGCAACTTTAAATGAACGTTAGTATAATGTAGGACGGCTTACAACTCCTAAGAACACCTTACATCACAGTACGAAACCTTGAAACACCATAATAAACCTAATGAATTCGTATGAAACATTTGAACATCGTACGACAACTTAGGACATCTTACGACTCTTTATGCCACATTAGCAACTCGAAAAGAACGTTACTATAATGTAGGACGGCTTACAACTCCTAAGAACACCTTACATCACAGTACGAAACCTTGAAACACCATAATAAACCTAATGAATTCGTATGAGTCATTTGAACATCGTACGACAACTCAGGACATCTTACGACTCTTTATGCCACATTAGCAACTTAAAATGAACGTTAGTATAATGTAGGACGGCTTACAACTCCTAAGAACATCTTACATCACAGTACGAAACCTTGAAACACCATAATAAACCTAATGAATTCGTATGAGTCATTTGAACATCGTACGACAACTCAGGACATCTTACGACTCTTTATGCCACATTAGCAACTCGAAAAGAACGTTAGTATAATGTAGGACGGCTTACAACTCCTAAGAACACCTTACATCACAGTACGAAACCTTGAAACACCATAATAAACCTAATGAATTCGTACGAGTCCTTTGAACGTCGTCCGACAACTTTGGACATCTTACGACTCTTTATGCAACATTATCAACTCGAAAAGAACGTTAGTATAATGTACGACGGCTTACAACTCCTAAGAACACCTTACATCACAGTACGAAACCTTGAAACACCATAATAAACCTAATGAATTCGTAGGAGTCCTTTGAACATCGTCCGACAACTTAGGACATCTTACGACTCTTTATTCCACATTAGCAACTCGAAAAGAACGTTAGTATAATGTAGGACGCCTTACACTCCTAAGAACACCTTACATAACCCTACGAAACCTTGAAACACCATCATAAACCTAATGAATTCGTACGAGTCAAATGAACATCGTCCGACAACTTAGGACATCTTACGACTCTTTATGCCGCATTAGCAACTTAAAATGAACGTTAGTATAATGTAGGACGCCTTACACTCCTAAGAACACCTTACATAACCGTACGATACCTTGAATCACCATAATAAACCTAATGAATTCGTATGATTCCTTTGAACATCGTACAACAACTCAGGACATCTTACGACTCTTTATGACACATTAGCAACTGGAAAAGAACGTTAGTATAATGTATCACGCCTTACAACTCCTAAGAACACCTTACATCACAGTACGAAACCTTGAAACACCATAATAAACCTAATGAATTCGTACGAGTCCTTTGAACGTCGTCCGACAACTTAGGACATCTTACGACTCTTTATGCCACATTAGCAACTCGAAAAGAACGTTAGTATAATGTAGGACGGCTTACAACTCCTAAGAACACCTTACATCACAGTACGAAACCTTGAAACACCATAATAAACCTAATGAATTCGTACGAGTCCTTTGAACATCGTCCGACAACTTAGGACATCTTACGACTCTTTATGCCACATTAGCAACTCGAAAAGAACGTTGGTATAATGTAGCACGCGTTACACTCCTAATAACACCTTACATAACCGTATGAAACCTTGAAACACCATAATAAACCTAATGAATTCGTACGAGTCCTTTGAACGTCGTCCGGCAACTTAGGACATCTTACGACTCTTTATGCAACATTATCAACTCGAAAAGAACGTTAGTATAATGTACGGCGGCTTACAACTCCTAAGAACACCTTACATCACAGTACGAAACCTTGAAACACCATAATAAACCTAATGAATTCGTACGAGTCCTTTGAACATCGTCCGACAACTTAGGACATCTTACGACTCTTTATGCCACATTAGCAACTCGAAAAGAACGTTAGTATAGTGTAGGACGGCTTACAACTCCTAAGAACACCTTACATCACAGTACGAAACCTTGAAACACCATAATAAACCTAATGAATTCGTATGAGTCATTTGAACATCGTACGACAACTCAGGACATCTTACGACTCTTTATGCCACATTAGCAACTTAAAATGAACGTTAGTATAATGTAGGACGGCTTACAACTCCTAAGAACATCTTACATCACAGTACGAAACCTTGAAACACCATAATAAACCTAATGAATTCGTATGAGTCATTTGAACATCGTACGACAACTCAGGACATCTTACGACTCTTTATGCCACATTAGCAACTCGAAAAGAACGTTAGTATAATGTAGGACGGCTTACAACTCCTAAGAACACCTTACATCACAGTACGAAACCTTGAAACACCATAATAAACCTAATGAATTCGTACGAGTCCTTTGAACGTCGTCCGACAACTTAGGACATCTTACGACTCTTTATGCAACATTATCAACTCGAAAAGAACGTTAGTATAATGTACGACGGCTTACAACTCCTAAGAACACCTTACATCACAGTACGAAACCTTGAAACACCATAATAAACCTAATGAATTCGTAGGAGTCCTTTGAACATCGTCCGACAACTTAGGACATCTTACGACTCTTTATTCCACATTAGCAACTCGAAAAGAACGTTAGTATAATGTAGGACGCCTTACACTCCTAAGAACACCTTACATAACCCTACGAAACCTTGAAACACCATCATAAACCTAATGAATTCGTACGAGTCAAATGAACATCGTCCGACAACTTAGGACATCTTACGACTCTTTATGCCGCATTAGCAACTTAAAATGAACGTTAGTATAATGTAGGACGCCTTACACTCCTAAGAACACCTTACATAACCGTACGATACCTTGAATCACCATAATAAACCTAATGAATTCGTATGATTCTTTTGAACATCGTACAACAACTCAGGACATCTTACGACTCTTTATGACACATTAGCAACTGGAAAAGAACGTTAGTATAATGTATCACGCCTTACAACTCCTAAGAACACCTTACATCACAGTACGAAACCTTGAAACACCATAATAAACCTAATGAATTCGTACGAGTCCTTTGAACGTCGTCCGACAACTTAGGACATCTTACGACTCTTTATGCCACATTAGCAACTCGAAAAGAACGTTAGTATAATGTAGGACGGCTTACAACTCCTAAGAACACCTTACATCACAGTACGAAACCTTGAAACACCATAATAAACCTAATGAATTCGTACGAGTCCTTTGAACATCGTCCGACAACTTAGGACATCTTACGACTCTTTATGCCACATTAGCAACTCGAAAAGAACGTTGGTATAATGTAGCACGCGTTACACTCCTAATAACACCTTACATAACCGTATGAAACCTTGAAACACCATAATAAACCTAATGAATTCGTACGAGTCCTTTGAACGTCGTCCGGCAACTTAGGACATCTTACGACTCTTTATGCAACATTATCAACTCGAAAAGAACGTTAGTATAATGTACGACGGCTTACAACTCCTAAGAACACCTTACATCACAGTACGAAACCTTGAAACACCATAATAAACCTAATGAATTCGTACGAGTCCTTTGAACATCGTCCGACAACTTAGGACATCTTACGACTCTTTATGCCACATTAGCAACTCGAAAAGAACGTTAGTATAGTGTAGGACGGCTTACAACTCCTAAGAACACCTTACATCACAGTACGAAACCTTGAAACACCATAATAAACCTAATGAATTCGTATGAGTCATTTGAACATCGTACGACAACTCAGGACATCTTACGACTCTTTATGCCACATTAGCAACTTAAAATGAACGTTAGTATAATGTAGGACGGCTTACAACTCCTAAGAACATCTTACATCACAGTACGAAACCTTGAAACACCATAATAAACCTAATGAATTCGTATGAGTCATTTGAACATCGTACGACAACTCAGGACATCTTACGACTCTTTATGCCACATTAGCAACTCGAAAAGAACGTTAGTATAATGTAGGACGGCTTACAACTCCTAAGAACACCTTACATCACAGTACGAAACCTTGAAACACCATAATAAACCTAATGAATTCGTACGAGTCCTTTGAACGTCGTCCGACAACTTAGGACATCTTACGACTCTTTATGCAACATTATCAACTCGAAAAGAACGTTAGTATAATGTACGACGGCTTACAACTCCTAAGAACACCTTACATCACAGTACGAAACCTTGAAACACCATAATAAACCTAATGAATTCGTAGGAGTCCTTTGAACATCGTCCGACAACTTAGGACATCTTACGACTCTTTATTCCACATTAGCAACTCGAAAAGAACGTTAGTATAATGTAGGACGCCTTACACTCCTAAGAACACCTTACATAACCCTACGAAACCTTGAAACACCATCATAAACCTAATGAATTCGTACGAGTCAAATGAACATCGTCCGACAACTTAGGACATCTTACGACTCTTTATGCCGCATTAGCAACTTAAAATGAACGTTAGTATAATGTAGGACGCCTTACACTCCTAAGAACACCTTACATAACCGTACGATACCTTGAATCACCATAATAAACCTAATGAATTCGTATGATTCCTTTGAACATCGTACAACAACTCAGGACATCTTACGACTCTTTATGACACATTAGCAACTGGAAAAGAACGTTAGTATAATGTATCACGCCTTACAACTCCTAAGAACACCTTACATCACAGTACGAAACCTTGAAACACCATAATAAACCTAATGAATTCGTACGAGTCCTTTGAACGTCGTCCGACAACTTAGGACATCTTACGACTCTTTATGCCACATTAGCAACTCGAAAAGAACGTTAGTATAATGTAGGACGGCTTACAACTCCTAAGAACACCTTACATCACAGTACGAAACCTTGAAACACCATAATAAACCTAATGAATTCGTACGAGTCCTTTGAACATCGTCCGACAACTTAGGACATCTTACGACTCTTTATGCCACATTAGCAACTCGAAAAGAACGTTGGTATAATGTAGCACGCGTTACACTCCTAATAACACCTTACATAACCGTATGAAACCTTGAAACACCATAATAAACCTAATGAATTCGTACGAGTCCTTTGAACGTCGTCCGACAACTTAGGACATCTTACGACTCTTTATGCAACATTATCAACTCGAAAAGAACGTTAGTATAATGTACGACGGCTTACAACTCCTAAGAACACCTTACATCACAGTACGAAACCTTGAAACACCATAATAAACCTAATGAATTCGTAGGAGTCCTTTGAACATCGTCCGACAACTTAGGACATCTTACGACTCTTTATTCCACATTAGCAACTCGAAAAGAACGTTAGTATAATGTAGGACGCCTTACACTCCTAAGAACACCTTACATAACCCTACGAAACCTTGAAACACCATCATAAACCTAATGAATTCGTACGAGTCAAATGAACATCGTCCGACAACTTAGGACATCTTACGACTCTTTATGCCGCATTAGCAACTTAAAATGAACGTTAGTATAATGTAGGACGCCTTACACTCCTAAGAACACCTTACATAACCGTACGATACCTTGAATCACCATAATAAACCTAATGAATTCGTATGATTCCTTTGAACATCGTACAACAACTCAGGACATCTTACGACTCTTTATGACACATTAGCAACTGGAAAAGAACGTTAGTATAATGTATCACGCCTTACAACTCCTAAGAACACCTTACATCACAGTACGAAACCTTGAAACACCATAATAAACCTAATGAATTCGTACGAGTCCTTTGAACGTCGTCCGACAACTTAGGACATCTTACGACTCTTTATGCCACATTAGCAACTCGAAAAGAACGTTAGTATAATGTAGGACGGCTTACAACTCCTAAGAACACCTTACATCACAGTACGAAACCTTGAAACACCATAATAAACCTAATGAATTCGTACGAGTCCTTTGAACATCGTCCGACAACTTAGGACATCTTACGACTCTTTATGCCACATTAGCAACTCGAAAAGAACGTTGGTATAATGTAGCACGCGTTACACTCCTAATAACACCTTACATAACCGTATGAAACCTTGAAACACCATAATAAACCTAATGAATTCGTACGAGTCCTTTGAACGTCGTCCGACAACTTAGGACATCTTACGACTCTTTATGCAACATTATCAACTCGAAAAGAACGTTAGTATAATGTACGACGGCTTACAACTCCTAAGAACACCTTACATCACAGTACGAAACCTTGAAACACCATAATAAACCTAATGAATTCGTAGGAGTCCTTTGAACATCGTCCGACAACTTAGGACATCTTACGACTCTTTATTCCACATTAGCAACTCGAAAAGAACGTTAGTATAATGTAGGACGCCTTACACTCCTAAGAACACCTTACATAACCCTACGAAACCTTGAAACACCATCATAAACCTAATGAATTCGTACGAGTCAAATGAACATCGTCCGACAACTTAGGACATCTTACGACTCTTTATGCCGCATTAGCAACTTAAAATGAACGTTAGTATAATGTAGGACGCCTTACACTCCTAAGAACACCTTACATAACCGTACGATACCTTGAATCACCATAATAAACCTAATGAATTCGTATGATTCCTTTGAACATCGTACAACAACTCAGGACATCTTACGACTCTTTATGACACATTAGCAACTGGAAAAGAACGTTAGTATAATGTATCACGCCTTACAACTCCTAAGAACACCTTACATCACAGTACGAAACCTTGAAACACCATAATAAACCTAATGAATTCGTACGAGTCCTTTGAACGTCGTCCGACAACTTAGGACATCTTACGACTCTTTATGCCACATTAGCAACTCGAAAAGAACGTTAGTATAATGTAGGACGGCTTACAACTCCTAAGAACACCTTACATCACAGTACGAAACCTTGAAACACCATAATAAACCTAATGAATTCGTACGAGTCCTTTGAACATCGTCCGACAACTTAGGACATCTTACGACTCTTTATGCCACATTAGCAACTCGAAAAGAACGTTGGTATAATGTAGCACGCGTTACACTCCTAATAACACCTTACATAACCGTATGAAACCTTGAAACACCATAATAAACCTAATGAATTCGTACGAGTCCTTTGAACGTCGTCCGACAACTTAGGACATCTTACGACTCTTTATGCAACATTATCAACTCGAAAAGAACGTTAGTATAATGTACGACGGCTTACAACTCCTAAGAACACCTTACATCACAGTACGAAACCTTGAAACACCATAATAAACCTAATGAATTCGTACGAGTCCTTTGAACATCGTCCGACAACTTAGGACATCTTACGACTCTTTATGCCACATTAGCAACTCGAAAAGAACGTTAGTATAGTGTAGGACGGCTTACAACTCCTAAGAACACCTTACATCACAGTACGAAACCTTGAAACACCATAATAAACCTAATGAATTCGTATGAGTCATTTGAACATCGTACGACAACTCAGGACATCTTACGACTCTTTATGCCACATTAGCAACTTAAAATGAACGTTAGTATAATGTAGGACGGCTTACAACTCCTAAGAACATCTTACATCACAGTACGAAACCTTGAAACACCATAATAAACCTAATGAATTCGTATGAGTCATTTGAACATCGTACGACAACTCAGGACATCTTACGACTCTTTATGCCACATTAGCAACTCGAAAAGAACGTTAGTATAATGTAGGACGGCTTACAACTCCTAAGAACACCTTACATCACAGTACGAAACCTTGAAACACCATAATAAACCTAATGAATTCGTACGAGTCCTTTGAACGTCGTCCGACAACTTAGGACATCTTACGACTCTTTATGCAACATTATCAACTCGAAAAGAACGTTAGTATAATGTACGACGGCTTACAACTCCTAAGAACACCTTACATCACAGTACGAAACCTTGAAACACCATAATAAACCTAATGAATTCGTACGAGTCCTTTGAACATCGTCCGACAACTTAGGACATCTTACGACTCTTTATTCCACATTAGCAACTCGAAAAGAACGTTAGTATAATGTAGGACGCCTTACACTCCTAAGAACACCTTACATAACCCTACGAAACCTTGAAACACCATCATAAACCTAATGAATTCGTACGAGTCAAATGAACATCGTCCGACAACTTAGGACATCTTACGACTCTTTATGCCGCATTAGCAACTTAAAATGAACGTTAGTATAATGTAGGACGCCTTACACTCCTAAGAACACCTTACATAACCGTACGATACCTTGAATCACCATAATAAACCTAATGAATTCGTATGATTCCTTTGAACATCGTACAACAACTCAGGACATCTTACGACTCTTTATGACACATTAGCAACTGGAAAAGAACGTTAGTATAATGTATCACGCCTTACAACTCCTAAGAACACCTTACATCACAGTACGAAACCTTGAAACACCATAATAAACCTAATGAATTCGTACGAGTCCTTTGAACATCGTACGACAACTCAGGACATCTTACGACTCTTTATGCCACATTAGCAACTCGAAAAGAACGTTAGTATAATGTAGGACGGCTTACAACTCCTAAGAACACCTTACATCACAGTACGAAACCTTGAAACACCATAATAAGCCTAATGAATTCGTATGAGTCATTTGAACATCGTACGACAACTCAGGACATCTTACGACTCTTTATGCCACATTAGCAACTCGAAAAGAACGTTAGTATAATGTAGGACGGCTTACAACTCCTAAGAACACCTTACATCACAGTACGAAACCTTGAAACACCATAATAAACCTAATGAATTCGTACGAGTCCTTTGAACGTCGTCCGACAACTTAGGACATCTTACGACTCTTTATTCCACATTAGCAACTCGAAAAGAACGTTAGTATAGTGTAGGACGGCTTACAACTCCTAAGAACACCTTACATCACAGTACGAAACCTTGAAACACCATAATAAACCTAATGAATTCGTATGAGTCATTTGAACATCGTACGACAACTCAGGACATCTTACGACTCTTTATGCCACATTAGCAACTTAAAATGAACGTTAGTATAATGTCGGACGGCTTACAACTCCTAAGAACATCTTACATCACAGTACGAAACCTTGAAACACCATAATAAGCCTAATGAATTCGTATGAGTCATTTGAACATCGTACGACAACTCAGGACATCTTACGACTCTTTATGCCACATTAGCAACTCGAAAAGAACGTTAGTATAATGTAGGACGGCTTACAACTCCTAAGAACACCTTACATCACAGTACGAAACCTTGAAACACCATAATAAACCTAATGAATTCGTACGAGTCCTTTGAACGTCGTCCGACAACTTAGGACATCTTACGACTCTTTATGCCACATTAGCAACTCGAAAAGAACGTTAGTATAGTGTAGGACGGCTTACAACTCCTAAGAACACCTTACATCACAGTACAAAACCTTGAAACACCATAATAAACCTAATGAATTCGTATGAGTCATTTGAACATCGTACGACAACTCAGGACATCTTACGACTCTTTATGCCACATTAGCAACTTAAAATGAACGTTAGTATAATGTAGGACGGCTTACAACTCCTAAGAACACCTTACATCACAGTACGAAACCTTGAAACACCATAATAAACCTAATGAATTCGTATGAGTCATTTGAACATCGTACGACAACTCAGGACATCTTACGACTCTTTATGCCACATTAGCAACTCGAAAAGAACGTTAGTATAATGTAGGACGGCTTACAACTCCTAAGAACACCTTACATCACAGTACGAAACCTTGAAACACCATAATAAACCTAATGAATTCGTACGAGTCCTTTGAACGTCGTCCGACAACTTAGGACATCTTACGACTCTTTATGCCACATTATCAACTCGAAAAGAACGTTAGTATAATGTAGGACGGCTTACAACTCCTAAGAAAACCTTACATCACAGTACGAAACCTTGAAACACCATAATAAACCTAATGAATTCGTACGAGTCCTTTGAACATCGTCCGACAACTTAGGACATCTTACGACTCTTTATTCCACATTAGCAACTAGAAAAGAACGTTAGTATAATGTAGGACGCCTTACACTCCTAAGAACACCTTACATAACCCTACGAAACCTTGAAACAGCATCATAAACCTAATGAATTCATACGAGTCAAATGAACATCGTCCGACAACTTAGGACATCTTACGACTCTTTATGCCACATTAGCAACATAAAATGAACGTTAGTATAATGTAGGACGCCTTACACTCCTAAGAACACCTTACATAACCGTACGATACCTTGAATCACCATAATAAACCTAATGAATTCGTATGATTCCTTTGAACATCGTACAACAACTCAGGACATCTTACGACTCTTTATGCCACATTAGCAACTGGAAAAGAACGTTAGTATAATGTATCACGCCTTACAACTCCTAAGAACACCTTACATCACAGTACGAAACCTTGAAACACCATAATAAACCTAATGAATTCGTACGAGTCCTTTGAACGTCGTCCGACAACTTAGGACATCTTGCGACTCTTTATGCCACAATAGCAACTCGAAAAGAACGTTAGTATAGTGTAGGACGGCTTACAACTCCTAAGAACACCTTACATCACAGTACGAAACCTTGAAACACCATAATAAACCTAATGAATTCGTATGAGTCATTTGCACATCGTACGACAACTCAGGACATCTTACGACTCTTTATGCCACATTAGCAACTTAAAATGAACGTTAGTATAATGTAGGATGGCTTACAATTCCTAAGAACACCTTACATCACAGTACGAAACCTTGAAACACCATAATAAACCTAATGAATTCGTATGAGTCATTTGAACATCGTACGACAACTCAGGACATCTTACGACTCTTTATGCCACATTAGCAACTCGAAAAGAACGTTAGTATAATGTAGGACGGCCTACAACTCCTAAGAACACCTTACATCACAGTACGAAACCTTGAAACACCATAATAAACCTAATGAATTCGTACGAGTCCTTTGAACGTCGTCCGACAACTTAGGACATCTTACGACTCTTTATGCCACATTATCAACTCGAAAAGAACGTTAGTATAATGTAGGACGGCTTACAACTCCTAAGAACACCTTACATCACAGTACGAAACCTTGAAACACCATAATAAACCTAATGAATTCGTACGAGTCCTTTGAACATCGTCCGACAACTTAGGACATCTTACGACTCTTTATGCCACATTATCAACTCGAAAAGAACGTTAGTATAATGTAGGACGGCTTACAACTCCTAAGAACACCTTACATCACAGTACGAAACCTTGAAACACCATAATAAACCTAATGAATTCGTATGAGTCATTTGAGCATCGTACGACAACTCAGGACATCTTACGACTCTTTATGCCACATTAGCAACTTAAAATGAACGTTAGTATAATGTAGGATGGCTTACAATTCCTAAGAACACCTTACATCACAGTACGAAACCTTGAAACACCATAATAAACCTAATGAATTCGTATGAGTCATTTGAACATCGTACGACAACTCAGGACATCTTACGACTCTTTATGCCACATTAGCAACTCGAAAAGAACGTTAGTATAATGTAGGACGGCCTACAACTCCTAAGAACACCTTACATCACAGTACGAAACCTTGAAACACCATAATAAATCTAATGAATTCGTACGAGTCCTTTGAACGTCGTCCGACAACTTAGGACATCTTACGACTCTTTATGCCACATTATCAACTCGAAAAGAACGTTAGTATAATGTAGGACGGCTTACAACTCCTAAGAACACCTTACATCACAGTACGAAACCTTGAAACACCATAATAAACCTAATGAATTCGTACGAGTCCTTTGAACATCGTCCGACAACTTAGGACATCTTACGACTCTTTATTCCACATTAGCAACTAGAAAAGAACGTTAGTATAATGTAGGACGCCTTACACTCCTAAGAACACCTTACATAACCCTACGAAACCTTGAAACAGCATCATAAACCTAATGAATTCGTACGAGTCAAATGAACATCGTCCGACAACTTAGGACATCTTACGACTCTTTATGCCACATTAGCAACTTAAAATGAACGTTAGTATAATGTAGGACGCCTTACACTCCTAAGAACACCTTACATAACCGTACGATACCTTGAATCACCATAATAAACCTAATGAATTCGTATGATTCCTTTGAACATCGTACAACAACTCAGGACATCTTACGACTCTTTATGCCACATTAGCAACTGGAAAAGAACGTTAGTATAATGTATCACGCCTTACAACTCCTAAGAACACCTTACATCACAGTACGAAACCTTGAAACACCATAATAAACCTAATGAATTCGTACGAGTCCTTTGAACGTCGTCCGACAACTTAGGACATCTTACGACTCTTTATGCCACAATAGCAACTCGAAAAGAACGTTAGTATAGTGTAGGACGGCTTACAACTCCTAAGAACACCTTACATCACAGTACGAAACCTTGAAACACCATAATAAACCTAATGAATTCGTATGAGTCATTTGAACATCGTACGACAACTCAGGACATCTTACGACTCTTTATGCCACATTAGCAACTCGAAAAGAACGTTAGTATAATGTAGGACGGCCTACAACTCCTAAGAACACCTTACATCACAGTACGAAACTTTGAAACACCATAATAAACCTAATGAATTCGTACGAGTCCTTTGAACGTCGTACGACAACTCAGGACATCTTACGACTCTTTATGCCACATTAGCAACTCGAAAAGAACGTTAGTATAATGTAGGACGGCCTACAACTCCTAAGAACACCTTACATCACAGTACGAAACCTTGAAACACCATAATAAACCTAATGAATTCGTACGAGTCCTTTGAACGTCGTCCGACAACTTAGGACATCTTACGACTCTTTATGCCACATTATCAACTCGAAAAGAACGTTAGTATAATGTAGGACGGCTTACAACTCCTAAGAACACCTTACATCACAGTACGAAACCTTGAAACACCATAATAAACCTAATGAATTCGTACAAGTCCTTTGAACATCGTCCGACAACTTAGGACATCTTACGACTCTTTATTCCACATTAGCAACTAGAAAAGAACGTTAGTATAATGTAGGACGCCTTACACTCCTAAGAACACCTTACATAACCGTACGATACCTTGAATCACCATAATAAACCTAATGAATTCGTATGATTCCTTTGAACATCGTACAACAACTCAGGACATCTTACGACTCTTTATGCCACATTAGCAACTGGAAAAGAACGTTAGTATAATGTATCACGCCTTACAACTCCTAAGAACACCTTACATCACAGTACGAAACCTTGAAACACCATAATAAACCTAATGAATTCGTACGAGTCCTTTGAACGTCGTCCGACAACTTAGGACATCTTACGACTCTTTATGCCACAATAGCAACTCGAAAAGAACGTTAGTATAGTGTAGGACGGCTTACAACTCCTAAGAACACCTTACATCACAGTACGAAACCTTGAAACACCATAATAAACCTAATGAATTCGTATGAGTCATTTGAACATCGTACGACAACTCAGGACATCTTACGACTCTTTATGCCACATTAGCAACTCGAAAAGAACGTTAGTATAATGTAGGACGGCCTACAACTCCTAAGAACACCTTACATCACAGTACGAAACCTTGAAACACCATAATAAACCTAATGAATTCGTACGAGTCCTTTGAACGTCGTACGACAACTCAGGACATCTTACGACTCTTTATGCCACATTAGCAACTCGAAAAGAACGTTAGTATAATGTAGGACGGCCTACAACTCCTAAGAACACCTTACATCACAGTACGAAACCTTGAAACACCATAATAAACCTAATGAATTCGTACGAGTCCTTTGAACGTCGTCCGACAACTTAGGACATCTTACGACTCTTTATGCCACATTATCAACTCGAAAAGAACGTTAGTATAATGTAGGACGGCTTACAACTCCTAAGAACACCTTACATCACAGTACGAAACCTTGAAACACCATAATAAACCTAATTAATTCGTACGAGTCCTTTGAACATCGTCCGACAACTTAGGACATCTTACGACTCTTTATTCCACATTAGCAACTCGAAAAGAACGTTAGTATAATGTAGGACGCCTTACACTCCTAAGAACACCTTACATAACCCTACGAAACCTTGAAACACCATCATAAACCTAATCAATTCGTACGAGTCAAATGAACATCGTCCGACAACTTAGGACATCTTACGACTCTTTATGCCACATTAGCAACTTAAAATGAACGTTAGTATAATGTAGGACGCCTTACACTCCTAAGAACACCTTACATAACCGTACGATACCTTGAATCACCATAATAAACCTAATGAATTCGTATCATTCCTTTGAACATCGTACAACAACTCAGGACATCTTACGACTCTTTATGCCACATTAACAACTGGAAAAGAACGTTAGTATAATGTATCACGCCTTACAACTCCTAAGAACACCTTACATCACAGTACGAAACCTTGAAACACCATAATAAACCTAATGAATTCGTACGAGTCCTTTGAACGTCGTCCGACAACTTAGGACATCTTACGACTCTTTATGCCACACTAGCAACTCGAAAAGAACGTTAGTATAGTGTAGGACGGCTTACAACTCCTAAGAACACCTTACATCACAGTACGAAACCTTGAAACACCATAATAAACCTAATGAATTCGTATGAGTCATTTGAACATCGTACGACAACTCAGGACATCTTACGACTCTTTATTCCACATTAGCAACTAGAAAAGAACGTTAGTATAATGTAGGACGCCTTACACTCCTAAGAACACCTTACATAACCCTACGAAACCTTGAAACAGCATCATAAACCTAATGAATTCGTACGAGTCAAATGAACATCTTCCGACAACTTAGGACATCTTACGACTCTTTATGCCACATTAGCAACTTAAAATGAACGTTAGTATAATGTAGGACGCCTTACACTCCTAAGAACACCTTACATAACCGTACGATACCTTGAATCACCATAATAAACCTAATGAATTCGTATGATTCCTTTGAACATCGTACAACAACTCAGGACATCTTACGACTCTTTATGCCACATTAGCAACTGGAAAAGAACGTTAGTATAATGTATCACGCCTTACAACTCCTAAGAACACCTTACATCACAGTACGAAACCTTGAAACACCATAATAAACCTAATGAATTCGTACGAGTCCTTTGAACGTCGTCCGACAACTTAGGACATCTTACGACTCTTTATGCCACAATAGCAACTCGAAAAGAACGTTAGTATAGTGTAGGACGGCTTACAACTCCTAAGAACACCTTACATCACAGTACGAAACCTTGAAACACCATAATAAACCTAATGAATTCGTATGAGTCATTTGAACATCGTACGACAACTCAAGACATCTTACGACTCTTTATGCCACATTAGCAACTTAAAATGAACGTTAGTATAATGTAGGATGGCTTACAATTCCTAAGAACACCTTACATCACAGTACGAAACCTTGAAACACCATAATAAACCTAATGAATTCGTATGAGTCATTTGAACATCGTACGACAACTCAGGACATCTTACGACTCTTTATGCCACATTAGCAACTCGAAAAGAACGTTAGTATAATGTAGGACGGCCTACAACTCCTAAGAACACCTTACATCACAGTACGAAACCTTGAAACACCATAATAAACCTAATGAATTCGTACGAGTCCTTTGAACGTCGTCCGACAACTTAGGACATCTTACGACTCTTTATGCCACATTATCAACTCGAAAAGAACGTTAGTATAATGTAGGACGGCTTACAACTCCTAAGAACACCTTACATCACAGTACGAAACCTTGAAACACCATAATAAACCTAATTAATTCGTACGAGTCCTTTGAACATCGTCCGACAACTTAGGACATCTTACGACTCTTTATTCCACATTAGCAACTCGAAAAGAACGTTAGTATAATGTAGGACGCCTTACACTCCTAAGAACACCTTACATCACAGTACGAAACCTTGAAACACCATAATAAACCTAATGAATTCGTACGAGTCCTTTGAACGTCGTACGACAACTCAGGACATCTTACGACTCTTTATGCCACATTAGCAACTCGAAAAGAACGTTAGTATAATGTAGGACGGCCTACAACTCCTAAGAACACCTTACATCACAGTACGAAACCTTGAAACACCATAATAAACCTAATGAATTCGTATCATTCCTTTGAACATCGTACAACAACTCAGGACATCTTACGACTCTTTATGCCACATTAACAACTGGAAAAGAACGTTAGTATAATGTATCACGCCTTACAACTCCTAAGAACACCTTACATCACAGTACGAAACCTTGAAACACCATAATAAACCTAATGAATTCGTACGAGTCCTTTGAACGTCGTCCGACAACTTAGGACATCTTACGACTCTTTATGCCACACTAGCAACTCGAAAAGAACGTTAGTATAGTGTAGGACGGCTTACAACTCCTAAGAACACCTTACATCACAGTACGAAACCTTGAAACACCATAATAAACCTAATGAATTCGTATGAGTCATTTGAACATCGTACGACAACTCAGGACATCTTACGACTCTTTATTCCACATTAGCAACTAGAAAAGAACGTTAGTATAATGTAGGACGCCTTACACTCCTAAGAACACCTTACATAACCCTACGAAACCTTGAAACAGCATCATAAACCTAATGAATTCGTACGAGTCAAATGAACATCTTCCGACAACTTAGGACATCTTACGACTCTTTATGCCACATTAGCAACTTAAAATGAACGTTAGTATAATGTAGGACGCCTTACACTCCTAAGAACACCTTACATAACCGTACGATACCTTGAATCACCATAATAAACCTAATGAATTCGTATGATTCCTTTGAACATCGTACAACAACTCAGGACATCTTACGACTCTTTATGCCACATTAGCAACTGGAAAAGAACGTTAGTATAATGTATCACGCCTTACAACTCCTAAGAACACCTTACATCACAGTACGAAACCTTGAAACACCATAATAAACCTAATGAATTCGTACGAGTCCTTTGAACGTCGTCCGACAACTTAGGACATCTTACGACTCTTTATGCCACAATAGCAACTCGAAAAGAACGTTAGTATAGTGTAGGACGGCTTACAACTCCTAAGAACACCTTACATCACAGTACGAAACCTTGAAACACCATAATAAACCTAATGAATTCGTATGAGTCATTTGAACATCGTACGACAACTCAAGACATCTTACGACTCTTTATGCCACATTAGCAACTTAAAATGAACGTTAGTATAATGTAGGATGGCTTACAATTCCTAAGAACACCTTACATCACAGTACGAAACCTTGAAACACCATAATAAACCTAATGAATTCGTATGAGTCATTTGAACATCGTACGACAACTCAGGACATCTTACGACTCTTTATGCCACATTAGCAACTCGAAAAGAACGTTAGTATAATGTAGGACGGCCTACAACTCCTAAGAACACCTTACATCACAGTACGAAACCTTGAAACACCATAATAAACCTAATGAATTCGTACGAGTCCTTTGAACGTCGTCCGACAACTTAGGACATCTTACGACTCTTTATGCCACATTATCAACTCGAAAAGAACGTTAGTATAATGTAGGACGGCTTACAACTCCTAAGAACACCTTACATCACAGTACGAAACCTTGAAACACCATAATAAACCTAATTAATTCGTACGAGTCCTTTGAACATCGTCCGACAACTTAGGACATCTTACGACTCTTTATTCCACATTAGCAACTCGAAAAGAACGTTAGTATAATGTAGGACGCCTTACACTCCTAAGAACACCTTACATCACAGTACGAAACCTTGAAACACCATAATAAACCTAATGAATTCGTACGAGTCCTTTGAACGTCGTACGACAACTCAGGACATCTTACGACTCTTTATGCCACATTAGCAACTCGAAAAGAACGTTAGTATAATGTAGGACGGCCTACAACTCCTAAGAACACCTTACATCACAGTACGAAACCTTGAAACACCATAATAAACCTAATGAATTCGTACGAGTCCTTTGAACGTCGTCCGACAACTTAGGACATCTTACGACTCTTTATGCCACATTATCAACTCGAAAAGAACGTTAGTATAATGTAGGACGGCTTACAACTCCTAAGAACACCTTACATCACAGTACGAAACCTTGAAACACCATAATAAACCTAATTAATTCGTACGAGTCCTTTGAACATCGTCCGACAACTTAGGACATCTTACGACTCTTTATTCCACATTAGCAACTCGAAAAGAACGTTAGTATAATGTAGGACGCCTTACACTCCTAAGAACACCTTACATAACCCTACGAAACCTTGAAACACCATCATAAACCTAATCAATTCGTACGAGTCAAATGAACATCGTCCGACAACTTAGGACATCTTACGACTCTTTATGCCACATTAGCAACTTAAAATGAACGTTAGTATAATGTAGGACGCCTTACACTCCTAAGAACACCTTACATAACCGTACGATACCTTGAATCACCATAATAAACCTAATGAATTCGTATCATTCCTTTGAACATCGTAGAACAACTCAGGACATCTTACGACTCTTTATGCCACATTAACAACTGGAAAAGAACGTTAGTATAATGTATCACGCCTTACAACTCCTAAGAACACCTTACATCACAGTACGAAACCTTGAAACACCATAATAAACCTAATGAATTCGTACGAGTCCTTTGAACGTCGTCCGACAACTTAGGACATCTTACGACTCTTTATGCCACACTAGCAACTCGAAAAGAACGTTAGTATAGTGTAGGACGGCTTACAACTCCTAAGAACACCTTACATCACAGTACGAAACCTTGAAACACCATAATAAACCTAATGAATTCGTATGAGTCATTTGAACATCGTACGACAACTCAGGACATCTTACGACTCTTTATTCCACATTAGCAACTAGAAAAGAACGTTAGTATAATGTAGGACGCCTTACACTCCTAAGAACACCTTACATAACCCTACGAAACCTTGAAACAGCATCATAAACCTAATGAATTCGTACGAGTCAAATGAACATCTTCCGACAACTTAGGACATCTTACGACTCTTTATGCCACATTAGCAACTTAAAATGAACGTTAGTATAATGTAGGACGCCTTACACTCCTAAGAACACCTTACATAACCGTACGATACCTTGAATCACCATAATAAACCTAATGAATTCGTATGATTCCTTTGAACATCGTACAACAACTCAGGACATCTTACGACTCTTTATGCCACATTAGCAACTGGAAAAGAACGTTAGTATAATGTATCACGCCTTACAACTCCTAAGAACACCTTACATCACAGTACGAAACCTTGAAACACCATAATAAACCTAATGAATTCGTACGAGTCCTTTGAACGTCGTCCGACAACTTAGGACATCTTACGACTCTTTATGCCACAATAGCAACTCGAAAAGAACGTTAGTATAGTGTAGGACGGCTTACAACTCCTAAGAACACCTTACATCACAGTACGAAACCTTGAAACACCATAATAAACCTAATGAATTCGTATGAGTCATTTGAACATCGTACGACAACTCAAGACATCTTACGACTCTTTATGCCACATTAGCAACTTAAAATGAACGTTAGTATAATGTAGGATGGCTTACAATTCCTAAGAACACCTTACATCACAGTACGAAACCTTGAAACACCATAATAAACCTAATGAATTCGTATGAGTCATTTGAACATCGTACGACAACTCAGGACATCTTACGACTCTTTATGCCACATTAGCAACTCGAAAAGAACGTTAGTATAATGTAGGACGGCCTACAACTCCTAAGAACACCTTACATCACAGTACGAAACCTTGAAACACCATAATAAACCTAATGAATTCGTACGAGTCCTTTGAACGTCGTCCGACAACTTAGGACATCTTACGACTCTTTATGCCACATTATCAACTCGAAAAGAACGTTAGTATAATGTAGGACGGCTTACAACTCCTAAGAACACCTTACATCACAGTACGAAACCTTGAAACACCATAATAAACCTAATTAATTCGTACGAGTCCTTTGAACATCGTCCGACAACTTAGGACATCTTACGACTCTTTATTCCACATTAGCAACTCGAAAAGAACGTTAGTATAATGTAGGACGCCTTACACTCCTAAGAACACCTTACATCACAGTACGAAACCTTGAAACACCATAATAAACCTAATGAATTCGTACGAGTCCTTTGAACGTCGTACGACAACTCAGGACATCTTACGACTCTTTATGCCACATTAGCAACTCGAAAAGAACGTTAGTATAATGTAGGACGGCCTACAACTCCTAAGAACACCTTACATCACAGTACGAAACCTTGAAACACCATAATAAACCTAATGAATTCGTACGAGTCCTTTGAACGTCGTCCGACAACTTAGGACATCTTACGACTCTTTATGCCACATTATCAACTCGAAAAGAACGTTAGTATAATGTAGGACGGCTTACAACTCCTAAGAACACCTTACATCACAGTACGAAACCTTGAAACACCATAATAAACCTAATTAATTCGTACGAGTCCTTTGAACATCGTCCGACAACTTAGGACATCTTACGACTCTTTATTCCACATTAGCAACTCGAAAAGAACGTTAGTATAATGTAGGACGCCTTACACTCCTAAGAACACCTTACATAACCCTACGAAACCTTGAAACACCATCATAAACCTAATCAATTCGTACGAGTCAAATGAACATCGTCCGACAACTTAGGACATCTTACGACTCTTTATGCCACATTAGCAACTTAAAATGAACGTTAGTATAATGTAGGACGCCTTACACTCCTAAGAATACCTTACATAACCGTACGATACCTTGAATCACCATAATAAACCTAATGAATTCGTATCATTCCTTTGAACATCGTACAACAACTCAGGACATCTTACGACTCTTTATGCCACATTAACAACTGGAAAAGAACGTTAGTATAATGTATCACGCCTTACAACTCCTAAGAACACCTTACATCACAGTACGAAACCTTGAAACACCATAATAAACCTAATGAATTCGTACGAGTCCTTTGAACGTCGTCCGACAACTTAGGACATCTTACGACTCTTTATGCCACACTAGCAACTCGAAAAGAACGTTAGTATAGTGTAGGACGGCTTACAACTCCTAAGAACACCTTACATCACAGTACGAAACCTTGAAACACCATAATAAACCTAATGAATTCGTATGAGTCATTTGAACATCGTACGACAACTCAGGACATCTTACGACTCTTTATTCCACATTAGCAACTAGAAAAGAACGTTAGTATAATGTAGGACGCCTTACACTCCTAAGAACACCTTACATCACAGTACGAAACCTTGAAACACCATAATAAACCTAATGAATTCGTACGAGTCCTTTGAACGTCGTACGACAACTCAGGACATCTTACGACTCTTTATGCCACATTAGCAACTTAAAATGAACGTTAGTATAATGTAGGACGCCTTACACTCCTAAGAACACCTTAAATAACCGTACGATACCTTGAATCACCATAATAAACCTAATGAATTCGTATGATTCCTTTGAACATCGTACAACAACTCAGGACATCTTACGACTCTTTATGCCACATTAGCAACTGGAAAAGAACGTTAGTATAATGTATCACGCCTTACAACTCCTAAGAACACCTTACATCACAGTACGAAACCTTGAAACACCATAATAAACCTAATGAATTCGTACGAGTCCTTTGAACGTCGTCCGACAACTTAGGACATCTTACGACTCCTTATGCCACATTAGCAACTCGAAAAGAACGTTAGTATAATGTAGGACGGCTTACAACTCCTAAGAACACATTACATCACAGTACGAAACCTTGAAACACCATAATAAACCTAATGAATTCGTATGAGTCATTTGAACATCGTACGACAACTCAGGACATCTTAAGACTCTTTATGCCACATTAGCAACTTAAAATGAACGTTAGTATAATGTAGGACGGCTTACAACTCCTAAGAACACCTTACATCACAGTACGAAACCTTGAAACACCATAATAAACCTAATGAATTCTTACGAGTCCTTTGAACGTCCGACAACTTAGGACATCTTACGACTCTTTATGCCACATTAGCAACTCGAAAAGAACGTTAGTATAATGTAGGACGGCTTACAACTCCTAAGAACACCTTACATCACAGTACGAAACCTTGAAACACCATAATAAACCTAATGAATTCGTATGAGTCATTTGAACATCGTACGACAACTCAGGACATCTTACGACTCTTTATGCCACATTAGCAACTTAAAATGAACGTTAGTATAATGTAGGACGGCTTACAACTCCTAAGAACACCTTACATCACAGTACGAAACCTTGAAACACCATAATAAACCTAATGAAGTCGTATGAGTCATTTGAACATCGTACGACAACTCAGGACATCTTACGACTCTTTATGCCACATTAGCAACTCGAAAAGAACGTTAGTATAATGTAGGACGGCTTACAACTCCTAAGAACACATTACATCACAGTACGAAACCTTGAAACACCATAATAAACCTAATGAATTCGTATGAGTCATTTGAACATCGTACGACAACTCAGGACATCTTACGACTCTTTATGCCACATTAGCAACTTAAAATGAACGTTAGTATAATGTAGGACGGCTTACAACTCCTAAGAACACCTTACATCACAGTACGAAACCTTGAAACACCATAATAAACCTAATGAATTCTTACGAGTCCTTTGAACGTCCGACAACTTAGGACATCTTACGACTCTTTATGCCACATTAGCAACTCGAAAAGAACGTTAGTATAATGTAGGACTGCTTACAACTCCTAAGAACACCTTAAATCACAGTACGAAACCTTGAAACACCATAATAAACCTAATGAATTCGTATGAGTCATTTGAACATCGTACGACAACTCAGGACATCTTACGACTCTTTATGCCACATTAGCAACTTAAAATGAACGTTAGTATAATGTAGGACGGCTTACAACTCCTAAGAACACCTTACATCACAGTACGAAACCTTGAAACACCATAATAAACCTAATGAATTCGTATGAGTCATTTGAACATCGTACGACAACTCAGGACATCTTACGACTCTTTATGCCACATTAGCAACTCGAAAAGAACGTTAGTATAATGTAGGACGGCCTACAACTCCTAAGAACACCTTACATCACAGTACGAAACCTTGAAACACCATAATAAACCTAATGAATTCGTACGAGTCCTTTGAACGTCGTCCGACAACTTAGGACATCTTACGACTCTTTATGCCACATTATCAACTCGAAAAGAAGGTTAGTATAATGTAGGACGGCTTACAACTCCTAAGAACACCTTACATCACAGTACGAAACCTTGAAACACCATAATAAACCTAATGAATTCGTACGAGTCCTTTGAACATCGTCCGACAACTTAGGACATCTTACGACTCTTTATTCCACATTAGCAACTCGAAAAGAACGTTAGTATAATGTAGGACGCCTTACACTCCTAAGAACACCTTACATAACCCTACGAAACCTTGAAACACCATCATAAACCTAATGAATTCGTACGAGTCAAATGAACATCGTCCGACAACTTAGGACATCTTACGACTCTTTATGCCACATTAGCAACTTAAAATGAACGTTAGTATAATGTAGGACGCCTTACACTCCTAAGAACACCTTACATAACCGTACGATACCTTGAATCACCGTAATAAACCTAATGAATTCGTATGATTCCTTTGAACATCGTACAACAACTCAGGACATCTTACGACTCTTTATGCCACATTAGCAACTGGAAAAGAACGTTAGTATAATGTATCACGCCTTACAACTCCTAAGAACACCTTACATCACAGTACGAAACCTTGAAACACCATAATAAACCTAATGAATTCGTACGAGTCCTTTGAACGTCGACCGACAACTTAGGACATCTTACGACTCTTTATGCCACATTAGCAACTCGAAAAGAACGTTAGTATAATGTAGGACGGCTTACAACTCCTAAGAACACATTACATCACATTACGAAACCTTGAAACACCATAATAAACCTAATGAATTCGTATGAGTCATTTGAACATCGTACGACAACTCAGGACATCTTACGACTCTTTATGCCACATTAGCAACTTAAAATGAACGTTAGTATAATGTAGGACGGCTTACAACTCCTAAGAACACCTTACATCACAGTACGAAACCTTGAAACACCATAATAAACCTAATGAATTCTTACGAGTCCTTTGAACGTCCGACAACTTAGGACATCTTACGACTCTTTATGCCACATTAGCAACTCGAAAAGAACGTTAGTATAATGTAGGACGGCTTACAACTCCTAAGAACACCTTACATCACAGTACGAAACCTTGAAACACCATAATAAACCTAATGAATTCGTACGAGTCCTTTGAACGTCGTCCGACAACTTAGGACATCTTACGACTCTTTATGCCACATTATCAACTCGAAAAGAACGTTAGTATAATGTAGGACGGCTTACAACTCCTAAGAACACCTTACATCACAGTACGAAACCTTGAAACACCATAATAAACCTAATGAATTCGTACGAGTCCTTTGAACATCGTCCGAAAACTTAGGACATCTTACGACTCTTTATTCCACATTAGCAACTCGAAAAGAACGTTAGTATAATGTAGGACGCCTTACACTCCTAAGAACACCTTACATAACCCTACGAAACCTTGAAACACCATCATAAACCTAATGAATTCGTACGAGTCAAATGAACATCGTCCGACAACTTAGGACATCTTACGATTCTTTATGCCACATTAGCAACTTAAAATGAACGTTAGTATAATGTAGGACGCCTTACACTCCTAAGAACACCTTACATAACCGTACGATACCTTGAATCACCATAATAAACCTAATGAATTCGTATGTTTCCTTTGAACATCGTACAACAACTCAGGACATCTTACGACTCTTTATGCCACATTAGCAACTGGAAAAGAGCGTTAGTATAATGTATCACGCCTTACAACTCCTAAGAACACCTTACATCACAGTACGAAACCTTGAAACACCATAATAAACCTAATGAATTCGTACGAGTCCTTTGAACGTCGTCCGACAACTTAGGACATCTTACGACTCTTTATGCCACATTAGCAACTCGAAAAGAACGTTAGTATAATGTAGGACGGCTTACAACTCCTAAGAACACATTACATCACAGTACGAAACCTTGAAACACCATAATAAACCTAATGAATTCGTATGAGTCATTTGAACATCGTACGACAACTCAGGACATCTTACGACTCTTTATGCCACATTAGCAACTTAAAATGAACGTTAGTATAATGTAGGACGGCTTACAACTCCTAAGAACACCTTACATCACAGTACGAAACCTTGAAACACCATAATAAACCTAATGAATTCTTACGAGTCCTTTGAACGTCCGACAACTTAGGACATCTTACGACTCTTTATGCCACATTAGCAACTCGAAAAGAACGTTAGTATAATGTAGGACGGCTTACAACTCCTAAGAACACCTTACATCACAGTACGAAACCTTGAAACACCATAATAAACCTAATGAATTCGTATGAGTCATTTGAACATCGTACGACAACTCAGGACATCTTACGACTCTTTATGCCACATTAGCAACTTAAAATGAACGTTAATATAATGTAGGACGGCTTACAACTCCTAAGAACACCTTACATCACAGTACGAAACCTTGAAACACCATAATAAACCTAATGAATTCGTATGAGTCATTTGAACATCGTACGACAACTCAGGACATCATACGACTCTTTATGCCACATTAGCAACTTAAAATGAACGTTAATATAATGTAGGACGGCTTACAACTCCTAAGAACACCTTACATCACAGTACGAAACCTTGAAACACCATAATAAACCTAATGAATTCGTACGAGTCCTTTGAACGTCGTCCGACAACTTAGGACATCTTACGACTCTTTATGCCACATTATCAACTCGAAAAGAACGTTAGTATAATGTAGGACGGCTTACAACTCCTAAGAACACCTTACATCACAGTACGAAACCTTGAAACACCATAATAAACCTAATGAATTCGTACGAGTCCTTTGAACATCGTCCGAAAACTTAGGACATCTTACGACTCTTTATTCCACATTAGCAACTCGAAAAGAACGTTAGTATAATGTAGGACGCCTTACACTCCTAAGAACACCTTACATAACCCTACGAAACCTTGAAACACCATCATAAACCTAATGAATTCGTACGAGTCAAATGAACATCGTCCGACAACTTAGGACATCTTACGACTCTTTATGCCACATTAGCAACTTAAAATGAACGTTAGTATAATGTAGGACGCCTTACACTCCTAAGAACACCTTACATAACCGTACGATACCTTGAATCACCATAATAAACCTAATGAATTCGTATGTTTCCTTTGAACATCGTACAACAACTCAGGACATCTTACGACTCTTTATGCCACATTAGCAACTGGAAAAGAGCGTTAGTATAATGTATCACGCCTTACAACTCCTAAGAACACCTTACATCACAGTACGAAACCTTGAAACACCATAATAAACCTAATGAATTCGTACGAGTCCTTTGAACGTCGTCCGACAACTTAGGACATCTTACGACTCTTTATGCCACATTAGCAACTCGAAAAGAACGTTAGTATAATGTAGGACGGCTTACAACTCCTAAGAACACATTACATCACAGTACGAAACCTTGAAACACCATAATAAACCTAATGAATTCGTATGAGTCATTTGAACATCGTACGACAACTCAGGACATCTTACGACTCTTTATGCCACATTAGCAACTTAAAATGAACGTTAGTATAATGTAGGACGGCTTACAACTCCTAAGAACACCTTACATCACAGTACGAAACCTTGAAACACCATAATAAACCTAATGAATTCTTACGAGTCCTTTGAACGTCCGACAACTTAGGACATCTTACGACTCTTTATGCCACATTAGCAACTCGAAAAGAACGCAACTCCTAAGAACACCTTACATCACAGTACGAAACCTTGAAACACCATAATAAACCTAATGAATTCGTATGAGTCATTTGAACATCGTACGACAACTCAGGACATCTTACGACTCTTTATACCACATTAGCAACTTAAAATGAACGTTAATATAATGTAGGACGGCTTACAACTCCTAAGAACACCTTACATCACAGTACGAAACCTTGAAACACCATAATAAACCTAATGAATTCGTATGAGTCATTTGAACATCGTACGACAACTCAGGACATCTTACGACTCTTTATGCCACATTAGCAACTTAAAATGAACGTTAATATAATGTAGGACGGCTTACAACTCCTAAGAACACCTTACATCACAGTACGAAACCTTGAAACACCATAATAAACCTAATGAATTCGTACGAGTCCTTTGAACGTCGTCCGACAACTTAGGACATCTTACGACTCTTTATGCCACATTATCAACTCGAAAAGAACGTTAGTATAATGTAGGACGGCTTACAACTCCTAAGAACACCTTACATCACAGTACGAAACCTTGAAACACCATAATAAACCTAATGAATTCGTACGAGTCCTTTGAACATCGTCCGACAACTTAGGACATCTTACGACTCTTTATTCCACATTAGCAACTCGAAAAGAACGTTAGTATAATGTAGGACGCCTTACACTCCTAAGAACACCTTACATAACCCTACGAAACCTTGAAACACCATCATAAACCTAATGAATTCGTACGAGTCAAATGAACATCGTCCGACAACTTAGGACATCTTACGACTCTTTATGCCACATTAGTAACTCGAAAAGAACGTTAGTATAATGTAGGACTGCTTACAACTCCTAAGAACACCTTAAATCACAGTACGAAACCTTGAAACACCATAATAAACCTAATGAATTCGTATGAGTCATTTGAACATCGTACGACAACTCAGGACATCTTACGACTCTTTATGCCACATTAGCAACTTAAAATGAACGTTAGTATAATGTAGGACGGCTTACAACTCCTAAGAACACCTTACATCACAGTACAAAACCTTGAAACACCATAATAAACCTAATGAATTCTTACGAGTCCTTTGAACGTCCGACAACTTAGGACATCTTACGACTCTTTATGCCACATTAGCAACTCGAAAAGAACGTTAGTATAATGTAGGACGGCTTACAACTCCTAAGAACACCTTACATCACAGTACGAAACCTTGAAACACCATAATAAACCTAATGAATTCGTATGAGTCATTTGAACATCGTACGACAACTCAGGACATCTTACGACTCTTTATGCCACATTAGCAACTTAAAATGAACGTTAATATAATGTAGGACGGCTTACAACTCCTAAGAACACCTTACATCACAGTACGAAACCTTGAAACACCATAATAAACCTAATGAATTCGTATGAGTCATTTGAACATCGTACGACAACTCAGGACATCTTACGACTCTTTATGCCACATTAGCAACTTAAAATGAACGTTAATATAATGTAGGACGGCTTACAACTCCTAAGAACACCTTACATCACAGTACGAAACCTTGAAACACCATAATAAACCTAATGAATTCGTACGAGTCCTTTGAACGTCGTCCGACAACTTAGGACATCTTACGACTCTTTATGCCACATTATCAACTCGAAAAGAACGTTAGTATAATGTAGGACGGCTTACAACTCCTAAGAACACCTTACATCACAGTACGAAACCTTGAAACACCATAATAAACCTAATGAATTCGTACGAGTCCTTTGAACATCGTCCGAAAACTTAGGACATCTTACGACTCTTTATTCCACATTAGCAACTCGAAAAGAACGTTAGTATAATGTAGGACGCCTTACACTCCTAAGAACACCTTACATAACCCTACGAAACCTTGAAACACCATCATAAACCTAATGAATTCGTACGAGTCAAATGAACATCGTCCGACAACTTAGGACATCTTACGACTCTTTATGCCACATTAGCAACTTAAAATGAACGTTAGTATAATGTAGGACGCCTTACACTCCTAAGAACACCTTACATAACCGTACGATACCTTGAATCACCATAATAAACCTAATGAATTCGTATGTTTCCTTTGAACATCGTACAACAACTCAGGACATCTTACGACTCTTTATGCCTCATTAGCAACTGGAAAAGAGCGTTAGTATAATGTATCACGCCTTACAACTCCTAAGAACACCTTACATCACAGTACGAAACCTTGAAACACCATAATAAACCTAATGAATTCGTACGAGTCCTTTGAACGTCGTCCGACAACTTAGGACATCTTACGACTCTTTATGCCACATTAGCAACTCGAAAAGAACGTTAGTATAATGTAGGACGGCTTACAACTCCTAAGAACACATTACATCACATTACGAAACCTTGAAACACCATAATAAACCTAATGAATTCGTATGAGTCATTTGAACATCGTACGACAACTCAGGACATCTTACGACTCTTTATGCCACATTAGCAACTTAAAATGAACGTTAGTATAATGTAGGACGGCTTACAACTCCTAAGAACACCTTACATCACAGTACGAAACCTTGAAACACCATAATAAACCTAATGAATTCTTACGAGTCCTTTGAACGTCCGACAACTTAGGACATCTTACGACTCTTTATGCCACATTAGCAACTCGAAAAGAACGTTAGTATAATGTAGGACGGCTTACAACTCCTAAGAACACCTTACATCACAGTACGAAACCTTGAAACACCATAATAAACCTAATGAATTCGTACGAGTCCTTTGAACGTCGTCCGACAACTTAGGACATCTTACGACTCTTTATGCCACATTATCAACTCGAAAAGAACGTTAGTATAATGTAGGACGGCTTACAACTCCTAAGAACACCTTACATCACAGTACGAAACCTTGAAACACCATAATAAACCTATTGAATTCTTACGAGTCCTTTGAACGTCCGACAACTTAGGACATCTTACGACTCTTTATGCCACATTAGCAACTCGAAAAGAACGTTAGTATAATGTAGGACGGCTTACAACTCCTAAGAACACCTTACATCACAGTACGAAACCTTGAAACACCATAATAAACCTAATGAATTCGTATGAGTCATTTGAACATCGTACGACAACTCAGGACATCTTACGACTCTTTATGCCACATTAGCAACTTAAAATGAACGTTAATATAATGTAGGACGGCTTACAACTCCTAAGAACACCTTACATCACAGTACGAAACCTTGAAACACCATAATAAACCTAATGAATTCGTATGAGTCATTTGAACATCGTACGACAACTCAGGACATCTTACGACTCTTTATGCCACATTAGCAACTTAAAATGAACGTTAATATAATGTAGGACGGCTTACAACTCCTAAGAACACCTTACATCACAGTACGAAACCTTGAAACACCATAATAAACCTAATGAATTCGTACGAGTCCTTTGAACGTCGTCCGACAACTTAGGACATCTTACGACTCTTTATGCCACATTATCAACTCGAAAAGAACGTTAGTATAATGTAGGACGGCTTACAACTCCTAAGAACACCTTACATCACAGTACGAAACCTTGAAACACCATAATAAACCTAATGAATTCGTACGAGTCCTTTGAACATCGTCCGACAACTTAGGACATCTTACGACTCTTTATGCCACATTATCAACTCGAAAAGAACGTTAGTATAATGTAGGACGGCTTACAACTCCTAAGAACACCTTACATCACAGTACGAAACCTTGAAACACCATAATAAACCTAATGAATTCGTACGAGTCATTTGAACATCGTACGACAACTCAGGACATGTTACGGCTCTTTATGCCACATTAGCAACTTAAAATGAACGTTAGTATAATGTAGGACGGCTTACAACTCCTAAGAACACCTTACATCACAGTACGAAACCTTGAAACACCATAATAAACCTAATGAATTCGTATGAGTCATTTGAACATCGTACGACAACTCAGGACATCTTACGACTCTTTATGCCACATTAGCAACTCGAAAAGAACGTTAGTATAATGTAGGACGGCTTACAACTCCTATGAACACCTTACATCACAGTACGAAACCTTGAAACACCATAATAAACCTAATGAATTCGTACGAGTCCTTTGAACGTCGTCCGACAACTTAGGACATCTTACGACTCTTTATGCCACATTATCAACTCGAAAAGAACGTTAGTATAATGTAGGACGGCTTACAACTCCTAAGAACACCTTACATCACAGTACGAAACCTTGAAACACCATAATAAACCTAATGAATTCGTACGAGTCCTTTGAACATCGTCCGACAACTTTGGACATCTTACGACTCTTTATTCCACATTAGCAACTCGAAAAGAACGTTAGTATAATGTAGGACGCCTTACACTCCTAAGAACACCTTACATAACCCTACGAAACCTTGAAACACCATCATAAACCTAATGAATTCGTACGAGTCAAATGAACATCGTCCGACAACTTAGGACATCTTACGACTCTTTATGCCACATTAGCAACTTAAAATGAACGTTAGTATAATGTAGGACGCCTTACACTCCTAAGAACACCTTACATAACCGTACGATACCTTGAATCACCATAATAAACCTAATGAATTCGTATGATTCCTTTGAACATCGTACAACAACTCAGGACATCTTACGACTCTTTATGCCACATTAGCAACTGGAAAAGAACGTTAGTATAATGTATCACGCCTTACAACTCCTAAGAACACCTTACATCACAGTACGAAACCTTGAAACACCATAATAAACCTAATGAATTCGTACGAGTCCTTTGAACGTCGTCTGACAACTTAGGACATCTTACGACTCTTTATGCCACATTATCAACTCGAAAAGAACGTTAGTATAATGTAGGACGGCTTACAACTCCTAAGAACACCTTACATCACAGTACGAAACCTTGAAACACCATAATAAACCTAATGAATTCGTACGAGTCCTTTGAACATCGTCCGACAACTTAGGACATCTTACGACTCTTTATTCCACATTAGCAACTCGAAAAGAACGTTAGTATAATGTAGGACGCCTTACACTCCTAAGAACACCTTACATAACCCTACGAAACCTTGAAACACCATCATAAACCTAATGAATTCGTACGAGTCAAATGAACATCGTCCGACAACTTAGGACATCTTACGACTCTTTATGCCACATTAGCAACTTAAAATGAACGTTAGTATAATGTAGGACGCCTTACACTCCTAAGAACACCTTACATAACCGTATGATACCTTGAATCACCATAATAAACCTAATGAATTCGTATGATTCCTTTGAACATCGTACAACAACTCAGGACATCTTACGACTCTTTATGCCACATTAGCAACTGGAAAAGAACGTTAGTATAATGTATCACGCCTTACAACTCCTAAGAACACCTTACATCACAGTACGAAACCTTGAAACACCATAATAAACCTAATGAATTCGTACGAGTCCTTTGAACGTCGTCCGACAACTTAGGACATCTTACGACTCTTTATGCCACATTAGCAACTCGAAAAGAACGTTAGTATAATGTAGGACGGCTTACAACTCCTAAGAACACATTACATCATAGTACGAAACCTTGAAACACCATAATAAACCTAATGAATTCGTATGAGTCATTTGAACATCGTACGACAACTCAGGACATCTTACGACTCTTTATGCCACATTAGCAACTTAAAATGAACGTTAGTATAATGTAGGACGGCTTACAACTCCTAAGAACACCTTACATCACAGTACGAAACCTTGAAACACCATAATAAACCTAATGAATTCTTACGAGTCCTTTGAACGTCCGACAACTTAGGACATCTTACGACTCTTTATGCCACATTAGCAACTCGAAAAGAACGTTAGTATAATGTAGGACGGCTTACAACTCCTAAGAACACCTTACATCACAGTACGAAACCTTGAAACACCATAATAAACCTAATGAATTTGTATGAGTCATTTGAACATCGTACGACAACTCAGGACATCTTACGACTCTTTATGCCACATTAGCAACTTAAAATGAACGTTAATATAATGTAGGACGGCTTACAACTCCTAAGAACACCTTACATCACAGTACGAAACCTTGAAACACCATAATAAACCTAATGAATTCGTATGAGTCATTTGAACATCGTACGACAACTCAGGACATCTTACGACTCTTTATGCCACATTAGCAACTCGAAAAGAACGTTAGTATAACGTAGGACGGCTTACAACTCCTAAGAACACCTTACATCACAGTACGAAACCTTGAAACACCATAATAAACCTAATGAATTCGTACGAGTCCTTTGAACATCGTCCGACAACTTAGGACATCTTACGACTCTTTATTCCACATTAGCAACTCGAAAAGAACGTTAGTATAATGTAGGACGCCTTACACTCCTAAGAACACCTTACATAACCCTACGAAACCTTGAAACACCATCATAAACCTAATGAATTCGTACGAGTCAAATGAACATCGTCCGACAACTTAGGACATCTTACGACTCTTTATGCCACATTAGCAACTCGAAAAGAACGTTAGTATAATGTAGGACTGCTTACAACTCCTAAGAACACCTTAAATCACAGTACGAGACCTTGAAACACCATAATAAACCTAATGAATTCGTACGAGTCCTTTGAACATCGTCCGACAACTTAGGACATCTTACGACTCTTTATTCCACATTAGCAACTCGAAAAGAACGTTAGTATAATGTAGGACGCCTTACACTCCTAAGAACACCTTACATAACCCTACGAAACCTTGAAACACCATCATAAACCTAATGAATTCGTACGAGTCAAATGAACATCGTCCGACAACTTAGGACATCTTACGACTCTTTATGCCACATTAGCAACTCGAAAAGAACGTTAGTATAATGTAGGACTGCTTACAACTCCTAAGAACACCTTAAATCACAGTACGAGACCTTGAAACACCATAATAAACCTAATGAATTCGTATGAGTCATTTGAACATCGTACGACAACTCAGGACATGTTACGACTCTTTATGCCACATTAGCAACTTAAAATGAACGTTAGTATAATGTAGGACGGCTTACAACTCCTAAGAACACCTTACATCACAGTACGAAACCTTGAAACACCATAATAAACCTAATGAATTCGTATGAGTCATTTGAACATCGTACGACAACTCAGGACATCTTACGACTCTTTATGCCACATTAGCAACTCGAAAAGAACGTTAGTATAATGTAGGACGGCTTACAACTCCTATGAACACCTTACATCACAGTACGAAACCTTGAAACACCATAATAAACCTAATGAATTCGTACGAGTCCTTTGAACGTCGTCCGACAACTTAGGACATCTTACGACTCTTTATGCCACATTATCAACTCGAAAAGAACGTTAGTATAATGTAGGACGGCTTACAACTCCTAAGAACACCTTACATCACAGTACGAAACCTTGAAACACCATAATAAACCTAATGAATTCGTACGAGTCCTTTGAACATCGTCCGACAACTTTGGACATCTTACGACTCTTTATTCCACATTAGCAACTCGAAAAGAACGTTAGTATAATGTAGGACGCCTTACACTCCTAAGAACACCTTACATAACCCTACGAAACCTTGAAACACCATCATAAACCTAATGAATTCGTACGAGTCAAATGAACATCGTCCGACAACTTAGGACATCTTACGACTCTTTATGCCACATTAGCAACTTAAAATGAACGTTAGTATAATGTAGGACGCCTTACACTCCTAAGAACACCTTACATAACCGTACGATACCTTGAATCACCATAATAAACCTAATGAATTCGTATGATTCCTTTGAACATCGTACAACAACTCAGGACATCTTACGACTCTTTATGCCACATTAGCAACTGGAAAAGAACGTTAGTATAATGTATCACGCCTTACAACTCCTAAGAACACCTTACATCACAGTACGAAACCTTGAAACACCATAATAAACCTAATGAATTCGTACGAGTCCTTTGAACGTCGTCTGACAACTTAGGACATCTTACGACTCTTTATGCCACATTATCAACTCGAAAAGAACGTTAGTATAATGTAGGACGGCTTACAACTCCTAAGAACACCTTACATCACAGTACGAAACCTTGAAACACCATAATAAACCTAATGAATTCGTACGAGTCCTTTGAACATCGTCCGACAACTTAGGACATCTTACGACTCTTTATTCCACATTAGCAACTCGAAAAGAACGTTAGTATAATGTAGGACGCCTTACACTCCTAAGAACACCTTACATAACCCTACGAAACCTTGAAACACCATCATAAACCTAATGAATTCGTACGAGTCAAATGAACATCGTCCGACAACTTAGGACATCTTACGACTCTTTATGCCACATTAGCAACTTAAAATGAACGTTAGTATAATGTAGGACGCCTTACACTCCTAAGAACACCTTACATAACCGTATGATACCTTGAATCACCATAATAAACCTAATGAATTCGTATGATTCCTTTGAACATCGTACAACAACTCAGGACATCTTACGACTCTTTATGCCACATTAGCAACTGGAAAAGAACGTTAGTATAATGTATCACGCCTTACAACTCCTAAGAACACCTTACATCACAGTACGAATCCTTGAAACACCATAATAAACCTAATGAATTCGTACGAGTCCTTTGAACGTCGTCCGACAACTTAGGACATCTTACGACTCTTTATGCCACATTAGCAACTCGAAAAGAACGTTAGTATAATGTAGGACGGCTTACAACTCCTAAGAACACATTACATCATAGTACGAAACCTTGAAACACCATAATAAACCTAATGAATTCGTATGAGTCATTTGAACATCGTACGACAACTCAGGACATCTTACGACTCTTTATGCCACATTAGCAACTTAAAATGAACGTTAGTATAATGTAGGACGGCTTACAACTCCTAAGAACACCTTACATCACAGTACGAAACCTTGAAACACCATAATAAACCTAATGAATTCTTACGAGTCCTTTGAACGTCCGACAACTTAGGACATCTTACGACTCTTTATGCCACATTAGCAACTCGAAAAGAACGTTAGTATAATGTAGGACGGCTTACAACTCCTAAGAACACCTTACATCACAGTACGAAACCTTGAAACACCATAATAAACCTAATGAATTCGTATGAGTCATTTGAACATCGTACGACAACTCAGGACATCTTACGACTCTTTATGCCACATTAGCAACTTAAAATGAACGTTAATATAATGTAGGACGGCTTACAACTCCTAAGAACACCTTACATCACAGTACGAAACCTTGAAACACCATAATAAACCTAATGAATTCGTATGAGTCATTTGAACATCGTACGACAACTCAGGACATCTTACGACTCTTTATGCCACATTAGCAACTCGAAAAGAACGTTAGTATAACGTAGGACGGCTTACAACTCCTAAGAACACCTTACATCACAGTACGAAACCTTGAAACACCATAATAAACCTAATGAATTCTTACGAGTCCTTTGAACGTCCGACAACTTAGGACATCTTACGACTCTTTATGCCACATTAGCAACTCGAAAAGAATGTTAGTATAATGTAGGACGGCTTACAACTCCTAAGAACACCTTACATCACAGTACGAAACCTTGAAACACCATAATAAACCTAATGAATTCGTATGAGTCATTTGAACATCGTACGACAACTCAGGACATCTTACGACTCTTTATGCCACATTAGCAACTTAAAATGAACGTTAATATAATGTAGGACGGCTTACAACTCCTAAGAACACCTTACATCACAGCACGAAACCTTGAAACACCATAATAAACCTAATGAATTCGTATGAGTCATTTGAACATCGTACGACAACTCAGGACATCTTACGACTCTTTATGCCACATTAGCAACTCGAAAAGAACGTTAGTATAACGTAGGACGGCTTACAACTCCTAAGAACACCTTACATCACAGTACGAAACCTTGAAACACCATAATAAACCTAATGAATTCGTACGAGTCCTTTGAACGTCGTCCGACAACTTAGGACATCTTACGACTCTTTATGCCACATTAGCAACTCGAAAAGAACGTTAGTATAATGTAGGACGGCTTACAACTCCTAAGAACACATTACATCATAGTACGAAACCTTGAAACACCATAATAAACCTAATGAATTCGTATGAGTCATTTGAACATCGTACGACAACTCAGGACATCTTACGACTCTTTATGCCACATTAGCAACTTAAAATGAACGTTAGTATAATGTAGGACGGCTTACAACTCCTAAGAACACCTTACATCACAGTACGAAACCTTGAAACACCATAATAAACCTAATGAATTCTTACGAGTCCTTTGAACGTCCGACAACTTAGGACATCTTACGACTCTTTATGCCACATTAGCAACTCGAAAAGAACGTTAGTATAATGTAGGACGGCTTACAACTCCTAAGAACACCTTACATCACAGTACGAAACCTTGAAACACCATAATAAACCTAATGAATTCGTATGAGTCATTTGAACATCGTACGACAACTCAGGACATCTTACGACTCTTTATGCCACATTAGCAACTTAAAATGAACGTTAATATAATGTAGGACGGCTTACAACTCCTAAGAACACCTTACATCACAGTACGAAACCTTGAAACACCATAATAAACCTAATGAATTCGTATGAGTCATTTGAACATCGTACGACAACTCAGGACATCTTACGACTCTTTATGCCACATTAGCAACTCGAAAAGAACGTTAGTATAACGTAGGACGGCTTACAACTCCTAAGAACACCTTACATCACAGTACGAAACCTTGAAACACCATAATAAACCTAATGAATTCTTACGAGTCCTTTGAATGTCCGACAACTTAGGACATCTTACGACTCTTTATGCCACATTAGCAACTCGAAAAGAACGTTAGTATAATGTAGGACGGCTTACAACTCCTAAGAACACCTTACATCACAGTACGAAACCTTGAAACACCATAATAAACCTAATGAATTTGTATGAGTCATTTGAACATCGTACGACAACTCAGGACATCTTACGACTCTTTATGCCACATTAGCAACTTAAAATGAACGTTAATATAATGTAGGACGGCTTACAACTCCTAAGAACACCTTACATCACAGTACGAAACCTTGAAACACCATAATAAACCTAATGAATTCGTATGAGTCATTTGAACATCGTACGACAACTCAGGACATCTTACGACTCTTTATGCCACATTAGCAACTCGAAAAGAACGTTAGTATAACGTAGGACGGCTTACAACTCCTAAGAACACCTTACATCACAGTACGAAACCTTGAAACACCATAATAAACCTAATGAATTCGTACGAGTCCTTTGAACGTCGTCCGACAACTTAGGACATCTTACGACTCTTTATGCCACATTATCAACTCGAAAAGAACGTTAGTATAATGTAGGACGGCTTACAACTCCTAAGAACACCTTACATCACAGTACGAAACCTTGAAACACCATAATAAACCTAATGAATTCGTACGAGTCCTTTGAACGTCGTCCGACAACTTAGGACATCTTACGACTCTTTATGCCACATTAGCAACTCGAAAAGAACGTTAGTATAATGTAGGACGGCTTACAACTCCTAAGAACACATTACATCATAGTACGAAACCTTGAAACACCATAATAAACCTAATGAATTCGTATGAGTCATTTGAACATCGTACGACAACTCAGGACATCTTACGACTCTTTATGCCACATTAGCAACTTAAAATGAACGTTAGTATAATGTAGGACGGCTTACAACTCCTAAGAACACCTTACATCACAGTACGAAACCTTGAAACACCATAATAAACCTAATGAATTCTTACGAGTCCTTTGAACGTCCGACAACTTAGGACATCTTACGACTCTTTATGCCACATTAGCAACTCGAAAAGAACGTTAGTATAATGTAGGACGGCTTACAACTCCTAAGAACACCTTACATCACAGTACGAAACCTTGAAACACCATAATAAACCTAATGAATTCGTATGAGTCATTTGAACATCGTACGACAACTCAGGACATCTTACGACTCTTTATGCCACATTAGCAACTTAAAATGAACGTTAATATAATGTAGGACGGCTTACAACTCCTAAGAACACCTTACATCACAGTACGAAACCTTGAAACACCATAATAAACCTAATGAATTCGTATGAGTCATTTGAACATCGTACGACAACTCAGGACATCTTACGACTCTTTATGCCACATTAGCAACTCGAAAAGAACGTTAGTATAACGTAGGACGGCTTACAACTCCTAAGAACACCTTACATCACAGTACGAAACCTTGAAACACCATAATAAACCTAATGAATTCTTACGAGTCCTTTGAACGTCCGACAACTTAGGACATCTTACGACTCTTTATGCCACATTAGCAACTCGAAAAGAACGTTAGTATAATGTAGGACGGCTTACAACTCCTAAGAACACCTTACATCACAGTACGAAACCTTGAAACACCATAATAAACCTAATGAATTCGTATGAGTCATTTGAACATCGTACGACAACTCAGGACATCTTACGACTCTTTATGCCACATTAGCAACTTAAAATGAACGTTAATATAATGTAGGACGGCTTACAACTCCTAAGAACACCTTACATCACAGTACGAAACCTTGAAACACCATAATAAACCTAATGAATTCGTATGAGTCATTTGAACATCGTACGACAACTCAGGACATCTTACGACTCTTTATGCCACATTAGCAACTCGAAAAGAACGTTAGTATAACGTAGGACGGCTTACAACTCCTAAGAACACCTTACATCACAGTACGAAACCTTGAAACACCATAATAAACCTAATGAATTCGTACGATTCCTTTGAACGTCGTCCGACAACTTAGGACATCTTACAACTCTTTATGCCACATTATCAACTCGAAAAGAACGTTAGTATAATGTAGGACGGCTTACAACTCCTAAGAACACCTTACATCACAGTACGAAACCTTGAAACACCATAATAAACCTAATGAATTCGTACGAGTCCTTTGAACATCGTCCGACAACTTAGGACATCTTACGACTCTTTATTCCACATTAGCAACTCGAAAAGAACGTTAGTATAATGTAGGACGCCTTACACTCCTAAGAACACCTTACATAACCCTACGAAACCTTGAAACACCATCATAAACCTAATGAATTCGTACGAGTCAAATGAACATCGTCCGACAACTTAGGACATCTTACGACTCTTTATGCCACATTAGCAACTTAAAATGAACGTTAGTATAATGTAGGACGCCTTACACTCCTAAGAACACCTTACATAACCGTACGATACCTTGAATCACCATAATAAACCTAATGAATTCGTATGTTTCCTTTGAACATCGTACAACAACTCAGGACATCTTACGACTCTTTATGCCACATTAGCAACTGGAAAAGAACGTTAGTATAATGTATCACGCCTTACAACTCCTAAGAACACCTTACATCACAGTACGAAACCTTGAAACACCATAATAAACCTAATGAATTCGTACGAGTCCTTTGAACGTCGTCCGACAACTTAGGACATCTTACGACTCTTTATGCCACATTAGCAACTCGAAAAGAACGTTAGTATAATGTAGGACGGCTTACAACTCCTGAGAACACATTACATCACAGTACGAAACCTTGAAACACCATAATAAACCTAATGAATTCGTATGAGTCATTTGAACATCGTACGACAACTCAGGACATCTTACGACTCTTTATGCCACATTAGCAACTTAAAATGAACGTTAGTATAATGTAGGACGGCTTACAACTCCTAAGAACACCTTACATCACAGTACGAAACCTTGAAACACCATAATAAACCTAATGAATTCTTACGAGTCCATTGAACGTCCGACAACTTAGGACATCTTACGACTCTTTATGCCACATTAGCAACTCGAAAAGAACGTTAGTATAATGTAGGACGGCTTACAACTCCTAAGAACACCTTACATCACAGTACGAAACCTTGAAACACCATAATAAACCTAATGAATTCGTATGAGTCATTTGAACATCGTACGACAACTCAGGACATCTTACGACTCTTTATGCCACATTAGCAACTTAAAATGAACGTTAATATAATGTAGGACGGCTTACAACTCCTAAGAACACCTTACATCACAGTACGAAACCTTGAAACACCATAATAAACCTAATGAATTCGTATGAGTCATTTGAACATCGTACGACAACTCAGGACATCTTACGACTCTTTATGCCACATTAGCAACTTAAAATGAACGTTAATATAATGTAGGACGGCTTACAACTCCTAAGAACACCTTACATCACAGTACGAAACCTTGAAACACCATAATAAACCTAATGAATTCGTACGAGTCCTTTGAACGTCGTCCGACAACTTAGGACATCTTACGACTCTTTATGCCACATTATCAACTCGAAAAGAACGTTAGTATAATGTAGGACGGCTTACAACTCCTAAGAACACCTTACATCACAGTACGAAACCTTGAAACACCATAATAAACCTAATGAATTCGTACGAGTCCTTTGAACATCGTCCGACAACTTAGGACATCTTACGACTCTTTATTCCACATTAGCAACTCGAAAAGAACGTTAGTATAATGTAGGACGCCTTACACTCCTAAGAACACCTTACATAACCCTACGAAACCTTGAAACACCATCATAAACCTAATGAATTCGTACGAGTCAAATGAACATCGTCCGACAACTTAGGACATCTTACGACTCTTTATGCCACATTAGCAACTTAAAATGAACGTTAGTATAATGTAGGACGCCTTACACTCCTAAGAACACCTTACATAACCGTACGATACCTTGAATCACCATAATAAACCTAATGAATTCGTATGTTTCCTTTGAACATCGTACAACAACTCAGGACATCTTACGACTCTTTATGCCACATTAGCAGCTGGAAAAGAACGTTAGTATAATGTATCACGCCTTACAACTCCTAAGAACACCTTACATCACAGTACGAAACCTTGAAACACCATAATAAACCTAATGAATTCGTACGAGTCCTTTGAACGTCGTCCGACAACTTAGGACATCTTACGACTCTTTATGCCACATTAGCAACTCGAAAAGAACGTTAGTATAATGTAGGACGGCTTACAACTCCTGAGAACACATTACATCACAGTACGAAACCTTGAAACACCATAATAAACCTAATGAATTCGCTTGAGTCATTTGAACATCGTACGACAACTCAGGACATCTTACGACTCTTTATGCCACATTAGCAACTTAAAATGAACGTTAGTATAATGTAGGACGGCTTACAACTCCTAAGAACACCTTACATCACAGTACGAAACCTTGAAACACCATAATAAACCTAATGAATTCTTACGAGTCCATTGAACGTCCGACAACTTAGGACATCTTACGACTCTTTATGCCACATTAGCAACTCGAAAAGAACGTTAGTATAATGTAGGACGGCTTACAACTCCTAAGAACACCTTACATCACAGTACGAAACCTTGAAACACCATAATAAACCTAATGAATTCGTATGAGTCATTTGAACATCGTACGACAACTCAGGACATCTTACGACTCTTTATGCCACATTAGCAACTTAAAATGAACGTTAATATAATGTAGGACGGCATACAACTCCTAAGAACACCTTACATCACAGTACGAAACCTTGAAACACCATAATAAACCTAATGAATTCGTATGAGTCATTTGAACATCGTACGACAACTCAGGACATCTTACGACTCTTTATGCCACATTAGCAACTTAAAATGAACGTTAATATAATGTAGGACGGCTTACAACTCCTAAGAACACCTTACATCACAGTACGAAACCTTGAAACACCATAATAAACCTAATGAATTCGTACGAGTCCTTTGAACGTCGTCCGACAACTTAGGACATCTTACGACTCTTTATGCCACATTATCAACTCGAAAAGAACGTTAGTATAATGTAGGACGGCTTACAACTCCTAAGAACACCTTACATCACAGTACGAAACCTTGAAACACCATAATAAACCTAATGAATTCGTACGAGTCCTTTGAACATCGTCCGACAACTTAGGACATCTTACGACTCTTTATTCCACATTAGCAACTCGAAAAGAACGTTAGTATAATGTAGGACGCCTTACACTCCTAAGAACACCTTACATAACCCTACGAAACCTTGAAACACCATCATAAACCTAATGAATTCGTACGAGTCAAATGAACATCGTCCGACAACTTAGGACATCTTACGACTCTTTATGCCACATTAGCAACTTAAAATGAACGTTAGTATAATGTAGGACGCCTTACACTCCTAAGAACACCTTACATAACCGTACGATACCTTGAATCACCATAATAAACCTAATGAATTCGTATGTTTCCTTTGAACATCGTACAACAACTCAGGACATCTTACGACTCTTTATGCCATATTAGCAACTGGAAAAGAACGTTAGTATAATGTATCACGCCTTACAACTCCTAAGAACACCTTACATCACAGTACGAAACCTTGACACACCATAATAAACCTAATGAATTCGTACGAGTCCTTTGAACGTCGTCCGACAACTTAGGACACCTTAGGACTCTTTATGCCACATTAGCAACTCGAAAAGAACGTTAGTATAATGTAGGACGGCTTACAACTCCTAAGAACACATTACATCACAGTACGAAACCTTGAAACACCATAATAAACCTAATGAATTCGTATGAGTCATTTGAACATCGTACGACAACTCAGGACATCTTACGACTCTTTATGCCACATTAGCAACTTAAAATGAACGTTAGTATAATGTAGGACGGCTTACAACTCCTAAGAACACCTTACATCACAGTACGAAACCTTGAAACACCATAATAAACCTAATGAATTCTTACGAGTCCTTTGAACGTCCGACAACTTAGGACATCTTACGACTCTTTATGCCACATTAGCAACTCGAAAAGAACGTTAGTATAATGTAGGACGGCTTACAACTCCTAAGAACACCTTACATCACAGTACGAAACCTTGAAACACCATAATAAACCTAATGAATTCGTATGAGTCATTTGAACATCGTACGACAACTCAGGACATCTTACGACTCTTTATGCCACATTAGCAACTTAAAATGAACGTTAATATAATGTAGGACGGCTTACAACTCCTAAGAACACCTTACATCACAGTACGAAACCTTGAAACACCATAATAAACCTAATGAATTCGTATGAGTCATTTGAACATCGTACGACAACTCAGGACATCTTACGACTCTTTATGCCACATTAGCAACTTAAAATGAACGTTAATATAATGTAGGACGGCTTACAACTCCTAAGAACACCTTACATCACAGTACGAAACCTTGAAACACCATAATAAACCTAATGAATTCGTACGAGTCCTTTGAACGTCGTCCGACAACTTAGGACATCTTACGACTCTTTATGCCACATTATCAACTCGAAAAGAACGTTAGTATAATGTAGGACGGCTTACAACTCCTAAGAACACCTTACATCACAGTACGAAACCTTGAAACACCATAATAAACCTAATGAATTCGTACGAGTCCTTTGAACATCGTCCGACAACTTAGGACATCTTACGACTCTTTATTCCACATTAGCAACTCGAAAAGAACGTTAGTATAATGTAGGACGCCTTACACTCCTAAGAACACCTTACATAACCCTACGAAACCTTGAAACACCATCATAAACCTAATGAATTCGTACGAGTCAAATGAACATCGTCCGACAACTTAGGACATCTTACGACTCTTTATGCCACATTAGCAACTTAAAATGAACGTTAGTATAATGTAGGACGCCTTACACTCCTAAGAACACCTTACATAACCGTACGATACCTTGAATCACCATAATAAACCTAATGAATTCGTATGTTTCCTTTGAACATCGTACAACAACTCAGGACATCTTACGACTCTTTATGCCACATTAGCAACTGGAAAAGAACGTTAGTATAATGTATCACGCCTTACAACTCCTAAGAACACCTTACATCACAGTACGAAACCTTGAAACACCATAATAAACCTAATGAATTCGTACGAGTCCTTTGAACGTCGTCCGACAACTTAGGACATCTTACGACTCTTTATGCCACATTAGCAACTCGAAAAGAACGTTAGTATAATGTAGGACGGCTTACAACTCCTAAGAACACATTACATCATAGTACGAAACCTTGAAACACCATAATAAACCTAATGAATTCGTATGAGTCATTTGAACATCGTACGACAACTCAGGACATCTTACGACTCTTTATGCCACATTAGCAACTTAAAATGAACGTTAGTATAATGTAGGACGGCTTACAACTCCTAAGAACACCTTACATCACAGTACGAAACCTTGAAACACCATAATAAACCTAATGAATTCTTACGAGTCCTTTGAACGTCCGACAACTTAGGACATCTTACGACTCTTTATGCCACATTAGCAACTCGAAAAGAACGTTAGTATAATGTAGGACGGCTTACAACTCCTAAGAACACCTTACATCACAGTACGAAACCTTGAAACACCATAATAAACCTAATGAATTCGTATGAGTCATTTGAACATCGTACGACAACTCAGGACATCTTACGACTCTTTATGCCACATTAGCAACTTAAAATGAACGTTAATATAATGTAGGACGGCTTACAACTCCTAAGAACACCTTACATCACAGTACGAAACCTTGAAACACCATAATAAACCTAATGAATTTGTATGAGTCATTTGAACATCGTACGACAACTCAAGACATCTTACGACTCTTTATGCCACATTAGCAACTCGAAAAGAACGTTAGTATAACGTAGGACGGCTTACAACTCCTAAGAACACCTTACATCACAGTACGAAACCTTGAAACACCATAATAAACCTAATGAATTCGTACGAGTCCTTTGAACGTCGTCCGACAACTTAGGACATCTTACGACTCTTTATGCCACATTATCAACTCGAAAAGAAGGTTAGTATAATGTAGGACGGCTTACAACTCCTAAGAACACCTTACATCACAGTACGAAACCTTGAAACACCATAATAAACCTAATGAATTCGTACGAGTCCTTTGAACATCGTCCGACAACTTAGGACATCTTACGACTCTTTATTCCACATTAGCAACTCGAAAAGAACGTTAGTATAATGTAGGACGCCTTAAACTCCTAAGAACACCTTACATAACCCTACGAAACCTTGAAACACCATCATAAACCTAATGAATTCGTACGAGTCAAATGAACATCGTCCGACAACTTAGGACATCTTACGACTCTTTATGCCACATTAGCAACTTAAAATGAACGTTAGTATAATGTAGGACGCCTTACACTCCTAAGAACACCTTACATAACCGTACGATACCTTGAATCACCATAATAAACCTAATGAATTCGTATGTTTCCTTTGAACATCGTACAACAACTCAGGACATCTTACGACTCTTTATGCCACATTAGCAACTGGAAAAGAACGTTAGTATAATGTATCACGCCTTACAACTCCTAAGAACACCTTACATCACAGTACGAAACCTTGAAACACCATAATAAACCTAATGAATTCGTACGAGTCCTTTGAACGTCGTCCGACAACTTAGGACATCTTACGACTCTTTATGCCACATTAGCAACTCGAAAAGAACGTTAGTATAATGTAGGACGGCTTACAACTCCTGAGAACACATTACATCACAGTACGAAACCTTGAAACACCATAATAAACCTAATGAATTCGTATGAGTCATTTGAACATCGTACGACAACTCAGGACATCTTACGACTCTTTATGCCACATTAGCAACTTAAAATGAACGTTAGTATGATGTAGGACGGCTTACAACTCCTAAGAACACCTTACATCACAGTACGAAACCTTGAAACACCATAATAAACCTAATGAATTCTTACGAGTCCTTTGAACGTCCGACAACTTAGGACATCTTACGACTCTTCATGCCACATTAGCAACTCGAAAAGAACGTTAGTATAATGTAGGACGGCTTACAACTCCTAAGAACACCTTACATCACAGTACGAAACCTTGAAACACCATAATAAACCTAATGAATTCGTATGAGTCATTTGAACATCGTACGACAACTCAGGACATCTTACGACTCTTTATGCCACATTAGCAACTTAAAATGAACGTTAATATAATGTAGGACGGCTTACAACTCCTAAGAACACCTTACATCACAGTACGAAACCTTGAAACACCATAATAAACCTAATGAATTCGTATGAGTCATTTGAACATCGTACGACAACTCAGGACATCTTACGACTCTTTATGCCACATTAGCAACTTAAAATGAACGTTAATATAATGTAGGACGGCTTACAACTCCTAAGAACACCTTACATCACAGTACGAAACCTTGAAACACCATAATAAACCTAATGAATTCGTACGAGTCCTTTGAACGTCGTCCGGCAACTTAGGACATCTTACGACTCTTTATGCCACATTATCAACTCGAAAAGAACGTTAGTATAATGTAGGACGGCTTACAACTCCTAAGAACACCTTACATCACAGTACGAAACCTTGAAACACCATAATAAACCTAATGAATTCGTACGAGTCCTTTGAACATCGTCCGACAACTTAGGACATCTTACGACTCTTTATTCCACATTAGCAACTCGAAAAGAACGTTAGTATAATGTAGGACGCCTTACACTCCTAAGAACACCTTACATAACCCTACGAAACCTTGAAACACCATCATAAACCTAATGAATTCGTACGAGTCAAATGAACATCGTCCGACAACTTAGGACATCTTACGACTCTTTATGCCACATTAGCAACTTAAAATGAACGTTAGTATAATGTAGGACGCCTTACACTCCTAAGAACACCTTACATAACCGTACGATACCTTGAATCACCATAATAAACCTAATGAATTCGTATGTTTCCTTTGAACATCGTACAACAACTCAGGACATCTTACGACTCTTTATGCCACATTAGCAACTGGAAAAGAACGTTAGTATAATGTATCACGCCTTACAACTCCTAAGAACACCTTACATCACAGTACGAAACCTTGAAACACCATAATAAACCTAATGAATTCGTACGAGTCCTTTGAACGTCGTCCGACAACTTAGGACATCTTACGACTCTTTATGCCACATTAGCAACTCGAAAAGAACGTTAGTATAATGTAGGACGGCTTACAACTCCTAAGAACACATTACATCACAGTACGAAACCTTGAAACACCATAATAAACCTAATGAATTCGTATGAGACATTTGAACATCGTACGACAACTCAGGACATCTTACGACTCTTTATGCCACATTAGCAACTTAAAATGAACGTTAGTATAATGTAGGACGGCTTACAACTCCTAAGAACACCTTACATCACAGTACGAAACCTTGAAACACCATAATAAACCTAATGAATTCTTACGAGTCCTTTGAACGTCCGACAACTTAGGACATCTTACGACTCTTTATGCCACATTAGCAACTCGAAAAGAACGTTAGTATAATGTAGGACGGCTTACAACTCCTAAGAACACCTTACATCACAGTACGAAACCTTGAAACACCATAATAAACCTAATGAATTCGTATGAGTCATTTGAACATCATACGACAACTCAGGACATCTTACGACTCTTTATGCCACATTAGCAACTTAAAATGAACGTTAATATAATGTAGGACGGCTTACAACTCCTAAGAACACCTTACATCACAGTACGAAACCTTGAAACACCATAATAAACCTAATGAATTCGTATGAGTCATTTGAACATCGTACGACAACTCAGGACATCTTACGACTCTTTATGCCACATTAGCAACTCGAAAAGAACGTTAGTATAACGTAGGACGGCTTACAACTCCTAAGAACACCTTACATCACAGTACGAAACCTTGAAACACCATAATAAACCTAATGAATTCGTATGAGACATTTGAACATCGTACGACAACTCAGGACATCTTACGACTCTTTATGCCACATTAGCAACTTAAAATGAACGTTAGTATAATGTAGGACGGCTTACAACTCCTAAGAACACCTTACATCACAGTACGAAACCTTGAAACACCATAATAAACCTAATGAATTCTTACGAGTCCTTTGAACGTCCGACAACTTAGGACATCTTACGACTCTTTATGCCACATTAGCAACTCGAAAAGAACGTTAGTATAATGTAGGACGGCTTACAACTCCTAAGAACACCTTACATCACAGTACGAAACCTTGAAACACCATAATAAACCTAATGAATTCGTATGAGTCATTTGAACATCATACGACAACTCAGGACATCTTACGACTCTTTATGCCACATTAGCAACTTAAAATGAACGTTAATATAATGTAGGACGGCTTACAACTCCTAAGAACACCTTACATCACAGTACGAAACCTTGAAACACCATAATAAACCTAATGAATTCGTATGAGTCATTTGAACATCGTACGACAACTCAGGACATCTTACGACTCTTTATGCCACATTAGCAACTCGAAAAGAACGTTAGTATAACGTAGGACGGCTTACAACTCCTAAGAACACCTTACATCACAGTACGAAACCTTGAAACACCATAATAAACCTAATGAATTCGTACGAGTCCTTTGAACGTCGTCCGACAACTTAGGACATCTTACGACTCTTTATGCCACATTATCAACTCGAAAAGAACGTTAGTATAATGTAGGACGGCTTACAACTCCTAAGAACACCTTACATCACAGTACGAAACCTTGAAACACCATAATAAACCTAATGAATTCGTACGAGTCCTTTGAACATCGTCCGACAACTTAGGACATCTTACGACTCTTTATTCCACATTAGCAACTCGAAAAGAACGTTAGTATAATGTAGGACGCCTTAAACTCCTAAGAACACCTTACATAACCCTACGAAACCTTGAAACACCATCATAAACCTAATGAATTCGTACGAGTCAAATGAACATCGTCCGACAACTTAGGACATCTTACGACTCTTTATGCCACATTAGCAACTTAAAATGAACGTTAGTATAATGTAGGACGCCTTACACTCCTAAGAACACCTTACATAACCGTACGATACCTTGAATCACCATAATAAACCTAATGAATTCGTATGTTTCCTTTGAACATCGTACAACAACTCAGGACATCTTACGACTCTTTATGCCACATTAGCAACTGGAAAAGAACGTTAGTATAATGTATCACGCCTTACAACTCCTAAGAACACCTTACATCACAGTACGAAACCTTGAAACACCATAATAAACCTAATGAATTCGTACGAGTCCTTTGAACGTCGTCCGACAACTTAGGACATCTTACGACTCTTTATGCCACATTAGCAACTCGAAAAGAACGTTAGTATAATGTAGGACGGCTTACAACTCCTAAGAACACATTACATCACAGTACGAAACCTTGAAACACCATAATAAACCTAATGAATTCGTATGAGACATTTGAACATCGTACGACAACTCAGGACATCTTACGACTCTTTATGCCACATTAGCAACTTAAAATGAACGTTAGTATAATGTAGGACGGCTTACAACTCCTAAGAACACCTTACATCACAGTACGAAACCTTGAAACACCATAATAAACCTAATGAATTCGTATGAGTCATTTGAACATCGTACGACAACTCAGGACATCTTACGACTCTTTATGCCACATTAGCAACTCGAAAAGAACGTTAGTATAATGTAGGACGGCTTACAACTCCTAAGAACACCTTACATCACAGTACGAAACCTTGAAACACCATAATAAACCTAATGAATTCGTACGAGTCCTTTGAACGTCGTCCGACAACTTAGGACATCTTACGACTCTTTATGCCACATTATCAACTCGAAAAGAAGGTTAGTATAATGTAGGACGGCTTACAACTCCTAAGAACACCTTACATCACAGTACGAAACCTTGAAACACCATAATAAACCTAATAAATTCGTACGAGTCCTTTGAACGTCGTCCGACAACTTAGGACATCTTACGACTCTTTATGCCACATTATCAACTCGAAAAGAAGGTTAGTATAATGTAGGACGGCTTACAACTCCTAAGAACACCTTACATCACAGTACGAAACCTTGAAACACCATAATAAACCTAATGAATTCGTACGAGTCCTTTGAACATCGTCCGACAACTTAGGACATCTTACGACTCTTTATTCCACATTAGCAACTCGAAAAGAACGTTAGTATAATGTAGGACGCCTTACACTCCTAAGAACACCTTACATAACCCTACGAAACCTTGAAACACCATAATAAACCTAATGAATTCGTACGAGTCCTTTGAACGTCGTCCGACAACTTAGGACATCTTACGACTCTTTATGCCACATTAGCAACTCGAAAAGAACGTTAGTATAATGTAGGACGGCTTACAACTCCTAAGAACACCTTACATCACAGTACGAAACCTTGAAACACCATAATAAACCTAATGAATTCGTATGAGTCATTTGAACATCGTACGACAACTCAGGACATCTTACGACTCTTTATGCCACATTAGCAACTCGAAAAGAACGTTAGTATAATGTAGGACGGCTTACAACTCCTAAGAACACCTTACATCACAGTACGAAACCTTGAAACACCATAATAAACCTAATGAATTCGTACGAGTCCTTTGAACGTCGTCCGACAACTTAGGACATCTTACGACTCTTTATGCCACATTATCAACTCGAAAAGAAGGTTAGTATAATGTAGGACGGCTTACAACTCCTAAGAACACCTTACATCACAGTACGAAACCTTGAAACACCATAATAAACCTAATGAATTCGTACGAGTCCTTTGAACGTCGTCCGACAACTTAGGACATCTTACGACTCTTTATGCCACATTATCAACTCGAAAAGAAGGTTAGTATAATGTAGGACGGCTTACAACTCCTAAGAACACCTTACATCACAGTACGAAACCTTGAAACACCATAATAAACCTAATGTATTCGTACGAGTCCTTTGAACGTCGTCCGGCAACTTAGGACATCTTACGACTCTTTATGCCACATTATCAACTCGAAAAGAACGTTAGTATAATGTAGGACGGCTTACAACTCCTAAGAACACCTTACATCACAGTACGAAACCTTGAAACACCATAATAAACCTAATGAATTCGTACGAGTCCTTTGAACATCGTCCGACAACTTAGGACATCTTACGACTCTTTATTCCACATTATCAACTCGAAAAGAACGTTAGTATAATGTAGGACGCCTTACACTCCTAAGAACACCTTACATAACCCTACGAAACCTTGAAACACCATCATAAACCTAATGAATTCGTACGAGTCAAATGAACATCGTCCGACAACTTAGGACATCTTACGACTCTTTATGCCACATTAGCAACTTAAAATGAACGTTAGTATAATGTAGGACGCCTTACACTCCTAAGAACACCTTACATAACCGTACGATACCTTGAATCACCATAATAAACCTAATGAATTCGTATGATTCCTTTGAACATCGTACAACAACTCAGGACATCTTACGACTCTTTATGCCACATTAGCAACTGGAAAAGAACGTTAGTATAATGTAGGACGGCTTACAACTCCTAAGAACACCTTACATCACAGTACGAAACCTTGAAACACCATAATAAACCTAATGAATTCGTACGAGTCCTTTGAACATCGTCCGACAACTTAGGACATCTTACGACTCTTTATTCCACATTATCAACTCGAAAAGAACGTTAGTATAATGTAGGACGCCTTACACTCCTAAGAACACCTTACATAACCCTACGAAACCTTGAAACACCATCATAAACCTAATGAATTCGTATGAGTCAAATGAACATCGTCCGACAACTTAGGACATCTTACGACTCTTTATGCCACATTAGCAACTTAAAATGAACGTTAGTATAATGTAGGACGCCTTACACTCCTAAGAACACCTTACATAACCGTACGATACCTTGAATCACCATAATAAACCTAATGAATTCGTATGATTCCTTTGAACATCGTACAACAACTCAGGACATCTTACGACTCTTTATGCCACATTAGCAACTGGAAAAGAACGTTAGTATAATTTATCACGCCTTACAACTCCTAAGAACACCTTACATCACAGTACGAAACCTTGAAACACCATAATAAACCTAATGAATTCGTACGAGTCCTTTGAACATCGTCCGACAACTTAGGACATCTTACGACTCTTTATTCCACATTAGCAACTCGAAAAGAACGTTAGTATAATGTAGGACGCCTTACACTCCTAAGAACACCTTACATAACCCTACGAAACCTTGAAACACCATAATAAACCTAATGAATTCGTACGAGTCCTTTGAACGTCGTCCGACAACTTAGGACATCTTACGACTCTTTATGCCACATTAGCAACTCGAAAAGAACGTTAGTATAATGTAGGACGGCTTACAACTCCTAAGAACACCTTACATCACAGTACGAAACTTGAAACACCATAATAAACCTAATGAATTCGTATGAGTCATTTGAACATCGTACGACAACTCAGGACATCTTACGACTCTTTATGCCACATTAGCAACTCGAAAAGAACGTTAGTATAACGTAGGACGGCTTACAACTCCTAAGAACACCTTACATCACAGTACGAAACCTTGAAACACCATAATAAACCTAATGTATTCGTACGAGTCCTTTGAACGTCGTCCGACAACTTAGGACATCTTACGACTCTTTATGCCACATTATCAACTCGAAAAGAACGTTAGTATAATGTAGGACGGCTTACAACTCCTAAGAACACCTTACATCACAGTACGAAACCTTGAAACACCATAATAAACCTAATGAATTCGTACGAGTCCTTTGAACATCGTCCGACAACTTAGGACATCTTACGACTCTTTATTCCACATTAGCAACTCGAAAAGAACGTTAGTATAATGTAGGACGCCTTACACTCCTAAGAACACCTTACATAACCCTACGAAACCTTGAAACACCATAATAAACCTAATGAATTCGTACGAGTCCTTTGAACGCCGTCCGACAACTTAGGACATCTTACGACTCTTTATGCCACATTAGCAACTCGAAAAGAACGTTAGTATAATGTAGGACGGCTTACAACTCCTAAGAACACCTTACATCACAGTACGAAACCTTGAAACACCATAATAAACCTAATGAATTCGTATGAGTCATTTGAACATCGTACGACAACTCAGGACATCTTACGACTCTTTATGCCACATTAGCAACTCGAAAAGAACGTTAGTATAATGTAGGACGGCTTACAACTCCTAAGAACACCTTACATCACAGTACGAAACCTTGAAACACCATAATAAACCTAATGAATTCGTACGAGTCCTTTGAACGTCGTCCGACAACTTAGGACATCTTACGACTCTTTATGCCACATTATCAACTCGAAAAGAAGGTTAGTATAATGTAGGACGGCTTACAACTCCTAAGAACACCTTACATCACAGTACGAAACCTTGAAACACCATAATAAACCTAATGAATTCGTACGAGTCCTTTGAACGTCGTCCGACAACTTAGGACATCTTACGACTCTTTATGCCACATTATCAACTCGAAAAGAAGGTTAGTATAATGTAGGACGGCTTACAACTCCTAAGAACACCTTACATCACAGTACGAAACCTTGAAACACCATAATAAACCTAATGTATTCGTACGAGTCCTTTGAACGTCGTCCGGCAACTTAGGACATCTTACGACTCTTTATGCCACATTATCAACTCGAAAAGAACGTTAGTATAATGTAGGACGGCTTACAACTCCTAAGAACACCTTACATCACAGTACGAAACCTTGAAACACCATAATAAACCTAATGAATTCGTACGAGTCCTTTGAACATCGTCCGACAACTTAGGACATCTTACGACTCTTTATTCCACATTATCAACTCGAAAAGAACGTTAGTATAATGTAGGACGCCTTACACTCCTAAGAACACCTTACATAACCCTACGAAACCTTGAAACACCATCATAAACCTAATGAATTCGTACGAGTCAAATGAACATCGTCCGACAACTTAGGACATCTTACGACTCTTTATGCCACATTAGCAACTTAAAATGAACGTTAGTATAATGTAGGACGCCTTACACTCCTAAGAACACCTTACATAACCGTACGATACCTTGAATCACCATAATAAACCTAATGAATTCGTATGATTCCTTTGAACATCGTACAACAACTCAGGACATCTTACGACTCTTTATGCCACATTAGCAACTGGAAAAGAACGTTAGTATAATGTAGGACGGCTTACAACTCCTAAGAACACCTTACATCACAGTACGAAACCTTGAAACACCATAATAAACCTAATGAATTCGTACGAGTCCTTTGAACATCGTCCGACAACTTAGGACATCTTACGACTCTTTATTCCACATTATCAACTCGAAAAGAACGTTAGTATAATGTAGGACGCCTTACACTCCTAAGAACACCTTACATAACCCTACGAAACCTTGAAACACCATCATAAACCTAATGAATTCGTATGAGTCAAATGAACATCGTCCGACAACTTAGGACATCTTACGACTCTTTATGCCACATTAGCAACTTAAAATGAACGTTAGTATAATGTAGGACGCCTTACACTCCTAAGAACACCTTACATAACCGTACGATACCTTGAATCACCATAATAAACCTAATGAATTCGTATGATTCCTTTGAACATCGTACAACAACTCAGGACATCTTACGACTCTTTATGCCACATTAGCAACTGGAAAAGAACGTTAGTATAATTTATCACGCCTTACAACTCCTAAGAACACCTTACATCACAGTACGAAACCTTGAAACACCATAATAAACCTAATGAATTCGTACGAGTCCTTTGAACATCGTCCGACAACTTAGGACATCTTACGACTCTTTATTCCACATTAGCAACTCGAAAAGAACGTTAGTATAATGTAGGACGCCTTACACTCCTAAGAACACCTTACATAACCCTACGAAACCTTGAAACACCATAATAAACCTAATGAATTCGTACGAGTCCTTTGAACGTCGTCCGACAACTTAGGACATCTTACGACTCTTTATGCCACATTAGCAACTCGAAAAGAACGTTAGTATAATGTAGGACGGCTTACAACTCCTAAGAACACCTTACATCACAGTACGAAACTTGAAACACCATAATAAACCTAATGAATTCGTATGAGTCATTTGAACATCGTACGACAACTCAGGACATCTTACGACTCTTTATGCCACATTAGCAACTCGAAAAGAACGTTAGTATAACGTAGGACGGCTTACAACTCCTAAGAACACCTTACATCACAGTACGAAACCTTGAAACACCATAATAAACCTAATGTATTCGTACGAGTCCTTTGAACGTCGTCCGACAACTTAGGACATCTTACGACTCTTTATGCCACATTATCAACTCGAAAAGAACGTTAGTATAATGTAGGACGGCTTACAACTCCTAAGAACACCTTACATCACAGTACGAAACCTTGAAACACCATAATAAACCTAATGAATTCGTACGAGTCCTTTGAACATCGTCCGACAACTTAGGACATCTTACGACTCTTTATTCCACATTATCAACTCGAAAAGAACGTTAGTATAATGTAGGACGCCTTACACTCCTAAGAACACCTTACATAACCCTACGAAACCTTGAAACACCATCATAAACCTAATGAATTCGTACGAGTCAAATGAACATCGTCCGACAACTTAGGACATCTTACGACTCTTTATGCCACATTAGCAACTTAAAATGAACGTTAGTATAATGTAGAACGCCTTACACTCCTAAGAACACCTTACATAACCGTACGATACCTTGAATCACCATAATAAACCTAATGAATTCGTATGATTCCTTTGAACATCGTACAACAACTCAGGACATCTTACGACTCTTTATGCCACATTAGCAACTGGAAAAGAACGTTAGTATAATTTATCACGCCTTACAACTCCTAAGAACACCTTACATCACAGTACGAAACCTTGAAACACCATAATAAACCTAATGAATTCGTACGAGTCCTTTGAACATCGTCCGACAACTTAGGACATCTTACGACTCTTTATTCCACATTAGCAACTCGAAAAGAACGTTAGTATAATGTAGGACGCCTTACACTCCTAAGAACACCTTACATAACCCTACGAAACCTTGAAACACCATAATAAACCTAATGAATTCGTACGAGTCCTTTGAACGTCGTCCGACAACTTAGGACATCTTACGACTCTTTATGCCACATTAGCAACTCGAAAAGAACGTTAGTATAATGTAGGACGGCTTACAACTCCTAAGAACACCTTACATCACAGTACGAAACCTTGAAACACCATAATAAACCTAATGAATTCGTACGAGTCCTTTGAACATCGTCCGACAACTTAGGACATCTTACGACTCTTTATGCCACATTAGCAACTTAAAATGAACGTTAGTATAATGTAGGACGCCTTACACTCCTAAGAACACCTTACATAACCGTACGATACCTTGAATCACCATAATAAACCTAATGAATTCGTATGATTCCTTTGAACATCGTACAACAACTCAGGACATCTTACGACTCTTTATGCCACATTAGCAACTGGAAAAGAACGTTAGTATAATTTATCACGCCTTACAACTCCTAAGAACACCTTACATCACAGTACGAAACCTTGAAACACCATAATAAACCTAATGAATTCGTACGAGTCCTTTGAACGTCGTCCGACAACTTAGGACATCTTACGACTCTTTATGCCACATTAGCAACTTAAAATGAACGTTAGTATAATGTAGGACGGCTTACAACTCCTAAGAACACCTTACATCACAGTACGAAACCTTGAAACACCATAATAAACCTAATGAATTCTTACGAGTCCTTTGAACGTCCGACAACTTAGGACATCTTACGACTCTTTATGCCACATTAGCAACTCGAAAAGAACGTTAGTATAATGTAGGATGGCTTACAACTCCTAAGAACACCTTACATCACAGTACGAAACCTTGAAACACCATAATAAACCTAATGAATTCGTACGAGTCCTTTGAACATCGTCCGATAACTTAGGACATCTTACGACTCTTTATTCCACATTAGCAACTTGAAAAGAACGTTAGTATAATGTAGGACGCCTTACACTCCTAAGAACACCTTACATAACCCTACGAAACCTTGAAACACCATCATAAACCTAATGAATTCCTACGAGTCAAATGAACATCGTCCGACAACTTAGGACATCTTACGACTCTTTATGCCACATTAGCAACTTAAAATGAACGTTAGTATAATGTAGGACGCCTTACACTCCTAAGAACACCTTACATAACCGTACGATACCTTGAATCACCATAATAAACCTAATGAATTCGTATCATTCCTTTGAACATCGTACAACAACTCAGGACATCTTACGACTCTTTATGCCACATTAACAACTGGAAAAGAACGTTAGTATAATGTATCACGCCTTACAACTCCTAAGAACACCTTACATCACAGTACGAAACCTTGAAACACCATAATAAACCTAATGAATTCGTACGAGTCCTTTGAACGTCGTCGGACAACTTAGGACATCTTACGACTCTTTATGCCACATTAGCAACTCGAAAAGAACGTTAGTATAGTGTAGGACGGCTTACAACTCCTAAGAACACCTTACATCACAGTACGAAACCTTGAAACACCATAATAAACCTAATGAATTCGTATGAGTCATTTGAACATCGTACGACAACTCAGGACATCTTACGACTCTTTATGCCACATTAGCAACTTAAAATGAACGTTACTATAATGTAGGATGGCTTACAATTCCTAAGAACACCTTACATCACAGTACGAAACCTTGAAACACCATAATAAACCTAATGAATTCGTATGAGTCATTTGAACATCGTACGACAACTCAGGACATCTTACGACTCTTTATGCCACATTAGCAACTCGAAAAGAACGTTAGTATAATGTAGGACGGCCTACAACTCCTAAGAACACCTTACATCACAGTACGAAACCTTGAAACACCATAATAAACCTAATGAATTCGTACGAGTCCTTTGAACGTCGTCCGACAACTTAGGACATCTTACGACTCTTTATGCCACATTATCAACTCGAAAAGAACGTTAGTATAATGTAGGACGGCTTACAACTCCTAAGAACACCTTACATCACAGTACGAAACCTTGAAACACCATAATAAACCTAATGAATTCGTACGAGTCCTTTGAACATCGTCCGACAACTTAGGACATCTTACGACTCTTTATTCCACATTATCAACTCGAAAAGAACGTTAGTATAATGTAGGACGCCTTACACTCCTAAGAACACCTTACATAACCCTACGAAACCTTGAAACACCATCATAAACCTAATGAATTCGTACGAGTCAAATGAACATCGTCCGACAACTTAGGACATCTTACGACTCTTTATGCCACATTAGCAACTTAAAATGAACGTTAGTATAATGTAGGACACCTTACACTCCTAAGAACACCTTACATAACCGTACGATACCTTGAATCACCATAATAAACCTAATGAATTCGTATGATTCCTTTGAACATCGTACAACAACTCAGGACATCTTACGACTCTTTATGCCACATTAGCAACTGGAAAAGAACGTTAGTATAATGTATCACGCCTTACAACTCCTAAGAAAACCTTACATCACAGTACGAAACCTTGAAACACCATAATAAACCTAATGAATTCGTACGAGTCCTTTGAACGTCGTCCGACAACTTAGGACATCTTACGACTCTTTATGCCACATTAGCAACTCGAAAAGAACGTTAGTATAATGTAGGACGGCTTACAACTCCTAAGAACACATTACATCACATTACGAAACCTTGAAACAACATAATAAACCTAATGAATTCGTATGAGTCATTTGAACATCGTACGACAACTCAGGACATCTTACGACTCTTTATGCCACATTAGCAACTTAAAATGAACGTTAGTATAATGTAGGACGGCTTACAACTCCTAAGAACACCTTACATCACAGTACGAAACCTTGAAACACCATAATAAACCTAATGAATTCTTACGAGTCCTTTGAACGTCCGACAACTTAGGACATCTTACGACTCTTTATGCCACATTAGCAACTCGAAAAGAACGTTAGTATAATGTAGGACGGCTTACAACTCCTAAGAACACCTTACATCACAGTACGAAACCTTGAAACACCATAATAAACCTAATGAATTCGTATGAGTCATTTGAACATCGTACGACAACTCAGGACATCTTACGACTCTTTATGCCACATTAGCAACTCAAAATGAACGTTAGTATAATGTAGGACGGCTTACAACTCCTAAGAACACCTTACATCACAGTACGAAACCTTGAAACACCATAATAAACCTAATGAAGTCGTATGAGTCATTTGAACATCGTACGACAACTCAGGACATCTTACGACTCTTTATGCCACATTAGCAACTCGAAAAGAACGTTAGTATAATGTAGGACGGCTTACAACTCCTAAGAACACATTACATCACAGTACGAAACCTTGAAACACCATAATAAACCTAATGAATTCGTATGAGTCATTTGAACATCGTACGACAACTCAGGACATCTTACGACTCTTTATGCCACATTAGCAACTTAAAATGAACGTTAGTATAATGTAGGACGGCTTACAACTCCTAAGAACACCTTACATCACAGTACGAAACCTTGAAACACCATAATAAACCTAATGAATTCGTACGAGTCCTTTGAACGTCGTCCGACAACTTAGGACATCTTACGACTCTTTATGCCACATTATCAACTCGAAAAGAACGTTAGTATAATGTAGGACGGCTTACAACTCCTAAGAACACCTTACATCACAGTACGAAACCTTGAAACACCATAATAAACCTAATGAATTCGTACGAGTCCTTTGAACATCGTCCGACAACTTAGGACATCTTACGACTCTTTATGCCACATTAGCAACTTAAAATGAACGTTAGTATAATGTAGGACGGCTTACAACTCCTAAGAACACCTTACATCACAGTACGAAACCTTGAAACACCATAATAAACCTAATGAATTCTTACGAGTCCTTTGAACGTCCGACAACTTAGGACATCTTACGACTCTTTATGCCACATTAGCAACTCGAAAAGAACGTTAGTATAATGTAGGACGGCTTACAACTCCTAAGAACACCTTACATCACCGTACGAAACCTTGAAACACCATAATAAACCTAATGAATTCTTACGAGTCCTTTGAACATCGTCCGACAACTTAGGACATCTTACGACTCTTTATTCCACATTATCAACTCGAAAAGAACGTTAGTATAATGTAGGACGCCTTACACTCCTAAGAACACCTTACATAACCCTACGAAACCTTGAAACACCATCATAAACCTAATGAATTCGTACGAGTCAAATGAACATCGTCCGACAACTTAGGACATCTTACGACTCTTTATGCCACATTAGCAACTTAAAATGAACGTTAGTATAATGTAGGACACCTTACACTCCTAAGAACACCTTACATAACCGTACGATACCTTGAATCACCATAATAAACCTAATGAATTCGTATGATTCCTTTGAACATCGTACAACAACTCAGGACATCTTACGACTCTTTATGCCACATTAGCAACTGGAAAAGAACGTTAGTATAATGTATCACGCCTTACAACTCCTAAGAAAACCTTACATCACAGTACGAAACCTTGAAACACCATAATAAACCTAATGAATTCGTACGAGTCCTTTGAACGTCGTCCGACAACTTAGGACATCTTACGACTCTTTATGCCACATTAGCAACTCGAAAAGAACGTTAGTATAATGTAGGACGGCTTACAACTCCTAAGAACACATTACATCACATTACGAAACCTTGAAACAACATAATAAACCTAATGAATTCGTATGAGTCATTTGAACATCGTACGACAACTCAGGACATCTTACGACTCTTTATGCCACATTAGCAACTTAAAATGAACGTTAGTATAATGTAGGACGGCTTACAACTCCTAAGAACACCTTACATCACAGTACGAAACCTTGAAACACCATAATAAACCTAATGAATTCTTACGAGTCCTTTGAACGTCCGACAACTTAGGACATCTTACGACTCTTTATGCCACATTAGCAACTCGAAAAGAACGTTAGTATAATGTAGGACGGCTTACAACTCCTAAGAACACCTTACATCACAGTACGAAACCTTGAAACACCATAATAAACCTAATGAATTCGTATGAGTCATTTGAACATCGTACGACAACTCAGGACATCTTACGACTCTTTATGCCACATTAGCAACTCAAAATGAACGTTAGTATAATGTAGGACGGCTTACAACTCCTAAGAACACCTTACATCACAGTACGAAACCTTGAAACACCATAATAAACCTAATGAAGTCGTATGAGTCATTTGAACATCGTACGACAACTCAGGACATCTTACGACTCTTTATGCCACATTAGCAACTCGAAAAGAACGTTAGTATAATGTAGGACGGCTTACAACTCCTAAGAACACATTACATCACAGTACGAAACCTTGAAACACCATAATAAACCTAATGAATTCGTATGAGTCATTTGAACATCGTACGACAACTCAGGACATCTTACGACTCTTTATGCCACATTAGCAACTTAAAATGAACGTTAGTATAATGTAGGACGGCTTACAACTCCTAAGAACACCTTACATCACAGTACGAAACCTTGAAACACCATAATAAACCTAATGAATTCGTACGAGTCCTTTGAACGTCGTCCGACAACTTAGGACATCTTACGACTCTTTATGCCACATTATCAACTCGAAAAGAACGTTAGTATAATGTAGGACGGCTTACAACTCCTAAGAACACCTTACATCACAGTACGAAACCTTGAAACACCATAATAAACCTAATGAATTCGTACGAGTCCTTTGAACATCGTCCGACAACTTAGGACATCTTACGACTCTTTATGCCACATTAGCAACTTAAAATGAACGTTAGTATAATGTAGGACGGCTTACAACTCCTAAGAACACCTTACATCACAGTACGAAACCTTGAAACACCATAATAAACCTAATGAATTCTTACGAGTCCTTTGAACGTCCGACAACTTAGGACATCTTACGACTCTTTATGCCACATTAGCAACTTAAAATGAACGTTAGTATAATGTAGGACGGCTTACAACTCCTAAGAACACCTTACATCACAGTACGAAACCTTGAAACACCATAATAAACCTAATGAATTCTTACGAGTCCTTTGAACGTCCGACAACTTAGGACATCTTACGACTCTTTATGCCACATTAGCAACTCGAAAAGAACGTTAGTATAATGTAGGATGGCTTACAACTCCTAAGAACACCTTACATCACAGTACGAAACCTTGAAACACCATAATAAACCTAATGAATTCGTACGAGTCCTTTGAACATCGTCCGATAACTTAGGACATCTTACGACTCTTTATTCCACATTAGCAACTTGAAAAGAACGTTAGTATAATGTAGGACGCCTTACACTCCTAAGAACACCTTACATAACCCTACGAAACCTTGAAACACCATCATAAACCTAATGAATTCGTACGAGTCAAATGAACATCGTCCGACAACTTAGGACATCTTACGACTCTTTATGCCACATTAGCAACTTAAAATGAACGTTAGTATAATGTAGGACGCCTTACACTCCTAAGAACACCTTACATAACCGTACGATACCTTGAATCACCATAATAAACCTAATGAATTCGTATCATTCCTTTGAACATCGTACAACAACTCAGGACATCTTACGACTCTTTATGCCACATTAACAACTGGAAAAGAACGTTAGTATAATGTATCACCCCTTACAACTCCTAAGAACACCTTACATCACAGTACGAAACCTTGAAACACCATAATAAACCTAATGAATTCGTACGAGTCCTTTGAACGTCGTCGGACAACTTAGGACATCTTACGACTCTTTATGCCACATTAGCAACTCGAAAAGAACGTTAGTATAGTGTAGGACGGCTTACAACTCCTAAGAACACCTTACATCACAGTACGAAACCTTGAAACACCATAATAAACCTAGTGAATTCGTATGAGTCATTTGAACATCGTACGACAACTCAGGACATCTTACGACTCTTTATGCCACATTAGCAACTTAAAATGAACGTTACTATAATGTAGGATGGCTTACAATTCCTAAGAACACCTTACATCACAGTACGAAACCTTGAAACACCATAATAAACCTAATGAATTCGTATGAGTCATTTGAACATCGTACGACAACTCAGGACATCTTACGACTCTTTATGCCACATTAGCAACTCGAAAAGAACGTTAGTATAATGTAGGACGGCCTACAACTCCTAAGAACACCTTACATCACAGTACGAAACCTTGAAACACCATAATAAACCTAATGAATTCGTACGAGTCCTTTGAACGTCGTCCGACAACTTAGGACATCTTACGACTCTTTATGCCACATTATCAACTCGAAAAGAACGTTAGTATAATGTAGGACGGCTTACAACTCCTAAGAACACCTTACATCACAGTACGAAACCTTGAAACACCATAATAAACCTAATGAATTCGTACGAGTCCTTTGAACATCGTCCGACAACTTAGGACATCTTACGACTCTTTATGCCACATTAGCAACTTAAAATGAACGTTAGTATAATGTAGGACGGCTTACAACTCCTAAGAACACCTTACATCACAGTACGAAACCTTGAAACACCATAATAAACCTAATGAATTCTTACGAGTCCTTTGAACGTCCGACAACTTAGGACATCTTACGACTCTTTATGCCACATTAGCAACTCGAAAAGAACGTTAGTATAATGTAGGATGGCTTACAACTCCTAAGAACACCTTACATCACAGTACGAAACCTTGAAACACCATAATAAACCTAATGAATTCGTACGAGTCCTTTGAACATCGTCCGATAACTTAGGACATCTTACGACTCTTTATTCCACATTAGCAACTTGAAAAGAACGTTAGTATAATGTAGGACGCCTTACACTCCTAAGAACACCTTACATAACCCTACGAAACCTTGAAACACCATCATAAACCTAATGAATTCGTACGAGTCAAATGAACATCGTCCGACAACTTAGGACATCTTACGACTCTTTATGCCACATTAGCAACTTAAAATGAACGTTAGTATAATGTAGGACGCCTTACACTCCTAAGAACACCTTACATAACCGTACGATACCTTGAATCACCATAATAAACCTAATGAATTCGTATCATTCCTTTGAACATCGTACAACAACTCAGGACATCTTACGACTCTTTATGCCACATTAACAACTGGAAAAGAACGTTAGTATAATGTATCACCCCTTACAACTCCTAAGAACACCTTACATCACAGTACGAAACCTTGAAACACCATAATAAACCTAATGAATTCGTACGAGTCCTTTGAACGTCGTCGGACAACTTAGGACATCTTACGACTCTTTATGCCACATTAGCAACTCGAAAAGAACGTTAGTATAGTGTAGGACGGCTTACAACTCCTAAGAACACCTTACATCACAGTACGAAACCTTGAAACACCATAATAAACCTAGTGAATTCGTATGAGTCATTTGAACATCGTACGACAACTCAGGACATCTTACGACTCTTTATGCCACATTAGCAACTTAAAATGAACGTTACTATAATGTAGGATGGCTTACAATTCCTAAGAACACCTTACATCACAGTACGAAACCTTGAAACACCATAATAAACCTAATGAATTCGTATGAGTCATTTGAACATCGTACGACAACTCAGGACATCTTACGACTCTTTATGCCACATTAGCAACTCGAAAAGAACGTTAGTATAATGTAGGACGGCCTACAACTCCTAAGAACACCTTACATCACAGTACGAAACCTTGAAACACCATAATAAACCTAATGAATTCGTACGAGTCCTTTGAACGTCGTCCGACAACTTAGGACATCTTACGACTCTTTATGCCACATTATCAACTCGAAAAGAACGTTAGTATAATGTAGGACGGCTTACAACTCCTAAGAACACCTTACATCACAGTACGAAACCTTGAAACACCATAATAAACCTAATGAATTCGTACGAGTCCTTTGAACATCGTCCGACAACTTAGGACATCTTACGACTCTTTATTCCACATTATCAACTCGAAAAGAACGTTAGTATAATGTAGGACGCCTTACACTCCTAAGAACACCTTACATAACCCTACGAAACCTTGAAACACCATCATAAACCTAATGAATTCGTACGAGTCAAATGAACATCGTCCGACAACTTAGGACATCTTACGACTCTTTATGCCACATTAGCAACTTAAAATGAACGTTAGTATAATGTAGGACGCCTTACACTCCTAAGAACACCTTACATAACCGTACGATACCTTGAATCACCATAATAAACCTAATGAATTCGTATGATTCCTTTGAACATCGTACAACAACTCAGGACATCTTACGACTCTTTATGCCACATTAGCAACTGGAAAAGAACGTTAGTATAATGTATCACGCCTTACAACTCCTAAGAAAACCTTACATCACAGTACGAAACCTTGAAACACCATAATAAACCTAATGAATTCGTACGAGTCCTTTGAACGTCGTCCGACAACTTAGGACATCTTACGACTCTTTATGCCACATTAGCAACTCGAAAAGAACGTTAGTATAATGTAGGACGGCTTACAACTCCTAAGAACACATTACATCACATTACGAAACCTTGAAACAACATAATAAACCTAATGAATTCGTATGAGTCATTTGAACATCGTACGACAACTCAGGACATCTTACGACTCTTTATGCCACATTAGCAACTTAAAATGAACGTTAGTATAATGTAGGACGGCTTACAACTCCTAAGAACACCTTACATCACAGTACGAAACCTTGAAACACCATAATAAACCTAATGAATTCTTACGAGTCCTTTGAACGTCCGACAACTTAGGACATCTTACGACTCTTTATGCCACATTAGCAACTCGAAAAGAACGTTAGTATAATGTAGGACGGCTTACAACTCCTAAGAACACCTTACATCACAGTACGAAACCTTGAAACACCATAATAAACCTAATGAATTCGTATGAGTCATTTGAACATCGTACGACAACTCAGGACATCTTACGACTCTTTATGCCACATTAGCAACTCAAAATGAACGTTAGTATAATGTAGGACGGCTTACAACTCCTAAGAACACCTTACATCACAGTACGAAACCTTGAAACACCATAATAAACCTAATGAAGTCGTATGAGTCATTTGAACATCGTACGACAACTCAGGACATCTTACGACTCTTTATGCCACATTAGCAACTCGAAAAGAACGTTAGTATAATGTAGGACGGCTTACAACTCCTAAGAACACCTTACATCACAGTACGAAACCTTGAAACACCATAATAAACCTAATGAATTCGTATGAGTCATTTGAACATCGTACGACAACTCAGGACATCTTACGACTCTTTATGCCACATTAGCAACTCAAAATGAACGTTAGTATAATGTAGGACGGCTTACAACTCCTAAGAACACCTTACATCACAGTACGAAACCTTGAAACACCATAATAAACCTAATGAAGTCGTATGAGTCATTTGAACATCGTACGACAACTCAGGACATCTTACGACTCTTTATGCCACATTAGCAACTCGAAAAGAACGTTAGTATAATGTAGGACGGCTTACAACTCCTAAGAACACATTACATCACAGTACGAAACCTTGAAACACCATAATAAACCTAATGAATTCGTATGAGTCATTTGAACATCGTACGACAACTCAGGACATCTTACGACTCTTTATGCCACATTAGCAACTTAAAATGAACGTTAGTATAATGTAGGACGGCTTACAACTCCTAAGAACACCTTACATCACAGTACGAAACCTTGAAACACCATAATAAACCTAATGAAGTCGTATGAGTCATTTGAACATCGTACGACAACTCAGGACATCTTACGACTCTTTATGCCACATTAGCAACTCGAAAAGAACGTTAGTATAATGTAGGACGGCTTACAACTCCTAAGAACACCTTACATCACAGTACGAAACCTTGAAACACCATAATAAACCTAATGAATTCGTATGAGTCATTTGAACATCGTACGACAACTCAGGACATCTTACGACTCTTTATGCCACATTAGCAACTCAAAATGAACGTTAGTATAATGTAGGACGGCTTACAACTCCTAAGAACACCTTACATCACAGTACGAAACCTTGAAACACCATAATAAACCTAATGAAGTCGTATGAGTCATTTGAACATCGTACGACAACTCAGGACATCTTACGACTCTTTATGCCACATTAGCAACTCGAAAAGAACGTTAGTATAATGTAGGACGGCTTACAACTCCTAAGAACACATTACATCACAGTACGAAACCTTGAAACACCATAATAAACCTAATGAATTCGTATGAGTCATTTGAACATCGTACGACAACTCAGGACATCTTACGACTCTTTATGCCACATTAGCAACTTAAAATGAACGTTAGTATAATGTAGGACGGCTTACAACTCCTAAGAACACCTTACATCACAGTACGAAACCTTGAAACACCATAATAAACCTAATGAATTCGTACGAGTCCTTTGAACGTCGTCCGACAACTTAGGACATCTTACGACTCTTTATGCCACATTATCAACTCGAAAAGAACGTTAGTATAATGTAGGACGGCTTACAACTCCTAAGAACACCTTACATCACAGTACGAAACCTTGAAACACCATAATAAACCTAATGAATTCGTACGAGTCCTTTGAACATCGTCCGACAACTTAGGACATCTTACGACTCTTTATGCCACATTAGCAACTTAAAATGAACGTTAGTATAATGTAGGACGGCTTACAACTCCTAAGAACACCTTACATCACAGTACGAAACCTTGAAACACCATAATAAACCTAATGAATTCTTACGAGTCCTTTGAACGTCCGACAACTTAGGACATCTTACGACTCTTTATGCCACATTAGCAACTCGAAAAGAACGTTAGTATAATGTAGGATGGCTTACAACTCCTAAGAACACCTTACATCACAGTACGAAACCTTGAAACACCATAATAAACCTAATGAATTCGTACGAGTCCTTTGAACATCGTCCGATAACTTAGGACATCTTACGACTCTTTATTCCACATTAGCAACTTGAAAAGAACGTTAGTATAATGTAGGACGCCTTACACTCCTAAGAACACCTTACATAACCCTACGAAACCTTGAAACACCATCATAAACCTAATGAATTCGTACGAGTCAAATGAACATCGTCCGACAACTTAGGACATCTTACGACTCTTTATGCCACATTAGCAACTTAAAATGAACGTTAGTATAATGTAGGACGCCTTACACTCCTAAGAACACCTTACATAACCGTACGATACCTTGAATCACCATAATAAACCTAATGAATTCGTATCATTCCTTTGAACATCGTACAACAACTCAGGACATCTTACGACTCTTTATGCCACATTAACAACTGGAAAAGAACGTTAGTATAATGTATCACCCCTTACAACTCCTAAGAACACCTTACATCACAGTACGAAACCTTGAAACACCATAATAAACCTAATGAATTCGTACGAGTCCTTTGAACGTCGTCGGACAACTTAGGACATCTTACGACTCTTTATGCCACATTAGCAACTCGAAAAGAACGTTAGTATAGTGTAGGACGGCTTACAACTCCTAAGAACACCTTACATCACAGTACGAAACCTTGAAACACCATAATAAACCTAGTGAATTCGTATGAGTCATTTGAACATCGTACGACAACTCAGGACATCTTACGACTCTTTATGCCACATTAGCAACTTAAAATGAACGTTACTATAATGTAGGATGGCTTACAATTCCTAAGAACACCTTACATCACAGTACGAAACCTTGAAACACCATAATAAACCTAATGAATTCGTATGAGTCATTTGAACATCGTACGACAACTCAGGACATCTTACGACTCTTTATGCCACATTAGCAACTCGAAAAGAACGTTAGTATAATGTAGGACGGCCTACAACTCCTAAGAACACCTTACATCACAGTACGAAACCTTGAAACACCATAATAAACCTAATGAATTCGTACGAGTCCTTTGAACGTCGTCCGACAACTTAGGACATCTTACGACTCTTTATGCCACATTATCAACTCGAAAAGAACGTTAGTATAATGTAGGACGGCTTACAACTCCTAAGAACACCTTACATCACAGTACGAAACCTTGAAACACCATAATAAACCTAATGAATTCGTACGAGTCCTTTGAACATCGTCCGACAACTTAGGACATCTTACGACTCTTTATTCCACATTATCAACTCGAAAAGAACGTTAGTATAATGTAGGACGCCTTACACTCCTAAGAACACCTTACATAACCCTACGAAACCTTGAAACACCATCATAAACCTAATGAATTCGTACGAGTCAAATGAACATCGTCCGACAACTTAGGACATCTTACGACTCTTTATGCCACATTAGCAACTTAAAATGAACGTTAGTATAATGTAGGACGCCTTACACTCCTAAGAACACCTTACATAACCGTACGATACCTTGAATCACCATAATAAACCTAATGAATTCGTATGATTCCTTTGAACATCGTACAACAACTCAGGACATCTTACGACTCTTTATGCCACATTAGCAACTGGAAAAGAACGTTAGTATAATGTATCACGCCTTACAACTCCTAAGAAAACCTTACATCACAGTACGAAACCTTGAAACACCATAATAAACCTAATGAATTCGTACGAGTCCTTTGAACGTCGTCCGACAACTTAGGACATCTTACGACTCTTTATGCCACATTAGCAACTCGAAAAGAACGTTAGTATAATGTAGGACGGCTTACAACTCCTAAGAACACATTACATCACATTACGAAACCTTGAAACAACATAATAAACCTAATGAATTCGTATGAGTCATTTGAACATCGTACGACAACTCAGGACATCTTACGACTCTTTATGCCACATTAGCAACTTAAAATGAACGTTAGTATAATGTAGGACGGCTTACAACTCCTAAGAACACCTTACATCACAGTACGAAACCTTGAAACACCATAATAAACCTAATGAATTCTTACGAGTCCTTTGAACGTCCGACAACTTAGGACATCTTACGACTCTTTATGCCACATTAGCAACTCGAAAAGAACGTTAGTATAATGTAGGACGGCTTACAACTCCTAAGAACACCTTACATCACAGTACGAAACCTTGAAACACCATAATAAACCTAATGAATTCGTATGAGTCATTTGAACATCGTACGACAACTCAGGACATCTTACGACTCTTTATGCCACATTAGCAACTCAAAATGAACGTTAGTATAATGTAGGACGGCTTACAACTCCTAAGAACACCTTACATCACAGTACGAAACCTTGAAACACCATAATAAACCTAATGAAGTCGTATGAGTCATTTGAACATCGTACGACAACTCAGGACATCTTACGACTCTTTATGCCACATTAGCAACTCGAAAAGAACGTTAGTATAATGTAGGACGGCTTACAACTCCTAAGAACACATTACATCACAGTACGAAACCTTGAAACACCATAATAAACCTAATGAATTCGTATGAGTCATTTGAACATCGTACGACAACTCAGGACATCTTACGACTCTTTATGCCACATTAGCAACTTAAAATGAACGTTAGTATAATGTAGGACGGCTTACAACTCCTAAGAACACCTTACATCACAGTACGAAACCTTGAAACACCATAATAAACCTAATGAATTCGTACGAGTCCTTTGAACGTCGTCCGACAACTTAGGACATCTTACGACTCTTTATGCCACATTATCAACTCGAAAAGAACGTTAGTATAATGTAGGACGGCTTACAACTCCTAAGAACACCTTACATCACAGTACGAAACCTTGAAACACCATAATAAACCTAATGAATTCGTACGAGTCCTTTGAACATCGTCCGACAACTTAGGACATCTTACGACTCTTTATTCCACATTAGCAACTCGAAAAGAACGTTAGTATAATGTAGGACGCCTTACACTCCTAAGAACACCTTACATAACCCTACGAAACCTTGAAACACCATCATAAACCTAATGAATTCGTACGAGTCAAATGAACATCGTCCGACAACTTAGGACATCTTACGACTCTTTATGCCACATTAGCAACTTAAAATGAACGTTAGTATAATGTAGGACGCCTTACACTCCTAAGAACACCTTACATAACCGTACGATACCTTGAATCACCATAATAAACCTAATGAATTCGTATGATTCCTATGAACATCGTACAACAACTCAGGACATCTTACGACTCTTTATGCCACATTAGCAACTGGAAAAGAACGTTAGTATAATGTATCACGCCTTACAACTCCTAAGAACACATTACATCACAGTACGAAACCTTGAAACACCATAATAAACCTAATGAATTCGTACGAGTCCTTTGAACGTCGTCCGACAACTTAGGACATCTTACGACTCTTTATGCCACATTAGCAACTCGAAAAGAACGTTAGTATAATGTAGGACGGCTTACAACTCCTAAGAACACATTACATCACAGTACGAAACCTTGAAACACCATAATAAACCTAATGAATTCGTATGAGTCATTTGAACATCGTACGACAACTCAGGACATCTTACGACTCTTTATGCCACATTAGCAACTTAAAATGAACGTTAGTATAATGTAGGACGGCTTACAACTCCTAAGAACACCTTACATCACAGTACGAAACCTTGAAACACCATAATAAACCTAATGAATTCTTACGAGTCCTTTGAACGTCCGACAACTTAGGACATCTTACGACTCTTTATGCCACATTAGCAACTCGAAAAGAACGTTAGTATAATGTAGGACGGCTTACAACTCCTAAGAACACCTTACATCACAGTACGAAACCTTGAAACACCATAATAAACCTAATGAATTCGTATGAGTCATTTGAACATCGTACGACAACTCAGGACATCTTACGACTCTTTATGCCACATTAGCAACTTAAAATGAACGTTAATATAATGTAGGACGGCTTACAACTCCTAAGAACACCTTACATCACAGTACGAAACCTTGAAACACCATAATAAACCTAATGAATTCGTATGAGTCATTTGAACATCGTACGACAACTCAGGACATCTTACGACTCTTTATGCCACATTAGCAACTCGAAAAGAACGTTAGTATAACGTAGGACGGCTTACAACTCCTAAGAACACCTTACATCACAGTACGAAACCTTGAAACACCATAATAAACCTAATGAATTCGTACGAGTCCTTTGAACGTCGTCCGACAACTTAGGACATCTTACGACTCTTTATGCCACATTATCAACTCGAAAAGAACGTTAGTATAATGTAGGACGGCTTACAACTCCTAAGAACACCTTACATCACAGTACGAAACCTTGAAACACCATAATAAACCTAATGAATTCGTACGAGTCCTTTGAACATCGTCCGACAACTTAGGACATCTTACGACTCTTTATTCCACATTAGCAACTCGAAAAGAACGTTAGTATAATGTAGGACGCCTTACACTCCTAAGAACACCTTACATAACCCTACGAAACCTTGAAACACCATCATAAACCTAATGAATTCGTACGAGTCAAATGAACATCGTCCGACAACTTAGGACATCTTACGACTCTTTATGCCACATTAGCAACTTAAAATGAACGTTAGTATAATGTAGGACGCCTTACACTCCTAAGAACACCTTACATAACCGTACGTTACCTTGAATCACCATAATAAACCTAATGAATTCGTATGATTTCTTTGAACATCGTACAACAACTCAGGACATCTTACGACTCTTTATGCCACATTAGCAACTGGAAAAGAACGTTAGTATAATGTATCACCCCTTACAACTCCTAAGAACACCTTACATCACAGTACGAAACCTTGAAACACCATAATAAACCTAATGAATTCGTACGAGTCCTTTGAACGTCGTCCGACAACTTAGGACATCTTACGACTCTTTATGCCACATTAGCAACTCGAAAAGAACGTTAGTATAATGTAGGACGGCTTACAACTCCTAAGAACACCTTACATCACAGTACGAAACCTTGAAACACCATAATAAACCTAATGAATTCGTATGAGTCATTTGAACATCGTACGACAACTCAGGACATCTTACGACTCTTTATGCCACATTAGCAACTCGAAAAGAACGTTAGTATAACGTAGGACGGCTTACAACTCCTAAGAACACCTTACATCACAGTACGAAACCTTGAAACACCATAATAAACCTAATGAATTCGTACGAGTCCTTTGAACGTCGTCCGACAACTTAGGACATCTTACGACTCTTTATGCCACATTATCAACTCGAAAAGAACGTTGGTATAATGTAGGACGGCTTACAACTCCTAAGAACACCTTACATCACAGTACGAAACCTTGAAACACCATAATAAACCTAATGAATTCGTACGAGTCCTTTGAACATCGTCCGACAACTTAGGACATCTTACGACTCTTTATTCCACATTAGCAACTCGAAAAGAACGTTAGTATAATGTAGGACGCCTTACACTCCTAAGAACACCTTACATAACCCTACGAAACCTTGAAACACCATCATAAACCTAATGAATTCGTACGAGTCAAATGAACATCGTCCGACAACTAAGGACATCTTACGACTCTTTATGCCACATTAGCAACTTAAAATGAACGTTAGTATAATGTAGGACTCCTTACACTCCTAAGAACACCTTACATAACCGTACGATACCTTGAATCACCATAATAAACCTAATGAATTCGTATGATTCCTTTGAACATCGTACAACAACTCAGGACATATTACGACTCTTTATGCCACATTAGCAACTGGAAAAGAACGTTAGTATAATGTATCACGCCTTACAACTCCTAAGAACACCTTACATCACAGTACGAAACCTTGAAACACCATAATAAACCTAATGAATTCGTACGAGTCCTTTGAACGTCGTCCGACAACTTAGGACATCTTACGACTCTTTATGCCACATTAGCAACTCGAAAAGAACGTTAGTATAATGTAGGACGGCTTACAACTCCTAAGAACACCTTACATCACAGTACGAAACCTTGAAACACCATAATAAACCTAAGGAATTCGTATGAGTCATTTGAACATCGTACGACAACTCAGGACATCTTACGACTCTTTATGCCACATTAGCAACTTAAAATGAACATTAGTATAATGTAGGATGGCTTACAATTCCTAAGAACACCTTACATCACAGTACGAAACCTTGAAACACCATAATAAACCTAATGAATTCGTATGAGTCATTTGAACATCGTACGACAACACAGGACATCTTACGACTCTTTATGCCACATTAGCAACTCGAAAAGAACGTTAGTATAATGTAGGACGGCCTACAACTCCTAAGAACACCTTACATCACAGTACGAAACCTTGAAACACCATAATAAACCTAATGAATTCGTACGAGTCCTTTGAACGTCGTCCGACAACTTAGGACATCTTACGACTCTTTATGCCACATTATCAACTCGAAAAGAACGTTAGTATAATGTAGGACGGCTTACAACTCCTAAGAACACCTTACATCACAGTACGAAACCTTGAAACACCATAATAAACCTAATGAATTCGTACGAGTCAAATGAACATCGTCCGACAACTTAGGACATCTTACGACTCTTTATGCCACATTAGCAACTTAAAATGAACGTTAGTATAATGTAGGACGCCTTACACTCCTAAGAACACCTTACATAACCGTACGTTACCTTGAATCACCATAATAAACCTAATGAATTCGTATGATTTCTTTGAACATCGTACAACAACTCAGGACATCTTACGACTCTTTATGCCAAATTAGCAACTGGAAAAGAACGTTAGTATAATGTATCACCCCTTACAACTCCTAAGAACACCTTACATCACAGTACGAAACCTTGAAACACCATAATAAAACTAATGAATTCGTACGAGTCCTTTGAACGTCGTCCGACAACTTAGGACATCTTACGACTCTTTATGCCACATTAGCAACTCGAAAAGAACGTTAGTATAATGTAGGACGGCTTACAACTCCCAAGAACACCTTACATCACAGTACGAAACCTTGAAACACCATAATAAACCTAATGAATTCGTATGAGTCATTTGAACATCGTACGACAACTCAGGACATCTTACGACTCTTTATGCCACATTATCAACTCGAAAAGAACGTTAGTATAATGTAGGACGGCTTACAACTCCTAAGAACACCGTACATCACAGTACGAAACCTTGAAACACCATAATAAACCTAATGAATTCGTACGAGTCCTTTGAACATCGTCCGACAACTTAGGACATCTTACGACTCTTTATTCCACATTAGCAACTCGAAAAGAACGTTAGTATAATGTAGGACGCCTTACACTCCTAAGAACACCTTACATAACCCTACGAAACCTTGAAACACCATCATAAACCTAATGAATTCGTACGAGTCAAATGAACATCGTCCGACAACTTAGGACATCTTACGACTCTTTATGCCACATTAGCAACTTAAAATGAACGTTAGTATAATGTAGGACGCCTTACACTCCTAAGAACACCTTACATAACCGTACGATACCTTGAATCACCATAATAAACCTAATGAATTCGTATGATTCCTATGAACATCGTACAACAACTCAGGACATCTTACGACTCTTTATGCCACATTAGCAACTGGAAAAGAACGTTAGTATAATGTATCACGCCTTACAACTCCTAAGAACACCTTACATCACAGTACGAAACCTTGAAACACCATAATAAACCTAATGAATTCGTACGAGTCCTTTGAACGTCGTCCGACAACTTAGGACATCTTACGACTCTTTATGCCACATTAGCAACTCGAAAAGAACGTTAGTATAATGTAGGACGGCTTACAACTCCTAAGAACACATTACATCACAGTACGAAACCTTGAAACACCATAATAAACCTAATGAATTCGTATGAGTCATTTGAACATCGTACGACAACTCAGGACATCTTACGACTCTTTATGCCACATTAGCAACTTAAAATGAACGTTAGTATAATGTAGGACGGCTTACAACTCCTAAGAACACCTTACATCACAGTACGAAACCTTGAAACACCATAATAAACCTAATGAATTCTTACGAGTCCTTTGAACGTCCGACAACTTAGGACATCTTACGACTCTTTATGCCACATTAGCAACTCGAAAAGAACGTTAGTATAATGTAGGACGGCTTACAACTCCTAAGAACACCTTACATCACAGTACGAAACCTTGAAACACCATAATAAACCTAATGAATTCGTATGAGTCATTTGAACATCGTACGACAACTCAGGACATCTTACGACTCTTTATGCCACATTAGCAACTTAAAATGAACGTTAATATAATGTAGGACGGCTTACAACTCCTAAGAACACCTTACATCACAGTACGAAACCTTGAAACACCATAATAAACCTAATGAATTCGTATGAGTCATTTGAACATCGTACGACAACTCAGGACATCTTACGACTCTTTATGCCACATTAGCAACTCGAAAAGAACGTTAGTATAACGTAGGACGGCTTACAACTCCTAAGAACACCTTACATCACAGTACGAAACCTTGAAACACCATAATAAACCTAATGAATTCGTACGAGTCCTTTGAACGTCGTCCGACAACTTAGGACATCTTACGACTCTTTATGCCACATTATCAACTCGAAAAGAACGTTAGTATAATGTAGGACGGCTTACAACTCCTAAGAACACCTTACATCACAGTACGAAACCTTGAAACACCATAATAAACCTAATGAATTCGTACGAGTCCTTTGAACATCGTCCGACAACTTAGGACATCTTACGACTCTTTATTCCACATTAGCAACTCGAAAAGAACGTTAGTATAATGTAGGACGGCTTACAACTCCTAAGAACACCTTACATAACCCTACGAAACCTTGAAACACCATCATAAACCTAATGAATTCGTACGAGTCAAATGAACATCGTCCGACAACTTAGGACATCTTACGACTCTTTATGCCACATTAGCAACTTAAAATGAACGTTAGTATAATGTAGGACGCCTTACACTCCTAAGAACACCTTACATAACCGTACGTTACCTTGAATCACCATAATAAACCTAATGAATTCGTATGATTTCTTTGAACATCGTACAACAACTCAGGACATCTTACGACTCTTTATGCCAAATTAGCAACTGGAAAAGAACGTTAGTATAATGTATCACCCCTTACAACTCCTAAGAACACCTTACATCACAGTACGAAACCTTGAAACACCATAATAAACCTAATGAATTCGTACGAGTCCTTTGAACGTCGTCCGACAACTTAGGACATCTTACGACTCTTTATGCCACATTAGCAACTCGAAAAGAACGTTAGTATAATGTAGGACGGCTTACAACTCCTAAGAACACCTTACATCACAGTACGAAACCTTGAAACACCATAATAAACCTAATGAATTCGTATGAGTCATTTGAACATCGTACGACAACTCAGGACATCTTACGACTCTTTATGCCACATTAGCAACTCGAAAAGAACGTTACTATAACGTAGGACGGCTTACAACTCCTAAGAACACCTTACATCACAGTACGAAACCTTGAAACACCATAATAAACCTAATGAATTCGTACGAGTCCTTTGAACGTCGTCCGACAATTAGGACATCTTACGACTCTTTATGCCACATTATCAACTCGAAAAGAACGTTAGTATAATGTAGGACGGCTTACAACTCCTAAGAACACCTTACATCACAGTACGAAACCTTGAAACACCATAATAAACCTAATGAATTCGTACGAGTCCTTTGAACATCGTCCGACAACTTAGGACATCTTACGACTCTTTATTCCACATTAGCAACTCGAAAAGAACGTTAGTATAATGTAGGACGCCTTACACTCCTAAGAACACCTTACATAACCCTACGAAACCTTGAAACACCATCATAAACCTAATGAATTCGTACGAGTCAAATGAACATCGTCCGACAACTTAGGACATCTTACGACTCTTTATGCCACATTAGCAACTTAAAATGAACGTTAGTATAATGTAGGACGCCTTACACTCCTAAGAACACCTTACATAACCGTACGTTACCTTGAATCACCATAATAAACCTAATGAATTCGTATGATTTCTTTGAACATCGTACAACAACTCAGGACATCTTACGACTCTTTATGCCAAATTAGCAACTGGAAAAGAACGTTAGTATAATGTATCACCCCTTACAACTCCTAAGAACACCTTACATCATAGTACGAAACCTTGAAACACCATAATAAACCTAATGAATTCGTACGAGTCCTTTGAACGTCGTCCGACAACTTAGGACATCTTACGACTCTTTATGCCACATTAGCAACTCGAAAAGAACGTTAGTATAATGTAGGACGGCTTACAACTCCTAAGAACACCTTACATCACAGTACGAAACCTTGAAACACCATAATAAACCTAATGAATTCGTATGAGTCATTTGAACATCGTACGACAACTCAGGACATCTTACGACTCTTTATGCCACATTAGCAACTCGAAAAGAACGTTACTATAACGTAGGACGGCTTACAACTCCTAAGAACACCTTACATCACAGTACGAAACCTTGAAACACCATAATAAACCTAATGAATTCGTACGAGTCCTTTGAACGTCGTCCGACAATTAGGACATCTTACGACTCTTTATGCCACATTATCAACTCGAAAAGAACGTTAGTATAATGTAGGACGGCTTACAACTCCTAAGAACACCTTACATCACAGTACGAAACCTTGAAACACCATAATAAACCTAATGAATTCGTACGAGTCCTTTGAACATCGTCCGACAACTTAGGACATCTTACGACTCTTTATTCCACATTAGCAACTCGAAAAGAACGTTAGTATAATGTAGGACGCCTTACACTCCTAAGAACACCTTACATAACCCTACGAAACCTTGAAACACCATCATAAACCTAATGAATTCGTACGAGTCAAATGAACATCGTCCGACAACTTAGGACATCTTACGACTCTTTATGCCACATTAGCAACTTAAAATGAACGTTAGTATAATGTAGGACGCCTTACACTCCTAAGAACACCTTACATAACCGTACGTTACCTTGAATCACCATAATAAACCTAATGAATTCGTATGATTTCTTTGAACATCGTACAACAACTCAGGACATCTTACGACTCTTTATGCCAAATTAGCAACTGGAAAAGAACGTTAGTATAATGTATCACCCCTTACAACTCCTAAGAACACCTTACATCACAGTACGAAACCTTGAAACACCATAATAAACCTAATGAATTCGTACGAGTCCTTTGAACGTCGTCCGACAACTTAGGACATCTTACGACTCTTTATGCCACATTAGCAACTCGAAAAGAACGTTAGTATAATGTAGGACGGCTTACAACTCCTAAGAACACCTTACATCACAGTACGAAACCTTGAAACACCATAATAAACCTAATGAATTCGTATGAGTCATTTGAACATCGTACGACAACTCAGGACATCTTACGACTCTTTATGCCACATTAGCAACTCGAAAAGAACGTTACTATAACGTAGGACGGCTTACAACTCCTAAGAACACCTTACATCACAGTACGAAACCTTGAAACACCATAATAAACCTAATGAATTCGTACGAGTCCTTTGAACGTCGTCCGACAATTAGGACATCTTACGACTCTTTATGCCACATTATCAACTCGAAAAGAACGTTAGTATAATGTAGGACGGCTTACAACTCCTAAGAACACCTTACATCACAGTACGAAACCTTGAAACACCATAATAAACCTAATGAATTCGTCCGAGTCCTTTGAACATCGTCCGACAACTTAGGACATCTTACGACTCTTTATTCCACATTAGCAACTCGAAAAGAACGTTAGTATAATGTAGGACGCCTTACACTCCTAAGAACACCTTACATAACCCTACGAAACCTTGAAACACCATCATAAACCTAATGAATTCGTACGAGTCAAATGAACATCGTCCGACAACTTAGGACATCTTACGACTCTTTATGCCACATTAGCAACTTAAAATGAACGTTAGTATAATGTAGGACTCCTTACACTCCTAAGAACACCTTACATAACCGTACGATACCTTGAATCACCATAATAAACCTAATGAATTCGTATGATTCCTTTGAACATCGTACAACAACTCAGGACATATTACGACTCTTTATGCCACATTAGCAACTGGAAAAGAACGTTAGTATAATGTATCACGCCTTACAACTCCTAAGAACACCTTACATCACAGTACGAAACCTTGAAACACCATAATAAACCTAATGAATTCGTACGAGTCCTTTGAACGTCGTCCGACAACTTAGGACATCTTACGACTCTTTATGCCACATTAGCAACTCGAAAAGAACGTTAGTATAATGTAGGACGGCTTACAACTCCTAAGAACACCTTACATCACAGTACGAAACCTTGAAACACCATAATAAACCTAAGGAATTCGTATGAGTCATTTGAACATCGTACGACAACTCAGGACATCTTACGACTCTTTATGCCACATTAGCAACTTAAAATGAACATTAGTATAATGTAGGATGGCTTACAATTCCTAAGAACACCTTACATCACAGTACGAAACCTTGAAACACCATAATAAACCTAATGAATTCGTATGAGTCATTTGAACATCGTACGACAACTCAGGACATCTTACGACTCTTTATGCCACATTAGCAACTCGAAAAGAACGTTAGTATAATGTAGGACGGCCTACAACTCCTAAGAACACCTTACATCACAGTACGAAACCTTGAAACACCATAATAAACCTAATGAATTCGTACGAGTCCTTTGAACGTCGTCCGACAACTTAGGACATCTTACGACTCTTTATGCCACATTATCAACTCGAAAAGAACGTTAGTATAATGTAGGACGGCTTACAACTCCTAAGAACACCTTACATCACAGTACGAAACCTTGAAACACCATAATAAACCTAATGAATTCGTACGAGTCAAATGAACATCGTCCGACAACTTAGGACATCTTACGACTCTTTATGCCACATTAGCAACTTAAAATGAACGTTAGTATAATGTAGGACGCCTTACACTCCTAAGAACACCTTACATAACCGTACGTTACCTTGAATCACCATAATAAACCTAATGAATTCGTATGATTTCTTTGAACATCGTACAACAACTCAGGACATCTTACGACTCTTTATGCCAAATTAGCAACTGGAAAAGAACGTTAGTATAATGTATCACCCCTTACAACTCCTAAGAACACCTTACATCACAGTACGAAACCTTGAAACACCATAATAAACCTAATGAATTCGTACGAGTCCTTTGAACGTCGTCCGACAACTTAGGACATCTTACGACTCTTTATGCCACATTAGCAACTCGAAAAGAACGTTAGTATAATGTAGGACGGCTTACAACTCCTAAGAACACCTTACATCACAGTACGAAACCTTGAAACACCATAATAAACCTAATGAATTCGTATGAGTCATTTGAACATCGTACGACAACTCAGGACATCTTACGACTCTTTATGCCACATTAGCAACTCGAAAAGAACGTTACTATAACGTAGGACGGCTTACAACTCCTAAGAACACCTTACATCACAGTACGAAACCTTGAAACACCATAATAAACCTAATGAATTCGTACGAGTCCTTTGAACGTCGTCCGACAATTAGGACATCTTACGACTCTTTATGCCACATTATCAACTCGAAAAGAACGTTAGTATAATGTAGGACGGCTTACAACTCCTAAGAACACCTTACATCACAGTACGAAACCTTGAAACACCATAATAAACCTAATGAATTCGTCCGAGTCCTTTGAACATCGTCCGACAACTTAGGACATCTTACGACTCTTTATTCCACATTAGCAACTCGAAAAGAACGTTAGTATAATGTAGGACGCCTTACACTCCTAAGAACACCTTACATAACCCTACGAAACCTTGAAACACCATCATAAACCTAATGAATTCGTACGAGTCAAATGAACATCGTCCGACAACTTAGGACATCTTACGACTCTTTATGCCACATTAGCAACTTAAAATGAACGTTAGTATAATGTAGGACTCCTTACACTCCTAAGAACACCTTACATAACCGTACGATACCTTGAATCACCATAATAAACCTAATGAATTCGTATGATTCCTTTGAACATCGTACAACAACTCAGGACATATTACGACTCTTTATGCCACATTAGCAACTGGAAAAGAACGTTAGTATAATGTATCACGCCTTACAACTCCTAAGAACACCTTACATCACAGTACGAAACCTTGAAACACCATAATAAACCTAATGAATTCGTACGAGTCCTTTGAACGTCGTCCGACAACTTAGGACATCTTACGACTCTTTATGCCACATTAGCAACTCGAAAAGAACGTTAGTATAATGTAGGACGGCTTACAACTCCTAAGAACACCTTACATCACAGTACGAAACCTTGAAACACCATAATAAACCTAAGGAATTCGTATGAGTCATTTGAACATCGTACGACAACTCAGGACATCTTACGACTCTTTATGCCACATTAGCAACTTAAAATGAACATTAGTATAATGTAGGATGGCTTACAATTCCTAAGAACACCTTACATCACAGTACGAAACCTTGAAACACCATAATAAACCTAATGAATTCGTATGAGTCATTTGAACATCGTACGACAACTCAGGACATCTTACGACTCTTTATGCCACATTAGCAACTCGAAAAGAACGTTAGTATAATGTAGGACGGCCTACAACTCCTAAGAACACCTTACATCACAGTACGAAACCTTGAAACACCATAATAAACCTAATGAATTCGTACGAGTCCTTTGAACGTCGTCCGACAACTTAGGACATCTTACGACTCTTTATGCCACATTATCAACTCGAAAAGAACGTTAGTATAATGTAGGACGGCTTACAACTCCTAAGAACACCTTACATCACAGTACGAAACCTTGAAACACCATAATAAACCTAATGAATTCGTACGAGTCAAATGAACATCGTCCGACAACTTAGGACATCTTACGACTCTTTATGCCACATTAGCAACTTAAAATGAACGTTAGTATAATGTAGGACGCCTTACACTCCTAAGAACACCTTACATAACCGTACGTTACCTTGAATCACCATAATAAACCTAATGAATTCGTATGATTTCTTTGAACATCGTACAACAACTCAGGACATCTTACGACTCTTTATGCCAAATTAGCAACTGGAAAAGAACGCTAGTATAATGTATCACCCCTTACAACTCCTAAGAACACCTTACATCACAGTACGAAACCTTGAAACACCATAATAAACCTAATGAATTCGTACGAGTCCTTTGAACGTCGTCCGACAACTTAGGACATCTTACGACTCTTTATGCCACATTAGCAACTCGAAAAGAACGTTAGTATAATGTAGGACGGCTTACAACTCCTAAGAACACCTTACATCACAGTACGAAACCTTGAAACACCATAATAAACCTAATGAATTCGTATGAGTCATTTGAACATCGTACGACAACTCAGGACATCTTACGACTCTTTATGCCACATTAGCAACTCGAAAAGAACGTTACTATAACGTAGGACGGCTTACAACTCCTAAGAACAACTTACATCACAGTACGAAACCTTGAAACACCATAATAAACCTAATGAATTCGTACGAGTCCTTTGAACGTCGTCCGACAATTAGGACATCTTACGACTCTTTATGCCACATTATCAACTCGAAAAGAACGTTAGTATAATGTAGGACGGCTTACAACTCCTAAGAACACCTTACATCACAGTACGAAACCTTGAAACACCATAATAAACCTAATGAATTCGTACGAGTCCTTTGAACATCGTCCGACAACTTAGGACATCTTACGACTCTTTATTCCACATTAGCAACTCGAAAAGAACGTTAGTATAATGTAGGACGCCTTACACTCCTAAGAACACCTTACATAACCCTACGAAACCTTGAAACACCATCATAAACCTAATGAATTCGTACGAGTCAAATGAACATCGTCCGACAACTTAGGACATCTTACGACTCTTTATGCCACATTAGCAACTTAAAATGAACGTTAGTATAATGTAGGACTCCTTACACTCCTAAGAACACCTTACATAACCGTACGATACCTTGAATCACCATAATAAACCTAATGAATTCGTATGATTCCTTTGAACATCGTACAACAACTCAGGACATATTACGACTCTTTATGCCACATTAGCAACTGGAAAAGAACGTTAGTATAATGTATCACGCCTTACAACTCCTAAGAACACCTTACATCACAGTACGAAACCTTGAAACACCATAATAAACCTAATGAATTCGTACGAGTCCTTTGAACGAAGTCCGAAAACTTAGGACATCTTACGACTCTTTATGCCACATTAGCAACTCGAAAAGAACGTTAGTATAATGTAGGACGGCTTACAACTCCTAAGAACACCTTACATCACAGTACGAAACCTTGAAACACCATAATAAACCTAAGGAATTCGTATGAGTCATTTGAACATCGTACGACAACTCAGGACATCTTACGACTCTTTATGCCACATTAGCAACTTAAAATGAACATTAGTATAATGTAGGATGGCTTACAATTCCTAAGAACACCTTACATCACAGTACGAAACCTTGAAACACCATAATAAACATAATGAATTCGTATGAGTCATTTGAACATCGTACGACAACTCAGGACATCTTACGACTCTTTATGCCACATTAGCAACTCGAAAAGAACGTTAGTATAATGTAGGACGGCTTACAACTCCTAAGAACACCTTACATCACAGTACGAAACCTTGAAACACCATAATAAACCTAAGGAATTCGTATGAGTCATTTGAACATCGTACGACAACTCAGGACATCTTACGACTCTTTATGCCACATTAGCAACTTAAAATGAACATTAGTATAATGTAGGATGGCTTACAATTCCTAAGAACACCTTACATCACAGTACGAAACCTTGAAACACCATAATAAACCTAATGAATTCGTATGAGTCATTTGAACATCGTACGACAACTCAGGACATCTTACGACTCTTAATGCCACATTAGCAACTCGAAAAGAACGTTAGTATAATGTAGGACGGCCTACAACTCCTAAGAACACCTTACATCACAGTACGAAACCTTGAAACACCATAATAAACCTAATGAATTCGTACGAGTCCTTTGAACGTCGTTCGACAACTTAGGACATCTTACGACTCTTTATGCCACATTATCAACTCGAAAAGAACGTTAGTATAATGTAGGACGGCTTACAACTCCTAAGAACACCTTACATCACAGTACGAAACCTTGAAACACCATAATAAACCTAATGAATTCGTACGAGTCAAATGAACATCGTCCGACAACTTAGGACATCTTACGACTCTTTATGCCACATTAGCAACTTAAAATGAACGTTAGTATAATGTAGGACGCCTTACACTCCTAAGAACACCTTACATAACCGTACGTTACCTTGAATCACCATAATAAACCTAATGAATTCGTATGATTTCTTTGAACATCGTACAACAACTCAGGACATCTTACGACTCTTTATGCCACATTAGCAACTGGAAAAGAACGTTAGTATAATGTATCACCCCTTACAACTCCTAAGAACACCTTACATCACAGTACGAAACCTTGAAACACCATAATAAACCTAATGAATTCGTACGAGTCCTTTGAACGTCGTCCGACAACTTAGGACATCTTACGACTCTTTATGCCACATTAGCAACTCGAAAAGAACGTTAGTATAATGTAGGACGGCTTACAACTCCTAAGAACACCTTACATCACAGTACGAAACCTTGAAACACCATAATAAACCTAAGGAATTCGTATGAGTCATTTGAACATCGTACGACAACTCAGGACATCTTACGACTCTTTATGCCACATTAGCAACTTAAAATGAACATTAGTATAATGTAGGATGGCTTACAATTCCTAAGAACACCTTACATCACAGTACGAAACCTTGAAACACCATAATAAACATAATGAATTCGTATGAGTCATTTGAACATCGTACGACAACTCAGGACATCTTACGACTCTTTATGCCACATTAGCAACTCGAAAAGAACGTTAGTATAATGTAGGACGGCTTACAACTCCTAAGAACACCTTACATCACAGTACGAAACCTTGAAACACCATAATAAACCTAAGGAATTCGTATGAGTCATTTGAACATCGTACGACAACTCAGGACATCTTACGACTCTTTATGCCACATTAGCAACTTAAAATGAACATTAGTATAATGTAGGATGGCTTACAATTCCTAAGAACACCTTACATCACAGTACGAAACCTTGAAACACCATAATAAACCTAATGAATTCGTATGAGTCATTTGAACATCGTACGACAACTCAGGACATCTTACGACTCTTTATGCCACATTAGCAACTTAAAATGAACATTAGTATAATGTAGGATGGCTTACAATTCCTAAGAACACCTTACATCACAGTACGAAACCTTGAAACACCATAATAAACCTAATGAATTCGTATGAGTCATTTGAACATCGTACGACAACTCAGGACATCTTACGACTCTTAATGCCACATTAGCAACTCGAAAAGAACGTTAGTATAATGTAGGACGGCCTACAACTCCTAAGAACACCTTACATCACAGTACGAAACCTTGAAACACCATAATAAACCTAATGAATTCGTACGAGTCCTTTGAACGTCGTTCGACAACTTAGGACATCTTACGACTCTTTATGCCACATTATCAACTCGAAAAGAACGTTAGTATAATGTAGGACGGCTTACAACTCCTAAGAACACCTTACATCACAGTACGAAACCTTGAAACACCATAATAAACCTAATGAATTCGTACGAGTCAAATGAACATCGTCCGACAACTTAGGACATCTTACGACTCTTTATGCCACATTAGCAACTTAAAATGAACGTTAGTATAATGTAGGACGCCTTACACTCCTAAGAACACCTTACATAACCGTACGTTACCTTGAATCACCATAATAAACCTAATGAATTCGTATGATTTCTTTGAACATCGTACAACAACTCAGGACATCTTACGACTCTTTATGCCACATTAGCAACTGGAAAAGAACGTTAGTATAATGTATCACCCCTTACAACTCCTAAGAACACCTTACATCACAGTACGAAACCTTGAAACACCATAATAAACCTAATGAATTCGTACGAGTCCTTTGAACGTCGTCCGACAACTTAGGACATCTTACGACTCTTTATGCCACATTAGCAACTCGAAAAGAACGTTAGTATAATGTAGGACGGCTTACAACTCCTAAGAACACCTTACATCACAGTACGAAACCTTGAAACACCATAATAAACCTAAGGAATTCGTATGAGTCATTTGAACATCGTACGACAACTCAGGACATCTTACGACTCTTTATGCCACATTAGCAACTTAAAATGAACATTAGTATAATGTAGGATGGCTTACAATTCCTAAGAACACCTTACATCACAGTACGAAACCTTGAAACACCATAATAAACATAATGAATTCGTATGAGTCATTTGAACATCGTACGACAACTCAGGACATCTTACGACTCTTTATGCCACATTAGCAACTCGAAAAGAACGTTAGTATAATGTAGGACGGCTTACAACTCCTAAGAACACCTTACATCACAGTACGAAACCTTGAAACACCATAATAAACCTAAGGAATTCGTATGAGTCATTTGAACATCGTACGACAACTCAGGACATCTTACGACTCTTTATGCCACATTAGCAACTTAAAATGAACATTAGTATAATGTAGGATGGCTTACAATTCCTAAGAACACCTTACATCACAGTACGAAACCTTGAAACACCATAATAAACATAATGAATTCGTATGAGTCATTTGAACATCGTACGACAACTCAGGACATCTTACGACTCTTTATGCCACATTAGCAACTCGAAAAGAACGTTAGTATAATGTAGGACGGCTTACAACTCCTAAGAACACCTTACATCACAGTACGAAACCTTGAAACACCATAATAAACCTAATGAATTCGTACGAGTCCTTTGAACGTCGTCCGACAACTCAGGACATCTTACGACTCTTTATGCCACATTAGCAACTTAAAATGAACGTTAGTATAATGTAGGACGCCTTACACTCCTAAGAACACCTTACATAACCGTACGTTACCTTGAATCACCATAATAAACCTAATGAATTCGTATGATTTCTTTGAACATCGTACAACAACTCAGGACATCTTACGACTCTTTATGCCACATTAGCAACTGGAAAAGAACGTTAGTATAATGTATCACCCCTTACAACTCCTAAGAACACCTTACATCACAGTACGAAACCTTGAAACACCATAATAAACCTAATGAATTCGTACGAGTCCTTTGAACGTCGTCCGACAACTTAGGACATCTTACGACTCTTTATGCCACATTAGCAACTCGAAAAGAACGTTAGTATAATGTAGGACGGCTTACAACTCCTAAGAACACCTTACATCACAGTACGAAACCTTGAAACACCATAATAAACCTAAGGAATTCGTATGAGTCATTTGAACATCGTACGACAACTCAGGACATCTTACGACTCTTTATGCCACATTAGCAACTTAAAATGAACATTAGTATAATGTAGGATGGCTTACAATTCCTAAGAACACCTTACATCACAGTACGAAACCTTGAAACACCATAATAAACATAATGAATTCGTATGAGTCATTTGAACATCGTACGACAACTCAGGACATCTTACGACTCTTTATGCCACATTAGCAACTCGAAAAGAACGTTAGTATAATGTAGGACGGCTTACAACTCCTAAGAACACCTTACATCACAGTACGAAACCTTGAAACACCATAATAAACCTAAGGAATTCGTATGAGTCATTTGAACATCGTACGACAACTCAGGACATCTTACGACTCTTTATGCCACATTAGCAACTTAAAATGAACATTAGTATAATGTAGGATGGCTTACAATTCCTAAGAACACCTTACATCACAGTACGAAACCTTGAAACACCATAATAAACCTAATGAATTCGTATGAGTCATTTGAACATCGTACGACAACTCAGGACATCTTACGACTCTTTATGCCACATTAGCAACTCGAAAAGAACGTTAGTATAATGTAGGACGGCCTACAACTCCTAAGAACACCTTACATCACAGTACGAAACCTTGAAACACCATAATAAACCTAATGAATTCGTACGAGTCCTTTGAACGTCGTCCGACAACTTAGGACATCTTACGACTCTTTATGCCACATTATCAACTCGAAAAGAACGTTAGTATAATGTAGGACGGCTTACAACTCCTAAGAACACCTTACATCACAGTACGAAACCTTGAAACACCATAATAAACCTAATGAATTCGTACGAGTCAAATGAACATCGTCCGACAACTTAGGACATCTTACGACTCTTTATGCCACATTAGCAACTTAAAATGAACGTTAGTATAATGTAGGACGCCTTACACTCCTAAGAACACCATACATAACCGTACGTTACCTTGAATCACCATAATAAACCTAATGAATTCGTATGATTTCTTTGAACATCGTACAACAACTCAGGACATCTTACGACTCTTTATGCCACATTAGCAACTGGAAAAGAACGTTAGTATAATGTATCACCCCTTACAACTCCTAAGAACACCTTACATCACAGTACGAAACCTTGAAACACCATAATAAACCTAATGAATTCGTACGAGTCCTTTGAACGTCGTCCGACAACTTAGGACATCTTACGACTCTTTATGCCACATTATCAACTCGAAAAGAACGTTAGTATAATGTAGGACGGCTTACAACTCCTAAGAACACCTTACATCACAGTACGAAACCTTGAAACACCATAATAAACCTAATGAATTCGTACGAGTCAAATGAACATCGTCCGACAACTTAGGACATCTTACGACTCTTTATGCCACATTAGCAACTTAAAATGAACGTTAGTATAATGTAGGACGCCTTACACTCCTAAGAACACCTTACATAACCGTACGTTACCTTGAATCACCATAATAAACCTAATGAATTCGTATGATTTCTTTGAACATCGTACAACAACTCAGGACATCTTACGACTCTTTATGCCACATTAGCAACTGGAAAAGAACGTTAGTATAATGTATCACCCCTTACAACTCCTAAGAACACCTTACATCACAGTACGAAACCTTGAAACACCATAATAAACCTAATGAATTCGTACGAGTCCTTTGAACGTCGTCCGACAACTTAGGACATCTTACGACTCTTTATGCCACATTAGCAACTCGAAAAGAACGTTAGTATAATGTAGGACGGCTTACAACTCCTAAGAACACCTTACATCACAGTACGAAACCTTGAAACACCATAATAAACCTAAGGAATTCGTATGAGTCATTTGAACATCGTACGACAACTCAGGACATCTTACGACTCTTTATGCCACATTAGCAACTTAAAATGAACATTAGTATAATGTAGGATGGCTTACAATTCCTAAGAACACCTTACATCACAGTACGAAACCTTGAAACACCATAATAAACATAATGAATTCGTATGAGTCATTTGAACATCGTACGACAACTCAGGACATCTTACGACTCTTTATGCCACATTAGCAACTCGAAAAGAACGTTAGTATAATGTAGGACGGCTTACAACTCCTAAGAACACCTTACATCACAGTACGAAACCTTGAAACACCATAATAAACCTAAGGAATTCGTATGAGTCATTTGAACATCGTACGACAACTCAGGACATCTTACGACTCTTTATGCCACATTAGCAACTTAAAATGAACATTAGTATAATGTAGGATGGCTTACAATTCCTAAGAACACCTTACATCACAGTACGAAACCTTGAAACACCATAATAAACCTAATGAATTCGTATGAGTCATTTGAACATCGTACGACAACTCAGGACATCTTACGACTCTTTATGCCACATTAGCAACTCGAAAAGAACGTTAGTATAATGTAGGACGGCCTACAACTCCTAAGAACACCTTACATCACAGTACGAAACCTTGAAACACCATAATAAACCTAATGAATTCGTACGAGTCCTTTGAACGTCGTCCGACAACTTAGGACATCTTACGACTCTTTATGCCACATTATCAACTCGAAAAGAACGTTAGTATAATGTAGGACGGCTTACAACTCCTAAGAACACCTTACATCACAGTACGAAACCTTGAAACACCATAATAAACCTAATGAATTCGTACGAGTCAAATGAACATCGTCCGACAACTTAGGACATCTTACGACTCTTTATGCCACATTAGCAACTTAAAATGAACGTTAGTATAATGTAGGACGCCTTACACTCCTAAGAACACCATACATAACCGTACGTTACCTTGAATCACCATAATAAACCTAATGAATTCGTATGATTTCTTTGAACATCGTACAACAACTCAGGACATCTTACGACTCTTTATGCCACATTAGCAACTGGAAAAGAACGTTAGTATAATGTATCACCCCTTACAACTCCTAAGAACACCTTACATCACAGTACGAAACCTTGAAACACCATAATAAACCTAATGAATTCGTACGAGTCCTTTGAACGTCGTCCGACAACTTAGGACATCTTACGACTCTTTATGCCACATTAGCAACTCGAAAAGAACGTTAGTATAATGTAGGACGGCTTACAACTCCTAAGAACACCTTACATCACAGTACGAAACCTTGAAACACCATAATAAACCTAAGGAATTCGTATGAGTCATTTGAACATCGTACGACAACTCAGGACATCTTACGACTCTTTATGCCACATTAGCAACTTAAAATGAACATTAGTATAATGTAGGATGGCTTACAATTCCTAAGAACACCTTACATCACAGTACGAAACCTTGAAACACCATAATAAACATAATGAATTCGTTTGAGTCATTTGAACATCGTACGACAACTCAGGACATCTTACGACTCTTTATGCCACATTAGCAACTCGAAAAGAACGTTAGTATAATGTAGGACGGCTTACAACTCCTAAGAACACCTTACATCACAGTACGAAACCTTGAAACACCATAATAAACCTAAGGAATTCGTATGAGTCATTTGAACATCGTACGACAACTCAGGACATCTTACGACTCTTTATGCCACATTAGCAACTTAAAATGAACATTAGTATAATGTAGGATGGCTTACAATTCCTAAGAACACCTTACATCACAGTACGAAACCTTGAAACACCATAATAAACCTAATGAATTCGTATGAGTCATTTGAACATCGTACGACAACTCAGGACATCTTACGACTCTTTATGCCACATTAGCAACTCGAAAAGAACGTTAGTATAATGTAGGACGGCCTACAACTCCTAAGAACACCTTACATCACAGTACGAAACCTTGAAACACCATAATAAACCTAATGAATTCGTACGAGTCCTTTGAACGTCGTCCGACAACTTAGGACATCTTACGACTCTTTATGCCACATTATCAACTCGAAAAGAACGTTAGTATAATGTAGGACGGCTTACAACTCCTAAGAACACCTTACATCACAGTACGAAACCTTGAAACACCATAATAAACCTAATGAATTCGTACGAGTCAAATGAACATCGTCCGACAACTTAGGACATCTTACGACTCTTTATGCCACATTAGCAACTTAAAATGAACGTTAGTATAATGTAGGACGCCTTACACTCCTAAGAACACCTTACATAACCGTACGTTACCTTGAATCACCATAATAAACCTAATGAATTCGTATGATTTCTTTGAACATCGTACAACAACTCAGGACATCTTACGACTCTTTATGCCACATTAGCAACTGGAAAAGAACGTTAGTATAATGTATCACCCCTTACAACTCCTAAGAACACCTTACATCACAGTACGAAACCTTGAAACACCATAATAAACCTAATGAATTCGTACGAGTCCTTTGAACGTCGTCCGACAACTTAGGACATCTTACGACTCTTTATGCCACATTAGCAACTCGAAAAGAACGTTAGTATAATGTAGGACGGCTTACAACTCCTAAGAACACCTTACATCACAGTACGAAACCTTGAAACACCATAATAAACCTAATGAATTCGTATGAGTCATTTGAACATCGTACGACAACTCAGGACATCTTACGACTCTTTATGCCACATTAGCAACTCGAAAAGAACGTTAGTATAACGTAGGACGGCTTACAACTCCTAAGAACACCTTACATCACAGTACGAAACCTTGAAACACCATAATAAACCTAATGAATTCGTACGAGTCCTTTGAACGTCGTCCGACAATTAGGACATCTTACGACTCTTTATGCCACATTATCAACTCGAAAAGAACGTTAGTATAATGTAGGACGGCTTACAACTCCTAAGAACACCTTACATCACAGTACGAAACCTTGAAACACCATAATAAACCTAATGAATTCGTACGAGTCCTTTGAACATCGTCCGACAACTTAGGACATCTTACGACTCTTTATTCCACATTAGCAACTCGAAAAGAACGTTAGTATAATGTAGGACGCCTTACACTCCTAAGAACACCTTACATAACCCTACGAAACCTTGAAACACCATCATAAACCTAATGAATTCGTACGAGTCAAATGAACATAGTCCGACAACTTAGGACATCTTACGACTCTTTATGCCACATTAGCAACTTAAAATGAACGTTAGTATAATGTAGGACTCCTTACACTCCTAAGAACACCTTACATAACCGTACGATACCTTGAATCACCATAATAAACCTAATGAATTCGTATGATTCCTTTGAACATCGTACAACAACTCAGGACATATTACGACTCTTTATGCCACATTAGCAACTGGAAAAGAACGTTAGTATAATGTATCACGCCTTACAACTCCTAAGAACACCTTACATCACAGTACGAAACCTTGAAACACCATAATAAACCTAATGAATTCGTATGAGTCATTTGAACATCGTACGACAACTCAGGACATCTTACGACTCTTTATGCCACATTAGCAACTTAAAATGAACATTAGTAAAATGTAGGACGGCTTACAATTCCTAAGAACACCTTACATCACAGTACGAAACCTTGAAACACCATAATAAACCTAATGAATTCGTATGAGTCATTTGAACATCGTACGACAACTCAGGACATCTTACGACTCTTTATGCCACATTAGCAACTTAAAATGAACATTAGTATAATGTAGGATGGCTTACAATTCCTAAGAACACCTTACATCACAGTACGAAACCTTGAAACACCATAATAAACCTAATGAATTTGTACGAGTCATTTGAACATCGTACGACAACTCAGGACATCTTACGACTCTTTATGCCACATTAGCAACTCGAAAAGAACGTTAGTATAATGTAGGACGGCTTACAACTCCTAAGAACACCTTACATCACAGTACGAAACCTTGAAACACCATAATAAACCTAAGGAATTCGTATGAGTCATTTGAACATCGTACGTCAACTCAGGACATCTTACGACTCTTTATGCCACATTAGCAACTCGAAAAGAACGTTAGTATAATGTAGGACGGCTTACAACTCCTAAGAACACCTTACATCACAGTACGAAACCTTGAAACACCATAATAAACCTAAGGAATTCGTATGAGTCATTTGAACATCGTACGTCAACTCAGGACATCTTACGACTCTTTATGCCACATTAGCAACTTAAAATGAACATTAGTATAATGTAGGATGGCTTACAATTCCTAAGAACACCTTACATCACAGTACGAAACCTTGAAACACCATAATAAACCTAATGAATTCGTATGAGTCATTTGAACATCGTACGACAACTCAGGACATCTTACGACTCTTTATGCCACATTAGCAACTCGAAAAGAACGTTAGTATAATGTAGGACGGCTTACAACTCCTAAGAACACCTTACATCACAGTACGAAACCTTGAAACACCATAATAAACCTAAGGAATTCGTATGAGTCATTTGAACATCGTACGACAACTCAGGACATCTTACGACTCTTTATGCCACATTAGCAACTTAAAATGAACATTAGTATAATGTAGGATGGCTTACAATTCCTAAGAACACCTTACATCACAGTACGAAACCTTGAAACACCATAATAAACCTAATGAATTCGTATGAGTCATTTGAACATCGTACGACAACTCAGGACATCTCACGACTCTTTATGCCACATTAGCAACTCGAAAAGAACGTTAGTATAATGTAGGACGGCCTACAACTCCTAAGAACACCTTGCATCACAGTACGAAACCTTGAAACACCATAATAAACCTAATGAATTCTTACGAGTCCTTTGAACGTCCGACAACTTAGGACATCTTACGACTCTTTATGCCACATTAGCAACTCGAAAAGAACGTTAGTATAATGTAGGACGGCTTACAACTCCTAAGAACACCTTACATCACAGTACGAAACCTTGAAACACCATCATAAACCTAATGAATTCGTACGAGTCAAATGAACATCGTCCGACAACTTAGGACATCTTACGACTCTTTATGCCACATTAGCAACTCGAAAAGAACGTTAGTATAATGTAGGACGGCTTACAACTCCTAAGAACACCTTACATCACAGTACGAAACCTTGAAACACCATAATAAACCTAATGAATTCGTATGAGTCATTTGAACATCGTACAACAACTCAGGACATATTACGACTCTTTATGCCACATTAGCAACTGGAAAAGAACGTTAGTATAATGTATCACGCCTTACAACTCCTAAGAACACCTTACATCATAGTACGAAACCTTGAAACACCATAATAAACCTAATGAATTCGTATGAGTCATTTGAACATCGTACGACAACTCAGGACATCTTACGACTCTTTATGCCACATTAGCAACTCGAAAAGAACGTTAGTATAACGTAGGACGGCTTACAACTCCTAAGAACACCTTACATCACAGTACGAAACCTTGAAACACCATAATAAACCTAATGAATTCGTACGAGTCCTTTGAACGTCGTCCGACAACTTAGGACATCTTACGACTCTTTATGCCACATTATCAACTCGAAAAGAACGTTAGTATAATGTAGGACGGCTTACAACTCCTAAGAACACCTTACATCACAGTACGAAACCTTGAAACACCATAATAAACCTAATGAATTCGTACGAGTCCTTTGAACATCGTCCGACAACTTAGGACATCTTACGACTCTTTATTCCACATTAGCAACTCGAAAAGAACGTTAGTATAATGTAGGACGCCTTACACTCCTAAGAACACCTTACATAACCCTACGAAACCTTGAAACACCATCATAAACCTAATGAATTCGTACGAGTCAAATGAACATCGTCCGACAACTTAGGACATCTTACGACTCTTTATGCCACATTAGCAACTTAAAATGAACGTTAGTATAATGTAGGACTCCTTACACTCCTAAGAACACCTTACATAACCGTACGATACCTTGAATCACCATAATAAACCTAATGAATTCGTATGATTCCTTTGAACATCGTACAACAACTCAGGACATATTACGACTCTTTATGCCACATTAGCAACTGGAAAAGAACGTTAGTATAATGTATCACGCCTTACAACTCCTAAGAACACCTTACATCACAGTACGAAACCTTGAAACACCATAATAAACCTAATGAATTCGTACGAGTCCTTTGAACGTCGTCCGACAACTTAGGACATCTTACGACTCTTTATGCCACATTAGCAACTCGAAAAGAACGTTAGTATAATGTAGGACGGCTTACAACTCCTAAGAACACCTTACATCACAGTACGAAACCTTGAAACACCATAATAAACCTAAGGAATTCGTATGAGTCATTTGAACATCGTACGACAACTCAGGACATCTTACGACTCTTTATGCCACATTAGCAACTTAAAATGAACATTAGTATAATGTAGGATGGCTTACAATTCCTAAGAACAACTTACATCACAGTACGAAACCTTGAAACACCATAATAAACCTAATGAATTCGTATGAGTCATTTGACCATCGTACGACAACTCAGGACATCTTACGACTCTTTATGCCACATTAGCAACTCGAAAAGAACGTTAGTATAATGTAGGACGGCTTACAACTCCTAAGAACACCTTACATCACAGTACGAAACCTTGAAACACCATAATAAACCTAAGGAATTCGTATGAGTCATTTGAACATCGTACGACAACTCAGGACATCTTACGACTCTTTATGCCACATTAGCAACTTAAAATGAACATTAGTATAATGTAGGATGGCTTACAATTCCTAAGAACACCTTACATCACAGTACGAAACCTTGAAACACCATAATAAACCTAATGAATTCTTACGAGTCCTTTGAACGTCCGACAACTTAGGACATCTTACGACTCTTTATGCCACATTAGCAACTCGAAAAGAACGTTAGTATAATGTAGGACGGCTTACAACTCCTAAGAACACCTTACATCACAGTACGAAACCTTGAAACACCATAATAAACCTAATGAATTCGTATGAGTCATTTGAACATCGTACGACAACTCAGGACATCTTACGACTCTTTATGCCACATTAGCAACTTAAAATGAACGTTAATATAATGTAGGACGGCTTACAACTCCTAAGAACACCTTACATCACAGTACGAAACCTTGAAACACCATAATAAACCTAATGAATTCGTATGAGTCATTTGAACATCGTACGACAACTCAGGACATCTTACGACTCTTTATGCCACATTAGCAACTCGAAAAGAACGTTAGTATAACGTAGGACGGCTTACAACTCCTAAGAACACCTTACATCACAGTACGAAACCTTGAAACACCATAATAAACCTAATGAATTCGTACGAGTCCTTTGAACGTCGTCCGACAACTTAGGACATCTTACGACTCTTTATGCCACATTATCAACTCGAAAAGAACGTTAGTATAATGTAGGACGGCTTACAACTCCTAAGAACACCTTACATCACAGTACGAAACCTTGAAACACCATAATAAACCTAATGAATTCGTACGAGTCCTTTGAACATCGTCCGACAACTTAGGACATCTTACGACTCTTTATTCCACATTAGCAACTCGAAAAGAACGTTAGTATAATGTAGGACGCCTTACACTCCTAAGAACACCTTACATAACCCTACGAAACCTTGAAACACCGTCATAAACCTAATGAATTCGTACGAGTCAAATGAACATCGTCCGACAACTTAGGACATCTTACGACTCTTTATGCCACATTAGCAACTTAAAATGAACGTTAGTATAATGTAGGACGCCTTACACTCCTAAGAACACCTTACATAACCGTACGTTACCTTGAATCACCATAATAAACCTAATGAATTCGTATGATTTCTTTGAACATCGTACAACAACTCAGGACATCTTACGACTCTTTATGCCACATTAGCAACTGGAAAAGAACGTTAGTATAATGTATCACCCCTTACAACTCCTAAGAACACCTTACATCACAGTACGAAACCTTGAAACACCATAATAAACCTAATGAATTCGTACGAGTCCTTTGAACGTCGTCCGACAACTTAGGACATCTTACGACTCTTTATGCCACATTAGCAACTCGAAAAGAACGTTAGTATAATGTAGGACGGCTTACAACTCCTAAGAACACCTTACATCACAGTACGAAACCTTGAAACACCATAATAAACCTAATGAATTCGTATGAGTCATTTGAACATCGTACGACAACTCAGGACATCTTACGACTCTTTATGCCACATTAGCAACTCGAAAAGAACGTTAGTATAACGTAGGACGGCTTACAACTCCTAAGAACACCTTACATCACAGTACGAAACCTTGAAACACCATAATAAACCTAATGAATTCGTACGAGTCCTTTGAACGTCGTCCGACAACTTAGGACATCTTACGACTCTTTATGCCACATTATCAACTCGAAAAGAACGTTAGTATAATGTAGGACGGCTTACAACTCCTAAGAACACCTTACATCACAGTACGAAACCTTGAAACACCATAATAAACCTAATGAATTCGTACGAGTCCTTTGAACATCGTCCGACAACTTAGGACATCTTACGACTCTTTATTCCACATTAGCAACTCGAAAAGAACGTTAGTATAATGTAGGACGCCTTACACTCCTAAGAACACCTTACATAACCCTACGAAACCTTGAAACACCATCATAAACCTAATGAATTCGTACGAGTCAAATGAACATCGTCCGACAACTTAGGACATCTTACGACTCTTTATGCCACATTAGCAACTTAAAATGAACGTTAGTATAATGTAGGACTCCTTACACTCCTAAGAACACCTTACATAACCGTACGATACCTTGAATCACCATAATAAACCTAATGAATTCGTATGATTCCTTTGAACATCGTACAACAACTCAGGACATATTACGACTCTTTATGCCACATTAGCAACTGGAAAAGAACGTTAGTATAATGTATCACGCCTTACAACTCCTAAGAACACCTTACATCACAGTACGAAACCTTGAAACACCATAATAAACCTAATGAATTCGTACGAGTCCTTTGAACGTCGTCCGACAACTTAGGACATCTTACGACTCTTTATGCCACATTAGCAACTCGAAAAGAACGTTAGTATAATGTAGGACGGCTTACAACTCCTAAGAACACCTTACATCACAGTACGAAACCTTGAAACACCATAATAAACCTAAGGAATTCGTATGAGTCATTTGAACATCGTACGACAACTCAGGACATCTTACGACTCTTTATGCCACATTAGCAACTTAAAATGAACATTAGTATAATGTAGGATGGCTTACAATTCCTAAGAACACCTTACATCACAGTACGAAACCTTGAAACACCATAATAAACCTAATGAATTCGTATGAGTCATTTGAACATCGTACGACAACTCAGGACATCTTACGACTCTTTATGCCACATTAGCAACTCGAAAAGAACGTTAGTATAATGTAGGACGGCCTACAACTCCTAAGAACACCTTACATCACAGTACGAAACCTTGAAACACCATAATAAACCTAATGAATTCGTACGAGTCCTTTGAACGTCGTCCGACAACTTAGGACATCTTACGACTCTTTATGCCACATTATCAACTCGAAAAGAACGTTAGTATAATGTAGGACGGCTTACAACTCCTAAGAACACCTTACATCACAGTACGAAACCTTGAAACACCATAATAAACCTAATGAATTCGTATGAGTCATTTGAACATCGTACGACAACTCAGGACATCTTACGACTCTTTATGCCACATTAGCAACTAGAAAAGAACGTTAGTATAACGTAGGACGGCTTACAACTCCTAAGAACACCTTACATCACAGTACGAAACCTTGAAACACCATAATAAACCTAATGAATTCGTACGAGTCCTTTGAACGTCGTCCGACAACTTAGGACATCTTACGACTCTTTATGCCACATTATCAACTCGAAAAGAACGTTAGTATAATGTAGGACGGCTTACAACTCCTAAGAACACCTTACATCACAGTACGAAACCTTGAAACACCATAATAAACCTAATGAATTCGTACGAGTCCTTTGAACATCGTCCGACAACTTAGGACATCTTACGACTCTTTATTCCACATTAGCAACTCGAAAAGAACGTTAGTATAATGTAGGACGCCTTACACTCCTAAGAACACCTTACATAACCCTACGAAACCTTGAAACACCATCATAAACCTAATGAATTCGTACGAGTCAAATGAACATCGTCCGACAACTTAGGACATCTTACGACTCTTTATGCCACATTAGCAACTTAAAATGAACGTTAGTATAATGTAGGACTCCTTACACTCCTAAGAACACCTTACATAACCGTACGATACCTTGAATCACCATAATAAACCTAATGAATTCGTATGATTCCTTTGAACATCGTACAACAACTCAGGACATATTACGACTCTTTATGCCACATTAGCAACTGGAAAAGAACGTTAGTATAATGTATCACGCCTTACAACTCCTAAGAACACCTTACATCACAGTACGAAACCTTGAAACACCATAATAAACCTAATGAATTCGTACGAGTCCTTTGAACGTCGTCCGACAACTTAGGACATCTTACGACTCTTTATGCCACATTAGCAACTCGAAAAGAACGTTAGTATAATGTAGGACGGCTTACAACTCCTAAGAACACCTTACATCACAGTACGAAACCTTGAAACACCATAATAAACCTAATGAATTCGTACGAGTCCTTTGAACGTCGTCCGACAACTTAGGACATCTTACGACTCTTTATGCCACATTATCAACTCGAAATGAACATTAGTATAATGTAGGATGGCTTACAATTCCTAAGAACACCTTACATCACAGTACGAAACCTTGAAACACCATAATAAACCTAATGAATTCGTATGAGTCATTTGAACATCGTACGACAACTCAGGACATCTTACGACTCTTTATGCCACATTAGCAACTCGAAAAGAACGTTAGTATAATGTAGGACGGCCTACAACTCCTAAGAACACCTTACATCACAGTACGAAACCTTGAAACACCATAATAAACCTAATGAATTCGTACGAGTCCTTTGAACGTCGTCCGACAACTTAGGACATCTTACGACTCTTTATGCCACATTATCAACTCGAAAAGAACGTTAGTATAATGTAGGACGGCTTACAACTCCTAAGAACACCTTACATCACAGTACGAAACCTTGAAACACCATAATAAACCTAATGAATTCGTATGAGTCATTTGAACATCGTACGACAACTCAGGACATCTTACGACTCTTTATGCCACATTAGCAACTCGAAAAGAACGTTAGTATAACGTAGGACGGCTTACAACTCCTAAGAACACCTTACATCACAGTACGAAACCTTGAAACACCATAATAAACCTAATGAATTCGTACGAGTCCTTTGAACATCGTCCGACAACTTAGGACATCTTACGACTCTTTATTCCACATTAGCAACTCGAAAAGAACGTTAGTATAATGTAGGACGCCTTACACTCCTAAGAACACCTTACATAACCCTACGAAACCTTGAAACACCATCATAAACCTAATGAATTCGTACGAGTCAAATGAACATCGTCCGACAACTTAGGACATCTTACGACTCTTTATGCCACATTAGCAACTTAAAATGAACGTTAGTATAATGTAGGACTCCTTACACTCCTAAGAACACCTTACATAACCGTACGATACCTTGAATCACCATAATAAACCTAATGAATTCGTATGATTCCTTTGAACATCGTACAACAACTCAGGACATATTACGACTCTTTATGCCACATTAGCAACTGGAAAAGAACGTTAGTATAATGTATCACGCCTTACAACTCCTAAGAACACCTTACATCACAATACGAAACCTTGAAACACCATAATAAACCTAATGAATTTGTACGAGTCCTTTGAACGTCGTCCGACAACTTAGGACATCTTACGACTCTTTATGCCACATTAGCAACTCGAAAAGAACGTTAGTATAATGTAGGACGGCTTACAACTCCTAAGAACACCTTACATCACAGTACGAAACCTTGAAACACCATAATAAACCTAATGAATTCGTATGAGTCATTTGAACATCGTACGACAACTCAGGACATCTTACGACTCTTTATGCCAGATTAGCAACTTAAAATGAACATTAGTATAATGTAGGATGGCTTACAATTCCTAAGAACACCTTACATCACAGTACGAAACCTTGGAACACCATAATAAACCTAATGAATTCGTATGAGTCATTTGAACATCGTACGACAACTCAGGACATCTTACGACTCTTTATGCCACATTAGCAACTCGAAAAGAACGTTAGTATAATGTAGGACGGCCTACAACTCCTAAGAACACCTTACATCACAGTACGAAACCTTGAAACACCATAATAAACCTAATGAATTCGTACGAGTCCTTTGAACGTCGTCCGACAACTTAGGACATCTTACGACTCTTTATGCCACATTATCAACTCGAAAAGAACGTTAGTATAATGTAGGACGGCTTACAACTCCTAAGAACACCTTACATCACAGTACGAAACCTTGAAACACCATAATAAACCTAATGAATTCGTACGAGTCCTTTGAACATCGTCCGACAACTTAGGACATCTTACGACTCTTTATTCCACATTAGCAACTCGAAAAGAACGTTAGTATAATGTAGGACGCCTTACACTCCTAAGAACACCTTACATAACCCTACGAAACCTTGAAACACCATCATAAACCTAATGAATTCGTACGAGTCAAATGAACATCGTCCGACAACTTAGGACATCTTACGACTCTTTATGCCACATTAGCAACTTAAAATGAACGTTAGTATAATGTAGGACTCCTTACACTCCTAAGAACACCTTACATAACCGTACGATACCTTGAATCACCATAATAAACCTAATGAATTCGTATGATTCCTTTGAACATCGTACAACAACTCAGGACATATTACGACTCTTTATGCCACATTAGCAACTGGAAAAGAACGTTAGTATAATGTATCACGCCTTACAACTCCTAAGAACACCTTACATCACAATACGAAACCTTGAAACACCATAATAAACCTAATGAATTTGTACGAGTCCTTTGAACGTCGTCCGACAACTTAGGACATCTTACGACTCTTTATGCCACATTAGCAACTCGAAAAGAACGTTAGTATAATGTAGGACGGCTTACAACTCCTAAGAACACCTTACATCACAGTACGAAACCTTGAAACACCATAATAAACCTAATGAATTCGTATGAGTCATTTGAACATCGTACGACAACTCAGGACATCTTACGACTCTTTATGCCAGATTAGCAACTTAAAATGAACATTAGTATAATGTAGGATGGCTTACAATTCCTAAGAACACCTTACATCACAGTACGAAACCTTGGAACACCATAATAAACCTAATGAATTCGTATGAGTCATTTGAACATCGTACGACAACTCAGGACATCTTACGACTCTTTATGCCACATTAGCAACTCGAAAAGAACGTTAGTATAATGTAGGACGGCCTACAACTCCTAAGAACACCTTACATCACAGTACGAAACCTTGAAACACCATAATAAACCTAATGAATTCGTACGAGTCCTTTGAACGTCGTCCGACAACTTAGGACATCTTACGACTCTTTATGCCACATTATCAACTCGAAAAGAACGTTAGTATAATGTAGGACGGCTTACAACTCCTAAGAACACCTTACATCACAGTACGAAACCTTGAAACACCATAATAAACCTAATGAATTCGTACGAGTCCTTTGAACATCGTTCGACAACTTAGGACATCTTACGACTCTTTATTCCACATTATCAACTCGAAAAGAACGTTGTATAATGTAGGACGCCTTACACTCCTAAGAACACCTTACATAACCCTACGAAACCTTGAAACACCATCATAAACCTAATGAATTCGTACGAGTCAAATGAACATCGTCCGACAACTTAGGACATCTTACGACTCTTTATGCCACATTAGCAACTTAAAATGAACGTTAGTATAATGTAGGACGCCTTACACTCCTAAGAACACCTTACATAACCGTACGATACCTTGAATCACCATAATAAACCTAATGAATTCGTATGATTCCTTTGAACATCGTACAACAACTCAGGACATCTTACGACTCTTTATGCCACATTACCAACTGGAAAAGAACGTTAGTATAATGTATCACGCCTTACAACTCCTAAGAACACCTTACATCACAGTACGAAACCTTGAAACACCATAATAAACCTAATGAATTCGTACGAGTCCTTTGAACGTCGTCCGACAACTTAGGACATCTTACGACTCTTTATGCCACATTAGCAACTCGAAAAGAACGTTAGTATAATGTAGGACGGCTTACAACTCCTAAGAACACCTTACATCACAGTACGAAACCTTGAAACACCATAATAAACCTAATGAATTCGTATGAGTCATTTGAACATCGTACGACAACTCAGGACATCTTACGACTCTTTATGCCACATTAGCAACTTAAAATGAACGTTAGTATAATGTAGGACGGCTTACAACTCCTAAGAACACCTTACATCACAGTACGAAACCTTGAAACACCATAATAAACCTAATGAATTCTTACGAGTCCTTTGAACATCGTACGACAACTCAGGACATCTTACGACTCTTTATGCCACATTAGCAACTTAAAATGAACGTTAGTATAATGTAGGACGGCTTACAACTCCTAAGAACACCTTACATCACAGTACGAAACCTTGAAACACCATAATAAACCTAATGAATTCTTACGAGTCCTTTGAACGTCCGACAACTTAGGACATCTTACGACTCTTTATGCCACATTAGCAACTCGAAAAGAACGTTAGTATAATGTAGGACGGCTTACAACTCCTAAGAACACCTTACATCACATTACGAAACCTTGAAACACCATAATAAACCTAATGAATTCGTATGAGTCATTTGAACATCGTACGACAACTCAGGACATCTTACGACTCTTTATGCCGCATTAGCAACTTAAAATGAACGTTAGTATAATGTAGGACGGCTTACAACTCCTAAGAACACCTTACATCACAGTACGAAACCTTGAAACACCATAATAAACCTAATGAATTCGTATGAGTCATTTGAACATCGTACGACAACTCAGGACATCTTACGACTCTTTATGCCACATTAGCAACTCGAAAAGAACGTTAGTATAATGTAGGACGGCTTACAACTCCTAAGAACACCTTACATCATAGTACGAAACCTTGAAACACCATAATAAACCTAATGAATTCGTACGAGTCCTTTGAACGTCGTCCGACAACTTAGGACATCTTACGACTCTTTATGCCACATTATCAACTCGAAAAGAACGTTAGTATAATGTAGGACGGCTTACAACTCCTAAGAACACCTTACATCACAGTACGAAACCTTGAAACACCATAATAAACCTAATGAATTCGTATGAGTCATTTGAACATCGTACGACAACTCAGGACATCTTACGACTCTTTATGCCACATTAGCAACTTAAAATGAACATTAGTATAATGTAGGATGGCTTACAATTCCTAAGAACACCTTACATCACAGTACGAAACCTTGAAACACCATAATAAACCTAATGAATTCGTATGAGTCATTTGAACATCGTACGACAACTCAGGACATCTTACGACTCTTTATGCCACATTAGCAACTTAAAATGAACATTAGTATAATGTAGGATGGCTTACAATTCCTAAGAACACCTTACATCACAGTACGATACCTTGAATCACCATAATAAACCTAATGAATTCGTATGATTCCTTTGAACATCGTACAACAACTCAGGACATCTTACGACTCTTTATGCCACATTAGCAACTGGAAAAGAACGTTAGTATAATGTATCACGCCTTACAACTCCTAAGAACACCTTACATCACAGTACGAAACCTTGAAACACCATAATAAACCTAATGAATTCGTACGAGTCCTTTGAACGTCGTCCGACAACTTAGGACATCTTACGACTCTTTATGCCACATTATCAACTCGAAAAGAACGTTAGTATAATGTAGGACGGCTTACAACTCCTAAGAACACCTTACATCACAGTACGAAACCTTGAAACACCATAATAAACCTAATGAATTCGTACGAGTCCTTTGAACATCGTCCGACAACTTAGGACATCTTACGACTATTTATTCCACATTAGCAACTCGAAAAGAACGTTAGTATAATGTAGGACGCCTTACACTCCTAAGAACACCTTACATAACCCTACGAAACCTTGAAACACCATCATAAACCTAATGAATTCGTACGAGTCAAATGAACATCGTCCGACAACTTAGGACATCTTACGACTCTTTATGCCACATTAGCAACTTAAAATGAAGGTTAGTATAATGTAGGACGCCTTACACTCCTAAGAACACCTTACATAACTGTACGATACCTTGAATCACCATAATAAACCTAATGAATTCGTATGATTCCTTTGAACATCGTACAACAACTCAGGACATCTTACGACTCTTTATGCCACATTAGCAACTGGAAAAGAACGTTAGTATAATGTATCACGCCTTACAACTCCTAAGAACACCTTACATCACAGTACGAAACCTTGAAACACCATAATAAACCTAATGAATTCGTACGAGTCCTTTGAACGTCGTCCGACAACTTAGGACATCTTACGACTCTTTATGCCACATTAGCAACTCGAAAAGAACGTTAGTATAATGTAGGACGGCTTACAACTCCTAAGAACACCTTACATCACAGTACGAAACCTTGAAACACCATAATAAACCTAATGAATTCGTATGAGTCATTTGAACATCGTACGACAACTCAGGACATCTTACGACTCTTTATGCCACATTAGCAACTTAAAATGAACATTAGTATAATGTAGGATGGCTTACAATTCCTAAGAACACCTTACATCACAGTACGATACCTTGAATCACCATAATAAACCTAATGAATTCGTATGATTCCTTTGAACATCGTACAACAACTCAGGACATCTTACGACTCTTTATGCCACATTAGCAACTGGAAAAGAACGTTAGTATAATGTATCACGCCTTACAACTCCTAAGAACACCTTACATCACAGTACGAAACCTTGAAACACCATAATAAACCTAATGAATTCGTACGAGTCCTTTGAACGTCGTCCGACAACTTAGGACATCTTACGACTCTTTATGCCACATTAGCAACTCGAAAAGAACGTTAGTATAATGTAGGACGGCTTACAACTCCTAAGAACACCTTACATCACAGTACGAAACCTTGAAACACCATAATAAACCTAATGAATTCGTATGAGTCATTTGAACATCGTACGACAACTCAGGACATCTTACGACTCTTTATGCAACATTAGCAACTTAAAATGAACATTAGTATAATGTAGGATGGCTTACAATTCCTAAGAACACCTTACATCACAGTACGATACCTTGAATCACCATAATAAACCTAATGAATTCGTATGATTCCTTTGAACATCGTACAACAACTCAGGACATCTTACGACTCTTTATGCCACATTAGCAACTGGAAAAGAACGTTAGTATAATGTATCACGCCTTACAACTCCTAAGAACACCTTACATCACAGTACGAAACCTTGAAACACCATAATAAACCTAATGAATTCGTACGAGTCCTTTGAACGTCGTCCGACAACTTAGGACATCTTACGACTCTTTATGCCACATTAGCAACTCGAAAAGAACGTTAGTATAATGTAGGACGGCTTACAACTCCTAAGAACACCTTACATCACAGTACGAAACCTTGAAACACCATAATAAACCTAATGAATTCGTATGAGTCATTTGAACATCGTACGACAACTCAGGACATCTTACGACTCTTTATGCCACATTAGCAACTTAAAATGAACATTAGTATAATGTAGGATGGCTTACAATTCCTAAGAACACCTTACATCACAGTACGAAACCTTGAAACACCATAATAAACCTAATGAATTCGTATGAGTCATTTGAACATCGTACGACAACTCAGGACATCTTACGACTCTTTATGCCACATTAGCAACTTAAAATGAACATTAGTATAATGTAGGAAGGCTTACAATTCCTAAGAACACCTTACATCACAGTACGATACCTTGAATCACCATAATAAACCTAATGAATTCGTATGATTCCTTTGAACATCGTACAACAACTCAGGACATCTTACGACTCTTTATGCCACATTAGCAACTGGAAAAGAACGTTAGTATAATGTATCACGCCTTACAACTCCTAAGAACACCTTACATCACAGTACGAAACCTTGAAACACCATAATAAACCTAATGAATTCGTACGAGTCCTTTGAACGTCGTCCGACAACTTAGGACATCTTACGACTCTTTATGCCACATTAGCAACTCGAAAAGAACGTTAGTATAATGTAGGACGGCTTACAACTCCTAAGAACACCTTACATCACAGTACGAAACCTTGAAACACCATATTAAACCTAATGAATTCGTATGAGTCATTTGAACATCGTACGACAACTCAGGACATCTTACGACTCTTTATGCCACATTAGCAACTTAAAATGAACATTAGTATAATGTAGGATGGCTTACAATTCCTAAGAACACCTTACATCACAGTACGAAACCTTGAAACACCATAATAAACCTAATGAATTCGTATGAGTCATTTGAACATCGTACGACAACTCAGGACATCTTACGACTCTTTATGCCACATTAGCAACTTAAAATGAACGTTAGTATAATGTAGGATGGCTTACAATTCCTAAGAACACCTTACATCACAGTACGAAACCTTGAAACACCATAATAAACCTAATGAATTCGTATGAGTCATTTGAACATCGTACGACAACTCAGGACATCTTACGACTCTTTATGCCACATTAGCAACTCGAAAAGAACGTTATTATAATGTAGGACGGCTTACAACTCCTAAGAACACCTTACATCACAGTACGAAACCTTGAAACACCATAATAAACCTAATGAATTCGTACGAGTCCTTTGAACGTTGTCCGACAACTTAGGACATCTTACGACTCTTTATGCCACATTATCAACTCGAAAAGAACGTTAGTATAATGTAGGACGGCTTACAACTCCTAAGAACACCTTACATCACAGTACGAAACCTTGAAACACCATAATAAACCTAATGAATTCGTACGAGTCCTTTGAACATCGTCCGACAACTTAGGACATCTTACGACTCTTTATTCCACATTATCAACTCGAAAAGAACGTTAGTATAATGTAGGACGCCTTACACTCCTAAGAACACCTTACATAACCCTACGAAACCTTGAAACACCATCATAAACCTAATGAATTCGTACGAGTCAAATGAACATCGTCCGACAACTTAGGACATCTTACGACTCTTTATGCCACATTAGCAACTTAAAATGAACGTTAGTATAATGTAGGACGGCCTACAACTCCTAAGAACACCTTACATCACAGTACGAAACCTTGAAACACCATAATAAACCTAATGAATTCGTACGAGTCCTTTGAACGTCGTCCGACAACTTAGGACATCTTACGACTCTTTATGCCACATTATCAACTCGAAAAGAACGTTAGTATAATGTAGGACGGCTTACAACTCCTAAGAACACCTTACATGACAGTACGAAACCTTGAAACACCATAATAAACCTAATGAATTCGTACGAGTCCTTTGAACGTCGTCCGACAACTTAGGACATCTTACGACTCTTTATGCCACATTAGCAACTCGAAAAGAACGTTAGTGTAATGTAGGACGGCTTACAACTCCTAAGAACACCTTACATCACAGTACGAAACCTTGAAACACCATAATAAACCTAATGAATTCGTACGAGTCCTTTGAACATCGTCCGACAACTTAGGACATCTTACGACTCTTTATTCCACATTAGCAACTCGAAAAGAACGTTAGTATAATGTAGGACGCCTTACACTCCTAAGAACACCTTACATAACCCTACGAAACCTTGAAACACCATCATAAACCTAATGAATTCGTACGAGTCAAATGAACATCGTCCGACAACTTAGGACATCTTACGACTCTTTATTCCACATTAGCAACTCGAAATGAACGTTAGTATAATGTAGGACGCCTTACACTCCTAAGAACACCTTACATAACCGTACGATACCTTGAATCACCATAATAAACCTAATGAATTCGTATGATTCCTTTGAACATCGTACAACAACTCAGGACATCTTACGACTCTTTATGCCACATTAGCAACTGGAAAAGAACGTTAGTATAATGTATCACGCCTTACAACTCCTAAGAACACCTTACATCACAGTACGAAACCTTGAAACACCATAATAAACCTAATGAATTCGTACGAGTCCTTTGAACGTCGTCCGACAACTTAGGACATCTTACGACTCTTTATGCCACATTAGCAACTCGAAAAGAACGTTAGTATAATGTAGGACGGCTTACAACTCCTAAGAACACCATACATCACAGTACGAAACCTTGAAACACCATAATAAACCTAATGAATTCGTACGAGTCCTTTGAACATCGTCCGACAACTTAGGACATCTTACGACTCTTTATTCCACATTAGCAACTCGAAAAGAACGTTAGTATAATGTAGGACGCCTTACACTCCTAAGAACACCTTACATAACCCTACGAAACCTTGAAACACCATCATAAACCTAATGAATTCGTACGAGTCAAAAGAACATCGTCCGACAACTTAGGACATCTTACGACTCTTTATGCCACATTAGCAACTTAAAATGAACGTTAGTATAATGTTGGACGCCTTACACTCCTAAGAACACCTTACATAACCCTACGATACCTTGAATCACCATAATAAACCTAATGAATTCGTATGATTCCTTTGAACATCGTACAACAACTCAGGACATCTTACGACTCTTTATGCCACATTAGCAACTGGAAATGAACGTTAGTATAATGTAGGACGGCTTACAACTCCTAAGAAGACCTTACATCACAGTACGAAACCTTGAAACACCATAATAAACCTAATGAATTCGTACGAGTCCATTGAACGTCGTCCGACAACTTAGGACATCTTACGACTCTTTATGCCACATTAGCAACTCGAAAAGAACGTTAGTATAATGTAGGACGGCTTACAACTCCTAAGAACACCTTACATCATAGTATGAAACCTTGAAACACCATAATAAACCTAATGAATTCGTACGAGTCCTTTGAACGTCGTCCGACAACTTAGGACATCTTACGACTCTTTATGCCACATTATCAACTCGAAAAGAACGTTAGTATAATGTAGGACGGCTTACAACTCCTAAGAACACCTTACATGACAGTACGAAACCTTGAAACACCATAATAAACCTAATGAATTCGTACGAGTCCTTTGAACGTCGTCCGACAACTTAGGACATCTTACGACTCTTTATGCCACATTAGCAACTCGAAAAGAACGTTAGTGTAATGTAGGACGGCTTACAACTCCTAAGAACACCTTACATCACAGTACGAAACCTTGAAACACCATAATAAACCTAATGAATTCGTATGAGTCATTTGAACATCGTACGACAACTCAGGACATCTTACGACTCTTTATGCCACATTAGCAACTTAAAATGAACATTAGTATAATGTAGGAAGGCTTACAATTCCTAAGAACACCTTACATCACAGTACGATACCTTGAATCACCATAATAAACCTAATGAATTCGTATGATTCCTTTGAACATCGTACAACAACTCAGGACATCTTACGACTCTTTATGCCACATTAGCAACTGGAAAAGAACGTTAGTATAATGTATCACGCCTTACAACTCCTAAGAACACCTTACATCACAGTACGAAACCTTGAAACACCATAATAAACCTAATGAATTCGTACGAGTCCTTTGAACGTCGTCCGACAACTTAGGACATCTTACGACTCTTTATGCCACATTAGCAACTCGAAAAGAACGTTAGTATAATGTAGGACGGCTTACAACTCCTAAGAACACCTTACATCACAGTACGAAACCTTGAAACACCATATTAAACCTAATGAATTCGTATGAGTCATTTGAACATCGTACGACAACTCAGGACATCTTACGACTCTTTATGCCACATTAGCAACTTAAAATGAACATTAGTATAATGTAGGATGGCTTACAATTCCTAAGAACACCTTACATCACAGTACGAAACCTTGAAACACCATAATAAACCTAATGAATTCGTATGAGTCATTTGAACATCGTACGACAACTCAGGACATCTTACGACTCTTTATGCCACATTAGCAACTTAAAATGAACGTTAGTATAATGTAGGATGGCTTACAATTCCTAAGAACACCTTACATCACAGTACGAAACCTTGAAACACCATAATAAACCTAATGAATTCGTATGAGTCATTTGAACATCGTACGACAACTCAGGACATCTTACGACTCTTTATGCCACATTAGCAACTCGAAAAGAACGTTATTATAATGTAGGACGGCTTACAACTCCTAAGAACACCTTACATCACAGTACGAAACCTTGAAACACCATAATAAACCTAATGAATTCGTACGAGTCCTTTGAACGTTGTCCGACAACTTAGGACATCTTACGACTCTTTATGCCACATTATCAACTCGAAAAGAACGTTAGTATAATGTAGGACGGCTTACAACTCCTAAGAACACCTTACATCACAGTACGAAACCTTGAAACACCATAATAAACCTAATGAATTCGTACGAGTCCTTTGAACATCGTCCGACAACTTAGGACATCTTACGACTCTTTATTCCACATTATCAACTCGAAAAGAACGTTAGTATAATGTAGGACGCCTTACACTCCTAAGAACACCTTACATAACCCTACGAAACCTTGAAACACCATCATAAACCTAATGAATTCGTACGAGTCAAATGAACATCGTCCGACAACTTAGGACATCTTACGACTCTTTATGCCACATTAGCAACTTAAAATGAACGTTAGTATAATGTAGGACGGCCTACAACTCCTAAGAACACCTTACATCACAGTACGAAACCTTGAAACACCATAATAAACCTAATGAATTCGTACGAGTCCTTTGAACGTCGTCCGACAACTTAGGACATCTTACGACTCTTTATGCCACATTATCAACTCGAAAAGAACGTTAGTATAATGTAGGACGGCTTACAACTCCTAAGAACACCTTACATGACAGTACGAAACCTTGAAACACCATAATAAACCTAATGAATTCGTACGAGTCCTTTGAACGTCGTCCGACAACTTAGGACATCTTACGACTCTTTATGCCACATTAGCAACTCGAAAAGAACGTTAGTGTAATGTAGGACGGCTTACAACTCCTAAGAACACCTTACATCACAGTACGAAACCTTGAAACACCATAATAAACCTAATGAATTCGTACGAGTCCTTTGAACATCGTCCGACAACTTAGGACATCTTACGACTCTTTATTCCACATTAGCAACTCGAAAAGAACGTTAGTATAATGTAGGACGCCTTACACTCCTAAGAACACCTTACATAACCCTACGAAACCTTGAAACACCATCATAAACCTAATGAATTCGTACGAGTCAAATGAACATCGTCCGACAACTTAGGACATCTTACGACTCTTTATTCCACATTAGCAACTCGAAATGAACGTTAGTATAATGTAGGACGCCTTACACTCCTAAGAACACCTTACATAACCGTACGATACCTTGAATCACCATAATAAACCTAATGAATTCGTATGATTCCTTTGAACATCGTACAACAACTCAGGACATCTTACGACTCTTTATGCCACATTAGCAACTGGAAAAGAACGTTAGTATAATGTATCACGCCTTACAACTCCTAAGAACACCTTACATCACAGTACGAAACCTTGAAACACCATAATAAACCTAATGAATTCGTACGAGTCCTTTGAACGTCGTCCGACAACTTAGGACATCTTACGACTCTTTATGCCACATTAGCAACTCGAAAAGAACGTTAGTATAATGTAGGACGGCTTACAACTCCTAAGAACACCTTACATCACAGTACGAAACCTTGAAACACCATAATAAACCTAATGAATTCGTACGAGTCCTTTGAACATCGTCCGACAACTTAGGACATCTTACGACTCTTTATTCCACATTAGCAACTCGAAAAGAACGTTAGTATAATGTAGGACGCCTTACACTCCTAAGAACACCTTACATAACCCTACGAAACCTTGAAACACCATCATAAACCTAATGAATTCGTACGAGTCAAAAGAACATCGTCCGACAACTTAGGACATCTTACGACTCTTTATGCCACATTAGCAACTTAAAATGAACGTTAGTATAATGTTGGACGCCTTACACTCCTAAGAACACCTTACATAACCCTACGATACCTTGAATCACCATAATAAACCTAATGAATTCGTATGATTCCTTTGAACATCGTACAACAACTCAGGACATCTTACGACTCTTTATGCCACATTAGCAACTGGAAATGAACGTTAGTATAATGTAGGACGGCTTACAACTCCTAAGAAGACCTTACATCACAGTACGAAACCTTGAAACACCATAATAAACCTAATGAATTCGTACGAGTCCATTGAACGTCGTCCGACAACTTAGGACATCTTACGACTCTTTATGCCACATTAGCAACTCGAAAAGAACGTTAGTATAATGTAGGACGGCTTACAACTCCTAAGAACACCTTACATCATAGTATGAAACCTTGAAACACCATAATAAACCTAATGAATTCGTACGAGTCCTTTGAACGTCGTCCGACAACTTAGGACATCTTACGACTCTTTATGCCACATTATCAACTCGAAAAGAACGTTAGTATAATGTAGGACGGCTTACAACTCCTAAGAACACCTTACATGACAGTACGAAACCTTGAAACACCATAATAAACCTAATGAATTCGTACGAGTCCTTTGAACGTCGTCCGACAACTTAGGACATCTTACGACTCTTTATGCCACATTAGCAACTCGAAAAGAACGTTAGTGTAATGTAGGACGGCTTACAACTCCTAAGAACACCTTACATCACAGTACGAAACCTTGAAACACCATAATAAACCTAATGAATTCGTACGAGTCCTTTGAACATCGTCCGACAACTTAGGACATCTTACGACTCTTTATTCCACATTAGCAACTCGAAAAGAACGTTAGTATAATGTAGGACGCCTTACACTCCTAAGAACACCTTACATAACCCTACGAAACCTTGAAACACCATCATAAACCTAATGAATTCGTACGAGTCAAATGAACATCGTCCGACAACTTAGGACATCTTACGACTCTTTATTCCACATTAGCAACTCGAAATGAACGTTAGTATAATGTATGACGCCTTACACTCCTAAGAACACCTTACATAACCGTACGATACCTTGAATCACCATAATAAACCTAATGAATTCGTATGATTCCTTTGAACATCGTACAACAACTCAGGACATCTTACGACTCTTTATGCCACATTAGCAACTGGAAAAGAACGTTAGTATAATGTATCACGCCTTACAACTCCTAAGAACACCTTACATCACAGTACGAAACCTTGAAACACCATAATAAACCTAATGAATTCGTACGAGTCCTTTGAACGTCGTCCGACAACTTAGGACATCTTACGACTCTTTATGCCACATTAGCAACTCGAAAAGAACGTTAGTATAATGTAGGACGGCTTACAACTCCTAAGAACACCTTACATCACAGTACGAAACCTTGAAACACCATAATAAACCTAATGAATTCGTACGAGTCCTTTGAACATCGTCCGACAACTTAGGACATCTTACGACTCTTTATTCCACATTAGCAACTCGAAAAGAACGTTAGTATAATGTAGGACGCCTTACACTCCTAAGAACACCTTACATAACCCTACGAAACCTTGAAACACCATCATAAACCTAATGAATTCGTACGAGTCAAAAGAACATCGTCCGACAACTTAGGACATCTTACGACTCTTTATGCCACATTAGCAACTTAAAATGAACGTTAGTATAATGTTGGACGCCTTACACTCCTAAGAACACCTTACATAACCCTACGATACCTTGAATCACCATAATAAACCTAATGAATTCGTATGATTCCTTTGAACATCGTACAACAACTCAGGACATCTTACGACTCTTTATGCCACATTAGCAACTGGAAATGAACGTTAGTATAATGTAGGACGGCTTACAACTCCTAAGAACACCTTACATCACAGTACGAAACCTTGAAACACCATAATAAACCTAATGAATTCGTACGAGTCCATTGAACGTCGTCCGACAACTTAGGACATCTTACGACTCTTTATGCCACATTAGCAACTCGAAAAGAACGTTAGTATAATGTAGGACGGCTTACAACTCCTAAGAACACCTTACATCATAGTACGAAACCTTGAAACACCATAATAAACCTAATGAATTCGTACGAGTCCTTTGAACGTCGTCCGACAACTTAGGACATCTTACGACTCTTTATGCCACATTATAAAATCGAAAAGAAGGTTAGTATAATGTAGGACAGCTAACAACTCCTAAGAACACCTTACATCACAGTACGAAACCTTGAAACACCATAATAAACCTAATGAATTCGTATGAGTCATTTGAACATCGTACGACAACTCAGGACATCTTACGACTCTTTATGCCACATTAGCAACTCGAAAAGAACGTTAGTATAATGTAGGACGGCTTACAACTCCTAAGAACACCTTACATCACAGTACGAAACCTTGAAACACCATAATAAACTTCATGAATTCGTACGAGTCCTTTGGACGTCGTCCGACAACTTAGGACATCTTACGACTCTTTATGCCACATTAGCAACTCGAAAAGAACGTTAGTATAATGTAGGACGGCTTACAACTCCTAAGAACACCTTACATCACAGTACGAAACCTTGAAACACCATAATAAACCTAATGAATTCGTATGAGTCATTTGAACATCGTACGACAACTCAGGACATCTTACGACTCTTTATGCCACATTAGCAACTTAAAATGAACGTTAGTATAATGTAGGATGGCTTACAATTCCTAAGAACACCTTACATCACAGTACGAAACCTTGAAACACCATAATAAACCTAATGAATTCGTATGAGTCATTTGAACATCGTACGACAACTCAGGACATCTTACGACTCTTTATGCCACATTAGCAACTTAAAATGAACATTAGTATAATGTAGGATGGCTTACAATTCCTAAGAACACCTTACATCACAGTACGATACCTTGAATCACCATAATAAACCTAATGAATTCGTATGATTCCTTTGAACATCGTACAACAACTCAGGACATCTTACGACTCTTTATGCCACATTAGCAACTGGAAAAGAACGTTAGTATAATGTATCACGCCTTACAACTCCTAAGAACACCTTACATCACAGTACGAAACCTTGAAACACCATAATAAACCTAATGAATTCGTACGAGTCCTTTGAACGTCGTCCGACAACTTAGGACATCTTACGACTCTTTATGCCACATTAGCAACTCGAAAAGAACGTTAGTATAATGTAGGACGGCTTACAACTCCTAAGAACACCTTACATCACAGTACGAAACCTTGAAACACCATAATAAACCTAATGAATTCGTATGAGTCATTTGAACATCGTACGACAACTCAGGACATCTTACGACTCTTTATGCCACATTAGCAACTTAAAATGAACATTAGTATAATGTAGGATGGCTTACAATTCCTAAGAACACCTTACATCACAGTACGAAACCTTGAAACACCATAATAAACCTAATGAATTCGTATGAGTCATTTGAACATCGTACGACAACTCAGGACATCTTACGACTCTTTATGCCACATTAGCAACTTAAAATGAACGTTAGTATAATGTAGGACGGCTTACAACTCCTAAGAACACCTTACATCACAGTACGAAACCTTGAAACACCATAATAAACCTAATGAATTCGTATGAGTCATTTGAACATCGTACGACAACTCAGGACATCTTACGACTCTTTATGCCACATTAGCAACTTAAAATGAACGTTAGTATAATGTAGGATGGCTTACAATTCCTAAGAACACCTTACATCACAGTACGAAACCTTGAAACACCATAATAAACCTAATGAATTCGTATGAGTCATTTGAACATCGTACGACAACTCAGGACATCTTACGACTCTTTATGCCACATTAGCAACTTAAAATGAACATTAGTATAATGTAGGATGGCTTACAATTCCTAAGAACACCTTACATCACAGTACGATACCTTGAATCACCATAATAAACCTAATGAATTCGTATGATTCCTTTGAACATCGTACAACAACTCAGGACATCTTACGACTCTTTATGCCACATTAGCAACTGGAAAAGAACGTTAGTATAATGTATCACGCCTTACAACTCCTAAGAACACCTTACATCACAGTACGAAACCTTGAAACACCATAATAAACCTAATGAATTCGTACGAGTCCTTTGAACGTCGTCCGACAACTTAGGACATCTTACGACTCTTTATGCCACATTAGCAACTCGAAAAGAACGTTAGTATAATGTAGGACGGCTTACAACTCCTAAGAACACCTTACATCACAGTACGAAACCTTGAAACACCATAATAAACCTAATGAATTCGTATGAGTCATTTGAACATCGTACGACAACTCAGGACATCTTACGACTCTTTATGCCACATTAGCAACTTAAAATGAACATTAGTATAATGTAGGATGGCTTACAATTCCTAAGAACACCTTACATCACAGTACGAAACCTTGAAACACCATAATAAACCTAATGAATTCGTATGAGTCATTTGAACATCGTACGACAACTCAGGACATCTTACGACTCTTTATGCCACATTAGCAACTTAAAATGAACGTTAGTATAATGTAGGATGGCTTACAATTCCTAAGAACACCTTACATCACAGTACGAAACCTTGAAACACCGTAATAAACCTAATGAATTCGTATGAGTCATTTGAACATCGTACGACAACTCAGGACATCTTACGACTCTTTATGCCACATTAGCAACTCGAAAAGAACGTTAGTATAATGTAGGACGGCCTACAACTCCTAAGAACACCTTACATCACAGTACGAAACCTTGAAACACCATAATAAACCTAATGAATTCGTACGAGTCCTTTGAACGTCGTCCGACAACTTAGGACATCTTACGACTCTTTATGCCACATTATCAACTCGAAAAGAACGTTAGTATAATGTAGGACGGCTTACAACTCCTAAGAACACCTTACATCACAGTACGAAACCTTGAAACACCATAATAAACCTCATGAATTCGTACGAGACCTTTGGACGTCGTCCGACAACTTAGGACATCTTACGACTCTTTATGCCACATTAGCAACTCGAAAAGAACGTTAGTATAATGTAGGACGGCTTACAACTCCTAAGAAAACCTTACATCACAGTACGAAACCTTGAAACACCATAATAAACCTAATGAATTCGTATGAGTCATTTGAACATCGTACGACAACTCAGGACATCTTACGACTCTTTATGCCACATTAGCAACTTAAAATGAACGTTAGTATAATGTAGGATGGCTTACAATTCCTAAGAACACCTTACATCACAGTACGAAACCTTGAAACACCATAATAAACCTAATGAATTCGTATGAGTCATTTGAACATCGTACGACAACTCAGGACATCTTACGACTCTTTATGCCACATTAGCAACTCGAAAAGAACGTTAGTATAATGTAGGACGGCCTACAACTCCTAAGAACACCTTACATCACAGTACGAAACCTTGAAACACCATAATAAACCTAATGAATTCGTACGAGTCCTTTGAACGTCGTCCGACAACTTAGGACATCTTACGACTCTTTATGCCACATTATCAACTCGAAAAGAACGTTAGTATAATGTAGGACGGCTTACAACTCCTAAGAACACCTTACATCACAGTACGAAACCTTGAAACACCATAATAAACCTAATGAATTCGTACGAGTCCTTTGAACATCGTCCGACAACTTAGGACATCTTACGACTCTTTATTCCACATTATCAACTCGAAAAGAACGTTAGTATAATGTAGGACGCCTTACACTCCTAAGAACACCTTACATAACCCTACGAAACCTTGAAACACTATCATAAACCTAATGAATTCGTACGAGTCAAATGAACATCGTCCGACAACTTAGGACATCTTACGACTCTTTATGCCACATTAGCAACTTAAAATGAACGTTAGTATAATGTAGGACGGCCTACAACTCCTAAGAACACCTTACATCACAGTACGAAACCTTGAAACACCATAATAAACCTAATGAATTCGTACGAGTCCTTTGAACGTCGTCCGACAACTTAGGACATCTTACGACTCTTTATGCCACATTATCAACTCGAAAAGAACGTTAGTATAATGTAGGACGGCTTACAACTCCTAAGAACACCTTACATCACAGTACGAAACCTTGAAACACCATAATAAACCTAATGAATTCGTACGGGTCCTTTGAACGTCGTCCGACAACTTAGGACATCTTACGACTCTTTATGCCACATTAGCAACTCGAAAAGAACGTTAGTGTAATGTAGGACGGCTTACAACTCCTAAGAACACCTTACATCACAGTACGAAACTTTGAAACACCATAATAAACCTAATGAATTCGTACGAGTCCTTTGAACATCGTCCGACAACTTAGGACATCTTACGACTCTTTATTCCACATTAGCAACTCGAAAAGAACGTTAGTATAATGTAGGACGCCTTACACTCCTAAGAACACCTTACATAACCCTACGAAACCTTGAAACACCATCATAAACCTAATGAATTCGTACGAGTCAAATGAACATCGTCCGACAACTTAGGACATCTTACGACTCTTTATTCCACATTAGCAACTCGAAATGAACGTTAGTATAATGTAGGACGCCTTACACTCCTAAGAACACCTTACATAACCCTACGAAACCTTGAAACACTATCATAAACCTAATGAATTCGTACGAGTCAAATGAACATCGTCCGACAACTTAGGACATCTTACGACTCTTTATGCCACATTAGCAACTTAAAATGAACGTTAGTATAATGTAGGACGGCCTACAACTCCTAAGAACACCTTACATCACAGTACGAAACCTTGAAACACCATAATAAACCTAATGAATTCGTACGAGTCCTTTGAACGTCGTCCGACAACTTAGGACATCTTACGACTCTTTATGCCACATTATCAACTCGAAAAGAACGTTAGTATAATGTAGGACGGCTTACAACTCCTAAGAACACCTTACATCACAGTACGAAACCTTGAAACACCATAATAAACCTAATGAATTCGTACGAGTCCTTTGAACGTCGTCCGACAACTTAGGACATCTTACGACTCTTTATGCCACATTAGCAACTCGAAAAGAACGTTAGTGTAATGTAGGACGGCTTACAACTCCTAAGAACACCTTACATCACAGTACGAAACCTTGAAACACCATAATAAACCTAATGAATTCGTACGAGTCCTTTGAACATCGTCCGACAACTTAGGACATCTTACGACTCTTTATTCCACATTAGCAACTCGAAAAGAACGTTAGTATAATGTAGGACGCCTTACACTCCTAAGAACACCTTACATAACCCTACGAAACCTTGAAACACCATCATAAACCTAATGAATTCGTACGAGTCAAATGAACATCGTCCGACAACTTAGGACATCTTACGACTCTTTATTCCACATTAGCAACTCGAAATGAACGTTAGTATAATGTAGGACGCCTTACACTCCTAAGAACACCTTACATAACCGTACGATACCTTGAATCACCATAATAAACCTAATGAATTCGTATGATTCCTTTGAACATCGTACAACAACTCAGGACATCTTACGACTCTTTATGCCACATTAGCAACTGGAAAAGAACGTTAGTATAATGTATCACGCCTTACAACTCCTAAGAACACCTTACATCACAGTACGAAACCTTGAAACACCATAATAAACCTAATGAATTCGTACGAGTGCTTTGAACGTCGTCCGACAACTTAGGACATCTTACGACTCTTTATGCCACATTAGCAACTCGAAAAGAAGGTTAGTATAATGTAGGACGGCTTACAACTCCTAAGAACACCTTACATCACAGTACGAAACCTTGAAACACCATAATAAACCTAATGAATTCGTACGAGTCCTTTGAACATCGTCCGACAACTTAGGACATCTTACGACTCTTTATTCCACATTAGCAACTCGAAAAGAACGTTAGTATAATGTAGGACGCCTTACACTCCTAAGAACACCTTACATAACCCTACGAAACCTTGAAACACCATCATAAACCTAATGAATTCGTACGAGTCAAATGAACATCGTCCGACAACTTAGGACATCTTACGACTCTTTATGCCACATTAGCAACTTAAAATGAACGTTAGTATAATGTTGGACGCCTTACACTCCTAAGAACACCTTACATAACCGTACGATACCTTGAATCACCATAATAAACCTAATGAATTCGTATGATTCCTTTGAACATCGTACAACAACTCAGGACATCTTACGACTCTTTATGCCACATTAGCAACTGGAAATGAACGTTAGTATAATGTAGGACGGCTTACAACTCCTAAGAACACCTTACATCACAGTACGAAACCTTGAAACACCATAATAAACCTAATGAATTCGTACGAGTCCATTGAACGTCGTCCGACAACTTAGGACATCTTACGACTCTTTATGCCACATTAGCAACTCGAAAAGAACGTTAGTATAATGTAGGACGGCTTACAACTCCTAAGAACACCTTACATCATAGTACGAAACCTTGAAACACCATAATAAACCTAATGAATTCGTACGAGTCCTTTGAACGTCGTCCGACAACTTAGGACATCTTACGACTCTTTATGCCACATTATAAAATCGAAAAGAAGGTTAGTATAATGTAGGACAGCTAACAACTCCTAAGAACACCTTACATCACAGTACGAAACCTTGAAACACCATAATAAACCTAATGAATTCGTATGAGTCATTTGAACATCGTACGACAACTCAGGACATCTTACGACTCTTTATGCCACATTAGCAACTCGAAAAGAACGTTAGTATAATGTAGGACGGCTTACAACTCCTAAGAACACCTTACATCACAGTACGAAACCTTGAAACACCATAATAAACTTCATGAATTCGTACGAGTCCTTTGGACGTCGTCCGACAACTTAGGACATCTTACGACTCTTTATGCCACATTAGCAACTCGAAAACAACGTTAGTATAATGTAGGACGGCTTACAACTCCTAAGAACACCTTACATCACAGTACGAAACCTTGAAACACCATAATAAACCTAATGAATTCGTATGAGTCATTTGAACATCGTACGACAACTCAGGACATCTTACGACTCTTTATGCCACATTAGCAACTTAAAATGAACGTTAGTATAATGTAGGATGGCTTACAATTCCTAAGAACACCTTACATCACAGTACGAAACCTTGAAACACCATAATAAACCTAATGAATTCGTATGAGTCATTTGAACATCGTACGACAACTCAGGACATCTTACGACTCTTTATGCCACATTAGCAACTTAAAATGAACGTTAGTATAATGTAGGATGGCTTACAATTCCTAAGAACACCTTACATCACAGTACGAAACCTTGAAACACCATAATAAACCTAATGAATTCGTATGAGTCATTTGAACATCGTACGACAACTTAGGACATCTTACGACTCTTTATGCCACATTAGCAACTCGAAAAGAACGTTAGTATAATGTAGGACGGCTTACAACTCCTAAGAACACCTTACATCACAGTACGAAACCTTGAAACACCATAATAAACCTAATGAATTCGTACGAGTCCTTTGAACGTCGTCCGACAACTTAGGACATCTTACGACTCTTTATGCCACATTATCAACTCGAAAAGAACGTTAGTATAATGTAGGACGGCTTACAACTCCTAAGAACACCTTACATCACAGTACGAAACCTTGAAACACCATAATAAACCTCATGAATTCGTACGAGACCTTTGGACGTCGTCCGACAACTTAGGACATCTTACGACTCTTTATGCCACATTAGCAACTCGAAAAGAACGTTAGTATAATGTAGGACGGCTTACAACTCCTAAGAAAACCTTACATCACAGTACGAAACCTTGAAACACCATAATAAACCTAATGAATTCGTATGAGTCATTTGAACATCGTACGACAACTCAGGACATCTTACGACTCTTTATGCCACATTAGCAACTTAAAATGAACGTTAGTATAATGTAGGATGGCTTACAATTCCTAAGAACACCTTACATCACAGTACGAAACCTTGAAACACCATAATAAACCTAATGAATTCGTATGAGTCATTTGAACATCGTACGACAACTCAGGACATCTTACGACTCTTTATGCCACATTAGCAACTCGAAAAGAACGTTAGTATAATGTAGGACGGCCTACAACTCCTAAGAACACCTTACATCACAGTACGAAACCTTGAAACACCATAATAAACCTAATGAATTCGTACGAGTCCTTTGAACGTCGTCCGACAACTTAGGACATCTTACGACTCTTTATGCCACATTATCAACTCGAAAAGAACGTTAGTATAATGTAGGACGGCTTACAACTCCTAAGAACACCTTACATCACAGTACGAAACCTTGAAACACCATAATAAACCTAATGAATTCGTACGAGTCCTTTGAACATCGTCCGACAACTTAGGACATCTTACGACTCTTTATTCCACATTATCAACTCGAAAAGAACGTTAGTATAATGTAGGACGCCTTACACTCCTAAGAACACCTTACATAACCCTACGAAACCTTGAAACACCATCATAAACCTAATGAATTCGTACGAGTCAAATGAACATCGTCCGACAACTTAGGACATCTTACGACTCTTTATGCCACATTAGCAACTTAAAATGAACGTTAGTATAATGTAGGACGCCTTACACTCCTAAGAACACCTTACATAACCGTACGATACCTTGAATCACCATAATAAACCTAATGAATTCGTATGATTCCTTTGAACATCGTACAACAACTCAGGACATCTTACGACTCTTTATGCCACATTAGCAAATGGAAAAGAACGTTAGTATAATGTATCACGCCTTACAACTCCTAAGAACACCTTACATCACAGTACGAAACCTTGAAACACCATAATAAACCTAATGAATTCGTACGAGACCTTTGAACATCGTCCGACAACTTAGGACATCTTACGACTCTTTATTCCACATTAGCAACTCGAAAAGAACGTTAGTATAATGTAGGACGCCTTACACTCCTAAGAACACCTTACATAACCCTACGAAACCTTGAAACACCATCATAAACCTAATGAATTCGTACGAGTCAAATGAACATCGTCCGACAAGTTAGGACATCTTACGACTCTTTATTCCACATTAGCAACTCGAAATGAACGTTAGTATAATGTAGGACGCCTTACACTCCTAAGAACACCTTACATAACCGTACGATACCTTGAATCACCATAATAAACCTAATGAATTCGTATGATTCCTTTGAACATCGTACAACAACTCAGGACATCTTACGACTCTTTATGCCACATTAGCAACTGGAAAAGAACGTTAGTATAATGTTTCACGCCTTACAACTCCTAAGAACACCTTACATCACAGTACGAAACCTTGAAACACCATAATAAACCTAATGAATTCGTACGAGTCCTTTGAACGTCGTCCGACAACTTAGGACATCTTACGACTCTTTATGCCACATTAGCAACTCGAAAAGAACGTTAGTATAATGTAGGACGGCTTACAACTCCTAAGAACACCTTACATCACAGTACGAAACCTTGAAACACCATAATAAACCTAATGAATTCGTACGAGTCCTTTGAACATCGCCCGACAACTTAGGACATCTTACGACTCTTTATTCCACATTAGCAACTCGAAAAGAACGTTAGTATAATGTAGGACGCCTTACACTCCTAAGAACACCTTACATAACCCTACGAAACCTTGAAACACCATCATAAACCTAATGAATTCGTACGAGTCAAATGAACATCGTCCGACAACTTAGGACATCTTACGACTCTTTATGCCACATTAGCAACTTAAAATGAACGTTAGTATAATGTTGGACGCCTTACACTCCTAAGAACACCTTACATAACCGTACGATACCTTGAATCACCATAATAAACCTAATGAATTCGTATGATTCCTTTGAACATCGTACAACAACTCAGGACATCTTACGACTCTTTATGCCACATTAGCAACTGGAAAAGAACGTTAGTATAATGTTTCACGCCTTACGACTCCTAAGAACACCTTACATCACAGTACGAAACCTTGAAACACCATAATAAACCTAATGAATTCGTACGAGTCCTTTGAACGTCGTCCGACAACTTAGGACATCTTACGACTCTTTATGCCACATTAGCAACTCGAAAAGAACGTTAGTATAATGTAGGACGGCTTACAACTCCTAAGAACACCTTACATCACAGTACGAAACCTTGAAACACCATAATAAACCTAATGAATTCGTACGAGTCCTTTGAACATCGCCCGACAACTTAGGACATCTTACGACTCTTTATTCCACATTAGCAACTCGAAAAGAACGTTAGTATAATGTAGGACGCCTTACACTCCTAAGAACACCTTACATAACCCTACGAAACCTTGAAACACCATCATAAACCTAATGAATTCGTACGAGTCAAATGAACATCGTCCGACAACTTAGGACATCTTACGACTCTTTATGCCACATTAGCAACTTAAAATGAACGTTAGTATAATGTTGGACGCCTTACACTCCTAAGAACACCTTACATAACCGTACGATACCTTGAATCACCATAATAAACCTAATGAATTCGTATGATTCCTTTGAACATCGTACAACAACTCAGGACATCTTACGACTCTTAATGCCACATTAGCAACTGGAAATGAACGTTAGTATAAAGTAGGACGGCTTACAACTCCTAAGAACACCTTACATCACAGTACGAAACCTTGAAACACCATAATAAACCTAATGAATTCGTACGAGTCCATTGAACGTCGTCCGACAACTTAGGACATCTTACGACTCTTTATGCCACATTAGCAACTCGAAAAGAACGTTAGTATAATGTAGGACGGCTTACAACTCCTAAGAACACCTTACATCATAGTACGAAACCTTGAAACACCATAATAAACCTAATGAATTCGTACGAGTCCTTTGAACGTCGTCCGACAACTTAGGACATCTTACAACTCTTTATGCCACATTATAAAATCGAAAAGAAGGTTAGTATAATGTAGGACAGCTAACAACTCCTAAGAACACCTTACATCACAGTACGAAACCTTGAAACACCATAATAAACCTAATGAATTCGTATGAGTCATTTGAACATCGTACGACAACTCAGGACATCTTACGAATCTTTATGCCACATTAGCAACTCGAAAAGAACGTTAGTATAATGTAGGACGGCTTACAACTCCTAAGAACACCTTACATCACAGTACGAAACCTTGAAACACCATAATAAACCTCATGAATTCGTACGAGTCCTTTGGACGTCGTCCGACAACTTAGGACATCTTACGACTCTTTATGCCACATTATCAACTCGAAAAGAACGTTAGTATAATGTAGGACGGCTTACAACTCCTAAGAACACCTTACATCACAGTACGAAACCTTGAAACACCATAATAAACCTAATGAATTCGTACGAGTCCTTTGAACGTCGTCCGACAACTTAGGACATCTTACGACTCTTTATACCACATTATCAACTCGAAAAGAACGTTAGTATAATGTAGGACGGCTTACAACTCCTAAGAACACCTTACATCACAGTACGAAACCTTGAAACACCATAATAAACCTAATGAATTCGTATGAGTCATTTGAACATCGTACGACAACTCAGGACATCTTACGACTCTTTATGCCACATTAGCAACTTAAAATGAACGTTAGTATAATGTAGGATGGCTTACAATTCCTAAGAACACCTTACATCACAGTACGAAACCTTGAAACACCATAATAAACCTAATGAATTCGTATGAGTCATTTGAACATCGTACGACAACTCAGGACATCTTACGACTCTTTATGCCACATTAGCAACTTAAAATGAACGTTAGTATAATGTAGGATGGCTTACAATTCCTAAGAACACCTTACATCACAGTACGAAACCTTGAAACACCATAATAAACCTAATGAATTCTTACGAGTCCTTTGAACGTCGTCCGACAACTTAGGACATCTTACGACTCTTTATACCACATTATCAACTCGAAAAGAACGTTAGTATAATGTAGGACGGCTTACAACTCCTAAGAACACCTTACATCACAGTACGAAACCTTGATACACCATAATAAACCTAATGAATTCGTATGAGTCATTTGAACATCGTACGACAACTCAGGACATCTTACGACTCTTTATGCCACATTAGCAACTTAAAATGAACGTTAGTATAATGTAGGATGGCTTACAATTCCTAAGAACACCTTACATCACAGTACGAAACCTTGAAACACCATAATAAACCTAATGAATTCGTATGAGTCATTTGAACATCGTACGACAACTCAGGACATCTTACGACTCTTTATGCCACATTAGCAACTTAAAATGAACGTTAGTATAATGTAGGATGGCTTACAATTCCTAAGAACACCTTACATCACAGTACGAAACCTTGAAACACCATAATAAACCTAATGAATTCGTATGAGTCATTTGAACATCGTACGATAACTCAGGACATCTTACGACTCTTTATGCCACATTAGCAACTTAAAATGAACGTTAGTATAATGTAGGATGGCTTACAATTCCTAAGAACACCTTACATCACAGTACGAAACCTTGAAACACCATAATAAACCTAATGAATTCGTATGAGTCATTTGAACATCGTACGACAACTCAGGACATCTTACGACTCTTTATGCCACATTAGCAACTCGAAAAGAACGTTAGTATAATGTAGGACGGCCTACAACTCCTAAGAACACCTTACATCACAGTACGAAACCTTGAAACACCATAATAAACCTAATGAATTCGTACGAGTCCTTCGAACGTCGTCCGACAACTTAGGACATCTTACGACTCTTTATGCCACATTATCAACTCGAAAAGAACGTTAGTATAATGTAGGACGGGTTACAACTCCTAAGAACACCTTACATCACAGTACGAAACCTTGAAACACCATAATAAACCTAATGAATTCGTACAAGTCCTTTGAACATCGTCCGACAACTTAGGACATCTTACGACTCTTTATTCCACATTATCAACTCGAAAAGAACGTTAGTATAATGTAGGACGCCTTACACTCCTAAGAACACCTTACATAACCCTACGAAACCTTGAAACACCATCATAAACCTAATGAATTCGTACGAGTCAAATGAACATCGTCCGACAACTTAGGACATCTTACGACTCTTTATGCCACATTAGCAACTTAAAATGAACGTTAGTATAATGTAGGACGCCTTACACTCCTAAGAACACCTTACATAACCGTACGATACCTTGAATCACCATAATAAACCTAATGAATTCGTATGATTCCTTTGAACATCGTACAACAACTCAGGACATCTTACGACTCTTTATGCCACATTAGCAACTGGAAAAGAACGTTAGTATAATGTATCACGCCTTACAACTCCTAAGAACACCTTACATCACAGTACGAAACCTTGAAACACCATAATAAACCTAATGAATTCGTATGAGTCATTTGAACATCGTACGACAACTCAGGACATCTTACGACTCTTTATGCCACATTAGCAACTTAAAATGAACGTTAGTATAATGTAGGATGGCTTACAATTCCTAAGAACACCTTACATCACAGTACGAAACCTTGAAACACCATAATAAACCTAATGAATTCGTATGAGTCATTTGAACATCGTACGACAACTCAGGACATCTTACGACTCTTTATTCCACATTAGCAACTTAAAATGAACGTTAGTATAATGTAGGATGGCTTACAATTCCTAAGAACACCTTACATCACAGTACGAAACCTTGAAACACCATAATAAACCTAATGAATTCGTATGAGTCATTTGAACATCGTACGACAACTCAGGACATCTTACGACTCTTTATGCCACATTAGCAACTCGAAAAGAACGTTAGTATAATGTAGGACGGCCTACAACTCCTAAGAACACCTTACATCACAGTACGAAACCTTGAAACACCATAATAAACCTAATGAATTCGTACGAGTCCTTTGAACGTCGTCCGACAACTTAGGACATCTTACGACTCTTTATGCCACATTATCAACTCGAAAAGAACGTTAGTATAATGTAGGACGGGTTACAACTCCTAAGAACACCTTACATCACAGTACGAAACCTTGAAACACCATAATAAACCTAATGAATTCGTACAAGTCCTTTGAACATCGTCCGACAACTTAGGACATCTTACGACTCTTTATTCCACATTATCAACTCGAAAAGAACGTTAGTATAATGTAGGACGCCTTACACTCCTAAGAACACCTTACATAACCCTACGAAACCTTGAAACACCATCATAAACCTAATGAATTCGTACGAGTCAAATGAACATCGTCCGACAACTTAGGACATCTTACGACTCTTTATGCCACATTAGCAACTTAAAATGAACGTTAGTATAATGTAGGACGCCTTACACTCCTAAGAACACCTTACATAACCGTACGATACCTTGAATCACCATAATAAACCTAATGAATTCGTATGATTCCTTTGAACATCGTACAACAACTCAGGACATCTTACGACTCTTTATGCCACATTAGCAACTGGAAAAGAACGTTAGTATAATGTATCACGCCTTACAACTCCTAAGAACACCTTACATCACAGTACGAAACCTTGAAACACCATAATAAACCTAATGAATTCGTATGAGTCATTTGAACATCGTACGACAACTCAGGACATCTTACGACTCTTTATGCCACATTAGCAACTTAAAATGAACGTTAGTATAATGTAGGATGGCTTACAATTCCTAAGAACACCTTACATCACAGTACGAAACCTTGAAACACCATAATAAACCTAATGAATTCGTATGAGTCATTTGAACATCGTACGACAACTCAGGACATCTTACGACTCTTTATTCCACATTAGCAACTTAAAATGAACGTTAGTATAATGTAGGATGGCTTACAATTCCTAAGAACACCTTACATCACAGTACGAAACCTTGAAACACCATAATAAACCTAATGAATTCGTATGAGTCATTTGAACATCGTACGACAACTCAGGACATCTTACGACTCTTTATGCCACATTAGCAACTCGAAAAGAACGTTAGTATAATGTAGGACGGCCTACAACTCCTAAGAACACCTTACATCACAGTACGAAACCTTGAAACACCATAATAAACCTAATGAATTCGTACGAGTCCTTTGAACGTCGTCCGACAACTTAGGACATCTTACGACTCTTTATGCCACATTATCAACTCGAAAAGAACGTTAGTATAATGTAGGACGGGTTACAACTCCTAAGAACACCTTACATCACAGTACGAAACCTTGAAACACCATAATAAACCTAATGAATTCGTACGAGTCCTTTGAACATCGTCCGACAACTTAGGACATCTTACGACTCTTTATTCCACATTATCAACTCGAAAAGAACGTTAGTATAATGTAGGACGCCTTACACTCCTAAGAACACCTTACATAACCCTACGAAACCTTGAAACACCATCATAAACCTAATGAATTCGTACGAGTCAAATGAACATCGTCCGACAACTTAGGACATCTTACGACTCTTTATGCCACATTAGCAACTTAAAATGAACGTTAGTATAATGTAGGACGCCTTACACTCCTAAGAACACCTTACATAACCGTACGATACCTTGAATCACCATAATAAACCTAATGAATTCGTATGATTCCTTTGAACATCGTACAACAACTCAGGACATCTTACGACTCTTTATGCCACATTAGCAACTGGAAAAGAACGTTAGTATAATGTATCACGCCTTACAACTCCTAAGAACACCTTACATCACAGTACGAAACCTTGAAACACCATAATAAACCTAATGAATTCGTATGAGTCATTTGAACATCGTACGACAACTCAGGACATCTTACGACTCTTTATGCCACATTAGCAACTTAAAATGAACGTTAGTATAATGTAGGATGGCTTACAATTCCTAAGAACACCTTACATCACAGTACGAAACCTTGAAACACCATAATAAACCTAATGAATTCGTATGAGTCATTTGAACATCGTACGACAACTCAGGACATCTTACGACTCTTTATTCCACATTAGCAACTTAAAATGAACGTTAGTATAATGTAGGATGGCTTACAATTCCTAAGAACACCTTACATCACAGTACGAAACCTTGAAACACCATAATAAACCTAATGAATTCGTATGAGTCATTTGAACATCGTACGACAACTCAGGACATCTTACGACTCTTTATGCCACATTAGCAACTCGAAAAGAACGTTAGTATAATGTAGGACGGCCTACAACTCCTAAGAACACCTTACATCACAGTACGAAACCTTGAAACACCATAATAAACCTAATGAATTCGTACGAGTCCTTTGAACGTCGTCCGACAACTTAGGACATCTTACGACTCTTTATGCCACATTATCAACTCGAAAAGAACGTTAGTATAATGTAGGACGGGTTACAACTCCTAAGAACACCTTACATCACAGTACGAAACCTTGAAACACCATAATAAACCTAATGAATTCGTACGAGTCCTTTGAACATCGTCCGACAACTTAGGACATCTTACGACTCTTTATTCCACATTATCAACTCGAAAAGAACGTTAGTATAATGTAGGACGCCTTACACTCCTAAGAACACCTTACATAACCCTACGAAACCTTGAAACACCATCATAAACCTAATGAATTCGTACGAGTCAAATGAACATCGTCCGACAACTTAGGACATCTTACGACTCTTTATGCCACATTAGCAACTTAAAATGAACGTTAGTATAATGTAGGACGCCTTACACTCCTAAGAACACCTTACATAACCGTACGATACCTTGAATCACCATAATAAACCTAATGAATTCGTATGATTCCTTTGAACATCGTACAACAACTCAGGACATCTTACGACTCTTTATGCCACATTAGCAACTGGAAAAGAACGTTAGTATAATGTATCACGCCTTACAACTCCTAAGAACACCTTACATCACAGTACGAAACCTTGAAACACCATAATAAACCTAATGAATTCGTATGAGTCATTTGAACATCGTACGACAACTCAGGACATCTTACGACTCTTTATGCCACATTAGCAACTTAAAATGAACGTTAGTATAATGTAGGATGGCTTACAATTCCTAAGAACACCTTACATCACAGTACGAAACCTTGAAACACCATAATAAACCTAATGAATTCGTATGAGTCATTTGAACATCGTACGACAACTCAGGACATCTTACGACTCTTTATTCCACATTAGCAACTTAAAATGAACGTTAGTATAATGTAGGATGGCTTACAATTCCTAAGAACACCTTACATCACAGTACGAAACCTTGAAACACCATAATAAACCTAATGAATTCGTATGAGTCATTTGAACATCGTACGACAACTCAGGACATCTTACGACTCTTTATGCCACATTAGCAACTCGAAAAGAACGTTAGTATAATGTAGGACGGCCTACAACTCCTAAGAACACCTTACATCACAGTACGAAACCTTGAAACACCATAATAAACCTAATGAATTCGTACGAGTCCTTTGAACGTCGTCCGACAACTTAGGACATCTTACGACTCTTTATGCCACATTATCAACTCGAAAAGAACGTTAGTATAATGTAGGACGGGTTACAACTCCTAAGAACACCTTACATCACAGTACGAAACCTTGAAACACCATAATAAACCTAATGAATTCGTACGAGTCCTTTGAACATCGTCCGACAACTTAGGACATCTTACGACTCTTTATTCCACATTATCAACTCGAAAAGAACGTTAGTATAATGTAGGACGCCTTACACTCCTAAGAACACCTTACATAACCCTACGAAACCTTGAAACACCATCATAAACCTAATGAATTCGTACGAGTCAAATGAACATCGTCCGACAACTTAGGACATCTTACCACTCTTTATGCCACATTAGCAACTTAAAATGAACGTTAGTATAATGTAGGACGCCTTACACTCCTAAGAACACCTTACATAACCGTACGATACCTTGAATCACCATAATAAACCTAATGAATTCGTATGATTCCTTTGAACATCGTACAACAACTCAGGACATCTTACGACTCTTTATGCCACATTAGCAACTGGAAAAGAACGTTAGTATAATGTATCACGCCTTACAACTCCTAAGAACACCTTACATCACAGTACGAAACCTTGAAACACCATAATAAACCTAATGAATTCGTACGAGTCCTTTGAACGTCGTCCGACAACTTAGGACATCTTACGACTCTTTATGCCACATTAGCAACTCGAAAAGAACGTTAGTATAATGTAGGACGGCTTACAACTCCTAAGAACACCTTACATCACAGTACGAAACCTTGAAACACCATAATAAACCTAATGAATTCGTACGAGTCCTTTGAACATCGTCCGACAACTTAGGACATCTTACGACTCTTTATTCCACATTAGCAACTCGAAAAGAACGTTAGTATAATGTAGGACGCCTTACACTCCTAAGAACACCTTACATAACCCTACGAAACCTTGAAACACCATCATAAACCTAATGAATTCGTACGAGTCAAATGAACATCGTCCGACAACTTAGGACATCTTACGACTCTTTATTCCACATTAGCAACTCGAAATGAACGTTAGTATAATGTAGGACGCCTTACACTCCTAAGAACACCTTACATAACCGTACGATACCTTGAATCACCATAATAAACCTAATGAATTCGTATGATTCCTTTGAACATCGTACAACAACTCAGGACATCTTACGACTCTTTATGCCACATTAGCAACTGGAAAAGAACGTTAGTATAATGTATCACGCCTTACAACTCCTAAGAACACCTTACATCACAGTACGAAACCTTGAAACACCATAATAAACCTAATGAATTCGTACGAGTCCTTTGAACGTCGTCCGACAACTTAGGACATCTTACGACTCTTTATGCCACATTAGCAACTCGAAAAGAACGTTAGTATAATGTAGGACGGCTTACAACTCCTAAGAACACCTTACATCACAGTACGAAACCTTGAAACACCATAATAAACCTAATGAATTCGTACGAGTCCTTTGAACATCGTCCGACAACTTAGGACATCTTACGACTCTTTATTCCACATTAGCAACTCGAAAAGAACGTTAGTATAATGTAGGACGCCTTACACTCCTAAGAACACCTTACATAACCCTACGAAACCTTGAAACACCATCATAAACCTAATGAATTCGTACGAGTCAAATGAACATCGTCCGACAACTTAGGACATCTTACGACTCTTTATGCCACATTAGCAACTTAAAATGAACGTTAGTATAATGTTGGACGCCTTACACTCCTAAGAACACCTTACATAACCGTACGATACCTTGAATCACCATAATAAACCTAATGAATTCGTATGATTCCTTTGAACATCGTACAACAACTCAGGACATCTTACGACTCTTTATGCCACATTAGCAACTGGAAATGAACGTTAGTATAATGTAGGACGGCTTACAACTCCTAAGAACACCTTACATCACAGTACGAAACCTTGAAACACCATAATAAACCTAATGAATTCGTACGAGTCCATTGAACGTCGTCCGACAACTTAGGACATCTTACGACTCTTTATGCCACATTAGCAACTCGAAAAGAACGTTAGTATAATGTAGGACGGCTTACAACTCCTAAGAACACCTTACATCACAGTACGAAACCTTGAAACACCATAATAAACCTAATGAATTCGTACGAGTCCTTTGAACATCGTCCGACAACTTAGGACATCTTACGACTCTTTATTCCACATTAGCAACTCGAAAAGAACGTTAGTATAATGTAGGACGCCTTACACTCCTAAGAACACCTTACATAACCCTACGAAACCTTGAAACACCATCATAAACCTAATGAATTCGTACGAGTCAAATGAACATCGTCCGACAACTTAGGACATCTTACGACTCTTTATGCCACATTAGCAACTTAAAATGAACGTTAGTATAATGTTGGACGCCTTACACTCCTAAGAACACCTTACATAACCGTACGATACCTTGAATCACCATAATAAACCTAATGAATTCGTATGATTCCTTTGAACATCGTACAACAACTCAGGACATCTTACGACTCTTTATGCCACATTAGCAACTGGAAAAGAACGTTAGTATAATGTATCACGCCTTACAACTCCTAAGAACACCTTACATCACAGTACGAAACCTTGAAACACCATAATAAACCTAATGAATTCGTACGAGTCCTTTGAACGTCGTCCGACAACTTAGGACATCTTACGACTCTTTATGCCACATTAGCAACTCGAAAAGAACGTTAGTATAATGTAGGACGGCTTACAACTCCTAAGAACACCTTACATCACAGTACGAAACCTTGAAACACCATAATAAACCTAATGAATTCGTACGAGTCCTTTGAACATCGTCCGACAACTTAGGACATCTTACGACTCTTTATTCCACATTAGCAACTCGAAAAGAACGTTAGTATAATGTAGGACGCCTTACACTCCTAAGAACACCTTACATAACCCTACGAAACCTTGAAACACCATCATAAACCTAATGAATTCGTACGAGTCAAATGAACATCGTCCGACAACTTAGGACATCTTATGACTCTTTATTCCACATTAGCAACTCGAAATGAACGTTAGTATAATGTAGGACGCCTTACACTCCTAAGAACACCTTACATAACCGTACGATACCTTGAATCACCATAATAAACCTAATGAATTCGTATGATTCCTTTGAACATCGTACAACAACTCAGGACATCTTACGACTCTTTATGCCACATTAGCAACTGGAAAAGAACGTTAGTATAATGTATCACGCCTTACAACTCCTAAGAACACCTTACATCACAGTACGAAACCTTGAAACACCATAATAAACCTAATGAATTCGTACGAGTCCTTTGAACGTCGTCCGACAACTTAGGACATCTTACGACTCTTTATGCCACATTAGCAACTCGAAAAGAACGTTAGTATAATGTAGGACGGCTTACAACTCCTAAGAACACCTTACATCACAGTACGAAACCTTGAAACACCATAATAAACCTAATGAATTCGTACGAGTCCTTTGAACATCGTCCGACAACTTAGGACATCTTACGACTCTTTATTCCACATTAGCAACTCGAAAAGAACGTTAGTATAATGTAGGACGCCTTACACTCCTAAGAACACCTTACATAACCCTACGAAACCTTGAAACACCATCATAAACCTAATGAATTCGTACGAGTCAAATGAACATCGTCCGACAACTTAGGACATCTTACGACTCTTTATGCCACATTAGCAACTTAAAATGAACGTTAGTATAATGTTGGACGCCTTACACTCCTAAGAACACCTTACATAACCGTACGATACCTTGAATCACCATAATAAACCTAATGAATTCGTATGATTCCTTTGAACATCGTACAACAACTCAGGACATCTTACGACTCTTTATGCCACATTAGCAACTGGAAATGAACGTTAGTATAATGTAGGACGGCTTACAACTCCTAAGAACACCTTACATCACAGTACGAAACCTTGAAACACCATAATAAACCTAATGAATTCGTACGAGTCCATTGAACGTCGTCCGACAACTTAGGACATCTTACGACTCTTTATGCCACATTAGCAACTCGAAAAGAACGTTAGTATAATGTAGGACGGCTTACAACTCCTAAGAACACCTTACATCATAGTACGAAACCTTGAAACACCATAATAAACCTAATGAATTCATACGAGTCCTTTGAACGTCGTCCGACAACTTAGGACATCTTACAACTCTTTATGCCACATTATAAAATCGAAAAGAAGGTTAGTATAATGTAGGACAGCTAACAACTCCTAAGAACACCTTACATCACAGTACGAAACCTTGAAACACCATAATAAACCTAATGAATTCGTATGAGTCATTTGAACATCGTACGACAACTCAGGACATCTTACGAATCTTTATGCCACATTAGCAACTCGAAAAGAACGTTAGTATAATGTAGGACGGATTACAACTCCTAAGAACACCTTACATCACAGTACGAAACCTTGAAACACCATAATAAACCTCATGAATTCGTACGAGTCCTTTGGACGTCGTCCGACAACTTAGGACATCTTACGACTCTTTATGCCACATTATCAACTCGAAAAGAACGTTAGTATAATGTAGGACGGCTTACAACTCCTAAGAACACCTTACATCACAGTACGAAACCTTGAAACACCATAATAAACCTAATGAATTCGTATGAGTCATTTGAACATCGTACGACAACTCAGGACATCTTACGACTCTTTAGGCCACATTAGCAACTTAAAATGAACGTTAGTATAATGTAGGACGGCTTACAACTCCTAAGAACACCTTACATCACAGTACGAAACCTTGAAACACCATAATAAACCTAATGAATTCGTACGAGTCCTTTGAACATCGTCCGACAACTTAGGACATCTTACGACTCTTTATTCCACATTAGCAACTCGAAAAGAACGTTAGTATAATGTAGGACGCCTTACACTCCTAAGAACACCTTACATAACCCTACGAAACCTTGAAACACCATCATAAACCTAATGAATTCGTACGAGTCAAATGAACATCGTCCGACAACTTAGGACATCTTACGACTCTTTATGCCACATTAGCAACTTAAAATGAACGTTAGTATAATGTAGGACGCCTTACACTCCTAAGAACACCTTACATAACCGTACGATACCTTGAATCACCATAATAAACCTAATGAATTCGTATGATTCCTTTGAACATCGTACACCAACTCAGGACATCTTACGACTCTTTATGCCACATTAGCAACTGGAAAAGAACGTTAGTATAATGTATCACGCCTTACAACTCCTAAGAACACCTTACATCACAGTACGAAACCTTGAAACACCATAATAAACCTAATGAATTCGTACGAGTCCTTTGAACGTCGTCCGACAACTTAGGACATCTTACGACTCTTTATGCCACATTAGCAACTCGAAAAGAACGTTAGTATAATGTAGGACGGCTTAGAACTCCTAAGAACACCTTACATCACAGTACGAAACCTTGAAACACCATAATAAACCTAATGAATTCGTACGAGTCCTTTGAACATCGTCCGACAACTTAGGACATCTTACGACTCTTTATTCCACATTAGCAACTCGAAAAGAACGTTAGTATAATGTAGGACGCCTTACACTCCTAAGAACACCTTACATAACCCTACGAAACCTTGAAACACCATCATAAACCTAATGAATTCGTACGAGTCAAATGAACATCGTCCGACAACTTAGGACATCTTACGACTCTTTATTCCACATTAGCAACTCGAAATGAACGTTAGTATAATGTAGGACGCCTTACACTCCTAAGAACACCTTACATAACCGTACGATACCTTGAATCACCATAATAAACCTAATGAATTCGTATGATTCCTTTGAACATCGTACAACAACTCAGGACATCTTACGACTCTTTATGCCACATTAGCAACTGGAAAAGAACGTTAGTATAATGTATCACGCCTTACAACTCCTAAGAACACCTTACATCACAGTACGAAACCTTGAAACACCATAATAAACCTAATGAATTCGTACGAGTCCTTTGAACGTCGTCCGACAACTTAGGACATCTTACGACTCTTTATGCCACATTAGCAACTCGAAAAGAACATTAGTATAATGTAGGACGGCTTACAACTCCTAAGAACACCTTACATCACAGTACGAAACCTTGAAACACCATAATAAACCTAATGAATTCGTACGAGTCCTTTGAACATCGTCCGACAACTTAGGACATCTTACGACTCTTTATTCCACATTAGCAACTCGAAAAGAACGTTAGTATAATGTAGGACGCCTTACACTCCTAAGAACACCTTACATAACCCTACGAAACCTTGAAACACCATCATAAACGTAATGAATTCGTACGAGTCAAATGAACATCGTCCGACAACTTAGGACATCTTACGACTCTTTATGCCACATTAGCAACTTAAAATGAACGTTAGTATAATGTTGGACGCCTTACACTCCTAAGAACACCTTACATAACCGTACGATACCTTGAATCACCATAATAAACCTAATGAATTCGTATGATTCCTTTGAACATCGTACAACAACTCAGGACATCTTACGACTCTTTATGCCACATTAGCAACTGGAAATGAACGTTAGTATAATGTAGGACGGCTTACAACTCCTAAGAACACCTTACATCACAGTACGAAACCTTGAAACACCATAATAAACCTAATGAATTCGTACGAGTCCATTGAACGTCGTCCGACAACTTAGGACATCTTACGACTCTTTATGCCACATTAGCAACTCGAAAAGAACGTTAGTATAATGTAGGACGGCTTACAACTCCTAAGAACACCTTACATCATAGTACGAAACCTTGAAACACCATAATAAACCTAATGAATTCATACGAGTCCTTTGAACGTCGTCCGACAACTTAGGACTTCTTACAACTCTTTATGCCACATTATAAAATCGAAAAGAAGGTTAGTATAATGTAGGACAGCTAACAACTCCTAAGAACACCTTACATCACAGTACGAAACCTTGAAACACCATAATAAACCTAATGAATTCGTATGAGTCATTTGAACATCGTACGACAACTCAGGACATCTTACGAATCTTTATGCCACATTAGCAACTCGAAAAGAACGTTAGTATAATGTAGGACGGCTTACAACTCCTAAGAACACCTTACATCACAGTACGAAACCTTGAAACACCATAATAAACCTCATGAATTCGTACGAGTCCTTTGGACGTCGTCCGACAACTTAGGAAATCTTACGACTCTTTATGCCACATTATCAACTCGAAAAGAACGTTAGTATAATGTAGGACGGCTTACAACTCCTAAGAACACCTTACATCACAGTACGAAACCTTGAAACACCATAATAAACCTAATGAATTCGTATGAGTCATTTGAACATCGTACGACAACTCAGGACATCTTACGACTCTTTAGCCCACATTAGCAACTTAAAATGAACGTTAGTATAATGTAGGACGGCTTACAACTCCTAAGAACACCTTACATCACAGTACGAAACCTTGAAACACCATAATAAACCTAATGAATTCGTACGAGTCCTTTGAACATCGTCCGACAACTTAGGACATCTTACGACTCTTTATTCCACATTAGCAACTCGAAAAGAACGTTAGTATAATGTAGGACGCCTTACACTCCTAAGAACACCTTACATAACCCTACGAAACCTTGAAACACCATCATAAACCTAATGAATTCGTACGAGTCAAATGAACATCGTCCGACAACTTAGGACATCTTACGACTCTTTATTCCACATTAGCAACTCGAAATGAACGTTAGTATAATGTAGGACGCCTTACACTCCTAAGAACACCTTACATAACCGTACGATACCTTGAATCACCATAATAAACCTAATGAATTCGTATGATTCCTTTGAACATCGTACAACAACTCAGGACATCTTACGACTCTTTATGCCACATTAGCAACTGGAAAAGAACGTTAGTATAATGTATCACGCCTTACAACTCCTAAGAACACCTTACATCACAGTACGAAACCTTGAAACACCATAATAAACCTAATGAATTCGTACGAGTCCTTTGAACGTCGTCCGACAACTTAGGACATCTTACGACTCTTTATGCCACATTAGCAACTCGAAAAGAACGTTAGTATAATGTAGGACGGCTTACAACTCCTAAGAACACCTTACATCACAGTACGAAACCTTGAAACACCATAATAAACCTAATGAATTCGTTCGAGTCCTTTGAACATCGTCCGACAACTTAGGACATCTTACGACTCTTTATTCCACATTAGCAACTCGAAAAGAACGTTAGTATAATGTAGGACGCCTTACACTCCTAAGAACACCTTACATAACCCTACGAAACCTTGAAACACCATCATAAACCTAATGAATTCGTACGAGTCAAATGAACATCGTCCGACAACTTAGGACATCTTACGACTCTTTATGCCACATTAGCAACTTAAAATGAACGTTAGTATAATGTTGGACGCCTTACACTCCTAAGAACACCTTACATAACCGTACGATACCTTGAATCACCATAATAAACCTAATGAATTCGTATGATTCCTTTGAACATCGTACAACAACTCAGGACATCTTACGACTCTTTATGCCACATTAGCAACTTGAAATGAACGTTAGTATAATGTAGGACGGCTTACAACTCCTAAGAACACCTTACATCACAGTACGAAACCTTGAAACACCATAATAAACCTAATGAATTCGTATGAGTCATTTGAACATCGTACGACAACTCAGGACATCTTACGACTCTTTATGCCACATTAGCAACTCGAAAAGAACGTTAGTATAATGTAGGACGGCTTACAACTCCTAAGAACACCTTACATCACAGTACGAAACCTTGAAACACCATAATAAACCTCATGAATTCGTACGAGTCCTTTGGACGTCGTCCGACAACTTAGGACATCTTACGACTCTTTATGCCACATTATCAACTCGAAAAGAACGTTAGTATAATGTAGGACGGCTTACAACTCCTAAGAACACCTTACATCACAGTACGAAACCTTGAAACACCATAATAAACCTAATGAATTCGTATGAGTCATTTGAACATCGTACGACAACTCAGGACATCTTACGACTCTTTAGGCCACATTAGCAACTTAAAATGAACGTTAGTATAATGTAGGACGGCTTACAACTCCTAAGAACACCTTACATCACAGTACGAAACCTTGAAACACCATAATAAACCTAATGAATTCGTATGAGTCATTTGAACATCGTACGACAACTCAGGACATCTTACGACTCTTTATGCCACATTAGCAACTCGAAAAGAACGTTAGTATAATGTAGGACGGCTTACAACTCCCAAGAACACCTTACATCACAGTACGAAACCTTGAAACACCATAATAAACCTAATGAATTCGTACGAGTCCTTTGAACGTCGTACGACAACTTAGGACATCTTACGACTCTTTATGCCACATTATCAACTCGAAAAGAACGTTAGTATAATGTAGGACGGCTTACAACTCCTAAGAACACCTTACATCACAGTACGAAACCTTGAAACACCATAATAAACCTAATGAATTTGTACGAGTCCTTTGAACATCGTCCGACAACTTAGGACATCTTACGACTCTTTATTCCACATTAGCAACTCGAAAAGAACGTTAGTATAATGTAGGACGCCTTACACTCCTAAGAACACCTTACATAACCCTACGAAACCTTGAAACACCATCATAAACCTAATGAATTCGTACGAGTCAAATGAACATCGTCCGACAACTTAGGACATCTTACGACTCTTTATGCCACATTAGCAACTTAAAATGAACGTTAGTATAATGTTGGACGCCTTAAACTCCTAAGAACACCTTACATAACCGTACGATACCTTGAATCACCATAATAAACCTAATGAATTCGTATGATTCTTTTGAACATCGTACAACAACTCAGGACATCTTACGACTCTTTTTGCCACATTAGCAACTGGAAATGAACGTTAGTATAATGTAGGACAGCTTACAACTCCTAAGAACACCTTACATCACAGTACGAAACCTTGAAACACCATAATAAACCTAATGAATTCGTACGAGTCCATTGAACGTCGTCCGACAACTTAGGACATCTTACGACTCTTTATGCCACATTAGCAACTCGAAAAGAACGTTAGTATAATGTAGGACGGCTTACAACTTCTAAGAACACCTTACATCATAGTACGAAACCTTGAAACACCATAATAAACCTAATGAATTCGTACGAGTCCTTTGAACGTCGTCCGACAACTTAGGACATCTTACGACTCTTTATGCCACATTATAAAATCGAAAAGAAGGTTAGTATAATGTAGGACGGCTAACAACTCCTAAGAACACCTTACATCACAGTACGAAACCTTGAAACACCATAATAAACCTAATGAATTCGTATGAGTCATTTGAACATCGTACGACAACTCAAGACATCTTACGACTCTTTATGCCACATTAGCAACTCGAAAAGAACGTTAGTATAATGTGGGACGGCTTAAAACTCCTAAGAACACCTTACATCACAGTACGAAACCTTGAAACACCATAATAAACCTAATGAATTCGTATGAGTCATTTGAACATCGTAGGACAACTCAGGACATCTTACGACTCTTTATGCCACATTAGCAACTCGAAAAGAACGTTAGTATAATGTAGGACGGCATACAACTCCTAAGAACACCTTACATCACAGTACGAAACCTTGAAACACCATAATAAACCTAATGAATTCGTACGAGTCCTTTGAACGTCGTACGACAACTTAGGACATCTTACGACTCTTTATGCCACATTATCAACTCGAAAAGAACGTTAGTATAATGTAGGACGGCTTACAACTCCTAAGAACACCTTACATCACAGTACGAAACCTTGAAACACCATAATAAACCTAATGAATTCGTACGAGTCCTTTGAACATCGTCCGACAACTTAGGACATCTTACGACTCTTTATTCCACATTAGCAACTCGAAAAGAACGTTAGTATAATGTAGGACGCCTTACACTCCTAAGAACACCTTACATAACCCTACGAAACCTTGAAACACCATCATAAACCTAATGAATTCGTACAAGTCAAATGAACATCGTCCGACAACTTAGGACATCTTACGACTCTTTATGCCACATTAGCAACTTAAAATGAACGTTAGTATAATGTTGGACGCCTTACACTCCTAAGAACACCTTACATAACCGTACGATACCTTGAATCACCATAATAAACCTAATGAATTCGTATGATTCCTTTGAACATCGTACAACAACTCAGGACATCTTACGACTCTTTTTGCCACATTAGCAACTGGAAATGAACGTTAGTATAATGTAGGACGGCTTACAACTCCTAAGAACACCTTACATCACAGTACGAAACCTTGAAACACCATAATAAACCTAATGAATTCGTACGAATCCATTGAACGTCTTCCGACAACTTAGGACATCTTACGACTCTTTATGCCACATTATAAAATCGAAAAGAAGGTTAGTATAATGTAGGACGGCTAACAACTCCTAAGAACACCTTACATCACAGTACGAAACCTTGAAACACCATAATAAACCTAATGAATTCGTATGAGTCATTTGAACATCGTACGACAACTCAAGACATCTTACGACTCTTTATGCCACATTAGCAACTCGAAAAGAACGTTAGTATAATGTAGGACGGCTTACAACTCCTAAGAACACCTTACATCACAGTACGAAACCTTGAAACACCATAATAAACCTAATGAATTCGTATGAGTCATTTGAACATCGTAGGACAACTCAGGACATCTTACGACTCTTTATGCCACATTAGCAACTCGAAAAGAACGTTAGTATAATGTAGGACGGCTTACAACTCCTAAGAACACCTTACATCACAGTACGAAACCTTGAAACACCATAATAAACCTAATGAATTCGTACGAGTCCTTTGAACGTCGTACGACAACTTAGGACATCTTACGACTCTTTATGCCACATTATCAACTCGAAAAGAACGTTAGTATAATGTAGGACGGCTTACAACTCCTAAGAACACCTTACATCACAGTACGAAACCTTGAAACACCATAATAAACCTAATGAATTCGTACGAGTCCTTTGAATATCGTCCGACAACTTAGGACATCTTACGACTCTTTATTCCACATTAGCAACTCGAAAAGAACGTTAGTATAATGTAGGACGCCTTACACTCCTAAGAACACCTTACATAACCCTACGAAACCTTGAAACACCATCATAAACCTAATGAATTCGTACGAGTCAAATGAACATCGTCCGACAACTTAGGACATCTTACGACTCTTTATGCCACATTAGCAACTTAAAATGAACGTTAGTATAATGTTGGACGCCTTACACTCCTAAGAACACCTTACATAACCGTACGATACCTTGAATCACCATAATAAACCTAATGAATTCGTATGATTCCTTTGAACATCGTACAACAACTCAGGACATCTTACGACTCTTTTTGCCACATTAGCAACTGGAAATGAACGTTAGTATAATGTAGGACGGCTTACAACTCCTAAGAACACCTTACATCACAGTACGAAACCTTGAAACACCATAATAAACCTAATGAATTCGTACGAGTCCATTGAACGTCGTCCGACAACTTAGGACATCTTACGACTCTTTATGCCACATTATCAACTCGAAAAGAACGTTAGTATAATGTAGGACGGCTTACAACTCCTAAGAACACCTTACATCACAGTACGAAACCTTGAAACACCATAATAATGTAGGACGGCTTACAACTCCTAAGAACACCTTACATCACAATACGAAACCTTGAAACACCATAATAAACCTAATGAATTCGTATGAGTCATTTGAACATCGTACGACAACTCAGGACATCTTACGACTCTTTAGGCCACATTAGCAACTTAAAATGAACGTTAGTATAATGTAGGACGGCTTACAACTCCTAAGAACACCTTACATCACAGTACGAAACCTTGAAACACCATAATAAACCTAATGAATTCGTACGAATCCATTGAACGTCTTCCGACAACTTAGGACATCTTACGACTCTTTATGCCACATTATAAAATCGAAAAGAAGGTTAGTATAATGTAGGACGGCTAACAACTCCTAAGAACACCTTACATCACAGTACGAAACCTTGAAACACCATAATAAACCTAATGAATTCGTATGAGTCATTTGAACATCGTACGACAACTCAAGACATCTTACGACTCTTTATGCCACATTAGCAACTCGAAAAGAACGTTAGTATAATGTAGGACGGCTTACAACTCCTAAGAACACCTTACATCACAGTACGAAACCTTGAAACACCATAATAAACCTAATGAATTCGTATGAGTCATTTGAACATCGTAGGACAACTCAGGACATCTTACGACTCTTTATGCCACATTAGCAACTCGAAAAGAACGTTAGTATAATGTAGGACGGCTTACAACTCCTAAGAACACCTTACATCACAGTACGAAACCTTGAAACACCATAATAAACCTAATGAATTCGTACGAGTCCTTTGAACGTCGTACGACAACTTAGGACATCTTACGACTCTTTATGCCACATTATCAACTCGAAAAGAACGTTAGTATAATGTAGGACGGCTTACAACTCCTAAGAACACCTTACATCACAGTACGAAACCTTGAAACACCATAATAAACCTAATGAATTCGTACGAGTCCTTTGAATATCGTCCGACAACTTAGGACATCTTACGACTCTTTATTCCACATTAGCAACTCGAAAAGAACGTTAGTATAATGTAGGACGCCTTACACTCCTAAGAACACCTTACATAACCCTACGAAACCTTGAAACACCATCATAAACCTAATGAATTCGTACGAGTCAAATGAACATCGTCCGACAACTTAGGACATCTTACGACTCTTTATGCCACATTAGCAACTTAAAATGAACGTTAGTATAATGTTGGACGCCTTACACTCCTAAGAACACCTTACATAACCGTACGATACCTTGAATCACCATAATAAACCTAATGAATTCGTATGATTCCTTTGAACATCGTACAACAACTCAGGACATCTTACGACTCTTTTTGCCACATTAGCAACTGGAAATGAACGTTAGTATAATGTAGGACGGCTTACAACTCCTAAGAACACCTTACATCACAGTACGAAACCTTGAAACACCATAATAAACCTAATGAATTCGTACGAGTCCATTGAACGTCGTCCGACAACTTAGGACATCTTACGACTCTTTATGCCACATTATCAACTCGAAAAGAACGTTAGTATAATGTAGGACGGCTTACAACTCCTAAGAACACCTTACATCACAGTACGAAACCTTGAAACACCATAATAATGTAGGACGGCTTACAACTCCTAAGAACACCTTACATCACAATACGAAACCTTGAAACACCATAATAAACCTAATGAATTCGTATGAGTCATTTGAACATCGTACGACAACTCAGGACATCTTACGACTCTTTAGGCCACATTAGCAACTTAAAATGAACGTTAGTATAATGTAGGACGGCTTACAACTCCTAAGAACACCTTACATCACAGTACGAAACCTTGAAACACCATAATAAACCTAATGAATTCGTACGAGTCCTTTGAACATCGTCCGACAACTTAGGACATCTTACGACTCTTTATTCCACATTAGCAACTCGAAAAGAACGTTAGTATAATGTAGGACGCCTTACACTCCTAAGAACACCTTACATAACCCTACGAAACCTTGAAACACCATCATAAACCTAATGAATTCGTACGTGTCAAATGAACATCGTCCGACAACTTAGGACATCTTACGACTCTTTATTCCACATTAGCAACTCGAAATGAACGTTAGTATAATGTAGGACGCCTTACACTCCTAAGAACACCTTACATAACCGTACGATACCTTGAATCACCATAATAAACCTAATGAATTCGTATGATTCCTTTGAACATCGTACAACAACTCAGGACATCTTACGACTCTTTATGCCACATTAGCAACTGGAAAAGAACGTTAGTATAATGTATCACGCCTTACAACTCCTAAGAACACCTTACATCACAGTACGGAACCTTGAAACACCATAATAAACCTAATGAATTCGTACGAGTCCTTTGAACGTCGTCCGACAACTTAGGACATCTTACGACTCTTTATGCCACATTAGCAACTCGAAAAGAACGTTAGTATAATGTAGGACGGCTTACAACTCCTAAGAACACCTTACATCACAGTACGAAACCTTGAAACACCATAATAAACCTAATGAATTCGTACGAGTCCTTTGAACATCGTCCGACAACTTAGGACATCTTACAACTCTTTATTCCACATTAGCAACTCGAAAAGAACGTTAGTATAATGTAGGACGCCTTACACTCCTAAGAACACCTTACATAACCCTACGAAACCTTGAAACACCATCATAAACCTAATGAATTCGTACGAGTCAAATGAACATCGTCCGACAACTTAGGACATCTTACGACTCTTTATGCCACATTAGCAACTTAAAATGAACGTTAGTATAATGTTGGACGCCTTACACTCCTAAGAACACCTTACATAACCGTACGATACCTTGAATCACCATAATAAACCTAATGAATTCGTATGATTCCTTTGATCATCGTACAACAACTCAGGACATCTTACGACTCTTTATGCCACATTAGCAACTTGAAATGAACGTTAGTATAATGTAGGACGGCTTACAACTCCTAAGAACACCTTACATCACAGTACGAAACCTTGAAACACCATAATAAACCTAATGAATTCGTACGAGTCCATTGAACGTCGTCCGACAACTTAGGGCATCTTTCGACTCTTTATGCCACATTATCAACTCGAAAAGAACGTTAGTATAATGTAGGACGGCTTACAACTCCTAAGAACACCTTACATCACAGTACGAAACCTTGAAACACCATAATAAACCTAATGAATTCGTATGAGTCATTTGAACATCGTACGACAACTCAGGACATCTTACGACTCTTTAGGCCACATTAGCAACTTAAAATGAACGTTAGTATAATGTAGGACGGCTTACAACTCCTAAGAACACCTTACATCACAGTACGAAACCTTGAAACACCATAATAAACCTAATGAATTCGTACGAGTCCTTTGAACATCGTCCGACAACTTAGGACATCTTACGACTCTTTATTCCACATTAGCAACTCGAAAAGAACGTTAGTATAATGTAGGACGCCTTACACTCCTAAGAACACCTTACATAACCCTACGAAACCTTGAAACACCATCATAAACCTAATGAATTCGTACGAGTCAAATGAACATCGTCCGACAACTTAGGACATCTTACGACTCTTTATTCCACATTAGCAACTCGAAATGAACGTTAGTATAATGTAGGACGCCTTACACTCCTAAGAACACCTTACATAACCGTACGATACCTTGAATCACCATAATAAACCTAATGAATTCGTATGATTCCTTTGAACATCGTACAACAACTCAGGACATCTTACGACTCTTTATGCCACATTAGCAACTGGAAAAGAACGTTAGTATAATGTATCACGCCTTACAACTCCTAAGAACACCTTACATCACAGTACGAAACCTTGAAACACCATAATAAACCTAATGAATTCGTACGAGTCCTTTGAACGTCGTCCGACAACTTAGGACATCTTACGACTCTTTATGCCACATTAGCAACTCGAAAAGAACGTTAGTATAATGTAGGACGGCTTACAACTCCTAAGAACACCTTACATCACAGTACGAAACCTTGAAACACCATAATAAACCTAATGAATTCGTACGAGTCCTTTGAACATCGTCCGACAACTTAGGACATCTTACGACTCTTTATTCCACATTAGCAACTCGAAAAGAACGTTAGTATAATGTAGGACGCCTTACACTCCTAAGAACACCTTACATAACCCTACGAAACCTTGAAACACCATCATAAACCTAATGAATTCGTACGAGTCAAATGAACATCGTCCGACAACTTAGGACATCTTACGACTCTTTATGCCACATTAGCAACTTAAAATGAACGTTAGTATAATGTTGGACGCCTTACACTCCTAAGAACACCTTACATAACCGTACGATACCTTGAATCACCATAATAAACCTAATGAATTCGTATGATTCCTTTGATCATCGTACAACAACTCAGGACATCTTACGACTCTTTATGCCACATTAGCAACTTGAAATGAACATTAGTATAATGTAGGACGGCTTACAACTCCTAAGAACACCTTACATCACAGTACGAAACCTTGAAACACCATAATAAACCTAATGAATTCGTACGAGTCCATTGAACGTCGTCCGACAACTTAGGGCATCTTTCGACTCTTTATGCCACATTATCAACTCGAAAAGAACGTTAGTATAATGTAGGACGGCTTACAACTCCTAAGAACACCTTACATCACAGTACGAAACCTTGAAACACCATAATAAACCTAATGAATTCGTATGAGTCATTTGAACATCGTACGACAACTCAGGACATCTTACGACTCTTTAGGCCACATTAGCAACTTAAAATGAACGTTAGTATAATGTAGGACGGCTTACAACTCCTAAGAACACCTTACATCACAGTACGAAACCTTGAAACACCATAATAAACCTAATGAATTCGTACGAGTCCTTTGAACATCGTCCGACAACTTAGGACATCTTACGACTCTTTATTCCACATTAGCAACTCGAAAAGAACGTTAGTATAATGTAGGACGCCTTACACTCCTAAGAACACCTTACATAACCCTACGAAACCTTGAAACACCATCATAAACCTAATGAATTCGTACGAGTCAAATGAACATCGTCCGACAACTTAGGACATCTTACGACTCTTTATTCCACATTAGCAACTCGAAATGAACGTTAGTATAATGTAGGACGCCTTACACTCCTAAGAACACCTTACATAACCGTACGATACCTTGAATCACCATAATAAACCTAATGAATTCGTATGATTCCTTTGAACATCGTACAACAACTCAGGACATCTTACGACTCTTTATGCCACATTAGCAACTGGAAAAGAACGTTAGTATAATGTATCACGCCTTACAACTCCTAAGAACACCTTACATCACAGTACGAAACCTTGAAACACCATAATAAACCTAATGAATTCGTACGAGTCCTTTGAACGTCGTCCGACAACTTAGGACATCTTACGACTCTTTATGCCACATTAGCAACTCGAAAAGAACGTTAGTATAATGTAGGACGGCTTACAACTCCTAAGAACACCTTACATCACAGTACGAAACCTTGAAACACCATAATAAACCTAATGAATTCGTACGAGTCCTTTGAACATCGTCCGACAACTTAGGACATCTTACGACTCTTTATTCCACATTAGCAACTCGAAAAGAACGTTAGTATAATGTAGGACGCCTTACACTCCTAAGAACACCTTACATAACCCTACGAAACCTTGAAACACCATCATAAACCTAATGAATTCGTACGAGTCAAATGAACATCGTCCGACAACTTAGGACATCTTACGACTCTTTATGCCAAATTAGCAACTTAAAATGAACGTTAGTATAATGTTGGACGCCTTACACTCCTAAGAACACCTTACATAACCGTACGATACCTTGAATCACCATAATAAACCTAATGAATTCGTATGATTCCTTTGAACATCGTACAACAACTCAGGACATCTTACGACTCTTTATGCCACATTAGCAACTTGAAATGAACGTTAGTATAATGTAGGACGGCTTACAACTCCTAAGAACACCTTACATCACAGTACGAAACCTTGAAACACCATAATAAACCTAATGAATTCGTACGAGTCCTTTGAACGTCGTCCGACAACTTAGGACATCTTACGACTCTTTATGCCACATTAGCAACTCGAAAAGAACGTTAGTATAATGTAGGACGGCTTACAACTCCTAAGAACACCTTACATCACAGTACGAAACCTTGAAACACCATAATAAACCTAATGAATTCGTACGAGTCCTTTGAACATCGTCCGACAACTTAGGACATCTTACGACTCTTTATTCCACATTAGCAACTCGAAAAGAACGTCAGTATAATGTAGGACGCCTTACACTCCTAAGAACACCTTACATAACCCTACGAAACCTTGAAACACCATCATAAACCTAATGAATTCGTACGAGTCAAATGAACATCGTCCGACAACTTAGGACATCTTACGACTCTTTATTCCACATTAGCAACTCGAAATGAACGTTAGTATAATGTAGGACGCCTTACACTCCTAAGAACACCTTACATAACCGTACGATACCTTGAATCACCATAATAAACCTAATGAATTCGTATGATTCCTTTGAACATCGTACAACAACTCAGGACATCTTACGACTCTTTATGCCACATTAGCAACTTGAAATGAACGTTAGTATAATGTAGGACGGCTTACAACTCCTAAGAACACCTTACATCACAGTACGAAACCTTGAAACACCATAATAAACCTAATGAATTCGTACGAGTCCATTGAACGTCGTCCGACAACTTAGGACATCTTACGACTCTTTATGCCACATTAGCAACTCGAAAAGAACGTTAGTATAATGTAGGACGGCTTACAACTCCTAAGAACACCTTACATCATAGTACGAAACCTTGAAACACCATAATAAACCTAATGAATTCGTACGAGTCCTTTGAACGTCGTCCGACAACTTAGGACATCTTACGACACTTTATGCCACATTATAAAATCGAAAAGAAGGTTAGTATAATGTAGGACAGCTAACAACTCCTAAGAACACCTTACATCACAGTACGAAACCTTGAAACACCATAATAAACCTAATGAATTCGTATGAGTCATTTGAACATCGTACGACAACTCAGGACATCTTACGACTCTTTATGCCACATTAGCAACTCGAAAAGAACGTTAGTATAATGTAGGACGGCTTACAACTCCTAAGAACACCTTACATCACAGTACGAAACCTTGAAACACCATAATAAACCTAATGAATTCGTATGAGTCATTTGAACATCGTACGACAACTCAGGACATCTTACGACTCTTTAGGCCACATTAGCAACTTAAAATGAACGTTAGTATAATGTAGGACGGCTTACAACTCCTAAGAACACCTTACATCACAGTACGAAACCTTGAAACACCATAATAAACCTAATGAATTCGTACGAGTCCTTTGAACATCGTCCGACAACTTAGGACATCTTACGACTCTTTATTCCACATTAGCAACTCGAAAAGAACGTTAGTATAATGTAGGACGCCTTACACTCCTAAGAACACCTTACATAACCCTACGAAACCTTGAAACACCATCATAAACCTAATGAATTCGTACGAGTCAAATGAACATCGTCGACAACTTAGGACATCTTACGACTCTTTATTCCACATTAGCAACTCGAAATGAACGTTAGTATAATGTAGGACGCCTTACACTCCTAAGAACACCTTACATAACCGTACGATACCTTGAATCACCATAATAAACCTAATGAATTCGTATGATTCCTTTGAACATCGTACAACAACTCAGGACATCTTACGACTCTTTATGCCACATTAGCAACTGGAAAAGAACGTTAGTATAATGTATCACGCCTTACAACTCCTAAGAACACCTTACATCACAGTACGAAACCTTGAAACACCATAATAAACCTAATGAATTCGTACGAGTCCTTTGAACGTCGTCCGACAACTTAGGACATCTTACGACTCTTTATGCCACATTAGCAACTCGAAAAGAACGTTAGTATAATGTAGGACGGCTTACAACTCCTAAGAACACCTTACATCACAGTACGAAACCTTGAAACACCATAATAAACCTAATGAATTCGTACGAGTCCTTTGAACATCGTCCGACAACTTAGGACATCTTACGACTCTTTATTCCACATTAGCAACTCGAAAAGAACGTTAGTATAATGTAGGACGCCTTACACTCCTAAGAACACCTTACATAACCCTACGAAACCTTGAAACACCATCATAAACCTAATGAATTCGTACGAGTCAAATGAACATCGTCCGACAACTTAGGACATCTTACGACTCTTTATGCCAAATTAGCAACTTAAAATGAACGTTAGTATAATGTTGGACGCCTTACACTCCTAAGAACACCTTACATAACCGTACGATACCTTGAATCACCATAATAAACCTAATGAATTCGTATGATTCCTTTGAACATCGTACAACAACTCAGGACATCTTACGACTCTTTATGCCACATTAGCAACTTGAAATGAACGTTAGTATAATGTAGGACGGCTTACAACTCCTAAGAACACCTTACATCACAGTACGAAACCTTGAAACACCATAATAAACCTAATGAATTCGTACGAGTCCATTGAACGTCGTCCGACAACTTAGGACATCTTACGACTCTTTATGCCACATTAGCAACTCGAAAAGAACGTTAGTATAATGTAGGACGGCTTACAACTCCTAAGAACACCTTACATCATAGTACGAAACCTTGAAACACCATAATAAACCTAATGAATTCGTACGAGTCCTTTGAACGTCGTCCGACAACTTAGGACATCTTACGACTCTTTATGCCACATTATAAAATCGAAAAGAAGGTTAGTATAATGTAGGACAGCTAACAACTCCTAAGAACACCTTACATCACAGTACGAAACCTTGAAACACCATAATAAACCTAATGAATTCGTATGAGTCATTTGAACATCGTACGACAACTCAGGACATCTTACGACTCTTTATGCCACATTAGCAACTCGAAAAGAACGTTAGTATAATGTAGGACGGCTTACAACTCCTAAGAACACCTTACATCACAGTACGAAACCTTGAAACACCATAATAAACCTCATGAATTCGTACGAGTCCTTTGGACGTCGTCCGACAACTTAGGACATCTTACGACTCTTTATGCCACATTATCAACTCGAAAAGAACGTTAGTATAATGTAGGACGGCTTACAACTCCTAAGAACACCTTACATCACAGTACGAAACCTTGAAACACCATAATAAACCTAATGAATTCGTATGAGTCATTTGAACATCGTACGACAACTCAGGACATCTTACGACTCTTTAGGCCACATTAGCAACTTAAAATGAACGTTAGTATAATGTAGGACGGCTTACAACTCCTAAGAACACCTTACATCACAGTACGAAACCTTGAAACACCATAATAAACCTAATGAATTCGTATGAGTCATTTGAACATCATACGACAACTCAGGACATCTTACGACTCTTTATGCCACATTAGCAACTCGAAAAGAACGTTAGTATAATGTAGGACGGCTTACAACTCCTAAGAACACCTTACATCACAGTACGAAACCTTGAAACACCATAATAAACCTCATGAATTCGTACGAGTCCTTTGGACGTCGTCCGACAACTTAGGACATCTTACGACTCTTTATGCCACATTATCAACTCGAAAAGAACGTTAGTATAATGTAGGACGGCTTACAACTCCTAAGAACACCTTACATCACAGTACGAAACCTTGAAACACCATAATAAACCTAATGAATTCGTATGAGTCATTTGAACATCGTACGACAACTCAGGACATCTTACGACTCTTTAGGCCACATTAGCAACTTAAAATGAACGTTAGTATAATGTAGGACGGCTTACAACTCCTAAGAACACCTTACATCACAGTACGAAACCTTGAAACACCATAATAAACCTAATGAATTCGTATGAGTCATTTGAACATCATACGACAACTCAGGACATCTTACGACTCTTTATGCCACATTAGCAACTCGAAAAGAACGTTAGTATAATGTAGGACGGCTTACAACTCCCAAGAACACCTTACATCACAGTACGAAACCTTGAAACACCATAATAAACCTAATGAATTCGTACGAGTCCTTTGAACGTCGTACGACAACTTAGGACATCTTACGACTCTTTATGCCACATTATCAACTCGAAAAGAACGTTAGTATAATGTAGGACGGCTTACAACTCCTAAGAACACCTTACATCACAGTACGAAACCTTGAAACACCATAATAAACCTAATGAATTTGTACGAGTCCTTTGAACATCGTCCGACAACTTAGGACATCTTACGACTCTTTATTCCACATTAGCAACTCGAAAAAAACGTTAGTATAATGTAGGACGCCTTACACTCCTAAGAACACCTTACATAACCCTACGAAACCTTGAAACACCATCATAAACCTAATGAATTCGTATGAGTCATTTGAACATCGTACGACAACTCAGGACATCTTACGACTCTTTATGACACATTAGCAACTTAAAATGAACGTTAGTATAATGTAGGACGGCTTACAACTCCTAAGAACACCTTACATCACAGTACGAAACCTTGAAACACCATAATAAACCTAATGAATTCGTACGAGTCCTTTGAACATCGTCCGACAACTTAGGACATCTTACGACTCTTTATTCCACATTAGCAACTCGAAAAGAACGTTAGTATAATGTAGGACGCCTTACACTCCTAAGAACACCTTACATAACCCTACGAAACCTTGAAACACCATCATAAACCTAATGAATTCGTACGAGTCAAATGAACATCGTCCGACAACTTAGGACATCTTACGACTCTTTATTCCACATTAGCAACTCGAAATGAACGTTAGTATAATGTAGGACGCCTTACACTCCTAAGAACACCTTACATAACCGTACGATACCTTGAATCACCATAATAAACCTAATGAATTCGTATGATTCCTTTGAACATCGTACAACAACTCAGGACATCTTACGACTCTTTATGCCACATTAGCAACTGGAAAAGAACGTTAGTATAATGTATCACGCCTTACAACTCCTAAGAACACCTTACATCACAGTACGAAACCTTGAAACACCATAATAAACCTAATGAATTCGTACGAGTCCTTTGAACGTCGTCCGACAACTTAGGACATCTTACGACTCTTTATGCCACATTAGCAACTCGAAAAGAACGTTAGTATAATGTAGGACGGCTTACAACTCCTAAGAACACCTTACATCACAGTACGAAACCTTGAAACACCATAATAAACCTAATGAATTCGTACGAGTCCTTTGAACATCGTCCGACAACTTAGGACATCTTACGACTCTTTATTCCACATTAGCAACTCGAAAAGAACGTTAGTATAATGTAGGACGCCTTACACTCCTAAGAACACCTTACATAACCCTACGAAACCTTGAAACACCATCATAAACCTAATGAATTCGTACGAGTCAAATGAACATCGTCCGACAACTTAGGACATCTTACGACTCTTTATGCCAAATTAGCAACTTAAAATGAACGTTAGTATAATGTTGGACGCCTTACACTCCTAAGAACACCTTACATAACCGTACGATACCTTGAATCACCATAATAAACCTAATGAATTCGTATGATTCCTTTGAACATCGTACAACAACTCAGGACATCTTACGACTCTTTATGCCACATTAGCAACTTGAAATGAACGTTAGTATAATGTAGGACGGCTTACAACTCCTAAGAACACCTTACATCACAGTACGAAACCTTGAAACACCATAATAAACCTAATGAATTCGTACGAGTCCTTTGAACGTCGTCCGACAACTTAGGACATCTTACGACTCTTTATGCCACATTAGCAACTCGAAAAGAACGTTAGTATAATGTAGGACGGCTTACAACTCCTAAGAACACCTTACATCACAGTACGAAACCTTGAAACACCATAATAAACCTAATGAATTCGTACGAGTCCTTTGAACATCGTCCGACAACTTAGGACATCTTACGACTCTTTATTCCACATTAGCAACTCGAAAAGAACGTCAGTATAATGTAGGACGCCTTACACTCCTAAGAACACCTTACATAACCCTACGAAACCTTGAAACACCATCATAAACCTAATGAATTCGTACGAGTCAAATGAACATCGTCCGACAACTTAGGACATCTTACGACTCTTTATTCCACATTAGCAACTCGAAATGAACGTTAGTATAATGTAGGACGCCTTACACTCCTAAGAACACCTTACATAACCGTACGATACCTTGAATCACCATAATAAACCTAATGAATTCGTATGATTCCTTTGAACATCGTACAACAACTCAGGACATCTTACGACTCTTTATGCCACATTAGCAACTTGAAATGAACGTTAGTATAATGTAGGACGGCTTACAACTCCTAAGAACACCTTACATCACAGTACGAAACCTTGAAACACCATAATAAACCTAATGAATTCGTACGAGTCCATTGAACGTCGTCCGACAACTTAGGACATCTTACGACTCTTTATGCCACATTAGCAACTCGAAAAGAACGTTAGTATAATGTAGGACGGCTTACAACTCCTAAGAACACCTTACATCATAGTACGAAACCTTGAAACACCATAATAAACCTAATGAATTCGTACGAGTCCTTTGAACGTCGTCCGACAACTTAGGACATCTTACGACACTTTATGCCACATTATAAAATCGAAAAGAAGGTTAGTATAATGTAGGACAGCTAACAACTCCTAAGAACACCTTACATCACAGTACGAAACCTTGAAACACCATAATAAACCTAATGAATTCGTATGAGTCATTTGAACATCGTACGACAACTCAGGACATCTTACGACTCTTTATGCCACATTAGCAACTCGAAAAGAACGTTAGTATAATGTAGGACGGCTTACAACTCCTAAGAACACCTTACATCACAGTACGAAACCTTGAAACACCATAATAAACCTAATGAATTCGTATGAGTCATTTGAACATCGTACGACAACTCAGGACATCTTACGACTCTTTAGGCCACATTAGCAACTTAAAATGAACGTTAGTATAATGTAGGACGGCTTACAACTCCTAAGAACACCTTACATCACAGTACGAAACCTTGAAACACCATAATAAACCTAATGAATTCGTACGAGTCCTTTGAACATCGTCCGACAACTTAGGACATCTTACGACTCTTTATTCCACATTAGCAACTCGAAAAGAACGTTAGTATAATGTAGGACGCCTTACACTCCTAAGAACACCTTACATAACCCTACGAAACCTTGAAACACCATCATAAACCTAATGAATTCGTACGAGTCAAATGAACATCGTCGACAACTTAGGACATCTTACGACTCTTTATTCCACATTAGCAACTCGAAATGAACGTTAGTATAATGTAGGACGCCTTACACTCCTAAGAACACCTTACATAACCGTACGATACCTTGAATCACCATAATAAACCTAATGAATTCGTATGATTCCTTTGAACATCGTACAACAACTCAGGACATCTTACGACTCTTTATGCCACATTAGCAACTGGAAAAGAACGTTAGTATAATGTATCACGCCTTACAACTCCTAAGAACACCTTACATCACAGTACGAAACCTTGAAACACCATAATAAACCTAATGAATTCGTACGAGTCCTTTGAACGTCGTCCGACAACTTAGGACATCTTACGACTCTTTATGCCACATTAGCAACTCGAAAAGAACGTTAGTATAATGTAGGACGGCTTACAACTCCTAAGAACACCTTACATCACAGTACGAAACCTTGAAACACCATAATAAACCTAATGAATTCGTACGAGTCCTTTGAACATCGTCCGACAACTTAGGACATCTTACGACTCTTTATTCCACATTAGCAACTCGAAAAGAACGTTAGTATAATGTAGGACGCCTTACACTCCTAAGAACACCTTACATAACCCTACGAAACCTTGAAACACCATCATAAACCTAATGAATTCGTACGAGTCAAATGAACATCGTCCGACAACTTAGGACATCTTACGACTCTTTATGCCAAATTAGCAACTTAAAATGAACGTTAGTATAATGTTGGACGCCTTACACTCCTAAGAACACCTTACATAACCGTACGATACCTTGAATCACCATAATAAACCTAATGAATTCGTATGATTCCTTTGAACATCGTACAACAACTCAGGACATCTTACGACTCTTTATGCCACATTAGCAACTTGAAATGAACGTTAGTATAATGTAGGACGGCTTACAACTCCTAAGAACACCTTACATCACAGTACGAAACCTTGAAACACCATAATAAACCTAATGAATTCGTACGAGTCCATTGAACGTCGTCCGACAACTTAGGACATCTTACGACTCTTTATGCCACATTAGCAACTCGAAAAGAACGTTAGTATAATGTAGGACGGCTTACAACTCCTAAGAACACCTTACATCATAGTACGAAACCTTGAAACACCATAATAAACCTAATGAATTCGTACGAGTCCTTTGAACGTCGTCCGACAACTTAGGACATCTTACGACTCTTTATGCCACATTATAAAATCGAAAAGAAGGTTAGTATAATGTAGGACAGCTAACAACTCCTAAGAACACCTTACATCACAGTACGAAACCTTGAAACACCATAATAAACCTAATGAATTCGTATGAGTCATTTGAACATCGTACGACAACTCAGGACATCTTACGACTCTTTATGCCACATTAGCAACTCGAAAAGAACGTTAGTATAATGTAGGACGGCTTACAACTCCTAAGAACACCTTACATCACAGTACGAAACCTTGAAACACCATAATAAACCTCATGAATTCGTACGAGTCCTTTGGACGTCGTCCGACAACTTAGGACATCTTACGACTCTTTATGCCACATTATCAACTCGAAAAGAACGTTAGTATAATGTAGGACGGCTTACAACTCCTAAGAACACCTTACATCACAGTACGAAACCTTGAAACACCATAATAAACCTAATGAATTCGTATGAGTCATTTGAACATCGTACGACAACTCAGGACATCTTACGACTCTTTAGGCCACATTAGCAACTTAAAATGAACGTTAGTATAATGTAGGACGGCTTACAACTCCTAAGAACACCTTACATCACAGTACGAAACCTTGAAACACCATAATAAACCTAATGAATTCGTATGAGTCATTTGAACATCATACGACAACTCAGGACATCTTACGACTCTTTATGCCACATTAGCAACTCGAAAAGAACGTTAGTATAATGTAGGACGGCTTACAACTCCTAAGAACACCTTACATCACAGTACGAAACCTTGAAACACCATAATAAACCTCATGAATTCGTACGAGTCCTTTGGACGTCGTCCGACAACTTAGGACATCTTACGACTCTTTATGCCACATTATCAACTCGAAAAGAACGTTAGTATAATGTAGGACGGCTTACAACTCCTAAGAACACCTTACATCACAGTACGAAACCTTGAAACACCATAATAAACCTAATGAATTCGTATGAGTCATTTGAACATCGTACGACAACTCAGGACATCTTACGACTCTTTAGGCCACATTAGCAACTTAAAATGAACGTTAGTATAATGTAGGACGGCTTACAACTCCTAAGAACACCTTACATCACAGTACGAAACCTTGAAACACCATAATAAACCTAATGAATTCGTATGAGTCATTTGAACATCATACGACAACTCAGGACATCTTACGACTCTTTATGCCACATTAGCAACTCGAAAAGAACGTTAGTATAATGTAGGACGGCTTACAACTCCCAAGAACACCTTACATCACAGTACGAAACCTTGAAACACCATAATAAACCTAATGAATTCGTACGAGTCCTTTGAACGTCGTACGACAACTTAGGACATCTTACGACTCTTTATGCCACATTATCAACTCGAAAAGAACGTTAGTATAATGTAGGACGGCTTACAACTCCTAAGAACACCTTACATCACAGTACGAAACCTTGAAACACCATAATAAACCTAATGAATTTGTACGAGTCCTTTGAACATCGTCCGACAACTTAGGACATCTTACGACTCTTTATTCCACATTAGCAACTCGAAAAAAACGTTAGTATAATGTAGGACGCCTTACACTCCTAAGAACACCTTACATAACCCTACGAAACCTTGAAACACCATCATAAACCTAATGAATTCGTACGAGTCAAATGAACATCGTCCGACAACTTAGGACATCTTACGACTCTTTATGCCACATTAGCAACTTAAAATGAACGTTAGTATAATGTTGGACGCCTTACACTCCTAAGAACACCTTACATAACCGTACGATACCTTGAATCACCATAATAAACCTAATGAATTCGTATGATTCTTTTGAACATCGTACAACAACTCAGGACATATTACGACTCTTTTTGCCACATTAGCAACTGGAAATGAACGTTAGTATAATGTAGGACGGCTTACAACTCCTAAGAACACCTTACATCACAGTACGAAACCTTGAAACACCATAATAAACCTAATGAATTCGTACGAGTCCATTGAACGTCGTCCGACAACTTAGGACATCTTACGACTCTTTATGCCACATTAGCAACTCGAAAAGAACGTTAGTATAATGTAGGACGGCTTACAACTTCTAAGAACACCTTACATCATAGTACGAAACCTTGAAACACCATAATAAACCTAATGAATTCGTACGAGTCCTTTGAACGTCGTCCGACAACTTAGGACATCTTACGACTCTTTATGCCACATTATAAAATCGAAAAGAAGGTTAGTATAATGTAGGACGGCTAACAACTCCTAAGAACACCTTACATCACAGTACGAAACCTTGAAACACCATAATAAACCTAATGAATTTGTACGAGTCCTTTGAACATCGTCCGACAACTTAGGACATCTTACGACTCTTTATTCCACATTAGCAACTCGAAAAGAACGTTAGTATAATGTAGGACGCCTTACACTCCTAAGAACACCTTACATAACCCTACGAAACCTTGAAACACCATCATAAACCTAATGAATTCGTACGAGTCAAATGAACATCGTCCGACAACTTAGGACATCTTACGACTCTTTATGCCACATTAGCAACTTAAAATGAACGTTAGTATAATGTTGGACGCCTTACACTCCTAAGAACACCTTACATAACCGTACGATACCTTGAATCACCATAATAAACCTAATGAATTCGTATGATTCTTTTGAACATCGTACAACAACTCAGGACATCTTACGACTCTTTTTGCCACATTAGCAACTGGAAATGAACGTTAGTATAATGTAGGACGGCTTACAACTCCTAAGAACACCTTACATCACAGTACGAAACCTTGAAACACCATAATAAACCTAATGAATTCGTACGAGTCCATTGAACGTCGTCCGAAAACTTAGGACATCTTACTACTCTTTATGCCACATTAGCAACTCGAAAAGAACGTTAGTATAATGTAGGATGGCTTACAACTTCTAAGAACACCTTACATCATAGTACGAAACCTTGAAACACCATAATAAACCTAATGAATTCGTACGAGTCCTTTGAACGTCGTCCGACAACTTAGGACATCTTACGACTCTTTATGCCACATTATAAAATCGAAAAGAAGGTTAGTATAATGTAGGACGGCTAACAACTCCTAAGAACACCTTACATCACAGTACGAAACCTTGAAACACCATAATAAACCTAATGAATTTGTACGAGTCCTTTGAACATCGTCCGACAACTTAGGACATCTTACGACTCTTTATTCCACATTAGCAACTCGAAAAGAACGTTAGTATAATGTAAGACGCCTTACACTCCTAAGAACACCTTACATAACCCTACGAAACCTTGAAACACCATCATAAACCTAATGAATTCGTACGAGTCAAATGAACATCGTCCGACAACTTAGGACATCTTACGACTCTTTATGCCACATTAGCAACTTAAAATGAACGTTAGTATAATGTTGGACGCCTTACACTCCTAAGAACACCTTACATAACCGTACGATACCTTGAATCACCATAATAAACCTAATGAATTCGTATGATTCTTTTGAACATCGTACAACAACTCAGGACATCTTACGACTCTTTTTGCCACATTAGCAACTGGAAATGAACGTTAGTATAATGTAGGACGGCTTACAACTCCTAAGAACACCTTACATCACAGTACGAAACCTTGAAACACCATAATAAACCTAATGAATTCGTACGAGTCCATTGAACGTCGTCCGAAAACTTAGGACATCTTACGACTCTTTATGCCACATTAGCAACTCGAAAAGAACGTTAGTATAATGTAGGACGGCTTACAACTTCTAAGAACACCTTACATCATAGTACGAAACCTTGAAACACCATAATAAACCTAATGAATTCGTACGAGTCCTTTGAACGTCGTCCGACAACTTAGGACATCTTACGACTCTTTATGCCACATTATAAAATCGAAAAGAAGGTTAGTATAATGTAGGACGGCTAACAACTCCTAAGAACACCTTACATCACAGTACGAAACCTTGAAACACCATAATAAACCTAATGAATTCGTATGAGTCATTTGAACATCGTACGACAACTCAAGACATCTTACGACTCTTTATGCCACATTAGCAACTCGAAAAGAACGTTAGTATAATGTAGGACGGCTTACAACTCCTAAGAACACCTTACATCACAGTACGAAACCTTGAAACACCATAATAAACCTAATGAATTCGTATGAGTCATTTGAACATCGTAGGACAACTCAGGACATCTTACGACTCTTTATGCCACATTAGCAACTCGAAAAGAACGTTAGTATAATGTAGGACGGCTTACAACTCCTAAGAACACCTTACATCACAGTACGAAACCTTGAAACACCATAATAAACCTAATGAATTCGTACGAGTCCTTTGAACGTCGTACGACAACTTAGGACATCTTACGACTCTTTATGCCACATTATCAACTCGAAAAGAACGTTAGTATAATGTAGGACGGCTTACAACTCCTAAGAACACCTTACATCACAGTACGAAACCTTGAAACACCATAATAAACCTAATGAATTCGTACGAGTCCTTTGAACATCGTCCGACAACTTAGGACATCTTACGACTCTTTATTCCACATTAGCAACTCGAAAAGAACGTTAGTATAATGTAGGACGCCTTACACTCCTAAGAACACCTTACATAACCCTACGAAACCTTGAAACACCATCATAAACCTAATGAATTCGTACGAGTCAAATGGACATCGTCCGACAACTTAGGACATCTTACGACTCTTTATGCCACATTAGCAACTTAAAATGAACGTTAGTATAATGTTGGACGCCTTACACTCCTAAGAACACCTTACATAACCGTACGATACCTTGAATCACCATAATAAACCTAATGAATTCGTATGATTCCTTTGAACATCGTACAACAACTCAGGACATCTTACGACTCTTTTTGCCACATTAGCAACTGGAAATGAACGTTAGTATAATGTAGGACGGCTTACAACTCCTAAGAACACCTTACATCACAGTACGAAACCTTGAAACACCATTATAAACCTAATGAATTCGTACGAGTCCATTGAACGTCGTCCGACAACTTAGGACATCTTACGACCCTTTATGCCACATTATAAAATCGAAAAGAAGGTTAGTATAATGTAGGACGGCTAACAACTCCTAAGAACACCTTACATCACAGTACGAAACCTTGAAACACCATAATAAACCTAATGAATTCGTATGAGTCATTTGAACATCGTACGACAACTCAAGACATCTTATGACTCTTTATGCCACATTAGCAACTCGAAAAGAACGTTAGTATAATGTAGGACGGCTTACAACTCCTAAGAACACCTTACATCACAGTACGAAACCTTGAAACACCATAATAAACCTAATGAATTCGTATGAGTCATTTGAACATCGTAGGACAACTCAGGACATCTTACGACTCTTTATGCCACATTAGCAACTCGAAAAGAACGTTAGTATAATGTAGGACGGCTTACAACTCCTAAGAACACCTTACATCACAGTACGAAACCTTGAAACACCATAATAAACCTAATGAATTCGTACGAGTCCTTTGAACGTCGTACGACAACTTAGGACATCTTACGACTCTTTATGCCACATTATCAACTCGAAAAGAACGTTAGTATAATGTAGGACGGCTTACAACTCCTAAGAACACCTTACATCACAGTACGAAACCTTGAAACACCATAATAAACCTAATGAATTCGTACGAGTCCTTTGAACATCGTCCGACAACTTAGGACATCTTACGACTCTTTATTCCACATTAGCAACTCGAAAAGAACGTTAGTATAATGTAGGACGCCTTACACTCCTAAGAACACCTTACATAACCCTACGAAACCTTGAAACACCATCATAAACCTAATGAATTCGTACGAGTCAAATGAACATCGTCCGACAACTTAGGACATCTTACGACTCTTTATGCCACATTAGCAACTTAAAATGAACGTTAGTATAATGTTGGACGCCTTACACTCCTAAGAACACCTTACATAACCGTACGATACCTTGAATCACCATAATAAACCTAATGAATTCGTATGATTCCTTTGAACATCGTACAACAACTCAGGACATCTTACGACTCTTTTTGCCACATTAGCAACTGGAAATGAACGTTAGTATAATGTAGGACGGCTTACAACTCCTAAGAACACCTTACATCACAGTACGAAACCTTGAAACACCATAATAAACCTAATGAATTCGTACGAGTCCATTGAACGTCGTCCGACAACTTAGGACATCTTACGACTCTTTATGCCACATTATAAAATCGAAAAGAAGGTTAGTATAATGTAGGACGGCTAACAACTCCTAAGAACACCTTACATCACAGTACGAAACCTTGAAACACCATAATAAACCTAATGAATTCGTATGAGTCATTTGAACATCGTACGACAACTCAAGACATCTTACGACTCTTTATGCCACATTAGCAACTCGAAAAGAAAGTTAGTATAATGTAGGACGGCTTACAACTCCTAAGAACACCTTACATCACAGTACGAAACCTTGAAACACCATAATAAACCTAATGAATTCGTATGAGTCATTTGAACATCGTAGGACAACTCAGGACATCTTACGACTCTTTATGCCACATTAGCAACTCGAAAAGAACGTTAGTATAATGTAGGACGGCTTACAACTCCTAAGAACACCTTACATCACAGTACGAAACCTTGAAACACCATAATAAACCTAATGAATTCGTACGAGTCCTTTGAACGTCGTACGACAACTTAGGACATCTTACGACTCTTTATGCCACATTATCAACTCGAAAAGAACGTTAGTATAATGTAGGACGGCTTACAACTCCTAAGAACACCTTACATCACAGTACGAAACCTTGAAACACCATAATAAACCTAATGAATTCGTACGAGTCCTTTGAACATCGTCCGACAACTTAGGACATCTTACGACTCTTTATTCCACATTAGCAACTCGAAAAGAACGTTAGTATAATGTAGGACGCCTTACACTCCTAAGAACACCTTACATAACCCTACGAAACCTTGAAACACCATCATAAACCTAATGAATTCGTACGAGTCAAATGAACATCGTCCGACAACTTAGGACATCTTACGACTCTTTATGCCACATTAGCAACTTAAAATGAACGTTAGTATAATGTTGGACGCCTTACACTCCTAAGAACACCTTACATAACCGTACGATACCTTGAATCACCATAATAAACCTAATGAATTCGTATGATTCCTTTGAACATCGTACAACAACTCAGGACATCTTACGACTCTTTTTGCCACATTAGCAACTGGAAATGAACGTTAGTATAATGTAGGACGGCTTACAACTCCTAAGAACACCTTACATCACAGTACGAAACCTTGAAACACCATAATAAACCTAATGAATTCGTACGAGTCCATTGAACGTCGTCCGACAACTTAGGACATCTTACGACTCTTTATGCCACATTAGCAACTCGAAAAGAACGTTAGTATAATGTAGGACGGCTTACAACTCCTAAGAACACCTTACATCACAGTACGAAACCTTGAAACACCATAATAAACCTCATGAATTCGTACGAGTCCTTTGGACGTCGTCCGACAACTTAGGGCATCTTTCGACTCTTTATGCCACATTATTAACTCGAAAAGAACGTTAGTATAATGTAGGACGGCTTACAACTCCTAAGAACACCTTACATCACAGTACGAAACCTTGAAACACCATAATAAACCTAATGAATTCGTACGAGTCCTTTGAACGTCGTCCGACAACTCAGGACATCTTACGACTCTTTATGCCACATTATCAACTCGAAAAGAACGTTAGTATAATGTAGGACGGCTTACAACTCCTAAGAACACCTTACATCACAGTACGAAACCTTGAAACACCATAATATACCTAATGAATTCGTATGAGTCATTTGAACATCGTACGACAACTCAGGACATCTTACGACTCTTTATGCCACATTAGCAACTCGAAAAGAACGTTAGTATAATGTAGGACGGCTTACAACTCCTAAGAACACCTTACATCACAGTACGAAACCTTGAAACACCATAATAAACCTCATGAATTCGTACGAGTCCTTTGGACGTCGTCCGACAACTTAGGGCTTCTTTCGACTCTTTATGCCACATTATCAACTCGAAAAGAACGTTAGTATAATGTAGGACGGCTTACAACTCCTAAGAACACCTTACATCACAGTACGAAACCTTGAAACACCATAATAAACCTAATGAATTCGTACGAGTCCTTTGAACGTCGTCCGACAACTCAGGACATCTTACGACTCTTTATGCCACATTATCAACTCGAAAAGAACGTTAGTATAATGTAGGACGGCTTACAACTCCTAAGAACACCTTACATCACAGTACGAAACCTTGAAACACCATAATAAACCTAATGAATTCGTATGAGTCATTTGAACATCGTACGACAACTCAGGACATCTTACGACTCTTTATGCCACATTAGCAACTCGAAAAGAACGTTAGTATAATGTAGGACGGCTTACAACTCCTAAGAACACCTTACATCACAGTACGAAACCTTGAAACACCATAATAAACCTAATGAATTCGTACGAGTCCTTTGAACGTCGTCCGACAACTTAGGACATCTTACGACTCTTTATGCCACATTATCAACTTGAAAAGAACGTTAGTATAATGTAGGACGGCTTACAACTCCTAAGAACACCTTACATCACAGTACGAAACCTTGAAACACCATCATAAACCTAATGAATTCGTACGAGTCAAATGAACATCGTCCGACAACTTAGGACATCTTACGACTCTTTATGCCACATTAGCAACTTAAAATGAACGTTAGTATAATGTAGGACGCCTTACACTCCTAAGAACACCTTACATAACCGTACGATACCTTGAATCACCATAATAAACCTAATGAATTCGTATGATTCATTTGAACATCGTACAACAACTCAGGACATCTTACGACTCTTTATGCCACATTAGCAACTGGAAATGAACGTTAGTATAATGTAGGACGGCTTACAACTCCTAAGAACACCTTACATCACAGTACGAAACCTTGAAACACCATAATAAACCTAATGAATTCGTACGAGTCCTTTGAACGTCGTCCGACAACTTAGGACATCTTACGACTCTTTATGCCACATTATCAACTCGAAAAGAACGTTAGTATAATGTAGGACGGCTTACAACTCCTAAGAACACCTTACATCACAGTACGAAACCTTGAAACACCATAATAAACCTAATGAATTCGTACGAGTCATTTGAACATCGTCCGACAACTTAGGACATCTTACGACTCTTTATTCCACATTAGCAACTCGAAAAGAACGTTAGTATAATGTAGGACGCCTTACACTCCTAAGAACACCTTACATAACCCTACGAAACCTTGAAACACCATCATAAACCTTATGAATTCGTACGAGTCAAATGAACATCGTCCGACAACTTAGGACATCTTACGACTCTTTATGCCACATTAGCAACTTAAAATGAACGTTAGTATAATGTTGGACGCCTTACACTCCTAAGAACACCTTACATAACCGTACGATACCTTGAATCACCATAATAAACCTAATGAATTCGTATGATTCCTTTGAACATCGTACAACAACTCAGGACATCTTACGACTCTTTATGCAACATTAGCAACTGGAAATGAACGTTAGTATAATGTAGGACGGCTTACAACTCCTAAGAACACCTTACATCACAGTACGAAACCTTGAAACACCATAATAAACCTCATGAATTCGTACGAGTCCTTTGGACGTCGTCCGACAACTTAGGGCATCTTTCGACTCTTTATGCCACATTATCAACTCGAAAAGAACGTTAGTATAATGTAGGACGGCTTACAACTCCTAAGAACACCTTACATCACAGTACGAAACCTTGAAACACCATAATAAACCTAATGAATTCGTACGAGTCCTTTGAACGTCGTCCGACAACTCAGGACATCTTACGACTCTTTATGCCACATTATCAACTCGAAAAGAACGTTAGTATAATGTAGGACGGCTTACAACTCCTAAGAACACCTTACATCACAGTACGAAACCTTGAAACACCATAATAAACCTAATGAATTCGTATGAGTCATTTGAACATCGTACGACAACTCAGGACATCTTACGACTCTTTATGCCACATTAGCAACTCGAAAAGAACGTTAGTATAATGTAGGACGGCTTACAACTCCTAAGAACACCTTACATCACAGTACGAAACCTTGAAACACCATAATAAACCTAATGAATTCGTACGAGTCCTTTGAACGTCGTCCGACAACTTAGGACATCTTACGACTCTTTATGCCACATTATCAACTTGAAAAGAACGTTAGTATAATGTAGGACGGCTTACAACTCCTAAGAACACCTTACATCACAGTACGAAACCTTGAAACACCATCATAAACCTAATGAATTCGTACGAGTCAAATGAACATCGTCCGACAACTTAGGACATCTTACGACTCTTTATGCCACATTAGCAACTTAAAATGAACGTTAGTATAATGTAGGACGCCTTACACTCCTAAGAACACCTTACATAACCGTACGATACCTTGAATCACCATAATAAACCTAATGAATTCGTACGAGTCAAATGAACATCGTCCGACAACTTAGGACATCTTACGACTCTTTATGCCACATTAGCAACTTAAAATGAACGTTAGTATAATGTAGGACGCCTTACACTCCTAAGAACACCTTACATAACCGTACGATACCTTGAATCACCATAATAAACCTAATGAATTCGTATGATTCCTTTGAACATCGTACAACAACTCAGGACATCTTACGACTCTTTATGCCACATTAGCAACTGGAAATGAACGTTAGTATAATGTAGGACGGCTTACAACTCCTAAGAACACCTTACATCACAGTACGAAACCTTGAAACACCATAATAAACCTAATGAATTCGTACGAGTCCTTTGAACGTCGTCCGACAACTTAGGACATCTTACGACTCTTTATGCCACATTATCAACTCGAAAAGAACGTTAGTATAATGTAGGACGGCTTACAACTCCTAAGAACACCTTACATCACAGTACGAAACCTTGAAACACCATAATAAACCTAATGAATTCGTACGAGTCATTTGAACATCGTCCGACAACTTAGGACATCTTACGACTCTTTATTCCACATTAGCAACTCGAAAAGAACGTTAGTATAATGTAGGACGCCTTACACTCCTAAGAACACCTTACATAACCCTACGAAACCTTGAAACACCATCATAAACCTTATGAATTCGTACGAGTCAAATGAACATCGTCCGACAACTTAGGACATCTTACGACTCTTTATGCCACATTAGCAACTTAAAATGAACGTTAGTATAATGTTGGACGCCTTACACTCCTAAGAACACCTTACATAACCGTACGATACCTTGAATCACCATAATAAACCTAATGAATTCGTATGATTCCTTTGAACATCGTACAACAACTCAGGACATCTTACGACTCTTTATGCCACATTAGCAACTGGAAATGAACGTTAGTATAATGTAGGACGGCTTAAAACTCCTAAGAACACCTTACATCACAGTACGAAACCTTGAAACACCATAATAAACCTAATGAATTCGTACGAGTCCTTTGAACGTCGTCCGACAACTTAGGACATCTTACGACTCTTTATGCCACATTATCAACTCGAAAAGAACGTTAGTATAATGTAGGACGACTTACAACTCCTAAGAACACCTTACATCACAGTACGAAACCTTGAAACACCATAATAAACCTAATGAATTCGTACGAGTCCTTTGAACATCGTCCGACAACTTAGGACATCTTACGACTCTTTATTCCACATTAGCAACTCGAAAAGAACGTTAGTATAATGTAGGACGCCTTACACTCCTAAGAACACCTTACATAACCCTACGAAACCTTGAAACACCATCATAAACCTAATGAATTCGTACGAGTCAAATGAACATCGTCCGACAACTTAGGACATCTTACGACTCTTTATGCCACATTAGCAACTTAAAATGAACGTTAGTATAATGTTGGACGCCTTACACTCCTAAGAACACCTTACATAACCGTACGATACCTTGAATCACCATAATAAACCTAATGAATTCGTATGATTCCTTTGAACATCGTACAACAACTCAGGACATCTTACGACTCTTTTTGCCACATTAGCAACTGGAAATGAACGTTAGTATAATGTAGGACGGCTTACAACTCCTAAGAACACCTTACATCACAGTACGAAACCTTCAAACACCATAATAAACCTAATGAATTCGTACGAGTCCATTGAACGTCGTCCGACAACTTAGGACATCTTACGACTCTTTATGCCACATTAGCAACTCGAAAAGAACGTTAGTATAATGTAGGACGGCTTACAACTCCTAAGAACACCTTACATCACAGTACGAAACCTTGAAACACCATAATAAACCTCATGAATTCGTACGAGTCCTTTGGACGTCGTCCGACAACTTAGGGCATCTTTCGACTCTTTATGCCACATTATCAACTCGAAAAGAACGTTAGTATAATGTAGGACGGCTTACAACTCCTAAGAACACCTTACATCACAGTACGAAACCTTGAAACACCATAATAAACCTAATGAATTCGTACGAGTCCTTTGAACGTCGTCCGACAACTCAGGACATCTTACGACTCTTTATGCCACATTATCAACTCGAAAAGAACGTTATTATAATGTAGGACGGCTTACAACTCCTAAGAACACCTTACATCACAGTACGAAACCTTGAAACACCATAATAAACCTAATGAATTCGTATGAGTCATTTGAACATCGTACGACAACTCAGGACATCTTACGACTCTTTATGCCACATTAGCAACTCGAAAAGAACGTTAGTATAATGTAGGACGGCTTACAACTCCTAAGAACACCTTACATCACAGTACGAAACCTTGAAACACCATAATAAACCTAATGAATTCGTACGAGTCCTTTGAACGTCGTCCGACAACTTAGGACATCTTACGACTCTTTATGCCACATTATCAACTCGAAAAGAACGTTAGTATAATGTAGGACGACTTACAACTCCTAAGAACACCTTACATCACAGTACGAAACCTTGAAACACCATAATAAACCTAATGAATTCGTACGAGTCCTTTGAACATCGTCCGACAACTTAGGACATCTTACGACTCTTTATTCCACATTAGCAACTCGAAAAGAACGTTAGTATAATGTAGGACGCCTTACACTCCTAAGAACACCTTACATAACCCTACGAAACCTTGAAACACCATCATAAACCTAATGAATTCGTACGAGTCAAATGAACATCGTCCGACAACTTAGGACATCTTACGACTCTTTATGCCACATTAGCAACTTAAAATGAACGTTAGTATAATGTTGGACGCCTTACACTCCTAAGAACACCTTACATAACCGTACGATACCTTGAATCACCATAATAAACCTAATGAATTCGTATGATTCCTTTGAACATCGTACAACAACTCAGGACATCTTACGACTCTTTTTGCCACATTAGCAACTGGAAATGAACGTTAGTATAATGTAGGACGGCTTACAACTCCTAAGAACACCTTACATCACAGTACGAAACCTTGAAACACCATAATAAACCTAATGAATTCGTACGAGTCCATTGAACGTCGTCCGACAACTTAGGACATCTTACGACTCTTTATGCCACATTAGCAACTCGAAAAGAACGTTAGTATAATGTAGGACGGCTTACAACTCCTAAGAACACCTTACATCACAGTACGAAACCTTGAAACACCATAATAAACCTCATGAATTCGTACGAGTCCTTTGGACGTCGTCCGACAACTTAGGGCATCTTTCGACTCTTTATGCCACATTATCAACTCGAAAAGAACGTTAGTATAATGTAGGACGGCTTACAACTCCTAAGAACACCTTACATCACAGTACGAAACCTTGAAACACCATAATAAACCTAATGAATTCGTACGAGTCCTTTGAACGTCGTCCGACAACTCAGGACATCTTACGACTCTTTATGCCACATTATCAACTCGAAAAGAACGTTATTATAATGTAGGACGGCTTACAACTCCTAAGAACACCTTACATCACAGTACGAAACCTTGAAACACCATAATAAACCTAATGAATTCGTATGAGTCATTTGAACATCGTACGACAACTCAGGACATCTTACGACTCTTTATGCCACATTAGCAACTCGAAAAGAACGTTAGTATAATGTAGGACGGCTTACAACTCCTAAGAACACCTTACATCACAGTACGAAACCTTGAAACACCATAATAAACCTAATGAATTCGTACGAGTCCTTTGAACGTCGTCCGACAACTTAGGACATCTTACGACTCTTTATGCCACATTATCAACTCGAAAAGAACGTTAGTATAATGTAGGACGACTTACAACTCCTAAGAACACCTTACATCACAGTACGAAACCTTGAAACACCATAATAAACCTAATGAATTCGTACGAGTCCTTTGAACATCGTCCGACAACTTAGGACATCTTACGACTCTTTATTCCACATTAGCAACTCGAAAAGAACGTTAGTATAATGTAGGACGCCTTACACTCCTAAGAACACCTTACATAACCCTACGAAACCTTGAAACACCATCATAAACCTAATGAATTCGTACGAGTCAAATGAACATCGTCCGACAACTTAGGACATCTTACGACTCTTTATGCCACATTAGCAACTTAAAATGAACGTTAGTATAATGTTGGACGCCTTACACTCCTAAGAACACCTTACATAACCGTACGATACCTTGAATCACCATAATAAACCTAATGAATTCGTATGATTCCTTTGAACATCGTACAACAACTCAGGACATCTTACGACTCTTTTTGCCACATTAGCAACTGGAAATGAACGTTAGTATAATGTAGGACGGCTTACAACTCCTAAGAACACCTTACATCACAGTACGAAACCTTGAAACACCATAATAAACCTAATGAATTCGTACGAGTCCATTGAACGTCGTCCGACAACTTAGGACATCTTACGACTCTTTATGCCACATTAGCAACTCGAAAAGAACGTTAGTATAATGTAGGACGGCTTACAACTCCTAAGAACACCTTACATCACAGTACGAAACCTTGAAACACCATAATAAACCTCATGAATTCGTACGAGTCCTTTGGACGTCGTCCGACAACTTAGGGCATCTTTCGACTCTTTATGCCACATTATCAACTCGAAAAGAACGTTAGTATAATGTAGGACGGCTTACAACTCCTAAGAACACCTTACATCACAGTACGAAACCTTGAAACACCATAATAAACCTAATGAATTCGTACGAGTCCTTTGAACGTCGTCCGACAACTCAGGACATCTTACGACTCTTTATGCCACATTATCAACTCGAAAAGAACGTTATTATAATGTAGGACGGCTTACAACTCCTAAGAACACCTTACATCACAGTACGAAACCTTGAAACACCATAATAAACCTAATGAATTCGTATGAGTCATTTGAACATCGTACGACAACTCAGGACATCTTACGACTCTTTATGCCACATTAGCAACTCGAAAAGAACGTTAGTATAATGTAGGACGGCTTACAACTCCTAAGAACACCTTACATCACAGTACGAAACCTTGAAACACAATAATAAACCTAATGAATTCGTACGAGTCCTTTGAACGTCGTCCGACAACTTAGGACATTTTACGACTCTTTATGCCACATTATCAACTTGAAAAGAACGTTAGTATAATGTAGGACGGCTTACAACTCCTAAGAACACCTTACATCACAGTACGAAACCTTGAAACACCATCATAAACCTAATGAATTCGTACGAGTCAAATGAACATCGTCCGACAACTTAGGACATCTTACGACTCTTTATGCCACATTAGCAACTTAAAATGAACGTTAGTATAATGTAGGACGCCTTACACTCCTAAGAACACCTTACATAACCGTACGATACCTTGAATCACCATAATAAACCTAATGAATTCGTATGATTCCTTTGAACATCGTACAACAACTCAGGACATCTTACTACTCTTTATGCCACATTAGCAACTGGAAATGAACGTTAGTATAATGTAGGACGGCTTACAACTCCTAAGAACACCTTACATCACAGTACGAAACCTTGAAACACCATAATAAACCTAATGAATTCGTACGAGTCCTTTGAACGTCGTCCGACAACTCAGGACATCTTACGACTCTTTATGCCACATTATCAACTCGAAAAGAACGTTAGTATAATGTAGGACGGCTTACAACTCCTAAGAACACCTTACATCACAGTACGAAACCTTGAAACACCATAATAAACCTAATGAATTCGTATGAGTCATTTGAACATCGTACGACAACTCAGGACATCTTACGACTCTTTATGCCACATTAGCAACTCGAAAAGAACGTTAGTATAATGTAGGACGGCTTACAACTCCTAAGAGCACCTTAGATCACAGTACGAAACCTTGAAACACCATAATAAACCTAATGAATTCGTACGAGTCCTTTGAACGTCGTCCGACAACTCAGGACATCTTACGACTCTTTATGCCACATTATCAACTCGAAAAGAACGTTAGTATAATGTAGGACGGCTTACAACTCCTAAGAACACCTTACATAACAGTACGAAACCTTGAAACACCATAATAAACCTAATGAATTCGTACGAGTCCATTGAACGTCGTCCGACAACTTAGGACATCTTACGACTCTTTATGCCACATTATCAACTCGAAAAGAACGTTAGTATAATGTAGGACGGCTTACAACTCCTAAGAACACCTTACATCACAGTACGAAACCTTGAAACACCATAATAAACCTAATGAATTCGTATGAGTCATTTGAACATCGTACGACAACTCAGGACATCTTACGACTCTTTATGCCACATTAGCAACTCGAAAAGAACGTTAGTATAACGTAGGACGGCTTACAACTCCTAAGAACACCTTACATCACAGTACGAAACCTTGAAACACCATAATAAACCTAATGAATTCGTACGAGTCCTTTGAACATCGTCCGACAACTTAGGACATCTTACGACTCTTTATTCCACATTAGCGACTCGAAAAGAACGTTAGTATAATGTAGGACGCCTTACACTCCTAAGAACACCTTACATAACCCTACGAAACCTTGAAACACCATCATAAACCTAATGAATTCGTACGAGTCAAATGAACATCGTCCGACAACTTAGGACATCTTACGACTCTTTATGCCACATTAGCAACTTAAAATGAACGTTAGTATAATGTTGGACGCCTTACACTCCTAAGAACACCTTACATAACCGTACGATACCTTGAATCACCATAATAAACCTAATGAATTCGTATGATTCCTTTGAACATCGTACAACAACTCAGGACATCTTACGACTCTTTTTGCCACATTAGCAACTGGAAATGAACGTTAGTATAATGTAGGACGGCATACAACTCCTAAGAACACCTTACATCACAGTACGAAACCTTGAAACACCATAATAAACCTAATGAATTCGTACGAGTCCATTGAACGTCGTCCGACAACTTAGGACATCTTACGACTCTTTATGCCACATTAGCAACTCGAAAAGAACGTTAGTATAATGTAGGACGGCTTACAACTCCTAAGAACACCTTACATCACAGTACGAAACCTTGATACACCATAATAAACCTCATGAATTCGTACGAGTCCTTTGGACGTCGTCCGACAACTTAGGGCATCTTTCGACTCTTTATGCCACATTATCAACTCGAAAAGAACGTTAGTATAATGTAGGACGGCTTACAACTCCTAAGAACACCTTACATCACAGTACGAAACCTTGAAACACCATAATAAACCTAATGAAGTCGTACGAGTCCTTTGAACGTCGTCCGACAACTCAGGACATCTTACGACTCTTTATGCCACATTATCAACTCGAAAAGAACGTTAGTATAATGTAGGACGGCTTACAACTCCTAAGAACACCTTACATCACAGTACGAAACCTTGAAACACCATAATAAACCTAATGAATTCGTACGAGTCCATTGAACGTCGTCCGACAACTTAGGACATCTTACGACTCTTTATGCCACATTATCAACTCGAAAAGAACGTTAGTATAATGTAGGACGGCTTACAACTCCTAAGAACACCTTACATCACAGTACGAAACCTTGAAACACCATAATAAACCTAATGAATTCGTATGAGTCATTTGAACATCGTACGACAACTCAGGACATCTTACGACTCTTTATGCCACATTAGCAACTCGAAAAGAACGTTAGTATAACGTAGGACGGCTTACAACTCCTAAGAACACCTTACATCACAGTACGAAACCTTGAAACACCATAATAAACCTAATGAATTCGTATGAGTCATTTGAACATCGTACGACAACTCAGGACATCTTACGACTCTTTATGCCACATTAGCAACTCGAAAAGAACGTTAGTATAACGTAGGACGGCTTACAACTCCTAAGAACACCTTACATCACAGTACGAAACCTTGAAACACCATAATAAACCTAATGAATTCGTACGAGTCCTTTGAACATCGTCCGACAACTTAGGACATCTTACGACTCTTTATTCCACATTAGCAACTCGAAAAGAACGTTAGTATAATGTAGGACGCCTTACACTCCTAAGAACACTTTACATAACCCTACGAAACCTTGAAACACCATCATAAACCTAATGAATTCGTACGAGTCAAATGAACATCGTCCGACAACTTAGGACATCTTACGACTCTTTATGCCACATTAGCAACTTAAAATGAACGTTAGTATAATGTTGGACGCCTTACACTCCTAAGAACACCTTACATAACCGTACGATACCTTGAATCACCATAATAAACCTAATGAATTCGTATGATTCCTTTGAACATCGTACAACAACTCAGGACATCTTACGACTCTTTTTGCCACATTAGCAACTGGAAATGAACGTTAGTATAATGTAGGACGGCATACAACTCCTAAGAACACCTTACATCACAGTACGAAACCTTGAAACACCATAATAAACCTAATGAATTCGTACGAGTCCATTGAACGTCGTCCGACAACTTAGGACATCTTACGACTCTTTATGCCACATTAGCAACTCGAAAAGAACGTTAGTATAATGTAGGACGGCTTACAACTCCTAAGAACACCTTACATCACAGTACGAAACCTTGAAACACCATAATAAACCTCATGAATTCGTACGAGTCCTTTGGACGTCGTCCGACAACTTAGGGCATCTTTCGACTCTTTATGCCACATTATCAACTCGAAAAGAACGTTAGTATAATGTAGGACGGCTTACAACTCCTAAGAACACCTTACATCACAGTACGAAACCTTGAAACACCATAATAAACCTAATGAATTCGTACGAGTCCATTGAACGTCGTCCGACAACTTAGGACATCTTACGACTCTTTATGCCACATTATCAACTCGAAAAGAACGTTAGTATAATGTAGGACGGCTTACAACTCCTAAGAACACCTTACATCACAGTACGAAACCTTGAAACACCATAATAAACCTAATGAATTCGTATGAGTCATTTGAACATCGTACGACAACTCAGGACATCTTACGACTCTTTATGCCACATTAGCAACTCGAAAAGAACGTTAGTATAACGTAGGACGGCTTACAACTCCTAAGAACACCTTACATCACAGTACGAAACCTTGAAACACCATAATAAACCTAATGAATTCGTATGAGTCATTTGAACATCGTACGACAACTCAGGACATCTTACGACTCTTTATGCCACATTAGCAACTCGAAAAGAACGTTAGTATAACGTAGGACGGCTTACAACTCCTAAGAACACCTTACATCACAGTACGAAACCTTGAAACACCATAATAAACCTAATGAATTCGTACGAGTCCTTTGAACATCGTCCGACAACTTAGGACATCTTACGACTCTTTATTCCACATTAGCAACTCGAAAAGAACGTTAGTATAATGTAGGACGCCTTACACTCCTAAGAACACCTTACATAACCCTACGAAACCTTGAAACACCATCATAAACCTAATGAATTCGTACGAGTCAAATGAACATCGTCCGACAACTTAGGACATCTTACGACTCTTTATGCCACATTAGCAACTTAAAATGAACGTTAGTATAATGTTGGACGCCTTACACTCCTAAGAACACCTTACATAACCGTACGATACCTTGAATCACCATAATAAACCTAATGAATTCGTATGATTCCTTTGAACATCGTACAACAACTCAGGACATCTTACGACTCTTTTTGCCACATTAGCAACTGGAAATGAACGTTAGTATAATGTAGGACGGCATACAACTCCTAAGAACACCTTACATCACAGTACGAAACCTTGAAACACCATAATAAACCTAATGAATTCGTACGAGTCCATTGAACGTCGTCCGACAACTTAGGACATCTTACGACTCTTTATGCCACATTATCAACTCGAAAAGAACGTTAGTATAATGTAGGACGGCTTACAACTCCTAAGAACACCTTACATCACAGTACGAAACCTTGAAACACCATAATAAACCTAATGAATTCGTATGAGTCATTTGAACTTCGTACGACAACTCAGGACATCTTACGACTCTTTATGCCACATTAGCAACTCGAAAAGAACGTTAGTATAACGTAGGACGGCTTACAACTCCTAAGAACACCTTACATCACAGTACGAAACCTTGAAACACCATAATAAACCTAATGAATTCGTATGAGTCATTTGAACATCGTACGACAACTCAGGACATCTTACGACTCTTTATGCCACATTATCAACTCGAAAAGAACGTTAGTATAACGTAGGACGGCTTACAACTCCTAAGAACACCTTACATCACAGTACGAAACCTTGAAACACCATAATAAACCTAATGAATTCGTACGAGTCCATTGAACGTCGTCCGACAACTTAGGACATCTTACGACTCTTTATTCCACATTATCAACTCGAAAAGAACGTTAGTATAATGTAGGACGCCTTACACTCCTAAGAACACTTTACATAACCCTACGAAACCTTGAAACACCATCATAAACCTAATGAATTCGTACGAGTCAAATGAACATCGTCCGACAACTTAGGACATCTTACGACTCTTTATGCCACATTAGCAACTTAAAATGAACGTTAGTATAATGTTGGACGCCTTACACTCCTAAGAACACCTTACATAACCGTACGATACCTTGAATCACCATAATAAACCTAATGAATTCGTATGATTCCTTTGAACATCGTACAACAACTCAGGACATCTTACGACTCTTTTTGCCACATTAGCAACTGGAAATGAACGTTAGTATAATGTAGGACGGCATACAACTCCTAAGAACACCTTACATCACAGTACGAAACCTTGAAACACCATAATAAACCTAATGAATTCGTACGAGTCCATTGAACGTCGTCCGACAACTTAGGACATCTTACGACTCTTTATGCCACATTAGCAACTCGAAAAGAACGTTAGTATAATGTAGGACGGCTTACAACTCCTAAGAACACCTTACATCACAGTACGAAACCTTGAAACACCATAATAAACCTCATGAATTCGTACGAGTCCTTTGGACGTCGTCCGACAACTTAGGGCATCTTTCGACTCTTTATGCCACATTATCAACTCGAAAAGAACGTTAGTATAATGTAGGACGGCTTACAACTCCTAAGAACACCTTACATCACAGTACGAAACCTTGAAACACCATAATAAACCTAATGAATTCGTACGAGTCCATTGAACGTCGTCCGACAACTTAGGACATCTTACGACTCTTTATGCCACATTATCAACTCGAAAAGAACGTTAGTATAATGTAGGACGGCTTACAACTCCTAAGAACACCTTACATCACAGTACGAAACCTTGAAACACCATAATAAACCTAATGAATTCGTATGAGTCATTTGAACATCGTACGACAACTCAGGACATCTTACGACTCTTTATGCCACATTAGCAACTCGAAAAGAACGTTAGTATAACGTAGGACGGCTTACAACTCCTAAGAACACCTTACATCACAGTACGAAACCTTGAAACACCATAATAAACCTAATGAATTCGTATGAGTCATTTGAACATCGTACGACAACTCAGGACATCTTACGACTCTTTATGCCACATTAGCAACTCGAAAAGAACGTTAGTATAACGTAGGACGGCTTACAACTCCTAAGAACACCTTACATCACAGTACGAAACCTTGAAACACCATAATAAACCTAATGAATTCGTACGAGTCCTTTGAACATCGTCCGACAACTTAGGACATCTTACGACTCTTTATTCCACATTAGCAACTCGAAAAGAACGTTAGTATAATGTAGGACGCCTTACACTCCTAAGAACACCTTACATAACCCTACGAAACCTTGAAACACCATCATAAACCTAATGAATTCGTACGAGTCAAATGAACATCGTCCGACAACTTAGGACATCTTACGACTCTTTATGCCACATTAGCAACTTAAAATGAACGTTAGTATAATGTTGGACGCCTTACACTCCTAAGAACACCTTACATAACCGTACGATACCTTGAATCACCATAATAAACCTAATGAATTCGTATGATTCCTTTGAACATCGTACAACAACTCAGGACATCTTACGACTCTTTTTGCCACATTAGCAACTGGAAATGAACGTTAGTATAATGTAGGACGGCATACAACTCCTAAGAACACCTTACATCACAGTACGAAACCTTGAAACACCATAATAAACCTAATGAATTCGTACGAGTCCATTGAACGTCGTCCGACAACTTAGGACATCTTACGACTCTTTATGCCACATTAGCAACTCGAAAAGAACGTTAGTATAATGTAGGACGGCTTACAACTCCTAAGAACACCTTACATCACAGTACGAAACCTTGAAACACCATAATAAACCTCATGAATTCGTACGAGTCCTTTGGACGTCGTCCGACAACTTAGGGCATCTTTCGACTCTTTATGCCACATTATCAACTCGAAAAGAACGTTAGTATAATGTAGGACGGCTTACAACTCCTAAGAACACCTTACATCACAGTACGAAACCTTGAAACACCATAATAAACCTAATGAATTCGTACGAGTCCTTTGAACGTCGTCCGACAACTCAGGACATCTTACGACTCTTTATGCCACATTATCAACTCGAAAAGAACGTTAGTATAATGTAGGACGGCTTACAACTCCTAAGAACACCTTACATCACAGTACGAAACCTTGAAACACCATAATAAACCTAATGAATTCGTACGAGTCCATTGAACGTCGTCCGACAACTTAGGACATCTTACGACTCTTTATGCCACATTATCAACTCGAAAAGAACGTTAGTATAATGTAGGACGGCTTACAACTCCTAAGAACACCTTTGTTGAACCTGAATTGTAGTCTAATATTATCAACACAGTCAAAGTCAACAAAAGTCAACGTCCGGTCAAAGGCCACGTAAAAAGTCAAATGGCGCGTTAGAGACGAAGAACCGAGTCAAGACGTTGAAGTTGTTTTATGTCTAGGATCGTTAATGTAATAAATATATTTTGTGTCAACAAAATATATTTAATCTAGCTTTAGACATGTTTTAGCCTTTTAACTTGTTATTTTCTAATTAGTCTAAGTGTAGGGACTATTAGTGTAATTAGCATGTTATGCACTCACTATAAATAGTAAGTGCAAATAGGGTTTTGGGGGGCTTGAATGAGCTAGTGATTGGGGTCTTTCATGTAAACATCATTTGCAATCCATCTTAAAGATCAAATCTGACTTTTTGTTTGTGTTCATCTCATGTTCATCATATTTTATATCTTTTGATCCAAATCTTCACAAAATTACTGATTTAAGGTGTTTATGGGACCAACAATTGGTATCAGAGCCTAAGAGAGATCCAATTCAGTCATATTTTTGAAGATTTGTTACTGATTATTGAAGATTGTTGAAGAATGTTAGTGAGAGAAAGTTGGGTTTTAAGAGAGAGAAAGTAGATCTGAGTTTGAATCTTCATAATTTCATCAGATCTACTTCAACAATCATCAGATCTATTGTTTTTAGCAACATATTTGTGATCTACAAGCTGAGATCTACAAGAAGAGAAGAAGAAATCTTCAGATCTAGAAGTTTCTCTCACACATAGTGTGTGTGTGTTCTTGGTGTTCTTCAAATCTTCAAATCTGCAAGATCAGCGAATCTAGTTAATATCTGAACGAAAGTTCAAAATTCTGAGCGAATCTATGCCGAGCATTTGCTTAAATTCGCTCGTTGTGCTCAGCGAACCTATAAGTTCGCCCGACACTTTGTACTCAGCTTGAAAGCCAGCGAACCTATAGGTTCTACCGTCAACTTGTAAGTTCGCCAGACATCAATTGATCCAAACAAGATCATCAGATCTGACCAAAAAAAAAAAAAATAAAAAAAAAAAAAAAAATTAACCACAACCATAACCCCTACTCATAACCAAACTCAAACCATACATGTTCATCACAGATCTATAATCAAATAACCAAAACCAAACAGATCTATTGTCACTTCTGTTTCTTTAACCCAAACCCCTCACCATACCAAAGTCGTAAACCAGATCTACTATTAAAAAAAAAAGTTATATATATTTATACAACGAGATCTGGTTCAACAAACCAACCAGCCATTACAAGCATTACCTCGTTACCAAACAACTTCCAACCATTATCACATTATCATAACCAACCCAAGACACCCACCAAAAACCATAAGCAAAGCCATTTCCACCAACAAACAACCCAACCCGACACAGATCTGTTTTCAAATCGTCTCCCTGAACCCCACCATTTCCGAGTTCTTGTTGCGGGTGTGTTTAACAAAAAAAAAAGGGAAAAACAGAAAGAGAAGCAACGGCAGCAGAAGTGTGTTCGTGTGTGTGTGTGTTGTTTGAACAGTGAACCCGAGAGAGAGATCTACTTCTTGTGGTTGGTTATGTCTGTGTGTTGATGTTGTTAAGCTGCTGTTATGTTGATGTTCGTGTGTGTATGTATGTTAGAGAGAGAACCAGGGAGTAGAAAGAACGAACAAGACAACAAAGTTGCAGCAGTTAACAAGAAGAGAAGTGCAGCAGCATGTTGTTGTATGTAGGCTGTTGTTGTTGTTGTTTGGAACCAGAGAAATCGAGAGAGAGTTGCAGCTGTTAGTGTGTGTATGTTTCGAACAGTAAACGTTGAAGAAGAAGCAGCAGGTGACAACAAATCGTTTGTTTTGTGTGTGTTGTTACAGCAGAAAGAACAAGGAGCAGCAGCAGATCGAACATAAGAACAAGTTGCAGCAGCTTATCAGTGAGAGATGAAGTGTTATGTTTGTGTGTTGAGTTCATGACTTCGTGTGTTTGTATGTATGTTTAGAGAGAGAGAGAGAGCAAACGAGAGAGAGTGACGAGAGAGAGAGAGATGTGTATGTGAGTGTGTGTTGTTGATATATGTGTGTGTGGTTGTTGATGTTTAACATTTAAAAAACGGCTGACTCTTTAAAAAAAAAAATTGAAGAGAAAGTGAGTTAGGGTTAGGGTTAATCTTAAAGGTTGGTTTTGGGCTTTTAATATATTGGGCCGTGATTTGGGTTTGGTTTGGGCTGAGATTTGATAGGCTAATGTTTGTGTTGACTGTAATTTTGGGCTAAGAAAAATAGACTGCGGGTTTGGGCATTGAAATTAGACCGTCATTTTGGTTAAGAGTTTTAAACAATGGGTCGTGTGTTTAAATAAGAAGTTTCGCCGGGTTTTAAATTTAAAAATTTTATGAGCGTTTTCGTTCAAGTCGTCACTAAAATTTGAAAAGTGACGTCTTTTGGCCGGGTGTTTATTTTGTCAATCTTTGGGCCAAAGTTTTTCATTTAAGTTGAAAAAGTTTTGTCAGTGGCCGGGAAAATTCATTTTTAGGCCAAAATTTTAAACGGGTTTTCGATTAAAAAAAATGGCTTATGCAGAACTTTTTCAATCCTTCGAATCTGATGATCTCACAATGGCACAAAGCCGGTTTGATAATTTTGCAGTTTTAAAGAATGAAAGGATGCCAGCGTTTTTCGATCGATTTGTGATGGTGGCAAATAACCTGAAAAAGCATGATCCAGGACTCGGAAATCATGAACAGGTTCGGAGATTGCTTGATTCTCTCCCACCAGAATGGAGTTCACATGGAAAATCGATTAGAAGAGAAAGAGGATTTACTGATCTCAAACTGATGGAGGTGATGAACAAACTGAAAGAAATGGAGTTGGATATCAAGCGTCGTGAGTATGATGAAGCGATGTCTTTAAATTCAAAGATCACCTCAATCTCCAAAGAGAAACCAGAAGAGATATCAGTTTCTGCCTCCAATTTCAAAGGTTTACCGAAACCTGAAATTGAAAACGTACAAGGGGAGATCAAGCAGACATCGGTGGGTAAATATGGAGCAGAGTTAAATGATAAAGCTTGTGATGCTGAGAAGGAGGAGGAACAAAAGACAAATACCAGAGTCTGCAACTGCGAGAAGGCTCTTGCTTCTGAAAAAATCATCATGGATCTTCCATACGAGACAGTTCAGGATATGTGTTCTTCTGATTGCAGAACTCGTTTATTTGGTATTTATGAAGCTAACAAATTGTTAATCGAAAATGAAAAATATTTGACTCGGGTAAATCATGAACTTAAACTTAACGAGTCAAAATATTTTGTCAAATTAAGAGAAGCTTTGAAAGAAAATGAACATTTGAAAACGAGTCTTTTGAAAAGAAATGTGGAAGTCAATATGCTAACTGAACGTGTCGCCCTGGCTGAGTTTGAAACCAGTAAGTTGCAAACGAAACTCGAAAAATGGACAATTTCGGGGATGAAACTTGAGGATTTAATCAAAAGCCAACGGGGGGCTCGTATTAAGACAGGGTTGGGTCATGAGGATAAGGCTTTTGTATATCCTCCTCCCAGCACTTACTGTTACTCTCCTACACCAACTCCACACCCGACAAATGAGTTGATTCATGAAATAATTCAGAAAGATACTGATAGTTTGTATGGAGGATTGGAGAATGTGAATCTTAAAGAGGTGCGAGATGATTATGAGTCCCCGACTGGTATTGGATACAGTAAACTGGATGTTGACAGTCAAACCAATGATTGTTCAGTTTCCGGTGTTAGTAAATCTGTACAATGTGTTTCTTCTAACTTCTTTGACAAGTTTAAAGCAGGTGAAATTCCTACGTTTGAGCCTGTCCTGATTGCGAAGGAAGAGATAAAGTCGGATTCACGTAATCATCAAGCCATCAATCAAGATCCGTTGGAAGCAGAGGTACTTATTGAAGATTGGACAAGCTCAGATGATGAACCAAAGACAAAGGAAAGTCACGGAGATTCAAAGATCAAGATGTCATCTACAACAGTCAAATCTGGTATGCTTCCAAAACCTGAAGCAAGTCAAATCAGGATCTCATTTCCAGCTGCAAGACAAGCCAATCTTCCATCCAGAGCTCAAAAGAAGAAGACTTCACCTCTGTCCATCATATCTCAAGTTTGTAAAAGACTTGAGAACAAGCAAGTGAAGATCTCATCTCATATCCAACAAAGCAAAACAAAAATCAGGCAACCACCCATAACTCGACAAAAGACGCCAAAAGCTTCTCAACAAGTTGCATCAAGCTCAAAGAAAGCCCCACCCCCAGCTGCTCCACACGGGCCAATCAAGCATCAAAAGCCATTCAAGGCTTGCTTCAAGTGTGGAAAGGATGATCATGTGCTCAAGAAATGCCCAAAAGGACATGCTTCGGACGGTAAAGGCAAACAGGTTTGCTTCTCCGGATCAGTGTCTAGAAAGAATCCTTCACATGGTAAAGGTAAACAGGTTTGTTTATTTGAATTTCAAGTTAATAATCATACATCTTTGAATGGTCGGATGACGAACATTCCATCCCCACCTTCTCATGTGAAGCCGGTTTCACATGATTCAAAGATGAATGTGACCACATCATCAAAACCAAAACCTTTTTCCTCGGGACTTAAACAGAAAATGATTTCCAAATTTAATTCTTTCAAATCGAAAATGTTTGAACCTAAACAAATTTGGCAAATTAAAAGAAAAGAGGAAAAGATAATTGATACAAGAACAGGTTGTGTGCATAGACAGGTGTCTTACACTGATGAAAATGGAACACCCAGGACTACGATGGCCTGGGTTCCCTTTTCTAACTAATCTGTTAATGAGTGCAGGAACATTTCAGGAGGACTGTTAGTAATCCGGTTTACTGACAGAATATGTTCCTTATTTAAATTTGAGGCGGAACAAACAGGTTATGGTTCTGGTATTTTATCCACATTCTGGATCCTTCTTTCACTTTCACATCCACTGCATTTTTCTTGATAACTCATTTATCATCTTTTGATAGGGTAATATGGAAGGCGTTTCTTTGGTAATTTCTGTTTTATATTATTGTAAATAGTAAAAAAAAAGGATTAAAAAAAAAATTAAAAATTAAAAAAAAAGGGAGTCTAACATTTTTACTTGTATTTTTGATCAAGTTTTCTCATCCCTTTGAGGTCGCTCTTGAGTCTTTTGAAAATTTCCATTTTGTGCTGAAAGAGAAATTTTGAGGGAGTAAAATCTTAAAATGAGAATGAACTGAAAATCATTATTCAAAATTTTCTATATGTGTAAATATTTTGTGTCTTTTGAAGGTTTCAGGTTTGAATGGATAGCATCTGAAGGAGGATAATGATTTGTGTAATGATGTGTCAATAGGCTCAGCCCGAATACAACTAGACAGCAATTCTGTGACCAAACTAAATTCAAAAAGAGCTCGGTGATGAGGAGTACTTTCACAGACATTTGGCCTGCACAAAGTAATAAGTTTTGACAAAAATGGGTTGAGAGCGTCAAATCTTTGCCTTGATTTCCCCAAATATCCCAAATCACCCTCACCCTAGCCCTGAATTGAGTTTCTAGTTAGCAAAACAAAATAAAAAGCTGCTAGTGTTGCTCTTCAGAAAAACCTCTGAGTGAGTTACTTGTTAACTCCTCAGAATGTATTGAGTCAAAGTGCTTAACTCCTCTGCTATACGGAAGTATTGACCTGGAGTTGGTGGATCTTCTCTGCTATACGGAAGTATTGACCTGAAGATTCACCGAGCATGCTCAAATGTTTATCTCCTCTGTTATACGTCGGTATAGACCTGGAGCTCTAAACTATTTGAGTTTCCCAAATAATAAGTCGCAATGTGTTCAAAAGAATCATTGTTGACTAGCTCCACTCCCAAACATGCAAAAATTGCAGAATGTCAAATGTGGCTCATGAATCAATCAATATTCAAGATTTGATCCAAGAATTTCAAGCAAAGTCAATCATATTGCTCAATAAACCTTGAGGATAGGACAAGTTACTTTGATGAATGTCTGTGAAACCAAGTCGCCCGAGTTTCTTCAAATCGAACCAAAACATGATAAGATTGTCACAGGTTGTTTGTTGAAAGGAACAAGGCATGGGTTTAAATGGACAATAATATTGACAATCTAGCCAAGTCTTTGTTTCTCCGGATGGTCGCTCGAAACGCATTATCTGATATCCTTCATGAAAATTTCGTTTATTATCCTTTCATTTTATGTTTGGGTTCTTGAGTCTTGTTGGTCGTGTGTACCTTATGGGATGTGTTCTCTTTGTCAAAAATATTTGTGATCTTGTCGGACTCGTCCTCTCATTTTCGAATTTTTAATTTTTTTAATTAAAAAAAAAATCCAAAAAGATTTTTAATTTCAAATTATTTTCAAGTCTTCCATATTATGCTATTAAAATGTCATCTTTTTCACATGCATTTCACGGGAAATTGCACACACAAACGAACACGGGTTCGCTTGTTTTCATACACAAATAAACACGGGTTTATTTTGTTTAATGAAATGATCTAATGAGAAATCTGGAGATTTTGTCTGTGATTGTTGTGTTACAGATATTTGCTGCAAATGATGGCCGATCATCAGTTGAGCAAAGCACCTGACCAGAGAACCTGTTCCTCAAAGTTTTTCAGAAGATACCGAGCTAGGAATCCTCCTCCTACATCTTCTGAAGCACTCAAGAAAAGATAGTTTGAAAGCCGTTCCAGATTTTACGAAATGAGCATACAAAATGGGGGAGTTTGTGAGAATAAGGATCTTCAGCAACAAAATTTGGCTAGCATCAGTCTTGGGGGAGTTTTGTTGGATCAAAAATTAAGACTGAAGCTTACCAAATTGAAGATCCAACAGTATTGACTTATCGGTGCTGAACACGATGCAAGACGTTGATAATAATAGACTATGGGGGAGTATTGTTGAACCTGAATTGTAGTCTAATATTATCAACACAGTCAAAGTCAACAAAAGTCAACGTCCGGTCAAAGGCCACGTAAAAAGTCAAATGGCGCGTTAGAGACGAAGAACCGAGTCAAGACGTTGAAGTTGTTTTATGTCTAGGATCGTTAATGTAATAAATATATTTTGTGTCAACAAAATATATTTAATCTAGCTTTAGACATGTTTTAGCCTTTTAACTTGTTATTTTCTAATTAGTCTAAGTGTAGGGACTATTAGTGTAATTAGCATGTTATGCACTCACTATAAATAGTAAGTGCAAATAGGGTTTTGGGGGGCTTGAATGAGCTAGTGATTGGGGTCTTTCATGTAAACATCATTTGCAATCCATCTTAAAGATCAAATCTGACTTTTTGTTTGTGTTCATCTCATGTTCATCATATTTTATATCTTTTGATCCAAATCTTCACAAAATTACTGATTTAAGGTGTTTATGGGACCAACAACCTTACATCACAGTACGAAACCTTGAAACACCATAATAAACCTAATGAATTCGTATGAGTCATTTGAACATCGTACGACAACTCAGGACATCTTACGACTCTTTATGCCACATTAGCAACTCGAAAAGAACGTTAGTATAACGTAGGACGGCTTACAACTCCTAAGAACACCTTACATCACAGTACGAAACCTTGAAACACCATAATAAACCTAATGAATTCGTATGAGTCATTTGAACATCGTACGACAACTCAGGACATCTTACGACTCTTTATGCCACATTAGCAACTCGAAAAGAACGTTAGTATAACGTAGGACGGCTTACAACTCCTAAGAACACCTTACATCACAGTACGAAACCTTGAAACACCATAATAAACCTAATGAATTCGTACGAGTCCTTTGAACATCGTCCGACAACTTAGGACATCATACGACTCTTTATTCCACATTAGCAACTCGAAAAGAACGTTAGTATAATGTAGGACGCCTTACACTCCTAAGAACACCTTACATAACCCTACGAAACCTTGAAACACCATCATAAACCTAATGAATTCGTACGAGTCAAATGAACATCGTCCGACAACTTAGGACATCTTACGACTCTTTATGCCACATTAGCAACTTAAAATGAACGTTAGTATAATGTTGGACGCCTTACACTCCTAAGAACACCTTACATAACCGTACGATACCTTGAATCACCATAATAAACCTAATGAATTCGTATGATTCCTTTGAACATCGTACAACAACTCAGGACATCTTACGACTCTTTTTGCCACATTAGCAACTGGAAATGAACGTTAGTATAATGTAGGACGGCATACAACTCCTAAGAACACCTTACATCACAGTACGAAACCTTGAAACACCATAATAAACCTAATGAATTCGTACGAGTCCATTGAACGTCGTCCGACAACTTAGGACATCTTACGACTCTTTATGCCACATTAGCAACTCGAAAAGAACGTTAGTATAATGTAGGACGGCTTACAACTCCTAAGAACACCTTACATCACAGTACGAAACCTTGAAACACCATAATAAACCTCATGAATTCGTACGAGTCCTTTGGACGTCGTCCGACAACTTAGGGCATCTTTCGACTCTTTATGCCACATTATCAACTCGAAAAGAACGTTAGTATAATGTAGGACGGCTTACAACTCCTAAGAACACCTTACATCACAGTACGAAACCTTGAAACACCATAATAAACCTAATGAATTCGTACGAGTCCTTTGAACGTCGTCCGACAACTCAGGACATCTTACGACTCTTTATGCCACATTATCAACTCGAAAAGAACGTTATTATAATGTAGGACGGCTTACAACTCCTAAGAACACCTTACATCACAGTACGAAACCTTGAAACACCATAATAAACCTAATGAATTCGTATGAGTCATTTGAACATCGTACGACAACTCAGGACATCTTACGACTCTTTATGCCACATTAGCAACTCGAAAAGAACGTTAGTATAATGTAGGACGGCTTACAACTCCTAAGAACACCTTACATCACAGTACGAAACCTTGAAACACAATAATAAACCTAATGAATTCGTACGAGTCCTTTGAACGTCGTCCGACAACTTAGGACATCTTACGACTCTTTATGCCACATTAGCAACTGGAAATGAACGTTAGTATAATGTAGGACGGCTTACAACTCCTAAGAACACCTTACATCACAGTACGAAACCTTGAAACACCATAATAAACCTAATGAATTCGTACGAGTCCTTTGAACGTCGTCCGACAACTCAGGACATCTTACGACTCTTTATGCCACATTATCAACTCGAAAAGAACGTTAGTATAATGTAGGACGGCTTACAACTCCTAAGAACACCTTACATCACAGTACGAAACCTTGAAACACCATAATAAACCTAATGAATTCGTATGAGTCATTTGAACATCGAACGACAACTCAGGACATCTTACGACTCTTTATGCCACATTAGCAACTCGAAAAGAACGTTAGTATAATGTAGGACGGCTTACAACTCCTAAGAACACCTTACATCACAGTACGAAACCTTGAAACACCATAATAAACCTAATGAATTCGTACGAGTCATTTGAACGTCGTCCGACAACTCAGGACATCTTACGACTCTTTATGCCACATTATCAACTCGAAAAGAACGTTAGTATAATGTAGGACGGCTTACAACTCCTAAGAACACCATACATCACAGTACGAAACCTTGAAACACCATAATAAACCTAATGAATTCGTATGAGTCATTTGAACATCGTACGACAACTCAGGACATCTTACGACTCTTTATGCCACATTAGCAACTCGAAAAGAACGTTAGTATAATGTAGGACGGCTTACAACTCCTAAGAACACCTTACATCACAGTACGAAACCTTGAAAGACCATAATAAACCTAATGAATTCGTACGAGTCCTTTGAACGTCGTCCGACAACTTAGGACATCTTACGACTCTTTATGCCACATTATCAACTTGAAAAGAACGTTAGTATAATGTAGGACGGCTTACAACTCCTAAGAACACCTTACATCACAGTACGAAACCTTGAAACACCATCATAAACCTAATGAATTCGTACGAGTCAAATGAACATCGTCCGACAACTTAGGACATCTTACGACTCTTTATGCCACATTAGCAACTTAAAATGAACGTTAGTATAATGTAGGACGCCTTACACTCCTAAGAACACCTTACATAACCGTACGATACCTTGAATCACCATAATAAACCTAATGAATTCGTATGATTCCTTTGAACATCGTACAACAACTCAGGACATCTTACGACTCTTTATGCCACATTAGCAACTGGAAATGAACGTTAGTATAATGTAGGACGGCTTACAACTCCTAAGAACACCTTACATCACAGTACGAAACCTTGAAACACCATAATAAACCTAATGAATTCGTACGAGTCCTTTGAACGTCGTCCGACAACTTAGGACATCTTACGACTCTTTATGCCACATTATCAACTCGAAAAGAACGTTAGTATAATGTAGGACGGCTTACAACTCCTAAGAACACCTTACATCACAGTACGAAACCTTGAAACACCATAATAAACCTAATGAATTCGTACGAGTCCTTTGAACATCGTCCGACAACTTAGGACATCTTACGACTCTTTATTCCACATTAGCAACTCGAAAAGAACGTTAGTATAATGTAGGACGCCTTACACTCCTAAGAACACCTTACATAACCCTACGAAACCTTGAAACACCATCATAAACCTAATGAATTCGTACGAGTCAAATGAACATTGTCCGACAACTCAGGACATCTTACGACTCTTTATGCCACATTAGCAACTGGAAATGAACGTTAGTATAATGTAGGACGGCTTACAACTCCTAAGAACACCTTACATCACAGTACGAAACCTTGAAACACCATAATAAACCTAATGAATTCGTACGAGTCATTTGAACGTCGTCCGACAACTCAGGACATCTTACGACTCTTTATGCCACATTATCAACTCGAAAAGAACGTTAGTATAATGTAGGACGGCTTACAACTCCTAAGAACACCTTACATCACAGTACGAAACCTTGAAACACCATAATAAACCTAATGAATTCGTATGAGTCATTTGAACATCGTACGACAACTCAGGACAACTTACGACTCTTTATGCCACATTAGCAACTCGAAAAGAACGTTAGTATAACGTAGGACGGCTTACAACTCCTAAGAACACCTTACATCACAGTACGAAACCTTGAAACACCATAATAAACCTAATGAATTCGTACGAGTCCTTTGAACATCGTCCGACAACTTAGGACATCTTACGACTCTTTATTCCACATTAGCGACTCGAAAAGAACGTTAGTATAATGTAGGACGCCTTACACTCCTAAGAACACCTTACATAACCCTACGAAACCTTGAAACACCATCATAAACCTAATGAATTCGTACGAGTCAAATGAACATCGTCCGACAACTTAGGACATCTTACGACTCTTTATGCCACATTAGCAACTTAAAATGAACGTTAGTATAATGTTGGACGCCTTACACTCCTAAGAACACCTTACATAACCGTACGATACCTTGAATCACCATAATAAACCTAATGAATTCGTATGATTCCTTTGAACATCGTACAACAACTCAGGACATCTTACGACTCTTTTTGCCACATTAGCAACTGGAAATGAACGTTAGTATAATGTAGGACGGCATACAACTCCTAAGAACACCTTACATCACAGTACGAAACCTTGAAACACCATAATAAACCTAATGAATTCGTACGAGTCCATTGAACGTCGTCCGACAACTTAGGACATCTTACGACTCTTTATGCCACATTAGCAACTCGAAAAGAACGTTAGTATAATGTAGGACGGCTTACAACTCCTAAGAACACCTTACATCACAGTACGAAACCTTGAAACACCATAATAAACCTCATGAATTCGTACGAGTCCTTTGGACGTCGTCCGACAACTTAGGGCATCTTTCGACTCTTTATGCCACATTATCAACTCGAAAAGAACGTTAGTATAATGTAGGACGGCTTACAACTCCTAAGAACACCTTACATCACAGTACGAAACCTTGAAACACCATAATAAACCTAATGAATTCGTACGAGTCCTTTGAACGTCGTCCGACAACTCAGGACATCTTACGACTCTTTATGCCACATTATCAACTCGAAAAGAACGTTAGTATAATGTAGGACGGCTTACAACTCCTAAGAACACCTTACATCACAGTACGAAACCTTGAAACACCATAATAAACCTAATGAATTCGTATGAGTCATTTGAACATCGTACGACAACTCAGGACATCTTACGACTCTTTATGCCACATTAGCAACTCGAAAAGAACGTTAGTATAATGTAGGACGGCTTACAACTCCTAAGAACACCTTACATCACAGTACGAAACCTTGAAACACAATAATAAACCTAATGAATTCGTACGAGTCCTTTGAACGTCGTCCGACAACTTAGGACATCTTACGACTCTTTATGCCACATTATCAACTTGAAAAGAACGTTAGTATAATGTAGGACGGCTTACAACTCCTAAGAACACCTTACATCACAGTACGAAACCTTGAAACACCATCATAAACCTAATGAATTCGTACGAGTCAAATGAACATCGTCCGACAACTTAGGACATCTTACGACTCTTTATGCCACATTAGCAACTTAAAATGAACGTTAGTATAATGTAGGACGCCTTACACTCCTAAGAACACCTGACATAACCGTACGATACCTTGAATCACCATAATAAACCTAATGAATTCGTATGATTCCTTTGAACATCGTACAACAACTCAGGACATCTTACGACTCTTTATGCCACATTAGCAACTGGAAATGAACGTTAGTATAATGTAGGACGGCTTACAACTCCTAAGAACACCTTACATCACAGTACGAAACCTTGAAACACCATAATAAACCTAATGAATTCGTACGAGTCCTTTGAACGTCGTCCGACAACTCAGGACATCTTACGACTCTTTATGCCACATTATCAACTCGAAAAGAACGTTAGTATAATGTAGGACGGCTTACAACTCCTAAGAACACCTTACATCACAGTACGAAACCTTGAAACACCATAATAAACCTAATGAATTCGTATGAGTCATTTGAACATCGTACGACAACTCAGGACATCTTACGACTCTTTATGCCACATTAGCAACTCGAAAAGAACGTTAGTATAATGTAGGACGGCTTACAACTCCTAAGAGCACCTTAGATCACAGTACGAAACCTTGAAACACCATAATAAACCTAATGAATTCGTACGAGTCCTTTGAACGTCGTCCGACAACTCAGGACATCTTACGACTCTTTATGCCACATTATCAACTCGAAAAGAACGTTAGTATAATGTAGGACGGCTTACAACTCCTAAGAACACCTTACATCACAGTACGAAACCTTGAAACACCATAATAAACCTAATGAATTCGTACGAGTCCATTGAACGTCGTCCGACAACTTAGGACATCTTACGACTCTTTATGCCACATTATCAACTCGAAAAGAACGTTAGTATAATGTAGGACGGCTTACAACTCCTAAGAACACCTTACATCACAGTACGAAACCTTGAAACACCATAATAAACCTAATGAATTCGTATGAGTCATTTGAACATCGTACGACAACTCAGGACATCTTACGACTCTTTATGCCACATTAGCAACTCGAAAAGAACGTTAGTATAATGTAGGACGGCTTACAACTCCTAAGAACACCTTACATCACAGTACGAAACCTTGAAACACCATAATAAACCTAATGAATTCGTATGAGTCATTTGAACATCGTACGACAACTCAGGACATCTTACGACTCTTTATGCCACATTATCAACTCGAAAAGAACGTTAGTATAATGTAGGACGGCTTACAACTCCTAAGAACACCTTACATCACAGTACGAAACCTTGAAACACCATAATAAACCTAATGAATTCGTACGAGTCCTTTGAACATCGTCCGACAACTTAGGACATCTTACGACTCTTTATTCCACATTAGCAACTCGAAAAGAACGTTAGTATAATGTAGGACGCCTTACACTCCTAAGAACACCTTACATAACCCTACGAAACCTTGAAACACCATCATAAACCTAATGAATTCGTACGAGTCAAATGAACATCGTCCGACAACTTAGGACATCTTACGACTCTTTATGCCACATTAGCAACTTAAAATGAACGTTAGTATAATGCTGGACGCCTTACACTCCTAAGAACACCTTACATAACCGTACGATACCTTGAATCACCATAATAAACCTAATGAATTCGTATGATTCCTTTGAACATCGTACAACAACTCAGGACATCTTACGACTCTTTTTGCCACATTAGCAACTGGAAATGAACGTTAGTATAATGTAGGACGGCTTACAACTCCTAAGAACACCTTACATCACAGTACGAAACCTTGAAACACCATAATAAACCTAATGAATTCGTACGAGTCCATTGAACGTCGTCCGACAACTTAGGACATCTTACGACTCTTTATGCCACATTAGCAACTCGAAAAGAACGTTAGTATAATGTAGGACGGCTTACAACTCCTAAGAACACCTTACATCACAGTACGAAACCTTGAAACACCATAATAAACCTCATGAATTCGTACGAGTCCTTTGGACGTCGTCCGACAACTTAGGGCATCTTTCGACTCTTTATGCCACATTATCAACTCGAAAAGAACGTTAGTATAATGTAGGACGGCTTACAACTCCTAAGAACACCTTACATCACAGTACGAAACCTTGAAACACCATAATAAACCTAATGAATTCGTACGAGTCCTTTGAACGTCGTCCGACAACTCAGGACATCTTACGACTCTTTATGCCACATTATCAACTCGAAAAGAACGTTATTATAATGTAGGACGGCTTACAACTCCTAAGAACACCTTACATCACAGTACGAAACCTTGAAACACCATAATAAACCTAATGAATTCGTATGAGTCATTTGAACATCGTACGACAACTCAGGACATCTTACGACTCTTTATGCCACATTAGCAACTCGAAAAGAACGTTAGTATAATGTAGGACGGCTTACAACTCCTAAGAACACCTTACATCACAGTACGAAACCTTGAAACACAATAATAAACCTAATGAATTCGTACGAGTCCTTTGAACGTCGTCCGACAACTTAGGACATCTTACGACTCTTTATGCCACATTATCAACTTGAAAAGAACGTTAGTATAATGTAGGACGGCTTACAACTCCTAAGAACACTTTACATCACAGTACGAAACCTTGAAACACCATCATAAACCTAATGAATTCGTACGAGTCAAATGAACATCGTCCGACAACTTAGGACATCTTACGACTCTTTATGCCACATTAGCAACTTAAAATGAACGTTAGTATAATGTAGGACGCCTTACACTCCTAAGAACACCTTACATAACCGTACGATACCTTGAATAACCATAATAAACCTAATGAATTCGTATGATTCCTTTGAACATCGTACAACAACTCAGGACATCTTACGACTCTTTATGCCACATTAGCAACTGGAAATGAACGTTAGTATAATGTAGGACGGCTTACAACTCCTAAGAACACCTTACATCACAGTACGAAACCTTGAAACACCATAATAAACCTAATGAATTCGTACGAGTCCTTTGAACGTCGTCCGACAACTCAGGACATCTTACGACTCTTTATGCCACATTATCAACTCGAAAAGAACGTTAGTATAATGTAGGACGGCTTACAACTCCTAAGAACACCTTACATCACAGTACGAAACCTTGAAACACCATAATAAACCTAATGAATTCGTATGAGTCATTTGAACATCGTACGACAACTCAGGACATCTTACGACTCTTTATGCCACATTAGCAACTCGAAAAGAACGTTAGTATAATGTAGGACGGCTTACAACTCCTAAGAGCACCTTAGATCACAGTACGAAACCTTGAAACACCATAATAAACCTAATGAATTCGTACGAGTCCTTTGAACGTCGTCCGACAACTCAGGACATCTTACGACTCTTTATGCCACATTATCAACTCGAAAAGAACGTTAGTATAATGTAGGACGGCTTACAACTCCTAAGAACACCTTACATCACAGTACGAAACCTTGAAACACCATAATAAACCTAATGAATTCGTACGAGTCCATTGAACGTCGTCCGACAACTTAGGACATCTTACGACTCTTTATGCCACATTATCAACTCGAAAAGAACGTTAGTATAATGTAGGACGGCTTACAACTCCTAAGAACACCTTACATCACAGTACGAAACCTTGAAACACCATAATAAACCTAATGAATTCGTATGAGTCATTTGAACATCGTACGACAACTCAGGACATCTTACGACTCTTTATGCCACATTAGCAACTCGAAAAGAACGTTAGTATAATGTAGGACGGCTTACAACTCCTAAGAACACCTTACATCACAGTACGAAACCTTGAAACACCATAATAAACCTAATGAATTCGTATGAGTCATTTGAACATCGTACGACAACTCAGGACATCTTACGACTCTTTATGCCACATTAGCAACTCGAAAAGAACGTTAGTATAATGTAGGACGGCTTACAACTCCTAAGAACACCTTACATCACAGTACGAAACCTTGAAACACCATAATAAACCTAATGAATTCGTACGAGTCCATTGAACGTCGTCCGACAACTTAGGACATCTTACGACTCTTTATGCCACATTATCAACTCGAAAAGAACGTTAGTATAATGTAGGACGGCTTACAACTCCTAAGAACACCTTACATCACAGTACGAAACCTTGAAACACCATAATAAACCTAATGAATTCGTATGAGTCATTTGAACATCGTACGACAACTCAGGACATCTTACGACTCTTTATGCCACATTAGCAACTCGAAAAGAACGTTAGTATAATGTAGGACGGCTTACAACTCCTAAGAACACCTTACATCACAGTACGAAACCTTGAAACACCATAATAAACCTAATGAATTCGTACGAGTCCTTTGAACATCGTCCGACAACTTAGGACATCTTACGACTCTTTATTCCACATTAGCAACTCGAAAAGAACGTTAGTATAATGTAGGACGCCTTACACTCCTAAGAACACCTTACATAACCCTACGAAACCTTGAAACACCATCATAAACCTAATGAATTCGTACGAGTCAAATGAACATCGTCCGACAACTTAGGACATCTTACGACTCTTTATGCCACATTAGCAACTTAAAATGAATGTTAGTATAATGTTGGACGCCTTACACTCCTAAGAACACCTTACATAACCGTACGATACCTTGAATCACCATAATAAACCTAATGAATTCGTATGATTCCTTTGAACATCGTACAACAACTCAGGACATCTTACGACTCTTTATGCCACATTATCAACTCGAAAAGAACGTTAGTATAATGTAGGACGGCTTACAACTCCTAAGAACACCTTACATCACAGTACGAAACCTTGAAACACCATAATAAACCTAATGAATTCGTACGAGTCCATTGAACGTCGTCCGACAACTTAGGACATCTTACGACTCTTTATGCCACATTATCAACTCGAAAAGAACGTTAGTATAATGTAGGACGGCTTACAACTCCTAAGAACACCTTACATCACAGTACGAAACCTTGAAACACCATAATAAACCTAATGAATTCGTATGAGTCATTTGAACATCGTACCACAACTCAGGACATCTTACGACTCTTTATGCCACATTAGCAACTCGAAAAGAACGTTAGTATAATGTAGGACGGCTTACAACTCCTAAGAACACCTTACATCACAGTACGAAACCTTGGAACACCATAATAAACCTAATGAATTCGTACGAGTCCTTTGGACGTCGTCCGACAACTTAGGGCATCTTTCGACTCTTTATGCCACATTATCAACTCGAAAAGAACGTTAGTATAATGTAGGACGGCTTACAACTCCTAAGAACACCTTACATCACAGTACGAAACCTTGAAACACCATAATAAACCTAATGAATTCGTACGAGTCCATTGAACGTCGTCCGACAACTTAGGACATCTTACGACTCTTTATGCCACATTAGCAACTCGAAAAGAACGTTAGTATAATGTAGGACGGCTTACAACTCCTAAGAACACCTTACATCACAGTACGAAACCTTGAAACACCATAATAAACCTCATGAATTCGTACGAGTCCTTTGGACGTCGTCCGACAACTTAGGGCATCTTTCGACTCTTTATGCCACATTATCAACTCGAAAAGAACGTTAGTATAATGTAGGACGGCTTACAACTCCTAAGAACACCTTACATCACAGTACGAAACCTTGAAACACCATAATAAACCTAATGAATTCGTATGAGTCATTTGAACATCGTACCACAACTCAGGACATCTTACGACTCTTTATGCCACATTAGCAACTCGAAAAGAACGTTAGTATAATGTAGGACGGCTTACAACTCCTAAGAACACCTTACATCACAGTACGAAACCTTGGAACACCATAATAAACCTAATGAATTCGTACGAGTCCTTTGGACGTCGTCCGACAACTTAGGGCATCTTTCGACTCTTTATGCCACATTATCAACTCGAAAAGAACGTTAGTATAATGTAGGACGGCTTACAACTCCTAAGAACACCTTACATCACAGTACGAAACCTTGAAACACCATAATAAACCTAATGAATTCGTACGAGTCCATTGAACGTCGTCCGACAACTTAGGACATCTTACGACTCTTTATGCCACATTAGCAACTCGAAAAGAACGTTAGTATAATGTAGGACGGCTTACAACTCCTAAGAACACCTTACATCACAGTACGAAACCTTGAAACACCATAATAAACCTCATGAATTCGTACGAGTCCTTTGGACGTCGTCCGACAACTTAGGGCATCTTTCGACTCTTTATGCCACATTATCAACTCGAAAAGAACGTTAGTATAATGTAGGACGGCTTACAACTCCTAAGAACACCTTACATCACAGTACGAAACCTTGAAACACCATAATAAACCTAATGAATTCGTACGAGTCCTTTGAACGTCGTCCGACAACTCAGGACATCTTACGACTCTTTATGCCACATTATCAACTCGAAAAGAACGTTAGTATAATGTAGGACGGCTTACAACTCCTAAGAACACCTTACATCACAGTACGAAACCTTGAAACACCATAATAAACCTAATGAATTCGTATGAGTCATTTGAACATCGTACGACAACTCAGGACATCTTACGACTCTTTATGCCACATTAGCAACTCGAAAAGAACGTTAGTATAATGTAGGACGGCTTACAACTCCTAAGAACACCTTACATCACAGTACGAAACCTTGAAACACCATAATAAACCTAATGAATTCGTACGAGTCCTTTGAACGTCGTCCGACAACTTAGGACATCTTACGACTCTTTATGCCACATTATCAACTTGAAAAGAACGTTAGTATAATGTAGGACGGCTTACAACTCCTAAGAACACCTTACATCACAGTACGAAACCTTGAAACACCATCATAAACCTAATGAATTCGTACGAGTCAAATGAACATCGTCCGACAACTTAGGACATCTTACGACTCTTTATGCCACATTAGCAACTTAAAATGAACGTTAGTATAATGTAGGACGCCTTACACTCCTAAGAACACCTTACATAACCGTACGATACCTTGAATCACCATAATAAACCTAATGAATTCGTATGAGTCATTTGAACATCGTACAACAACTCAGGACATCTTACGACTCTTTATGCCACATTAGCAACTGGAAATGAACGTTAGTATAATGTAGGACGGCTTACAACTCCTAAGAACACCTTACATCACAGTACGAAACCTTGAAACACCATAATAAACCTAATGAATTCGTACGAGTCCTTTGAACGTCGTCCGACAACTTAGGACATCTTACGACTCTTTATGCCACATTATCAACTCGAAAAGAACGTTAGTATAATGTAGGACGGCTTACAACTCCTAAGAACACATTACATCACAGTACGAAACCTTGAAACACCATAATAAACCTAATGAATTCGTACGAGTCCTTTGAACATCGTCCGACAACTTAGGACATCTTACGACTCTTTATTCCACATTAGCAACTCGAAAAGAACGTTAGTATAATGTAGGACGCCTTACACTCCTAAGAACACCTTACATAACCCTACGAAACCTTGAAACACCATCATAAACCTAATGAATTCGTACGAGTCAAATGAACATCGTCCGACAACTTAGGACATCTTACGACTCTTTATGCCACATTAGCAACTTAAAATGAACGTTAGTATAATGTTGGACGCCTTACACTCCTAAGAACACCTTACATAACCGTACGATACCTTGAATCACCATAATAAACCTAATGAATTCGTATGATTCCTTTGAACATCGTACAACAACTCAGGACATCTTACGACTCTTTTTGCCACATTAGCAACTGGAAATGAACGTTAGTATAATGTAGGACGGCTTACAACTCCTAAGAACACCTTACATCACAGTACGAAACCTTGAAACACCATAATAAACCTAATGAATTCGTACGAGTCCATTGAACGTCGTCCGACAACTTAGGACATCTTACGACTCTTTATGCCACATTAGCAACTCGAAAAGAACGTTAGTATAATGTAGGACGGCTTACAACTCCTAAGAACACCTTACATCACAGTACGAAACCTTGAAACACCATAATAAACCTCATGAATTCGTACGAGTCCTTTGGACGTCGTCCGACAACTTAGGGCATCTTTCGACTCTTTATGCCACATTATCAACTCGAAAAGAACGTTAGTATAATGTAGGACGGCTTACAACTCCTAAGAACACCTTACATCACAGTACGAAACCTTGAAACACCATAATAAACCTAATGAATTTGTACGAGTCCTTTGAACGTCGTCCGACAACTCAGGACATCTTACGACTCTTTATGCCACATTATCAACTCGAAAAGAACGTTATTATAATGTAGGACGGCTTACAACTCCTAAGAACACCTTACATCACAGTACGAAACCTTGAAACACCATAATAAACCTAATGAATTCGTATGAGTCATTTGAACATCGTACGACAACTCAGGACATCTTACGACTCTTTATGCCACATTAGCAACTCGAAAAGAACGTTAGTATAATGTAGGACGGCTTACAACTCTTAAGAACACCTTACATCACAGTACGAAACCTTGAAACACAATAATAAACCTAATGAATTCGTACGAGTCCTTTGAACGTCGTCCGACAACTTAGGACATCTTACGACTCTTTATGCCACATTATCAACTTGAAATGAACGTTAGTATAATGTAGGACGGCTTACAACTCCTAAGAACACCTTACATAACCCTACGAAACCTTGAAACACCATCATAAACCTAATGAATTCGTACGAGTCAAATGAACATCGTCCGACAACTTAGGACATCTTACGACTCTTTATGCCACATTAGCAACTTAAAATGAACGTTAGTATAATGTTGGACGCCTTACACTCCTAAGAACACCTTACATAACCGTACGATACCTTGAATCACCATAATAAACCTAATGAATTCGTATGATTCCTTTGAACATCGTACAACAACTCAGGACATCTTACGACTCTTTTTGCCACATTAGCAACTGGAAATGAACGTTAGTATAATGTAGGACGGCTTACAACTCCTAAGAACACCTTACATCACAGTACGAAACCTTGAAACACCATAATAAACCTAATGAATTCGTACGAGTCCATTGAACGTCGTCCGACAACTTAGGACATCTTACGACTCTTTATGCCACATTAGCAACTCGAAAAGAACGTTAGTATAATGTAGGACGGCTTACAACTCCTAAGAACACCTTACATCACAGTACGAAACCTTGAAACACCATAATAAACCTCATGAATTCGTAAGAGTCCTTTGGACGTCGTCCGACAACTTAGGGCATCTTTCGACTCTTTATGCCACATTATCAACTCGAAAAGAACGTTAGTATAATGTAGGACGGCTTACAACTCCTAAGAACACCTTACATCACAGTACGAAACCTTGAAACACCATAATAAACCTAATGAATTTGTACAAGTCCTTTGAACGTCGTCCGACAACTCAGGACATCTTACGACTCTTTATGCCACATTATCAACTCGAAAAGAACGTTATTATAATGTAGGACGGCTTACAACTCCTAAGAACACCTTACATCACAGTACGAAACCTTGAAACACCATAATAAACCTAATGAATTCGTATGAGTCATTTGAACATCGTACGACAACTCAGGACATCTTACGACTCTTTATGCCACATTAGCAACTCGAAAAGAACGTTAGTATAATGTAGGACGGCTTACAACTCTTAAGAACACCTTACATCACAGTACGAAACCTTGAAACACAATAATAAACCTAATGAATTCGTACGAGTCCTTTGAACGTCGTCCGACAACTTAGGACATCTTACGACTCTTTATGCCACATTATCAACTTGAAATGAACGTTAGTATAATGTAGGACGGCTTACAACTCCTAAGAACACCTTACATCACAGTACGAAACCTTGAAACACCATCATAAACCTAATGAATTCGTACGAGTCAAATGAACATCGTCCGACAACTTAGGACATCTTACGACTCTTTATGCCACATTAGCAACTTAAAATGAACGTTAGTATAATGTAGGACGCCTTACACTCCTAAGAACACCTTACATAACCGTACGATACCTTGAATCACCATAATAAACCTAATGAATTCGTATGATTCCTTTGAACATCGTACAACAACTCAGGACATCTTACGACTCTTTATGCCACATTAGCAACTGGAAATGAACGTTAGTATAATGTAGGACGGCTTACAACTCCTAAGAACACCTTACATCACAGTACGAAACCTTGAAACACCATAATAAACCTAATGAATTCGTACGAGTCCTTTGAACGTCGTCCGACAACTCAGGACATCTTACGACTCTTTATGCCACATTATCAACTCGAAAAGAACGTTAGTATAATGTAGGACGGCTTACAACTCCTAAGAACACCTTACATCACAGTACGAAACCTTGAAACACCATAATAAACCTAATGAATTCGTATGAGTCATTTGAACATCGTACGACAACTCAGGACATCTTACGACTCTTTATGCCACATTAGCAACTCGAAAAGAACGTTAGTATAATGTAGGACGGCTTACAACTCCTAAGAGCACCTTAGATCACAGTATGAAACCTTGAAACACCATAATAAACCTAATGAATTCGTACGAGTCCTTTGAACGTCGTCCGACAACTCAGGACATCTTACGACTCTTTATGCCACATTATCAACTCGAAAAGAACGTTAGTATAATGTAGGACGGCTTACAACTCCTAAGAACACCTTACATCACAGTACGAAACCTTGAAACACCATAATAAACCTAATGAATTCGTACGAGTCCATTGAACGTCGTCCGACAACTTAGGACATCTTACGACTCTTTATGCCACATTATCAACTCGAAAAGAACGTTAGTATAATGTAGGACGGCTTACAACTCCTAAGAACACCTTACATCACAGTACGAAACCTTGAAACACCATAATAAACCTAATGAATTCGTATGAGTCATTTGAACATCGTACGACAACTCAGGACATCTTACGACTCTTTATGCCACATTAGCAACTCGAAAAGAACGTTAGTATAATGTAGGACGGCTTACAACTCCTAAGAACACCTTACATAACCCTACGAAACCTTGAAACACCATCATAAACCTAATGAATTCGTACGAGTCAAATGAACATCGTCCGACAACTTAGGACATCTTACGACTCTTTATGCCACATTAGCAACTTAAAATGAACGTTAGTATAATGTAGGACGCCTTACACTCCTAAGAACACCTTACATAACCGTACGATACCTTGAATCACCATAATAAACCTAATGAATTCGTATGATTCCTTTGAACATCGTACAACAACTCAGGACATCTTACGACTCTTTATGCCACATTAGCAACTGGAAATGAACGTTAGTATAATGTAGGACGGCTTACAACTCCTAAGAACACCTTACATCACAGTACGAAACCTTGAAACACCATCATAAACCTAATGAATTCGTACGAGTCAAATGAACATCGTCCGACAACTTAGGACATCTTACGACTCTTTATGCCACATTAGCAACTTAAAATGAACGTTAGTATAATGTAGGACGGCTTACAACTCCTAAGAGCACCTTAGATCACAGTATGAAACCTTGAAACACCATAATAAACCTAATGAATTCGTACGAGTCCTTTGAACGTCGTCCGACAACTCAGGACATCTTACGACTCTTTATGCCACATTATCAACTCGAAAAGAACGTTAGTATAATGTAGGACGGCTTACAACTCCTAAGAACACCTTACATCACAGTACGAAACCTTGAAACACCATAATAAACCTAATGAATTCGTACGAGTCCATTGAACGTCGTCCGACAACTTAGGACATCTTACGACTCTTTATGCCACATTATCAACTCGAAAAGAACGTTAGTATAATGTAGGACGGCTTACAACTCCTAAGAACACCTTACATCACAGTACGAAACCTTGAAACACCATAATAAACCTAATGAATTCGTATGAGTCATTTGAACATCGTACGACAACTCAGGACATCTTACGACTCTTTATGCCACATTAGCAACTCGAAAAGAACGTTAGTATAATGTAGGACGGCTTACAACTCCTAAGAACACCTTACATAACCCTACGAAACCTTGAAACACCATCATAAACCTAATGAATTCGTACGAGTCAAATGAACATCGTCCGACAACTTAGGACATCTTACGACTCTTTATGCCACATTAGCAACTTAAAATGAACGTTAGTATAATGTAGGACGCCTTACACTCCTAAGAACACCTTACATAACCGTACGATACCTTGAATCACCATAATAAACCTAATGAATTCGTATGATTCCTTTGAACATCGTACAACAACTCAGGACATCTTACGACTCTTTATGCCACATTAGCAACTGGAAATGAACGTTAGTATAATGTAGGACGGCTTACAACTCCTAAGAACACCTTACATCACAGTACGAAACCTTGAAACACCATCATAAACCTAATGAATTCGTACGAGTCAAATGAACATCGTCCGACAACTTAGGACATCTTACGACTCTTTATGCCACATTAGCAACTTAAAATGAACGTTAGTATAATGTAGGACGCCTTACACTCCTAAGAACACCTTACATAACCGTACGATACCTTGAATCACCATAATAAACCTAATGAATTCGTATGATTCCTTTGAACATCGTACAACAACTCAGGACATCTTACGACTCTTTATGCCACATTAGCAACTGGAAATGAACGTTAGTATAATGTAGGACGGCTTACAACTCCTAAGAACACCTTACATCACAGTACGAAACCTTGAAACACCATAATAAACCTAATGAATTCGTACGAGTCCTTTGAACGTCGTCCGACAACTCAGGACATCTTACGACTCTTTATGCCACATTATCAACTCGAAAAGAACGTTAGTATAATGTAGGACGGCTTACAACTCCTAAGAACACCTTACATCACAGTACGAAACCTTGAAACACCATAATAAACCTAATGAATTCGTATGAGTCATTTGAACATCGTACGACAACTCAGGACATCTTACGACTCTTTATGCCACATTAGCAACTCGAAAAGAACGTTAGTATAATGTAGGACGGCTTACAACTCCTAAGAGCACCTTAGATCACAGTATGAAACCTTGAAACACCATAATAAACCTAATGAATTCGTACGAGTCCTTTGAACGTCGTCCGACAACTCAGGACATCTTACGACTCTTTATGCCACATTATCAACTCGAAAAGAACGTTATTATAATGTAGGACGGCTTACAACTCCTAAGAACACCTTACATCACAGTACGAAACCTTGAAACACCATAATAAACCTAATGAATTCGTACGAGTCCATTGAACGTCGTCCGACAACTTAGGACATCTTACGACTCTTTATGCCACATTAGCAACTCGAAAAGAACGTTAGTATAATGTAGGACGGCTTACAACTCCTAAGAACACCTTACATCACAGTACGAAACCTTGAAACACCATAATAAACCTAATGAATTCGTATGAGTCATTTGAACATCGTACGACAACTCAGGACATCTTACGACTCTTTATGCCACATTAGCAACTCGAAAAGAACGTTAGTATAATGTAGGACGGCTTACAACTCCTAAGAACACCTTACATCACAGTACGAAACCTTGAAACACCATAATAAACCTAATGAATTCGTATGAGTCATTTGAACATCGTACGACAACTCAGGACATCTTACGACTCTTTATGCCACATTATCAACTCGAAAAGAACGTTAGTATAATGTAGGACGGCTTACAACTCCTAAGAACACCTTACATCACAGTACGAAACCTTGAAACACCATAATAAACCTAATGAATTCGTACGAGTCCTTTGAACATCGTCCGACAACTTAGGACATCTTACGACTCTTTATTCCACATTAGCAACTCGAAAAGAACGTTAGTATAATGTAGGACGCCTTAGACTCCTAAGAACACCTTACATAACCCTACGAAACCTTGAAACACCATCATAAACCTAATGAATTCGTACGAGTCAAATGAACATCGTCCGACAACTTAGGACATCTTACGACTCTTTATGCCACATTAGCAACTTAAAATGAACGTTAGTATAATGCTGGACGCCTTACACTCCTAAGAACACCTTACATAACCGTACGATACCTTGAATCACCATAATAAACCTAATGAATTCGTATGATTCCTTTGAACATCGTACAACAACTCAGGACATCTTACGACTCTTTTTGCCACATTAGCAACTGGAAATGAACGTTAGTATAATGTAGGACGGCTTACAACTCCTAAGAACACCTTACATCATAGTACGAAACCTTGAAACACCATAATAAACCTAATGAATTCGTACGAGTCCATTGAACGTCGTCCGACAACTTAGGACATCTTACGACTCTTTATGCCACATTAGCAACTCGAAAAGAACGTTAGTATAATGTAGGACGGCTTACAACTCCTAAGAACACCTTACATCACAGTACGAAACCTTGAAACACAATAATAAACCTCATGAATTCGTACGAGTCCTTTGGACGTCGTCCGACAACTTAGGGCATCTTTCGACTCTTTATGCCACATTATCAACTCGAAAAGAACGTTAGTATAATGTAGGACGGCTTACAACTCCTAAGAACACCTTACATCACAGTACGAAACCTTGAAACACCATAATAAACCTAATGAATTCGTACGAGTCCTTTGAACGTCGTCCGACAACTCAGGACATCTTACGACTCTTTATGCCACATTATCAACTCGAAAAGAACGTTATTATAATGTAGGACGGCTTACAACTCCTAAGAACACCTTACATCACAGTACGAAACCTTGAAACACCATAATAAACCTAATGAATTCGTATGAGTCATTTGAACATCGTACGACAACTCAGGACATCTTACGACTCTTTATGCCACATTAGCAACTCGAAAAGAACGTTAGTATAATGTAGGACGGCTTACAACTCCTAAGAACACCTTACATCACAGTACGAAACCTTGAAACACAATAATAAACCTAATGAATTCGTACGAGTCCTTTGAACGTCGTCCGACAACTTAGGACATCTTACGACTCTTTATGCCACATTATCAACTTGAAAAGAACGTTAGTATAATGTAGGACGGCTTACAACTCCTAAGAACACCTTACATCACAGTACGAAACCTTGAAACACCATCATAAACCTAATGAATTCGTACGAGTCAAATGAACATCGTCCGACAACTTAGGACATCTTACGACTCTTTATGCCACATTAGCAACTTAAAATGAACGTTAGTATAATGTAGGACGCCTTACACTCCTAAGAACACCTTACATAACCGTACGATACCTTGAATAACCATAATAAACCTAATGAATTCGTATGATTCCTTTGAACATCGTACAACAACTCAGGACATCTTACGACTCTTTATGCCACATTAGCAACTGGAAATGAACGTTAGTATAATGTAGGACGGCTTACAACTCCTAAGAACACCTTACATCACAGTACGAAACCTTGAAACACCATAATAAACCTAATGAATTCGTACGAGTCCTTTAAACGTCGTCCGACAACTCAGGACATCTTACGACTCTTTATGCCACATTATCAACTCGAAAAGAACGTTAGTATAATGTAGGACGGCTTACAACTCCTAAGAACACCTTACATCACAGTACGAAACCTTGAAACACCATAATAAACCTAATGAATTCGTATGAGTCATTTGAACATCGTACGACAACTCAGGACATCTTACGACTCTTTATGCCACATTAGCAACTCGAAAAGAACGTTAGTATAATGTAGGACGGCTTACAACTCCTAAGAGCACCTTAGATCACAGTACGAAACCTTGAAACACCATAATAAACCTAATGAATTCGTACGAGTCCTTTGAACGTCGTCCGACAACTCAGGACATCTTACGACTCTTTATGCCATATTATCAACTCGAAAAGAACGTTAGTATAATGTAGGACGGCTTACAACTCCTAAGAACACCTTACATCACAGTACGAAACCTTGAAACACCATAATAAACCTAATGAATTCGTACGAGTCCATTGAACGTCGTCCGACAACTTAGGACATCTTACGACTCTTTATGCCACATTATCAACTCGAAAAGAACGTTAGTATAATGTAGGACGGCTTACAACTCCTAAGAACACCTTACATCACAGTACGAAACCTTGAAACACCATAATAAACCTAATGAATTCGTATGAGTCATTTGAACATCGTACGACAACTCAGGACATCTTACGACTCTTTATGCCACATTAGCAACTCGAAAAGAACGTTAGTATAATGTAGGACGGCTTACAACTCCTAAGAACACCTTACATCACAGTACGAAACCTTGAAACACCATAATAAACCTAATGAATTCGTACGAGTCCTTTGAACATCGTCCGACAACTTAGGACATCTTACGACTCTTTATTCCACATTAGCAACTCGAAAAGAACGTTAGTATAATGTAGGACGCCTTACACTCCTAAGAACACCTTACATAACCCTACGAAACCTTGAAACACCATCATAAACCTAATGAATTCGTACGAGTCAAATGAACATCGTCCGACAACTTAGGACATCTTACGACTCTTTATGCCACATTAGCAACTTAAAATGAACGTTAGTATAATGCTGGACGCCTTACACTCCTAAGAACACCTTACATAACCGTACGATACCTTGAATCACCATAATAAACCTAATGAATTCGTATGATTCCTTTGAACATCGTACAACAACTCAGGACATCTTACGACTCTTTTTGCCACATTAGCAACTGGAAATGAACGTTAGTATAATGTAGGACGGCTTACAACTCCTAAGAACACCTTACATCACAGTACGAAACCTTGAAACACCATAATAAACCTAATGAATTCGTACGAGTCCATTGAACGTCGTCCGACAACTTAGGACATCTTACGACTCTTTATGCCACATTAGCAACTCGAAAAGAACGTTAGTATAATGTAGGACGGCTTACAACTCCTAAGAACACCTTACATCACAGTACGAAACCTTGAAACACAATAATAAACCTCATGAATTCGTACGAGTCCTTTGGACGTCGTCCGACAACTTAGGGCATCTTTCGACTCTTTATGCCACATTATCAACTCGAAAAGAACGTTAGTATAATGTAGGACGGCTTACAACTCCTAAGAACACCTTACATCACAGTACGAAACCTTGAAACACCATAATAAACCTAATGAATTCGTACGAGTCCTTTGAACGTCGTCCGACAACTCAGGACATCTTACGACTCTTTATGCCACATTATCAACTCGAAAAGAACGTTATTATAATGTAGGACGGCTTACAACTCCTAAGAACACCTTACATCACAGTACGAAACCTTGAAACACCATAATAAACCTAATGAATTCGTATGAGTCATTTGAACATCGTACGACAACTCAGGACATCTTACGACTCTTTATGCCACATTAGCAACTCGAAAAGAACGTTAGTATAATGTAGGACGGCTTACAACTCCTAAGAACACCTTACATCACAGTACGAAACCTTGAAACACAATAATAAACCTAATGAATTCGTACGAGTCCTTTGAACGTCGTCCGACAACTTAGGACATCTTACGACTCTTTATGCCACATTATCAACTTGAAAAGAACGTTAGTATAATGTAGGACGGCTTACAACTCCTAAGAACACCTTACATCACAGTACGAAACCTTGAAACACCATCATAAACCTAATGAATTCGTACGAGTCAAATGAACATCGTCCGACAACTTAGGACATCTTACGACTCTTTATGCCACATTAGCAACTTAAAATGAACGTTAGTATAATGTAGGACGCCTTACACTCCTAAGAACACCTTACATAACCGTACGATACCTTGAATAACCATAATAAACCTAATGAATTCGTATGATTCCTTTGAACATCGTACAACAACTCAGGACATCTTACGACTCTTTATGCCACATTAGCAACTGGAAATGAACGTTAGTATAATGTAGGACGGCTTACAACTCCTAAGAACACCTTACATCACAGTACGAAACCTTGAAACACCATAATAAACCTAATGAATTCGTACGAGTCCTTTAAACGTCGTCCGACAACTCAGGACATCTTACGACTCTTTATGCCACATTATCAACTCGAAAAGAACGTTAGTATAATGTAGGACGGCTTACAACTCCTAAGAACACCTTACATCACAGTACGAAACCTTGAAACACCATAATAAACCTAATGAATTCGTATGAGTCATTTGAACATCGTACGACAACTCAGGACATCTTACGACTCTTTATGCCACATTAGCAACTCGAAAAGAACGTTAGTATAATGTAGGACGGCTTACAACTCCTAAGAGCACCTTAGATCACAGTACGAAACCTTGAAACACCATAATAAACCTAATGAATTCGTACGAGTCCTTTGAACGTCGTCCGACAACTCAGGACATCTTACGACTCTTTATGCCACATTATCAACTCGAAAAGAACGTTAGTATAATGTAGGACGGCTTACAACTCCTAAGAACACCTTACATCACAGTACGAAACCTTGAAACACCATAATAAACCTAATGAATTCGTACGAGTCCATTGAACGTCGTCCGACAACTTAGGACATCTTACGACTCTTTATGCCACATTATCAACTCGAAAAGAACGTTAGTATAATGTAGGACGGCTTACAACTCCTAAGAACACCTTACATCACAGTACGAAACCTTGAAACACCATAATAAACCTAATGAATTCGTATGAGTCATTTGAACATCGTACGACAACTCAGGACATCTTACGACTCTTTATGCCACATTAGCAACTCGAAAAGAACGTTAGTATAATGTAGGACGGCTTACAACTCCTAAGAACACCTTACATCACAGTACGAAACCTTGAAACACCATAATAAACCTAATGAATTCGTACGAGTCCTTTGAACATCGTCCGACAACTTAGGACATCTTACGACTCTTTATTCCACATTAGCAACTCGAAAAGAACGTTAGTATAATGTAGGACGCCTTACACTCCTAAGAACACCTTACATAACCCTACGAAAACTTGAAACACCATCATAAACCTAATGAATTCGTACGAGTCAAATGAACATCGTCCGACAACTTAGGACATCTTACGACTCTTTATGCCACATTAGCAACTTAAAATGAATGTTAGTATAATGTTGGACGCCTTACACTCCTAAGAACACCTTACATAACCGTACGATACCTTGAATCACCATAATAAACCTAATGAATTCGTATGATTCCTTTGAACATCGTACAACAACTCAGGACATCTTACGACTCTTTATGCCACATTATCAACTCGAAAAGAACGTTAGTATAATGTAGGACGGCTTACAACTCCTAAGAACACCTTACATCACAGTACGAAACCTTGAAACACCATAATAAACCTAATGAATTCGTACGAGTCCATTGAACATCGTCCGACAACTTAGGACATCTTACGACTCTTTATGCCACATTATCAACTCGAAAAGAACGTTAGTATAATGTAGGACGGCTTACAACTCCTAAGAACACCTTACATCACAGTACGAAACCTTGAAACACCATAATAAACCTAATGAATTCGTATGAGTCATTTGAACATCGTACGACAACTCAGGACATCTTACGACTCTTTATGCCACATTAGCAACTCGAGAAGAACGTTAGTATAATGTAGGACGGCTTACAACTCCTAAGAACACCTTACATCACAGTACGAAACCTTGAAACACCATAATAAACCTAATGAATTCGTACGAGTCCTTTGAACATCGTCCGACAACTTAGGACATCTTACGACTCTTTATTCCACATTAGCAACTCGAAAAGAACGTTAGTATAATGTAGGACGCCTTACACTCCTAAGAACACCTTACATAACCCTACGAAACCTTGAAACACCATCATAAACCTAATGAATTCGTACGAGTCAAATGAACATCGTCCGACAACTTAGGACATCTTACGACTCTTTATGCCACATTAGCAACTTAAAATGAATGTTAGTATAATGTTGGACGCCTTACACTCCTAAGAACACCTTACATAACCGTACGATACCTTGAATCACCATAATAAACCTAATGAATTCGTATGATTCCTTTGAACATCGTACAACAACTGAGGACATCTTACGACTCTTTATGCCACATTAGCAACTGGAAATGAACGTTAGTATAATGTAGGACGGCTTACAACTCCTATGAACACCTTACATCACAGTACGAAACCTTGAAACACCATAATAAACCTAATGAATTCGTACGAGTCCATTGAACGTCGTCCGACAACTTAGGACATCTTACGACTCTTTATGCCACATTATCAACTCGAAAAGAACGTTAGTATAATGTAGGACGGCTTACAACTCCTAAGAACACCTTACATCACAGTACGAAACCTTGAAACACCATAATAAACCTAATGAATTCGTATGAGTCATTTGAACATCGTACGACAACTCAGGACATCTTACGACTCTTTATGCCACATTAGCAACTCGAAAAGAACGTTAGTATAATGTAGGACGGCTTACAACTCCTAAGAACACCTTACATCACAGTACGAAACCTTGGAACACCATAATAAACCTAATGAATTCGTACGAGTCCTTTGGACGTCGTCCGACAACTTAGGGCATCTTTCGACTCTTTATGCCACATTATCAACTCGAAAAGAACGTTAGTATAATGTAGGACGGCTTACAACTCCTAAGAACACCTTACATCACAGTACGAAACCTTGAAACACCATAATAAACCTAATGAATTCGTACGAGTCCATTGAACGTCGTCCGACAACTTAGGACATCTTACGACTCTTTATGCCACATTAGCAACTCGAAAAGAACGTTAGTATAATGTAGGACGGCTTACAACTCCTAAGAACACCTTACATCACAGTACGAAACCTTGAAACACCATAATAAACCTCATGAATTCGTACGAGTCCTTTGGACGTCGTCCGACAACTTAGGGCATCTTTCGACTCTTTATGCCACATTATCAACTCGAAAAGAACGTTAGTATAATGTAGGACGGCTTACAACTCCTAAGAACACCTTACATCACAGTACGAAACCTTGAAACACCATAATAAACCTAATGAATTCGTACGAGTCCTTTGAACGTCGTCCGACAACTCAGGACATCTTACGACTCTTTATGCCACATTATCAACTCGAAAAGAACGTTAGTATAATGTAGGACGGCTTACAACTCCTAAGAACACCTTACATCACAGTACGAAACCTTGAAACACCATAATAAACCTAATGAATTCGTATGAGTCATTTGAACATCGTACGACAACTCAGGACATCTTACGACTCTTTATGCCACATTAGCAACTCGAAAAGAACGTTAGTATAATGTAGGACGGCTTACAACTCCTAAGAACACCTTACATCACAGTACGAAACCTTGAAACACCATAATAAACCTAATGAATTCGTACGAGTCCTTTGAACATCGTCCGACAACTTAGGACATCTTACGACTCTTTATTCCACATTAGCAACTCGAAAAGAACGTTAGTATAATGTAGGACGCCTTACACTCCTAAGAACACCTTACATAACCCTACGAAACCTTGAAACACCATCATAAACCTAATGAATTCGTACGAGTCAAATGAACATCGTCCGACAACTTAGGACATCTTACGACTCTTTATGCCACATTAGCAACTTAAAATGAATGTTAGTATAATGTTGGACGCCTTACACTCCTAAGAACCCCTTACATAACCGTACGATACCTTGAATCACCATAATAAACCTAATGAATTCGTATGATTCCTTTGAACATCGTACAACAACTGAGGACATCTTACGACTCTTTATGCCACATTAGCAACTGGAAATGAACGTTAGTATAATGTAGGACGGCTTACAACTCCTATGAACACCTTACATCACAGTACGAAACCTTGAAACACCATAATAAACCTAATGAATTCGTACGAGTCCATTGAACGTCGTCCGACAACTTAGGACATCTTACGACTCTTTATGCCACATTATCAACTCGAAAAGAACGTTAGTATAATGTAGGACGGCTTACAACTCCTAAGAACACCTTACATCACAGTACGAAACCTTGAAACACCATAATAAACCTAATGAATTCGTATGAGTCATTTGAACATCGTACGACAACTCAGGACATCTTACGACTCTTTATGCCACATTAGCAACTCGAAAAGAACGTTAGTATAATGTAGGACGGCTTACAACTCCTAAGAACACCTTACATCACAGTACGAAACCTTGGAACACCATAATAAACCTAATGAATTCGTACGAGTCCTTTGGACGTCGTCCGACAACTTAGGGCATCTTTCGACTCTTTATGCCACATTATCAACTCGAAAAGAACGTTAGTATAATGTAGGACGGCTTACAACTCCTAAGAACACCTTACATCACAGTACGAAACCTTGAAACACCATAATAAACCTAATGAATTCGTACGAGTCCATTGAACGTCGTCCGACAACTTAGGACATCTTACGACTCTTTATGCCACATTAGCAACTCGAAAAGAACGTTAGTATAATGTAGGACGGCTTACAACTCCTAAGAACACCTTACATCACAGTACGAAACCTTGAAACACCATAATAAACCTCATGAATTTGTACGAGTCCTTTGGACGTCGTCCGACAACTTAGGGCATCTTTCGACTCTTTATGCCACATTATCAACTCGAAAAGAACGTTAGTATAATGTAGGACGGCTTACAACTCCTAAGAACACCTTACATCACAGTACGAAACCTTGAAACACCATAATAAACCTAATGAATTCGTACGAGTCCTTTGAACGTCGTCCGACAACTCAGGACATCTTACGACTCTTTATGCCACATTATCAACTCGAAAAGAACGTTAGTATAATGTAGGACGGCTTACAACTCCTAAGAACACCTTACATCACAGTACGAAACCTTGAAACACCATAATAAACCTAATGAATTCGTATGAGTCATTTGAACATCGTACGACAACTCAGGACATCTTACGACTCTTTATGCCACATTAGCAACTCGAAAAGAACGTTAGTATAATGTAGGACGGCTTACAACTCCTAAGAACACCTTACATCACAGTACGAAACCTTGAAACACCATAATAAACCTAATGAATTCGTACGAGTCCTTTGAACGTCGTCCGACAACTTAGGACATCTTACGACTCTTTATGCCACATTATCAACTTGAAAAGAACGTTAGTATAATGTAGGACGGCTTACAACTCCTAAGAACACCTTACATCACAGTACGAAACCTTGAAACACCATCATAAACCTAATGAATTCGTACGAGTCAAATGAACATCGTCCGACAACTTAGGACATCTTACGACTCTTTATGCCACATTAGCAACTTAAAATGAACGTTAGTATAATGTAGGACGCCTTACACTCCTAAGAACACCTTACATAACCGTACGATACCTTGAATCACCATAATAAACCTAATGAATTCGTATGATTCCTTTGAACATCGTTCAACAACTCAGGACATCTTACGACTCTTTATGCCACATTAGCAACTGGAAATGAACGTTAGTATAATGTAGGACGGCTTACAACTCCTAAGAACACCTTACATCACAGTACGAAACCTTGAAACACCATAATAAACCTAATGAATTCGTACGAGTCCTTTGAACGTCGTCCGACAACTTAGGACATCTTACGACTCTTTATGCCACATTATCAACTCGAAAAGAACGTTAGTATAATGTAGGACGGCTTACAACTCCTAAGAACACATTACATCACAGTACGAAACCTTGAAACACCATAATAAACCTAATGAATTCGTACGAGTCCTTTGAACATCGTCCGACAACTTAGGACATCTTACGACTCTTTATTCCACATTAGCAACTCGAAAAGAACGTTAGTATAATGTAGGACGCCTTACACTCCTAAGAACACCTTACATAACCCTACGAAACCTTGAAACACCATCATAAACCTAATGAATTCGTACGAGTCAAATGAACATCGTCCGACAACTTAGGACATCTTACGACTCTTTATGCCACATTAGCAACTTAAAATGAACGTTAGTATAATGTTGGACGCCTTACACTCCTAAGAACACCTTACATAACCGTACGATACCTTGAATCACCATAATAAACCTAATGAATTCGTATGATTCCTTTGAACATCGTACAACAACTCAGGACATCTTACGACTCTTTTTGCCACATTAGCAACTGGAAATGAACGTTAGTATAATGTAGGACGGCTTACAACTCCTAAGAACACCTTACATCACAGTACGAAACCTTGAAACACCATAATAAACCTAATGAATTCGTACGAGTCCATTGAACGTCGTCCGACAACTTAGGACATCTTACGACTCTTTATGCCACATTAGCAACTCGAAAAGAACGTTAGTATAATGTAGGACGGCTTACAACTCCTAAGAACACCTTACATCACAGTACGAAACCTTGAAACACCATAATAAACCTCATGAATTCGTACGCGTCCTTTGGACGTCGTCCGACAACTTAGGGCATCTTTCGACTCTTTATGCCACATTATCAACTCGAAAAGAACGTTAGTATAATGTAGGACGGCTTACAACTCCTAAGAACACCTTACATCACAGTACGAAACCTTGAAACACCATAATAAACCTAATGAATTTGTACGAGTCCTTTGAACGTCGTCCGACAACTCAGGACATCTTACGACTCTTTATGCCACATTATCAACTCGAAAAGAACGTTATTATAATGTAGGACGGCTTACAACTCCTAAGAACACCTTACATAACAGTACGAAACCTTGAAACACCATAATAAACCTAATGAATTCGTATGAGTCATTTGAACATCGTACGACAACTCAGGACATCTTACGACTCTTTATGCCACATTAGCAATCGAAAAGAACGTTAGTATAAAGTAGGACGGCTTACAACTCTTAAGAACACCTTACATCACAGTACGAAACCTTGAAACACAATAATAAACCTAATGAATTCGTACGAGTCCTTTGAACGTCGTCCGACAACTTAGGACATCTTACGACTCTTTATGCCACATTATCAACTTGAAATGAACGTTAGTATAATGTAGGACGGCTTACAACTCCTAAGAACACCTTACATCACAGTACGAAACCTTGAAACACCATCATAAACCTAATGAATTCGTACGAGTCAAATGAACATCGTCCGACAACTTAGGACATCTTACGACTCTTTATGCCACATTAGCAACTTAAAATGAACGTTAGTATAATGTAGGACGCCTTACACTCCTAAGAACACCTTACATAACCGTACGATACCTTGAATCACCATAATAAACCTAATGAATTCGTATGATTCCTTTGAACATCGTACAACAACTCAGGACATCTTACGACTCTTTATGCCACATTAGCAACTGGAAATGAACGTTAGTATAATGTAGGACGGCTTACAACTCCTAAGAACACCTTACATCACAGTACGAAACCTTGAAACACCATAATAAACCTAATGAATTCGTACGAGTCCTTTGAACGTCGTCCGACAACTCAGGACATCTTACGACTCTTTATGCCACATTATCAACTCGAAAAGAACGTTAGTATAATGTAGGACGGCTTACAACTCCTAAGAACACCTTACATCACAGTACGAAACCTTGAAACACCATAATAAACCTAATGAATTCGTATGAGTCATTTGAACATCGTACGACAACTCAGGACATCTTACGACTCTTTATGCCACATTAGCAACTCGAAAAGAACGTTAGTATAATGTAGGACGGCTTACAACTCCTAAGAGCACCTTAGATCACAGTATGAAACCTTGAAACACCATAATAAACCTAATGAATTCGTACGAGTCCTTTGAACGTCGTCCGACAACTCAGGACATCTTACGACTCTTTATGCCACATTATCAACTCGAAAAGAACGTTAGTATAATGTAGGACGGCTTACAACTCCTAAGAACACCTTACATCACAGTACGAAACCTTGAAACACCATAATAAACCTAATGAATTCGTACGAGTCCATTGAACGTCGTCCGACAACTTAGGACATCTTACGACTCTTTATGCCACATTATCAACTCGAAAAGAACGTTAGTATAATGTAGGACGGCTTACAACTCCTAAGAACACCTTACATCACAGTACGAAACCTTGAAACACCATAATAAACCTAATGAATTCGTATGAGTCATTTGAACATCGTACGACAACTCAGGACATCTTACGACTCTTTATGCCACATTAGCAACTCGAAAAGAACGTTAGTATAATGTAGGACGGCTTACAACTCCTAAGAACACCTTACATCACAGTACGAAACCTTGAAACACCATAATAAACCTAATGAATTCGTACGAGTCCTTTGAACATCGTCCGACAACTTAGGACATCTTACGACTCTTTATTCCACATTAGCAACTCGAAAAGAACGTTAGTATAATGTAGGACGCCTTACACTCCTAAGAACACCTTACATAACCCTACGAAACCTTGAAACACCATCATAAACCTAATGAATTCGTACGAGTCAAATGAACATCGTCCGACAACTTAGGACATCTTACGACTCTTTATGCCACATTAGCAACTTAAAATGAATGTTAGTATAATGTTGGACGCCTTACACTCCTAAGAACACCTTACATAACCGTACGATACCTTGAATCACCATAATAAACCTAATGAATTCGTATGATTCCTTTGAACATCGTACAACAACTGAGGACATCTTACGACTCTTTATGCCACATTAGCAACTGGAAATGAACGTTAGTATAATGTAGGACGGCTTACAACTCCTATGAACACCTTACATCACAGTACGAAACCTTGAAACACCATAATAAACCTAATGAATTCGTACGAGTCCATTGAACGTCGTCCGACAACTTAGGACATCTTACGACTCTTTATGCCACATTATCAACTCGAAAAGAACGTTAGTATAATGTAGGACGGCTTACAACTCCTAAGAACACCTTACATCACAGTACGAAACCTTGAAACACCATAATAAACCTAATGAATTCGTACGAGTCCTTTGAACATCGTCCGACAACTTAGGACATCTTACGACTCTTTATTCCACATTAGCAACTCGAAAAGAACGTTAGTATAATGTAGGACGCCTTACACTCCTAACAACACCTTACATAACCCTACGAAACCGTGAAACACCATCATAAACCTAATGAATTCGTACGAGTCAAATGAACATCGTCCGACAACTTAGGACATCTTACGACTCTTTATGCCACATTAGCAACTTAAAATGAACGTTAGTATAATGTAGGACGCCTTACACTCCTAAGAACACCTTACATAACCGTACGATACCTTGAATCACCATAATAAACCTAATGAATTCGTATGATTCCTTTGAACATCGTACAACAACTCAGGACATCTTACGACTCTTTATGCCACATTAGCAACTGGAAATGAACGTTAGTATAATGTAGGACGGCTTACAACTCCTAAGAACACCTTACATCACAGTACGAAACCTTGAAACACCATAATAAACCTAATGAATTCGTACGAGTCCTTTGAACGTCGTCCGACAACTCAGGACATCTTACGACTCTTTATGCCACATTATCAACTCGAAAAGAACGTTAGTATAATGTAGGACGGCTTACAACTCCTAAGAACACCTTACATCACAGTACGAAACCTTGAAACACCATAATAAACCTAATGAATTCGTATGAGTCATTTGAACATCGTACGACAACTCAGGACATCTTACGACTCTTTATGCCACATTAGCAACTCGAAAAGAACGTTAGTATAATGTAGGACGGCTTACAACTCATAAGAACACCTTAGATCACAGTACGAAACCTTGAAACACCATAATAAACCTAATGAATTCGTACGAGTCCTTTGAACGTCGTCCCACAACTTAGGACATCTTACGACTCTTTATGCCACATTATCAACTCGAAAAGAACGTTAGTATAATGTAGGACGCCTTACACTCCTAAGAACACCTTACATAACCGTACGATACCTTGAATTACCATAATAAACCTAATGAATTCGTATGATTCCTTTGAACATCGTACAACAACTCAGGACATCTTACGACTCTTTATGCCACATTAGCAACTGGAAATGAACGTTAGTATAATGTAGGACGGCTTACAACTCCTAAGAACACCTTACATCACAGTACGAAACCTTGAAACACCATAATAAACCTAATGAATTCGTACGAGTCCATTGAACGTCGTCCGACAACTTAGGACATCTTACGACTCTTTATGCCACATTATCAACTCGAAAAGAACGTTAGTATAATGTAGGACGGCTTACAACTCCTAAGAACACCTTACATCACAGTACGAAACCTTGAAACACCATAATAAACCTAATGAATTCGTACGAGTCCTTTGAACATCGTCCGACAACTTAGGACATCTTACGACTCTTTATTCCACATTAGCAACTCGAAAAGAACGTTAGTATAATGTAGGACGCCTTACACTCCTAACAACACCTTACATAACCCTACGAAACCGTGAAACACCATCATAAACCTAATGAATTCGTACGAGTCAAATGAACATCGTCCGACAACTTAGGACATCTTACGACTCTTTATGCCACATTAGCAACTTAAAATGAACGTTAGTATAATGTAGGACGCCTTACACTCCTAAGAACACCTTACATAACCGTACGATACCTTGAATCACCATAATAAACCTAATGAATTCGTATGATTCCTTTGAACATCGTACAACAACTCAGGACATCTTACGACTCTTTATGCCACATTAGCAACTGGAAATGAACGTTAGTATAATGTAGGACGGCTTACAACTCCTAAGAACACCTTACATCACAGTACGAAACCTTGAAACACCATAATAAACCTAATGAATTCGTACGAGTCCTTTGAACGTCGTCCGACAACTCAGGACATCTTACGACTCTTTATGCCACATTATCAACTCGAAAAGAACGTTAGTATAATGTAGGACGGCTTACAACTCCTAAGAACACCTTACATCACAGTACGAAACCTTGAAACACCATAATAAACCTAATGAATTCGTATGAGTCATTTGAACATCGTACGACAACTCAGGACATCTTACGACTCTTTATGCCACATTAGCAACTCGAAAAGAACGTTAGTATAATGTAGGACGGCTTACAACTCATAAGAACACCTTAGATCACAGTACGAAACCTTGAAACACCATAATAAACCTAATGAATTCGTACGAGTCCTTTGAACGTCGTCCCACAACTTAGGACATCTTACGACTCTTTATGCCACATTATCAACTCGAAAAGAACGTTAGTATAATGTAGGACGCCTTACACTCCTAAGAACACCTTACATAACCGTACGATACCTTGAATTACCATAATAAACCTAATGAATTCGTATGATTCCTTTGAACATCGTACAACAACTCAGGACATCTTACGACTCTTTATGCCACATTAGCAACTGGAAATGAACGTTAGTATAATGTAGGACGGCTTACAACTCCTAAGAACACCTTACATCACAGTACGAAACCTTGAAACACCATAATAAACCTAATGAATTCGTACGAGTCCATTGAACGTCGTCCGACAACTTAGGACATCTTACGACTCTTTATGCCACATTATCAACTCGAAAAGAACGTTAGTATAATGTAGGACGGCTTACAACTCCTAAGAACACCTTACATCACAGTACGAAACCTTGAAACACCATAATAAACCTAATGAATTCGTACGAGTCCTTTGAACATCGTCCGACAACTTAGGACATCTTACGACTCTTTATGCCACATTAGCAACTTAAAATGAACGTTAGTATAATGTTGGACGCCTTACACTCCTAAGAACACCTTACATAACCGTACGATACCTTGAATCACCATAATAAACCTAATGAATTCGTATGATTCCTTTGAACATCGTACAACAACTCAGGACATCTTACGACTCTTTATGCCACATTAGCAACTGGAAATGAACGTTAGTATAATGTAGGACGGCTTACAACTCCTAAGAACACCTTACATCACAGTACGAAACCTTGAAACACCATAATAAACCTAATGAATTCGTACGAGTCCATTGAACGTCGTCCGACAACTTAGGACATCTTACGACTCTTTATGCCACATTATCAACTCGAAAAGAACGTTAGTATAATGTAGGACGGCTTACAACTCCTAAGAACACCTTACATCACAGTACGAAACCTTGAAACACCATAATAAACCTAATGAATTCGTATGAGTCATTTGAACATCGTACGACAACTCAGGACATCTTACGACTCTTTATGCCACATTAGCAACTCGAAAAGAACGTTAGTATAATGTAGGACGGCTTACAACTCCTAAGAACACCTTAGATCACAGTACGAAACCTTGAAACACCATAATAAACCTAATGAATTCGTACGAGTCCTTTGAACGTCGTCCGACAACTTCGGACATCTTACGACTCTTTATGCCACATTATCAACTCGAAAAGAACGTTAGTATAATGTAGGACGCCTTACACTCCTAAGAACACCTTACATAACCGTACGATACCTTGAATCACCATAATAAACCTAATGAATTCGTATGATTCCTTTGAACATCGTACAACAACTCAGGACATCTTACGACTCTTTATGCCACATTAGCAACTGGAAATGAACGTTAGTATAATGTAGGACGGCTTACAACTCCTGAGAACACCTTACATCACAGTACGAAACCTTGAAACACCATAATAAACCTAATGAATTCGTACGAGTCCATTGAACGTCGTCCGACAACTTAGGACATCTTACGACTCTTTATGCCACATTATCAACTCGAAAAGAACGTTAGTATAATGTAGGACGGCTTACAACTCCTAAGAACACCTTACATCACAGTACGAAACCTTGAAACACCATAATAAACCTAATGACTTCGTACGAGTCCTTTGAACATCGTCCGACAACTTAGGACATCTTACGACTCTTTATTCCACATTAGCAACTCGAAAAGAACGTTAGTATAATGTAGGACGCCTTACACTCCTAAGAACACCTTACATAACCCTACGAAACCTTGAAACACCATCATAAACCTAATGAATTCGTACGAGTCAAATGAACATCGTCCGACAACTTAGGACATCTTACGACTCTTTATGCCACATTAGCAACTTAAAATGAACGTTAGTATAATGTTGGACGCCTTACACTCCTAAGAACACCTTACATAACCGTACGATACCTTGAATCACCATAATAAACCTAATGAATTCGTATGATTCCTTTGAACATCGTACAACAACTCAGGACATCTTACGACTCTTTATGCCACATTAGCAACTGGAAATGAACGTTAGTATAATGTAGGACGGCTTACAACTCCTAAGAACACCTTACATCACAGTACGAAACCTTGAAACACCATAATAAACCTAATGAATTCGTACGAGTCCATTGAACGTCGTCCGACAACTTAGGACATCTTACGACTCTTTATGCCACATTAGCAACTCGAAAAGAACGTTAGTATAATGTAGGACGGCTTACAACTCCTAAGAACACCTTACATCATAGTACGAAACCTTGAAACACCATAATAAACCTAATGAATTCGTACGAGTCCTTTGAACGTCGTCCGACAACTTAGGACATCTTACGACTCTTTATGCCACATTATAAAATCGAAAAGAAGGTTAGTATAATGTAGGACGGCTAACAACTCCTAAGAACACCTTACATCACAGTACGAAACCTTGAAACACCATAATAAACCTAATGAATTCGTACGAGTCATTTGAACATCGTACGACAACTCAGGACATCTTACGACTCTTTATGCCACATTAGCAACTCGAAAAGAATGTTAGTATAATGTAGGACGGCTTACAACTCCTAAGAACACCTTACATCACAGTACGAAACCTTGAAACACCATAATAAACCTCATGAATTCGTACGAGTCCTTTGGACGTCGTCCGACAACTTAGGACATCTTACGACTCTTTATGCCACATTATCAACTCGAAAAGAACGTTAGTATAATGTAGGACGGCTTACAACTCCTAAGAACACCTTACATCACAGTACGAAACCTTGAAACACCATAATAAACCTAATGAATTCGTACGAGTCCTTTGAACGTCGTCCGACAACTCAGGACATCTTACGAATCTTTATGCCACATTATCAACTCGAAAAGAACGTTAGTATAATGTAGGACGGCTTACAACTCCTAAGAACACCTTACATCACAGTACGAAACCTTGAAACACCATAATAAACCTAATGAATTCGTACGAGTCCTTTGAACGTCGTCCGACAACTTAGGACATCTTACGACTCTTTATGCCACATTATCAACTCGAAAAGAACGTTAGTATAATGTAGGACGGCTTACAACTCCTAAGAACACCTTACATCACAGTATGAAACCTTGAAACACCATCATAAACCTAATGAATTCGTACGAGTCAAATGAACATCGTCCGACAACTCAGGACATCTTACGACTCTTTATGCCACATTAGCAACTCGAAAAGAACGTTAGTATAATGTAGGACGGCTTACAACTCCTAAGAACACCTTACATCACAGTACGATACCTTGAATCACCATAATAAACCTAATGAATTCGTATGATTCCTTTGAACATCGTACAACAACTCAGGACATCTTACGACTCTTTATGCCACATTATCAACTGGAAATGAACGTTAGTATAATGTAGGACGGCTTACAACTCCTAAGAACACCTTACATCACAGTACGAAACCTTGAAACACCATAATAAACCTAATGAATTCGTACGAGTCCATTGAACGTCGTCCGACAACTTAGGACATCTTACGACTCTTTATGCCACATTAGCAACTCGAAAAGAACGTTAGTATAATGTAGGACGGCTTACAACTCCTAAGAACACCTTACATCATAGTACGAAACCTTGAAACACCATAATAAACCTAATGAATTCGTACGAGTCCTTTGAACGTCGTCCGACAACTTAGGACATCTTACGACTCTTTATGCCACATTATAAAATCGAAAAGAAGGTTAGTATAATGTAGGACGGCTAACAACTCCTAAGAACACCTTACATCACAGTACGAAACCTTGAAACACCATAATAAACCTAATGAATTCGTACGAGTCATTTGAACATCGTACGACAACTCAGGACATCTTACGACTCTTTATGCCACATTAGCAACTCGAAAAGAATGTTAGTATAATGTAGGACGGCTTACAACTCCTAAGAACACCTTACATCACAGTACGAAACCTTGAAACACCATAATAAACCTCATGAATTCGTACGAGTCCTTTGGACGTCGTCCGACAACTTAGGACATCTTACGACTCTTTATGCCACATTATCAACTCGAAAAGAACGTTAGTATAATGTAGGACGGCTTACAACTCCTAAGAACACCTTACATCACAGTACGAAACCTTGAAACACCATAATAAACCTAATGAATTCGTACGAGTCCTTTGAACGTCGTCCGACAACTCAGGACATCTTACGAATCTTTATGCCACATTATCAACTCGAAAAGAACGTTAGTATAATGTAGGACGGCTTACAACTCCTAAGAACACCTTACATCACAGTACGAAACCTTGAAACACCATAATAAACCTAATGAATTCGTACGAGTCCTTTGAACGTCGTCCGACAACTTAGGACATCTTACGACTCTTTATGCCACATTATCAACTCGAAAAGAACGTTAGTATAATGTAGGACGGCTTACAACTCCTAAGAACACCTTACATCACAGTATGAAACCTTGAAACACCATCATAAACCTAATGAATTCGTACGAGTCAAATGAACATCGTCCGACAACTCAGGACATCTTACGACTCTTTATGCCACATTAGCAACTCGAAAAGAACGTTAGTATAATGTAGGACGGCTTACAACTCCTAAGAACACCTTACATCACAGTACGATACCTTGAATCACCATAATAAACCTAATGAATTCGTATGATTCCTTTGAACATCGTACAACAACTCAGGACATCTTACGACTCTTTATGCCACATTATCAACTGGAAATGAACGTTAGTATAATGTAGGACGGCTTACAACTCCTAAGAACACCTTACATCACAGTACGAAACCTTGAAACACCATAATAAACCTAATGAATTCGTACGAGTCCATTGAACGTCGTCCGACAACTCAGGACATCTTACGACTCTTTATGCCACATTATCAACTCGAAAAGAACGTTAGTATAATGTAGGACGGCTTACAAGTCCTAAGAACACCATACATCATAGTACGAAACCTTGAAACACCATAATAAACCTAATGAATTCGTACGAGTCAAATGAACATCGTCCGACAACTCAGGATATCTTACGACTCTTTATGCCACATTAGCAACTCGAAAAGAACGTTAGTATAATGTAGGACGGCTTACAACTCCTAAGAACACCTTACATCACAGTACGATACCTTGAATCACCATAATAAACCTAATGAATTCGTATGATTCCTTTGAACATCGTACAACAACTCAGGACATCTTACGACTCTTTATGCCACATTATCAACTGGAAATGAACGTTAGTATAATGTAGGACGGCTTACAACTCCTAAGAACACCTTACATCACAGTACGAAACCTTGAAACTCCATAATAAACCTAATGAATTCGTACGAGTCCATTGAACGTCGTCCGACAACTCAGGACATCTTACGACTCTTTATGCCACATTATCAACTCGAAAAGAACGTTAGTATAATGTAGGACGGCTTACAACTCCTAAGAACACCATACATCATAGTACGAAACCTTGAAACACCATAATAAACCTAATGAATTCGTACGAGTCCTTTGAACGTCGTCCGACAACTTAGGACATCTTACGACTCTTTATGCCACATTATAAAATCGAAAAGAAGGTTAGTATAATGTAGGACGGCTAACAACTCCTAAGAACACCTTACATCACAGTACGAAACCTTGAAACACCATAATAAACCTAATGAATTCGTATGAGTCATTTGAACATCGTACGACAACTCAGGACATCTTACGACTCTTTATGCCACATTAGCAACTCGAAAAGACCGTTAGTATAATGTAGGACGGCTTACAACTCCTAAGAACACCTTACATCACAGTACGAAACCTTGAAACACCATAATAAACCTAATGAATTCATACGAGTCAAATGAACATCATCCGACAACTTAGGACATCTTACGACTCTTTATGCCACATTAGCAACTTAAAATGAACGTTAGTATAATGTAGGACGCCTTACACTCCTAAGAACACCTTACATAACCGTACGAAACCTTGAATCACCATAATAAACCTAATGAATTCGTATGATTCCTTTGAACATCGTACAACAACTCAGGACATCTTACGACTCTTTATGCCACATTAGCAACTGGAAATGAACGTTTGTATAATGTAGGACGGCTTACAACTCCTAAGAAAACCTTACATCACAGTACGAAACCTTGAAACACCATAATAAACCTAATGAATTCGTACGAGTCCATTGAACGTCGTCCGACAACTTAGGACATCTTACGACTCTTTATGCCACATTAGCAACTCGAAAAGAACGTTAGTATAATGTAGGACGGCTTACAACTCCTAAGAACACCTTACATCATAGTACGAAACCTTGAAACACCATCATAAACCTAATGAATTCGTACGAGTCCTTTGAACGACGTCCGACAACTTAGGACATCTTACGACTCTTTATGCCACATTATCAACTCGAAAAGAAGGTTAGTATAATGTAGGACGGCTTACAACTCCTAAGAACACCTTACATCACAGTACGAAACCTTGAAACACCATAATAAACCTAATGAATTCGTACGAGTCATTTGAACGTCGTCCGACAACTTAGGGCATCTTACGACTCTTTATGCCACATTAGCAACTCGAAAAGAACGTTAGTATAATGTAGGACGGCTTACAACTCCTAAGAACACCTTACATCACAGTACGAAACCTTGAAACACCATAATAAACCTCATGAATTCGTACGACTCCTTTGGACGTCGTACGACAACTCAGGACGTCTTACGACTCTTTATGCCACATTAGCAACTCGAAAAGAACGTTAGTATAATGTAGGACGGCTTACAACTCCTAGGAACACCTTACATCACAGTACGAAACCTTGAAACACCATAATAAACCTAATGAATTCGTACGACTCCTTTGAACGTCGTCCGACAACTTAGGACATCTTACGACTCTTTATGCCACATTAGCAACTCGAAAAGAACGTTAGTATAATGTAGGACGCCTTACACTCCTAAGAACACCTTACATAACCCTACGAAACCTTGAAACACCATAATAAACCTAATGAATTCGTACGAGTCAAATGAACATCGTCCGACAACTTAGGACATCTTACGACTCTTTATGCCACATTAGCAACTTAAAATGAACGTTAGTATAATGTAGGACGCCTTACACTCCTAAGAACACCTTACATAACCGTACGATACCTTGAATCACCATAATAAACCTAATGAATTCGTATGAGTCATTTGAACATCGTACGACAACTCAGGACATCTTACGACTCTTTATGCCAAATTAGCAACTCGAAAAGAACATTAGTATAATGTAGGACGGCTTACAACTCCTAGGAACACCTTACATCACAGTACGAAACCTTGAAATACCATAATAAACCTAATGAATTCGTACGACTCCTTTGAACGTCGTCCGACAACTTAGGACATCTTACGACTCTTTATGCCACATTATCAACTCGAAAAGAACGTTAGTATAATGTAGGACGGCTTACAACTCCTAAGAACACCTTACTTCACAGTACGAAACCTTGAAACACCATAATAAACCTAATGAATTCGTACGAGTCCTTTGAACGTCGTCCGACAACTCAGGACGTCTTACGACTCTTTATGCCACCTTATCAATTCGAAAAGAACGTTAGTATAATGTAGGACGGCTTACAACTCCTAAGAACACCTTACATCACAGTACGAAACCTTGAAACACCATAATAAACCTAATGAATTCGTATGAGTCATTTGAACATCGTACGACAACTCAGGACATCTTACGACTCTTTATGCCACATTAGCAACTCGAAAAGAACATTAGTATAATGTAGGACGGCTTACAACTCCTAGGAACACCTTACATCACAGTACGAAACCTTGAAACAGCATAATAAACCTAATGAATTCGTACGACTCCTTTGAACGTCGTCCGACAACTTAGGACATCTTACGACTCTTTATGCCACATTATCAACTCGAAAAGAACGTTAGTATAATGTAGGACGGCTTACAACTCCTAAGAACACCTTACATCACAGTACGAAACCTTGAAACACCATCATAAACCTAATGAATTCGTACGAGTCAAATGAACATCGTCCGACAACTCAGGACATCTTACGACTCTTTATGCCACATTAGCAACTCGAAAAGAACGTTAGTATAATGTAGGACGGCTTACAACTCCTAAGAACACCTTACATCACAGTACGATACCTTGAATCACCATAATAAACCTAATGAATTCGTATGATTCCTTTGAACATCGTACAACAACTCAGGACATCTTACGACTCTTTATGCCACATTATCAACTGGAAATGAACGTTAGTATAATGTAGGACGGCTTACAACTCATAAGAACACCTTACATCACAGTACGAAACCTTGAAACACCATAATAAACCTAATGAATTCGTACGAGTCCATTGAACGTCGTCCGACAACTCAGGACATCTTACGACTCTTTATGCCACATTATCAACTCGAAAAGAACGTTAGTATAATGTAGGACGGCTTACAACTACTAAGAACACCATACATCATAGTACGAAACCTTGAAACACCATAATAAACCTAATGAATTCGTACGAGTCAAATGAACATCGTCCGACAACTCAGGACATCTTACGACTGTTTATGCCACATTAGCAACTCGAAAAGAACGTTAGTATAATGTAGGACGGCTTACAACTCCTAAGAACACCTTACATCACAGTACGATACCTTGAATCACCATAATAAACCTAATGAATTCGTATGATTCCTTTGAACATCGTACAACAACTCAGGACATCTTACGACTCTTTATGCCACATTATCAACTGGAAATGAACGTTAGTATAATGTAGGACGGCTTACAACTCCTAAGAACACCTTACATCACAGTACGAAACCTTGAAACACCATAATAAACCTAATGAATTCGTACGAGTCCATTGAACGTCGTCCGACAACTCAGGACATCTTACGACTCTTTATGCCACATTATCAACTCGAAAAGAACGTTAGTATAATGTAGGACGGCTTACAACTCCTAAGAACACCATACATCATAGTACGAAACCTTGAAACACCATAATAAACCTAATGAATTCGTACGAGTCCTTTGAACGTCGTCCGACAACTTAGGACATCTTACGACTCTTTATGCCACATTATAAAATCGAAAAGAAGGTTAGTATAATGTAGGACGGCTAACAACTCCTAAGAACACCTTACATCACAGTACGAAACCTTGAAACACCATAATAAACCTAATGAATTCGCATGAGTCATTTGAACATCGTACGACAACTCAGGACATCTTACGACTCTTTATGCCACATTAGCAACTCGAAAAGACCGTTAGTATAATGTAGGATGGCTTACAACTCCTAAGAACACCTTACATCACAGTACGAAACCTTGAAACACCATAATAAACCTAATGAATTCATACGAGTCAAATGAACATCATCCGACAACTTAGGACATCTTACGACTCTTTATGCCACATTAGCAACTTAAAATGAACGTTAGTATAATGTAGGACGCCTTACACTCCTAAGAACACCTTACATAACCGTACGAAACCTTGAATCACCATAATAAACCTAATGAATCGTATGATTCCTTTGAACATCGTACAACAACTCAGGACATCTTACGACTCTTTATGCCACATTATCAACTCGAAAAGAACGTTAGTATAATGTAGGACGGCTTACAACTCCTAAGAACACCTTACATCACAGTACGAAACCTTGAAACACCATAATAAACCTAATGAATTCGTACGAGTCCTTTGAACGTCGTCCGACAACTCAGGACGTCTTACGACTCTTTATGCCACCTTATCAATTCGAAAAGAACGTTAGTATAATGTAGGACGGCTTACAACTCCTAAGAACACCTTACATCACAGTACGAAACCTTGAAACACCATAATAAACCTAATGAATTCGTATGAGTCATTTGAACATCGTACGACAACTCAGGACATCTTACGACTCTTTATGCCACATTAGCAACTCGAAAAGAACATTAGTATAATGTAGGACGGCTTACAACTCCTAGGAACACCTTACATCACAGTACGAAACCTTGAAACAGCATAATAAACCTAATGAATTCGTACGACTCCTTTGAACGTCGTCCGACAACTTAGGACATCTTACGACTCTTTATGCCACATTATCAACTCGAAAAGAACGTTAGTATAATGTAGGACGGCTTACAACTCCTAAGAACACCTTACATCACAGTACGAAACCTTGAAACACCATCATAAACCTAATGAATTCGTACGAGTCAAATGAACATCGTCCGACAACTCAGGACATCTTACGACTCTTTATGCCACATTAGCAACTCGAAAAGAACGTTAGTATAATGTAGGACGGCTTACAACTACTAAGAACACCTTACATCACAGTACGATACCTTGAATCACCATAATAAACCTAATGAATTCGTATGATTCCTTTGAACATCGTACAACAACTCAGGACATCTTACGACTCTTTATGCCACATTATCAACTGGAAATGAACGTTAGTATAATGTAGGACGGCTTACAACTCATAAGAACACCTTACATCACAGTACGAAACCTTGAAACACCATAATAAACCTAATGAATTCATACGAGTCAAATGAACATCATCCGACAACTTAGGACATCTTACGACTCTTTATGCCACATTAGCAACTTAAAATGAACGTTAGTATAATGTAGGACGCCTTACACTCCTAAGAACACCTTACATCACAGTACGAAACCTTGAAACACCATAATAAACCTAATGAATTCGTACGAGTCCATTGAACGTCGTCCGACAACTCAGGACATCTTACGACTCTTTATGCCACATTATCAACTCGAAAAGAACGTTAGTATAATGTAGGACGGCTTACAACTCCTAAGAACACCATACATCATAGTACGAAACCTTGAAACACCATAATAAACCTAATGAATTCGTACGAGTCCTTTGAACGTCGTCCGACAACTTAGGACATCTTACGACTCTTTATGCCACATTATAAAATCGAAAAGAAGGTTAGTATAATGTAGGACGGCTAACAACTCCTAAGAACACCTTACATCACAGTACGAAACCTTGAAACACCATAATAAACCTAATGAATTCGCATGAGTCATTTGAACATCGTACGACAACTCAGGACATCTTACGACTCTTTATGCCACATTAGCAACTCGAAAAGACCGTTAGTATAATGTAGGATGGCTTACAACTCCTAAGAACACCTTACATCACAGTACGAAACCTTGAAACACCATAATAAACCTAATGAATTCATACGAGTCAAATGAACATCATCCGACAACTTAGGACATCTTACGACTCTTTATGCCACATTAGCAACTTAAAATGAACGTTAGTATAATGTAGGACGCCTTACACTCCTAAGAACACCTTACATAACCGTACGAAACCTTGAATCACCATAATAAACCTAATGAATCGTATGATTCCTTTGAACATCGTACAACAACTCAGGACATCTTACGACTCTTTATGCCACATTATCAACTCGAAAAGAACGTTAGTATAATGTAGGACGGCTTACAACTCCTAAGAACACCTTACATCACAGTACGAAACCTTGAAACACCATAATAAACCTAATGAATTCGTACGAGTCCTTTGAACGTCGTCCGACAACTCAGGACGTCTTACGACTCTTTATGCCACCTTATCAATTCGAAAAGAACGTTAGTATAATGTAGGACGGCTTACAACTCCTAAGAACACCTTACATCACAGTACGAAACCTTGAAACACCATAATAAACCTAATGAATTCGTATGAGTCATTTGAACATCGTACGACAACTCAGGACATCTTACGACTCTTTATGCCACATTAGCAACTCGAAAAGAACATTAGTATAATGTAGGACGGCTTACAACTCCTAGGAACACCTTACATCACAGTACGAAACCTTGAAACAGCATAATAAACCTAATGAATTCGTACGACTCCTTTGAACGTCGTCCGACAACTTAGGACATCTTACGACTCTTTATGCCACATTATCAACTCGAAAAGAACGTTAGTATAATGTAGGACGGCTTACAACTCCTAAGAACACCTTACATCACAGTACGAAACCTTGAAACACCATCATAAACCTAATGAATTCGTACGAGTCAAATGAACATCGTCCGACAACTCAGGACATCTTACGACTCTTTATGCCACATTAGCAACTCGAAAAGAACGTTAGTATAATGTAGGACGGCTTACAACTCCTAAGAACACCTTACATCACAGTACGATACCTTGAATCACCATAATAAACCTAATGAATTCGTATGATTCCTTTGAACATCGTACAACAACTCAGGACATCTTACGACTCTTTATGCCACATTATCAACTGGAAATGAACGTTAGTATAATGTAGGACGGCTTACAACTCATAAGAACACCTTACATCACAGTACGAAACCTTGAAACACCATAATAAACCTAATGAATTCATACGAGTCAAATGAACATCATCCGACAACTTAGGACATCTTACGACTCTTTATGCCACATTAGCAACTTAAAATGAACGTTAGTATAATGTAGGACGCCTTACACTCCTAAGAACACCTTACATAACCGTACGAAACCTTGAATCACCATAATAAACCTAATGAATTCGTATGATTCCTTTGAACATCGTACAACAACTCAGGACATCTTACGACTCTTTATGCCACATTATCAACTCGAAAAGAACGTTAGTATAATGTAGGACGGCTTACAACTCCTAAGAACACCTTACATCACAGTACGAAACCTTGAAACACCATAATAAACCTAATGAATTCGTACGAGTCCTTTGAACGTCGTCCGACAACTCAGGACGTCTTACGACTCTTTATGCCACCTTATCAATTCGAAAAGAACGTTAGTATAATGTAGGACGGCTTACAACTCCTAAGAACACCTTACATCACAGTACGAAACCTTGAAACACCATAATAAACCTAATGAATTCGTATGAGTCATTTGAACATCGTACGACAACTCAGGACATCTTACGACTCTTTATGCCACATTAGCAACTCGAAAAGAACGTTAGTATAATGTAGGACGGCTTACAACTCCTAAGAACACCTTACATCACAGTACGATACCTTGAATCACCATAATAAACCTAATGAATTCGTATGATTCCTTTGAACATCGTACAACAACTCAGGACATCTTACGACTCTTTATGCCACATTATCAACTGGAAATGAACGTTAGTATAATGTAGGACGGCTTACAACTCCTAAGAACACCTTACATCACAGTACGAAACCTTGAAACACCATAATAAACCTAATGAATTCGTACGAGTCCATTGAACGTCGTCCGACAACTCAGGACATCTTACGACTCTTTATGCCACATTATCAACTCGAAAAGAACGTTAGTATAATGTAGGACGGCTTACAACTCCTAAGAACACCATACATCATAGTACGAAACCTTGAAACACCATAATAAACCTAATGAATTCGTACGAGTCCTTTGAACGTCGTCCGACAACTTAGGACATCTTACGACTCTTTATGCCACATTATAAAATCGAAAAGAAGGTTAGTATAATGTAGGACGGCTAACAACTCCTAAGAACACCTTACATCACAGTACGAAACCTTGAAACACCATAATAAACCTAATGAATTCGCATGAGTCATTTGAACATCGTACGACAACTCAGGACATCTTACGACTCTTTATGCCACATTAGCAACTCGAAAAGACCGTTAGTATAATGTAGGATGGCTTACAACTCCTAAGAACACCTTACATCACAGTACGAAACCTTGAAACACCATAATAAACCTAATGAATTCATACGAGTCAAATGAACATCATCCGACAACTTAGGACATCTTACGACTCTTTATGCCACATTAGCAACTTAAAATGAACGTTAGTATAATGTAGGACGCCTTACACTCCTAAGAACACCTTACATAACCGTACGAAACCTTGAATCACCATAATAAACCTAATGAATCGTATGATTCCTTTGAACATCGTACAACAACTCAGGACATCTTACGACTCTTTATGCCACATTATCAACTCGAAAAGAACGTTAGTATAATGTAGGACGGCTTACAACTCCTAAGAACACCTTACATCACAGTACGAAACCTTGAAACACCATAATAAACCTAATGAATTCGTACGAGTCCTTTGAACGTCGTCCGACAACTCAGGACGTCTTACGACTCTTTATGCCACCTTATCAATTCGAAAAGAACGTTAGTATAATGTAGGACGGCTTACAACTCCTAAGAACACCTTACATCACAGTACGAAACCTTGAAACACCATAATAAACCTAATGAATTCGTATGAGTCATTTGAACATCGTACGACAACTCAGGACATCTTACGACTCTTTATGCCACATTAGCAACTCGAAAAGAACATTAGTATAATGTAGGACGGCTTACAACTCCTAGGAACACCTTACATCACAGTACGAAACCTTGAAACAGCATAATAAACCTAATGAATTCGTACGACTCCTTTGAACGTCGTCCGACAACTTAGGACATCTTACGACTCTTTATGCCACATTATCAACTCGAAAAGAACGTTAGTATAATGTAGGACGGCTTACAACTCCTAAGAACACCTTACATCACAGTACGAAACCTTGAAACACCATCATAAACCTAATGAATTCGTACGAGTCAAATGAACATCGTCCGACAACTCAGGACATCTTACGACTCTTTATGCCACATTAGCAACTCGAAAAGAACGTTAGTATAATGTAGGACGGCTTACAACTCCTAAGAACACCTTACATCACAGTACGATACCTTGAATCACCATAATAAACCTAATGAATTCGTATGATTCCTTTGAACATCGTACAACAACTCAGGACATCTTACGACTCTTTATGCCACATTATCAACTGGAAATGAACGTTAGTATAATGTAGGACGGCTTACAACTCATAAGAACACCTTACATCACAGTACGAAACCTTGAAACACCATAATAAACCTAATGAATTCATACGAGTCAAATGAACATCATCCGACAACTTAGGACATCTTACGACTCTTTATGCCACATTAGCAACTTAAAATGAACGTTAGTATAATGTAGGACGCCTTACACTCCTAAGAACACCTTACATCACAGTACGAAACCTTGAAACACCATAATAAACCTAATGAATTCGTACGAGTCCATTGAACGTCGTCCGACAACTCAGGACATCTTACGACTCTTTATGCCACATTATCAACTCGAAAAGAACGTTAGTATAATGTAGGACGGCTTACAACTCCTAAGAACACCATACATCATAGTACGAAACCTTGAAACACCATAATAAACCTAATGAATTCGTACGAGTCCTTTGAACGTCGTCCGACAACTTAGGACATCTTACGACTCTTTATGCCACATTATAAAATCGAAAAGAAGGTTAGTATAATGTAGGACGGCTAACAACTCCTAAGAACACCTTACATCACAGTACGAAACCTTGAAACACCATAATAAACCTAATGAATTCGCATGAGTCATTTGAACATCGTACGACAACTCAGGACATCTTACGACTCTTTATGCCACATTAGCAACTCGAAAAGACCGTTAGTATAATGTAGGATGGCTTACAACTCCTAAGAACACCTTACATCACAGTACGAAACCTTGAAACACCATAATAAACCTAATGAATTCATACGAGTCAAATGAACATCATCCGACAACTTAGGACATCTTACGACTCTTTATGCCACATTAGCAACTTAAAATGAACGTTAGTATAATGTAGGACGCCTTACACTCCTAAGAACACCTTACATAACCGTACGAAACCTTGAATCACCATAATAAACCTAATGAATCGTATGATTCCTTTGAACATCGTACAACAACTCAGGACATCTTACGACTCTTTATGCCACATTATCAACTCGAAAAGAACGTTAGTATAATGTAGGACGGCTTACAACTCCTAAGAACACCTTACATCACAGTACGAAACCTTGAAACACCATAATAAACCTAATGAATTCGTACGAGTCCTTTGAACGTCGTCCGACAACTCAGGACGTCTTACGACTCTTTATGCCACCTTATCAATTCGAAAAGAACGTTAGTATAATGTAGGACGGCTTACAACTCCTAAGAACACCTTACATCACAGTACGAAACCTTGAAACACCATAATAAACCTAATGAATTCGTATGAGTCATTTGAACATCGTACGACAACTCAGGACATCTTACGACTCTTTATGCCACATTAGCAACTCGAAAAGAACATTAGTATAATGTAGGACGGCTTACAACTCCTAGGAACACCTTACATCACAGTACGAAACCTTGAAACAGCATAATAAACCTAATGAATTCGTACGACTCCTTTGAACGTCGTCCGACAACTTAGGACATCTTACGACTCTTTATGCCACATTATCAACTCGAAAAGAACGTTAGTATAATGTAGGACGGCTTACAACTCCTAAGAACACCTTACATCACAGTACGAAACCTTGAAACACCATCATAAACCTAATGAATTCGTACGAGTCAAATGAACATCGTCCGACAACTCAGGACATCTTACGACTCTTTATGCCACATTAGCAACTCGAAAAGAACGTTAGTATAATGTAGGACGGCTTACAACTCCTAAGAACACCTTACATCACAGTACGATACCTTGAATCACCATAATAAACCTAATGAATTCGTATGATTCCTTTGAACATCGTACAACAACTCAGGACATCTTACGACTCTTTATGCCACATTATCAACTGGAAATGAACGTTAGTATAATGTAGGACGGCTTACAACTCATAAGAACACCTTACATCACAGTACGAAACCTTGAAACACCATAATAAACCTAATGAATTCATACGAGTCAAATGAACATCATCCGACAACTTAGGACATCTTACGACTCTTTATGCCACATTAGCAACTTAAAATGAACGTTAGTATAATGTAGGACGCCTTACACTCCTAAGAACACCTTACATAACCGTACGAAACCTTGAATCACCATAATAAACCTAATGAATTCGTATGATTCCTTTGAACATCGTACAACAACTCAGGACATCTTACGACTCTTTATGCCACATTATCAACTCGAAAAGAACGTTAGTATAATGTAGGACGGCTTACAACTCCTAAGAACACCTTACATCACAGTACGAAACCTTGAAACACCATAATAAACCTAATGAATTCGTACGAGTCCTTTGAACGTCGTCCGACAACTCAGGACGTCTTACGACTCTTTATGCCACCTTATCAATTCGAAAAGAACGTTAGTATAATGTAGGACGGCTTACAACTCCTAAGAACACCTTACATCACAGTACGAAACCTTGAAACACCATAATAAACCTAATGAATTCGTATGAGTCATTTGAACATCGTACGACAACTCAGGACATCTTACGACTCTTTATGCCACATTAGCAACTCGAAAAGAACGTTAGTATAATGTAGGACGGCTTACAACTCCTAAGAACACCTTACATCACAGTACGATACCTTGAATCACCATAATAAACCTAATGAATTCGTATGATTCCTTTGAACATCGTACAACAACTCAGGACATCTTACGACTCTTTATGCCACATTATCAACTGGAAATGAACGTTAGTATAATGTAGGACGGCTTACAACTCCTAAGAACACCTTACATCACAGTACGAAACCTTGAAACACCATAATAAACCTAATGAATTCGTACGAGTCCATTGAACGTCGTCCGACAACTCAGGACATCTTACGACTCTTTATGCCACATTATCAACTCGAAAAGAACGTTAGTATAATGTAGGACGGCTTACAACTCCTAAGAACACCATACATCATAGTACGAAACCTTGAAACACCATAATAAACCTAATGAATTCGTACGAGTCCTTTGAACGTCGTCCGACAACTTAGGACATCTTACGACTCTTTATGCCACATTATAAAATCGAAAAGAAGGTTAGTATAATGTAGGACGGCTAACAACTCCTAAGAACACCTTACATCACAGTACGAAACCTTGAAACACCATAATAAACCTAATGAATTCGCATGAGTCATTTGAACATCGTACGACAACTCAGGACATCTTACGACTCTTTATGCCACATTAGCAACTCGAAAAGACCGTTAGTATAATGTAGGATGGCTTACAACTCCTAAGAACACCTTACATCACAGTACGAAACCTTGAAACACCATAATAAACCTAATGAATTCATACGAGTCAAATGAACATCATCCGACAACTTAGGACATCTTACGACTCTTTATGCCACATTAGCAACTTAAAATGAACGTTAGTATAATGTAGGACGCCTTACACTCCTAAGAACACCTTACATAACCGTACGAAACCTTGAATCACCATAATAAACCTAATGAATTCGTATGATTCCTTTGAACATCGTACAACAACTCAGGACATCTTACGACTCTTTATGCCACATTATCAACTCGAAAAGAACGTTAGTATAATGTAGGACGGCTTACAACTCCTAAGAACACCTTACATCACAGTACGAAACCTTGAAACACCATAATAAACCTAATGAATTCGTACGAGTCCTTTGAACGTCGTCCGACAACTCAGGACGTCTTACGACTCTTTATGCCACCTTATCAATTCGAAAAGAACGTTAGTATAATGTAGGACGGCTTACAACTCCTAAGAACACCTTACATCACAGTACGAAACCTTGAAACACCATAATAAACCTAATGAATTCGTATGAGTCATTTGAACATCGTACGACAACTCAGGACATCTTACGACTCTTTATGCCACATTAGCAACTCGAAAAGAACGTTAGTATAATGTAGGACGGCTTACAACTCCTAAGAACACCTTACATCACAGTACGATACCTTGAATCACCATAATAAACCTAATGAATTCGTATGATTCCTTTGAACATCGTACAACAACTCAGGACATCTTACGACTCTTTATGCCACATTATCAACTGGAAATGAACGTTAGTATAATGTAGGACGGCTTACAACTCCTAAGAACACCTTACATCACAGTACGAAACCTTGAAACACCATAATAAACCTAATGAATTCGTACGAGTCCATTGAACGTCGTCCGACAACTCAGGACATCTTACGACTCTTTATGCCACATTATCAACTCGAAAAGAACGTTAGTATAATGTAGGACGGCTTACAACTCCTAAGAACACCATACATCATAGTACGAAACCTTGAAACACCATAATAAACCTAATGAATTCGTACGAGTCCTTTGAACGTCGTCCGACAACTTAGGACATCTTACGACTCTTTATGCCACATTATAAAATCGAAAAGAAGGTTAGTATAATGTAGGACGGCTAACAACTCCTAAGAACACCTTACATCACAGTACGAAACCTTGAAACACCATAATAAACCTAATGAATTCGCATGAGTCATTTGAACATCGTACGACAACTCAGGACATCTTACGACTCTTTATGCCACATTAGCAACTCGAAAAGACCGTTAGTATAATGTAGGATGGCTTACAACTCCTAAGAACACCTTACATCACAGTACGAAACCTTGAAACACCATAATAAACCTAATGAATTCATACGAGTCAAATGAACATCATCCGACAACTTAGGACATCTTACGACTCTTTATGCCACATTAGCAACTTAAAATGAACGTTAGTATAATGTAGGACGCCTTACACTCCTAAGAACACCTTACATAACCGTACGAAACCTTGAATCACCATAATAAACCTAATGAATTCGTATGATTCCTTTGAACATCGTACAACAACTCAGGACATCTTACGACTCTTTATGCCACATTATCAACTCGAAAAGAACGTTAGTATAATGTAGGACGGCTTACAACTCCTAAGAACACCTTACATCACAGTACGAAACCTTGAAACACCATAATAAACCTAATGAATTCGTACGAGTCCTTTGAACGTCGTCCGACAACTCAGGACGTCTTACGACTCTTTATGCCACCTTATCAATTCGAAAAGAACGTTAGTATAATGTAGGACGGCTTACAACTCCTAAGAACACCTTACATCACAGTACGAAACCTTGAAACACCATAATAAACCTAATGAATTCGTATGAGTCATTTGAACATCGTACGACAACTCAGGACATCTTACGACTCTTTATGCCACATTAGCAACTCGAAAAGAACATTAGTATAATGTAGGATGGCTTACAACTCCTAGGAACACCTTACATCACAGTACGAAACCTTGAAACAGCATAATAAACCTAATGAATTCGTACGACTCCTTTGAACGTCGTCCGACAACTTAGGACATCTTACGACTCTTTATGCCACATTATCAACTCGAAAAGAACGTTAGTATAATGTAGGACGGCTTACAACTCCTAAGAACACCTTACATCACAGTACGAAACCTTGAAACACCATCATAAACCTAATGAATTCGTACGAGTCAAATGAACATCGTCCGACAACTCAGGACATCTTACGACTCTTTATGCCACATTAGCAACTCGAAAAGAACGTTAGTATAATGTAGGACGGCTTACAACTCCTAAGAACACCTTACATCACAGTACGATACCTTGAATCACCATAATAAACCTAATGAATTCGTATGATTCCTTTGAACATCGTACAACAACTCAGGACATCTTACGACTCTTTATGCCACATTATCAACTGGAAATGAACGTTAGTATAATGTAGGACGGCTTACAACTCATAAGAACACCTTACATCACAGTACGAAACCTTGAAACACCATAATAAACCTAATGAATTCATACGAGTCAAATGAACATCATCCGACAACTTAGGACATCTTACGACTCTTTATGCCACATTAGCAACTTAAAATGAACGTTAGTATAATGTAGGACGCCTTACACTCCTAAGAACACCTTACATAACCGTACGAAACCTTGAATCACCATAATAAACCTAATGAATTCGTATGATTCCTTTGAACATCGTACAACAACTCAGGACATCTTACGACTCTTTATGCCACATTATCAACTCGAAAAGAACGTTAGTATAATGTAGGACGGCTTACAACTCCTAAGAACACCTTACATCACAGTACGAAACCTTGAAACACCATAATAAACCTAATGAATTCGTACGAGTCCTTTGAACGTCGTCCGACAACTCAGGACGTCTTACGACTCTTTATGCCACCTTATCAATTCGAAAAGAACGTTAGTATAATGTAGGACGGCTTACAACTCCTAAGAACACCTTACATCACAGTACGAAACCTTGAAACACCATAATAAACCTAATGAATTCGTATGAGTCATTTGAACATCGTACGACAACTCAGGACATCTTACGACTCTTTATGCCACATTAGCAACTCGAAAAGAACATTAGTATAATGTAGGACGGCTTACAACTCCTAGGAACACCTTACATCACAGTACGAAACCTTGAAACAGCATAATAAACCTAATGAATTCGTACGACTCCTTTGAACGTCGTCCGACAACTTAGGACATCTTACGACTCTTTATGCCACATTATCAACTCGAAAAGAACGTTAGTATAATGTAGGACGGCTTACAACTCCTAAGAACACCTTACATCACAGTACGAAACCTTGAAACACCATCATAAACCTAATGAATTCGTACGAGTCAAATGAACATCGTCCGACAACTCAGGACATCTTACGACTCTTTATGCCACATTAGCAACTCGAAAAGAACGTTAGTATAATGTAGGACGGCTTACAACTCCTAAGAACACCTTACATCACAGTACGATACCTTGAATCACCATAATAAACCTAATGAATTCGTATGATTCCTTTGAACATCGTACAACAACTCAGGACATCTTACGACTCTTTATGCCACATTATCAACTGGAAATGAACGTTAGTATAATGTAGTACGGCTTACAACTCATAAGAACACCTTACATCACAGTACGAAACCTTGAAACACCATAATAAACCTAATGAATTCGTACGAGTCCATTGAACGTCGTCCGACAACTCAGGACATCTTACGACTCTTTATGCCACATTATCAACTCGAAAAGAACGTTAGTATAATGTAGGACGGCTTACAACTCCTAAGAACACCATACATCATAGTACGAAACCTTGAAACACCATAATAAACCTAATGAATTCGTACGAGTCAAATGAACATCGTCCGACAACTCAGGACATCTTACGACTCTTTATGCCACATTAGCAACTCGAAAAGAACGTTAGTATAATGTAGGACGGCTTACAACTCCTAAGAACACCTTACATCACAGTACGATACCTTGAATCACCATAATAAACCTAATGAATTCGTATGATTCCTTTGAACATCGTACAACAACTCAGGACATCTTACGACTCTTTATGCCACATTATCAACTGGAAATGAACGTTAGTATAATGTAGGACGGCTTACAACTCCTAAGAACACCTTACATCACAGTACGAAACCTTGAAACACCATAATAAACCTAATGAATTCGCATGAGTCATTTGAACATCGTACGACAACTCAGGACATCTTACGACTCTTTATGCCACATTAGCAACTCGAAAAGACCGTTAGTATAATGTAGGACGGCTTACAACACCTAAGAACACCTTACATCACAGTACGAAACCTTGAAACACCATAATAAACCTAATGAATTCATACGAGTCAAATGAACATCATCCGACAACTTAGGACATCTTACGACTCTTTATGCCACATTAGCAACTTAAAATGAACGTTAGTATAATGTAGGACGCCTTACACTCCTAAGAACACCTTACATAACCGTACGAAACCTTGAATCACCATAATAAACGTAATGAATTCGTATGATTCCTTTGAACATCGTACAACAACTCTGGACATCTTACGACTCTTTATGCCACATTATCAACTCGAAAAGAACGTTAGTATAATGTAGGACGGCTTACAACTCCTAAGAACACCTTACATCACAGTACGAAACCTTGAAACACCATAATAAACCTAATGAATTCGTACGAGTCCTTTGAACGTCGTCCGACAACTCAGGACGTCTTACGACTCTTTATGCCACCTTATCAATTCGAAAAGAACGTTAGTATAATGTAGGACGGCTTACAACTCCTAAGAACACCTTACATCACAGTACGAAACCTTGAAACACCATAATAAACCTAATGAATTCGTATGAGTCATTTGAACATCGTACGACAACTCAGGACATCTTACGACTCTTTATGCCACATTAGCAACTCGAAAAGAACATTAGTATAATGTAGGACGGCTTACAACTCCTAGGAACACCTTACATCACAGTACGAAACCTTGAAACAACATAATAAACCTAATGAATTCGTACGACTCCTTTGAACGTCGTCCGACAACTTAGGACATCTTACGACTCTTTATGCCACATTATCAACTCGAAAAGAACGTTAGTATAATGTAGGACGGCTTACAACTCCTAAGAACACCTTACATCACAGTACGAAACCTTGAAACACCATCATAAACCTAATGAATTCGTACGAGTCAAATGAACATCGTCCGACAACTCAGGACATCTTACGACTCTTTATGCCACATTAGCAACTCGAAAAGAACGTTAGTATAATGTAGGACGACTTACAACTCCTAAGAACACCTTACATCACAGTACGATACCTTGAATCACCATAATAAACCTAATGAATTCGTATGATTCCTTTGAACATCGTACAACAACTCAGGACATCTTACGACTCTTTATGCCACATTATCAACTGGAAATGAACGTTAGTATAATGTAGGACGGCTTACAACTCATAAGAACACCTTACATCACAGTACGAAACCTTGAAACACCATAATAAACCTAATGAATTCGCATGAGTCATTTGAACATCGTACGACAACTCAGGACATCTTACGACTCTTTATGCCACATTAGCAACTCGAAAAGACCGTTAGTATAATGTAGGACGGCTTACAACTCCTAAGAACACCTTACATCACAGTACGAAACCTTGAAACACCATAATAAACCTAATGAATTCATACGAGTCAAATGAACATCATCCGACAACTTAGGACATCTTACGACTCTTTATGCCACATTAGCAACTTAAAATGAACGTTAGTATAATGTAGGACGCCTTACACTCCTAAGAACACCTTACATAACCGTACGAAACCTTGAATCACCATAATAAACCTAATGAATTCGTATGATTCCTTTGAACATCGTACAACAACTCAGGACATCTTACGACTCTTTATGCCACATTATCAACTCGAAAAGAACGTTAGTATAATGTAGGACGGCTTACAACTCCTAAGAACACCTTACATCACAGTACGAAACCTTGAAACACCATAATAAACCTAATGAATTCGTACGAGTCCTTTGAACGTCGTCCGACAACTCAGGACGTCTTACGACTCTTTATGCCACCTTATCAATTCGAAAAGAACGTTAGTATAATGTAGGACGGCTTACAACTCCTAAGAACACCTTACATCACAGTACGAAACCTTGAAACACCATAATAAACCTAATGAATTCGTATGAGTCATTTGAACATCGTACGACAACTCAGGACATCTTACGACTCTTTATGCCACATTAGCAACTCGAAAAGAACATTAGTATAATGTAGGACGGCTTACAACTCCTAGGAACACCTTACATCACAGTACGAAACCTTGAAACAGCATAATAAACCTAATGAATTCGTACGACTCCTTTGAACGTCGTCCGACAACTTAGGACATCTTACGACTCTTTATGCCACATTATCAACTCGAAAAGAACGTTAGTATAATGTAGGACGGCTTACAACTCCTAAGAACACCTTACATCACAGTACGAAACCTTGAAACACCATCATAAACCTAATGAATTCGTACGAGTCAAATGAACATCGTCCGACAACTCAGGACATCTTACGACTCTTTATGCCACATTAGCAACTCGAAAAGAACGTTAGTATAATGTAGGACGGCTTACAACTCCTAAGAACACCTTACATCACAGTACGATACCTTGAATCACCATAATAAACCTAATGAATTCGTATGATTCCTTTGAACATCGTACAACAACTCAGGACATCTTACGACTCTTTATGCCACATTATCAACTGGAAATGAACGTTAGTATAATGTAGGACGGCTTACAACTCATAAGAACACCTTACATCACAGTACGAAACCTTGAAACACCATAATAAACCTAATGAATTCGTACGAGTCCATTGAAGGTCGTCCGACAACTCAGGACATCTTACGACTCTTTATGCCACATTATCAACTCGAAAAGAACGTTAGTATAATGTAGGACGGCTTACAACTCCTAAGAACACCATACATCATAGTACGAAACCTTGAAACACCATAATAAACCTAATGAATTCGTACGAGTCAAATGAACATCGTCCGACAACTCAGGACATCTTACGACTCTTTATGCCACATTAGCAACTCGAAAAGAACGTTAGTATAATGTAGGACGGCTTACAACTCCTAAGAACACCTTACATCACAGTACGATACCTTGAATCACCATAATAAACCTAATGAATTCGTATGATTCCTTTGAACATCGTACAACAACTCAGGACATCTTACGACTCTTTATGCCACATTATCAACTGGAAATGAACGTTAGTATAATGTAGGACGCTTACAACTCCTAAGAACACCTTACATCACAGTACGAAACCTTGAAACACCATAATAAACCTAATGAATTCGTACGAGTCCATTGAACGTCGTCCGACAACTCAGGACATCTTACGACTCTTTATGCCACATTATCAACTCGAAAAGAACATTAGTATAATGTAGGACGGCTTACAACTCCTAAGAACACCATACATCATAGTACGAAACCTTGAAACACCATAATAAACCTAATGAATTCGTACGAGTCCTTTGAACGTCGTCCGACAACTTAGGACATCTTACGACTCTTTATGCCACATTATAAAATCGAAAAGAAGGTTAGTATAATGTAGGACGGCTAACAACTCCTAAGAACACCTTACATCACAGTACGAAACCTTGAAACACCATAATAAACCTAATGAATTCGTATGAGTCATTTGAACATCGTACGACAACTCAGGACATCTTACGACTCTTTATGCCACATTAGCAACTCGAAAAGACCGTTAGTATAATGTAGGACGGCTTACAACTCCCAAGAACACCTTACATCACAGTACGAAACCTTGAAACACCATAATAAACCTAATGAATTCATACGAGTCAAATGAACATCATCCGACAACTTAGGACATCTTACGACTCTTTATGCCACATTAGCAACTTAAAATGAACGTTAGTATAATGTAGGACGCCTTACACTCCTAAGAACACCTTACATAACCGTACGAAACCTTGAATCACCATAATAAACCTAATGAATTCGTATGATTCCTTTGAACATCGTACAACAACTCAGGACATCTTACGACTCTTTATGCCACATTAGCAACTGGAAATGAACGTTAGTATAATGTAGGACGGCTTACAACTCCTAAGAACACCTTACATCACAGTACGAAACCTTGAAACACCATAATAAACCTATTGAATTCGTACGAGTCCTTTGAACGTCGTCCGACAACTCAGGACGTCTTACGACTCTTAATGCCACATTATCAACTCGAAAAGAACGTTAGTATAATGTAGGACGGCTTACAACTCCTAAGAACACCTTACATCACAGTACGAAACCTTGAAACACCATAATAAACCTATTGAATTCGTATGAGTCATTTGAACATCGTACGACAACTCAGGACATCTTACGACTCTTTATGCCACATTAGCAACTCGAAAAGAACGTTAGTATAATGTAGGACGGCTTACAACTCCTAAGAACACCTTACATCACAGTACGAAACCTTGAAACACCATAATAAACCTAATGAATTCGTACGAGTCCATTGAACGTCGTCCGACAACTTAGGACATCTTACGACTCTTTATGCCACATTAGCAACTCGAAAAGAACGTTAGTATAATGTAGGACGGCTTACAACTCCTAAGAACACCTTACATCATAGTACGAAACCTTGAAACACCATAATAAACCTAATGAATTCGTACGAGTCCTTTGAACGTCTTCCGACAACTTAGGACATCTTACGACTCTTTATGCCACATTATAAAATCGAAAAGAAGGTTAGTATAATGTAGGACGGCTAACAACTCCTAAGAACACCTTACATAACAGTACGAAACCTTGAAACACCATAATAAACCTAATGAATTCGTATGAGTCATTTGAACATCGTACGACAACTCAGGACATCTTACGACTCTTTATGCCACATTAGCAACTCGAAAAGAACATTAGTATAATGTAGGACGGCTTACAACTCCTAGGAACACCTTACATCACAGTACGAAACCTTGAAACAGCATAATAAACCTAATGAATTCGTACGATTCCTTTGAACGTCGTCCGACAACTTAGGACATCTTACGAATCTTTATGCCACATTATCAACTCGAAAAGAACGTTAGTATAATGTTGGACGGCTTACAACTCCCAAGAACACCTTACATCACAGTACGAAACCTTGAAACACCATAATAAACCTAATGAATTCGTACGAGTCCTTTGAACGTCGTCCGACAACTCAGGACGTCTTACGACTCTTTATGCCACATTATCAATTCGAAAAGAACGTTAGTATAATGTAGGACGGCTTACAACTCCTAAGAACACCTTACAGCACAGTACGAAACCTTGAAACACCATAATAAACCTAATGAATTCGTATGAGTCATTTGAACATCGTACGACAACTCAGGACATCTTACGACTCTTTATGCCACATTAGCAACTCGAAAAGAACATTAGTATAATGTAGGACGGCTTACAACTCCTAAGAACACCTTACATCACAGTACGAAACCTTGAAACACCATAATAAACCTAATGAATTCGTACGAGTCCTTTGAACGTCGTCCGACAACTTAGGACATCTTACGACTCTTTATGCCACATTATCAACTCGAAAAGAACGTTAGTATAATGTAGGACGGCTTACAACTCCTAAGAACACCTTACATCACAGTACGAAACCTTGAAACACCATAATAAACCTATTGAATTCGTACGAGTCCTTTGAACGTCGTCCGACAACTCAGGACGTCTTACGACTCTTAATGCCACATTATCAACTCGAAAAGAACGTTAGTATAATGTAGGACGGCTTACAACTCCTAAGAACACCTTACATCACAGTACGAAACCTTGAAACACCATAATAAACCTATTGAATTCGTATGAGTCATTTGAACATCGTACGACAACTCAGGACATCTTACGACTCTTTATGCCACATTAGCAACTCGAAAAGAACGTTAGTATAATGTAGGACGGCTTACAACTCCTAAGAACACCTTACATCACAGTACGAAACCTTGAAACACCATAATAAACCTAATGAATTCGTACGAGTCCATTGAACGTCGTCCGACAACTTAGGACATCTTACGACTCTTTATGCCACATTAGCAACTCGAAAAGAACGTTAGTATAATGTAGGACGGCTTACAACTCCTAAGAACACCTTACATCATAGTACGAAACCTTGAAACACCATAATAAACCTAATGAATTCGTACGAGTCCTTTGAACGTCTTCCGACAACTTAGGACATCTTACGACTCTTTATGCCACATTATAAAATCGAAAAGAAGGTTAGTATAATGTAGGACGGCTAACAACTCCTAAGAACACCTTACATAACAGTACGAAACCTTGAAACACCATAATAAACCTAATGAATTCGTATGAGTCATTTGAACATCGTACGACAACTCAGGACATCTTACGACTCTTTATGCCACATTAGCCACTCGAAAAGAACATTAGTATAATGTAGGACGGCTTACAACTCCTAGGAACACCTTACATCACAGTACGAAACCTTGAAACACCATAATAAACCTAATGAATTCGTACGACTCCTTTGAACGTCGCCCGACAACTTAGGACATCTTACGACTCTTTATGCCACATTAGCAACTCGAAAAGAAAGTTAGTATAATGTAGGACGCCTTACACTCCTAAGAACACCTTACATAACCCTACGAAACCTTGAAACACCATCATAAACCTAATGAATTCGTACGAGTCAAATGAACACCGTCCGACAACTTAGGACATCTTACGACTCTTTATGCCACATTAGCAACTTAAAATGAACGTTAGTATAATGTAGGACGCCTTACACTCCTAAGAACACCTTACATAACCGTACGATACCTTGAATCACCATAATAAACCTAATGAATTCGTATGAGTCATTTGAACATCGTACGACAACTCAGGACATCTTACGACTCTTTATGCCACATTAGCAACTCGAAAAGAACATTAGTATAATGTAGGACGGATTACAACTCCTAGGAACACCTTACATCACAGTACGAAACCTTGAAACACCATAATAAACCTAATGAATTCGTACGACTCCTTTGAACGTCGTCCGACAACTTAGGACATCTTACGACTCTTTATGCCACATTATCAACTCGAAAAGAACGTTAGTATAATGTAGGACGGCTTACAACTCCTAAGAACACCTTACATCACAGTACGAAACCTTGAAACACCATAATAAACCTAATGAATTCGTACGAGTCCTTTGAACGTCGTCCGACAACTTAGGACATCTTACGACTCTTTATGCCACATTATCAACTCGAAAAGAACGTTAGTATAATGTAGGACGGCTTACAACTCCTAAGAACACCTTACATCACAGTACGAAACCTTGAAACACCATAATAAACCTAATGAATTCGTATGAGTCATTTGAACATCGTACGACAACTCAGGACATCTTACGACTCTTTATGCCACATTAGCAACTCGAAAAGAACATTAGTATAATGTAGGACGGCTTACAACTCCTAGGAACACCTTACATCACAGTACGAAACCTTGAAACAGCATAATAAACCTAATGAATTCGTACGATTCCTTTGAACGTCGTCCGACAACTTAGGACATCTTACGAATCTTTATGCCACATTATCAACTCGAAAAGAACGTTAGTATAATGTTGGACGGCTTACAACTCCCAAGAACACCTTACATCACAGTACGAAACCTTGAAACACCATAATAAACCTAATGAATTCGTACGAGTCCTTTGAACGTCGTCCGACAACTCAGGACGTCTTACGACTCTTTATGCCACATTATCAATTCGAAAAGAACGTTAGTATAATGTAGGACGGCTTACAACTCCTAAGAACACCTTACAGCACAGTACGAAACCTTGAAACACCATAATAAACCTAATGAATTCGTATGAGTCATTTGAACATCGTACGACAACTCAGGACATCTTACGACTCTTTATGCCACATTAGCAACTCGAAAAGAACATTAGTATAATGTAGGACGGCTTACAACTCCTAAGAACACCTTACATCACAGTACGAAACCTTGAAACACCATAATAAACCTAATGAATTCGTACGAGTCCTTTGAACGTCGTCCGACAACTTAGGACATCTTACGACTCTTTATGCCACATTATCAACTCGAAAAGAACGTTAGTATAATGTAGGACGGCTTACAACTCCTAAGAACACCTTACATCACAGTACGAAACCTTGAAACACCATAATAAACCTATTGAATTCGTACGAGTCCTTTGAACGTCGTCCGACAACTCAGGACGTCTTACGACTCTTAATGCCACATTATCAACTCGAAAAGAACGTTAGTATAATGTAGGACGGCTTACAACTCCTAAGAACACCTTACATCACAGTACGAAACCTTGAAACACCATAATAAACCTATTGAATTCGTATGAGTCATTTGAACATCGTACGACAACTCAGGACATCTTACGACTCTTTATGCCACATTAGCAACTCGAAAAGAACGTTAGTATAATGTAGGACGGCTTACAACTCCTAAGAACACCTTACATCACAGTACGAAACCTTGAAACACCATAATAAACCTAATGAATTCGTACGAGTCCATTGAACGTCGTCCGACAACTTAGGACATCTTACGACTCTTTATGCCACATTAGCAACTCGAAAAGAACGTTAGTATAATGTAGGACGGCTTACAACTCCTAAGAACACCTTACATCATAGTACGAAACCTTGAAACACCATAATAAACCTAATGAATTCGTACGAGTCCTTTGAACGTCTTCCGACAACTTAGGACATCTTACGACTCTTTATGCCACATTATAAAATCGAAAAGAAGGTTAGTATAATGTAGGACGGCTAACAACTCCTAAGAACACCTTACATAACAGTACGAAACCTTGAAACACCATAATAAACCTAATGAATTCGTATGAGTCATTTGAACATCGTACGACAACTCAGGACATCTTACGACTCTTTATGCCACATTAGCCACTCGAAAAGAACATTAGTATAATGTAGGACGGCTTACAACTCCTAGGAACACCTTACATCACAGTACGAAACCTTGAAACACCATAATAAACCTAATGAATTCGTACGACTCCTTTGAACGTCGCCCGACAACTTAGGACATCTTACGACTCTTTATGCCACATTAGCAACTCGAAAAGAAAGTTAGTATAATGTAGGACGCCTTACACTCCTAAGAACACCTTACATAACCCTACGAAACCTTGAAACACCATCATAAACCTAATGAATTCGTACGAGTCAAATGAACACCGTCCGACAACTTAGGACATCTTACGACTCTTTATGCCACATTAGCAACTTAAAATGAACGTTAGTATAATGTAGGACGCCTTACACTCCTAAGAACACCTTACATAACCGTACGATACCTTGAATCACCATAATAAACCTAATGAATTCGTATGAGTCATTTGAACATCGTACGACAACTCAGGACATCTTACGACTCTTTATGCCACATTAGCAACTCGAAAAGAACATTAGTATAATGTAGGACGGATTACAACTCCTAGGAACACCTTACATCACAGTACGAAACCTTGAAACACCATAATAAACCTAATGAATTCGTACGACTCCTTTGAACGTCGTCCGACAACTTAGGACATCTTACGACTCTTTATGCCACATTATCAACTCGAAAAGAACGTTAGTATAATGTAGGACGGCTTACAACTCCTAAGAACACCTTACATCACAGTACGAAACCTTGAAACACCATAATAAACCTAATGAATTCGTACGAGTCCTTTGAACGTCGTCCGACAACTCAGGACGTCTTACGACTCTTTATGCTACATTATCAATTCGAAAAGAACGTTAGTATAATGTAGGACGGCTTACAACTCCTAAGAACACCTTACATCACAGTACGAAACCTTGAAACACCATAATAAACCTAATGAATTCGTATGAGTCATTTGAACATCGTACGACAACTCAGGACATCTTACGACTCTTTATGCCACATTAGCAACTCGAAAAGAACATTAGTATAATGTAGGACGACTTACAACTCCTAGGAACACCTTACATCACAGTACAAAACCTTGAAACACCATAATAAACCTAATGAATTCGTACGATTCCTTTGAACGTCGTCCGACAACTTAGGACATCTTACGAATCTTTATGCCACATTATCAACTCGAAAAGAACGTTAGTATAATGTAGGACGGCTTACAACTCCTAAGAACACCTTACATCACAATACGAAACCTTGAAACACCATAATAAACCTAATGAATTCGTATGAGTCGTTTGAACATCGTCTGACAACTTAGGACATCTTACGACTCTTTATGCGACATTAGCAACTCGAATAGAACGTTATTATAATGTAGGAAGCCTTTCACTCCTAAAAACACCTTACATAACCGTACGAAACCTTGAAACACCATCATAAACCTAATGAATTTGTACGAGTCTATTGAACATCGTCCGACAACTTAGGACATCTTACGACTCTTTATGCCACATTATAAAATCGAAAAGAAGGTTAGTATAATGTAGGACGGCTAACAACTCCTAAGAACTCCTTACATCACAGTACGAAACCTTGAAACACCATAATAAACCTAATAAATTCGTATGAGTCATTTGAACATCGTACGACAACTCAGGACATCTTACGACTCTTTATGCCACATTAGCAACTCGAAAAGAACGTTAGTATAATGTAGGACGGCTTACAACTCCTAAGAACACCTTACATCACAGTACGAAACCTTGAAACACCATAATAAACCTCATGAATTCGTACGACTCCTTTGGACGTCGTCCGACAACTTAGGACATCTTACGACTCTTTATGCCACCTTATCAACTCGAAAAGAACGTTAGTATAATGTAGGACGGCTTACAACTCCTAAGAACACCTTAAATCACAGTACGAAACCTTGAAACACCATAATAAACCTAATGAATTCGTACGAGTCCTTTGAACGTCGTCCGACAACTCAGGACGTCTTACGACTCTTTATGCCACATTATCAACTCGAAAAGAACGTTAGTATAACGTAGGACGGCTTACAACTCCTAAGAACACCTTACATCACAGTACGAAACCTTGAAACACCATAATAAACCTATTGAATTCGTATGAGTCATTTGAACATCGTACGACAACTCAGGACATCTTACGACTCTTTATGCCACATTAGCAACTCGAAAAGAACGTTAGTATAATGTAGGACGGCTTACAACTCCTAAGAACACCTTACATCACAGTACGAAACCTTGAAACACCATAATAAACCTAATGAATTCGTACGACTCCTTTGAACGTCGTCCGACAACTTAGGACATCTTACGACTCTTTATGCCACATTAGCAACTCGAAAAGAACGTTAGTATAATGTAGGACGCCTTACACTCCTAAGAACACCTTACATAACCCTACGAAACCTTGAAACACCATCATAAACCTAATGAATTCGTACGAGTCAAATGAACATCGTCCGACAACTTAGGACATCTTACGACTCTTTATGCCACATTAGCAACTTAAAATGAACGTTAGTATAATGTAGGACGCCTTACACTCCTAAGAACACCTTACATAACCGTACGATACCTTGAATCACCATAATAAACCTAATGAATTCGTATGAGTCATTTGAACATCGTACGACAACTCAGGACATCTTACGACTCTTTATGCCACATTATCAACTCGAAAAGAACGTTAGTATAATGTAGGACGGCTTACAACTCCTAAGAACACCTTAAATCACAGTACGAAACCTTGAAACACCATAATAAACCTAATGAATTCGTACGAGTCCATTGAACGTCGTCCGACAACTCAGGACATCTTACGACTCTTTATGCCACATTATCAACTCGAAAAGAACGTTAGTATAATGTAGGACGGCTTACAACTCCTAAGAACACCATACATCATAGTACGAAACCTTGAAACACCATAATAAACCTAATGAATTCGTACGAGTCAAATGAACATCGTCCGACAACTCAGGACATCTTACGACTCTTTATGCCACATTAGCAACTCGAAAAGAACGTTAGTATAATGTAGGACGGCTTACAACTCCTAAGAACACCTTACATCACAGTACGATACCTTGAATCACCATAATAAACCTAATGAATTCGTATGATTCCTTTGAACATCGTACAACAACTCAGGACATCTTACGACTCTTTATGCCACATTATCAACTGGAAATGAACGTTAGTATAATGTAGGACGGCTTACAACTCCTAAGAACACCTTACATCACAGTACGAAACCTTGAAACACCATAATAAACCTAATAAATTCGTATGAGTCATTTGAACATCGTACGACAACTCAGGACATCTTACGACTCTTTATGCCACATTAGCAACTCGAAAAGAACGTTAGTATAATGTAGGACGGCTTACAACTCCTAAGAACACCTTACATCACAGTACGAAACCTTGAAACACCATAATAAACCTCATGAATTCGTACGACTCCTTTGGACGTCGTCCGACAACTTAGGACATCTTACGACTCTTTATGCCACCTTATCAACTCGAAAAGAACGTTAGTATAATGTAGGACGGCTTACAACTCCTAAGAACACCTTAAATCACAGTACGAAACCTTGAAACACCATAATAAACCTAATGAATTCGTACGAGTCCTTTGAACGTCGTCCGACAACTCAGGACGTCTTACGACTCTTTATGCCACATTATCAACTCGAAAAGAACGTTAGTATAACGTAGGACGGCTTACAACTCCTAAGAACACCTTACATCACAGTACGAAACCTTGAAACACCATAATAAACCTATTGAATTCGTATGAGTCATTTGAACATCGTACGACAACTCAGGACATCTTACGACTCTTTATGCCACATTAGCAACTCGAAAAGAACGTTAGTATAATGTAGGACGGCTTACAACTCCTAAGAACACCTTACATCACAGTACGAAACCTTGAAACACCATAATAAACCTAATGAATTCGTACGACTCCTTTGAACGTCGTCCGACAACTTAGGACATCTTACGACTCTTTATGCCACATTAGCAACTCGAAAAGAACGTTAGTATAATGTAGGACGCCTTACACTCCTAAGAACACCTTACATAACCCTACGAAACCTTGAAACACCATCATAAACCTAATGAATTCGTACGAGTCAAATGAACATCGTCCGACAACTTAGGACATCTTACGACTCTTTATGCCACATTAGCAACTTAAAATGAACGTTAGTATAATGTAGGACGCCTTACACTCCTAAGAACACCTTACATAACCGTACGATACCTTGAATCACCATAATAAACCTAATGAATTCGTATGAGTCATTTGAACATCGTACGACAACTCAGGACATCTTACGACTCTTTATGCCACATTATCAACTCGAAAAGAACGTTAGTATAATGTAGGACGGCTTACAACTCCTAAGAACACCTTAAATCACAGTACGAAACCTTGAAACACCATAATAAACCTAATGAATTCGTACGAGTCCATTGAACGTCGTCCGACAACTCAGGACATCTTACGACTCTTTATGCCACATTATCAACTCGAAAAGAACGTTAGTATAATGTAGGACGGCTTACAACTCCTAAGAACACCATACATCATAGTACGAAACCTTGAAACACCATAATAAACCTAATGAATTCGTACGAGTCAAATGAACATCGTCCGACAACTCAGGACATCTTACGACTCTTTATGCCACATTAGCAACTCGAAAAGAACGTTAGTATAATGTAGGACGGCTTACAACTCCTAAGAACACCTTACATCACAGTACGATACCTTGAATCACCATAATAAACCTAATGAATTCGTATGATTCCTTTGAACATCGTACAACAACTCAGGACATCTTACGACTCTTTATGCCACATTATCAACTGGAAATGAACGTTAGTATAATGTAGGACGGCTTACAACTCCTAAGAACACCTTACATCACAGTACGAAACCTTGAAACACCATAATAAACCTAATGAATTCGTACGAGTCCATTGAACGTCGTCCGACAACTCAGGACATCTTACGACTCTTTATGCCACATTATCAACTCGAAAAGAACGTTAGTATAATGTAGGACGGCTTACAACTCCTAAGAACACCATACATCATAGTACGAAACCTTGAAACACCATAATAAACCTAATGAATTCGTACGAGTCCTTTGAACGTCGTCCGACAACTTAGGACATCTTACGACTCTTTATGCCACATTATAAAATCGAAAAGAAGGTTAGTATAATGTAGGATGGCTAACAACTCCTAAGAACACCTTACATCACAGTACGAAACCTTGAAACACCATAATAAACCTAATGAATTCGTATGAGTCATTTGAACATCGTACGACAACTCAGGACATCTTACGACTCTTTATGCCACATTAGCAACTCGAAAAGACCGTTAGTATAATGTAGGACGGCTTACAACTCCCAAGAACACCTTACATCACAGTACGAAACCTTGAAACACCATAATAAACCTAATGAATTCATACGAGTCAAATGAACATCATCCGACAACTTAGGACATCTTACGACTCTTTATGCCACATTAGCAACTTAAAATGAACGTTAGTATAATGTAGGACGCCTTACACTCCTAAGAACACCTTACATAACCGTACGAAACCTTGAATCACCATAATAAACCTAATGAATTCGTATGATTCCTTTGAACATCGTACAACAACTCAGGACATCTTACGACTCTTTATGCCACATTAGCAACTGGAAATGAACGTTAGTATAATGTAGGACGGCTTACAACTCCTAAGAAAACCTTACATCACAGTACGAAACCTTGAAACACCATAATAAACCTAATGAATTCGTACGAGTCCATTGAACGTCGTCCGACAACTTAGGACATCTTACGACTCTTTATGCCACATTAGCAACTCGAAAAGAACGTTAGTATAATGTAGGACGGCTTACAACTCCTAAGAACACCTTACATCACAGTACGAAACCTTGAAACACCATCATAAACCTAATGAATTCGTACGAGTCCTTTGAACGTCGTCCGACAACTTAGGACATCTTACGACTCTTTATGCCACATTATCAACTCGAAAAGAAGGTTAGTATAATGTAGGACGGCTTACAACTCCTAAGAACACCTTACATCACAGTACGAAACCTTGAAACACCATAATAAACCTAATGAATTCGTACGAGTCATTTGAACGTCGTCCGACAACTTAGGGCATCTTACGACTCTTTATGCCACATTAGCAACTCGAAAAGAACGTTAGTATAATGTAGGACGGCTTACAACTCCTAAGAACACCTTACATCACAGTACGAAACCTTGAAACACCATAATAAACCTCATGAATTCGTACGACTCCTTTGGACGTCGTACGACAACTCAGGACGTCTTACGACTCTTTATGCCGCATTAGCAACTCGAAAAGAACGTTAGTATAATGTAGGACGGCTTACAACTCCTAGGAACACCTTACATCACAGTACGAAACCTTGAAACACCATAATAAACCTAATGAATTCGTACGACTCCTTTGAACGTCGTCCGACAACTTAGGACATCTTACGACTCTTTATGCCACATTAGCAACTCGAAAAGAACGTTAGTATAATGTAGGACGCCTTACACTCCTAAGAACACCTTACATAACCCTACGAAACCTTCAAACACCATAATAAACCTAATGAATTCGTACGAGTCAAATGAACATCGTCCGACAACTTAGGACATCTTACGACTCTTTATGCCACATTAGCAACTTAAAATGAACGTTAGTATAATGTAGGACGCCTTACACTCCTAAGAACACCTTACATAACCGTACGATACCTTGAATCACCATAATAAACCTAATGAATTCGTATGAGTCATTTGAACATCGTACGACAACTCAGGACATCTTACGACTCTTTATGACACATTAGCAACTCGAAAAGAACATTAGTATAATGTAGGACGGCTTACAACTCCTAGGAACACCTTACATCACAGTACGAAACCTTGAAACACCATAATAAACCTAATGAATTCGTACGACTCCTTTGAACGTCGTCCGACAACTTAGGACATCTTACGACTCTTTATGCCACATTATCAACTCGAAAAGAACGTTAGTATAATGTAGGACGGCTTACAACTCCTAAGAACACCTTACATCACAGTACGAAACCTTGAAACACCATAATAAACCTAATGAATTCGTATGAGTCATTTGAACATCGTACGACAACTCAGGACATCTTACGACTCTTTATGCCACATTAGCAACTCGAAAAGAACATTAGTATAATGTAGGACGGCTTACAACTCCTAGGAACACCTTACATCACAGTACGAAACCTTGAAACAGCATAATAAACCTAATGAATTCGTACGATTCCTTTGAACGTCGTCCGTCAACTTAGGACATCTTACGAATCTTTATGCCACATTATCAACTCGAAAAGAACGTTAGTATAATGTTGGACGGCTTACAACTCCTAAGAACACCTTACATCACAGTACGAAACCTTGAAACACCATAATAAACCTAATGAATTCGTACGAGTCCTTTGAACGTCGTCCGACAACTCAGGACGTCTTACGACTCTTTATGCCACATTATCAATTCGAAAAGAACGTTAGTATAATGTAGGACGGCTTACAACTCCTAAGAACACCTTACAGCACAGTACGAAACCTTGAAACACCATAATAAACCTAATGAATTCGTATGAGTCATTTGAACATCGTACGACAACTCAGGACATCTTACGACTCTTTATGCCACATTAGCAACTCGAAAAGAACATTAGTATAATGTAGGACGGCTTACAACTCCTAAGAACACCTTACATCACAGTACGAAACCTTGAAACACCATAATAAACCTAATGAATTCGTACGAGTCCTTTGAACGTCGTCCGACAACTTAGGACATCTTACGACTCTTTATGCCACATTATCAACTCGAAAAGAACGTTAGTATAATGTAGGACGGCTTACAACTCCTAAGAACACCTTACATCACAGTACGAAACCTTGAAACACCATAATAAACCTATTGAATTCGTACGAGTCCTTTGAACGTCGTCCGACAACTCAGGACGTCTTACGACTCTTAATGCCACATTATCAACTCGAAAAGAACGTTAGTATAATGTAGGACGGCTTACAACTCCTAAGAACACCTTACATCACAGTACGAAACCTTGAAACACCATAATAAACCTATTGAATTCGTATGAGTCATTTGAACATCGTACGACAACTCAGGACATCTTACGACTCTTTATGCCACATTAGCAACTCGAAAAGAACGTTAGTATAATGTAGGACGGCTTACAACTCCTAAGAACACCTTACATCACAGTACGAAACCTTGAAACACCATAATAAACCTAATGAATTCGTACGAGTCCATTGAACGTCGTCCGACAACTTAGGACATCTTACGACTCTTTATGCCACATTAGCAACTCGAAAAGAACGTTAGTATAATGTAGGACGGCTTACAACTCCTAAGAACACCTTACATCATAGTACGAAACCTTGAAACACCATAATAAACCTAATGAATTCGTACGAGTCCTTTGAACGTCTTCCGACAACTTAGGACATCTTACGACTCTTTATGCCACATTATAAAATCGAAAAGAAGGTTAGTATAATGTAGGACGGCTAACAACTCCTAAGAACACCTTACATCACAGTACGAAACCTTGAAACACCATAATAAACCTAATGAATTCGTACGAGTCCTTTGAACGTCGTCCGACAACTCAGGACGTCTTACGACTCTTTATGCTACATTATCAATTCGAAAAGAACGTTAGTATAATGTAGGACGGCTTACAACTCCTAAGAACACCTTACATCACAGTACGAAACCTTGAAACACCATAATAAACCTAATGAATTCGTACGACTCCTTTGAACGTCGTCCGACAACTTAGGACATCTTACGACTCTTTATGCCACATTATCAACTCGAAAAGAACGTTAGTATAATGTAGGACGGCTTACAACTCCTAAGAACACCTTACATCACAGTACGAAACCTTGAAACACCATAATAAACCTAATGAATTCGTACGAGTCCTTTGAACGTCGTCCGACAACTCAGGACGTCTTACGACTCTTTATGCTACATTATCAATTCGAAAAGAACGTTAGTATAATGTAGGACGGCTTACAACTCCTAAGAACACCTTACATCACAGTACGAAACCTTGAAACACCATAATAAACCTAATGAATTCGTATGAGTCATTTGAACATCGTACGACAACTCAGGACATCTTACGACTCTTTATGCCACATTAGCAACTCGAAAAGAACATTAGTATAATGTAGGACGACTTACAACTCCTAGGAACACCTTACATCACAGTACAAAACCTTGAAACACCATAATAAACCTAATGAATTCGTACGATTCCTTTGAACGTCGTCCGACAACTTAGGACATCTTACGAATCTTTATGCCACATTATCAACTCGAAAAGAACGTTAGTATAATGTAGGACGGCTTACAACTCCTAAGAACACCTTACATCACAATACGAAACCTTGAAACACCATAATAAACCTAATGAATTCGTATGAGTCGTTTGAACATCGTCTGACAACTTAGGACATCTTACGACTCTTTATGCGACATTAGCAACTCGAATAGAACGTTATTATAATGTAGGAAGCCTTTCACTCCTAAAAACACCTTACATAACCGTACGAAACCTTGAAACACCATCATAAACCTAATGAATTTGTACGAGTCTATTGAACATCGTCCGACAACTTAGGACATCTTACGACTCTTTATGCCACATTATAAAATCGAAAAGAAGGTTAGTATAATGTAGGACGGCTAACAACTCCTAAGAACACCTTACATCACAGTACGAAACCTTGAAACACCATAATAAACCTAATAAATTCGTATGAGTCATTTGAACATCGTACGACAACTCAGGACATCTTACGACTCTTTATGCCACATTAGCAACTCGAAAAGAACGTTAGTATAATGTAGGACGGCTTACAACTCCTAAGAACACCTTACATCACAGTACGAAACCTTGAAACACCATAATAAACCTCATGAATTCGTACGACTCCTTTGGACGTCGTCCGACAACTTAGGACATCTTACGACTCTTTATGCCACCTTATCAACTCGAAAAGAACGTTAGTATAATGTAGGACGGCTTACAACTCCTAAGAACACCTTAAATCACAGTACGAAACCTTGAAACACCATAATAAACCTAATGAATTCGTACGAGTCCTTTGAACGTCGTCCGACAACTCAGGACGTCTTACGACTCTTTATGCCACATTATCAACTCGAAAAGAACGTTAGTATAACGTAGGACGGCTTACAACTCCTAAGAACACCTTACATCACAGTACGAAACCTTGAAACACCATAATAAACCTATTGAATTCGTATGAGTCATTTGAACATCGTACGACAACTCAGGACATCTTACGACTCTTTATGCCAGATTAGCAACTCGAAAAGAACGTTAGTATAATGTAGGACGGCTTACAACTCCTAAGAACACCTTACATCACAGTACGAAACCTTGAAACACCATAATAAACCTAATGAATTCGTACGACTCCTTTGAACGTCGTCCGACAACTCAGGACATCTTACGACTCTTTATGCCACATTAGCAACTCGAAAAGAACGTTAGTATAATGTAGGACGGCTTACAACTCCTAAGAACACCTTACATCATAGTACGAAACCTTGAAACACCATAATAAACCTAATGAATTCGTACGAGTCCTTTGAACGTCGTACGATAACTCAGGACATCTTACGACTCTTTATGCCACATTATCAACTCGAAAAGAACGTTAGTATAATGTAGGACGGCTTACAACTCCTAAGAACACCTTACATCATAGTACGAAACCTTGAAACACCATAATAAACCTAATGAATTCGTACGAGTCCTTTGAACGTCGTACGATAACTCAGGACATCTTACGACTCTTTATGCCACATTATCAACTCGAAAAGAACGTTAGTATAATGTAGGACGGCTTACAACTCCTAAGAACACCTTACATCACAGTACGAAACCTTGAAACACCATAATAAACCTAATGAATTCGTACGAGTCCTTTGAACGTCGTCCGACAACTTAGGACATCTTACGACTCTTTATGCCACATTATCAACTCGAAAAGAACGTTAGTATAATGTAGGACGGCTTACAACTCCTAAGAACACCTTACATCACAGTACGAAACCTTGAAACACCATAATAAACCTAATGAATTCGTACGAGTCCTTTGATCGTCGTCTGACAACTTAGGACATCTTACGACTCTTTATGCCACATTATCAACTCGAACAGAACGTTAGTATAACGTAGGACGGCTTACAACTCCTAAGAACACCTTACATCATAGTACGAAACCTTGAAACACCATAATAAACCTAATGAATTCGTACGAGTCCTTTGAACGTCGTCCGACAACTCAGGACGTCTTACGACTCTTTATGCCACATTATCAACTCGAAAAGAACGTTAGTATAATGTAGGACGGCTTACAACTCCTAAGAACACCTTACATCACAGTACGAAACCTTGAAACACCATAATAAACCTATTGAATTCGTATGAGTCATTTGAACATCGTACGTCAACTCAGGACATCTTACGACTCTTTATGCCACATTAGCAACTCGAAAAGAACGTTAGTATAATGTAGGACGGCTTACAACTCCTAAGAACACCTTACATCACAGTACGAAACCTTGAAACACCATAATAAACCTAATGAATTCGTACGAGTCCTTTGAACGTCGTCTGACAACTTAGGACATCTTACGACTCTTTATGCCACATTATCAACTCGAAAAGAACGTTAGTATAATGTAGGACGGCTTACAACTCCTAAGAACACCTTACATCATAGTACGAAACCTTGAAACACCATAATAAACCTAATGAATTCGTACGAGTCCTTTGAACGTCGTACGATAACTCAGGACATCTTACGACTCTTTATGCCACATTATCAACTCGAAAAGAACGTTAGTATAATGTAGGACGGCTTACAACTCCTAAGAACACCTTACATCACAGTACGAAACCTTGAAACACCATAATAAACCTAATGAATTCGTACGAGTCCTTTGAACGTCGTCCGACAACTTAGGACATCTTACGACTCTTTATGCCACATTATCAACTCGAAAAGAACGTTAGTATAATGTAGGACGGCTTACAACTCCTAAGAACACCTTACATCACAGTACGAAACCTTGAAACACCATAATAAACCTAATGAATTCGTACGAGTCCTTTGATCGTCGTCTGACAACTTAGGACATCTTACGACTCTTTATGCCACATTATCAACTCGAACAGAACGTTAGTATAACGTAGGACGGCTTACAACTCCTAAGAACACCTTACGTCACAGTACGAAACCTTGAAACACCATAATAAACCTAATGAATTCGTATGAGTCTTTTGAACATCGTACGACAACTCAGGACATCTTACGACTCTTTATGCCACATTATCAACTCGAAAAGAACGTTAGTATAATGTAGGACGGCTTACAACTCCTAAGAACACCTTACATCACAGTACGAAACCTTGAAACACCATAATAAACCTAATGAATTCGTACGAGTCCTTTGAACGTCGTCTGACAACTTAGGACATCTTACGACTCTTTATGCCACATTATCAACTCGAAAAGAACGTTAGTATAACGTAGGACGGCTTACAACTCCTAAGAACACCTTACGTCACAGTACGAAACCTTGAAACACCATAATAAACCTAATGAATTAGTATGAGTCTTTTGAACATCGTACGACAACTCAGGACATCTTACGACTCTTTATGCCACATTAGCAACTCGAAAAGAACATTAGTATAATGTAGGACGGCTTACAACTCCTAGGAACACCTTACATCACAGTACGAAACCTTGAAACACCATAATAAACCTAATGAATTCGTACGACTCCTTTGAACGTCGTCCGACAACTTAGGACATCTTACGACTCTTTATGCCACATTAGCAACTCGAAAAGAACGTTAGTATAATGTAGGACGCCTTACACTCCTAAGAACACCTTACATAACCCTACGAAACCTTGAAACACCATCATAAACCTAATGAATTCATACGAGTCAAATGAACATCGTCCGACAACTTAGGACATCTTACGACTCTTTATGCCACATTAGCAACTTAAAATGAACGTTAGTATAATGTAGGACGCCTTACACTCCTAAGAACACCTTACATAACCGTACGATACCTTGAATCACCATAATAAACCTAATGAATTTGTATGAGTCATTTGAACATCGTACGACAACTCAGGACATCTTACGACTCTTTATGCCACATTAGCAACTCGAAAAGAACATTAGTATAATGTAGGACGGCTTACAACTCCTAGGAACACCTTACATCACAGTACGAAACCTTGAAACACCATAATAAACCTAATGAATTCGTACGACTCCTTTGAACGTCGTCCGACAACTTAGGACATCTTACGACTCTTTATGCCACATTATCAACTCGAAAAGAACGTTAGTATAATGTAGGACGGCTTACAACTCCTAAGAACACCTTACATCACAGTACGAAACCTTGAAACACCATAATAAACCTAATGAATTCGTACGAGTCCTTTGAACGTCGTCCGACAACTCAGGACGTCTTACGACTCTTTATGCTACATTATCAATTCGAAAAGAACGTTAGTATAATGTAGGACGGCTTACAACTCCTAAGAACACCTTACATCACAGTACGAAACCTTGAAACACCATAATAAACCTAATGAATTCGTATGAGTCATTTGAACATCGTACGACAACTCAGGACATCTTACGACTCTTTATGCCACATTAGCAACTCGAAAAGAACATTAGTATAATGTAGGACGGCTTACAACTCCTAGGAACACCTTACATCACAGTACAAAACCTTGAAACACCATAATAAACCTAATGAATTCGTACGATTCCTTTGAACGTCGTCCGACAACTTAGGACATCTTACGAATCTTTATGCCACATTATCAACTCGAAAAGAACGTTAGTATAATGTAGGACGGCTTACAACTCCTAAGAACACCTTACATCACAATACGAAACCTTGAAACACCATAATAAACCTAATGAATTCGTACGAGTCCCTTGAACGTCGTCCGACAACTCAGGACGTCTTACGACTCTTTATGCCACATTATCAATTCGAAAAGAACGTTAGTATAATGTAGGACGGCTTACAACTCCTAAGAACACCTTACATCAAAGTACGAAACCTTGAAACACCATAATAAACCTAATGAATTCGTATGAGTCATTTGAACATCGTACGACAACTCAGGACATCTTACGACTCTTTATGCCACATTAGCAACTCGAAAAGAACATTAGTATAATGTAGGACGGCTTACAACTCCTAAGAACACCTTACATCACAGTACGAAACCTTGAAACACCATAATAAACCTAATGAATTCGTACGAGTCCTTTGAACGTCGTCCGACAACTTAGGACATCTTACGACTCTTTATGCCACATTATCAACTCGAAAAGAACGTTAGTATAATGTAGGACGGCTTACAACTCCTAAGAACACCTTACATCACAGTACGAAACCTTGAAACACCATAATAAACCTAATGAATTCGTACGAGTCCTTTGAACGTCGTACGATAACTCAGGACATCTTACGACTCTTTATGCCACATTATCAACTCGAAAAGAACGTTAGTATAACGTAGGACGGCTTACAACTCCTAAGAACACCTTACGTCACAGTACGAAACCTTGAAACACCATAATAAACCTAATGAATTCGTATGAGTCTTTTGAACATCGTACGACAACTCAGGACATCTTACGACTCTTTATGCCACATTAGCAACTCGAAAAGAACATTAGTATAATGTAGGACGGCTTACAACTCCTAGGAACACCTTACATCACAGTACGAAACCTTGAAACACCATAATAAACCTAATGAATTCGTACGACTCCTTTGAACGTCGTCCGACAACTTAGGACATCTTACGACTCTTTATGCCACATTAGCAACTCGAAAAGAACGTTAGTATAATGTAGGACGCCTTACACTCCTAAGAACACCTTACATAACCCTACGAAACCTTGAAACACCATCATAAACCCAATGAATTCGTACGAGTCAAATGAACATCGTCCGACAACTTAGGACATCTTACGACTCTTTATGCCACATTAGCAACTTAAAATGAACGTTAGTATAATGTAGGACGCCTTACACTCCTAAGAACACCTTACATAACCGTACGATACCTTGAATCACCATAATAAACCTAATGAATTCGTATGAGTCATTTGAACATCGTACGACAACTCAGGACATCTTACGACTCTTTATGCCACATTAGCAACTCGAAAAGAACATTAGTATAATGTAGGACGGCTTACAACTCCTAGGAACACCTTACATCACAGTACGAAACCTTGAAACACCATAATAAACCTAATGAATTCGTACGACTCCTTTGAACGTCGTCCGACAACTTAGGACATCTTACGACTCTTTATGCCACATTATCAACTCGAAAAGAACGTTAGTATAATGTAGGACGGCTTACAACTCCTAAGAACACCTTACATCACAGTACGAAACCTTGAAACACCATAATAAACCTAATGAATTCGTACGAGTCCTTTGAACGTCGTACGATAACTCAGGACATCTTACGACTCTTTATGCCACATTATCAACTCGAAAAGAACGTTAGTATAATGTAGGACGGCTTACAACTCCTAAGAACACCTTACATCACAGTACGAAACCTTGAAACACCATAATAAACCTAATGAATTCGTATGAGTCATTTGAACATCGTACGACAACTCGGGACATCTTACGACTCTTTATGCCACATTAGCAACTCGAAAAGAACATTAGTATAATGTAGGATGGCTTACAACTCCTAGGAACACCTTACATCACAGTACAAAACCTTGAAACACCATAATACACCTAATGAATTCGTAAGATTCCTTTGAACGTCGTCCGACAACTGAGGACATCTTACGAATCTTTATGCCACATTATCAACTCGAAAAGAACGTTAGTATAACGTAGGACGGCTTACAACTCCTAAGAACACCTTACGTCACAGTACGAAACCTTGAAACACCATAATAAACCTAATGAATTCGTATGAGTCATTTGAACATCGTACGACAACTCAGGACATCTTACGACTCTTTATGCCACATTAGCAACTCGAAAAGAACGTTAGTATAATGTAGGACGGCTTACAACTCCTAAGAACACCTTACATCACAGTACGAAACCTTGAAACACCATAATAAACCTAATGAATTCGTACGAGTCCTTTGAACGTCGTCCGACAACTTAGGACATCTTACGACTCTTTATGCCACATTATCAACTCGAAAAGAACGTTAGTATAATGTAGGACGGCTTACAACTCCTAAGAACACCTTACATCACAGTACGAAACCTTGAAACACCATAATAAACCTAATGAATTCGTACGAGTCCTTTGAACGTCGTCCGACAACTCAGGACGTCTTATGACTCTTTATGCCACATTATCAATTCGAAAAGAACGTTAGTATAATGTAGGACGGCTTACAACTCCTAAGAACACCTTACATCACAGTACGAAACCTTGAAACACCATAATAAACCTAATGAATTCGTATGAGTCATTTGAACATCGTACGACAACTCAGGACATCTTACGACTCTTTATGCCACATTAGCAACTCGAAAAGAACGTTAGTATAATGTAGGACGGCTTACAACTCCTAAGAACACCTTACATCACAGTACGAAACCTTGGAACACCATAATAAACCTAATGAATTCGTACGAGTCCTTTGAACGTCGTCCGACAACTTAGGACATCTTACGACTCTTTATGCCACATTATCAACTCGAAAAGAACGTTAGTATAATGTAGGACGGCTTACAACTCCTAAGAACACCTTACATCACAGTACGAAACCTTGAAACACCATAATAAACCTAATGAATTCGTATGAGTCATTTGAACATCGTACGACAACTCAGGACATCTTACGACTCTTTATGCCACATTAGCAACTCGAAAAGAACATTAGTATAATGTAGGACGGCTTACAACTCCTAGGAACACCTTACATCACAGTACAAAACCTTGAAACACCATAATAAACCTAATGAATTCGTACGATTCCTTTGAACGTCGTCCGACAACTTAGGACATCTTACGAATCTTTATGCCACATTATCAACTCGAAAAGAACGTTAGTATAATGTAGGACGGCTTACAACTCCTAAGAACACCTTACATCACAATACGAAACCTTGAAACACCATAATAAACCTAATGAATTCGTACGAGTCCCTTGAACGTCGTCCGACAACTCAGGACATCTTACGACTCTTTATGCCACATTATCAACTCGAAAAGAACGTTAGTATAATGTAGGACGGCTTACAACTCCTAAGAACACCTTACATCACAGTACGAAACCTTGAAACACCATAATAAACCTAATGAATTCGTACGAGTCCTTTGAACGTCGTACGATAACTCAGGATATCTTACGACTCTTTATGCCACATTATCAACTCGAAAAGAACGTTAGTATAATGTAGGACGGCTTACAACTCCTAAGAACACCTTACATCACAGTACGAAACCTTGAAACACCATAATAAACCTAATGAATTCGTACGAGTCCTTTGAACGTCGTACGATAACTCAGGACATCTTACGACTCTTTATGCCACATTATCAACTCGAAAAGAACGTTAGTATAATGTAGGACGGCTTACAACTCCTAAGAACACCTTACATCACAGTACGAAACCTTGAAACACCATAATAAACCTAATGAATTCGTATGAGTCATTTGAACATCGTACGACAACTCGGGACATCTTACGACTCTTTATGCCACATTAGCAACTCGAAAAGAACATTAGTATAATGTAGGACGGCTTACAACTCCTAGGAACACCTTACATCACAGTACGAAACCTTGAAACACCATAATAAACCTAATGAATTCGTACGAGTCCTTTGAACGTCGTCCGACAACTCAGGACGTCTTACGACTCTTTATGCTACATTATCAATTTGAAAAGAACGTTAGTATAATGTAGGACGACTTACAACTCCTAAGAACACCTTACATCACAGTACGAAACCTTGAAACACCATAATAAACCTAATGAATTCGTATGAGTCATTTGAACATCGTACGACAACTCAGGACATCTTACGACTCTTTATGCCACATTAGCAACTCGAAAAGAACATTAGTATAATGTAGGACGGCTTACAACTCCTAGGAACACCTTACATCACAGTACAAAACCTTGAAACACCATAATAAACCTAATGAATTCGTACGATTCCTTTGAACGTCGTCCGACAACTTAGGACATCTTACGAATCTTTATGCCACATTATCAACTCGAAAAGAACGTTAGTATAATGTAGGACGGCTTACAACTCCTAAGAACACCTTACATCACAATACGAAACCTTGAAACACCATAATAAACCTAATGAATTCGTACGAGTCCCTTGAACGTCGTCCGACAACTCAGGACGTCTTACGACTCTTTATGCCACATTATCAATTCGAAAAGAACGTTAGTATAATGTAGGACGGCTTACAACTCCTAAGAACACTTTACATCAAAGTACGAAACCTTGAAACACCATAATAAACCTAATGAATTCGTATGAGTCATTTGAACATCGTACGACAACTCAGGACATCTTACGACTCTTTATGCCACATTAGCAACTCGAAAAGAACATTAGTATAATGTAGGACGGCTTACAACTCCTAAGAACACCTTACATCACAGTATGAAACCTTGAAACACCATAATAAACCTAATAAATTCGTACGAGTCCTTTGAACGTCGTCCGACAACTTAGGACATCTTACGACTCTTTATGCCACATTATCAACTCGAAAAGAACGTTAGTATAATGTAGGACGGCTTACAACTCCTAAGAACACCTTACATCACAGTACGAAACCTTGAAACACCATAATAAACCTAATGAATTCGTACGAGTCCTTTGAACGTCGTACGATAACTCAGGATATCTTACGACTCTTTATGCCACATTATCAACTCGAAAAGAACGTTAGTATAACGTAGGACGGCTTACAACTCCTAAGAACACCTTACGTCACAGTACGAAACCTTGAAACACCATAATAAACCTAATGAATTCGTATGAGTCTTTTGAACATCGTACGACAACTCAGGACATCTTACGACTCTTTATGCCACATTAGCAACTCAAAAAGAACATTAGTATAATGTAGGACGGCTTACAACTCCTAGGAACACCTTACATCACAGTACGAAACCTTGAAACACCATAATAAACCTAATGAATTCGTACGACTCCTTTGAACGTCGTCCGACAACTTAGGACATCTTACGACTCTTTATGCCACATTAGCAACTCGAAAAGAACGTTAGTATAATGTAGGACGCCTTACACTCCTAAGAACACCTTACATAACCCTACGAAACCTTGAAACACCATCATAAACCTAATGAATTCGTACGAGTCAAATGAACATCGTCCGACAACTTAGGACATCTTACGACTCTTTATGCCACATTAGCAACTTAAAATGAACGTTAGTATAATGTAGGACGCCTTACACTCCTAAGAACACCTTACATAACCGTACGATACCTTGAATCACCATAATAAACCTAATGAATTCGTATGAGTCATTTGAACATCGTACGACAACTCAGGACATCTTACGACTCTTTATGCCACATTAGCAACTCGAAAAGAACATTAGTATAATGTAGGACGGCTTACAACTCCTAGGAACACCTTACATCACAGTACGAAACCTTGAAACACCATAATAAACCTAATGAATTCGTACGACTCCTTTGAACGTCGCCCGACAACTTAGGACATCTTACGACTCTTTATGCCACATTATCAACTCGAAAAGAACGTTAGTATAAAGTAGGACGGCTTACAACTCCTAAGAACACCTTACTTCACAGTACGAAACCTTGAAACACCATAATAAACCTAATGAATTCGTACGAGTCCTTTGAACGTCGTACGATAACTCAGGACATCTTACGACTCTTTATGCCACATTATCAACTCGAAAAGAACGTTAGTATAATGTAGGACGGCTTACAACTCCTAAGAACACCTTACATCACAGTACGAAACCTTGAAACACCATAATAAACCTAATGAATTCGTATGAGTCATTTGAACATCGTACGACAACTCGGGACATCTTATGACTCTTTATGCCACATTAGCAACTCGAAAAGAACATTAGTATAATGTAGGACGGCTTACAACTCCTAGGAACACCTTACATCACAGTACAAAACCTTGAAACACCATAATACACCTAATGAATTCGTAAGATTCCTTTGAACGTCGTCCGACAACTGAGGACATCTTACGAATCTTTATGCCACATTATCAACTCGAAAAGAACGTTAGTATAACGTAGGACGGCTTACAACTCCTAAGAACACCTTACGTCACAGTACGAAACCTTGAAACACCATAATAAACCTAATGAATTCGTATGAGTCATTTGAACATCGTACGACAACTCAGGACATCTTACGACTCTTTATGCCACATTAGCAATTCGAAAAGAACGTTAGTATAATGTAGGACGGCTTACAACTCCTAAGAACACCTTACATCACAGTACGAAACCTTGAAACACCATAATAAACCTAATGAATTCGTACGAGTCCTTTGAACGTCGTCCGACAACTTAGGACATCTTACGACTCTTTATGCCACATTATCAACTCGAAAAGAACGTTAGTATAACGTAGGACGGCTTACAACTCCTAAGAACACCTTACATCACAGTACGAAACCTTGAAACACCATAATAAACCTAATGAATTCGTACGAGTCCTTTGAACGTCGTCCGACAACTCAGGACGTCTTATGACTCTTTATGCCACATTATCAATTCGAAAAGAACGTTAGTATAATGTAGGACGGCTTACAACTCCTAAGAACACCTTACATCACAGTACGAAACCTTGAAACACCATAATAAACCTAATGAATTCGTATGAGTCATTTGAACATCGTACGACAACTCAGGACATCTTACGACTCTTTATGCCACATTAGCAACTCGAAAAGAACGTTAGTATAATGTAGGACGGCTTACAACTCCTAAGAACACCTTACATCACAGTACGAAACCTTGAAACACCATAATAAACCTAATGAATTCGTACGAGTCCTTTGAACGTCGTCCGACAACTCAGGACGTCTTATGACTCTTTATGCCACATTATCAATTCGAAAAGAACGTTAGTATAATGTAGGACGGCTTACAACTCCTAAGAACACCTTACATCACAGTACGAAACCTTGAAACACCATAATAAACCTAATGAATTCGTATGAGTCATTTGAACATCGTACGACAACTCAGGACATCTTACGACTCTTTATGCCACATTAGCAACTCGAAAAGAACGTTAGTATAATGTAGGACGGCTTACAACTCCTAAGAACACCTTACATCACAGTACGAAACCTTGGAACACCATAATAAACCTAATGAATTCGTACGAGTCCTTTGAACGTCGTCCGACAACTTAGGACATCTTACGACTCTTTATGCCACATTATCAACTCGAAAAGAACGTTAGTATAATGTAGGACGGCTTACAACTCCTAAGAACACCTTACATCACAGTACGAAACCTTGAAACACCATAATAAACCTAATGAATTCGTATGAGTCATTTGAACATCGTACGACAACTCAGGACATCTTACGACTCTTTATGCCACATTAGCAACTCGAAAAGAACATTAGTATAATGTAGGACGGCTTACAACTCCTAGGAACACCTTACATCACAGTACAAAACCTTGAAACACCATAATAAACCTAATGAATTCGTACGATTCCTTTGAACGTCGTCCGACAACTTAGGACATCTTACGAATCTTTATGCCACATTATCAACTCGAAAAGAACGTTAGTATAATGTAGGATGGCTTACAACTCCTAAGAACACCTTACATCACAATACGAAACCTTGAAACACCATAATAAACCTAATGAATTCGTACGAGTCCCTTGAACGTCGTCCGACAACTCAGGACGTCTTACGACTCTTTATGCCACATTATCAATTCGAAAAGAACGTTAGTATAATGTAGGACGGCTTACAACTCCTAAGAACACCTTACATCAAAGTACGAAACCTTGAAACACCATAATAAACCTAATGAATTCGTATGAGTCATTTGAACATCGTACGACAACTCAGGACATCTTACGACTCTTTATGCCACATTAGCAACTCGAAAAGAACATTAGTATAATGTAGGACGGCTTACAACTCCTAAGAACACCTTACATCACAGTACGAAACCTTGAAACACCATAATAAACCTAATGAATTCGTACGAGTCCTTTGAACGTCGTCCGACAACTTAGGACATCTTACGACTCTTTATGCCACATTATCAACTCGAAAAGAACGTTAGTATAATGTAGGACGGCTTACAACTCCTAAGAACACCTTACATCACCGAACGAAACCTTGAAACACCATAATAAACCTAATGAATTCGTACGAGTCCTTTGAACGTCGTACGATAACTCAGGACATCTTACGACTCTTTATGCCACATTATCAACTCGAAAAGAACGTTAGTATAATGTAGGACGGCTTACAACTCCTAAGAACACCTTACATCACAGTACGAAACCTTGAAACACCATAATAAACCTAATGAATTCGTATGAGTCATTTGAACATCGTACGACAACTCGGGACATCTTACGACTCTTTATGCCACATTAGCAACTCGAAAAGAACATTAGTATAATGTAGGACGGCTTACAACTCCTAGGAACACCTTACATCACAGTACGAAACCTTGAAACACCATAATAAACCTAATGAATTCGTACGAGTCCTTTGAACGTCGTCCGACAACTCAGGACGTCTTACGACTCTTTATGCCACATTATCAATTCGAAAAGAACGTTAGTATAATGTAGGACGGCTTACAACTCCTAAGAACACCTTACATCACAGTACAAAACCTTGAAACACCATAATAAACCTAATGAATTCGTATGAGTCATTTGAACATCGTACGACAACTCAGGACATCTTACGACTCTTTATGCCACATTAGCAACTCGAAAAGAACGTTAGTATAATGTAGGACGGCTTACAACTCCTAAGAACACCTTACATCACAGTACGAAACCTTGAAACACCATAATAAACCTAATGAATTCGTACGAGTCCTTTGAACGTCGTCCGACAACTTAGGACATCTTACGACTCTTTATGCCACATTATCAACTCGAAAAGAACGTTAGTATAATGTAGGACGGCTTACAACTCCTAAGAACACCTTACATCACAGTACGAAACCTTGAAACACCATAATAAACCTAATGAATTCGTACGACTCCTTTGAACGTCGTCCGACAACTTAGGACATCTTACGACTCTTTATGCCACATTAGCAACTCGAAAAGAACGTTAGTATAATGTAGGACGCCTTACACTCCTAAGAACACCTTACATAACCCTACGAAACCTTGAAACACCATCATAAACCTAATGAATTCGTACGAGTCAAATGAACATCGTCCGACAACTTAGGACATCTTACGACTCTTTATGCCACATTAGCAACTTAAAATGAACGTTAGTATAATGTAGGACGCCTTACACTCCTAAGAACACCTTACATAACCGTACGATACCTTGAATCACCATAATAAACCTAATGAATTCGTATGAGTCATTTGAACATCGTACGACAACTCAGGACATCTTACGACTCTTTATGCCACATTAGCAACTCGAAAAGAACATTAGTATAATGTAGGACGGCTTACAACTCCTAGGAACACCTTACATCACAGTACGAAACCTTGAAACACCATAATAAACCTAATGAATTCGTACGACTCCTTTGAACGTCGCCCGACAACTTAGGACATCTTACGACTCTTTATGCCACATTATCAACTCGAAAAGAACGTTAGTATAATGTAGGACGGCTTACAACTCCTAAGAACACCTTACTTCACAGTACGAAACCTTGAAACACCATAATAAACCTAATGAATTCGTACGAGTCCTTTGAACGTCGTACGATAACTCAGGACATCTTACGACTCTTTATGCCACATTATCAACTCGAAAAGAACGTTAGTATAATGTAGGACGGCTTACAACTCCTAAGAACACCTTACATCACAGTACGAAACCTTGAAACACCATAATAAACCTAATGAATTCGTATGAGTCATTTGAACATCGTACGACAACTCGGGACATCCTACGACTCTTTATGCCACATTAGCAACTCGAAAAGAACATTAGTATAATGTAGGACGGCTTACAACTCCTAGGAACACCTTACATCACAGTACAAAACCTTGAAACACCATAATACACCTAATGAATTCGTAAGATTCCTTTGAACGTCGTCCGACAACTGAGGACATCTTACGAATCTTTATGCCACATTATCAACTCGAAAAGAACGTTAGTATAACGTAGGACGGCTTACAACTCCTAAGAACACCTTACGTCACAGTACGAAACCTTGAAACACCATAATAAACCTAATGAATTCGTATGAGTCATTTGAACATCGTACGACAACTCAGGACATCTTACGACTCTTTATGCCACATTAGCAACTCGAAAAGAACGTTAGTATAATGTAGGACGGCTTACAACTCCTAAGAACACCTTACATCACAGTACGAAACCTTGAAACACCATAATAAACCTAATGAATTCGTACGAGTCCTTTGAACGTCGTCCGACAACTTAGGACATCTTACGACTCTTTATGCCACATTATCAACTCGAAAGAACGTTAGTATAATGTAGGACGGCTTACAACTCCTAAGAACACCTTACATCACAGTACGAAACCTTGAAACACCATAATAAACCTAATGAATTCGTACGAGTCCTTTGAACGTCGTCCGACAACTCAGGACGTCTTATGACTCTTTATGCCACATTATCAATTCGAAAAGAACGTTAGTATAATGTAGGACGGCTTACAACTCCTAAGAACACCTTACATCACAGTACGAAACCTTGAAACACCATAATAAACCTAATGAATTCGTATGAGTCATTTGAACATCGTACGACAACTCAGGACATCTTACGACTCTTTATGCCACATTAGCAACTCGAAAAGAACGTTAGTATAATGTAGGACGGCTTACAACTCCTAAGAACACCTTACATCACAGTACGAAACCTTGGAACACCATAATAAACCTAATGAATTCGTACGAGTCCTTTGAACGTCGTCCGACAACTTAGGACATCTTACGACTCTTTATGCCACATTATCAACTCGAAAAGAACGTTAGTATAATGTAGGACGGCTTACAACTCCTAAGAACACCTTACATCACAGTACGAAACCTTGAAACACCATAATAAACCTAATGAATTCGTATGAGTCATTTGAACATCGTACGACAACTCAGGACATCTTACGACTCTTTATGCCACATTAGCAACTCGAAAAGAACATTAGTATAATGTAGGACGGCTTACAACTCCTAGGAACACCTTACATCACAGTACAAAACCTTGAAACACCATAATAAACCTAATGAATTCGTACGATTCCTTTGAACGTCGTCCGACAACTTAGGACATCTTACGAATCTTTATGCCACATTATCAACTCGAAAAGAACGTTAGTATAATGTAGGACGGCTTACAACTCCTAAGAACACCTTACATCACAATACGAAACCTTGAAACACCATAATAAACCTAATGAATTCGTACGAGTCCCTTGAACGTCGTCCGACAACTCAGGACGTCTTACGACTCTTTATGCCACATTATCAATTCGAAAAGAACGTTAGTATAAGGTAGGACGGCTTACAACTCCTAAGAACACCTTACATCAAAGTACGAAACCTTGAAACACCATAATAAACCTAATGAATTCGTATGAGTCATTTGAACATCGTACGACAACTCAGGACATCTTACGACTCTTTATGCCACATTAGCAACTCGAAAAGAACATTAGTATAATGTAGGACGGCTTACAACTCCTAAGAACACCTTACATCACAGTACGAAACCTTGAAACACCATAATAAACCTAATGAATTCGTACGAGTCCTTTGAACGTCGTCCGACAACTTAGGACATCTTACGACTCTTTATGCCACATTATCAACTCGAAAAGAACGTTAGTATAATGTAGGACGGCTTACAACTCCTAAGAACACCTTACATCACCGAACGAAACCTTGAAACACCATAATAAACCTAATGAATTCGTACGAGTCCTTTGAACGTCGTACGATAACTCAGGACATCTTACGACTCTTTATGCCACATTATCAACTCGAAAAGAACGTTAGTATAATGTAGGACGGCTTACAACTCCTAAGAACACCTTACATCACAGTACGAAACCTTGAAACACCATAATAAACCTAATGAATTCGTATGAGTCATTTGAACATCGTACGACAACTCGGGACATCTTACGACTCTTTATGCCACATTAGCAACTCGAAAAGAACATTAGTATAATGTAGGACGGCTTACAACTCCTAGGAACACCTTACATCACAGTACGAAACCTTGAAACACCATAATAAACCTAATGAATTCGTACGAGTCCTTTGAACGTCGTCCGACAACTCAGGACGTCTTACGACTCTTTATGCCACATTATCAATTCGAAAAGAACGTTAGTATAATGTAGGACGGCTTACAACTCCTAAGAACACCTTACATCACAGTACGAAACCTTGAAACACCATAATAAACCTAATGAATTCGTATGAGTCATTTGAACATCGTACGACAACTCAGGACATCTTACGACTCTTTATGCCACATTAGCAACTCGAAAAGAACGTTAGTATAATGTAGGACGGCTTACAACTCCTAAGAACACCTTACATCACAGTACGAAACCTTGAAACACCATAATAAACCTAATGAATTCGTACGAGTCCTTTGAACGTCGTCCGACAACTTAGGACATCTTACGACTCTTTATGCCACATTATCAACTCGAAAAGAACGTTAGTATAATGTAGGACGGCTTACAACTCCTAAGAACACCTTACATCACAGTACGAAACCTTGGAACACCATAATAAACCTAATGAATTCGTACGAGTCCTTTGAACGTCGTCCGACAACTTAGGACATCTTACGACTCTTTATGCCACATTATCAACTCGAAAAGAACGTTAGTATAATGTAGGACGGCTTACAACTCCTAAGAACACCTTACATCACAGTACGAAACCTTCAAACACCATAATAAACATAATGAATTCGTACGAGTCCTTTGAACGTCGTACGATAACTCAGGACATCTTACGACTCTTTATGCCACATTATCAACTCGAAAAGAACGTTAGTATAATGTAGGACGGCTTACAACTCCTAAGAACACCTTACATCACAGTACGAAACCTTGAAACACCATAATAAACCTAATGAATTCGTATGAGTCATTTGAACATCGTACGACAACTCAGGACATCTTACGACTCTTTATGCCACATTAGCAACTCGAAAAGAACATTAGTATAATGTAGGACGGCTTACAACTCCTAGGAACACCTTACATCACAGTACGAAACCTTGAAACACCATAATAAACCTAATGAATTCGTACGATTCCTTTGAACGTCGTCCGACAACTTAGGACATCTTACGAATCTTTATGCCACATTATCAACTCGAAAAGAACGTTAGTATAATGTAGGACGGCTTACAACTCCTAAGAACACCTTATATCACAGTACGAAACCTTGAAACACCATAATAAACCTAATGAATTCGTACGAGTCCTTTGAACGTCGTCTGACAACTCAGGACGTCTTACGACTCTTTATGCCACACTATCAATTCGAAAAGAACGTTAGTATAATGTAGGACGGCTTACAACTCCTAAGAACACCTTACATCATAGTACGAAACCTTGAAACACCATAATAAACCTAATGAATTCGTATGAGTCATTTGAACATCGTACGACAACTCAGGACATCTTACGACTCTTTATGCCACATTAGCAACTCGAAAAGAACATTAGTATAATGTAGGACGGCTTACAACTCCTAAGAACACCTTACATCACAGTACGAAACCTTGAAACACCATAATAAACCTAATGAATTCGTACGAGTCCTTTGAACGTCGTCCGACAACTTAGGACATCTTACGACTCTTTCTGCCACATTATCAACTCGAAAAGAACGTTAGTATAATGTAGGACGGCTTACAACTCCTAGGAACACCTTACATCACAGTACGAAACCTTGAAACACCATAATAAACCTAATGAATTCGTACGAGTCCTTTGAACGTCGTCCGACAACTCAGGACGTCTTACGACTCTTTATGCCACATTATCAATTCGAAAAGAACGTTAGTATAATGTAGGACGGCTTACAACTCCTAAGAACACCTTACATCACAGTACGAAACCTTGAAACACCATAATAAACCTAATGAATTCGTATGAGTCATTTGAACATCGTACGACAACTCAGGACATCTTACGACTCTTTATGCCACATTAGCAACTCGAAAAGAACGTTAGTATAATGTAGGACGGCTTACAACTCCTAAGAACACCTTACATCACAGTACGAAACCTTTAAACACCATAATAAACCTAATGAATTCGTACGAGCCTTTGAACGTCGTCCGACAACTCAGGACGTCTTCCGACTCTTTATGCCACATTATCAACTCGAAAAGAACGTTAGTATAATGTAGGACGGCTTACAACTCCTAGGAACACCTTACATCACAGTACGAAACCTTGAAACACCATAATAAACCTAATGAATTCGTACGAGTCCTTTGAACGTCGTCCGACAACTCAGGACGTCTTACGACTCTTTATGCCACATTATCAATTCGAAAAGAACGTTAGTATAATGTAGGACGGCTTACAACTCCTAAGAACACCTTACATCACAGTACGAAACCTTGAAACACCATAATAAACCTAATGAATTCGTATGAGTCATTTGAACATCGTACGACAACTCAGGACATCTTACGACTCTTTATGCCACATTAGCAACTCGAAAAGAACGTTAGTATAATGTAGGACGGCTTACAACTCCTAAGAACACCTTACATCACAGTACGAAACCTTTAAACACCATAATAAACCTAATGAATTCGTACGAGTCCTTTGAACGTCGTACGATAAATCAGGACATCTTACGACTCTTTATGGCACATTATCAACTCGAAAAGAACGTTAGTATAATGTAGGACGGCTTACAACTCCTAAGAACACCTTACATCACAGTACGAAACCTTGAAACACCATAATAAACCTAATGAATTCGTACGAGTCCTTTGAACGTCGTCCGACAACTCAGGACGTCTTACGACTCTTTATGCCACACTATCAATTCGAAAAGAACGTTAGTATAATGTAGGACGGCTTACAACTCCTAAGAACACCTTACATCATAGTACGAAACCTTGAAACACCATAATAAACCTAATGAATTCGTACGAGTCCTTTGAACGTCGTCCGACAACTCAGGACGTCTTACGACTCTTTATGCCACACTATCAATTCGAAAAGAACGTTAGTATAATGTAGGACGGCTTACAACTCCTAAGAACACCTTACATCATAGTACGAAACCTTGAAACACCATAATAAACCTAATGAATGCGTACGAGTCCTTTGAACGTCGTCCGACAACTCAGGACGTCTTACGACTCTTTATGCCACACTATCAATTCGAAAAGAACGTTAGTATAATGTAGGACGGCTTACAACTCCTAAGAACACCTTACATCACAGTACGAAACCTTGAAACACCATAATAAACCTAATGAATTCGTATGAGTCATTTGAACATCGTACGACAACTCAGGACATCTTACGACTCTTTATGCCACATTAGCAACTCGAAAAGAACGTTAGTATAATGTAGGACGGCTTACAACTCCTAAGAACACCTTACATCACAGTACGAAACCTTTAAACACCATAATAAACCTAATGAATTCGTACGAGCCTTTGAACGTCGTCCGACAACTTAGGACCTCTTACGACTCTTTATGCCACATTATCAACTCGAAAAGAACGTTAGTATAATGTAGGACGGCTTACAACTCCTAAGAACACCTTACATCACAGTACGAAACCTTGAAACACCATAATAAACCTAATGAATTCGTACGAGTCCTTTGAACGTCGTACGATAAATCAGGACATCTTACGACTCTTTATGGCACATTATCAACTCGAAAAGAACGTTAGTATAATGTAGGACGGCTTACAACTCCTAAGAACACCTTACATCACAGTACGAAACCTTGAAACACCATAATAAACCTAATGAATTCGTACGAGTCCTTTGAACGTCGTCCGACAACTCAGGACGTCTTACGACTCTTTATGCCACACTATCAATTCGAAAAGAACGTTAGTATAATGTAGGACGGCTTACAACTCCTAAGAACACCTTACATCATAGTACGAAACCTTGAAACACCATAATAAACCTAATGAATTCGTACGAGTCCTTTGAACGTCGTCCGACAACTCAGGACGTCTTACGACTCTTTATGCCACACTATCAATTCGAAAAGAACGTTAGTATAATGTAGGACGGCTTACAACTCCTAAGAACACCTTACATCATAGTACGAAACCTTGAAACACCATAATAAACCTAATGAATTCGTACGAGTCCTTTGAACGTCGTCCGACAACTCAGGACGTCTTACGACTCTTTATGCCACACTATCAATTCGAAAAGAACGTTAGTATAATGTAGGACGGCTTACAACTCCTAAGAACACCTTACATCATAGTACGAAACCTTGAAACACCATAATAAACCTAATGAATTCGTATGAGTCATTTGAACATCGTACGACAACTCAGGACATCTTACGACTCTTTATGTCACATTAGCAACTCGAAAAGAACGTTAGTATAATGTAGGACGGCTTACAACTCCTAGGAACACCTTACATCACAGTACGAAACCTTGAAACACCATAATAAACCTAATGAATTCGTACGAGTCCTTTGAACGTCGTCCGACAACTCAGGACGTCTTACGACTCTTTATGCCACATTATCAATTCGAAAAGAACGTTAGTATAATGTAGGACGGCTTACAACTCCTAAGAACACCTTACATCACAGTACGAAACCTTGAAACACCATAATAAACCTAATGAATTCGTATGAGTCATTTGAACATCGTACGACAACTCAGGACATCTTACGACTCTTTATGCCACATTAGCAACTCGAAAAGAACGTTAGTATAATGTAGGACGGCTTACAACTCCTAAGAACACCTTACATCACAGTACGAAACCTTGAAACACCATAATAAACCTAATGAATTCGTACGAGTCCTTTGAACGTCGTCCGACAACTTAGGACATCTTACGACTCTTTATGCCACATTATCAACTCGAAAAGAACGTTAGTATAATGTAGGACGGCTTACAACTCCTAAGAACACCTTACATCACAGTACGAAACCTTGGAACACCATAATAAACCTAATGAATTCGTACGAGTCCTTTGAACGTCGTCCGACAACTTAGGACATCTTACGACTCTTTATGCCACATTATCAACTCGAAAAGAACGTTAGTATAATGTAGGACGGCTTACAACTCCTAAGAACACCTTACATCACAGTACGAAACCTTCAAACACCATAATAAACATAATGAATTCGTACGAGTCCTTTGAACGTCGTACGATAACTCAGGACATCTTACGACTCTTTATGCCACATTATCAACTCGAAAAGAACGTTAGTATAATGTAGGACGGCTTACAACTCCTAAGAACACCTTACATCACAGTACGAAACCTTGAAACACCATAATAAACCTAATGAATTCGTATGAGTCATTTGAACATCGTACGACAACTCAGGACATCTTACGACTCTTTATGCCACATTAGCAACTCGAAAAGAACATTAGTATAATGTAGGACGGCTTACAACTCCTAGGAACACCTTACATCACAGTACGAAACCTTGAAACACCATAATAAACCTAATGAATTCGTACGATTCCTTTGAACGTCGTCCGACAACTTAGGACATCTTACGAATCTTTATGCCACATTATCAACTCGAAAAGAACGTTAGTATAATGTAGGACGGCTTACAACTCCTAAGAACACCTTATATCACAGTACGAAACCTTGAAACACCATAATAAACCTAATGAATTCGTACGAGTCCTTTGAACGTCGTCCGACAACTCAGGACGTCTTACGACTCTTTATGCCACACTATCAATTCGAAAAGAACGTTAGTATAATGTAGGACGGCTTACAACTCCTAAGAACACCTTACATCATAGTACGAAACCTTGAAACACCATAATAAACCTAATGAATTCGTATGAGTCATTTGAACATCATACGACAACTCAGGACATCTTACGACTCTTTATGCCACATTAGCAACTCGAAAAGAACATTAGTATAATGTAGGACGGCTTACAACTCCTAAGAACACCTTACATCACAGTACGAAACCTTGAAACACCATAATAAACCTAATGAATTCGTACGAGTCCTTTGAACGTCGTCCGACAACTTAGGACATCTTACGACTCTTTCTGCCACATTATCAACTCGAAAAGAACGTTAGTATAATGTAGGACGGCTTACAACTCCTAGGAACACCTTACATCACAGTACGAAACCTTGAAACACCATAATAAACCTAATGAATTCGTACGAGTCCTTTGAACGTCGTCCGACAACTCAGGACGTCTTACGACTCTTTATGCCACATTATCAATTCGAAAAGAACGTTAGTATAATGTAGGACGGCTTACAACTCCTAAGAACACCTTACATCACAGTACGAAACCTTGAAACACCATAATAAACCTAATGAATTCGTATGAGTCATTTGAACATCGTACGACAACTCAGGACATCTTACGACTCTTTATGCCACATTAGCAACTCGAAAAGAACGTTAGTATAATGTAGGACGACTTACAACTCCTAAGAACACCTTACATCACAGTACGAAACCTTTAAACACCATAATAAACCTAATGAATTCGTACGAGCCTTTGAACGTCGTCCGACAACTCAGGACGTCTTCCGACTCTTTATGCCACATTATCAACTCGAAAAGAACGTTAGTATAATGTAGGACGGCTTACAACTCTTAAGAACACCTTACATCACAGTACGAAACCTTGAAACACCATAATAAACCTAATGAATTCGTACGAGTCCTTTGAACGTCGTACGATAAATCAGGACATCTTACGACTCTTTATGGCACATTATCAACTCGAAAAGAACGTTAGTATAATGTAGGACGGCTTACAACTCCTAAGAACACCTTACATCACAGTACGAAACCTTGAAACACCATAATAAACCTAATGAATTCGTACGAGTCCTTTGAACGTCGTCCGACAACTCAGGACGTCTTACGACTCTTTATGCCACACTATCAATTCGAAAAGAACGTTAGTATAATGTAGGACGGCTTACAACTCCTAAGAACACCTTACATCATAGTACGAAACCTTGAAACACCATAATAAACCTAATGAATTCGTACGAGTCCTTTGAACGTCGTCCGACAACTCAGGACGTCTTACGACTCTTTATGCCACACTATCAATTCGAAAAGAACGTTAGTATAATGTAGGACGGCTTACAACTCCTAAGAACACCTTACATCATAGTACGAAACCTTGAAACACCATAATAAACCTAATGAATGCGTACGAGTCCTTTGAACGTCGTCCGACAACTCAGGACGTCTTACGACTCTTTATGCCACACTATCAATTCGAAAAGAACGTTAGTATAATGTAGGACGGCTTACAACTCCTAAGAACACCTTACATCACAGTACGAAACCTTGAAACACCATAATAAACCTAATGAATTCGTATGAGTCATTTGAACATCGTACGACAACTCAGGACATCTTACGACTCTTTATGCCACATTAGCAACTCGAAAAGAACGTTAGTATAATGTAGGACGGCTTACAACTCCTAAGAACACCTTACATCACAGTACGAAACCTTTAAACACCATAATAAACCTAATGAATTCGTACGAGCCTTTGAACGTCGTCCGACAACTTAGGACCTCTTACGACTCTTTATGCCACATTATCAACTCGAAAAGAACGTTAGTATAATGTAGGACGGCTTACAACTCCTAAGAACACCTTACATCACAGTACGAAACCTTGAAACACCATAATAAACCTAATGAATTCGTACGAGTCCTTTGAACGTCATACGATAAATCAGGACATCTTACGACTCTTTATGGCACATTATCAACTCGAAAAGAACGTTAGTATAATGTAGGACGGCTTACAACTCCTAAGAACACCTTACATCACAGTACGAAACCTTGAAACACCATAATAAACCTAATGAATTCGTACGAGTCCTTTGAACGTCGTCCGACAACTCAGGACGTCTTACGACTCTTTATGCCACACTATCAATTCGAAAAGAACGTTAGTATAATGTAGGACGGCTTACAACTCCTAAGAACACCTTACATCATAGTACGAAACCTTGAAACACCATAATAAACCTAATGAATTCGTACGAGTCCTTTGAACGTCGTCCGACAACTCAGGACGTCTTACGACTCTTTATGCCACACTATCAATTCGAAAAGAACGTTAGTATAATGTAGGACGGCTTACAACTCCTAAGAACACCTTACATCATAGTACGAAACCTTGAAACACCATAATAAACCTAATGAATTCGTACGAGTCCTTTGAACGTCGTCCGACAACTCAGGACGTCTTACGACTCTTTATGCCACACTATCAATTCGAAAAGAACGTTAGTATAATGTAGGACGGCTTACAACTCCTAAGAACACCTTACATCATAGTACGAAACCTTGAAACACCATAATAAACCTAATGAATTCGTATGAGTCATTTGAACATCGTACGACAACTCAGGACATCTTACGACTCTTTATGTCACATTAGCAACTCGAAAAGAACGTTAGTATAATGTAGGACGGCTTACAACTCCTAGGAACACCTTACATCACAGTACGAAACCTTGAAACACCATAATAAACCTAATGAATTCGTACGAGTCCTTTGAACGTCGTCCGACAACTCAGGACGTCTTACGACTCTTTATGCCACATTATCAATTCGAAAAGAACGTTAGTATAATGTAGGACAGCTTACAACTCCTAAGAACACCTTACATCACAGTACGAAACCTTGAAACACCATAATAAACCTAATGAATTCGTATGAGTCATTTGAACATCGTACGACAACTCAGGACATCTTACGACTCTTTATGCCACATTAGCAACTCGAAAAGAACGTTAGTATAATGTAGGACGGCTTACAACTCCTAAGAACACCTTACATCACAGTACGAAACCTTGAAACACCATAATAAACCTAATGAATTCGTACGAGTCCTTTGAACGTCGTCCGACAACTCAGGACGTCTTACGACTCTTTATGCCACATTATCAATTCGAAAAGAACGTTAGTATAATGTAGGACAGCTTACAACTCCTAAGAACACCTTACATCACAGTACGAAACCTTGAAACACCATAATAAACCTAATGAATTCGTATGAGTCATTTGAACATCGTACGACAACTCAGGACATCTTACGACTCTTTATGCCACATTAGCAACTCGAAAAGAACGTTAGTATAATGTAGGACGGCTTACAACTCCTAAGAACACCTTACATCACAGTACGAAACCTTGAAACACCATAATAAACCTAATGAATGCGTATGAGTCATTTGAACATCGTACGACAACTCAGGACATCTTACGACTCTTTATGCCACATTAGCAACTCGAAAAGAACGTTAGTATAATGTAGGACGGCTTACAACTCCTAAGAACACCTTACATCACAGTACGAAACCTTGAAACACCATAATAAACCTAATGAATTCGTACGAGTCCTTTGAACGTCGTCCGACAACTTAGGACATCTTACGACTCTTTATGCCACATTATCAACTCGAAAAGAACGTTAGTATAATGTAGGACGGCTTACAACTCCTAAGAACACCTTACATCACAGTACGAAACCTTGAAACACCATAATAAACCTAATGAATTCGTACGAGTCCTTTGAACGTCCTACGATAACTCGGGACATCTTACGACTCTTTATGGCACATTTTCAACTCGAAAAGAACGTTAGTATAATGTAGGACGGCTTACAACTCCTAAGAACACCTTACATCACAGTACGAAACCTTGAAACACCATAATAAACCTAATGAATTCGTACGAGTCCTTTGAACGTCGTCCGACAACTCAGGACGTCTTACGACTCTTTATGCCACACTATCAATTCGAAAAGAACGTTAGTATAATGTAGGACGGCTTACAACTCCTAAGAACACCTTACATCATAGTACGAAACCTTGAAACACCATAATAAACCTAATGAATTCGTACGAGTCCTTTGAACGTCGTCCGACAACTCAGGACGTCTTACGACTCTTTATGCCACACTATCAATTCGAAAAGAACGTTAGTATAATGTAGGACGGCTTACAACTCCTAAGAACACCTTACATCATAGTACGAAACCTTGAAACACCATAATAAACCTAATGAATTCGTACGAGTCCTTTGAACGTCGTCCGACAACTCAGGACGTCTTACGACTCTTTATGCCACACTATCAATTCGAAAAGAACGTTAGTATAATGTAGGACGGCTTACAACTCCTAAGAACACCTTACATCATAGTACGAAACCTTGAAACACCATAATAAACCTAATGAATTCGTACGAGTCCTTTGAACGTCGTCCGACAACTCAGGACGTCTTACGACTCTTTATGCCACACTATCAATTCTAAAAGAACGTTAGTATAATGTAGGACGGCTTACACCTCCTAAGAACACCTTACATCATAGTACGAAACCTTGAAACACCATAATAAACCTAATGAATTCGTATGAGTCATTTGAACATCGTACGACAACTCAGGACATCTTACGACTCTTTATGTCACATTAGCAACTCGAAAAGAACGTTAGTATAATGTAGGACGGCTTACAACTCCTAGGAACACCTTACATCACAGTACGAAACCTTGAAACACCATAATAAACCTAATGAATTCGTACGAGTCCTTTGAACGTCGTCCGACAACTCAGGACGTCTTACGACTCTTTATGCCACATTATCAATTCGAAAAGAACGTTAGTATAATGTAGGACAGCTTACAACTCCTAAGAACACCTTACATCACAGTACGAAACCTTGAAACACCATAATAAACCTAATGAATTCGTATGAGTCATTTGAACATCGTACGACAACTCAGGACATCTTACGACTCTTTATGCCACATTAGCAACTCGAAAAGAACGTTAGTATAATGTAGGACGGCTTACAACTCCTAAGAACACCTTACATCACAGTACGAAACCTTGAAACACCATAATAAACCTAATGAATTCGTACGAGTCCTTTGAACGTCGTCCGACAACTCAGGACGTCTTACGACTCTTTATGCCACATTATCAATTCGAAAAGAACGTTAGTATAATGTAGGACAGCTTACAACTCCTAAGAACACCTTACATCACAGTACGAAACCTTGAAACACCATAATAAACCTAATGAATTCGTATGAGTCATTTGAACATCGTACGACAACTCAGGACATCTTACGACTCTTTATGCCACATTAGCAACTCGAAAAGAACGTTAGTATAATGTAGGACGGCTTACAACTCCTAAGAACACCTTACATCACAGTACGAAACCTTGAAACACCATAATAAACCTAATGAATGCGTATGAGTCATTTGAACATCGTACGACAACTCAGGACATCTTACGACTCTTTATGCCACATTAGCAACTCGAAAAGAACGTTAGTATAATGTAGGACGGCTTACAACTCCTAAGAACACCTTACATCACAGTACGAAACCTTGAAACACCATAATAAACCTAATGAATTCGTACGAGTCCTTTGAACGTCGTCCGACAACTTAGGACATCTTACGACTCTTTATGCCACATTATCAACTCGAAAAGAACGTTAGTATAATGTAGGACGGCTTACAACTCCTAAGAACACCTTACATCACAGTACGAAACCTTGAAACACCATAATAAACCTAATGAATTCGTACGAGTCCTTTGAACGTCCTACGATAACTCGGGACATCTTACGACTCTTTATGGCACATTTTCAACTCGAAAAGAACGTTAGTATAATGTAGGACGGCTTACAACTCCTAAGAACACCTTACATCACAGTACGAAACCTTGAAACACCATAATAAACCTAATGAATTCGTACGAGTCCTTTGAACGTCGTACGAGTCCTTTGAACGTCGTCCGACAACTCAGGACGTCTTACGACTCTTTATGCCACACTATCAATTCGAAAAGAACGTTAGTATAATGTAGGACGGCTTACAACTCCTAAGAACACCTTACATCATAGTACGAAACCTTGAAACACCATAATAAACCTAATGAATTCGTATGAGTCATTTGAACATCGTACGACAACTCAGGACATCTTACGACTCTTTATGTCACATTAGCAACTCGAAAAGAACGTTAGTATAATGTAGGACGGCTTACAACTCCTAGGAACACCTTACATCACAGTACGAAACCTTGAAACACCATAATAAACCTAATGAATTCGTACGAGTCCTTTGAACGTCGTCCGACAACTCAGGACGTCTTACGACTCTTTATGCCACATTATCAATTCGAAAAGAACGTTAGTATAATGTAGGACAGCTTACAACTCCTAAGAACACCTTACATCACAGTACGAAACCTTGAAACACCATAATAAACCTAATGAATTCGTATGAGTCATTTGAACATCGTACGACAACTCAGGACATCTTACGACTCTTTATGCCACATTAGCAACTCGAAAAGAACGTTAGTATAATGTAGGACGGCTTACAACTCCTAAGAACACCTTACATCACAGTACGAAACCTTTAAACACCATAATAAACCTAATGAATTCGTACGAGCCTTTGAACGTCGTCCGACAACTTAGGACATCTTACGACTCTTTATGCCACATTATCAACTCGAAAAGAACGTTAGTATAATGTAGGACGGCTTACAACTCCTAAGAACACCTTACATCACAGTACGAAACCTTGAAACACCATAATAAACCTAATGAATTCGTACGAGTCCTTTGAACGTCGTACGATAAATCAGGACATCTTACGACTCTTTATGGCACATTATCAACTCGAAAAGAACGTTAGTATAATGTAGGACGGCTTACAACTCCTAAGAACACCTTACATCACAGTACGAAACCTTGAAACACCATAATAAACCTAATGAATTCGTACGAGTCCTTTGAACGTCGTCCGACAACTCAGGACGTCTTACGACTCTTTATGCCACACTATCAATTCGAAAAGAACGTTAGTATAATGTAGGACGGCTTACAACTCCTAAGAACACCTTACATCATAGTACGAAACCTTGAAACACCATAATAAACCTAATGAATTCGTACGAGTCCTTTGAACGTCGTCCGACAACTCAGGACGTCTTACGACTCTTTATGCCACACTATCAATTCGAAAAGAACGTTAGTATAATGTAGGACGGCTTACAACTCCTAAGAACACCTTACATCATAGTACGAAACCTTGAAACACCATAATAAACCTAATGAATTCGTACGAGTCCTTTGAACGTCGTCCGACAACTCAGGACGTCTTACGACTCTTTATGCCACACTATCAATTCGAAAAGAACGTTAGTATAATGTAGGACGGCTTACAACTCCTAAGAACACCTTACATCACAGTACGAAACCTTGAAACACCATAATAAACCTAATGAATTCGTATGAGTCATTTGAACATCGTACGACAACTCAGGACATCTTACGACTCTTTATGCCACATTAGCAACTCGAAAAGAACGTTAGTATAATGTAGGACGGCTTACAACTCCTAAGAACACCTTACATCACAGTACGAAACCTTGAAACACCATAATAAACCTAATGAATTCGTACGAGTCCTTTGAACGTCGTCCGACAACTCAGGACGTCTTACGACTCTTTATGCCACATTATCAATTCGAAAAGAACGTTAGTATAATGTAGGACAGCTTACAACTCCTAAGAACACCTTACATCACAGTACGAAACCTTGAAACACCATAATAAACCTAATGAATTCGTATGAGTCATTTGAACATCGTACGACAACTCAGGACATCTTACGACTCTTTATGCCACATTAGCAACTCGAAAAGAACGTTAGTATAATGTAGGACGGCTTACAACTCCTAAGAACACCTTACATCACAGTACGAAACCTTGAAACACCATAATAAACCTAATGAATGCGTATGAGTCATTTGAACATCGTACGACAACTCAGGACGTCTTACGACTCTTTATGCCACACTATCAATTCGAAAAGAACGTTAGTATAATGTAGGACGGCTTACAACTCCTAAGAACACCTTACATCATAGTACGAAACCTTGAAACACCATAATAAACCTAATGAATTCGTACGAGTCCTTTGAACGTCGTCCGACAACTCAGGACGTCTTACGACTCTTTATGCCACACTATCAATTCGAAAAGAACGTTAGTATAATGTAGGACGGCTTACAACTCCTAAGAACACCTTACATCATAGTACGAAACCTTGAAACACCATAATAAACCTAATGAATTCGTACGAGTCCTTTGAACGTCGTCCGACAACTCAGGACGTCTTACGACTCTTTATGCCACACTATCAATTCGAAAAGAACGTTAGTATAATGTAGGACGGCTTACAACTCCTAAGAACACCTTACATCATAGTACGAAACCTTGAAACACCATAATAAACCTAATGAATTCGTATGAGTCATTTGAACATCGTACGACAACTCAGGACATCTTACGACTCTTTATGCCACATTATCAACTCGAAAAGAACGTTAGTATAATGTAGGACGGCTTACAACTCCTAAGAACACCTTACATCACAGTACGAAACCTTGAAACACCATAATAAACCTAATGAATTCGTATGAGTCATTTGAACATCGTACGACAACTCAGGACATCTTACGACTCTTTATGTCACATTAGCAACTCGAAAAGAACGTTAGTATAATGTAGGACGGCTTACAACTCCTAGGAACACCTTACATCACAGTACGAAACCTTGAAACACCATAATAAACCTAATGAATTCGTATGAGTCATTTGAACATCGTACGACAACTCAGGACATCTTACGACTCTTTATGCCACATTAGCAACTCGAAAAGAACGTTAGTATAATGTAGGACGGCTTACAACTCCTAAGAACACCTTACATCACAGTACGAAACCTTGAAACACCATAATAAACCTAATGAATTCGTACGAGTCCTTTGAACGTCGTCCGACAACTCAGGACGTCTTACGACTCTTTATGCCACATTATCAATTCGAAAAGAACGTTAGTATAATGTAGGACAGCTTACAACTCCTAAGAACACCTTACATCACAGTACGAAACCTTGAAACACCATAATAAACCTAATGAATTCGTATGAGTCATTTGAACATCGTACGACAACTCAGGACATCTTACGACTCTTTATGCCACATTAGCAACTCGAAAAGAACGTTAGTATAATGTAGGACGGCTTACAACTCCTAAGAACACCTTACATCACAGTACGAAACCTTGAAACACCATAATAAACCTAATGAATGCGTATGAGTCATTTGAACATCGTACGACAACTCAGGACATCTTACGACTCTTTATGCCACATTAGCAACTCGAAAAGAACGTTAGTATAATGTAGGACGGCTTACAACTCCTAAGAACACCTTACATCACAGTACGAAACCTTGAAACACCATAATAAACCTAATGAATTCGTACGAGTCCTTTGAACGTCGTCCGACAACTTAGGACATCTTACGACTCTTTATGCCACATTATCAACTCGAAAAGAACGTTAGTATAATGTAGGACGGCTTACAACTCCTAAGAACACCTTACATCACAGTACGAAACCTTGAAACACCATAATAAACCTAATGAATTCGTACGAGTCCTTTGAACGTCGTCCGACAACTCAGGACGTCTTACGACTCTTTATGGCACACTATCAATTCGAAAAGAACGTTAGTATAATGTAGGACGGCTTACAACTCCTAAGAACACCTTACATCACAGTACGAAACCTTGAAACACCATAATAAACCTAATGAATTCGTACGAGTCCTTTGAACGTCGTCCGACAACTCAGGACGTCTTACGACTCTTTATGCCACACTATCAATTCGAAAAGAACGTTAGTATAATGTAGGACGGCTTACAACTCCTAAGAACACCTTACATCATAGTACGAAACCTTGAAACACCATAATAAACCTAATGAATTCGTACGAGTCCTTTGAACGTCGTACGATAACTCAGGACGTCTTACGACTCTTTATGCCACATTATCAACTCGAAAAGAACGTTAGTATAATGTAGGACGGCTTACAACTCCTAAGAACACCTTACATCACAGTACGAAACCTTGAAACACCATAATAAACCTAATGAATTCGTATGAGTCATTTGAACATCGTACGACAACTCAGGACATCTTACGACTCTTTATGTCACATTAGCAACTCGAAAAGAACGTTAGTATAATGTAGGACGGCTTACAACTCCTAGGAACACCTTACATCACAGTACGAAACCTTGAAACACCATAATAAACCTAATGAATTCGTACGAGTCCTTTGAACGTCGTCCGACAACTCAGGACGTCTTACGACTCTTTATGCCACATTATCAATTCGAAAAGAACGTTAGTATAATGTAGGACAGCTTACAACTCCTAAGAACACCTTACATCACAGTACGAAACCTTGAAACACCATAATAAACCTAATGAATTCGTATGAGTCATTTGAACATCGTACGACAACTCAGGACATCTTACGACTCTTTATGCCACATTAGCAACTCGAAAAGAACGTTAGTATAATGTAGGACGGCTTACAACTCCTAAGAACACCTTACATCACAGTACGAAACCTTGAAACACCATAATAAACCTAATGAATTCGTACGAGTCCTTTGAACGTCGTCCGACAACTCAGGACGTCTTACGACTCTTTATGCCACACTATCAATTCGAAAAGAACGTTAGTATAATGTAGGACGGCTTACAACTCCTAAGAACACCTTACATCATAGTACGAAACCTTGAAACACCATAATAAACCTAATGAATTCGTACGAGTCCTTTGAACGTCGTCCGACAACTTAGGACATCTTACGACTCTTTATGCCACATTATCAACTCGAAAAGAACGTTAGTATAATGTAGGACGGCTTACAACTCCTAAGAACACCTTACATCACAGTACGAAACCTTGAAACACCATAATAAACCTAATGAATTCGTACGAGTCCTTTGAACGTCGTCCGACAACTCAGGACGTCTTACGACTCTTTATGGCACACTATCAATTCGAAAAGAACGTTAGTATAATGTAGGACGGCTTACAACTCCTAAGAACACCTTACATCACAGTACGAAACCTTGAAACACCATAATAAACCTAATGAATTCGTACGAGTCCTTTGAACGTCGTCCGACAACTCAGGACGTCTTACGACTCTTTATGCCACACTATCAATTCGAAAAGAACGTTAGTATAATGTAGGACGGCTTACAACTCCTAAGAACACCTTACATCATAGTACGAAACCTTGAAACACCATAATAAACCTAATGAATTCGTACGAGTCCTTTAAACGTCGTCCGACAACTCAGGACGTCTTACGACTCTTTATGCCACACTATCAATTCGAAAAGAACGTTAGTATAATGTAGGACGGCTTACAACTCCTAAGAACACCTTACATCATAGTACGAAACCTTGAAACACCATAATAAACCTAATGAATTCGTACGAGTCCTTTGAACGTCGTCCGACAACTCAGGACGTCTTACGACTCTTTATGCCACACTATCAATTCGAAAAGAACGTTAGTATAATGTAGGACGGCTTACAACTCCTAAGAACACCTTACATCATAGTACGAAACCTTGAAACACCATAATAAACCTAATGAATTCGTACGAGTCCTTTGAACGTCGTCCGACAACTCAGGACGTCTTACGACTCTTTATGCCACACTATCAATTCGAAAAGAACGTTAGTATAATGTAGGACGGCTTACAACTCCTAAGAACACCTTACATCATAGTACGAAACCTTGAAACACCATAATAAACCTAATGAATTCGTATGAGTCATTTGAACATCGTACGACAACTCAGGACATCTTACGACTCTTTATGTCACATTAGCAACTCGAAAAGAACGTTAGTATAATGTAGGACGGCTTACAACTCCTAGGAACACCTTACATCACAGTACGAAACCTTGAAACACCATAATAAACCTAATGAATTCGTACGAGTCCTTTGAACGTCGTCCGACAACTCAGGACGTCTTACGACTCTTTATGCCACATTATCAATTCGAAAAGAACGTTAGTATAATGTAGGACAGCTTACAACTCCTAAGAACACCTTACATCACAGTACGAAACCTTGAAACACCATAATAAACCTAATGAATTCGTATGAGTCATTTGAACATCGTACGACAACTCAGGACATCTTACGACTCTTTATGCCACATTAGCAACTCGAAAAGAACGTTAGTATAATGTAGGACGGCTTACAACTCCTAAGAACACCTTACATCACAGTACGAAACCTTGAAACACCATAATAAACCTAATGAATTCGTACGAGTCCTTTGAACGTCGTCCGACAACTCAGGACGTCTTACGACTCTTTATGCCACACTATCAATTCGAAAAGAACGTTAGTATAATGTAGGACGGCTTACAACTCCTAAGAACACCTTACATCATAGTACGAAACCTTGAAACACCATAATAAACCTAATGAATTCGTACGAGTCCTTTGAACGTCGTCCGACAACTCAGGACGTCTTACGACTCTTTATGCCACACTATCAATTCGAAAAGAACGTTAGTATAATGTAGGACGGCTTACAACTCCTAAGAACACCTTACATCATAGTACGAAACCTTGAAACACCATAATAAACCTAATGAATTCGTACGTGTCCTTTGAACGTCGTACGATAACTCAGGACATCTTACGACTCTTTATGCCACATTATCAACTCGAAAAGAACGTTAGTATAATGTAGGACGGCTTACAACTCCTAAGAACACCTTACATCACAGTACGAAACCTTGAAACACCATAATAAACCTAATGAATTCGTATGAGTCATTTGAACATCTTACGACAACTCGGGACATCTTACGACTCTTTATGCCACATTAGCAACTCGAAAAGAACATTAGTATAATGTAGGACGACTTACAACTCCTAGGAACACCTTTCATCACAGTACGAAACCTTGAAACACCATAATAAACCTAATGAATTCGTACGAGTCCTTTGAACGTCGTCCGACAACTCAGGACGTCTTACGACTCTTTATGCCACATTATCAATTCGAAAAGAACGTTAGTATAATGTAGGACAGCTTACAACTCCTAAGAACACCTTACATCACAGTACGAAACCTTGAAACACCATAATAAACCTAATGAATTCGTATGAGTCATTTGAACATCGTACGACAACTCAGGACATCTTACGACTCTTTATGCCACATTAGCAACTCGAAAAGAACGTTAGTATAATGTAGGACGGCTTACAACTCCTAAGAACACCTTACATCACAGTACGAAACCTTGAAACACCATAATAAACCTAATGAATGCGTATGAGTCATTTGAACATCGTACGACAACTCAGGACATCTTACGACTCTTTATGCCACATTAGCAACTCGAAAAGAACGTTAGTATAATGTAGGACGGCTTACAACTCCTAAGAACACCTTACATCACAGTACGAAACCTTGAAACACCATAATAAACCTAATGAATTCGTACGAGTCCTTTGAACGTCGTCCGACAACTCAGGACGTCTTACGACTCTTTATGCCACACTATCAATTCGAAAAGAACGTTAGTATAATGTAGGACGGCTTACAACTCCTAGGAACACCTTTCATCACAGTACGAAACCTTGAAACACCATAATAAACCTAATGAATTCGTACGAGTCCTTTGAACGTCGTCCGACAACTCAGGACGTCTTACGACTCTTTATGCCACATTATCAATTCGAAAAGAACGTTAGTATAATGTAGGACAGCTTACAACTCCTAAGAACACCTTACATCACAGTACGAAACCTTGAAACACCATAATAAACCTAATGAATTCGTATGAGTCATTTGAACATCGTACGACAACTCAGGACATCTTACGACTCTTTATGCCACATTAGCAACTCGAAAAGAACGTTAGTATAATGTAGGACGGCTTACAACTCCTAAGAACACCTTACATCACAGTACGAAACCTTGAAACACCATAATAAACCTAATGAATGCGTATGAGTCATTTGAACATCGTACGACAACTCAAGACATCTTACGACTCTTTATGCCACATTAGCAACTCGAAAAGAACGTTAGTATAATGTAGGACGGCTTACAACTCCTAAGAACACCTTACATCACAGTACGAAACCTTGAAACACCATAATAAACCTAATGAATTCGTACGAGTACTTTGAACGTCGTCCGACAACTTAGGACATCTTACGACTCTTTATGCCACATTATCAACTCGAAAAGAACGTTAGTATAATGTAGGACGGCTTACAACTCCTAAGAACACCTTACATCACAGTACGAAACCTTGAAACACCATAATAAACCTAATGAATTCGTACGAGTCCTTTGAACGTCGTCCGACAACTTAGGACATCTTACGACTCTTTATGCCACACTATCAATTCGAAAAGAACGTTAGTATAATGTAGGACGGCTTACAACTCCTAAGAACACCTTACATCATAGTACGAAACCATGAAACACCATAATAAACCTAATGAATTCGTACGAGTCCTTTGAACGTCGTCCGACAACTTAGGACATCTTACGACTCTTTATGCCACATTATCAACTCGAAAAGAACGTTAGTATAATGTAGGACGGCTTACAACTCCTAAGAACACCTTACATCACAGTACGAAACCTTGAAACACCATAATAAACCTAATGAATTCGTACGAGTCCTTTGAACGTCGTCCGACAACTCAGGACGTCTTACGACTCTTTATGCCACACTATCAATTCGAAAAGAACGTTAGTATAATGTAGGACGGCTTACAACTCCTAAGAACACCTTACATCATAGTACGAAACCTTGAAACACCATAATAAACCTAATGAATTCGTACGAGTCCTTTGAACGTCGTCCGACAACTTAGGACATCTTACGACTCTTTATGCCACATTATCAACTCGAAAAGAACGTTAGTATAATGTAGGACGGCTTACAACTCCTAAGAACACCTTACATCACAGTACGAAACCTTGAAACACCATAATAAACCTAATGAATTCGTACGAGTCCTTTGAACGTCGTCCGACAACTCAGGACGTCTTACGACTCTTTATGCCACACTATCAATTCGAAAAGAACGTTAGTATAATGTAGGACGGCTTACAACTCCTAAGAACACCTTACATCATAGTACGAAACCTTGAAACACCATAATAAACCTAATGAATTCGTACGAGTCCTTTGAACGTCGTCCGACAACTTAGGACATCTTACGACTCTTTATGCCACATTATCAACTCGAAAAGAACGTTAGTATAATGTAGGACGGCTTACAACTCCTAAGAACACCTTACATCACAGTACGAAACCTTGAAACACCATAATAAACCTAATGAATTCGTACGAGTCCTTTGAACGTCGTCCGACAACTCAGGACGTCTTACGACTCTTTATGCCACACTATCAATTCGAAAAGAACGTTAGTATAATGTAGGACGGCTTACAACTCCTAAGAACACCTTACATCATAGTACGAAACCTTGAAACACCATAATAAACCTAATGAATTCGTACGAGTCCTTTGAACGTCGTCCGACAACTCAGGACGTCTTACGACTCTTTATGCCACATTATCAATTCGAAAAGAACGTTAGTATAATGTAGGACGGCTTACAACTCCTAAGAACACCTTACATCACAGTACGAAACCTTGAAACACCATAATAAACCTAATGAATTCGTACGAGTCCTTTGAACGTCGTCCGACAACTCAGGACGTCTTACGACTCTTTATGCCACACTATCAATTCGAAAAGAACGTTAGTATAATGTAGGACGGCTTACAACTCCTAAGAACACCTTACATCATAGTACGAAACCTTGAAACACCATAATAAACCTAATGAATTCGTACGAGTCCTTTGAACGTCGTCCGACAACTTAGGACATCTTACGACTCTTTATGCCACATTATCAACTCGAAAAGAACGTTAGTATAATGTAGGACGGCTTACAACTCCTAAGAACACCTTACATCACAGTACGAAACCTTGAAACACCATAATAAACCTAATGAATTCGTACGAGTCCTTTGAACGTCGTCCGACAACTCAGGACGTCTTACGACTCTTTATGCCACACTATCAATTCGAAAAGAACGTTAGTATAATGTAGGACGGCTTACAACTCCTAAGAACACCTTACATCATAGTACGAAACCTTGAAACACCATAATAAACCTAATGAATTCGTACGAGTCCTTTGAACGTCGTCCGACAACTCAGGACGTCTTACGACTCTTTATGCCACATTATCAATTCGAAAAGAACGTTAGTATAATGTAGGACAGCTTACAACTCCTAAGAACACCTTACATCACAGTACGAAACCTTGAAACACCATAATAAACCTAATGAATTCGTATGAGTCATTTGAACATCGTACGACAACTCAGGACATCTTACGACTCTTTATGCCACATTAGCAACTCGAAAAGAACGTTAGTATAATGTAGGACGGCTTACAACTCCTAAGAACACCTTACATCACAGTACGAAACCTTTAAACACCATAATAAACCTAATGAATTCGTACGAGTCCTTTGAACGTCGTCCGACAACTTAGGACATCTTACGACTCTTTATGCCACATTATCAACTCGAAAAGAACGTTAGTATAATGTAGGACGGCTTACAACTCCTAAGAACACCTTACATCACAGTACGAAACCTTGAAACACCATAATAAACCTAATGAATTCGTACGAGTCCTTTGAACGTCGTCCGACAACTTAGGACATCTTACGACTCTTTATGCCACATTATCAACTCGAAAAGAACGTTAGTATAATGTAGGACGGCTTACAACTCCTAAGAACACCTTACATCACAGTACGAAACCTTGAAACACCATAATAAACCTAATGAATTCGTACGAGTCCTTTGAACGTCGTCCGACAACTCAGGACGTCTTACGACTCTTTATGCCACACTATCAATTCGAAAAGAACGTTAGTATAATGTAGGACGGCTTACAACTCCTAAGAACACCTTACATCATAGTACGAAACCTTGAAACACCATAATAAACCTAATGAATTCGTACGAGTCCTTTGAACGTCGTCCGACAACTCAGGACGTCTTACGACTCTTTATGCCACATTATCAATTCGAAAAGAACGTTAGTATAATGTAGGACAGCTTACAACTCCTAAGAACACCTTACATCACAGTACGAAACCTTGAAACACCATAATAAACCTAATGAATTCGTATGAGTCATTTGAACATCGTACGACAACTCAGGACATCTTACGACTCTTTATGCCACATTAGCAACTCGAAAAGAACGTTAGTATAATGTAGGACGGCTTACAACTCCTAAGAACACCTTACATCACAGTACGAAACCTTTAAACACCATAATAAACCTAATGAATTCGTACGAGCCTTTGAACGTCGTCCGACAACTTAGGACATCTTACGACTCTTTATGCCACATTATCAACTCGAAAAGAACGTTAGTATAATGTAGGACGGCTTACAACTCCTAAGAACACCTTACATCACAGTACGAAACCTTGAAACACCATAATAAACCTAATGAATTCGTACGAGTCCTTTGAACGTCGTACGATAACTCAGGACATCTTACGACTCTTTATGGCACATTATCAACTCGAAAAGAACGTTAGTATAATGTAGGACGGCTTACAACTCCTAAGAACACCTTACATCACAGTACGAAACCTTGAAACACCATAATAAACCTAATGAATTCGTATGAGTCATTTGAACATCGTACGACAACTCAGGACATCTTACGACTCTTTATGCCACATTAGCAACTCGAAAAGAACATTAGTATAATGTAGGACGGCTTACAACTCCTAGGAACACCTTACATCACAGTACGAAACCTTGAAACACCATAATAAACCTAATGAATTCGTACGATTCCTTTGAACGTCGTCCGACAACTTAGGACATCTTACGAATCTTTATGCCACATTATCAACTCGAAAAGAACGTTAGTATAATGTAGGACGGCTTACAACTCCTAAGAACACCTTACATCACAGTACGAAACCTTGAAACACCATAATAAACCTAATGAATTCGTACGAGTCCTTTGAACGTCGTCCGACAACTCAGGACGTCTTACGACTCTTTATGCCACACTATCAATTCGAAAAGAACGTTAGTATAATGTAGGACGGCTTACAACTCCTAAGAACACCTTACATCATAGTACGAAACCTTGAAACACCATAATAAACCTAATGAATTCGTATGAGTCATTTGAACATCGTACGACAACTCAGGACATCTTACGACTCTTTATGCCACATTAGCAACTCGAAAAGAACATTAGTATAATGTAGGACGGCTTACAACTCCTAAGAACACCTTACATCACAGTACGAAACCTTGAAACACAATAATAAACCTAATGAATTCGTACGAGTCCTTTGAACGTCGTCCGACAACTTAGGACATCTTACGACTCTTTATGCCACATTATCAACTCGAAAAGAACGTTAGTATAATGTAGGACGGCTTACAACTCCTAAGAACACCTTACATCACAGTACGAAACCTTGAAACACCATAATAAACCTAATGAATTCGTACGAGTCCTTTGAACGTCGTACGATAACTCAGGACATCTTACGACTCTTTATGCCACATTATCAACTCGAAAAGAACGTTAGTATAATGTAGGACGGCTTACAACTCCTAAGAACACCTTACATCACAGTACGAAACCTTGAAACACCATAATAAACCTAATGAATTCGTATGAGTCATTTGAACATCGTACGACAACTCGGGACATCTTACAACTCTTTATGCCACATTAGCAACTCGAAAAGAACATTAGTATAATGTAGGACGGCTTACAACTCCTAGGAACACCTTACATCACAGTACGAAACCTTGAAACACCATAATAAACCTAATGAATTCGTATGAGTCATTTGAACATCGTACGACAACTCAGGACATCTTACGACTCTTTATGCCACATTAGCAACTCGAAAAGAACATTAGTATAATGTAGGACGGCTTACAACTCCTAGGAACACCTTACATCACAGTACGAAACCTTGAAACACCATAATAAACCTAATGAATTCGTACGATTCCTTTGAACGTCGTCCGACAACTTAGGACATCTTACGAATCTTTATGCCACATTATCAACTCGAAAAGAACGTTAGTATAATGTAGGACGGCTTACAACTCCTAAGAACACCTTACATCACAGTACGAAACCTTGAAACACCATAATAAACCTAATGAATTCGTACGAGTCCTTTGAACGTCGTCCGACAACTCAGGACGTCTTACGACTCTTTATGCCACACTATCAATTCGAAAAGAACGTTAGTATAATGTAGGACGGCTTACAACTCCTAAGAACACCTTACATCATAGTACGAAACCTTGAAACACCATAATAAACCTAATGAATTCGTATGAGTCATTTGAACATCGTACGAGAACTCAGGACATCTTACGACTCTTTATGCCACATTAGCAACTCGAAAAGAACATTAGTATAATGTAGGACGGCTTACAACTCCTAAGAACACCTTACATCACAGTACGAAACCTTGAAACAGAATAATAAACCTAATGAATTCGTACGAGTCCTTTGAACGTCGTCCGACAACTTAGGACATCTTACGACTCTTTATGCCACATTATCAACTCGAAAAGAACGTTAGTATAATGTAGGACGGCTTACAACTCCTAAGAACACCTTACATCACAGTACGAAACCTTGAAACACCATAATAAACCTAATGAATTCGTACGAGTCCTTTGAACGTCGTACGATAACTCAGGACATCTTACGACTCTTTATGCCACATTATCAACTCGAAAAGAACGTTAGTATAATGTAGGACGGCTTACAACTCCTAAGAACACCTTACATCACAGTACGAAACCTTGAAACACCATAATAAACCTAATGAATTCGTATGAGTCATTTGAACATCGTACGACAACTCGGGACATCTTACAACTCTTTATGCCACATTAGCAACTCGAAAAGAACATTAGTATAATGTAGGACGGCTTACAACTCCTAGGAACACCTTACATCACAGTACGAAACCTTGAAACACCATAATAAACCTAATGAATTCGTACGAGTCCTTTGAACGTCGTCCGACAACTCAGGACGTCTTACGACTCTTTATGCCACATTATCAATTCGAAAAGAACGTTAGTATAATGTAGGACGGCTTACAACTCCTAAGAACACCTTACATCACAGTACGAAACCTTGAAACACCATAATAAACCTAATGAATTCGTATGAGTCCTTTGAACGTCGTACGATAACTCAGGACATCTTACGACTCTTTATGCCACATTATCAACTCGAAAAGAACGTTAGTATAATGTAGGACGGCTTACAACTCCTAAGAACACCTTACATCACAGTACGAAACCTTGAAACACCATAATAAACCTAATGAATTCGTATGAGTCATTTGAACATCGTACGACAACTCGGGACATCTTACGACTCTTTATGCCACATTAGCAACTCGAAAAGAACATTAGTATAATGTAGGACGGCTTACAACTCCTAGGAACACCTTACATCACAGTACGAAACCTTGAAACACCATAATAAACCTAATGAATTCGTACGAGTCCTTTGAACGTCGTCCGACAACTCAGGACGTCTTACGACTCTTTATGCCACATTATCAATTCGAAAAGAACGTTAGTATAATGTAGGACAGCTTACAACTCCTAAGAACACCTTACATCACAGTACGAAACCTTGAAACACCATAATAAACCTAATGAATTCGTATGAGTCATTTGAACATCGTACGACAACTCAGGACATCTTACGACTCTTTATGCCACATTAGCAACTCGAAAAGAACGTTAGTATAATGTAGGACGGCTTACAACTCCTAAGAACACCTTACATCACAGTACGAAACCTTGAAACACCATAATAAACCTAATGAATTCGTACGAGTCCTTTGAACGTCGTCCGACAACTCAGGACGTCTTACGACTCTTTATGCCACACTATCAATTCGAAAAGAACGTTAGTATAATGTAGGACGGCTTACAACTCCTAAGAACACCTTACATCATAGTACGAAACCTTGAAACACCATAATAAACCTAATGAATTCGTATGAGTCATTTGAACATCGTACGAGAACTCAGGACATCTTACGACTCTTTATGCCACATTAGCAACTCGAAAAGAACATTAGTATAATGTAGGACGGCTTACAACTCCTAGGAACACCTTACATCACAGTACGAAACCTTGAAACACCATAATAAACCTAATGAATTCGTACGATTCCTTTGAACGTCGTCCGACAACTTAGGACATCTTACGAATCTTTATGCCACATTATCAACTCGAAAAGAACGTTAGTATAATGTAGGACGGCTTACAACTCCTAAGAACACCTTACATCACAGTACGAAACCTTGAAACACCATAATAAACCTAATGAATTCGTACGAGTCCTTTGAACGTCGTCCGACAACTCAGGACGTCTTACGACTCTTTATGCCACACTATCAATTCGAAAAGAACGTTAGTATAATGTAGGACGGCTTACAACTCCTAAGAACACCTTACATCATAGTACGAAACCTTGAAACACCATAATAAACCTAATGAATTCGTATGAGTCATTTGAACATCGTACGAGAACTCAGGACATCTTACGACTCTTTATGCCACATTAGCAACTCGAAAAGAACATTAGTATAATGTAGGACGGCTTACAACTCCTAAGAACACCTTACATCACAGTACGAAACCTTGAAACACAATAATAAACCTAATGAATTCGTACGAGTCCTTTGAACGTCGTCCGACAACTTAGGACATCTTACGACTCTTTATGCCACATTATCAACTCGAAAAGAACGTTAGTATAATGTAGGACGGCTTACAACTCCTAAGAACACCTTACATCACAGTACGAAACCTTGAAACACCATAATAAACCTAATGAATTCGTACGAGTCCTTTGAACGTCGTACGATAACTCAGGACATCTTACGACTCTTTATGCCACATTATCAACTCGAAAAGAACGTTAGTATAATGTAGGACGGCTTACAACTCCTAAGAACACCTTACATCACAGTACGAAACCTTGAAACACCATAATAAACCTAATGAATTCGTATGAGTCATTTGAACATCGTACGACAACTCGGGACATCTTACAACTCTTTATGCCACATTAGCAACTCGAAAAGAACATTAGTATAATGTAGGACGGCTTACAACTCCTAGGAACACCTTACATCACAGTACGAAACCTTGAAACACCATAATAAACCTAATGAATTCGTACGAGTCCTTTGAACGTCGTCCGACAACTCAGGACGTCTTACGACTCTTTATGCCACATTATCAATTCGAAAAGAACGTTAGTATAATGTAGGACGGCTTACAACTCCTAAGAACACCTTACATCACAGTACGAAACCTTGAAACACCATAATAAACCTAATGAATTCGTATGAGTCCTTTGAACGTCGTACGATAACTCAGGACATCTTACGACTCTTTATGCCACATTATCAACTCGAAAAGAACGTTAGTATAATGTAGGACGGCTTACAACTCCTAAGAACACCTTACATCACAGTACGAAACCTTGAAACACCATAATAAACCTAATGAATTCGTATGAGTCATTTGAACATCGTACGACAACTCGGGACATCTTACGACTCTTTATGCCACATTAGCAACTCGAAAAGAACATTAGTATAATGTAGGACGGCTTACAACTCCTAGGAACACCTTACATCACAGTACGAAACCTTGAAACACCATAATAAACCTAATGAATTCGTACGAGTCCTTTGAACGTCGTCCGACAACTCAGGACGTCTTACGACTCTTTATGCCACATTATCAATTCGAAAAGAACGTTAGTATAATGTAGGATAGCTTACAACTCCTAAGAACACCTTACATCACAGTACGAAACCTTGAAACACCATAATAAACCTAATGAATTCGTATGAGTCATTTGAACATCGTACGACAACTCAGGACATCTTACGACTCTTTATGCCACATTAGCAACTCGAAAAGAACGTTAGTATAATGTAGGACGGCTTACAACTCCTAAGAACACCTTACATCACAGTACGAAACCTTGAAACACCATAATAAACCTAATGAATTCGTACGAGTCCTTTGAACGTCGTCCGACAACTAAGGACATCTTACGACTCTTTATGCCACATTATCAACTCGAAAAGAACGTTAGTATAATGTAGGACGGCTTACAACTCCTAAGAACACCTTACATCACAGTACGAAACCTTGAAACACCATAATAAACCTAATGAATTCGTACGAGTCCTTTGAACGTCGTACGATAACTCAGGACATCTTACGACTCTTTATGGCACATTATCAACTCGAAAAGAACGTTAGTATAATGTAGGACGGCTTACAACTCCTAAGAACACCTTACATCACAGTACGAAACCTTGAAACACCATAATAAACCTAATGAATTCGTACGAGTCCTTTGAACGTCGTCCGACAACTTAGGACATCTTACGACTCTTTATGCCACATTATCAACTCGAAAAGAACGTTAGTATAATGTAGGACGGCTTACAACTCCTAAGAACACCTTACATCACAGTACGAAACCTTGAAACACCATAATAAACCTAATGAATTCGTATGAGTCCTTTGAACGTCGTCCGACAACTCAGGACGTCTTACGACTCTTTATGCCACATTATCAATTCGAAAGGAACGTTAGTATAATGTAGGACGGCTTACAACTCCTAAGAACACCTTACATCACAGTACGAAACCTTGAAACACCATAATAAACCTAATGAATTCGTATGAGTCATTTGAACATCGTACGACAACTCGGGACATCTTACAACTCTTTATGCCACATTAGCAACTCGAAAAGAACATTAGTATAATGTAGGACGGCTTACAACACCTAGGAACACCTTACATCACAGTACGAAACCTTGAAACACCATAATAAACCTAATGAATTCGTACGAGTCCTTTGAACGTCGTCCGACAACTCAGGACGTCTTACGACTCTTTATGCCACATTATCAATTCGAAAAGAACGTTAGTATAATGTAGGACGGCTTACAACTCCTAAGAACACCTTACATCACAGTACGAAACCTTGAAACACCATAATAAACCTAATGAATTCGTATGAGTCCTTTGAACGTCGTACGATAACTCAGGACATCTTACGACTCTTTATGCCACATTATCAACTCGAAAAGAACGTTAGTATAATGTAGGACGGCTTACAACTCCTAAGAACACCTTACATCACAGTACGAAACCTTGAAACACCATAATAAACCTAATGAATTCGTATGAGTCATTTGAACATCGTACGACAACTCGGGACATCTTACGACTCTTTATGCCACATTAGCAACTCGAAAAGAACATTAGTATAATGTAGGACGGCTTACAACTCCTAGAACACCTTACATCACAGTACGAAACCTTGAAACACCATAATAAACCTAATGAATTCGTACGAGTCCTTTGAACGTCGTCCGACAACTCAGGACGTCTTACGACTCTTTATGCCACATTATCAATTCGAAAAGAACGTTAGTATAATGTAGGACAGCTTACAACTCCTAAGAACACCTTACATCACAGTAAGAAACCTTGAAACACCGTAATAAACCTAATGAATTCGTATGAGTCATTTGAACATCGTACGACAACTCAGGACATCTTACGACTCTTTATGCCACATTAGCAACTCGAAAAGAACGTTAGTATAATGTAGGACGGCTTACAACTCCTAAGAACACCTTACATCACAGTACGAAACCTTGAAACACCATAATAAACCTAATGAATTCGTACGAGTCCTTTGAACGTCGTCCGACAACTAAGGACATCTTACGACTCTTTATGCCACATTATCAACTCGAAAAGAACGTTAGTATAATGTAGGACGGCTTACAACTCCTAACAACACCTTACATCACAGTACGAAACCTTGAAACACCATAATAAACCTAATGAATTCGTATGAGTCCTTTGAACGTCGTACGATAACTCAGGACATCTTACGACTCTTTATGCCACATTATCAACTCGAAAAGAACGTTAGTATAATGTAGGACGGCTTACAACTCCTAAGAACACCTTACATCACAGTACGAAACCTTGAAACACCATAATAAACCTAATGAATTCGTATGAGTCATTTGAACATCGTACGACAACTCGGGACATCTTACAACTCTTTATGCCACATTAGCAACTCGAAAAGAACATTAGTATAATGTAGGACGGCTTACAACACCTAGGAACACCTTACATCACAGTACGAAACCTTGAAACACCATAATAAACCTAATGAATGCGTATGAGTCATTTGAACATCGTACGACAACTCAGGACGTCTTACGACTCTTTATGCCACATTATCAATTCGAAAGGAACGTTAGTATAATGTAGGACGGCTTACAACTCCTAAGAACACCTTACATCACAGTACGAAACCTTGAAACACCATAATAAACCTAATGAATTCGTATGAGTCATTTGAACATCGTACGACAACTCGGGACATCTTACAACTCTTTATGCCACATTAGCAACTCGAAAAGAACATTAGTATAATGTAGGACGGCTTACAACACCTAGGAACACCTTACATCACAGTACGAAACCTTGAAACACCATAATAAACCTAATGAATTCGTACGAGTCCTTTGAACGTCGTCCGACAACTCAGGACGTCTTACGACTCTTTATGCCACATTATCAATTCGAAAAGAACGTTAGTATAATGTAGGACGGCTTACAACTCCTAAGAACACCTTACATCACAGTACGAAACCTTGAAACACCATAATAAACCTAATGAATTCGTATGAGTCCTTTGAACGTCGTACGATAACTCAGGACATCTTACGACTCTTTATGCCACATTATCAACTCGAAAAGAACGTTAGTATAATGTAGGACGGCTTACAACTCCTAAGAACACCTTACATCACAGTACGAAACCTTGAAACACCATAATAAACCTAATGAATTCGTATGAGTCATTTGAACATCGTACGACAACTCGGGACATCTTACGACTCTTTATGCCACATTAGCAACTCGAAAAGAACATTAGTATAATGTAGGACGGCTTACAACTCCTAGAACACCTTACATCACAGTACGAAACCTTGAAACACCATAATAAACCTAATGAATTCGTACGAGTCCTTTGAACGTCGTCCGACAACTAAGGACATCTTACGACTCTTTATGCCACATTATCAACTCGAAAAGAACGTTAGTATAATGTAGGACGGCTTACAACTCCTAAGAACACCTTACATCACAGTACGAAACCTTGAAACACCATAATAAACCTAATGAATTCGTATGAGTCCTTTGAACGTCGTACGATAACTCAGGACATCTTACGACTCTTTATGCCACATTATCAACTCGAAAAGAACGTTAGTATAATGTAGGACGGCTTACAACTCCTAAGAACACCTTACATCACAGTACGAAACCTTGAAACACCATAATAAACCTAATGAATTCGTATGAGTCATTTGAACATCGTACGACAACTCGGGACATCTTACGACTCTTTATGCCACATTAGCAACTCGAAAAGAACATTAGTATAATGTAGGACGGCTTACAACTCCTAGGAACACCTTACATCACAGTACGAAACCTTGAAACACCATAATAAACCTAATGAATTCGTACGAGTCCTTTGAACGTCGTCCGACAACTCAGGACGTCTTACGACTCTTTATGCCACATTATCAATTCGAAAAGAACGTTAGTATAATGTAGGACAGCTTACAACTCCTAAGAACACCTTACATCACAGTACGAAACCTTGAAACACCATAATAAACCTAATGAATTCGTATGAGTCATTTGAACATCGTACGACAACTCAGGACATCTTACGACTCTTTATGCCACATTAGCAACTCGAAAAGAACGTTAGTATAATGTAGGACGGCTTACAACTCCTAAGAACACCTTACATCACAGTACGAAACCTTGAAACACCATAATAAACCTAATGAATTCGTACGAGTCCTTTGAACGTCGTCCGACAACTAAGGACATCTTACGACTCTTTATGCCACATTATCAACTCGAAAAGAACGTTAGTATAATGTAGGACGGCTTACAACTCCTAAGAACACCTTACATCACAGTACGAAACCTTGAAACACCATAATAAACCTAATGAATTCGTACGATTCCTTTGAACGTCGTACGATAACTCAGGACATCTTACGACTCTTTATGGCACATTATCAACTCGAAAAGAACGTTAGTATAATGTAGGACGGCTTACAACTCCTAAGAACACCTTACATCACAGTACGAAACCTTGAAACACCATAATAAACCTAATGAATTCGTACGAGTCCTTTGAACGTCGTCCGACAACTTAGGACATCTTACGACTCTTTATGCCACATTATCAACTCGAAAAGAACGTTAGTATAATGTAGGACGGCTTACAACTCCTAAGAACACCTTACATCACAGTACGAAACCTTGAAACACCATAATAAACCTAATGAATTCGTATGAGTCCTTTGAACGTCGTCCGACAACTCAGGACGTCTTACGACTCTTTATGCCACATTATCAATTCGAAAGGAACGTTAGTATAATGTAGGACGGCTTACAACTCCTAAGAACACCTTACATCACAGTACGAAACCTTGAAACACCATAATAAACCTAATGAATTCGTATGAGTCATTTGAACATCGTACGACAACTCGGGACATCTTACAACTCTTTATGCCACATTAGCAACTCGAAAAGAACATTAGTATAATGTAGGACGGCTTACAACACCTAGGAACACCTTACATCACAGTACGAAACCTTGAAACACCATAATAAACCTAATGAATTCGTACGAGTCCTTTGAACGTCGTCCGACAACTCAGGACGTCTTACGACTCTTTATGCCACATTATCAATTCGAAAAGAACGTTAGTATAATGTAGGACGGCTTACAACTCCTAAGAACACCTTACATCACAGTACGAAACCTTGAAACACCATAATAAACCTAATGAATTCGTATGAGTCCTTTGAACGTCGTACGATAACTCAGGACATCTTACGACTCTTTATGCCACATTATCAACTCGAAAAGAACGTTAGTATAATGTAGGACGGCTTACAACTCCTAAGAACACCTTACATCACAGTACGAAACCTTGAAACACCATAATAAACCTAATGAATTCGTATGAGTCATTTGAACATCGTACGACAACTCGGGACATCTTACGACTCTTTATGCCACATTAGCAACTCGAAAAGAACATTAGTATAATGTAGGACGGCTTACAACTCCTAGAACACCTTACATCACAGTACGAAACCTTGAAACACCATAATAAACCTAATGAATTCGTACGAGTCCTTTGAACGTCGTCCGACAACTCAGGACGTCTTACGACTCTTTATGCCACATTATCAATTCGAAAAGAACGTTAGTATAATGTAGGACAGCTTACAACTCCTAAGAACACCTTACATCACAGTAAGAAACCTTGAAACACCGTAATAAACCTAATGAATTCGTATGAGTCATTTGAACATCGTACGACAACTCAGGACATCTTACGACTCTTTATGCCACATTAGCAACTCGAAAAGAACGTTAGTATAATGTAGGACGGCTTACAACTCCTAAGAACACCTTACATCACAGTACGAAACCTTGAAACACCATAATAAACCTAATGAATTCGTACGAGTCCTTTGAACGTCGTCCGACAACTAAGGACATCTTACGACTCTTTATGCCACATTATCAACTCGAAAAGAACGTTAGTATAATGTAGGACGGCTTACAACTCCTAACAACACCTTACATCACAGTACGAAACCTTGAAACACCATAATAAACCTAATGAATTCGTATGAGTCCTTTGAACGTCGTACGATAACTCAGGACATCTTACGACTCTTTATGCCACATTATCAACTCGAAAAGAACGTTAGTATAATGTAGGACGGCTTACAACTCCTAAGAACACCTTACATCACAGTACGAAACCTTGAAACACCATAATAAACCTAATGAATTCGTATGAGTCATTTGAACATCGTACGACAACTCGGGACATCTTACAACTCTTTATGCCACATTAGCAACTCGAAAAGAACATTAGTATAATGTAGGACGGCTTACAACACCTAGGAACACCTTACATCACAGTACGAAACCTTGAAACACCATAATAAACCTAATGAATGCGTATGAGTCATTTGAACATCGTACGACAACTCAGGACGTCTTACGACTCTTTATGCCACATTATCAATTCGAAAGGAACGTTAGTATAATGTAGGACGGCTTACAACTCCTAAGAACACCTTACATCACAGTACGAAACCTTGAAACACCATAATAAACCTAATGAATTCGTATGAGTCATTTGAACATCGTACGACAACTCGGGACATCTTACAACTCTTTATGCCACATTAGCAACTCGAAAAGAACATTAGTATAATGTAGGACGGCTTACAACACCTAGGAACACCTTACATCACAGTACGAAACCTTGAAACACCATAATAAACCTAATGAATTCGTACGAGTCCTTTGAACGTCGTCCGACAACTCAGGACGTCTTACGACTCTTTATGCCACATTATCAATTCGAAAAGAACGTTAGTATAATGTAGGACGGCTTACAACTCCTAAGAACACCTTACATCACAGTACGAAACCTTGAAACACCATAATAAACCTAATGAATTCGTATGAGTCCTTTGAACGTCGTACGATAACTCAGGACATCTTACGACTCTTTATGCCACATTATCAACTCGAAAAGAACGTTAGTATAATGTAGGACGGCTTACAACTCCTAAGAACACCTTACATCACAGTACGAAACCTTGAAACACCATAATAAACCTAATGAATTCGTATGAGTCATTTGAACATCGTACGACAACTCGGGACATCTTACGACTCTTTATGCCACATTAGCAACTCGAAAAGAACATTAGTATAATGTAGGACGGCTTACAACTCCTAGAACACCTTACATCACAGTACGAAACCTTGAAACACCATAATAAACCTAATGAATTCGTACGAGTCCTTTGAACGTCGTCCGACAACTAAGGACATCTTACGACTCTTTATGCCACATTATCAACTCGAAAAGAACGTTAGTATAATGTAGGACGGCTTACAACTCCTAAGAACACCTTACATCACAGTACGAAACCTTGAAACACCATAATAAACCTAATGAATTCGTATGAGTCCTTTGAACGTCGTACGATAACTCAGGACATCTTACGACTCTTTATGCCACATTATCAACTCGAAAAGAACGTTAGTATAATGTAGGACGGCTTACAACTCCTAAGAACACCTTACATCACAGTACGAAACCTTGAAACACCATAATAAACCTAATGAATTCGTATGAGTCATTTGAACATCGTACGACAACTCGGGACATCTTACGACTCTTTATGCCACATTAGCAACTCGAAAAGAACATTAGTATAATGTAGGACGGCTTACAACTCCTAGGAACACCTTACATCACAGTACGAAACCTTGAAACACCATAATAAACCTAATGAATTCGTACGAGTCCTTTGAACGTCGTCCGACAACTCAGGACGTCTTACGACTCTTTATGCCACATTATCAATTCGAAAAGAACGTTAGTATAATGTAGGACAGCTTACAACTCCTAAGAACACCTTACATCACAGTACGAAACCTTGAAACACCATAATAAACCTAATGAATTCGTATGAGTCATTTGAACATCGTACGACAACTCAGGACATCTTACGACTCTTTATGCCACATTAGCAACTCGAAAAGAACGTTAGTATAATGTAGGACGGCTTACAACTCCTAAGAACACCTTACATCACAGTACGAAACCTTGAAACACCATAATAAACCTAATGAATTCGTACGAGTCCTTTGAACGTCGTCCGACAACTAAGGACATCTTACGACTCTTTATGCCACATTATCAACTCGAAAAGAACGTTAGTATAATGTAGGACAGCTTACAACTCCTAAGAACACCTTACATCACAGTACGAAACCTTGAAACACCATAATAAACCTAATGAATTCGTACGAGTCCTTTGAACGTCGTACGATAACTCAGGACATCTTACGACTCTTTATGGCACATTATCAACTCGAAAAGAACGTTAGTATAATGTAGGACGGCTTACAACTCCTAAGAACACCTTACATCACAGTACGAAACCTTGAAACACCATAATAAACCTAATGAATTCGTACGAGTCCTTTGAACGTCGTCCGACAACTTAGGACATCTTACGACTCTTTATGCCACATTATCAACTCGAAAAGAACGTTAGTATAATGTAGGACGGCTTACAACTCCTAAGAACACCTTACATCACAGTACGAAACCTTGAAACACCATAATAAACCTAATGAATTCGTATGAGTCCTTTGAACGTCGTCCGACAACTCAGGACGTCTTACGACTCTTTATGCCACATTATCAATTCGAAAGGAACGTTAGTATAATGTAGGACGGCTTACAACTCCTAAGAACACCTTACATCACAGTACGAAACCTTGAAACACCATAATAAACCTATTGAATTCGTACGAGTCCTTTGAACGTCGTCCGACAACTTAGGACATCTAACGACTCTTTATGGCACATTATCAACTCGAAAAGAACGTTAGTATAATGTAGGACGGCTTACAACTCCTAAGAACACCTTACATCACAGTACGAAACCTTGAAACACCATAATAAACATATTGAATTCGTACGAGTCCTTTGAACGTCGTACGATAACTCAGGACATCTTACGACTCTTTATGGCACATTATCAACTCGAAAAGAACGTTAGTATAATGTAGGACGGCTTACAACTCCTAAGAACACCTTACATCACAGTACGAAACCTTGAAACACCATAATAAACCTAATGAATTCGTATGAGTCATTTGAACATCGTACGACAACTCAGGACATCTTACGACTCTTTATGCCACATTAGCAACTCGAAAAGAACGTTAGTATAATGTAGGACGGCTTACAACTCCTAGGAACACCTTACATCACAGTACGAAACCTTGAAACACCATAATAAACCTAATGAATTCGTACGATTCCTTTGAACGTCGTCCGACAACTTAGGACATCTTACGAATCTTTATGCCACATTAGCAACTCGAAAAGAACATTAGTATAATGTAGGACGGCTTACAACTCCTAAGAACACCTTACATCACAGTACGAAACCTTGAAACACCATAATAAACCTAATGAATTCGTACGAGTCCTTTGAACGTCGTCCGACAACTCAGGACGTCTTACGACTCTTTATGCCACATTATCAATTCGAAAAGAACGTTAGTATAATGTAGGACGGCTTACAACTCCTAAGAACACCTTACATCACAGTACGAAACCTTGAAACACCATAATAAACCTAATGAATTCGTATGAGTCATTTGAACATCGTACGACAACTCAGGACATCTTACGACTCTTTATGCCACATTATCAATTCGAAAGGAACGTTAGTATAATGTAGGACGGCTTACAACTCCTAAGAACACCTTCCATCACAGTACGAAACCTTGAAACACCAAAATAAACCTAATGAATGCGTATGAGTCATTTGAACATCGTACGACAACTCAGGACATCTTACGACTCTTTATGCCACATTAGCAACTCGAAAAGAACGTTAGTATAATGTAGGACGGCTTACAACTCCTAAGAACACCTTACATCACAGTACGAAACCTTGAAACACCATAATAAACCTAATGAATTCGTACAAGTCCTTTGAACGTCGTCCGACAACTTAGGACATCTTACGACTCTTTATGCCACATTATCAACTCGAAAAGAACGTTAGTATAATGTAGGACGGCTTACAACTCCTAAGAACACCTTACATCACAGTACGAAACCTTGAAACACCATAATAAACCTAATGAATTCGTACGAGTCCTTTGAACGTCGTACGATAACTCAGGACATCTTACGACTCTTTATGGCACATTATCAAATCGAAAAGAACGTTAGTATAATGTAGGACGGCTTACAACTCCTAAGAACACCTTACATCACAGTACGAAACCTTGAAACACCATAATAAACCTAATGAATTCGTACGAGTCCTTTGAACGTCGTCCGACAACTTAGGACATCTTACGACTCTTTATGCCACATTATCAACTCGAAAAGAACGTTAGTATAATGTAGGACGGCTTACAACTCCTAAGAACACCTTACATCACAGTACGAAACCTTGAAATACCATAATAAACCTAATGAATTCGTACGAGTCCTTTGAACGTCGTCCGACAACTTAGGACATCTTACGACTCTTTATGCCACATTATCAACTCGAAAAGAACGTCAGTATAATGTAGGACGGCTTACAACTCCTAAGAACACCTTACATCACAGTACGAAACCTTGAAACACCATAATAAACCTAATGAATTCGTATGAGTCATTTGAACATCGTACGACAACTCAGGACATCTTACGACTCTTTATGCCACATTAGCAGCTCGAAAAGAACATTAGTATAATGTAGGACGGCTTACAACTCCTAGGAACACCTTACATCACAGTACGAAACCTTGCAACACCATAATAAACCTAATGAATTCGTATGAGTCATTTGAACATCGTACGACAACTCAGGACGTCTTACGACTCTTTATGCCACATTATCAATTCGAAAGGAACGTTAGTATAATGTAGGACGGCTTACAACTCCTAAGAACACCTTACATCACAGTACGAAACCTTGAAACACCATAATAAACCTAATGAATTCGTACAAGTCCTTTGAACGTCGTCCGACAACTTAGGACATCTTACGACTCTTTATGCCACATTATCAACTCGAAAAGAACGTTAGTATAATGTAGGACGGCTTACCACTCCTAAGAACACCTTACATCACAGTACGAAACCTTGAAACACCATAATAAACCTAATGAATTCGTACGAGTCCTTTGAACGTCGTACGATAACTCAGGACATCTTACGACTCTTTATGGCACATTATCAACTCGAAAAGAACGTTAGTATAATGTAGGACGGCTTACAACTCCTAAGAACACCTTACATCACAGTACGAAACCTTGAAACACCATAATAAACCTAATGAATTCGTACAAGTCCTTTGAACGTCGTCCGACAACTTAGGACATCTTACGACTCTTTATGCCACATTATCAACTCGAAAAGAACGTTAGTATAATGTAGGACAGCTTACAACTCCTAAGAACACCTTACATCACAGTACGAAACCTTGAAACACCATAATAAACCTAATGAATTCGTACGAGTCCTTTGAACGTCGTACGATAACTCAGGACATCTTACGACTCTTTATGGCACATTATCAACTCGAAAAGAACGTTAGTATAATGTAGGACGGCTTACAACTCCTAAGAACACCTTACATCACAGTACGAAACCTTGAAACACCATAATAAACCTAATGAATTCGTACAAGTCCTTTGAACGTCGTCCGACAACTTAGGACATCTTACGACTCTTTATGCCACATTATCAACTCGAAAAGAACGTTAGTATAATGTAGGACGGCTTACAACTCCTAAGAACACCTTACATCACAGTACGAAACCTTGAAACACCATAATAAACCTAATGAATTCGTACGAGTCCTTTGAACGTCGTCCGACAACTTAGGACATCTTACGACTCTTTATGCCACATTATCAACTCGAAAAGAACGTTAGTATAATGTAGGACGGCTTACAACTCCTAAGAACACCTTACATCACAGTACGAAACCTTGAAACACCATAATAAACCTAATGAATTCGTACGAGTCCTTTGAACGTCGTCCGACAACTTAGGACATCTTACGACTCTTTATGCCACATTATCAACTCGAAAAGAACGTTAGTATAATGTAGGACGGCTTACAACTCCTAAGAACACCTTACATCACAGTACGAAACCTTGAAACACCATAATAAACCTAATGAATTCGTATGAGTCATTTGAACATCGTACGACAACTCAGGACATCTTACGACTCTTTATGCCACATTAGCCACTCGAAAAGAACATTAGTATAATGTAGGACGGCTTACAACTCCTAGGAACACCTTACATCACAGTACGAAACCTTGAAACACCATAATAAACCTAATGAATTCGTATGAGTCATTTGAACATCGTACGACAACTCAGGACGTCTTACGACTCTTTATGCCACATTATCAATTCGAAAGGAACGTTCGTATAATGTAGGACGGCTTACAACTCCTAAGAACACCTTACATCACAGTACGAGACCTTGAAACACCATAATAAACCTAATGAATGCGTATGAGTCATTTGAACATCGTACGACAACTCAGGACATCTTACGACTCTTTATGCCACATTAGCAACTCGAAAAGAACGTTAGTATAATGTAGGACGGCTTACAACTCCTAAGAACACCTTACATCACAGTACGAAACCTTGAAACACCATAATAAACCTAATGAATTCGTACGAGTCCTTTGAACGTCGTCCGACAACTTAGGACATCTTACGACTCTTTATGCCACATTATCAACTCGAAAAGAACGTTAGTATAATGTAGGACGGCTTACAACTCCTAAGAACACCTTACATCACAGTACGAAACCTTGAAACACCATAATAAACCTAATGAATTCGTACGAGTCCTTTGAACGTCGTCCGACAACTTAGGACATCTTACGACTCTTTATGCCACATTATCAACTCGAAAAGAACGTTAGTATAATGTAGGACGGCTTACAACTCCTAAGAACACCTTACATCACAGTACGAAACCTTGAAACACCATAATAAACCTAATGAATTCGTATGAGTCATTTGAACATCGTACGACAACTCAGGACATCTTACGACTCTTTATGCCACATTAGCAACTCGAAAAGAACATTAGTATAATGTAGGACGGCTTACAACTCCTAGGAACACCTTACATCACAGTACGAAACCTTGAAACACCATAATAAACCTAATGAATTCGTATGAGTCCTTTGAACGTCGTCCGACAACTCAGGACGTCTTACGACTCTTTATGCCACATTATCAATTCGAAAAGAACGTTAGTATAATGTAGGACGGCTTACAACTCCTAAGAACACCTTACATCACAGTACGAAACCTTGAAACACCATAATAAACCTAATGAATGCGTATGAGTCATTTGAACATCGTACGACAACTCAGGACATCTTACGACTCTTTATGCCACATTAGCAACTCGAAAAGAACGTTAGTATAATGTAGGACGGCTTACAACTCCTAAGAACACCTTACATCACAGTACGAAACCTTGAAACACCATAATAAACCTAATGAATTCGTACAAGTCCTTTGAACGTCGTCCGACAACTTAGGACATCTTACGACTCTTTATGCCACATTATCAACTCGAAAAGAACGCTAGTATAATGTAGGACGGCTTACAACTCCTAAGAACACCTTACATCACAGTACGAAACATTGAAACACCATAATAAACCTAATGAATTCGTACGAGTCCTTTGAACGTCGTACGATAACTCAGGACATCTTACGACTCTTTATGTCACATTATCAACTCGAAAAGAACGTTAGTATAATGTAGGACGGCTTACAACTCCTAAGAACACCTTACATCACAGTACGAAACCTTGAAACACCATAATAAACCTAATGAATTCGTACGAGTCCTTTGAACGTCGTACGATAACTCAGGACATCTTACGACTCTTTATGGCACATTATCAACTCGAAAAGAACGTTAGTATAATGTAGGACGGCTTACAACTCCTAAGAACACCTTACATCACAGTACGAAACCTTGAAACACCATAATAAACCTAATGAATTTGTACGAGTCCTTTGAACGTCGTCCGACAACTTAGGACATCTTACGACTCTTTATGCCACATTATCAACTCGAAAAGGACGTTAGTATAATGTAGGACGGCTTACAACTCCTAAGAACACCTTACATCACAGTACGAAACCTTGAAACACCATAATAAACCTAATGAATTCGTACGAGTCCTTTGAACGTCGTCCGACAACTTAGGACATCTTACGACTCTTTATGCCACATTATCAACTCGAAAAGAACGTTAGTATAATGTAGGACGGCTTACAACTCCTAAGAACACCTTACATCACAGTACGAAACCTTGAAACACCATAATAAACCTAATGAATTCGTATGAGTCATTTGAACATCGTACGACAACTCAGGACATCTTACGACTCTTTATGCCACATTAGCAACTCGAAAAGAACATTAGTATAATGTAGGACGGCTTACAACTCCTAGGAACACCTTACATCACAGTACGAAACCTTGAAACACCATAATAAACCTAATGAATTCGTATGAGTCATTTGAACATCGTACGACAACTCAGGATGTCTTACGACAATTTATGCCACATTATCAATTCGAAAGGAACGTTCGTATAATGTAGGACGGCTTACAACTCCTAAGAACACCTTACATCACAGTACGAGACCTTGAAACACCATAATAAACCTAATGAATTCGTACGAGTCATTTGAACATCGTACGACAACTCAGGACATCTTACGACTCTTTATGCCACATTAGCAACTCGAAAAGAACGTTAGTATAATGTAGGACGGCTTACAACTCCTAAGAACACCTTACATCACAGTACGAAACCTTGAAACACCATAATAAACCTAATGAATTCGTACGAGTCCTTTGAACGTCGTACGATAACTCAGGACATCTTACGACTCTTTATGGCACATTATCAACTCGAAAAGAACGTTAGTATAATGTAGGACGGCTTACAACTCCTAAGAACACCTTACATCACAGTACGAAACCTTGAAACACCATAATAAACCTAATGAATTTGTACGAGTCCTTTGAACGTCGTCCGACAACTTAGGACATCTTACGACTCTTTATGCCACATTATCAACTCGAAAAGAACGTTAGTATAATGTAGGACGGCTTACAACTCCTAAGAACACCTTACATCACAGTACGAAACCTTGAAACACCATAATAAACCTAATGAATTCGTACGAGTCCTTTGAACGTCGTCCGACAACTTAGGACATCTTACGACTCTTTATGCCACATTATCAACTCGAAAAGAACGTTAGTATAATGTAGGACGGCTTACAACTCCTAAGAACACCTTACATCACAGTACGAAACCTTGAAACACCATAATAAACCTAATGAATTCGTATGAGTCATTTGAACATCGTACGACAACTCAGGACATCTTACGACTCTTTATGCCACATTAGCAACTCGAAAAGAACATTAGTATAATGTAGGACGGCTTACAACTCCTAGGAACACCTTACATCACAGTACGAAACCTTGAAACACCATAATAAACCTAATGAATTCGTATGAGTCATTTGAACATCGTACGACAACTCAGGATGTCTTACGACAATTTATGCCACATTATCAATTCGAAAGGAACGTTCGTATAATGTAGGACGGCTTACAACTCCTAAGAACACCTTACATCACAGTACGAGACCTTGAAACACCATAATAAACCTAATGAATTCGTACGAGTCATTTGAACATCGTACGACAACTCAGGACATCTTACGACTCTTTATGCCACATTAGCAACTCGAAAAGAACGTTAGTATAATGTAGGACGGCTTACAACTCCTAAGAACACCTTACATCACAGTACGAAACCTTGAAACACCATAATAAACCTAATGAATTCGTACGAGTCCTTTGAACGTCGTACGATAACTCAGGACATCTTACGACTCTTTATGGCACATTATCAACTCGAAAAGAACGTTAGTATAATGTAGGACGGCTTACAACTCCTAAGAACACCTTACATCACAGTACGAAACCTTGAAACACCATAATAAACCTAATGAATTCGTACGAGTCCTTTGAACGTCGTACGATAACTCAGGACATCTTACGACTCTTTATGGCACATTATCAACTCGAAAAGAACGTTAGTATAATGTAGGACGGCTTACAACTCCTAAGAACACCTTACATCACAGTACGAAACCTTGAAACACCATAATAAACCTAATGAATTCGTACGAGTCCTTTGAACGTCGTCCGACAACTTAGGACATCTGACGACTCTTTATGCCACATTATCAACTCGAAAAGAACGTTAGTATAATGTAGGACGGCTTACAATTCCTAAGAACACCTTACATCACAGTACGAAACCTTGAAACACCATAATAAACCTAATGAATTCGTACGAGTCCTTTGAACGTCGTCCGACAACTTAGGACATCTTACGACTCTTTATGCCACATTATCAACTCGAAAAGAACGTTAGTATAATGTAGGACGGCTTACAACTCCTAAGAACACCTTACATCACAGTACGAAACCTTGAAACACCATAATAAACCTAATGAATTCGTATGAGTCATTTGAACATCGTACGACAACTCAGGACATCTTACGACTCTTTATGCCACATTAGCAACTCGAAAAGAACATTAGTATAATGTAGGACGGCTTACAACTCCTAGGAACACCTTACATCACAGTACGAAACCTTGAAACACCATAATAAACCTAATGAATTCGTATGAGTCATTTGAACATCGTACGACAACTCAGGACGTCTTACGACTCTTTATGCCACATTATCAATTCGAAAGGAACGTTAGTATAATGTAGGACGGCTTACAACTCCTAAGAACACCTTACATCACAGTACGAAACCTTGAAACACCATAATAAACCTAATGAATTCGTACAAGTCCTTTGAACGTCGTCCGACAACTTAGGACATCTTACGACTCTTTATGCCACATTATCAACTCGAAAAGAACGTTAGTATAATGTAGGACGGCTTACAACTCCTAAGAACACCTTACATCACAGTACGAAACCTTGAAACACCATAATAAACCTAATGAATTCGTACGAGTCCTTTGAACGTCGTACGATAACTCAGGACATCTTACGACTCTTTATGGCACATTATCAACTCGAAAAGAACGTTAGTATAATGTAGGACGGCTTACAACTCCTAAGAACACCTTACATCACAGTACGAAACCTTGAAACACCATAATAAACCTAATGAATTCGTACGAGTCCTTTGAACGTCGTCCGACAACTTAGGACATCTTACGACTCTTTATGCCACATTATCAACTCGAAAAGAACGTTAGTATAATGTAGGACGGCTTACAATTCCTAAGAACACCTTACATCACAGTACGAAACCTTGAAACACCATAATAAACCTAATGAATTAGTATGAGTCATTTGAACATCGTACGACAACTCAGGACATCTTACGACTCTTTATGCCACATTAGCAACTCGAAAAGAACATTAGTATAATGTAGGACGGCTTACAACTCCTAGGAACACCTTACATCACAGTACGAAACCTTGAAACACCATAATAAACCTAATGAATTCGTATGAGTCATTTGAACATCGTACGACAACTCAGGACGTCTTACGACTCTTTATGCCACATTATCAATTCGAAAGGAACGTTAGTATAATGTAGGACGGCTTACAACTCCTAAGAACACCTTACATCACAGTACGAAACCTTGAAACACCATAATAAACCTAATGAATTCGTACAAGTCCTTTGAACGTCGTCCGACAACTTAGGACATCTTACGACTCTTTATGCCACATTATCAACTCGAAAAGAACGTTAGAATAATGTAGGACGGCTTACAACTCCTAAGAACACCTTACATCACAGTACGAAACCTTGAAACACCATAATAAACCTAATGAATTCGTACGAGTCCTTTGAACGTCGTACGATAACTCAGGACATCTTACGACTCTTTATGGCACATTATCAACTCGAAAAGAACGTTAGTATAATGTAGGACGGCTTACAACTCCTAAGAACACCTTACATCACAGTACGAAACCTTGAAACACCATAATAAACCTAATGAATTCGTACGAGTCCTTTGAACGTCGTCCGACAACTTAGGACATCTTACGACTCTTTATGCCACATTATCAACTCGAAAAGAACGTTAGTATAATGTAGGACGGCTTACAACTCCTAAGAACACCTTACATCACAGTACGAAACCTTGAAACACCATAATAAACCTAATGAATTCGTACGAGTCCTTTGAACGTCGTCCGACAACTTAGGACATCTTACGACTCTTTATGCCACATTATCAACTCGAAAAGAACGTTAGTATAATGTAGGACGGCTTACAACTCCTAAGAACACCTTACATCACAGTACGAAACCTTGAAACACCATAATAAACCTAATGAATTCGTATGAGTCATTTGAACATCGTACGACAACTCAGGACATCTTACGACTCTTTATGCCACATTAGCAACTCGAAAAGAACATTAGTATAATGTAGGACGGCTTACAACTCCTAGGAACACCTTACATCACAGTACGAAACCTTGAAACACCATAATAAACCTAATGAATTCGTATGAGTCATTTGAACATCGTACGACAACTCAGGACGTCTTACGACTCTTTATGCCACATTATCAATTCGAAAGGAACGTTAGTATAATGTAGGACGGCTTACAACTCCTAAGAACACCTTACATCACAGTACGAAACCTTGAAACACCATAATAAACCTAATGAATGCGTATGAGTCATTTGAACATCGTACGACAACTCAGGACATCTTACGACTCTTTATGCCACATTAGCAACTCGAAAAGAACGTTAGTATAATGTAGGACGGCTTACAACTCCTAAGAACACCTTACATCACAGTACGAAACCTTGAAACACCATAATAAACCTAATGAATTCGTACGAGTCCTTTGAACGTCGTCCGACAACTTAGGACATCTTACGACTCTTTATGCCACATTATCAACTCGAAAAGAACGTTAGTATAATGTAGGACGGCTTACAACTCCTAAGAACACCTTACATCACAGTACGAAACCTTGAAACACCATAATAAACCTAATGAATTCGTACGAGTCCTTTGAACGTCGTCCGACAACTTAGGACATCTTACGACTCTTTATGCCACATTATCAACTCGAAAAGAACGTTAGTATAATGTAGGACGGCTTACAACTCCTAAGAACACCTTACATCACCGTACGAAACCTTGAAACACCATAATAAACCTAATGAATTCGTATGAGTCATTTGAACATCGTACGACAACTCAGGACATCTTACGACTCTTTATGCCACATTAGCAACTCGAAAAGAACATTAGTATAATGTAGGACGGCTTACAACTCCTAGGAACACCTTACATCACAGTACGAAACCTTGAAACACCATAATAAACCTAATGAATTCGTATGAGTCCTTTGAACGTCGTCCGACAACTCAGGACGTCTTACGACTCTTTATGCCACATTATCAATTCGAAAGGAACGTTAGTATAATGTAGGACGGCTTACAACTCCTAAGAACACCTTACATCACAGTACGAAACCTTGAAACACCATAATAAACCTAATGAATGCGTATGAGTCATTTGAACATCGTACGACAACTTAGGACATCTTACGACTCTTTATGCCACATTAGCAACTCGAAAAGAACGTTAGTATAATGTAGGACGGCTTACAACTCCTAAGAACACCTTACATCACAGTACGAAACCTTGAAACACCATAATAAACCTAATGAATTCGTACGAGTCCTTTGAACGTCGTCCGACAACTTAGGACATCTTACGACTCTTTATGCCACATTATCAACTCGAAAAGAACGTTAGTATAATGTAGGACGGCTTACAACTCCTAAGAACACCTTACATCACAGTACGAAACCTTGAAACACCATAATAAACCTAATGAATTCGTACGAGTCCTTTGAACGTCGTCCGACAACTTAGGACATCTTACGACTCTTTATGCCACATTATCAACTCGAAAAGAACGTTAGTATAATGTAGGACGGCTTACAACTCCTAAGAACACCTTACATCACCGTACGAAACCTTGAAACACCATAATAAACCTAATGAATTCGTATGAGTCATTTGAACATCGTACGACAACTCAGGACATCTTACGACTCTTTATGCCACATTAGCAACTCGAAAAGAACATTAGTATAATGTAGGACGGCTTACAACTCCTAGGAACACCTTACATCACAGTACGAAACCTTGAAACACCATAATAAACCTAATGAATTCGTATGAGTCCTTTGAACGTCGTCCGACAACTCAGGACGTCTTACGACTCTTTATGCCACATTATCAATTCGAAAGGAACGTTAGTATAATGTAGGACGGCTTACAACTCCTAAGAACACCTTACATCACAGTACGAAACCTTGAAACACCATAATAAACCTAATGAATGCGTATGAGTCATTTGAACATCGTACGACAACTCAGGACATCTTACGACTCTTTATGCCACATTAGCAACTCGAAAAGAACGTTAGTATAATGTAGGACGGCTTACAACTCCTAAGAACACCTTACATCACAGTACGAAACCTTGAAACACCATAATAAACCTAATGAATTCGTACAAGTCCTTTGACGTCGTCCGACAACTTAGGACATCTTACGACTCTTTATGCCACATTATCAACTCGAAAAGAACGTTAGTATAATGTAGGACGGCTTACAACTCCTAAGAACACCTTACATCACAGTACGAAACCTTGAAACACCATAATAAACCTAATGAATTCGTACGAGTCCTTTGAACGTCGTACGATAACTCAGGACATCTTACGACTCTTTATGGCACATTATCAACTCGAAAAGAACGTTAGTATAATGTAGGACGGCTTACAACTCCTAAGAACACCTTACATCACAGTACGAAACCTTGAAACACCATAATAAACCTAATGAATTCGTACGAGTCCTTTGAACGTCGTCCGACAACTTAGGACATCTTACGACTCTTTATGCCACATTATCAACTCGAAAAGAACGTTAGTATAATGTAGGACGGCTTACAACTCCTAAGAACACCTTACATCACAGTACGAAACCTTGAAACACCATAATAAACCTAATGAATGCGTATGAGTCATTTGAACATCGTACGACAACTCAGGACATCTTACGACTCTTTATGCCACATTAGCAACTCGAAAAGAACGTTAGTATAATGTAGGACGGCTTACAACTCCTAAGAACACCTTACATCACAGTACGAAACCTTGAAACACCATAATAAACCTAATGAATTCGTACAAGTCCTTTGACGTCGTCCGACAACTTAGGACATCTTACGACTCTTTATGCCACATTATCAACTCGAAAAGAACGTTAGTATAATGTAGGACGGCTTACAACTCCTAAGAACACCTTACATCACAGTACGAAACCTTGAAACACCATAATAAACCTAATGAATTCGTACGAGTCCTTTGAACGTCGTACGATAACTCAGGACATCTTACGACTCTTTATGGCACATTATCAACTCGAAAAGAACGTTAGTATAATGTAGGACGGCTTACAACTCCTAAGAACACCTTACATCATAGTACGAAACCTTGAAACACCATAATAAACCTAATGAATTCGTACGAGTCCTTTGAACGTCGTCCGACAACTTAGGACATCTTACGACTCTTTATGCCACATTATCAACTCGAAAAGAACGTTAGTATAATGTAGGACGGCTTACAACTCCTAAGAACACCTTACATCACAGTACGAAACCTTGAAACACCATAATAAACCTAATGAATTCGTATGAGTCATTTGAACATCGTACGACAACTCAGGACATCTTACGATTCTTTATGCCACATTAGCAACTCGAAAAGAACATTAGTATAATGTAGGACGGCTTACAACTCCTAGGAACACCTTACATCACAGTACGAAACCTTGAAATACCATAATAAACCTAATGAATTCGTATGAGTCATTTGAACATCGTACGACAACTCAGGACGTCTTACGACTCTTTATGCCACATTATCAATTCGAAAGGAACGTTAGTATAATGTAGGACGGCTTACAACTCCTAAGAACACCTTACATCACAGTACGAAACCTTGAAACACCATAATAAACCTAATGAATTCGTACAAGTCCTTTGAACGTCGTCCGACAACTTAGGACATCTTACGACTCTTTATGCCACATTATCAACTCGAAAAGAACGTTAGTATAATGTAGGACGGCTTACAACTCCTAAGAACACCTTACATCACAGTACGAAACCTTGAAACACCATAATAAACCTAATGAATTCGTACGAGTCCTTTGAACGTCGTACGATAACTCAGGACATCTTACGACTCTTTATGGCACATTATCAACTCGAAAAGAACGTTAGTATAATGTAGGACGGCTTACAACTCCTAAGAACACCTTACATCACAGTACGAAACCTTGAAACACCATAATAAACCTAATGAATTCGTACGAGTCCTTTGAACGTCGTCCGACAACTTAGGACATCTTACGACTCTTTATGCCACATTATCAACTCGAAAAGAACGTTAGTATAATGTAGGACGGCTTACAACTCCTAAGAACACCTTACATCACAGTACGAAACCTTGAAACACCATAATAAACCTAATGAATTCGTACGAGTCCTTTGAACGTCGTCCGACAACTTAGGACATCTTACGACTCTTTATGCCACATTATCAACTCGAAAAGAACGTTAGTATAATGTAGGACGGCTTACAACTCCTAAGAACACCTTACATCACAGTACGAAACCTTGAAACACCATAATAAACCTAATGAATTCGTATGAGTCATTTGAACATCGTACGACAACTCAGGACATCTTACGACTCTTTATGCCACATTAGCAACTCGAAAAGAACATTAGTATAATGTAGGACGGCTTACAACTCCTAGGAACACCTTACATCACAGTACGAAACCTTGAAACACCATAATAAACCTAATGAATTCGTATGAGTCATTTGAACATCGTACGACAACTCAGGACGTCTTACGACTCTTTATGCCACATTATCAATTCGAAAGGAACGTTAGTATAATGTAGGACGGCTTACAACTCCTAAGAACACCTTACATCACAGTACGAAACCTTGAAACACCATAATAAACCTAATGAATGCGTATGGGTCATTTGAACATCGTACGACAACTCAGGACATCTTACGACTCTTTATGCCACATTAGCAACTCGAAAAGAACGTTAGTATAATGTAGGACGGCTTACAACTCCTAAAAACACCTTACATCACAGTACGAAACCTTGAAACACCATAATAAACCTAATGAATTCGTACGAGTCCTTTGAACGTCGTCCGACAACTTAGGACATCTTACGACTCTTTATGCCACATTATCAACTCGAAAAGAACGTTAGTATAATGTAGGACGGCTTACAACTCCTAAGAACACCTTACATCACAGTACGAAACCTTGAAACACCATAATAAACCTAATGAATTCGTACGAGTCCTTTGAACGTCGTCCGACAACTTAGGACATCTTACGACTCTTTATGCCACATTATCAACTCGAAAAGAACGTTAGTATAATGTAGGACGCCTTACAACTCCTAAGAACACCTTACATCACAGTACGAAACCTTGAAACACCATAATAAACCTAATGAATTCGTATGAGTCATTTAAACATCGTACGACAACTCAGGACATCTTACGACTCTTTATGCCACATTAGCAACTCGAAAAGAACATTAGTATAATGTAGGACGGCTTACAACTCCTAGGAACACCTTACATCACAGTACGAAACCTTGAAACACCATAATAAACCTAATGAATTCGTATGAGTCATTTGAACATCGTACGACAACTCAGGACGTCTTACGACTCTTTATGCCACATTATCAATTCGAAAGGAACGTTAGTATAATGTAGGACGGCTTACAACTCCTAAGAACACCTTACATCACAGTACGAAACCTTGAAACACCATAATAAACCTAATGAATGCGTATGAGTCATTTGAACATCGTACGACAACTCAAGACATCTTACGACTCTTTATGCCACATTAGCAACTCGAAAAGAACGTTAGTATAATGTAGGACGGCTTACAACTCCAAAGAACACCTTACATCACAGTACGAAACCTTGAAACACCATAATAAACCTAATGAATTCGTACAAGTCCTTTGAACGTCGTCCGACAACTTAGGACATCTTACGACTCTTTATGCCACATTATCAACTCGAAAAGAACGTTAGTATAATGTAGGACGGCATACAACTCCTAAGAACACCTTACATCACAGTACGAAACCTTGAAACACCATAATAAACCTAATGAATACGTATGAGTCATTTGAACATCGTACGACAACTCAGGACATCTTACGACTCTTTATGCCACATTAGCAACTCGAAAAGAACGTTAGTATAATGTAGGACGGCTTACAACTCCTAAGAACACCTTACATCACAGTACGAAACCTTGAAACACCATAATAAACCTAATGAATTCGTACGAGTCCTTTGAACGTCGTCCGACAACTTAGGACATCTTACGACTCTTTATGCCACATTATCAACTCGAAAAGAACGTTAGTATAATGTAGGACGCCTTACAACTCCTAAGAACACCTTACATCACAGTACGAAACCTTGAAACACCATAATAAACCTAATGAATTCGTATGAGTCATTTAAACATCGTACGACAACTCAGGACATCTTACGACTCTTTATGCCACATTAGCAACTCGAAAAGAACATTAGTATAATGTAGGACGGCTTACAACTCCTAGGAACACCTTACATCACAGTACGAAACCTTGAAACACCATAATAAACCTAATGAATTCGTATGAGTCATTTGAACATCGTACGACAACTCAGGACGTCTTACGACTCTTTATGCCACATTATCAATTCGAAAGGAACGTTAGTATAATGTAGGACGGCTTACAACTCCTAAGAACACCTTACATCACAGTACGAAACCTTGAAACACCATAATAAACCTAATGAATGCGTATGAGTCATTTGAACATCGTACGACAACTCAAGACATCTTACGACTCTTTATGCCACATTAGCAACTCGAAAAGAACGTTAGTATAATGTAGGACGGCTTACAACTCCAAAGAACACCTTACATCACAGTACGAAACCTTGAAACACCATAATAAACCTAATGAATTCGTACAAGTCCTTTGAACGTCGTCCGACAACTTAGGACATCTTACGACTCTTTATGCCACATTATCAACTCGAAAAGAACGTTAGTATAATGTAGGACGGCATACAACTCCTAAGAACACCTTACATCACAGTACGAAACCTTGAAACACCATAATAAACCTAATGAATACGTATGAGTCATTTGAACATCGTACGACAACTCAGGACATCTTACGACTCTTTATGCCACATTAGCAACTCGAAAAGAACGTTAGTATAATGTAGGACGGCTTACAACTCCTAAGAACACCTTACATCACAGTACGAAACCTTGAAACACCATAATAAACCTAATGAATTCGTACGAGTCCTTTGAACGTCGTCCGACAACTTAGGACATCTTACGACTCTTTATGCCACATTATCAACTCGAAAAGAACGTTAGTATAATGTAGGACGGCTTACAACTCCTAAGAACACCTTACATCACAGTACGAAACCTTGAAACACCATAATAAACCTAATGAATTCGTACGAGTCCTTTGAACGTCGTCCGACAACTTAGGACATCTTACGACTCTTTATGCCACATTATCAACTCGAAAAGAACGTTAGTATAATGTAGGACGGCTTACAACTCCTAAGAACACCTTACATCACAGTACGAAACCTTGAAACACCATAATAAACCTAATGAATTCGTATGAGTCATTTGAACATCGTACGACAACTCAGGACATCTTACGACTCTTTATGCCACATTAGCAACTCGAAAAGAACATTAGTATAATGTAGGACGGCTTACAACTCCTAGGAACACCTTACATCACAGTACGAAACCTTGAAACACCATAATAAACCTAATGAATTCGTATGAGTCATTTGAACATCGTACGACAACTCAGGACGTCTTACGACTCTTTATGCCACATTATCAATTCGAAAGGAACGTTAGTATAATGTAGGACGGCTTACAACTCCTAAGAACACCTTACATCACAGTACGAAACCTTGAAACACCATAATAAACCTAATGAATGCGTATGAGTCATTTGAACATCGTACGACAACTCAAGACATCTTACGACTCTTTATGCCACATTAGCAACTCGAAAAGAACGTTAGTATAATGTAGAACGGCTTACAACTCCTAAGAACACCTTACATCACAGTACGAAACCTTGAAACACCATAATAAACCTAATGAATTCGTACAAGTCCTTTGAACGTCGTCCGACAACTTAGGACATCTTACGACTCTTTATGCCACATTATCAACTCGAAAAGAACGTTAGTATAATGTAGGACGGCTTACAACTCCTAAGAACACCTTACATCACAGTACGAACCCTTGAAACACCATAATAAACCTAATGAATTCGTACGAGTCCTTTGAACGTCGTACGATAACTCAGGACATCTTACGACTCTTTATGGCACATTATCAACTCGAAAAGAACGTTAGTATAATGTAGGACGGCTTACAACTCCTAAGAACACCTTACATCACAGTACGAAACCTTGAAACACCATAATAAACCTAATGAATTCGTACGAGTCCTTTGAACGTCGTCCGACAACTTAGGACATCTTACGACTCTTTATGCCACATTATCAACTCGAAAAGAACGTTAGTTTAATGTAGGACGGCTTACAACTCCTAAGAACACCTTACATCACAGTACGAAACCTTGAAACACCATAATAAACCTAATGAATTCGTACGAGTCCTTTGAACGTCGTCCGACAACTTAGGACATCTTACGACTCTTTATGCCACATTATCAACTCGAAAAGAACGTTAGTATAATGTAGGACGGCTTACAACTCCTAAGAACACCTTACATCACAGTACGAAACCTTGAAACACCATAATAAACCTAATGAATTCGTATGACTCATTTAAACATCGTACGACAACTCAGGACATCTTACGACTCTTTATGCCACATTAGCAACTCGAAAAGAACATTAGTATAATGTAGGACGGCTTACAACTCCTAGGAACACCTTACATCACAGTACGAAACCTTGAAACACCATAATAAACCTAATGAATTCGTATGAGTCATTTGAACATCGTACGACAACTCAGGACGTCTTACGACTCTTTATGCCACATTATCAATTCGAAAGGAACGTTAGTATAATGTAGGACGGCTTACAACTCCTAAGAACACCTTACATCACAGTACGAAACCTTGAAACACCATAATAAACCTAATGAATGCGTATGAGTCATTTGAACATCGTACGACAACTCAAGACATCTTACGACTCTTTATGCCACATTATCAACTCGAAAAGAACGTTAGTATAATGTAGGACGGCATACAACTCCTAAGAACACCTTACATCACAGTACGAAACCTTGAAACACCATAATAAACCTAATGAATACGTATGAGTCATTTGAACATCGTACGACAACTCAGGACATCTTACGACTCTTTATGCCACATTAGCAACTCGAAAAGAACGTTAGTATAATGTAGGACGGCTTACAACTCCTAAGAACACCTTACATCACAGTACGAAACCTTGAAACACCATAATAAACCTAATGAATTCGTACGAGTCCTTTGAACGTCGTCCGACAACTTAGGACATCTTACGACTCTTTATGCCACATTAGCAACTCGAAAAGAACGTTAGTATAATGTAGGACGGCTTACAACTCCTAAGAACACCTTACATCACAGTACGAAACCTTGAAACACCATAATAAACCTAATGAATTCGTACGAGTCCTTTGAACGTCGTCCGACAACTTAGGACATCTTACGACTCTTTATGCCACATTATCAACTCGAAAAGAACGTTAGTATAATGTAGGACGGCTTACAACTCCTAAGAACACCTTACATCACAGTACGAAACCTTGAAACACCATAATAAACCTAATGAATTCGTATGAGTCATTTGAACATCGTACGACAACTCAGGACATCTTACGACTCTTTATGCCACATTAGCAACTCGAAAAGAACATTAGTATAATGTAGGACGGCTTACAACTCCTAGGAACACCTTACATCACAGTACGAAACCTTGAAACACCATAATAAACCTAATGAATTCGTATGAGTCATTTGAACATCGTACGACAACTCAGGACGTCTTACGACTCTTTATGCCACATTATCAATTCGAAAGGAACGTTAGTATAATGTAGGACGGCTTACAACTCCTAAGAACACCTTACATCACAGTACGAAACCTTGAAACACCATAATAAACCTAATGAATGCGTATGAGTCATTTGAACATCGTACGACAACTCAAGACATCTTACGACTCTTTATGCCACATTAGCAACTCGAAAAGAACGTTAGTATAATGTAGGACGGCTTACAACTCCTAAGAACACCTTACATCACAGTACGAAACCTTGAAACACCATAATAAACCTAATGAATTCGTACAAGTCCTTTGAACGTCGTCCGACAACTTAGGACATCTTACGACTCTTTATGCCACATTATCAACTCGAAAAGAACGTTAGTATAATGTAGGACGGCTTACAACTCCTAAGAACACCTTACATCACAGTACGAAACCTTGAAACACCATAATAAACCTAATGAATTCGTACGAGTCCTTTGAACGTCGTACGATAACTCAGGACATCTTACGACTCTTTATGGCACATTATCAACTCGAAAAGAACGTTAGTATAATGTAGGACGGCTTACAACTCCTAAGAACACCTTACATCACAGTACGAAACCTTGAAACACCATAATAAACCTAATGAATTCGTACGAGTCCTTTGAACGTCGTCCGACAACTTAGGACATCTTACGACTCTTTATGCCACATTATCAACTCGAAAAGAACGTTAGTATAATGTAGGACGGCTTACAACTCCTAAGAACACCTTACATCACAGTACGAAACCTTGAAACACCATAATAAACCTAATGAATTCGTACGAGTCCTTTGAACGTCGTCCGACAACTTAGGACATCTTACGACTCTTTATGCCACATTATCAACTCGAAAAGAACGTTAGTATAATGTAGGACGGCTTACAACTCCTAAGAACACCTTACATCACAGTACGAAACCTTGAAACACCATAATAAACCTAATGAATTCGTATGAGTCATTTGAACATCGTACGACAACTCGGGACATCTTACGACTCTTTATGCCACATTAGCAACTCGAAAAGAACATTAGTATAATGTAGGACGGCTTACAACTCCTAGGAACACCTTACATCACAGTACGAAACCTTGAAACACCATAATAAACCTAATGAATTCGTATGAGTCATTTGAACATCGTACGACAACTCAGGACGTCTTACGACTCTTTATGCCACATTATCAATTCGAAAGGAACGTTAGTATAATGTAGGACGGCTTACAACTCCTAAGAACACCTTACATCACAGTACGAAACCTTGAAACACCATAATAAACCTAATGAATGCGTATGAGTCATTTGAACATCGTACGACAACTCAGGACATCTTACGACTCTTTATGCCACATTAGCAACTCGAAAAGAACGTTAGTATAATGTAGGACGGCTTACAACTCCTAAGAACACCTTACATCACAGTACGAAACCTTGAAACACCATAATAAACCTAATGAATTCGTACGAGTCCTTTGAACGTCGTACGATAACTCAGGACATCTTACGACTCTTTATGGCACATTATCAACTCGAAAAGAACGTTAGTATAATGTAGGACGGCTTACAACTCCTAAGAACACCTTACATCACAGTACGAAACCTTGAAACACCATAATAAACCTAATGAATTCGTACGAGTCCTTTGAACGTCGTCCGACAACTTAGGACATCTTACGACTCTTTATGCCACATTATCAACTCGAAAAGAACGTTAGTATAATGTAGGACGGCTTACAACTCCTAAGAACACCTTACATCACAGTACGAAACCTTGAAACACCATAATAAACCTAATGAATTCGTACGAGTCCTTTGAACGTCGTCCGACAACTTAGGACATCTTACGACTCTTTATGCCACATTATCAACTCGAAAAGAACGTTAGTATAATGTAGGACGGCTTACAACTCCTAAGAACACCTTACATCACAGTACGAAACCTTGAAACACCATAATAAACCTAATGAATTCGTATGAGTCATTTGAACATCGTACGACAACTCGGGACATCTTACGACTCTTTATGCCACATTAGCAACTCGAAAAGAACATTAGTATAATGTAGGACGGCTTACAACTCCTAGGAACACCTTACATCACAGTACGAAACCTTGAAACACCATAATAAACCTAATGAATTCGTATGAGTCATTTGAACATCGTACGACAACTCAGGACGTCTTACGACTCTTTATGCCACATTATCAATTCGAAAGGAACGTTAGTATAATGTAGGACGGCTTACAACTCCTAAGAACACCTTACATCACAGTACGAAACCTTGAAACACCATAATAAACCTAATGAATGCGTATGAGTCATTTGAACATCGTACGACAACTCAGGACATCTTACGACTCTTTATGCCACATTAGCAACTCGAAAAGAACGTTAGTATAATGTAGGACGGCTTACAACTCCTAAGAACACCTTACATCACAGTACGAAACCTTGAAACACCATAATAAACCTAATGAATTCGTACGAGTCCTTTGAATTTCGTCCGACAACTTAGGACATCTTACGACTCTTTATGCCACATTATCAACTCGAAAAGAACGTTAGTATAATGTAGGACGGCTTACAACTCCTAAGAACACCTTACATCACAGTACGAAACCTTGAAACACCATAATAAACCTAATGAATTCGTACGAGTCCTTTGAACGTCGTCCGACAACTTAGGACATCTTACGACTCTTTATGCCACATTATCAACTCGAAAAGAACGTTAGTATAATGTAGGACGGCTTACAACTCCTAAGAACACCTTACATCACAGTACGAAACCTTGAAACACCATAATAAACCTAATGAATTCGTATGAGTCATTTGAACATCGTACGACAACTCAGGACATCTTACGACTCTTTATGCCACATTAGCAACTCGAAAAGAACATTAGTATAATGTAGGACGGCTTACAACTCCTAGGAACACCTTACATCACAGTACGAAACCTTGAAACACCATAATAAAACCTAATGAATTCGTATGAGTCATTTGAACATCGTACGACAACTCAGGACGTCTTACGACTCTTTATGCCACATTATCAATTCGAAAGGAACGTTAGTATAATGTAGGACGGCTTACAACTCCTAAGAACACCTTACATCACAGTACGAAACCTTGAAACACCATAATAAACCTAATGAATGCGTATGAGTCATTTGAACATCGTACGACAACTCAGGACATCTCACGACTCTTTATGCCACATTAGCAACTCGAAAAGAACGTTAGTATAATGTAGGACGGCTTACAACTCCTAAGAACACCTTACATCACAGTACGAAACCTTGAAACACCATAATAAACCTAATGAATTCGTACGAGTCCTTTGAACGTCGTCCGACAACTTAGGACATCTTACGACTCTTTATGCCACATTATCAACTCGAAAAGAACGTTAGTATAATGTAGGACGGCTTACAACTCCTAAGAACACCTTACATCACAGTACGAAACCTTGAAACACCATAATAAACCTAATGAATTCGTACGAGTCCTTTGAACGTTGTCCGACAACTTAGGACATCTTACGACTCTTTATGCCACATTATCAACTCGAAAAGAACGTTAGTATAATGTAGGACGGCTTACAACTCCTAAGAACACCTTACATCACAGTACGAAACCTTGAAACACCATAATAAACCTAATGAATTCGTACGAGTCCTTTGAACGTCGTCCGACAACTTAGGACATCTTACGACTCTTTATGCCACATTATCAACTCGAAAAGAACGTTAGTATAATGTAGGACGGCTTACAACTCCTAAGAACACCTTACATCACAGTACGAAACCTTGAAACACCATAATAAACCTAATGAATTCGTATGAGTCATTTGAACATCGTACGACAACTCAGGACATCTTACGACTCTTTATGCCACATTAGCAACTCGAAAAGAACATTAGTATAATGTAGGACGGCTTACAACTCCTAGGAACACCTTACATCACAGTACGAAACCTTGAAACACCATAATAAACCTAATGAATTCGTATGAGTCATTTGAACATCGTACGACAACTCAGGACGTCTTACGACTCTTTATGCCACATTATCAATTCGAAAGGAACGTTAGTATAATGTAGGACGGCTTACAACTCCTAAGAACACCTTACATCACAGTACGAAACCTTGAAACACCATAATAAACCTAATGAATGCGTATGAGTCATTTGAACATCGTACGACAACTCAGGACATCTTACGACTCTTTATGCCACATTAGCAACTCGAAAAGAACGTTAGTATAATGTAGGACGGCTTACAACTCCTAAGAACACCTTACATCACCGTACGAAACCTTGAAACACCATAATAAACCTAATGAATTCGTACGAGTCCTTTGAACGTCGTCCGACAACTTAGGACATCTTACGACTCTTTATGCCACATTATCAACTCGAAAAGAACGTTAGTATAATGTAGGACGGCTTACAACTCCTAAGAACACCTTACATCACAGTACGAAACCTTGAAACACCATAATAAACCTAATGAATTCGTATGAGTCATTTGAACATCGTACGACAACTCAGGACATCTTACGACTCTTTATGCCACATTAGCAACTCGAAAAGAACATTAGTATAATGTAGGACGGCTTACAACTCCTAGGAACACCTTACATCACAGTACGAAACCTTGAAACACCATAATAAACCTAATGAATTCGTATGAGTCATTTGAACATCGTACGACAACTCAGGACGTCTTACGACTCTTTATGCCACATTATCAATTCGAAAGGAACGTTAGTATAATGTAGGACGGCTTACAACTCCTAAGAACACCTTACATCACAATACGAAACCTTGAAACACCATAATAAACCTAATGAATGCGTATGAGTCATTTGAACATCGTACGACAACTCAGGACATCTTACGACTCTTTATGCCACATTAGCAACTCGAAAAGAACGTTAGTATAATGTAGGACGGCTTACAACTCCTAAGAACACCTTACATCACAGTACGAAACCTTGAAACACCATAATAAACCTAATGAATTCGTACGAGTCCTTTGAACGTCGTCCGACAACTTAGGACATCTTACGACTCTTTATGCCACATTATCAACTCGAAAAGAACGTTAGTATAATGTAGGACGGCTTACAACTCCTAAGAACACCTTACATCACAGTACGAAACCTTGAAACACCATAATAAACCTAATGAATTCGTACGAGTCCTTTGAACGTCGTCCGACAACTTAGGACATCTTACGACTCTTTATGCCACATTATCAACTCGAAAAGAACGTTAGTATAATGTAGGACGGCTTACAACTCCTAAGAACACCTTACATCACAGTACGAAACCTTGAAACACCATAATAAACCTAATGAATTCGTATGAGTCATTTGAACATCGTACGACAACTCAGGACATCTTACGACTCTTTATGCCACATTAGCAACTCGAAAAGAACATTAGTATAATGTAGGACGGCTTACAACTCCTAGGAACACCTTACATCACAGTACGAAACCTTGAAACACCATAATAAACCTAATGAATTCGTATGAGTCATTTGAACATCGGGGACAACTCAGGACGTCTTACGACTCTTTATGCCACATTATCAATTCGAAAGGAACGTTAGTATAATGTAGGACGGCTTACAACTCCTAAGAACACCTTACATCACAGTACGAAACCTTGAAACACCATAATAAACCTAATGAATGCGTATGAGTCATTTGAACATCGTACGACAACTCAGGACATCTTACGACTCTTTATGCCACATTAGCAACTCGAAAAGAATGTTAGTATAATGTAGGACGGCTTACAACTCCTAAGAACACCTTACATCACAGTACGAAACCTTGAAACACCATAATAAACCTAATGAATTCGTACGAGCCCTTTGAACGTCGTCCGACAACTTAGGACATCTTACGACTCTTTATGCCACATTATCAACTCGAAAAGAACGTTAGTATAATGTAGGACGGCTTACAACTCCTAAGAACACCTTACATCACAGTACGAAACCTTGAAACACCATAATAAACCTAATGAATTCGTACGAGTCCTTTGAACGTTGTCCGACAACTTAGGACATCTTACGACTCTTTATGCCACATTATCAACTCGAAAAGAACGTTAGTATAATGTAGGACGGCTTACAACTCCTAAGAACACCTTACATCACAGTACGAAACCTTGAAACACCATAATAAACCTAATGAATTCGTACGAGTCCTTTGAACGTCGTCCGACAACTTAGGACATCTTACGACTCTTTATGCCACATTATCAACTCGAAAAGAACGTTAGTATAATGTAGGACGGCTTACAACTCCTAAGAACACCTTACATCACAGTACGAAACCTTGAAACACCATAATAAACCTAATGAATTCGTACGAGTCCTTTGAACGTCGTCCGACAACTTAGGACATCTTACGACTCTTTATGCCACATTATCAACTCGAAAAGAACGTTAGTATAATGTAGGACGGCTTACAACTCCTAAGAACACCTTACATCACAGTACGAAACCTTGAAACACCATAATAAACCTAATGAATTCGTACGAGTCCTTTGAACGTCGTCCGACAACTTAGGACATCTTACGACTCTTTATGCCACATTATCAACTCGAAAAGAACGTTAGTATAATGTAGGACGGCTTACAACTCCTAAGAACACCTTACATCACAGTACGAAACCTTGAAACACCATAATAAACCTAATGAATTCGTATGAGTCATTTGAACATCGTACGACAACTCAGGACATCTTACGACTCTTTATGCCACATTAGCAACTCGAAAAGAACATTAGTATAATGTAGGACGGCTTACAACTCCTAGGAACACCTTACATCACAGTACGAAACCTTGAAACACCATAATAAACCTAATGAATTCGTATGAGTCATTTGAACATCGTACGACAACTCAGGACGTCTTACGACTCTTTATGCCACATTATCAATTCGAAAGGAACGTTAGTATAATGTAGGACGGCTTACAACTCCTAAGAACACCTTACATCACAATACGAAACCTTGAAACACCATAATAAACCTAATGAATGCGTATGAGTCATTTGAACATCGTACGACAACTCAGGACATCTTACGACTCTTTATGCCACATTAGCAACTCGAAAAGAACGTTAGTATAATGTAGGACGGCTTACAACTCCTAAGAACACCTTACATCACAGTACGAAACCTTGAAACACCATAATAAACCTAATGAATTCGTACGAGTCCTTTGAACGTCGTCCGACAACTTAGGACATCTTACGACTCTTTATGCCACATTATCAACTCGAAAAGAACGTTAGTATAATGTAGGACGGCTTACAACTCCTAAGAACACCTTACATCACAGTACGAAACCTTGAAACACCATAATAAACCTAATGAATTCGTACGAGTCCTTTGAACGTCGTCCGACAACTTAGGACATCTTACGACTCTTTATGCCACATTATCAACTCGAAAAGAACGTTAGTATAATGTAGGACGGCTTACAACTCCTAAGAACACCTTACATCACAGTACGAAACCTTGAAACACCATAATAAACCTAATGAATTCGTATGAGTCATTTGAACATCGTACGACAACTCAGGACATCTTACGACTCTTTATGCCACATTAGCAACTCGAAAAGAACATTAGTATAATGTAGGACGGCTTACAACTCCTAGGAACACCTTACATCACAGTACGAAACCTTGAAACACCATAATAAACCTAATGAATTCGTATGAGTCATTTGAACATCGGGGACAACTCAGGACGTCTTACGACTCTTTATGCCACATTATCAATTCGAAAGGAACGTTAGTATAATGTAGGACGGCTTACAACTCCTAAGAACACCTTACATCACAGTACGAAACCTTGAAACACCATAATAAACCTAATGAATGCGTATGAGTCATTTGAACATCGTACGACAACTCAGGACATCTTACGACTCTTTATGCCACATTAGCAACTCGAAAAGAATGTTAGTATAATGTAGGACGGCTTACAACTCCTAAGAACACCTTACATCACAGTACGAAACCTTGAAACACCATAATAAACCTAATGAATTCGTACGAGCCCTTTGAACGTCGTCCGACAACTTAGGACATCTTACGACTCTTTATGCCACATTATCAACTCGAAAAGAACGTTAGTATAATGTAGGACGGCTTACAACTCCTAAGAACACCTTACATCACAGTACGAAACCTTGAAACACCATAATAAACCTAATGAATTCGTACGAGTCCTTTGAACGTTGTCCGACAACTTAGGACATCTTACGACTCTTTATGCCACATTATCAACTCGAAAAGAACGTTAGTATAATGTAGGACGGCTTACAACTCCTAAGAACACCTTACATCACAGTACGAAACCTTGAAACACCATAATAAACCTAATGAATTCGTACGAGTCCTTTGAACGTCGTCCGACAACTTAGGACATCTTACGACTCTTTATGCCACATTATCAACTCGAAAAGAACGTTAGTATAATGTAGGACGGCTTACAACTCCTAAGAACACCTTACATCACAGTACGAAACCTTGAAACACCATAATAAACCTAATGAATTCGTACGAGTCCTTTGAACGTCGTCCGACAACTTAGGACATCTTACGACTCTTTATGCCACATTATCAACTCGAAAAGAACGTTAGTATAATGTAGGACGGCTTACAACTCCTAAGAACACCTTACATCACAGTACGAAACCTTGAAACACCATAATAAACCTAATGAATTCGTACGAGTCCTTTGAACGTTGTCCGACAACTTAGGACATCTTACGACTCTTTATGCCACATTATCAACTCGAAAAGAACGTTAGTATAATGTAGGACGGCTTACAACTCCTAAGAACACCTTACATCACAGTACGAAACCTTGAAACACCATAATAAACCTAATGAATTCGTACGAGTCCTTTGAACGTCGTCCGACAACTTAGGACATCTTACGACTCTTTATGCCACATTATCAACTCGAAAAGAACGTTAGTATAATGTAGGACGGCTTACAACTCCTAAGAACACCTTACATCACAGTACGAAACCTTGAAACACCATAATAAACCTAATGAATTCGTACGAGTCCTTTGAACGTCGTCCGACAACTTAGGACATCTTACGACTCTTTATGCCACATTATCAACTCGAAAAGAACGTTAGTATAATGTAGGACGGCTTACAACTCCTAAGAACACCTTACATCACAGTACGAAACCTTGAAACACCATAATAAACCTAATGAATTCGTATGAGTCATTTGAACATCGTACGACAACTCAGGACATCTTACGACTCTTTATGCCACATTAGCAACTCGAAAAGAACATTAGTATAATGTAGGACGGCTTACAACTCCTAGGAACACCTTACATCACAGTACGAAACCTTGAAACACCATAATAAACCTAATGAATTCGTATGAGTCATTTGAACATCGGGGACAACTCAGGACGTCTTACGACTCTTTATGCCACATTATCAATTCGAAAGGAACGTTAGTATAATGTAGGACGGCTTACAACTCCTAAGAACACCTTACATCACAGTACGAAACCTTGAAACACCATAATAAACCTAATGAATGCGTATGAGTCATTTGAACATCGTACGACAACTCAGGACATCTTACGACTCTTTATGCCACATTAGCAACTCGAAAAGAATGTTAGTATAATGTAGGACGGCTTACAACTCCTAAGAACACCTTACATCACAGTACGAAACCTTGAAACACCATAATAAACCTAATGAATTCGTACGAGCCCTTTGAACGTCGTCCGACAACTTAGGACATCTTACGACTCTTTATGCCACATTATCAACTCGAAAAGAACGTTAGTATAATGTAGGACGGCTTACAACTCCTAAGAACACCTTACATCACAGTACGAAACCTTGAAACACCATAATAAACCTAATGAATTCGTACGAGTCCTTTGAACGTTGTCCGACAACTTAGGACATCTTACGACTCTTTATGCCACATTATCAACTCGAAAAGAACGTTAGTATAATGTAGGACGGCTTACAACTCCTAAGAACACCTTACATCACAGTACGAAACCTTGAAACACCATAATAAACCTAATGAATTCGTACGAGTCCTTTGAACGTCGTCCGACAACTTAGGACATCTTACGACTCTTTATGCCACATTATCAACTCGAAAAGAACGTTAGTATAATGTAGGACGGCTTACAACTCCTAAGAACACCTTACATCACAGTACGAAACCTTGAAACACCATAATAAACCTAATGAATTCGTATGAGTCATTTGAACATCGTACGACAACTCAGGACATCTTACGACTCTTTATGCCACATTAGCAACTCGAAAAGAACATTAGTATAATGTAGGACGGCTTACAACTCCTAGGAACACCTTACATCACAGTACGAAACCTTGAAACACCATAATAAACCTAATGAATTCGTACGAGTCCTTTGAACGTCGTCCGACAACTCAGGACGTCTTACGACTCTTTATGCCACATTATCAATTCGAAAGGAACGTTAGTATAATGTAGGACGGCTTACAACTCCTAAGAACACCTTACATCACAGTACGAAACCTTGAAACACCATAATAAACCTAATGAATGCGTATGAGTCATTTGAACATCGTACAACAACTCAGGACATCTTACGACTCTTTATGCCACATTAGCAACTCGAAAAGAACGTTAGTATAATGTAGGGCGGCTTACAACTCCTAAGAACACCTTACATCACAGTACGAAACCTTGAAACACCATAATAAACCTAATGAATTCGTACGAGTCCTTTGAACGTCGTCCGACAACTTAGGACATCTTACGACTCTTTATGCCACATTATCAACTCGAAAAGAACGTTAGTATAATGTAGGACGGCTTACAACTCCTAAGAACACCTTACATCACAGTACGAAACCTTGAAACACCATAATAAACCTAATGAATTCGTACGAGTCCTTTGAACGTCGTACGATAACTCAGGACATCTTACGACTCTTTATGGCACATTATCAACTCGAAAAGAACGTTAGTATAATGTAGGACGGCTTACAACTCCTAGGAACACCTTACATCACAGTACGAAACCTTGAAACACCATAATAAACCTAATGAATTCGTACGAGTCCTTTGAACGTCGTCCGACAACTTAGGACATCTTACGACTCTTTATGCCACATTATCAACTCGAAAAGAACGTTAGTATAATGTAGGACGGCTTACAACTCCTAAGAACACCTTACATCACAGTACGAAACCTTGAAACACCATAATAAACCTAATGAATTCGTATGAGTCATTTGAACATCGTACGACAACTCAGGACATCTTACGACTCTTTATGCCACATTAGCAACTCGAAAAGAACATTAGTATAATGTAGGACGGCTTACAACTCCTAGGAACACCTTACATCACAGTACGAAACCTTGAAACACCATAATAAACCTAATGAATTCGTACGAGTCCTTTGAACGTCGTCCGACAACTCAGGACGTCTTACGACTCTTTATGCCACATTATCAATTCGAAAGGAACGTTAGTATAATGTAGGACGGCTTACAACTCCTAAGAACACCTTACATCACAGTACGAAACCTTGAAACACCATAATAAACCTAATGAATGCGTATGAGTCATTTGAACATCGTACAACAACTCAGGACATCTTACGACTCTTTATGCCACATTAGCAACTCGAAAAGAACGTTAGTATAATGTAGGGCGGCTTACAACTCCTAAGAACACCTTACATCACAGTACGAAACCTTGAAACACCATAATAAACCTAATGAATTCGTACGAGTCCTTTGAACGTCGTCCGACAACTTAGGACATCTTACGACTCTTTATGCCACATTATCAACTCGAAAAGAACGTTAGTATAATGTAGGACGGCTTACAACTCCTAAGAACACCTTACATCACAGTACGAAACCTTGAAACACCATAATAAACCTAATGAATTCGTACGAGTCCTTTGAACGTCGTACGATAACTCAGGACATCTTACGACTCTTTATGGCACATTATCAACTCGAAAAGAACGTTAGTATAATGTAGGACGGCTTACAACTCCTAGGAACACCTTACATCACAGTATGAAACCTTGAAACACCATAATAAACCTAATGAATTCGTACGAGTCCTTTGAACGTCGTCCGACAACTTAGGACATCTTACGACTCTTTATGCCACATTATCAACTCGAAAAGAACGTTAGTATAATGTAGGACGGCTTACAACTCCTAAGAACACCTTACATCACAGTACGAAACCTTGAAACACCATAATAAACCTAATGAATTCGTACGAGTCCTTTGAACGTCGTCCGACAACTTAGGACATCTTACGACTCTTTATGCCACATTATCAACTCGAAAAGAACGTTAGTATAATGTAGGACGGCTTACAACTCCTAAGAACACCTTACATCACAGTACGAAACCTTGAAACACCATAATAAACCTAATGAATTCGTATGAGTCATTTGAACATCGTACGACAACTCAGGACATCTTACGACTCTTTATGCCACATTAGCAACTCGAAAAGAACATTAGTATAATGTAGGACGGCTTACAACTCCTAGGAACACCTTACATCACAGTACGAAACCTTGAAACACCATAATAAACCTAATGAATTCGTATGAGTCATTTGAACATCGGGGACAACTCAGGACGTCTTACGACTCTTTATGCCACATTATCAATTCGAAAGGAACGTTAGTATAATGTAGGACGGCTTACAACTCCTAAGAACACCTTACATCACAGTACGAAACCTTGAAACACCATAATAAACCTAATGAATGCGTATGAGTCATTTGAACATCGTACGACAACTCAGGACATCTTACGACTCTTTATGCCACATTAGCAACTCGAAAAGAACGTTAGTATAATGTAGGACGGCTTACAACTCCTAAGAACACCTTACATCACAGTACGAAACCTTGAAACACCATAATAAACCTAATGAATTCGTACGAGCCCTTTGAACGTCGTCCGACAACTTAGGACATCTTACGACTCTTTATGCCACATTATCAACTCGAAAAGAACGTTAGTATAATGTAGGACGGCTTACAACTCCTAAGAACACCTTACATCACAGTACGAAACCTTGAAACACCATAATAAACCTAATGAATTCGTACGAGTCCTTTGAACGTTGTCCGACAACTTAGGACATCTTACGACTCTTTATGCCACATTATCAACTCGAAAAGAACGTTAGTATAATGTAGGACGGCTTACAACTCCTAAGAACACCTTACATCACAGTACGAAACCTTGAAACACCATAATAAACCTAATGAATTCGTACGAGTCCTTTGAACGTCGTCCGACAACTTAGGACATCTTACGACTCTTTATGCCACATTATCAACTCGAAAAGAACGTTAGTATAATGTAGGACGGCTTACAACTCCTAAGAACACCTTACATCACAGTACGAAACCTTGAAACACCATAATAAACCTAATGAATTCGTATGAGTCATTTGAACATCGTACGACAACTCAGGACATCTTACGACTCTTTATGCCACATTAGCAACTCGAAAAGAACATTAGTATAATGTAGGACGGCTTACAACTCCTAGGAACACCTTACATCACAGTACGAAACCTTGAAACACCATAATAAACCTAATGAATTCGTACGAGTCCTTTGAACGTCGTCCGACAACTCAGGACGTCTTACGACTCTTTATGCCACATTATCAATTCGAAAGGAACGTTAGTATAATGTAGGACGGCTTACAACTCCTAAGAACACCTTACATCACAGTACGAAACCTTGAAACACCATAATAAACCTAATGAATGCGTATGAGTCATTTGAACATCGTACAACAACTCAGGACATCTTACGACTCTTTATGCCACATTAGCAACTCGAAAAGAACGTTAGTATAATGTAGGGCGGCTTACAACTCCTAAGAACACCTTACATCACAGTACGAAACCTTGAAACACCATAATAAACCTAATGAATTCGTACGAGTCCTTTGAACGTCGTCCGACAACTTAGGACATCTTACGACTCTTTATGCCACATTATCAACTCGAAAAGAACGTTAGTATAATGTAGGACGGCTTACAACTCCTAAGAACACCTTACATCACAGTACGAAACCTTGAAACACCATAATAAACCTAATGAATTCGTACGAGTCCTTTGAACGTCGTACGATAACTCAGGACATCTTACGACTCTTTATGGCACATTATCAACTCGAAAAGAACGTTAGTATAATGTAGGACGGCTTACAACTCCTAGGAACACCTTACATCACAGTACGAAACCTTGAAACACCATAATAAACCTAATGAATTCGTACGAGTCCTTTGAACGTCGTCCGACAACTTAGGACATCTTACGACTCTTTATGCCACATTATCAACTCGAAAAGAACGTTAGTATAATGTAGGACGGCTTACAACTCCTAAGAACACCTTACATCACAGTACGAAACCTTGAAACACCATAATAAACCTAATGAATTCGTATGAGTCATTTGAACATCGTACGACAACTCAGGACATCTTACGACTCTTTATGCCACATTAGCAACTCGAAAAGAACATTAGTATAATGTAGGACGGCTTACAACTCCTAGGAACACCTTACATCACAGTACGAAACCTTGAAACACCATAATAAACCTAATGAATTCGTATGAGTCATTTGAACATCGTACGACAACTCAGGACGTCTTACGACTCTTTATGCCACATTATCAATTCGAAAGGAACGTTAGTATAATGTAGGACGGCTTACAACTCCTAAGAACACCTTACATCACAGTACGAAACCTTGAAACACCATAATAAACCTAATGAATGCGTATGAGTCATTTGAACATCGTACGACAACTCAGGACATCTTACGACTCTTTATGCCACATTAGCAACTCGAAAAGAACGTTAGTATAATGTAGGACGGCTTACAACTCCTAAGAACACCTTACATCACAGTACGAAACCTTGAAACACCATAATAAACCTAATGAATGCGTATGAGTCATTTGAACATCGTACAACAACTCAGGACATCTTACGACTCTTTATGCCACATTAGCAACTCGAAAAGAACGTTAGTATAATGTAGGGCGGCTTACAACTCCTAAGAACACCTTACATCACAGTACGAAACCTTGAAACACCATAATAAACCTAATGAATTCGTACGAGTCCTTTGAACGTCGTCCGACAACTTAGGACATCTTACGACTCTTTATGCCACATTATCAACTCGAAAAGAACGTTAGTATAATGTAGGACGGCTTACAACTCCTAAGAACACCTTACATCACAGTACGAAACCTTGAAACACCATAATAAACCTAATGAATTCGTACGAGTCCTTTGAACGTCGTACGATAACTCAGGACATCTTACGACTCTTTATGGCACATTATCAACTCGAAAAGAACGTTAGTATAATGTAGGACGGCTTACAACTCCTAGGAACACCTTACATCACAGTACGAAACCTTGAAACACCATAATAAACCTAATGAATTCGTACGAGTCCTTTGAACGTCGTCCGACAACTTAGGACATCTTACGACTCTTTATGCCACATTATCAACTCGAAAAGAACGTTAGTATAATGTAGGACGGCTTACAACTCCTAAGAACACCTTACATCACAGTACGAAACCTTGAAACACCATAATAAACCTAATGAATTCGTATGAGTCATTTGAACATCGTACGACAACTCAGGACATCTTACGACTCTTTATGCCACATTAGCAACTCGAAAAGAACATTAGTATAATGTAGGACGGCTTACAACTCCTAGGAACACCTTACATCACAGTACGAAACCTTGAAACACCATAATAAACCTAATGAATTCGTATGAGTCATTTGAACATCGTACGACAACTCAGGACGTCTTACGACTCTTTATGCCACATTATCAATTCGAAAGGAACGTTAGTATAATGTAGGACGGCTTACAACTCCTAAGAACACCTTACATCACAGTACGAAACCTTGAAACACCATAATAAACCTAATGAATGCGTATGAGTCATTTGAACATCGTACGACAACTCAGGACATCTTACGACTCTTTATGCCACATTAGCAACTCGAAAAGAACGTTAGTATAATGTAGGACGGCTTACAACTCCTAAGAACACCTTACATCACAGTACGAAACCTTGAAACACCATAATAAACCTAATGAATTCGTACGAGTCCTTTGAACGTCGTCCGACAACTTAGGACATCTTACGACTCTTTATGCCACATTATCAACTCGAAAAGAACGTTAGTATAATGTAGGACGGCTTACAACTCCTAAGAACACCTTACATCACAGTACGAAACCTTGAAACACCATAATAAACCTAATGAATTCGTACGAGTCCTTTGAACGTTGTCCGACAACTTAGGACATCTTACGACTCTTTATGCCACATTATCAACTCGAAAAGAACGTTAGTATAATGTAGGACGGCTTACAACTCCTAAGAACACCTTACATCACAGTACGAAACCTTGAAACACCATAATAAACCTAATGAATTCGTACGAGTCCTTTGAACGTCGTCCGACAACTTAGGACATCTTACGACTCTTTATGCCACATTATCAACTCGAAAAGAACGTTAGTATAATGTAGGACGGCTTACAACTCCTAAGAACACCTTACATCACAGTACGAAACCTTGAAACACCATAATAAACCTAATGAATTCGTATGAGTCATTTGAACATCGTACGACAACTCAGGACATCTTACGACTCTTTATGCCACATTAGCAACTCGAAAAGAACATTAGTATAATGTAGGACGGCTTACAACTCCTAGGAACACCTTACATCACAGTACGAAACCTTGAAACACCATAATAAACCTAATGAATTCGTACGAGTCCTTTGAACGTCGTCCGACAACTCAGGACGTCTTACGACTCTTTATGCCACATTATCAATTCGAAAGGAACGTTAGTATAATGTAGGACGGCTTACAACTCCTAAGAACACCTTACATCACAGTACGAAACCTTGAAACACCATAATAAACCTAATGAATGCGTATGAGTCATTTGAACATCGTACAACAACTCAGGACATCTTACGACTCTTTATGCCACATTAGCAACTCGAAAAGAACGTTAGTATAATGTAGGGCGGCTTACAACTCCTAAGAACACCTTACATCACAGTACGAAACCTTGAAACACCATAATAAACCTAATGAATTCGTACGAGTCCTTTGAACGTCGTCCGACAACTTAGGACATCTTACGACTCTTTATGCCACATTATCAACTCGAAAAGAACGTTAGTATAATGTAGGACGGCTTACAACTCCTAAGAACACCTTACATCACAGTACGAAACCTTGAAACACCATAATAAACCTAATGAATTCGTACGAGTCCTTTGAACGTCGTACGATAACTCAGGACATCTTACGACTCTTTATGGCACATTATCAACTCGAAAAGAACGTTAGTATAATGTAGGACGGCTTACAACTCCTAGGAACACCTTACATCACAGTACGAAACCTTGAAACACCATAATAAACCTAATGAATTCGTACGAGTCCTTTGAACGTCGTCCGACAACTTAGGACATCTTACGACTCTTTATGCAACATTATCAACTCGAAAAGAACGTTAGTATAATGTAGGACGGCTTACAACTCCTAAGAACACCTTACATCACAGTACGAAACCTTGAAACACCATAATAAACCTAATGAATTCGTACGAGTCCTTTGAACGTCGTCCGACAACTTAGGACATCTTACGACTCTTTATGCCACATTATCAACTCGAAAAGAACGTTAGTATAATGTAGGACGGCTTACAACTCCTAAGAACACCTTACATCACAGTACGAAACCTTGAAACACCATAATAAACCTAATGAATTCGTACGAGTCCTTTGAACGTCGTCCGACAACTTAGGACATCTTTCGACTCTTTATGCCACATTATCAACTCGAAAAGAACGTTAGTATAATGTAGGACGGCTTACAACTCCTAAGAACACCTTACATCACAGTACGAAACCTTGAAACACTATAATAAACCTAATGAATTCGTATGAGTCATTTGAACATCGTACGACAACTCAGGACATCTTACGACTCTTTATGCCACATTAGCAACTCGAGAAGAACATTAGTATAATGTAGGACGGCTTACAACTCCTAGGAACACCTTACATCACAGTACGAAACCTTGAAACACCATAATAAACCTAATGAATTCGTACGAGTCCTTTGAACGTCGTCCGACAACTCAGGACGTCTTACGACTCTTTATGCCACATTATCAATTCGAAAGGAACGTTAGTATAATGTAGGACGGCTTACAACTCCTAAGAACACCTTACATCACAGTACGAAACCTTGAAACACCATAATAAACCTAATGAATTCGTACGAGTCCTTTGAACGTCGTACGATAACTCAGGACATCTTACGACTCTTTATGGCACATTATCAACTCGAAAAGAACGTTAGTATAATGTAGGACGGCTTACAACTCCTAAGAACACCTTACATCACAGTACGAAACCTTGAAACACCATAATAAACCTAATGAATTCGTACGAGTCATTTGAACATCGTTCGACAACTCAGGACATCTTACGACTCTTTATGCCACATTAGCAACTCGAAAAGAACATTAGTATAATGTAGGACGGCTTACAACTCCTAGGAACACCTTACATCACAGTACGAAACCTTGAAACACCATAATAAACCTAATGAATTCGTACGAGTCCTTTGAACGTCGTCCGACAACTCAGGACGTCTTACGACTCTTTATGCCACATTATCAATTCGAAAGGAACGTTAGTATAATGTAGGACGGCTTACAACTCCTAAGAACACCTTACATCACAGTACGAAACCTTGAAACACCATAATAAACCTAATGAATTCGTATGAGTCATTTGAACATCGTACGACAACTCAGGACATCTTACGACTCTTTATGCCACATTAGCAACTCGAAAAGAACATTAGTATAATGTTGGACGGCTTACAACTCCTAGGAACACCTTACATCACAGTACGAAACCTTGAAACACCATAATAAACCTAATGAATTCGTATGAGTCATTTGAACATCGTACGACAACTCAGGACGTCTTACGACTCTTTATGCCACATTATCAATTCGAAAGGAACGTTAGTATAATGTAGGACGGCTTACAACTCCTAAGAACACCTTACATCACAGTACGAAACCTTGAAACACCATAATAAACCTAATGAATGCGTATGAGTCATTTGAACATCGTACGACAACTCAGGACATCTTACGACTCTTTATGCCACATTAGCAACTCGAAAAGAACGTTAGTATAATGTAGGACGGCTTACAACTCCTAAGAACACCTTACATCACAGTACGAAACCTTGAAACACCATAATAAACCTAATAAATTCGTACGAGTCCTTTGAACGTCGTCCGACAACTTAGGACATCTTACGACTCTTTATGCCACATTATCAACTCGAAAAGAACGTTAGTATAATGTAGGACGGCTTACAACTCCTAAGAACACCTTACATCACAGTACGAAACCTTGAAACACCATAATAAACCTAATGAATTCGTACGAGTCCTTTGAACGTCGTCCGACAACTTAGGACATCTTACGACTCTTTATGCCACATTATCAACTCGAAAAGAACGTTAGTATAATGTAGGACGGCTTACAACTCCTAAGAACACCTTACATCACAGTACGAAACCTTGAAACACCATAATAAACCTAATGAATTCGTACGAGTCCTTTGAACGTCGTCCGACAACTTAGGACATCTTACGACTCTTTATGCCACATTATCAACTCGAAAAGAACGTTAGTATAATGTAGGACGGCTTACAACTCCTAAGAACACCTTACATCACAGTACGGAACCTTGAAACACCATAATAAACCTAATGAATTCGTATGAGTCATTTGAACATCGTACGACAACTCAGGACATCTTACGACTCTTTATGCCACATTAGCAACTCGAAAAGAACATTAGTATAATGTAGGACGGCTTACAACTCCTAGGAACACCTTACATCACAGTACGAAACCTTGAAACACCATAATAAACCTAATGAATTCGTACGAGTCCTTTGAACGTCGTCCGACAACTCAGGACGTCTTACGACTCTTTATGCCACATTATCAATTCGAAAGGAACGTTAGTATAATGTAGGACGGTTTACAACTCCTAAGAACACCTTACATCACAGTACGAAACCTTGAAACACCATAATAAACCTAATGAATGCGTATGAGTCATTTGAACATCGTACAACAACTCAGGACATCTTACGACTCTTTATGCCACATTAGCAACTCGAAAAGAACGTTAGTATAATGTAGGGCGGCTTACAACTCCTAAGAACACCTTACATCACAGTACGAAACCTTGAAACACCATAATAAACCTAATGAATTCGTACGAGTCCTTTGAACGTCGTCCGACAACTTAGGACATCTTACGACTCTTTATGCCACATTATCAACTCGAAAAGAACGTTAGTATAATGTAGGACGGCTTACAACTCCTAAGAACACCTTACATCACAGTACGAAACCTTGAAACACCATAATAAACCTAATGAATTCGTACGAGTCCTTTGAACGTCGTACGATAACTCAGGACATCTTACGACTCTTTATGGCACATTATCAACTCGAAAAGAACGTTAGTATAATGTAGGACGGCTTACAACTCCTAGGAACACCTTACATCACAGTACAAAACCTTGAAACACCATAATAAACCTAATGAATTCGTACGAGTCCTTTGAACGTCGTCCGACAACTTAGGACATCTTACGACTCTTTATGCCACATTATCAACTCGAAAAGAACGTTAGTATAATGTAGGACGGCTTACAACTCCTAAGAACACCTTACATCACAGTACGAAACCTTGAAACACCATAATAAACCTAATGAATTCGTACGAGTCCTTTGAACGTCGTCCGACAACTTAGGACATCTTACGACTCTTTATGCCACATTATCAACTCGAAAAGAACGTTAGTATAATGTAGGACGGCTTACAACTCCTAAGAACACCTTACATCACAGTATGAAACCTTGAAACACCATAATAAACCTAATGAATTCGTACGAGTCCTTTGAACGTCGTCCGACAACTTAGGACATCTTTCGACTCTTTATGCCACATTATCAACTCGAAAAGAACGTTAGTATAATGTAGGACGGCTTACAACTCCTAAGAACACCTTACATCACAGTACGAAACCTTGAAACACTATAATAAACCTAATGAATTCGTATGAGTCATTTGAACATCGTACGACAACTCAGGACATCTTACGACTCTTTATGCCACATTAGCAACTCGAAAAGAACATTAGTATAATGTAGGACGGCTTACAACTCCTAGGAACACCTTACATCACAGTACGAAACCTTGAAACACCATAATAAACCTAATGAATTCGTACGAGTCCTTTGAACGTCGTCCGACAACTCAGGACGTCTTACGACTCTTTATGCCACATTATCAATTCAAAAGGAACGTTAGTATAATGTAGGACGGCTTACAACTCCTAAGAACACCTTACATCACAGTACGAAACCTTGAAACACCATAATAAACCTAATGAATTCGTACGAGTCCTTTGAACGTCGTCCGACAACTTAGGACATCTTTCGACTCTTTATGCCACATTATCAACTCGAAAAGAACGTTAGTATAATGTAGGACGGCTTACAACTCCTAAGAACACCTTACATCACAGTACGAAACCTTGAAACACTATAATAAACCTAATGAATTCGTATGAGTCATTTGAACATCGTACGACAACTCAGGACATCTTACGACTCTTTATGCCACATTAGCAACTCGAAAAGAACATTAGTATAATGTAGGACGGCTTACAACTCCTAGGAACACCTTACATCACAGTACGAAACCTTGAAACACCATAATAAACCTAATGAATTCGTATGAGTCATTTGAACGTCGTCCGACAACTTAGGACATCTTACGACTCTATATGCCACATTAGCAACTCGAAAAGAACATTAGTATAATGTAGGACGGCTTACAACTCCTAGGAACACTTTACATCACAGTACGAAACCTTGAAACACCATAATAAACCTAATGAATTCGTACGAGTCCTTTGAACGTCGTCCGACAACTCAGGACGTCTTACGACTCTTTATGCCACATTATCAATTCGAAAGGAACGTTAGTATAATGTAGGACGGCTTACAACTCCTAAGAACACCTTACATCACAGTACGAAACCTTGAAACACCATTATAAACCTAATGAATTCGTATGAGTCATTTGAACATCGTACGACAACTCAGGACATCTTACGACTATTTATGCCACATTAGCAACTCGAAAAGAACATTAGTATAATGTAGGACGGCTTACAACTCCTAGGAACACCTTACATCACAGTACGAAACCTTGAAACACCATAATAAACCTAATGAATTCGTACGACTCCTTTGAACGTCGTCCGACAACTTAGGACATCTTACGACTCTTTATGCCACATTATCAACTCGAAAAGAACGTTAGTATAATGTAGGACGGCTTACAACTCCTAAGAACACCTTACATCACAGTACGAAACCTTGAAACACCATAATAAACCTAATGAATTCGTACGAGTCCATTGAACGTCGTCCGACAACTCAGGACGTCTTACGACTCTTTATGCCACATTATCAAGTCGAAAAGAACGTTAGTATAATGTAGGACGGCTTACAACTCCTAAGAACACCTTACATCACAGTACGAAACCTTGAAACACCATAATAAACCTAATGAATTCGAATGAGTCATTTGAACATCGTACGACAACTCAGGACATCTTACGACTCTTTATGCCACATTAGCAACTCGAAAAGAACATTTGTATAATGTAGGACGGCTTACAACTCCTAGGAACACCTTACATCACAGTACGAAACCTTGAAACACCATAATAAACCTAATGAATTCGTACGAGTCCTTTGAACGTCGTCCGACAACTTAGGACATCTTACGACTCTTTATGCCACATTATCAACTCGAAAAGAACGTTAGTATAATGTAGGACGGCTTACAACTCCTAAGAACACCTTACATCACAGTACGAAACCTTGAAACACCATAATAAACCTAATGAATTCGTATGAGTCATTTGAACATCGTACGACAACTCAGGACATCTTACGACTCTTTATGCCACATTAGCAACTCGAAAAGAACGTTAGTATAATGTAGGACGGCTTACAACTCCTAAGAACACATTACATCACAGTACGAAACCTTGAAACACCATAATAAACCTAATGAATTCGTATGAGTCATTTGAACATCGTACGACAACTCAGGACATCTTACTACTCTTTATGCCACATTAGCAACTCGAAAAGAACATTAGTATAATGTAGGACGGCTTACAACTCCTAGGAACACCTTACATCACAGTACGAAACCTTGAAACACCATAATAAACCTAATGAATTCGTACGACTCCTTTGAACGTCGTCCGACAACTTAGGACATCTTACGACTCTTTATGCCACATTATCAACTCGAAAAGAACGTTAGTATAATGTAGGACGGCTTACAACTCCTAAGAACACCTTACATCACAGTACGTAACCTTGAAACACCATAATAAACCTAATGAATTCGTATGAGTCATTTGAACATCGTACGACAACTCAGGACATCTTACTACTCTTTATGCCACATTAGCAACTCGAAAAGAACATTAGTATAATGTAGGACGGCTTACAACTCCTAGGAACACCTTACATCACAGTACGAAACCTTGAAACACCATAATAAACCTAATGAATTCGTACGACTCCTTTGAACGTCGTCCGACAACTTAGGACATCTTACGACTCTTTATGCCACATTATCAACTCGAAAAGAACGTTAGTATAATGTAGGACGGCTTACAACTCCTAAGAACACCTTACATCACAGTACGTAACCTTGAAACACCATAATAAACCTAATGAATTCGTATGAGTCATTTGAACATCGTACGACAACTCAGGACATCTTACTACTCTTTATGCCACATTAGCAACTCGAAAAGAACGTTAGTATAATGTAGGACGGCTTACAACTCCTAAGAACACATTACATCACAGTACGAAACCTTGAAACACCATAATAAACCTAATGAATTCGTATGAGTCATTTGAACATCGTACGACAACTCAGGACATCTTACTACTCTTTATGCCACATTAGCAACTCGAAAAGAACATTAGTATAATGTAGGACGGCTTACAACTCCTAGGAACACCTTACATCACAGTACGAAACCTTGAAACACCATAATAAACCTAATGAATTCGTACGAGTCCTTTGAACGTCGTCCGACAACTCAGGATGTCTTACGACTCTTTATGCCACATTATCAATTCGAAAAGAACGTTAGTATAATGTAGGACGGCTTACAACTCCTAAGAACACCTTACATCACAGTACGAAACCTTGAAACACCATAATAAACCTAATGAATTCGTATGAGTCATTTGAACATCGTACGACAACTCAGGACATCTTACTAATCTTTATGCCACATAAGCAACTCGAAAAGAACGTTAGTATAATGTAGGACGGCTTACAACTCCTAAGAACACCTTACATCACAGTACGAAACCTTGAAACACCGTAATAAACCTAATGAATTCGTACGAGTCCTTTGAACGTCGTCCGACAACTTAGGACATCTTACGACTCTTTATGCCACATTATCAACTCAAAAAGAACGTTAGTATAATGTAGGACGGCTTACAACTCCTAAGAACACCTTACATCACAGTACGAAACCTTGAAACACCATAATAAACCTAATGAATTCGTACGAGTCCTTTGAACATCGTCCGACAACTTAGGACATCTTACGACTCTTTATTCCACATTATCAACTCGAAAAGAACGTTAGTATAATGTAGGACGCCTTACACTCCTAAGAACACCTTACATAACCCTACGAAACCTTGAAACACCATCATAAACCTAATGAATTCGTACGAGTCAAATGAACTTCGTCCGACAACTTAGGACATCTTACGACTCTTTATGCCACATTAGCAACTTAAAATGAACGTTAGTATAATGTAGGACGGCTTACAACTCCTAGGAACACCTTACATCACAGTACGAAACCTTGAAACACCATAATAAACCTAATGAATTCGTACGACTCCTTTGAACGTCGTCCGACAACTTAGGACATCTTACGACTCTTTATGCCACATTATCAACTCGAAAAGAACGTTAGTATAATGTAGGACGGCTTACAACTCCTAAGAACACCTTACATCACAGTACGAAACCTTGAAACACCATAATAAACCTAATGAATTCGTACGAGTCCTTTGAACGTCGTCCGACAACTTAGGACATCTTACGACTCTTTATGCCACATTATCAACTCGAAAAGAACGTTAGTATAATGTAGGACGGCTTACAACTCCTAAGAACAACTTACATCACAGTACGAAACCTTGAAACACCATAATAAACCTAATGAATTCGTACGAGTCCTTTGAACGTCGTCCGACAACTTAGGACATCTTACGACTCTTTATGCCACATTATCAACTCGAAAAGAACGTTAGTATAATGTAGGACGGCTTACAACTCCTAAGAACACCTTACATCACAGTACGAAACCTTGAAACACCATAATAAACCTAATGAATTCGTACGAGTCCTTTGAACGTCGTCCGACAACTCAGGATGTCTTACGACTCTTTATGCCACATTATCAATTCGAAAAGAACGTTAGTATAATGTAGGACGGCTTACAACTCCTAAGAACACCTTACATCACAGTACGAAACCTTGAAACACCGTAATAAACCTAATGAATTCGTACGAGTCCTTTGAACGTCGTCCGACAACTTAGGACATCTTACGACTTTTTATGCCACATTATCAACTCAAAAAGAACGTTAGTATAATGTAGGACGGCTTACAACTCCTAAGAACACCTTACATCACAGTACGAAACCTTGAAACACCATAATAAACCTAATGAATTCGTACGAGTCCTTTGAACATCGTCCGACAACTTAGGACATCTTACGACTCTTTATTCCACATTATCAACTCGAAAAGAACGTTAGTATAATGTAGGACGCCTTACACTCCTAAGAACACCTTACATAACCCTACGAAACCTTGAAACACCATCATAAACCTAATGAATTCGTACGAGTCAAATGAACATCGTCCGACAACTTAGGACATCTTACGACTCTTTATGCCACATTAGCAACTTAAAATGAACGTTAGTATAATGTAGGACGGCTTACAACTCCTAGGAACACCTTACATCACAGTACGAAACCTTGAAACACCATAATAAACCTAATGAATTTGTACGACTCCTTTGAACGTCGTCCGACAACTTAGGACATCTTACGACTCTTTATGCCACATTATCAACTCGAAAAGAACGTTAGTATAATGTAGGACGACTTACAACTCCTAAGAACACCTTACATCACAGTACGAAACCTTGAAACACCATAATAAACCTAATGAATTCGTACGAGTCCTTTGAACGTCGTCCGACAACTTAGGACATCTTACGACTCTTTATGCCACATTATCAACTCGAAAAGAACGTTAGTATAATGTAGGACGGCTTACAACTCCTAAGAACAACTTACATCACAGTACGAAACCTTGAAACACCATAATAAACCTAATGAATTCGTACGAGTCCTTTGAACGTCGTCCGAAAACTTAGGACATCTTACGACTCTTTATGCCACATTATCAACTCGAAAAGAACGTTAGTATAATGTAGGACGGCTTACAACTCCTAAGAACACCTTACATCACAGTACGAAACCTTGAAACACCATAATAAACCTAATGAATTCGTACGAGTCCTTTGAACGTCGTCCGACAACTCAGGATGTCTTACGACTCTTTATGCCACATTATCAATTCGAAAAGAACGTTAGTATAATGTAGGACGGCTTACAACTCCTAAGAACACCTTACATCACAGTACGAAACCTTGAAACACCGTAATAAACCTAATGAATTCGTACGAGTCCTTTGAACGTCGTCCGACAACTTAGGACATCTTACGACTCTTTATGCCACATTATCAACTCAAAAAGAACGTTAGTATAATGTAGGACGGCTTACAACTCCTAAGAACACCTTACATCACAGTACGAAACCTTGAAACACCATAATAAACCTAATGAATTCGTACGAGTCCTTTGAACATCGTCCGACAACTTAGGACATCTTACGACTCTTTATTCCACATTATCAACTCGAAAAGAACGTTAGTATAATGTAGGACGCCTTACACTCCTAAGAACACCTTACATAACCCTACGAAACCTTGAAACACCATCATAAACCTAATGAATTCGTACGAGTCAAATGAACATCGTCCGACCACTTAGGACATCTTACGACTCTTTATGCCACATTAGCAACTTAAAATGAACGTTAGTATAATGTAGGACGGCTTACAACTCCTAGGAACACCTTACATCACAGTACGAAACCTTGAAACACCATAATAAACCTAATGAATTCGTACGACTCCTTTGAACGTCGTCCGACAACTTAGGACATCTTACGACTCTTTATGCCACATTATCAACTCGAAAAGAACGTTAGTATAATGTAGGACGGCTTACAACTCCTAAGAACACCTTACATCACAGTACGAAACCTTGAAACACCATAATAAACCTAATGAATTCGTACGAGTCCTTTGAACGTCGTCCGACAACTTAGGACATCTTACGACTCTTTATGCCACATTATCAACTCGAAAAGAACGTTAGTATAATGTAGGACGGCTTACAACTCCTAAGAACAACTTACATCACAGTACGAAACCTTGAAACACCATAATAAACCTAATGAATTCGTACGAGTCCTTTGAACGTCGTCCGACAACTTAGGACATCTTACGACTCTTTATGCCACATTATCAACTTGAAAAGAACGTTAGTATAATGTAGGACGGCTTACAACTCCTAAGAACACCTTACATCACAGTACGAAACCTTGAAACACCATAATAAACCTAATGAATTCGTATGAGTCATTTGAACATCGTACGACAACTCAGGACATCTTACGACTCTTTATGCCACATTAGCAACTCGAAAAGAACATTAGTATAATGTAGGACGGCTTACAACTCCTAAGAACACCTTACATCACAGTACGAAACCTTGAAACACCATAATAAACCTAATGAATTCGTATGAGTCATTTGAACATCGTACGACAACTCAGGACATCTTACGACTCTTTATGCCACATTAGCAACTCGAAAAGAACATTAGTATAATGTAGGACGGCTTACAACTCCTAGGAACACCTTACATCACAGTACGAAACCTTGAAACACCATAATAAACCTAATGAATTCGTACGACTCCTTTGAACGTCGTCCGACAACTTAGGACATCTTACGACTCTTTATGCCACATTATCAACTCGAAAAGAACGTTAGTATAATGTAGGACGGCTTACAACTCCTAAGAACACCTTACATCACAGTACGAAACCTTGAAACACCATAATAAACCTAATGAATTCGTACGAGTCCTTTGAACGTCGTCCGACAACTCAGGACGTCTTACGACTCTTTATGCCACATTATCAATTCGAAAAGAACGTTAGTATAATGTAGGACGGCTTACAACTCCTAAGAACAGCTTACATCACAGTACGAAACCTTGAAAGACCATAATAAACCTAATGAATTCGTATGAGTCATTTGAACATCGTACGACAACTCAGGACATCTTACGACTCTTTATGCCACATTAGCAACTCGAAAAGAACGTTAGTATAATGTAGGATGGCTTACAACTCCTAAGAACACCTTACATCACAGTACGAAACCTTGAAACACCGTAATAAACCTAATGAATTCGTACGAGTCCTTTGAACGTCGTCCGACAACTTAGGACATCTTACGACTCTTTATGCCACATTATCAACTCAAAAAGAACGTTAGTATAATGTAGGACAGCTTACAACTCCTAAGAACACCTTACATCACAGTACGAAACCTTGAAACACCATAATATACCTAATGAATTCGTACGAGTCCTTTGAACATCGTCCGACAACTTAGGACATCTTACGACTCTTTATTCCACATTATCAACTCGAAAAGAACGTTAGTATAATGTAGGACGCCTTACACTCCTAAGAACACCTTACATAACCCTACGAAACCTTGAAACACCATCATAAACCTAATGAATTCGTACGAGTCAAATGAACATCTTCCGACAACTTAGGACATCTTACGACTCTTTATGCCACATTAGCAACTTAAAATGAACGTTAGTATAATGTAGGACGGCTTACAACTCCTAGGAACACCTTACATCACAGTACGAAACCTTGAAACACCATAATAAACCTAATGAATTCGTACGACTCCTTTGAACGTCGTCCGACAACTTAGGACATCTTACGACTCTTTATGCCACATTATCAACTCGAAAAGAACGTTAGTATAATGTAGGACGGCTTACAACTCCTAAGAACACCTTACATCACAGTACGAAACCTTGAAACACCATAATAAACCTAATGAATTCGTACGAGTCCTTTGAACGTCGTCCGACAACTTAGGACATCTTACGACTCTTTATGCCACATTATCAACTCGAAAAGAACGTTAGTATAATGTAGGACGGCTTACAACTCCTAAGAACACCTTACATCACAGTACGAAACCTTGAAACACCATAATAAACCTAATGAATTCGTATGAGTCGTTTGAACATCGTACGACAACTCAGGACATCTTACGACTCTTTATGCCACATTAGCAACTCGAAAAGAACATTAGTATAATGTAGGACGGCTTACAACTCCTAGGAACACCTTACATCACAGTACGAAACCTTGAAACACCATAATAAACCTAATGAATTCGTACGACTCCTTTGAACGTCGTCCGAGAACTTAGGACATCTTACGACTCTTTATGCCACATTATCAACTCGAAAAGAACGTTAGTATAATGTAGGACGGCTTACAACTCCTAAGAACACCTTACATCACAGTACGAACCCTTGAAACACCATAATAAACCTAATGAATTCGTACGAGTCCATTGAACGTCGTCCGACAACTCAGGACGTCTTACGACTCTTTATGCCACATTATCAATTCGAAAAGAACGTTAGTATAATGTAGGACGGCTTACAACTCATAAGAACACCTTACATCACAGTACGAAACCTTGAAACACCATAATAAACCTAATGAATTCGTATGAGTCATTTGAACATCGTACGACAACTCAGGACATCTTACGACACTTTATGCCACATTAGCAACTCGAAAAGAACATTAGTATAATGTAGGACGGCTTACAACTCCTAGGAACACCTTACATCACAGTACGAAACCTTGAAACACCATAATAAACCTAATGAATTCGTACGACTCCTTTGAACGTCGTCCGACAACTTAGGACATCTTACGACTCTTTATGCCACATTATCAACTCGAAAAGAACGTTAGTATAATGTAGGACGGCATACAACTCCTAAGAACACCTTACATCACAGTACGAAACCTTGAAACACCATAATAAACCTAATGAATTCGTACGAGTCCTTTGAACGTCGTCCGACAACTCAGGACGTCTTACGACTCTTTATGCCACATTATCAATTCGAAAAGAACGTTAGTATAATGTAGGACGGCTTACAACTCCTAAGAACACCTTACATCACAGTACGAAACCTTGAAACACCATAATAAACCTAATGAATTCGTATGAGTCATTAGAACATCGTACGACAACTCAGGACATCTTACGACTCTTTATGCCACATTAGCAACTCGAAAAGAACGTTAGTATAATGTTGTTAGGGCTATTTCCTTGTTAAGATTTACTTTGTATTTTGTTTAATGTTTATATGTTTGTAAATAGTTTAGGGTCTATTTTGTTATATTCCTTAAACTTGTAATTGGTTGATATAGGCATGTAGTTTGTGTGTGTGAGGAAGAGGCTAGATCACTTTTACACTGTTAGAGAGAGAATTAACTGTGTGTGATTTATTTTTCTCCTGCACCTTGTACTACGAATTGCTTTGATCATCAATATACAGAGAATTATTAGTATGGATTGTGTTTGTGATTGAATCGATTGTTTTGTACTTGTTATTCTGATCATTGTGAGCGATTGAACGATCCAATTGAACCTATCAATTGGTATCAGAGCTTTCGGTATTGTGTTGTTCGCTGTTCTTAAGCAAAACACATCAAAATTGCTCAAAAATCATGATCTGAATGAATTGTTGCTGTTTTTAGTTGTGATTTATCATCGCAATCACTCCTATACACAACGATTGTGCAGATTCTATCAGATCATCATCAGATCTGAAGATTTAAGAAGAAAAGAAAAAGTTACTGTTCGATCAATTTTTGCTCAAATTCATCAAAGAATGATGATGTTTTGGATTGATTGATATAAGGGATTGATAATCGGACCTTTTCACAGCTTGTGTGTGAATTTTAGACAATTTGGACAAATTTTAGACAAAACCCAGAAAATCTTCATGAAGAAGATGATGAACAGTTGAGTTTTGGTTGAAGATTAACTTGCCGGGTGATATATTTGACTTAGACATTTTCCTTGGACTTAGATTTTGTGAAGAAATTAGGTCCTGTGCAGCCGTGTAAGGAAATTTGTTCTAGACGGGTGAAGAATTTGACTTGAAAAAGTGCTACTGTTCAACCGGATCATACACTGTTGTGCCGGGTAATACACTGTTACGCCGGGTGATAGAGAAAATACAGCCGGGTAAACTTCAACTGTGTTGCCGGGTAATTAACAACTGTCGTGTGACCAAGTACTGTTCAGCCGTGGAAGCTCTTTGCCGTGTCAAGATTCTGCCGGGTCAAGATCATTGCCGTGTGAAGTTTTTCTTGTTTCCGGGTAACTGTTCATCCGGGTGAAGAACAAAAGTATTACAACTGTTTAGCCGGGTAACTATTTAGCCGTGTGAAGACTTGTTTCTGCCGGGTGAAGAACAAATACACTGTTTAGCCGGTTGAAGAAGGATTTTCACTGTTTTGCCGTGTGACTCACTTGAGTTGTTTTTAATACTTGTTTCTTATCTTGTCTTTAATTTCTTGTCTTTATTTTAGTATTTTAATCATTTCTTTTAAAAAAAAAAAAAAAATTTACAAAAACCAAAAATATTTTCTTTAAAAATTGTTAAAAAATGGCTCCTAATGATGATTCTGATAACCGTGTTCCTAGACTTTTGAATCGTGCAGATTTCAAGAATTGGACCATCAGGTTGAGACATCACTTGTGTTCAATTGACAATGACTTATGGAAATCAATTGAGAAGGGTCCTCACATTCCAACTCAGACACAACCAGATAGTGCAAGTACCTACACCAAAGACTCTACTGAACCTTATCCAGAGGATAATTTGTCAGCTGAAGATTTGAGGAAGGTAAAGAATGATAGCAAAGCATATTCTTTAATGTGCAAGGGATTGCCACTTCAGGTTTTGTCAAGATTGGATGGATATCAGACTGGTTATACATGCTTCAAAGCATTAAAGTCGATATGTGAAGGAGGAGAACAATTGAGAAGTTTGAAGAAGTCAAAATTGAAGAGACAATTGGAACTTTTTGAACATATTAATGGAGAGACAGTACACCAGATGATGAACAGGTTTGTTCACTTAACTACTGAGATGTCAAATCTCGGAGTGAAGACTGAACTTCAAGACTTGAATGATAGATTATTATGTGCCTTACCATCATCATGGAAACAAACTGTGACCTTGTTGAAACATACTGAGAAATTTCCAATGGAACTTGATTTGCTTATTGGAAAAATTGAAGAAGTCGAGATTGATGAAGGATCTAGAAACACTGATAGATCAAGCTCACAAACTCAGTATAAGTATGTGGTAAATCCTGCCAATACTGTGGATAATGCTTTTCTTGTGCAAAATACAACAAAGTTTGAAGATGAGGATGACTTATTCGTTGGTGCAAGTTTCTATACTGATTCAGCATATTTTCCAAATTCACCAACTTATTCTCAACCTCAATCTCCACCAAGAGCTCAAGTTCAAGTTCCAAGTCAGAATCTGAAAAATCAGTCAGAAAATCAGAATTCAACTGTTCAAGCCAAAGTGAAAGACGTAATGAATATTCTGTTGCAAGATGATGAAACCAAAACTGCCTTTACTGCTTTTATGGCAGGTTTTCAAGCTTATCAAGGAAGTCACTTAAGTCAAATGGATGTGGTCCTTCAAGACTTATTTGAAATGGATCCAGTAGATGTTGAGGAAATGGATCTTAACTGGCAAATGGTTATGGTAGCTTATCGTACGCAAAAGCATGCTTATGTTAATCGAAGCTACAAACCTCATGCAAACAAGACAGTTGGATTTGACAAATCTAAGGCCAGGTGTTTTAACTGTAACCAGTACGGTCATTTCTCAAGAGAATGTAAAGCTCCAAAGAATTTCAATGACCAAGCTAGTTCAAGCAATCAAGGTCAAGGTCAAAGTTCTCAACAATCAACGAGTTATCAAGGCAGAAATCAGCGTTTCTTTCAGAAACCGTACCAAAGTCTTCCTATGCCTGAATTGAAGGAACATGAAAAGAAGCCAGAAGACCAGACTAAAGCGTTAGTTGTAAGTGTACAAGACGGATACGACTGGAGTGCATATGCAGAACAGTTTACATCTGATCTTACATCAAATCTGGCACTGGTATGTGAAATTGAAGAAGAAGACTGGTCTGAAGAAGGGGATGGAAAGATAGTTGAAGATGTTAGTGAAGATTCTGAAGATTATGACTGGAGCGCAAAAGCAGATCCTACTGAAGAAACTGAAACCGAAGTTGCGTTAATGGCAACATCTAATGAGTCTTCATCTTCCACTGAGCAACCAAAGGTTAATCCTGAACTCCCTCCTAACTATGTTCCATTGCCTTTGGATGTGAAAGAAAGGTTATGTTCTGAACAGTGCATTCAACAAGTAGAACATTATCGAACTCATTCATTTAAAATTGGTGACAAATTAAGCAAACATGAAAAACTTCATGAACAACTTAAAATTGATCACAAAATTGCTGATGAGAAGATTTTGTCACTTAAAGAATCATGGAACAACACTTTAAAAGATCTGGAATTGATAACAAAACAACTTGAAGAAATGACAAAGAACTTTGAACAAGAAAAAGTCGCTCATGCTGTCACTCAAGTTGAATTAACAAAGGTTAAAAGCTGTAAAACCATGGTTAAACAACTCATCAAAGAAAGAGGTAACAAAACCAAAACCGGGTTGGGTTTTACTCATGAACCGATGCCAAATTCAATCACTCAAACCTTACCGGAAAACTTTAATGAATTTGATCATTCACCTGAAAATGAACGTAAATTCAAAGAAATTCAACGAAGTAAATCCGAGTCCGAAGGATCTGAGGTGTTGATTGAAAGTTTGAGAGAAGAAGAAGGAATGACAACTGAAGCTGATGATGAAGCAAGTAACAAGTCTGATAACAAATTAGAGCCTGTCCTTATTCAACTTGTTGAATATCCGAAACTTAATCCAGAACCAGAATCGGTGAAGGAAGAAGGTGAGTTTTCAGGGTTTAATGATCCTGAATACATTAAATGGAAGAAAGAACAAAAGGCGCTAGTTGCAACTCAGTTGATCAAGAAGCAAGAAGTGAAAATGGCTGAAGTTTCGAATGCTAAGAAGCAAAAATCGAAAACAATGAACAATCAATCTGAAACGACACAGTCAAAAGGCAAAAATGTCTTAAAATCGAATGATAACACAAAAGTTCAAAGTGTTAAAACTGACAAAGTTAAACCTGTCAAGAAAGTGTCAAAAGGTAAGACAATTAAGTTTGTGTCTGCAGGTACTTTCGACATGAACGGTTCTTATGGTAACCAAATCAATGCTCAAATCAAATCTGACTCTGGTCTGAAAACAGGTTCAGGTCCTAAGTCTTCCGCTGTCAATGAAAAGAGAATTGAAAACAAAAAGGTGACCAAACAGAACAGTTTAAAATCGAACCAAAGTCCCATGCAATCAAAATCACAAACAATGACTCCACAGAAAAACGTTAATCTAAAACCGAACAACTATGGTAATGAATCATGTTTTGGTTCAACATCAAGAGTTAACAATCGGCTCTTTAGGATTAGCAAGAAATATTGTGAAATTTGTGATAGATATAATCATGCAACTGCTGAATGTTTCTTTAACAGGTACTGCAGTTTCTGTGATAAAAGAAATCATTCTTCAGAAGAATGTTATTTTAACAAATTTTGTGATATTTGTGAGAGGAGAAACCATGACACAAAGGATTGTTTCTTTCGATCAAACTCGACTAGAGAAATGACTCCATATTCAAACTTTCAAAGAAATAATTCTTATGATTTTCAAAATATGAGTCAAAGTCATTCTCCGGTTTTGAGAAATTTTAATCGAAACAATTCTGTTTCTAACTTTTCAAGAAATGTGCAGGTTAATGAATTTAAACCAAGAGCTTTAATGGTAAGAAATCAAAAGTTTGAAAATAACCTTGATCCTAAGCTAGAGGAGAGGTTTAGTGCTTTGAGGAGAAAGCAATCATTGAACGCCAATGGGCGAAGTTATCAGCATCAAAATCTTTTGAATGAAACAAATTTTCAAAATGTTCAATATCAGCAAGTTACTATTGCAGATAGATTCGGAAAACCCAAGACCGTGTGGGCCTGGGTTGACCAAACTAACTGAATGTTTTTGTTGAAATGCAGGTACGCCCAAGAAGACCTATCAACTCGTGGTTCGTTGATAGTGGGTGTAGCCGGCACATGACAGGCAACCATGCCTTGCTTCAGGATTTCAAGCAAAAGAATGGTACTCACGTAGCGTTTGGAGGTGATGCGGGTGGTAAAATCACAGGAGAAGGAACTGTTTCGAATGGGATTATAAGTTTTGATAAAGTCAACTACTGTGCACAGTTGAACTTTAACTTACTTAGTGTATCTCAAATCTGTGATAAATCTTATTCAACACTTTTTGATGATTCTTTCTGTTATATTCTTAAACCAGGTTTCAAGATTGACAATGAGTGGGTAGTGGTTAAAGCGCCTAGAGATCGTGATGTATACAAATTGGATATGTCGCAGATTGATGCCGAAACCGAAACAACCTGTCTCATTGCCCATGCATCAAATGATGAGAGTCAGCTTTGGCATAGACGGCTGGGACATTCCAACTTCAGAAACATGAACCGTTTGGTAACTGGAAATCACGCTGTGGGAATCCCATCGAAGAAATTCTCCACAACTGATCTGTGTCCAGCGTGTTTGAAGGGAAAACAGCATCGGATGTCTTTTAAGTCCAAGCTCGAAAACTCCATTTCAAAACCCTTGCAGATGCTACATATGGATCTTTTTGGACCGACCAACGTTCAAAGCATCGGGAGAAAATCATACTGTTTAGTTATCATAGATGACTTTACTAGATTTTCGTGGGTTTATTTTTTGCATGCAAAATCTGAAACAGCTGAATTATTAAAAGAATTTATCATTAAAGTTGAAAATCAATTGGAATGCAAAGTTAAAGTGTTAAGAAGTGATAATGGAACGGAATTTAAGAATGCTAATGTTGATTTATTTTGTGCGGAAAAGGGGATTGCTCGACAATTTAGTGCGCCTAGAACGCCTCAACAGAATGGGGTTGCGGAACGGAAAAACCGGACACTAATTGAAGCAGCAAGATCCATGCTCGCAGATGCTAAAATTCCGATCACTTTTTGGGACGAAGCTATTGCTACTGCGTGTTTTGTACAAAATAGAACATTATTAGTTCAAGATAAAAAGAAAACTTCTTATGAGTTGTTGTTTGGAAGGAAACCAAATATTTCTTACTTGAAAGCATTTGGTTGTCCGGTATCGATTCTAAATCTAAATGAACATCTCGGGAAGTTTGAGTCAAAATCTGACGATGGATTTTTCTTAGGTTATTCGTCTGTTTCTAAAGCTTATCGGGTTTTTAATAGCAAAACAAATACTGTTATTGAAACTATCAACATCAAGTTTTTAGAAAATTCGTTTCCTTTAGTGGCTCATGGTCCCGAATGGTTATTTGATTTAGATTCATTATCGAAATCCTTCAATTCTAACTTATTTGATTTTTCAGGAAAAACAAACAAGGAATCAGGTGACTTAGGAAGCTTTAGTGACGATCTGATAATGACAAAGATGGAAGTATCAACTCTGAATATCCATTTATGTCATTTCACAATCCTGATCATGTCAAATCCAGTCAAGCTCCAGGTCCTTCTGGTTCTAATGAAGATCAAGAATCGAACAATCATGAAGAAGATGTGATTTCTCCTAATGATGGTGGATCTGTTCAGAATCAACCATCATCAGATCCGAATGCTGAAGTTATTCCAGAATCTTTTGATTACTTCATCAATTCACCGGATCAAGTCCCGAATTTCACACCGCATACTTCTTCCATACTACAAGATCTACCAAATCTGAATACTTCTAATCTAGAGACTCAAGTGCAAGGCGGTGATATTCCTGTTCATCGAATTCACAAGAAACATCCTGTTTCTCAGATTATTGGGCCGTTGAATCAGAGAACTACAAGAAGTCAGACGGAGCACGCAAATATCTGTCTTTACTCGTGTTTTCTATCTCAAGTGGTGCCAAAGAATATTTCAGAGGCGCTGAAAGATAACAGTTGGATTGAGGCAATGCAGGAGGAATTACTACAGTTTCGCAAACAAGAAGTTTGGAAACTTGTGGACTTACCTGAAGGAGAGAACGCAATAGGTACAAGATGGTTGTACAAAAACAAGCCAGATGAACGTGGCATTGTAGTGAGAAACAAAGCAAGACTGATTGCACAGGGATACACACAAGAAGAAGGCATTGATTATGAAGAGGTGTTTGCTCCGGTCGCAAGACTTGAAGCCATACGCGTTTTTCTTGCTTATGCTTCCTTCATGCGTTTCAAAGTATTCCAAATGGACGTTAAAGGCGCTTTTCTGTATGGACCGATTACGGATGACGTGTATGTTAGACAACCTCCGGGTTTCGAAGATCCAGACTATCCTCATCGGGTATACAAGTTAAGTAAAGCTCTTTACGGTCTACATCAAGCTCCTAGAATCTGGTATGAGACACTATCTAAGCATTTACTAGAAAATGGATTTACAAGAGGTCAGATTGATCCAACTTTGTTTATGAAGAGGGATAATGATGATTTATTGTGCGTTCAAGTTTATGTGGACGATATTATCTTCGGATCAACTAGTGAGTCAATGTGCAAAGAATTCGAGGAAATTATGAAGAGCAGATTCCAGATGAGTTCTATGGGAGAGATTAATTTCTTTCTTGGTTTACAAGTGAAACAATCAGCTGACGGAATTTTCATCAATCAATCAAAGTTCGTTGAGAAGTTGTTGAAGAAATTCAAGATGCTAGACTGTCAAACAATTCGAACTCCATCTGATGTGAACTGCAAGATTCAACCGGATCCAAAGGGCAAAGCAGTTGACCAAACACTATACAGATCAATGATCGGTTCTCTGATGTATCTTACTGCATCAAGACCTGACATCATGTACGCTGTGTGTGTGTGCGCCAGATACCAGTCAGATCCGAAAGAGTCGCATCTTATTGCTGTGAAGCGTATATTCCGATATCTCAAAGGGAAACCAAATCTTGGGTTATGGTATCCTTATGAAGGAAATTTTGAACTATATAGCTATTCTGACAGTGATTTTGGTGGTTGTGCTCTTGACAGGAAATCGACAACTGGTGGCTGTCAATTTTTGGGTCCAAGGCTTGTTTCTTGGCAATGCAAGAAGCAAACCAATGTTTCTGTATCCACAGCTGAAGCGGAGTATATCGCTGCATCTGCAGGATGTTCTCAGGTTTTATGGTTACAAAATCAGTTGCTGGACTACGGGTTTAACTTTCTAAAAACTCCTATTTACATAGACAATACTGCTGCTATGTTTATAACTGCTAATCCTGTTCAACATTCTAAAACCAAACACATCGAAATTAGATATCACTTTTTAAGAGACAACTCTGAAAAGGGTTTAATAATTTTGATTAAGGTTCATACCGACAAACAACTGGCAGATCTTTTCACAAAATCTTTTTTGTCAGGCCGGTTTGAATTCTTAATTCAATCCATAGGATTAATCAATCATGATTGATTCTATTTTTCGAAAACAAAACAAAAATCAGAAAAATTATAAAAGCCAAAAAATATAATAAGTTGATGTTATTTTTTGATTCCTTTGTCTTCTATTTTATGGTTTGCATTGTGTGTGCTTGCGTGAAAAAGAAAATAGAAAAGCAAAAACAAAATATAAAAGCAAAAGAAAAAGGAAATATCATGTCATAAGAATCTATATTGCACAAAGTGAGAAATGATAGTTACACTAGACATTATTTGTTACATCATTTTTAAATAAAGACTGATGAATGTTAATTGATGTGCTAGACAGCTCAGGCAATTAGACTGAAAAAGTAAGTTGATTGTTGACAAACATAAACTTAATGATCTTTGTGTTAAGTTCCATTGTTATACATGTCTAGATATATTTCTTTTGAAACATTGTTTGTGATGATAGTTGTGCATGATCGGGTAACGATGCAATCTATTCAGTGTGATGAACCGCATCGTGAGCTTCTTTGTTGTGGTACCCACAGACCTGAAGTCTCACACGAAGTCTCTTTTGAGCTTCAAGATGCAGCAAAAGATTCCAAAATGGAACAAAAAGAGTCCCAAATGTGGACCAACACCAAACAAAATTCCAAAATGGAATTCAGAAGATTCCCAAGGGGAACGATAGGAAAGAAAAATTCCCAAAGATGGAATTAAAAAGAAGTCCCAAAGTGGACCAAATCCGAATAGAACCCAGATTCCACACTGTGTATGACTGTAAGTGACCAGGTTGTGTGCAATATGCATTCAGGTAGTGTTTGATAAGGAAATACGTTGACATATGTATACATGTGGGTCACATAAGTCATTCTAATCGAACCTTAAATATCATCATGATACTGAAAAAGTAAGTGTGTCAACTCGAGCTAATTGGTATGTTTTCATATCATCACTCAATCAAGCATAAGTCAAATGTCTATTCAAAACTTGCAAAACATGTTCAGATAATGTGTGGTATGATCTCACTGCGATATTTTGATTCATTGCATTGCATTTGTCTTTACTTTAATGTGTGTGCTTTGTGTGTGCAGGCATATGGAATCATTATTGACACATCAACATCCTTGTTAAACTTAAAAATTTCAAGAAATTTCAAGTTTAGGGGGAGAATAAATTGAAGAAAAATATCTACAATAATCCAAAAATATTTTGTTTTTGAATAAGTGTGTTTTTGAATGAACAAGGTTATAAGTTATGAAAAGCAAAGGTATTGGATGTGTTAAAAACAAACCCAAGGTCTTGTAATTTGTTTTTTAAGAAATTGCTTCGGGATATAGAAAAATTGGTTGTGCAAAAACATTTTTCAAAAAGAAAAAGGAAATTGAATTTTAATTGAAAAATTAATTTGTTGCAATGTTTAATGTTGTTTGATAATTAATATGACAAACATTCTTTTTAAGGATATCTTGTCAAATTAATATGTCGGAGAATGTTGCAGGTGCAATAAATGATCGTTGAAAAAGTCAACAGACGAGGAAAATTGAAGAAATCACTTAAGTGTTATTGCCGGGTAAAGATATCAGATACAACTGTGCAGCCGGGCAAAGAACTGTTCAGCCGGGTAAAGTTGTAAGTCTGATACTTGCCGGGTGATTAAGGAAAAAGGTGAAGATATTATGACCACTGTACAGCCGGGCAATGATCATGTCAAATACAGCCGGGTGAAGGTCATAGATATCTTGCCGGGTGACAAGTGTGTACTATACAGCCGGGTAATGAAGTAGTTTTGTTGCCAAGTAAAGATATGTCACTATGTTGCCGGGTAATGAAGAAGTGTGTATGCCGTGTGAAGAAGGTTGTCAAAGGTTGCCGTGTAAAGAAGAAAGCAAGCCGGTTGATGAAGGAAAGCAACTGTGTTGCCGGGTGATGAAGAAAAGTTGCCGGGTGATGTTTTGATAACAACTATTCTGCCGGGTGATGAATAAAATCCATCAGGTGTAGTTGTTCCTTAACCTTTACCCGTCACTACAGTGACTTACCCGTATCTACAGTGCTTGACCCGTCAAGTGAATTTCACATGTTGGTGACTTGTTTTATGTACTTGACCCGTAACTACAGTACATGACCCGTCACTACAGTACTTGACCCGGCAAGGTTTATTGGGCCTATTTTGCTTTTGTTGACCCGGCACTTAAAATTTTGACCTAAAATTTTTGACGATACAAATGACCGCCTCTTCACAAACACTTATCATTTCACACTTTCACCTTCACACAAACACTCTGAACCTCAAATCGCCTTTGTTATCATATTCAATCTATTGCTCTATAACAAGATTAATCGATTGAATAAGGTAGTGATTAAGTGTTTTTGACCTAAATCGACCTGCAAATCAACTGTTAAAAAGAAAAACGATGATGAACAGTGTTTTGAACTTGAATCGACACTTTGATTTTGAGCATTAAAACTTAAATCGAATGTTGTTTTAGGGTTAAAATCTGTCGATTATCAACATTCTATCACTCATTTGCATTAAAACACCTTAAAATCGACTGAATCAAGTGTAATGTTCTTAACTGACAAAAATCGCCATTGATGAACTTTGAAGCTTTTAAAAGTTAAACATCAAAACGATAAAATATCTGTTTAAAAGTGTTAAAACTGAACCAAAACATGTTAAACTTTTTCATAATAAATTTATCAAAATTTTGCCTAAGTGATTAACTGTTAAAAGTTCAAACATGAAGTATAATCCTTAAAATTCAATGTTGTTTGATTAAAATGATGAAAAATCAGATTATTAGAACAATGTAGGATTAAAAATGATTATGTTAATGTTTTTGCTTTCTAACTTTTAGTTAAACACTTATTAAATTTTTGATATATTTAATGAAGAATCTAATACATTTGCCTTGTTTTGTGTTTGTTTGTGTTTTTAACAGATGGAGAATCTCAAATTTGAACCTAAACATAATTTGGTGGCATGTTTAGATGAATCACTGTTGGGGTTATTTGAAGATGTCACTTTCCAAATATAAGCGAGTGAAGATATCGAGCATCATCACGAGCAAGCACGGGTGAAGACGTTAATAATTTGTATTTGTCTTAAAATATTTGTGTAATCGTTTTGTGCTTAATTGCACGTCTTTTAGGTTACTTTGTAAGGTGAATGGTATGGACTATAAATACCATCACCTAGGTCATTTGTTAAGGGAGTTGCCTATTCTTGTTAGTCATATTATCTTGTAACATCCATTGATCTAATACAATTCACCTATTCTAATTATCATCATCTTCATCATACTTTGCATTGATCTTCATGAACATTCAAGCATCAATACGTGATCAGTGAGATTCCGCATCACTGATCGCAAACAACATCACCAAACAATCTCAGATCTAGATCCAAGCTCGCTCCCTCTAGAACTATCAATTGGTATCAGAGCTGTTGGGTGATCTTTGATTGTTGTTGTTATTGATGGAATTTTAGCTACCATTAGCTTTGATTCATGTTTGTGTAAAGAACTGCAAAGTTTGAGATCAATTGGTGAAGATTTGATTGAGTTTTTGAAGAATTTGTTCAAGTTCGTCATATTCACTGCTCAAATTTGAGATCTGGAAATTGTTGATGATATTGAGAAATTGATGATTGAGATGTGTTAGAAATCACTATCCTAAGCTTCGTTCATAACCAAACATCACTGATTTGTTGATTTCGATCCATATTTTGTCATTTTTGTCAAAACCCACTTGTTGTGTTCTTCATCAAAAATCCAGATCTGAATGAGATTTAGCTTGATTCAAGGTAGAAAAACTTTGAAGGATTGTTAGAAACATCATTCCTTAGCTAATACGAGTGTTGAATTGAACAAAAACAACAAAAATTGAAGAATTGATCTTGTGTTCATCACAATTTTGACTTTGAAAAGTCAATCTGATATGAAGATTTGAAGAAGTTTTCAGCCGGGTGAGATACTATTCAGCCGTGTGAAGAAGTGAAAAACACTGTTTAGCCGTGCGAACACTGTTCTGCCGGGTGAAGTAGAAGAAATCACTGATTCAGCCGGGTGAAAGAAGAAAAACACTGTTCAGCCGGGTGAAAAATACTGTTCAGCCGGGTGAAGGTACTGTTCAGCCGGGTGAAGTATTGTTCAGACGTGTGAAGTGTTCAGCCGGGTGAAGTTTGACACTGTTCAGCCGGGTGAAGAACTGTTCAGCCGGGTGAAGTACTGTTCAGCCGGGTGAAGCACTGTTCTGCCGGGTGAAGCACTGTTCAGCCGTCCCAAGTTGTTTACCCGTCCCAACAGTGACCCGATTCTAAAAAAAAAAAAAAAAAAAAAAAAAAAAGACTTCTCATTTTTCCAAAATTTCAAATTAGTCATTTTTAGCCACCATGACTTCCCAGAAAAATCATGAAAATGACTTTGAAAATTCAAGAAAAATGTCAACGGGCATGTTTACCGTGATCCGAGAAGAAAATAAAAGAGAAGATATCAATGAATTTATTACAGAATTCAATCACATGTTTGAAACAACTTACCTTCAAGTTGCCAAAGCTTGTGATCAAAAGAGAAGAGACTTTAATGAACACACAAAACTTGCTCTTGTGAGTGAAGCAGATTCTCATGAAAATCATGATGAAGAAGAAGAATATGATTGGAGTGAAAACAATGATGTTGTTTCCATTCAAGAGATTGAAAAGAAAGATAAAGAAATTAGCAACTTGTCAGACATCATTGCAAAGCAAGATGAGACAATTGCTCAATTGAAATCAGAAATGGAGAAATTGATGTCTGAAAAGGAAATCAAGAAAGATGAGAACAGTTCTTATGTTGAGATGCCAATTGAAGTCAGAGAAAAGATGTGCACCAAAGAATGTTTTCAACAAGTTGAACACTACAGAATATACTCTTTCAAGATTTGTGATAAACTCAAGAAGGAAGAGCAAATGCACAAGAATCTGAAAGAACAACACGACATATCTCATCAAAGAATCACATCTCTCGAAGAGTCACTCAAGAAAAGTGAAAGAGAAGCAATGAATGACAAGAATGAAGCTGCAAAATCAAACACACACTCATCCAGTGTGATCAAAGATTTGCAAGAAGAGATTCTAAAGTTGAAGAAGTTGTCTGAGATGTTCAATTCAGAGAACAACACTCTGAAAAGCAAACTGCAAGAAGAACAAGAGAAGCATGCAAGTCTACAAAAAGATCACCAATTGTGTGAAGATAGACTCAAATCTCTTACACAGAATGTTGATTCAATGCTTACCGAAAAGCATAATCTGAATGTTCAGCTCATGGAGCTCACTGATAAACTCAACAGATCACAATCTGATCTTGTGCTTATCAAAGAAGAAGTCGAAAAAGGAAAGTCTGTTGAAAAGAAAGATGAGGGATTAGTGCCAACCGGAATTGTTGGATCACTATCTTCTCAAGAAGAAAAGACAAAAGAGTTTCAGTCAAAGAAGAAGAAGAAGGTTAGAAGAAAGAAGAGCAAAGCCAAGAAGAACAAGACAAAGGGCGCTTCATCTGATTCTACACCACAGACTCCTTCTACTTCAAAGTCTCAAGATTCCGAATCCCCGAGTGATTCAAACAGTGACGTATACTGTTTAATCTGTGACTCTGAAACTCATCATATCTCAGATTGTATTTACAGTCAAGGTGTCTTTCCTTTTGTGTCAAAAGGTGACAAGTTCAAGACTCCAGTTCCTTCAAGAAAGATTCAACAAGATTCAGAGGTCAAAGCTTCTCAGAAACAAAAATCTTCAACTGCAAAGACTTCTCAAAAGAAAGGAAAGAAGTCTCCCTTCAAGGCTCATCAGAAGTACTGCGAGATATGTGAAATGTACAATCACACGACAACGGAATGCTACTACAGCAAGTACTGCACCAACTGTCAGATGTACAACCACGACACAATGGAATGCTACTACAACAAGTATTGCTCTATTTGTGACATGGTAAATCACAACACATCCGAGTGCTACTACAAGCCGAGAAGGTCAGTCCAAAGAAGTTCATCATGTGCATATCCTTCCAGGTATTTTTCTAACTTTAACAGATCTAATCATAGACATTCGTTTGATGAAAATCAACATGTCAATGATTCATGGACACCAAAGTTTGTCAAAAACAAAAAGAGAAATCACGATTTAAATGATAAAATGATTCCAATATTGAATCAATCTTTGAATAAGAAATATAGTCAACAAAATCTGTTTTTAAAAGAAAATCATAATCTGTTTGAAAATGACTATAATTTCTCTTTTGACAAACAATCCATGAAAGAAGATGAAGGTACAAATTACATTGTATCATCAGAACCACCACCTGAAGCTATTCCTTGCACTTATGAGAATATCACTTATGTTGATGATTTTGGACGACCCAAAACCGAAATGGTTTGGGTCATTACCTCTAACTAATTTGTTAGTGTGTTAGGGACAGTTATGGAGGCCGGTCAAACAAAGAAAAGAAGACTGTGGCTGATCCCTTATCATGACAAGATACCGAATCTTGTTCATGATGTTTTCGATGCAACTGACACCAAATGGAGTTGGAAACAACAAGGAATCTTTGCAGGAATTGTTTTTTTTAAAAAAAACATTTTCAAAAATCAAACAATGATGGCAGTGCAAGAAACAACCGATGTTTCATTTCGTCTGTTTAGATTAAGTATATTGCATGCACTCTTCATACGTTGATAACATATCTGCCATTTTCTTTTCTTTAAACTTTCAATTTTCTTAGAAATTTAAAAGTTTAGGGGGAGAAATCATTATTAAAAAAAAAATGATAAAATCAGAAAAATCCAAAAATATGTTGAATCTACCTGCACGTACATGAGAAATGATAGTACACTAGAGTTATTCAACGCATCATTTTAAACAATAAAGACTGAAGCGTGAAAATTGATGTGCGAGACAGCTCAGACAATTAGACTGAAAAAGTATATTCTTTGATGATTTAATTAAATTCTAATGAGTTTTTGTGGTTGAAACATCTTAGTTCATGTGAAACGTTTATACAAATCAAATAGATGTCTTGTGACGCAACGATATACATCGGGTAATGATGCAATCTATTCAGTGTGATGAACCGCATCGTGAGCTTCTTTGTTGTGGTATCCACAGACCTGAAGTCTCACATGAAGTCTCTTTCGAGCTTCAAGGTGCAGCAAAAGATTCCAAAATGGAACAAAAAGAGTCCCAAATGTGGACCGTCACCAATCAAATTCCAAAATGGAATTCAGAAGATTCCCAAGGGGAACAATAGGAAAAAGAAAAATTCCAAAAAGGAATTCAAAAGAAGTCCCAAAGTGGACCAAATCCAAATAGAACCCAAATTCCACACTGTTTATGATTGTAAGTGACCTGACGTGTTGAGTTGTTCTCAGGATATTTAGATGAGGTGTATAACTTTCTAATCTGCAAAGTATGGGTCACTCAAAACTTATTCCTAATCAACCTAATTGATCATCAAGAATAGAAAAAGTAAGTGTGTCACTTCGAGCTAATTGATTTGTTCAACAATTCATCACTCAATTACTTCACAATTCAAATGTCTATTCTCAAAACTGCAAAACATGTGTTGGATTAATTGCTGGTATGATCTCATTGCAGGTTAAAGATTCAGAATGTAAAGAGAAAATTTCAAAAATATCAAAAACATTGAAAAATTCAAAAACAACAAAAAGATTGTCTTTTTAATCTTTTTCTTTTGTGTTGGCAGTTTAACTTGTGTTATTGATGTAGGAGTTGTTCATCGAGCAATATCTCATCCGATTGAGAACTTAATCTTTACATTGATGATAAATGCACATTATTGCCTGAGTTTTAATGTTTTTCTTTGAGTTGCAGGAACAGTTTCCATTGCAGAACAAGCTTCCACGCGACTTGAAGATGTTCCTGTTCAAGCCTGATTCCAGTCCAAAGATCTCCAAGTCAGTTTGCTGAGTGTTAAGAATCCTCCTCTTAATATCTCATACACAGATCCCATTAACCTCTAGAGAAAAAGTTGAGGGGGAGTATTCTAAGTCAAAGAAGTCTTCTCATTCTACTTCAACCGTTGAAGAAGATCCCGTTGCTGATATATAGATTCACCGGAATCTACTCTCTGCTAATTTCTTTCCATAGCCTCTGATGTAACTCAAAAGGGAGAGAAGGATGCAGATTGCTTGTTGAAAGACAGAGTTTTGGCAGCATCATCTTAGGGGGAGTACTGTTGGGTCCTCTTGAAGATAATGCATACCAAAACTTTAAGTTGCTCTCTATGCTCGCCACATGAAGATTTAAGCTGATATGTCGGATTTGTAAAGTGTCATCTTAGGGGGAGTACTGTTGGGGTTATTTGAAGATGTCACTTTCCAAATATAAGCGAGTGAAGATATCGAGCATCATCACGAGCAAGCACGGGTGAAGACGTTAATAATTTGTATTTGTCTTAAAATATTTGTGTAATCGTTTTGTGCTTAATTGCACGTCTTTTAGGTTACTTTGTAAGGTGAATGGTATGGACTATAAATACCATCACCTAGGTCATTTGTAAAGGAGTTGCCTACATTTCATTCCATATTCCTTGTAACCTCTCCTTTGATCTAATACAATTCACCTATTCATATTATCATAATCTTCATCATACTTTGCATTGATCTTCATGAACATTCAAGCATCAATACGTGATCAGTGAGATTCCGCATCACTGATTGCAAACAACATCACCAAACAATCTCAGATCTAGATCCAAGCTCGCTCCCTCTAGAACTATCAATTGGTATCAGAGCTGTTGGGTGATCTTTGATTGTTGTTGTTATTGATGGAATTTTAGCTACCATTAGCTTTGATTCATGTTTGTGTAAAGAACTGCAAAGTTTGAGATCAATTGGTGAAGATTTGACTGAGTTTTTGAAGAAATTGTTAATGTTCGTCATATTCACTGCTCAAATTTGAGATCCGAAATTTTGTTGATGTTTTGAGAAATTGATGATTGAGATATGTTAGAAATCATAATCCTAAGCCTCGTTCATAATCAAACCAATCAGATTTGTTGATTTCATTCCATATTTTGTCATTTTTTTCAAAACCCACTAGTTGTGTTCATAAAAAAAACCCAGATTTGAGTGAGATTTAGCTTGATTCAAAGTAGAAAAACTTTGAAGGAGTGTTAGAAACATCATTCCTAATCTAATACAAGTGTTGAATTGAACAAAAACAACAAATATTGAAGAATTGATCTTGTGTTCATCATAATTTTGACTTTGAAAAGTCAATCTGATAAGAAGATTTGAAAATCTGATTGATATTTGCCCAGAAACGTATCATAATTTGAAGAAGAATTGAAGAATTAAGTGTTTGATTGAAGGAAATTTTTCCTAAGTGTTGAAACGTCCAAAAATTGCTGAAAAATTCATTCTGACCCGTCTGGGGGGGCAGACACGGCCAAACAGCACCCTTGACCCGGCTGGGGGGGGCTGACACGTCCAAACAGTACCCTTGACCCGGCTGAAGGGGGGGCAGACACGTCCAAACAGTCCCTTACCCGGCTAGGGGGGGCAGACACGTCCAAACAGTCCCTTACCCGTCTAGGGGGGGCAGACACGTCCAAACAGTCCCTTACCCGGCTAGGGGGGGCAGACGCGTCCAAACAGACCTCCTGACCCGTCTAGGGGGGCGAAACACAAAATTTTGCCAAAAAACACCAAAAATTCATTTCTAAGTGTTCCAAGTGCTGAATTTTCATTCCGAAAACATTATGGGCTGAAATTTTTGTCCAAACCGAGCAGTTTTAACAACATATTAGCTCTCATAACCTAAATCATCTTCACAAACACCAAATCTCCCAAAATCAAACATTAAAAACATGATCCAAGAAGAAAATAAAAGAGAAAAGAAGTGCACCAAAGAATGTTTTGAAGAAATTGAAGAGTGCAAATTATATTCACTTTGGATTTGTGATAAACTAAAGAAAGAAGAAACCATGCACAAGAATCTGAAAGAACAACACGAAATATCTGATCAAAGAATCACGTCTCTCGAAGAGTCACTCAAGAAAAGTGAACAAGAAGTTACAAATGCAAAGAATGAAGCTGAAACATCAAATGCACACTCATCCTGTGTGATCAAAGATTTGCAAGAAGAGATTCTAAAGTTGAAGAAATTGTCTGAGATGTTCAATTCAGAGAACAACACTCTGAAAAACAAACTGCAAGAAGAACAAGAGAAGCATGCAAGTCTACAAAAAGATCACCAATTGTGTGAAGATAGACTCAAATCTCTTACACAGAATGTTGATTCAATGCTTACCGAAAAGCATAATCTGAATGTTCAGCTCATGGAGCTCACTGATAAACTCAACAGATCACAATCTGATCTTGTGCTTATCAAAGAAGAAGTCGAAAAAGGAAAGTCTGTTGAAAAGAAAGATGAGGGATTAGTGCCAACCGGAATTGTTGGATCACTATCTTCTCAAGAAGAAAAGACAAAAGAGTTTCAGTCAAAGAAGAAGAAGAAGGTTAGAAGAAAGAAGAGCAAAGCCAAGAAGAACAAGACAAAGGGCGCTTCATCTGATTCTACACCACAGACTCCTTCTACTTCAAAGTCTCAAGATTCCGAATCCCCGAGTGATTCAAACAGTGACGTATACTGTTTAATCTATGACTCTGAAACTCATCATATCTCAGATTGTATTTACAGTCAAGGTGTCTTTCCTTTTGTGTCAAAAGACTCAAATGGCAAAGCTTCTCAGAAACAAAGATCTTCAACAGCAAAGGCTTCTCAAAAGCAAAGAAAGAAGTCTCCCTTCAAGGCTCATCAAAAGTACTGTGAGATATGTGAAATGTACAATCACACGACAACGGAATGCTACTACAACAAGTACTGCACCAATTGTCAGATGTACAACCACGACACAATGGAATGTTACTACAACAAGTATTGCTCCATTTGTGACATGGTCAATCACAACACTCAGGATTGCTTCTACAACAAAAACTCAAGGATGAAGCCGAGAAGGTATGTCCAAAGAAATTCATCATCGGCACATTCTGCCAGGTATGTTTCTGATTTTAAATTCTCTAATGGTGATCATTTAAGTGATTCATGGAAACCAAGATCTGTAAGAAAACAAAATCAAACAAATCCATTTTTGCATAAGCAAAATAGTCAACAAAACCGATTTTTGAAAAATAGGTTTAGAAATGACTATGACAGATCTTCCATGAATGATTCTATATGGGTGTCCAAACCAAAGCATTCCTTTGGTCCCACACTAAAACAGTTGTGGAGAAAAACGCTTGTTAAGAATCAAGATGAGAAACGTGCTTCATCAATCGATGGTCCACCAGAAGATTCAATTTATCAAGAAGTTACATATATTGATGATTTCGGACAATCCAAGACCACAATGGCTTGGATTTCACCCTCTAACTGATTTGTTAGTGTGTTAGGGACAGTTATGGAGGCTGGTCAAACAAAGAAAAGAAGACCGTGGCTGATCCCTTATCATGACAAGATACCGAATCTTGTTCATGATGTTTTCGATGCAACTGACATCAAATGGAATTGGAAACAAAAAGGAATCATTGAAGGAATTTTTAAAAACATTTTCGAAAAATCAAACAATGATGGCAGTGCAAGAAACAACCGATGTTTCATTTCGTCTGTTTAGATTAAGTATATTGCATGCACTATTCTTACGTTGATAACATATCTGCCATTTTCTTTTCATTAAACTTTAAATTTTCGAAAAAAAAAAATTTTAAGTTTAGGGGGAGAAATCATTATTAAAAAATAAATAAAAAAAATGATAAAATCAGAAAAATCCAAAAATATATTGAATCTACTTGCACGTACATGAGAAATGATAGTACACTAGAGTTATTCAACGCATCATTTTAAACAATAAAGACTGAAGCGTGAAAATTGATGTGCGAGACGGCTCAGACAATTATACTGAACAAGTATATTCTTTGATGATTTAACTAAATTCTAATGAGTTTTTGTGGTTGAAACGTCTTAGTGCATGTGAAACGTTTATACAAATCAAATAGATATCTCGTGAAGCATCCAAATTACATCGGGTAACGATGCAATCTATTCAGTGTGATGAACCGCATCATGAGCTTCTTTGTTGTGGTATCCACAGACCTGAAGTCTCACATGAAGTCTCTTTTGAGCTTCAAGGTGCAGCAAAAGATTCCCAAAGATGGAACAAAAAGAGTCCCAAATGTGGACCGTCACCAAACAAATTCCAAAATGGAATTCAGAAGATTCCCAAGGGGAACATAGGCAAAAAAAAAAAAAAAAAAAAAAAAAAAATTCCAAAAAGGAATTCAAAAGAAGTCCCAAAGTGGACCAAATCCAAATAGAACCCAAATTCCACACTGTTTATGATTGTAAGTGACCTGACGTGTTGAGTTGTTCTCAGGATATTTAGATGAGGTGTATAACTTTCTAATGTGCAAAGTATGGGTCACTCAAAACTTATTCCTAATCAACCTAATTAATCATCAAGAATAGAAAAAGTAAGTGTGTCACTTCGAGCTAATTGATTTGTTCAACAATTCATCACTCAATTACTTCACAATTCAAATGTCTATTCTCAAAACTGCAAAACATGTGTTGGATTAATTGCTAGTATGATCTCATTGCAGGTTAAAGATTCAGAATGTAAAGAGAAAATTCCAAAAATATCAAAAACATTAAAAAATTCAAAAAGAACAAAAAGATTGTCATTTTAATATTTTTCTTTTGTGTTGGCAGATTAACATATGTTATTGATATAGAAGTTGTTCATTAAGCAATATCTCATCCGATTGAGAACTTAATCTTTACATTGATGATAAATGCACATTATTGCCTGAGTTTTAATGTTTTTCTTTGAGTTGCAGGAACAGTTTCCATTCAAAAAAAAGCTTCCACGCGACTTGAAGATGTTCCTGTTCATGCCTGATTCCAGTCCAAAGATCTCCAAGTCAGATTGCTGAGTGTTAAGAATCCTCCTCTTAATATCTCATACACAGATCCTATTAACCTCTAAAGCAAAAGTTGAGGGGGAGTATTCTAAGTCAAAGAAGTCTTCTCATTCTACTTCAACCGTTGAAGAAGATCCCGTTGCTGATATATAGATTCACCGGAATCTACTCTCTGCTTATTTCTTTCCATAGTCTCTGATGTTACTCAAAAGGGAGAGAAGGATGCAGATTGCTTGTTGAAAGACACATTTTTGGCAGCATCATCTTAGGGGGAGTACTGTTGGGTCCTCTTGAAGATAATGCATTCCAAAACTTTAAGTTGCTCTCTATACTCGTCACATGAAGATTTAAGCTGATATGTCTGATTTGTAAAGTGTCATCTTAGGGGGAGTACTGTTGGGATCTAGATCTGAGATTGTTTGGTGATGTTGTTTGTGATCAGTGATGCGGAATCTCACTGATCACGTATTGATGCTTGAATGTTCATGAAGATCAATGCAAAGTATGATGAAGATGATGATAATATGAATAGGAGAATTGTATTAGATCAATGGATGTTACAAGAGAATATGACTAACAAGAATAGGCAACTCTCTAACAAATGACCTAGGTGATGGTATTTATAGTCTATACCATTCACCTTACAAAGTAACCTAAAAACGTGCAATTAAGCACAAAACAATTACACAAATATTCTAAGACAAATACAATTAATGAAAATCTTCACCCGTGCTTGCTCGTGATGATGCTCGATATCTTCACTCGCTTATATTTGGAAAGTGACATCTTCAAATAACCCCAACAATCACTTCCTGAGACAGAAGGTTATAGAGATATGATTCAGTTCATCAAGAGGACCAAGTATGTTTATGCTATATGTGCCAAACCGGTCATATATGCAAGGCTGATCAAGAGCTTCTGGAGATCAGCAGAGGTTGTGAGAGATGAGAATGGAGTTGCTGTGGTTAGAGGGCATATCACTAGAGACTGGGTACTAAATGTTACTGAAGAAGCTATTAGGCAAGCTCTAAGAATAGATGAGGATGAGGTTGGCATGATGGATGAACTGACCATGGAGGAATGTAAATCTGGATTTGTTAATATGGGACATCCGCCTATATTTCCAAAGTCTCAGTTTTACAGAGCTAAGTTGGGAAGGAAGTACAAGTTGCTGTGTTATGTAGTGCAACAATGCATGTCTAGAAGGAGTGCAGGGTTTGATAACTTTCCTTCAGACATTGCATCACCAATTGTGGCAATAGCTGAGAACAAGCCATTCAACATGTCGAGGTGGATTATGAATGGTTTTGTGTTCAACTTGGTGAAAGGAAAAAGATTTAAGTTCCTCATGTACCCGAGGTTCTTACAGCTGATGATAAACATTGCTTATCCTATCGTCAGATCTGAGGGTTATGCTGGAGGCATGTTGTATACTGAGGACATGAACGATCTCTCTTACCGAAAGATGAGTATCGGGAATGTGCCTGATATTGAATTGTTTGACTATATGAGAGATATAGTCAACAATGAAGAAGATGTAGATGGAGTATATTATCACATATCTCATGGTGAGATTGTGAATCCACTGGATCTTGTGGATGAGGTGCCAGACAATCTATTGGATGATGACGAGTACTTTGCTCGTCATCCAGAAGATGAAGAAGATGATGGCAATGATGATGGTGACAATGATGAAGATAGTGATGGTGATGATGGTAATGATGATGGTGGTGATGATGCTGAATCTGAATCCAATTCAGAGGAGGCTGAACCTATGGAAGTAGAGAATGTGGTGATAGAAGAACCTGTTGAGGTTGCTTCTGAGATTGAAAAGGTTGCTGTTGAAGTTCCAAAAGAGATTGCTGTTAAGTATGTTCGAAAGAAGAGGTCGAAACCAATAGAAAAGCCTGAAGAGATTGATGTGATAGAGATTGCTCAGACAGTAATGGCCGAAGCTGAATCTATTGCACAGATAGATGAAGTGGATGCTGGCATTACTGATCCCATTTCCGTTGATATTCCCACCAATTCACCACAAATTGCTGAAAACATTGGACAAGATTTGGAGTCTTCACCAAATGTTGTGCCAAGTGTTGATGAAGTTGAGGATGAAAAAGAGAAACGGATTGCAGAATTGGAGGAGATAGTTGAAAATCTGTTTAAGGCAAATGATCTGTTGAAAGCCTCAAACGAACGGAAAAGGAAAAGATTGGATGAGTACTGGGATATACATAATCAGAATATGAAAACTTTCAAGAAGTTGGATGAGGATCATTTGAAATTAGTTGATGAACATGTGATGTTGAAAGGAGATTATGAAAAACTTAAGGATGAGCATGAAACTTTGAAATTTGATTACAAAGAATTACAAGCTGAGTGTAATACTTTGAATGCAGAGAAAGAGATGTTGGAAAAAGAGTTGGAGGAAACTAGATCGAAGAAATCTGGCTCATCATCAGACAAAGACTTTTCTGAAGAAGTTGTCGAAGAGGCTGAATCTGAAGTTCCAAAAGTATACTTGACTAGAGCTCGAGGAACTACAAATGTTGGTATTTTGGTAGAATCGCCAATTATCATTCCCGATGAAGCTGCTGCTGAAACTGTCAATATGGACAAAGCTGAGGGAAAGAGGAAAATAGATGCTATACCGGAGTTATTTGGTGATGAAGAAAGTTCGAAAAGGGTAAAAACTGATAAAACAGTGCAGATTGAGCCGATTCAATCTGTATCTGTAGCTGAGATTGAGAAAGTTGCTGAAACTGAGATTGTGTCTGAAGCTGAAACTGAAGTATATGTAGCAACAGATAGTGAGAAAGAGGTTGACTCTGGAGATACAGTTCAGGTTGAGCCGATTCAACCTGAAGCTGGTGAAGTTGAAAGTGCGCTTAAAAATATTACTGAAGTTGCTAGTCAGTCTGAGCCGGTTCAAACTGACGAAGCATCTATGATAGAGGCTTTGGATGATTTAGACATTGATTGGACTGAGTCTGAGGATGAAGCTGAGCCAGAACCAGTACAGAATACTGTTGAAGAATTGCCAGATGATTTGGATCAGAGGTTTGCTTATTTAGAGAGAATGAAGTATAACTCTGTATTTTTTAATGGATTGACGGTGACTCAGATTAATGAAGAATACGAGAAATGTATGATTCATCAAGACAAAGCTGAAGCAGATAAGAAGGAGTTTGTGACTGAGATGGGCGAATGGACTCCAATGCAGGAAAGTTTGAATATTGAAGATCTGCCACCGACTGAGCTTTACCATCAAAATCCTGATGAAATGACTACTTCTGATATGCGAAGTTGGTTGAGTTCGAGGAACTATCCGTATAAAACTTTGCAGAGGTTGAAATCAGAATCTTTGAGGAAGATTGTGGTCAGTTTCATGAAAACAGAAAAGATGTACAAGAGGATGTTTTACTTGGATTACAATAATCCTCAGTATTTTGAGCTAACAAAGAGATTCAAAGTGCTTGGGCCGAAGGAGATTCCGGTAATGGCACTTCCTGAAGATGCTCACAAGAAAAGACACGAACTAATGGATATGTTTCCTAGCGAAGTCAAATCTTATAACATTCCAATGGAGGTGCGTGAGACTTGGCATAAGGCAGCAACACCAGGTGATGTGGTGAGGTCGCTGATGAGTAAAGGACAATCAATTGCTGAATTATTGGATTCAATGATTGTGCCTGAGAAAAATAAGAAGGTAAAGATAATCGCGTGGAAATATGATGAAGTTTTTGATGCGTTTATGATCAAGAGGGTAAATGGTTTATGTGACGTTTATCATTACTATTCAAGCATCTTCAAATTGGAAGTTCAGGATCTGAAAGAGTTGCACAAGCTGAAGTTAATTAATCACACGCATGCTGAGCGTGGTGATAAATGCGTGATACTTCTTGATGCTGGAATGAGTAGAACAGCTAAGTTTCTTGACTTTAGAGGTCAACAAGAAGATACCACATATGTGCAAGCTAAGAAACAAAGAAAGAAGAAGCGATTGGTGGTAACTGAAGATATGTACTTGGAAGAGTTCTCGGATGAGTATTTTGACAAGATTACAGATCCTGGATTGAAGGTGATTGATGGAAGTCAGACAATGAAGCCTATACTCAGAGTATTTTACAATCAGGAAACATTTGAACTGAAGCTTGTTCGGAACTTGGAGGATTGGGATAAGGATATGATCACACTCTTTAGTACCTTTGAGTTGAAGCTATTACATCCTTCATATATCGAGTTTTTGAGAAGTTATAGAATGGAGAAATGTAAGGATAAACTAGCTGAAGCTGACAGGAAGTTATTTGTGGTTATGATTGAAGTAATAGCAGCTGCTTCGGAGAAGATTCGTGTGAGAAAGGCTTTACTCAATTCTAATCTCGTGAGGGTTGATATACCAGAGATAGAATATATGCGGATCAGTAGGAAGGGTACATTGGAGGTGAAAGTTCAAGGCCAAGAGATGCCATTTGAGTTTTATGCTAATATCGATTTTGCAGGTTTGAATCTGGATTCGCTCAGACGCATGAATGCTCTACCAATTCTGACAAATGAATCCAAGCCTCGACAAGCTAAGATCGCTGAAAAGTTCAAATCCTGTATTGAAGAAGCTTTGAAAGAACAAGAGGAGTATAAAGGTCGAGAGTTGCTGAACGTGAAAGAAGAACCAGAAGATTGATAGAAAAAGATTCAAGATTGATGCTGATAAAAGAAGAAAAAGATTGAAGTTTTTGAAGATCCAAAGATAAATCTTAGGGGGAGTACTGTTAGGGCTATTTCCTTGTTAAGATTTACTTTGTATTTTGTTTAATGTTTATATGTTTGTAAATAGTTTAGGGTCTATTTTGTTATATTCCTTAAACTTGTAATTGGTTGATATAGGCATGTAGTTTGTGTGTGTGAGGAAGAGGCTAGATCACTTTTACACTGTTAGAGAGAGAATTAACTGTGTGTGATTTATTTTTCTCCTGCACCTTGTACTACGAATTGCTTTGATCATCAATATACAGAGAATTATTAGTATGGATTGTGTTTGTGATTGAATCGATTGTTTTGTACTTGTTATTCTGATCATTGTGAGCGATTGAACGATCCAATTGAACCTATCAAATGTAGGACGGCTTACAACTCCTAAGAACACCTTACATCACAGTACGAAACCTTGAAACACCGTAATAAACCTAATGAATTCGTACGAGTCCTTTGAACGTCGTCCGACAACTTAGGACATCTTACGACTCTTTATGCCACATTATCAACTCAAAAAGAACGTTAGTATAATGTAGGACGGCTTACAACTCCTAAGAACACCTTACATCACAGTACGAAACCTTGAAACACCATAATAAACCTAATGAATTCGTACGACTCCTTTGAACATCGTCCGACAACTTAGGACATCTTACGACTCGTTATTCCACATTATCAACTCGAAAAGAACGTTAGTATAATGTAGGACGCCTTACACTCCTAAGAACACCTTACATAACCCTACGAAACCATGAAACACCATCATAAACCTAATGAATTCGTACGAGTCAAATGAACATCGTCCGACAACTTAGGACATCTTACGACTCTTTATGCCACATTAGCAACTTAAAATGAATGTTAGTATAATGTAGGACGCCTTACACTCCAAAGAACACCTTACATAACCGTACGATACCTTGAATAACCATAATAAACCTAATGAATTCGTATGATTCCTTTGAACACCGTACAACAACTCAGGACATCTTACGACTCTTTATGCCACATTAGCAACTGGAAAAGAACGTTAGTATAATGTATCACGCCTAACAACTCCTAATAACACCTTACATCACAGTACGAAACCTTGAAACATCATAATAAACCTAATGAATTCGTACGAGTCCTTTGAACGTCGTCCGACAACTTAGGACATCTTACGACTCTTTATGCCACATTAGCAACTCGAAAAGAACGTTAGTATAATGGAGGACGGCTTACAACTCCTAAGAACACCTTACATCACAGTACGAAACCTTGAAACACCATAATAAACCTAATGAATTCGTATGAGTCATTTGAACATCGTACGACAACTCAGGACATCTTACGACTCTTTATGCCACATTAGCAACTCGAAAAGAACGTTAGTATAATGTAGGACGGCTTACAACTCCTAAGAACACCTTACATCACAGTACGAAACCTTGAAACACCGTAATAAACCTAATGAATTCGTACGAGTCCTTTGAACGTCGTCCGACAACTTAGGACATCTTACGACTCTTTATGCCACATTATCAACTCGAAAAGAACGTTAGTATAATGTAGGACGGCTTACAACTCCTAAGAACACCTTACATCACAGTACGAAACCTTGAAACACCATAATAAACCTAATGAATTCGTATGAGTCGTTTGAACATCGTACGACAACTCAGGACATCTTACGACTCTTTATGCCACATTAGCAACTCGAAAAGAACATTAGTATAATGTAGGACGGCTTACAACTCCTAGGAACACCTTACATCACAGTACGAAACCTTGAAACACCATAATAAACCTAATGAATTCGTACGACTCCTTTGAACGTCGTCCGACAACTTAGGACATCTTACGACTCTTTATGCCACATTATCAACTCGAAAAGAACGTTAGTATAATGTAGGACGGCTTACAACTCCTAAGAACACCTTACATCACAGTACGAACCCTTGAAACACCATAATAAACCTAATGAATTCGTACGAGTCCATTGAACGTCGTCCGACAACTCAGGACGTCTTACGACTCTTTATGCCACATTATCAATTCGAAAAGAACGTTAGTATAATGTAGGTCGGCTTACAACTCATAAGAACACCTTACATCACAGTACGAAACCTTGAAACACCATAATAAACCTAATGAATTCGTATGAGTCATTTGAACATCGTACGACAACTCAGGACATCTTACGACACTTTATGCCACATTAGCAACTCGAAAAGAACATTAGTATAATGTAGGACGGCTTACAACTCCTAGGAACACCTTACATCACAGTACGAAACCTTGAAACACCATAATAAACCTAATGAATTCGTACGACTCCTTTGAACGTCGTCCGACAACTTAGGACATCTTACGACTCTTTATGCCACATTATCAACTCGAAAAGAACGTTAGTATAATGTAGGACGGCTTACAACTCCTAAGAGCACCTTACATCACAGTACGAAACCTTCATAATAAACCTAATGAATTCGTACGAGTCCTTTGAACGTCGTCCGACAACTCAGGACGTCTTACGACTCTTTATGCCACATTATCAATTCGAAAAGAACGTTAGTATAATGTAGGACGGCTTACAACTCCTAAGAACACCTTACATCACAGTACGAAACCTTGAAACACCATAATAAACCTAATGAATTCGTATGAGTCATTAGAACATCGTACGACAACTCAGGACATCTTACAACTCTTTATGCCACATTAGCAACTCGAAAAGAACATTAGTATAATGTAGGACGGCTTACAACTCCTAAGAACACCTTACATCACAGTACGAAACCTTGAAACACCATAATAAACCTAATGAATTCGTAGAGTCCTTTGAACGTCGTTCGACAACTTAGGACATCTTACGACTCTTTATGCCACATTATGAACTCGAAAAGAACGTTAGTATAATGTAGGACGGCTTACAACTCCTAAGAACACCTTACATCACAGTACGAAACCTTGAAACACCATAATAAACCTAATGAATTCGTACGAGTCCTTTGAACATCGTCCGACAACTTAGGACATCTTACGACTCTTTATTCCACATTAGCAACTCGAAAAGAACGTTAGTATAATGTAGGACGGCTTACAACTCCTAAGAACACCTTACATCACAGTACGAAACCTTGAAACACCATAATAAACCTAATGAATTCGTACGAGTCCTTTGAACGTCGTCCGACAACTTAGGACATCTTACGACTCTTTATGCCACATTATCAACTCGAAAAGAACGTTAGTATAATGTAGGACGGCTTACAACTCCTAAGAACACCTTACATCACAGTACGAAACCTTGAAACACCATAATAAACCTAATGAATTCGTACGAGTCCTTTGAACGTCGTCCGACAACTTAGGACATCTTACGACTCTTTATGCCACATTATCAACTCGAAAAGAACGTTAGTATAATGTAGGACGGCTTACAACTCCTAAGAACACCTTACATCACAGTACGAAACCTTGAAACACCATAATAAACCTAATGAATTCGTACGAGTCCTTTGAACATCGTCCGACAACTTAGGACATCTTACGACTCTTTATTCCACATTAGCAACTCGAAAAGAACGTTAGTATGATGTAGGACGCCTTACACTCCTAAGAACACCTTACATAACCCTACGAAACCTTGAAACACCATCATAAACCTAATGAATTCGTACGAGTCAAATGAACATCGTCCGACAACTTAGGACATCTTACGACTCTTTATGCCACATTAGCAACTTAAAATGAACGTTAGTATAATGTAGGACGCCTTACACTCCTAAGAACACCTTACATAACCGTACGATACCTTGAATCACCATAATAAACCTAATGAATTCGTATGATTCCTTTGAACATCGTACAACAACTCAGGATATCTTACGACTCTTTATGCCACATTAGCAGCTGGAAAAGAACGTTAGTATAATGTATCACGCCTTACAACTCCTAAGAACACCTTACATCACAGTACGAAACCTTGAAACACCATAATAAACCTAATAAATTCGTACGAGTCCTTTGAACGTCGTCCGACAACTTAGGACATCTTACGACTCTTTATGCCACATTATCAACTCGAAAAGAACGTTAGTATAATGTAGGATGGCTTACAACTCCTAAGAACACCTTACATCACAGTACGAACCCTTGAAACACCATAATAAACCTAATGAATTCGTACGAGTCCATTGAACGTCGTCCGACAACTCAGGACGTCTTACGACTCTTTATGCCACATTATCAATTCGAAAAGAACGTTAGTATAATGTAGGTCGGCTTACAACTCATAAGAACACCTTACATCACAGTACGAAACCTTGAAACACCATAATAAACCTAATGAATTCGTATGAGTCATTTGAACATCGTACGACAACTCAGGACATCTTACGACACTTTATGCCACATTAGCAACTCGAAAAGAACATTAGTATAATGTAGGACGGCTTACAACTCCTAGGAACACCTTACATCACAGTACGAAACCTTGAAACACCATAATAAACCTAATGAATTCGTACGACTCCTTTGAACGTCGTCCGACAACTTAGGACATCTTACGACTCTTTATGCCACATTATCAACTCGAAAAGAACGTTAGTATAATGTAGGACGGCTTACAACTCCTAAGAGCACCTTACATCACAGTACGAAACCTTCATAATAAACCTAATGAATTCGTACGAGTCCTTTGAACGTCGTCCGACAACTCAGGACGTCTTACGACTCTTTATGCCACATTATCAATTCGAAAAGAACGTTAGTATAATGTAGGACGGCTTACAACTCCTAAGAACACCTTACATCACAGTACGAAACCTTGAAACACCATAATAAACCTAATGAATTCGTATGAGTCATTAGAACATCGTACGACAACTCAGGACATCTTACAACTCTTTATGCCACATTAGCAACTCGAAAAGAACATTAGTATAATGTAGGACGGCTTACAACTCCTAAGAACACCTTACATCACAGTACGAAACCTTGAAACACCATAATAAACCTAATGAATTCGTAGAGTCCTTTGAACGTCGTCCGACAACTTAGGACATCTTACGACTCTTTATGCCACATTATGAACTCGAAAAGAACGTTAGTATAATGTAGGACGGCTTACAACTCCTAAGAACACCTTACATCACAGTACGAAACCTTGAAACACCATAATAAACCTAATGAATTCGTACGAGTCCTTTGAACATCGTCCGACAACTTAGGACATCTTACGACTCTTTATTCCACATTAGCAACTCGAAAAGAACGTTAGTATGATGTAGGACGCCTTACACTCCTAAGAACACCTTACATAACCCTACGAAACCTTGAAACACCATCATAAACCTAATGAATTCGTACGAGTCAAATGAACATCGTCCGACAACTTAGGACATCTTACGACTCTTTATGCCACATTAGCAACTTAAAATGAACGTTAGTATAATGTAGGACGCCTTACACTCCTAAGAACACCTTACATAACCGTACGATACCTTGAATCACCATAATAAACCTAATGAATTCGTATGATTCCTTTGAACATCGTACAACAACTCAGGATATCTTACGACTCTTTATGCCACATTAGCAGCTGGAAAAGAACGTTAGTATAATGTATCACGCCTTACAACTCCTAAGAACACCTTACATCACAGTACGAAACCTTGAAACACCATAATAAACCTAATAAATTCGTACGAGTCCTTTGAACGTCGTCCGACAACTTAGGACATCTTACGACTCTTTATGCCACATTATCAACTCGAAAAGAACGTTAGTATAATGTAGGACGGCTTACAACTCCTAAGAACACCTTACATCACAGTACGAACCCTTGAAACACCATAATAAACCTAATGAATTCGTACGAGTCCATTGAACGTCGTCCGACAACTCAGGACGTCTTACGACTCTTTATGCCACATTATCAATTCGAAAAGAACGTTAGTATAATGTAGGTCGGCTTACAACTCATAAGAACACCTTACATCACAGTACGAAACCTTGAAACACCATAATAAACCTAATGAATTCGTATGAGTCATTTGAACATCGTACGACAACTCAGGACATCTTACGACACTTTATGCCACATTAGCAACTCGAAAAGAACATTAGTATAATGTAGGACGGCTTACAACTCCTAGGAACACCTTACATCACAGTACGAAACCTTGAAACACCATAATAAACCTAATGAATTCGTACGACTCCTTTGAACGTCGTCCGACAACTTAGGACATCTTACGACTCTTTATGCCACATTATCAACTCGAAAAGAACGTTAGTATAATGTAGGACGGCTTACAACTCCTAAGAGCACCTTACATCACAGTACGAAACCTTCATAATAAACCTAATGAATTCGTACGAGTCCTTTGAACGTCGTCCGACAACTCAGGACGTCTTACGACTCTTTATTCCACATTATCAATTCGAAAAGAACGTTAGTATAATGTAGGACGGCTTACAACTCCTAAGAACACCTTACATCACAGTACGAAACCTTGAAACACCATAATAAACCTAATGAATTCGTATGAGTCATTAGAACATCGTACGACAACTCAGGACATCTTACAACTCTTTATGCCACATTAGCAACTCGAAAAGAACATTAGTATAATGTAGGACGGCTTACAACTCCTAAGAACACCTTACATCACAGTACGAAACCTTGAAACACCATAATAAACCTAATGAATTCGTAGAGTCCTTTGAACGTCGTCCGACAACTTAGGACATCTTACGACTCTTTATGCCACATTATGAACTCGAAAAGAACGTTAGTATAATGTAGGACGGCTTACAACTCCTAAGAACACCTTACATCACAGTACGAAACCTTGAAACACCATAATAAACCTAATGAATTCGTACGAGTCCTTTGAACGTCGTCCGACAACTTAGGACATCTTACGACTCTTTATGCCACATTATCAACTCGAAAAGAACGTTAGTATAATGTAGGACGGCTTACAACTCCTAAGAACACCTTACATCACAGTACGAAACCTTGAAACACCATAATAAACCTAATGAATTCGTACGAGTCCTTTGAACGTCGTCCGACAACTTAGGACATCTTACGACTCTTTATGCCACATTATCAACTCGAAAAGAACGTTAGTATAATGTAGGACGGCTTACAACTCCTAAGAACACCTTACATCACAGTACGAAACCTTGAAACACCATAATAAACCTAATGAATTCGTACGAGTCCTTTGAACATCGTCCGACAACTTAGGACATCTTACGACTCTTTATTCCACATTAGCAACTCGAAAAGAACGTTAGTATGATGTAGGACGCCTTACACTCCTAAGAACACCTTACATAACCCTACGAAACCTTGAAACACCATCATAAACCTAATGAATTCGTACGAGTCAAATGAACATCGTCCGACAACTTAGGACATCTTACGACTCTTTATGCCACATTAGCAACTTAAAATGAACGTTAGTATAATGTAGGACGCCTTACACTCCTAAGAACACCTTACATAACCGTACGATACCTTGAATCACCATAATAAACCTAATGAATTCGTATGATTCCTTTGAACATCGTACAACAACTCAGGATATCTTACGACTCTTTATGCCACATTAGCAGCTGGAAAAGAACGTTAGTATAATGTATCACGCCTTACAACTCCTAAGAACACCTTACATCACAGTACGAAACCTTGAAACACCATAATAAACCTAATAAATTCGTACGAGTCCTTTGAACGTCGTCCGACAACTTAGGACATCTTACGACTCTTTATGCCACATTATGAACTCGAAAAGAACGTTAGTATAATGTAGGACGGCTTACAACTCCTAAGAACACCTTACATCACAGTACGAAACCTTGAAACACCATAATAAACCTAATGAATTCGTATGAGTCATTTGAACATCGTACGACAACTCAGGACATCTTACGACTCTTTATGCCACATTAGCAACTCGAAAAGAACGTTAGTATAATGTAGGACGGCTTACAACTCCTAAGAACACCTTACATCACAGTACGAAACCTTGAAACACCATAATAAACCTAATGAATTCGTACGAGTCCTTTGAACGTCGTCCGACAACTTAGGACATCTTACGACTCTTTATGCCACATTATCAACTCGAAAAGAACGTTAGTATAATGTAGGACGGCTTACAACTCCTAAGAACACCTTACATCACAGTACGAAACCTTGAAACACCATAATAAACCTAATGAATTCGTATGAGTCATTTGAACATCGTACGACAACTCAGGACATCTTACGACTCTTTATGCCACATTAGCAACTCGAAAAGAACGTTAGTATAATGTAGGACGGCTTACAACTCCTAAGAACACCTTACATCACAGTACGAAACCTTGAAACACCATAATAAACCTAATGAATTCGTACGAGTCCTTTGAACGTCGTCCGACAACTTAGGACATCTTACGACTCTTTATGCCACATTATCAACTCGAAAAGAACGTTAGTATAATGTAGGACGGCTTACAACTCCTAAGAACACCTTACATCACAGTACGAAACCTTGAAACACCATAATAAACCTAATGAATTCGTACGAGTCCTTTGAACATCGTCCGACAACTTAGGACATCTTACGACTCTTTATTCCACATTAGCAACTCGAAAAGAACGTTAGTATGATGTAGGACGCCTTACACTCCTAAGAACACCTTACATAACCCTACGAAACCTTGAAACACCATCATAAACCTAATGAATTCGTACGAGTCAAATGAACATCGTCCGACAACTTAGGACATCTTACGACTCTTTATGCCACATTAGCAACTTAAAATGAACGTTAGTATAATGTAGGACGCCTTACACTCCTAAGAACACCTTACATAACCGTACGATACCTTGAATCACCATAATAAACCTAATGAATTCGTATGATTCCTTTGAACATCGTACAACAACTCAGGATATCTTACGACTCTTTATGCCACATTAGCAGCTGGAAAAGAACGTTAGTATAATGTATCACGCCTTACAACTCCTAAGAACACCTTACATCACAGTACGAAACCTTGAAACACCATAATAAACCTAATAAATTCGTACGAGTCCTTTGAACGTCGTCCGACAACTTAGGACATCTTACGACTCTTTATGCCACATTAGCAACTCGAAAAGAACGTTAGTATAATGTAGGACGGCTTACAACTCCAAAGAACACCTTACATCACAGTACGAAACCTTGAAACACCATAATAAACCTAATGAATTCGTATGAGTCCTTTGAACGTCGTCCGACAACTTAGGACATCTTACGACTCTTTATGCCACATTATCAACTCGAAAAGAACGTTAGTATAATGTAGGACGGCTTACAACTCCTAAGAACACCTTACATCACAGTACGAAACCTTGAAACACCATAATAAACCTAATGAATTCGTATGAGTCATTTGAATATCGTACGACAACTCAGGACATCTTACGACTCTTTATGCCACATTAGCAACTCGAAAAGAACGTTAGTATAATGTAGGACGGCTTACAACTCCTAAGAAGACCTTACATCACAGTACGAAACCTTGAAACACCATAATAAACCTAATGAATTCGTATGAGTCATTTGAACATCGTACGACAACTCAGGACATCTTACGACTCTTTATGCCACATTAGCAACTCGAAAAGAACATTAGTATAATGTAGGACGGCTTACAACTCCTAAGAACACCTTACATCACAGTACGAAACCTTGAAACACCATAATAAACCTAATGAATTCGTACGAGTCCTTTGAACGTCGTCCGACCAGTTAGGACATCTTACGACTCTTTATGCCACATTATCAACTCGAAAAGAACGTTAGTCTAATGTAGGACGGCTTACAACTCCTAAGAACACCTTACATCACAGTACGAAACCTTGAAACACCATAATAAACCTAATGAATTCGTACGAGTCCTTTGAACATCGTCCGACAACTTAGGACATCTTACGACTCTTTATTCCACATTAGCAACTCGAAAAGAACGTTAGTATGATGTAGGACGCCTTACACTCCTAAGAACACCTTACATAACCCTCCGAAACCTTGAAACACCATCATAAACCTAATGAATTCGTACGAGTCAAATGAACATCGTCCGACAACTTAGGACATCTTACGACTCTTTATGCCACATTAGCAACTTAAAATGAACGTTAGTATAATGTAGGACGCCTTACACTCCTAAGAACACCTTACATAACCGTACGATACCTTGAATCACCATAATAAACCTAATGAATTCGTATGATTCCTTTGAACATCGTACAACAACTCAGGACATCTTACGACTCTTTATGCCACATTAGCAACTGGAAAAGAACGTTAGTATAATGTATCACGCCTTACAACTCCTAAGAACACCTTACATCACAGTACGAAACCTTGAAACACCATAATAAACCTAATAAATTCGTACGAGTCCTTTGAAAGTCGTCCGACAACTTAGGACATCTTACGACTCTTTATGCCACATTAGCAACTCGAAAAGAACGTTAGTATAATGTAGGACGGCTTACAACTCCTAAGAACACCTTACATCACAGTACGAAACGTTGAAACACCATAATAAACCTAATGAATTCGTATGAGTCCTTTGAACGTCGTCCGACAACTTAGGACATCTTACGACTCTTTGTGCCACATTATCAACTCGAAAAGAACGTTAGTATAATGTAGGACGGCTTACAACTCCTAGGAACACCTTACATCACAGTACGAAACCTTGAAACACCATAATAAACCTAATGAATTCGTATGAGTCATTTGAACATCGTACGACAACTCAGGACATCTTACGACTCTTTATGCCACATTAGCAACTCGAAAAGAACGTTAGTATAATGTAGGACGGCTTACAACTCCTAAGAACACCTTACATCACAGTACGAAACCTTGAAACACCATAATAAACCTAATGAATTCGTATGAGTCCTTTGAACGTCGTCCGACAACTTAGGACATCTTACGACTCTTTTTGCCACATTATCAACTCGAAAAGAACGTTAGTATAATGTAGGACGGCTTACAACTCCTAAGAACACCTTACATCACAGTACAAAACCTTGAAACACCATAATAAACCTAATGAATTCGTACGAGTCCTTTGAACATCGTCCGACAACTTAGGACATCTTACGACTCTTTATTTCACATTAGCAACTCGAAAAGAACGTTAGTATGATGTAGGACGCCTTACACTCCTAAGAACACCTTACATAACCCTCCGAAACCTTGAAACACCATCATAAACCTAATGAATTCGTACGAGTCAAATGAACATCGTCCGACAACTTAGGACATCTTACGACTCTTTATGCCACATTAGCAACTTAAAATGAACGTTAGTATAATGTAGGACGCCTTACACTCCTAAGAACACCTTACATAACCGTACGATACCTTGAATCACCATAATAAACCTAATGAATTCGTATGATTCTTTTGAACATCGTACAACAACTCAGGATATCTTACGACTCTTTATGCCACATTAGCAGCTGGAAAAGAACGTTAGTATAATGTATCACGCCTTACAACTCCTAAGAACACCTTACATCACAGTACGAAACCTTGAAACACCATAATAAACCTAATAAATTCGTACGAGTCCTTTGAACGTCGTCCGACAACTTAGGACATCTTACGACTCTTTATGCCACATTAGCAACTCGAAAAGAACGTTAGTATAATGTAGGACGGCTTACAACTCCAAAGAACACCTTACATCACAGTACGAAACCTTGAAACACCATAATAAACCTAATGAATTCGTATGAGTCCTTTGAACGTCGTCCGACAACTTAGGACATCTTACGACTCTTTATGCCACATTATCAACTCGAAAAGAACGTTAGTATAATGTAGGACGGCTTACAACTCCTAAGAACACCTTACATCACAGTACGAAACCTTGAAACACCATAATAAACCTAATGAATTCGTATGAGTCATTTGAACATCGTACGACAACTCAGGACATCTTACGACTCTTTATGCCACATTAGCAACTCGAAAAGAACGTTAGTATAATGTAGGACGGCTTACAACTCCTAAGAAGACCTTACATCACAGTACGAAACCTTGAAACACCATAATAGACCTAATGAATTCGTATGAGTCATTTGAACATCGTACGACAACTCAGGACATCTTACGACTCTTTATGCCACATTAGCAACTCGAAAAGAACATTAGTATAATGTAGGACGGCTTACAACTCCTAAGAACACCTTACATCACAGTACGAAACCTTGAAACACCATAATAAACCTAATGAATTCGTACGAGTCCTTTGAACGTCGTCCGACAACTTAGGACATCTTACGACTCTTTATGCCACATTATCAACTCGAAAAGAACGTTAGTATAATGTAGGACGGCTTACAACTCCTAAGAACACCTTACATCACAGTACGAAACCTTGAAACACCATAATAAACCTAATGAATTCGTACGAGTCCTTTGAACATCGTCCGACAACTTAGGACATCTTACGACTCTTTATTCCACATTAGCAACTCGAAAAGAACGTTAGTATGATGTAGGACGCCTTACACTCCTAAGAACACCTTACATAACCCTCCGAAACCTTGAAACACCATCATAAACCTAATGAATTCGTACGAGTCAAATGAACATCGTCCGACAACTTAGGACATCTTACGACTCTTTATGCCACATTAGCAACTTAAAATGAACGTTAGTATAATGTAGGACGCCTTACACTCCTAAGAACACCTTACATAACCGTACGATACCTTGAATCACCATAATAAACCTAATGAATTCGTATGATTCCTTTGAACATCGTACAACAACTCAGGATATCTTACGACTCTTTATGCCACATTAGCAGCTGGAAAAGAACGTTAGTATAATGTATCACGCCTTACAACTCCTAAGAACACCTTACATCACAGTACGAAACCTTGAAACACCATAATAAACCTAATAAATTCGTACGAGTCCTTTGAACGTCGTCCGACAACTTAGGACATCTTACGACTCTTTATGCCACATTAGCAACTCGAAAAGAACGTTAGTATAATGTAGGACGGCTTACAACTCCAAAGAACACCTTACATCACAGTACGAAACCTTGAAACACCATAATAAACCTAATGAATTCGTATGAGTCCTTTGAACGTCGTCCGACAACTTAGGACATCTTACGACTCTTTATGCCACATTATCAACTCGAAAAGAACGTTAGTATAATGTAGGACGGCTTACAACTCCTAAGAACACCTTACATCACAGTACGAAACCTTGAAACACCATAATAAACCTAATGAATTCGTATGAGTCATTTGAACATCGTACGACAACTCAGGACATCTTACGACTCTTTATGCCACATTAGCAACTCGAAAAGAACGTTAGTATAATGTAGGACGGCTTACAACTCCTAAGAACACCTTACATCACAGTACGAAACCTTGAAACACCATAATAAACCTAATGAATTCGTATGAGTCCTTTGAACGTCGTCCGACAACTTAGGACATCTTACGACTCTTTTTGCCACATTATCAACTCGAAAAGAACGTTAGTATAATGTAGGACGGCTTACAACTCCTAAGAACACCTTACATCACAGTACAAAACCTTGAAACACCATAATAAACCTAATGAATTCGTACGAGTCCTTTGAACATCGTCCGACAACTTAGGACATCTTACGACTCTTTATTTCACATTAGCAACTCGAAAAGAACGTTAGTATGATGTAGGACGCCTTACACTCCTAAGAACACCTTACATAACCCTCCGAAACCTTGAAACACCATCATAAACCTAATGAATTCGTACGAGTCAAATGAACATCGTCCGACAACTTAGGACATCTTACGACTCTTTATGCCACATTAGCAACTTAAAATGAACGTTAGTATAATGTAGGACGCCTTACACTCCTAAGAACACCTTACATAACCGTACGATACCTTGAATCACCATAATAAACCTAATGAATTCGTATGATTCTTTTGAACATCGTACAACAACTCAGGATATCTTACGACTCTTTATGCCACATTAGCAGCTGGAAAAGAACGTTAGTATAATGTATCACGCCTTACAACTCCTAAGAACACCTTACATCACAGTACGAAACCTTGAAACACCATAATAAACCTAATAAATTCGTACGAGTCCTTTGAACGTCGTCCGACAACTTAGGACATCTTACGACTCTTTATGCCACATTAGCAACTCGAAAAGAACGTTAGTATAATGTAGGACGGCTTACAACTCCAAAGAACACCTTACATCACAGTACGAAACCTTGAAACACCATAATAAACCTAATGAATTCGTATGAGTCCTTTGAACGTCGTCCGACAACTTAGGACATCTTACGACTCTTTATGCCACATTATCAACTCGAAAAGAACGTTAGTATAATGTAGGACGGCTTACAACTCCTAAGAACACCTTACATCACAGTACGAAACCTTGAAACACCATAATAAACCTAATGAATTCGTATGAGTCATTTGAACATCGTACGACAACTCAGGACATCTTACGACTCTTTATGCCACATTAGCAACTCGAAAAGAACGTTAGTATAATGTAGGACGGCTTACAACTCCTAAGAAGACCTTACATCACAGTACGAAACCTTGAAACACCATAATAGACCTAATGAATTCGTATGAGTCATTTGAACATCGTACGACAACTCAGGACATCTTACGACTCTTTATGCCACATTAGCAACTCGAAAAGAACATTAGTATAATGTAGGACGGCTTACAACTCCTAAGAACACCTTACATCACAGTACGAAACCTTGAAACACCATAATAAACCTAATGAATTCGTACGAGTCCTTTGAACGTCGTCCGACAACTTAGGACATCTTACGACTCTTTATGCCACATTAGCAACTCGAAAAGAACGTTAGTATAATGTAGGACGGCTTACAACTCCAAAGAACACCTTACATCACAGTACGAAACCTTGAAACACCATAATAAACCTAATGAATTCGTATGAGTCCTTTGAACGTCGTCCGACAACTTAGGACATCTTACGACTCTTTATGCCACATTATCAACTCGAAAAGAACGTTAGTATAATGTAGGACGGCTTACAACTCCTAAGAACACCTTACATCACAGTACGAAACCTTGAAACACCATAATAAACCTAATGAATTCGTATGAGTCATTTGAACATCGTACGACAACTCAGGACATCTTACGACTCTTTATGCCACATTAGCAACTCGAAAAGAACGTTAGTATAATGTAGGACGGCTTACAACTCCTAAGAACACCTTACATCACAGTACGAAACCTTGAAACACCATAATAAACCTAATGAATTCGTATGAGTCCTTTGAACGTCGTCCGACAACTTAGGACATCTTACGACTCTTTTTGCCACATTATCAACTCGAAAAGAACGTTAGTATAATGTAGGACGGCTTACAACTCCTAAGAACACCTTACATCACAGTACAAAACCTTGAAACACCATAATAAACCTAATGAATTCGTACGAGTCCTTTGAACATCGTCCGACAACTTAGGACATCTTACGACTCTTTATTTCACATTAGCAACTCGAAAAGAACGTTAGTATGATGTAGGACGCCTTACACTCCTAAGAACACCTTACATAACCCTCCGAAACCTTGAAACACCATCATAAACCTAATGAATTCGTACGAGTCAAATGAACATCGTCCGACAACTTAGGACATCTTACGACTCTTTATGCCACATTAGCAACTTAAAATGAACGTTAGTATAATGTAGGACGCCTTACACTCCTAAGAACACCTTACATAACCGTACGATACCTTGAATCACCATAATAAACCTAATGAATTCGTATGATTCTTTTGAACATCGTACAACAACTCAGGATATCTTACGACTCTTTATGCCACATTAGCAGCTGGAAAAGAACGTTAGTATAATGTATCACGCCTTACAACTCCAAAGAACACCTTACATCACAGTACGAAACCTTGAAACACCATAATAAACCTAATAAATTCGTACGAGTCCTTTGAACGTCGTCCGACAACTTAGGACATCTTACGACTCTTTATGCCACATTAGCAACTCGAAAAGAACGTTAGTATAATGTAGGACGGCTTACAACTCCAAAGAACACCTTACATCACAGTACGAAACCTTGAAACACCATAATAAACCTAATGAATTCGTATGAGTCCTTTGAACGTCGTCCGACAACTTAGGACATCTTACGACTCTTTATGCCACATTATCAACTCGAAAAGAACGTTAGTATAATGTAGGACGGCTTACAACTCCTAAGAACACCTTACATCACAGTACGAAACCTTGAAACACCATAATAAACCTAATGAATTCGTATGAGTCATTTGAACATCGTACGACAACTCAGGACATCTTACGACTCTTTATGCCACATTAGCAACTCGAAAAGAACGTTAGTATAATGTAGGACGGCTTACAACTCCTAAGAAGACCTTACATCACAGTACGAAACCTTGAAACACCATAATAGACCTAATGAATTCGTATGAGTCATTTGAACATCGTACGACAACTCAGGACATCTTACGACTCTTTATGCCACATTAGCAACTCGAAAAGAACATTAGTATAATGTAGGACGGCTTACAACTCCTAAGAACACCTTACATCACAGTACGAAACCTTGAAACACCATAATAAACCTAATGAATTCGTACGAGTCCTTTGAACGTCGTCCGACAACTTAGGACATCTTACGACTCTTTATGCCACATTATCAACTCGAAAAGAACGTTAGTATAATGTAGGACGGCTTACAACTCCTAAGAACACCTTACATCACAGTACGAAACCTTGAAACACCATAATAAACCTAATGAATTCGTACGAGTCCTTTGAACATCGTCCGACAACTTAGGACATCTTACGACTCTTTATTCCACATTAGCAACTCGAAAAGAACGTTAGTATGATGTAGGACGCCTTACACTCCTAAGAACACCTTACATAACCCTCCGAAACCTTGAAACACCATCATAAACCTAATGAATTCGTACGAGTCAAATGAACATCGTCCGACAACTTAGGACATCTTACGACTCTTTATGCCACATTAGCAACTTAAAATGAACGTTAGTATAATGTAGGACGCCTTACACTCCTAAGAACACCTTACATAACCGTACGATACCTTGAATCACCATAATAAACCTAATGAATTCGTATGATTCCTTTGAACATCGTACAACAACTCAGGATATCTTACGACTCTTTATGCCACATTAGCAGCTGGAAAAGAACGTTAGTATAATGTATCACGCCTTACAACTCCTAAGAACACCTTACATCACAGTACGAAACCTTGAAACACCATAATAAACCTAATAAATTCGTACGAGTCCTTTGAACGTCGTCCGACAACTTAGGACATCTTACGACTCTTTATGCCACATTAGCAACTCGAAAAGAACGTTAGTATAATGTAGGACGGCTTACAACTCCAAAGAACACCTTACATCACAGTACGAAACCTTGAAACACCATAATAAACCTAATGAATTCGTATGAGTCCTTTGAACGTCGTCCGACAACTTAGGACATCTTACGACTCTTTATGCCACATTATCAACTCGAAAAGAACGTTAGTATAATGTAGGACGGCTTACAACTCCTAAGAACACCTTACATCACAGTACGAAACCTTGAAACACCATAATAAACCTAATGAATTCGTATGAGTCATTTGAACATCGTACGACAACTCAGGACATCTTACGACTCTTTATGCCACATTAGCAACTCGAAAAGAACGTTAGTATAATGTAGGACGGCTTACAACTCCTAAGAACACCTTACATCACAGTACGAAACCTTGAAACACCATAATAAACCTAATGAATTCGTATGAGTCCTTTGAACGTCGTCCGACAACTTAGGACATCTTACGACTCTTTTTGCCACATTATCAACTCGAAAAGAACGTTAGTATAATGTAGGACGGCTTACAACTCCTAAGAACACCTTACATCACAGTACAAAACCTTGAAACACCATAATAAACCTAATGAATTCGTACGAGTCCTTTGAACATCGTCCGACAACTTAGGACATCTTACGACTCTTTATTTCACATTAGCAACTCGAAAAGAACGTTAGTATGATGTAGGACGCCTTACACTCCTAAGAACACCTTACATAACCCTCCGAAACCTTGAAACACCATCATAAACCTAATGAATTCGTACGAGTCAAATGAACATCGTCCGACAACTTAGGACATCTTACGACTCTTTATGCCACATTAGCAACTTAAAATGAACGTTAGTATAATGTAGGACGCCTTACACTCCTAAGAACACCTTACATAACCGTACGATACCTTGAATCACCATAATAAACCTAATGAATTCGTATGATTCATTTGAACATCGTACAACAACTCAGGATATCTTACGACTCTTTATGCCACATTAGCAGCTGGAAAAGAACGTTAGTATAATGTATCACGCCTTACAACTCCTAAGAACACCTTACATCACAGTACGAAACCTTGAAACACCATAATAAACCTAATAAATTCGTACGAGTCCTTTGAACGTCGTCCGACAACTTAGGACATCTTACGACTCTTTATGCCACATTAGCAACTCGAAAAGAACGTTAGTATAATGTAGGACGGCTTACAACTCCAAAGAACACCTTATATCACAGTACGAAACCTTGAAACACCATAATAAACCTAATGAATTCGTATGAGTCCTTTGAACGTCGTCCGACAACTTAGGACATCTTACGACTCTTTATGCCACATTATCAACTCGAAAAGAACGTTAGTATAATGTAGGACGGCTTACAACTCCTAAGAACACCTTACATCACAGTACGAAACCTTGAAACACCATAATAAACCTAATGAATTCGTATGAGTCATTTGAACATCGTACGACAACTCAGGACATCTTACGACTCTTTATGCCACATTAGCAACTCGAAAAGAACGTTAGTATAATGTAGGACGGCTTACAACTCCTAAGAAGACCTTACATCACAGTACGAAACCTTGAAACACCATAATAGACCTAATGAATTCGTATGAGTCATTTGAACATCGTACGACAACTCAGGACATCTTACGACTCTTTATGCCACATTAGCAACTCGAAAAGAACATTAGTATAATGTAGGACGGCTTACAACTCCTAAGAACACCTTACATCACAGTACGAAACCTTGAAACACCATAATAAACCTAATGAATTCGTACGAGTCCTTTGAACGTCGTCCGACCACTTAGGACATCTTACGACTCTTTATGCCACATTATCAACTCGAAAAGAACGTTAGTCTAATGTAGGACGGCTTACAACTCCTAAGAACACCTTACATCACAGTACGAAACCTTGAAACACCATAATAAACCTAATGAATTCGTATGAGTCCTTTGAACGTCGTCCGACAACTTAGGACATCTTACGACTCTTTATGCCACATTATCAACTCGAAAAGAACGTTAGTATAATGTAGGACGGCTTACAACTCCTAAGAACACCTTACATCACAGTACGAAACCTTGAAACACCATAATAAACCTAATGAATTCGTATGAGTCATTTGAACATCGTACGACAACTCAGGACATCTTACGACTCTTTATGCCACATTAGCAACTCGAAAAGAACGTTAGTATAATGTAGGACGGCTTACAACTCCTAAGAAGACCTTACATCACAGTACGAAACCTTGAAACACCATAATAGACCTAATGAATTCGTATGAGTCATTTGAACATCGTACGACAACTCAGGACATCTTACGACTCTTTATGCCACATTAGCAACTCGAAAAGAACATTAGTATAATGTAGGACGGCTTACAACTCCTAAGAACACCTTACATCACAGTACGAAACCTTGAAACACCATAATAAACCTAATGAATTCGTACGAGTCCTTTGAACGTCGTCCGACCACTTAGGACATCTTACGACTCTTTATGCCACATTATCAACTCGAAAAGAACGTTAGTCTAATGTAGGACGGCTTACAACTCCTAAGAACACCTTACATCACAGTACGAAACCTTGAAACACCATAATAAACCTAATGAATTCGTATGAGTCCTTTGAACGTCGTCCGACAACTTAGGACATCTTACGACTCTTTATGCCACATTATCAACTCGAAAAGAACGTTAGTATAATGTAGGACGGCTTACAACTCCTAAGAACACCTTACATCACAGTACGAAACCTTGAAACACCATAATAAACCTAATGAATTCGTATGAGTCATTTGAACATCGTACGACAACTCAGGACATCTTACGACTCTTTATGCCACATTAGCAACTCGAAAAGAACGTTAGTATAATGTAGGACGGCTTACAACTCCTAAGAAGACCTTACATCACAGTACGAAACCTTGAAACACCATAATAGACCTAATGAATTCGTATGAGTCATTTGAACATCGTACGACAACTCAGGACATCTTACGACTCTTTATGCCACATTAGCAACTCGAAAAGAACATTAGTATAATGTAGGACGGCTTACAACTCCTAAGAACACCTTACATCACAGTACGAAACCTTGAAACACCATAATAAACCTAATGAATTCGTACGAGTCCTTTGAACGTCGTCCGACAACTTAGGACATCTTACGACTCTTTATGCCACATTATCAACTCGAAAAGAACGTTAGTATAATGTAGGACGGCTTACAACTCCTAAGAACACCTTACATCACAGTACGAAACCTTGAAACACCATAATAAACCTAATGAATTCGTACGAGTCCTTTGAACATCGTCCGACAACTTAGGACATCTTACGACTCTTTATTCCACATTAGCAACTCGAAAAGAACGTTAGTATGATGTAGGACGCCTTACACTCCTAAGAACACCTTACATAACCCTCCGAAACCTTGAAACACCATCATAAACCTAATGAATTCGTACGAGTCAAATGAACATCGTCCGACAACTTAGGACATCTTACGACTCTTTATGCCACATTAGCAACTTAAAATGAACGTTAGTATAATGTAGGACGCCTTACACTCCTAAGAACACCTTACATAACCGTACGATACCTTGAATCACCATAATAAACCTAATGAATTCGTATGATTCCTTTGAACGTCGTCCGACAACTTAGGACATCTTACGACTCTTTATGCCACATTATCAACTCGAAAAGAACGTTAGTATAATGTAGGACGGCTTACAACTCCTAAGAACACCTTACATCACAGTACGAAACCTTGAAACACCATAATAAACCTAATGAATTCGTATGAGTCATTTGAACATCGTACGACAACTCAGGACATCTTACGACTCTTTATGCCACATTAGCAACTCGAAAAGAACGTTAGTATAATGTAGGACGGCTTACAACTCCTAAGAAGACCTTACATCACAGTACGAAACCTTGAAACACCATAATAGACCTAATGAATTCGTATGAGTCATTTGAACATCGTACGACAACTCAGGACATCTTACGACTCTTTATGCCACATTAGCAACTCGAAAAGAACATTAGTATAATGTAGGACGGCTTACAACTCCTAAGAACACCTTACATCACAGTACGAAACCTTGAAACACCATAATAAACCTAATGAATTCGTACGAGTCCTTTGAACGTCGTCCGACCACTTAGGACATCTTACGACTCTTTATGCCACATTATCAACTCGAAAAGAACGTTAGTCTAATGTAGGACGGCTTACAACTCCTAAGAACACCTTACATCACAGTACGAAACCTTGAAACACCATAATAAACCTAATGAATTCGTATGAGTCCTTTGAACGTCGTCCGACAACTTAGGACATCTTACGACTCTTTATGCCACATTATCAACTCGAAAAGAACGTTAGTATAATGTAGGACGGCTTACAACTCCTAAGAACACCTTACATCACAGTACGAAACCTTGAAACACCATAATAAACCTAATGAATTCGTATGAGTCATTTGAACATCGTACGACAACTCAGGACATCTTACGACTCTTTATGCCACATTAGCAACTCGAAAAGAACGTTAGTATAATGTAGGACGGCTTACAACTCCTAAGAAGACCTTACATCACAGTACGAAACCTTGAAACACCATAATAGACCTAATGAATTCGTATGAGTCATTTGAACATCGTACGACAACTCAGGACATCTTACGACTCTTTATGCCACATTAGCAACTCGAAAAGAACATTAGTATAATGTAGGACGGCTTACAACTCCTAAGAACACCTTACATCACAGTACGAAACCTTGAAACACCATAATAAACCTAATGAATTCGTACGAGTCCTTTGAACGTCGTCCGACCACTTAGGACATCTTACGACTCTTTATGCCACATTATCAACTCGAAAAGAACGTTAGTCTAATGTAGGACGGCTTACAACTCCTAAGAACACCTTACATCACAGTACGAAACCTTGAAACACCATAATAAACCTAATGAATTCGTATGAGTCCTTTGAACGTCGTCCGACAACTTAGGACATCTTACGACTCTTTATGCCACATTATCAACTCGAAAAGAACGTTAGTATAATGTAGGACGGCTTACAACTCCTAAGAACACCTTACATCACAGTACGAAACCTTGAAACACCATAATAAACCTAATGAATTCGTATGAGTCATTTGAACATCGTACGACAACTCAGGACATCTTACGACTCTTTATGCCACATTAGCAACTCGAAAAGAACGTTAGTATAATGTAGGACGGCTTACAACTCCTAAGAAGACCTTACATCACAGTACGAAACCTTGAAACACCATAATAGACCTAATGAATTCGTATGAGTCATTTGAACATCGTACGACAACTCAGGACATCTTACGACTCTTTATGCCACATTAGCAACTCGAAAAGAACATTAGTATAATGTAGGACGGCTTACAACTCCTAAGAACACCTTACATCACAGTACGAAACCTTGAAACACCATAATAAACCTAATGAATTCGTACGAGTCCTTTGAACGTCGTCCGACAACTTAGGACATCTTACGACTCTTTATGCCACATTATCAACTCGAAAAGAACGTTAGTATAATGTAGGACGGCTTACAACTCCTAAGAACACCTTACATCACAGTACGAAACCTTGAAACACCATAATAAACCTAATGAATTCGTACGAGTCCTTTGAACATCGTCCGACAACTTAGGACATCTTACGACTCTTTATTCCACATTAGCAACTCGAAAAGAACGTTAGTATGATGTAGGACGCCTTACACTCCTAAGAACACCTTACATAACCCTCCGAAACCTTGAAACACCATCATAAACCTAATGAATTCGTACGAGTCAAATGAACATCGTCCGACAACTTAGGACATCTTACGACTCTTTATGCCACATTAGCAACTTAAAATGAACGTTAGTATAATGTAGGACGCCTTACACTCCTAAGAACACCTTACATAACCGTACGATACCTTGAATCACCATAATAAACCTAATGAATTCGTATGATTCCTTTGAACGTCGTCCGACAACTTAGGACATCTTACGACTCTTTATGCCACATTATCAACTCGAAAAGAACGTTAGTATAATGTAGGACGGCTTACAACTCCTAAGAACACCTTACATCACAGTACGAAACCTTGAAACACCATAATAAACCTAATGAATTCGTATGAGTCATTTGAACATCGTACGACAACTCAGGACATCTTACGACTCTTTATGCCACATTAGCAACTCGAAAAGAACGTTAGTATAATGTAGGACGGCTTACAACTCCTAAGAAGACCTTACATCACAGTACGAAACCTTGAAACACCATAATAGACCTAATGAATTCGTATGAGTCATTTGAACATCGTACGACAACTCAGGACATCTTACGACTCTTTATGCCACATTAGCAACTCGAAAAGAACATTAGTATAATGTAGGACGGCTTACAACTCCTAAGAACACCTTACATCACAGTACGAAACCTTGAAACACCATAATAAACCTAATGAATTCGTACGAGTCCTTTGAACGTCGTCCGACCACTTAGGACATCTTACGACTCTTTATGCCACATTATCAACTCGAAAAGAACGTTAGTATAATGTAGGACGGCTTACAACTCCTAAGAACACCTTACATCACAGTACGAAACCTTGAAACACCATAATAAACCTAATGAATTCGTATGAGTCATTTGAACATCGTACGACAACTCAGGACATCTTACGACTCTTTATGCCACATTAGCAACTCGAAAAGAACGTTAGTATAATGTAGGACGGCTTACAACTCCTAAGAAGACCTTACATCACAGTACGAAACCTTGAAACACCATAATAGACCTAATGAATTCGTATGAGTCATTTGAACATCGTACGACAACTCAGGACATCTTACGACTCTTTATGCCACATTAGCAACTCGAAAAGAACATTAGTATAATGTAGGACGGCTTACAACTCCTAAGAACACCTTACATCACAGTACGAAACCTTGAAACACCATAATAAACCTAATGAATTCGTACGAGTCCTTTGAACGTCGTCCGACAACTTAGGACATCTTACGACTCTTTATGCCACATTATCAACTCGAAAAGAACGTTAGTATAATGTAGGACGGCTTACAACTCGTAAGAACACCTTACATCACAGTACGAAACCTTGAAACACCATAATAAACCTAATGAATTCGTATGAGTCCTTTGAACATCGTCCGACAACTTAGGACATCTTACGACTCTTTATTCCACATTAGCAACTCGAAAAGAACGTTAGTATGATGTAGGACGCCTTACACTCCTAAGAACACCTTACATAACCCTCCGAAACCTTGAAACACCATCATAAACCTAATGAATTCGTACGAGTCAAATGAACATCGTCCGACAACTTAGGACATCTTACGACTCTTTATGCCACATTAGCAACTTAAAATGAACGTTAGTATAATGTAGGACGCCTTACACTCCTAAGAACACCTTACATAACCGTACGATACCTTGAATCACCATAATAAACCTAATGAATTCGTATGATTCCTTTGAACATCGTACAACAACTCAGGATATCTTACGACTCTTTATGCCACATTAGCAGCTGGAAAAGAACGTTAGTATAATGTATCACGCCTTACAACTCCTAAGAACACCTTACATCACAGTACGAAACCTTGAAACACCATAATAAACCTAATAAATTCGTACGAGTCCTTTGAACGTCGTCCGACAACTTAGGACATCTTACGACTCTTTATGCCACATTAGCAACTCGAAAAGAACGTTAGTATAATGTAGGACGGCTTACAACTCCAAAGAACACCTTATATCACAGTACGAAACCTTGAAACACCATAATAAACCTAATGAATTCGTATGAGTCCTTTGAACGTCGTCCGACAACTTAGGACATCTTACGACTCTTTATGCCACATTATCAACTCGAAAAGAACGTTAGTATAATGTAGGACGGCTTACAACTCCTAAGAACACCTTACATCACAGTACGAAACCTTGAAACACCATAATAAACCTAATGAATTCGTATGAGTCATTTGAACATCGTACGACAACTCAGGACATCTTACGACTCTTTATGCCACATTAGCAACTCGAAAAGAACGTTAGTATAATCTAGGACGGCTTACAACTCCTAAGAAGACCTTACATCACAGTACGAAACCTTGAAACACCATAATAGACCTAATGAATTCGTATGAGTCATTTGAACATCGTACGACAACTCAGGACATCTTACGACTCTTTATGCCACATTAGCAACTCGAAAAGAACATTAGTATAATGTAGGACGGCTTACAACTCCTAAGAACACCTTACATCACAGTACGAAACCTTGAAACACCATAATAAACCTAATGAATTCGTACGAGTCCTTTGAACGTCGTCCGACAACTTAGGACATCTTACGACTCTTTATGCCACATTAGCAACTCGAAAAGAACGTTAGTATAATGTAGGACGGCTTACAACTCCAAAGAACACCTTACATCACAGTACGAAACCTTGAAACACCATAATAAACCTAATGAATTCGTATGAGTCCTTTGAACGTCGTCCGACAACTTAGGACATCTTACGACTCTTTATGCCACATTATCAACTCGAAAAGAACGTTAGTATAATGTAGGACGGCTTACAACTCCTAAGAACACCTTACATCACAGTACGAAACCTTGAAACACCATAATAAACCTAATGAATTCGTATGAGTCATTTGAACATCGTACGACAACTCAGGACATCTTACGACTCTTTATGCCACATTAGCAACTCGAAAAGAACATTAGTATAATGTAGGACGGCTTACAACTCCTAAGAACACCTTACATCACAGTACGAAACCTTGAAACACCATAATAAACCTAATGAATTCGTACGAGTCCTTTGAACGTCGTCCGACAACTTAGGACATCTTACGACTCTTTATGCCACATTATCAACTCGAAAAGAACGTTAGTATAATGTAGGACGGCTTACAACTCGTAAGAACACCTTACATCACAGTACGAAACCTTGAAACACCATAATAAACCTAATGAATTCGTACGAGTCCTTTGAACATCGTCCGACAACTTAGGACATCTTACGACTCTTTATTCCACATTAGCAACTCGAAAAGAACGTTAGTATGATGTAGGACGCCTTACACTCCTAAGAACACCTTACATAACCCTCCGAAACCTTGAAACACCATCATAAACCTAATGAATTCGTACGAGTCAAATGAACATCGTCCGACAACTTAGGACATCTTACGACTCTTTATGCCACATTAGCAACTTAAAATGAACGTTAGTATAATGTAGGACGCCTTACACTCCTAAGAACACCTTACATAACCGTACGATACCTTGAATCACCATAATAAACCTAATGAATTCGTATGATTCCTTTGAACATCGTACAACAACTCAGGATATCTTACGACTCTTTATGCCACATTAGCAGCTGGAAAAGAACGTTAGTATAATGTATCACGCCTTACAACTCCTAAGAACACCTTACATCACAGTACGAAACCTTGAAACACCATAATAAACCTAATAAATTCGTACGAGTCCTTTGAACGTCGTCCGACAACTTAGGACATCTTACGACTCTTTATGCCACATTAGCAACTCGAAAAGAACGTTAGTATAATGTAGGACGGCTTACAACTCCAAAGAACACCTTATATCACAGTACGAAACCTTGAAACACCATAATAAACCTAATGAATTCGTATGAGTCCTTTGAACGTCGTCCGACAACTTAGGACATCTTACGACTCTTTATGCCACATTATCAACTCGAAAAGAACGTTAGTATAATGTAGGACGGCTTACAACTCCTAAGAACACCTTACATCACAGTACGAAACCTTGAAACACCATAATAAACCTAATGAATTCGTATGAGTCATTTGAACATCGTACGACAACTCAGGACATCTTACGACTCTTTATGCCACATTAGCAACTCGAAAAGAACGTTAGTATAATCTAGGACGGCTTACAACTCCTAAGAAGACCTTACATCACAGTACGAAACCTTGAAACACCATAATAGACCTAATGAATTCGTATGAGTCATTTGAACATCGTACGACAACTCAGGACATCTTACGACTCTTTATGCCACATTAGCAACTCGAAAAGAACATTAGTATAATGTAGGACGGCTTACAACTCCTAAGAACACCTTACATCACAGTACGAAACCTTGAAACACCATAATAAACCTAATGAATTCGTACGAGTCCTTTGAACGTCGTCCGACAACTTAGGACATCTTACGACTCTTTATGCCACATTAGCAACTCGAAAAGAACGTTAGTATAATGTAGGACGGCTTACAACTCCAAAGAACACCTTACATCACAGTACGAAACCTTGAAACACCATAATAAACCTAATGAATTCGTATGAGTCCTTTGAACGTCGTCCGACAACTTAGGACATCTTACGACTCTTTATGCCACATTATCAACTCGAAAAGAACGTTAGTATAATGTAGGACGGCTTACAACTCCTAAGAACACCTTACATCACAGTACGAAACCTTGAAACACCATAATAAACCTAATGAATTCGTATGAGTCATTTGAACATCGTACGACAACTCAGGACATCTTACGACTCTTTATGCCACATTAGCAACTCGAAAAGAACGTTAGTATAATGTAGGACGGCTTACAACTCCTAAGAAGACCTTACATCACAGTACGAAACCTTGAAACACCATAATAGACCTAATGAATTCGTATGAGTCATTTGAACATCGTACGACAACTCAGGACATCTTACGACTCTTTATGCCACATTAGCAACTCGAAAAGAACATTAGTATAATGTAGGACGGCTTACAACTCCTAAGAACACCTTACATCACAATACGAAACCTTGAAACACCATAATAAACCTAATGAATTCGTACGAGTCCTTTGAACGTCGTCCGACAACTTAGGACATCTTACGACTCTTTATGCCACATTATCAACTCGAAAAGAACGTTAGTATAATGTAGGACGGCTTACAACTCCTAAGAACACCTTACATCACAGTACGAAACCTTGAAACACCATCATAAACCTAATGAATTCGTACGAGTCAAATGAACATCGTCCGACAACTTAGGACATCTTACGACTCTTTATGCCACATTAGCAACTTAAAATGAACGTTAGTATGATGTAGGACGCCTTACACTCCTAAGAACACCTTACATAACCGTACGATACCTTGAATCACCATAATAAACCTAATGAATTCGTATGATTCCTTTGAACATCGTACAACAACTCAGGATATCTTACGACTCTTTATGCCACATTAGCAGCTGGAAAAGAACGTTAGTATAATGTATCACGCCTTACAACTCCTAAGAACACCTTACATCACAGTACGAAACCTTGAAACACCATAATAAACCTAATAAATTCGTACGAGTCCTTTGAACGTCGTCCGACAACTTAGGACATCTTACGACTCTTTATGCCACATTAGCAACTCGAAAAGAACGTTAGTATAATGTAGGACGGCTTACAACTCCAAAGAACACCTTACATCACAGTACGAAACCTTGAAACACCATAATAAACCTAATGAATTCGTATGAGTCCTTTGAACGTCGTCCGACAACTTAGGACATCTTACGACTCTTTATGCCACATTATCAACTCGAAAAGAACGTTAGTATAATGTAGGACGGCTTACAACTCCTAAGAACACCTTACATCACAGTACGAAACCTTGAAACACCATAATAAACCTAATGAATTCGTATGAGTCATTTGAACATCGTACGACAACTCAGGACATCTTACGACTCTTTATGCCACATTAGCAACTCGAAAAGAACGTTAGTATAATGTAGGACGGCTTACAACTCCTAAGAAGACCTTACATCACAGTACGAAACCTTGAAACACCATAATAAACCTAATGAATTCGTACGAGTCCTTTGAACGTCGTCCGACAACTTAGGACATCTTACGACTCTTTATGCCACATTATGAAATCGAAAAGAACGTTAGTATAATGTAGGACGGCTTACAACTCCTAAGAACACCTTACATCACAGTACGAAACCTTGAAACACCATAATAAACCTAATGAATTCGTATGAGTCATTTGAACATCGTACGACAACTCAGGACATCTTACGACTCTTTATGCCACATTAGCAACTCGAAAAGAACGTTAGTATAATGTAGGACGGCTTACAACTCCTAAGAACACCTTACATCACAGTACGAAACCTTGAAACACCATAATAAACCTAATGAATTCGTACGAGTCCTTTGAACGTCGTCCGACAACTTAGGACATCTTATGACTCTTTATGCCACATTATCAACTCGAAAAGAACGTTAGTATAATGTAGGACGGCTTACAACTCCTAAGAACACCTTACATCACAGTACGAAACCTTGAAACACCATAATAAACCTAATGAATTCGTACGAGTCCTTTGAACATCGTCCGACAACTTAGGACATCTTACGACTCTTTATTCCACATTAGCAACTCGAAAAGAACGTTAGTATGATGTAGGACGCCTTACACTCCTAAGAACACCTTACATAACCCTACGAAACCTTGAAACACCATCATAAACCTAATGAATTCGTACGAGTCAAATGAACATCGTCCGACAACTTACGACATCTTACGACTCTTTATGCCACATTAGCAACTTAAAATGAACGTTAGTATAATGTAGGACGCCTTACACTCCTAAGAACACCTTACATAACCGTACGATACCTTGAATCACCATAATAAACCTAATGAATTCGTATGATTCCTTTGAACATCGTACAACAACTCAGGATATCTTACGACTCTTTATGCCACATTAGCAGCTGGAAAAGAACGTTAGTATAATGTATCACGCCTTACAACTCCTAAGAACACCTTACATCACAGTACGAAACCTTGAAACACCATAATAAACCTAATAAATTCGTACGAGTCCTTTGAACGTCGTTCGACAACTTAGGACATCTTACCACTCTTTATGCCACATTAGCAACTCGAAAAGAACGTTAGTATAATGTAGGACGGCTTACAACTCCAAAGAACACCTTACATCACAGTACGAAACCTTGAAACACCATAATAAACCTAATGAATTCGTATGAGTCCTTTGAACGTCGTCCGACAACTTAGGACATCTTACGACTCTTTATGCCACATTATCAACTCGAAAAGAACGTTAGTATAATGTAGGACGGCTTACAACTCCTAAGAACACCTTACATCACAGTACGAAACCTTGAAACACCATAATAAACCTAATGAATTCGTATGAGTCATTTGAATATCGTACGACAACTCAGGACATCTTACGACTCTTTATGCCACATTAGCAACTCGAAAAGAACGTTAGTATAATGTAGGACGGCTTACAACTCCTAAGAAGACCTTACATCACAGTACGAAACCTTAAAACACCATAATAAACCTAATGAATTCGTATGAGTCATTTGAACATCGTACGACAACTCAAGACATCTTACGACTCTATATGCCACATTAGCAACTCGAAAAGAACATTAGTATAATGTAGGACGGCTTAGAACTCCTAAGAACACCTTACATCACAGTACGAAACCTTGAAACACCATAATAAACCTAATGAATTCGTACGAGTCCTTTGAACGTCGTCCAACCACTTAGGACATCTTACGACTCTTTATGCCACATTATCAACTCGAAAAGAACGTTAGTCTAATGTAGGACGGCTTACAACTCCTAAGAACACCTTACATCACAGTACGAAACCTTGAAACACCATAATAAACCTAATGAATTCGTACGAGTCCTTTGAACATCGTCCGACAACTTAGGACATCTTACGACTCTTTATTCCACATTAGCAACTCGAAAAGAACGTTAGTATGATGTAGGACGCCTTACACTCCTAAGAACACCTTACATAACCCTACGAAACCTTGAAACACCATCATAAACCTAATGAATTCGTACGAGTCAAATGAACATCGTCCGACAACTTAGGACATCTTACGACTCTTTATGCCACATTAGCAACTTAAAATGAACGTTAGTATAATGTAGGACGCCTTACACTCCTAAGAACACCTTACATAACCGTACGATACCTTGAATCACCATAATAAACCTAATGAATTCGTATGATTCCTTTGAACATCGTACAACAACTCAGGATATCTTACGACTCTTTATGCCACATTAGCAGCTGGAAAAGAACGTTAGTATAATGTATCACGCCTTACAACTCCTAAGAACACCTTACATCACAGTACGAAACCTTGAAACACCATAATAAACCTAATAAATTCGTACGAGTCCTTTGAACGTCGTCCGACGACTTAGGACATCTTACGACTCTTTATGCCACATTATCAACTCGAAAAGAACGTTAGTATAATGTAGGACGGCTTACAACTCCTAAGAACACCTTACATCACAGTACGAAACCTTGAAACACCATAATAAACCTAATGAATTCGCATGAGTCATTTGAACATCGTACGACAACTCAGGACATCTTACAACTCTTTATGCCACATTAGCAACTCGAAAAGAACGTTAGTATAATGTAGGACGGCTTACAACTCCTAAGAACACCTTACATCACAGTACGAAACCTTGAAACACCATAATAAACCTAATAAATTCGTACGAGTCCTTTGAACGTCGTCCGACAACTTAGGACATCTTACGACTCTTTATGCCACATTAGCAACTCGAAAAGAACGTTAGTATAATGTAGGACGGCTTACAACTCCTAAGAACACCTTACATCACAGTACGAAACCTTGAAACACCATAATAAACCTAATGAATTCGTACGAGTCCTTTGAACGTCGTCCGACAACTTAGGACATCTTACGACTCTTTATGCCACATTATGAACTCGAAAAGAACGTTAGTATAATGTAGGACGGCTTACAACTCCTAAGAACACCTTACATCACAGTACGAAACCTTGAAACACCATAATAAACCTAATGAATTCGTACGAGTCCTTTGAACGTCGTCCGACCACTTAGGACATCTTACGACTCTTTATGCCACATTATCAACTCGAAAAGAACGTTAGTCTAATGTAGGACGGCTTACAACTCCTAAGAACACCTTACATCACAGTACGAAACCTTGAAACACCATAATAAACCTAATGAATTCGTACGAGTCCTTTGAACATCGTCCGACAACTTAGGACATCTTACGACTCTTTATTCCACATTAGCAACTCGAAAAGAACGTTAGTATGATGTAGGACGCCTTACACTCCTAAGAACACCTTACATAACCCTACGAAACCTTGAAACACCATCATAAACCTAATGAATTCGTACGAGTCAAATGAACATCGTCCGACAACTTAGGACATCTTACGACTCTTTATGCCACATTAGCAACTTAAAATGAACGTTAGTATAATGTAGGACGCCTTACACTCCTAAGAACACCTTACATAACCCTACGAAACCTTGAAACACCATCATAAACCTAATGAATTCGTACGAGTCAAATGAACATCGTCCGACAACTTAGGACATCTTACGACTCTTTATGCCACATTAGCAACTTAAAATGAACGTTAGTATAATGTAGGACGCCTTACACTCCTAAGAACACCTTACATAACCGTACGATACCTTGAATCACCATAATAAACCTAATGAATTCGTATGATTCCTTTGAACATCGTACAACAACTCAGGATATCTTACGACTCTTTATGCCACATTAGCAGCTGGAAAAGAACGTTAGTATAATGTATCACGCCTTACAGCTCCTAAGAACACCTTACATCACAGTACGAAACCTTGAAACACCATAATAAACCTAATAAATTCGTACGAGTCCTTTGAACGTCGTCCGACAACTTAGGACATCTTACGACTCTTTATGCCACATTAGCAACTCGAAAAGAACGTTAGTATAATGTAGGACGGCTTACAACTCCAAAGAACACCTTACATCACAGTACGAAACCTTGAAACACCATAATAAACCTAATGAATTCGTATGAGTCCTTTGAACGTCGTCCGACAACTTAGGACATCTTACGACTCTTTATGCCACATTATCAACTCGAAAAGAACGTTAGTATAATGTAGGACGGCTTACAACTCCTATGAACACCTTACATCACAGTACGAAACCTTGAAACACCATAATAAACCTAATGAATTCGTATGAGTCATTTGAATATCGTACGACAACTCAGGACATCTTACGACTCTTTATGCCACATTAGCAACTCGAAAAGAACGTTAGTATAATGTAGGACGGCTTACAACTCCTAAGAAGACCTTACATCACAGTACGAAACCTTGAAACACCATAATAAACCTAATGAATTCGTATGAGTCATTTGAACATCGTACGACAACTCAGGACATCTTACGACTCTATATGCCACATTAGCAACTCGAAAAGAACATTAGTATAATGTAGGACGGCTTACAACTCCTAAGAACACCTTACATCACAGTACGAAACCTTGAAACACCATAATAAACCTAATGAATTCGTACGAGTCCTTTGAACGTCGTCCGACCACTTAGGACATCTTACGACTCTTTATGCCACATTATCAACTCGAAAAGAACGTTAGTCTAATGTAGGACGGCTTACAACTCCTAAGAACACCTTACATCACAGTACGAAACCTTGAAACACCATAATAAACCTAATGAATTCGTACGAGTCCTTTGAACATCGTCCGACAACTTAGGACATCTTACGACTCTTTATTCCACATTAGCAACTCGAAAAGAACGTTAGTATGATGTAGGACGCCTTACACTCCTAAGAACACCTTACATAACCCTACGAAACCTTGAAACACCATCATAAACCTAATGAATTCGTACGAGTCAAATGAACATCGTCCGACAACTTAGGACATCTTACGACTCTTTATGCCACATTAGCAACTTAAAATGAACGTTAGTATAATGTAGGACGCCTTACACTCCTAAGAACACCTTACATAACCCTACGAAACCTTGAAACACCATCATAAACCTAATGAATTCGTACGAGTCAAATGAACATCGTCCGACAACTTAGGACATCTTACGACTCTTTATGCCACATTAGCAACTTAAAATGAACGTTAGTATAATGTAGGACGCCTTACACTCCTAAGAACACCTTACATAACCGTACGATACCTTGAATCACCATAATAAACCTAATGAATTCGTATGATTCCTTTGAACATCGTACAACAACTCAGGATATCTTACGACTCTTTATGCCACATTAGCAGCTGGAAAAGAACGTTAGTATAATGTATCACGCCTTACAACTCCTAAGAACACCTTACATCACAGTACGAAACCTTGAAACACCATAATAAACCTAATAAATTCGTACGAGTCCTTTGAACGTCGTCCGACAACTTAGGACATCTTACGACTCTTTATGCCACATTAGCAACTCGAAAAGAACGTTAGTATAATGTAGGACGGCTTACAACTCCAAAGAACACCTTACATCACAGTACGAAACCTTGAAACACCATAATAAACCTAATGAATTCATATGAGTCCTTTGAACGTCGTCCGACAACTTAGGACATCTTACGACTCTTTATGCCACATTATCAACTCGAAAAGAACGTTAGTATAATGTAGGACGGCTTACAACTCCTAAGAACACCTTACATCACAGTACGAAACCTTGAAACACCATAATAAACCTAATGAATTCGTATGAGTCATTTGAACATCGTACGACAACTCAGGACATCTTACGACTCTTTATGCCACATTAGCAACTCGAAAAGAACGTTAGTATAATGTAGGACGGCTTACAACTCCTAAGAACACCTTACATCACAGTACGAAACCTTGAAACACCATAATAAACCTAATGAATTCGTATGAGTCCTTTGAACGTCGTCCGACAACTTAGGACATCTTACGACTCTTTTTGCCACATTATCAACTCGAAAAGAACGTTAGTATAATGTAGGACGGCTTACAACTCCTAAGAACACCTTACATCACAGTACAAAACCTTGAAACACCATAATAAACCTAATGAATTCGTACGAGTCCTTTGAACATCGTCCGACAACTTAGGACATCTTACGACTCTTTATTTCACATTAGCAACTCGAAAAGAACGTTAGTATGATGTAGGACGCCTTACACTCCTAAGAACACCTTACATAACCCTCCGAAACCTTGAAACACCATCATAAACCTAATGAATTCGTACGAGTCAAATGAACATCGTCCGACAACTTAGGACATCTTACGACTCTTTATGCCACATTAGCAACTTAAAATGAACGTTAGTATAATGTAGGACGCCTTACACTCCTAAGAACACCTTACATAACCGTACGATACCTTGAATCACCATAATAAACCTAATGAATTCGTATGATTCATTTGAACATCGTACAACAACTCAGGATATCTTACGACTCTTTATGTCACATTAGCAGCTGGAAAAGAACGTTAGTATAATGTATCACGCCTTACAACTCCTAAGAACACCTTACATCACAGTACGAAACCTTGAAACACCATAATAAACCTAATAAATTCGTACGAGTCCTTTGAACGTCGTCCGACAACTTAGGACATCTTACGACTCTTTATGCCACATTAGCAACTCGAAAAGAACGTTAGTATAATGTAGGACGGCTTAAAACTCCAAAGAACACCTTACATCACAGTACGAAACCTTGAAACACCATAATAAACCTAATGAATTCATATGAGTCCTTTGAACGTCGTCCGACAACTTAGGACATCTTACGACTCTTTATGCCACATTATCAACTCGAAAAGAACGTTAGTATAATGTAGGACGGCTTACAACTCCTAAGAACACCTTACATCACAGTACGAAACCTTGAAACACCATAATAAACCTAATGAATTCGTATGAGTCATTTGAACATCGTACGACAACTCAGGACATCTTACGACTCTTTATGCCACATTAGCAACTCGAAAAGAACGTTAGTATAATGTAGGACGGCTTACAACTCCTAAGAACACCTTACATCACAGTACGAAACCTTGAAACACCATAATAAACCTAATGAATTCGTATGAGTCCTTTGAACGTCGTCCGACAACTTAGGACATCTTACGACTCTTTTTGCCACATTATCAACTCGAAAAGAACGTTAGTATAATGTAGGACGGCTTACAACTCCTAAGAACACCTTACATCACAGTACAAAACCTTGAAACACCATAATAAACCTAATGAATTCGTACGAGTCCTTTGAACATCGTCCAACAACTTAGGACATCTTACGACTCTTTATTTCACATTAGCAACTCGAAAAGAACGTTAGTATGATGTAGGACGCCTTACACTCCTAAGAACACCTTACATAACCCTCCGAAACCTTGAAACACCATCATAAACCTAATGAATTCGTACGAGTCAAATGAACATCGTCCGACAACTTAGGACATCTTACGACTCTTTATGCCACATTAGCAACTTAAAATGAACGTTAGTATAATGTAGGACGCCTTACACTCCTAAGAACACCTTACATAACCGTACGATACCTTGAATCACCATAATAAACCTAATGAATTCGTATGATTCATTTGAACATCGTACAACAACTCAGGATATCTTACGACTCTTTATGCCACATTAGCAGCTGGAAAAGAACGTTAGTATAATGTATCACGCCTTACAACTCCTAAGAACACCTTACATCACAGTACGAAACCTTGAAACACCATAATAAACCTAATAAATTCGTACGAGTCCTTTGAACGTCGTCAGACAACTTAGGACATCTTACGACTCTTTATGCCACATTAGCAACTCGAAAAGAACGTTAGTATAATGTAGGACGGCTTACAACTCCAAAGAACACCTTACATCAAGGTACGAAACCTTGAAACACCATAATAAACCTAATGAATTCATATGAGTCCTTTGAACGTCGTCCGACAACTTAGGACATCTTACGACTCTTTATGCCACATTATCAACTCGAAAAGAACGTTAGTATAATGTAGGACGGCTTACAACTCCTAAGAACACCTTACATCACAGTACGAAACCTTGAAACACCATAATAAACCTAATGAATTCGTATGAGTCATTTGAACATCGTACGACAACTCAGGACATCTTACGACTCTTTATGCCACATTAGCAACTCGAAAAGAACGTTAGTATAATGTAGGACGGCTTACAACTCCTAAGAACACCTTACATCACAGTACGAAACCTTGAAACACCATAATAAACCTAATGAATTCGTATGAGTCCTTTGAACGTCGTCCGACAACTTAGGACATCTTACGACTCTTTTTGCCACATTATCAACTCGAAAAGAACGTTAGTATAATGTAGGACGGCTTACAACTCCTAAGAACACCTTACATCACAGTACAAAACCTTGAAACACCATAATAAACCTAATGAATTCGTACGAGTCCTTTGAACATCGTCCGACAACTTAGGACATCTTACGACTCTTTATTTCACATTAGCAACTCGAAAAGAACGTTAGTATGATGTAGGACGCCTTACACTCCTAAGAACACCTTACATAACCCTCCGAAACCTTGAAACACCATCATAAACCTAATGAATTCGTACGAGTCAAATGAACATCGTCCGACAACTTAGGACATCTTACGACTCTTTATGCCACATTAGCAACTTAAAATGAACGTTAGTATAATGTAGGACGCCTTACACTCCTAAGAACACCTTACATAACCGTACGATACCTTGAATCACCATAATAAACCTAATGAATTCGTATGATTCATTTGAACATCGTACAACAACTCAGGATATCTTACGACTCTTTATGTCACATTAGCAGCTGGAAAAGAACGTTAGTATAATGTATCACGCCTTACAACTCCTAAGAACACCTTACATCACAGTACGAAACCTTGAAACACCATAATAAACCTAATAAATTCGTACGAGTCCTTTGAACGTCGTCCGACAACTTAGGACATCTTACGACTCTTTATGCCACATTAGCAACTCGAAAAGAACGTTAGTATAATGTAGGACGGCTTAAAACTCCAAAGAACACCTTACATCACAGTACGAAACCTTGAAACACCATAATAAACCTAATGAATTCATATGAGTCCTTTGAACGTCGTCCGACAACTTAGGACATCTTACGACTCTTTATGCCACATTATCAACTCGAAAAGAACGTTAGTATAATGTAGGACGGCTTACAACTCCTAAGAACACCTTACATCACAGTACGAAACCTTGAAACACCATAATAAACCTAATGAATTCGTATGAGTCATTTGAACATCGTACGACAACTCAGGACATCTTACGACTCTTTATGCCACATTAGCAACTCGAAAAGAACGTTAGTATAATGTAGGACGGCTTACAACTCCTAAGAACACCTTACATCACAGTACGAAACCTTGAAACACCATAATAAACCTAATGAATTCGTATGAGTCCTTTGAACGTCGTCCGACAACTTAGGACATCTTACGACTCTTTTTGCCACATTATCAACTCGAAAAGAACGTTAGTATAATGTAGGACGGCTTACAACTCCTAAGAACACCTTACATCACAGTACAAAACCTTGAAACACCATAATAAACCTAATGAATTCGTACGAGTCCTTTGAACATCGTCCAACAACTTAGGACATCTTACGACTCTTTATTTCACATTAGCAACTCGAAAAGAACGTTAGTATGATGTAGGACGCCTTACACTCCTAAGAACACCTTACATAACCCTCCGAAACCTTGAAACACCATCATAAACCTAATGAATTCGTACGAGTCAAATGAACATCGTCCGACAACTTAGGACATCTTACGACTCTTTATGCCACATTAGCAACTTAAAATGAACGTTAGTATAATGTAGGACGCCTTACACTCCTAAGAACACCTTACATAACCGTACGATACCTTGAATCACCATAATAAACCTAATGAATTCGTATGATTCATTTGAACATCGTACAACAACTCAGGATATCTTACGACTCTTTATGCCACATTAGCAGCTGGAAAAGAACGTTAGTATAATGTATCACGCCTTACAACTCCTAAGAACACCTTACATCACAGTACGAAACCTTGAAACACCATAATAAACCTAATAAATTCGTACGAGTCCTTTGAACGTCGTCAGACAACTTAGGACATCTTACGACTCTTTATGCCACATTAGCAACTCGAAAAGAACGTTAGTATAATGTAGGACGGCTTACAACTCCAAAGAACACCTTACATCAAGGTACGAAACCTTGAAACACCATAATAAACCTAATGAATTCATATGAGTCCTTTGAACGTCGTCCGACAACTTAGGACATCTTACGACTCTTTATGCCACATTATCAACTCGAAAAGAACGTTAGTATAATGTAGGACGGCTTACAACTCCTAAGAACACCTTACATCACAGTACGAAACCTTGAAACACCATAATAAACCTAATGAATTCGTATGAGTCATTTGAACATCGTACGACAACTCAGGACATCTTACGACTCTTTATGCCACATTAGCAACTCGAAAAGAACGTTAGTATAATGTAGGACGGCTTACAACTCCTAAGAACACCTTACATCACAGTACGAAACCTTGAAACACCATAATAAACCTAATGAATTCGTATGAGTCCTTTGAACGTCGTCCGACAACTTAGGACATCTTACGACTCTTTTTGCCACATTATCAACTCGAAAAGAACGTTAGTATAATGTAGGACGGCTTACAACTCCTAAGAACACCTTACATCACAGTACAAAACCTTGAAACACCATAATAAACCTAATGAATTCGTACGAGTCCTTTGAACATCGTCCGACAACTTAGGACATCTTACGACTCTTTATTTCACATTAGCAACTCGAAAAGAACGTTAGTATGATGTAGGACGCCTTACACTCCTAAGAACACCTTACATAACCCTCCGAAACCTTGAAACACCATCATAAACCTAATGAATTCGTACGAGTCAAATGAACATCGTCCGACAACTTAGGACATCTTACGACTCTTTATGCCACATTAGCAACTTAAAATGAACGTTAGTATAATGTAGGACGCCTTACACTCCTAAGAACACCTTACATAACCGTACGATACCTTGAATCACCATAATAAACCTAATGAATTCGTATGATTCATTTGAACATCGTACAACAACTCAGGATATCTTACGACTCTTTATGCCACATTAGCAGCTGGAAAAGAACGTTAGTATAATGTATCACGCCTTACAACTCCTAAGAACACCTTACATCACAGTACGAAACCTTGAAACACCATAATAAACCTAATAAATTCGTACGAGTCCTTTGAACGTCGTCCGACAACTTAGGACATCTTACGACTCTTTATGCCACATTAGCAACTCGAAAAGAACGTTAGTATAATGTAGGACGGCTTACAACTCCAAAGAACACCTTATATCACAGTACGAAACCTTGAAACACCATAATAAACCTAATGAATTCGTATGAGTCCTTTGAACGTCGTCCGACAACTTAGGACATCTTACGACTCTTTATGCCACATTATCAACTCGAAAAGAACGTTAGTATAATGTAGGACGGCTTACAACTCCTAAGAACACCTTACATCACAGTACGAAACCTTGAAACACCATAATAAACCTAATGAATTCGTATGAGTCATTTGAACATCGTACGAAAACTCAGGACATCTTACGACTCTTTATGCCACATTAGCAACTCGAAAAGAACGTTAGTATAATGTAGGACGGCTTACAACTCCTAAGAAGACCTTACATCACAGTACGAAACCTTGAAACACCATAATAGACCTAATGAATTCGTATGAGTCATTTGAACATCGTACGACAACTCAGGACATCTTACGACTCTTTATGCCACATTAGCAACTCGAAAAGAACATTAGTATAATGTAGGACGGCTTACAACTCCTAAGAACACCTTACATCACAGTACGAAACCTTGAAACACCATAATAAACCTAATGAATTCGTACGAGTCCTTTGAACGTCGTCCGACAACTTAGGACATCTTACGACTCTTTATGCCACATTAGCAACTCGAAAAGAACGTTAGTATAATGTAGGACGGCTTACAACTCCAAAGAACACCTTACATCACAGTACGAAACCTTGAAACACCATAATAAACCTAATGAATTCGTATGAGTCCTTTGAACGTCGTCCGACAACTTAGGACATCTTACGACTCTTTATGCCACATTATCAACTCGAAAAGAACGTTAGTATAATGTAGGACGGCTTACAACTCCTAAGAAGACCTTACATCACAGTACGAAACCTTGAAACACCATAATAAACCTAATGAATTCGTACGAGTCCTTTGAACGTCGTCCGACAACTTAGGACATCTTACGACTCTTTATGCCACATTAGCAACTCGAAAAGAACGTTAGTATAATGTAGGACGGCTTACAACTCCTAAGAACACCTTACATCACAGTACGAAACCTTGAAACACCATAATAAACCTAATGAATTCGTATGAGTCCTTTGAACATCGTACGACAACTCAGGACATCTTACGACTCTTTATGCCACATTATCAACTCGAAAAGAACGTTAGTATAATGTAGGACGGCTTACAACTCCTAAGAACACCTTACATCACAGTACGAAACCTTGAAACACCATAATAAACCTAATGAATTCGTACGAGTCCTTTGAACGTCGTCCGACAACTCAGGACATCTTACGACTCTTTATGCCACATTAGCAGCTGGAAAAGAACGTTAGTATAATGTATCACGCCTTACAACTCCTAAGAACACCTTACATCACAGTACGAAACCTTGAAACACCATAATAAACCTAATGAATTCGTATGAGTCATTTGAACATCGTACGACAACTCAAGACATCTTACGACTCTATATGCCACATTAGCAACTCGAAAAGAACATTAGTATAATGTAGGACGGCTTAGAACTCCTAAGAACACCTTACATCACAGTACGAAACCTTGAAACACCATAATAAACCTAATGAATTCGTACGAGTCCTTTGAACGTCGTCCGACCACTTAGGACATCTTACGACTCTTTATGCCACATTATCAACTCGAAAAGAACGTTAGTCTAATGTAGGACGGCTTACAACTCCTAAGAACACCTTACATCACAGTACGAAACCTTGAAACACCATAATAAACCTAATGAATTCGTACGAGTCCTTTGAACGTCGTCCGACCACTTATGACATCTTACGACTCTTTATGCCACATTATCAACTCGAAAAGAACGTTAGTCTAATGTAGGACGGCTTACAACTCCTAAGAACACCTTACATCACAGTACGAAACCTTGAAACACCATAATAAACCTAATGAATTCGTACGAGTCCTTTGAACATCGTCCGACAACTTAGGACATCTTACGACTCTTTATTCCACATTAGCAACTCGAAAAGAACGTTAGTATGATGTAGGACGCCTTACACTCCTAAGAACACCTTACATAACCCTACGAAACCTTGAAACACCATCATAAACCTAATGAATTCGTACGAGTCAAATGAACATCGTCCGACAACTTAGGACATCTTACGACTCTTTATGCCACATTAGCAACTTAAAATGAACGTTAGTATAATGTAGGACGCCTTACACTCCTAAGAACACCTTACATAACCCTACGAAACCTTGAAACACCATCATAAACCTAATGAATTCGTACGAGTCAAATGAACATCGTCCGACAACTTAGGACATCTTACGACTCTTTATGCCACATTAGCAACTTAAAATGAACGTTAGTATAATGTAGGACGCCTTACACTCCTAAGAACACCTTACATAACCGTACGATACCTTGAATCACCATAATAAACCTAATGAATTCGTATGATTCCTTTGAACATCGTACAACAACTCAGGATATCTTACGACTCTTTATGCCACATTAGCAGCTGGAAAAGAACGTTAGTATAATGTATCACGCCTTACAGCTCCTAAGAACACCTTACATCACAGTACGAAACCTTGAAACACCATAATAAACCTAATAAATTCGTACGAGTCCTTTGAACGTCGTCCGACAACTTAGGACATCTTACGACTCTTTATGCCACATTAGCAACTCGAAAAGAACGTTAGTATAATGTAGGACGGCTTACAACTCCAAAGAACACCTTACATCACAGTACGAAACCTTGAAACACCATAATAAACCTAATGAATTCGTACGAGTCCTTTGAACGTCGTCCGACAACTTAGGACATCTTACGACTCTTTATGCCACATTATGAAATCGAAAAGAACGTTAGTATAATGTAGGACGGCTTACAACTCCTAAGAACACCTTACATCACAGTACGAAACCTTGAAACACCATAATAAACCTAATGAATTCGTATGAGTCCTTTGAACATCGTACGACAACTCAGGACATCTTACGACTCTTTATGCCACATTATCAACTCGAAAAGAACGTTAGTATAATGTAGGACGGCTTACAACTCCTAAGAACACCTTACATCACAGTACGAAACCTTGAAACACCATAATAAACCTAATGAATTCGTACGAGTCCTTTGAACGTCGTCCGACAACTTAGGACATCTTACGACTCTTTATGCCACATTAGCAACTCGAAAAGAACGTTAGTATAATGTAGGACGGCTTACAACTCCTAAGAAGACCTTACATCACAGTACGAAACCTTGAAACACCATAATAAACCTAATGAATTCGTATGAGTCATTTGAATATCGTACGACAACTCAGGACATCTTACGACTCTTTATGCCACATTAGCAACTCGAAAAGAACGTTAGTATAATGTAGGACGGCTTACAACTCCTAAGAAGACCTTACATCACAGTACGAAACCTTGAAACACCATAATAAACCTAATGAATTCGTATGAGTCATTTGAACATCGTACGACAACTCAGGACATCTTACGACTCTATATGCCACATTAGCAACTCGAAAAGAACATTAGTATAATGTAGGACGGCTTACAACTCCTAAGAACACCTTACATCACAGTACGAAACCTTGAAACACCATAATAAACCTAATGAATTCGTACGAGTCCTTTGAACGTCGTCCGACCACTTAGGACATCTTACGACTCTTTATGCCACATTATCAACTCGAAAAGAACGTTAGTCTAATGTAGGACGGCTTACAACTCCTAAGAACACCTTACATCACAGTACGAAACCTTGAAACACCATAATAAACCTAATGAATTCGTACGAGTCCTTTGAACATCGTCCGACAACTTAGGACATCTTACGACTCTTTATTCCACATTAGCAACTCGAAAAGAACGTTAGTATGATGTAGGACGCCTTACACTCCTAAGAACACCTTACATAACCCTACGAAACCTTGAAACACCATCATAAACCTAATGAATTCGTACGAGTCAAATGAACATCGTCCGACAACTTAGGACATCTTATGACTCTTTATGCCACATTAGCAACTTAAAATGAACGTTAGTATAATGTAGGACGCCTTACACTCCTAAGAACACCTTACATAACCGTACGATACCTTGAATCACCATAATAAACCTAATAAATTCGTATGATTCCTTTGAACATCGTACACCAACTCAGGACATCTTACGACTCTTTATGCCACATTAGCAACTGGAAAAGAACGTTAGTATAATGTATCACGCCTTACAACTCCTAAGAACACCTTACATCACAGTACGAAACCTTGAAACACCATAATAAACCTAATAAATTCGTACGAGTCCTTTGAACGTCGTCCGACAAGTTAGGACATCTTACGACTCTTTATGCCACATTAGCAACTCGAAAAGAACGTTAGTATAATGTAGGACGGCTTACAACTCCTAAGAACACCTTACATCACAGTACGAAACGTTGAAACACCATAATAAACCTAATGAATTCGTATGAGTCCTTTGAACGTCGTCCGACAACTTAGGACATCTTACGACTCTTTATGCCACAATATCAACTCGAAAAGAACGTTAGTATAATGTAGGACGGCTTACAACTCCTAAGAACACCTTACATCACAGTACGAAACCTTGAAACACCATAATAAACCTAATGAATTCGTATGAGTCATTTGAACATCGTACGACAACTCAGGACATCTTACGACTCTTTATGCCACATTAGCAACTCGAAAAGAACGTTAGTATAATGTAGGACCGCTTACAACTCCTAAGAACACCTTACATCACAGTACGAAACCTTGAAACAACATAATAAACCTAATGAATTCGTATGAGTCCTTTGAACGTCGTCCGACAACTTAGGACATCTTACGACTCTTTATGCCACATTATCAACTCGAAAAGAACGTTAGTATAATGTAGGACGGCTTACAACTCCTAAGAACACCTTACATCACAGTACAAAACCTTGAAACACCATAATAAACCTAATGAATTCGTACGAGTCCTTTGAACATCGTCCGACAACTTAGGACATCTTACGACTCTTTATTCCACATTAGCAACTCGAAAAGAACGTTAGTATGATGTAGGACGCCTTACACTCCTAAGAACACCTTACATAACCCTCCGAAACCTTGAAACACCATCATAAACCTAATGAATTCGTACGAGTCAAATGAACATCGTCCGACAACTTAGGACATCTTACGACTCTTTATGCCACATTAGCAACTTAAAATGAACGTTAGTATAATGTAGGACGCCTTACACTCCTAAGAACACCTTACATAACCGTACGATACCTTGAATCACCATAATAAACCTAATGAATTCGTATGATTCCTTTGAACATCGTACAACAACTCAGGATATCTTACGACTCTTTATGCCACATTAGCAGCTGGAAAAGAACGTTAGTATAATGTATCACGCCTTACAACTCCTAAGAACACCTTACATCACAGTACGAAACCTTGAAACACCATAATAAACCTAATAAATTCGTACGAGTCCTTTGAACGTCGTCCGACAACTTAGGACATCTTACGACTCTTTATGCCACATTAGCAACTCGAAAAGAACGTTAGTATAATGTAGGACGGCTTACAACTCCAAAGAACACCTTACATCACAGTACGAAACCTTGAAACACCATAATAAACCTAATGAATTCGTATGAGTCCTTTGAACGTCGTCCGACAACTTAGGACATCTTACGACTCTTTATGCCACATTATCAACTCGAAAAGAACGTTAGTATAATGTAGGACGGCTTACAACTCCTAAGAACACCTTACATCACAGTACGAAACCTTGAAACACCATAATAAACCTAATGAATTCGTATGAGTCATTTGAACATCGTACGACAACTCAGGACATCTTACGACTCTTTATGCCACATTAGCAACTCGAAAAGAACGTTAGTATAATGTAGGACGGCTTACAACTCCTAAGAAGACCTTACATCACAGTACGAAACCTTGAAACACCATAATAAACCTAATGAATTCGTATGAGTCATTTGAACATCGTACGACAACTCAGGACATCTTACGACTCTTTATGCCACATTAGCAACTCGAAAAGAACATTAGTATAATGTAGGACGGCTTACAACTCCTAAGAACACCTTACATCACAGTACGAAACCTTGAAACACCATAATAAACCTAATGAATTCGTACGAGTCCTTTGAACGTCGTCCGACAACTTAGGACATCTTACGACTCTTTATGCCACATTATCAACTCGAAAAGAACGTTAGTATAATGTAGGACGGCTTACAACTCCTAAGAACACCTTACATCACAGTACGAAACCTTGAAACACCATAATAAACCTAATGAATTCGTACGAGTCCTTTGAACATCGTCCGACAACTTAGGACATCTTACGACTCTTTATTCCACATTAGCAACTCGAAAAGAACGTTAGTATGATGTAGGACGCCTTACACTCCTAAGAACACCTTACATAACCCTCCGAAACCTTGAAACACCATCATAAACCTAATGAATTCGTACGAGTCAAATGAACATCGTCCGACAACTTAGGACATCTTACGACTCTTTATGCCACATTAGCAACTTAAAATGAACGTTAGTATAATGTAGGACGCCTTACACTCCTAAGAACACCTTACATAACCGTACGATACCTTGAATCACCATAATAAACCTAATGAATTCGTATGATTCCTTTGAACATCGTACAACAACTCAGGATATCTTACGACTCTTTATGCCACATTAGCAGCTGGAAAAGAACGTTAGTATAATGTATCACGCCTTACAACTCCTAAGAACACCTTACATCACAGTACGAAACCTTGAAACACCATAATAAACCTAATAAATTCGTACGAGTCCTTTGAACGTCGTCCGACAACTTAGGACATCTTACGACTCTTTATGCCACATTAGCAACTCGAAAAGAACGTTAGTATAATGTAGGACGGCTTACAACTCCAAAGAACACCTTACATCACAGTACGAAACCTTGAAACACCATAATAAACCTAATGAATTCGTATGAGTCCTTTGAACGTCGTCCGACAACTTAGGACATCTTACGACTCTTTATGCCACATTATCAACTCGAAAAGAACGTTAGTATAATGTAGGACGGCTTACAACTCCTAAGAACACCTTACATCACAGTACGAAACCTTGAAACACCATAATAAACCTAATGAATTCGTATGAGTCATTTGAACATCGTACGACAACTCAGGACATCTTACGACTCTTTATGCCACATTAGCAACTCGAAAAGAACGTTAGTATAATGTAGGACAGCTTACAACTCCTAAGAAGACCTTACATCACAGTACGAAACCTTGAAACACCATAATAAACCTAATGAATTCGTATGAGTCATTTGAACATCGTACGACAACTCAGGACATCTTACGACTCTTTATGCCACATTAGCAACTCGAAAAGAACATTAGTATAATGTAGGACGGCTTACAACTCCTAAGAACACCTTACATCACAGTACGAAACCTTGAAACACCATAATAAACCTAATGAATTCGTACGAGTCCTTTGAACGTCGTTCGACAACTTAGGACATCTTACGACTCTTTATGCCACATTATCAACTCGAAAAAAACGTTAGTATAATGTAGGACGGCTTACAACTCCTAAGAACACCTTACATCACAGTACGAAACCTTGAAACACCATAATAAACCTAATGAATTCGTACGAGTCCTTTGAACGTCGTTCGACAACTTAGGACATCTTACGACTCTTTATGCCACATTTTCAACTCGAAAAAAACGTTAGTATAATGTAGGACGGCTTACAACTCCTAAGAACACCTTACATCACAGTACGAAACCTTGAAACACCATAATAAACCTAATGAATTCGTACGAGTCCTTTGAACATCGTCCGACAACTTAGGACATCTTACGACTCTTTATTCCACATTAGCAACTCGAAAAGAACGTTAGTATGATGTAGGACGCCTTACACTCCTAAGAACACCTTACATAACCCTCCGAAACCTTGAAACACCATCATAAACCTAATGAATTCGTACGAGTCAAATGAACATCGTCCGACAACTTAGGACATCTTACGACTCTTTATGCCACATTAGCAACTTAAAATGAACGTTAGTATAATGTAGGACGCCTTACACTCCTAAGAACACCTTACATAACCGTACGATACCTTGAATCACCATAATAAACCTAATGAATTCGTATGATTCCTTTGAACATCGTACAACAACTCAGGATATCTTACGACTCTTTATGCCACATTAGCAGCTGGAAAAGAACGTTAGTATAATGTATCACGCCTTACAACTCCTAAGAACACCTTACATCACAGTACGAAACCTTGAAACACCATAATAAACCTAATAAATTCGTACGAGTCCTTTGAACGTCGTCCGACAACTTAGGACATCTTACGACTCTTTATGCCACATTAGCAACTCGAAAAGAACGTTAGTATAATGTAGGACGGCTTACAACTCCAAAGAACACCTTACATCACAGTACGAAACCTTGAAACACCATAATAAACCTAATGAATTCGTATGAGTCCTTTGAACGTCGTCCGACAACTTAGGACATCTTACGACTCTTTATGCCACATTATCAACTCGAAAAGAACGTTAGTATAATGTAGGACGGCTTACAACTCCTAAGAACACCTTACATCACAGTACGAAACCTTGAAACACCATAATAAACCTAATGAATTCGTATGAGTCATTTGAACATCGTACGACAACTCAGGACATCTTACGACTCTTTATGCCACATTAGCAACTCGAAAAGAACGTTAGTATAATGTAGGACAGCTTACAACTCCTAAGAAGACCTTACATCACAGTACGAAACCTTGAAACACCATAATAAACCTAATGAATTCGTATGAGTCATTTGAACATCGTACGACAACTCAGGACATCTTACGACTCTTTATGCCACATTAGCAACTCGAAAAGAACATTAGTATAATGTAGGACGGCTTACAACTCCTAAGAACACCTTACATCACAGTACGAAACCTTGAAACACCATAATAAACCTAATGAATTCGTACGAGTCCTTTGAACGTCGTTCGACAACTTAGGACATCTTACGACCCTTTATGCCACATTATCAACTCGAAAAAAACGTTAGTATAATGTAGGACGGCTTACAACTCCTAAGAACACCTTACATCACAGTACGAAACCTTGAAACACCATAATAAACCTAATGAATTCGTACGAGTCCTTTGAACGTCGTTCGACAACTTAGGACATCTTACGACTCTTTATGCCACATTTTCAACTCGAAAAAAACGTTAGTATAATGTAGGACGGCTTACAACTCCTAAGAACACCTTACATCACAGTACGAAACCTTGAAACACCATAATAAACCTAATGAATTCGTACGAGTCCTTTGAACATCGTCCGACAACTTAGGACATCTTACGACTCTTTATTCCACATTAGCAACTCGAAAAGAACGTTAGTATGATGTAGGACGCCTTACACTCCTAAGAACACCTTACATAACCCTCCGAAACCTTGAAACACCATCATAAACCTAATGAATTCGTACGAGTCAAATGAACATCGTCCGACAACTTAGGACATCTTACGACTCTTTATGCCACATTAGCAACTTAAAATGAACGTTAGTATAATGTAGGACGCCTTACACTCCTAAGAACACCTTACATAACCGTACGATACCTTGAATCACCATAATAAACCTAATGAATTCGTATGATTCCTTTGAACATCGTACAACAACTCAGGATATCTTACGACTCTTTATGCCACATTAGCAGCTGGAAAAGAACGTTAGTATAATGTATCACGCCTTACAACTCCTAAGAACACCTTACATCACAGTACGAAACCTTGAAACACCATAATAAACCTAATAAATTCGTACGAGTCCTTTGAACGTCGTCCGACAACTTAGGACATCTTACGACTCTTTATGCCACATTAGCAACTCGAAAAGAACGTTAGTATAATGTAGGACGGCTTACAACTCCAAAGAACACCTTACATCACAGTACGAAACCTTGAAACACCATAATAAACCTAATGAATTCGTATGAGTCCTTTGAACGTCGTCCGACAACTTAGGACATCTTACGACTCTTTATGCCACATTAGCAACTCGAAAAGAACGTTAGTATAATGTAGGACGGCTTACAACTCCAAAGAACACCTTACATCACAGTACGAAACCTTGAAACACCATAATAAACCTAATGAATTCGTATGAGTCCTTTGAACGTCGTCCGACAACTTAGGACATCTTACGACTCTTTATGCCACATTATCAACTCGAAAAGAACGTTAGTATAATGTAGGACGGCTTACAACTCCTAAGAACACCTTACATCACAGTACGAAACCTTGAAACACCATAATAAACCTAATGAATTCGTATGAGTCATTTGAACATCGTACGACAACTCAGGACATCTTACGACTCTTTATGCCACATTAGCAACTCGAAAAGAACGTTAGTATAATGTAGGACAGCTTACAACTCCTAAGAAGACCTTACATCACAGTACGAAACCTTGAAACACCATAATAAACCTAATGAATTCGTATGAGTCATTTGAACATCGTACGACAACTCAGGACATCTTACGACTCTTTATGCCACATTAGCAACTCGAAAAGAACATTAGTATAATGTAGGACGGCTTACAACTCCTAAGAACACCTTACATCACAGTACGAAACCTTGAAACACCATAATAAACCTAATGAATTCGTACGAGTCCTTTGAACGTCGTTCGACAACTTAGGACATCTTACGACCCTTTATGCCACATTATCAACTCGAAAAAAACGTTAGTATAATGTAGGACGGCTTACAACTCCTAAGAACACCTTACATCACAGTACGAAACCTTGAAACACCATAATAAACCTAATGAATTCGTACGAGTCCTTTGAACGTCGTTCGACAACTTAGGACATCTTACGACTCTTTATGCCACATTTTCAACTCGAAAAAAACGTTAGTATAATGTAGGACGGCTTACAACTCCTAAGAACACCTTACATCACAGTACGAAACCTTGAAACACCATAATAAACCTAATGAATTCGTACGAGTCCTTTGAACATCGTCCGACAACTTAGGACATCTTACGACTCTTTATTCCACATTAGCAACTCGAAAAGAACGTTAGTATGATGTAGGACGCCTTACACTCCTAAGAACACCTTACATAACTCTCCGAAACCTTGAAACACCATCATAAACCTAATGAATTCGTACGAGTCAAATGAACATCGTCCGACAACTTAGGACATCTTACGACTCTTTATGCCACATTAGCAACTTAAAATGAACGTTAGTATAATGTAGGACGCCTTACACTCCTAAGAACACCTTACATAACCGTACGATACCTTGAATCACCATAATAAACCTAATGAATTCGTATGATTCCTTTGAACATCGTACAACAACTCAGGATATCTTACGACTCTTTATGCCACATTAGCAGCTGGAAAAGAACGTTAGTATAATGTATCACGCCTTACAACTCCTAAGAACACCTTACATCACAGTACGAAACCTTGAAACACCATAATAAACCTAATAAATTCGTACGAGTCCTTTGAACGTCGTCCGACAACTTAGGACATCTTACGACTCTTTATGCCACATTAGCAACTCGAAAAGAACGTTAGTATAATGTAGGACGGCTTACAACTCCAAAGAACACCTTACATCACAGTACGAAACCTTGAAACACCATAATAAACCTAATGAATTCGTATGAGTCCTTTGAACGTCGTCCGACAACTTAGGACATCTTACGACTCTTTATGCCACATTAGCAACTCGAAAAGAACGTTAGTATAATGTAGGACGGCTTACAACTCCAAAGAACACCTTACATCACAGTACGAAACCTTGAAACACCATAATAAACCTAATGAATTCGTATGAGTCCTTTGAACGTCGTCCGACAACTTAGGACATCTTACGACTCTTTATGCCACATTATCAACTCGAAAAGAACGTTAGTATAATGTAGGACGGCTTACAACTCCTAAGAACACCTTACATCACAGTACGAAACCTTGAAACACCATAATAAACCTAATGAATTCGTATGAGTCATTTGAACATCGTACGACAACTCAGGACATCTTACGACTCTTTATGCCACATTAGCAACTCGAAAAGAACGTTAGTATAATGTAGGACAGCTTACAACTCCTAAGAAGACCTTACATCACAGTACGAAACCTTGAAACACCATAATAAACCTAATGAATTCGTATGAGTCATTTGAACATCGTACGACAACTCAGGACATCTTACGACTCTTTATGCCACATTAGCAACTCGAAAAGAACATTAGTATAATGTAGGACGGCTTACAACTCCTAAGAACACCTTACATCACAGTACGAAACCTTGAAACACCATAATAAACCTAATGAATTCGTACGAGTCCTTTGAACGTCGTTCGACAACTTAGGACATCTTACGACCCTTTATGCCACATTATCAACTCGAAAAAAACGTTAGTATAATGTAGGACGGCTTACAACTCCTAAGAACACCTTACATCACAGTACGAAACCTTGAAACACCATAATAAACCTAATGAATTCGTACGAGTCCTTTGAACGTCGTTCGACAACTTAGGACATCTTACGACTCTTTATGCCACATTTTCAACTCGAAAAAAACGTTAGTATAATGTAGGACGGCTTACAACTCCTAAGAACACCTTACATCACAGTACGAAACCTTGAAACACCATAATAAACCTAATGAATTCGTACGAGTCCTTTGAACATCGTCCGACAACTTAGGACATCTTACGACTCTTTATTCCACATTAGCAACTCGAAAAGAACGTTAGTATGATGTAGGACGCCTTACACTCCTAAGAACACCTTACATAACCCTCCGAAACCTTGAAACACCATCATAAACCTAATGAATTCGTACGAGTCAAATGAACATCGTCCGACAACTTAGGACATCTTACGACTCTTTATGCCACATTAGCAACTTAAAATGAACGTTAGTATAATGTAGGACGCCTTACACTCCTAAGAACACCTTACATAACCGTACGATACCTTGAATCACCATAATAAACCTAATGAATTCGTATGATTCCTTTGAACATCGTACAACAACTCAGGATATCTTACGACTCTTTATGCCACATTAGCAGCTGGAAAAGAACGTTAGTATAATGTATCACGCCTTACAACTCCTAAGAACACCTTACATCACAGTACGAAACCTTGAAACACCATAATAAACCTAATAAATTCGTACGAGTCCTTTGAACGTCGTCCGACAACTTAGGACATCTTACGACTCTTTATGCCACATTACCAACTCGAAAAGAACGTTAGTATAATGTAGGACGGCTTACAACTCCAAAGAACACCTTACATCACAGTACGAAACCTTGAAACACCATAATAAACCTAATGAATTCGTATGAGTCCTTTGAACGTCGTCCGACAACTTAGGACATCTTACGACTCTTTATGCCACATTAGCAACTCGAAAAGAACGTTAGTATAATGTAGGACGGCTTACAACTCCAAAGAACACCTTACATCACAGTACGAAACCTTGAAACACCATAATAAACCTAATGAATTCGTATGAGTCCTTTGAACGTCGTCCGACAACTTAGGACATCTTACGACTCTTTATGCCACATTATCAACTCGAAAAGAACGTTAGTATAATGTAGGACGGCTTACAACTCCTAAGAACACCTTACATCACAGTACGAAACCTTGAAACACCATAATAAACCTAATGAATTCGTATGAGTCATTTGAACATCGTACGACAACTCAGGACATCTTACGACTCTTTATGCCACATTAGCAACTCGAAAAGAACGTTAGTATAATGTAGGACAGCTTACAACTCCTAAGAAGACCTTACATCACAGTACGAAACCTTGAAACACCATAATAAACCTAATGAATTCGTATGAGTCATTTGAACATCGTACGACAACTCAGGACATCTTACGACTCTTTATGCCACATTAGCAACTCGAAAAGAACATTAGTATAATGTAGGACGGCTTACAACTCCTAAGAACACCTTACATCACAGTACGAAACCTTGAAACACCATAATAAACCTAATGAATTCGTACGAGTCCTTTGAACGTCGTTCGACAACTTAGGACATCTTACGACTCTTTATGCCACATTATCAACTCGAAAAAAACGTTAGTATAATGTAGGACGGCTTACAACTCCTAAGAACACCTTACATCACAGTACGAAACCTTGAAACACCATAATAAACCTAATGAATTCGTACGAGTCCTTTGAACGTCGTTCGACAACTTAGGACATCTTAAGACTCTTTATGCCACATTTTCAACTCGAAAAAAACGTTAGTATAATGTAGGACGGCTTACAACTCCTAAGAACACCTTACATCACAGTACGAAACCTTGAAACACCATAATAAACCTAATGAATTCGTACGAGTCCTTTGAACATCGTCCGACAACTTAGGACATCTTACGACTCTTTATTCCACATTAGCAACTCGAAAAGAACGTTAGTATGATGTAGGACGCCTTACACTCCTAAGAACACCTTACATAACCCTCCGAAACCTTGAAACACCATCATAAACCTAATGAATTCGTACGAGTCAAATGAACATCGTCCGACAACTTAGGACATCTTACGACTCTTTATGCCACATTAGCAACTTAAAATGAACGTTAGTATAATGTAGGACGCCTTACACTCCTAAGAACACCTTACATAACCGTACGATACCTTGAATCACCATAATAAACCTAATGAATTCGTATGATTCCTTTGAACATCGTACAACAACTCAGGATATCTTACGACTCTTTATGCCACATTAGCAGCTGGAAAAGAACGTTAGTATAATGTATCACGCCTTACAACTCCTAAGAACACCTTACATCACAGTACGAAACCTTGAAACACCATAATAAACCTAATAAATTCGTACGAGTCCTTTGAACGTCGTCCGACAACTTAGGACATCTTACGACTCTTTATGCCACATTAGCAACTCGAAAAGAACGTTAGTATAATGTAGGACGGCTTACAACTCCAAAGAACACCTTACATCACAGTACGAAACCTTGAAACACCATAATAAACCTAATGAATTCGTATGAGTCCTTTGAACGTCGTCCGACAACTTAGGACATCTTACGACTCTTTATGCCACATTATCAACTCGAAAAGAACGTTAGTATAATGTAGGACGGCTTACAACTCCTAAGAACACCTTACATCACAGTACGAAACCTTGAAACACCATAATAAACCTAATGAATTCGTATGAGTCATTTGAACATCGTACGACAACTCAGGACATCTTACGACTCTTTATGCTACATTAGCAACTCGAAAAGAACGTTAGTATAATGTAGGACAGCTTACAACTCCTAAGAAGACCTTACATCACAGTACGAAACCTTGAAACACCATAATAAACCTAATGAATTCGTATGAGTCATTTGAACATCGTACGACAACTCAGGACATCTTACGACTCTTTATGCCACATTAGCAACTCGAAAAGAACATTAGTATAATGTAGGACGGCTTACAACTCCTAAGAACACCTTACATCACAGTACGAAACCTTGAAACACCATAATAAACCTAATGAATTCGTACGAGTCCTTTGAACGTCGTTCGACAACTTAGGACATCTTACGACTCTTTATGCCACATTATCAACTCGAAAAAAACGTTAGTATAATGTAGGACGGCTTACAACTCCTAAGAACACCTTACATCACAGTACGAAACCTTGAAACACCATAATAAACCTAATGAATTCGTACGAGTCCTTTGAACATCGTCCTACAACTTAGGACATCTTACGACTCTTTATTCCACATTAGCAACTCGAAAAGAACGTTAGTATGATGTAGGACGCCTTACACTCCTAAGAACACCTTACATAACCCTACGAAACCTTGAAACACCATCATAAACCTAATGAATTCGTACGAGTCAAATGAACATCGTCCGACAACTTAGGACATCTTACGACTCTTTATACCACATTAGCAACTTAAAATGAACGTTAGTATAATGTAGGACGCCTTGCACTCCTAAGAACACCTTACATAACCGTACGATACCTTGAATCACCATAATAAACCTAATGAATTCGTATGATTCCTTTGAACATCGTACAACAACTCAGGACATCTTACGACTCTTTATGCCACTTTAGCAACTCGAAAAGAACATTAGTATAATGTAGGACGGCTTACAACTCCTAAGAACACCTTACATCACAGTACGAAACCTTGAAACACCATAATAAACCTAATGAACTCGTACGAGTCCTTTGAACGTCGTCCGACAACTTAGGACATCTTACGACTCTTTATGCCACATTATCAACTCGAAAAGAACGTTAGTATAATGTAGGACGGCTTACAACTCCTTAGAACACCTTACATCACAGTACGAAACCTTGAAACACCATAATAAACCTAATGAATTCGTATGAGTCATTTGAACATCGTACGACAACTCAGGACATCTTACGACTCTTTATGCCACATTAGCAACTCGAAAAGAACGTTAGTATAATGTAGGACGGCTTACAACTCCTAAGAACACCTTACATCACAGTACGAAACCTTGAAACATCATAATAAACCTAATGAATTCGTATGAGTCATTTGAACATCGTACGACAACTCAGGACATCTTACGACTCTTTATGCCACATTAGCAACTTGAAAAGAACATTAGTATAATGTAGGACGGCTTACAACTCCTAAGAACACCTTACATCACAGTACGAAACCTTGAAACACCATAATAAACCTAATGAATTCGTACGAGTCCTTTGAACGTCGTCCGACAACTTAGGACATCTTACGACTCTTTATGCCACATTATCAACTCGAAAAGAACGTTAGTATAATGTAGGACGGCTTACAACTCCTAAGAACACCTTACATCACAGTACGAAACCTTGAAACACCATAATAAACCTAATGAATTCGTATGAGTCATTTGAACATCGTACGACAACTCAGGACATCTTACGACTCTTTATGCCACATTAGCAACTCGAAAAGAACGTTAGTATAATGTAGGACGGCTTACAACTCCTAAGAACACCTTACATCACAGTACGAAACCTTGAAACACCATAATAAACCTAATGAATTCGTACGAGTCCTTTGAACGTCGTCCGACAACTTAGGACATCTTACGCCTCTTTATGCCACATTATCAACTAGAAAAGAACGTTAGTATAATGTAGGACGGCTTACAACTCCTAAGAACACCTTACATCATAGTACGAAACCTTGAAACACCATAATAAACCTAATGAATTCGTACGAGTCCTTTGAACATCGTCCGACAACTTAGGACATCTTACGACTCTTTATTCCACATTAGCAACTCGAAAAGAACGTTAGTATGATGTAGGACGCCTTACACTCCTAAGAACACCTTACATAACCCTACGAAACCTTGAAACACCATCATAAACCTAATGAATTCGTACGAGTCAAATGAACATCGTCTGACAACTTAGGACATCTTACGACTCTTTATGACACATTAGCAACTTAAAATGAACGTTAGTATAATGTAGGACGCCTAACACTCCTAAGAACACCTTACATAACCGTACGATACCTTGAATCACCATAATAAACCTAATGAATTCGTATGATTCGTTTGAACATCGTACAACAACTCAGGATATCTTACGACTCTTTATGCCACATTAGCAGCTGGAAAAGAACGTTAGTATAATGTATCACGCCTTACAACTCCTAAGAACACCTTGCATCACAGTACGAAACCTTGAAACACCATAATAAACCTAATAAATTCGTACGAGTCCTTTGAACGTCGTCCGACAACTTAGGACATCTTACGACTCTTTATGCCACATTATCAACTCGAAAAGAACGTTAGTATAATGTAGGACGACTTACAACTCCTAAGAACACCTTACATCACAGTACGAAACCTTGAAACACCATAATAAACCTAATGAATTCGTATGAGTCATTTGAACATCGTACGACAACTCAGGACATCTTACGACTCTTTATGCCACATTAGCAACTCGAAAAGAACGTTAGTATAATGTAGGACGGCTTACAACTCCTTAGAAGACCTTACATCACAGTACGAAACCTTGAAACACCATAATAAACCTAATGAATTCGTATGAGTCATTTGAACATCGTACGACAACTCAGGACATCTTACGACTCTTTATGCCACATTAGCAACTCCAAAAGAACGTTAGTATAATGTAGGACAGCTTACAACTCCTAAGAAGACCTTACATCACAGTACGAAACCTTGAAACACCATAATAAACCTAATGAATTCGTATGAGTCATTTGAACATCGTACGACAACTCAGGACATCTTACGACTCTTTATGCCACATTAGCAACTCGAAAAGAACATTAGTATAATGTAGGACGGCTTACAACTCCTAAGAACACCTTACATCACAGTACGAAACCTTGAAACACCATAATAAACCTAATGAATTCGTACGAGTCCTTTGAACGTCGTCCGACAACTTAGGACATCTTACGACTCTTTATGCCACATTATCAACTCGAAAAGAACGTTAGTATAATGTAGGACGGCTTACAACTCCTAAGAACACCTTACATCACAGTACGAAACCTTGAAACACCATAATAAACCTAATGAATTCGTATGAGTCATTTGAACATCGTACGACAACTCAGGACATCTTACGACTCTTTATGCCACATTAGCAACTCGAAAAGAACGTTAGTATAATGTAGGACGGCTTACAACTCCTAAGAACACCTTACATCACAGTACGAAACCTTGAAACACCATAATAAACCTAATGAATTCGTACGAGTCCTTTGAACGTCGTCCGACAACTTAGGACATCTTACGCCTCTTTATGCCACATTATCAACTAGAAAAGAACGTTAGTTTAATGTAGGACGGCTTACAACTCCTAAGAACACCTTACATCATAGTACGAAACCTTGAAACACCATAATAAACCTAATGAATTCGTACGAGTCCTTTGAACATCGTCCGACAACTTAGGACATCTTACGACTCTTTATTCCACATTAGCAACTCGAAAAGAACGTTAGTATGATGTAGGACGCCTTACACTCCTAAGAACACCTTACATAACCCTACGAAACCTTGAAACACCATCATAAACCTAATGAATTCGTACGAGTCAAATGAACATCGTCTGACAACTTAGGACATCTTACGACTCTTTATGCCACATTAGCAACTTAAAATAAACGTTAGTATAATGTAGGACGCCTAACACTCCTAAGAACACCTTACATAACCGTACGATACCTTGAATCACCATAATAAACCTAATGAATTCGTATGATTCCTTTGAACATCGTACAACAACTCAGGATATCTTACGACTCTTTATGCCACATTAGCAGCTGGAAAAGAACGTTAGTATAATGTATCACGCCTTACAACTCCTAAGAACACCTTACATCACAGTACGAAACCTTGAAACACCATAATAAACCTAATAAATTCGTACGAGTCCTTTGAACGTCGTCCGACAACTTAGGACATCTTACGACTATTTATGCCACATTAGCAACTCGAAAAGAACGTTAGTATAATGTAGGACGGCTTACAACTCCAAAGAACACCTTACATCACAGTACGAAACCTTGAAACACCATAATAAACCTAATGAATTCGTATGAGTCCTTTGAACGTCGTCCGACAACTTAGGACATCTTACGACTCTTTATGCCACATTATCAACTCGAAAAGAACGTTAGTATAATGTAGGACGACTTACAACTCCTAAGAACACCTTACATCACAGTACGAAACCTTGAAACACCATAATAAACCTAATGAATTCGTATGAGTCATTTGAACATCGTACGACAACTCAGGACATCTTACGACTCTTTATGCCACATTAGCAACTCGAAAAGAACGTTAGTATAATGTAGGACGGCTTACAACTCCTTAGAAGACCTTACATCACAGTACGAAACCTTGAAACACCATAATAAACCTAATGAATTCGTATGAGTCATTTGAACATCGTACGACAACTCAGGACATCTTACGACTCTTTATGCCACATTAGCAACTCGAAAAGAACATTAGTATAATGTAGGACGGCTTACAACTCCTAAGAACACCTTACATCACAGTACGAAACCTTGAAACATCATAATAAACCTAATGAATTCGTATGAGTCATTTGAACATCGTACGACAACTCAGGACATCTTACGACTCTTTATGCCACATTAGCAACTCGAAAAGAACATTAGTATAATGTAGGACGGCTTACAACTCCTAAGAACACCTTACATCACAGTACGAAACCTTGAAACACCATAATAAACCTAATGAATTCGTACGAGTCCTTTGAACGTCGTCCGACAACTTAGGACATCTTACGACTCTTTATGCCACATTATCAACTCGAAAAGAACGTTAGTATAATGTAGGACGGCTTACAACTCCTAAGAACACCTTACATCACAGTACGAAACCTTGAAACACCATAATAAACCTAATGAATTCGTATGAGTCATTTGAACATCGTACGACAACTCAGGACATCTTACGACTCTTTATGCCACATTAGCAACTCGAAAAGAACGTTAGTATAATGTAGGACGGCTTACAACTCCTAAGAACACCTTACATCACAGTACGAAACCTTGAAACACCATAATAAACCTAATGAATTCGTACGAGTCCTTTGAACGTCGTCCGACAACTTAGGACATCTTACGCCTCTTTATGCCACATTATCAACTCGAAAAGAACGTTAGTATAATGTAGGACGGCTTACAACTCCTAAGAACACCTTACATCACAGTACGAAACCTTGAAACACCATAATAAACCTAATGAATTCGTACGAGTCCTTTGAACATCGTCCGACAACTTAGGACATCTTACGACTCTTTATTCCACATTAGCAACTCGAAAAGAACGTTAGTATGATGTAGGACGCCTTACACTCCTAAGAACACCTTACATAACCCTACGAAACCTTGAAACACCATCATAAACCTAATGAATTCGTACGAGTCAAATGAACATCGTCCGACAACTTAGGACATCTTACGACTCTTTATGCCACATTAGCAACTTAAAATGAACGTTAGTATAATGTAGGACGCCTAACACTCCTAAGAACACCTTACATAACCGTACGATACCTTGAATCACCATAATAAACCTAATGAATTCGTATGAGTCATTTGAACATCGTACGACAACTCAGGACATCTTACGACTCTTTATGCCACATTAGCAGCTCGAAAAGAACATTAGTATAATGTAGGACGGCTTACAACTCCAAAGAACACCTTACATCACAGTACGAAACCTTGAAACACCATAATAAACCTAATGAATTCGTATGAGTCCTTTGAACGTCGTCCGACAACTTAGGACATCTTACGACTCTTTATGCCACATTATCAACTCGAAAAGAACGTTAGTATAATGTAGGACGACTTACAACTCCTAAGAACACCTTACATCACAGTACGAAACCTTGAAACACCATAATAAACCTAATGAATTCGTATGAGTCATTTGAACATCGTACGACAACTCAGGACATCTTACGACTCTTTATGCCACATTAGCAACTCGAAAAGAACGTTAGTATAATGTAGGACGGCTTACAACTCCTTAGAAGACCTTGCATCACAGTACGAAACCTTGAAACACCATAATAAACCTAATGATTTCGTATGAGTCATTTGAACATCGTACGACAACTCAGGACATCTTACGACTCTTTATGCCACATTAGCAACTCGAAAAGAACATTAGTATAATGTAGGACGGCTTACAACTCCTAAGAACACCTTACATCACAGTACGAAACCTTGAAACATCATAATAAACCTAATGAATTCGTATGAGTCATTTGAACATCGTACGACAACTCAGGACATCTTACGACTCTTTATGCCACATTAGCAACTCGAAAAGAACATTAGTATAATGTAGGACGGCTTACAACTCCTAAGAACTCCTTACATCACAGTACGAAACCTTGAAACACCATAATAAACCTAATGAATTCGTACGAGTCCTTTGAACGTCGTCCGACAACTTAGGACATCTTACGACTCTTTATGCCACATTATCAACTCGAAAAGCACGTTAGTATAATGTAGGACGGCTTACAACTCCTAAGAACACCTTACATCACAGTACGAAACCTTGAAACACCATAATAAACCTAATGAATTCGTATGAGTCATTTGAACATCGTACGACAACTCAGGACATCTTACGACTCTTTATGCCACATTAGCAACTCGAAAAGAACGTTAGTATAATGTAGGACGGCTTACAACTCCTAAGAACACCTTACATCACAGTACGAAACCTTGAAACACCATAATAAACCTAATGAATTCGTACGAGTCCTTTGAACGTCGTCCGACAACTTAGGACATCTTACGCCTCTTTATGCCACATTATCAACTCGAAAAGAACGTTAGTATAATGTAGGACGGCTTACAACTCCTAAGAACACCTTACATCACAGTACGAAACCTTGAAACACCATAATAAACCTAATGAATTCGTACGAGTCCTTTGAACATCGTCCGACAACTTAGGACATCTTACGACTCTTTATTCCACATTAGCAACTCGAAAAGAACGTTAGTATGATGTAGGACGCCTTACACTCCTAAGAACACCTTACATAACCCTACGAAACCTTGAAACACCATCATAAACCTAATGAATTCGTACGAGTCAAATGAACATCGTCCGACAACTTAGGACATCTTACGACTCTTTATGCCACATTAGCAACTTAAAATGAACGTTAGTATAATGTAGGACGCCTAACACTCCTAAGAACACCTTACATAACCGTACGATACCTTGAATCACCATAATAAACCTAATGAATTCGTATGATTCCTTTGAACATCGTACAACAACTCAGGATATCTTACGACTCTTTATGCCACATTAGCAGCTGGAAAAGAACGTTAGTATAATGTATCACGCCTTACAACTCCTAAGAACACCTTACATCACAGTACGAAACCTTGAAACACCATAATAAACCTAATGAATTCGTACGAGTCCTTTGAACGTCGTCCGACAACTTAGGACATCTTACGACTCTTTATGCCACATTATCAACTCGAAAAGAACGTTAGTATAATGTAGGACGGCTTACAACTCCTAAGAACACCTTACATCACAGTACGAAACCTTGAAACACCATAATAAACCTAATGAATTCGTACGAGTCCTTTGAAAATCATCCGACAACTTAGGACATCTGACGACTCTTTATTCCACATTAGCAACTCGAAAAGAACGTTAGTATGATGTAGGACGCCTTACACTCCTAAGAACACCTTACATAACCCTACGAAACCTTGAAACACCATCAAAAACCTAATGAATTCGTACGAGTCAAATGAACATCGTCCGACAACTTAGGACATCTTACGACATTTTATGCCACATTAGCAACTTAAAATGAACGTTAGTATAATGTAGGACGCCTTACACTCCTAAGAACACCTTACATAACCGTACGATACCTTGAATCACCATAATAAACCTAATGAATTCGTATGATTCCTTTGAACATCGTACAACAACTCAGGACATCTTACGACTCTTTATGCCACATTAGCAACTGGAAAAGAACGTTAGTATAATGTATCACGCCTTACAACTCCTAAGAACACCTTACATCACAGTACGAAACCTTGAAACACCATAATAAACCTAATAAATTCGTACGAGTCCTTTGAACGTCGTCCGACAACTTAGGACATCTTACGACTCTTTATGCCACATTAGCAACTCGAAAAGAACGTTAGTATAATGTAGGACGGCTTACAACTCCTAAGAACACCTTACATCACAGTACGAAACCTTGAAACACCATAATAAACCTAATGAATTCGTATGAGTCCTTTGAACGTCGTCCGACAACTTAGGACATCTTACGACTCTTTATGCCACATTATCAACTCGAAAAGAACGTTAGTATAATGTAGGACGGCTTACAACTCCTAAGAACACCTTACATCACAGTACGAAACCTTGAAACACCATAATAAACCTAATGAATTCGTACGAGTCCTTTGAAAATCATCCGACAACTTAGGACATCTGACGACTCTTTATTCCACATTAGCAACTCGAAAAGAACGTTAGTATGATGTAGGACGCCTTACACTCCTAAGAACACCTTACATAACCCTACGAAACCTTGAAACACCATCAAAAACCTAATGAATTCGTACGAGTCAAATGAACATCGTCCGACAACTTAGGACATCTTACGACATTTTATGCCACATTAGCAACTTAAAATGAACGTTAGTATAATGTAGGACGCCTTACACTCCTAAGAACACCTTACATAACCGTACGATACCTTGAATCACCATAATAAACCTAATGAATTCGTATGATTCCTTTGAACATCGTACAACAACTCAGGACATCTTACGACTCTTTATGCCACATTAGCAACTGGAAAAGAACGTTAGTATAATGTATCACGCCTTACAACTCCTAAGAACACCTTACATCACAGTACGAAACCTTGAAACACCATAATAAACCTAATAAATTCGTACGAGTCCTTTGAACGTCGTCCGACAACTTAGGACATCTTACGACTCTTTATGCCACATTAGCAACTCGAAAAGAACGTTAGTATAATGTAGGACGGCTTACAACTCCTAAGAACACCTTACATCACAGTACGAAACCTTGAAACACCATAATAAACCTAATGAATTCGTATGAGTCCTTTGAACGTCGTCCGACAACTTAGGACATCTTACGACTCTTTATGCCACATTATCAACTCGAAAAGAACGTTAGTATAATGTAGGACGGCTTACAACTCCTAAGAACACCTTACATCACAGTACGAAACCTTGAAACACCATAATAAACCTAATGAATTCGTACGAGTCCTTTGAAAATCATCCGACAACTTAGGACATCTGACGACTCTTTATTCCACATTAGCAACTCGAAAAGAACGTTAGTATGATGTAGGACGCCTTACACTCCTAAGAACACCTTACATAACCCTACGAAACCTTGAAACACCATCAAAAACCTAATGAATTCGTACGAGTCAAATGAACATCGTCCGACAACTTAGGACATCTTACGACATTTTATGCCACATTAGCAACTTAAAATGAACGTTAGTATAATGTAGGACGCCTTACACTCCTAAGAACACCTTACATAACCGTACGATACCTTGAATCACCATAATAAACCTAATGAATTCGTATGATTCCTTTGAACATCGTACAACAACTCAGGACATCTTACGACTCTTTATGCCACATTAGCAACTGGAAAAGAACGTTAGTATAATGTATCACGCCTTACAACTCCTAAGAACACCTTACATCACAGTACGAAACCTTGAAACACCATAATAAACCTAATAAATTCGTACGAGTCCTTTGAACGTCGTCCGACAACTTAGGACATCTTACGACTCTTTATGCCACATTAGCAACTCGAAAAGAACGTTAGTATAATGTAGGACGGCTTACAACTCCTAAGAACACCTTACATCACAGTACGAAACCTTGAAACACCATAATAAACCTAATGAATTCGTATGAGTCCTTTGAACGTCGTCCGACAACTTAGGACATCTTACGACTCTTTATGCCACATTATCAACTCGAAAAGAACGTTAGTATAATGTAGGACGGCTTACAACTCCTAAGAACACCTTACATCACAGTACGAAACCTTGAAACACCATAATAAACCTAATGAATTCGTACGAGTCCTTTGAAAATCATCCGACAACTTAGGACATCTGACGACTCTTTATTCCACATTAGCAACTCGAAAAGAACGTTAGTATGATGTAGGACGCCTTACACTCCTAAGAACACCTTACATAACCCTACGAAACCTTGAAACACCATCAAAAACCTAATGAATTCGTACGAGTCAAATGAACATCGTCCGACAACTTAGGACATCTTACGACATTTTATGCCACATTAGCAACTTAAAATGAACGTTAGTATAATGTAGGACGCCTTACACTCCTAAGAACACCTTACATAACCGTACGATACCTTGAATCACCATAATAAACCTAATGAATTCGTATGATTCCTTTGAACATCGTACAACAACTCAGGACATCTTACGACTCTTTATGCCACATTAGCAACTGGAAAAGAACGTTAGTATAATGTATCACGCCTTACAACTCCTAAGAACACCTTACATCACAGTACGAAACCTTGAAACACCATAATAAACCTAATAAATTCGTACGAGTCCTTTGAACGTCGTCCGACAACTTAGGACATCTTACGACTCTTTATGCCACATTAGCAACTCGAAAAGAACGTTAGTGTAATGTAGGACGGCTTACAACTCCTAAGAACACCTTACATCACAGTACGAAACCTTGAAACACCATAATAAACCTAATGAATTCGTATGAGTCATTTGAACATCGTACGACAACTCAGGACATCTTACGACTCTTTATGCCACATTAGCAACTCGAAAAGAACGTTAGTATAATGTATGACGGCTTACAACTCCTAAGAACACCTTACATCACAGTACGAAACCTTGAAACACCATAATAAACCTAATGAATTCGTATGAGTCTTTTGAACATCGTACGACAACTCAGGACATCTTACGACTCTTTATGCCACATTAGCAACTCGAAAAGAACATTAGTATAATGTAGGACGGCTTACAACTCCTAAGAACACCTTACATCACAGTACGAAACCTTGAAACACCATAATAAACCTAATGAATTCGTACGAGTCCTTTGAACGTCGTCCGACAACTTAGGACATCTTACGACTCTTTATGCCACATTATCAACTCGAAAAGAACGTTAGTATAATGTAGGACGGCTTACAACTCCTAAGAACACCTTACATCACAGTACGAAACCTTGAAACACCATAATAAACCTAATGAATTCGTATGAGTCATTTGAACATCGTACGACAACTCAGGACATCTTACGACTCTTTATGCCACATTAGCAACTCGAAAAGAACGTTAGTATAATGTAGGACGGCTTACAACTCCTAAGAACACCTTACATCACAGTACGAAACCTTGAAACACCATAATAAACCTAATGAATTCGTATGAGTCATTTGAACATCGTACGACAACTCAGAACATCTTACGACTCTTTATGCCACATTAGCAACTCGAAAAGAACGTTAGTATAATGTAGGACGGCTTACAACTCCTAAGAACACCTTACATCACAGTACGAAACCTTGAAACACCATAATAAACCTAATGAATTCGTACGAGTCCTTTGAACGTCGTCCGACAACTTAGGACATCTTACGACTCTTTATTCCACATTAGCAACTCGAAAAGAACGTTAGTATGATGTAGGACGCCTTACACTCCTAAGAACACCTTACATAACCCTACGAAACCTTGAAACACCATCATAAACCTAATGAATTCGTACTAGTCAAATGAACATCGTCCGACAACTTAGGACATCTTACGACTCTTTATGCCACATTAGCAACTTAAAATGAACGTTAGTATAATGTAGGACGCCTTACACTCCTAAGAACACCTTACATAACCGTACGATACCTTGAATCACCATAATAAACCTAATGAATTCGTATGATTCCTTTGAACATCGTACAACAACTCAGGATATCTTACGACACATTATGCCACATTAGCAGCTGGAAAAGAACGTTAGTATAATGTATCACGCCTTACAACTCCTAAGAACACCTTACATCACAGTACGAAACCTTGAAACACCATAATAAACCTAATAAATTCGTACGAGTCCTTTGAACGTCGTCCGACAACTTAGGACATCTTACGACTCTTTATGCCACATTAGCAACTCGAAAAGAACGTTAGTATAATGTAGGACGGCTTACAACTCCTAAGAACACCTTACATCACAGTACGAAACCTTGAAACACCATAATAAACCTAATGAATTCGTATGAGTCCTTTGAACGTCGTCCGACAACTTAGGACATCTTACGACTCTTTATGCCACATTATCAACTCGAAAAGAACGTTAGTATAATGTAGGACGGCTTACAACTCCTAAGAACACCTTACATCACAGTACGAAACCTTGAAACACCATAATAAACCTAATGAATTCGTATGAGTCATTTGAACATCGTACGACAACTCAGGACATCTTACGACTCTTTATGCCACATTAGCAACTCGAAAAGAACGTTAGTATAATGTATGACGGCTTACAACTCCTAAGAACACCTTACATCACAGTACGAAACCTTGAAACACCATAATAAACCTAATGAATTCGTATGAGTCTTTTGAACATCGTACGACAACTCAGGACATCTTACGACTCTTTATGCCACATTAGCAACTCGAAAAGAACATTAGTATAATGTAGGACGGCTTACAACTCCTAAGAACACCTTACATCACAGTACGAAACCTTGAAACACCATAATAAACCTAATGAATTCGTACGAGTCCTTTGAACGTCGTCCGACAACTTAGGACATCTTACGACTCTTTATGCCACATTAGCAACTCGAAAAGAACGTTAGTATAATGTAGGACGGCTTACAACTCCTAAGAACACCTTACATCACAGTACGAAACCTTGAAACACCATAATAAACCTAATGAATTCGTATGAGTCATTTGAACATCGTACGACAACTCAGAACATCCTACGACTCTTTATGCCACATTAGCAACTCGAAAAGAACGTTAGTATAATGTAGGACGGCTTACAACTCCTAAGAACACCTTACATCACAGTACGAAACCTTGAAACACCATAATAAACCTAATGAATTCGTACGAGTCCTTTGAACGTCGTCCGACAACTTAGGACATCTTACGACTCTTTATTCCACATTAGCAACTCGAAAAGAACGTTAGTATGATGTAGGACGCCTTACACTCCTAAGAACACCTTACATAACCCTACGAAACCTTGAAACACCATCATAAACCTAATGAATTCGTACTAGTCAAATGAACATCGTCCGACAACTTAGGACATCTTACGACTCTTTATGCCACATTAGCAACTTAAAATGAACGTTAGTATAATGTAGGACGCCTTACACTCCTAAGAACACCTTACATAACCGTACGATACCTTGAATCACCATAATAAACCTAATGAATTCGTATGATTCCTTTGAACATCGTACAACAACTCAGGATATCTTACGACACATTATGCCACATTAGCAGCTGGAAAAGAACGTTAGTATAATGTATCACGCCTTACAACTCCTAAGAACACCTTACATCACAGTACGAAACCTTGAAACACCATAATAAACCTAATAAATTCGTACGAGTCCTTTGAACGTCGTCCGACAACTTAGGACATCTTACGACTCTTTATGCCACATTAGCAACTCGAAAAGAACGTCAGTATAATGTAGGACGGCTTACAACTCCAAAGAACACCTTACATCACAGTACGAAACCTTGAAACACCATAATAAACCTAATGAATTCGTATGAGTCCTTTGAACGTCGTCCGAATACTTAGGACATCTTACGACTCTTTATGCCACATTATCAACTCGAAAAGAACGTTAGTATAATGTAGGACGGCTTACAACTCCTAAGAACACCTTACATCACAGTACGAAACCTTGAAACACCATAATAAACCTAATGAATTCGTATGAGTCATTTGAACATCGTACGACAACTCAGGACATCTTACGACTCTTTATGCCACATTAGCAACTCGAAAAGAACGTTAGTATAATGTAGGACGGCTTACAACTCCTAAGAACACCTTACATCACAGTACGAAACCTTGAAACACCATAATAAACCTAATGAATTCGTATGAGTCATTTGAACATCGTACGACAACTCAGGACATCTTACGACTCTTTATGCCACATTAGCAACTCGAAAAGAACGTTAGTATAATGTAGCACGGCTTACAACTCCTAAGAACACCTTACATCACAGTACGAAACCTTGAAACACCATAATAAACCTAATGAATTCGTACGAGTCCTTTGAACGTCGTACGACAACTTAGGACATCTTACGACTCTTTATGCCACATTAGCAACTCGAAAAGAACGTTAGTATAATGTAGGACGGCTTACAACTCCTAAGAACACCTTACATCACAATACGAAACCTTGAAACACCATAATAAACCTAATGAATTCGTACGAGTCCTTTGAACGTCGTCCGACAACTTAGGACATCTTACGACTCTTTATTCCACATTAGCAACTCGAAAGGAACGTTAGTATGATGTAGGACGCCTTACACTCCTAAGAACACCTTACATAACCCTACGAAACCTTGAAACACCATCATAAACCTAATGAATTCGTACGAGTCAAATGAACATCGTCCGACAACTTAGGACATCTTACGACTCTTTATGCCACATTAGCAACTTAAAATGAACGTTAGTATAATGTAGGACGCCTTACACTCCTAAGAACACCTTACATAACCGTACGATACCTTGAATCACCATAATAAACCTAATGAATTCGTATGATTCCTTTGAACATCGTACAACAACTCAGGATATCTTACGACTCTTTATGCCACATTAGCAGCTGGAAAAGAACGTTAGTATAATGTATCACGCCTTACAACTCCTAAGAACACCTTACATCATAGTACGAAACCTTGAAACACCATAATAAACCTAATGAATTCGTACGAGTCCTTTGAACGTCGTCCGACAACTTAGGACATCTTACGACTCTTTATGCCACATTATCAACTCGAAAAGAACGTTAGTATAATGTAGGACGGCTTACAACTCCTAAGAACACCTTACATCACAGTACGAAACCTTGAAACACCATAATAAACCTAATGAATTCGTATGAGTCATTTGAACATCGTACGACAACTCAGGACATCTTACGACTCTTTATGCCACATTAGCAACTCGAAAAGAACGTTAGTATAATGTAGGACGGCTTACAACTCCTAAGAACAACTTACATCACAGTACGAAACCTTGAAACACCATAATAAACCTAATGAATTCGTATGAGTCATTTGAACATCGTACGACAACTCAGAACATCTTACGACTCTTTATGCCACATTAGCAACTCGAAAAGAACGTTAGTATAATGTAGGACGGCTTACAACTCCTAAGAACACCTTACATCACAGTACGAAACCTTGAAACACCATAATAAACCTAATGAATTCGTACGAGTCCTTTGAACGTCGTCCGACAACTTAGGACATCTTACGACTCTTTATTCCACATTAGCAACTCGAAAAGAACGTTAGTATGATGTAGGACGCCTTACACTCTTAAGAACACCTTACATAACCCTAAGAAACCTTGAAACACCATCATAAACCTAATGAATTCGTACTAGTCAAATGAACATCGTCCGACAACTTAGGACATATTACGACTCTTTATGCCACATTAGCAACTTAAAATGAACGTTAGTATAATGTAGGACGCCTTACACTCCTAAAAACACCTTACATAACCGTACGATACCTTGAATCACCATAATAAACCTAATGAATTCGTATGATTCCTTTGAACATCGTACAACAACTCAGGATATCTTACGACACATTATGCCACATTAGCAGCTGGAAAAGAACGTTAGTATAATGTATCACGCCTTACAACTCCTAAGAACACCTTACATCACAGTACGAAACCTTGAAACACCATAATAAACCTAATAAATTCGTACGAGTCCTTTGAACGTCGTCCGACAACTTAGGACATCTTACGACTCTTTATGCCACATTAGCAACTCGAAAAGAACGTTAGTATAATGTAGGACGGCTTACAACTCCTAAGAACACCTTACATCACAGTACGAAACCTTGAAACACCATAATAAACCTAATGAATTCGTATGAGTCCTTTGAACGTCGTCCGACAACTTAGGACATCTTACGACTCTTTATGCCACATTATCAACTCGAAAAGAACGTTAGTATAATGTAGGACGGCTTACAACTCCTAAGAACACCTTACATCACAGTACGAAACCTTGAAACACCATAATAAACCTAATGAATTCGTATGAGTCATTTGAACATCGTACGACAACTCAGGACATCTTACGACTCTTTATGCCACATTAGCAACTCGAAAAGAACGTTAGTATAATGTAGGACGGCTTACAACTCCTAAGAACACCTTACATCACAGTACGAAACCTTGAAACACCATAATAAACCTAATGAATTCGTATGAGTCATTTGAACATCGTACGACAACTCAGGACATCTTACGACTCTTTATGCCACATTAGCAACTCGAAAAGAACGTTAGTATAATGTATGACGGCTTACAACTCCTAAGAACACCTTACATCACAGTACGAAACCTTGAAACACCATAATAAACCTAATGAATTCGTATGAGTCTTTTGAACATCGTACGACAACTCAGGACATCTTACCACTCTTTATGCCACATTAGCAACTCGAAAAGAACATTAGTATAATGTAGGACGGCTTACAACTCCTAAGAACACCTTACATCACAGTACGAAACCTTGAAACACCATAATAAACCTAATGAATTCGTACGAGTCCTTTGAACGTCGTCCGACAACTTAGGACATCTTACGACTCTTTATGCCACATTATCAACTCGAAAAGAACGTTAGTATAATGTAGGACGGCTTACAACTCCTAAGAACACCTTACATCACAGTACGAAACCTTGAAACACCATAATAAACCTAATGAATTCGTATGAGTCATTTGAACATTGTACGACAACTCAGGACATCTTACGACTCTTTATGCCACATTAGCAACTCGAAAAGAACGTTAGTATAATGTAGGACGGCTTACAACTCCTAAGAACACCTTACATCACAGTACGAAACCTTGAAACACCATAATAAACCTAATGAATTCGTATGAGTCATTTGAACATCGTACGACAACTCAGAACATCTTACGACTCTTTATGCCACATTAGCAACTCGAAAAGAACGTTAGTATAATGTATGACGGCTTACAACTCCTAAGAACACCTTACATCACAGTACGAAACCTTGAAACACCATAATAAACCTAATGAATTCGTATGAGTCATTTGAACATCGTACGACAACTCAGGACATCTTACGACTCTTTATGCCACATTAGCAACTCGAAAAGAACGTTAGTATAATGTATGACGGCTTACAACTCCTAAGAACACCTTACATCACAGTACGAAACCTTGAAACACCATAATAAACCTAATGAATTCGTATGAGTCTTTTGAACATCGTACGACAACTCAGGACATCTTACCACTCTTTATGCCACATTAGCAACTCGAAAAGAACATTAGTATAATGTAGGACGGCTTACAACTCCTAAGAACACCTTACATCACAGTACGAAACCTTGAAACACCATAATAAACCTAATGAATTCGTACGAGTCCTTTGAACGTCGTCCGACAACTTAGGACATCTTACGACTCTTTATGCCACATTATCAACTCGAAAAGAACGTTAGTATAATGTAGGACGGCTTACAACTCCTAAGAACACCTTACATCACAGTACGAAACCTTGAAACACCATAATAAACCTAATGAATTCGTATGAGTCATTTGAACATCGTACGACAACTCAGGACATCTTACGACTCTTTATGCCACATTAGCAACTCGAAAAGAACGTTAGTATAATGTAGGACGGCTTACAACTCCTAAGAACACCTTACATCACAGTACGAAACCTTGAAACACCATAATAAACCTAATGAATTCGTATGAGTCATTTGAACATCGTACGACAACTCAGAACATCTTACGACTCTTTATGCCACATTAGCAACTCGAAAAGAACGTTAGTATAATGTAGGACGGCTTACTACTCCTAAGAACACCTTACATCACAGTACGAAACCTTGAAACACCATAATAAACCTAATGAATTCGTACGAGTCCTTTGAACGTCGTCCGACAACTTAGGACATCTTACGACTCTTTATTCCACATTAGCAACTCGAAAAGAACGTTAGTATGATGTAGGACGCCTTACACTCCTAAGAACACCTTACATAACCCTACGAAACCTTGAAACACCATCATAAACCTAATGAATTCGTACTAGTCAAATGAACATCGTCCGACAACTTAGGACATCTTACGACTCTTTATTCCACATTAGCAACTTAAAATGAACGTTAGTATAATGTAGGACGCCTTACACTCCTAAGAACACCTTACATAACCGTACGATACCTTGAATCACCATAATAAACCTAATGAATTCGTATGATTCCTTTGAACATCGTACAACAACTCAGGATATCTTACGACACATTATGCCACATTAGCAGCTGGAAAAGAACGTTAGTATAATGTATCACGCCTTACAACTCCTAAGAACACCTTACATCACAGTACGAAACCTTGAAACACCATAATAAACCTAATAAATTCGTACGAGTCCTTTGAACGTCGTCCGACAACTTAGGACATCTTACGACTCTTTATGCCACATTAGCAACTCGAAAAGAACGTTAGTATAATGTAGGACGGCTTACAACTCCTAAGAACACCTTACATCACAGTACGAAACCTTGAAACACCATAATAAACCTAATGAATTCGTATGAGTCCTTTGAACGTCGTCCGAATACTTAGGACATCTTACGACTCTTTATGCCACATTATCAACTCGAAAAGAACGTTAGTATAATGTAGGACGGCTTACAACTCCTAAGAACACCTTACATCACAGTACGAAACCTTGAAACACCATAATAAACCTAATGAATTCGTATGAGTCATTTGAACATCGTACGACAACTCAGGACATCTTACGACTCTTTATGCCACATTAGCAACTCGAAAAGAACGTTAGTATAATGTAGGACGGCTTACAACTCCTAAGAACACCTTACATCACAGTACGAAACCTTGAAACACCATAATAAACCTAATGAATTCGTATGAGTCATTTGAACATCGTACGACAACTCAGGACATCTTACGACTCTTTATGCCACATTAGCAACTCGAAAAGAACGTTAGTATAATGTAGGACGGCTTACAACTCCTAAGAACACCTTACATCACAGTACGAAACCTTGAAACACCATAATAAACCTAATGAATTCGTACGAGTCCTTTGAACGTCGTACGACAACTTAGGACATCTTACGACTCTTTATGCCACATTAGCAACTCGAAAAGAACGTTAGTATAATGTAGGACGGCTTACAACTCCTAAGAACACCTTACATCACAGTACGAAACCTTGAAACACCATAATAAACCTAATGAATTCGTACGAGTCCTTTGAACGTCGTCCGACAACTTAGGACATCTTACGACTCTTTATTCCACATTAGCAACTCGAAAAGAACGTTAGTATGATGTAGGACGCCTTACACTCCTAAGAACACCTTACATAACCCTACGAAACCTTGAAACACCATCATAAACCTAATGAATTCGTACTAGTCAAATGAACATCGTCCGACAACTTAGGACATCTTACGACTCTTTATGCCACATTAGCAACTTAAAATGAACGTTAGTATAATGTAGGACGCCTTACACTCCTAAGAACACCTTACATAACCGTACGATACCTTGAATCACCATAATAAACCTAATGAATTCGTATGATTCCTTTGAACATCGTACAACAACTCAGGATATCTTACGACACATTATGCCACATTAGCAGCTGGAAAAGAACGTTAGTATAATGTATCACGCCTTACAACTCCTAAGAACACCTTACATCACAGTACGAAACCTTGAAACACCATAATAAACCTAATAAATTCGTACGAGTCCTTTGAACGTCGTCCGACAACTTAGGACATCTTACGACTCTTTATGCCACATTAGCAACTCGAAAAGAACGTTAGTATAATGTAGGACGGCTTACAACTCCTAAGAACACCTTACATCACAGTACGAAACCTTGAAACACCATAATAAACCTAATGAATTCGTATGAGTCCTTTGAACGTCGTCCGAATACTTAGGACATCTTACGACTCTTTATGCCACATTATCAACTCGAAAAGAACGTTAGTATAATGTAGGACGGCTTACAACTCCTAAGAACACCTTACATCACAGTACGAAACCTTGAAACACCATAATAAACCTAATGAATTCGTATGAGTCATTTGAACATCGTACGACAACTCAGGACATCTTACGACTCTTTATGCCACATTAGCAACTCGAAAAGAACGTTAGTATAATGTAGGACGGCTTACAACTCCTAAGAACACCTTACATCACAGTACGAAACCTTGAAACACCATAATAAACCTAATGAATTCGTATGAGTCATTTGAACATCGTACGACAACTCAGGACATCTTACGACTCTTTATGCCACATTAGCAACTCGAAAAGAACGTTAGTATAATGTAGGACGGCTTACAACTCCTAAGAACACCTTACATCACAGTACGAAACCTTGAAACACCATAATAAACCTAATGAATTCGTACGAGTCCTTTGAACGTCGTACGACAACTTAGGACATCTTACGACTCTTTATGCCACATTAGCAACTCGAAAAGAACGTTAGTATAATGTAGGACGGCTTACAACTCCTAAGAACACCTTACATCACAGTACGAAACCTTGAAACACCATAATAAACCTAATGAATTCGTACGAGTCCTTTGAACGTCGTCCGACAACTTAGGACATCTTACGACTCTTTATTCCACATTAGCAACTCGAAAAGAACGTTAGTATGATGTAGGACGCCTTACACTCCTAAGAACACCTTACATAACCCTACGAAACCTTGAAACACCATCATAAACCTAATGAATTCGTACGAGTCAAATGAACATCGTCCGACAACTTAGGACATCTTACGACTCTTTATGCCACATTAGCAACTTAAAATGAACGTTAGTATAATGTAGGACGCCTTACACTCCTAAGAACACCTTACATAACCGTACGATACCTTGAATCACCATAATAAACCTAATGAATTCGTATGATTCCTTTGAACATCGTACAACAACTCAGGATATCTTACGACTCTTTATGCCACATTAGCAGCTGGAAAAGAACGTTAGTATAATGTATCATGCCTTACAACTCCTAAGAACACCTTACATCACAGTACGAAACCTTGAAACACCATAATAAACCTAATAAATTCGTACGAGTCCTTTGAACGTCGTCCGACAACTTAGGACATCTTACGACTCTTTATGCCACATTAGCAACTCGAAAAGAACGTTAGTATAATGTAGGACGGCTTACAACTCCAAAGAACACCTTACATCACAGTACGAAACCTTGAAACACCATAATAAACCTAATGAATTCGTATGAGTCCTTTGAACGTCGTCCGACAACTTAGGACATCTTACGACTCTTTATGCCACATTATCAACTCGAAAAGAACGTTAGTATAATGTAGGACGGCTTACAACTCCTAAGAACACCTTACATCACAGTACGAAACCTTGAAACACCATAATAAACCTAATGAATTCGTATGAGTCATTTGAACATCGTACGACAACTCAGGACATCTTACGACTCTTTATGCCACATTAGCAACTCGAAAAGAACGTTAGTATAATGTAGGACGGCTTACAACTCCTAAGAAGACCTTACATCACAGTACGAAACCTTGAAACACCATAATAAACCTAATGAATTCGTATGAGTCATTTGAACATCGTACGACAACTCAGGACATCTTACGACTCTTTATGCCACATTAGCAACTCGAAAAGAACATTAGTATAATGTAGGAAGGCTTACAACTCCTAAGAACACCTTACATCACAGTACGAAACATTGAAACACCATAATAAACCTAATGAATTCGTACGAGTCCTTTGAACGTCGTCCGACAACTTAGGACATCTTACGACTCTTTATGCCACATTATCAACTCGAAAAGAACGTTAGTATAATGTAGGACGGCTTACAACTCCTAAGAACACCTTACATCACAGTACGAAACCTTGAAACACCATAATAAACCTAATGAATTCGTACGAGTCCTTTGAACATCGTCCGACAACTTAGGACATCTTACGACTCTTTATTCCACATTAGCAACTCGAAAAGAACGTTAGTATGATGTAGGACGCCTTACACTCCTAAGAACACCTTACATTACCCTACGAAACCTTGAAACACCATCATAAACCTAATGAATTCGTACGAGTCCTTTGAACGTCCTCCGACAACTTAGGACATCTTACGACTCTTTATGCCACATTATCAACTCGAAAAGAACGTTAGTATAATGTAGGACGCCTTACACTCCTAAGAACACCTTACATAACCCTACGAAACCTTGAAACACCATCATAAACCTAATGAATTCGTACGAGTCAAATGAACATCGTCCGACAACTTAGGACATCTTACGACTCTTTATGCTACATTAGCAACTTAAAATGAACGTTAGTATAATGTAGGACGGCTTACACTCCTAAGAACACCTTACATAACCGTACGATACCTTGAATCACCATAATAAACCTAATGAATTCATATGAGTCATTTGAACATCGTACGACAACTCAGGACATCTTACGACTCTTTATGCCACATTAGCAACTCGAAAAGAACGTTAGTATAATGTAGGACGGCTTACAACTCCTAAGAACACCTTACATCACAGTACGAAACCTTGAAACACCATAATAAACCTAATGAATTCGTACGAGTCCTTTGAACGTCGTCCGACAACTTAGGACATCTTAGGATTCTTTATGCCACATTATCAACTCGAAAAGAACGTTAGTATAATGTAGGACGGCTTACAACTCCTAAGAACACCTTACATCACAGTACGAAACCTTGAAACACCATAATAAACCTAATGAATTCGCATGAGTCATTTGAACATCGTACGACAACTCAGGACATCTTACGACTCTTTATGCCACATTAGCAACTTAAAATGAACGTTAGTATAATGTAGGACGGCTTACAACTCCAAAGAACACCTTACATCACAGTACGAAACCTTGAAACACCATAATAAACCTAATGAATTCGTATGATTCCTTTGAACATCGTACAACAACTCAGGACATCTTACGACTCTTTATGCCACATTAGCAACTGGAAAAGAACGTTAGTATAATGTATCACGCCTTACAACTCCTAAGAACACCTTACATCACAGTACGAAACCTTGTAACACCATAATAAACCTAATAAATTCGTACGAGTCCTTTGAACGTCGTCCGACAACTTAGGACATCTTACGACTCTTTATTCCACATTAGCAACTCGAAAAGAACGTTAGTATGATGTAGGACGCCTTACACTCCTAAGAACACCTTACATAACCCTACGAAACCTTGAAACACCATCATAAACCTAATGAATTCGTACTAGTCAAATGAACATCGTCCGACAACTTAGGACATCTTACGACTCTTTATGCCACATTGGCAACTTAAAATGAACGTTAGTATAATGTAGGACGCCTTACACTCCTAAGAACACCTTACATAACCGTACGATACCTTGAATCACCATAATAAACCTAATGAATTCGTATGATTCCTTTGAACATCGTACAACAACTCAGGATATCTTACGACTCTTTATGCCACATTAGCAGCTGGAAAAGAACGTTAGTATAATGTATCACGCCTTACAACTCCTAAGAACACCTTACATCACAGTACGAAACCTTGAAACACCATAATAAACCTAATAAATTCGTACGAGTCCTTGAACGTCGTCCGACAACTTAGGACATCTTACGACTCTTTATGCCACATTAGCAACTCGAAAAGAACGTTAGTATAATGTAGGACGGCTTACAACTCCTAAGAACACCTTACATCACAGTACGAAACCTTGAAACACCATAATAAACCTAATGAATTCGTATGAGTCCTTTGAACGTCGTCCGACAACTTAGGACATCTTACGACTCTTTATGCCACATTATCAACTCGAAAAGAACGTTAGTATAATGTAGGACGGCTTACAACTCCTAAGAACACCTTACATCACAGTACGAAACCTTGAAACACCATAATAAACCTAATGAATTCGTACGAGTCCTTTGAACATCGTCCGACAACTTAGGACATCTTACGACTCTTTATTCCACATTAGCAACTCGAAAAGAACGTTAGTATGATGTAGGACGCCTTACACTCCTAAGAACACCTTACATTACCCTACGAAACCTTGAAACACCATCATAAACCTAATGAATTCGTACGAGTCCTTTGAACGTCCTCCGACAACTTAGGACATCTTACGACTCTTTATGCCACATTATCAACTCGAAAAGAACGTTAGTATAATGTAGGACGCCTTACACTCCTAAGAACACCTTACATAACCCTACGAAACCTTGAAACACCATCATAAACCTAATGAATTCGTACGAGTCAAATGAACATCGTCCGACAACTTAGGACATCTTACGACTCTTTATGCTACATTAGCAACTTAAAATGAACGTTAGTATAATGTAGGACGGCTTACACTCCTAAGAACACCTTACATAACCGTACGATACCTTGAATCACCATAATAAACCTAATGAATTCGTATGAGTCATTTGAACATCGTACGACAACTCAGGACATCTTACGACTCTTTATGCCACATTAGCAACTCGAAAAGAACGTTAGTATAATGTAGGACGGCTTACAACTCCTAAGAACACCTTACATCACAGTACGAAACCTTGAAACACCATAATAAACCTAATGAATTCGTACGAGTCCTTTGAACGTCGTCCGACAACTTAGGACATCTTACGATTCTTTATGCCACATTATCAACTCGAAAAGAACGTTAGTATAATGTAGGACGGCTTACAACTCCTAAGAACACCTTACATCACAGTACGAAACCTTGAAACACCATAATAAACCTAATGAATTCGCATGAGTCATTTGAACATCGTACGACAACTCAGGACATCTTACGACTCTTTATGCCACATTAGCAACTTAAAATGAACGTTAGTATAATGTAGGACGGCTTACAACTCCAAAGAACACCTTACATCACAGTACGAAACCTTGAAACACCATAATAAACCTAATGAATTCGTATGATTCCTTTGAACATCGTACAACAACTCAGGACATCTTACGACTCTTTATGCCACATTAGCAACTGGAAAAGAACGTTAGTATAATGTATCACGCCTTACAACTCCTAAGAACACCTTACATCACAGTACGAAACCTTGTAACACCATAATAAACCTAATAAATTCGTACGAGTCCTTTGAACGTCGTCCGACAACTTAGGACATCTTACGACTCTTTATTCCACATTAGCAACTCGAAAAGAACGTTAGTATGATGTAGGACGCCTTACACTCCTAAGAACACCTTACATAACCCTACGAAACCTTGAAACACCATCATAAACCTAATGAATTCGTACTAGTCAAATGAACATCGTCCGACAACTTAGGACATCTTACGACTCTTTATGCCACATTGGCAACTTAAAATGAACGTTAGTATAATGTAGGACGCCTTACACTCCTAAGAACACCTTACATAACCGTACGATACCTTGAATCACCATAATAAACCTAATGAATTCGTATGATTCCTTTGAACATCGTACAACAACTCAGGATATCTTACGACTCTTTATGCCACATTAGCAGCTGGAAAAGAACGTTAGTATAATGTATCACGCCTTACAACTCCTAAGAACACCTTACATCACAGTACGAAACCTTGAAACACCATAATAAACCTAATAAATTCGTACGAGTCCTTGAACGTCGTCCGACAACTTAGGACATCTTACGACTCTTTATGCCACATTAGCAACTCGAAAAGAACGTTAGTATAATGTAGGACGGCTTACAACTCCTAAGAACACCTTACATCACAGTACGAAACCTTGAAACACCATAATAAACCTAATGAATTCGTATGAGTCCTTTGAACGTCGTCCGACAACTTAGGACATCTTACGACTCTTTATGCCACATTATCAACTCGAAAAGAACGTTAGTATAATGTAGGACGGCTTACAACTCCTAAGAACACCTTACATCACAGTACGAAACCTTGAAACACCATAATAAACCTAATGAATTCGTATGAGTCATTTGAACATCGTACGACAACTCAGGACATCTTACGACTCTTTATGCCACATTAGCAACTCGAAAAGAACGTTAGTATAATGTAGGACGGCTTACAACTCCTAAGAACACCTTACATCACAGTACGAAACCTTGAAACACCATAATAAACCTAATGAATTCGTACGAGTCCTTTGAACGTCGTACGACAACTTAGGACATCTTACGACTCTTTATGCCACATTAGCAACTCGAAAAGAACGTTAGTATAATGTAGGACGGCTTACAACTCCTAAGAACACCTTACATCACAGTACGAAACCTTGAAACACCATAATAAACCTAATGAATTCGTACGAGTCCTTTGAACGTCGTCCGACAACTTAGGACATCTTACGACTCTTTATTCCACATTAGCAACTCCAAAAGAACGTTAGTATGATGTAGGACGCCTTACACTCCTAAGAACACCTTACATAACCCTACGAAACCTTGAAACACCATCATAAACCTAATGAATTCGTACGAGTCAAATGAACATCGTCCGACAACTTAGGACATCTTACGACTCTTTATGCCACATTAGCAACTTAAAATGAACGTTAGTATAATGTAGGACGCCTTACACTCCTAAGAACACCTTACATAACCGTACGATACCTTGAATCACCATAATAAACCTAATGAATTCGTATGATTCCTTTGAACATCGTACAACAACTCAGGATATCTTACGACTCTTTATGCCACATTAGCAGCTGGAAAAGAACGTTAGTATAATGTATCACGCCTTACAACTCCTAAGAACACCTTACATCACAGTACGAAACCTTGAAACACCATAATAAACCTAATAAATTCGTACGAGTCCTTTGAACGTCGTCCGACAACTTAGGACATCTTACGACTCTTTATGCCACATTAGCAACTCGAAAAGAACGTTAGTATAATGTAGGACGGCTTACAACTCCAAAGAACACCTTACATCACAGTACGAAACCTTGAAACACCATAATAAACCTAATGAATTCGTATGAGTCCTTTGAACGTCGTCCGACAACTTAGGACATCTTACGACTCTTTATGCAACATTATCAACTCGAAAAGAACGTTAGTATAATGTAGGACGGCTTACAACTCCTAAGAACACCTTACATCACAGTACGAAACCTTGAAACACCATAATAAACCTAATGAATTCGTATGAGTCATTTGAACATCGTACGACAACTCAGGACATCTTACGACTCTTTATGCCACATTAGCAACTCGAAAAGAACGTTAGTATAATGTAGGACGGCTTACAACTCCTAAGAAGACCTTACATCACAGTACGAAACCTTGAAACACCATAATAAACCTAATGAATTCGTATGAGTCATTTGAACATCGTACGACAACTCAGGACATCTTACGACTCTTTATGCCACATTAGCAACTCGAAAAGAACATTAGTATAATGTAGGAAGGCTTACAACTCCTAAGAATACCTTACATCACAGTACGAAACATTGAAACACCATAATAAACCTAATGAATTCGTACGAGTCCTTTGAACGTCGTCCGACAACTTAGGACATCTTACGACTCTTTATGCCACATTATCAACTCGAAAAGAACGTTAGTATAATGTAGGACGGCTTACAACTCCTAAGAACACCTTACATCACAGTACGAAACCTTGAAACACCATAATAAACCTAATGAATTCGTATGAGTCCTTTGAACGTCGTCCGACAACTTAGGACATCTTACGACTCTTTATGCAACATTATCAACTCGAAAAGAACGTTAGTATAATGTAGGACGGCTTACAACTCCTAAGAACACCTTACATCACAGTACGAAACCTTGAAACACCATAATAAACCTAATGAATTCGTATGAGTCATTTGAACATCGTACGACAACTCAGGACATCTTACGACTCTTTATGCCACATTAGCAACTCGAAAAGAACGTTAGTATAATGTAGGACGGCTTACAACTCCTAAGAAGACCTTACATCACAGTACGAAACCTTGAAACACCATAATAAACCTAATGAATTCGTATGAGTCATTTGAACATCGTACGACAACTCAGGACATCTTACGACTCTTTATGCCACATTAGCAACTCGAAAAGAACATTAGTATAATGTAGGAAGGCTTACAACTCCTAAGAATACCTTACATCACAGTACGAAACATTGAAACACCATAATAAACCTAATGAATTCGTACGAGTCCTTTGAACGTCGTCCGACAACTTAGGACATCTTACGACTCTTTATGCCACATTATCAACTCGAAAAGAACGTTAGTATAATGTAGGACGGCTTACAACTCCTAAGAACACCTTACATCACAGTACGAAACCTTGAAACACCATAATAAACCTAATGAATTCGTACGAGTCCTTTGAACGTCGTACGACAACTTAGGACATCTTACGACTCTTTATGCCACATTAGCAACTCGAAAAGAACGTTAGTATAATGTAGGACGCCTTACACTCCTAAGAACACCTTACATAACCCTACGAAACCTTGAAACACCATCATAAACCTAATGAATTCGTACGAGTCAAATGAACATCGTCCGACAACTTAGGACATCTTACGACTCTTTATGCCACATTAGCAACTTAAAATGAACGTTAGTATAATGTAGGACGCCTTACACTCCTAAGAACACCTTACATAACCGTACGATACCTTGAATCACCATAATAAACCTAATGAATTCGTATGATTCCTTTGAACATCGTACAACAACTCAGGATATCTTACGACTCTTTATGCCACATTAGCAGCTGGAAAAGAACGTTAGTATAATGTATCACGCCTTACAACTCTTAAGAACACCTTACATCACAGTACGAAACCTTGAAACACCATAATAAACCTAATAAATTCGTACGAGTCCTTTGAACGTCGTCCGACAACTTAGGACATCTTACGACTCTTTATGCCACATTAGCAACTCGAAAAGAACGTTAGTATAATGTAGGACGGCTTACAACTCCAAAGAACACCTTACATCACAGTACGAAACCTTGAAACACCATAATAAACCTAATGAATTCGTATGAGTCCTTTGAACGTCGTCCGACAACTTAGGACATCTTACGACTCTTTATGCCACATTATCAACTCGAAAAGAACGTTAGTATAATGTAGGACGGCTTACAACTCCTAAGAACACCTTACATCACAGTACGAAACCTTGAAACACCATAATAAACCTAATGAATTCGTATGAGTCATTTGAACATCGTACGACAACTCAGGACATCTTACGACTCTTTATGCCACATTAGCAACTCGAAAAGAACGTTAGTATAATGTAGGACGGCTTACAACTCCTAAGAAGACCTTACATCACAGTACGAAACCTTGAAACACCATAATAAACCTAATGAATTCGTATGAGTCATTTGAACATCGTACGACAACTCAGGACATCTTACGACTCTTTATGCCACATTAGCAACTCGAAAAGAACATTAGTATAATGTAGGAAGGCTTACAACTCCTAAGAACACCTTACATCACAGTACGAAACATTGAAACACAATAATAAACCTAATGAATTCGTACGAGTCCTTTGAACGTCGTCCGACAACTTAGGACATCTTACGACTCTTTATGCCACATTAGCAACTCGAAAAGAACGTTAGTATAATGTAGGACGGCTTACAACTCCAAAGAACACCTTACATCACAGTACGAAACCTTGAAACACCATAATAAACCTAATGAATTCGTATGAGTCCTTTGAACGTCGTCCGACAACTTAGGACATCTTACGACTCTTTATGCAACATTATCAACTCGAAAAGAACGTTAGTATAATGTAGGACGGCTTACAACTCCTAAGAACACCTTACATCACAGTACGAAACCTTGAAACACCATAATAAACCTAATGAATTCGTATGAGTCATTTGAACATCGTACGACAACTCAGGACATCTTACGACTCTTTATGCCACATTAGCAACTCGAAAAGAACGTTAGTATAATGTAGGACGGCTTACAACTCCTAAGAAGACCTTACATCACAGTACGAAACCTTGAAACACCATAATAAACCTAATGAATTCGTATGAGTCATTTGAACATCGTACGACAACTCAGGACATCTTACGACTCTTTATGCCACATTAGCAACTCGAAAAGAACATTAGTATAATGTAGGAAGGCTTACAACTCCTAAGAAAACCTTACATCACAGTACGAAACATTGAAACACCATAATAAACCTAATGAATTCGTACGAGTCCTTTGAACGTCGTCCGACAACTTAGGACATCTTACGACTCTTTATGCCATATTATCAACTCGAAAAGAACGTTAGTATAATGTAGGACGGCTTACAACTCCTAAGAACACCTTACATCACAGTACGAAACCTTGAAACACCATAATAAACCTAATGAATTCGTACGAGTCCTTTGAACGTCGTACGACAACTTAGGACATCTTACGACTCTTTATGCCACATTAGCAACTCGAAAAGAACGTTAGTATAATGTAGGACGCCTTACACTCCTAAGAACACCTTACATAACCCTACGAAACCTTGAAACACCATCATAAACCTAATGAATTCGTACGAGTCAAATGAACATCGTCCGACAACTTAGGACATCTTACGACTCTTTATGCCACATTAGCAGCTGGAAAAGAACGTTAGTATAATGTATCACGCCTTACAACTCTTAAGAACACCTTACATCACAGTACGAAACCTTGAAACACCATAATAAACCTAATAAATTCGTACGAGTCCTTTGAACGTCGTCCGACAACTTAGGACATCTTACGACTCTTTATGCCACATTAACAACTCGAAAAGAACGTTAGTATAATGTAGGACGGCTTACAACTCCAAAGAACACCTTACATCACAGTACGAAACCTTGAAACACCATAATAAACCTAATGAATTCGTATGAGTCCTTTGAACGTCGTCCGACAACTTAGGACATCTTACGACTCTTTATGCCACATTATCAACTCGAAAAGAACGTTAGTATAATGTAGGACGGCTTACAACTCCTAAGAACACCTTACATCACAGTACGAAACCTTGAAACACCATAATAAACCTAATGAATTCGTATGAGTCATTTGAACATCGTACGACAACTCAGGACATCTTACGACTCTTTATGCCACATTAGCAACTCGAAAAGAACGTTAGTATAATGTAGGACGGCTTACAACTCCTAAGAAGACCTTACATCACAGTACGAAACCTTGAAACACCATAATAAACCTAATGAATTCGTATGAGTCATTTGAACATCGTACGACAACTCAGGACATCTTACGACTCTTTATGCCACATTAGCAACTCGAAAAGAACATTAGTATAATGTAGGAAGGCTTACAACTCCTAAGAACACCTTACATCACAGTACGAAACATTGAAACACAATAATAAACCTAATGAATTCGTACGAGTCCTTTGAACGTCGTCCGACAACTTAGGACATCTTACGACTCTTTATGCCACATTATCAACTCGAAAAGAACGTTAGTATAATGTAGGACGGCTTACAACTCCTAAGAACACCTTACATCACAGTACGAAACCTTGAAACACCATAATAAACCTAATGAATTCGTACGAGTCCTTTGAACATCGTCCGACAACTTAGGACATCTTACGACTCTTTATTCCACATTAGCAACTCGAAAAGAACGTTAGTATGATGTAGGACGCCTTACACTCCTAAGAACACCTTACATTACCCTACGAAACCTTGAAACACCATCATAAACCTAATGAATTCGTACGAGTCCTTTGAACGTCCTCAGACAACTTAGGACATCTTACGACTCTTTATGCCACATTATCAACTCGAAAAGAACGTTAGTATAATGTAGGACGCCTTACACTCCTAAGAACACCTTACATAACCCTACGAAACCTTGAAACACCATCATAAACCTAATGAATTCGTACGAGTCAAATGAACATCGTCCGACAACTTAGGACATCTTACGACTCTTTATGCTACATTAGTAACTTAAAATGAACGTTAGTATAATGTAGGACGGCTTACACTCCTAAGAACACCTTACATAACCATACGATACCTTGAATCACCATAATAAACCTAATGAATTCGTATGAGTCATTTGAACATCGTACGACAACTCAGGACATCTTACGACTCTTTATGCCACATTAGCAACTCGAAAAGAACGTTAGTATAATGTAGGACGGCTTACAACTCCTAAGAAGACCTTACATCACAGTACGAAACCTTGAAACACCATAATAAACCTAATGAATTCGTATGAGTCATTTGAACATCGTACGACAACTCAGGACATCTTACGACTCTTTATGCCACATTAGCAACTCGAAAAGAACATTAGTATAATGTAGGAAGGCTTACAACTCCTAAGAACACCTTACATCACAGTACGAAACATTGAAACACCATAATAAACCTAATGAATTCGTACGAGTCCTTTGAACGTCGTCCGACAACTTAGGACATCTTACGACTCTTTATGCCATATTATCAACTCGAAAAGAACGTTAGTATAATGTAGGACGGCTTACAACTCCTAAGAACACCTTACATCACAGTACGAAACCTTGAAACACCATAATAAACCTAATGAATTCGTACGAGTCCTTTGAACGTCGTACGACAACTTAGGACATCTTACGACTCTTTATGCCACATTAGCAACTCGAAAAGAACGTTAGTATAATGTAGGACGCCTTACACTCCTAAGAACACCTTACATAACCCTACGAAACCTTGAAACACCATCATAAACCTAATGAATTCGTACGAGTCAAATGAACATCGTCCGACAACTTAGGACATCTTACGACTCTTTATGCCACATTAGCAGCTGGAAAAGAACGTTAGTATAATGTATCACGCCTTACAACTCTTAAGAACACCTTACATCACAGTACGAAACCTTGAAACACCATAATAAACCTAATAAATTCGTACGAGTCCTTTGAACGTCGTCCGACAACTTAGGACATCTTACGACTCTTTATGCCACATTAGCAACTCGAAAAGAACGTTAGTATAATGTAGGACGGCTTACAACTCCAAAGAACACCTTACATCACAGTACGAAACCTTGAAACACCATAATAAACCTAATGAATTCGTATGAGTCCTTTGAACGTCGTCCGACAACTTAGGACATCTTACGACTCTTTATGCCACATTATCAACTCGAAAAGAACGTTAGTATAATGTAGGACGGCTTACAACTCCTAAGAACACCTTACATCACAGTACGAAACCTTGAAACACCATAATAAACCTAATGAATTCGTATGAGTCATTTGAACATCGTACGACAACTCAGGACATCTTACGACTCTTTATGCCACATTAGCAACTCGAAAAGAACGTTAGTATAATGTAGGACGGCTTACAACTCCTAAGAAGACCTTACATCACAGTACGAAACCTTGAAACACCATAATAAACCTAATGAATTCGTATGAGTCATTTGAACATCGTACGACAACTCAGGACATCTTACGACTCTTTATGCCACATTAGCAACTCGAAAAGAACATTAGTATAATGTAGGAAGGCTTACAACTCCTAAGAACACCTTACATCACAGTACGAAACATTGAAACACAATAATAAACCTAATGAATTCGTACGAGTCCTTTGAACGTCGTCCGACAACTTAGGACATCTTACGACTCTTTATGCCACATTATCAACTCGAAAAGAACGTTAGTATAATGTAGGACGGCTTACAACTCCTAAGAACACCTTACATCACAGTACGAAACCTTGAAACACCATAATAAACCTAATGAATTCGTACGAGTCCTTTGAACATCGTCCGACAACTTAGGACATCTTACGACTCTTTATTCCACATTAGCAACTCGAAAAGAACGTTAGTATGATGTAGGACGCCTTACACTCCTAAGAACACCTTACATTACCCTACGAAACCTTGAAACACCATCATAAACCTAATGAATTCGTACGAGTCCTTTGAACGTCCTCAGACAACTTAGGACATCTTACGACTCTTTATGCCACATTATCAACTCGAAAAGAACGTTAGTATAATGTAGGACGCCTTACACTCCTAAGAACACCTTACATAACCCTACGAAACCTTGAAACACCATCATAAACCTAATGAATTCGTACGAGTCAAATGAACATCGTCCGACAACTTAGGACATCTTACGACTCTTTATGCTACATTAGTAACTTAAAATGAACGTTAGTATAATGTAGGACGGCTTACACTCCTAAGAACACCTTACATAACCATACGATACCTTGAATCACCATAATAAACCTAATGAATTCGTATGAGTCATTTGAACATCGTACGACAACTCAGGACATCTTACGACTCTTTATGCCACATTAGCAACTCGAAAAGAACGTTAGTATAATGTAGGACGGCTTACAACTCCTAAGAAGACCTTACATCACAGTACGAAACCTTGAAACACCATAATAAACCTAATGAATTCGTATGAGTCATTTGAACATCGTACGACAACTCAGGACATCTTACGACTCTTTATGCCACATTAGCAACTCGAAAAGAACATTAGTATAATGTAGGAAGGCTTACAACTCCTAAGAACACCTTACATCACAGTACGAAACATTGAAACACCATAATAAACCTAATGAATTCGTACGAGTCCTTTGAACGTCGTCCGACAACTTAGGACATCTTACGACTCTTTATGCCACATTATCAACTCGAAAAGAACGTTAGTATAATGTAGGACGGCTTACAACTCCTAAGAACACCTTACATCACAGTACGAAACCTTGAAACACAATAATAAACCTAATGAATTCGTACGAGTCCTTTGAACGTCGTACGACAACTTAGGACATCTTACGACTCTTTATGCCACATTCGCAACTCGAAAAGAACGTTAGTATAATGTAGGACGGCTTACAACTCCTAAGAACACCTTACATCACAGTACGAAACCTTGAAACACCATAATAAACCTAATGAATTCGTACGAGTCCTTTGAACGTCGTCCGACAACTTAGGACATCTTACGACTCTTTATTCCACATTAGCAACTCGAAAAGAACGTTAGTATGATGTAGGACGCCTTACACTCCTAAGAACACCTTACATAACCCTACGAAACCTTGAAACACCATCATAAACCTAATGAATTCGTATGATTCCTTTGAACATCGTACAACAACTCAGGATATCTTACGACTCTTTATGCCACATTATCAACTCGAAAAGAACGTTAGTATAATGTAGGACGCCTTACACTCCTAAGAACACCTTACATAACCCTACGAAACCTTGAAACACCATCATAAACCTAATGAATTCGTACGAGTCAAATGAACATCGTCCGACAACTTAGGACATCTTACGACTCTTTATGCTACATTAGCAACTTAAAATGAACGTTAGTATAATGTAGGACGGCTTACACTCCTAAGAACACCTTACATAACCGTACGATACCTTGAATCACCATAATAAACCTAATGAATTCGTATGAGTCATTTGAACATCGTACGACAACTCAGGACATCTTACGACTCTTTATGCCACATTAGCAACTCGAAAAGAACGTTAGTATAATGTAGGATGGCTTACAACTCCTAAGAACACCTTACATCACAGTACGAAACCTTGAAACACCATAATAAACCTAATGAATTCGTACGAGTCCTTTGAACGTCGTCCGACAACTTAGGACATCTTACGACTCTTTATGCCACATTATCAACTCGAAAAGAACGTTAGTATAATGTAGGACGGCTTACAACTCCTAAGAACACCTTACATCACATTACGAAACCTTGAAACACCATAATAAACCTAATGAATTCGCATGAGTCATTTGAACATCGTACGACAACTCAGGACATCTTACGACTCTTTATGCCACATTAGCAACTTAAAATGAACGTTAGTATAATGTAGGACGGCTTACAACTCCTAAGAACACCTTACATCACAGTACGAAACCTTGAAACACCATAATAAACCTAATGAATTCGTATGATTCCTTTGAACATCGTCCGACAACTCAGGACATCTTACGACTCTTTATGCCACATTAGCAACTGGAAAAGAACGTTAGTATAATGTATCACGCCTTACAACTCCTAAGAACACCTTACATCACAGTACGAAACCTTGAAACACCATAATAAACCTAATGAATTCGTATGAGTCATTTGAACATCGTACGACAACTCAGGACATCTTACGACTCTTTATGCCACATTAGCAACTCGAAAAGAACATTAGTATAATATAGGACGGCTTACAACTCCTAAGAACACCTTACATCACAGTACGAAACCTTGAAACACCATAATAAACCTAATGAATTCGTACGAGTCCTTTGAACGTCGTCCGACAACTTAGGACATCTTACGACTCTTTATGCCACATTATCAACTCGAAAAGAACGTTAGTATAATGTAGGACGGCTTACAACTCCTAGGAACACCTTACATCACAGTACGAAACCTTGAAACACCATAATAAACCTAATGAATTCGTACGAGTCCTTTGAACGTCGTCCGACAACTTAGGACATCTTACGACTCTTTATGCCACATTATCAACTCGAAAAGAACGTTAGTATAATGTAGGACGGCTTACAACTCCTAAGAACACCTTACATCACAGTACGAAACCTTGAAACACCATAATAAACCTAATGAATTCGTACGAGTCCTTTGAACGTCGTCCGACAACTTAGGACATCTTACGACTCTTTATGCCACATTAGCAACTCGAAAAGAACATTAGTATAATGTAGGACGGCCTACAACTCCTAAGAACACCTTACATCACAGTACGAAACCTTGAAACACCATAATAAACCTAATGAATTCGCATGAGTCATTTGAACATCGTACGACAACTCAGGACATCTTACGACTCTTTATGCCACATTAGCAACTTAAAATGAACGTTAGTATAATGTAGGACGGCTTACAACTCCTAAGAACACCTTACATCACAGTACGAAACCTTGAAACACCATAATAAACCTAATGAATTCGTATGATTCCTTTGAACATCGTACAACAACTCAGGACATCTTACGACTCTTTATGCCACATTAGCAACTGGAAAAGAACGTTAGTATAATGTATCACGCCTTACAACTCCTAAGAACACCTTACATCACAGTACGAAACCTTGAAACACCATAATAAACCTAATAAATTCGTACGAGTCCTTTTAACGTCGTCCGACAACTTAGGACATCTTACGACTCTTTATGCCACATTAGCAACTCGAAAAGAACGTTAGTATAATGTAGGACGGCTTACAACTCCTAAGAACACCTTACATCACAGTACGAAACCTTGAAACACCATAATAAACCTAATGAATTCGTATGAGTCATTTGAACATCGTACGACAACTCAGGACATCTTACGACTCTTTATGCCACATTAGCAACTCGAAAAGAACGTTAGTATAATGTAGGACGGCTTACAACTCCTAAGAACACCTTACATCACAGTATGAAACCTTGAAACACCATAATAAACCTAATGAATTCGTACGAGTCCTTTGAACGTCGTCCGACAACTTAGGACATCTTACGACTCTTTATGCCACATTATCAACTCGAAAAGAACGTTAGTATAATGTAGGACGGCTTACAACTCCTAAGAACACCTTACATCACAGTACGAAACCTTGAAACACCATAATAAACCTAATGAATTCGTATGAGTCATTTGAACATCGTCCGACAACTCAGGACATCTTACGACTCTTTATGCCACATTAGCAACTCGAAAAGAACGTTAGTATAATGTAGGACGGCTTACAACTCCTTAGAAGACCTTACATCACAGTACGAAACCTTGAAACACCATAATAAACCTAATGAATTCGTACGAGTCCTTTGAACGTCGTCCGACAACTTAGGACATCTTACGACTCTTTATGCCACATTATCAACTCGAAAAGAACGTTAGTATAATGTAGGACGGCTTACAACTCCTAAGAACACCTTACATCACAGTACGAAACCTTGAAACACCATAATAAACCTAATGAATTCGTATGAGTCATTTGAACATCGTCCGACAACTCAGGACATCTTACGACTCTTTATGCCACATTAGCAACTCGAAAAGAACGTTAGTATAATGTAGGACGGCTTACAACTCCTTAGAAGACCTTACATCACAGTACGAAACCTTGAAACACCATAATAAACCTAATGAATTCGTATGAGTCATTTGAACATCGTACGACAACTCAGGACATCTTACGACTCTTTATGCCACATTAGCAACTCGAAAAGAACATTAGTATAATGTAGGACGGCTTACAACTCCTAAGAACACCTTACATCACAGTACGAAACCTTGAAACACCATAATAAACCTAATGAATTCGTACGAGTCCTTTGAACGTCGTCCGACAACTTAGGACATCTTACGACTCTTTATGCCACATTAGCAACTCGAAAAGAACATTAGTATAATGTAGGACGGCCTACAACTCCTAAGAACACCTTACATCACAGTACGAAACCTTGAAACACCATAATAAACCTAATGAATTCGCATGAGTCATTTGAACATCGTACGACAACTCAGGACATCTTACGACTCTTTATGCCACATTAGCAACTTAAAATGAACGTTAGTATAATGTAGGACGGCTTACAACTCCTAAGAACACCTTACATCACAGTACGAAACCTTGAAACACCATAATAAACCTAATGAATTCGCATGAGTCATTTGAACATCGTACGACAACTCAGGACATCTTACGACTCTTTATGCCACATTAGCAACTGGAAAAGAACGTTAGTATAATGTATCACGCCTTACAACTCCTAAGAACACCTTACATCACAGTACGAAACCTTGAAACACCATAATAAACCTAATAAATTCGTACGAGTCCTTTTAACGTCGTCCGACAACTTAGGACATCTTACGACTCTTTATGCCACATTAGCAACTCGAAAAGAACGTTAGTATAATGTAGGACGGCTTACAACTCCTAAGAACACCTTACATCACAGTACGAAACCTTGAAACACCATAATAAACCTAATGAATTCGTATGAGTCATTTGAACATCGTACGACAACTCAGGACATCTTACGACTCTTTATGCCACATTAGCAACTCGAAAAGAACGTTAGTATAATGTAGGACGGCTTACAACTCCTAAGAACACCTTACATCACAGTACGAAACCTTGAAACACCATAATAAACCTAATGAATTCGTACGAGTCCTTTGAACGTCGTCCGACAACTTAGGACATCTTACGACTCTTTATGCCACATTATCAACTCGAAAAGAACGTTAGTATAATGTAGGACGGCTTACAACTCCTAAGAACACCTTACATCACAGTACGAAACCTTGAAACACCATAATAAACCTAATGAATTCGTATGAGTCATTTGAACATCGTCCGACAACTCAGGACATCTTACGACTCTTTATGCCACATTAGCAACTCGAAAAGAACGTTAGTATAATGTAGGACGGCTTACAACTCCTTAGAAGACCTTACATCACAGTACGAAACCTTGAAACACCATAATAAACCTAATGAATTCGTATGAGTCATTTGAACATCGTACGACAACTCAGGACATCTTACGACTCTTTATGCCACATTAGCAACTCGAAAAGAACATTAGTATAATGTAGGACGGCTTACAACTCCTAAGAACACCTTACATCACAGTACGAAACCTTGAAACACCATAATAAACCTAATGAATTCGTACGAGTCCTTTGAACGTCGTCCGACAACTTAGGACATCTTACGACTCTTTATGCCACATTAGCAACTCGAAAAGAACATTAGTATAATGTAGGACGGCCTACAACTCCTAAGAACACCTTACATCACAGTACGAAACCTTGAAACACCATAATAAACCTAATGAATTCGCATGAGTCATTTGAACATCGTACGACAACTCAGGACATCTTACGACTCTTTATGCCACATTAGCAACTTAAAATGAACGTTAGTATAATGTAGGACGGCTTACAACTCCTAAGAACACCTTACATCACAGTACGAAACCTTGAAACACCATAATAAACCTAATGAATTCGTATGATTCCTTTGAACATCGTACAACAACTCAGGACATCTTACGACTCTTTATGCCACATTAGCAACTGGAAAAGAACGTTAGTATAATGTATCACGCCTTACAACTCCTAAGAACACCTTACATCACAGTACGAAACCTTGAAACACCATAATAAACCTAATGAATTCGTATGAGTCATTTGAACATCGTACGACAACTCAGGACATCTTACGACTCTTTATGCCACATTAGCAACTCGAAAAGAACGTTAGTATAATGTAGGACGGCTTACAACTCCTAAGAACACCTTACATCACAGTACGAAACCTTGAAACACCATAATAAACCTAATGAATTCGTACGAGTCCTTTGAACGTCGTCCGACAACTTAGGACATCTTACGACTCTTTATGCCACATTATCAACTCGAAAAGAACGTTAGTATAATGTAGGACGGCTTACAACTCCTAAGAACACCTTACATCACAGTACGAAACCTTGAAACACCATAATAAACCTAATGAATTCGTACGAGTCCTTTGAACGTCGTCCGACAACTTAGGACATCTTACGACTCTTTATGCCACATTATCAACTCGAAAAGAACGTTATTATAATGTAGGACGGCTTACAACTCCTAAGAACACCTTACATCACAGTACGAAACCTTGAAACACCATAATAAACCTAATGAATTCGTACGAGTCCTTTGAACGTCGTCCGACAACTTAGGACATCTTACGACTCTTTATGCCACATTAGCAACTCGAAAAGAACATTAGTATAATGTAGGACGGCCTACAACTCCTAAGAACACCTTACATCACAGTACGAAACCTTGAAACACCATAATAAACCTAATGAATTTGCATGAGTCATTTGAACATCGTACGACAACTCAGGACATCTTACGACTCTTTATGCCACATTAGCAACTTAAAATGAACGTTAGTATAATGTAGGACGGCTTACAACTCCTAAGAACACCTTACATCACAGTACGAAACCTTGAAACACCATAATAAACCTAATGAATTCGTATGATTCCTTTGAACATCGTACAACAACTCAGGACATCTTACGACTCTTTATGCCACATTAGCAACTGGAAAAGAACGTTAGTATAATGTATCACGCCTTACAACTCCTAAGAACACCTTACATCACAGTACGAAACCTTGAAACACCATAATAAACCTAATAAATTCGTACGAGTCCTTTTAACGTCGTCCGACAACTTAGGACATCTTACGACTCTTTATGCCACATTAGCAACTCGAAAAGAACGTTAGTATAATGTAGGACGGCTTACAACTCCTAAGAACACCTTACATCACAGTACGAAACCTTGAAACACCATAATAAACCTAATGAATTCGTATGAGTCATTTGAACATCGTACGACAACTCAGGACATCTTACGACTCTTTATGCCACATTAGCAACTCGAAAAGAACGTTAGTATAATGTAGGACGGCTTACAACTCCTAAGAACACCTTACATCACAGTACGAAACCTTGAAACACCATAATAAACCTAATGAATTCGTACGAGTCATTTGAACGTCGTCCGACAACTTAGGACATCTTACGACTCTTTATGCTACATTATCAACTCGAAAAGAACGTTAGTATAATGTAGGACGGCTTACAACTCCTAAGAACACCTTACATCACAGTACGAAACCTTGAAACACCATAATAAACCTAATGAATTCGTATGAGTCATTTGAACATCGTCCGACAACTCAGGACATCTTACGACTCTTTATGCCACATTAGCAACTCGAAAAGAACGCTAGTATAATGTAGGACGGCTTACAACTCCTTAGAAGACCTTACATCACAGTACGAAACCTTGAAACACCATAATAAACCTAATGAATTCGTATGAGTCATTTGAACATCGTACGACAACTCAGGACATCTTACGACTCTTTATGCCACATTAGCAACTCGAAAAGAACATTAGTATAATGTAGGACGGCTTACAACTCCTAAGAACACCTTACATCACAGTACGAAACCTTGAAACACCATAATAAACCTAATGAATTCGTACGAGTCCTTTGAACGTCGTCCGACAACTTAGGACATCTTACGACTCTTTATGCCACATTAGCAACTCGAAAAGAACATTAGTATAATGTAGGACGGCCTACAACTCCTAAGAACACCTTACATCACAGTACGAAACCTTGAAACACCATAATAAACCTAATGAATTCGCATGAGTCATTTGAACATCGTACGACAACTCAGGACATCTTACTACTCTTTATGCCACATTAGCAACTTAAAATGAACGTTAGTATAATGTAGGACGGCTTACAACTCCTAAGAACACCTTACATCACAGTACGAAACCTTGAAACACCATAATAAACCTAATGAATTCGTATGATTCCTTTGAACATCGTACAACAACTCAGGACATCTTACGACTCTTTATGCCACATTAGCAACTGGAAAAGAACGTTAGTATAATGTATCACGCCTTACAACTCCCAAGAACACCTTACATCACAGTACGAAACCTTGAAACACCATAATAAACCTAATAAATTCGTACGAGTCCTTTTAACGTCGTCCGACAACTTAGGACATCTTACGACTCTTTATGCCACATTAGCAACTCGAAAAGAACGTTAGTATAATGTAGGACGGCTTACAACTCCTAAGAACACCTTACATCACAGTACGAAACCTTGAAACACCATAATAAACCTAATGAATTCGTATGAGTCATTTGAACATCGTACGACAACTCAGGACATCTTACGACTCTTTATGCCACATTAGCAACTCGAAAAGAACGTTAGTATAATGTAGGACGGCTTACAACTCCTAAGAACACCTTACATCACAGTACGAAACCTTGAAACACCATAATAAACCTAATGAATTCGTACGAGTCCTTTGAACGTCGTCCGACAACTTAGGACATCTTACGACTCTTTATGCCACATTATCAACTCGAAAAGAACGTTAGTATAATGTAGGACGGCTTACAACTCCTAAGAACACCTTACATCACAGTACGAAACCTTGAAACACCATAATAAACCTAATGAAATCGTACGAGTCCTTTGAACATCGTCCGACAACTTAGGACATCTTACGACTCTTTATTCCACATTAGCAACTCGAAAAGAACGTTAGTATGATGTAGGACGCCTTACACTCCTAAGAACACCTTACATAACCCTACGAAACCTTGAAACACCATCATAAACCTAATGAATTCGTACGAGTCAAATGAACATCGTCCGACAACTTAGGACATCTTACGACTCTTTATGCCACATTAGCAACTTAAAATGAACGTTAGTATAATGTAGGACGCCTTACACTCCTAAGAACACCTTACATAACCGTACGATACCTTGAATCACCATAATAAACCTAATGAATTCGTATGATTCCTTTGAACATCGTACAACAACTCAGGACATCTTACGACTCTTTATGCCACATTAGCAACTGGAAAAGAACGTTAGTATAATGTATCACGCCTTACAACTCCTAAGAACACCTTACATCACAGTACGAAACCTTGAAACACCATAATAAACCTAATGAATTCGTACGAGTCCTTTGAACGTCGTCCGACAACTTAGGACATCTTACGACTCTTTATGCCACATTAGCAACTCGAAAAGAACGTTAGTATAATGTAGGACGGCTTACAACTCCTAAGAACACCTTACATCACAGTACGAAACCTTGAAACACCATAATAAACCTAATGAATTCGTATGAGTCATTTGAACATCGTACGACAACTCAGGACATCTTACGACTCTTTATGCCACATTAGCAACTCGAAAAGAACGTTAATATAATGTAGGACGGCTTACAACTCCTAAGAACACCTTACATCACAGTACGAAACCTTGAAACACCATAATAAACCTAATGAATTCGTACGAGTCCTTTGAACCTCGTCCGACAACTTAGGACATCTTACGACTCTTTATGCCACATTATCAACTCGAAAAGAACGTTAGTATAATGTAGGACGGCTTACAACTCCTAACAACACCTTACATCACAGTACGAAACCTTGAAACACCATAATAAACCTAATGAATTCGTACGAGTCCTTTGAAGGTCGTCCGACAACTTAGGACATCTTACGACTCTTTATGCCACATTATCAACTCGAAAAGAACGTTAGTATAATGTAGGACGGCTTACAACTCCTAACAACACCTTACATCACAGTACGAAACCTTGAAACACCATAATAAACCTAATGAATTCGTACGAGTCCTTTGAACGTCGTCCGACAACTTAGGACATCTTACGACTCTTTATGCCACATTAGCAACTCGAAAAGAACGTTAATATAATGTAGGACGGCTTACAACTCCTAAGAACACCTTACATCACAGTACGAAACCTTGAAACACCATAATAAACCTAATGAATTCGTACGAGTCCTTTGAACCTCGTCCGACAACTTAGGACATCTTACGACTCTTTATGCCACATTATCAACTCGAAAAGAACGTTAGTATAATGTAGGACGGCTTACAACTCCTAAGAACACCTTACATCACAGTACGAAACCTTGAAACACCATAATAAACCTAATGAATTCGCATGAGTCATTTGAACATCGTACGACAACTCAGGACATCTTACGACTCTTTATGCCACATTAGCAACTTAAAATGAACGTTAGTATAATGTAGGACGGCTTACTACTCCTAAGAACACCTTACATCACAGTACGAAACCTTGAAACACCATAATAAACCTAATGAATTCGTACGAGTCCTTTGAACGTCGTCCGACAACTTAGGACATCTTACGACTCTTTATGCCACATTAGCAACTCGAAAAGAACGTTAGTATAATGTAGGACGGCTTACAACTCCTAAGAACACCTTACATCACAGTACGAAACCTTGAAACACCATAATAAACCTAATGAATTCGTACGAGTCCTTTGAACATCGTCCGACAACTTAGGACATCTTACGACTCTTTATTCCACATTAGCAACTCGAAAAGAACGTTAGTATGATGTAGGACGCCTTACACTCCTAAGAACACCTTACATAACCCTACGAAACCTTGAAACACCATCATAAACCTAATGAATTCGTACGAGTCAAATGAACATCGTCCGACAACTTAGGACATCTTACGACTCTTTATGCCACATTAGCAACTTAAAATGAACGTTAGTATAATGTAGGACGCCTTACACTCCTAAGAACACCTTACATAACCGTACGATACCTTGAATCACCATAATAAACCTAATGAATTCGTATGATTCCTTTGAACATCGTACAACAACTCAGGACATCTTACGACTCTTTATGCCACATTAGCAACTGGAAAAGAACGTTAGTATAATGTATCACGCCTTACAACTCCTAAGAACACCTTACATCACAGTACGAAACCTTGAAACACCATAATAAACCTAATAAATTCGTACGAGTCCTTTGAACGTCGTCCGACAACTTAGGACATCTTACGACTCTTTATGCCACATTAGCAACTCGAAAAGAACGTTAGTATAATGTAGGACGCTTACAACTCCTAAGAACACCTTACATCACAGTACGAAACCTTGAAACACCATAATAAACCTAATGAGTTCGTATGAGTCCTTTGAACGTCGTCCGACAACTTAGGACATCTTACGACTCTTTATGCCACATTATCAACTCGAAAAGAACGTTAGTATAATGTAGGACGGCTTACAACTCCCAAGAACACCTTACATCACAGTACGAAACCTTGAAACACCATAATAAACCTAATGAATTCGTATGAGTCATTTGAACATCGTACGACAACTCAGGACATCTTACGACTCTTTATGCCACATTAGCAACTCGAAAAGAACGTTAGTATAATGTAGGACGGCTTACAACTCCTAAGAACACCTTACATCACAGTACGAAACCTTGAAACACCATAATAAACCTAATGAATTCGTACGAGTCCTTTGAACGTCGTCCGACAACTTAGGACATCTTACGACTCTTTATGCCACATTATCAACTCGAAAAGAACGTTAGTATAATGTAGGACGGCTTACAACTCCTAACAACACCTTACATCACAGTATGAAACCTTGAAACACCATAATAAACCTAATGAATTCGTACGAGTCCTTTGAACGTCGTCCGACAACTTAGGACATCTTACGACTCTTTATGCCACATTAGCAACTCGAAAAGAACGTTAGTATAATGTAGGACGGCTTACAACTCCTAAGAACACCTTACATCACAGTACGAAACCTTGAAACACCATAATAAACCTAATGAATTCGTACGAGTCCTTTGAACGTCGTCCGACAACTTAGGACATCTTACGACTCTTTATGCCACATTATCAACTCGAAAAGAACGTTAGTATAATGTAGGACGGCTTACAACTCCTAAGAACACCTTACATCACAGTACGAAACCTTGAAACACCATAATAAACCTAAAGAATTCGCATGAGTCATTTGAACATCGTACGACAACTCAGGACATTTTACGACTCTTTATGCCACATTAGCAACTTAAAATGAACGTTAGTATAATGTAGGACGGCTTACAACTCCTAAGAACACCTTACATCACAGTACGAAACCTTGAAACACCATAATAAACCTAATGAATTCGTACGAGTCCTTTGAACGTCGTCCGACAACTTAGGACATCTTACGACTCTTTATGCCACATTAGCAACTCGAAAAGAACGTTAGTATAATGTAGGACGGCTTACAACTCCTAAGAACACCTTACATCACAGTACGAAACCTTGAAACACCATAATAAACCTAATGAATTCGTATGAGTCATTTGAACATCGTACGACAACTCAGGACATCTTACGACTCTTTATGCCACATTAGCAACTCGAAAAGAACATTAGTATAATGTAGGACGGCTTACAACTCCTAAGAACACCTTACATCACAGTACGAAACCTTGAAACACCATAATAAACCTAATGAATTCGTACGTGTCCTTTGAACGTCGTCCGACAACTTAGGACATCTTACGACTCTTTATGCCACATTATCAACTCGAAAAGAACGTTAGTATAATGTAGGACGGCTTACAACTCCTAAGAACACCTTACATCACAGTACGAAACCTTGAAACACCATAATAAACCTAATGAATTCGTACGAGTCCTTTGAACATCGTCCGACAACTTAGGACATCTTACGACTCTTTATTCCACATTAGCAACTCGAAAAGAACGTTAGTATGATGTAGGACGCCTTACACTCCTAAGAACACCTTACATAACCCTACGAAACCTTGAAACACCATCATAAACCTAATGAATTCGTACGAGTCAAATGAACATCGTCCGACAACTTAGGACATCTTACGACTCTTTATGCCACATTAGCAACTTAAAATGAACGTTAGTATAATGTAGGACGCCTTACACTCCTAAGAACACCTTACATAACCGTACGATACCTTGAATCACCATAATAAACCTAATGAATTCGTATGATTCCTTTGAACATCGTACAACAACTCAGGACATCTTACGACTCTTTATGCCACATTAGCAACTGGAAAAGAACGTTAGTATAATGTATCACGCCTTACAACTCCTAAGAACACCTTACATCACAGTACGAAACCTTGAAACACCATAATAAACCTAATAAATTCGTACGAGTCCTTTGAACGTCGTCCGACAACTTAGGACATCTTACGACTCTTTATGCCACATTAGCAACTCGAAAAGAACGTTAGTATAATGTAGGACGGCTTACAACTCCTAAGAACACCTTACATCACAGTACGAAACCTTGAAACACCATAATAAACCTAATGAATTCGTATGAGTCCTTTGAACGTCGTCCGACAACTTAGGACATCTTACGACTCTTTATGCCACATTATCAACTCGAAAAGAACGTTAGTATAATGTAGGACGGCTTACAACTCCTAAGAACACCTTACATCACAGTACGAAACCTTGAAACACCATAATAAACCTAATGAATTCGTATGAGTCATTTGAACATCGTACGACAACTCAGGACATCTTACGACTCTTTATGCCACATTAGCAACTCGAAAAGAACGTTAGTATAATGTAGGACGGCTTACAACTCCCAAGAACACCTTACATCACAGTACGAAACCTTGAAACACCATAATAAACCTAATGAATTCGTACGAGTCCTTTGAACGTCGTCCGACAACTTAGGACATCTTACGACTCTTTATGCCACATTATCAACTCGAAAATAACGTTAGTATAATGTAGGACGGCTTACAACTCCTAACAACACCTTACATCACAGTATGAAACCTTGAAACACCATAATAAACCTAATGAATTCGTACGAGTCATTTGAACATCGTACGACAACTCAGGACATCTTACGACTCTTTATGCCACATTAGCAACTCGAAAAGAACATTAGTATAATGTAGGACGGCTTACAACTCCTAAGAACACCTTACATCACAGTACGAAACCTTGAAACACCATAATAAACCTAATGAATTCGTACGAGTCCTTTGAACGTCGTCCGACAACTTAGGACATCTTACGACTCTTTATGCCACATTATCAACTCGAAAAGAACGTTAGTATAATGTAGGACGGCTTACAACTCCTAAGAACACCTTACATCACAGTACGAAACCTTGAAACACCATAATAAACCTAAAGAATTCGCATGAGTCATTTGAACATCGTACGACAACTCAGGACATTTTACGACTCTTTATGCCACATTAGCAACTTAAAATGAACGTTAGTATAATGTAGGACGGCTTACAACTCCTAAGAACACCTTACATCACAGTACGAAACCTTGAAACACCATAATAAACCTAATGAATTCGTACGAGTCCTTTGAAAGTCGTCCGACAACTTAGGACATCTTACGACTCTTTATGCCACATTAGCAACTCGAAAAGAACGTTAGTATAATGTAGGACGGCTTACAACTCCTAAGAACACCTTACATCACAGTACGAAACCTTGAAACACCATAATAAACCTAATGAATTCGTATGAGTCATTTGAACATCGTATGACAACTCAGGACATCTTACGACTCTTTATGCCACATTAGCAACTCGAAAAGAACATTAGTATAATGTAGGACGGCTTACAACTCCTAAGAACACCTTACATCACAGTACGAAACCTTGAAACACCATAATAAACCTAATGAATTCGTACGAGTCCTTTGAACGTCGTCCGACAACTTAGGACATCTTACGACTCTTTATGCCACATTATCAACTCGAAAAGAACGTTAGTATAATGTAGGACGGCTTACAACTCCTAAGAAAACCTTACATCACAGTACGAAACCTTGAAACACCATAATAAACCTAATGAATTCGTACGAGTCCTTTGAACATCGTCCGACAACTTAGGACATCTTACGACTCTTTATTCCACATTAGCAACTCGAAAAGAACGTTAGTATGATGTAGGACGCCTTACACTCCTAAGAACACCTTACATAACCCTACGAAACCTTGAAACACCATCATAAACCTAATGAATTCGTACGAGTCAAATGAACATCGTCCGACAACTTAGGACATCTTACGACTCTTTATGCCACATTAGCAACTTAAAATGAACGTTAGTATAATGTAGGACGCCTTACACTCCTAAGAACACCTTACATAACCGTACGATACCTTGAATCACCATAATAAACCTAATGAATTCGTATGATTCCTTTGAACATCGTACAACAACTCAGGACATCTTACGACTCTTTATGCCACATTAGCAACTGGAAAAGAACGTTAGTATAATGTATCACGCCTTACAACTCCTAAGAACACCTTACATCACAGTACGAAACCTTGAAACACCATAATAAACCTAATAAATTCGTACGAGTCCTTTGAACGTCGTCCGACAACTTAGGACATCTTACGACTCTTTATGCCACATTAGCAACTCGAAAAGAACGTTAGTATAATGTAGGACGGCTTACAACTCCTAAGAACACCTTACATCACAGTACGAAACCTTGAAACACCATAATAAACCTAATGAATTCGTATGAGTCCTTTGAACGTCGTCCGACAACTTAGGACATCTTACGACTCTTTATGCCACATTATCAACTCGAAAAGAACGTTAGTATAATGTAGGACGGCTTACAACTCCTAAGAACACCTTACATCACAGTACGAAACCTTGAAACACCATAATAAACCTAATGAATTCGTATGAGTCATTTGAACATCGTACGACAACTCAGGACATCTTACGACTCTTTATGCCACATTAGCAACTCGAAAAGAACGTTAGTATAATGTAGGACGGCTTACAACTCCTAAGAACACCTTACATCACAGTACGAAACCTTGAAACACCATAATAAACCTAATGAATTCGTATGAGTCATTTGAACATCGTACGACAACTCAGGACATCTTACGACTCTTTATGCCACATTAGCAACTTAAAATGAACGTTAGTATAATGTAGGACGGCTTACAACACCTAAGAACACCTTACATCACAGTACGAAACCTTGAAAAACCATAATAAACCTAATGAATTCGTACGAGTCCTTTGAACGTCGTCCGACAACTTAGGACATCTTACGACTCTTTATGCCACATTAGCAACTCGAAAAGAACGTTAGTATAATGTAGGACGGCTTACAACTCCTAAGAACACCTTACATCACAGTACGAAACCTTGAAACACCATAATAAACCTAATGAATTCGTATGAGTCATTTGAACATCGTACGACAACTCAGGACATCTTACGACTCTTTATGCCACATTAGCAACTCGAAAAGAACATTAGTATAATGTAGGACGGCTTACAACTCCTAAGAACACCTTACATCACAGTACGAAACCTTGAAACACCATAATAAACCTAATGAATTCGTACGAGTCCTTTGAACGTCGTCCGACAACTTAGGACATCTTACGACTCTTTATGCCACATTAGCAACTCGAAAAGAACGTTAGTATAATGTAGGACGGCTTACAACTCCTAAGAACACCTTACATCACAGTACGAAACCTTGAAACACCATAATAAACCTAATGAATTCGTATGAGTCATTTGAACATCGTACGACAACTCAGGACATCTTACGACTCTTTATGCCAAATTAGCAACTCGAAAAGAACATTAGTATAATGTAGGACGGCTTACAACTCCTAAGAACACCTTACATCACAGTACGAAACCTTGAAACACCATAATAAACCTAATGAATTCGTACGAGTCCTTTGAACGTCGTCCGACAACTTAGGACATCTTACGACTCTTTATGCCACATTAGCAACTCGAAAAGAACGTTAGTATAATGTAGGACGGCTTACAACTCCTAAGAACACCTTATATCACAGTACGAAACCTTGAAACACCATAATAAACCTAATGAATTCGTATGAGTCATTTGAACATCGTACGACAACTCAGGACATCTTACGACTCTTTATGCCACATTAGCAACTCGAAAAGAACATTAGTATAATGTAGGACGGCTTACAACTCCTAAGAACACCTTACATCACAGTACGAAACCTTGAAACACCATAATAAACCTAATGAATTCGTACGAGTCCTTTGAACGTCGTCCGACAACTTAGGACATCTTACGACTCTTTATGCCACATTAGCAACTCGAAAAGAACGTTAGTATAATGTAGGACGGCTTACAACTCCTAAGAACACCTTACATCACAGTACGAAACCTTGAAACACCATAATAAACCTAATGAATTCGTATGAGTCCTTTGAACGTCGTCCGACAACTTAGGACATCTTACGACTCTTTATGCCACATTATCAACTCGAAAAGAACGTTAGTATAATGTAGGACGGCTTACAACTCCTAAGAACACCTTACATCACAGTACGAAACCTTGAAACACCATAATAAACCTAATGAATTCGTATGAGTCATTTGAACATCGTACGACAACTCAGGACATCTTACGACTCTTTATGCCACATTAGCAACTCGAAAAGAACGTTAGTATAATGTAGGACGGCTTACAACTCCTAAGAACACCTTACATCACAGTACGAAACCTTGAAACACCATAATAAACCTAATGAATTCGTATGAGTCATTTGAACATCGTACGACAACTCAGGACATCTTACGACTCTTTATGCCACATTAGCAACTTAAAATGAACGTTAGTATAATGTAGGACGGCTTACAACACCTAAGAACACCTTACATCACAGTACGAAACCTTGAAAAACCATAATAAACCTAATGAATTCGTACGAGTCCTTTGAACGTCGTCCGACAACTTAGGACATCTTACGACTCTTTATGCCACATTAGCAACTCGAAAAGAACGTTAGTATAATGTAGGACGGCTTACAACTCCTAAGAACACCTTACATCACAGTACGAAACCTTGAAACACCATAATAAACCTAATGAATTCGTATGAGTCATTTGAACATCGTACGACAACTCAGGACATCTTACGACTCTTTATGCCACATTAGCAACTCGAAAAGAACATTAGTATAATGTAGGACGGCTTACAACTCCTAAGAACACCTTACATCACAGTACGAAACCTTGAAACACCATAATAAACCTAATGAATTCGTACGAGTCCTTTGAACGTCGTCCGACAACTTAGGACATCTTACGACTCTTTATGCCACATTAGCAACTCGAAAAGAACGTTAGTATAATGTAGGACGGCTTACAACTCCTAAGAACACCTTACATCACAGTACGAAACCTTGAAACACCATAATAAACCTAATGAATTCGTATGAGTCATTTGAACATCGTACGACAACTCAGGACATCTTACGACTCTTTATGCCAAATTAGCAACTCGAAAAGAACATTAGTATAATGTAGGACGGCTTACAACTCCTAAGAACACCTTACATCACAGTACGAAACCTTGAAACACCATAATAAACCTAATGAATTCGTACGAGTCCTTTGAACGTCGTCCGACAACTTAGGACATCTTACGACTCTTTATGCCACATTAGCAACTCGAAAAGAACGTTAGTATAATGTAGGACGGCTTACAACTCCTAAGAACACCTTATATCACAGTACGAAACCTTGAAACACCATAATAAACCTAATGAATTCGTATGAGTCATTTGAACATCGTACGACAACTCAGGACATCTTACGACTCTTTATGCCACATTAGCAACTCGAAAAGAACATTAGTATAATGTAGGACGGCTTACAACTCCTAAGAACACCTTACATCACAGTACGAAACCTTGAAACACCATAATAAACCTAATGAATTCGTACGAGTCCTTTGAACGTCGTCCGACAACTTAGGACATCTTACGACTCTTTATGCCACATTATCAACTCGAAAAGAACGTTAGTATAATGTAGGACGGCTTACAACTCCTAAGAACACCTTACATCACAGTACGAAACCTTGAAACACCATAATAAACCTAATGAATTCGTACGAGTCCTTTGAACGTCGTCCGACAACTTAGGACATCTTACGACTCTTTATGCCACATTAGCAACTCGAAAAGAACGTTAGTATAATGTAGGACGGCTTACAACTCCTAAGAACACCTTACACCACAGTACGAAACCTTGAAACACCATAATAAACCTAATGAATTCGTACGAGTCCTTTGAACGTCGTCCGACAACTTAGGACATCTTACGACTCTTTATGCCACATTATCAACTCGAAAAGAACGTTAGTATAATGTAGGACGGCTTACAACTCCTATGAACACCTTACATCACAGTACGAAACCTTGAAACACCATAATAAACCTAATGAATTCGCATGAGTCATTTGAACATCGTACGACAACTCAGGACATCTTACGACTCTTTATGCCACATTAGCAACTTAAAATGAACGTTAGTATAATGTAGGACGGCTTACAACTCCTAAGAACACCTTACATCACAGTACGAAACCTTGAAACACCATAATAAACCTAATGAATTCGTACGAGTACTTTGAACGTCGTCCGACAACTTAGGACATCTTACGACTCTTTATGCCACATTAGCAACTCGAAAAGAACGTTAGTATAATGTAGGACGGCTTACAACTCCTAAGAACACCTTACATCACAGTACGAAACCTTGAAACACCATAATAAACCTAATGAATTCGTATGAGTCATTTGAACATCGTACGACAACTCAGGACATCTTACGACTCTTTATGCCACATTAGCAACTCGAAAAGAACATTAGTATAATGTAGGACGGCTTACAACTCCTAAGAACACCTTACATCACAGTACGAAACCTTGAAACACCATAATAAACCTAATGAATTCGTACGAGTCCTTTGAACGTCGTCCGACAACTTAGGACATCTTACGACTCTTTATGCCACATTATCAACTCGAAAAGAACGTTAGTATAATGTAGGACGGCTTACAACTCCTAAGAACACCTTACATCACAGTACGAAACCTTGAAACACCATAATAAACCTAATGAATTCGTACGAGTCCTTTGAACGTCGTCCGACAACTTAGGACATCTTACGACTCTTTATGCCACATTAGCAACTCGAAAAGAACGTTAGTATAATGTAGGACGGCTTACAACTCCTAAGAACACCTTACATCACAGTACGAAACCTTGAAACACCATAATAAACCTAATGAATTCGTACGAGTCTTTGAACGTCGTCCGACAACTTAGGACATCTTACGACTCTTTATGCCACATTATCAACTCGAAAAGAACGTTAGTATAATGTAGGACGGCTTACAACTCCTAAGAACACCTTACATCACAGTACGAAACCTTGAAACACCATAATAAACCTAATGAATTCGCATGAGTCATTTGAACATCGTACGACAACTCAGGACATCTTACGACTCTTTATGCCACATTAGCAACTTAAAATGAACGTTAGTATAATGTAGGACGGCTTACAACTCCTAAGAACACCTTACATCACAGTACGAAACCTTGAAACACCATAATAAACCTAATGAATTCGTACGAGTCCTTTGAACGTCGTCCGACAACTTAGGACATCTTACGACTCTTTATGCCACATTAGCAACTCGAAAAGAACGTTAGTATAATGTAGGACGGCTTACAACTCCTAAGAACACCTTACATCACAGTACGAAACCTTGAAACACCATAATAAACCTAATGAATTCGTATGAGTCATTTGAACATCGTACGACAACTCAGGACATCTTACGACTCTTTATGCCACATTAGAAACTCGAAAAGAACATTAGTATAATGTAGGACGGCTTACAACTCCTAAGAACACCTTACATCACAGTACAAAACCTTGAAACACCATAATAAACCTAATGAATTCGTACGAGTCCTTTGAACGTCGTCCGACAACTTAGGACATCTTACGACTCTTTATGCCACATTATCAACTCGAAAAGAACGTTAGTATAATGTAGGACGGCTTACAACTCCTAAGAACACCTTACATCACAGTACGAAACCTTGAAACACCATAATAAACCTAATGAATTCGTACGAGTCCTTTGAACGTCGTCCGACAACTTAGGACATCTTACGACTCTTTATGCCACATTAGCAACTCGAAAAGAACGTTAGTATAATGTAGGACGGCTTACAACTCCTAAGAACACCTTACATCACAGTACGAAACCTTGAAACACCATAATAAACCTAATGAATTCGTACGAGTCCTTTGAACGTCGTCCGACAACTTAGGACATCTTACGACTCTTTATGCCACATTATCAACTCGAAAAGAACGTTAGTATAACGTAGGACGGCTTACAACTCCTAAGAACACCTTACATCACAGTACGAAACCTTGAAACACCATAATAAACCTAATGAATTCGCATGAGTCATTTGAACATCGTACGACAACTCAGGACATCTTACGACTCTTTATGCCACATTAGCAACTTAAAATGAACGTTAGTATAATGTAGGACGGCTTACAACTCCTAAGAACACCTTACATCACAGTACGAAACCTTGAAACACCATAATAAACCTAATAAATTCGTACGAGTCCTTTGAACGTCGTCCGACAACTTAGGACATCTTACGACTCTTTATGCCACATTAGCAACTCGAAAAAAACGTTAGTATAATGTAGGACGGCTTACAACTCCTAAGAACACCTTACATCACAGTACGAAACCTTGAAACACCATAATAAACCTAATGAATTCGTACGAGTCCTTTGAACGTCGTCCGACAACTTAGGACATCTTACGACTCTTTATGCCACATTAGCAACTCGAAAAGAACGTTAGTATAATGTAGGACGGCTTACAACTCCTAAGAACACCTTACATCACAGTACGAAACCTTGAAACACCATAATAAACCTAATGAATTCGTACGAGTCCTTTGAACGTCGTCCGACAACTTAGGACATCTTACGACTCTTTATGCCACATTATCAACTCGAAAAGAACGTTAGTATAACGTAGGACGGCTTACAACTCCTAAGAACACCTTACATCACAGTACGAAACCTTGAAACACCATAATAAACCTAATGAATTCGCATGAGTCATTTGAACATCGTACGACAACTCAGGACATCTTACGACTCTTTATGCCACATTAGCAACTTAAAATGAACGTTAGTATAATGTAGGACGGCTTACAACTCCTAAGAACACCTTACATCACAGTACGAAACCTTGAAACACCATAATAAACCTAATAAATTCGTACGAGTCCTTTGAACGTCGTCCGACAACTTAGGACATCTTACGACTCTTTATGCCACATTAGCAACTCGAAAAAAACGTTAGTATAATGTAGGACGGCTTACAACTCCTAAGAACACCTTACATCACAGTACGAAACCTTGAAACACCATAATAAACCTAATGAATTCGTATGAGTCCTTTGAACGTCGTCCGACAACTTAGGACATCTTACGACTCTTTATGCCACATTATCAACTCGAAAAGAACGTTAGTATAATGTAGGACGGCTTACAACTCCTAAGAACACCTTACATCACAGTACGAAACCTTGAAACACCATAATAAACCTAATGAATTCGTATGAGTCATTTGAACATCGTACGACAACTCAGGACATCTTACGACTCTTTATGCCACATTAGCAACTCGAAAAGAACGTTAGTATAATGTAGGACGGCTTACAACTCCTAAGAACACCTTACATCACAGTACGAAACCTTGAAACACCATAATAAACCTAATGAATTCGTATGAGTCATTTGAACATCGTACGACAACTCAGGACATCTTACGACTCTTTATGCCACATTAGCAACTTAAAATGAACGTTAGTATAATGTAGGACGGCTTACAACTCCTAAGAACACCTTACATCACAGTACGAAACCTTGAAAAACCATAATAAACCTAATGAATTCGTACGAGTCCTTTGAACGTCGTCCGACAACTTAGGACATCTTACGACTCTTTATGCCACATTAGCAACTCGAAAAGAACGTTAGTATAATGTAGGACGGCTTACAACTCCTAAGAACACCTTACATCACAGTACGAAACCTTGAAACACCATAATAAACCTAATGAATTCGTACGAGTCTTTGAACGTCGTCCGACAACTTAGGACATCTTACGACTCTTTATGCCACATTATCAACTCGAAAAGAACGTTAGTATAATGTAGGACGGCTTACAACTCCTAAGAACACCTTACATCACAGTACGAAACCTTGAAACACCATAATAAACCTAATGAATTCGCATGAGTCATTTGAACATCGTACGACAACTCAGGACATCTTACGACTCTTTATGCCACATTAGCAACTTAAAATGAACGTTAGTATAATGTAGGACGGCTTACAACTCCTAAGAACACCTTACATCACAGTACGAAACCTTGAAACACCATAATAAACCTAATGAATTCGTACGAGTCCTTTGAACGTCGTCCGACAACTTAGGACATCTTACGACTCTTTATGCCACATTAGCAACTCGAAAAGAACGTTAGTATAATGTAGGACGGCTTACAACTCCTAAGAACACCTTACATCACAGTACGAAACCTTGAAACACCATAATAAACCTAATGAATTCGTATGAGTCATTTGAACATCGTACGACAACTCAGGACATCTTACGACTCTTTATGCCACATTAGCAACTCGAAAAGAACATTAGTATAATGTAGGACGGCTTACAACTCCTAAGAACACCTTACATCACAGTACGAAACCTTGAAACACCATAATAAACCTAATGAATTCGTACGAGTCCTTTGAACGTCGTCCGACAACTTAGGACATCTTACGACTCTTTATGCCACATTATCAACTCGAAAAGAACGTTAGTATAATGTAGGACGGCTTACAACTCCTAAGAACACCTTACATCACAGTACGAAACCTTGAAACACCATAATAAACCTAATGAATTCGCATGAGTCATTTGAACATCGTACGACAACTCAGGACATCTTACGACTCTTTATGCCACATTAGCAACTTAAAATGAACGTTAGTATAATGTAGGACGGCTTACAACTCCTAAGAACACCTTACATCACAGTACGAAACCTTGAAACACCATAATAAACCTAATGAATTCGTACGAGTCCTTTGAACGTCGTCCGACAACTTAGGACATCTTACGACTCTTTATGCCACATTAGCAACTCGAAAAGAACGTTAGTATAATGTAGGACGGCTTACAACTCCTAAGAACACCTTACATCACAGTACGAAACCTTGAAACACCATAATAAACCTAATGAATTCGTATGAGTCATTTGAACATCGTACGACAACTCAGGACATCTTACGACTCTTTATGCCACATTAGAAACTCGAAAAGAACATTAGTATAATGTAGGACGGCTTACAACTCCTAAGAACACCTTACATCACAGTACGAAACCTTGAAACACCATAATAAACCTAATGAATTCGTACGAGTCCTTTGAACGTCGTCCGACAACTTAGGACATCTTACGACTCTTTATGTCACATTATCAACTCGAAAAGAACGTTAGTATAATGTAGGACGGCTTACAACTCCTAAGAACACCTTACATCACAGTACGAAACCTTGAAACACCATAATAAACCTAATGAATTCGTACGAGTCCTTTGAACGTCGTCCGACAACTTAGGACATCTTACGACTCTTTATGCCACATTAGCAACTCGAAAAGAACGTTAGTATAATGTAGGACGGCTTACAACTCCTAAGAACACCTTACATCACAGTACGAAACCTTGAAACACCATAATAAACCTAATGAATTCGTACGAGTCCTTTGAACGTCGTCCGACAACTTAGGACATCTTACGACTCTTTATGCCACATTATCAACTCGAAAAGAACGTTAGTATAACGTAGGACGGCTTACAACTCCTAAGAACACCTTACATCACAGTACGAAACCTTGAAACACCATAATAAACCTAATGAATTCGCATGAGTCATTTGAACATCGTACGACAACTCAGGACATCTTACGACTCTTTATGCCACATTAGCAACTTAAAATGAACGTTAGTATAATGTAGGACGGCTTACAACTCCTAAGAACACCTTACATCACAGTACGAAACCTTGAAACACCATAATAAACCTAATAAATTCGTACGAGTCCTTTGAACGTCGTCCGACAACTTAGGACATCTTACGACTCTTTATGCCACATTAGCAACTCGAAAAAAACGTTAGTATAATGTAGGACGGCTTACAACTCCTAAGAACACCTTACATCACAGTACGAAACCTTGAAACACCATAATAAACCTAATGAATTCGTATGAGTCCTTTGAACGTCGTCCGACAACTTAGGACATCTTACGACTCTTTATGCCACATTATCAACTCGAAAAGAACGTTAGTATAATGTAGGACGGCTTACAACTCCTAAGAACACCTTACATCACAGTACGAAACCTTGAAACACCATAATAAACCTAATGAATTCGTATGAGTCATTTGAACATCGTACGACAACTCAGGACATCTTACGACTCTTTATGCCACATTAGCAACTCGAAAAGAACGTTAGTATAATGTAGGACGGCTTACAACTCCTAAGAACACCTTACATCACAGTACGAAACCTTGAAACACCATAATAAACCTAATGAATTCGTATGAGTCATTTGAACATCGTACGACAACTCAGGACATCTTACGACTCTTTATGCCACATTAGCAACTTAAAATGAACGTTAGTATAATGTAGGACGGCTTACAACTCCTAAGAACACCTTACATCACAGTACGAAACCTTGAAAAACCATAATAAACCTAATGAATTCGTACGAGTCCTTTGAACGTCGTCCGACAACTTAGGACATCTTACGACTCTTTATGCCACATTAGCAACTCGAAAAGAACGTTAGTATAATGTAGGACGGCTTACAACTCCTAAGAACACCTTACATCACAGTACGAAACCTTGACACACCATAATAAACCTAATGAATTCGTACGAGTCTTTGAACGTCGTCCGACAACTTAGGACATCTTACGACTCTTTATGCCACATTATCAACTCGAAAAGAACGTTAGTATAATGTAGGACGGCTTACAACTCCTAAGAACACCTTACATCACAGTACGAAACCTTGAAACACCATAATAAACCTAATGAATTCGCATGAGTCATTTGAACATCGTACGACAACTCAGGACATCTTACGACTCTTTATGCCACATTAGCAACTTAAAATGAACGTTAGTATAATGTAGGACGGCTTACAACTCCTAAGAACACCTTACATCACAGTACGAAACCTTGAAACACCATAATAAACCTAATGAATTCGTACGAGTCCTTTGAACGTCGTCCGACAACTTAGGACATCTTACGACTCTTTATGCCACATTAGCAACTCGAAAAAAACGTTAGTATAATGTAGGACGGCTTACAACTCCTAAGAACACCTTACATCACAGTACGAAACCTTGAAACACCATAATAAACCTAATGAATTCGTACGAGTCCTTTGAACGTCGTCCGACAACTTAGGACATCTTACGACTCTTTATGCCACATTAGCAACTCGAAAAGAACGTTAGTATAATGTAGGACGGCTTACAACTCCTAAGAACACCTTACATCACAGTACGAAACCTTGAAACACCATAATAAACCTAATGAATTCGTACGAGTCCTTTGAACGTCGTCCGACAACTTAGGACATCTTACGACTCTTTATGCCACATTATCAACTCGAAAAGAACGTTAGTATAACGTAGGACGGCTTACAACTCCTAAGAACACCTTACATCACAGTACGAAACCTTGAAACACCATAATAAACCTAATGAATTCGCATGAGTCATTTGAACATCGTACGACAACTCAGGACATCTTACGACTCTTTATGCCACATTAGCAACTTAAAATGAACGTTAGTATAATGTAGGACGGCTTACAACTCCTAAGAACACCTTACATCACAGTACGAAACCTTGAAACACCATAATAAACCTAATAAATTCGTACGAGTCCTTTGAACGTCGTCCGACAACTTAGGACATCTTACGACTCTTTATGCCACATTAGCAACTCGAAAAAAACGTTAGTATAATGTAGGACGGCTTACAACTCCTAAGAACACCTTACATCACAGTACGAAACCTTGAAACACCATAATAAACCTAATGAATTCGTATGAGTCCTTTGAACGTCGTCCGACAACTTAGGACATCTTACGACTCTTTATGCCACATTATCAACTCGAAAAGAACGTTAGTATAATGTAGGACGGCTTACAACTCCTAAGAACACCTTACATCACAGTACGAAACCTTGAAACACCATAATAAACCTAATGAATTCGTATGAGTCATTTGAACATCGTACGACAACTCAGGACATCTTACGACTCTTTATGCCACATTAGCAACTCGAAAAGAACGTTAGTATAATGTAGGACGGCTTACAACTCCTAAGAACACCTTACATCACAGTACGAAACCTTGAAACACCATAATAAACCTAATGAATTCGTATGAGTCATTTGAACATCGTACGACAACTCAGGACATCTTACGACTCTTTATGCCACATTAGCAACTTAAAATGAACGTTAGTATAATGTAGGACGGCTTACAACTCCTAAGAACACCTTACATCACAGTACGAAACCTTGAAAAACCATAATAAACCTAATGAATTCGTACGAGTCCTTTGAACGTCGTCCGACAACTTAGGACATCTTACGACTCTTTATGCCACATTAGCAACTCGAAAAGAACGTTAGTATAATGTAGGACGGCTTACAACTCCTAAGAACACCTTACATCACAGTACGAAACCTTGACACACCATAATAAACCTAATGAATTCGTACGAGTCTTTGAACGTCGTCCGACAACTTAGGACATCTTACGACTCTTTATGCCACATTATCAACTCGAAAAGAACGTTAGTATAATGTAGGACGGCTTACAACTCCTAAGAACACCTTACATCACAGTACGAAACCTTGAAACACCATAATAAACCTAATGAATTCGCATGAGTCATTTGAACATCGTACGACAACTCAGGACATCTTACGACTCTTTATGCCACATTAGCAACTTAAAATGAACGTTAGTATAATGTAGGACGGCTTACAACTCCTAAGAACACCTTACATCACAGTACGAAACCTTGAAACACCATAATAAACCTAATGAATTCGTACGAGTCCTTTGAACGTCGTCCGACAACTTAGGACATCTTACGACTCTTTATGCCACATTAGCAACTCGAAAAGAACGTTAGTATAATGTAGGACGGCTTACAACTCCTAAGAACACCTTACATCACAGTACGAAACCTTGAAACACCATAATAAACCTAATGAATTCGTACGAGTCCTTTGAACGTCGTCCGACAACTTAGGACATCTTACGACTCTTTATGCCACATTATCAACTCGAAAAGAACGTTAGTATAACGTAGGACGGCTTACAACTCCTAAGAACACCTTACATCACAGTACGAAACCTTGAAACACCATAATAAACCTAATGAATTCGCATGAGTCATTTGAACATCGTACGACAACTCAGGACATCTTACGACTCTTTATGCCACATTAGCAACTTAAAATGAACGTTAGTATAATGTAGGACGGCTTACAACTCCTAAGAACACCTTACATCACAGTACGAAACCTTGAAACACCATAATAAACCTAATAAATTCGTACGAGTCCTTTGAACGTCGTCCGACAACTTAGGACATCTTACGACTCTTTATGCCACATTAGCAACTCGAAAAAAACGTTAGTATAATGTAGGACGGCTTACAACTCCTAAGAACACCTTACATCACAGTACGAAACCTTGAAACACCATAATAAACCTAATGAATTCGTATGAGTCCTTTGAACGTCGTCCGACAACTTAGGACATCTTACGACTCTTTATGCCACATTATCAACTCGAAAAGAACGTTAGTATAATGTAGGACGGCTTACAACTCCTAAGAACACCTTACATCACAGTACGAAACCTTGAAACACCATAATAAACCTAATGAATTCGTATGAGTCATTTGAACATCGTACGACAACTCAGGACATCTTACGACTCTTTATGCCACATTAGCAACTCGAAAAGAACGTTAGTATAATGTAGGACGGCTTACAACTCCTAAGAACACCTTACATCACAGTACGAAACCTTGAAACACCATAATAAACCTAATGAATTCGTATGAGTCATTTGAACATCGTACGACAACTCAGGACATCTTACGACTCTTTATGCCACATTAGCAACTTAAAATGAACGTTAGTATAATGTAGGACGGCTTACAACTCCTAAGAACACCTTACATCACAGTACGAAACCTTGAAAAACCATAATAAACCTAATGAATTCGTACGAGTCCTTTGAACGTCGTCCGACAACTTAGGACATCTTACGACTCTTTATGCCACATTAGCAACTCGAAAAGAACGTTAGTATAATGTAGGACGGCTTACAACTCCTAAGAACACCTTACATCACAGTACGAAACCTTGACACACCATAATAAACCTAATGAATTCGTACGAGTCTTTGAACGTCGTCCGACAACTTAGGACATCTTACGACTCTTTATGCCACATTATCAACTCGAAAAGAACGTTAGTATAATGTAGGACGGCTTACAACTCCTAAGAACACCTTACATCACAGTACGAAACCTTGAAACACCATAATAAACCTAATGAATTCGCATGAGTCATTTGAACATCGTACGACAACTCAGGACATCTTACGACTCTTTATGCCACATTAGCAACTTAAAATGAACGTTAGTATAATGTAGGACGGCTTACAACTCCTAAGAACACCTTACATCACAGTACGAAACCTTGAAACACCATAATAAACCTAATGAATTCGTACGAGTCCTTTGAACGTCGTCCGACAACTTAGGACATCTTACGACTCTTTATGCCACATTAGCAACTCGAAAAGAACGTTAGTATAATGTAGGACGGCTTACAACTCCTAAGAACACCTTACATCACAGTACGAAACCTTGAAACACCATAATAAACCTAATGAATTCGTATGAGTCATTTGAACATCGTACGACAACTCAGGACATCTTACGACTCTTTATGCCACATTAGCAACTCGAAAAGAACATTAGTATAATGTAGGACGGCTTACAACTCCTAAGAACACCTTACATCACAGTACGAAACCTTGAAACACCATAATAAACCTAATGAATTCGTACGAGTCCTTTGAACGTCGTCCGACAACTTAGGACATCTTACGACTCTTTATGCCACATTATCAACTCGAAAAGAACGTTAGTATAATGTAGGACGGCTTACAACTCCTAAGAACACCTTACATCACAGTACGAAACCTTGAAACACCATAATAAACCTAATGAATTCGCATGAGTCATTTGAACATCGTACGACAACTCAGGACATCTTACGACTCTTTATGCCACATTAGCAACTTAAAATGAACGTTAGTATAATGTAGGACGGCTTACAACTCCTAAGAACACCTTACATCACAGTACGAAACCTTGAAACACCATAATAAACCTAATGAATTCGTACGAGTCCTTTGAACGTCGTCCGACAACTTAGGACATCTTACGACTCTTTATGCCACATTAGCAACTCGAAAAGAACGTTAGTATAATGTAGGACGGCTTACAACTCCTAAGAACACCTTACATCACAGTACGAAACCTTGAAACACCATAATAAACCTAATGAATTCGTATGAGTCATTTGAACATCGTACGACAACTCAGGACATCTTACGACTCTTTATGCCACATTAGCAACTCGAAAAGAACATTAGTATAATGTAGGACGGCTTACAACTCCTAAGAACACCTTACATCACAGTACGAAACCTTGAAACACCATAATAAACCTAATGAATTCGTACGAGTCCTTTGAACGTCGTCCGACAACTTAGGACATCTTACGACTCTTTATGCCACATTATCAACTCGAAAAGAACGTTAGTATAATGTAGGACGGCTTACAACTCCTAAGAACACCTTACATCACAGTACGAAACCTTGAAACACCATAATAAACCTAATGAATTCGTACGAGTCCTTTGAACGTCGTCCGACAACTTAGGACATCTTACGACTCTTTATGCCACATTAGCAACTCGAAAAGAACGTTAGTATAATGTAGGACGGCTTACAACTCCTAAGAACACCTTACATCACAGTACGAAACCTTGAAACACCATAATAAACCTAATGAATTCGTACGAGTCCTTTGAACGTCGTCCGACAACTTAGGACATCTTACGACTCTTTATGCCACATTATCAACTCGAAAAGAACGTTAGTATAACGTAGGACGGCTTACAACTCCTAAGAACACCTTACATCACAGTACGAATCCTTGAAACACCATAATAAACCTAATGAATTCGCATGAGTCATTTGAACATCGTACGACAACTCAGGACATCTTACGACTCTTTATGCCACATTAGCAACTTAAAATGAACGTTAGTATAATGTAGGACGGCTTACAACTCCTAAGAACACCTTACATCACAGTACGAAACCTTGAAACACCATAATAAACCTAATAAATTCGTACGAGTCCTTTGAACGTCGTCCGACAACTTAGGACATCTTACGACTCTTTATGCCACATTAGCAACTCGAAAAAAACGTTAGTATAATGTAGGACGGCTTACAACTCCTAAGAACACCTTACATCACAATACGAAACCTTGAAACACCATAATAAACCTAATGAATTCGTATGAGTCCTTTGAACGTCGTCCGACAACTTAGGACATCTTACGACTCTTTATGCCACATTATCAACTCGAAAAGAACGTTAGTATAATGTAGGACGGCTTACAACTCCTAAGAACACCTTACATCACAGTACGAAACCTTGAAACACCATAATAAACCTAATGAATTCGTACGAGTCCTTTGAACGTCGTCCGACAACTTAGGACATCTTACGACTCTTTATGCCACATTATCAACTCGAAAAGAACGTTAGTATAATGTAGGACGGCTTACAACTCCTAAGAACACCTTACATCACAGTACGAAACCTTGAAACACCATAATAAACCTAATGAATTCGTACGAGTCCTTTGAACGTCGTCCGACAACTTAGGACATCTTACGACTCTTTATGCCACATTATCAACTCGAAAAGAACGTTAGTATAATGTAGGACGGCTTACAACTCCTAAGAACACCTTACATCACAGTACGAAACCTTGAAACACCATAATAAACCTAATGAATTCGTACGAGTCCTTTGAACGTCGTCCGACAACTTAGGACATCTTACGACTCTTTATGCCACATTAGCAACTCGAAAAGAACGTTAGTATAATGTTGGACGGCTTACAACTCCTAAGAACACCTTACATCACAGTACGAAACCTTGAAACACCATAATAAACCTAATGAATTCGTACGAGTCCTTTGAACGTCGTCCGACAACTTAGGACATCTTACGACTCTTTATGCCACATTATCAACTCGAAAAGAACGTTAGTATAACGTAGGACGGCTTACAACTCCTAAGAACACCTTACATCACAGTACGAAACCTTGAAACACCATAATAAACCTAATGAATTCGCATGAGTCATTTGAACATCGTACGACAACTCAGGACATCTTACGACTCTTTATGCCACATTAGCAACTCGAAAAGAACATTAGTATAATGTAGGACGGCTTACAACTCCTAAGAACACCTTACATCACAGTACGAAACCTTGAAACACCATAATAAACCTAATGAATTCGTACGAGTCCTTTGAACGTCGTCCGACAACTTAGGACATCTTACGACTCTTTATGCCACATTATCAACTCGAAAAGAACGTTAGTATAATGTAGGACGGCTTACAACTCCTAAGAACACCTTACATCACAGTACGAAACCTTGAAACACCATAATAAACCTAATGAATTCGCATGAGTCATTTGAACATCGTACGACAACTCAGGACATCTTACGACTCTTTATGCCACATTAGCAACTTAAAATGAACGTTAGTATAATGTAGGACGGCTTACAACTCCTAAGAACACCTTACATCACAGTACGAAACCTTGAAACACCATAATAAACCTAATGAATTCGTACGAGTCCTTTGAACGTCGTCCGACAACTTAGGACATCTTACGACTCTTTATGCCACATTAGCAACTCGAAAAGAACGTTAGTATAATGTAGGACGGCTTACAACTCCTAAGAACACCTTACATCACAGTACGAAACCTTGAAACACCATAATAAACCTAATGAATTCGTATGAGTCATTTGAACATCGTACGACAACTCAGGACATCTTACGACTCTTTATGCCACATTAGCAACTCGAAAAGAACATTAGTATAATGTAGGACGGCTTACAACTCCTAAGAACACCTTACATCACAGTACGAAACCTTGAAACACCATAATAAACCTAATGAATTCGTACGAGTCCTTTGAACGTCGTCCGACAACTTAGGACATCTTACGACTCTTTATGCCACATTATCAACTCGAAAAGAACGTTAGTATAATGTAGGACGGCTTACAACTCCTAAGAACACCTTACATCACAGTACGAAACCTTGAAACACCATAATAAACCTAATGAATTCGTACGAGTCCTTTGAACGTCGTCCGACAACTTAGGACATCTTACGACTCTTTATGCCACATTAGCAACTCGAAAAGAACGTTAGTATAATGTAGGACGGCTTACAACTCCTAAGAACACCTTACATCACAGTACGAAACCTTGAAACACCATAATAAACCTAATGAATTCGTACGAGTCCTTTGAACGTCGTCCGACAACTTAGGACATCTTACGACTCTTTATGCCACATTATCAACTCGAAAAGAACGTTAGTATAACGTAGGACGGCTTACAACTCCTAAGAACACCTTACATCACAGTACGAATCCTTGAAACACCATAATAAACCTAATGAATTCGCATGAGTCATTTGAACATCGTACGACAACTCAGGACATCTTACGACTCTTTATGCCACATTAGCAACTTAAAATGAACGTTAGTATAATGTAGGACGGCTTACAACTCCTAAGAACACCTTACATCACAGTACGAAACCTTGAAACACCATAATAAACCTAATAAATTCGTACGAGTCCTTTGAACGTCGTCCGACAACTTAGGACATCTTACGACTCTTTATGCCACATTAGCAACTCGAAAAAAACGTTAGTATAATGTAGGACGGCTTACAACTCCTAAGAACACCTTACATCACAATACGAAACCTTGAAACACCATAATAAACCTAATGAATTCGTATGAGTCCTTTGAACGTCGTCCGACAACTTAGGACATCTTACGACTCTTTATGCCACATTATCAACTCGAAAAGAACGTTAGTATAATGTAGGACGGCTTACAACTCCTAAGAACACCTTACATCACAGTACGAAACCTTGAAACACCATAATAAACCTAATGAATTCGTACGAGTCCTTTGAACGTCGTCCGACAACTTAGGACATCTTACGACTCTTTATGCCACATTATCAACTCGAAAAGAACGTTAGTATAATGTAGGACGGCTTACAACTCCTAAGAACACCTTACATCACAGTACGAAACCTTGAAACACCATAATAAACCTAATGAATTCGTACGAGTCCTTTGAACGTCGTCCGACAACTTAGGACATCTTACGACTCTTTATGCCACATTAGCAACTCGAAAAGAACGTTAGTATAATGTTGGACGGCTTACAACTCCTAAGAACACCTTACATCACAGTACGAAACCTTGAAACACCATAATAAACCTAATGAATTCGTACGAGTCCTTTGAACGTCGTCCGACAACTTAGGACATCTTACGACTCTTTATGCCACATTATCAACTCGAAAAGAACGTTAGTATAACGTAGGACGGCTTACAACTCCTAAGAACACCTTACATCACAGTACGAAACCTTGAAACACCATAATAAACCTAATGAATTCGCATGAGTCATTTGAACATCGTACGACAACTCAGGACATCTTACGACTCTTTATGCCACATTAGCAACTCGAAAAGAACATTAGTATAATGTAGGACGGCTTACAACTCCTAAGAACACCTTACATCACAGTACGAAACCTTGAAACACCATAATAAACCTAATGAATTCGTACGAGTCCTTTGAACGTCGTCCGACAACTTAGGACATCTTACGACTCTTTATGCCACATTATCAACTCGAAAAGAACGTTAGTATAATGTAGGACGGCTTACAACTCCTAAGAACACCTTACATCACAGTACGAAACCTTGAAACACCATAATAAACCTAATGAATTCGCATGAGTCATTTGAACATCGTACGACAACTCAGGACATCTTACGACTCTTTATGCCACATTAGCAACTTAAAATGAACGTTAGTATAATGTAGGACGGCTTACAACTCCTAAGAACACCTTACATCACAGTACGAAACCTTGAAACACCATAATAAACCTAATGAATTCGTACGAGTCCTTTGAACGTCGTCCGACAACTTAGGACATCTTACGACTCTTTATGCCACATTAGCAACTCGAAAAGAACGTTAGTATAATGTAGGACGGCTTACAACTCCTAAGAACACCTTACATCACAGTACGAAACCTTGAAACACCATAATAAACCTAATGAATTCGTATGAGTCATTTGAACATCGTACGACAACTCAGGACATCTTACGACTCTTTATGCCACATTAGCAACTCGAAAAGAACATTAGTATAATGTAGGACGGCTTACAACTCCTAAGAACACCTTACATCACAGTACGAAACCTTGAAACACCATAATAAACCTAATGAATTCGTACGAGTCCTTTGAACGTCGTCCGACAACTTAGGACATCTTACGACTCTTTATGCCACATTATCAACTCGAAAAGAACGTTAGTATAATGTAGGACGGCTTACAACTCCTAAGAACACCTTACATCACAGTACGAAACCTTGAAACACCATAATAAACCTAATGAATTCGTACGAGTCCTTTGAACGTCGTCCGACAACTTAGGACATCTTACGACTCTTTATGCCACATTAGCAACTCGAAAAGAACGTTAGTATAATGTAGGACGGCTTACAACTCCTAAGAACACCTTACATCACAGTACGAAACCTTGAAACACCATAATAAACCTAATGAATTCGTACGAGTCCTTTGAACGTCGTCCGACAACTTAGGACATCTTACGACTCTTTATGCCACATTATCAACTCGAAAAGAACGTTAGTATAACGTAGGACGGCTTACAACTCCTAAGAACACCTTACATCACAGTACGAATCCTTGAAACACCATAATAAACCTAATGAATTCGCATGAGTCATTTGAACATCGTACGACAACTCAGGACATCTTACGACTCTTTATGCCACATTAGCAACTTAAAATGAACGTTAGTATAATGTAGGACGGCTTACAACTCCTAAGAACACCTTACATCACAGTACGAAACCTTGAAACACCATAATAAACCTAATAAATTCGTACGAGTCCTTTGAACGTCGTCCGACAACTTAGGACATCTTACGACTCTTTATGCCACATTAGCAACTCGAAAAAAACGTTAGTATAATGTAGGACGGCTTACAACTCCTAAGAACACCTTACATCACAATACGAAACCTTGAAACACCATAATAAACCTAATGAATTCGTATGAGTCCTTTGAACGTCGTCCGACAACTTAGGACATCTTACGACTCTTTATGCCACATTATCAACTCGAAAAGAACGTTAGTATAATGTAGGACGGCTTACAACTCCTAAGAACACCTTACATCACAGTACGAAACCTTGAAACACCATAATAAACCTAATGAATTCGTACGAGTCCTTTGAACGTCGTCCGACAACTTAGGACATCTTACGACTCTTTATGCCACATTATCAACTCGAAAAGAACGTTAGTATAATGTAGGACGGCTTACAACTCCTAAGAACACCTTACATCACAGTACGAAACCTTGAAACACCATAATAAACCTAATGAATTCGTACGAGTCCTTTGAACGTCGTCCGACAACTTAGGACATCTTACGACTCTTTATGCCACATTATCAACTCGAAAAGAACGTTAGTATAATGTAGGACGGCTTACAACTCCTAAGAACACCTTACATCACAGTACGAAACCTTGAAACACCATAATAAACCTAATGAATTCGTACGAGTCCTTTGAACGTCGTCCGACAACTTAGGACATCTTACGACTCTTTATGCCACATTAGCAACTCGAAAAGAACGTTAGTATAATGTTGGACGGCTTACAACTCCTAAGAACACCTTACATCACAGTACGAAACCTTGAAACACCATAATAAACCTAATGAATTCGTACGAGTCCTTTGAACGTCGTCCGACAACTTAGGACATCTTACGACTCTTTATGCCACATTATCAACTCGAAAAGAACGTTAGTATAACGTAGGACGGCTTACAACTCCTAAGAACACCTTACATCACAGTACGAAACCTTGAAACACCATAATAAACCTAATGAATTCGCATGAGTCATTTGAACATCGTACGACAACTCAGGACATCTTACGACTCTTTATGCCACATTAGCAACTTAAAATGAACGTTAGTATAATGTAGGACGGCTTACAACTCCTAAGAACACCTTACATCACAGTACGAAACCTTGAAACACCATAATAAACCTAATAAATTCGTACGAGTCCTTTGAACGTCGTCCGACAACTTAGGACATCTTACGACTCTTTATGCCACATTAGCAACTCGAAAAAAACGTTAGTATAATGTAGGACGGCTTACAACTCCTAAGAACACCTTACATCACAATACGAAACCTTGAAACACCATAATAAACCTAATGAATTCGTATGAGTCCTTTGAACGTCGTCCGACAACTTAGGACATCTTACGACTCTTTATGCCACATTATCAACTCGAAAAGAACGTTAGTATAATGTAGGACGGCTTACAACTCCTAAGAACACCTTACATCACAGTACGAAACCTTGAAACACCATAATAAACCTAATGAATTCGTACGAGTCCTTTGAACGTCGTCCGACAACTTAGGACATCTTACGACTCTTTATGCCACATTATCAACTCGAAAAGAACGTTAGTATAATGTAGGACGGCTTACAACTCCTAAGAACACCTTACATCACAGTACGAAACCTTGAAACACCATAATAAACCTAATGAATTCGTACGAGTCCTTTGAACGTCGTCCGACAACTTAGGACATCTTACGACTCTTTATGCCACATTAGCAACTCGAAAAGAACGTTAGTATAATGTAGGACGGCTTACAACTCCTAAGAACACCTTACATCACAGTACGAAACCTTGAAACACCATAATAAACCTAATGAATTCGTACGAGTCCTTTGAACGTCGTCCGACAACTTAGGACATCTTACGACTCTTTATGCCACATTATCAACTCGAAAAGAACGTTAGTATAACGTAGGACGGCTTACAACTCCTAAGAACACCTTACATCACAGTACGAAACCTTGAAACACCATAATAAACCTAATGAATTCGCATGAGTCATTTGAACATCGTACGACAACTCAGGACATCTTACGACTCTTTATGCCACATTAGCAACTTAAAATGAACGTTAGTATAATGTAGGACGGCTTACAACTCCTAAGAACACCTTACATCACAGTACGAAACCTTGAAACACCATAATAAACCTAATAAATTCGTACGAGTCCTTTGAACGTCGTCCGACAACTTAGGACATCTTACGACTCTTTATGCCACATTAGCAACTCGAAAAAAACGTTAGTATAATGTAGGACGGCTTACAACTCCTAAGAACACCTTACATCACAATACGAAACCTTGAAACACCATAATAAACCTAATGAATTCGTATGAGTCCTTTGAACGTCGTCCGACAACTTAGGACATCTTACGACTCTTTATGCCACATTATCAACTCGAAAAGAACGTTAGTATAATGTAGGACGGCTTACAACTCCTAAGAACACCTTACATCACAGTACGAAACCTTGAAACACCATAATAAACCTAATGAATTCGTATGAGTCATTTGAACATCGTACGACAACTCAGGACATCTTACGACTCTTTATGCCACATTAGCAACTTAAAATGAACGTTAGTATAATGTAGGACGGCTTACAACTCCTAAGAACACCTTACATCACAGTACGAAACCTTGAAACACCATAATAAACCTAATGAATTCGTACGAGTCCTTTGAACGTCGTCCGACAACTTAGGACATCTTACGATTCTTTATGCCACATTAGCAACTCGAAAAGAACGTTAGTATAATGTAGGACGGCTTACAACTCCTAAGAACACCTTACATCACAGTACGAAACCTTGAAACACCATAATAAACCTAATGAATTCGTATGAGTCATTTGAACATCGTACGACAACTCAGGACATCTTACGACTCTTTATGCCACATTAGCAACTCGAAAAGAATATTAGTATAATGTAGGACGGCTTACAACTCCTAAGAACACCTTACATCACAGTACGAAACCTTGAAACACCATAATAAACCTAATGAATTCGTACGAGTCCTTTGAACGTCGTCCGACAACTTAGGACATCTTACGACTCTTTATGCCACATTATCAACTCGAAAAGAACGTTAGTATAATGTAGGACGGCTTACAACTCCTAAGAACACCTTACATCACAGTACGAAACCTTGAAACACCATAATAAACCTAATGAATTCGTACGAGTCCTTTGAACGTCGTCCGACTACTTAGGACATCTTACGACTCTTTATGCCACATTAGCAACTCGAAAAGAACGTTAGTATAATGTAGGACGGCTTACAACTCCTAAGAACACCTTACATCACAGTACGAAACCTTGAAACACCATAATAAACCTAATGAATTCGTACGAGTCCTTTGAACGTCGTCCGACAACTTAGGACATCTTACGACTCTTTATGCCACATTATCAACTCGAAAAGAACGTTAGTATAACGTAGGACGGCTTACAACTCCTAAGAACACCTTACATCACAGTACGAAACCTTGAAACACCATAATAAACCTAATGAATTCGCATGAGTCATTTGAACATCGTACGACAACTCAGGACATCTTACGACTCTTTATGCCACATTAGCAACTTAAAATGAACGTTAGTATAATGTAGGACGGCTTACAACTCCTAAGAACACCTTACATCACAGTACGAAACCTTGAAACACCATAATAAACCTAATAAATTCGTACGAGTCCTTTGAACGTCGTCCGACAACTTAGGACATCTTACGACTCTTTATGCCCATTAGCAACTCGAAAAAAACGTTAGTATAATGTAGGACGGCTTACAACTCCTAAGAACACCTTACATCACAATACAAAACCTTGAAACACCATAATAAACCTAATGAATTCGTATGAGTCCTTTGAACGTCGTCCGACAACTTAGGACATCTTACGACTCTTTATGCCACATTATCAACTCGAAAAGAACGTTAGTATAATGTAGGACGGCTTACAACTCCTAAGAACACCTTACATCACAGTACGAAACCTTGAAACACCATAATAAACCTAATGAATTCGTATGAGTCATTTGAACATCGTACGACAACTCAGGACATCTTACGACTCTTTATGCCACATTAGCAACTCGAAAAGAACGTTAGTATAATGTAGGACGGCTTACAACTCCTAAGAACACCTTACATCACAGTACGAAACCTTGAAACACCATAATAAACCTAATGAATTCGTATGAGTCATTTGAACATCGTACGACAACTCAGGACATCTTACGACTCTTTATGCCACATTAGCAACTTAAAATGAACGTTAGTATAATGTAGGACGGCTTACAACTCCTAAGAACACCTTACATCACAGTACGAAACCTTGAAAAACCATAATAAACCTAATGAATTCGTACGAGTCCTTTGAACGTCGTCCGACAACTTAGGACATCTTACGACTCTTTATGCCACATTAGCAACTCGAAAAGAACGTTAGTATAATGTAGGACGGCTTACAACTCCTAAGAACACCTTACATCACAGTACGAAACCTTGAAACACCATAATAAACCTAATGAATTCGTATGAGTCATTTGAACATCGTACGACAACTCAGGACATCTTACGACTCTTTATGCCACATTAGCAACTCGAAAAGAACATTAGTATAATGTAGGACGGCTTACAACTCCTAAGAACACCTTACATCACAGTACGAAACCTTGAAACACCATAATAAACCTAATGAATTCGTACGAGTCCTTTGAACGTCGTCCGACAACTTAGGACATCTTACGACTCTTTATGCCACATTAGCAACTCGAAAAGAACGTTAGTATAATGTAGGACGGCTTACAACTCCTAAGAACACCTTACATCACAGTACGAAACCTTGAAACACCATAATAAACCTAATGAATTCGTATGAGTCATTTGAACATCGTACGACAACTCAGGACATCTTACGACTCTTTATGCCACATTAGCAACTCGAAAAGAACATTAGTATAATGTAGGACGGCTTACAACTCCTAAGAACACCATACATCACAGTATGAAACCTTGAAACACCATAATAAACCTAATGAATTCGTATGAGTCATTTGAACATCGTACGACAACTCAGGACATCTTACGACTCTTTATGCCACATTAGCAACTTAAAATGAACGTTAGTATAATGTAGGACGGCTTACAACTCCTAAGAACACCTTACATCACAGTACGAAACCTTGAAAAACCATAATAAACCTAATGAATTCGTACGAGTCCTTTGAACGTCGTCCGACAACTTAGGACATCTTACGACTCTTTATGCCACATTAGCAACTCGAAAAGAACGTTAGTATAATGTAGGACGGCTTACAACTCCTAAGAACACCTTACATCACAGTACGAAACCTTGAAACACCATAATAAACCTAATGAATTCGTATGAGTCATTTGAACATCGTACGACAACTCAGGACATCTTACGACTCTTTATGCCACATTAGCAACTCGAAAAGAACATTAGTATAATGTAGGACGGCTTACAACTCCTAAGAACACCTTACATCACAGTACGAAACCTTGAAACACCATAATAAACCTAATGAATTCGTACGAGTCCTTTGAACGTCGTCCGACAACTTAGGACATCTTACGACTCTTTATGCCACATTAGCAACTCGAAAAGAACGTTAGTATAATGTAGGACGGCTTACAACTCCTAAGAACACCTTACATCACAGTACGAAACCTTGAAACACCATAATAAACCTAATGAATTCGTATGAGTCATTTGAACATCGTACGACAACTCAGGACATCTTACGACTCTTTATGCCACATTAGCAACTCGAAAAGAACATTAGTATAATGTAGGACGGCTTACAACTCCTAAGAACACCATACATCACAGTACGAAACCTTGAAACACCATAATAAACCTAATGAATTCGTACGAGTCCTTTGAACGTCGTCCGACAACTTAGGACATCTTACGACTCTTTATGCCACATTAGCAACTCGAAAAGAACGTTAGTATAATGTAGGACGGCTTACAACTCCTAAGAACACCTTACATCACAGTAAGAAACCTTGAAACACCATAATAAACCTAATGAATTCGTATGAGTCATTTGAACATCGTACGACAACTCAGGACATCTTACGACTCTTTATGCCACATTAGCAACTCGAAAAGAACATTAGTATAATGTAGGACGGTTACAACTCCTAAGAACACCTTACATCAAGTACGAAACCTTGAAACACCATAATAAACCTAATGAATTCGTACGAGTCCTTTGAACGTCGTCCGACAACTTAGGACATCTTACGACTCTTTATGCCACATTATCAACTCGAAAAGAACGTTAGTATAATGTAGGACGGCTTACAACTCCTAAGAACACCTTACATCACAGTACGAAACCTTGAAACACCATAATAAACCTAATGAATTCGTACGAGTCCTTTGAACGTCGTCCGACAACTTAGGACATCTTACGACTCTTTATGCCACATTAGCAACTCGAAAAGAACGTTAGTATAATGTAGGACGGCTTACAACTCCTAAGAACACCTTACATCACAGTACGAAACCTTGAAACACCATAATAAACCTAATGAATTCGTACGAGTCCTTTGAACGTCGTCCGACAACTTAGGACATCTTACGACTCTTTATGCCACATTATCAACTCGAAAAGAACGTTAGTATAATGTAGGACGGCTTACAACTCCTAAGAACACCTTACATCACAGTACGAAACCTTGAAACACCATAATAAACCTAATGAATTCGCATGAGTCATTTGAACATCGTACGACAACTCAGGACATCTTACGACTCTTTATGCCACATTAGCAACTCGAAAAGAACGTTAGTATAATGTAGGACGGCTTACAACTCCTAAGAACACCTTACATCACAGTACGAAACCTTGAAACACCATAATAAACCTAATGAATTCGTACGAGTCCTTTGAACGTCGTACGACAACTCAGGACATCTTACGACTCTTTATGCCACATTAGCAACTCGAAAAGAACGTTAGTATAATGTAGGACGGCTTACAACTCCTAAGAACACCTTACATCACAGTACGAAACCTTGAAACACCATAATAAACCTAATGAATTCGTATGAGTCATTTGAACATCGTACGACAACTCAGGACATCTTACGACTCTTTATGCCACATTAGCAACTCGAAAAGAACATTAGTATAATGTAGGACGGCTTACAACTCCTAAGAACACCTTACATCACAGTACGAAACCATGAAACACCATAATAAACCTAATGAATTCGTACGAGTCCTTTGAACGTCGTCCGACAACTCAGGACATCTTACGACTCTTTATGCCACATTAGCAACTCGAAAAGAACATTAGTATAATGTAGGACAACTTACAACTCCTAAGAACACCATACATCACAGTACGAAACCTTGAAACACCATAATAAACCTAATGAATTCGTACGAGTCCTTTGAACGTCGTCCGACAACTTAGGACATCTTACGACTCTTTATGCCACATTAGCAACTCGAAAAGAACGTTAGTATAATGTAGGACGGCTTACAACTCCTAAGAACACCTTACATCACAGTACGAAACCTTGAAACACCATAATAAACCTAATGAATTCGTACGAGTCCTTTGAACGTCGTCCGACAACTTAGGACATCTTACGACTCTTTATGCCACATTATCAACTCGAAAAGAACGTTAGTATAATGTAGGACGGCTTACAACTCCTAAGAACACCTTACATCACAGTACGAAACCTTGAAACACCATAATAAACCTAATGAATTCGTACGAGTCCTTTGAACGTCGTCCGACAACTTAGGACATCTTACGACTCTTTATGCCACATTAGCAACTCGAAAAGAACGTTAGTATAATGTAGGACGGCTTACAACTCCTAAGAACACCTTACATCACAGTACGAAACCTTGAAACACCATAATAAACCTAATGAATTCGCATGAGTCATTTGAACGTCGTACGACAACTCAGGACATCTTACGACTCTTTATGCCACATTATCAACTCGAAAAGAACGTTAGTATAATGTAGGACGGCTTACAACTCCTAAGAACACCTTACATCACAGTACGAAACCTTGAAACACCATAATAAACCTAATGAATTCGCATGAGTCATTTGAACATCGTACGACAACTCAGGACATCTTACGACTCTTTATGCCACATTAGCAACTTAAAATGAACGTTAGTATAATGTAGGACGGCTTACAACTCCTAAGAACACCTTACATCACAGTACGAAACGTTGAAACACCATAATAAACCTAATGAATTTGTACGAGTCCTTTGAACGTCGTCCGACAACTTAGGACATCTTACGACTCTTTATGCCACATTAGCAACTCGAAAAGAACGTTAGTATAATGTAGGACGGCTTACAACTCCTAAGAACACCTTACATCACAGTACGAAACCTTGAAACACCATAATAAACCTAATGAATTCGTACGAGTCCTTTGAACGTCGTCCGACAACTTAGGACATCTTACGACTCTTTATGCCACATTATCAACTCGAAAAGAACGTTAGTATAATGTAGGACGGCTTACAACTCCTAAGAACACCTTACATCACAATACGAAACCTTGAAACACCATAATAAACCTAATGAATTCGCATGAGTCATTTGAACATCGTACGACAACTCAGGACATCTTACGACTCTTTATGCCACATTAGCAACTCGAAAAGAACATTAGTATAATGTAGCACGGCTTACAACTCCTAAGAACACCTTACATCACAGTACGAAACCTTGAAACACCATAATAAACCTAATGAATTCGTACGAGTCCTTTGAACGTCGTCCGACAACTTAGGACATCTTACGACTCTTTATGCCACATTAGCAACTCGAAAAGAACGTTAGTATAATGTAGGACGGCTTACAACTCCTAAGAACACCTTACATCACAGTACGAAACCTTGAAACACCATAATAAACCTAATGAATTCGTATGAGTCATTTGAACATCGTACGACAACTCAGGACATCTTACGACTCTTTATGCCACATTAGCAACTCGAAAAGAACATTAGTATAATGTAGGACGGCTTACAACTCCTAAGAACACCTTACATCACAGTACGAAACCTTGAAACACCATAATAAACCTAATGAATTCGTACGAGTCCTTTGAACGTCGTCCGACAACTTAGGACATCTTACGACTCTTTATGCCACATTATCAACTCGAAAAGAACGTTAGTATAATGTAGGACGGCTTACAACTCCTAAGAACACCTTACATCACAGTACGAAACCTTGAAACACCATAATAAACCTAATGAATTCGTACGAGTCCTTTGAACGTCGTCCGACAACTTAGGACATCTTACGACTCTTTATGCCACATTAGCAACTCGAAAAGAACGTTAGTATAATGTAGGACGGCTTACAACTCCTAAGAACACCTTACATCACAGTACGAAACCTTGAAACACCATAATAAACCTAATGAATTCGCATGAGTCATTTGAACGTCGTACGACAACTCAGGACATCTTACGACTCTTTATGCCACATTATCAACTCGAAAAGAACGTTAGTATAATGTAGGACGGCTTACAACTCCTAAGAACACCTTACATCACAGTACGAAACCTTGAAACACCATAATAAACCTAATGAATTCGCATGAGTCATTTGAACATCGTACGACAACTCAGGACATCTTACGACTCTTTATGCCACATTAGCAACTTAAAATGAACGTTAGTATAATGTAGGACGGCTTACAACTCCTAAGAACACCTTAAATCACAGTACGAAACGTTGAAACACCATAATAAACCTAATGAATTTGTACGAGTCCTTTGAACGTCGTCCGACAACTTAGGACATCTTACGACTCTTTATGCCACATTAGCAACTCGAAAAGAACGTTAGTATAATGTAGGACGGCTTACAACTCCTAAGAACACCTTACATCACAGTACGAAACCTTGAAACACCATAATAAACCTAATGAATTCGTACGAGTCCTTTGAACGTCGTCCGACAACTTAGGACATCTTACGACTCTTTATGCCACATTATCAACTCGAAAAGAACGTTAGTATAATGTAGGACGGCTTACAACTCCTAAGAACACCTTACATCACAGTTCGAAACCTTGAAACACCATAATAAACCTAATGAATTCGCATGAGTCATTTGAACATCGTACGACAACTCAGGACATCTTACGACTCTTTATGCCACATTAGCAACTTAAAATGAACGTTAGTATAATGCAGGACGGCTTACAACTCCTAAGAACACCTTACATCACAGTACGAAACCTTGAAACACCATAATAAACCTAATGAATTCGTACGAGTCCTTTGAACGTCGTCCGACAACTTAGGACATCTTACGACTCTTTATGCCACATTAGCAACTCGAAAAGAACGTTAGTATAATGTAGGACGGCTTACAACTCCTAAGAACACCTTACATCACAGTACGAAACCTTGAAACACCATAATAAACCTAATGAATTCGTATGAGTCATTTGAACATCGTACGACAACTCAGGACATCTTACGACTCTTTATGCCACATTAGCAACTCGAAAAGAACATTAGTATAATGTAGGACGGCTTACAACTCCTAAGAACACCTTACATCACAGTACGAAACCTTGAAACACCATAATAAACCTAATGAATTCGTACGAGTCCTTTGAACGTCGTCCGACAACTTAGGACATCTTACGACTCTTTATGCCACATTATCAACTCGAAAAGAACGTTAGTATAATGTAGGACGGCTTACAACTCCTAAGAACACCTTACATCACAGTACGAAACCTTGAAACACCATAATAAACCTAATGAATTCGTACGAGTCCTTTGAACGTCGTCCGACAACTTAGGACATCTTACGACTCTTTATGCCACATTAGCAACTCGAAAAGAACGTTAGTATAATGTAGGACGGCTTACAACTCCTAAGAACACCTTACATCACAGTACGAAACCTTGAAACACCATAATAAACCTAATGAATTCGTACGAGTCCTTTGAACGTCGTCCGACAACTTAGGACATCTTACGACTCTTTATGCCACATTAGCAACTCGAAAAGAACGTTAGTATAATGTAGGACGGCTTACAACTCCTAAGAACACCTTACATCACAGTACGAAACCTTGAAACACCATAATAAACCTAATGAATTCGTACGAGTCCTTTGAACGTCGTCCGACAACTTAGGACATCTTACGACTCTTTCTGCCACATTATCAACTCGAAAAGAACGTTAGTATAATGTAGGACGGCTTACAACTCCTAAGAACACCTTACATCACAGTACGAAACCTTGAAACACCATAATAAACCTAATGAATTCGCATGAGTCATTTGAACATCGTACGACAACTCAGGACATCTTACGACTCTTTATGCCACATTAGCAACTTAAAATGAACGTTAGTATAATGTAGGACGGCTTACAACTCCTAAGAACACCTTACATCACAGTACGAAACGTTGAAACACCATAATAAACCTAATGAATTTGTACGAGTCCTTTGAACGTCGTCCGACAACTTAGGACATCTTACGACTCTTTATGCCACATTATCAACTCGAAAAGAACGTTAGTATAATGTAGGACGGCTTACAACTCCTAAGAACACCTTACATCACAGTACGAAACCTTGAAACACCATAATAAACCTAATGAATTCGCATGAGTCATTTGAACATCGTACGACAACTCAGGACATCTTACGACTCTTTATGCCACATTAGCAACTTAAAATGAACGTTAGTATAATGTAGGACGGCTTACAACTCCTAAGAACACCTTACATCACAGTACGAAACCTTGAAACACCATAATAAACCTAATGAATTCGTACGAGTCCTTTGAACGTCGTCCGACAACTTAGGACATCTTACGACTCTTTATGCCACATTAGCAACTCGAAAAGAACGTTAGTATAATGTAGGACGGCTTACAACTCCTAAGAACACCTTACATCACAGTACGAAACCTTGAAACACCATAATAAACCTAATGAATTCGTACGAGTCCTTTGAACGTCGTCCGACAACTTAGGACATCTTACGACTCTTTCTGCCACATTATCAACTCGAAAAGAACGTTAGTATAATGTAGGACGGCTTACAACTCCTAAGAACACCTTACATCACAGTACGAAACCTTGAAACACCATAATAAACCTAATGAATTCGCATGAGTCATTTGAACATCGTACGACAACTCAGGACATCTTACGACTCTTTATGCCACATTAGCAACTTAAAATGAACGTTAGTATAATGTAGGACGGCTTACAACTCCTAAGAACACCTTACATCACAGTACGAAACGTTGAAACACCATAATAAACCTAATGAATTTGTACGAGTCCTTTGAACGTCGTCCGACAACTTAGGACATCTTACGACTCTTTATGCCACATTATCAACTCGAAAAGAACGTTAGTATAATGTAGGACGGCTTACAACTCCTAAGAACACCTTACATCACAGTACGAAACCTTGAAACACCATAATAAACCTAATGAATTCGCATGAGTCATTTGAACATCGTACGACAACTCAGGACATCTTACGACTCTTTATGCCACATTAGCAACTTAAAATGAACGTTAGTATAATGTAGGACGGCTTACAACTCCTAAGAACACCTTACATCACAGTACGAAACCTTGAAACACCATAATAAACCTAATGAATTCGTACGAGTCCTTTGAACGTCGTCCGACAACTTAGGACATCTTACGACTCTTTATGCCACATTAGCAACTCGAAAAGAACGTTAGTATAATGTAGGACGGCTTACAACTCCTAAGAACACCTTACATCACAGTACGAAACCTTGAAACACCATAATAAACCTAATGAATTCGTATGAGTCATTTGAACATCGTACAACAACTCAGGACATCTTACGACTCTTTATGCCACATTAGCAACTCGAAAAGAACATTAGTATAATGTAGGACGGCTTACAACTCCTAAGAACACCTTACATCACAGTACGAAACCTTGAAACACCATAATAAACCTAATGAATTCGTACGAGTCCTTTGAACGTCGTCCGACAACTTAGGACATCTTACGACTCTTTATGCCACATTATCAACTCGAAAAGAACGTTAGTATAATGTAGGACGGCTTACAACTCCTAAGAACACCTTACATCACAGTACGAAACCTTGAAACACCATAATAAACCTAATGAATTCGTACGAGTCCTTTGAACGTCGTCCGACAACTTAGGACATCTTACGACTCTTTATGCCACATTAGCAACTCGAAAAGAACGTTAGTATAATGTAGGACGGCTTACAACTCCTAAGAACACCTTACATCACAGTACGAAACCTTGAAACACCATAATAAACCTAATGAATTCGTACGAGTCCTTTGAACGTCGTCCGACAACTTAGGACATCTTACGACTCTTTATGCCACATTAGCAACTCGAAAAGAACGTTAGTATAATGTAGGACGGCTTACAGCTCCTAAGAACACCTTACATCACAGTACGAAACCTTGAAACACCATAATAAACCTAATGAATTCGTACGAGTCCTTTGAACGTCGTCCGACAACTTAGGACATCTTACGACTCTTTATGCCACATTATCAACTCGAAAAGAACGTTAGTATAATGTAGGACGGCTTACAACTCCTAAGAACACCTTACATCACAGTACGAAACCTTGAAACACCATAATAAACCTAATGAATTCGCATGAGTCATTTGAACATCGTACGACAACTCAGGACATCTTACGACTCTTTATGCCACATTAGCAACTTAAAATGAACGTTAGTATAATGTAGGACGGCTTACAACTCCTAAGAACACCTTACATCACAGTACGAAACGTTGAAACACCATAATAAACCTAATGAATTTGTACGAGTCCTTTGAACGTCGTCCGACAACTTAGGACATCTTACGACTCTTTATGCCACATTAGCAACTCGAAAAGAACGTTAGTATAATGTAGGACGGCTTACAACTCCTAAGAACACCTTACATCACAGTACGAAACCTTGAAACACCATAATAAACCTAATGAATTCGTACGAGTCCTTTGAACGTCGTCCGACAACTTAGGACATCTTACGACTCTTTATGCCACATTATCAACTCGAAAAGAACGTTAGTATAATGTAGGACGGCTTACAACTCCTAAGAACACCTTACATCACAGTACGAAACCTTGAAACACCATAATAAACCTAATGAATTCGCATGAGTCATTTGAACATCGTACGACAACTCAGGACATCTTACGACTCTTTATGCCACATTAGCAACTTAAAATGAACGTTAGTATAATGTAGGACGGCTTACAACTCCTAAGAACACCTTACATCACAGTACGAAACCTTGAAACACCATAATAAACCTAATGAATTCGTACGAGTCCTTTGAACGTCGTCCGACAATTTAGGACATCTTACGACTCTTTATGCCACATTAGCAACTCGAAAAGAACGTTAGTATAATGTAGGACGGCTTACAACTCCTAAGAACACCTTACATCACAGTACGAAACCTTGAAACACCATAATAAACCTAATGAATTCGTATGAGTCATTTGAACATCGTACGACAACTCAGGACATCTTACGACTCTTTATGCCACATTAACAACTCGAAAAGAACATTAGTATAATGTAGGACGGCTTACAACTCTTAAGAACACCTTACATCACAGTACGAAACCTTGAAACACCATAATAAACCTAATGAATTCGTACGAGTCCTTTGAACGTCGTCCGACAACTTAGGACATCTTACGACTCTTTATGCCACATTATCAACTCGAAAAGAACGTTAGTATAATGTAGGACGGCTTACAACTCCTAAGAACACCTTACATCACAGTACGAAACCTTGAAACACCATAATAAACCTAATGAATTCGTACGAGTCCTTTGAACGTCGTCCGACAACTTAGGACATCTTACGACTCTTTATGCCACATTAGCAACTCGAAAAGAACGTTAGTATAATGTAGGACGGCTTACAACTCCTAAGAACACCTTACATCACAGTACGAAACCTTGAAACACCATAATAAACCTAATGAATTCGTACGAGTCCTTTGAACGTCGTCCGACAACTTAGGACATCTTACGACTCTTTATGCCACATTATCAACTCGAAAAGAACGTTAGTATAATGTAGGACGGCTTACAACTCCTAAGAACACCTTACATCACAGTACGAAACCTTGAAACACCATAATAAACCTAATGAATTCGCATGAGTCATTTGAACATCGTACGACAACTCAGGACATCTTACGACTCTTTATGCCACATTAGCAACTTAAAATGAACGTTAGTATAATGTAGGACGGCTTACAACTCCTAAGAACACCTTACATCACAGTACGAAACCTTGAAACACCATAATAAACCTAATGAATTCGTACGAGTCCTTTGAACGTCGTCCGACAACTTAGGACATCTTACGACTCTTTATGCCACATTATCAACTCGAAAAGAACGTTAGTATAATGTAGGACGGCTTACAACTCCTAAGAACACCTTACATCACAGTACGAAACCTTGAAACACCATAATAAACCTAATGAATTCGTACGAGTCCTTTGAACGTCGTCCGACAACTTAGGACATCTTACGACTCTTTATGCCACATTAGCAACTCGAAAAGAACGTTAGTATAATGTAGGACGGCTTACAACTCCTAAGAACACCTTACATCACAGTACGAAACCTTGAAACACCATAATAAACCTAATGAATTCGTACGAGTCCTTTGAACGTCGTCCGACAACTTAGGACATCTTACGACTCTTTATGCCACATTAGCAACTCGAAAAGAACGTTAGTATAATGTAGGACGGCTTACAACTCCTAAGAACACCTTACATCACAGTACGAAACCTTGAAACACCATAATAAACCTAATGAATTCGTACGAGTCCTTTGAACGTCGTCCGACAACTTAGGACATCTTACGACTCTTTATGCCACATTATCAACTCGAAAAGAACGTTAGTATAATGTAGGACGGCTTACAACTCCTAAGAACACCTTACATCACAGTACGAAACCTTGAAACACCATAATAAACCTAATGAATTCGCATGAGTCATTTGAACATCGTACGACAACTCAGGACATCTTACGACTCTTTATGCCACATTAGCAACTTAAAATGAACGTTAGTATAATGTAGGACGGCTTACAACTCCTAAGAACACCTTACATCACAGTACGAAACGTTGAAACACCATAATAAACCTAATGAATTTGTACGAGTCCTTTGAACGTCGTCCGACAACTTAGGACATCTTACGACTCTTTATGCCACATTAGCAACTCGAAAAGAACGTTAGTATAATGTAGGACGGCTTACAACTCCTAAGAACACCTTACATCACAGTACGAAACCTTGAAACACCATAATAAACCTAATGAATTCGTACGAGTCCTTTGAACGTCGTCCGACAACTTAGGACATCTTACGACTCTTTATGCCACATTATCAACTCGAAAAGAACGTTAGTATAATGTAGGACGGCTTACAACTCCTAAGAACACCTTACATCACAGTACGAAACCTTGAAACACCATAATAAACCTAATGAATTCGCATGAGTCATTTGAACATCGTACGACAACTCAGGACATCTTACGACTCTTTATGCCACATTAGCAACTTAAAATGAACGTTAGTATAATGTAGGACGGCTTACAACTCCTAAGAACACCTTACATCACAGTACGAAACCTTGAAACACCATAATAAACCTAATGAATTCGTACGAGTCCTTTGAACGTCGTCCGACAACTTAGGACATCTTACGACTCTTTATGCCACATTAGCAACTCGAAAAGAACGTTAGTATAATGTAGGACGGCATACAACTCCTAAGAACACCTTACATCACAGTACGAAACCTTGAAACACCATAATAAACCTAATGAATTCGTATGAGTCATTTGAACATCGTACGACAACTCAGGACATCTTACGACTCTTTATGCCACATTAGCAACTCGAAAAGAACATTAGTATAATGTAGGACGGCTTACAACTCCTAAGAACACCTTACATCACAGTACGAAACCTTGAAACACCATAATAAACCTAATGAATTCGTACGAGTCCTTTGAACGTCGTCCGACAACTTAGGACATCTTACGACTCTTTATGCCACATTATCAACTCGAAAAGAACGTTAGTATAATGTAGGACGGCTTACAACTCCTAAGAACACCTTACTTCACAGTACGAAACCTTGAAACACCATAATAAACCTAATGAATTCGTACGAGTCCTTTGAACGTCGTCCGACAACTTAGGACATCTTACGACTCTTTATGCCACATTAGCAACTCGAAAAGAACGTTAGTATAATGTAGGACGGCTTACAACTCCTAAGAACACCTTACATCACAGTACGAAACCTTGAAACACCATAATAAACCTAATGAATTCGTACGAGTCCTTTGAACGTCGTCCGACAACTTAGGACATCTTACGACTCTTTATGCCACATTATCAACTCGAAAAGAACGTTAGTATAATGTAGGACGGTTTACAACTCCTAAGAACACCTTACATCACAGTACGAAACCTTGAAACACCATAATAAACCTAATGAATTCGCATGAGTCATTTGAACATCGTACGACAACTCAGGACATCTTACGACTCTTTATGCCACATTAGCAACTTAAAATGAACGTTAGTATAATGTAGGACGGCTTACAACTCCTAAGAACACCTTACATCACAGTACGAAACCTTGAAACACCATAATAAACCTAATGAATTCGTACGAGTCCTTTGAACGTCGTCCGACAACTTAGGACATCTTACGACTCTTTATGCCACATTAGCAACTCGAAAAGAACGTTAGTATAATGTAGGACGGCTTACAACTCCTAAGAACACCTTACATCACAGTACGAAACCTTGAAACACCATAATAAACCTAATGAATTCGTACGAGTCCTTTGAACGTCGTCCGACAACTTAGGACATCTTACGACTCTTTATGCCACATTAGCAACTCGAAAAGAACGTTAGTATAATGTAGGACGGCTTACAACTCCTAAGAACACCTTACATCACAGTACGAAACCTTGAAACACCATAATAAACCTAATGAATTCGTACGAGTCCTTTGAACGTCGTCCGACAACTTAGGACATCTTACGACTCTTTATGCCACATTATCAACTCGAAAAGAACGTTAGTATAATGTAGGACGGCTTACAACTCCTAAGAACACCTTACATCACAGTACGAAACCTTGAAACACCATAATAAACCTAATGAATTCGCATGAGTCATTTGAACATCGTACGACAACTCAGGACATCTTACGACTCTTTATGCCACATTAGCAACTTAAAATGAACGTTAGTATAATGTAGGACGGCTTACAACTCCTAAGAACACCTTACATCACAGTACGAAACCTTGAAACACCATAATAAACCTAATGAATTCGTACGAGTCCTTTGAACGTCGTCCGACAACTTAGGACATCTTACGACTCTTTATGCCACATTAGCAACTCGAAAAGAACGTTAGTATAATGTAGGACGGCTTACAACTCCTAAGAACACCTTACATCACAGTACGAAACCTTGAAACACCATAATAAACCTAATGAATTCGTACGAGTCCTTTGAACGTCGTCCGACAACTTAGGACATCTTACGACTCTTTATGCCACATTAGCAACTCGAAAAGAACGTTAGTATAATGTAGGACGGCTTACAACTCCTAAGAACACCTTACATCACAGTACGAAACCTTGAAACACCATAATAAACCTAATGAATTCGTACGAGTCCTTTGAACGTCGTCCGACAACTTAGGACATCTTACGACTCTTTATGCCACATTATCAACTCGAAAAGAACGTTAGTATAATGTAGGACGGCTTACAACTCCTAAGAACACCTTACATCACAGTACGAAACCTTGAAACACCATAATAAACCTAATGAATTCGCATGAGTCATTTGAACATCGTACGACAACTCAGGACATCTTACGACTCTTTATGCCACATTAGCAACTTAAAATGAACGTTAGTATAATGTAGGACGGCTTACAACTCCTAAGAACACCTTACATCACAGTACGAAACCTTGAAACACCATAATAAACCTAATGAATTCGTACGAGTCCTTTGAACGTCGTCCGACAACTTAGGACATCTTACGACTCTTTATGCCACATTAGCAACTCGAAAAGAACGTTAGTATAATGTAGGACGGCTTACAACTCCTAAGAACACCTTACATCACAGTACGAAACCTTGAAACACCATAATAAACCTAATGAATTCGTATGAGTCATTTGAACATCGTACGACAACTCAGGACATCTTACGACTCTTTATGCCACATTAGCAACTCGAAAAGAACATTAGTATAATGTAGGACGGCTTACAACTCCTAAGAACACCTTACATCACAGTACGAAACCTTGAAACACCATAATAAACCTAATGAATTCGTACGAGTCCTTTGAACGTCGTCCGACAACTTAGGACATCTTACGACTCTTTATGCCACATTATCAACTCGAAAAGAACGTTAGTATAATGTAGGACGGCTTACAACTCCTAAGAACACCTTACATCACAGTACGAAACCTTGAAACACCATAATAAACCTAATGAATTCGTACGAGTCCTTTGAACGTCGTCCGACAACTTAGGACATCTTACGACTCTTTATGCCACATTAGCAACTCGAAAAGAACGTTAGTATAATGTAGGACGGCTTACAACTCCTAAGAACACCTTACATCACAGTACGAAACCTTGAAACACCATAATAAACCTAATGAATTCGTACGAGTCCTTTGAACGTCGTCCGACAACTTAGGACATCTTACGACTCTTTATGCCACATTATCAACTCGAAAAGAACGTTAGTATAATGTAGGACGGCTTACAACTCCTAAGAACACCTTACATCACAGTACGAAACCTTGAAACACCATAATAAACCTAATGAATTCGCATGAGTCATTTGAACATCGTACGACAACTCAGGACATCTTACGACTCTTTATGCCACATTAGCAACTTAAAATGAACGTTAGTATAATGTAGGACGGCTTACAACTCCTAAGAACACCTTACATCACAGTACGAAACCTTGAAACACCATAATAAACCTAATGAATTCGTACGAGTCCTTTGAACGTCGTCCGACAACTTAGGACATCTTACGACTCTTTATGCCACATTATCAACTCGAAAATAACGTTAGTATAATGTAGGACGGCTTACAACTCCTAAGAACACCTTACATCACAGTACGAAACCTTGAAACACCATAATAAACCTAATGAATTCGCATGAGTCATTTGAACATCGTACGACAACTCAGGACATCTTACGACTCTTTATGCCACATTAGCAACTTAAAATGAACGTTAGTATAATGTAGGACGGCTTACAACTCCTAAGAACACCTTACATCACAGTACGAAACCTTGAAACACCATAATAAACCTAATGAATTCGTACGAGTCCTTTGAACGTCGTCCGACAACTTAGGACATCTTACGACTCTTTATGCCACATTAGCAACTCGAAAAGAACGTTAGTATAATGTAGGACGGCTTACAACTCCTAAGAACACCTTACATCACAGTACGAAACCTTGAAACACCATAATAAACCTAATGAATTCGTATGAGTCATTTGAACATCGTACGACAACTCAGGACATCTTACGACTCTTTATGCCACATTAGCAACTCGAAAAGAACATTAGTATAATGTAGGACGGCTTACAACTCCTAAGAACACCTTACATCACAGTACGAAACCTTGAAACACCATAATAAACCTAATGAATTCGTACGAGTCCTTTGAACGTCGTCCGACAACTTAGGACATCTTACGACTCTTTATGCCACATTATCAACTCGAAAAGAACGTTAGTATAATGTAGGACGGCTTACAACTCCTAAGAACACCTTACATCACAGTACGAAACCTTGAAACACCATAATAAACCTAATGAATTCGTACGAGTCCTTTGAACGTCGTCCGACAACTTAGGACATCTTACGACTCTTTATGCCACATTAGCAACTCGAAAATAACGTTAGTATAATGTAGGACGGCTTACAACTCCTAAGAACACCTTACATCACAGTACGAAACCTTGAAACACCATAATAAACCTAATGAATTCGTACGAGTCCTTTGAACGTCGTCCGACAACTTAGGACATCTTACGACTCTTTATGCCACATTATCAACTCGAAAAGAACGTTAGTATAATGTAGGACGGCTTACAACTCCTAAGAACACCTTACATCACAGTACGAAACCTTGAAACACCATAATAAACCTAATGAATTCGCATGAGTCATTTGAACATCGTACGCCAACTCAGGACATCTTACGACTCTTTATGCCACATTAGCAACTTAAAATGAACGTTAGTATAATGTAGGACGGCTTACAACTCCTAAGAACAACTTACATCACAGTACGAAACGTTGAAACACCATAATAAACCTAATGAATTCGTACGAGTCCTTTGAACGTCGTCCGACAACTTAGGACATCTTACGACTCTTTATGCCACATTAGCAACTCGAAAATAACGTTAGTATAATGTAGGACGGCTTACAACTCCTAAGAACACCTTACATCAAAGTACGAAACCTTGAAACACCATAATAAACCTAATGAATTCGTACGAGTCCTTTGAACGTCGTCCGACAACTTAGGACATCTTACGACTCTTTATGCCACATTATCAACTCGAAAAGAATGTTAGTATAATGTAGGACGGCTTACAACTCCTAAGAACACCTTACATCACAGTACGAAACCTTGAAACACCATAATAAACCTAATGAATTCGTACGAGTCCTTTGAACATCGTACGACAACTCAGGACATCTTACGACTCTTTATGCCACATTAGCAACTTAAAATGAACGTTAGTATAATGTAGGACGGCTTACAACTCCTAAGAACACCTTACATCACAGTACGAAACCTTGAAACACCATAATAAACCTAATGAATTCGTACGAGTCCTTTGAACGTCGTCCGACAACTTAGGACATCTTACGACTCTTTATGCCACATTAGCAACTCGAAAAGAACGTTAGTATAATGTAGGACGGCTTACAACTCCTAAGAACACCTTACATCACAGTACGAAACCTTGAAACACCATAATAAACCTAATGAATTCGTACGAGTCCTTTGAACGTCGTCCGACAACTTAGGACATCTTACGACTCTTTATGCCACATTATCAACTCGAAAAGAACGTTAGTATAATGTAGGACGGCTTACAACTCCTAAGAACACCTTACATCACAGTACGAAACCTTGAAACACCATAATAAACCTAATGAATTCGCATGAGTCATTTGAACATCGTACGACAACTCAGGACATCTTACGACTCTTTATGCCACATTAGCAACTTAAAATGAACGTTAGTATAATGTAGGACGGCTTACAACTCCTAAGAACAACTTACATCACAGTACGAAACGTTGAAACACCATAATAAACCTAATGAATTCGTACGAGTCCTTTGAACGTCGTCCGACAACTTAGGACATCTTACGACTCTTTATGCCACATTAGCAACTCGAAAATAACGTTAGTATAATGTAGGACGGCTTACAACTCCTAAGAACACCTTACATCAAAGTACGAAACCTTGAAACACCATAATAAACCTAATGAATTCGTACGAGTCCTTTGAACGTCGTCCGACAACTTAGGACATCTTACGACTCTTTATGCCACATTATCAACTCGAAAAGAATGTTAGTATAATGTAGGACGGCTTACAACTCCTAAGAACACCTTACATCACAGTACGAAACCTTGAAACACCATAATAAACCTAATGAATTCGCATGAGTCATTTGAACATCGTACGACAACTCAGGACATCTTACGACTCTTTATGCCACATTAGCAACTTAAAATGAACGTTAGTATAATGTAGGACGGCTTACAACTCCTAAGAACACCTTACATCACAGTACGAAACCTTGAAACACCATAATAAACCTAATGAATTCGTACGAGTCCTTTGAACGTCGTCCGACAACTTAGGACATCTTACGACTCTTTATGCCACATTAGCAACTCGAAAAGAACGTTAGTATAATGTAGGACGGCTTACAACTCCTAAGAACACCTTACATCACAGTACGAAACCTTGAAACACCATAATAAACCTAATGAATTCGTATGAGTCATTTGAACATCGTACGACAACTCAGGACATCTTACGACTCTTTATGCCACATTAGCAACTCGAAAAGAACATTAGTATAATGTAGGACGGCTTACAACTCCTAAGAACACCTTACATCACAGTACGAAACCTTGAAACACCATAATAAACCTAATGAATTCGTACGAGTCCTTTGAACGTCGTCCGACAACTTAGGACATCTTACGACTCTTTATGCCACATTAGCAACTCGAAAAGAACGTTAGTATAATGTAGGACGGCTTACAACTCCTAAGAACACCTTACATCACAGTACGAAACCTTGAAACACCATAATAAACCTAATGAATTCGTATGAGTCATTTGAACATCGTACGACAACTCAGGACATCTTACGACTCTTTATGCCACATTAGCAACTCGAAAAGAACATTAGTATAATGTAGGACGGCTTACAACTCCTAAGAACACCTTACATCACAGTACGAAACCTTGAAACACCATAATAAACCTAATGAATTCGTACGAGTCCTTTGAACGTCGTCCGACAACTTAGGACATCTTACGACTCTTTATGCCACATTATCAACTCGAAAAGAACGTTAGTATAATGTAGGACGGCTTACAACTCCTAAGAACACCTTACATCACAGTACGAAACCTTGAAACACCATAATAAACCTAATGAATTCGTACGAGTCCTTTGAACGTCGTCCGACAACTTAGGACATCTTACGACTCTTTATGCCACATTAGCAACTCGAAAAGAACGTTAGTATAATGTAGGACGGCTTACAACTCCTAAGAACACCTTACATCACAGTACGAAACCTTGAAACACCATAATAAACCTAATGAATTCGTATGAGTCATTTGAACATCGTACGACAACTCAGGACATCTTACGACTCTTTATGCCACATTAGCAACTCGAAAAGAACATTAGTATAATGTAGGACGGCTTACAACTCCTAAGAACACCTTACATCACAGTACGAAACCTTGAAACACCATAATAAACCTAATGAATTCGTACGAGTCCTTTGAACGTCGTCCGACAACTTAGGACATCTTACGACTCTTTATGCCACATTATCAACTCGAAAAGAACGTTAGTATAATGTAGGACGGCTTACAACTCCTAAGAACACCTTACATCACAGTACGAAACCTTGAAACACCATAATAAACCTAATGAATTCGTACGAGTCCTTTGAACGTCGTCCGACAACTTAGGACATCTTACGACTCTTTATGCCACATTAGCAACTCGAAAAGAACGTTAGTATAATGTAGGACGGCTTACAACTCCTAAGAACACCTTACATCACAGTACGAAACCTTGAAACACCATAATAAACCTAATGAATTCGTACGAGTCCTTTGAACGTCGTCCGACAACTTAGGACATCTTACGACTCTTTATGCCACATTATCAACTCGAAAAGAACGTTAGTATAATGTAGGACGGCTTACAACTCCTAAGAACACCTTACATCACAGTACGAAACCTTGAAACACCATAATAAACCTAATGAATTCGCATGAGTCATTTGAACATCGTACGACAACTCAGGACATCTTACGACTCTTTATGCCACATTAGCAACTTAAAATGAACGTTAGTATAATGTAGGACGGCTTACAACTCCTAAGAACAACTTACATCACAGTACGAAACGTTGAAACACCATAATAAACCTAATGAATTCGTACGAGTCCTTTGAACGTCGTCCGACAACTTAGGACATCTTACGACTCTTTATGCCACATTAGCAACTCGAAAAGAACGTTAGTATAATGTAGGACGGCTTACAACTCCTAAGAACACCTTACATCACAGTACGAAACCTTGAAACACCATAATAAACCTAATGAATTCGTACGAGTCCTTTGAACGTCGTCCGACAACTTAGGACATCTTACGACTCTTTATGCCACATTATCAACTCGAAAAGAATGTTAGTATAATGTAGGACGGCTTACAACTCCTAAGAACACCTTACATCACAGTACGAAACCTTGAAACACCATAATAAACCTAATGAATTCGCATGAGTCATTTGAACATCGTACGACAACTCAGGACATCTTACGACTCTTTATGCCACATTAGCAACTTAAAATGAACGTTAGTATAATGTAGGACGGCTTACAACTCCTAAGAACACCTTACATCACAGTACGAAACCTTGAAACACCATAATAAACCTAATGAATTCGTACGAGTCCTTTGAACGTCGTCCGACAACTTAGGACATCTTACGACTCTTTATGCCACATTAGCAACTCGAAAAGAACGTTAGTATAATGTAGGACGGCTTACAACTCCTAAGAACACCTTACATCATAGTACGAAACCTTGAAACACCATAATAAACCTAATGAATTCGTATGAGTCATTTGAACATCGTACGACAACTCAGGACATCTTACGACTCTTTATGCCACATTAGCAACTCGAAAAGAACATTAGTATAATGTAGGACGGCTTACAACTCCTAAGAACACCTTACATCACAGTACGAAACCTTGAAACACCATAATAAACCTAATAAATTCGTACGAGTCCTTTGAACGTCGTCCGACAACTTAGGACATCTTACGACTCTTTATGCCACATTATCAACTCGAAAAGAACGTTAGTATAATGTAGGACGGCTTACAACTCCTAAGAACACCTTACATCACTGTACGAAACCTTGAAACACCATAATAAACCTAATGAATTCGTACGAGTCCTTTGAACGTCGTCCGACAACTTAGGACATCTTACGACTCTTTATGCCACATTAGCAACTCGAAAAGAACGTTAGTATAATGTAGGACGGCTTACAACTCCTAAGAACACCTTACATCACAGTACGAAAACCTTGAAACACCATAATAAACCTAATGAATTCGTACGAGTCCTTTGAACGTCGTCCGACAATTTAGGACATCTTACGACTCTTTATGCCACATTATCAACTCGAAAAGAACGTTAGTATAATGTAGGACGGCTTACAACTCCTAAGAACACCTTACATCACAGTACGAAACCTTGAAACACCATAATAAACCTAATGAATTCGTACGAGTCCTTTGAACGTCGTCCGACAACTTAGGACATCTTACGACTCTTTATGCCACATTAGCAACTCGAAAAGAACGTTAGTATAATGTAGGACGGCTTACAACTCCTAAGAACACCTTACATCACAGTACGAAACCTTGAAACACCATAATAAACCTAATGAATTCGTACGAGTCCTTTGAACGTCGTCCGACAACTTAGGACATCTTACGACTCTTTATGCCACATTATCAACTCGAAAAGAACGTTAGTATAATGTAGGACGGCTTACAACTCCTAAGAACACCTTACATCACAGTACGAAACCTTGAAACACCATAATAAACCTAATGAATTCGTACGAGTCCTTTGAACGTCGTCCGACAACTTAGGACATCTTACGACTCTTTATGCCACATTAGCAACTCGAAAAGAACGTTAGTATAATGTAGGACGGCTTACAACTCCTAAGAACACCTTACATCACAGTACGAAACCTTGAAACACCATAATAAACCTAATGAATTCGTATGAGTCATTTGAACATCGAACGACAACTCAGGACATCTTACGACTCTTTATGCCACATTAGCAACTCGAAAAGAACATTAGTATAATGTAGGACGGCTTACAACTCCTAAGAACACCTTACATCACAGTACGAAACCTTGAAACACCATAATAAACCTAATGAATTCGTACGAGTCCTTTGAACGTCGTCCGACAACTTAGGACATCTTACGACTCTTTATGCCACATTATCAACTCGAAAAGAACGTTAGTATAATGTAGGACGGCTTACAACTCCTAAGAACACCTTACATCACAGTACGAAACCTTGAAACACCATAATAAACCTAATGAATTCGTACGAGTCCTTTGAACGTCGTCCGACAACTTAGGACATCTTACGACTCTTTATGCCACATTAGCAACTCGAAAAGAACGTTAGTATAATGTAGGACGGCTTACAACTCCTAAGAACACCTTACATCACAGTACGAAACCTTGAAACACCATAATAAACCTAATGAATTCGTACGAGTCCTTTGAACGTCGTCCGACAACTTAGGACATCTTACGACTCTTTATGCCACATTATCAACTCGAAAAGAACGTTAGTATAATGTAGGACGGCTTACAACTCCTAAGAACACCTTACATCACAGTACGAAACCTTGAAACACCATAATAAACCTAATGAATTCGCATGAGTCATTTGAACATCGTACGACAACTCAGGACATCTTACGACTCTTTATGCCACATTAGCAACTTAAAATGAACGTTAGTATAATGTAGGACGGCTTACAACTCCTAAGAACACCTTACATCACAGTACGAAACCTTGAAACACCATAATAAACGTAATGAATTCGTACGAGTCCTTTGAACGTCGTCCGACAACTTAGGACATCTTACGACTCTTTATGCCACATTAGCAACTCGAAAAGAACGTTAGTATAATGTAGGACGGCTTACAACTCTTAAGAACACCTTACATCACAGTACGAAACCTTGAAACACCATAATAAACCTAATGAATTCGTACGAGTCCTTTGAACGTCGTCCGACAACTTAGGACATCTTACGACTCTTTATGCCACATTAGCAACTCGAAAAGAACGTTAGTATAATGTAGGACGGCTTACAACTCCTAAGAACACCTTACATCATAGTACGAAACCTTGAAACACCATAATAAACCTAATGAATTCGTATGAGTCATTTGAACATCGTACGACAACTCAGGACATCTTACGACTCTTTATGCCACATTAGCAACTCGAAAAGAACATTAGTATAATGTAGGACGGCTTACAACTCCTAAGAACACCTTACATCACAGTACGAAACCTTGAAACACCATAATAAACCTAATGAATTCGTACGAGTCCTTTGAACGTCGTCCGACAACTTAGGACATCTTACGACTCTTTATGCCACATTATCAACTCGAAAAGAACGTTAGTATAATGTAGGACGGCTTACAACTCCTAAGAACACCTTACATCACTGTACGAAACCTTGAAACACCATAATAAACCTAATGAATTCGTACGAGTCCTTTGAACGTCGTCCGACAACTTAGGACATCTTACGACTCTTTATGCCACATTAGCAACTCGAAAAGAACGTTAGTATAATGTAGGACGGCTTACAACTCCTAAGAACACCTTACATCACAGTACGAAAACCTTGAAACACCATAATAAACCTAATGAATTCGTACGAGTCCTTTGAACGTCGTCCGACAACTTAGGACATCTTACGACTCTTTATGCCACATTATCAACTCGAAAAGAACGTTAGTATAATGTAGGACGGCTTACAACTCCTAAGAACACCTTACATCACAGTACGAAACCTTGAAACACCATAATAAACCTAATGAATTCGTACGAGTCCTTTGAACGTCGTCCGACAACTTAGGACATCTTACGACTCTTTATGCCACATTAGCAACTCGAAAAGAACGTTAGTATAATGTAGGACGGCTTACAACTCCTAAGAACACCTTACATCACAGTACGAAACCTTGAAACACCATAATAAACCTAATGAATTCGTATGAGTCATTTGAACATCGTACGACAACTCAGGACATCTTACGACTCTTTATGCCACATTAGCAACTCGAAAAGAACATTAGTATAATGTAGGACGGCTTACAACTCCTAAGAACACCTTACATCACAGTACGAAACCTTGAAACACCATAATAAACCTAATGAATTCGTACGAGTCCTTTGAACGTCGTCCGACAACTTAGGACATCTTACGACTCTTTATGCCACATTATCAACTCGAAAAGAACGTTAGTATAATGTAGGACGGCTTACAACTCCTAAGAACACCTTACATCACAGTACGAAACCTTGAAACACCATAATAAACCTAATGAATTCGTACGAGTCCTTTGAACGTCGTCCGACAACTTAGGACATCTTACGACTCTTTATGCCACATTAGCAACTCGAAAAGAACGTTAGTATAATGTAGGACGGCTTACAACTCCTAAGAACACCTTACATCACAGTACGAAACCTTGAAACACCATAATAAACCTAATGAATTCGTATGAGTCATTTGAACATCGAACGACAACTCAGGACATCTTACGACTCTTTATGCCACATTAGCAACTCGAAAAGAACATTAGTATAATGTAGGACGGCTTACAACTCCTAAGAACACCTTACATCACAGTACGAAACCTTGAAACACCATAATAAACCTAATGAATTCGTACGAGTCCTTTGAACGTCGTCCGACAACTTAGGACATCTTACGACTCTTTATGCCACATTATCAACTCGAAAAGAACGTTAGTATAATGTAGGACGGCTTACAACTCCTAAGAACACCTTACATCACAGTACGAAACCTTGAAACACCATAATAAACCTAATGAATTCGTACGAGTCCTTTGAACGTCGTCCGACAACTTAGGACATCTTACGACTCTTTATGCCACATTAGCAACTCGAAAAGAACGTTAGTATAATGTAGGACGGCTTACAACTCCTAAGAACACCTTACATCACAGTACGAAACCTTGAAACACCATAATAAACCTAATGAATTCGTACGAGTCCTTTGAACGTCGTCCGACAACTTAGGACATCTTACGACTCTTTATGCCACATTATCAACTCGAAAAGAACGTTAGTATAATGTAGGACGGCTTACAACTCCTAAGAACACCTTACATCACAGTACGAAACCTTGAAACACCATAATAAACCTAATGAATTCGCATGAGTCATTTGAACATCGTACGACAACTCAGGACATCTTACGACTCTTTATGCCACATTAGCAACTTAAAATGAACGTTAGTATAATGTAGGACGGCTTACAACTCCTAAGAACACCTTACATCACAGTACGAAACCTTGAAACACCATAATAAACGTAATGAATTCGTACGAGTCCTTTGAACGTCGTCCGACAACTTAGGACATCTTACGACTCTTTATGCCACATTAGCAACTCGAAAAGAACGTTAGTATAATGTAGGACGGCTTACAACTCTTAAGAACACCTTACATCACAGTACGAAACCTTGAAACACCATAATAAACCTAATGAATTCGTACGAGTCCTTTGAACGTCGTCCGACAACTTAGGACATCTTACGACTCTTTATGCCACATTAGCAACTGGAAAAGAACGTTAGTATAATGTAGGACGGCTTACAACTCCTAAGAACACCTTACATCACAGTACGAAACCTTGAAACACCATAATAAACCTAATGAATTCGTACGAGTCCTTTGAACGTCGTCCGACAACTTAGGACATCTTACGACTCTTTATGCCACATTATCAACTCGAAAAGAACGTTAGTATAATGTAGGACGGCTTACAACTCCTAAGAACACCTTACATCACAGTACGAAACCTTGAAACACCATAATAAACCTAATGAATTCGCATGAGTCATTTGAACATCGTACGACAACTCAGGACATCTTACGACTCTTTATGCCACATTAGCAACTTAAAATGAACGTTAGTATAATGTAGGACGGCTTACAACTCCTAAGAACACCTTACATCACAGTACGAAACCTTGAAACACCATAATAAACCTAATGAATTCGTACGAGTCCTTTGAACGTCGTCCGACAACTTAGGACATCTTACGACTCTTTATGCCACATTAGCAACTCGAAAAGAACGTTAGTATAATGTAGGACGGCTTACAACTCCTAAGAACACCTTACATCACAGTACGAAACCTTGAAACACCATAATAAACCTAATGAATTCGTACGAGTCCTTTGAACGTCGTCCGACAACTTAGGACATCTTACGACTCTTTATGCCACATTATCAACTCGAAAAGAACGTTAGTATAATGTAGGACGGCTTACAACTCCTAAGAACACCTTACATCACAGTACGAAACCTTGAAACACCATAATAAACCTAATGAATTCGTACGAGTCCTTTGAACGTCGTCCGACAACTTAGGACATCTTACGACTCTTTATGCCACATTAGCAACTCGAAAAGAACGTTAGTATAATGTAGGACGGCTTACAACTCTTAAGAACACCTTACATCACAGTACGAAACCTTGAAACACCATAATAAACCTAATGAATTCGTACGAGTCCTTTGAACGTCGTCCGACAACTTAGGACATCTTACGACTCTTTATGCCACATTAGCAACTGGAAAAGAACGTTAGTATAATGTAGGACGGCTTACAACTCCTAAGAACACCTTACATCACAGTACGAAACCTTGAAACACCATAATAAACCTAATGAATTCGTACGAGTCCTTTGAACGTCGTCCGACAACTTAGGACATCTTACGACTCTTTATGCCACATTATCAACTCGAAAAGAACGTTAGTATAATGTAGGACGGCTTACAACTCCTAAGAACACCTTACATCACAGTACGAAACCTTGAAACACCATAATAAACCTAATGAATTCGCATGAGTCATTTGAACATCGTACGACAACTCAGGACATCTTACGACTCTTTATGCCACATTAGCAACTTAAAATGAACGTTAGTATAATGTAGGACGGCTTACAACTCCTAAGAACACCTTACATCACAGTACGAAACCTTGAAACACCATAATAAACCTAATGAATTCGTACGAGTCCTTTGAACGTCGTCCGACAACTTAGGACATCTTATGACTCTTTATGCCACATTAGCAACTCGAAAAGAACGTTAGTATAATGTAGGACGGCTTACAACTCCTAAGAACACCTTACATCACAGTACGAAACCTTGAAACACCATAATAAACCTAATGAATTCGTACGAGTCCTTTGAACGTCGTCCGACAACTTAGGACATCTTACGACTCTTTATGCCACATTATCAACTCGAAAAGAACGTTAGTATAATGTAGGACGGCTTACAACTCCTAAGAACACCTTACATCACAGTACGAAACCTTGAAACACCATAATAAACCTAATGAATTCGTACGAGTCCTTTGAACGTCGTCCGACAACTTAGGACATCTTACGACTCTTTATGCCACATTAGCAACTCGAAAAGAACGTTAGTATAATGTAGGACGGCTTACAACTCTTAAGAACACCTTACATCACAGTACGAAACCTTGAAACACCATAATAAACCTAACGAATTCGTACGAGTCCTTTGAACGTCGTCCGACAACTTAGGACATCTTACGACTCTTTATGCCACATTAGCAACTGGAAAAGAACGTTAGTATAATGTAGGACGGCTTACAACTCCTAAGAACACCTTACATCACAGTACGAAACCTTGAAACACCATAATAAACCTAATGAATTCGTACGAGTCCTTTGAACGTCGTCCGACAACTTAGGACATCTTACGACTCTTTATGCCACATTATCAACTCGAAAAGAACGTTAGTATAATGTAGGACGGCTTACAACTCCTAAGAACACCTTACATCACAGTACGAAACCTTGAAACACCATAATAAACCTAATGAATTCGCATGAGTCATTTGAACATCGTACGACAACTCAGGACATCTTACGACTCTTTATGCCACATTAGCAACTTAAAATGAACGTTAGTATAATGTAGGACGGCTTACAACTCCTAAGAACACCTTACATCACAGTACGAAATCTTGAAACACCATAATAAACCTAATGAATTCGTACGAGTCCTTTGAACGTCGTCCGACAACTTAGGACATCTTACGACTCTTTATGCCACATTAGCAACTCGAAAAGAACGTTAGTATAATGTAGGACGGCTTACAACTCCTAAGAACACCTTACATCACAGTACGAAACCTTGAAACACCATAACAAACCTAATGAATTCGTACGAGTCCTTTGAACGTCGTCCGACAACTTAGGACATCTTACGACTCTTTATGCCACATTATCAACTCGAAAAGAATGTTAGTATAATGTAGGACGGCTTACAACTCCTAAGAACACCTTACATCACAGTACGAAACCTTGAAACACCATAATAAACCTAATGAATTCGCATGAGTCATTTGAACATCGTACGACAACTCAGGACATCTTACGACTCTTTATGCCACATTAGCAACTTAAAATGAACGTTAGTATAATGTAGGACGGCTTACAACTCCTAAGAACACCTTACATCACAGTACGAAACCTTGAAACACCATAATAAACCTAATGAATTCGTATGAGTCCTTTGAACGTCGTCCGACAACTTAGGACATCTTACGACTCTTTATGCCACATTAGCAACTCGAAAAGAACGTTAGTATAATGTAGGACGGCTTACAACTCCTAAGAACACCTTACATCACAGTACGAAACCTTGAAACACCATAATAAACCTAATGAATTCGTATGAGTCATTTGAACATCGTACGACAACTCAGGACATCTTACGACTCTTTATGCCACATTAGCAACTCGAAAAGAACATTAGTATAATGTAGGACGGCTTACAACTCCTAAGAACACCTTACATCACAGTACGAAACCTTGAAACACCATAATAAACCTAATGAATTCGTACGAGTCCTTTGAACGTCGTCCGACAACTTAGGACATCTTACGACTCTTTATGCCACATTAGCAACTGGAAAAGAACGTTAGTATAATGTAGGACGGCTTACAACTCCTAAGAACACCTTACATCACAGTACGAAACCTTGAAACACCATAATAAACCTAATGAATTCGTACGAGTCCTTTGAACGTCGTCCGACAACTTAGGACATCTTACGACTCTTTATGCCACATTATCAACTCGAAAAGAACGTTAGTATAATGTAGGACGGCTTACAACTCCTAAGAACACCTTACATCACAGTACGAAACCTTGAAACACCATAATAAACCTAATGAATTCGCATGAGTCATTTGAACATCGTACGACAACTCAGGACATCTTACGACTCTTTATGCCACATTAGCAACTTAAAATGAACGTTAGTATAATGTAGGACGGCTTACAACTCCTAAGAACACCTTACATCACAGTACGAAACCTTGAAACACCATAATAAACCTAATGAATTCGTACGAGTCCTTTGAACGTCGTCCGACAACTTAGGACATCTTACGACTCTTTATGCCACATTAGCAACTCGAAAAGAACGTTAGTATAATGTAGGACGGCTTACAACTCCTAAGAACACCTTACATCACAGTACGAAACCTTGAAACACCATAATAAACCTAATGAATTCGTACGAGTCCTTTGAACGTCGTCCGACAACTTAGGACATCTTACGACTCTTTATGCCACATTATCAACTCGAAAAGAACGTTAGTATAATGTAGGACGGCTTACAACTCCTAAGAACACCTTACATCACAGTACGAAACCTTGAAACACCATAATAAACCTAATGAATTCGTACGAGTCCTTTGAACGTCGTCCGACAACTTAGGACATCTTACGACTCTTTATGCCACATTAGCAACTCGAAAAGAACGTTAGTATAATGTAGGACGGCTTACAACTCTTAAGAACACCTTACATCACAGTACGAAACCTTGAAACACCATAATAAACCTAACGAATTCGTACGAGTCCTTTGAACGTCGTCCGACAACTTAGGACATCTTACGACTCTTTATGCCACATTAGCAACTGGAAAAGAACGTTAGTATAATGTAGGACGGCTTACAACTCCTAAGAACACCTTACATCACAGTACGAAACCTTGAAACACCATAATAAACCTAATGAATTCGTACGAGTCCTTTGAACGTCGTCCGACAACTTAGGACATCTTACGACTCTTTATGCCACATTATCAACTCGAAAAGAACGTTAGTATAATGTAGGACGGCTTACAACTCCTAAGAACACCTTACATCACAGTACGAAACCTTGAAACACCATAATAAACCTAATGAATTCGCATGAGTCATTTGAACATCGTACGACAACTCAGGACATCTTACGACTCTTTATGCCACATTAGCAACTTAAAATGAACGTTAGTATAATGTAGGACGGCTTACAACTCCTAAGAACACCTTACATCACAGTACGAAATCTTGAAACACCATAATAAACCTAATGAATTCGTACGAGTCCTTTGAACGTCGTCCGACAACTTAGGACATCTTACGACTCTTTATGCCACATTAGCAACTCGAAAAGAACGTTAGTATAATGTAGGACGGCTTACAACTCCTAAGAACACCTTACATCACAGTACGAAACCTTGAAACACCATAATAAACCTAATGAATTCGTACGAGTCCTTTGAACGTCGTCCGACAACTTAGGACATCTTACGACTCTTTATGCCACATTATCAACTCGAAAAGAATGTTAGTATAATGTAGGACGGCTTACAACTCCTAAGAACACCTTACATCACAGTACGAAACCTTGAAACACCATAATAAACCTAATGAATTCGCATGAGTCATTTGAACATCGTACGACAACTCAGGACATCTTACGACTCTTTATGCCACATTAGCAACTTAAAATGAACGTTAGTATAATGTAGGACGGCTTACAACTCCTAAGAACACCTTACATCACAGTACGAAACCTTGAAACACCATAATAAACCTAATGAATTCGTACGAGTCCTTTGAACGTCGTCCGACAACTTAGGACATCTTACGACTCTTTATGCCACATTAGCAACTCGAAAAGAACGTTAGTATAATGTAGGACGGCTTACAACTCCTAAGAACACCTTACATCACAGTACGAAACCTTGAAACACCATAATAAACCTAATGAATTCGTATGAGTCATTTGAACATCGTACGACAACTCAGGACATCTTACGACTCTTTATGCCACATTAGCAACTCGAAAAGAACATTAGTATAATGTAGGACGGCTTACAACTCCTAAGAACACCTTACATCACAGTACGAAACCTTGAAACACCATAATAAACCTAATGAATTCGTACGAGTCCTTTGAACGTCGTCCGACAACTTAGGACATCTTACGACTCTTTATGCCACATTATCAACTCGAAAAGAACGTTAGTATAATGTAGGACGGCTTACAACTCCTAAGAACACCTTACATCACAGTACGAAACCTTGAAACACCATAATAAACCTAATGAATTCGTACGAGTCCTTTGAACGTCGTCCGACAACTTAGGACATCTTACGACTCTTTATGCCACATTAGCAACTCGAAAAGAACGTTAGTATAATGTAGGACGGCTTACAACTCCTAAGAACACCTTACATCACAGTACGAAACCTTGAAACACCATAATAAACCTAATGAATTCGTACGAGTCCTTTGAACGTCGTCCGACAACTTAGGACATCTTACGACTCTTTATGCCACATTATCAACTCGAAAAGAACGTTAGTATAATGTAGGACGGCTTACAACTCCTAAGAACACCTTACATCACAGTACGAAACCTTGAAACACCATAATAAACCTAATGAATTCGTACGAGTCCTTTGAACGTCGTCCGACAACTTAGGACATCTTACGACTCTTTATGCCACATTAGCAACTCGAAAAGAACGTTAGTATAATGTAGGACGGCTTACAACTCCTAAGAACACCTTACATCACAGTACGAAACCTTGAAACACCATAATAAACCTAATGAATTCGTATGAGTCATTTGAACATCGTACGACAACTCAGGACATCTTACGACTCTTTATGCCACATTAGCAACTCGAAAAGAACATTAGTATAATGTAGGACGGCTTACAACTCCTAAGAACACCTTACATCACAGTACGAAACCTTGAAACACCATAATAAACCTAATGAATTCGTACGAGTCCTTTGAACGTCGTCCGACAACTTAGGACATCTTACGACTCTTTATGCCACATTATCAACTCGAAAAGAACGTTAGTATAATGTAGGACGGCTTACAACTCCTAAGAACACCTTACATCACAGTACGAAACCTTGAAACACCATAATAAACCTAATGAATTCGTACGAGTCCTTTGAACGTCGTCCGACAACTTAGGACATCTTACGACTCTTTATGCCACATTAGCAACTCGAAAAGAACGTTAGTATAATGTAGGACGGCTTACAACTCCTAAGAACACCTTACATCACAGTACGAAACCTTGAAACACCATAATAAACCTAATGAATTCGTACGAGTCCTTTGAACGTCGTCCGACAACTTAGGACATCTTACGACTCTTTATGCCACATTATCAACTCGAAAAGAACGTTAGTATAATGTAGGACGGCTTACAACTCCTAAGAACACCTTACATCACAGTACGAAACCTTGAAACACCATAATAAACCTAATGAATTCGCATGAGTCATTTGAACATCGTACGACAACTCAGGACATCTTACGACTCTTTATGCCACATTAGCAACTTAAAATGAACGTTAGTATAATGTAGGACGGCTTACAACTCCTAAGAACACCTTACATCACAGTACGAAACCTTGAAACACCATAATAAACCTAATGAATTCGTACGAGTCCTTTGAACGTCGTCCGACAACTTAGGACATCTTACGACTCTTTATGCCACATTAGCAACTCGAAAAGAACGTTAGTATAATGTAGGACGGCTTACAACTCCTAAGAACACCTTACATCACAGTACGAAACCTTGAAACACCATAATAAACCTACTGAATTCGTACGAGTCCTTTGAACGTCGTCCGACAACTTAGGACATCTTACGACTCTTTATGCCACATTAGCAACTGGAAAAGAACGTTAGTATAATGTAGGACGGCTTACAACTCCTAAGAACACCTTACATCACAGTACGAAACCTTGAAACACCATAATAAACCTAATGAATTCGTACGAGTCCTTTGAACGTCGTCCGACAACTTAGGACATCTTACGACTCTTTATGCCACATTATCAACTCGAAAAGAACGTTAGTATAATGTAGGACGGCTTACAACTCCTAAGAACACCTTACATCACAGTACGAAACCTTGAAACACCATAATAAACCTAATGAATTCGCATGAGTCATTTGAACATCGTACGACAACTCAGGACATCTTACGACTCTTTATGCCACATTAGCAACTTAAAATGAACGTTAGTATAATGTAGGACGACTTACAACTCCTAAGAACACCTTACATCACAGTACGAAACCTTGAAACACCATAATAAACCTAATGAATTCGTACGAGTCCTTTGAACGTCGTCCGACAACTTAGGACATCTTACGACTCTTTATGCCACATTAGCAACTCGAAAAGAACGGTAGTATAATGTAGGACGGCTTACAACTCCTAAGAACACCTTACATCACAGTACGAAACCTTGAAACACCATAATAAACCTAATGAATTCGTATGAGTCATTTGAACATCGTACGACAACTCAGGACATCTTACGACTCTTTATGCCACATTAGCAACTCGAAAAGAACATTAGTATAATGTAGGACGGCTTACAACTCCTAAGAACACCTTACATCACAGTACGAAACCTTGAAACACCATAATAAACCTAATGAATTCGTACGAGTCCTTTGAACGTCGTCCGACAACTTAGGACATCTTACGACTCTTTATGCCACATTATCAACTCGAAAAGAACGTTAGTATAATGTAGGACGGCTTACAACTCCTAAGAACACCTTACATCACAGTACGAAACCTTGAAACACCATAATAAACCTAATGAATTCGTACGAGTCCTTTGAACGTCGTCCGACAACTTAGGACATCTTACGACTCTTTATGCCACATTAGCAACTCGAAAAGAACGTTAGTATAATGTAGGACGGCTTACAACTCCTAAGAACACCTTACATCACAGTACGAAACCTTGAAACACCATAATAAACCTAATGAATTCGTACGAGTCCTTTGAACGTCGTCCGACAACTTAGGACATCTTACGACTCTTTATGCCACATTATCAACTCGAAAAGAACGTTAGTATAATGTAGGACGGCTTACAACTCCTAAGAACACCTTACATCACAGTACGAAACCTTGAAACACCATAATAAACCTAATGAATTCGCATGAGTCATTTGAACATCGTACGACAACTCAGGACATCTTACGACTCTTTATGCCACATTAGCAACTTAAAATGAACGTTAGTATAATGTAGGACGACTTACAACTCCTAAGAACACCTTACATCACAGTACGAAACCTTGAAACACCATAATAAACCTAATGAATTCGTACGAGTCCTTTGAACGTCGTCCGACAACTTAGGACATCTTACGACTCTTTATGCCACATTAGCAACTCGAAAAGAACGGTAGTATAATGTAGGACGGCTTACAACTCCTAAGAACACCTTACATCACAGTACGAAACCTTGAAACACCATAATAAACCTAATGAATTCGTATGAGTCATTTGAACATCGTACGACAACTCAGGACATCTTACGACTCTTTATGCCACATTAGCAACTCGAAAAGAACATTAGTATAATGTAGGACGGCTTACAACTCCTAAGAACACCTTACATCACAGTACGAAACCTTGAAACACCATAATAAACCTAATGAATTCGTACGAGTCCTTTGAACGTCGTCCGACAACTTAGGACATCTTACGACTCTTTATGCCACATTATCAACTCGAAAAGAACGTTAGTATAATGTAGGACGGCTTACAACTCCTAAGAACACCTTACATCACAGTACGAAACCTTGAAACACCATAATAAACCTAATGAATTCGTACGAGTCCTTTGAACGTCGTCCGACAACTTAGGACATCTTACGACTCTTTATGCCACATTAGCAACTCGAAAAGAACGTTAGTATAATGTAGGACGGCTTACAACTCCTAAGAACACCTTACATCACAGTACGAAACCTTGAAACACCATAATAAACCTAATGAATTCGTACGAGTCCTTTGAACGTCGTCCGACAACTTAGGACATCTTACGACTCTTTATGCCACATTATCAACTCGAAAAGAACGTTAGTATAATGTAGGACGGCTTACAACTCCTAAGAACACCTTACATCACAGTACGAAACCTTGAAACACCATAATAAACCTAATGAATTCGCATGAGTCATTTGAACATCGTACGACAACTCAGGACATCTTACGACTCTTTATGCCACATTAGCAACTTAAAATGAACGTTAGTATAATGTAGGACGGCTTACAACTCCTAAGAACACCTTACATCACAGTACGAAACCTTGAAACACCATAATAAACCTAATGAATTCGTACGAGTCCTTTGAACGTCGTCCGACAACTTAGGACATCTTACGACTCTTTATGCCACATTAGCAACTCGAAAAGAACGTTAGTATAATGTAGGACGGCTTACAACTCCTAAGAACACCTTACATCACAGTACGAAACCTTGAAACACCATAATAAACCTAATGAATTCGTATGAGTCATTTGAACATCGTACGACAACTCAGGACATCTTACGACTCTTTATGCCACATTAGCAACTCGAAAAGAACATTAGTATAATGTAGGACGGCTTACAACTCCTAAGAACACCTTACATCACAGTACGAAACCTTGAAACACCATAATAAACCTAATGAATTCGTACGAGTCCTTTGAACGTCGTCCGACAACTTAGGACATCTTACGACTCTTTATGCCACATTATCAACTCGAAAAGAACGTTAGTATAATGTAGGACGGCTTACAACTCCTAAGAACACCTTACATCACAGTACGAAACCTTGAAACACCATAATAAACCTAATGAATTCGTATGAGTCATTTGAACATCGTACGACAACTCAGGACATCTTACGACTCTTTATGCCACATTAGCAACTCGAAAAGAACATTAGTATAATGTAGGACGGCTTACAACTCCTAAGAACACCTTACATCACAGTACGAAACCTTGAAACACCATAATAAACCTAATGAATTCGTACGAGTCCTTTGAACGTCGTCCGACAACTTAGGACATCTTACGACTCTTTATGCCACATTATCAACTCGAAAAGAACGTTAGTATAATGTAGGACGGCTTACAACTCCTAAGAACACCTTACATCACAGTACGAAACCTTGAAACACCATAATAAACCTACTGAATTCGTACGAGTCCTTTGAACGTCGTCCGACAACTTAGGACATCTTACGACTCTTTATGCCACATTAGCAACTGGAAAAGAACGTTAGTATAATGTAGGACGGCTTACAACTCCTAAGAACACCTTACATCACAGTACGAAACCTTGAAACACCATAATAAACCTAATGAATTCGTACGAGTCCTTTGAACGTCGTCCGACAACTTAGGACATCTTACGACTCTTTATGCCACATTATCAACTCGAAAAGAACGTTAGTATAATGTAGGACGGCTTACAACTCCTAAGAACACCTTACATCACAGTACGAAACCTTGAAACACCATAATAAACCTAATGAATTCGCATGAGTCATTTGAACATCGTACGACAACTCAGGACATCTTACGACTCTTTATGCCACATTAGCAACTTAAAATGAACGTTAGTATAATGTAGGACGGCTTACAACTCCTAAGAACACCTTACATCACAGTACGAAACCTTGAAACACCATAATAAACCTAATGAATTCGTACGAGTCCTTTGAACGTCGTCCGACAACTTAGGACATCTTACGACTCTTTATGCCACATTAGCAACTCGAAAAGAACGGTAGTATAATGTAGGACGGCTTACAACTCCTAAGAACACCTTACATCACAGTACGAAACCTTGAAACACCATAATAAACCTAATGAATTCGTATGAGTCATTTGAACATCGTACGACAACTCAGGACATCTTACGACTCTTTATGCCACATTAGCAACTCGAAAAGAACATTAGTATAATGTAGGACGGCTTACAACTCCTAAGAACACCTTACATCACAGTACGAAACCTTGAAACACCATAATAAACCTAATGAATTCGTATGAGTCATTTGAACGTCGTACGACAACTCAGGGCATCTTACGACTCTTTATGCCACATTAGCAACTCGAAAAGAACGTTAGTATAATGTAGGACGGCTTACAACTCCTAAGAACACCTTACATCACAGTACGAAACCTTGAAACACCATAATAAACCTAATGAATTCGTATGAGTCATTTGAACATCGTACGACAACTCAGGACATCTTACGACTCTTTATGCCACATTAGCAACTCGAAAAGAACGTTAGTATAATGTAGGACGGCTTACAACTCCTAAGAACACCTTACATCACAGTACGAAGCCTTGAAACACCATAATAAACCTAATGAATTCGTATGAGTCATTTGAACATCGTACGACAACTCAGGACATCTTACGACTCTTTATGCCACATTAGCAACTCGAAAAGAACATTAGTATAATGTAGGACGGCTTACAACTCCTAAGAACACCTTACATCACAGTACGAAACCTTGAAACACCATAATAAACCTAATGAATTCGTACGAGTCCTTTGAACATCGTCCGACAACTTAGGACATCTTACGACTCTTTATGCCACATTAGCAACTCGAAAAGAACATTAGTATAATGTAGGCCGGCTTACAACTCCTAAGAACACCTTACATCACAGTACGAAACCTTGAAACACCATAATAAACCTAATGAATTCGTACGAGTCCTTTGAACGTCGTCCGACAACTTAGGACATCTTACGACTCTTTATGTCACATTATCAACTCGAAAAGAACGTTAGTATAATGTAGGACGGCTTACAACTCCTAAGAACACCTTACATCACAGTACGAAACCTTGAAACACCATAATAAACCTAATGAATTCGTATGAGTCATTTGAACATCGTACGACAACTCAGGACATCTTACGACTCTTTATGCCACATTAGCAACTCGAAAAGAACGTTAGTATAATGTAGGACGGCTTACAACTCCTAAGAACACCTTACATCACAGTACGAAGCCTTGAAACACCATAATAAACCTAATGAATTCATATGAGTCATTTGAACATCGTACGACAACTCAGGACATCTTACGACTCTTTATGCCACATTAGCAACTCGAAAAGAACATTAGTATAATGTAGGACGGCTTACAACTCCTAAGAACACCTTACATCACAGTACGAAACCTTGAAACACCATAATAAACCTAATGAATTCGTACGAGTCCTTTGAACGTCGTCCGACAACTTAGGACATCTTACGACTCTTTATGCCACATTATCAACTCGAAAGAACGTTAGTATAATGTAGGACGGCTTACAACTCCTAAGAACACCTTACATCACAGTACGAAACCTTGAAACACCATATTAAAACCTAATGAATTCGTATGAGTCATTTGAACATCGTACGACAACTCAGGACATCTTACGACTCTTTATGCCACATTAGCAACTCGAAAAGAACGTTAGTATAATGTAGGACGGCTTACAACTCCTAAGAACACCTTACATCACAGTACAAAACCTTGAAACACCATAATAAACCTAATGAATTCTTATGAGTCATTTGAACATCGTACGACAACTCAGGACATCTTACGACTCTTTATGCCACATTAGCAACTCGAAAAGAACATTAGTATAATGTAGGACGGCTTACAACTCCTAAGAACACCTTACATCACAGTACGAAACCTTGAAACACCATAATAAACCTAATGAATTCGTACGAGTCCTTTGAACGTCGTCCGACAACTGAGGACATCTTACGACTCTTTATGCCACATTAGCAACTTAAAATGAACGTTAGTATAATGTAGGGCGGCTTACAACTCCTAAGAACACCTTACATCACAGTACGAAACCTTGAAACACCATAATAAACCTAATGAATTCGTACGAGTCCTTTGAACGTCGTCCGACAACTTAGGACATCTTACGACTCTTTATGCCACATTAGCAACTCGAAAAGAACGTTAGTATAATGTAGGACGGCTTACAACTACTAAGAACACCTTACATCACAGTACGAAACCTTGAAACACCATAATAAACCTAACGAGTTCGTATGAGTCATTTGAACATCGTACGACAACTCAGGACATCTTACGACTCTTTATGCCACATTATCAACTCGAAAAGAACGTTAGTATAATGTAGGACGGCTTACAACTCCTAAGAACACCTTACATCACAGTACGAAACCTTGAAACACCATATTAAAACCTAATGAATTCGTATGAGTCATTTGAACATCGTACGACAACTCAGGACATCTTACGACTCTTTATGCCACATTAGCAACTCGAAAAGAACGTTAGTATAATGTAGGACGGCTTACAACTCCTAAGAACACCTTACATCACAGTACGAAACCTTGAAACACCATAATAAACCTAATGAATTCGTATGAGTCATTTGAACATCGTACGACAACTCAGGACATCTTACGACTCTTTATGCCACATTAGCAACTCGAAAAGAACGTTAGTATAATGTAGGACGGCTTACAACTCCTAAGAACACCTTACATCACAGTACGAAACCTTGAAACACCATAATAAACCTCATGAATTCGTACGAGTCCTTTGAACGTCGTCCGACAACTTAGGACATCTTACGACTCTTTATGCCACATTAGCAACTCGAAAAGAACGTTAGTATAATGTAGGACGGCTTACAACTCCTAAGAACACCTTACATCACAGTACGAAACCTTGAAACACCATAATAAACCTCATGAATTCGTATGAGTCCTTCGAACGTCGTCCGACAACTTAGGACATCTTACGACTCTTTATGCCACATTATCAACTCGAAAGAACGTTAGTATAATGTAGGACGGCTTACAACTCCTAAGAACACCTTACATCACAGTACGAAACCTTGAAACACCATATTAAAACCTAATGAATTCGTATGAGTCATTTGAACATCGTACGACAACTCAGGACATCTTACGACTCTTTATGCCACATTAGCAACTCGAAAAGAACGTTAGTATAATGTAGGATGGCTTACAACTCATCAGAACACCTTACATCACAGTACAAAACCTTGAAACACCATAATAAACCTAATGAATTCGTATGAGTCATTTGAACATCGTACGACAACTCAGGACATCTTACGACTCTTTATGCCACATTAGCAACTCGAAAAGAACATTAGTATAATGTAGGACGGCTTACAACTCCTAAGAACACCTTACATCACAGTACGAAACCTTGAAACACCATAATAAACCTAATGAATTCGTACGAGTCATTTGAACATCGTACGACAACTCAGGACATCTTACGACTCTTTATGCCACATTAGCAACTCGAAAAGAACGTTAGTATAATGTAGGACGGCTTACAACTCCTAAGAACACCTTACATCACAGTACGAAACCTTGAAACACCATAATAAACCTAATGAATTCGTACGAGTCCTTTGAACGTCGTCCGACAACTTAGGACATCTTACGACTCTTTATGCCACATTAGCAACTCGAAAAGAACGTTAGTATAATGTAGGACGGCTTACAACTCCTAAGAACACCTTACATCACAGTACGAAACCTTGAAACACCATAATAAACCTCATGAATTCGTATGAGTCCTTTGAACGTCGTCCGACAACTTAGGACATCTTACGACTCTTTATGCCACATTATCAACTCGAAAGAACGTTAGTATAATGTAGGACGGCTTACAACTCCTAAGAACACCTTACATCACAGTACGAAACCTTGAAACACCATATTAAAACCTAATGAATTCGTATGAGTCATTTGAACATCGTACGACAACTCAGGACATCTTACGACTCTTTATGCCACATTAGCAACTCGAAAAGAACGTTAGTATAATGTAGGACGGCTTACAACTCCTAAGAACACCTTACATCACAGTACAAAACCTTGAAACACCATAATAAACCTAATGAATTCGTATGAGTCATTTGAACATCGTACGACAACTCAGGACATCTTACGACTCTTTATGCCACATTAGCAACTCGAAAAGAACATTAGTATAATGTAGGACGGCTTACAACTCCTAAGAACACCTTACATCACAGTACGAAACCTTGAAACACCATAATAAACCTAATGAATTCGTACGAGTCCTTTGAACGTCGTCCGACAACTGAGGACATCTTACGACTCTTTATGCCACATTAGCAACTTAAAATGAACGTTAGTATAATGTAGGGCGGCTTACAACTCCTAAGAACACCTTACATCACAGTACGAAACCTTGAAACACCATAATAAACCTAATGAATTCGTACGAGTCCTTTGAACGTCGTCCGACAACTTAGGACATCTTACGACTCTTTATGCCACATTAGCAACTCGAAAAGAACGTTAGTATAATGTAGGACGGCTTACAACTACTAAGAACACCTTACATCACAGTACGAAACCTTGAAACACCATAATAAACCTAACGAGTTCGTATGAGTTATTTGAACATCGTACAACAACTCAGGACATCTTACGACTCTTTATGCCACATTATCAACTCGAAAAGAACGTTAGTATAATGTAGGACGGCTTACAACTCCTAAGAACACCTTACATCACAGTACGAAACCTTGAAACACCATATTAAAACCTAATGAATTCGTATGAGTCATTTGAACATCGTACGACAACTCAGGACATCTTACGACTCTTTATGCCACATTAGCAACTCGAAAAGAACGTTAGTATAATGTAGGACGGCTTACAACTCCTAAGAACACCTTACATCACAGTACGAAACCTTGAAACACCATAATAAACCTAATGAATTCGTATGAGTCATTTGAACATCGTACGACAACTCAGGACATCTTACGACTCTTTATGCCACATTAGCAACTCGAAAAGAACGTTAGTATAATGTAGGACGGCTTACAACTCCTAAGAACACCTTACATCACAGTACGAAACCTTGAAACACCATAATAAACCTCATGAATTCGTACGAGTCCTTTGAACGTCGTCCGACAACTTAGGACATCTTACGACTCTTTATGCCACATTAGCAACTCGAAAAGAACGTTAGTATAATGTAGGACGGCTTACAACTCCTAAGAACACCTTACATCACAGTACGAAACCTTGAAACACCATAATAAACCTCATGAATTCGTATGAGTCCTTCGAACGTCGTCCGACAACTTAGGACATCTTACGACTCTTTATGCCACATTATCAACTCGAAAGAACGTTAGTATAATGTAGGACGGCTTACAACTCCTAAGAACACCTTACATCACAGTACGAAACCTTGAAACACCATATTAAAACCTAATGAATTCGTATGAGTCATTTGAACATCGTACGACAACTCAGGACATCTTACGACTCTTTATGCCACATTAGCAACTCGAAAAGAACGTTAGTATAATGTAGGATGGCTTACAACTCATCAGAACACCTTACATCACAGTACAAAACCTTGAAACACCATAATAAACCTAATGAATTCGTATGAGTCATTTGAACATCGTACGACAACTCAGGACATCTTACGACTCTTTATGCCACATTAGCAACTCGAAAAGAACATTAGTATAATGTAGGACGGCATACAACTCCTAAGAACACCTTACATCACAGTACGAAACCTTGAAACACCATAATAAACCTAATGAATTCGTACGAGTCCTTTGAACGTCGTCCGACAACTTAGGACATCTTACGACTCTTTATGCCACATTATCAACTCGAAAAGAACGTTAGTATAATGTAGGACGGCTTACAACTCCTAAGAACACCTTACATCACAGTACGAAGCCTTGAAACACCATAATAAACCTAATGAATTCGTATGAGTCATTTGAACATCGTACGACAACTCAGGACATCTTACGACTCTTTATGCCACATTAGCAACTCGAAAAGAACGTTAGTATAATGTAGGACGGCTTACAACTCCTAAGAACACCTTACATCACAGTACAAAACCTTGAAACACCATAATAAACCTAATGAATTCGTATGAGTCATTTGAACATCGTACGACAACTCAGGACATCTTACGACTCTTTATGCCACATTAGCAACTCGAAAAGAACGTTAGTATAATGTAGGACGGCTTACAACTCCTAAGAACACCTTACATCACAGTACGAAACCTTGAAACACCATAATAAACCTAATGAATTCGTACGAGTCCTTTGAACGTCGTCCGACAACTTAGGACATCTTACGACTCTTTATGCCACATTATCAACTCGAAAAGAACGTTAGTATAATGTAGGACGGCTTACAACTCCTAAGAACACCTTACATCACAGTACGAAACCTTGAAACACCATAATAAACCTAATGAATTCGTACGAGTCCATTGAACGTCGTACGACAACTCAGGACATCTTACGACTCTTTATGCCACATTAGCAACTTAAAATGAACGTTAGTATAATGTAGGGCGGCTTACAACTCCTAAGAACACCTTACATCACAATACGAAACCTTGAAACACCATAATAAACCTAATGAATTCGTACGAGTCCTTTGAACGTCGTCCGACAACTTAGGACATCTTACGACTCTTTATGCCACATTAGCAACTCGAAAAGAACGTTAGTATAATGTAGGACGGCTTACAACTACTAAGAACACCTTACATCACAGTACGAAACCTTGAAACACCATAATAAACCTAATGAGTTCGTATGAGTCATTTGAACATCGTACGACAACTCAGGACATCTTACGACTCTTTATGCCACATTAGCAACTCGAAAAGAACGTTAGTATAATGTAGGACGGCTTACAACTCCTAAGAACACCTTACATCACAGTACGAAACCTTGAAACACCATAATAAACCTCATGAATTCGTACGACTCCTTTGGACGTCGTCCGACAACTTAGGACATCTTACGACTCTTTATGCCACGTTATCAACTCGAAAAGAACGTTAGTATAATGTAGGACGGCTTACAACTCCTAAGAACACCTTACATCACAGTACGAAACCATGAAACACCATAATAAACCTAATGAATTCGTACGACTCCTTTGGACGTCGTCCGACAACTTAGGACATCTTACGACTCTTTATGCCACATTATCAACTCGAAAAGAACGTTAGTATAATGTAGGACGGCTTACAACTCCTAAGAACACCTTACATCACAGTACGAAACCTTGAAACACCATAATAAACCTAATGAATTCGTATGAGTCATTTGAACATCGTACGACAACTCAGGACATCTTACGACTCTTTATGCCACATTAGCAACTTAAAATGAACGTTAGTATAATGTAGGACGGCTTACAACTCCTAAGAACACCTTACATCACAGTACGAAACCTTGAAACACCATAATAAACCTAATGAATTCGTACGACTCCATTGAACGTCGTCCGACAACTTAGGACATCTTACGACTCTTTATGCCACATTAGCAACTCGAAAAGAACGTTAGTATAATGTAGGACGGCTTAGAACTCCTAAGAACACCTTACATCACAGTACGAAACCTTGAAACACCATAATAAACCTAATGAATTCGTACGAGTCCATTGAACGTCGTCCGACAACTTAGGACATCTTACGACTCTTTATGCCACATTATCAACTCGAAAAGAACGTTAGTATAATGTAGGACGGCTTACAACTCCTAAGAACACCTTACATCACAGTACGAAACCATGAAACACCATAATAAACCTAATGAATTCGTACGACTCCTTTGGACGTCGTCCGACAACTTAGGACATCTTACGACTCTTTATGCCACATTATCAACTCGAAAAGAACGTTAGTATAATGTAGGACGGCTTACAACTCCTAAGAACACCTTACATCACAGTACGAAACCTTGAAACACCATAATAAACCTAATGAATTCGTATGAGTCATTTGAACATCGTACGACAACTCAGGACATCTTACGACTCTTTATGCCACATTAGCAACTTAAAATGAACGTTAGTATAATGTAGGACGGCTTACAACTCCTAAGAACACCTTACATCACAGTACGAAACCTTGAAACACCATAATAAACCTAATGAATTCGTACGACTCCATTGAACGTCGTCCGACAACTTAGGACATCTTACGACTCTTTATGCCACATTAGCAACTCGAAAAGAACGTTAGTATAATGTAGGACGGCTTAGAACTCCTAAGAACACCTTACATCACAGTACGAAACTTTGAAACACCATAATAAACCTAATGAATTCGTACGAGTCCATTGAACGTCGTCCGACAACTTAGGACATCTTACGACTCTTTATGCCACATTAGCAACTCGAAAAGAACGTTAGTATAATGTAGGACGGCTTACAACTCCTAAGAACACCTTACATCACAGTACGAAACCTTGAAACACCATAATAAACCTAATGAATTCGTACGAGTCCTTTGAACGTCGTCCGACAACTTAGGACATCTTACGACTCTTTATGCCACATTATCAACTCGAAAAGAACGTTAGTATAATGTAGGACGGCTTACAACTCCTAAGAACACCTTACATCACAGTACGAAACCTTGAAACACCATAATAAACCTAATGAATTCGTACGACTCCTTTGGACGTCGTCCGACAACTTAGGACATCTTACGACTCTTTATGCCACATTATCAACTCGAAAAGAACGTTAGTATAATGTAGGACGGCTTACAACTCCTAAGAACACCTTACATCACAGTACGAAACCTTGAAACACCATAATAAACCTAATGAATTCGTATGAGTCATTTGCACATCGTACGACAACTCAGGACATCTTACGACTCTTTATGCCACATTAGCAACTCGAAAAGAACGTTAGTATAATGTAGGACGGCTTACAACTCCTAAGAACACCTTACATCACAGTACGAAACCTTGAAACACCATAATAAACCTCGTGAATTCGTACGACTCCTTTGGACGTCGTCCGACAACTTAGGACATCTTACGACTCTTTATGCCACATTATCAACTCGAAAAGAACGTTAGTATAATGTAGGACGGCTTACAACTCCTAAGAACACCATACATCACAGTACGAAACCATGAAACACCATAATAAACCTAATGAATTCGTACGACTCCTTTGGACGTCGTCCGACAACTTAGGACATCTTACGACTCTTTATGCCACATTATCAACTCGAAAAGAACGTTAGTATAATGTAGGACGGCTTACAACTCCTAAGAACACCTTACATCACAGTACGAAACCATGAAACACCATAATAAACCTAATGAATTCGTATGAGTCATTTGAACATCGTACGACAACTCAGGACATCTTACGACTCTTTATGCCACATTAGCAACTTAAAATGAACGTTAGTATAATGTAGGACGGCTTACAACTCCTAAGAACACCTTACATCACAGTACGAAACCTTGAAACACCATAATAAACCTAATGAATTCGTACGAGTCCATTGAACGTCGTCCGACAACTTAGGACATCTTACGACTCTTTATGCCACATTATCAACTCGAAAAGAACGTTAGTATAATGTAGGACGGCTTACAACTCCTAAGAACACCATACATCACAGTACGAAACCATGAAACACCATAATAAACCTAATGAATTCGTACGACTCCTTTGGACGTCGTCCGACAACTTAGGACATCTTACGACTCTTTATGCCACATTATCAACTCGAAAAGAACGTTAGTATAATGTAGGACGGCTTACAACTCCTAAGAACACCTTACATCACAGTACGAAACCATGAAACACCATAATAAACCTAATGAATTCGTATGAGTCATTTGAACATCGTACGACAACTCAGGACATCTTACGACTCTTTATGCCACATTAGCAACTTAAAATGAACGTTAGTATAATGTAGGACGGCTTACAACTCCTAAGAACACCTTACATCACAGTACGAAACCTTGAAACACCATAATAAACCTAATGAATTCGTACGAGTCCATTGAACGTCGTCCGACAACTTAGGACATCTTACGACTCTTTATGCCACATTAGCAACTCGAAAAGAACGTTAGTATAATGTAGGACGGCTTACAACTCCTAAGAACACCTTACATCACAGTACGAAACCTTGAAACACCATAATAAACCTAATGAATTCGTACGAGTCCATTGAACGTCGTCCGACAACTTAGGACATCTTACGACTCTTTATGCCACATTAGCAACTCGAAAAGAACGTTAGTATAATGTAGGACGGCTTACAACTCCTAAGAACACCTTACATCACAGTACGAAACCTTGAAACACCATAATAAACCTAATGAATTCGTACGAGTCCTTTGAACGTCGTCCGACAACTTAGGACATCTTACGACTCTTTATGCCACATTATCAACTCGAAAAGAACGTTAGTATAATGTAGGACGGCTTACAACTCCTAAGAACACCTTACATCACAGTACGAAACCTTGAAACACCATAATAAACCTAATGAATTCGTACGACTCCTTTGGACGTCGTCCGACAACTTAGGACATCTTACGACTCTTTATGCCACATTATCAACTCGAAAAGAACGTTAGTATAATGTAGGACGGCTTACAACTCCTAAGAACACCTTACATCACAGTACGAAACCTTGAAACACCATAATAAACCTAATGAATTCGTATGAGTCATTTGAACATCGTACGACAACTCAGGACATCTTACGACTCTTTATGCCACATTAGCAACTTAAAATGAACGTTAGTATAATGTAGGACGGCTTACAACTCCTAAGAACACCTTACATCACAGTACGAAACCTTGAAACACCATAATAAACCTAATGAATTCGTACGAGTCCATTGAACGTCGTCCGACAACTTAGGACATCTTACGACTCTTTATGCCACATTATCAACTCGAAAAGAACGTTAGTATAATGTAGGACGGCTTACAACTCCTAAGAACACCTTACATCACAGTACGAAACCTTGAAACACCATAATAAACCTAATGAATTCGTACGACTCCTTTGGACGTCGTCCGACAACTTAGGACATCTTACGACTCTTTATGCCACATTATCAACTCGAAAAGAACGTTAGTATAATGTAGGACGGCTTACAACTCCTAAGAACACCTTACATCACAGTACGAAACCTTGAAACACCATAATAAACCTAATGAATTCGTATGAATCATTTGAACATCGTACGACAACTCAGGACATCTTACGACTCTTTATGCCACATTAGCAACTTAAAATGAACGTTAGTATAATGTAGGACGGCTTACAACTCCTAAGAACACCTTACATCACAGTACGAAACCTTGAAACACCATAATAAACCTAATGAATTCGTACGAGTCCATTGAACGTCGTCCGACAACTTAGGACATCTTACGACTCTTTATGCCACATTAGCAACTCGAAAAGAACGTTAGTATAATGTAGGACGGCTTACAACTCCTAAGAACACCTTACATCACAGTACGAAACCTTGAAACACCATAATAAACCTAATGAATTCGTACGAGTCCATTGAACGTCGTCCGACAACTTAGGACATCTTACGACTCTTTATGCCACATTAGCAACTCGAAAAGAACGTTAGTATAATGTAGGACGGCTTACAACTCCTAAGAACACCTTACATCACAGTACGAAACCTTGAAACACCATAATAAACCTAATGAATTCGTACGAGTCCTTTGAACGTCGTCCGACAACTTAGGACATCTTACGACTCTTTATGCCACATTATCAACTCGAAAAGAACGTTGGTATAATGTAGGACGGCTTACAACTCCTAAGAACACCTTACATCACAGTACGAAACCTTGAAACACCATAATAAACCTAATGAATTCGTACGACTCCTTTGGACGTCGTCCGACAACTTAGGACATCTTACGACTCTTTATGCCACATTATCAACTCGAAAAGAACGTTAGTATAATGTAGGACGGCTTACAACTCCTAAGAACACCTTACATCACAGTACGAAACCTTGAAACACCATAATAAACCTAATGAATTCGTATGAGTCATTTGAACATCGTACGACAACTCAGGACATCTTACGACTCTTTATGCCACATTAGCAACTTAAAATGAACGTTAGTATAATGTAGGACGGCTTACAACTCCTAAGAACACCTTACATCACAGTACGAAACCTTGAAACACCATAATAAACCTAATGAATTCGTACGAGTCCATTGAACGTCGTCCGACAACTTAGGACATCTTACGACTCTTTATGCCACATTATCAACTCGAAAAGAACGTTAGTATAATGTAGGACGGCTTACAACTCCTAAGAACACCTTACATCACAGTACGAAACCTTGAAACACCATAATAAACCTAATGAATTCGTACGACTCCTTTGGACGTCGTCCGACAACTTAGGACATCTTACGACTCTTTATGCCACATTATCAACTCGAAAAGAACGTTAGTATAATGTAGGACGGCTTACAACTCCTAAGAACACCTTACATCACAGTACGAAACCTTGAAACACCATAATAAACCTAATGAATTCGTATGAATCATTTGAACATCGTACGACAACTCAGGACATCTTACGACTCTTTATGCCACATTAGCAACTTAAAATGAACGTTAGTATAATGTAGGACGGCTTACAACTCCTAAGAACACCTTACATCACAGTACGAAACCTTGAAACACCATAATAAACCTAATGAATTCGTAAGAGTCCATTGAACGTCGTCCGACAACTTAGGACATCTTACGACTCTTTATGCCACATTAGCAACTCGAAAAGAACGTTAGTATAATGTAGGACGGCTTACAACTCCTAAGAACACCTTACATCACAGTACGAAACCTTGAAACACCATAATAAACCTAATGAATTCGTACGAGTCCATTGAACGTCGTCCGACAACTTAGGACATCTTACGACTCTTTATGCCACATTAGCAACTCGAAAAGAACGTTAGTATAATGTAGGACGGCTTACAACTCCTAAGAACACCTTACATCACAGTACGAAACCTTGAAACACCATAATAAACCTAATGAATTCGTACGAGTCCTTTGAACGTCGTCCGACAACTTAGGACATCTTACGACTCTTTATGCCACATTATCAACTCGAAAAGAACGTTAGTATAATGTAGGACGGCTTACAACTCCTAAGAACACCTTACATCACAGTACGAAACCTTGAAACACCATAATAAACCTAATGAATTCGTACGACTCCTTTGGACGTCGTCCGACAACTTAGGACATCTTACGACTCTTTATGCCACATTATCAACTCGAAAAGAACGTTAGTATAATGTAGGACGGCTTACAACTCCTAAGAACACCTTACATCACAGTACGAAACCTTGAAACACCATAATAAACCTAATGAATTCGTATGAATCATTTGAACATCGTACGACAACTCAGGACATCTTACGACTCTTTATGCCACATTAGCAACTTAAAATGAACGTTAGTATAATGTAGGACGGCTTACAACTCCTAAGAACACCTTACATCACAGTACGAAACCTTGAAACACCATAATAAACCTAATGAATTCGTAAGAGTCCATTGAACGTCGTCCGACAACTTAGGACATCTTACGACTCTTTATGCCACATTAGCAACTCGAAAAGAACGTTAGTATAATGTAGGACGGCTTACAACTCCTAAGAACACCTTACATCACAGTACGAAACCTTGAAACACCATAATAAACCTAATGAATTCGTACGAGTCCATTGAACGTCGTCCGACAACTTAGGACATCTTACGACTCTTTATGCCACATTAGCAACTCGAAAAGAACGTTAGTATAATGTAGGACGGCTTACAACTCCTAAGAACACCTTACATCACAGTACGAAACCTTGAAACACCATAATAAACCTAATGAATTCGTACGAGTCCTTTGAACGTCGTCCGACAACTTAGGACATCTTACGACTCTTTATGCCACATTATCAACTCGAAAAGAACGTTAGTATAATGTAGGACGGCTTACAACTCCTAAGAACACCTTACATCACAGTACGAAACCTTGAAACACCATAATAAACCTAATGAATTCGTACGACTCCTTTGGACGTCGTCCGACAACTTAGGACATCTTACGACTCTTTATGCCACATTATCAACTCGAAAAGAACGTTAGTATAATGTACGACGGCTTACAACTCTAAGAACACCTTACATCAAAGTACGAAACCTTGAAACACCATAATAAACCTAATGAATTCGTATGAGTCATTTGAACATCGTACGACAACTCAGGACATCTTACGACTCTTTATGCCACATTAGCAACTTAAAATGAACGTTAGTATAATGTAGGACGGCTTACAACTCCTAAGAACACCTTACATCACAGTACGAAACCTTGAAACACCATAATAAACCTAATGAATTCGTACGAGTCCATTGAACGTCGTCCGACAACTTAGGACATCTTACGACTCTTTATGCCACATTAGCAACTCGAAAAGAACGTTAGTATAATGTAGGACGGCTTACAACTCCTAAGAACACCTTACATCACAGTACGAAACCTTGAAACACCATAATAAACCTAATGAATTCGTACGAGTCCTTTGAACGTCGTCCGACAACTTAGGACATCTTACGACTCTTTATGCCACATTATCAACTCGAAAAGAACGTTAGTATAATATAGGACGGCTTACAACTCCTAAGAACACCTTACATCACAGTACGAAACCTTGAAACACCATAATAAACCTAATGAATTCGTACGACTCCTTTGGACGTCGTCCGACAACTTAGGACATCTTACGACTCTTTATGCCACATTATCAACTCGAAAAGAACGTTAGTATAATGTAGGACGGCTTACAACTCCTAAGAACACCTTACATCACAGTACGAAACCTTGAAACACCATAATAAACCTAATGAATTCGTATGAGTCATTTGAACATCGTACGACAACTCAGGACATCTTACGACTCTTTATGCCACATTAGCAACTCGAAAAGAACGTTAGTATAATGTAGGACGGCTTACAACTCCTAAGAACACCTTACATCACAGTACGAAACCTTGAAACACCATAATAAACCTCATGAATTCGTACGACTCCTTTGGACGTCGTCCGACAACTTAGGACATCTTACGACTCTTTATGCCACATTATCAACTCGAAAAGAACGTTAGTATAATGTAGGACGGCTTACAACTCCTAAGAACACCTTACATCACAGTACGAAACCATGAAACACCATAATAAACCTAATGAATTCGTACGACTCCTTTGGACGTCGTCCGACAACTTAGGACATCTTACGACTCTTTATGCCACATTATCAACTCGAAAAGAACGTTAGTATAATGTAGGACGGCTTACAACTCCTAAGAACACCTTACATCACAGTACGAAACCTTGAAACACCATAATAAACCTAATGAATTCGTACGACTCCTTTGGACGTCGTCCGACAACTTAGGACATCTTACGACTCTTTATGCCACATTATCAACTCGAAAAGAACGTTAGTATAATGTAGGACGGCTTACAACTCCTAAGAACACCTTACATCACAGTACGAAACCTTGAAACACCATAATAAACCTAATGAATTCGTATGAGTCATTTGAACATCGTACGACAACTCAGGACATCTTACGACTCTTTATGCCACATTAGCAACTTAAAATGAACGTTAGTATAATGTAGGACGGCTTACAACTCCTAAGAACACCTTACATCACAGTACGAAACCTTGAAACACCATAATAAACCTAATGAATTCGTACGAGTCCATTGAACGTCGTCCGACAACTTAGGACATCTTACGACTCTTTATGCCACATTAGCAACTCGAAAAGAACGTTAGTATAATGTAGGACGGCTTACAACTCCTAAGAACACCTTACATCACAGTACGAAACCTTGAAACACCATAATAAACCTAATGAATTCGTACGAGTCCTTTGAACGTCGTCCGACAACTTAGGACATCTTACGACTCTTTATGCCACATTATCAACTCGAAAAGAACGTTAGTATAATGTAGGACGGCTTACAACTCCTAAGAACACCTTACATCACAGTACGAAACCTTGAAACACCATAATAAACCTAATGAATTCGTACGACTCCTTTGGACGTCGTCCGACAACTTAGGACATCTTACGACTCTTTATGCCACATTATCAACTCGAAAAGAACGTTAGTATAATGTAGGACGGCTTACAACTCCTAAGAACACCTTACATCACAGTACGAAACCTTGAAACACCATAATAAACCTAATGAATTCGTATGAGTCATTTGAACATCGTACGACAACTCAGGACATCTTACGACTCTTTATGCCACATTAGCAACTCGAAAAGAACGTTAGTATAATGTAGGACGGCTTACAACTCCTAAGAACACCTTACATCACAGTACGAAACCTTGAAACACCATAATAAACCTCATGAATTCGTACGACTCCTTTGGACGTCGTCCGACAACTTAGGACATCTTACGAATCTTTATGCCACATTATCAACTCGAAAAGAACGTTAGTATAATGTAGGACGGCTTACAACTCCTAAGAACACCTTACATCACAGTACGAAACCATGAAACACCATAATAAACCTAATGAATTCGTACGACTCCTTTGGACGTCGTCCGACAACTTAGGACATCTTACGACTCTTTATGCCACATTATCAACTCGAAAAGAACGTTAGTATAATGTAGGACGGCTTACAACTCCTAAGAACACCTTACATCACAGTACGAAACCTTCAAACACCATAATAAACCTAATGAATTCGTATGAGTCATTTGAACATCGTACGACAACTCAGGACATCTTACGACTCTTTATGCCACATTAGCAACTTAAAATGAACGTTAGTATAATGTAGGACGGCTTACAACTCCTAAGAACACCTTACATCACAGTACGAAACCTTGAAACACCATAATAAACCTAATGAATTCGTACGAGTCCATTGAACGTCGTCCGACAACTTAGGACATCTTACGACTCTTTATGCCACATTAGCAACTCGAAAAGAACGTTAGTATAATGTAGGACGGCTTACAACTCCTAAGAACACCTTACATCACAGTACGAAACCTTGAAACACCATAATAAACCTAATGAATTCGTACGAGTCCTTTGAACGTCGTCCGACAACTTAGGACATCTTACGACTCTTTATGCCACATTATCAACTCGAAAAGAACGTTAGTATAATGTAGGACGGCTTACAACTCCTAAGAACACCTTACATCACAGTACGAAACCTTGAAACACCATAATAAACCTAATGAATTCGTACGACTCCTTTGGACGTCGTCCGACAACTTAGGACATCTTACGACTCTTTATGCCACATTATCAACTCGAAAAGAACGTTAGTATAATGTAGGACGGCTTACAACTCCTAAGAACACCTTACATCACAGTACGAAACCTTGAAACACCATAATAAACCTAATGAATTCGTATGAGTCATTTGAACATCGTACGACAACTCAGGACATCTTACGACTCTTTATGCCACATTAGCAACTCGAAAAGAACGTTAGTATAATGTAGGACGGCTTACAACTCCTAAGAACACCTTACATCACAGTACGAAACCTTGAAACACCATAATAAACCTCATGAATTCGTACGACTCCTTTGGACGTCGTCCGACAACTTAGGACATCTTACGAATCTTTATGCCACATTATCAACTCGAAAAGAACGTTAGTATAATGTAGGACGGCTTACAACTCCTAAGAACACCTTACATCACAGTACGAAACCATGAAACACCATAATAAACCTAATGAATTCGTACGACTCCTTTGGACGTCGTCCGACAACTTAGGACATCTTACGACTCTTTATGCCACATTATCAACTCGAAAAGAACGTTAGTATAATGTAGGACGGCTTACAACTCCTAAGAACACCTTACATCACAGTACGAAACCTTCAAACACCATAATAAACCTAATGAATTCGTATGAGTCATTTGAACATCGTACGACAACTCAGGACATCTTACGACTCTTTATGCCACATTAGCAACTTAAAATGAACGTTAGTATAATGTAGGACGGCTTACAACTCCTAAGAACACCTTACATCACAGTACGAAACCTTGAAACACCATAATAAACCTAATGAATTCGTACGAGTCCATTGAACGTCGTCCGACAACTTAGGACATCTTACGACTCTTTATGCCACATTAGCAACTCGAAAAGAACGTTAGTATAATGTAGGACGGCTTACAACTCCTAAGAACACGTTACATCACAGTACGAAACCATGAAACACCATAATAAACCTAATGAATTCGTACGAGTCCATTGAACGTCGTCCGACAACTTAGGACATCTTACGACTCTTTATGCCACATTAGCAACTCGAAAAGAACGTTAGTATAATGTAGGACGGCTTACAACTCCTAAGAACACCTTACATCACAGTACGAAACCTTGAAACACCATAATAAACCTAATGAATTCGTACGAGTCCTTTGAACGTCGTCCGACAACTTAGGACATCTTACGACTCTTTATGCCACATTATCAACTCGAAAAGAACGTTAGTATAATGTAGGACGGCTTACAACTCCTAAGAACACCTTACATCACAGTACGAAACCTTGAAACACCATAATAAAACTAATGAATTCGTACGACTCCTTTGGACGTCGTCCGACAACTTAGGACATCTTACGACTCTTTATGCCACATTATCAACACGAAAAGAACGTTAGTATAATGTAGGACGGCTTACAACTCCTAAGAACACCTTACATCACAGTACGAAACCTTGAAACACCATAATAAACCTAATGAATTCGTATGAGTCATTTGAACATCGTACGACAACTCAGGACATCTTACGACTCTTTATGCCACATTAGCAACTTAAAATGAACGTTAGTATAATGTAGGACGGCTTACAACTCCTAAGAACACCTTACATCACAGTACGAAACCTTGAAACACCATAATAAACCTAATGAATTCGTACGAGTCCATTGAACGTCGTCCGACAACTTAGGACATCTTACGACTCTTTATGCCACATTATCAACTCGAAAAGAACGTTAGTATAATGTAGGATGGCTTACAACTCCTAAGAACACCTTACATCACAGTACGAAACCTTGAAACACCATAATAAACCTAATGAATTCGTACGACTCCTTTGGACGTCGTCCGACAACTTAGGACATCTTACGACTCTTTATGCCACATTATCAACTCGAAAAGAACGTTAGTATAATGTAGGACGGCTTACAACTCCTAAGAACACCTTACATCACAGTACGAAACCTTGAAACACCATAATAAACCTAATGAATTCGTATGAGTCATTTGAACATCGTACGACAACTCAGGACATCTTACGACTCTTTATGCCACATTAGCAACACGAAAAGAACGTTAGTATAATGTAGGACGGCTTACAACTCCTAAGAACACCTTACATCACAGTACGAAACCTTGAAACACCATAATAAACCTAATGAATTCGTACGAGTCCATTGAACGTCGTCCGACAACTTAGGACATCTTACGACTCTTTATGCCACATTAGCAACTCGAAAAGAACGTTAGTATAATGTAGGACGGCTTACAACTCCTAAGAATACCTTACATCACAGTACGAAACCGTGAAACACCATAATAAACCTAATGAATTCGTACGAGTCCTTTGAACGTCGTCCGACAACTTAGGACATCTTACGACTCTTTATGCCACATTATCAACTCGAAAAGAACGTTAGTATAATGTAGGACGGCTTACAACTCCTAAGAACACCTTACATCACAGTACGAAACCTTGAAACACCATAATAAACCTAATGAATTCGTACGACTCCTTTGGACGTCGTCCGACAACTTAGGACATCTTACGACTCTTTATGCCACATTATCAACACGAAAAGAACGTTAGTATAATGTAGGACGGCTTACAACTCCTAAGAACACCTTACATCACAGTACGAAACCTTGAAACACCATAATAAACCTAATGAATTCGTATGAGTCATTTGAACATCGTACGACAACTCAGGACATCTTACGACTCTTTATGCCACATTAGCAACTTAAAATGAACGTTAGTATAATGTAGGACGGCTTACAACTCCTAAGAACACCTTACATCACAGTACGAAACCTTGAAACACCATAATAAACCTAATGAATTCGTACGAGTCCATTGAACGTCGTCCGACAACTTAGGACATCTTACGACTCTTTATGCCACATTATCAACTCGAAAAGAACGTTAGTATAATGTAGGATGGCTTACAACTCCTAAGAACACCTTACATCACAGTACGAAACCTTGAAACACCATAATAAACCTAATGAATTCGTACGACTCCTTTGGACGTCGTCCGACAACTTAGGACATCTTACGACTCTTTATGCCACATTATCAACTCGAAAAGAACGTTAGTATAATGTAGGACGGCTTACAACTCCTAAGAACACCTTACATCACAGTACGAAACCTTGAAACACCATAATAAACCTAATGAATTCGTATGAGTCATTTGAACATCGTACGACAACTCAGGACATCTTACGACTCTTTATGCCACATTAGCAACACGAAAAGAACGTTAGTATAATGTAGGACGGCTTACAACTCCTAAGAACACCTTACATCACAGTACGAAACCTTGAAACACCATAATAAACCTAATGAATTCGTACGAGTCCATTGAACGTCGTCCGACAACTTAGGACATCTTACGACTCTTTATGCCACATTAGCAACTCGAAAAGAACGTTAGTATAATGTAGGACGGCTTACAACTCCTAAGAATACCTTACATCACAGTACGAAACCGTGAAACACCATAATAAACCTAATGAATTCGTACGAGTCCTTTGAACGTCGTCCGACAACTTAGGACATCTTACGACTCTTTATGCCACATTATCAACTCGAAAAGAACGTTAGTATAATGTAGGACGGCTTACAACTCCTAAGAACACCTTACATCACAGTACGAAACCTTGAAACACCATAATAAACCTAATGAATTCGTACGACTCCTTTGGACGTCGTCCGACAACTTAGGACATCTTACGACTCTTTATGCCACATTATCAACTCGAAAAGAACGTTAGTATAATGTAGGACGGCTTACAACTCCTAAGAACACCTTACATCACAGTACGAAACCTTGAAACACCATAATAAACCTAATGAATTCGTATGAGTCATTTGAACATCGTACGACAACTCAGGACATCTTACGACTCTTTATGCCACATTAGCAACTCGAAAAGAACGTTTGTATAATGTAGGACGGCTTACAACTCCTAAGAACACCTTACATCACAGTACGAAACCTTGAAACACCATAATAAACCTCATGAATTCGTACGACTCCTTTGGACGTCGTCCGACAACTTAGGACATCTTACGAATCTTTATGCCACATTATCAACTCGAAAAGAACGTTAGTATAATGTAGGACGGCTTACAACTCCTAAGAACACCTTACATCACAGTACGAAACCTTGAAACACCATAATAAACCTAATGAATTCGTACGACTCCTTTGGACGTCGTCCGACAACTTAGGACATCTTACGACTCTTTATGCCACATTATCAACACGAAAAGAACGTTAGTATAATGTAGGACGGCTTACAACTCCTAAGAACACCTTACATCACAGTACGAAACCTTGAAACACCATAATAAACCTAATGAATTCGTATGAGTCATTTGAACATCGTACGACAACTCAGGACATCTTACGACTCTTTATGCCACATTAGCAACTTAAAATGAACGTTAGTATAATGTAGGACGGCTTACAACTCCTAAGAACACCTTACATCACAGTACGAAACCTTGAAACACCATAATAAACCTAATGAATTCGTACGAGTCCATTGAACGTCGTCCGACAACTTAGGACATCTTACGACTCTTTATGCCACATTATCAACTCGAAAAGAACGTTAGTATAATGTAGGATGGCTTACAACTCCTAAGAACACCTTACATCACAGTACGAAACCTTGAAACACCATAATAAACCTAATGAATTCGTACGACTCCTTTGGACGTCGTCCGACAACTTAGGACATCTTACGACTCTTTATGCCACATTATCAACTCGAAAAGAACGTTAGTATAATGTAGGACGGCTTACAACTCCTAAGAACACCTTACATCACAGTACGAAACCTTGAAACACCATAATAAACCTAATGAATTCGTATGAGTCATTTGAACATCGTACGACAACTCAGGACATCTTACGACTCTTTATGCCACATTAGCAACACGAAAAGAACGTTAGTATAATGTAGGACGGCTTACAACTCCTAAGAACACCTTACATCACAGTACGAAACCTTGAAACACCATAATAAACCTAATGAATTCGTACGACTCCTTTGGACGTCGTCCGACAACTTAGGACATCTTACGACTCTTTATGCCACATTATCAACACGAAAAGAACGTTAGTATAATGTAGGACGGCTTACAACTCCTAAGAACACCTTACATCACAGTACGAAACCTTGAAACACCATAATAAACCTAATGAATTCGTATGAGTCATTTGAACATCGTACGACAACTCAGGACATCTTACGACTCTTTATGCCACATTAGCAACTTAAAATGAACGTTAGTATAATGTAGGACGGCTTACAACTCCTAAGAACACCTTACATCACAGTACGAAACCTTGAAACACCATAATAAACCTAATGAATTCGTACGAGTCCATTGAACGTCGTCCGACAACTTAGGACATCTTACGACTCTTTATGCCACATTATCAACTCGAAAAGAACGTTAGTATAATGTAGGATGGCTTACAACTCCTAAGAACACCTTACATCACAGTACGAAACCTTGAAACACCATAATAAACCTAATGAATTCGTACGACTCCTTTGGACGTCGTCCGACAACTTAGGACATCTTACGACTCTTTATGCCACATTATCAACTCGAAAAGAACGTTAGTATAATGTAGGACGGCTTACAACTCCTAAGAACACCTTACATCACAGTACGAAACCTTGAAACACCATAATAAACCTAATGAATTCGTATGAGTCATTTGAACATCGTACGACAACTCAGGACATCTTACGACTCTTTATGCCACATTAGCAACACGAAAAGAACGTTAGTATAATGTAGGACGGCTTACAACTCCTAAGAACACCTTACATCACAGTACGAAACCTTGAAACACCATAATAAACCTAATGAATTCGTACGAGTCCATTGAACGTCGTCCGACAACTTAGGACATCTTACGACTCTTTATGCCACATTAGCAACTCGAAAAGAACGTTAGTATAATGTAGGACGTCTTACAACTCCTAAGAATACCTTACATCACAGTACGAAACCGTGAAACACCATAATAAACCTAATGAATTCGTACGAGTCCTTTGAACGTCGTCCGACAACTTAGGACATCTTACGACTCTTTATGCCACATTATCAACTCGAAAAGAACGTTAGTATAATGTAGGACGGCTTACAACTCCTAAGAACACCTTACATCACAGTACGAAACCTTGAAACACCATAATAAACCTAATGAATTCGTACGACTCCTTTGGACGTCGTCCGACAACTTAGGACATCTTACGACTCTTTATGCCACACTATCAACTCGAAAAGAACGTTAGTATAATGTAGGACGGCTTACAACTCCTAAGAACACCTTACATCACAGTACGAAACCTTGAAACACCATAATAAACCTAATGAATTCGTATGAGTCATTTGAACATCGTACGACAACTCAGGACATCTTACGACTCTTTATGCCACATTAGCAACTCGAAAAGAACGTTAGTATAATGTAGGACGGCTTACAACTCCTAAGAACACCTTACATCACAGTACGAAACCTTGAAACACCATAATAAACCTCATGAATTCGTACGACTCCTTTGGACGTCGTCCGACAACTTAGGACATCTTACGAATCTTTATGCCACATTATCAACTCGAAAAGAACGTTAGTATAATGTAGGACGGCTTACAACTCCTAAGATCACCTTACATCACAGTACGAAACCATGAAACACCATAATAAACCTAATGAATTCGTACGACTCCTTTGGACGTCGTCCGACAACTTAGGACATCTTACGACTCTTTATGCCACATTATCAACTCGAAAAGAACGTTAGTATAATGTAGGACGGCTTACAACTCCTAAGAACACCTTACATCACAGTACGAAACCTTCAAACACCATAATAAACCTAATGAATTCGTACGACTCCTTTGAACATCGTACGACAACTCAGGACATCTTACGACTCTTTATGCCACATTAGCAACTTAAAATGAACGTTAGTATAATGTAGGACGGCTTACAACTCCTAAGAACACCTTACATCACAGTACGAAACCTTGAAACACCATAATAAACCTAATGAATTCGTATGAGTCATTTGAACATCGTACGACAACTCATGACATCTTACGACTCTTTATGCCACATTAGCAACTCGAAAAGAACGTTAGTATAATGTAGGACGGCTTACAACTCCTAAGAACACCTTACATCACAGTACGAAACCTTGAAACACCATAATAAACCTAATGAATTCGTACGAGTCCATTGAACGTCGTCCGACAACTTAGGACATCTTACGACTCTTTATGCCACATTATCAACTCGAAAAGAACGTTAGTATAATGTAGGATGGCTTACAACTCCTAAGAACACCTTACATCACAGTACGAAACCTTGAAACACCATAATAAACCTAATGAATTCGTACGACTCCTTTGGACGTCGTCCGACAACTTAGGACATCTTACGACTCTTTATGCCACATTATCAACTCGAAAAGAACGTTAGTATAATGTAGGACGGCTTACAACTCCTAAGAACACCTTACATCACAGTACGAAACCTTGAAACACCATAATAAACCTAATGAATTCGTATGAGTCATTTGAACATCGTACGACAACTCAGGACATCTTACGACTCTTTATGCCACATTAGCAACACGAAAAGAACGTTAGTATAATGTAGGACGGCTTACAACTCCTAAGAACACCTTACATCACAGTACGAAACCTTGAAACACCATAATAAACCTAATGAATTCGTACGACTCCTTTGGACGTCGTCCGACAACTTAGGACATCTTACGACTCTTTATGCCACATTATCAACACGAAAAGAACGTTAGTATAATGTAGGACGGCTTACAACTCCTAAGAACACCTTACATCACAGTACGAAACCTTGAAACACCATAATAAACCTAATGAATTCGTATGAGTCATTTGAACATCGTACGACAACTCAGGACATCTTACGACTCTTTATGCCACATTAGCAACTTAAAATGAACGTTAGTATAATGTAGGACGGCTTACAACTCCTAAGAACACCTTACATCACAGTACGAAACCTTGAAACACCATAATAAACCTAATGAATTCGTACGAGTCCATTGAACGTCGTCCGACAACTTAGGACATCTTACGACTCTTTATGCCACATTATCAACTCGAAAAGAACGTTAGTATAATGTAGGATGGCTTACAACTCCTAAGAACACCTTACATCACAGTACGAAACCTTGAAACACCATAATAAACCTAATGAATTCGTACGACTCCTTTGGACGTCGTCCGACAACTTAGGACATCTTACGACTCTTTATGCCACATTATCAACTCGAAAAGAACGTTAGTATAATGTAGGACGGCTTACAACTCCTAAGAACACCTTACATCACAGTACGAAACCTTGAAACACCATAATAAACCTAATGAATTCGTATGAGTCATTTGAACATCGTACGACAACTCAGGACATCTTACGACTCTTTATGCCACATTAGCAACACGAAAAGAACGTTAGTATAATGTAGGACGGCTTACAACTCCTAAGAACACCTTACATCACAGTACGAAACCTTGAAACACCATAATAAACCTAATGAATTCGTACGAGTCCATTGAACGTCGTCCGACAACTTAGGACATCTTACGACTCTTTATGCCACATTAGCAACTCGAAAAGAACGTTAGTATAATGTAGGACGGCTTACAACTCCTAAGAATACCTTACATCACAGTACGAAACCGTGAAACACCATAATAAACCTAATGAATTCGTACGAGTCCTTTGAACGTCGTCCGACAACTTAGGACATCTTACGACTCTTTATGCCACATTATCAACTCGAAAAGAACGTTAGTATAATGTAGGACGGCTTACAACTCCTAAGAACACCTTACATCACAGTACGAAACCTTGAAACACCATAATAAACCTAATGAATTCGTACGACTCCTTTGGACGTCGTCCGACAACTTAGGACATCTTACGACTCTTTATGCCACATTATCAACTCGAAAAGAACGTTAGTATAATGTAGGACGGCTTACAACTCCTAAGAACACCTTACATCACAGTACGAAACCTTGAAACACCATAATAAACCTAATGAATTCGTATGAGTCATTTGAACATCGTACGACAACTCAGGACATCTTACGACTCTTTATGCCACATTAGCAACTCGAAAAGAACGTTAGTATAATGTAGGACGGCTTACAACTCCTAAGAACACCTTACATCACAGTACGAAACCTTGAAACACCATAATAAACCTCATGAATTCGTACGACTCCTTTGGACGTCGTCCGACAACTTAGGACATCTTACGAATCTTTATGCCACATTATCAACTCGAAAAGAACGTTAGTATAATGTAGGACGGCTTACAACTCCTAAGATCACCTTACATCACAGTACGAAACCATGAAACACCATAATAAACCTAATGAATTCGTACGACTCCTTTGGACGTCGTCCGACAACTTAGGACATCTTACGACTCTTTATGCCACATTATCAACTCGAAAAGAACGTTAGTATAATGTAGGACGGCTTACAACTCCTAAGAACACCTTACATCACAGTACGAAACCTTCAAACACCATAATAAACCTAATGAATTCGTACGACTCCTTTGAACATCGTACGACAACTCAGGACATCTTACGACTCTTTATGCCACATTAGCAACTTAAAATGAACGTTAGTATAATGTAGGACGGCTTACAACTCCTAAGAACACCTTACATCACAGTACGAAACCTTGAAACACCATAATAAACCTAATGAATTCGTATGAGTCATTTGAACATCGTACGACAACTCAGGACATCTTACGACTCTTTATGCCACATTAGCAACTCGAAAAGAACGTTAGTATAATGTAGGACGGCTTACAACTCCTAAGATCACCTTACATCACAGTACGAAACCTTGAAACACCATAATAAACCTAATGAATTCGTACGAGTCCATTGAACGTCGTCCGACAACTTAGGACATCTTACGACTCTTTATGCCACATTAGCAACTCGAAAAGAACGTTAGTATAATGTAGGACGGCTTACAACTCCTAAGAACACCTTACATCACAGTACGAAACCATGAAACACCATAATAAACCTAATGAATTCGTACGACTCCTTTGGACGTCGTCCGACAACTTAGGACATCTTACGACTCTTTATGCCACATTATCAACTCGAAAAGAACGTTAGTATAATGTAGGACGGCTTACAACTCCTAAGAACACCTTACATCACAGTACGAAACCTTCAAACACCATAATAAACCTAATGAATTCGTATGAGTCATTTGAACATCGTACGACAACTCAGGACATCTTACGACTCTTTATGCCACATTAGCAACTTAAAATGAACGTTAGTATAATGTAGGACGGCTTACAACTCCTAAGAACACCTTACATTACAGTACGAAACCTTGAAACACCATAATAAACCTAATGAATTTGTACGAGTCCTTTGAACGTCGTCCGACAACTTAGGACATCTTACGACTCTTTATGCCACATTAGCAACTCGAAAAGAACGTTAGTATAATGTAGGACGGCTTACAACTCCTAAGAACACCTTATATCACAGTACGAAACCTTGAAACACCATAATAAACCTAATGAATTCGTACGAGTCCATTGAACGTCGTCCGACAACTTAGGACATCTTACGACTCTTTATGCCACATTAGCAACTCGAAAAGAACGTTAGTATAATGTAGGACGGCTTACAACTCCTAAGAACACCTTACATCACAGTACGAAACCTTGAAACACCATAATAAACCTAATGAATTCGTACGACTCCTTTGGACGTCGTCCGACAACTTAGGACATCTTACGACTCTTTATGCCACATTATCAACTCGAAAAGAACGTTAGTATAATGTAGGACGGCTTACAACTCCTAAGAACACCTTACATCACAGTACGAAACCTTGAAACACCATAATAAACCTAATGAATTCGTATGAGTCATTTGAACATCGTACGACAACTCAGGACATCTTACGACTCTTTATGCCACATTAGCAACTCGAAAAGAACGTTAGTATAATGTAGGACGGCTTACAACTCCTAAGAACACCTTACATCACAGTACGAAACCTTGAAACACCATAATAAACCTCATGAATTCGTACGACTCCTTTGGACGTCGTCCGACAACTTAGGACATCTTACGAATCTTTATGCCACATTATCAACTCGAAAAGAACGTTAGTATAATGTAGGACGGCTTACAACTCCTAAGAACACCTTACATCACAGTACGAAACCATGAAACACCATAATAAACCTAATGAATTCGTACGACTCCTTTGGACGTCGTCCGACAACTTAGGACATCTTACGACTCTTTATGCCACATTATCAACTCGAAAAGAACGTTAGTATAATGTAGGACGGCTTACAACTCCTAAGAACACCTTACATCACAGTACGAAACCTTCAAACACCATAATAAACCTAATGAATTCGTATGAGTCATTTGAATATCGTACGACAACTCAGGACATCTTACGACTCTTTATGCCACATTAGCAACTTAAAATGAACGTTAGTATAATGTAGGACGGCTTACAACTCCTAAGAACACCTTACATCACAGTACGAAACCTTGAAACACCATAATAAACCTAATGAATTCGTACGAGTCCATTGAACGTCGTCCGACAACTTAGGACATCTTACGACTCTTTATGCCACATTAGCAACTCGAAAAGAACGTTAGTATAATGTAGGACGGCTTACAACTCCTAAGAACACCTTACATCACAGTACGAAACCTTGAAACACCATAATAAACCTAATGAATTCGTACGAGTCCATTGAACGTCGTCCGACAACTTAGGACATCTTACGACTCTTTATGCCACATTAGCAACTCGAAAAGAACGTTAGTATAATGTAGGACGGCTTACAACTCCTAAGAACACCTTACATCACAGTACGAAACCTTGAAACACCATAATAAACCTCATGAATTCGTACGACTCCTTTGGACGTCGTCCGACAACTTAGGACATCTTACGAATCTTTATGCCACATTATCAACTCGAAAAGAACGTTAGTATAATGTAGGACGGCTTACAACTCCTAAGAACACCTTACATCACAGTACGAAACCATGAAACACCATAATAAACCTAATGAATTCGTACGACTCCTTTGGACGTCGTCCGACAACTTAGGACATCTTACGACTCTTTATGCCACATTATCAACTCGAAAAGAACGTTAGTATAATGTAGGACGGCTTACAACTCCTAAGAACACCTTACATCACAGTACGAAACCTTCAAACACCATAATAAACCTAATGAATTCGTATGAGTCATTTGAACATCGTACGACAACTCAGGACATCTTACGACTCTTTATGCCACATTAGCAACTTAAAATGAACGTTAGTATAATGTAGGACGGCTTACAACTCCTAAGAACACCTTACATCACAGTACGAAACCTTGAAACACCATAATAAACCTAATGAATTCGTACGAGTCCATTGAACGTCGTCCGACAACTTAGGACATCTTACGACTCTTTATGCCACATTAGCAACTCGAAAAGAACGTTAGTATAATGTAGGACGGCTTACAACTCCTAAGAACACCTTACATCACAGTACGAAACCTTGAAACACCATAATAAACCTAATGAATTCGTACGAGTCCATTGAACGTCGTCCGACAACTTAGGACATCTTACGACTCTTTATGCCACATTAGCAACTCGAAAAGAACGTTAGTATAATGTAGGACGGCTTACAACTCCTAAGAACACCTTACATCACAGTACGAAACCTTGAAACACCATAATAAACCTAATGAATTCGTACGAGTCCTTTGAACGTCGTCCGACAACTTAGGACATCTTACGACTCTTTATGCCACATTATCAACTCGAAAAGAACGTTAGTATAATGTAGGACGGCTTACAACTCCTAAGAACACCTTACATCACAGTACGAAACCTTGAAACACCATAATAAACCTAATGAATTCGTACGACTCCTTTGGACGTCGTCCGACAACTTAGGACATCTTACGACTCTTTATGCCACATTATCAACACGAAAAGAACGTTAGTATAATGTAGGACGGCTTACAACTCCTAAGAACACCTTACATCACAGTACGAAACCTTGAAACACCATAATAAACCTAATGAATTCGTATGAGTCATTTGAACATCGTACGACAACTCAGGACATCTTACGACTCTTTATGACACATTAGCAACTTAAAATGAACGTTAGTATAATGTAGGACGGCTTACAACTCCTAAGAACACCTTACATCACAGTACGAAACCTTGAAACACCATAATAAACCTAATGAATTCGTATGAGTCATTTGAACATCGTACGACAACTCAGGACATCTTACGACTCTTTATGCCACATTAGCAACTTAAAATGAACGTTAGTATAATGTAGGACGGCTTACAACTCCTAAGAACACCTTACATTACAGTACGAAACCTTGAAACACCATAATAAACCTAATGAATTTGTACGAGTCCTTTGAACGTCGTCCGACAACTTAGGACATCTTACGACTCTTTATGCCACATTAGCAACTCGAAAAGAACGTTAGTATAATGTAGGACGGCTTACAACTCCTAAGAACACCTTATATCACAGTACGAAACCTTGAAACACCATAATAAACCTAATGAATTCGTACGAGTCCATTGAACGTCGTCCGACAACTTAGGACATCTTACGACTCTTTATGCCACATTAGCAACTCGAAAAGAACGTTAGTATAATGTAGGACGGCTTACAACTCCTAAGAACACCTTACATCACAGTACGAAACCTTGAAACACCATAATAAACCTAATGAATTCGTACGACTCCTTTGGACGTCGTCCGACAACTTAGGACATCTTACGACTCTTTATGCCACATTATCAACTCGAAAAGAACGTTAGTATAATGTAGGACGGCTTACAACTCCTAAGAACACCTTACATCACAGTACGAAACCTTGAAACACCATAATAAACCTAATGAATTCGTATGAGTCATTTGAACATCGTACGACAACTCAGGACATCTTACGACTCTTTATGCCACATTAGCAACTCGAAAAGAACGTTAGTATAATGTAGGACGGCTTACAACTCCTAAGAACACCTTACATCACAGTACGAAACCTTGAAACACCATAATAAACCTCATGAATTCGTACGACTCCTTTGGACGTCGTCCGACAACTTAGGACATCTTACGAATCTTTATGCCACATTATCAACTCGAAAAGAACGTTAGTATAATGTAGGACGGCTTACAACTCCTAAGAACACTTTACATCACAGTACGAAACCATGAAACACCATAATAAACCTAATGAATTCGTACGACTCCTTTGGACGTCGTCCGACAACTTAGGACATCTTACGACTCTTTATGCCACATTATCAACTCGAAAAGAACGTTAGTATAATGTAGGACGGCTTACAACTCCTAAGAACACCTTACATCACAGTACGAAACCTTCAAACACCATAATAAACCTAATGAATTCGTATGAGTCATTTGAATATCGTACGACAACTCAGGACATCTTACGACTCTTTATGCCACATTAGCAACTTAAAATGAACGTTAGTATAATGTAGGACGGCTTACAACTCCTAAGAACACCTTACATCACAGTACGAAACCTTGAAACACCATAATAAACCTAATGAATTCGTACGAGTCCATTGAACGTCGTCCGACAACTTAGGACATCTTACGACTCTTTATGCCACATTAGCAACTCGAAAAGAACGTTAGTATAATGTAGGACGGCTTACAACTCCTAAGAACACCTTACATCACAGTACGAAACCTTGAAACACCATAATAAACCTAATGAATTCGTACGAGTCCATTGAACGTCGTCCGACAACTTAGGACATCTTACGACTCTTTATGCCACATTAGCAACTCGAAAAGAACGTTAGTATAATGTAGGACGGCTTACAACTCCTAAGAACACCTTACATCACAGTACGAAACCTTGAAACACCATAATAAACCTCATGAATTCGTACGACTCCTTTGGACGTCGTCCGACAACTTAGGACATCTTACGAATCTTTATGCCACATTATCAACTCGAAAAGAACGTTAGTATAATGTAGGACGGCTTACAACTCCTAAGAACACCTTACATCACAGTACGAAACCATGAAACACCATAATAAACCTAATGAATTCGTACGACTCCTTTGGACGTCGTCCGACAACTTAGGACATCTTACGACTCTTTATGCCACATTATCAACTCGAAAAGAACGTTAGTATAATGTAGGACGGCTTACAACTCCTAAGAACACCTTACATCACAGTACGAAACCTTCAAACACCATAATAAACCTAATGAATTCGTATGAGTCATTTGAACATCGTACGACAACTCAGGACATCTTACGACTCTTTATGCCACATTAGCAACTTAAAATGAACGTTAGTATAATGTAGGACGGCTTACAACTCCTAAGAACACCTTACATCACAGTACGAAACCTTGAAACACCATAATAAACCTAATGAATTCGTACGAGTCCATTGAACGTCGTCCGACAACTTAGGACATCTTACGACTCTTTATGCCACATTAGCAACTCGAAAAGAACGTTAGTATAATGTAGGACGGCTTACAACTCCTAAGAACACCTTACATCACAGTACGAAACCTTGAAACACCATAATAAACCTAATGAATTCGTACGAGTCCATTGAACGTCGTCCGACAACTTAGGACATCTTACGACTCTTTATGCCACATTAGCAACTCGAAAAGAACGTTAGTATAATGTAGGACGGCTTACAACTCCTAAGAACACCTTACATCACAGTACGAAACCTTGAAACACCATAATAAACCTAATGAATTCGTACGAGTCCTTTGAACGTCGTCCGACAACTTAGGACATCTTACGACTCTTTATGCCACATTATCAACTCGAAAAGAACGTTAGTATAATGTAGGACGGCTTACAACTCCTAAGAACACCTTACATCACAGTACGAAACCTTGAAACACCATAATAAACCTAATGAATTCGTACGACTCCTTTGGACGTCGTCCGACAACTTAGGACATCTTACGACTCTTTATGCCACATTATCAACACGAAAAGAACGTTAGTATAATGTAGGACGGCTTACAACTCCTAAGAACACCTTACATCACAGTACGAAACCTTGAAACACCATAATAAACCTAATGAATTCGTATGAGTCATTTGAACATCGTACGACAACTCAGGACATCTTACGACTCTTTATGACACATTAGCAACTTAAAATGAACGTTAGTATAATGTAGGACGGCTTACAACTCCTAAGAACACCTTACATCACAGTACGAAACCTTGAAACACCATAATAAACCTAATGAATTCGTACGAGTCCATTGAACGTCGTCCGACAACTTAGGACATCTTACGACTCTTTATGCCACATTATCAACTCGAAAAGAACGTTAGTATAATGTAGGATGGCTTACAACTCCTAAGAACACCTTACATCACAGTACGAAACCTTGAAACACCATAATAAACCTAATGAATTCGTACGACTCCTTTGGACGTCGTCCGACAACTTAGGACATCTTACGACTCTTTATGCCACATTATCAACTCGAAAAGAACGTTAGTATAATGTAGGACGGCTTACAACTCCTAAGAACACCTTACATCACAGTACGAAACCTTGAAACACCATAATAAACCTAATGAATTCGTATGAGTCATTTGAACATCGTACGACAACTCAGGACATCTTACGACTCTTTATGCCACATTAGCAACTTAAAATGAACGTTAGTATAATGTAGGACGGCTTACAACTCCTAAGAACACCTTACATCACAGTACGAAACCTTGAAACACCATAATAAACCTAATGAATTCGTACGAGTCCATTGAACGTCGTCCGACAACTTAGGACATCTTACGACTCTTTATGCCACATTAGCAACTCGAAAAGAACGTTAGTATAATGTAGGACGGCTTACAACTCCTAAGAACACCTTACATCACAGTACGAAACCTTGAAACACCATAATAAACCTAATGAATTCGTACGAGTCCATTGAACGTCGTCCGACAACTTAGGACATCTTACGACTCTTTATGCCACATTAGCAACTCGAAAAGAACGTTAGTATAATGTAGGACGGCTTACAACTCCTAAGAACACCTTACATCACAGTACGAAACCTTGAAACACCATAATAAACCTAATGAATTCGTACGAGTCCTTTGAACGTCGTCCGACAACTTAGGACATCTTACGACTCTTTATGCCACATTATCAACTCAAAAAGAACGTTAGTATAATGTAGGACGGCTTACAACTCCTAAGAACACCTTACATCACAGTACGAAACCTTGAAACACCATAATAAACCTAATGAATTCGTACGACTCCTTTGGACGTCGTCCGACAACTTAGGACATCTTACGACTCTTTATGCCACATTATCAACTCGAAAAGAACGTTAGTATAATGTAGGACGGCTTACAACTCCTAAGAACACCTTACATCACAGTACGAAACCTTGAAACACCATAATAAACCTAATGAATTCGTACGAGTCCTTTGAACGTCGTCCGACAACTTAGGACATCTTACGACTCTTTATGCCACATTATCAACTCGAAAAGAACGTTAGTATAATGTAGGACGGCTTACAACTCCTAAGAACACCTTACATCACAGTACGAAACCTTGAAACACCATAATAAACCTAATGAATTCGTACGACTCCTTTGGACGTTGTCCGACAACTTAGGACATCTTACGACTCTTTATGCCACATTATCAACTCGAAAAGAACGTTAGTATAATGTAGGACGGCTTACAACTCCTAAGAACACCTTACATCACAGTACGAAACCTTGAAACACCATAATAAACCTAATGAATTCGTATGAGTCATTTGAACATCGTACGACAACTCAGGACATCTTACGACTCTTTATGCCACATTAGCAACTCGAAAAGAACGTTAGTATAATGTAGGACGGCTTACAACTCCTAAGAACACCTTACATCACAGTACGAAACCTTGAAACACCATAATAAACCTCATGAATTCGTACGACTCCTTTGGACGTCGTCCGACAACTTAGGACATCTTACGACTCTTTATGCCACATTATCAACTCGAAAAGAACGTTAGTATAATGTAGGACGGCTTACAACTCCTAAGAACACCTTACATCACAGTACGAAACCATGAAACACCATAATAAACCTAATGAATTCGTACGACTCCTTTGGACGTCGTCCGACAACTTAGGACATCTTACGACTCTTTATGCCACATTATCAACTCGAAAAGAACGTTAGTATAATGTAGGACGGCTTACAACTCCTAAGAACACCTTACATCACAGTACGAAACCTTGAAACACCATAATAAACCTAATGAATTCGTATGAGTCATTTGAACATTGTACGACAACTCAGGACATCTTACGACTCTTTATGCCACATTAGCAACTCGAAAAGAACGTTAGTATAATGTAGGACGGCTTACAACTCCTAAGAACACCTTACATCACAGTACGAAACCTTGAAACACCATAATAAACCTCATGAATTCGTACGACTCCTTTGGACGTCGTCCGACAACTTAGGACATCTTACGACTCTTTATGCCACATTATCAACTCGAAAAGAACGTTAGTATAATGTAGGACGGCTTACAACTCCTAAGAACACCTTACATCACAGTACGAAACCATGAAACACCATAATAAACCTAATGAATTCGTACGACTCCTTTGGACGTCGTCCGACAACTTAGGACATCTTACGACTCTTTATGCCACATTATCAACTCGAAAAGAACGTTAGTATAATGTAGGACGGCTTACAACTCCTAAGAACACCTTACATCACAGTACGAAACCTTGAAACACCATAATAAACCTAATGAATTCTTACGACTCCTTTGGACGTCGTCCGACAACTTAGGACATCTTACGACTCTTTATGCCACATTATCAACTCGAAAAGAACGTTAGTATAATGTAGGACGGCTTACAACTCCTAAGAACACCTTACATCACAGTACGAAACCTTGAAACACCATAATAAACCTAATGAATTCGTATGAGTCATTTGAACATCGTACGACAACTCAGGACATCTTACGACTCTTTATGCCACATTAGCAACTTAAAATGAACGTTAGTATAATGTAGGACGGCTTACAACTCCTAAGAACACCTTACATCACAGTACGAAACCTTGAAACACCATAATAAACCTAATGAATTCGTACGAGTCCATTGAACGTCGTCCGACAACTTAGGACATCTTACGACTCTTTATGCCACATTAGCAACTCGAAAAGAACGTTAGTATAATGTAGGACGGCTTACAACTCCTAAGAACACCTTACATCACAGTACGAAACCTTGAAACACCATAATAAACCTAATGAATTCGTACGAGTCCTTTGAACGTCGTCCGACAACTTAGGACATCTTACGACTCTTTATGCCACATTATCAACTCGAAAAGAACGTTAGTATAATGTAGGACGGCTTACAACTCCTAAGAACACCTTACATCACAGTACGAAACCTTGAAACACCATAATAAACCTAATGAATTCGTACGACTCCTTTGGACGTCGTCCGACAACTTAGGACATCTTACGACTCTTTATGCCACATTATCAACTCGAAAAGAACGTTAGTATAATGTAGGACGGCTTACAACTCCTAAGAACACCTTACATCACAGTACGAAACCTTGAAACACCATAATAAACCTAATGAATTCGTATGAGTCATTTGAACATCGTACGACAACTCAGGACATCTTACGACTCTTTATGCCACATTAGCAACTCGAAAAGAACGTTAGTATAATGTAGGACGGCTTACAACTCCTAAGAACACCTTACATCACAGTACGAAACCTTGAAACACCATAATAAACCTAATGAATTCTTACGACTCCTTTGGACGTCGTCCGACAACTTAGGACATCTTACGACTCTTTATGCCACATTATCAACTCGAAAAGAACGTTAGTATAATGTAGGACGGCTTACAACTACTAAGAACACCTTACATCACAGTACGAAACCTTGAAACACCATAATAAACCTAATGAATTCGTATGAGTCATTTGAACATCGTACGACAACTCAGGACATCTTACGACTCTTTATGCCACATTAGCAACTTAAAATGAACGTTAGTATAATGTAGGACGGCTTACAACTCCTAAGAACACCTTACATCACAGTACGAAACCTTGAAACACCATAATAAACCTAATGAATTCGTACGAGTCCATTGAACGTCGTCCGACAACTTAGGACATCTTACGACTCTTTATGCCACATTAGCAACTCGAAAAGAACGTTAGTATAATGTAGGACGGCTTACAACTCCTAAGAACACCTTACATCACAGTACGAAACCTTGAAACACCATAATAAACCTAATGAATTCGTACGAGTCCTTTGAACGTCGTCCGACAACTTAGGACATCTTACGACTCTTTATGCCACATTATCAACTCGAAAAGAACGTTAGTATAATGTAGGACGGCTTACAACTCCTAAGAACACCTTACATCACAGTACGAAACCTTGAAACACCATAATAAACCTAATGAATTCGTACGACTCCTTTGGACGTCGTCCGACAACTTAGGACATCTTACGACTCTTTATGCCACATTATCAACTCGAAAAGAACGTTAGTATAATGTAGGACGGCTTACAACTCCTAAGAACACCTTACATCACAGTACGAAACCTTGAAACACCATAATAAACCTAATGAATTCGTATGAGTCATTTGAACATCGTACGACAACTCAGGACATCTTACGACTCTTTATGCCACATTAGCAACTCGAAAAGAACGTTAGTATAATGTAGGACGGCTTACAACTCCTAAGAACACCTTACATCACAGTACGAAACCTTGAAACACCATAATAAACCTCATGAATTCGTACGACTCCTTTGGACGTCGTCCGACAACTTAGGACATCTTACGAATCTTTATGCCACATTATCAACTCGAAAAGAACGTTAGTATAATGTAGGACGGCTTACAACTCCTAAGAACACCTTACATCACAGTACGAAACCTTGAAACACCATAATAAACCTAATGAATTCGTACGACTCCTTTGGACGTCGTCCGACAACTTAGGACATCTTACGACTCTTTATGCCACATTATCAACTCGAAAAGAACGTTAGTATAATGTAGGACGGCTTACAACTCCTAAGAACACCTTACATCACAGTACGAAACCTTGAAACACCATAATAAACCTAATGAATTCGTATGAGTCATTTGAACATCGTACGACAACTCAGGACATCTTACGACTCTTTATGCCACATTAGCAACTCGAAAAGAACGTTAGTATAATGTAGGACGGCTTACAACTCCTAAGAACACCTTACATCACAGTACGAAACCTTGAAACACCATAATAAACCTCATGAATTCGTACGACTCCTTTGGACGTCGTCCGACAACTTAGGACATCTTACGAATCTTTATGCCACATTATCAACTCGAAAAGAACGTTAGTATAATGTAGGACGGCTTACAACTCCTAAGAACACCTTACATCACAGTACGAAACCATGAAACACCATAATAAACCTAATGAATTCGTACGACTCCTTTGGACGTCGTCCGACAACTTAGGACATCTTACGACTCTTTATGCCACATTATCAACTCGAAAAGAACGTTAGTATAATGTAGGACGGCTTACAACTCCTAAGAACACCTTACATCACAGTACGAAACCTTGAAACACCATAATAAACCTAATGAATTCGTATGAGTCATTTGAACATCGTACGACAACTCAGGACATCTTACGACTCTTTATGCCACATTAGCAACTTAAAATGAACGTTAGTATAATGTAGGACGGCTTACAACTCCTAAGAACACCTTACATCACAGTACGAAACCTTGAAACACCATAATAAACCTAATGAATTCGTACGAGTCCATTGAACGTCGTCCGACAACTTAGGACATCTTACGACTCTTTATGCCACATTAGCAACTCGAAAAGAACGTTAGTATAATGTAGGACGGCTTACAACTCCTAAGAACACCATACATCACAGTACGAAACCTTGAAACACCATAATAAACCTAATGAATTCGTACGAGTCCATTGAACGTCGTCCGACAACTTAGGACATCTTACGACTCTTTATGCCACATTAGCAACTCGAAAAGAACGTTAGTATAATGTAGGACGGCTTACAACTCCTAAGAACACCTTACATCATAGTACGAAACCTTGAAACACCATAATAAACCTAATGAATTCGTACGAGTCCTTTGAACGTCGTCCGACAACTTAGGACATCTTACGACTCTTTATGCCACATTATCAACTCGAAAAGAACGTTAGTATAATGTAGGACGGCTTACAACTCCTAAGAACACCTTACATCACAGTACGAAACCTTGAAACACCATAATAAACCTAATGAATTCGTACGACTCCTTTGGACGTCGTCCGACAACTTAGGACATCTTACGACTCTTTATGCCACATTATCAACACGAAAAGAACGTTAGTATAATGTAGGACGGCTTACAACTCCTAAGAACACCTTACATCACAGTACGAAACCTTGAAACACCATAATAAACCTAATGAATTCGTATGAGTCATTTGAACATCGTACGACAACTCAGGACATCTTACGACTCTTTATGCCACATTAGCAACTTAAAATGAACGTTAGTATAATGTAGGACGGCTTACAACTCCTAAGGACACCTTACATCACAGTACGAAACCTTGAAACACCATAATAAACCTAATGAATTCGTACGAGTCCATTGAACGTCGTCCGACAACTTAGGACATCTTACGACTCTTTATGCCACATTATCAACTCGAAAAGAACGTTAGTATAATGTAGGACGGCTTACAACTCCTAAGAACACCTTACATCACAGTACGAAACCTTGAAACACCATAATAAACCTAATGAATTTGTACGACTCCTTTGGACGTCGTCCGACAACTTAGGACATCTTACGACTCTTTATGCCACATTATCAACTCGAAAAGAACGTTAGTATAATGTAGGACGGCTTACAACTCCTAAGAACACCTTACATCACAGTACGAAACCTTGAAACACCATAATAAACCTAATGAATTCGTATGAGTCATTTGAACATCGTACGACAACTCAGGACATCTTACGACTCTTTATGCCACATTAGCAACTTAAAATGAACGTTAGTTTATTGTAGGACGGCTTACAACTCCTAAGAACACCTTACATCACAGTACGAAACCTTGAAACACCATAATAAACCTAATGAATTCGTACGAGTCCATTGAATGTCGTCCGACAACTTAGGACATCTTACGACTCTTTATGCCACATTAGCAACTCGAAAAGAACGTTAGTATAATGTAGGACGGCTTACAACTCCTAAGAACACCTTACATCACAGTACGAAACCTTGAAACACCATAATAAACCTAATGAATTCGTACGAGTCCATTGAACGTCGTCCGACAACTCAGGACATCTTACGACTCTTTATGCCACATTAGCAACTCGAAAAGAACGTTAGTATAATGTAGGACGGCTTACAACTCCTAAGAACACCTTACATCACAGTACGAAACCTTGAAACACCATAATAAACCTAATGAATTCGTATGAGTCCATTGAACGTCGTCCGACAACTTAGGACATCTTACGACTCTTTATGCCACATTATCAACTCGAAAAGAACGTTAGTATAATGTAGGACGGCTTACAACTCCTAAGAACACCTTACATCACAGTACGAAACCTTGAAACACCATAATAAACCTAATGAATTCGTACGACTCCTTTGGACGTCGTCCGACAACTTAGGACATCTTACGACTCTTTATGCCACATTATCAACTCGAAAAGAACGTTAGTATAATGTAGGACGGCTTACAACTCCTAAGAACACCTTACATCACAGTACGAAACCTTGAAACACCATAATAAACCTAATGAATTCGTATGAGTCATTTGAACATCGTACGACAACTCAGGACATCTTACGACTCTTTATGCCACATTAGCAACTTAAAATGAACGTTAGTATAATGTAGGATGGCTTACAACTCCTAAGAACACCTTACATCACAGTACGAAACCTTGAAACACCATAATAAACCTAATGAATTCGTACGAGTCCATTGAACGTCGTCCGACAACTTAGGACATCTTACGACTCTTTATGCCACATTAGCAACTCGAAAAGAACGTTAGTATAATGTAGGACGGCTTACAACTCCTAAGAACACCTTACATCACAGTACGAAACCTTGAAACACCATAATAAACCTAATGAATTCGTACGAGTCCATTGAACGTCGTCCGACAACTTAGGACATCTTACGACTCTTTATGCCACATTAGCAACTCGAAAAGAACGTTAGTATAATGTAGGACGGCTTACAACTCCTAAGAACACCTTACATCACAGTACGAAACCTTGAAACACCATAATAAACCTAATGAATTCGTACAAGTCCTTTGAACGTCGTCCGACAACTTAGGACATCTTACGACTCTTTATGCCACATTATCAACTCAAAAAGAACGTTAGTATAATGTAGGACGGCTTACAACTCCTAAGAACACCTTACATCACAGTACGAAACCTTGAAACACCATAATAAACCTAATGAATTCGTACGACTCCTTTGGACGTCGTCCGACAACTTAGGACATCTTACGACTCTTTATGCCACATTATCAACTCGAAAAGAACGTTAGTATAATGTAGGACGGCTTACAACTCCTAAGAACACCTTACATCACAGTACGAAACCTTGAAACACCATAATAAACCTAATGAATTCGTATGAGTCATTTGAACATCGTACGACAACTCAGGACATCTTACGACTCTTTATGCCACATTAGCAACTTAAAATGAACGTTAGTATAATGTAGGACGGCTTACAACTCCTAAGAACACCTTACATCACAGTACGAAACCTTGAAACACCATAATAAACCTAATGAATTCGTACGAGTCCATTGAACGTCGTCCGACAACTTAGGACATCTTACGACTCTTTATGCCACATTAGCAACTCGAAAAGAACGTTAGTATAATGTAGGACGGCTTACAACTCCTAAGAACACCTTACATCACAGTACGAAACCTTGAAACACCATAATAAACCTAATGAATTCGTATGAGTCATTTGAACATCGTACGACAACTCAGGACATCTTACGACTCTTTATGCCACATTAGCAACTTAAAATGAACGTTAGTATAATGTAGGACGGCTTACAACTCCTAAGAACACCTTACATCACAGTACGAAACCTTGAAACACCATAATAAACCTAATGAATTCGTACGAGTCCATTGAACGTCGTCCGACAACTTAGGACATCTTACGACTCTTTATGCCACATTATCAACTCGAAAAGAACGTTAGTATAATGTAGGACGGCTTACAACTCCTAAGAACACCTTACATCACAGTACGAAACCTTGAAACACCATAATAAACCTAATGAATTCGTACGACTCCTTTGGACGTCGTCCGACAACTTAGGACATCTTACGACTCTTTATGCCACATTATCAACTCGAAAAGAACGTTAGTATAATGTAGGACGGCTTACAACTCCTAAGAACACCTTACATCACAGTACGAAACCTTGAAACACCATAATAAACCTAATGAATTCGTATGAGTCATTTGAAGATCGTACGACAACTCAGGACATCTTACGACTCTTTATGCCACATTAGCAACTTAAAATGAACGTTAGTATAATGTAGGACGGCTTACAACTCCTAAGAACACCTTACATCACAGTACGAAACCTTGAAACACCATAATAAACCTAATGAATTCGTACGAGTCCATTGAACGTCGTCCGACAACTTAGGACATCTTACGACTCTTTATGCCACATTAGCAACTCGAAAAGAACGTTAGTATAATGTAGGACGGCTTACAACTCCTAAGAACACCTTACATCACAGTACGAAACCTTGAAACACCATAATAAACCTAATGAATTCGTACGAGTGCTTTGAACGTCGTCCGACAACTTAGGACATCTTACGACTCTTTATGCCACATTATCAACTCAAAAAGAACGTTAGTATAATGTAGGACGGCTTACAACTCCTAAGAGCACCTTACATCACAGTACGAAACCTTGAAACACCATAATAAACCTAATGAATTCGTACGACTCCTTTGGACGTCGTCCGACAACTTAGGACATCTTACGACTCTTTATGCCACATTATCAACTCGAAAAGAACGTTAGTATAATGTAGGACGGCTTACAACTCCTAAGAACACCTTACATCACAGTACGAAACCTTGAAACACCATAATAAACCTAATGAATTCGTATGAGTCATTTGAACATCGTACGACAACTCAGGACATCTTACGACTCTTTATGCCACATTAGCAACTTAAAATGAACGTTAGTATAATGTAGGACGGCTTACAACTCCTAAGAACACCTTACATCACAGTACGAAACCTTGAAACACCATAATAAACCTAATGAATTCGTACGAGTCCATTGAACGTCGTCCGACAACTTAGGACATCTTACGACTCTTTATGCCACATTAGCAACTCGAAAAGAACGTTAGTATAATGTAGGACGGCTTACAACTCCTAAGAACACCTTACATCACAGTACGAAACCTTGAAACACCATAATAAACCTAATGAATTCGTATGAGTCATTTGAACATCGTACGACAACTCAGGACATCTTACGACTCTTTATGCCACATTAGCAACTTAAAATGAACGTTAGTATAATGTAGGACGGCTTACAACTCCTAAGAACACCTTACATCACAGTACGAAACCTTGAAACACCATAATAAACCTAATGAATTCGTACGAGTCCATTGAACGTCGTCCGACAACTTAGGACATCTTACGACTCTTTATGCCACATTATCAACTCGAAAAGAACGTTAGTATAATGTAGGACGGCTTACAACTCCTAAGAACACCTTACATCACAGTACGAAACCTTGAAACACCATAATAAACCTAATGAATTCGTACGACTCCTTTGGACGTCGTCCGACAACTTAGGACATCTTACGACTCTTTATGCCACATTATCAACTCGAAAAGAACGTTAGTATAATGTAGGACGGCTTACAACTCCTAAGAACACCTTACATCACAGTACGAAACCTTGAAACACCATAATAAACCTAATGAATTCGTATGAGTCATTTGAAAATCGTACGACAACTCAGGACATCTTACGACTCTTTATGCCACATTAGCAACTTAAAATGAACGTTAGTATAATGTAGGACGGCTTACAACTCCTAAGAACACCTTACATCACAGTACGAAACCTTGAAACACCATAATAAACCTAATGAATTCGTACGAGTCCATTGAACGTCGTCCGACAACTTAGGACATCTTACGACTCTTTATGCCACATTAGCAACTCGAAAAGAACGTTAGTATAATGTAGGACGGCTTACAACTCCTAAGAACACCTTACATCACAGTACGAAACCTTGAAACACCATAATAAACCTAATGAATTCGTACGAGTCCTTTGAACGTCGTCCGACAACTTAGGACATCTTACGACTCTTTATGCCACATTATCAACTCAAAAAGAACGTTAGTATAATGTAGGACGGCTTACAACTCCTAAGAACACCTTACATCACAGTACGAAACCTTGAAACACCATAATAAACCTAACGAATTCGTACGACTCCTTTGGACGTCGTCCGACAACTTAGGACATCTTACGACTCTTTATGCCACATTATCAACTCGAAAAGAACGTTAGTATAATGTAGGACGGCTTACAACTCCTAAGAACACCTTACATCACAGTACGAAACCTTGAAACACCATAATAAACCTAATGAATTCGTATGAGTCATTTGAAGATCGTACGACAACTCAGGACATCTTACGACTCTTTATGCCACATTAGCAACTTAAAATGAACGTTAGTATAATGTAGGACGGCTTACAACTCCTAAGAACACCTTACATCACAGTACGAAACCTTGAAACACCATAATAAACCTAATGAATTCGTACGAGTCCATTGAACGTCGTCCGACAACTTAGGACATCTTACGACTCTTTATGCCACATTAGCAACTCGAAAAGAACGTTAGTATAATGTAGGACGGCTTACAACTCCTAAGAACACCTTACATCACAGTACGAAACCTTGAAACACCATAATAAACCTAATGAATTCGTACGAGTGCTTTGAACGTCGTCCGACAACTTAGGACATCTTACGACTCTTTATGCCACATTATCAACTCAAAAAGAACGTTAGTATAATGTAGGACGGCTTACAACTCCTAAGAACACCTTACATCACAGTACGAAACCTTGAAACACCATAATAAACCTAATGAATTCGTACGACTCCTTTGGACGTCGTCCGACAACTTAGGACATCTTACGACTCTTTATGCCACATTATCAACTCGAAAAGAACGTTAGTATAATGTAGGACGGCTTACAACTCCTAAGAACACCTTACATCACAGTACGAAACCTTGAAACACCATAATAAACCTAATGAATTCGTATGAGTCATTTGAACATCGTACGACAACTCAGGACATCTTACGACTCTTTATGCCACATTAGCAACTTAAAATGAACGTTAGTATAATGTAGGACGGCTTACAACTCCTAAGAACACCTTACATCACAGTACGAAACCTTGAAACACCATAATAAACCTAATGAATTCGTACGAGTCCATTGAACGTTGTCCGACAACTTAGGACATCTTACGACTCTTTATGCCACATTAGCAACTCGAAAAGAACGTTAGTATAATGTAGGACGGCTTACAACTCCTAAGAACACCTTACATCACAGTACGAAACCTTGAAACACCATAATAAACCTAATGAATTCGTATGAGTCATTTGAACATCGTACGACAACTCAGGACATCTTACGACTCTTTATGCTACATTAGCAACTTAAAATGAACGTTAGTATAATGTAGGACGGCTTACAACTCCTAAGAACACCTTACATCACAGTACGAAACCTTGAAACACCATAATAAACCTAATGAATTCGTACGAGTCCATTGAACGTCGTCCGACAACTTAGGACATCTTACGACTCTTTATGCCACATTATCAACTCGAAAAGAACGTTAGTATAATGTAGGACGGCTTACAACTCCTAAGAACACCTTACATCACAGTACGAAACCTTGAAACACCATAATAAACCTAATGAATTCGTACGACTCCTTTGGACGTCGTCCGACAACTTAGGACATCTTACGACTCTTTATGCCACATTATCAACTCGAAAAGAACGTTAGTATAATGTAGGACGGCTTACAACTCCTAAGAACACCTTACATCACAGTACGAAACCTTGAAACACCATAATAAACCTAATGAATTCGTATGAGTCATTTGAAAATCGTACGACAACTCAGGACATCTTACGACTCTTTATGCCACATTAGCAACTTAAAATGAACGTTAGTATAATGTAGGACGGCTTACAACTCCTAAGAACACCTTACATCACAGTACGAAACCTTGAAACACCATAATAAACCTAATGAATTCGTACGAGTCCATTGAACGTCGTCCGACAACTTAGGACATCTTACGACTCTTTATGCCACATTAGCAACTCGAAAAGAACGTTAGTATAATGTAGGACGGCTTACAACTCCTAAGAACACCTTACATCACAGTACGAAACCTTGAAACACCATAATAAACCTAATGAATTCGTACGAGTCCTTTGAACGTCGTCCGACAACTTAGGACATCTTACGACTCTTTATGCCACATTATCAACTCAAAAAGAACGTTAGTATAATGTAGGACGGCTTACAACTCCTAAGAACACCTTACATCACAGTACGAAACCTTGAAACACCATAATAAACCTAATGAATTCGTACGACTCCTTTGGACGTCGTCCGACAACTTAGGACATCTTACGACTCTTTATGCCACATTATCAACTCGAAAAGAACGTTAGTATAATGTAGGACGGCTTACAACTCCTAAGAACACCTTACATCACAGTACGAAACCTTGAAACACCATAATAAACCTAATGAATTCGTATGAGTCATTTGAACATCGTACGACAACTCAGGACATCTTACGACTCTTTATGCCACATTAGCAACTTAAAATGAACGTTAGTATAATGTAGGACGGCTTACAACTCCTAAGAACAACTTACATCACAGTACGAAACCTTGAAACACCATAATAAACCTAATGAATTCGTACGAGTCCATTGAACGTCGTCCGACAACTTAGGACATCTTACGACTCTTTATGCCACATTAGCAACTCGAAAAGAACGTTAGTATAATGTAGGACGGCTTACAACTCCTAAGAACACCTTACATCACAGTACGAAACCTTGAAACACCATAATAAACCTAATGAATTCGTATGAGTCATTTGAACATCGTACGACAACTCAGGACATCTTACGACTCTTTATGCCACATTAGCAACTTAAAATGAACGTTAGTATAATGTAGGACGGCTTACAACTCCTAAGAACACCTTACATCACAGTACGAAACCTTGAAACACCATAATAAACCTAATGAATTCGTACGAGTCCATTGAACGTCGTCCGACAACTTAGGACATCTTACGACTCTTTATGCCACATTATCAACTCGAAAAGAACGTTAGTATAATGTAGGACGGCTTACAACTCCTAAGAACACCTTACATCACAGTACGAAACCTTGAAACACCATAATAAACCTAATGAATTCGTACGACTCCTTTGGACGTCGTCCGACAACTTAGGACATCTTACGACTCTTTATGCCACATTATCAACTCGAAAAGAACGTTAGTATAATGTAGGACGGTTTACAACTCCTAAGAACACCTTACATCACAGTACGAAACCTTGAAACACCATAATAAACCTAATGAATTCGTATGAGTCATTTGAAGATCGTACGACAACTCAGGACATCTTACGACTCTTTATGCCACATTATCAACTCGAAATGAACGTTAGTATAATGTAGGACGGCTTACAACTCCTAAGAACACCTTACATCACAGTACAAAACCTTGAAACACCATAATAAACCTAATGAATTCGTACGAGTCCATTGAACGTCGTCCGACAACTAAGGACATCTTACGACTCTTTATGCCACATTATCAACTCGAAAAGAACGTTAGTATAATGTAGGACGGCTTACAACTCCTAAGAACACCTTACATCACAGTACGAAACCTTGAAACACCATAATAAACCTAATGAATTCGTACGAGTCCATTGAACGTCGTCCGACAACTTAGGACATCTTACGACTCTTTATGCCACATTAGCAACTCGAAAAGAACGTTAGTATAATGTAGGACGGCTTACAACTCCTAAGAACACCTTACATCACAGTACGAAACCTTGAAACACCATAATAAACCTAATGAATTCGTACGAGTCCTTTGAACGTCGTCCGACAACTTAGGACATCTTACGACTCTTTATGCCACATTATCAACTCGAAAAGAACGTTAGTATAATGTAGGACGGCTTACAACTCCTAAGAACACCTTACATCACAGTACGAAACCTTGAAACACCATAATAAACCTAATGAATTCGTACGACTCCTTTGAACGTCGTCCGACAACTTAGGACATCTTACGACTCTTTATGCCACATTAGCAACTCGAAAAGAACGTTAGTATAATGTAGGACGGCTTACAACTCCTAAGAACACCTTACATCACAGTACGAAACCTTGAAACACCATAATAAACCTAATGAATTCGTACGAGTCCTTTGAACGTCGTCCGACAACTTAGGACATCTTACGACTCTTTATGCCACATTATCAACTCGAAAAGAACGTTAGTATAATGTAGGACGGCTTACAACTCTTAAGAACACCTTACATCACAGTACGAAACCTTGAAACACCATAATAAACCTAATGAATTCGTACGACTCCTTTGGACGTCGTCCGACAACTTAGGACATCTTACGACTCTTTATGCCACATTAGCAACTCGAAAAGAACGTTAGTATAATGTAGGACGGCTTACAACTCCTAAGAACACCTTACATCACAGTACGAAACCTTGAAACACCATAATAAACCTAATGAATTCGTACGAGTCCATTGAACGTCGTCCGACAACTTAGGACATCTTACGACTCTTTATGCCACATTAGCAACTCGAAAAGAACGTTAGTATAATGTAGGACGGCTTACAACTCCTAAGAACACCTTACATCACAGTACGAAACCTTGAAACACCATAATAAACCTAATGAATTCGTACGACTCCTTTGGACGTCGTCCGACAACTTAGGACATCCTACGACTCTTTATGCCACATTATCAACTCGAAAAGAACGTTAGTATAATGTAGGACGGCTTACAACTCCTAAGAACACCTTACATCACAGTACGAAACCTTGAAACACCATAATAAACCTAATGAATTCGTATGAGTCATTTGAACATCGTACGACAACTCAGGACATCTTACGACTCTTTATGCCACATTAGCAACTTAAAATGAACGTTAGTATAATGTAGGACGGCTTACAACTCCTAAGAACACCTTACATCACAGTACGAAACCTTAAAACACCATAATAAACCTAATGAATTCGTATGAGTCATTTGAACATCGTACGACAACTCAGGACATCTTACGACTCTTTATGCCACATTAGCAACTCGAAAAGAACGTTAGTATAATGTAGGACGGCTTACAACTCCTAAGAACACCTTACATCACAGTACGAAACCTTGAAACACCATAATAAACCTAATGAATTCGTACGAGTCCATTGAACGTCGTCCGACAACTTAGGACATCTTACGACTCTTTATGCCACATTAGCAACTCGAAAAGAACGTTAGTATAATGTAGGACGGCTTACAACTCCTAAGAACACCTTACATCACAGTACGAAACCTTGAAACACCATAATAAACCTAATGAATTCGTACGACTCCTTTGGACGTCGTCCGACAACTTAGGACATCCTACGACTCTTTATGCCACATTATCAACTCGAAAAGAACGTTAGTATAATGTAGGACGGCTTACAACTCCTAAGAACACCTTACATCACAGTACGAAACCTTGAAACACCATAATAAACCTAATGAATTCGTATGAGTCATTTGAACATCGTACGACAACTCAGGACATCTTACGACTCTTTATGCCACATTAGCAACTTAAAATGAACGTTAGTATAATGTAGGACGGCTTACAACTCCTAAGAACACCTTACATCACAGTACGAAACCTTAAAACACCATAATAAACCTAATGAATTCGTATGAGTCATTTGAACATCGTACGACAACTCAGGACATCTTACGACTCTTTATGCCACATTAGCAACTCGAAAAGAACGTTAGTATAATGTAGGACGGCTTACAACTCCTAAGAACACCTTACATCACAGTACGAAACCTTGAAACACCATAATAAACCTAATGAATTCGTACGAGTCCTTTGAACGTCGTCCGACAACTTAGGACATCTTACGACTCTTTATGCCACATTATCAACTCGAAAAGAACGTTAGTATAATGTAGGACGGCTTACAACTCCTAAGAACACCTTACATCACAGTACGAAACCTTGAAACACCATAATAAACCTAATGAATTCGTATGAGTCATTTGAACATCGTACGACAACTCAGGACATCTTACGACTCTTTATGCCACATTAGCAACTTAAAATGAACGTTAGTATAATGTAGGACGGCTTACAACTCCTAAGAACACCTTACATCACAGTACGAAACCTTGAAACACCATAATAAACCTAATGAATTCGTACGAGTCCATTGAACGTCGTCCGACAACTTAGGACATCTTACGACTCTTTATGCCACATTAGCAACTCGAAAAGAACGTTAGTATAATGTAGGACGGCTTACAACTCCTAAGAACACCTTACATCACAGTACGAAACCTTGAAACACCATAATAAACCTAATGAATTCGTACGAGTCCATTGAACGTCGTCCGACAACTTAGGACATCTTACGACTCTTTATGCCACATTAGCAACTCGAAAAGAACGTTAGTATAATGTAGGACGGCTTACAACTCCTAAGAACACCTTACATCACAGTACGAAACCTTGAAACACCATAATAAACCTAATGAATTCGTACGACTCCTTTGGACGTCGTCCGACAACTTAGGACATCCTACGACTCTTTATGCCACATTATCAACTCGAAAAGAACGTTAGTATAATGTAGGACGGCTTACAACTCCTAAGAACACCTTACATCACAGTACGAAACCTTGAAACACCATAATAAACCTAATGAATTCGTACGAGTCCTTTGAACGTCGTACGACAACTCAGGACATCTTACGACTCTTTATGCCACATTAGCAACTTAAAATGAACGTTAGTATAATGTAGGACGGCTTACAACTCCTAAGAACACCTTACATCACAGTACGAAACCTTGAAACACCATAATAAACCTAATGAATTCGTACGAGTCCATTGAACGTCGTCCGACAACTTAGGACATCTTACGACTCTTTATGCCACATTAGCAACTCGAAAAGAACGTTAGTATAATGTAGGACGGCTTACAACTCCTAAGAACACCTTACATCACAGTACGAAACCTTGAAACACCATAATAAACCTAATGAATTCGTACGAGTCCTTTGAACGTCGTCCGACAACTTAGGACATCTTACGACTCTTTATGCCACATTATCAACTCGAAAAGAACGTTAGTATAATGTAGGACGGCTTACAACTCCTAAGAACACCTTACATCACAGTACGAAACCTTGAAACACCATAATAAACCTAATGAATTCGTACGACTCCTTTGGACGTCGTCCGACAACTTAGGACATCTTACGACTCTTTATGCCACATTATCAACTCGAAAAGAACGTTAGTATAATGTAGGACGGCTTAGAACTCCTAAGAACACCTTACATCACAGTACGAAACCTTGAAACACCATAATAAACCTAATGAATTCGTATGAGTCATTTGAACATCGTACGACAACTCAGGACATCTTACGACTCTTTATGCCACATTAGCAACTTAAAATGAACGTTAGTATAATGTAGGACGGCTTACAACTCCTAAGAACACCTTACATCACAGTACGAAACCTTGAAACACCATAATAAACCTAATGAATTCGTACGAGTCCATTGAACGTCGTCCGACAACTTAGGACATCTTACGACTCTTTATGCCACATTAGCAACTCGAAAAGAACGTTAGTATAATGTAGGACGGCTTACAACTCCTAAGAACACCTTACATCACAGTACGAAACCTTGAAACACCATAATAAACCTAATGAATTCGTACGAGTCCATTGAACGCCGTCCGACAACTTAGGACATCTTACGACTCTTTATGCCACATTAGCAACTCGAAAAGAACGTTAGTATAATGTAGGACGGCTTACAACTCCTAAGAACACCTTACATCACAGTACGAAACCTTGAAACACCATAATAAACCTAATGAATTCGTACGACTCCTTTGGACGTCGTCCGACAACTTAGGACATCCTACGACTCTTTATGCCACATTATCAACTCGAAAAGAACGTTAGTATAATGTAGGACGGCTTACAACTCCTAAGAACACCTTACATCACAGTACGAAACCTTGAAACACCATAATAAACCTAATGAATTCGTATGAGTCATTTGAACATCGTACGACAACTCAGGACATCTTACGACTCTTTATGCCACATTAGCAACTTAAAATGAACGTTAGTATAATGTAGGACGGCTTACAACTCCTAAGAACACCTTACATCACAGTACGAAACCTTAAAACACCATAATAAACCTAATGAATTCGTATGAGTCATTTGAACATCGTACGACAACTCAGGACATCTTACGACTCTTTATGCCACATTAGCAACTTAAAATGAACGTTAGTATAATGTAGGACGGCTTACAACTCCTAAGAACACCTTACATCACAGTACGAAACCTTGAAACACCATAATAAACCTAATGAATTCGTACGAGTCCTTTGAACGTCGTCCGACAACTTAGGACATCTTACGACTCTTTATGCCACATTATCAACTCGAAAAGAACGTTAGTATAATGTAGGACGGCTTACAACTCCTAAGAACACCTTACATCACAGTACGAAACCTTGAAACACCATAATAAACCTAATGAATTCGTATGAGTCATTTGAACATCGTACGACAACTCAGGACATCTTACGACTCTTTATGCCACATTAGCAACTTAAAATGAACGTTAGTATAATGTAGGACGGCTTACAACTCCTAAGAACACCTTACATCACAGTACGAAACCTTGAAACACCATAATAAACCTAATGAATTCGTACGAGTCCATTGAACGTCGTCCGACAACTTAGGACATCTTACGACTCTTTATGCCACATTAGCAACTCGAAAAGAACGTTAGTATAATGTAGGACGGCTTACAACTCCTAAGAACACCTTACATCACAGTACGAAACCTTGAAACACCATAATAAACCTAATGAATTCGTACGAGTCCATTGAACGTCGTCCGACAACTTAGGACATCTTACGACTCTTTATGCCACATTAGCAACTCGAAAAGAACGTTAGTATAATGTAGGACGGCTTACAACTCCTAAGAACACCTTACATCACAGTACGAAACCTTGAAACACCATAATAAACCTAATGAATTCGTACGACTCCTTTGGACGTCGTCCGACAACTTAGGACATCCTACGACTCTTTATGCCACATTATCAACTCGAAAAGAACGTTAGTATAATGTAGGACGGCTTACAACTCCTAAGAACACCTTACATCACAGTACGAAACCTTGAAACACCATAATAAACCTAATGAATTCGTATGAGTCATTTGAACATCGTACGACAACTCAGGACATCTTACGACTCTTTATGCCACATTAGCAACTTAAAATGAACGTTAGTATAATGTAGGACGGCTTACAACTCCTAAGAACACCTTACATCACAGTACGAAACCTTGAAACACCATAATAAACCTAATGAATTCGTACGAGTCCATTGAACGTCGTCCGACAACTTAGGACATCTTACGACTCTTTATGCCACATTAGCAACTCGAAAAGAACGTTAGTATAATGTAGGACGGCTTACAACTCCTAAGAACACCTTACATCACAGTACGAAACCTTGAAACACCATAATAAACCTAATGAATTCGTACGAGTCCTTTGAACGTCGTCCGACAACTTAGGACATCTTACGACTCTTTATGCCACATTATCAACTCGAAAAGAACGTTAGTATAATGTAGGACGGCTTACAACTCCTAAGAACACCTTACATCACAGTACGAAACCTTGAAACACCATAATAAACCTAATGAATTCGTACGACTCCTTTGGACGTCGTCCGACAACTTAGGACATCTTACGACTCTTTATGCCACATTATCAACTCGAAAAGAACGTTAGTATAATGTAGGACGGCTTAGAACTCCTAAGAACACCTTACATCACAGTACGAAACCTTGAAACACCATAATAAACCTAATGAATTCGTATGAGTCATTTGAACATCGTACGACAACTCAGGACATCTTACGACTCTTTATGCCACATTAGCAACTTAAAATGAACGTTAGTATAATGTAGGACGGCTTACAACTCCTAAGAACACCTTACATCACAGTACGAAACCTTGAAACACCATAATAAACCTAATGAATTCGTACGAGTCCATTGAACGTCGTCCGACAACTTAGGACATCTTACGACTCTTTATGCCACATTAGCAACTCGAAAAGAACGTTAGTATAATGTAGGCCGGCTTACAACTCCTAAGAACACCTTACATCACAGTACGAAACCTTGAAACACCATAATAAACCTAATGAATTCGTACGAGTCCATTGAACGTCGTCCGACAACTTAGGACATCTTACGACTCTTTATGCCACATTAGCAACTCGAAAAGAACGTTAGTATAATGTAGGACGGCTTACAACTCCTAAGAACACCTTACATCACAGTACGAAACCTTGAAACACCATAATAAACCTAATGAATTCGTACGAGTCCTTTGAACGTCGTCCGACAACTTAGGACATCTTACGACTCTTTATGCCACATTATCAACTCGAAAAGAACGTTAGTATAATGTAGGACGGCTTACAACTCCTAAGAACACCTTACATCACAGTACGAAACCTTGAAACACCATAATAAACCTAATGAATTCGTACGACTCCTTTGGACGTCGTCCGACAACTTAGGACATCTTACGACTCTTTATGCCACATTATCAACTCGAAAAGAACGTTAGTATAATGTAGGACGGCTTACAACTCCTAAGAACACCTTACATCACAGTACGAAACCTTGAAACACCATAATAAACCTAATGAATTCGTACGACTCCTTTGGACGTCGTCCGACAACTTAGGACATCTTACGACTCTTTATGCCACATTATCAACTCGAAAAGAACGTTAGTATAATGTAGGACGGCTTACAACTCCTAAGAACACCTTACATCACTGTACGAAACCTTGAAACACCATAATAAACCTAATGAATTCGTATGAGTCATTTGAACATCGTACGACAACTCAGGACATCTTACGACTCTTTATGCCACATTAGCAACTTAAAATGAACGTTAGTATAATGTAGGACGGCTTACAACTTCTAAGAACACCTTACATCACAGTACGAAACCTTGAAACACCATAATAAACCTAATGAATTCGTACGAGTCCATTGAACGTCGTCCGACAACTTAGGACATCTTACGACTCTTTATGCCACATTAGCAACTCGAAAAGAACGTTAGTATAATGTAGGACGGCTTACAACTCCTAAGAACACCTTACATCACAGTACGAAACCTTGAAACACCATAATAAACCTAATGAATTCGTACGAGTCCATTGCACGTCGTCCGACAACTTAGGACATCTTACGACTCTTTATGCCACATTAGCAACTCGAAAAGAACGTTAGTATAATGTAGGACGGCTTACAACTCCTAAGAACACCTTACATCACAGTACGAAACCTTGAAACACCATAATAAACCTAATGAATTCGTACGAGTCCTTTGAACGTCGTCCGACAACTTAGGACATCTTACGACTCTTTATGCCACATTATCAACTCGAAAAGAACGTTAGTATAATGTAGGACGGCTTACAACTCCTAAGAACACCTTACATCACAGTACGAAACCTTGAAACACCATAATAAACCTAATGAATTCGTACGACTCCTTTGGACGTCGTCCGACAACTTAGGACATCTTACGACTCTTTATGCCACATTATCAACTCGAAAAGAACGTTAGTATAATGTAGGACGGCTTACAACTCCTAAGAACACCTTACATCACAGTACGAAACCTTGAAACACCATAATAAACCTAATGAATTCGTATGAGTCATTTGAACATCGTACGACAACTCAGGACATCTTACGACTCTTTATGCCACATTAGCAACTTAAAATGAACGTTAGTATAATGTAGGACGGCTTACAACTCCTAAGAACACCTTACATCACAGTACGAAACCTTGAAACACCATAATAAACCTAATGAATTCGTACGAGTCCATTGAACGTCGTCCGACAACTTAGGACATCTTACGACTCTTTATGCCACATTAGCAACTCGAAAAGAACGTTAGTATAATGTAGGACGGCTTACAACTCCTAAGAACACCTTACATCACAGTACGAAACCTTGAAACACCATAATAAACCTAATGAATTCGTACGAGTCCTTTGAACGTCGTCCGACAACTTAGGACATCTTACGACTCTTTATGCCACATTATCAACTCGAAAAGAACGTTAGTATAATGTAGGACGGCTTACAACTACTAAGAACACCTTACATCACAGTACGAAACCTTGAAACACCATAATAAACCTAATGAATTCGTATGAGTCATTTGAACATCGTACGACAACTCAGGACATCTTACGACTCTTTATGCCACATTAGCAACTCGAAAAGAACGTTAGTATAATGTAGGACGGCTTACAACTCCTAAGAACACCTTACATCACAGTACGAAACCTTGAAACACCATAATAAACCTCATGAATTCGTACGACTCCTTTGGACGTCGTCCGACAACTTAGGACATCTTACGACTCTTTATGCCACATTATCAACTCGAAAAGAACGTTAGTATAATGTAGGACGGCTTACAACTCCTAAGAACACCTTACATCACAGTACGAAACCTTGAAACACCATAATAAACCTAATGAATTCGTATGAGTCATTTGAACATCGTACGACAACTCAGGACATCTTACGACTCTTTATGCCACATTAGCAACTTAAAATGAACGTTAGTATAGTGTAGGACGGCTTACAACTCCTAAGAACACCTTACATCACAGTACGAAACCTTGAAACACCATAATAAACCTAATGAATTCGTACGAGTCCATTGAACGTCGTCCAACAACTTAGGACATCTTACGACTCTTTATGCCACATTATCAACTCGAAAAGAACGTTAGTATAATGTAGGACGGCTTACAACTCCTAAGAACACCTTACATCACAGTACGAAACCTTGAAACACCATAATAAACCTAATGAATTCGTACGAGTCCTTTGAACATCGTCCGACAACTTAGGACATCTTACGACTCTTTATGCCACATTATCAACTCGGAAAGAACGTTAGTATAATGTAGGACGGCTTACAACTACTAAGAACACCTTACATCACAGTACGAAACCTTGAAACACCATAATAAACCTAATGAATTCGTATGAGTCATTTGAACATCGTACGACAACTCAGGACATCTTACGACTCTTTATGCCACATTAGCAACTCGAAAAGAACGTTAGTATAATGTAGGACGGCTTACAACTCCTAAGAACACCTTACATCACAGTACGAAACCTTGAAACACCATAATAAACCTCATGAATTCGTACGACTCCTTTGGACGTCGTCCGACAACTTAGGACATCTTACGACTCTTTATGCCACATTATCAACTCGAAAAGAACGTTAGTATAATGTAGGACGGCTTACAACTCCTAAGAACACCTTACATCACAGTACGAAACCTTGAAACACCATAATAAACCTAATGAATTCGTATGAGTCATTTGAACATCGTACGGCAACTCAGGACATCTTACGACTCTTTATGCCACATTAGCAACTTAAAATGAACGTTAGTATAATGTAGGACGGCTTACAACTACTAAGAACACCTTACATCACAGTACGAAACCTTGAAACACCATAATAAACCTAATGAATTCGTACGAGTCCATTGAACGTCTGATAGGTTCAATTGGATCGTGAAAATCGCTCAATGATCAGAATAACACAAACACAAACACAGTTTAATCATTAACACAATTCATACTAATAATTCTCTTTGTATATTGATGATCAAAGCAGTATTGTGATACAAGGTGCAGGAGAAAATAAATCACACACACAAGTTCTCTCTCTTACGTGAATATTGTGATCTAGCCTCTCTCCTCACACTCTCTCACTACATGCTTTAAAGCAAACAAATACAAGTTTAAGGAATATAACAAAATAGACCCTAAACTATTTACAAACATATAAACAAAATACAAAGTAAATCTTAACTAGGAAATAACCCTAACAGTACTCCCCCTAAGATTTATCTTTGAATCTTCAGCAAAATCTTCTATCTTTTTCTTCTTGTTCAGCATCAATCTCTTTTACCACTCTTCCGGTTCATCTTTGACATTCAGCAGCTCTTTGCCTTTGTACTCTTCTTGTTCCTTCAATGCTTCTTCAATACACGACTTAAATTTCTCTGCAATCTTGGCTTGACGAGGCTTGGACTCATTTGTCAAAATTGGGCAGGCATTCATGCGTCGAAGAGAATCCAGATTTAAACCTGCAAAGTCAATATTAGCATAAAATTCGAATGGCATCTCTTGACCTTTGACTTTCACCTCCAAAGTTCCTCTTCTAGATATCCTCATATACTCTATCTCTGGTAAATCAACCCTCACGAGATTAGAGTTCAGCAATGCCTTTCTCACACGTATCTTTTCAGTCGCTGCAGCTATAACTTCAATCATCACAACAAACAACTTCCTATTAGCTTCAGCAAGTGCATCTTTACACTTCTCCATTCTGTAGCTTCTCAAAAAGTCGATATATGATGGATGTAGCAGCTTCAACTCAAAAGTACTAAACAGTGTAATCATATCTTTGTCCCAATCTTCCAAGTTTCAAACAAGCTTCAATTCAAAGGTTTCTTGATTATAAAACACTCTGAGTATAGGCTTCGTCATCTGACTTCCATCAATCACCTTCAATCCAGGATCTGTCACTTTGTCAAAGTACTCATCCGAAAACTCTTCCAAATACATATCTTCAGTTACAACCAAACGCTTCTTCTTTATTTCTTTCTTTGCTTGGACATACGCAGTATCTTCCTGTTGGCCTCTAAAATCAAGATACTTTGGTGGTCTAGCAATCCCGGCATCAAGAAGCATTACACATTTATCACCACGCTCAGCATGCGTGTGATTTATCAACCTTAGTTTGTGCAGCTCCTTTAAATCCTGAACTTCCAGTTTGAAAATGCTCGAGTAGTAATGGTATACGTCACATAAACCATTAACTCTCTTAATCATAAACGCATCAAATACTTCATCGTATTACCATGCTATTATCTTCACCTTCTTATTCTTCTCTGGCACAATCATCGAGTCAAGTAATTCAGCAATTGACTGCCCTTTACTCAGCAGTGACCTAACAACATCACCTGCTGTTGCTGATTTATGCCAAGACTCACGCACATCCATTGGTATGTTGTAAGATTTCACTTCACTTGGAAACATATCCATCAATTCATGTCGTTTCTTGTGAGCATTTTCAGGTAAGGCCATCACTGGAATCTCCTTCGGTCCAAGGACTTTGAATCTTTTTGTCAGCTCGAAGTACTGAGGATTGTGATAGTCCAAATAAAACATCCTGTTGTACATTTTCTCCGTCTTCATAAAACTGATCACAATCTTCCTAAGTGACTCAGACTTCAACCTCTTCAAAGTCTTGTACGGATAGTTTCTCGAACTCAACCAGCTGCGCATATCTGAAGCTGACATTTCTTCTGGATTTTGGTGATACAATTCAGTCGGAGGCAAATCTTCTATGTTCAAACTTTCTTGTATTGGTGTCCATTCACCCATTTCAGTAACAAACTCTTTTTCATCGGCTGCAGCTTTGTCTTGATGAATCATACACTTTTCATATTCTTCATTAATCTGGCTCACAGTCAACCCATTCAAAAATACAGCATTATACTTCATTTTCTCAAGGTATGCAAATCTTTGATCCAAATCATCCGGTATCTCTTCAACAACATTCTGTACTGGCTCAGCTTCATCATCAGACTCAGTAAAGTCTATATCATCTAAATCATCCAATGCTTCAATCATAGGTGCATTGTCAGTTTGAACCGGCTCATACTGACTTGCAACTTCAGGTACATTTTCAGGCACACTTTCAACTTCAACAGCTTCAGATTGAATCGGCTCAACCTGAACTGTTTCCTCAGAACCAGCTTCTTTCTCACTCTCTGTGGCCTCAAACACTTCAGTCTCAGCTACAGATTCAGATTGAATCGGCTCAACCTGAACTGTTTCAGCAATTTCAGTCTCAACTACAGCTACAGATTGAATCGGCTCAATCTGCACTGTTTCAACAATCTTAGCCTTTTTCGAACTTTCTTCATCACCAAAAATCTCAGGTATAGCATCTAACTTCCTTTTTCCCTCAGCTTTGTCAGAGATGACAGTTTCAGCAACAGCTTCATCGGGAACAATGATTGGTGATTCCACCCTAATGCCAACATTCGTAGTACCTCTTGCTCTAGTCAAATAAACTTTCGGTACTTGAGGTTCAGTCACTTCAACTACTTCATCAGAAAAATCTTTATCAGATGATGAGCCAGCTTTCTTCGGTTTCGCTTCCTCCAACCATTTTTCTAACATTTCTTTCTCAGCCTCCAATGTATTGCATTCAGCTTTCAGTTCAGTATAATCATACTTTAGATTATCATGCTCCTCCTTTAGTTTTTCATAATCAACCTTCAACTTCACATGTTCATCAACAAGCTTAACATGATCCTCATCCAACTTCTTGAAGGTTTTCAAATTTTGATTATGAATATCCCAATACTCATCAAATCTTTTCTTTTTACGTTCATTTGAAGCTTTCAACAAATCATTCGCTTCAATCAACTTTGCAACCATTTCTTCTAACTCAGCAATTCTTTTCTCCTTCTCATTTTCATCAACCTTTGACACAAAGTTTGGTGAAGACTCCAAACCTTGTTCAATATTTTCAGCAAATTGGGATGATGTGGTCGAAAAATCAACAATAATAGGATCAGCAATGCCAGCATCAGCTTCTTCAACTATCTGTGCCATAGTCTCAGCTTCGGCCATTGCCTCCTGAGCAATCTGAAGTACATCAATCTCTTCAGGCTCAACAATCACATGCTCTTTAACTGATTTCGACCTCTTTCTTCTGACATATTGAACAGTAACATCCTTTGGTATTTCAGTAACTACTTCTTCAGCAGCAGAAGCAACCTCAACAGGTTCTTCTATCACAACATTCTCAATCTCTACTTCCATAGGTTCAACTATTTCAACAATCTCTGCCTCCTCTGAATTAGATTCAGATTCAGCACCTTCATTACCACCATCATCATGTTCATCATTACTATCACTATCTTCAACATTATCACCATCACCATTCTCACCCTCTTCTTCATCTTCTGGATGACGAGCAAAGTACTCGTCATCATCTAACAGATTATCAGGCACCTCATCCACTAGGTCCTGTGGATCAACAATCTCACCATGAGAAATGTGGTAATACACACCTTCAACATCTTCTTCATTGTTGGCTATATCTCTCATATAGTCAAACAACTCTATATTAGGCACATTCCCGATACTCATCTTTCGGTAAGATAGATCGTTCATGTCCTCAGTGTATAGCATACCTCCAGCATAACCTTCGGATCTGATGATAGGATAGGCAATGTTGATCATCAGTTGTAAGAATCTCGGGTACATGAGAAACTTAAACCTCTTGCCCTTCTCCAAGTTGAAAACAAAGCCATTCATGATCCATTTCGACATATTAAATGGCTTATTCTCTGCTATGGCCACAATTGGTGATGCAATGTCTGATGGGAAATTATCGAAACCTGCACTCCTCCTAGACATGCACTGCTGTACAACATAACACAGCAACTTATACTTCTTTCCCAACTTCACCCTATAAAACTGTGATTTTGGAAATATAGGTGGATGACCCATATTAACAAAACACGATTTACATTCATCCATGGTCAGCTCATCATTCATAGCAACCTCATCTTCATCTATTCTCAGGGCAGTTCTGATAGCTTCTTCAGACACTGTCAATACCATATCTCTGGTAATATTCCCTCTTACAACAGCAACACCATTCTCATCTCTAACAACCTCTGCTGTCCTCCAGAAACTCTTAATCAGCCTTGCATATATGACCGGTTTGGCACATATAGCATACACATATTTGGTCCTTTTGATAAACTTGATCATATCCCTGTAACCATCTGTTTCAGGAATTGATTCATCCAAACATGCTACCAAAGTGTGTTTAGGCTCAAACTTGAGATTCTCCATCTGTTAAAACACAAACAAACACAAAACAAGACAAATGTGTTAGTTTCTTCATTAAAACATATCAAAATTTTCATAAGTGTTTGAACAAAAGTTAGAAAGAAAAACATTCACATAATCATTTTAACCCTAAATTGATCTAACAAATTGATTTTCATCACTTTGATTAACACAACTTTGAATTTAAATGATTTATACAATATTTTTCATTTTAACAGTTAATCACTTAAGACAAAATTTTGACATTTGTTATGATGAAGTTGTTTAACATATTTTAGTTCAGTTTTATCATGCATTTGTCATGTTTAACACATATTTCATCATTTTGAAGTGAAACATTTAAGAACTTTCAAAGTTCATCAATGGCGATTTTAATAGTAGTGACAATTTTGGTTGATTCAGTTGATTTTATGGTGTTTTGGTGCAAATGAGTGATTGAATGTTGATGATCGTCAGATTTTGCACATAGAACAACATTCGATTTAGGTTTTAACACACAAAATCAAAGTGTCGATTCAATGCTCAAAACACTGTTCATCATCGTTTTTCTTTTTAACAGTTGATTTGCAGGTCTATCAAGGTCAAAAACACTTAATCACTACCTTATTCAATCGATCAACCTTGTTACAGAGCAAACGATTGAATATGATAACAATGGCGATTTAAGTACAGAGGATTTGTGTGAAAGTGAATGTGTGAAATGATAAGTGTTTGTGAAGATGCGGTCTTTTGTATCGTCAACAATTTAGGTCAAATTTTAAGTGCCGGGTCAACAAAAGGGACGGGTAGACATAAAAGGCCCAATAAGCTTTGACGGGTCAAGTACTGTAGTGACGGGTCATGTACTGTAGTGACGGGTCATGTACTGTAGTGACGGGTCAAGTACATAAGACAAGTCGCAAACATAAGAAAAACACTTGACGGGTCAAACACTGTAGAGACGGGTAAGTCACTGTAGTGACGGGTAAAGGTTAGGAACAACTACACCTGATGGGTTTTATTAATCACCCGGCAGAATAGTAGTCTTCAAACATCACCCGGCAACCTTACTTCATTACCCGGCAACACAGTTGCTTTCCTTCTTCATCCGGCTTGCTTTCTTCATTACCCGGCAACATAGTTGCTTTCCTTTCACACGGCATGATTTCCTTCTTCACACAGCAACACAGTTGTATCATCCGGCATGCTTTTTCTTCTTCACACGGCAACATAGTGATTCATTTACACGGCAAGATAAAAGACTTTTACCCGGCTGTATAGTGAACACTTGTCACCCGGCTTGATATCTATGACCTTCACCCGGCTGTATTTGACACGATCTTTGCCCGGCTGTACAGTGGTCACAATATCTTCACCTTTTTCCTCAATCACCCGGCTTGTATCAACATACAACATTACCCGGCTAAACAGTTCATTACCCGGCAGAATAGTTGCATCTGATATCTTTGCCCGGTAATAACACTTTGCGATTTTTCTTCACTTTTCTCGTCTGTTGACTTTTTCAACGTCATTTATTGCACCTGCAAACATTCTCCGACATATTAATTAGACAAGATATCCTTAAAAAGAATTTGTCACATTAATTATCAATCAACATTTTTAGGGCAACAAAATTAACACAATTTTAATTCATTTTTCTTTTTCTTTTTCAAAAGATGTTTTTGCACAACCAATTTTTCTATATCCCGAAGCAATTTCTTAAAAACAAATTACAAGACCTTGGGTTTGTTTTTAACACATCTAACACATCCAATACTTTTGCTTTTCATACCACATAATCTTGTTCATTCAAAACACACTTATTCACAATATTTTTGGATTTTGTCCCCCTAAACACACTTAAACACATTTATTCTCCCCCTAAACTTGAAATTTATAGAAATTTTTAAGTTTAACAAGGATGTCGATGTGTCAATAATGATTCCATATGCCTGCACACACAAAGCACACACATTAAAGTAAAGACATATGCAATGCAATGAATCATAATATCGAAGTGAGATCATACCACACATTATCTGAACATGTTTTGCAAGTTTTGAATAGACATTTGACTTATGTTTGATTGAGTGATGATATGAAAACATACCAATTAGCTCGAGTTGACACACTTACTTTTTCAGTATCATGATGATATTTAAGGTTCGATTAGAATGACTTATGTGATCCACATGTATACATATGTCAACATATTTCCTTATCAATCACTACCTGAATGCATATTGTACAACAACCTGGTCACTTACAGTCATAAACAGTGTGGAATCTGGGTTCTATTCGGATTTGGTCCTCTTTGGGACTTCTTTTTAATTCCATCTTTGGGAATTTTTCATTCCTATTGTTCCCCTTGGGAATCTTCTGAATTCCTTTTTGGAATTTTTGTTTGGTGTTGGTCCACATTTGGGACTCTTTTTGTTCCATTTTGGAATCTTTTGCTGCATCTTGAAGCTCAAAAGAAACTTCGTGTGAGACTTCAGGTCTGTGGGTACCACAACAAAGAAACTTCGTGTGAGACTTCAGGTCTGTGGGTACCACAACAAAGAAGCTCACGATGCGGTTCATCACACTGAATAGACTACATCGTTACCCGATCATGCACAACTATCATTACAAGCAATGCATCAAAAGATATATATCTAGACATGTATAACAATGGAACTTAACACAAAGATCATTAAGTTTATGTTTGTCAACAATCAACTTACTTTTTCAGTCTAATTGCCTGAGCTGTCTAGCACATCAATTAACATTCATCAGTCTTTATTTAAAAATGATGTAACGAATAATGTCTAGTGTAACTATCATTTCTCACTTTTTGCAATATAGATTCTTATGACATGATATTTTCTGTTCTTTTTGCTTTTATATTTTGTTTTAGCTTTTCTATTTTCTATTTCATGCACACACACAATGCAAGACATAAAATAAAGGCAACGGAATCAAAATATAACATCAACTTATTATATTTTTGGCTTTTATATTTTTTCTGATTTTTCTTTTGTTTTAGAAAAATAGAATCAATCATGATTGATTAATCCTATGGATTGAATTAAGAATTCAAACCGGCCTGACAAAAAGGATTTTGTAAAAAGATCTGCCAGTTGTTTGTCGGTATGAACCTTAATCAAAATTATTAAACCCTTTTCAGAGTTGTCTCTTAAAAAGTGATATCGAATTTCGATATGTTTGGTTTTTGAGTGTTGAACAGGATTAGCAGTAATAAACATAGCAGCAGTATTGTCTATGTAAATAGGAGTTTTTAGAAAGTTAAACCCGTAGTCAAGCAACTGATTTTGTAACCACAAAACTTGAGAACATCCTGCAGATGCAGCGATATACTCTGCTTCAGCTGTGGATACAGAAACATTGGTCTGCTTCTTGCATTGCCAAGAGACAAGCCTAGGACCCAGAAATTGACAGCCACCAGTAGTCGATTTCCTGTCAAGAGCACAACCACCAAAATCACTGTCAGAATAGCTATATAATTCAAAATTTCCTTCATAAGGATACCATAACCCAAGATTTGGTTTCCCTTTAAGATATCTGAATATACGCTTCACAGCAACAAGATGCGACTCTTTCGGATCAGACTGATATCTGGCGCATACACAAACAGCGTACATGATGTCTGGTCTTGATGCAGTAAGATACATCAAAGAACCGATCATTGATCTGTATAGTGTTTGATCAACTGCTTTGCCCTTTGGATCCGATTGAATCTTGCAATTCACATCAGATGGAGTTCGAATTGTTTGACAATCTTGCATCTTGAACTTCTTCAACAACTTCTCAACAAATTTTGATTGGTTGATGAAAATTCCGTCAGCTGATTGTTTCACTTGTAATCCAAGAAAGAAGTTAATCTCCCCCACTGAACTTATCTGGAATCTAGACTTCATGATTTCTTCAAATTCTTTGCACATTGACGCACTGGTCGAACCGAAGATAATATCGTCCACATAAACTTGAACGCACAACAAATCGTCATTCTCCCTCTTCATAAACAAAGTTGGATCAATCTGACCTCTTGTAAATCCATGTTCTAGTAAATGCTTGGATAATGTCTCATACCAGATTCTTGGAGCTTGGTGTAGACCATATAGAGCTTTACTCAACTTGTATACACGATGAGGATAGTCAGGATCTTCAAAACCCGGAGGTTGTCTGACATATACGTCATCTGTAATAGGTCCATACAAGAAAGCACCTTTAACGTCCATTTGGAATACTTTAAACTTCATGAAGGAAGCATATGCAAGAAAAACGCGTATGGCTTCAAGTCTTGCGACTGGAGCAAACACCTCTTCATAATCAATGCCTTCTTCCTGAGTGTATCCCTGTGCAATAAGTCTCGCTTTGTTTCTCACAACAATGCCACGTTCGTCTGGCTTGTTTTTGTACAACCATCTTGTACCTATTGCATTCTCTCCTTCAGGTAAGTCCACAAGTTTCCAAACTTCCTGTTTGCGAAACTGAAGTAATTCCTCTTGCATGGCTTCAATCCAACTGTTATCTTGCAACGCCTCTGAAATGTTCTTTGGCACCACTTGAGATAGAAAACACGAATAAAGACAGACATTCGCTTGCTCAGTCTGACTTCTTGTAGTTCTCTGATTCAACGGCCCAATAATCTGAGAGACAGGATGTTTCTTGTGAATTCGATGAATTGGTATGTCACCTCCTTGCACTTGACTCTCCAGATTAGAAGTATTCAGATTTGGTAGATCTTGTAGAATGGACGAAGTATGCGGTGTGAAATTCGGGGCTTGATCCGGTGAATTGATAAAGTAATCAAAAGATTCTGGAACAGCTTCAACATTCGGATCGGATGATGGTTGATTCTGAACAGATCCACCATCATTAGGAGAAACTTGCGGATTCACATCTTCTTCAAGATTGTTCGATTCTTGATCTTCATGAGAATCAGAAGGACCCGGATCTTGACTGGATTTGACATGATCAGGATTGTGAAAAGACATGAATGGATATTCTGAGTTGAGATTTCCATCCTCGTCATTATCAGAATCGTCACTGAAGCATCCCAAGTCGCCTGATTCCTTGTTTGTTTTTCCTGAAAAATCAAATAAGTTAGAATTGAAAGATTTCGATAACGAATCTAAATCAAATAACCATTCGGGACCATGAGCCACTAAAGGAAACGAATTTTCTAAAAACTTGACGTTAATAGTTTCAATAACAGTATTTGTTTTGCTATTAAAAACTCGATAAGCTTTAGAAACAGACGAATAACCTAAGAAAAATCCATCGTCAGATTTTGACTCAAACTTCCCGAGATGATCATTCAAATTTAAAATCGAAACAGGACAACCAAATGCTTTCAAGTAAGAAATATTTGGTTTTCTTTCAAATAACAACTCATAAGAAGTTTTCTGTTTATCTTGAACTAATAATGTTCTATTTTGTACAAAACACGCAGTAGCAATAGCTTCGTCCCAAAAAGTGATAGGGATTTTGGCATCTGCGAGCATGGATCTTGCTGCTTCAAGCAGTGTCCGGTTTTTCCGTTCCGCAACCCCGTTTTGTTGAGGTGTTCTTGGCGCACTAAATTGTCTAGCAATCCCCTTTTCTGCACAAAATAAATCAACATTAGCATTCTTAAATTCAGTTCCATTATCACTTCTTAAAACTTTAACTTTGCATTCCAATTGATTTTCAACTTTGATGATAAATTCTTTTAATAATTCAGCTGTTTCAGATTTAGCATGCAAAAAATAAACCCAAGAAAATCTAGTGTAATCGTCAATAATGACAAAACAGTAAGACTACTTTCCAATGCTTTGCACATTTGTTGGTCCGAAAAGATCCATATGTAGCATCTGCAAGGGTTTTGAAATGGAGTTTTCTTGCTTGGACTTAAAAGACATCCTATGCTGTTTTCCCTTCAAACACGCTGGACAGAGATCAGTTGTGGAGAATTTCTTCGATGGGATTCCCACAGCGTGATTTCCAGTTACCAAACGGTTCATGTTTCTGAAGTTGGAATGTCCCAGCCGTCTATGCCAAAGCTGACTCTCATCATTTGAAGCATGGGCAATGAGACAGGTTGTTTCGGTTTCAACATCAATCTGCGACATATCCAATTTGTATACATCACGATCTCTTGGAGCTTTCACCACTACCCACTCATTGTCAATCTTGAAACCTGGTTTAAGAATATAACAGAAAGAATCATCAAAAAGAGTTGAATAAGATTTATCACAGATTTGAGATACACTTAGTAAGTTAAAGTTCAACTGTGCACAGTAGTTGACTTTATCAAAACTAATGACCCCATTCGAAACAGTTCCTTCTCCTGTGATTTTACCACCCGCATCACCTCCAAATGCAACGTGAGTACCATTTTTCAGCTTGAAATCCTGAAGCAAGGCATGGTTGCCTGTCATGTGCCGGCTACACCCACTATCAACAAACCATGAGTTGATAGGTCTTCTTGGGCGTACCTGCAATTCAACAATCACTTAGTTAGTTTGGTCAACCCAGGCCCACACGGTCTTGGGTTTTCCGAATCTATCTGCAATAGTAACTTGTTGATATTGAACATTTTGAAAATTTGTTTCATTTAAGAGATTTTGATGCTGATAACTATTGTTTCGCCCATTGGCGTTCATTGACTGCTTTCTCCTTAAAGCACTAAACCTTTCCTCTAACTTAGGATCAAGGTTATTTTCAAACTTTTGATTTCTAACCATCAAAGCTCTTGGCTTAAAACTGTTAACCTGCACATTTCTTGATGAAAAGTTAGAAACATAATTGTTTCGATTGAAATTTCTCAAAACCGGAGAATGACTTTGATTCATATTTTGAAAACCAAATGATTGATTTCTTTGAAGGTTTGAAAACGGAGTCATTTCTCTTGTTGAGTTTGATCGAAAGAAACAATCCTTTGTGTCATGGTTTCTTCTTTCACAAATATCACAAAATTTGTTATAAAAACATTCTTCTGAAGAATGATTTCTTTTGTCACAGAAACTACAGTACCTGTTAAAGAAACATTCAGCAGTTGCATGATTATATCTATCACAAATTTCACAATGTTTCTTGCTAATCCTAAAGAGCCGATTGTTAACTCTTGATGTTGAACCAAAACGTGATTCATTATCATGGTTGTTCGGTTTTAGATTAACGTTTTTCTGTGGAGTCTTTGTTTGTGATTTTGATTGCACGGGACTTTGGTTCGATTTTAAACTGTTCTGTTTGGTTACCTTTTTTTTTTCAATTCTCTTATCATTGACAGCGGAAGACTTAGGACCTGAACCTGTTTTCAGACCAGAGTTAGATTTGATTTGAGCATTGATTTGGTTACCATAAGAACCGTTCATGTCGAAAGTACCTGCAGACACAAATTTGATTGTCTTAACTTTTGACACTTTCTTGACAGGTTTAACTTTGTCAGTTTTAACACTTTGAACTTTTGTGTTGTCATTCGATTTTATGACACTTTTACCTTTCACTTCTTTTGTTTCAGATTGAGTGTTCATTACTTTCGATTTCTGCTTCTTTGCAGTTGAAACTTCATCCTTCTTCACTGCATTCTTCTTGAGCAGTTGAGCAGCAACTTTTGCCTTTTCTTCATTCTTCTTCCATTTGATGTAATTAGGATCATTGAATCCTGAAAATTCTCCTTCTTCCTTCACCGTTTGTTTTGGTTCGGGATTAAGCTTTGGATATTCAACCAGTTGAATAAGAACAGGCTCCGGTTTGTTCTCGGATTTGTTGCTCGCTTCATCATCTGCTTCAGTTGTCATTCCATCTTCTTCTTTCAAACTTTCAATCATCACCTCAGATCCTTCGGACTCGGATTTACTTCTTTGAATTTCTTTGAATTTACGTTCATTTTCAGGTGAATGATCAAATTCATTAAAGTTTTCCGGTAAGGTTTGAGTGATTGAATTTGGCATTGGTTCATGAGTAAAACCCAACCCGGTTTTGGTTTTGTTACCTCTTTCATTAATGAGTTGTTCAACCATTGTTTTACAACTTTTAACCTTTTTCAATTCAACTTGATTGACTGCATGTGCAACTTTTTCTTGTTCAAAGTTCTTTGTCATTTCTTCAAGTTGTTTGGTAACAAGTTCCAATTCTTTCAAAGTTTTGTTCCATGATTCAGTTAGTGACAAAATCTTCTCATCAGAAATTTTATGATCAATTTTAAGTTGTTCATGAAGTTTTTCATGTTTACTTAATTTATCACCAATTTTAAATGAATGAGTTCGATAATGTTCTACCTGTTGAATGCACTGTTCAGAACATAACCTTTCTTTCACATCTAAGGGCAATGTAACATAGTTAGGGGGTAAGTCATTACTAACCTTTGGTTGTTCAGTAGAAGATGAAGATTCATTTGCAGTAGCCATCAGCGCAACTTCAGACTCTGATTCTTCAACAGGAACAGACTTTGCACTCCAGTCATAATCTTCAGAATCTTCACTAACATCATCAACCATCTTTCCATCCCCTTCTTCAGACCAGTCTTCTTCAATTTCACATACCAGAGCCAGACTTGATGTAAGATCAGACGTAAATTGTTCTGCATATGCGCTCCAATCATAACCATCTTTTACACTGACCACCAGCGCCTTTGTTTGATCTTCTGGTTTCTTTCCTTCGTCTTTCAGTTCTGGCATGGGAAGACTTTGATATGGTTTCTGAAAAGTACGTTGATTTCTGCTTTGGTAGCTTGAAAACTGTTGAGAACTTTGACCTTGACCTTGATTGCTTGAACTAGCTTGGTCATTGAAATTCTTTGGAGCTTTGCATTCTCTTGAGAAATGACCATACTGGTTACAATTAAAACATCTGGCCTTTGATTTGTCAAATCCAACTGTCTTGTTAGCATGAGGTTTGTAACTTCGGTTAACATATGCATGCTTTTGTGTTCGATATGCAACCATAACCATTTGCCAATTAAGATCCATTTCTTCAACATCAACTGGATCCATTTCTAATAAGTCTTGAAGGACCACGTCCATTTGACTTAAATGACTTCCTTGGTATGCTTGAAAACTTGCCATAAAAGCAGTAAAGGCAGTTTTGGTTTCATCATCTTGCAACAGAATATTCATTACGTCTTTCACCTTGGCTTGAACATTTGAACTTTGATTTTCCTGATTTTGAACTTGAGCTCTTGGTGGAGATTGAGGTTGAGAATAAGTTGGTGAATTTGGAAAATATGCTGAATCAGTATAGAAACTTGCACCAACAAATAAGTCACCATCTTCTTCAAACTTCATTGCATCTTGTGCAAGAAAAGCATTCTCCACAGTATTGGCAGGATTTACCACATACTTATACTGAGTTTGTGAGCTTGATCTATCAGTATTTCTTGATCCTTCATCAATCTCAACTTCTTCAATTTTTCCAATAAGCAAATCTAGTTCCATTGGAAATTTCTCAGTATGTTTCAACAAAGTAACAGTCTGCTTCCAAGATGATGGTAAAGCACATAACAACCGATCGTTCAAGTCTTGAAGTTCAGTCTTCACTCCGGGGTTTGACATCTCAGTAGTTAAGTGAACAAACCTGTTCATCATCTGGTTCACTGTTTCTCCATTAATATGCTCGAACAATTCCAATTGCCTTTTTAACTTTGACTTCTTCAGACTTCTCAATTGTTCTCCTCCTTCACATATCGACTTTAAAGCTTTGAAACATGTATAACCAGTCTGATATGCATCCAATCTAGACAGAACTTGAAGTGGCAGTCCCTTGCACATTAAAGAATAAGCCTTGCTATCATTCTTTACTTTTCTCAAATCTTCTGCTGACAGATTATCTTCTGGATAAGGTTCAGTCGAGTCTTTGGTGTAGGTACTAGCACTGTCTGGAGCAGTCTGAGTTGGAATATGAGGACCCTTTTCAATGGACTTCCATAAGTCATTGTCAATAGAACACAAGTGATGTCTCAACCTGATGGTCCAGTTCTTGAAATCTGCACGATTCAAAAGTCTAGGAACACGGTTATCAGAATCATCATTAGTAGCCATTTTAACAAATTTTAAAGAAAATATTTTTGGTTTTTGTTAATAATTTTTTTTTTTTTTTTTTTTAAAGAAATGATTAAAATATTAAAAATAAAGGCAAGTAATTAAAGACAAGATAAGAAACAAATATTAAAAACAACTAAAGTGAGTCACACGGCAAAACAGTGAAAATCCTTCTTCAACCGGCTAAACAGTGTCTTTGTTCTTCACCCGGCAGGAAAAAGTCTTTACACGGCCAAACAGTTACCCGGCTCAACAATTGTAAACTTTTTGTTCTTCACCCGGATGAACAGTTACCCGGCAACAAGAATAAACTTTGACACGGCAATAATCTTTGACCCGGCAGAATCTTGACACGGCAAAAGCTTTGTCCGGCTGAACAGTACTCGATCACACGGCAGTTGTTAATCACCCGGCTACACAGTTGATGATTACCCGGCTGAATTTTCTTAATCACCCGGCGTAACAGTGTATTACCCGGCACTACAGTGTTTGATCCGGCTGAACAGTAACACTTTTTCAAGTCAAATTCTTCACCCGACAAGCACAAAATCCTTTATACGGCAATACAGGACCTAATTTGTTCTCCAATCTAAGTCCAAGGAAATTGTCTAAGTCAAAATAATCACCTGGCAAGTTAATCTTCAACCAAGTTCTTACTGTTCATCATCTTCTTCATGAGAATTTTCTGGGTTTTGTCTAAAACTTGTCCAATTTGTCCAAAATTCACACACAAGCTGTGAAACACTCCGATTAACAATCCCTTATATCAATCAATCTGAAACATGTCCAATTTTTGATGAATTTGTGAAAAATTCGATCGAACAGTAGTTTCTTAATTTCTCAGATCTGATGATGATCTGATGAAATCTGCACAATCGTTGTGTATTGGAGTGATTATGATGATGAATCACACCTAAAAACACGAACAATTCATTCAGATCATTGTCTTTGAGCAATTTTTGATGTGTTTTTGCTTAAGAACAGCGAAGAACACAGTACCAATGCTCTGATACCAATTGATAGGTTCAATTGGATCGTGAAAATCGCTCAATGATCAGAATAACACAAACACAAACACAGTTTAATCATTAACACAATTCATACTAATAATTCTCTTTGTATATTGATGATCAAAGCAGTATTGTGATACAAGGTGCAGGAGAAAATAAATCACACACACAAGTTCTCTCTTACGTGTATATTGTGATCTAGCCTCTCTCCTCACACTCTCTCACTACATGCTTTAAAGCAAACAAATACAAGTTTAAGGAATATAACAAAATAGACCCTAAACTATTTACAAACATATAAACAAAATACAAAGTAAATCTTAACTAGGAAATAACCCTAACAACGTCGTCCGACAACTTAGGACATCTTACGACTCTTTATGCCACATTAGCAACTCGAAAAGAACGTTAGTATAATGTAGGACGGCTTACAACTCCTAAGAACACCTTACATCACAGTACGAAACCTTGAAACACCATAATAAACCTAATGAATTCGTACGAGTCCTTTGAACGTCGTCCGACAACTTAGGACATCTTACGACTCTTTATGCCACATTATCAACTTGAAAAGAACGTTAGTATAATGTAGGACGGCTTACAACTCCTAAGAACACCTTACATCACAGTACGAAACCTTGAAACACCATAATTAACCTAATGAATTCGTACGACTCCTTTGGACGTCGTCCGACAACTTAGGACATCTTACGACTCTTTATGTCACATTATCAACTCGAAAAGAACGTTAGTATAATGTAGGACGGCTTACAACTCCTAAGAACACCTTACATCACAGTACGAAACCTTGAAACACCATAATAAACCTAATGAATTCATACGAGTCCATTGAACGTCATCCGACAACTTAGGACATCTTACGACTCTTTATGCCACATTAGCAACTCGAAAAGAACGTTAGTATAATGTAGGACGGCTTACAACTCCTAAGAACACCTTACATCACAGTACGAAACCTTGAAACACCATAATAAACCTAATGAATTCGTACGAGTCCTTTGAACGTCGTCCGACAACTTAGGACATCTTACGACTCTTTATGCCACATTATCAACTTGAAAAGAACGTTAGAATAATGTAGGACGGCTTACAACTCCTAAGAACACCTTACATCACAGTACGAAACCTTGAAACACCATAATTAACCTAATGAATTCGTACGACTCCTTTGGACGTCGTCCGACAACTTAGGACATCTTACGACTCTTTATGCCACATTAGCAACTCGAAAAGAACGTTAGTATAATGTAGGACGGCTTAGAACTCCTAAGAACACCTTACATCACAGTACGAAACCTTGAAACACCATAATAAACCTAATGAATTCGTACGAGTCCATTGAACGTCGTCCGACAACTTAGGACATCTTACGACTCTTTATGCCACATTAGCAACTCGAAAAGAACGTTAGTATAATGTAGGACGGCTTACAACTCCTAAGAACACCTTACATCACAGTACGAAACCTTGAAACACCATAATAACCCTAATGAATTCGTACGAGTCCTTTGAACGTCGTCCGACAACTTAGGACATCTTACGACTCTTTATGCCACATTATCAACTCGAAAAGAACGTTAGTATAATGTAGGACGGCTTACAACTCCTAAGAACACCTTACATCACAGTATGAAACCTTGAAACACCATAATAAACCTAATGAATTCGTACGAGTCCTTTGAACGTCGTCCGACAACTTAGGACATCTTACGACTCTTTATGCCACATTATCAACTCGAAAAGAACGTTAGTATAATGTAGGACGGCTTACAACTACTAAAAACACCTTACATCACAGTACGAAACCTTGAAACACCATAATAAACCTAATGAATTCGTATGAGTCATTTGAACATCGTACGACAACTCAGGACATCTTACGACTCTGTATGCCACATTAGCAACTCGAAAAGAACGTTAGTATAATGTAGGACGACTTACAACTCCTAAGAACACCTTACATCACAGTACGAAACCTTGAAACACCATAATAAACCTAATGAATTCGTACGAGTCCATTGAACGTCGTCCGACAACTTAGGACATCTTACGACTCTTTATGCCACATTAGCAACTCGAAAAGAACGTTAGTATAATGTAGGACGGCTTACAACTCCTAAGAACACCTTACATCACAGTACGAAACCTTGAAACACCATAATAAACCTAATGAATTCGTACGAGTCCTTTGAACGTCGTCCGACAACTTAGGACATCTTACGACTCTTTATGCCACATTATCAACTCGAAAAGAACGTTAGTATAATGTAGGACGGCTTACAACTCCTAAGAACACCTTACATCACAGTATGAAACCTTGAAACACCATAATAAACCTAATGAATTCGTACGAGTCCTTTGAACGTCGTCCGACAACTTAGGACATCTTACGACTCTTTATGCCACATTATCAACTCGAAAAGAACGTTAGTATAATGTAGGACGGCTTACAACTACTAAAAACACCTTACATCACAGTACGAAACCTTGAAACACCATAATAAACCTAATGAATTCGTATGAGTCATTTGAACATCGTACGACAACTCAGGACATCTTACGACTCTGTATGCCACATTAGCAACTCGAAAAGAACGTTAGAATAATGTAGGACGACTTACAACTCCTAAGAACACCTTACATCACAGTACGAAACCTTGAAACACCATAATAAACCTCATGAATTCGTACGACTCCTTTGGACGTCGTCCGACAACTTAGGACATCTTACGACTCTTTATGCCACATTATCAACTCGAAAAGAACGTTAGTATAATGTAGGACGGCTTACAACTCCTAAGAACACCTTACATCACAGTACGAAACCTTGAAACACCATAATAAACCTAATGAATTCGTATGAGTCATTTGAACATCGTACGACAACTCAGGACATCTTACGACTCTTTATGCCACATTAGCAACTTAAAATGAACGTTAGTATAATGTAGGACGGCTTACAACTCCTAAGAACACCTTACATCACAGTACGAAACCTTGAAACACCATAATAAACCTAATGAATTCGTACGAGTCCATTGAACGTCGTCCGACAACTTAGGACATCTTACGACTCTTTATGCCACATTAGCAACTCGAAAAGAACGTTAGTATAATGTAGGACGGCTTACAACTCCTAAGAACACCTTACATCACAGTACGAAACCTTGAAACACCATAATAAACCTAATGAATTCGTACGAGTCCTTTGAACGTCGTCCGACAACTTAGGACATCTTACGACTCTTTATGCCACATTATCAACTCGAAAAGAACGTTAGTATAATGTAGGACGGCTTACAACTACTAAGAACACCTTACATCACAGTACGAAACCTTGAAACACCATAATAAACCTAATGAATTCGTATGAGTCATTTGAACATCGTACGACAACTCAGGACATCTTACGACTCTTTATGCCACATTAGCAACTCGAAAAGAACGTTAGTATAATGTAGGACGGCTTACAACTCCTAAGAACACCTTACATCACAGTACGAAACCTTGAAACACCATAATAAACCTAATGAATTCGTACGAGTCCATTGAACGTCGTCCGACAACTTAGGACATCTTACGACTCTTTATGCCACATTAGCAACTCGAAAAGAACGTTAGTATAATGTAGGACGGCTTACAACTCCTAAGAACACCTTACATCACAGTACGAAACCTTGAAACACCATAATAAACCTAATGAATTCGTACGAGTCCTTTGAACGTCGTCCGACAACTTAGGACATCTTACGACTCTTTATGCCACATTATCAACTCGAAAAGAACGTTAGTATAATGTAGGACGGCTTACAACTCCTAAGAACACCTTACATCACAGTATGAAACCTTGAAACACCATAATAAACCTAATGAATTCGTACGAGTCCTTTGAACGTCGTCCGACAACTTAGGACATCTTACGACTCTTTATGCCACATTATCAACTCGAAAAGAACGTTAGTATAATGTAGGACGGCTTACAACTACTAAAAACACCTTACATCACAGTACGAAACCTTGAAACACCATAATAAACCTAATGAATTCGTATGAGACATTTGAACATCGTACGACAACTCAGGACATCTTACGACTCTGTATGCCACATTAGCAACTCGAAAAGAACGTTAGTATAATGTAGGACGACTTACAACTCCTAAGAACACCTTACATCACAGTACGAAACCTTGAAACACCATAATAAACCTCATGAATTCGTACGACTCCTTTGGACGTCGTCCGACAACTTAGGACATCTTACGACTCTTTATGCCACATTATCAACTCGAAAAGAACTTTAGTATAATGTAGGACGGCTTACAACTCCTAAGAACACCTTACATCACAGTACGAAACCTTGAAACACCATAATAAACCTAATGAATTCGTATGAGTCATTTGAACATCGTACGACAACTCAGGACATCTTACGACTCTTTATGCCACATTAGCAACTTAAAATGAACGTTAGTATAATGTAGGACGGCTTACAACTCCTAAGAACACCTTACATCACAGTACGAAACCTTGAAACACCATAATAAACCTAATGAATTCGTACGAGTCCATTGAACGTCGTCCGACAACTTAGGACATCTTACGACTCTTTATGCCACATTAGCAACTCGAAAAGAACGTTAGTATAATGTAGGACGGCTTACAACTCCTAAGAACACCTTACATCACAGTACGAAACCTTGAAACACCATAATAAACCTAATGAATTCGTACGAGTCCTTTGAACGTCGTCCGACAACTTAGGACATCTTACGACTCTTTATGCCACATTATCAACTCGAAAAGAACGTTAGTATAATGTAGGACGGCTTACAACTACTAAGAACACCTTACATCACAGTACGAAACCTTGAAACACCATAATAAACCTAATGAATTCGTATGAGTCATTTGAACATCGTACGACAACTCAGGACATCTTACGACTCTTTATGCCACATTAGCAACTCGAAAAGAACGTTAGTATAATGTAGGACGGCTTACAACTCCTAAGAACACCTTACATCACAGTACGAAACCTTGAAACACCATAATAAACCTCATGAATTCGTACAACTCCTTTGGACGTCGTCCGACAACTTAGGACATCTTACGACTCTTTATGCCACATTATCAACTCGAAAAGAAAGTTAGTATAATTTAGGACGGCTTACAACTCCTAAGAACACCTTACATCACAGTACGAAACCTTGAAACACCATAATAAACCTAATGAATTCGTACGAGTCCATTGAACGTCGTCCGACAACTTAGGACATCTTACGACTCTTTATGCCACATTAGCAACTCGAAAAGAACGTTAGTATAATGTAGGACGGCTTACAACTCCTAAGAACACCTTACATCACAGTACGAAACCTTGAAACACCATAATAAACCTAATGAATTCGTACGAGTCCTTTGAACGTCGTCCGACAACTTAGGACATCTTACGACTCTTTATGCCACATTATCAACTCGAAAAGAACGTTAGTATAATGTAGGACGGCTTACAACTACTAAAAACACCTTACATCACAGTACGAAACCTTGAAACACCATAATAAACCTAATGAATTCGTATGAGACATTTGAACATCGTACGACAACTCAGGACATCTTACGACTCTGTATGCCACATTAGCAACTCGAAAAGAACGTTAGTATAATGTAGGACGACTTACAACTCCTAAGAACACCTTACATCACAGTACGAAACCTTGAAACACCATAATAAACCTCATGAATTCGTACGACTCCTTTGGACGTCGTCCGACAACTTAGGACATCTTACGACTCTTTATGCCACATTATCAACTCGAAAAGAACTTTAGTATAATGTAGGACGGCTTACAACTCCTAAGAACACCTTACATCACAGTACGAAACCTTGAAACACCATAATAAACCTAATGAATTCGTATGAGTCATTTGAACATCGTACGACAACTCAGGACATCTTACGACTCTTTATGCCACATTAGCAACTTAAAATGAACGTTAGTATAATGTAGGACGGCTTACAACTCCTAAGAACACCTTACATCACAGTACGAAACCTTGAAACACCATAATAAACCTAATGAATTCGTACGAGTCCATTGAACGTCGTCCGACAACTTAGGACATCTTACGACTCTTTATGCCACATTAGCAACTCGAAAAGAACGTTAGTATAATGTAGGACGGCTTACAACTCCTAAGAACACCTTACATCACAGTACGAAACCTTGAAACACCATAATAAACCTAATGAATTCGTACGAGTCCTTTGAACGTCGTCCGACAACTTAGGACATCTTACGACTCTTTATGCCACATTATCAACTCGAAAAGAACGTTAGTATAATGTAGGACGGCTTACAACTACTAAGAACACCTTACATCACAGTACGAAACCTTGAAACACCATAATAAACCTAATGAATTCGTATGAGTCATTTGAACATCGTACGACAACTCAGGACATCTTACGACTCTTTATGCCACATTAGCAACTCGAAAAGAACGTTAGTATAATGTAGGACGGCTTACAACTCCTAAGAACACCTTACATCACAGTACGAAACCTTGAAACACCATAATAAACCTCATGAATTCGTACAACTCCTTTGGACGTCGTCCGACAACTTAGGACATCTTACGACTCTTTATGCCACATTATCAACTCGAAAAGAAAGTTAGTATAATTTAGGACGGCTTACAACTCCTAAGAACACCTTACATCACAGTACGAAACCTTGAAACACCATAATAAACCTAATGAATTCGTACGAGTCCATTGAACGTCGTCCGACAACTTAGGACATCTTACGACTCTTTATGCCACATTAGCAACTCGAAAAGAACGTTAGTATAATGTAGGACGGCTTACAACTCCTAAGAACACCTTACATCACAGTACGAAACCTTGAAACACCATAATAAACCTAATGAATTCGTACGAGTCCTTTGAACGTCGTCCGACAACTTAGGACATCTTACGACTCTTTATGCCACATTATCAACTTGAAATGAACGTTAGTATAATGTAGGACGGCTTACAACTCCTAAGAACACCTTACATCACAGTACGAAACCTTGAAACACCATAATTAACCTAATGAATTCGTACGACTCCTTTGGACGTCGTCCGACAACTTAGGACATCTTACGACTCTTTATGCCACATTATCAACTCGAAAAGAACGTTAGTATAATGTAGGACGGCTTACAACTCCTAAGAACACCTTACATCACAGTACGAAACCTTGAAACACCATAATAAACCTAATGAATTCGTACGAGTCCATTGAACGTCGTCCGACAACTTAGGACATCTTACGACTCTTTATGCCACATTAGCAACTCGAAAAGAACGTTAGTATAATGTAGGACGGCTTACAACTCCTAAGAACACCTTACATCACAGTACGAAACCTTGAAACACCATAATAAACCTCATGAATTCGTACGACTCCTTTGGACGTCGTCCGACAACTTAGGACATCTTACGACTCTTTATGCCACATTATCAACTCGAAAAGAAAGTTAGTATAATGTAGGACGGCTTACAACTCCTAAGAACACCTTACATCACAGTACGAAACCTTGAAACACCATAATAAACCTAATGAATTCGTACGAGTCCATTGAACGTCGTCCGACAACTTAGGACATCTTACGACTCTTTATGCCACATTAGCAACTCGAAAAGAACGTTAGTATAATGTAGCACGGCTTACAACTCCTAAGAACACCTTACATCACAGTACGAAACCTTGAAACACCATAATAAACCTAATGAATTCGTACGAGTCCTTTGAACGTCGTCCGACAACTTAGGACATCTTACGACTCTTTATGCCACATTATCAACTTGAAAAGAACGTTAGTATAATGTAGGACGGCTTACAACTCCTAAGAACACCTTACATCACAGTACGAAACCTTGAAACACCATAATTAACCTAATGAATTCGTACGACTCCTTTGGACGTCGTCCGACAACTTAGGACATCTTACGACTCTTTATGCCACATTATCAACTCGAAAAGAACGTTAGTATAATGTAGGACGGCTTACAACTCCTAAGAACACCTTACATCACAGTACGAAACCTTGAAACACCATAATAAACCTAATGAATTCGTACGAGTCCATTGAACGTCGTCCGACAACTTAGGACATCTTACGACTCTTTATGCCACATTAGCAACTCGAAAAGAACGTTAGTATAATGTAGGACGGCTTACAACTCCTAAGAACACCTTACATCACAGTACGAAACCTTGAAACACCATAATAAACCTAATGAATTCGTACGAGTCCTTTGAACGTCGTCCGACAACTTAGGACATCTTACGACTCTTTATGCCACATTATCAACTCGAAAAGAACGTTAGTATAATGTAGGACGGCTTACAACTCCTAAGAACACCTTACATCACAGTACGAAACCTTGAAACACCATAATAAACCTAATAAATTCGTACGAGTCCTTTGAACGTCGTCAGACAACTTAGGACATCTTACGACTCTTTATGCCACATTATCAACTCGAAAAGAACGTTAGTATAATGTAGGACGGCTTACAACTACTAAAAACACCTTACATCACAGTACGAAACCTTGAAACACCATAATAAACCTAATGAATTCGTATGAGTCATTTGAACATCGTACGACAACTCAGGACATCTTACGACTCTTTATGCCACATTAGCAACTCGAAAAGAACGTTAGTATAATGTAGGACGGCTTACAACTCCTAAGAACACCTTACATCACAGTACGAAACCTTGAAACTCCATAATAAACCTAATGAATTCGTATGAGTCATTTGAACTTCGTACGACAACTCAGGACATCTTACGACTCTTTATGCCAAATTAGCAACTTAAAATGAACGTTAGTATAATGTAGGACGGCTTACAACTCCTAAGAACACCTTACATCACAGTACGAAACCTTGAAACACCATAATAAATCTCATGAATTCGTACGACTCCTTTGGACGTCGTCCGACAACTTAGGACATCTTACGACTCTTTATGCCACATTATCAACTCGAAAAGAAAGTTAGTATAATGTAGGACGGCTTACAACTCCTAAGAACACCTTACATCACAGTACGAAACCTTGAAACACCATAATAAACCTAATGAATTCGTACGAGTCCATTGAACGTCGTCCGACAACTTAGGACATCTTACGACTCTTTATGCCACATTAGCAACTCGAAAAGAACGTTAGTATAATGTAGCACGGCTTACAACTCCTAAGAACACCTTACATCACAGTACGAAACCTTGAAACACCATAATAAACCTAATGAATTCGTACGAGTCCTTTGAACGTCGTCCGACAACTTAGGACATCTTACGACTCTTTATGCCACATTATCAACTTGAAAAGAACGTTAGTATAATGTAGGACGGCTTACAACTCCTAAGAACACTTTACATCACAGTACGAAACCTTGAAACACCATAATTAACCTAATGAATTCGTACGACTCCTTTGGACGTCGTCCGACAACTTAGGACATCTTACGACTCTTTATGCCACATTATCAACTCGAAAAGAACGTTAGTATAATGTAGGACGGCTTACAACTCCTAAGAACACCTTACATCACAGTACGAAACCTTGAAACACCATAATAAACCTAATGAATTCGTACGAGTCCATTGAACGTCGTCCGACAACTTAGGACATCTTACGACTCTTTATGCCACATTAGCAACTCGAAAAGAACGTTAGTATAATGTAGGACGGCTTACAACTCCTAAGAACACCTTACATCACAGTACGAAACCTTGAAACACCATAATAAACCTAATGAATTCGTACGAGTCCTTTGAACGTCGTCCGACAACTTAGGACATCTTACGACTCTTTATGCCACATTATCAACTCGAAAAGAACGTTAGTATAATGTAGGACGGCTTACAACTCCTAAGAACACCTTACATCACAGTACGAAACCTTGAAACACCATAATAAACCTAATAAATTCGTACGAGTCCTTTGAACGTCGTCCGACAACTTAGGACATCTTACGACTCTTTATGCCACATTATCAACTCGAAAAGAACGTTAGTATAATGTAGGACGGCTTACAACTACTAAAAACACCTTACATCACAGTACGAAACCTTGAAACACCATAATAAACCTAATGAATTCGTATGAGTCATTTGAACATCGTACGACAACTCAGGACATCTTACGACTCTTTATGCCACATTAGCAACTCGAAAAGAACGTTAGTATAATGTAGGACGGCTTACAACTCCTAAGAACACCTTACATCACAGTACGAAACCTTGAAACTCCATAATAAACCTAATGAATTCGTATGAGTCATTTGAACTTCGTACGACAACTCAGGACATCTTACGACTCTTTATGCCAAATTAGCAACTTAAAATGAACGTTAGTATAATGTAGGACGGCTTACAACTCCTAAGAACACCTTACATCACAGTACGAAACCTTGAAACACCATAATAAATCTCATGAATTCGTACGACTCCTTTGGACGTCGTCCGACAACTTAGGACATCTTACGACTCTTTATGCCACATTATCAACTCGAAAAGAACGTTAGTATAATGTAGGACGGCTTACAACTCCTAAGAACACCTTACATCACAATACGAAACCTTGAAACACCATAATAAACCTAATGAATTCGTATGAGTCATTTGAACATCGTACGACAACTCAGGACATCTTACGACTCTTTATGCCACATTAGCAACTTAAAATGAACGTTAGTATAATGTAGGACGGCTTACAACTCCTAAGAACACCTTACATCACAGTACGAAACCTTGAAACACCATAATAAACCTAATGAATTCGTACGAGTCCATTGAACGTCGTCCGACAACTTAGGACATCTTACGACTCTTTATGCCACATTAGCATCTCGAAAAGAACGTTAGTATAATGTAGGACGGCTTACAACTCCTAAGAACACCTTACATCACAGTACGAAACCTTGAAACACCATAATAAACCTAATGAATTCGTACGAGTCCTTTGAACGTCGTCCGACAACTTAGGACATCTTACGACTCTTTATGCCACATTATCAACTCGAAAAGAACGTTAGTATAATGTAGGACGGCTTACAACTACTAAGAACACCTTACATCACAGTACGAAACCTTGAAACACCATAATAAACCTAATGAATTCGTATGAGTCATTTGAACATCGTACGACAACTCAGGACATCTTACGACTCTTTATGCCACATTAGCAACTCGAAAAGAACGTTAGTATAATGTAGGACGGCTTACAACTCCTAAGAACACCTTACATCACAGTACGAAACCTTGAAACACCATAATAAACCTCATGAATTCGTACGACTCCTTTGGACGTCGTCCGACAACTTAGGACATCTTACGACTCTTTATGCCACATTATCAACTCGAAAAGAAAGTTAGTATAATGTAGGACGGCTTACAACTCCTAAGAACACCTTACATCACAGTACGAAACCTTGAAACACCATAATAAACCTAATGAATTCGTATGAGTCATTTGAACATCGTACGACAACTCAGGACATCTTACGACTCTTTATGCCACATTAGCAACTCGAAAAGAACATTAGTATAATGTAGGACGGCTTACAACTCCTAAGAACACCTTACATCACAGTACGAAACCTTGAAACACCATAATAAACCTCATGAATTCGTACGACTCCTTTGGACGTCGTCCGACAACTTAGGACATCTTACGACTCTTTATGCCACATTATCAACTCGAAAAGAAAGTTAGTATAATGTAGGACGGCTTACAACTCCTAAGAACACCTTACATCACAGTACGAAACCTTGAAACACCATAATAAACCTAATGAATTCGTACGAGTCCTTTGGACGTCGTCCGACAACTTAGGACATCTTACGACTCTTTATGCCACATTATCAACTCGAAAAGAACGTTAGTATAATGTAGGACGGCTTACAACTCCTAAGAACACCTTACATCACAATACGAAACCTTGAAACACCATAATAAACCTAATGAATTCGTATGAGTCATTTGAACATCGTACGACAACTCAGGACATCTTACGACTCTTTATGCCACATTAGCAACTTAAAATGAACGTTAGTATAATGTAGGACGGCTTACAACTCCTAAGAACACCTTACATCACAGTACGAAACCTTGAAACACCATAATAAACCTAATGAATTCGTACGAGTCCATTGAACGTCGTCCGACAACTTAGGACATCTTACGACTCTTTATGCCACATTAGCATCTCGAAAAGAACGTTAGTATAATGTAGGACGGCTTACAACTCCTAAGAACACCTTACATCACAGTACGAAACCTTGAAACACCATAATAAACCTAATGAATTCGTACGAGTCCTTTGAACGTCGTCCGACAACTTAGGACATCTTACGACTCTTTATGCCACATTATCAACTCGAAAAGAACGTTAGTAGAATGTAGGACGGCTTACAACTACTAAGAACACCTTACATCACAGTACGAAACCTTGAAACACCATAATAAACCTAATGAATTCGTATGAGTCATTTGAACATCGTACGACAACTCAGGACATCTTACGACTCTTTATGCCACATTAGCAACTCGAAAAGAACGTTAGTATAATGTAGGACGGCTTACAACTCCTAAGAACACCTTACATCACAGTACGAAACCTTGAAACACCATAATAAACCTCATGAATTCGTACGACTCCTTTGGACGTCGTCCGACAACTTAGGACATCTTACGACTCTTTATGCCACATTATCAACTCGAAAAGAAAGTTAGTATAATGTAGGACGGCTTACAACTCCTAAGAACACCTTACATCACAGTACGAAACCTTGAAACACCATAATAAACCTAATGAATTCGTATGAGTCATTTGAACATCGTACGACAACTCAGGACATCTTACGACTCTTTATGCCACATTAGCAACTCGAAAAGAACGTTAGTATAATGTAGGACGGCTTACAACTCCTAAGAACACCTTACATCACAGTACGAAACCTTGAAACACCATAATAAACCTAATGAATTCGTACGAGTCCTTTGAACGTCGTCCGACAACTTAGGACATCTTACGACTCTTTATGCCACATTATCAACTTGAAAAGAACGTTAGTATAATGTAGGACGGCTTACAACTCCTAAGAACACCTTACATCACAGTACGAAACCTTGAAACACCATAATAAACCTAATGAATTCGTACGAGTCCTTTGAACGTCGTCCGACAACTTAGGACATCTTACGACTCTTTATGCCACATTATCAACTCGAAAAGAACGTTAGTATAATGTAGGACGGCTTACAACTACTAAGAACACCTTACATCACAGTACGAAACCTTGAAACACCATAATAAACCTAATGAATTCGTACGAGTCCATTGAACGTCGTCCGACAACTTAGGACATCTTACGACTCTTTATGCCACATTAGCATCTCGAAAAGAACGTTAGTATAATGTAGGACGGCTTACAACTCCTAAGAACACCTTACATCACAGTACGAAACCTTTAAACACCATAATAAACCTAATGAATTCGTACGAGTCCATTGAACGTCGTCCGACAACTTAGGACATCTTACGACTCTTTATGCCACATTAGCATCTCGAAAAGAACGTTAGTATAATGTAGGACGGCTTACAACTCCTAAGAACACCTTACATCACAGTACGAAACCTTGAAACACAATAATAAACCTAATGAATTCGTACGAGTCCTTTGAACGTCGTCCGACAACTTAAGACATCTTACGACTCTTTATGCCACATTATCAACTCGAAAAGAACGTTAGTATAATGTAGGACGGCTTACAACTACTAAGAACACCTTACATCACAGTACGAAACCTTGAAACACCATAATAAACCTAATGAATTCGTATGAGTCATTTGAACATCGTACGACAACTCAGGACATCTTACGACTCTTTATGCCACATTAGCAACTCGAAAAGAACGTTAGTATAATGTAGGACGGCTTACAACTCCTAAGAACACCTTACATCACAGTACGAAACCTTGAAACACCATAATAAACCTCATGAATTCGTACGACTCCTTTGGACGTCGTCCGACAACTTAGGACATCTTACGACTCTTTATGCCACATTATCAACTCGAAAAGAAAGTTAGTATAATGTAGGACGGCTTACAACTCCTAAGAACACCTTACATCACAGTACGAAACCTTGAAACACCATAATAAACCTAATGAATTCGTACGAGTCCTTTGAACGTCGTCCGACAACTTAGGACATCTTACGACTCTTTATGCCACATTATCAACTCGAAAAGAACGTTAGTATAATGTAGGACGGCTTACAACTACTAAGAACACCTTACATCACAGTACGAAACCTTGAAACACCATAATAAACCTAATGAATTCGTACGAGTCCATTGAACGTCGTCCGACAACTTAGGACATCTTACGACTCTTTATGCCACATTAGCATCTCGAAAAGAACGTTAGTATAATGTAGGACGGCTTACAACTCCTAAGAACACCTTACATCACAGTACGAAACCTTTAAACACCATAATAAACCTAATGAATTCGTACGAGTCCATTGAACGTCGTCCGACAACTTAGGACATCTTACGACTCTTTATGCCACATTAGCATCTCGAAAAGAACGTTAGTATAATGTAGGACGGCTTACAACTCCTAAGAACACCTTACATCACAGTACGAAACCTTGAAACACAATAATAAACCTAATGAATTCGTACGAGTCCTTTGAACGTCGTCCGACAACTTAGGACATCTTACGACTCTTTATGCCACATTATCAACTCGAAAAGAACGTTAGTATAATGTAGGACGGCTTACAACTACTAAGAACACCTTACATCACAGTACGAAACCTTGAAACACCATAATAAACCTAATGAATTCGTATGAGTCATTTGAACATCGTACGACAACTCAGGACATCTTACGACTCTTTATGCCACATTAGCAACTCGAAAAGAACGTTAGTATAATGTAGGACGGCTTACAACTCCTAAGAACACCTTACATCACAGTACGAAACCTTGAAACACCATAATAAACCTCATGAATTCGTACGACTCCTTTGGACGTCGTCCGACAACTTAGGACATCTTACGACTCTTTATGCCACATTATCAACTCGAAAAGAAAGTTAGTATAATGTAGGACGGCTTACAACTCCTAAGAACACCTTACATCACAGTACGAAACCTTGAAACACCATAATAAACCTAATGAATTCGTACGAGTCCTTTGAACGTCGTCCGACAACTTAGGACATCTTACGACTCTTTATGCCACATTATCAACTCGAAAAGAACGTTAGTATAATGTAGGACGGCTTACAACTACTAAAAACACCTTACATCACAGTACGAAACCTTGAAACACCATAATAAACCTAATGAATTCGTATGAGTCATTTGAACATCGTACGACAACTCAGGACATCTTACGACTCTTTATGCCACATTAGCAACTCGAAAAGAACGTTAGTATAATGTAGGACGGCTTACAACTCCTAAGAACACCTTACATCACAGTACGAAACCTTGAAACACCATAATAAACCTCATGAATTCGTACGACTCCTTTGGACGTCGTCCGACAACTTAGGACATCTTACGACTCTTTATGCCACATTATCAACTCGAAAAGAAAGTTAGTATAATGTAGGACGGCTTACAACTCCTAAGAACACCTTACATCACAGTACGAAACCTTGAAACACCATAATAAACCTAATGAATTCGTACGAGTTCTTTGAACGTCGTCCGACAACTTAGGACATCTTACGACTCTTTATGCCACATTATCAACTCGAAAAGAACGTTAGTATAATGTAGGACGGCTTACAACTACTAAGAACACCTTACATCACAGTACGAAACCTTGAAACACCATAATAAACCTAATGAATTCGTATGAGTCATTTGAACATCGTACGACAACTCAGGACATCTTACGACTCTTTATGCCACATTAGCAACTCGAAAAGAACGTTAGTATAATGTAGGACGGCTTACAACTCCTAAGAACACCTTACATCACAGTACGAAACCTTGAAACACCATAATAAACCTCATGAATTCGTACGACTCCTTTGGACGTCGTCCGACAACTTAGGACATCTTACGACTCTTTATGCCACATTATCAACTCGAAAAGAAAGTTAGTATAATGTAGGACGGCTTACAACTCCTAAGAACACCTTACATCACAGTACGAAACCTTGAAACACCATAATAAACCTAATGAATTCGTATGAGTCATTTGAACATCGTACGACAACTCAGGACATCTTACGACTCTTTATGCCACATTAGCAACTCGAAAAGAACGTTAGTATAATGTAGGACGGCTTACAACTCCTAAGAACACCTTACATCACAGTACGAAACCTTGAAACACCATAATAAACCTAATGAATTCGTACGAGTCCTTTGAACGTCGTCCGACAACTTAGGACATCTTACGACTCTTTATGCCACATTATCAACTTGAAAAGAACGTTAGTATAATGTAGGACGGCTTACAACTCCTAAGAACACCTTACATCACAGTACGAAACCTTGAAACACCATAATTAACCTAATGAATTCGTACGACTCCTTTGGACGTCGTCCGACAACTTAGGACATCTTACGACTCTTTATGCCACATTATCAACTCGAAAAGAACGTTAGTATAATGTAGGACGGCTTACAACTCCTAAGAACACCTTACATCACAGTACGAAACCTTGAAACACCATAATAAACCTAATGAATTCGTACGAGTCCATTGAACGTCGTCCGACAACTTAGGACATCTTACGACTCTTTATGCCACATTAGCAACTCGAAAAGAACGTTAGTATAATGTAGGACGGCTTACAACTCCTAAGAACACCTTACATCACAGTACGAAACCTTGAAACACCATAATAAACCTCATGAATTCGTACGACTCCTTTGGACGTCGTCCGACAACTTAGGACATCTTACGACTCTTTATGCCACATTATCAACTCGAAAAGAAAGTTAGTATAATGTAGGACGGCTTACAACTCCTAAGAACACCTTACATCACAGTACGAAACCTTGAAACACCATAATAAACCTAATGAATTCGTACGAGTCCTTTGAACGTCGTCCGACAACTTAGGACATCTTACGACTCTTTATGCCACATTATCAACTCGAAAAGAACGTTAGTATAATGTAGGACGGCTTACAACTACTAAGAACACCTTACATCACAGTACGAAACCTTGAAACACCATAATAAACCTAATGAATTCGTATGAGTCATTTGAACATCGTACGACAACTCAGGACATCTTACGACTCTTTATGCCACATTAGCAACTCGAAAAGAACGTTAGTATAATGTAGGACGGCTTACAACTCCTAAGAACACCTTACATCACAGTACGAAACCTTGAAACACCATAATAAACCTCATGAATTCGTACGACTCCTTTGGACGTCGTCCGACAACTTAGGACATCTTACGACTCTTTATGCCACATTATCAACTCGAAAAGAAAGTTAGTATAATGTAGGACGGCTTACAACTCCTAAGAACACCTTACATCACAGTACGAAACCTTGAAACACCATAATAAACCTAATGAATTCGGACGAGTCCTTTGAACGTCGTCCGACAACTTAGGACATCTTACGACTCTTTATGCCACATTATCAACTCGAAAAGAACGTTAGTATAATGTAGGACGGCTTACAACTACTAAGAACACCTTACATCACAGTACGAAACCTTGAAACACCATAATAAACCTAATGAATTCGTATGAGTCATTTGAACATCGTACGACAACTCAGGACATCTTACGACTCTTTATGCCACATTAGCAACTCGAAAAGAACGTTAGTATAATGTAGGACGGCTTACAACTCCTAAGAACACCTTACATCACAGTACGAAACCTTGAAACACCATAATAAACCTCATGAATTCGTACGACTCCTTTGGACGTCGTCCGACAACTTAGGACATCTTACGACTCTTTATGCCACATTATCAACTCGAAAAGAAAGTTAGTATAATGTAGGACGGCTTACAACTCCTAAGAACACCTTACATCACAGTACGAAACCTTGAAACACCATAATAAACCTAATGAATTCGTATGAGTCATTTGAACATCGTACGACAACTCAGGACATCTTACGACTCTTTATGCCACATTATCAACTCGAAAAGAACGTTAGTATAATGTAGGACGGCTTACAACTCCTAAGAACACCTTACATCACAGTACGAAACCTTGAAACACCATAATAAACCTAATGAATTCGTACGAGTCCATTGAACGTCGTCCGACAACTTAGGACATCTTACGACTCTTTATGCCACATTAGCAACTCGAAAAGAACGTTAGTATAATGTAGGACGGCTTACAACTCCTAAGAACACCTTACATCACAGTACGAAACCTTGAAACACCATAATAAACCTCATGAATTCGTACGACTCCTTTGGACGTCGTCCGACAACTTAGGACATCTTACGACTCTTTATGCCACATTATCAACTCGAAAAGAAAGTTAGTATAATGTAGGACGGCTTACAACTCCTAAGAACACCTTACATCACAGTACGAAACCTTGAAACACCATAATAAACCTAATGAATTCGTACGAGTCCTTTGAACGTCGTCCGACAACTTAGGACATCTTACGACTCTTTATGCCACATTATCAACTCGAAAAGAACGTTAGTATAATGTAGGACGGCTTACAACTACTAAGAACACCTTACATCACAGTACGAAACCTTGAAACACCATAATAAACCTAATGAATTCGTATGAGTCATTTGAACATCGTACGACAACTCAGGACATCTTACGACTCTTTATGCCACATTAGCAACTCGAAAAGAACGTTAGTATAATGTAGGACGGCTTACAACTCCTAAGAACACCTTACATCACAGTACGAAACCTTGAAACACCATAATAAACCTCATGAATTCGTACGACTCCTTTGGACGTCGTCCGACAACTTAGGACATCTTACGACTCTTTATGCCACATTATCAACTCGAAAAGAAAGTTAGTATAATGTAGGACGGCTTACAACTCCTAAGAACACCTTACATCACAGTACGAAACCTTGAAACACCATAATAAACCTAATGAATTCGTACGAGTCCTTTGAACGTCGTCCGACAACTTAGGACATCTTACGACTCTTTATGCCACATTATCAACTCGAAAAGAACGTTAGTATAATGTAGGACGGCTTACAACTACTAAGAACACCTTACATCACAGTACGAAACCTTGAAACACCATAATAAACCTAATGAATTCGTATGAGTCATTTGAACATCGTACGACAACTCAGGACATCTTACGACTCTTTATGCCACATTAGCAACTCGAAAAGAACGTTAGTATAATGTAGGACGGCTTACAACTCCTAAGAACACCTTACATCACAGTACGAAACCTTGAAACACCATAATAAACCTCATGAATTCGTACGACTCCTTTGGACGTCGTCCGACAACTTAGGACATCTTACGACTCTTTATGCCACATTATCAACTCGAAAAGAAAGTTAGTATAATGTAGGACGGCTTACAACTCCTAAGAACACCTTACATCACAGTACGAAACCTTGAAACACCATAATAAACCTAATGAATTCGTATGAGTCATTTGAACATCGTACGACAACTCAGGACATCTTACGACTCTTTATGCCACATTAGCAACTCGAAAAGAACGTTAGTATAATGTAGGACGGCTTACAACTCCTAAGAACACCTTACATCACAGTACGAAACCTTGAAACACCATAATAAACCTAATGAATTCGTACGAGTCCTTTGAACGTCGTCCGACAACTTAGGACATCTTACGACTCTTTATGCCACATTATCAACTTGAAAAGAACGTTAGTATAATGTAGGACGGCTTACAACTCCTAAGAACACCTTACATCACAATACGAAACCTTGAAACACCATAATTAACCTAATGAATTCGTACGACTCCTTTGGATGTCGTCCGACAACTTAGGACATCTTACGACTCTTTATGCCACATTATCAACTCGAAAAGAACGTTAGTATAATGTAGGACGGCTTACAACTCCTAAGAACACCTTACATCACAGTACGAAACCTTGAAACACCATAATAAACCTAATGAATTCGTACGAGTCCATTGAACGTCGTCCGACAACTTAGGACATCTTACGACTCTTTATGCCACATTAGCAACTCGAAAAGAACGTTAGTATAATGTAGGACGGCTTACAACTCCTAAGAACACCTTACATCACAGTACGAAACCTTGAAACACCATAATAAACCTAATGAATTCGTACGAGTCCTTTGAACGTCGTCCGACAACTTAGGACATCTTACGACTCTTTATGCCACATTATCAACTCGAAAAGAACGTTAGTATAATGTAGGACGGCTTACAACTACTAAGAACACCTTACATCACAGTACGAAACCTTGAAACACCATAATAAACCTAATGAATTCGTATGAGTCATTTGAACATCGTACGACAACTCAGGACATCTTACGACTCTTTATGCCACATTAGCAACTCGAAAAGAATGTTAGTATAATGTAGGACGGCTTACAACTCCTAAGAACACCTTACATCACAGTACGAAACCTTGAAACACCATAATAAACCTAATGAATTCGTACGAGTCCTTTGAACGTCGTCCGACAACTTAGGACATCTTACGACTCTTTATGCCACATTATCAACTCGAAAAGAACGTTAGTATAATGTAGGACGGCTTACAACTCCTAAGAACACCTTACATCACAGTACGAAACCTTGAAACACCATAATAAACCTCATGAATTCGTACGACTCCTTTGGACGTCGTCCGACAACTTAGGACATCTTACGACTCTTTATGCCACATTATCAACTCGAAAAGAACGTTAGTATAATGTAGGACGGCTTACAACTCCTAAGAACACCTTACATCACAGTACGAAACCTTGAAACACCATAATAAACCTAATGAATTCGTATGAGTCATTTGAACATCGTACGACAACTCAGGACATCTTACGACTCTTTATGCCACATTAGCAACTTAAAATGAACGTTAGTATAATGTAGGACGGCTTACAACTCCTAAGAACACCTTACATCACAGTACGAAACCTTGAAACACCATAATAAACCTAATGAATTCGTACGAGTCCATTGAACGTCGTCCGACAACTTAGGACATCTTACGACTCTTTATGCCACATTAGCATCTCGAAAAGAACGTTAGTATAATGTAGGACGGCTTACAACTCCTAAAAACACCTTACATCACAGTACGAAACCTTGAAACACCATAATAAACCTAATGAATTCGTACGAGTCCTTTGAACGTCGTCCGACAACTTAGGACATCTTACGACTCTTTATGCCACATTATCAACTCGAAAAGAACGTTAGTATAATGTAGGACGGCTTACAACTACTAAGAACACCTTACATCACAGTACGAAACCTTGAAACACCATAATAAACCTAATGAATTCGTATGAGTCATTTGAACATCGTACGACAACTCAGGACATCTTACGACTCTTTATGCCACATTATCAACTCGAAAAGAACGTTAGTATAATGTAGGACGGCTTACAACTCCTAAGAACACCTTACATCACATTACGAAACCTTGAAACACCATAATAAACCTAATGAATTCGTACGAGTCCTTTGAACGTCGTCCGACAACTTAGGACATCTTACGACTCTTTATGCCACATTAGCAACTCGAAAAGAACGTTAGTATAATGTAGGACGGCTTACAACTCCTAAGAACACCTTACATCACAGTACGAAACCTTGAAACACCATAATAAACCTAATGAATTCGTACGAGTCCTTTGAACGTCGTCCGACAACTTAGGACATCTTACGACTCTTTATGCCACATTATCAACTCGAAAAGAACGTTAGTATAATGTAGGACGGCTTACAACTACTAAGAACACCTTACATCACAGTACGAAACCTTGAAACACCATAATAAACCTAATGAATTCGTATGAGTCATTTGAACATCGTACGACAACTCAGGACATCTTACGACTCTTTATGCCACATTAGCAACTCGAAAAGAACGTTAGTATAATGTAGGACGGCTTACAACTCCTAAGAACACCTTACATCACAGTACGAAACCTTGAAACACCATAATAAACCTCATGATTTCGTACGACTCCTTTGGACGTCGTCCGACAACTTAGGACATCTTACGACTCTTTATGCCACATTAGCAACTCGAAAAGAACGTTAGTATAATGTAGGACGGCTTACAACTCCTAAGAACACCTTACATCACAGTACGAAACCTTGAAACACCATAATAAACCTAATGAATTCGTACGAGTCCTTTGAACGTCGTCCGACAACTTAGGACATCTTACGACTCTTTATGCCACATTATCAACTCGAAAAGAACGTTAGTATAATGTAGGACGGCTTACAACTACTAAGAACACCTTACATCACAGTACGAAACCTTGAAACACCATAATAAACCTAATGAATTCGTATGAGTCATTTGAACATCGTACGACAACTCAGGACATCTTACGACTCTTTATGCCACATTAGCAACTCGAAAAGAATGTTAGTATAATGTAGGACGGCTTACAACTCCTAAGAACACCTTACATCACAGTACGAAACCTTGAAACACCATAATAAACCTAATGAATTCGTACGAGTCCTTTGAACGTCGTCCGACAACTTAGGACATCTTACGACTCTTTATGCCACATTATCAACTCGAAAAGAACGTTAGTATAATAGGACGGCTTACAACTCCTAAGAACACCTTACATCACAGTACGAAACCTTGAAACACCATAATAAACCTCATGAATTCGTACGACTCCTTTGGACGTCGTCCGACAACTTAGGACATCTTACGACTCTTTATGCCACATTATCAACTCGAAAAGAACGTTAGTATAATGTAGGACGGCTTACAACTCCTAAGAACACCTTACATCACAGTACGAAACCTTGAAACACCATAATAAACCTAATGAATTCGTATGAGTCATTTGAACATCGTACGACAACTCAGGACATCTTACGACTCTTTATGCCACATTAGCAACTTAAAATGAACGTTAGTATAATGTAGGACGGCTTACAACTCCTAAGAACACCTTACATCACAGTACGAAACCTTGAAACACCATAATAAACCTAATGAATTCGTACGAGTCCATTGAACGTCGTCCGACAACTTAGGACATCTTACGACTCTTTATGCCACATTAGCATCTCGAAAAGAACGTTAGTATAATGTAGGACGGCTTACAACTCCTAAGAACACCTTACATCACAGTACGAAACCTTGAAACACCATAATAAACCTAATGAATTCGTACGAGTCCTTTGAACGTCGTCCGACAACTTAGGACATCTTACGACTCTTTATGCCACATTATCAACTCGAAAAGAACGTTAGTATAATGTAGGACGGCTTACAACTACTAAGAACACCTTACATCACAGTACGAAACCTTGAAACACCATAATAAACCTAATGAATTCGTATGAGTCATTTGAACATCGTACGACAACTCAGGACATCTTACGACTCTTTATGCCACATTATCAACTCGAAAAGAACGTTAGTATAATGTAGGACGGCTTACAACTCCTAAGAACACCTTACATCACATTACGAAACCTTGAAACACCATAATAAACCTAATGAATTCGTACGAGTCCTTTGAACGTCGTCCGACAACTTAGGACATCTTACGACTCTTTATGCCACATTAGCAACTCGAAAAGAACGTTAGTATAATGTAGGACGGCTTACAACTCCTAAGAACACCTTACATCACAGTACGAAACCTTGAAACACCATAATAAACCTAATGAATTCGTACGAGTCCTTTGAACGTCGTCCGACAACTTAGGACATCTTACGACTCTTTATGCCACATTATCAACTCGAAAAGAACGTTAGTATAATGTAGGACGGCTTACAACTACTAAGAACACCTTGCATCACAGTACGAAACCTTGAAACACCATAATAAACCTAATGAATTCGTATGAGTCATTTGAACATCGTACGACAACTCAGGACATCTTACGACTCTTTATGCCACATTAGCAACTCGAAAAGAACGTTAGTATAATGTAGGACGGCTTACAACTCCTAAGAACACCTTACATCACAGTACGAAACCTTGAAACACCATAATAAACCTCATGATTTCGTACGACTCCTTTGGACGTCGTCCGACAACTTAGGACATCTTACGACTCTTTATGCCACATTATCAACTCGAAAAGAACGTTAGTATAATGTAGGACGGCTTACAACTCCTAAGAACACCTTACATCACAGTACGAAACCTTGAAACACCATAATAAACCTAATGAATTCGTATGAGTCATTTGAACTTCGTACGACAACTCAGGACATCTTACGACTCTTTATGCCACATTAGCAACTTAAAATGAACGTTAGTATAATGTAGGACGGCTTACAACTCCTAAGAACACCTTACATCACAGTATGAAACCTTGAAACACCATAATAAACCTAATGAATTCGTACGAGTCCATTGAACGTCGTCCGACAACTTAGGACATCTTACGACTCTTTATGCCACATTAGCATCTCGAAAAGAACGTTAGTATAATGTAGGACGGCTTACAACTCCTAAGAACACCTTACATCACAGTACGAAACCTTGAAACACCATAATAAACCTAATGAATTCGTACGAGTCCTTTGAACGTCGTCCGACAACTTAGGACATCTTACGACTCTTTATGCCACATTATCAACTCGAAAAGAACGTTAGTATAATGTAGGACGGCTTACAACTACTAAGAACACCTTACATCACAGTACGAAACCTTGAAACACCATAATAAACCTAATGAATTCGTATGAGTCATTTGAACATCGTACGACAACTCAGGACATCTTACGACTCTTTATGCCACATTAGCAACTCGAAAAGAACGTTAGTATAATGTAGGACGGCTTACAACTCCTAAGAACACCTTACATCACAGTACGAAACCTTGAAACACCATAATAAACCTAATGAATTCGTACGAGTCCTTTGAACGTCGTCCGACAACTTAGGACATCTTACGACTCTTTATGCCACATTATCAACTTGAAAAGAACGTTAGTATAATGTAGGACGGCTTACAACTCCTAAGAACACCTTACATCACAGTACGAAACCTTGAAACACCATAATTAACCTAATGAATTCGTACGACTCCTTTGGACGTCGTCCGACAACTTAGGACATCTTACGACTCTTTATGCCACATTATCAACTCGAAAAGAACGTTAGTATAATGTAGGACGGCTTACAACTCCTAAGAACACCTTACATCACAGTACGAAACCTTGAAACACCATAATAAACCTCATGAATTCGTACGACTCCTTTGGACGTCGTCCGACAACTTAGGACATCTTACGACTCTTTATGCCACATTATCAACTCGAAAAGAACGTTAGTATAATGTAGGACGGCTTACAACTCCTAAGAACACCTTACATCACAGTACGAAACCTTGAAACACCATAATAAACCTAATGAATTCGTATTAGTCATTTGAACATCGTACGACAACTCAGGACATCTTACGACTCTTTATGCCACATTAGCAACTTAAAATGAACGTTAGTATAATGTAGGACGGCTTACAACTCCTAAGAACACCTTACATCACAGTACGAAACCTTGAAACACCATAATAAACCTAATGAATTCGTACGAGTCCATTGAACGTCGTCCGACAACTTAGGACATCTTACGACTCTTTATGCCACATTAGCATCTCGAAAAGAACGTTAGTATAATGTAGGACGGCTTACAACTCCTAAGAACACCTTACATCACAGTACGAAACCTTGAAACACCATAATAAACCTAATGAATTCGTACGAGTCCTTTGAACGTCGTCCGACAACTTAGGACATCTTACGACTCTTTATGCCACATTATCAACTCGAAAAGAACGTTATTATAATGTAGGACGGCTTACAACTACTAAGAACACCTTACATCACAGTACGAAACCTTGAAACACCATAATAAACCTAATGAATTCGTATGAGTCATTTGAACATCGTACGACAACTCAGGACATCTTACGACTCTTTATGCCACATTAGCAACTCGAAAAGAACGTTAGTATAATGTAGGACGGCTTACAACTCCTAAGAACACCTTACATCACAGTACGAAACCTTGAAACACCATAATAAACCTAATGAATTCGTACGAGTCCTTTGAACGTCGCCCGACAACTTAGGACATCTTACGACTCTTTATGCCACATTATCAACTTGAAAAGAACGTTAGTATAATGTAGGACGGCTTACAACTCCTAAGAACACCTTACATCACAGTACGAAACCTTGAAACACCATAATTAACCTAATGAATTCGTACGACTCCTTTGGACGTCGTCCGACAACTTAGGACATCTTACGACTCTTTATGCCACATTATCAACTCGAAAAGAACGTTAGTATAATGTAGGACGGCTTACAACTCCTAAGAACACCTTACATCACAGTACGAAACCTTGAAACACCATAATAAACCTAATGAATTCGTACGAGTCCATTGAACGTCGTCCGACAACTTAGGACATCTTACGACTCTTTACGCCACATTAGCAACTCGAAAAGAACGTTAGTATAATGTAGGACGGCTTACAACTCCTAAGAACACCTTACATCACAGTACGAAACCTTGAAACACCATAATAAACCTAATGAATTCGTACGAGTCCTTTGAACGTCGTCCGACAACTTAGGACATCTTACGACTCTTTATGCCACATTATCAACTCGAAAAGAACGTTAGTATAATGTAGGACGGCTTACAACTACTAAGAACACCTTACATCACAGTACGAAACCTTGAAACACCATAATAAACCTAATGAATTCGTATGAGTCATTTGAACATCGTACGACAACTCAGGACATCTTACGACTCTTTATGCCACATTAGCAACTCGAAAAGAACGTTAGTATAATGTAGGACGGCTTACAACTCCTAAGAACACCTTACATCACAGTACGAAACCTTGAAACACCATAATAAACCTCATGAATTCGTACGACTCCTTTGGACGTCGTCCGACAACTTAGGACATCTTACGACTCTTTATGCCACATTATCAACTCGAAAAGAACGTTAGTATAATGTAGGACGGCTTACAACTACTAAGAACACCTTACATCACAGTATGAAACCTTGAAACACCATAATAAACCTAATGAATTCGTATGAGTCATTTGAACATCGTACGACAACTCAGGACATCTTACGACTCTTTATGCCACATTAGCAACTCGAAAAGAACGTTAGTATAATGTAGGACGGCTTACAACTCCTAAGAACACCTTACATCACAGTACGAAACCTTGAAACACCATAATAAACCTAATGAATTCGTACGAGTCCTTTGAACGTCGTCCGACAACTTAGGACATCTTACGACTCTTTATGCCACATTATCAACTTGAAAAGAACGTTAGTATAATGTAGGACGGCTTACAACTCCTAAGAACACCTTACATCACAGTACGAAACCTTGAAACACCATAATTAACCTAATGAATTCGTACGACTCCTTTGGACGTCGTCCGACAACTTAGGACATCTTACGACTCTTTATGCCACATTATCAACTCGAAAAGAACGTTAGTATAATGTAGGACGGCTTACAACTCCTAAGAACACCTTACATCACAGTACGAAACCTTGAAACACCATAATAAACCTAATGAATTCGTACGAGTCCATTGAACGTCGTCCGACAACTTAGGACATCTTACGACTCTTTATGCCACATTAGCAACTCGAAAAGAACGTTAGTATAATGTAGGACGGCTTACAACTCCTAAGAACACCTTAGATCACAGTACGAAACCTTGAAACACCATAATAAACCTAATGAATTCGTACGAGTCCTTTGAAAGTCGTCCGACAACTTAGGACATCTTACGACTCTTTATGCCACATTATCAACTCGAAAAGAACGTTAGTATAATGTAGGACGGCTTACAACTCCTAAGAACACCTTACATCACAGTACGAAACCTTGAAACACCATAATAAACCTAATGAATTCGTACGAGTCCTTTGAACGTCGCCCGACAACTTAGGACATCTTACGACTCTTTATGCCACATTATCAACTTGAAAAGAACGTTAGTATAATGTAGGACGGCTTACAACTCCTAAGAACACCTTACATCACAGTACGAAACCTTGAAACACCATAATTAACCTAATGAATTCGTACGACTCCTTTGGACGTCGTCCGACAACTTAGGACATCTTACGACTCTTTATGCCACATTATCAACTCGAAAAGAACGTTAGTATAATGTAGGACGGCTTACAACTCCTAAGAACACCTTACATCACAGTACGAAACCTTGAAACACCATAATAAACCTAATGAATTCGTACGAGTCCATTGAACGTCGTCCGACAACTTAGGACATCTTACGACTCTTTACGCCACATTAGCAACTCGAAAAGAACGTTAGTATAATGTAGGACGGCTTACAACTCCTAAGAACACCTTACATCACAGTACGAAACCTTGAAACACCATAATAAACCTAATGAATTCGTACGAGTCCTTTGAACGTCGTCCGACAACTTAGGACATCTTACGACTCTTTATGCCACATTATCAACTCGAAAAGAACGTTAGTATAATGTAGGACGGCTTACAACTACTAAGAACACCTTACATCACAGTACGAAACCTTGAAACACCATAATAAACCTAATGAATTCGTATGAGTCATTTGAACATCGTACGACAACTCAGGACATCTTACGACTCTTTATGCCACATTAGCAACTCGAAAAGAACGTTAGTATAATGTAGGACGGCTTACAACTCCTAAGAACACCTTACATCACAGTACGAAACCTTGAAACACCATAATAAACCTCATGAATTCGTACGACTCCTTTGGACGTCGTCCGACAACTTAGGACATCTTACGACTCTTTATGCCACATTATCAACTCGAAAAGAACGTTAGTATAATGTAGGACGGCTTACAACTACTAAGAACACCTTACATCACAGTATGAAACCTTGAAACACCATAATAAACCTAATGAATTCGTATGAGTCATTTGAACATCGTACGACAACTCAGGACATCTTACGACTCTTTATGCCACATTAGCAACTCGAAAAGAACGTTAGTATAATGTAGGACGGCTTACAACTCCTAAGAACACCTTACATCACAGTACGAAACCTTGAAACACCATAATAAACCTAATGAATTCGTACGAGTCCTTTGAACGTCGTCCGACAACTTAGGACATCTTACGACTCTTTATGCCACATTATCAACTTGAAAAGAACGTTAGTATAATGTAGGACGGCTTACAACTCCTAAGAACACCTTACATCACAGTACGAAACCTTGAAACACCATAATTAACCTAATGAATTCGTACGACTCCTTTGGACGTCGTCCGACAACTTAGGACATCTTACGACTCTTTATGCCACATTATCAACTCGAAAAGAACGTTAGTATAATGTAGGACGGCTTACAACTCCTAAGAACACCTTACATCACAGTACGAAACCTTGAAACACCATAATAAACCTAATGAATTCGTACGAGTCCATTGAACGTCGTCCGACAACTTAGGACATCTTACGACTCTTTATGCCACATTAGCAACTCGAAAAGAACGTTAGTATAATGTAGGACGGCTTACAACTCCTAAGAACACCTTAGATCACAGTACGAAACCTTGAAACACCATAATAAACCTAATGAATTCGTACGAGTCCTTTGAAAGTCGTCCGACAACTTAGGACATCTTACGACTCTTTATGCCACATTATCAACTCGAAAAGAACGTTAGTATAATGTAGGACGGCTTACAACTACAAAGAACACCTTACATCACAGTACGAAACCTTGAAACACCATAATAAACCTAATGAATTCGTATGAGTCATTTGAACATCGTACGACAACTCAGGACATCTTACGACTCTTTATGCCACATTAGCAACTCGAAAAGAACGTTAGTATAATGTAGGACGGCTTACAACTCCTAAGAACACCTTACATCACAGTACGAAACCTTGAAACACCATAATAAACCTCATGAATTCGTACGACTCCTTTGGACGTCGTCCGACAACTTAGGACATCTTACGACTCTTTATGCCACATTATCAACTCGAAAAGAACGTTAGTATAATGTAGGACGGCTTACAACTCCTAAGAACACCTTACATCACAGTACGAAACCTTGAAACACCATAATAAACCTAATGAATTCGTATGAGTCATTTGAACATCGTACGACAACTCAGGACATCTTACGACTCTTTATGCCACATTAGCAACTTAAAATGAACGTTAGTATAATGTAGGACGGCTTACAACTCCTAAGAACACCTTACATCACAGTACGAAACCTTGAAACACCATAATAAACCTAATGAATTCGTACGAGTCCATTGAACGTCGTCCGACAACTTAGGACATCTTACGACTCTTTATGCCACATTAGCATCTCGAAAAGAACGTTAGTATAATGTAGGACGGCTTACAACTCCTAAGAACACCTTACATCACAGTACGAAACCTTGAAACACCATAATAAACCAAATGAATTCGTACGAGTCCTTTGAACGTCGTCCGACAACTTAGGACATCTTACGACTCTTTATGCCACATTATCAACTCGAAAAGAACGTTAGTATAATGTAGGACGGCTTACAACTCCTAAGAACACCTTTCATCACAGTACGAAACCTTGAAACACCATAACTAACCTAATGAATTCGTACGACTCCTTTGGACGTCGTCCGACAACTTAGGACATCTTACGACTCTTTATGCCACATTATCAACTCGAAAAGAACGTTAGTATAATGTAGGACGGCTTACAACTCCTAAGAACACCTTACATCACAGTACGAAACCTTGAAACACCATAATAAACCTAATGAATTCGTATGAGTCATTTGAACATCGTACGACAACTCAGGACATCTTACGACTCTTTATGCCACATTAGCAACTTAAAATGAACGTTAGTATAATGTAGGACGACTTACAACTCCTAAGAACACCTTACATCACAGTACGAAACCTTGAATCACCATAACTAACCTAATGAATTCGTACGACTCCTTTGGACGTCGTCCGACAACTTAGGACATCTTACGACTCTTTATGCCACATTATCAACTCGAAAAGAACGTTAGTATAATGTAGGACGGCTTACAACTCCTAAGAACACCTTACATCACAGTACGAAACCTTGAAACACCATAATAAACCTAATGAATTCGTATGAGTCATTTGAACATCGTACGACAACTCAGGACATCTTACGACTCTTTATGCCACATTAGCAACTTAAAATGAACGTTAGTATAATGTAGGACGACTTACAACTCCTAAGAACACCTTACATCACAGTACGAAACCTTGAAACACCATAATAAACCTAATGAATTCGTATGAGTCATTTGAACATCGTACGACAACTCAGGACATCTTACGACTCTTTATGCCACATTAGCAACTTAAAATGAACGTTAGTATAATGTAGGACGGCTTACAACTCCTTAGAACACCTTACATCACAGTACGAAACCTTGAAACACCATAATTAACCTAATGAATTCGTACGACTCCTTTGGACGTCGTCCGACAACTTAGGACATCTTACGACTCTTTATGCCACATTATCAACTCGAAAAGAACGTTAGTATAATGTAGGACGGCTTACAACTCCTAAGAACACCTTACATCACAGTACGAAACCTTGAAACACCATAATAAACCTAATGAATTCGTACGAGTCCATTGAACGTCGTCCGACAACTTAGGACATCTTACGACTCTTTATGCCACATTAGCAACTCGAAAAGAACGTTAGTATAATGTAGGACGGCTTACAACTCCTAAGAACACCTTACATCACAGTACGAAACCTTGAAACACCATAATAAACCTAATGAATTCGTACGAGTCCTTTGAACGTCGTCCGACAACTTAGGACATCTTACGACTCTTTATGCCACATTATCAACTCGAAAAGAACGTTAGTATAATGTAGGACGGCTTACAACTACTAAGAACACCTTACATCACAGTACGAAACCTTGAAACACCATAATAAACCTAATGAATTCGTATGAGTCATTTGAACATCGTACGACAACTCAGGACATCTTACGACTCTTTATGCCACATTAGCAACTCGAAAAGAACGTTAGTATAATGTAGGACGGCTTACAACTCCTAAGAACACCTTACATCACAGTACGAAACCTTGAAACACCATAATAAACCTCATGAATTCGTACGACTCCTTTGGACGTCGTCCGACAACTTAGGACATCTTACGACTCTTTATGCCACATTATCAACTCGAAAAGAACGTTAGTATAATGTAGGACGGCTTACAACTCCTAAGAACACCTTACATCACAGTACGAAACCTTGAAACACCATAATAAACCTAATGAATTCGTATGAGTCATTTGAACATCGTACGACAACTCAGGACATCTTACGACTCTTTATGCCACATTAGCAACTTAAAATGAACGTTAGTATAATGTAGGACGTCTTACAACTCCTAAGAACACCTTACATCACAGTACGAAACCTTGAAACACCATAATAAACCTAATGAATTCGTACGAGTCCATTGAACGTCGTCCGACAACTTAGGACATCTTACGACTCTTTATGCCACATTAGCATCTCGAAAAGAACGTTAGTATAATGTAGGACGGCTTACAACTCCTAAGAACACCTTACATCACAGTACGAAACCTTGAAACACCATAATAAACCAAATGAATTCGTACGAGTCCTTTGAACGTCGTCCGACAACTTAGGACATCTTACGACTCTTTATGCCACATTATCAACTCGAAAAGAACGTTAGTATAATGTAGGACGGCTTACAACTCCTAAGAACACCTTACATCACAGTACGAAACCTTGAAACACCATAACTAACCTAATGAATTCGTACGACTCCTTTGGACGTCGTCCGACAACTTAGGACATCTTACGACTCTTTATGCCACATTATCAACTCGAAAAGAACGTTAGTATAACGTAGGACGGCTTACAACTCCTAAGAACACCTTACATCACAGTACGAAACCTTGAAACACCATAATAAACCTAATGAATTCGTATGAGTCATTTGAACATCGTACGACAACTCAGGACATCTTACGACTCTTTATGCCACATTAGCAACTTAAAATGAACGTTAGTATAATGTAGGACGACTTACAACTCCTAAGAACACCTTACATCACAGTACGAAACCTTGAAACACCATAATAAACCAAATGAATTCGTACGAGTCCTTTGAACGTCGTCCGACAACTTAGGACATCTTACGACTCTTTATGCCACATTATCAACTCGAAAAGAACGTTAGTATAATGTAGGACGGCTTACAACTCCTAAGAACACCTTACATCACAGTACGAAACCTTGAAACACCATAATAAACCTAATGAATTCGTACGAGTCCTTTGAACGTCGTCCGACAACTTAGGACATCTTACGACTCTTTATGCCACATTATCAACTCGAAAAGAACGTTAGTATAATTTAGGACGGCTTACAACTACTAAGAACACCTTACATCACAGTACGAAACCTTGAAACACCATAACTAACCTAATGAATTCGTACGACTCCTTTGGACGTCGTCCGACAACTTAGGACATCTTACGACTCTTTATGCCACATTATCAACTCGAAAAGAACGTTAGTATAATGTAGGACGGCTTACAACTCCTAAGAACACCTTACATCACAGTACGAAACCTTGAAACACCATAATAAACCTAATGAATTCGTATGAGTCATTTGAACATCGTACGACAACTCAGGACATCTTATGACTCTTTATGCCACATTAGCAACTTAAAATGAACGTTAGTATAATGTAGGACGGCTTACAACTCCTAAGAACACCTTACATCACAGTACGAAACCTTGAAACACCATAATAAACCTAATGAATTCGTACGAGTCCATTGAACGTCGTCCGACAACTTAGGACATCTTACGACTCTTTATGCCACATTAGCAACTCGAAAAGAACGTTAGTATAATGTAGGACGGCTTACAACTCCTAAGAACACCTTACATCACAGTACGAAACCTTGAAACACCATTATAAACCTAATGAATTCGTACGAGTCCTTTGAACGTCGTCCGACAACTTAGGACATCTTACGACTCTTTATGCCACATTATCAACTCGAAAGGAACGTTAGTATAATGTAGGACGGCTTACAACTCCTAAGAACACCTTACATCACAATACGAAACCTTGAAACACCATAATAAACCTAATGAATTCGTACGACTCCTTTGGACGTCGTCCGACAACTTAGGACATCTTACGACTCTTTATGCCACATTATCAACTCGAAAAGAACGTTAGTATAATATAGGACGGCTTACAACTCCTAAGAACACCTTACATCATAGTACGAAACCTTGAAACTCCATAATAAACCTAATGAATTCGTACGAGTCCATTGAACGTCGTCCGACAACTTAGGACATCTTACGACTCTTTATGCCACATTAGCAACTCGAAAAGAACGTTAGTATAATGTAGGACGGCTTACAACTCCTAAGAACACCTTACATCACAGTACGAAACCTTGAAACACCATAATAAACCTAATGAATTCGTACGAGTCCTTTGAACGTCGTCCGATAACTTAGGACATCTTACGACTCTTTATGCCACATTATCAACTCGAAAAGAACGTTAGTATAATGTAGGACGGCTTACAACTCCTAAGAACACCTTACATCACAGTACGAAACCTTGAAACACCATAATTAACCTAATGAATTCGTAAGACTCCTTTGGACGTCGTCCGACAACTTAGGACATCTTACGACTCTTTATGCCACATTATCAACTCGAAAAGAACGTTAGTATAATGTAGGACGGCTTACAACTCCTAAGAACACCTTACATCACAGTACGAAACCTTGAAACACCATAATAAACCTAATGAATTCGTATGAGTCATTTGAACATCGTACGACAACTCAGGACATCTTACGACTCTTTATGCCACATTATTAACTTAAAATGAACGTTAGTATAATGTAGGACGGCTTACAACTACTAAGAACACCTTACATCACAGTACGAAACCTTGAAACACCATAACTAACCTAATGAATTCGTACGACTCCTTTGGACGTCGTCCGACAACTTAGGACATCTTACGACTCTTTATGCCACATTATCAACTCGAAAAGAACGTTAGTATAATGTAGGACGGCTTACAACTCCTAAGAACACCTTACATCACAGTACGAAACCTTGAAACATCATAATAAACCTAATGAATTCGTATGAGTCATTTGAACATCGTACGACAACTCAGGACATCTTATGACTCTTTATGCCACATTAGCAACTTAAAATGAACGTTAGTATAATGTAGGACGGCTTACAACTCCTAAGAACACCTTACATCACAGTACGAAACCTTGAAACACCATAATAAACCTAATGAATTCGTACGAGTCCATTGAACGTCGTCCGACAACTTAGGACATCTTACGACTCTTTATGCCACATTAGCAACTCGAAAAGAACGTTAGTATAATGTAGGACGGCTTACAACTCCTAAGAACACCTTACATCACAGTACGAAACCTTGAAACACCATTATAAACCTAATGAATTCGTACGAGTCCTTTGAACGTCGTCCGACAACTTAGGACATCTTACGACTCTTTATGCCACATTATCAACTCGAAAGGAACGTTAGTATAATGTAGGACGGCTTACAACTCCTAAGAACACCTTACATCACAATACGAAACCTTGAAACACCATAATAAACCTAATGAATTCGTACGACTCCTTTGGACGTCGTCCGACAACTTAGGACATCTTACGACTCTTTATGCCACATTATCAACTCGAAAAGAACGTTAGTATAATATAGGACGGCTTACAACTCCTAAGAACACCTTACATCACAGTACGAAACCTTGAAACTCCATAATAAACCTAATGAATTCGTACGAGTCCATTGAACGTCGTCCGACAACTTAGGACATCTTACGACTCTTAATGCCACATTAGCAACTCGAAAAGAACGTTAGTATAATGTAGGACGGCTTACAACTCCTAAGAACACCTTACATCACAGTACGAAACCTTGAAACACCATAATAAACCTAATGAATTCGTACGAGTCCTTTGAACGTCGTCCGATAACTTAGGACATCTTACGACTCTTTATGCCACATTATCAACTCGAAAAGAACGTTAGTATAATGTAGGACGGCTTACAACTCCTAAGAACACCTTACATCACAGTACGAAACCTTGAAACACCATAATTAACCTAATGAATTCGTAAGACTCCTTTGGACGTCGTCCGACAACTTAGGACATCTTACGACTCTTTATGCCACATTATCAACTCGAAAAGAACGTTAGTATAATGTAGGACGGCTTACAACTCCTAAGAACACCTTACATCACAGTACGAAACCTTGAAACACCATAATAAACCTAATGAATTCGTATGAGTCATTTGAACATCGTACGACAACTCAGGACATCTTACGACTCTTTATGCCACATTATTAACTTAAAATGAACGTTAGTATAATGTAGGACGGCTTACAACTACTAAGAACACCTTACATCACAGTACGAAACCTTGAAACACCATAACTAACCTAATGAATTCGTACGACTCCTTTGGACGTCGTCCGACAACTTAGGACATCTTACGACTCTTTATGCCACATTATCAACTCGAAAAGAACGTTAGTATAATGTAGGACGGCTTACAACTCCTAAGAACACCTTACATCACAGTACGAAACCTTGAAACATCATAATAAACCTAATGAATTCGTATGAGTCATTTGAACATCGTACGACAACTCAGGACATCTTATGACTCTTTATGCCACATTAGCAACTTAAAATGAACGTTAGTATAATGTAGGACGGCTTACAACTCCTAAGAACACCTTACATCACAGTACGAAACCTTGAAACACCATAATAAACCTAATGAATTCGTACGAGTCCATTGAACGTCGTCCGACAACTTAGGACATCTTACGACTCTTTATGCCACATTAGCAACTCGAAAAGAACGTTAGTATAATGTAGGACGGCTTACAACTCCTAAGAACACCTTACATCACAGTACGAAACCTTGAAACACCATTATAAACCTAATGAATTCGTACGAGTCCTTTGAACGTCGTCCGACAACTTAGGACATCTTACGACTCTTTATGCCACATTATCAACTCGAAAGGAACGTTAGTATAATGTAGGACGGCTTACAACTCCTAAGAACACCTTACATCACAATACGAAACCTTGAAACACCATAATAAACCTAATGAATTCGTACGACTCCTTTGGACGTCGTCCGACAACTTAGGACATCTTACGACTCTTTATGCCACATTATCAACTCGAAAAGAACGTTAGTATAATATAGGACGGCTTACAACTCCTAAGAACACCTTACATCACAGTACGAAACCTTGAAACTCCATAATAAACCTAATGAATTCGTACGAGTCCATTGAACGTCGTCCGACAACTTAGGACATCTTACGACTCTTAATGCCACATTAGCAACTCGAAAAGAACGTTAGTATAATGTAGGACGGCTTACAACTCCTAAGAACACCTTACATCACAGTACGAAACCTTGAAACACCATAATAAACCTAATGAATTCGTACGAGTCCTTTGAACGTCGTCCGATAACTTAGGACATCTTACGACTCTTTATGCCACATTATCAACTCGAAAAGAACGTTAGTATAATGTAGGACGGCTTACAACTCCTAAGAACACCTTACATCACAGTACGAAACCTTGAAACACCATAATTAACCTAATGAATTCGTAAGACTCCTTTGGACGTCGTCCGATAACTTAGGACATCTTACGACTCTTTATGCCACATTATCAACTCGAAAAGAACGTTAGTATAATGTAGGACGGCTTACAACTCCTAAGAACACCTTACATCACAGTACGAAACCTTGAAACACCATAATAAACCTAATGAATTCGTATGAGTCATTTGAACATCGTACGACAACTCAGGACATCTTACGACTCTTTATGCCACATTATTAACTTAAAATGAACGTTAGTATAATGTAGGACGGCTTACAACTCCTAAGAACACCTTACATCACAGTACGAAACCTTGAAACACCATAATAAACCTAATGAATTCGTACGAGTCCATTGAACGTCGTCCGACAACTTAGGACATCTTACGACTCTTTATGCCACATTAGCAACTCGAAAAGAACGTTAGTATAATGTAGGACGGCTTACAACTCCTAAGAACACCTTACATCACAGTACGAAACCTTGAAACACCATAATAAACCTAATGAATTCGTACGAGTCCTTTGAACGTCGTCCGACAACTTAGGACATCTTACGACTCTTTATGCCACATTATCAACTCGAAAAGAACGTTAGTATAATGTAGGACGGCTTACAACTCCTAAGAACACCTTACATCACAGTACGAAACCTTGAAACACCATAATAAACCTAATGAATTCGTATGAGTCATTTGAACATCGTACGACAACTCAGGACATCTTACGACTCTTTATGCCACATTAGCAACTTAAAATGAACGTTAGTATAATGTAGGACGACTTACAACTCCTAAGAACACCTTACATCACAGTACGAAACCTTGAAACACCATAATAAACCTAATGAATTCGTATGAGTCATTTGAACATCGTACGACAACTCAGGACATCTTACGACTCTTTATGCCACATTAGCAACTTAAAATGAACGTTAGTATAATGTTGGACGGCTTACAACTCCTAAGAACACCTTACATCACAGTACGAAACCTTGAAACACCATAATAAACCTAATGAATTCGTACGAGTCCATTGAACGTCGTCCGACAACTTAGGACATCTTACGACTCTTTATGCCACATTAGCATCTCGAAAAGAACGTTAGTATAATGTAGGACGGCTTACAACTCCTAAGAACACCTTACATCACAGTACGAAACCTTGAAACACCATAATAAACCTAATGAATTCGTACGAGTCCTTTGAACGTCGTCCGACAACTTAGGACATCTTACGACTCTTTATGCCACATTATCAACTCGAAAAGAACGTTAGTATAATTTAGGACGGCTTACAACTCCTAAGAACACCTTACATCACAGTACGAAACCTTGAAACACCATAACTAACCTAATGAATTCGTACGACTCCTTTGGACGTCGTCCGACAACTTAGGACATCTTACGACTCTTTATGCCACATTATCAACTCGAAAAGAACGTTAGTATAATGTAGGACGGCTTACAACTCCTAAGAACACCTTACATCACAGTACGAAACCTTGAAACACCATAATAAACCTAATGAATTCGTATGAGTCATTTGAACATCGTACGACAACTCAGGACATCTTACGACTCTTTATGCCACATTAGCAACTTAAAATGAACGTTAGTATAATGTAGGACGGCTTACAACTCCTAAGAACACCTTACATCACAGTACGAAACCTTGAAACACCATAATAAACCTAATGAATTCGTACGAGTCCATTGAACGTCGTCCGACAACTTAGGACATCTTACGACTCTTTATGCCACATTAGCAACTCGAAAAGAACGTTAGTATAATGTAGGACGGCTTACAACTCCTAAGAACACCTTACATCACAGTACGAAACCTTGAAACACCATAATAAACCTAATGAATTCGTACGAGTCCTTTGAACGTCGTCCGACAACTTAGGACATCTTACGACTCTTTATGCCACATTATCAACTCGAAAAGAACGTTAGTATAATTTAGGACGGCTTACAACTACTAAGAACACCTTACATCACAGTACGAAACCTTGAAACACCATAACTAACCTAATGAATTCGTACGACTCCTTTGGACGTCGTCCGACAACTTAGGACATCTTACGACTCTTTATGCCACATTATCAACTCGAAAAGAACGTTAGTATAATGTAGGACGGCTTACAACTCCTAAGAACACCTTACATCACAGTACGAAACCTTGAAACACCATAATAAACCTAATGAATTCGTATGAGTCATTTGAACATCGTACGACAACTCAGGACATCTTATGACTCTTTATGCCACATTAGCAACTTAAAATGAACGTTAGTATAATGTAGGACGGCTTACAACTCCTAAGAACACCTTACATCACAGTACGAAACCTTGAAACACCATAATAAACCTAATGAATTCGTACGAGTCCATTGAACGTCGTCCGACAACTTAGGACATCTTACGACTCTTTATGCCACATTAGCAACTCGAAAAGAACGTTAGTATAATGTAGGACGGCTTACAACTCCTAAGAACACCTTACATCACAGTACGAAACCTTGAAACACCATTATAAACCTAATGAATTCGTACGAGTCCTTTGAACGTCGTCCGACAACTTAGGACATCTTACGACTCTTTATGCCACATTATCAACTCGAAAGGAACGTTAGTATAATGTAGGACGGCTTACAACTCCTAAGAACACCTTACATCACAATACGAAACCTTGAAACACCATAATAAACCTAATGAATTCGTACGACTCCTTTGGACGTCGTCCGACAACTTAGGACATCTTACGACTCTTTATGCCACATTATCAACTCGAAAAGAACGTTAGTATAATATAGGACGGCTTACAACTCCTAAGAACACCTTACATCATAGTACGAAACCTTGAAACTCCATAATAAACCTAATGAATTCGTACGAGTCCATTGAACGTCGTCCGACAACTTAGGACATCTTACGACTCTTTATGCCACATTAGCAACTCGAAAAGAACGTTAGTATAATGTAGGACGGCTTACAACTCCTAAGAACACCTTACATCACAGTACGAAACCTTGAAACACCATAATAAACCTAATGAATTCGTACGAGTCCTTTGAACGTCGTCCGATAACTTAGGACATCTTACGACTCTTTATGCCACATTATCAACTCGAAAAGAACGTTAGTATAATGTAGGACGGCTTACAACTCCTAAGAACACCTTACATCACAGTACGAAACCTTGAAACACCATAATTAACCTAATGAATTCGTAAGACTCCTTTGGACGTCGTCCGACAACTTAGGACATCTTACGACTCTTTATGCCACATTATCAACTCGAAAAGAACGTTAGTATAATGTAGGACGGCTTACAACTCCTAAGAACACCTTACATCACAGTACGAAACCTTGAAACACCATAATAAACCTAATGAATTCGTATGAGTCATTTGAACATCGTACGACAACTCAGGACATCTTACGACTCTTTATGCCACATTATTAACTTAAAATGAACGTTAGTATAATGTAGGACGGCTTACAACTACTAAGAACACCTTACATCACAGTACGAAACCTTGAAACACCATAACTAACCTAATGAATTCGTACGACTCCTTTGGACGTCGTCCGACAACTTAGGACATCTTACGACTCTTTATGCCACATTATCAACTCGAAAAGAACGTTAGTATAATGTAGGACGGCTTACAACTCCTAAGAACACCTTACATCACAGTACGAAACCTTGAAACATCATAATAAACCTAATGAATTCGTATGAGTCATTTGAACATCGTACGACAACTCAGGACATCTTATGACTCTTTATGCCACATTAGCAACTTAAAATGAACGTTAGTATAATGTAGGACGGCTTACAACTCCTAAGAACACCTTACATCACAGTACGAAACCTTGAAACACCATAATAAACCTAATGAATTCGTACGAGTCCATTGAACGTCGTCCGACAACTTAGGACATCTTACGACTCTTTATGCCACATTAGCAACTCGAAAAGAACGTTAGTATAATGTAGGACGGCTTACAACTCCTAAGAACACCTTACATCACAGTACGAAACCTTGAAACACCATTATAAACCTAATGAATTCGTACGAGTCCTTTGAACGTCGTCCGACAACTTAGGACATCTTACGACTCTTTATGCCACATTATCAACTCGAAAGGAACGTTAGTATAATGTAGGACGGCTTACAACTCCTAAGAACACCTTACATCACAATACGAAACCTTGAAACACCATAATAAACCTAATGAATTCGTACGACTCCTTTGGACGTCGTCCGACAACTTAGGACATCTTACGACTCTTTATGCCACATTATCAACTCGAAAAGAACGTTAGTATAATATAGGACGGCTTACAACTCCTAAGAACACCTTACATCACAGTACGAAACCTTGAAACTCCATAATAAACCTAATGAATTCGTACGAGTCCATTGAACGTCGTCCGACAACTTAGGACATCTTACGACTCTTAATGCCACATTAGCAACTCGAAAAGAACGTTAGTATAATGTAGGACGGCTTACAACTCCTAAGAACACCTTACATCACAGTACGAAACCTTGAAACACCATAATAAACCTAATGAATTCGTACGAGTCCTTTGAACGTCGTCCGATAACTTAGGACATCTTACGACTCTTTATGCCACATTATCAACTCGAAAAGAACGTTAGTATAATGTAGGACGGCTTACAACTCCTAAGAACACCTTACATCACAGTACGAAACCTTGAAACACCATAATTAACCTAATGAATTCGTAAGACTCCTTTGGACGTCGTCCGATAACTTAGGACATCTTACGACTCTTTATGCCACATTATCAACTCGAAAAGAACGTTAGTATAATGTAGGACGGCTTACAACTCCTAAGAACACCTTACATCACAGTACGAAACCTTGAAACACCATAATAAACCTAATGAATTCGTATGAGTCATTTGAACATCGTACGACAACTCAGGACATCTTACGACTCTTTATGCCACATTATTAACTTAAAATGAACGTTAGTATAATGTAGGACGGCTTACAACTCCTAAGAACACCTTACATCACAGTACGAAACCTTGAAACACCATAATAAACCTAATGAATTCGTACGAGTCCATTGAACGTCGTCCGACAACTTAGGACATCTTACGACTCTTTATGCCACATTAGCAACTCGAAAAGAACGTTAGTATAATGTAGGACGGCTTACAACTCCTAAGAACACCTTACATCACAGTACGAAACCTTGAAACACCATAATAAACCTAATGAATTCGTACGAGTCCTTTGAACGTCGTCCGACAACTTAGGACATCTTACGACTCTTTATGCCACATTATCAACTCGAAAAGAACGTTAGTATAATGTAGGACGGCTTACAACTCCTAAGAACACCTTACATCACAGTACGAAACCTTGAAACACCATAATAAACCTAATGAATTCGTATGAGTCATTTGAACATCGTACGACAACTCAGGACATCTTACGACTCTTTATGCCACATTAGCAACTTAAAATGAACGTTAGTATAATGTAGGACGACTTACAACTCCTAAGAACACCTTACATCACAGTACGAAACCTTGAAACACCATAATAAACCTAATGAATTCGTATGAGTCATTTGAACATCGTACGACAACTCAGGACATCTTACGACTCTTTATGCCACATTAGCAACTTAAAATGAACGTTAGTATAATGTTGGACGGCTTACAACTCCTAAGAACACCTTACATCACAGTACGAAACCTTGAAACACCATAATAAACCTAATGAATTCGTACGAGTCCATTGAACGTCGTCCGACAACTTAGGACATCTTACGACTCTTTATGCCACATTAGCATCTCGAAAAGAACGTTAGTATAATGTAGGACGGCTTACAACTCCTAAGAACACCTTACATCACAGTACGAAACCTTGAAACACCATAATAAACCTAATGAATTCGTACGAGTCCTTTGAACGTCGTCCGACAACTTAGGACATCTTACGACTCTTTATGCCACATTATCAACTCGAAAAGAACGTTAGTATAATTTAGGACGGCTTACAACTCCTAAGAACACCTTACATCACAGTACGAAACCTTGAAACACCATAACTAACCTAATGAATTCGTACGACTCCTTTGGACGTCGTCCGACAACTTAGGACATCTTACGACTCTTTATGCCACATTATCAACTCGAAAAGAACGTTAGTATAATGTAGGACGGCTTACAACTCCTAAGAACACCTTACATCACAGTACGAAACCTTGAAACACCATAATAAACCTAATGAATTCGTATGAGTCATTTGAACATCGTACGACAACTCAGGACATCTTACGACTCTTTATGCCACATTAGCAACTTAAAATGAACGTTAGTATAATGTAGGACGGCTTACAACTCCTAAGAACACCTTACATCACAGTACGAAACCTTGAAACACCATAATAAACCTAATGAATTCGTACGAGTCCATTGAACGTCGTCCGACAACTTAGGACATCTTACGACTCTTTATGCCACATTAGCAACTCGAAAAGAACGTTAGTATAATGTAGGACGGCGTACAACTCCTAAGAACACCTTACGTCACAGTACGAAACCTTGAAACACCATTATAAACCTAATGAATTCGTACGAGTCCTTTGAACGTCGTCCGACAACTTAGGACATCTTACGACTCTTTATGCCACATTATCAACTCGAAAGGAACGTTAGTATAATGTAGGACGGCTTACAACTCCTAAGAACACCTTACATCACAATACGAAACCTTGAAACACCATAATAAACCTAATGAATTCGTACGACTCCTTTGGACGTCGTCCGACAACTTAGGACATCTTACGACTCTTTATGCCACATTATCAACTCGAAAAGAACGTTAGTATAATATAGGACGGCTTACAACTCCTAAGAACACCTTACATCACAGTACGAAACCTTGAAACTCCATAATAAACCTAATGAATTCGTACGAGTCCATTGAACGTCGTCCGACAACTTAGGACATCTTACGACTCTTTATGCCACATTAGCAACTCGAAAAGAACGTTAGTATAATGTAGGACGGCTTACAACTCCTAAGAACACCTTACATCACAGTACGAAACCTTGAAACACCATAATAAACCTAATGAATTCGTACGAGTCCTTTGAACGTCGTCCGATAACTTAGGACATCTTACGACTCTTTATGCCACATTATCAACTCGAAAAGAACGTTAGTATAATGTAGGACGGCTTACAACTCCTAAGAACACCTTACATCACAGTACGAAACCTTGAAACACCATAATTAACCTAATGAATTCGTAAGACTCCTTTGGACGTCGTCCGACAACTTAGGACATCTTACGACTCTTTATGCCACATTATCAACTCGAAAAGAACGTTAGTATAATGTAGGACGGCTTACAACTCCTAAGAACACCTTACATCACAGTACGAAACCTTGAAACACCATAATAAACCTAATGAATTCGTATGAGTCATTTGAACATCGTACGACAACTCAGGACATCTTACGACTCTTTATGCCACATTATTAACTTAAAATGAACGTTAGTATAATGTAGGACGGCTTACAACTCCTAAGAACACCTTACATCACAGTACGAAACCTTGAAACGCCATAATAAACCTAATGAATTCGTACGAGTCCATTGAACGTCGTCCGACAACTTAGGACATCTTACGACTCTTTATGCCACATTAGCAACTCGAAAAGAACGTTAGTATAATGTAGGACGGCTTACAACTCCTAAGAACACCTTACATCACAGTACGAAACCTTGAAACACCATAATAAACCTAATGAATTCGTACGAGTCCTTTGAACGTCGTCCGACAACTTAGGACATCTTACGACTCTTTATGCCACATTATCAACTCGAAAAGAACGTTAGTATAATGTAGGACGGCTTACAACTCCTAAGAACACCTTACATCACAGTACGAAACCTTGAAACACCATAATAAACCTAATGAATTCGTACGACTCCTTTGGACGTCGTCCGACAACTTAGGACATCTTACGACTCTTTATGCCACATTATCAACTCGAAAGAACGTTAGTATAATGTAGGATGGCTTACAACTCCTAAGAACACCTTACATCACAGTACGAAACCTTGAAACACCATAATAAACCTAATGAATTCGTATGAGTCATTTGAACATCGTACGACAACTCAGGACATCTTACGACTCTTTATGCCACATTAGCAACTTAAAATGAACGTTAGTATAATGTAGGACGGCTTACAACTCCTAAGAACACCTTACATCACAGTACGAAACCTTGAAACACCATAATAAACCTAATGAATTCGTACGAGTCCATTGAACGTCGTCCGACAACTTAGGACATCTTACGACTCTTTATGCCACATTAGCAACTCGAAAAGAACGTTAGTATAATGTAGGACGGCTTACAACTCCTAAGAACACCTTACATCACAGTACGAAACCTTGAAACACCATAATAAACCTAATGAATTCGTACGACTCCTTTGGACGTCGTCCGACAACTTAGGACATCTTACGACTCTTTATGCCACATTATCAACTCGAAAAGAACGTTAGTATAATGTAGGACGGCTTACAACTCCTAAGAACACCTTACATCACAGTACGAAACCTTGAAACACCATAATAAACCTAATGAATTCGTATGAGTCATTTGAACATCGTACGACAACTAAGGACATCTTACGACTCTTTATGCCACATTAGCAACTTAAAATGAACGTTAGTATAATGTAGGACGGCTTACAACTCCTAAGAACACCTTACATCACAGTACGAAACCTTGAAACACCATAATAAACCTAATGAATTCGTACGAGTCCATTGAACGTCGTCCGACAACTTAGGACATCTTACGACTCTTTATGCCACATTAGCAACTCGAAAAGAACGTTAGTATAATGTAGGACGGCTTACAACTCCTAAGAACACCTTACATCACAGTACGAAACCTTGAAACACCATAATAAACCTAATGAATTCGTACGAGTCCTTTGAACGTCGTCCGACAACTTAGGACATCTTACGACTCTTTATGCCACATTATCAACTCGAAAAGAACGTTAGTATAATGTAGGACGGCTTACAACTCCTAAGAACACCTTACATCACAGTACGAAACCTTGAAACACCATAATAAACCTAATGAATTCGTATGAGTCATTTGAACATCGTACGACAACTCAGGACATCTTACGACTCTTTATGCCACATTAGCAACTTAAAATGAACGTTAGTATAATGTAGGACGACTTACAACTCCTAAGAACACCTTACATCACAGTACGAAACCTTGAAACACCATAATAAACCTAATGAATTCGTATGAGTCATTTGAACATCGTACGACAACTCATGACATCTTACGACTCTTTATGCCACATTAGCAACTTAAAATGAACGTTAGTATAATGTTGGACGGCTTACAACTCCTAAGAACACCTTACATCACAGTACGAAACCTTGAAACACCATAATAAACCTAATGAATTCGTACGAGTCCATTGAACGTCGTCCGACAACTTAGGACATCTTACGACTCTTTATGCCACATTAGCATCTCGAAAAGAACGTTAGTATAATGTAGGACGGCTTACAACTCCTAAGAACACCTTACATCACAGTACGAAACCTTGAAACACCATAATAAACCTAATGAATTCGTACGAGTCCTTTGAACGTCGTCCGACAACTTAGGACATCTTACGACTCTTTATGCCACATTATCAACTCGAAAAGAACGTTAGTATAATTTAGGACGGCTTACAACTCCTAAGAACACCTTACATCACAGTACGAAACCTTGAAACACCATAACTAACCTAATGAATTCGTACGACTCCTTTGGACGTCGTCCGACAACTTAGGACATCTTACGACTCTTTATGCCACATTATCAACTCGAAAAGAACGTTAGTATAATGTAGGACGGCTTACAACTCCTAAGAACACCTTACATCACAGTACGAAACCTTGAAACACCATAATAAACCTAATGAATTCGTATGAGTCATTTGAACATCGTACGACAACTCAGGACATCTTACGACTCTTTATGCCACATTAGCAACTTAAAATGAACGTTAGTATAATGTAGGACGGCTTACAACTCCTAAGAACACCTTACATCACAGTACGAAACCTTGAAACACCATAATAAACCTAATGAATTCGTACGAGTCCATTGAACGTCGTCCGACAACTTAGGACATCTTACGACTCTTTATGCCACATTAGCAACTCGAAAAGAACGTTAGTATAATGTAGGACGGCTTACAACTCCTAAGAACACCTTACATCACAGTACGAAACCTTGAAACACCATTATAAACCTAATGAATTCGTACGAGTCCTTTGAACGTCGTCCGACAACTTAGGACATCTTACGACTCTTTATGCCACATTATCAACTCGAAAGGAACGTTAGTATAATGTAGGACGGCTTACAACTCCTAAGAACACCTTACATCACAATACGAAACCTTGAAACACCATAATAAACCTAATGAATTCGTACGACTCCTTTGGACGTCGTCCGACAACTTAGGACATCTTACGACTCTTTATGCCACATTATCAACTCGAAAAGAACGTTAGTATAATATAGGACGGCTTACAACTCCTAAGAACACCTTACATCACAGTACGAAACCTTGAAACTCCATAATAAACCTAATGAATTCGTACGAGTCCATTGAACGTCGTCCGACAACTTAGGACATCTTACGACTCTTTATGCCACATTAGCAACTCGAAAAGAACGTTAGTATAATGTAGGACGGCTTACAACTCCTAAGAACACCTTACATCACAGTACGAAACCTTGAAACACCATAATAAACCTAATGAATTCGTACGAGTCCTTTGAACGTCGTCCGATAACTTAGGACATCTTACGACTCTTTATGCCACATTATCAACTCGAAAAGAACGTTAGTATAATGTAGGACGGCTTACAACTCCTAAGAACACCTTACATCACAGTACGAAACCTTGAAACACCATAATTAACCTAATGAATTCGTAAGACTCCTTTGGACGTCGTCCGACAACTTAGGACATCTTACGACTCTTTATGCCACATTATCAACTCGAAAAGAACGTTAGTATAATGTAGGACGGCTTACAACTCCTAAGAACACCTTACATCACAGTACGAAACCTTGAAACACCATAATAAACCTAATGAATTCGTATGAGTCATTTGAACATCGTACGACAACTTAGGACATCTTACGACTCTTTATGCCACATTATTAACTTAAAATGAACGTTAGTATAATGTAGGACGGCTTACAACTCCTAAGAACACCTTACATCACAGTACGAAACCTTGAAACACCATAATAAACCTAATGAATTCGTATGAGTCATTTGAACATCGTACGACAACTCAGGACATCTTACGACTCTTTATGCCACATTAGCAACTCGAAAAGAACGTTAGTATAATGTAGGACGGCTTACAACTCCTAAGAACACCTTACATCACAGTACGAAACCTTGAAACACCATAATAAACCTCATGAATTCGTACAACTCCTTTGGACGTCGTCCGACAACTTAGGACATCTTACGACTCTTTATGCCACATTATCAACTCGAAAAGAAAGTTAGTATAATTTAGGACGGCTTACAACTCCTAAGAACACCTTACATCACAGTACGAAACCTTGAAACACCATAATAAACCTAATGAATTCGTACGAGTCCATTGAACGTCGTCCGACAACTTAGGACATCTTACGACTCTTTATGCCACATTAGCAACTCGAAAAGAACGTTAGTATAATGTAGGACGGCTTACAACTCCTAAGAACACCTTACATCACAGTACGAAACCTTGAAACACCATAATAAACCTAATGAATTCGTACGAGTCCTTTGAACGTCGTCCGACAACTTAGGACATCTTACGACTCTTTATGCCACATTATCAACTCGAAAAGAACGTTAGTATAATGTAGGACGGCTTACAACTCCTAAGAACACCTTACATCACAGTACGAAACCTTGAAACACCATAATAAACCTAATGAATTCGTACGACTCCTTTGGACGTCGTCCGACAACTTAGGACATCTTACGACTCTTTATGCCACATTATCAACTCGAAAGAACGTTAGTATAATGTAGGATGGCTTACAACTCCTAAGAACACCTTACATCACAGTACGAAACCTTGAAACACCATAATAAACCTAATGAATTCGTATGAGTCATTTGAACATCGTACGACAACTCAGGACATCTTACGACTCTTTATGCCACATTAGCAACTTAAAATGAACGTTAGTATAATGTAGGACGGCTTACAACTCCTAAGAACACCTTACATCACAGTACGAAACCTTGAAACACCATAATACACCTAATGAATTCGTACGAGTCCATTGAACGTCGTCCGACAACTTAGGACATCTTACGACTCTTTATGCCACATTAGCAACTCGAAAAGAACGTTAGTATAATGTAGGACGGCTTACAACTCCTAAGAACACCTTACATCACAGTACGAAACCTTGAAACACCATAATAAACCTAATGAATTCGTACGACTCCTTTGGACGTCGTCCGACAACTTAGGACATCTTACGACTCTTTATGCCACATTATCAACTCGAAAAGAACGTTAGTATAATGTAGGACGGCTTACAACTCCTAAGAACACCTTACATCACAGTACGAAACCTTGAAACACCATAATAAACCTAATGAATTCGTATGAGTCATTTGAACATCGTACGACAACTAAGGACATCTTACGACTCTTTATGCCACATTAGCAACTTAAAATGAACGTTAGTATAATGTAGGACGGCTTACAACTCCTAAGAACACCTTACATCACAGTACGAAACCTTGAAACACCATAATAAACCTAATGAATTCGTACGAGTCCATTGAACGTCGTCCGACAACTTAGGACATCTTACGACTCTTTATGCCACATTATCAACTCGAAAAGAACGTTAGTATAATGTAGGACGGCTTACAACTCCTAAAAACACCTTACATCACAGTACGAAACCTTGAAACACCATTTTAAACCTAATGAATTCGTACGAGTCCTTTGAACGTCGTCCGACAACTTAGGACATCTTACGACTCTTTATGCCACATTATCAACTCGAAAGGAACGTTAGTATAATGTAGGACGGCTTACAACTCCTAAGAACACCTTACATCACAGTACGGAACCTTGAAACACCATAATAAACCTAATGAATTCGTACGACTCCTTTGGACGTCGTCCGACAACTTAGGACATCTTACGACTCTTTATGCCACATTATCAACTCGAAAAGAACGTTAGTATAATGTAGGACGGCTTACAACTCCTAAGAACACCTTACATCACAGTACGAAACCTTGAAACACCATAATAAACCTAATGAATTCGTATGAGTCATTTGAACATCGTACGACAACTCAGGACATCTTACGACTCTTTATGCCACATTAGCAACTTAAAATGAACGTTAGTATAATGTAGGACGGCTTACAACTCCTAAGAACACCTTACATCACAGTACGAAACCTTGAAACACCATAATAAACCTAATGAATTCGTACGAGTCCTTTGAACGTCGTCCGACAACTTAGGACATCTTACGACTCTTTATGCCACATTATCAACTCGAAAAGAACGTTAGTATAATGTAGGACGGCTTACAACTCCTAAGAACACCTTACATCACAGTACGAAACCTTGAAACACCATAATTAACCTAATGAATTCGTACGACTCCTTTGGACGTCGTCCGACAAATTAGGACATCTTACGACTCTTTATGCCACATTATCAACTCGAAAAGAACGTTAGTATAATGTAGGACGGCTTACAACTCCTAAGAACACCTTACATCACAGTACGAAACCTTGAAACACCATAATAAACCTAATGAATTCGTATGAGTCATTTGAACATCGTACGACAACTCAGGACATCTTACGACTCTTTATGCCACATTATTAACTTAAAATGAACGTTAGTATAATGTAGGACGGCTTACAACTCCTAAGAACACCTTACATCACAGTACGAAACCTTGAAACACCATAATAAACCTAATGAATTCGTACGAGTCCATTGAACGTCGTCCGACAACTTAGGACATCTTACGACTCTTTATGCCACATTAGCAACTCGAAAAGAACGTTAGTATAATGTAGGACGGCTTACAACTCCTAAGAACACCTTACATCACAGTACGAAACCTTGAAACACCATAATAAACCTAATGAATTCGTACGAGTCCTTTGAACGTCGTCCGACAACTTAGGACATCTTACGACTCTTTATGCCACATTATCAACTCGAAAAGAACGTTAGTATAATGTAGGACGGCTTACAACTCCTAAAAACACCTTACATCACAGTACGAAACCTTGAAACACCATTTTAAACCTAATGAATTCGTACGAGTCCTTTGAACGTCGTCCGACAACTTAGGACATCTTACGACTCTTTATGCCACATTATCAACTCGAAAGGAACGTTAGTATAATGTAGGACGGCTTACAACTCCTAAGAACACCTTACATCACAGTACGGAACCTTGAAACACCATAATAAACCTAATGAATTCGTACGACTCCTTTGGACGTCGTCCGACAACTTAGGACATCTTACGACTCTTTATGCCACATTATCAACTCGAAAAGAACGTTAGTATAATGTAGGACGGCTTACAACTCCTAAGAACACCTTACATCACAGTACGAAACCTTGAAACACCATAATAAACCTAATGAATTCGTATGAGTCATTTGAACATCGTACGACAACTCAGGACATCTTACGACTCTTTATGCCACATTAGCAACTTAAAATGAACGTTAGTATAATGTAGGACGGCTTACAACTCCTAAGAACACCTTACATCACAGTACGAAACCTTGAAACACCATAATAAACCTAATGAATTCGTACGAGTCCTTTGAACGTCGTCCGACAACTTAGGACATCTTACGACTCTTTATGCCACATTATCAACTCGAAAAGAACGTTAGTATAATGTAGGACGGCTTACAACTCCTAAGAACACCTTACATCACAGTACGAAACCTTGAAACACCATAATTAACCTAATGAATTCGTACGACTCCTTTGGACGTCGTCCGACAAATTAGGACATCTTACGACTCTTTATGCCACATTATCAACTCGAAAAGAACGTTAGTATAATGTAGGACGGCTTACAACTCCTAAGAACACCTTACATCACAGTACGAAACCTTGAAACACCATAATAAACCTAATGAATTCGTATGAGTCATTTGAACATCGTACGACAACTCAGGACATCTTACGACTCTTTATGCCACATTATTAACTTAAAATGAACGTTAGTATAATGTAGGACGGCTTACAACTCCTAAGAACACCTTACATCACAGTACGAAACCTTGAAACACCATAATAAACCTAATGAATTCGTACGAGTCCATTGAACGTCGTCCGACAACTTAGGACATCTTACGACTCTTTATGCCACATTAGCAACTCGAAAAGAACGTTAGTATAATGTAGGACGGCTTACAACTCCTAAGAACACCTTACATCACAGTACGAAACCTTGAAACACCATAATAAACCTAATGAATTCGTACGAGTCCTTTGAACGTCGTCCGACAACTTAGGACATCTTACGACTCTTTATGCCACATTATCAACTCGAAAAGAACGTTAGTATAATGTAGGACGGCTTACAACTCCTAAAAACACCTTACATCACAGTACGAAACCTTGAAACACCATTTTAAACCTAATGAATTCGTACGAGTCCTTTGAACGTCGTCCGACAACTTAGGACATCTTACGACTCTTTATGCCACATTATCAACTCGAAAGGAACGTTAGTATAATGTAGGACGGCTTACAACTCCTAAGAACACCTTACATCACAGTACGGAACCTTGAAACACCATAATAAACCTAATGAATTCGTACGACTCCTTTGGACGTCGTCCGACAACTTAGGACATCTTACGACTCTTTATGCCACATTATCAACTCGAAAAGAACGTTAGTATAATGTAGGACGGCTTACAACTCCTAAGAACACCTTACATCACAGTACGAAACCTTGAAACACCATAATAAACCTAATGAATTCGTATGAGTCATTTGAACATCGTACGACAACTCAGGACATCTTACGACTCTTTATGCCACATTAGCAACTTAAAATGAACGTTAGTATAATGTAGGACGGCTTACAACTCCTAAGAACACCTTACATCACAGTACGAAACCTTGAAACACCATAATAAACCTAATGAATTCGTACGAGTCCTTTGAACGTCGTCCGACAACTTAGGACATCTTACGACTCTTTATGCCACATTATCAACTCGAAAAGAACGTTAGTATAATGTAGGACGGCTTACAACTCCTAAGAACACCTTACATCACAGTACGAAACCTTGAAACACCATAATTAACCTAATGAATTCGTACGACTCCTTTGGACGTCGTCCGACAAATTAGGACATCTTACGACTCTTTATGCCACATTATCAACTCGAAAAGAACGTTAGTATAATGTAGGACGGCTTACAACTCCTAAGAACACCTTACATCACAGTACGAAACCTTGAAACACCATAATAAACCTAATGAATTCGTATGAGTCATTTGAACATCGTACGACAACTCAGGACATCTTACGACTCTTTATGCCACATTAGCAACTTAAAATGAACGTTAGTATAATGTAGGACGGCTTACAACTCCTAAGAACACCTTACATCACAGTACGAAACCTTGAAACACCATAATAAACCTAATGAATTCGTACGAGTCCTTTGAACGTCGTCCGACAACTTAGGACATCTTACGACTCTTTATGCCACATTATCAACTCGAAAAGAACGTTAGTATAATGTAGGACGGCTTACAACTCCTAAGAACACCTTACATCACAGTACGAAACCTTGAAACACCATAATTAACCTAATGAATTCGTACGACTCCTTTGGACGTCGTCCGACAAATTAGGACATCTTACGACTCTTTATGCCACATTATCAACTCGAAAAGAACGTTAGTATAATGTAGGACGGCTTACAACTCCTAAGAACACCTTACATCACAGTACGAAACCTTGAAACACCATAATAAACCTAATGAATTCGTATGAGTCATTTGAACATCGTACGACAACTCAGGACATCTTACGACTCTTTATGCCACATTATTAACTTAAAATGAACGTTAGTATAATGTAGGACGGCTTACAACTCCTAAGAACACCTTACATCACAGTACGAAACCTTGAAACACCATAATAAACCTAATGAATTCGTACGAGTCCATTGAACGTCGTCCGACAACTTAGGACATCTTACGACTCTTTATGCCACATTAGCAACTCGAAAAGAACGTTAGTATAATGTAGGACGGCTTACAACTCCTAAGAACACCTTACATCACAGTACGAAACCTTGAAACACCATAATAAACCTAATGAATTCGTACGAGTCCTTTGAACGTCGTCCGACAACTTAGGACATCTTACGACTCTTTATGCCACATTATCAACTCGAAAAGAACGTTAGTATAATGTAGGACGGCTTACAACTCCTAAAAACACCTTACATCACAGTACGAAACCTTGAAACACCATTTTAAACCTAATGAATTCGTACGAGTCCTTTGAACGTCGTCCGACAACTTAGGACATCTTACGACTCTTTATGCCACATTATCAACTCGAAAGGAACGTTAGTATAATGTAGGACGGCTTACAACTCCTAAGAACACCTTACATCACAGTACGGAACCTTGAAACACCATAATAAACCTAATGAATTCGTACGACTCCTTTGGACGTCGTCCGACAACTTAGGACATCTTACGACTCTTTATGCCACATTATCAACTCGAAAAGAACGTTAGTATAATGTAGGACGGCTTACAACTCCTAAGAACACCTTACATCACAGTACGAAACCTTGAAACACCATAATAAACCTAATGAATTCGTATGAGTCATTTGAACATCGTACGACAACTCAGGACATCTTACGACTCTTTATGCCACATTAGCAACTTAAAATGAACGTTAGTATAATGTAGGACGGCTTACAACTCCTAAGAACACCTTACATCACAGTACGAAACCTTGAAACACCATAATAAACCTAATGAATTCGTACGAGTCCTTTGAACGTCGTCCGACAACTTAGGACATCTTACGACTCTTTATGCCACATTATCAACTCGAAAAGAACGTTAGTATAATGTAGGACGGCTTACAACTCCTAAGAACACCTTACATCACAGTACGAAACCTTGAAACACCATAATTAACCTAATGAATTCGTACGACTCCTTTGGACGTCGTCCGACAAATTAGGACATCTTACGACTCTTTATGCCACATTATCAACTCGAAAAGAACGTTAGTATAATGTAGGACGGCTTACAACTCCTAAGAACACCTTACATCACAGTACGAAACCTTGAAACACCATAATAAACCTAATGAATTCGTATGAGTCATTTGAACATCGTACGACAACTCAGGACATCTTACGACTCTTTATGCCACATTATTAACTTAAAATGAACGTTAGTATAATGTAGGACGGCTTACAACTCCTAAGAACACCTTACATCACAGTACGAAACCTTGAAACACCATAATAAACCTAATGAATTCGTACGAGTCCATTGAACGTCGTCCGACAACTTAGGACATCTTACGACTCTTTATGCCACATTAGCAACTCGAAAAGAACGTTAGTATAATGTAGGACGGCTTACAACTCCTAAGAACACCTTACATCACAGTACGAAACCTTGAAACACCATAATAAACCTAATGAATTCGTACGAGTCCTTTGAACGTCGTCCGACAACTTAGGACATCTTACGACTCTTTATGCCACATTATCAACTCGAAAAGAACGTTAGTATAATGTAGGACGGCTTACAACTCCTAAGAACACCTTACATCACAGTACGAAACCTTGAAACACCATAATTAACCTAATGAATTCGTACGACTCCTTTGGACGTCGTCCGACAAATTAGGACATCTTACGACTCTTTATGCCACATTATCAACTCGAAAAGAACGTTAGTATAATGTAGGACGGCTTACAACTCCTAAGAACACCTTACATCACAGTACGAAACCTTGAAACACCATAATAAACCTAATGAATTCGTATGAGTCATTTGAACATCGTACGACAACTCAGGACATCTTACGACTCTTTATGCCACATTATTAACTTAAAATGAACGTTAGTATAATGTAGGACGGCTTACAACTCCTAAGAACACCTTACATCACAGTACGAAACCTTGAAACACCATAATAAACCTAATGAATTCGTACGAGTCCATTGAACGTCGTCCGACAACTTAGGACATCTTACGACTCTTTATGCCACATTAGCAACTCGAAAAGAACGTTAGTATAATGTAGGACGGCTTACAACTCCTAAGAACACCTTACATCACAGTACGAAACCTTGAAACACCATAATAAACCTAATGAATTCGTACGAGTCCTTTGAACGTCGTCCGACAACTTAGGACATCTTACGACTCTTTATGCCACATTACCAACTCGAAAAGAACGTTAGTATAATGTAGGACGGCTTACAACTCCTAAGAACACGTTACATCACAGTACGAAACCTTGAAACACCATAATAAACCTAATGAATTCGTACGACTCCTTTGGACGTCGTCCGACAACTTAGGACATCTTACGACTCTTTATGCCACATTATCAACTCGAAAAGAACGTTAGTATAATGTAGGACGGCTTACAACTCCTAAGAACACCTTACATCACAGTACGAAACCTTGAAACACCATATTAAACCTAATGAATTCGTATGAGTCATTTGAACATCGTACGACAACTCAGGACATCTTACGACTCTTTATGCCACATTATTAACTTAAAATGAACGTTAGTATAATGTAGGACGGCTTACAACTCCTAAGAACACCTTACATCACAGTACGAAACCTTGAAACACCATAATAAACCTAATGAATTCGTACGAGTCCATTGAACGTCGTCCGACAACTTAGGACATCTTACGACTCTTTATGCCACATAAGCAACTCGAAAAGAACGTTAGTATAATGTAGGGCGGCTTACAACTCCTAAGAACACCTTACATCACAGTACGAAACCTTGAAACACCATAATAAACCTAATGAATTCGTACGAGTCCTTTGAACGTCGTCCGACAACTTAGGACATCTTACGACTCTTTATGCCACATTACCAACTCGAAAAGAACGTTAGTATAATGTAGGACGGCTTACAACTCCTAAGAACACGTTACATCACAGTACGAAACCTTGAAACACCATAATAAACCTAATGAATTCGTACGACTCCTTTGGACGTCGTCCGACAACTTAGGACATCTTACGACTCTTTATGCCACATTATCAACTCGAAAAGAACGCTAGTATAATGTAGGACGGCTTACAACTCCTAAGAACACCTTACATCACAGTACGAAACCTTGAAACACCATAATAAACCTAATGAATTCGTATGAGTCATTTGAACATCGTACGACAACTAAGGACATCTTACGACTCTTTATGCCACATTAGCAACTTAAAATGAACGTTAGTATAATGTAGGACGGCTTACAACTCCTAAGAACACCTTACATCACAGTACGAAACCTTGAAACACCATAATAAACCTAATGAATTCGTACGACTCCTTTGGACGTCGTCCGAAAACTTAGGACATCTTACGACTCTTTATGCCACATTATCAACTCGAAAAGAACGTTAGTATAATGTAGGACGGCTTACAACTCCTAAGAACACCTTACATCACAGTACGAAACCTTGAAACTCCATAATAAACCTAATGAATTCGTACGACTCCTTTGGACGTCGTCCGACAAATTAGGACATCTTACGACTCTTTATGCCACATTATCAACTCGAAAAGAACGTTAGTATAATGTAGGACGGCTTACAACTCCTAAGAACACCTTACATCACAGTACGAAACCTTGAAACACCATAATAAACCTAATGAATTCGTACGAGTCCTTTGAACATCGTACGACAACTCAGGACATCTTACGACTCTTTATGCCACATTAGCAACTCGAAAAGAACGTTAGTATAATGTAGGACGGCTTACAACTCCTAAAAACACCTTACATCACAGTACGAAACCTTGAAACACCATTTTAAACCTAATGAATTCGTACGAGTCCTTTGAACGTCGTCCGACAACTTAGGACATCTTACGACTCTTTATGCCACATTAGCAACTCGAAAAGAACGTTAGTATAATGTAGGACGGCTTACAACTCCTAAGAACACCTTACATCACAGTACGAAACCTTGAAACACCATAATAAACCTAATGAATTCGTACGAGTCCTTTGAACGTCGTCCGACAACTTAGGACATCTTACGACTCTTTATGCCACATTATCAACTCGAAAAGAACGTTAGTATAATGTAGGACGGCTTACAACTCCTAAAAACACCTTACATCACAGTACGAAACCTTGAAACACCATAATTAACCTAATGAATTCGTACGACTCCTTTGGACGTCGTCCGACAACTTAGGACATCTTACGACTCTTTATGCCACATTATCAACTCGAAAAGAACGTTAGTATAATGTAGGACGGCTTACAACTCCTATGAACACCTTACATCACAGTACGAAACCTTGAAACTCCATAATAAACCTAATGAATTCGTACGACTCCTTTGGACGTCGTACGACAAATTAGGACATCTTACGACTCTTTATGCCACATTATCAACTCGAAAAGAACGTTAGTATAATGTAGGACGGCTTACAACTCCTAAGAACACCTTACATCACAGTACGAAACCTTGAAACACCATAATAAACCTAATGAATTCGTACGAGTCCATTGAACGTCGTCCGACAACTTAGGACATCTTACGACTCTTTATGCCACATTAGCAACTCGAAAAGAACGTTAGTATAATGTAGGACGGCTTACAACTCCTAAGAACACCTTACATCACAGTACGAAACCTTGAAACACCATAATAAACCTAATGAATTCGTACGAGTCCATTGAACGTCGTCCGACAACTTAGGACATCTTACGACTCTTTATGCCACATTACCAACTCGAAAAGAACGTTAGTATAATGTAGGACGGCTTACAACTCCTAAGAACACCTTACATCACAGTACGAAACCTTGAAACACCATAATAAACCTAATGAATTCGTACGACTCCTTTGGACGTCGTCCGACAACTTAGGACATCTTACGACTCTTTATGCCACATTATCAACTCGAAAAGAACGTTAGTATAATGTAGGACGGCTTACAACTCCTAAGAACACCTTACATCACAGTACGAAACCTTGAAACACCATAATAAACCTAATGAATTCGTATGAGTCATTTGAACATCGTACGACAACTAAGGACATCTTACGACTCTTTATGCCACATTATTAACTTAAAATGAACGTTAGTATAATGTAGGACGGCTTACAACTCCTAAGAACACCTTACATCACAGTACGAAACCTTGAAACACCATAATAAACCTAATGAATTCGTACGAGTCCATTGAACGTCGTCCGACAACTTAGGACATCTTACGACTCTTTATGCCACATTAGCAACTCGAAAAGAACGTTAGTATAATGTAGGACGGCTTACAACTCCTAAAAACACCTTACATCACAGTACGAAACCTTGAAACACCATTTTAAACCTAATGAATTCGTACGAGTCCTTTGAACGTCGTCCGACAACTTAGGACATCTTACGACTCTTTATGCCACATTACCAACTCGAAAGGAACGTTAGTATAATGTAGGACGGCTTACAACTCCTAAGAACACGTTACATCACAGTACGAAACCTTGAAACACCATAATAAACCTAATGAATTCGTACGACTCCTTTGGACGTCGTCCGACAACTTAGGACATCTTACGACTCTTTATGCCACATTATCAACTCGAAAAGAACGCTAGTATAATGTAGGACGGCTTACAACTCCTAAGAACACCTTACATCACAGTACGAAACCTTGAAACACCATAATAAACCTAATGAATTCGTATGAGTCATTTGAACATCGTACGACAACTAAGGACATCTTACGACTCTTTATGCCACATTAGCAACTTAAAATGAACGTTAGTATAATGTAGGACGGCTTACAACTCCTAAGAACACCTTACATCACAGTACGAAACCTTGAAACACCATAATAAACCTAATGAATTCGTACGACTCCTTTGGACGTCGTCCGAAAACTTAGGACATCTTACGACTCTTTATGCCACATTATCAACTCGAAAAGAACGTTAGTATAATGTAGGACGGCTTACAACTCCTAAGAACACCTTACATCACAGTACGAAACCTTGAAACTCCATAATAAACCTAATGAATTCGTACGACTCCTTTGGACGTCGTCCGACAAATTAGGACATCTTACGACTCTTTATGCCACATTATCAACTCGAAAAGAACGTTAGTATAATGTAGGACGGCTTACAACTCCTAAGAACACCTTACATCACAGTACGAAACCTTGAAACACCATAATAAACCTAATGAATTCGTATGAGTCATTTGAACATCGTACGACAACTCAGGACATCTTACGACTCTTTATGCCACATTATTAACTTAAAATGAACGTTAGTATAATGTAGGACGGCTTACAACTCCTAAGAACACCTTACATCACAGTACGAAACCTTGAAACACCATAATAAACCTAATGAATTCGTACGACTCCTTTGGACGTCGTCCGAAAACTTAGGACATCTTACGACTCTTTATGCCACATTATCAACTCGAAAAGAACGTTAGTATAATGTAGGACGGCTTACAACTCCTAAGAACACCTTACATCACAGTACGAAACCCTGAAACTCCATAATAAACCTAATGAATTCGTACGACTCCTTTGGACGTCGTCCGACAAATTAGGACATCTTACGACTCTTTATGCCACATTATCAACTCGAAAAGAACGTTAGTATAATGTAGGACGGCTTACAACTCCTAAGAACACCTCACATCACAGTACGAAACCTTGAAACACCATAATAAACCTAATGAATTCGTATGAGTCATTTGAACATCGTACGACAACTCAGGACATCTTACGACTCTTTATGCCACATTATTAACTTAAAATGAACGTTAGTATAATGTAGGACGGCTTACAACTCCTAAGAACACCTTACATCACAGTACGAAACCTTGAAACACCATAATAAACCTAATGAATTCGTACGAGTCCATTGAACGTCGTCCGACAACTTAGGACATCTTACGACTCTTTATGCCACATTAGCAACTCGAAAAGAACGTTAGTATAATGTAGGACGGCTTACAACTCCTAAGAACACCTTACATCACAGTACGAAACCTTGAAACACCATAATAAACCTAATGAATTCGTACGAGTCCTTTGAACGTCGTCCGACAACTTAGGACATCTTACGACTCTTTATGCCACATTATCAACTCGAAAAGAACGTTAGTATAATGTAGGACGGCTTACAACTCCTAAGAACACCTTACATCACAGTACGAAACCTTGAAACACCATAATAAACCTAATGAATTCGTACGAGTCCTTTGAACGTCGTCCGACAACTTAGGACATCTTACGACTCTTTATGCCACATTATCAACTCGAAAAGAACGTTAGTATAATGTAGGACGGCTTACAACTCCTAAGAACACCTTACATCACAGTACGAAACCTTGAAACACCATAATTAACCTAATGAATTCGTACGACTCCTTTGGACGTCGTCCGACAAATTAGGACATCTTACGACTCTTTATGCCACATTATCAACTCGAAAAGAACGTTAGTATAATGTAGGACGGCTTACAACTCCTAAGAACACCTTACATCACAGTACGAAACCTTGAAACACCATAATAAACCTAATGAATTCGTATGAGTCATTTGAACATCGTACGACAACTCAGGACATCTTACGACTCTTTATGCCACATTATTAACTTAAAATGAACGTTAGTATAATGTAGGACGGCTTACAACTCCTAAGAACACCTTACATCACAGTACGAAACCTTGAAACACCATAATAAACCTAATGAATTCGTACGAGTCCATTGAACGTCGTCCGACAACTTAGGACATCTTACGACTCTTTATGCCACATTAGCAACTCGAAAAGAACGTTAGTATAATGTAGGACGGCTTACAACTCCTAAGAACACCTTACATCACAGTACGAAACCTTGAAACACCATAATAAACCTAATGAATTCGTACGAGTCCTTTGAACGTCGTCCGACAACTTAGGACATCTTACGACTCTTTATGCCACATTACCAACTCGAAAAGAACGTTAGTATAATGTAGGACGGCTTACAACTCCTAAGAACACGTTACATCACAGTACGAAACCTTGAAACACCATAATAAACCTAATGAATTCGTACGACTCCTTTGGACGTCGTCCGACAACTTAGGACATCTTACGACTCTTTATGCCACATTATCAACTCGAAAAGAACGTTAGTATAATGTAGGACGGCTTACAACTCCTAAGAACACCTTACATCACAGTACGAAACCTTGAAACACCATAATAAACCTAATGAATTCGTATGAGTCATTTGAACATCGTACGACAACTAAGGACATCTTACGACTCTTTATGCCACATTAGCAACTTAAAATGAACGTTAGTATAATGTAGGACGGCTTACAACTCCTAAGAACACCTTACATCACAGTACGAAACCTTGAAACACCATAATAAACCTAATGAATTCGTACGACTCCTTTGGACGTCGTCCGACAACTTAGGACATCTTACGACTCTTTATGCCACATTATCAACTCGAAAAGAACGCTAGTATAATGTAGGACGGCTTACAACTCCTAAGAACACCTTACATCATAGTACGAAACCTTGAAACACCATAATAAACCTAATGAATTCGTATGAGTCATTTGAACATCGTACGACAACTAAGGACATCTTACGACTCTTTATGCCACATTAGCAACTTAAAATGAACGTTAGTATAATGTAGGACGGCTTACAACTCCTAAGAACACCTTACATCACAGTACGAAACCTTGAAACACCATAATAAACCTAATGAATTCGTATGAGTCATTTGAACATCGTACGACAACTCAGGACATCTTACGACTCTTTATGCCACATTATTAACTTAAAATGAACGTTAGTATAATGTAGGACGGCTTACAACTCCTAAGAACACCTTACATCACAGTACGAAACCTTGAAACACCATAATAAACCTAATGAATTCGTACGAGTCCATTGAACGTCGTCCGACAACTTAGGACATCTTACGACTCTTTATGCCACATTAGCAACTCGAAAAGAACGTTAGTATAATGTAGGACGGCTTACAACTCCTAAGAACACCTTACATCACAGTACGAAACCTTGAAACACCATAATAAACCTAATGAATTCGTACGAGTCCTTTGAACGTCGTCCGACAACTTAGGACATCTTACGACTCTTTATGCCACATTACCAACTCGAAAAGAACGTTAGTATAATGTAGGACGGCTTACAACTCCTAAGAACACGTTACATCACAGTACGAAACCTTGAAACACCATAATAAACCTAATGAATTCGTACGACTCCTTTGGACGTCGTCCGACAACTTAGGACATCTTACGACTCTTTATGCCACATTATCAACTCGAAAAGAACGTTAGTATAATGTAGGACGGCTTACAACTCCTAAGAACACCTTACATCACAGTACGAAACCTTGAAACACCATAATAAACCTAATGAATTCGTATGAGTCATTTGAACATCGTACGACAACTAAGGACATCTTACGACTCTTTATGCCACATTAGCAACTTAAAATGAACGTTAGTATAATGTAGGACGGCTTACAACTCCTAAGAACACCTTACATCACAGTACGAAACCTTGAAACACCATAATAAACCTAATGAATTCGTACGACTCCTTTGGACGTCGTCCGACAACTTAGGACATCTTACGACTCTTTATGCCACATTATCAACTCGAAAAGAACGCTAGTATAATGTAGGACGGCTTACAACTCCTAAGAACACCTTACATCACAGTACGAAACCTTGAAACACCATAATAAACCTAATGAATTCGTATGAGTCATTTGAACATCGTACGACAACTAAGGACATCTTACGACTCTTTATGCCACATTAGCAACTTAAAATGAACGTTAGTATAATGTAGGACGGCTTACAACTCCTAAGAACACCTTACATCACAGTACGAAACCTTGAAACACCATAATAAACCTAATGAATTCGTACGACTCCTTTGGACGTCGTCCGAAAACTTAGGACATCTTACGACTCTTTATGCCACATTATCAACTCGAAAAGAACGTTAGTATAATGTAGGACGGCTTACAACTCCTAAGAACACCTTACATCACAGTACGAAACCTTGAAACTCCATAATAAACCTAATGAATTCGTACGACTCCTTTGGACGTCGTCCGACAAATTAGGACATCTTACGACTCTTTATGCCACATTATCAACTCGAAAAGAACGTTAGTATAATGTAGGACGGCTTACAACTCCTAAGAACACCTTACATCACAGTACGAAACCTTGAAACACCATAATAAACCTAATGAATTCGTATGAGTCATTTGAACATCGTACGACAACTCAGGACATCTTACGACTCTTTATGCCACATTATTAACTTAAAATGAACGTTAGTATAATGTAGGACGGCTTACAACTCCTAAGAACACCTTACATCACAGTACGAAACCTTGAAACACCATAATAAACCTAATGAATTCGTACGACTCCTTTGGACGTCGTCCGAAAACTTAGGACATCTTACGACTCTTTATGCCACATTATCAACTCGAAAAGAACGTTAGTATAATGTAGGACGGCTTACAACTCCTAAGAACACCTTACATCACAGTACGAAACCCTGAAACTCCATAATAAACCTAATGAATTCGTACGACTCCTTTGGACGTCGTCCGACAAATTAGGACATCTTACGACTCTTTATGCCACATTATCAACTCGAAAAGAACGTTAGTATAATGTAGGACGGCTTACAACTCCTAAGAACACCTCACATCACAGTACGAAACCTTGAAACACCATAATAAACCTAATGAATTCGTATGAGTCATTTGAACATCGTACGACAACTCAGGACATCTTACGACTCTTTATGCCACATTATTAACTTAAAATGAACGTTAGTATAATGTAGGACGGCTTACAACTCCTAAGAACACCTTACATCACAGTACGAAACCTTGAAACACCATAATAAACCTAATGAATTCGTACGAGTCCATTGAACGTCGTCCGACAACTTAGGACATCTTACGACTCTTTATGCCACATTAGCAACTCGAAAAGAACGTTAGTATAATGTAGGACGGCTTACAACTCCTAAGAACACCTTACATCACAGTACGAAACCTTGAAACACCATAATAAACCTAATGAATTCGTACGAGTCCTTTGAACGTCGTCCGACAACTTAGGACATCTTACGACTCTTTATGCCACATTATCAACTCGAAAAGAACGTTAGTATAATGTAGGACGGCTTACAACTCCTAAGAACACCTTACATCACAGTACGAAACCTTGAAACACCATAATAAACCTAATGAATTCGTACGAGTCCTTTGAACGTCGTCCGACAACTTAGGACATCTTACGACTCTTTATGCCACATTATCAACTCGAAAAGAACGTTAGTATAATGTAGGACGGCTTACAACTCCTAAGAACACCTTACATCACAGTACGAAACCTTGAAACACCATAATTAACCTAATGAATTCGTACGACTCCTTTGGACGTCGTCCGACAAATTAGGACATCTTACGACTCTTTATGCCACATTATCAACTCGAAAAGAACGTTAGTATAATGTAGGACGGCTTACAACTCCTAAGAACACCTTACATCACAGTACGAAACCTTGAAACACCATAATAAACCTAATGAATTCGTATGAGTCATTTGAACATCGTACGACAACTCAGGACATCTTACGACTCTTTATGCCACATTATTAACTTAAAATGAACGTTAGTATAATGTAGGACGGCTTACAACTCCTAAGAACACCTTACATCACAGTACGAAACCTTGAAACACCATAATAAACCTAATGAATTCGTACGAGTCCATTGAACGTCGTCCAACAACTTAGGACATCTTACGACTCTTTATGCCACATTAGCAACTCGAAAAGAACGTTAGTATAATGTAGGACGGCTTACAACTCCTAAGAACACCTTACATCACAGTACGAAACCTTGAAACACCATAATAAACCTAATGAATTCGTACGAGTCCTTTGAACGTCGTCCGACAACTTAGGACATCTTACGACTCTTTATGCCACATTACCAACTCGAAAAGAACGTTAGTATAATGTAGGACGGCTTACAACTCCTAAGAACACGTTACATCACAGTACGAAACCTTGAAACACCATAATAAACCTAATGAATTCGTACGACTCCTTTGGACGTCGTCCGACAACTTAGGACATCTTACGACTCTTTATGCCACATTATCAACTCGAAAAGAACGTTAGTATAATGTAGGACGGCTTACAACTCCTAAGAACACCTTACATCACAGTACGAAACCTTGAAACACCATAATAAACCTAATGAATTCGTATGAGTCATTTGAACATCGTACGACAACTAAGGACATCTTACGACTCTTTATGCCACATTAGCAACTTAAAATGAACGTTAGTATAATGTAGGACGGCTTACAACTCCTAAGAACACCTTACATCACAGTACGAAACCTTGAAACACCATAATAAACCTAATGAATTCGTACGACTCCTTTGGACGTCGTCCGAAAACTTAGGACATCTTACGACTCTTTATGCCACATTATCAACTCGAAAAGAACGTTAGTATAATGTAGGACGGCTTACAACTCCTATGAACACCTTACATCACAGTACGAAACCTTGAAACTCCATAATAAACCTAATGAATTCGTACGACTCCTTTGGACGTCGTCCGACAAATTAGGACATCTTACGACTCTTTATGCCACATTATCAACTCGAAAAGAACGTTAGTATAATGTAGGACGGCTTACAACTCCTAAGAACACCTTACATCACAGTACGAAACCTTGAAACACCATAATAAACCTAATGAATTCGTATGAGTCATTTGAACATCGTACGACAACTCAGGACATCTTACGACTCTTTATGCCACATTATTAACTTAAAATGAACGTTAGTATAATGTAGGACGGCTTACAACTCCTAAGAACACCTTACATCACAGTACGAAACCTTGAAACACCATAATAAACCTAATGAATTCGTACGAGTCCATTGAACGTCGTCCGACAACTTAGGACATCTTACGACTCTTTATGCCACATTAGCAACTCGAAAAGAACGTTAGTATAATGTAGGACGGCTTACAACTCCTAAGAACACCTTACATCACAGTACGAAACCTTGAAACACCATAATAAACCTAATGAATTCGTACGAGTCCTTTGAACGTCGTCCGACAACTTAGGACATCTTACGACTCTTTATGCCACATTATCAACTCGAAAAGAACGTTAGTATAATGTAGGACGGCTTACAACTCCTAAGAACACCTTACATCACAGTACGAAACCTTGAAACACCATAATAAACCTAATGAATTCGTACGACTCCTTTGGACGTCGTCCGACAACTTAGGACATCTTACGACTCTTTATGCCACATTATCAACTCGAAAAGAACGTTAGTATAATGTAGGACGGCTTACAACTCCTAAGAACACCTTACATCACAGTACGAAACCTTGAAACACCATAATAAACCTAATGAATTCGTATGAGTTATTTGAACATCGTACGACAACTCAGCACATCTTACGACTCTTTATGCCACATTATTAACTTAAAATGAACGTTAGTATAATGTAGGACGGCTTACAACTCCTAAGAACACCTTACATCACAGTACGAAACCTTGAAACACCATAATAAACCTAATGAATTCGTACGAGTCCATTGAACGTCGTCCGACAACTTAGGACATCTTACGACTCTTTATGCCACATTAGCAACTCGAAAAGAACGTTAGTATAATGTAGGACGGCTTACAACTCCTAAGAACACCTTACATCACAGTACGAAACCTTGAAACACCATAATAAACCTAATGAATTCGTACGAGTCCTTTGAACGTCGTCCGACAACTTAGGACATCTTACGACTCTTTATGCCACATTATCAACTCGAAAAGAACGTTAGTATAATGTAGGACGGCTTACAACTTCTAAGAACACCTTACATCATAGTACGAAACCTTGAAACACCATAATAAACCTAATGAATTCGTACGACTCCTTTGGACGTCGTCCGACAACTTAGGACATCTTACGACTCTTTATGCCACATTATCAACTCGAAAAGAACGTTAGTATAATGTAGGACGGCTTACAACTACTAAGAACACCTTACATCACAGTACGAAACCTTGAAACACCATAATAAACCTAATGAATTCGTATGAGTCATTTGAACATCGTACGACAACTAAGGACATCTTACGACTCTTTATGCCACATTAGCAACTTAAAATGAACGTTAGTATAATGTAGGACGGCTTACAACTCCTAAGAACACCTTACATCACAGTACGAAACCTTGAAACACCATAATAAACCTAATGAATTCGTACGAGTCCATTGAACGTCGTCCGACAACTTAGGACATCTTACGACTCTTTATGCCACATTATCAACTCGAAAAGAACGTTAGTATAATGTAGGACGGCTTACAACTCCTAAGAACACCTTACATCACAGTACGAAACCTTGAAACACCATAATAAACCTAATGAATTCGTATGAGTCATTTGAACATCGTACGACAACTCAGGACATCTTACGACTCTTTATGCCACATTATTAACTTAAAATGAACGTTAGTATAATGTAGGACGGCTTACAACTCCTAAGAACACCTTACATCACAGTACGAAACCTTGAAACACCATAATAAACCTAATGAATTCGTACGAGTCCATTGAACGTCGTCCGACAACTTAGGACATCTTACGACTCTTTATGCCACATTAGCAACTCGAAAAGAACGTTAGTATAATGTAGGACGGCTTACAACTCCTAAGAACACCTTACATCACAGTACGAAACCTTGAAACACCATAATAAACCTAATGAATTCGTACGAGTCCTTTGAACGTCGTCCGACAACTTAGGACATCTTACGACTCTTTATGCCACATTAGCAACTCGAAAAGAACGTTAGTATAATGTAGGACGGCTTACAACTCCTAAGAACACCTTACATCACAGTACGAAACCTTGAAACACCATAATAAACCTAATGAATTCGTACGAGTCCTTTGATCGTCGTCCGACAACTTAGGACATCTTACGACTCTTTATGCCACATTATCAACTCGAAAAGAACGTTAGTATAATGTAGGACGGCTTACAACTTCTAAGAACACCTTACATCACAGTACGAAACCTTGAAACACCATAATAAACCTAATGAATTCGTACGACTCCTTTGGACGTCGTCCGACAACTTAGGACATCTTACGACTCTTTATGCCACATTATCAACTCGAAAAGAACGTTAGTATAATGTAGGACGGCTTACAACTCCTAAGAACACCTTACATCACAGTACGAAACCTTGAAACACCATAATAAACCTAATGAATTCGTATGAGTCATTTGAACATCGTACGACAACTAAGGACATCTTACGACTCTTTATGCCACATTAGCAACTTAAAATGAACGTTAGTATAATGTAGGACGGCTTACAACTCCTAAGAACACCTTACATCACAGTACGAAACCTTGAAACACCATAATAAACCTAATAAATTCGTACGAGTCCATTGAACGTCGTCCGACAACTCAGGACATCTTACGACTCTTTATGCCACATTAGCAACTTAAAATGAACGTTAGTATAATGTAGGACGGCTTACAACTCCTAAGAACACCTTACATCACAGTACGAAACCTTGAAACACCATAATAAACCTAATGAATTCGTACGAGTCCATTGAACGTCGTCCGACAACTTAGGACATCTTACGACTCTTTATGCCACATTATCAACTCGAAAAGAACGTTAGTATAATGTAGGACGGCTTACAACTCCTAAGAACACCTTACATCACAGTACGAAACCTTGAAACACCATAATAAACCTAATGAATTCGTATGAGTCATTTGAACATCGTACGACAACTCAGGACATCTTACGACTCTTTATGCCACATTATTAACTTAAAATGAACGTTAGTATAATGTAGGACGGCTTACAACTCCTAAGAACACCTTACATCACAGTACGAAACCTTGAAACACCATAATAAACCTAATGAATTCGTACGAGTCCATTGAACGTCGTCCGACAACTTAGGACATCTTACGACTCTTTATGCCACATTAGCAACTCGAAAAGAACGTTAGTATAATGTAGGACGGCTTACAACTCCTAAGAACACCTTACATCACAGTACGAAACCTTGAAACACCATAATAAACCTAATGAATTCGTACGAGTCCTTTGAACGTCGTCCGACAACTTAGGACATCTTACGACTCTTTATGCCACATTATCAACTCGAAAAGAACGTTAGTATAATGTAGGACGGCTTACAACTCCTAAGAACACCTTACATCACAGTACGAAACCTTGAAACACCATAATAAACCTAATGAATTCGTACGACTCCTTTGGACGTCGTCCGACAACTTAGGACATCTTACGACTCTTTATGCCACATTATCAACTCGAAAAGAACGTTAGTATAATGTAGGACGGCTTACAACTCCTAAGAACACCTTACATCACAGTACGAAACCTTGAAACACCATAATAAACCTAATGAATTCGTATGAGTCATTTGAACATCGTACGACAACTAAGGACATCTTACGACTCTTTATGCCACATTAGCAACTTAAAATGAACGTTAGTATAATGTAGGACGGCTTACAACTCCTAAGAACACCTTACATCACAGTACGAAACCTTGAAACACCATAATAAACCTAATAAATTCGTACGAGTCCATTGAACGTCGTCCGACAACTCAGGACATCTTACGACTCTTTATGCCACATTAGCAACTTAAAATGAACGTTAGTATAATGTAGGACGGCTTACAACTCCTAAGAACACCTTACATCAAAGTACGAAACCTTGAAACACCATAATAAACCTAATGAATTCGTACGAGTCCATTGAACGTCGTCCGACAACTTAGGACATCTTACGACTCTTTATGCCACATTAGCAACTCGAAAAGAACGTTAGTATAATGTAGGACGGCTTACAACTCCTAAGAACACCTTACATCACAGTACGAAACCTTGAAACACCATAATAAACCTAATGAATTCGTACGAGTCCTTTGAACGTCGTCCGACAACTTAGGACATCTTACGACTCTTTATGCCACATTATCAACTCGAAAAGAACGTTAGTATAATGTAGGACGGCTTACAACTCCTAAGAACACCTTACATCACAGTACGAAACCTTTAAACACCATAATAAACCTAATGAATTCGTACGACTCCTTTGGACGTCGTCCGACAACTTAGGACATCATACGACTCTTTATGCCACATTATCAACTCGAAAAGAACGTTAGTATAATGTAGGACGGCTTACAACTCCTAAGAACACCTTACATCACAGTACGAAACCTTGAAACACCATAATAAACCTAATGAATTCGTACGAGTCCTTTGAACGTCGTCCGACAACTTAGGACATCTTACGACTCTTTATGCCACATTATCAATTCGAAAAGAACGTTAGTATAATGTAGGACGGCTTACAACTTCTAAGAACACCTTACATCACAGTACGAAACCTTGAAACACCATAATAAACCTAATGAATTCGTACGACTCCTTTGGACGTCGTCCGACAACTTAGGACATCTTACGACTCTTTATGCCACATTATCAACTCGAAAAGAACGTTAGTATAATGTAGGACGGCTTACAACTCCTAAGAACACCTTACATCACAGTACGAAACCTTGAAACACCATAATAAACCTAATGAATTCGTATGAGTCATTTGAACATCGTACGACAACTAAGGACATCTTACGACTCTTTATGCCACATTAGCAACTTCAAATGAACGTTAGTATAATGTAGGACGGCTTACAACTCCTAAGAACACCTTACATCACAGTACGAAACCTTGAAACACCATAATAAACCTAATAAATTCGTACGAGTCCATTGAACGTCGTCCGACAACTCAGGACATCTTACGACTCTTTATGCCACATTAGCAACTTAAAATGAACGTTAGTATAATGTAGGACGGCTTACAACTCCTAAGAACACCTTACATCACAGTACGAAACCTTGAAACACCATAATAAACCTAATGAATTCGTACGAGTCCATTGAACGTCGTCCGACAACTTAGGACATCTTACGACTCTTTATGCCACATTATCAACTCGAAAAGAACGTTAGTATAATGTAGGACGGCTTACAACTCCTAAGAACACCTTACATCACAGTACGAAACCTTGAAACACCATAATAAACCTAATGAATTCGTATGAGTCATTTGAACATCGTACGACAACTCAGGACATCTTACGACTCTTTATGCCACATTATTAACTTAAAATGAACGTTAGTATAATGTAGGACGGCTTACAACTCCTAAGAACACCTTACATCACAGTACGAAACCTTGAAACACCATAATAAACCTAATGAATTCGTACGAGTCCATTGAACGTCGTCCGACAACTTAGGACATCTTACGACTCTTTATGCCACATTAGCAACTCGAAAAGAACGTTAGTATAATGTAGGACGGCTTACAACTCCTAAGAACACCTTACATCACAGTACGAAACCTTGAAACACCATAATAAACCTAATGAATTCGTACGAGTCCTTTGAACGTCGTCCGACAACTTAGGACATCTTACGACTCTTTATGCCACATTATCAACTCGAAAAGAACGTTAGTATAATGTAGGACGGCTTACAACTCCTAAGAACACCTTACATCACAGTACGAAACCTTGAAACACCATAATAAACCTAATGAATTCGTACGACTCCTTTGGACGTCGTCCGACAACTTAGGACATCTTACGACTCTTTATGCCACATTATCAACTCGAAAAGAACGTTAGTATAATGTAGGACGGCTTACAACTCCTAAGAACACGTTACATCACAGTACGAAACCTTGAAACACCATAATAAACCTAATGAATTCGTATGAGTCATTTGAACATCGTACGACAACTAAGGACATCTTACGACTCTTTATGCCACATTAGCAACTTAAAATGAACGTTAGTATAATGTAGGACGGCTTACAACTCCTAAGAACACCTTACATCACAGTACGAAACCTTGAAACACCATAATAAACCTAATAAATTCGTACGAGTCCATTGAACGTCGTCCGACAACTCAGGACATCTTACGACTCTTTATGCCACATTAGCAACTTAAAATGAACGTTAGTATAATGTAGGACGGCTTACAACTCCTAAGAACACCTTACATCACAGTACGAAACCTTGAAACACCATAATAAACCTAATGAATTCGTACGAGTCCATTGAACGTCGTCCGACAACTTAGGACATCTTACGACTCTTTATGCCACATTAGCAACTCGAAAAGAACGTTAGTATAATGTAGGACGGCTTACAACTCCTAAGAACACCTTACATCACAGTACGAAACCTTGAAACACCATAATAAACCTAATGAATTCGTACGAGTCCTTTGAACGTCGTCCGACAACTTAGGACATCTTACGACTCTTTATGCCACATTATCAACTCGAAAAGAACGTTAGTATAATGTAGGACGGCTTACAACTCCTAAGAACACCTTACATCACAGTACGAAACCTTTAAACACCATAATAAACCTAATGAATTCGTACGACTCCTTTGGACGTCGTCCGACAACTTAGGACATCATACGACTCTTTATGCCACATTATCAACTCGAAAAGAACGTTAGTATAATGTAGGACGGCTTACAACTCCTAAGAACACCTTACATCACAGTACGAAACCTTGAAACACCATAATAAACTTAATGAATTCGTATGAGTCATTTGAACATCGTACGACAACTCAGGACATCTTACGACTCTTTATGCCACATTAGCAACTTAAAATGAACGTTAGTATAATGTAGGACGGCTTACAACTCCTAAGAACACCTTACATCACAGTACGAAACCTTGAAACACCATAATAAACCTAATGAATTCGTACGAGTCCATTGAACGTCGTCCGACAACTTAGGACATCTTACGACTCTTTATGCCACATTAGCAACTCGAAAAGAACGTTAGTATAATGTAGGACGGCTTACAACTCCTAAGAACACCTTACATCACAGTACGAAACCTTGAAACACCATAATAAACCTAATGAATTCGTACGAGTCCTTTGAACGTCGTCCGACAACTTAGGACATCTTACGACTCTTTATGCCACATTATCAACTCGAAAAGAACGTTAGTATAATGTAGGACGGCTTACAACTCCTAAGAACACCTTACATCACAGTACGAAACCTTTAAACACCATAATAAACCTAATGAATTCGTACGACTCCTTTGGACGTCGTCCGACAACTTAGGACATCATACGACTCTTTATGCCACATTATCAACTCGAAAAGAACGTTAGTATAATGTAGGACGGCTTACAACTCCTAAGAACACCTTACATCACAGTACGAAACCTTGAAACACCATAATAAACCTAATGAATTCGTATGAGTCATTTGAACATCGTACGACAACTCAGGACATCTTACGACTCTTTATGCCACATTAGCAACTTAAAATGAACGTTAGTATAATGTAGGACAGCTTACAACTCCTAAGAACACCTTACATCACAGTACGAAACCTTGAAACACCATAATAAACCTAATGAATTCGTACGAGTCCATTGAACGTCGTCCGACAACTTAGGACATCTTACGACTCTTTATGCCACATTAGCAACTCGAAAAGAACGTTAGTATAATGTAGGACGGCTTACAACTCCTAAGAACACCTTACATCACAGTACGAAACCTTGAAACACCATAATAAACCTAATGAATTCGTACGAGTCCTTTGAACGTCGTCCGACAACTTAGGACATCTTACGACTCTTTATGCCACATTATCAACTCGAAAAGAACGTTAGTATAATGTAGGACGGCTTACAACTCCTAAGAACACCTTACATCACAGTACGAAACCTTGAAACACCATAATAAACCTAATGAATTCGTACGACTCCTTTGGACGTCGTCCGACAACTTAGGACATCTTACGACTCTTTATGCCACATTATCAACTCGAAAAGAACGTTAGTATAATGTAGGACGGCTTACAACTCCTAAGAACACCTTACATCACAGTACGAAACCTTGAAACACCATAATAAACTTAATGAATTCGTACGACTCCTTTGGACGTCGTCCGACAACTTAGGACATCTTACGACTCTTTATGCCACATTATCAACTCGAAAAGAACGTTAGTATAATGTAGGACGGCTTACAACTACTAAGAACACCTTACATCACAGTACGAAACCTTGAAACACCATAATAAACCTAATGAATTCGTATGAGTCATTTGAACATCGTACGACAACTCAGGACATCTTACGACTCTTTATGCCACATTAGCAACTCGAAAAGAACGTTAGTATAATGTAGGACGGCTTACAACTACTAAGAACACCTTACATCACAGTACGAAACCTTGAAACACCATAATAAACCTCATGAATTCGTATGAGTCATTTGAACATCGTACGACAACTCAGGACATCTTACGACTCTTTATGCCACATTAGCAACTTAAAATGAACGTTAGTATAATGTAGGACGGCTTATAACTCCTAAGAACACCTTACATCACAGTACGAAACCTTGAAACCCCATAATAAACCTAATGAATTCGTACGAGTCCATTGAACGTCGTCCGACAACTTACGACATCTTACGACTCTTTATGCCACATTAGCAACTCGAAAAGAACGTTAGTATAATGTAGGACGGCTTACAACTCCTAAGAACACCTTACATCACAGTACGAAACCTTGAAACACCATAATAAACCTAATGAATTCGTACGAGTCCTTTGAACGTCGTCCGACAACTTAGGACATCTTACGACTCTTTATGCCACATTATCAACTCGAAAAGAACGTTAGTATAATGTAGGACGGCTTACAACTCCTAAGAACACCTTACATCACAGTACGAAACCTTGAAACACCATAATAAACCTAATGAATTCGTACGAGTCCTTTGAACGTCGTCCGACAACTTAGGACATCTTACGACTCTTTATGCCACATTATCAACTCGAAAAGAACGTTAGTATAATGTAGGACGGCTTACAACTCCTAAGAACACCTTACATCACAGTACGAAACCTTGAAACACCATAATAAACCTAATGAATTCGTACGACTCCTTTGGACGTCGTCCGACAACTTAGGACATCTTACGACTCTTTATGCCACATTATCAACTCGAAAAGAACGTTAGTATAATGTAGGACGGCTTACAACTCCTAAGAACACCTTACATCACAGTACGAAACCTTGAAACACCATAATAAACTTAATGAATTCGTACGACTCTTTTGGACGTCGTCCGACAACTTAGGACATCTTACGACTCTTTATGCCACATTATCAACTCGAAAAGAACGTTAGTATAATGTAGGACGGCTTACAACTACTAAGAACACCTTACATCACAGTACGAAACCTTGAAACACCATAATAAACCTAATGAATTCGTATGAGTCATTTGAACATCGTACGACAACTCAGGACATCTTACGACTCTTTATGCCACATTAGCAACTCGAAAAGAACGTTAGTATAATGTAGGACGGCTTACAACTCCTAAGAACACCTTACATCACAGTACGAAACCTTGAAACACCATAATAAACCTCATGAATTCGTATGAGTCATTTGAACATCGTACGACAACTCAGGACATCTTACGACTCTTTATGCCACATTAGCAACTTAAAATGAACGTTAGTATAATGTAGGACGGCTTACAACTCCTAAGAACACCTTACATCACAGTACGAAACCTTGAAACCCCATAATAAACCTAATGAATTCGTACGAGTCCATTGAACGTCGTCCGACAACTTACGACATCTTACGACTCTTTATGCCACATTAGCAACTCGAAAAGAACGTTAGTATAATGTAGGACGGCTTACAACTCCTAAGAACACCTTACATCACAGTACGAAACCTTGAAACACCATAATAAACCTAATGAATTCGTACGAGTCCTTTGAACGTCGTCCGACAACTTAGGACATCTTACGACTCTTTATGCCACATTATCAACTCGAAAAGAACGTTAGTATAATGTAGGACGGCTTACAACTCCTAAGAACACCTTACATCACAGTACGAAACCTTGAAACACCATAATAAACCTAATGAATTCGTACGAGTCCTTTGAACGTCGTCCGACAACTTAGGACATCTTACGACTCTTTATGCCACATTATCAACTCGAAAAGAACGTTAGTATAATGTAGGACGGCTTACAACTCCTAAGAACACCTTACATCACAGTACGAAACCTTGAAACACCATAATAAACCTAATGAATTCGTACGACTCCTTTGGACGTCGTCCGACAACTTAGGACATCTTACGACTCTTTATGCCACATTATCAACTCGAAAAGAACGTTAGTATAATGTAGGACGGCTTACAACTCCTAAGAACACCTTACATCACAGTACGAAACCTTGAAACACCATAATAAACTTAATGAATTCGTACGACTCCTTTGGACGTCGTCCGACAACTTAGGACATCTTACGACTCTTTATGCCACATTATCAACTCGAAAAGAACGTTAGTATAATGTAGGACGGCTTACAACTACTAAGAACACCTTACATCACAGTACGAAACCTTGAAACACCATAATAAACCTAATGAATTCGTATGAGTCATTTGAACATCGTACGACAACTCAGGACATCTTACGACTCTTTATGCCACATTAGCAACTCGAAAAGAACGTTAGTATAATGTAGGACGGCTTACAACTCCTAAGAACACCTTACATCACAGTACGAAACCTTGAAACACCATAATAAACCTCATGAATTCGTATGAGTCATTTGAACATCGTACGACAACTCAGGACATCTTACGACTCTTTATGCCACATTAGCAACTTAAAATGAACGTTAGTATAATGTAGGACGGCTTACAACTCCTAAGAACACCTTACATCACAGTATGAAACCTTGAAACCCCATAATAAACCTAATGAATTCGTACGAGTCCATTGAACGTCGTCCGACAACTTAGGACATCTTACGACTCTTTATGCCACATTAGCAACTCGAAAAGAACGTTAGTATAATGTAGGACGGCTTACAACTCCTAAGAACACCTTACATCACAGTACGAAACCTTGAAACACCATAATAAACCTAATGAATTCGTACGAGTCCTTTGAACGTCGTCCGACAACTTAGGACATCTTACGACTCTTTATGCCACATTATCAACTCGAAAAGAACGTTAGTATAATGTAGGACGGCTTACAACTCCTAAGAACACCTTACATCACAGTACGAAACCTTGAAACACCATAATAAACCTAATGAATTCGTACGACTCCTTTGGACGTCGTCCGACAACTTAGGACATCTTACGACTCTTTATGCCACATTATCAACTCGAAAAGAACGTTAGTATAATGTAGGACGGCTTACAACTCCTAAGAACACCTTACATCACAGTACGAAACCTTGAAACACCATAATAAACCTAATGAATTCGTATGAGTCATTTGAACATCGTACGACAACTCAGGACATCTTACGACTCTTTATGCCACATTAGCAACTTAAAATGAACGTTAGTATAATGTAGGACGGCTTACAACTCCTAAGAACACCTTACATCACAGTACGAAACCTTGAAACACCATAATAAACCTAATGAATTCGTATGAGTCATTTGAACATCGTACGACAACTCAGGACATCTTACGACTCTTTATGCCACATTAGCAACTTAAAATGAACGTTAGTATAATGTAGGACGGCTTACAACTCCCAAGAACACCTTACATCACAGTACGAAACCTTGAAACACCATAATAAACCTAATGAATTCGTACGAGTCCATTGAACGTCGTACGACAACTCAGGACTTCTTACGACTCTTTATGCCACATTAGCAACTTAAAATGAACGTTAGTATAATGTAGGACGGCTTACAACTCCTAAGAACACCTTACATCACAGTACGAAACCTTGAAACACCATAATAAACCTAATGAATTCGTACGAGTCCTTTGAACGTCGTCCGACAACTTAGGACATCTTACGACTCTTGATGCCACATTATCAACTCGAAAAGAACGTTAGTATAATGTAGGACGGCTTACAACTCCTAAGAACACCTTACATCACAGTACGAAACCTTGAAACACCATAATAAACCTAATGAATTCGTACGACTCCTTTGTACGTCGTCCGACAACTTAGGACATCTTACGACTCTTTATGCCACATTATCAACTCGAAAAGAACGTTAGTATAATGTAGGACGGCTTACAACTCCTAAGAACACCTTACATCACAGTACGAAACCTTGAAACACCATAATAAACTTAATGAATTCGTACGACTCCTTTGGACGTCGTCCGACAACTTAGGACATCTTACGACTCTTTATGCCACATTATCAACTCGAAAAGAACGTTAGTATAATGTAGGACGGCTTACAACTCCTAAGAACACCTTACATCACAGTACGAAACCATGAAACACCATAATAAACCTAATGAATTCGTATGAGTCATTTGAACATCGTACGACAACTAAGGACATCTTACGACTCTTTATGCCACATTAGCAACTTAAAATGAACGTTAGTATAATGTAGGACGGCTTACAACTCCTAAGAACACCTTACATCACAGTACGAAACCTTGAAACACCATAATAAACCTAATGAATTCGTACGAGTCCATTGAACGTCGTCCGACAACTTAGGACATCTTACGACTCTTTATGCCACATTAGCAACTCGAAAAGAACGTTAGTATAATGTAGGACGGCTTACAACTCCTAAGAACACCTTACATCACAGTACGAAACCATGAAACACCATAATAAACCTAATGAATTCGTATGAGTCATTTGAACATCGTACGACAACTAAGGACATCTTACGACTCTTTATGCCACATTAGCAACTTAAAATGAACGTTAGTATAATGTAGGACGGCTTACAACTCCTAAGAACACCTTACATCACAGTACGAAACCTTGAAACACCATAATAAACCTAATGAATTCGTACGAGTCCATTGAACGTCGTCCGACAACTTAGGACATCTTACGACTCTTTATGCCACATTAGCAACTCGAAAAGAACGTTAGTATAATGTAGGACGGCTTACAACTCCTAAGAACACCTTACATCACAGTACGAAACCTTGAAACACCATAATAAACCTAATGAATTCGTACGACTCCTTTGGACGTCGTCCGACAACTTAGGACATCTTACGACTCTTTATGCCACATTATCAACTCGAAAAGAACGTTAGTATAATGTAGGACGGCTTACAACTCCTAAGAACACCTTACATCACAGTACGAAACCTTGAAACACCATAATAAACCTAATGAATTCGTACGAGTCCTTTGAACGTCGTCCGACAACTTAGGACATCTTACGACTCTTGATGCCACATTATCAACTCGAAAAGAACGTTAGTATAATGTAGGACGGCTTACAACTCCTAAGAACACCTTACATCACAGTACGAAACCTTGAAACACCATAATAAACCTAATGAATTCGTACGACTCCTTTGGACGTCGTCCGACAACTTAGGACATCTTACGACTCTTTATGCCACATTATCAACTCGAAAAGAACGTTAGTATAATGTAGGACGGCTTACAACTCCTAAGAACACCTTACATCACAGTACGAAACCTTGAAACACCATAATAAACTTAATGAATTCGTACGACTCCTTTGGACGTCGTCCGACAACTTAGGACATCTTACGACTCTTTATGCCACATTATCAACTCGAAAAGAACGTTAGTATAATGTAGGACGGCTTACAACTCCTAAGAACACCTTACATCACAGTACGAAACCATGAAACACCATAATAAACCTAATGAATTCGTATGAGTCATTTGAACATCGTACGACAACTAAGGACATCTTACGACTCTTTATGCCACATTAGCAACTTAAAATGAACGTTAGTATAATGTAGGACGGCTTACAACTCCTAAGAACACCTTACATCACAGTACGAAACCTTGAAACACCATAATAAACCTAATAAATTCGTACGAGTCCATTGAACGTCGTCCGACAACTCAGGACATCTTACGACTCTTTATGCCACATTAGCAACTTAAAATGAACGTTAGTATAATGTAGGACGGCTTACAACTCCTAAGAACACCTTACATCACAGTACGAAACCTTGAAACACCATAATAAACCTAATGAATTCGTACGAGTCCATTGAACGTCGTCCGACAACTTAGGACATCTTACGACTCTTTATGCCACATTAGCAACTCGAAAAGAACGTTAGTATAATGTAGGACGGCTTACAACTCCTAAGAACACCTTACATCACAGTACGAAACCATGAAACACCATAATAAACCTAATGAATTCGTATGAGTCATTTGAACATCGTACGACAACTAAGGACATCTTACGACTCTTTATGCCACATTAGCAACTTAAAATGAACGTTAGTATAATGTAGGACGGCTTACAACTCCTAAGAACACCTTACATCACAGTACGAAACCTTGAAACACCATAATAAACCTAATGAATTCGTACGAGTCCATTGAACGTCGTCCGACAACTTAGGACATCTTACGACTCTTTATGCCACATTAGCAACTCGAAAAGAACGTTAGTATAATGTAGGACGGCTTACAACTCCTAAGAACACCTTACATCACAGTACGAAACCTTGAAACACCATAATAAACCTAATGAATTCGTACGACTCCTTTGGACGTCGTCCGACAACTTAGGACATCTTACGACTCTTTATGCCACATTATCAACTCGAAAAGAACGTTAGTATAATGTAGGACGGCTTACAACTCCTAAGAACACCTTACATCACAGTACGAAACCTTGAAACACCATAATAAACCTAATGAATTCGTACGAGTCCTTTGAACATCGTCCGACAACTTAGGACATCTTACGACTCTTTATTCCACATTAGCAACTCGAAAAGAACGTTAGTATGATGTAGGACGTCTTACACTCCTAAGAACACCTTACATAACCCTACGAAACCTTGAAACACCATCATAAACCTAATGAATTCGTACGAGTCAAATGAACATCGTCCGACAACTTAGGACATCTTACGACTCTTTATGCCACATTAGCAACTTGAAAAGAACGTTAGTATAATGTAGGACGGCTTACAACTCCTAAGAACACCTTACATCACAGTACGAAACCATGAAACACCATAATAAACCTAATGAATTCGTATGAGTCATTTGAACATCGTACGACAACTAAGGACATCTTACGACTCTTTATGCCACATTAGCAACTTAAAATGAACGTTAGTATAATGTAGGACGGCTTACAACTCCTAAGAACACCTTACATCACAGTACGAAACCTTGAAACACCATAATAAACCTAATGAATTCGTACGAGTCCATTGAACGTCGTCCGACAACTTAGGACATCTTACGACTCTTTATGCCACATTAGCAACTCGAAAAGAACGTTAGTATAATGTAGGACGGCTTACAACTCCTAAGAACACCTGACATCACAGTACGAAACCATGAAACACCATAATAAACCTAATGAATTCGTATGAGTCATTTGAACATCGTACGACAACTAAGGACATCTTACGACTCTTTATGCCACATTAGCAACTTAAAATGAACGTTAGTATAATGTAGGACGGCTTACAACTCCTAAGAACACCTTACATCACAGTACGAAACCTTGAAACACCATAATAAACCTAATGAATTCGTACGAGTCCATTGAACGTCGTCCGACAACTTAGGACATCTTACGACTCTTTATGCCACATTAGCAACTCGAAAAGAACGTTAGTATAATGTAGGACGGCTTACAACTCCTAAGAACACCTTACATCACAGTACGAAACCTTGAAACACCATAATAAACCTAATGATTTCGTACGACTCCTTTGGATGTCGTCCGACAACTTAGGACATCTTACGACTCTTTATGCCACATTATCAACTCGAAAAGAACGTTAGTATAATGTAGGACGGCTTACAACTCCTAAGAAAACCTTACATCACAGTACGAAACCTTGAAACACCATAATAAACCTAATGAATTCGTACGAGTCCTTTGAACATCGTCCGACAACTTAGGACATCTTACGACTCTTTATTCCACATTAGCAACTCGAAAAGAACGTTAGTATGATGTAGGACGCCTTACACTCCTAAGAACACCTTACATAACCCTACGAAACCTTGAAACACCATCATAAACCTAATGAATTCGTACGAGTCAAATGAACATCGTCCGACAACTTAGGACATCTTACGACTCTTTATGCCACATTAGCAACTTGAAAAGAACGTTAGTATAATGTAGGACGGCTTACAACTCCTAAGAACACCTTACATCACAGTACGAAACCTTGAAACACCATAATAAACCTAATGAATTCGTATGAGTCATTTGAACATCGTACGACAACTCAGGACATCTTACGACTCTTTATGCCACATTAGCAACTTAAAATGAACGTTAGTATAATGTAGGACGGCTTACAACTCCTAAGAACACCTTACATCACAGTACGAAACCTTGAAACACCATAATAAACCTAATGAATTCGTACGAGTCCATTGAACGTCGTACGACAACTCAGGACATCTTACGACTCTTTATGCCACTTTAGCAACTTAAAATGAACGTTAGTATAATGTAGGACGGCTTACAACTCCTAAGAACACCTTACATCACAGTACGAAACCTTGAAACACCATAATAAACCTAATGAATTCGTACGAGTCCTTTGAACGTCGTCCGACAACTTAGGACATCTTACGACTCTTTATGCCACATTATCAACTCGAAAAGAACGTTAGTATAATGTAGGACGGCTTACAACTCCTAAGAACACCTTACATCACAGTACGAAACCTTGAAACACCATAATAAACCTAATGAATTCGTACGAGTCCTTTGAACGTCGTCGGACAACTTAGGACATCTTACGACTCTTTATGCCACATTATCAACTCGAAAAGAACGTTAGTATAATGTAGGACGGCTTACAACTCCTAAGAACACCTTACATCACAGTACGAAACCTTGAAACACCATAATAAACCTAATGAATTCGTACGACTCCTTTGGACGTCGTCCGACAACTTAGGACATCTTACGACTCTTTATGCCACATTATCAACTCGAAAAGAACGTTAGTATAATGTAGGACGGCTTACAACTCCTAAGAACACCTTACATCACAGTACGAAACCTTGAAACACCATAATAAACCTAATGAATTCGTATGAGTCATTTGAACGTCGTCCGACAACTTAGGACATCTTACGACTCTTTATGCCACATTAGCAACTCGAAAAGAACGTTAGTATAATGTAGGACGGCTTACAACTCCTAAGAACACCTTACATCACAGTACGAAACCTTGAAACACCATAATAAACCTAATGAATTCGTACGACTCCTTTGGACGTCGTCCGACAACTTAGGACATCTTACGACTCTTTATGCCACATTATCAACTCGAAAAGAACGTTAGTATAATGTAGGACGGCTTACAACTCCTAAGAACACCTTACATCACAGTACGAAACCTTGAAACACCATAATAAACCTAATGAATTCGTACGAGTCCTTTGAACATCGTCCGACAACTTAGGACATCTTACGACTCTTTATTCCACATTAGCAACTCGAAAAGAACGTTAGTATGATGTAGGACGCCTTACAGTCCTAAGAACACCTTACATAACCCTACGAAACCTTGAAACACCATCATAAACCTAATGAATTCGTACGAGTCAAATGAACATCGTCCGACAACTTAGGACATCTTACGACTCTTTATGCCACATTAGCAACTTGAAAAGAACGTTAGTATAATGTAGGACGGCTTACAACTCCTAAGAACACCTTACATCACAGTACGAAACCTTGAAACACCATAATAAACCTAATGAATTCGTATGAGTCATTTGAACATCGTACGACAACTCAGGACATCTTACGACTCTTTATGCCACATTAGCAACTTAAAATGAACGTTAGTATAATGTAGGACGGCTTACAACTCCTAAGAACACCTTACATCAAAGTACGAAACCTTGAAACACCATAATAAACCTAATGAATTCGTACGAGTCCATTGAACGTCGTACGACAACTCAGGGCATCTTACGACTCTTTATGCCACTTTAGCAACTTAAAATGAACGTTAGTATAATGTAGGACGGCTTACAACTCCTAAGAACACCTTACATCACAGTACGAAACCTTGAAACACCATAATAAACCTAATGAATTCGTACGAGTCCTTTGACCGTCGTCCGACAACTTAGGACATCTTACGACTCTTTATGCCACATTATCAACTCGAAAAGAACGTTAGTATACTGTAGGACGGCTTACAACTCCTAAGAACACCTTACATCACAGTACGAAACCTTGAAACACCATAATAAACCTAATGAATTCGTACGAGTCCTTTGAACGTCGTCGGACAACTTAGGACGTCTTACGACTCTTTATGCCACATTATCAACTCGAAAAAAACGTTAGTATAATGTAGGACGGCTTACAACTCCTAAGAACACCTTACATCACAGTACGAAACCTTGAAACACCATAATAAACCTAATGAATTCGTACGACTCCTTTGGACGTCGTCCGACAACTTAGGACATCTTACAACTCTTTATGCCACATTATCAACTCGAAAAGAACGTTAGTATAATGTAGGACGGCTTACAACTCCTAAGAACACCTTACATCACAGTACGAAACCTTGAAACACCATAATAAACCTAATGAATTCGTATGAGTCATTTGAACATCGTACGACAACTAAGGACATCTTACGACTCTTTATGCCACATTATCAACTCGAAAAGAACGTTAGTATAATGTAGGACGGCTTACAACTCCTAAGAACACCTTACATCACAGTACGAAACCTTGAAACACCATAATAAACCTAATGAATTCGTACGTGTCCATTGAACGTCGTCCGACAACTTAGGACATCTTACGACTCTTTATGCCACATTATCAACTCGAAAAGAACGTTAGTATAATGTAGGACGGCTTACAACTCCTAAGAAAACCTTACATCACAGTACGAAACCTTGAAACACCATAATAAACCTAATGAATTCGTACGAGTCCTTTGAACATCGTCCGACAACTTAGGACATCTTACGACTCTTTATTCCACATTAGCAACTCGAAAAGAACGTTAGTATGATGTAGGACGCCTTACACTCCTAAGAACACCTTACATAACCCTACGAAACCTTGAAACACCATCATAAACCTAATGAATTCGTACGAGTCAAATGAACATCGTCCGACAACTTAGGACATCTTACGACTCTTTATGCCACATTAGCAACTTGAAAAGAACGTTAGTATAATGTAGGACGGCTTACAACTCCTAAGAACACCTTACATCACAGTACGAAACCTTGAAACACCATAATAAACCTAATGAATTCGTATGAGTCATTTGAACATCGTACGACAACTCAGGACATCTTACGACTCTTTATGCCACATTAGCAACTTAAAATGAACGTTAGTATAATGTAGGACGGCTTACAACTCCTAAGAACACCTTACATCACAGTACGAAACCTTGAAACACCATAATAAACCTAATGAATTCGTACGAGTCCATTGAACGTCGTACGACAACTCAGGACATCTTACGACTCTTTATGCCACTTTAGCAACTTAAAATGAACGTTAGTATAATGTAGGACGGCTTACAACTCCTAAGAACACCTTACATCACAGTACGAAACCTTGAAACACCATAATAAACCTAATGAATTCGTACGAGTCCTTTGAACGTCGTCGGACAACTTAGGACATCTTACGACTCTTTATGCCACATTATCAACTCGAAAAGAACGTTAGTATAATGTAGGACGGCTTACAACTCCTAAGAACACCTTACATCACAGTACGAAACCTTGAAACACCATAATAAACCTAATGAATTCGTACGACTCCTTTGGACGTCGTCCGACAACTTAGGACATCTTACGACTCTTTATGCCACATTATCAACTCGAAAAGAACGTTAGTATAATGTAGGACGGCTTACAACTCCTAAGAACACCTTACATCACAGTACGAAACCTTGAAACACCATAATAAACCTAATGAATTCGTACGAGTCCTTTGAACGTCGTCGGACAACTTAGGACATCTTACGACTCTTTATGCCACATTATCAACTCGAAAAGAACGTTAGTATAATGTAGGACGGCTTACAACTCCTAAGAACACCTTACATCACAGTACGAAACCTTGAAACACCATAATAAACCTAATGAATTCGTACGACTCCTTTGGACGTCGTCCGACAACTTAGGACATCTTACGACTCTTTATGCCACATTATCAACTCGAAAAGAACGTTAGTATAATGTAGGACGGCTTACAACTCCTAAGAACACCTTACATCACAGTACGAAACCTTGAAACACCATAATAAACCTAATGAATTCGTATGAGTCATTTGAACGTCGTCCGACAACTTAGGACATCTTACGACTCTTTATGCCACATTAGCAACTCGAAAAGAACGTTAGTATAATGTAGGACGGCTTACAACTCCTAAGAACTCCTTACATCACAGTACGAAACCTTGAAACACCATAATAAACCTAATGAATTCGTACGACTCCTTTGGACGTCGTCCGACAACTTAGGACATCTTACGACTCTTTATGCCACATTATCAACTCGAAAAGAACGTTAGTATAATGTAGGACGGCTTACAACTCCTAAGAACACCTTACATCACAGTACGAAACCTTGAAACACCATAATAAACCTAATGAATTCGTATGAGTCATTTGAACGTCGTCCGACAACTTAGGACATCTTACGACTCTTTATGCCACATTAGCAACTCGAAAAGAACGTTAGTATAATGTAGGACGGCTTACAACTCCTAAGAACTCCTTACATCACAGTACGAAACCTTGAAACACCATAATAAACCTAATGAATTTGTACGACTCCTTTGGACGTCGTCCGACAACTTAGGACATCTTACGACTCTTTATGCCACATTATCAACTCGAAAAGAACGTTAGTATAATGTAGGACGGCTTACAACTCCTAAGAACACCTTACATCACAGTACGAAACCTTGAAACACCATAATAAACCTAATGAATTCGTACGAGTCCTTTGAACATCGTCCGACAACTTAGGACATCTTACGACTCTTTATTCCACATTAGCAACTCGAAAAGAACGTTAGTATGATGTAGGACGCCTTACACTCCTAAGAACACCTTACATAACCCTACGAAACCTTGAAACACCATCATAAACCTAATGAATTCGTACGAGTCAAATGAACATCGTCCGACAACTTAGGACATCTTACGACTCTTTATGCCACATTAGCAACTTGAAAAGAACGTTAGTATAATGTAGGACGGCTTACAACTCCTAAGAACACCTTACATCACAGTACGAAACCTTGAAACACCATAATAAACCTAATGAATTCGTATGAGTCATTTGAACATCGTACGACAACTCAGGACATCTTACGACTCTTTATGCCACATTAGGAACTTAAAATGAACGTTAGTATAATGTAGGACGGCTTACAACTCCTAAGAACACCTTACATCACAGTACGAAACCTTGAAACACCATAATAAACCTAATGAATTCGTACGAGTCCATTGAACGTCGTCCGACAACTTAGGACATCTTACGACTCTTTATGCCACATTAGCAACTCGAAAAGAACGTTAGTATAATGTAGGACGGCTTACAACTCCTAAGAACACCTTACATCACAGTACGAAACCTTGAAACACCATAATAAACCTAATGAATTCGTACGAGTCCTTTGAACGTCGTCCGACAACTTAGGACATCTTACGACTCTTTATGCCACATTAGCAACTCGAAAAGAACGTTAGTATAATGTAGGACGGCTTACAACTCCTAAGAACACCTTACATCACAGTACGAAACCTTGAAACACCATAATAAACCTAATGAATTCGTATGAGTCATTTGAACGTCGTCCGACAACTTAGGACATCTTACGACTCTTTATGCCACATTAGCAACTCGAAAAGAACGTTAGTATAATGTAGGACGGCTTACAACTCCTAAGAACTCCTTACATCACAGTACGAAACCTTGAAACACCATAATAAACCTAATGAATTTGTACGACTCCTTTGGACGTCGTCCGACAACTTAGGACATCTTACGACTCTTTATGCCACATTATCAACTCGAAAAGAACGTTAGTATAATGTAGGACGGCTTACAACTCCTAAGAACACCTTACATCACAGTACGAAACCTTGAAACACCATAATAAACCTAATGAATTCGTACGAGTCCTTTGAACATCGTCCGACAACTTAGGACATCTTACGACTCTTTATTCCACATTAGCAACTCGAAAAGAACGTTAGTATGATGTAGGACGCCTTACACTCCTAAGAACACCTTACATAACCCTACGAAACCTTGAAACACCATCATAAACCTAATGAATTCGTACGAGTCAAATGAACATCGTCCGACAACTTAGGACATCTTACGACTCTTTATGCCACATTAGCAACTTGAAAAGAACGTTAGTATAATGTAGGACGGCTTACAACTCCTAAGAACACCTTACATCACAGTACGAAACCTTGAAACACCATAATAAACCTAATGAATTCGTATGAGTCATTTGAACATCGTACGACAACTCAGGACATCTTACGACTCTTTATGCCACATTAGCAACTTAAAATGAACGTTAGTATAATGTAGGACGGCTTACAACTCCTAAGAACACCTTACATCAAAGTACGAAACCTTGAAACACCATAATAAACCTAATGAATTCGTACGAGTCCATTGAACGTCGTACGACAACTCAGGGCATCTTACGACTCTTTATGCCACTTTAGCAACTTAAAATGAACGTTAGTATAATGTAGGACGGCTTACAACTCCTAAGAACACCTTACATCACAGTACGAAACCTTGAAACACCATAATAAACCTAATGAATTCGTACGAGTCCTTTGAACGTCGTCCGACAACTTAGGACATCTTACGACTCTTTATGCCACATTATCAACTCGAAAAGAACGTTAGTATAATGTAGGACGGCTTAAAACTCCTAAGAACACCTTACATCACAGTACGAAACCTTGAAACACCATAATAAACCTAATGAATTCGTACGAGTCCTTTGAACGTCGTCGGACAACTTAGGACATCTTACGACTCTTTATGCCACATTATCAACTCGAAAAAAACGTTAGTATAATGTAGGACGGCTTACAACTCCTAAGAACACCTTACATCACAGTACGAAACCTTGAAACACCATAATAAACCTAATGAATTCGTACGACTCCTTTGGACGTCGTCCGACAACTTAGGACATCTTACAACTCTTTATGCCACATTATCAACTCGAAAAGAACGTTAGTATAATGTAGGACGGCTTACAACTCCTAAGAACACCTTACATCACAGTACGAAACCTTGAAACACCATAATAAACCTAATGAATTCGTATGAGTCATTTGAACATCGTACGACAACTAAGGACATCTTACGACTCTTTTTGCCACATTAGCAACTTAAAATGAACGTTAGTATAATGTAGGACGGCTTACAACTCCTAAGAACACCTTACATCACAGTACGAAACCTTGAAACACCATAATAAACCTAATGAATTCGTACGTGTCCATTGAACGTCGTCCGACAACTTAGGACATCTTACGACTCTTTATGCCACATTAGCAACTCGAAAAGAACGTTAGTATAATGTAGGACGGCTTACAACTCCTAAGAACACCTTACATCACAGTACAAAACCTTGAAACACCATAATAAACCTAATGAATTCGTACGAGTCCTTTGAACGTCGTCCGACAACTTAGGACATCTTACGACTCTTTATGCCACATTATCAACTCGAAAAGAACGTTAGTATAATGTAGGACGGCTTACAACTCCTAAGAACACCTTACATCACAGTACGAAACCTTGAAACACCATAATAAACCTAATGAATTCGTACGAGTCCTTTGAACATCGTCCGACAACTTAGGACATCTTACGACTCTTTATTCCACATTAGCAACTCGAAAAGAACGTTAGTATGATGTAGGACGCCTTACACTCCTAAGAACACCTTACATAACCCTACGAAACCTTGAAACACCATCATAAACCTAATGAATTCGTACGAGTCAAATGAACATCGTCCGACAACTTAGGACATCTTACGACTCTTTATGCCACATTAGCAACTAGAAAAGAACGTTAGTATAATGTAGGACGGCTTACAACTCCTAAGAACACCTTACATCACAGTACGAAACCTTGAAACACCATAATAAACCTAATGAATTCGTATGAGTCATTTGAACATCGTACGACAACTCAGGACATCTTACGACTCTTTATGCCACATTAGCAACTTAAAATGAACGTTAGTATAATGTAGGACGGCTTACAACTCCTAAGAACACCTTACATCACAGTACGAAACCTTGAAACACCATAATAAACCTAATGAATTCGTACGAGTCCTTTGAACATCGTCCGACAACTTAGGACATCTTACGACTCTTTATTCCACATTAGCAACTCGAAAAGAACGTTAGTATGATGTAGGACGCCTTACACTCCTAAGAACACCTTACATAACCCTACGAAACCTTGAAACACCATCATAAACCTAATGAATTCGTACGAGTCAAATGAACATCGTCCGACAACTTAGGACATCTTACGACTCTTTATGCCACATTAGCAACTAGAAAAGAACGTTAGTATAATGTAGGACGGCTTACAACTCCTAAGAACACCTTACATCACAGTACGAAACCTTGAAACACCATAATAAACCTAATGAATTCGTATGAGTCATTTGAACATCGTACGACAACTAAGGACATCTTACGACTCTTTTTGCCACATTAGCAACTTAAAATGAACGTTAGTATAATGTAGGACGGCTTACAACTCCTAAGAACACCTTACATCACAGTACGAAACCTTGAAACACCATAATAAACCTAATGAATTCGTACGTGTCCATTGAACGTCGTCCGACAACTTAGGACATCTTACGACTCTTTATGCCACATTAGCAACTCGAAAAGAACGTTAGTATAATGTAGGACGGCTTACAACTCCTAAGAACACCTTACATCACAGTACAAAACCTTGAAACACCATAATAAACCTAATGAATTCGTACGAGTCCTTTGAACGTCGTCCGACAACTTAGGACATCTTACGACTCTTTATGCCACATTATCAACTCGAAAAGAACGTTAGTATAATGTAGGACGGCTTACAACTCCTAAGAACACCTTACATCACAGTACGAAACCTTGAAACACCATAATAAACCTAATGAATTCGTACGAGTCCTTTGAACATCGTCCGACAACTTAGGACATCTTACGACTCTTTATTCCACATTAGCAACTCGAAAAGAACGTTAGTATGATGTAGGACGCCTTACACTCCTAAGAACACCTTACATAACCCTACGAAACCTTGAAACACCATCATAAACCTAATGAATTCGTACGAGTCAAATGAACATCGTCCGACAACTTAGGACATCTTACGACTCTTTATGCCACATTAGCAACTAGAAAAGAACGTTAGTATAATGTAGGACGGCTTACAACTCCTAAGAACACCTTACATCACAGTACGAAACCTTGAAACACCATAATAAACCTAATGAATTCGTATGAGTCATTTGAACATCGTACGACAACTCAGGACATCTTACGACTCTTTATGCCACATTAGCAACTTAAAATGAACGTTAGTATAATGTAGGACGGCTTACAACTCCTAAGAACACCTTACATCACAGTACGAAACCTTGAAACACCATAATAAACCTAATGAATTCGTACGAGTCCATTGAACGTCGTACGACAACTCAGGACATCTTACGACTCTTTATGCCACTTTAGCAACTTAAAATGAACGTTAGTATAATGTAGGACGGCTTAAAACTCCTAAGAACACCTTACATCACAGTACGAAACCTTGAAACACCATAATAAACCTAATGAATTCGTACGAGTCCATTGAACGTCGTACGACAACTCAGGACATCTTACGACTCTTTATGCCACATTAGCAACTTAAAATGAACGTTAGTATAATCTAGGACGGCTTACAACTCCTAAGAACACCTTACATCACAGTACGAAACCTTGAAACACCATAATAAACCTAATGAATTCGTACGACTCCTTTGGACGTCGTCCGACAACTTAGGACATCTTACGACTCTTTATGCCACATTATCAACTCGAAAAGAACGTTAGTATAATGTAGGACGGCTTACAACTCCTAAGAACACCTTACATCACAGTACGAAACCTTGAAACACCATAATAAACCTAATGAATTCGTATGAGTCATTTGAACGTCGTCCGACAACTTAGGACATCTTACGACTCTTTATGCCACATTAGCAACTCGAAAAGAACGTTAGTATAATGTAGGACGGCTTACAACTCCTAAGAACACCTTACATCACAGTACGAAACCTTGAAACACCATAATAAACCTAATGAATTCGTACGACTCCTTTGGACGTCGTCCGACAACTTAGGACATCTTACGACTCTTTATGCCACATTATCAACTCGAAAAGAACGTTAGTATAATGTAGGACGGCTTACAACTCCTAAGAACACCTTACATCACAGTACGAAACCTTGAAACACCATAATAAACCTAATGAATTCGTACGAGTCCTTTGAACATCGTCCGACAACTTAGGACATCTTACGACTCTTTATTCCACATTAGCAACTTGAAAAGAACGTTAGTATGATGTAGGACGCCTTACACTCCTAAGAACACCTTACATAACCCTACGAAACCTTGAAACACCATCATAAACCTAATGAATTCGTACGAGTCAAATGAACATCGTCCGACAACTTAGGACATCTTACGACTCTTTATGCCACATTAGCAACTTGAAAAGAACGTTAGTATAATGTAGGACGGCTTACAACTCCTAAGAACACCTTACATCACAGTACGAAACCTTGAAACACCATAATAAACCTAATGAATTCGTATGAGTCATTTGAACATCGTACGACAACTCAGGACATCTTACGACTCTTTATGCCACATTAGCAACTTAAAATGAACGTTAGTATAATGTAGGACGGCTTACAACTCCTAAGAACACCTTACATCAAAGTACGAAACCTTGAAACACCATAATAAACCTAATGAATTCGTACGAGTCCATTGAACGTCGTACGACAACTCAGGGCATCTTACGACTCTTTATGCCACTTTAGCAACTTAAAATGAACGTTAGTATAATGTAGGACGGCTTACAACTCCTAAGAACACCTTACATCACAGTACGAAACCTTGAAACACCATAATAAACCTAATGAATTCGTACGTGTCCATTGAACGTCGTCCGACAACTTAGGTCATCTTACGACTCTTTATGCCACATTAGCAACTCGAAAAGAACGTTAGTATAATGTAGGACGGCTTACAACTCCTAAGAACACCTTACATCACAGTACGAAACCTTGAAACACCATAATAAACCTAATGAATTCGTACGTGTCCATTGAACGTCGTCCGACAACTTAGGACATCTTACGACTCTTTATGCCACATTAGCAACTCGAAAAGAACGTTAGTATAATGTAGGACGGCTTACAACTCCTAAGAACACCTTACATCACAGTACAAAACCTTGAAACACCATAATAAACCTAATGAATTCGTACGAGTCCTTTGAACGTCGTCCGACAACCTAGGACATCTTACGACTCTTTATGCCACATTATCAACTCGAAAAGAACGTTAGTATAATGTAGGACGGCTTACAACTCCTAAGAACACCTTACATCACAGTACGAAACCTTGAATCACCATAATAAACCTAATGAATTCGTATGAGTCATTTGAACATCGTACGACAACTCAGGACATCTTACGACTCTTTATGCCACATTAGCAACTTAAAATGAACGTTAGTATAATGTAGGACGGCTTACAACTCCTAAGAACACCTTACATCACAGTACGAAACCTTGAAACACCATAATAAACCTAATGAATTCGTACGAGTCCATTGAACGTCGTACGACAACTCAGGACATCTTACGACTCTTTATGCCACTTTAGCAACTTAAAATGAACGTTAGTATAATGTAGGACGGCTTAAAACTCCTAAGAACACCTTACATCACAGTACGAAACCTTGAAACACCATAATAAACCTAATGAATTCGTACGAGTCCATTGAACGTCGTACGACAACTCAGGACATCTTACGACTCTTTATGCCACATTAGCAACTTAAAATGAACGTTAGTATAATCTAGGACGGCTTACAACTCCTAAGAACACCTTACATCACAGTACGAAACCTTGAAACACCATAATAAACCTAATGAATTCGTACGACTCCTTTGGACGTCGTCCGACAACTTAGGACATCTTACGACTCTTTATGCCACATTATCAACTCGAAAAGAACGTTAGTATAATGTAGGACGGCTTACAACTCCTAAGAACACCTTACATCACAGTACGAAACCTTGAAACACCATAATAAACCTAATGAATTCGTATGAGTCATTTGAACGTCGTCCGACAACTTAGGACATCTTACGACTCTTTATGCCACATTAGCAACTCGAAAAGAACGTTAGTATAATGTAGGACGGCTTACAACTCCTAAGAACACCTTACATCACAGTACGAAACCTTGAAACACCATAATAAACCTAATGAATTCGTACGACTCCTTTGGACGTCGTCCGACAACTTAGGACATCTTACGACTCTTTATGCCACATTATCAACTCGAAAAGAACGTTAGTATAATGTAGGACGGCTTACAACTCCTAAGAACACCTTACATCACAGTACGAAACCTTGAAACACCATAATAAACCTAATGAATTCGTACGAGTCCTTTGAACATCGTCCGACAACTTAGGACATCTTACGACTCTTTATTCCACATTAGCAACTTGAAAAGAACGTTACTATGATGTAGGACGCCTTACACTCCTAAGAACACCTTACATAACCCTACGAAACCTTGAAACACCATCATAAACCTAATGAATTCGTACGAGTCAAATGAACATCGTCCGACAACTTAGGACATCTTACGACTCTTTATGCCACATTAGCAACTTGAAAAGAACGTTAGTATAATGTAGGACGGCTTACAACTCCTAAGAACACCTTACATCACAGTACGAAACCTTGAAACACCATAATAAACCTAATGAATTCGTATGAGTCATTTGAACATCGTACGACAACTCAGGACATCTTACGACTCTTTATGCCACATTAGCAACTTAAAATGAACGTTAGTATAATGTAGGACGGCTTACAACTCCTAAGAACACCTTACATCAAAGTACGAAACCTTGAAACACCATAATAAACCTAATGAATTCGTACGAGTCCATTGAACGTCGTACGACAACTCAGGGCATCTTACGACTCTTTATGCCACTTTAGCAACTTAAAATGAACGTTAGTATAATGTAGGACGGCTTACAACTCCTAAGAACACCTTACATCACAGTACGAAACCTTGAAACACCATAATAAACCTAATGAATTCGTACGTGTCCATTGAACGTCGTCCGACAACTTAGGTCATCTTACGACTCTTTATGCCACATTAGCAACTCGAAAAGAACGTTAGTATAATGTAGGACGGCTTACAACTCCTAAGAACACCTTACATCACAGTACGAAACCTTGAAACACCATAATAAACCTAATGAATTCGTACGTGTCCATTGAACGTCGTCCGACAACTTAGGACATCTTACGACTCTTTATGCCACATTAGCAACTCGAAAAGAACGTTAGTATAATGTAGGACGGCTTACAACTCCTAAGAACACCTTACATCACAGTACAAAACCTTGAAACACCATAATAAACCTAATGAATTCGTACGAGTCCTTTGAACGTCGTCCGACAACTTAGGACATCTTACGACTCTTTATGCCACATTATCAACTCGAAAAGAACGTTAGTATAATGTAGGACGGCTTACAACTCCTAAGAACACCTTACATCACAGTACGAAACCTTGAATCACCATAATAAACCTAATGAATTCGTACGAGTCCTTTGAACATCGTCCGACAACTTAGGACATCTTACGACTCTTTATTCCACATTAGCAACTCGAAAAGAACGTTAGTATGATGTAGGACGCCTTACACTCCTAAGAACACCTTACATAACCCTACGAAACCTTGAAACACCATCATAAACCTAATGAATTCGTACGAGTCAAATGAACATCGTCCGACAACTTAGGACATCTTACGACTCTTTATGCCACATTAGCAACTAGAAAAGAACGTTAGTATAATGTAGGACGGCTTACAACTCCTAAGAACACCTTACATCACAGTACGAAACCTTGAAACACCATAATAAACCTAATGAATTCGTATGACTCCTTTGGACGTCGTCCGACAACTCAGGACATCTTACGACTCTTTATGCCACATTAGCAACTTAAAATGAACGTTAGTATAATGTAGGACGGCTTACAACTCCTAAGAACACCTTACATCACAGTACGAAACCTTGAAACACCATAATAAACCTAATGAATTCGTACGAGTCCATTGAACGTCGTACGACAACTCAGGACATCTTACGACTCTTTATGCCACTTTAGCAACTTAAAATGAACGTTAGTATAATGTAGGACGGCTTAAAACTCCTAAGAACACCTTACATCACAGTACGAAACCTTGAAACACCATAATAAACCTAATGAATTCGTACGAGTCCATTGAACGTCGTACGACAACTCAGGACATCTTACGACTCTTTATGCCACATTAGCAACTTAAAATGAACGTTAGTATAATCTAGGACGGCTTACAACTCCTAAGAACACCTTACATCACAGTACGAAACCTTGAAACACCATAATAAACCTAATGAATTCGTACGACTCCTTTGGACGTCGTCCGACAACTTAGGACATCTTACGACTCTTTATGCCACATTATCAACTCGAAAAGAACGTTAGTATAATGTAGGACGGCTTACAACTCCTAAGAACACCTTACATCACAGTACGAAACCTTGAAACACCATAATAAACCTAATGAATTCGTATGAGTCATTTGAACGTCGTCCGACAACTTAGGACATCTTACGACTCTTTATGCCACATTAGCAACTCGAAAAGAACGTTAGTATAATGTAGGACGGCTTACAACTCCTAAGAACACCTTACATCACAGTACGAAACCTTGAAACACCATAATAAACCTAATGAATTCGTACGACTCCTTTGGACGTCGTCCGACAACTTAGGACATCTTACGACTCTTTATGCCACATTATCAACTCGAAAAGAACGTTAGTATAATGTAGGACGGCTTACAACTCCTAAGAACACCTTACATCACAGTACGAAACCTTGAAACACCATAATAAACCTAATGAATTCGTACGAGTCCTTTGAACATCGTCCGACAACTTAGGACATCTTACGACTCTTTATTCCACATTAGCAACTCGAAAAGAACGTTAGTATGATGTAGGACGCCTTACACTCCTAAGAACACCTTACATAACCCTACGAAACCTTGAAACACCATCATAAACCTAATGAATTCGTACGAGTCAAATGAACATCGTCCGACAACTTAGGACATCTTACGACTCTTTATGCCACATTAGCAACTTGAAAAGAACGTTAGTATAATGTAGGACGGCTTACAACTCCTAAGAACACCTTACATCACAGTACGAAACCTTGAAACACCATAATAAACCTAATGAATTCGTATGAGTCATTTGAACATCGTACGACAACTCAGGACATCTTACGACTCTTTATGCCACATTAGCAACTTAAAATGAACGTTAGTATAATGTAGGACGGCTTACAACTCCTAAGAACACCTTACATCAAAGTACGAAACCTTGAAACACCATAATAAACCTAATGAATTCGTACGAGTCCATTGAACGTCGTACGACAACTCAGGGCATCTTACGACTCTTTATGCCACTTTAGCAACTTAAAATGAACGTTAGTATAATGTAGGACGGCTTACAACTCCTAAGAACACCTTACATCACAGTACGAAACCTTGAAACACCATAATAAACCTAATGAATTCGTACGTGTCCATTGAACGTCGTCCGACAACTTAGGACATCTTACGACTCTTTATGCCACATTAGCAACTCGAAAAGAACGTTAGTATAATGTAGGACGGCTTACAACTCCTAAGAACACCTTACATCACAGTACGAAACCTTGAAACACCATAATAAACCTAATGAATTCGTACGAGTCCTTTGAACGTCGTCCGACAACTTAGGACATCTTACGACTCTTTATGCCACATTATCAACTCGAAAAGAACGTTAGTATAATGTAGGACGGCTTACAACTCCTAAGAACACCTTACATCACAGTACGAAACCTTGAAACACCATAATAAACCTAATGAATTCGTACGAGTCCTTTGAACATCGTCCGACAACTTAGGACATCTTACGACTCTTTATTCCACATTAGCAACTCGAAAAGAACGTTAGTATGATGTAGGACGCCTTACACTCCTAAGAACACCTTACATAACCCTACGAAACCTTGAAACACCATCATAAACCTAATGAATTCGTACGAGTCAAATGAACATCGTCCGACAACTTAGGACATCTTACGACTCTTTATGCCACATTAGCAACTAGAAAAGAACGTTAGTATAATGTAGGACGGCTTACAACTCCTAAGAACACCTTACATCACAGTACGAAACCTTGAAACACCATAATAAACCTAATGAATTCGTATGAGTCATTTGAACATCGTACGACAACTCAGGACATCTTACGACTCTTTATGCCACATTAGCAACTTAAAATGAACGTTAGTATAATGTAGGACGGCTTACAACTCCTAAGAACACCTTACATCACAGTACGAAACCTTGAAACACCATAATAAACCTAATGAATTCGTACGACTCCTTTGGACGTCGTCCGACAACTTAGGACATCTTACGACTCTTTATGCCACATTATCAACTCGAAAAGAACGTTAGTATAATGTAGGACGGCTTACAACTCCTAAGAACACCTTACATCACAGTACGAAACCTTGAAACACCATAATAAACCTAATGAATTCGTATGAGTCATTTGAACGTCGTCCGACAACTTAGGACATCTTACGACTCTTTATGCCACATTAGCAACTCGAAAAGAACGTTAGTATAATGTAGGACGGCTTACAACTCCTAAGAACACCTTACATCACAGTACGAAACCTTGAAACACCATAATAAACCTAATGAATTCGTACGACTCCTTTGGACGTCGTCCGACAACTTAGGACATCTTACGACTCTTTATGCCACATTATCAACTCGAAAAGAACGTTAGTATAATGTAGGACGGCTTACAACTCCTAAGAACACCTTACATCACAGTACGAAACCTTGAAACACCATAATAAACCTAATGAATTCGTACGAGTCCTTTGAACATCGTCCGACAACTTAGGACATCTTACGACTCTTTATTCCACATTAGCAACTCGAAAAGAACGTTAGTATGATGTAGGACGCCTTACACTCCTAAGAACACCTTACATAACCCTACGAAACCTTGAAACACCATCATAAACCTAATGAATTCGTACGAGTCAAATGAACATCGTCCGACAACTTAGGACATCTTACGACTCTTTATGCCACATTAGCAACTTGAAAAGAACGTTAGTATAATGTAGGACGGCTTACAACTCCTAAGAACACCTTACATCACAGTACGAAACCTTGAAACACCATAATAAACCTAATGAATTCGTATGAGTCATTTGAACATCGTACGACAACTCAGGACATCTTACGACTCTTTATGCCACATTAGCAACTTAAAATGAACGTTAGTATAATGTAGGACGGCTTACAACTCCTAAGAACACCTTACATCAAAGTACGAAACCTTGAAACACCATAATAAACCTAATGAATTCGTACGAGTCCATTGAACGTCGTACGACAACTCAGGGCATCTTACGACTCTTTATGCCACTTTAGCAACTTAAAATGAACGTTAGTATAATGTAGGACGGCTTACAACTCCTAAGAACACCTTACATCACAGTACGAAACCTTGAAACACCATAATAAACCTAATGAATTCGTACGTGTCCATTGAACGTCGTCCGACAACTTAGGACATCTTACGACTCTTTATGCCACATTAGCAACTCGAAAAGAACGTTAGTATAATGTAGGACGGCTTACAACTCCTAAGAACACCTTACATCACAGTACGAAACCTTGAAACACCATAATAAACCTAATGAATTCGTACGAGTCCTTTGAACGTCGTCCGACAACTTAGGACATCTTACGACTCTTTATGCCACATTATCAACTCGAAAAGAACGTTAGTATAATGTAGGACGGCTTACAACTCCTAAGAACACCTTACATCACAGTACGAAACCTTGAAACACCATAATAAACCTAATGAATTCGTACGAGTCCTTTGAACATCGTCCGACAACTTAGGACATCTTACGACTCTTTATTCCACATTAGCAACTCGAAAAGAACGTTAGTATGATGTAGGACGCCTTACACTCCTAAGAACACCTTACATAACCCTACGAAACCTTGAAACACCATCATAAACCTAATGAATTCGTACGAGTCAAATGAACATCGTCCGACAACTTAGGACATCTTACGACTCTTTATGCCACATTAGCAACTAGAAAAGAACGTTAGTATAATGTAGGACGGCTTACAACTCCTAAGAACACCTTACATCACAGTACGAAACCTTGAAACACCATAATAAACCTAATGAATTCGTATGAGTCATTTGAACATCGTACGACAACTCAGGACATCTTACGACTCTTTATGCCACATTAGCAACTTAAAATGAACGTTAGTATAATGTAGGACGGCTTACAACTCCTAAGAACACCTTACATCAAAGTACGAAACCTTGAAACACCATAATAAACCTAATGAATTCGTATGAGTCATTTGAACATCGTACGACAACTAAGGACATCTTACGACTCTTTTTGCCACATTAGCAACTTAAAATGAACGTTAGTATAATGTAGGACGGCTTACAACTCCTAAGAACACCTTACATCACAGTACGAAACCTTGAAACACCATAATAAACCTAATGAATTCGTACGAGTCCTTTGAACGTCGTCGGACAACTTAGGACATCTTACGACTCTTTATGCCACATTATCAACTCGAAAAAAACGTTAGTATAATGTAGGACGGCTTACAACTCCTAAGAACACCTTACATCACAGTACGAAACCTTGAAACACCATAATAAACCTAATGAATTCGTACGACTCCTTTGGACGTCGTCCGACAACTTAGGACATCTTACAACTCTTTATGCCACATTATCAACTCGAAAAGAACGTTAGTATAATGTAGGACGGCTTACAACTCCTAAGAACACCTTACATCACAGTACGAAACCTTGAAACACCATAATAAACCTAATGAATTCGTATGAGTCATTTGAACATCGTACGACAACTAAGGACATCTTACGACTCTTTTTGCCACATTAGCAACTTAAAATGAACGTTAGTATAATGTAGGACGGCTTACAACTCCTAAGAACACCTTACATCACAGTACGAAACCTTGAAACACCATAATAAACCTAATGAATTCGTACGAGTCCTTTGAACGTCGTCCGACAACTTAGGACATCTTACGACTCTTTATGCCACATTATCAACTCGAAAAGAACGTTAGTATAATGTAGGACGGCTTACAACTCCTAAGAACACCTTACATCACAGTACGAAACCTTGAAACACCATAATAAACCTAATGAATTCGTACGAGTCCTTTGAACATCGTCCGACAACTTAGGACATCTTACGACTCTTTATTCCACATTAGCAACTCGAAAAGAACGTTAGTATGATGTAGGACGCCTTACACTCCTAAGAACACCTTACATAACCCTACGAAACCTTGAAACACCATCATAAACCTAATGAATTCGTACGAGTCAAATGAACATCGTCCGACAACTTAGGACATCTTACGACTCTTTATGCCACATTAGCAACTAGAAAAGAACGTTAGTATAATGTAGGACGGCTTACAACTCCTAAGAACACCTTACATCACAGTACGAAACCTTGAAACACCATAATAAACCTAATGAATTCGTATGAGTCATTTGAACATCGTACGACAACTCAGGACATCTTACGACTCTTTATGCCACATTAGCAACTTAAAATGAACGTTAGTATAATGTAGGACGGCTTACAACTCCTAAGAACACCTTACATCACAGTACGAAACCTTGAAACACCATAATAAACCTAATGAATTCGTACGACTCCTTTGGACGTCGTCCGACAACTTAGGACATCTTACGACTCTTTATGCCACATTATCAACTCGAAAAGAACGTTAGTATAATGTAGGACGGCTTACAACTCCTAAGAACACCTTACATCACAGTTCGAAACCTTGAAACACCATAATAAACCTAATGAATTCGTATGAGTCATTTGAACGTCGTCCGACAACTTAGGACATCTTACGACTCTTTATGCCACATTAGCAACTCGAAAAGAACGTTAGTATAATGTAGGACGGCTTACAACTCCTAAGAACACCTTACATCACAGTACGAAACCTTGAAACACCATAATAAACCTAATGAATTCGTACGACTCCTTTGGACGTCGTCCGACAACTTAGGACATCTTACGACTCTTTATGCCACATTATCAACTCGAAAAGAACGTTAGTATAATGTAGGACGGCTTACAACTCCTAAGAACACCTTACATCACAGTACGAAACCTTGAAACACCATAATAAACCTAATGAATTCGTACGAGTCCTTTGAACATCGTCCGACAACTTAGGACATCTTACGACTCTTTATTCCACATTAGCAACTCGAAAAGAACGTTAGTATGATGTAGGACGCCTTACACTCCTAAGAACACCTTACATAACCCTACGAAACCTTGAAACACCATCATAAACCTAATGAATTCGTACGAGTCAAATGAACATCGTCCGACAACTTAGGACATCTTACGACTCTTTATGCCACATTAGCAACTTGAAAAGAACGTTAGTATAATGTAGGACGGCTTACAACTCCTAAGAACACCTTACATCACAGTACGAAACCTTGAAACACCATAATAAACCTAATGAATTCGTATGAGTCATTTGAACATCGTACGACAACTCAGGACATCTTACGACTCTTTATGCCACATTAGCAACTTAAAATGAACGTTAGTATAATGTAGGACGGCTTACAACTCCTAAGAACACCTTACATCAAAGTACGAAACCTTGAAACACCATAATAAACCTAATGAATTCGTACGAGTCCATTGAACGTCGTACGACAACTCAGGGCATCTTACGACTCTTTATGCCACTTTAGCAACTTAAAATGAACGTTAGTATAATGTAGGACGGCTTACAACTCCTAAGAACACCTTACATCACAGTACGAAACCTTGAAACACCATAATAAACCTAATGAATTCGTACGTGTCCATTGAACGTCGTCCGACAACTTAGGACATCTTACGACTCTTTATGCCACATTAGCAACTCGAAAAGAACGTTAGTATAATGTAGGACGGCTTACAACTCCTAAGAACACCTTACATCACAGTACGAAACCTTGAAACACCATAATAAACCTAATGAATTCGTACGAGTCCTTTGAACGTCGTCCGACAACTTAGGACATCTTACGACTCTTTATGCCACATTATCAACTCGAAAAGAACGTTAGTATAATGTAGGACGGCTTACAACTCCTAAGAACACCTTACATCACAGTACGAAACCTTGAAACACCATAATAAACCTAATGAATTCGTACGAGTCCTTTGAACATCGTCCGACAACTTAGGACATCTTACGACTCTTTATTCCACATTAGCAACTCGAAAAGAACGTTAGTATGATGTAGGACGCCTTACACTCCTAAAAACACCTTACATAACCCTACGAAACCTTGAAACACCATCATAAACCTAATGAATTCGTACGAGTCAAATGAACATCGTCCGACAACTTAGGACATCTTACGACTCTTTATGCCACATTAGCAACTAGAAAAGAACGTTAGTATAATGTAGGACGGCTTACAACTCCTAAGAACACCTTACATCACAGTACGAAACCTTGAAACACCATAATAAACCTAATGAATTCGTATGAGTCATTTGAACATCGTACGACAACTCAGGACATCTTACGACTCTTTATGCCACATTAGCAACTTAAAATGAACGTTAGTATAATGTAGGACGGCTTACAACTCCTAAGAACACCTTACATCAAAGTACGAAACCTTGAAACACCATAATAAACCTAATGAATTCGTATGAGTCATTTGAACATCGTACGACAACTAAGGACATCTTACGACTCTTTTTGCCACATTAGCAACTTAAAATGAACGTTAGTATAATGTAGGACGGCTTACAACTCCTAAGAACACCTTACATCACAGTACGAAACCTTGAAACACCATAATAAACCTAATGAATTCGTACGAGTCCTTTGAACGTCGTCGGACAACTTAGGACATCTTACGACTCTTTATGCCACATTATCAACTCGAAAAAAACGTTAGTATAATGTAGGACGGCTTACAACTCCTAAGAACACCTTACATCACAGTACGAAACCTTGAAACACCATAATAAACCTAATGAATTCGTACGACTCCTTTGGACGTCGTCCGACAACTTAGGACATCTTACAACTCTTTATGCCACATTATCAACTCGAAAAGAACGTTAGTATAATGTAGGACGGCTTACAACTCCTAAGAACACCTTACATCACAGTACGAAACCTTGAAACACCATAATAAACCTAATGAATTCGTATGAGTCATTTGAACATCGTACGACAACTAAGGACATCTTACGACTCTTTTTGCCACATTAGCAACTTAAAATGAACGTTAGTATAATGTAGGACGGCTTACAACTCCTAAGAACACCTTACATCACAGTACGAAACCTTGAAACACCATAATAAACCTAATGAATTCGTACGTGTCCATTGAACGTCGTCCGACAACTTAGGACCTCTTACGACTCTTTATGCCACATTAGCAACTCGAAAAGAACGTTAGTATAATGTAGGACGGCTTACAACTCCTAAGAACACCTTACATCACAGTACGAAACCTTGAAACACCATAATAAACCTAATGAATTCGTACGAGTCCTTTGAACGTCGTCCGACAACTTAGGACATCTTACGACTCTTTATGCCACATTATCAACTCGAAAAGAACGTTAGTATAATGTAGGACGGCTTACAACTCCTAAGAACACCTTACATCACAGTACGAAACCTTGAAACACCATAATAAACCTAATGAATTCGTACGAGTCCTTTGAACATCGTCCGACAACTTAGGACATCTTACGACTCTTTATTCCACATTAGCAACTCGAAAAGAACGTTAGTATGATGTAGGACGCCTTACACTCCTAAGAACACCTTACATAACCCTACGAAACCTTGAAACACCATCATAAACCTAATGAATTCGTACGAGTCAAATGAACATCGTCCGACAACTTAGGACATCTTACGACTCTTTATGCCACATTAGCAACTAGAAAAGAACGTTAGTATAATGTAGGACGGCTTACAACTCCTAAGAACACCTTACATCACAGTACGAAACCTTGAAACACCATAATAAACCTAATGAATTCGTATGAGTCATTTGAACATCGTACGACAACTCAGGACATCTTACGACTCTTTATGCCACATTAGCAACTTAAAATGAACGTTAGTATAATGTAGGACGGCTTACAACTCCTAAGAACACCTTACATCAAAGTACGAAACCTTGAAACACCATAATAAACCTAATGAATTCGTATGAGTCATTTGAACATCGTACGACAACTAAGGACATCTTACGACTCTTTTTGCCACATTAGCAACTTAAAATGAACGTTAGTATAATGTAGGACGGCTTACAACTCCTAAGAACACCTTACATCACAGTACGAAACCTTGAAACACCATAATAAACCTAATGAATTCGTACGAGTCCTTTGAACGTCGTCGGACAACTTAGGACATCTTACGACTCTTTATGCCACATTATCAACTCGAAAAAAACGTTAGTATAATGTAGGACGGCTTACAACTCCTAAGAACACCTTACATCACAGTACGAAACCTTGAAACACCATAATAAACCTAATGAATTCGTACGACTCCTTTGGACGTCGTCCGACAACTTAGGACATCTTACAACTCTTTATGCCACATTATCAACTCGAAAAGAACGTTAGTATAATGTAGGACGGCTTACAACTCCTAAGAACACCTTACATCACAGTACGAAACCTTGAAACACCATAATAAACCTAATGAATTCGTATGAGTCATTTGAACATCGTACGACAACTAAGGACATCTTACGACTCTTTTTGCCACATTAGCAACTTAAAATGAACGTTAGTATAATGTAGGACGGCTTACAACTCCTAAGAACACCTTACATCACAGTACGAAACCTTGAAACACCATAATAAACCTAATGAATTCGTACGTGTCCATTGAACGTCGTCCGACAACTTAGGACCTCTTACGACTCTTTATGCCACATTAGCAACTCGAAAAGAACGTTAGTATAATGTAGGACGGCTTACAACTCCTAAGAACACCTTACATCACAGTACGAAACCTTGAAACACCATAATAAACCTAATGAATTCGTACGAGTCCTTTGAACGTCGTCCGACAACTTAGGACATCTTACGACTCTTTATGCCACATTATCAACTCGAAAAGAACGTTAGTATAATGTAGGACGGCTTACAACTCCTAAGAACACCTTACATCACAGTACGAAACCTTGAAACACCATAATAAACCTAATGAATTCGTACGAGTCCTTTGAACATCGTCCGACAACTTAGGACATCTTACGACTCTTTATTCCACATTAGCAACTCGAAAAGAACGTTAGTATGATGTAGGACGCCTTACACTCCTAAGAACACCTTACATAACCCTACGAAACCTTGAAACACCATCATAAACCTAATGAATTCGTACGAGTCAAATGAACATCGTCCGACAACTTAGGACATCTTACGACTCTTTATGCCACATTAGCAACTAGAAAAGAACGTTAGTATAATGTAGGACGGCTTACAACTCCTAAGAACACCTTACATCACAGTACGAAACCTTGAAACACCATAATAAACCTAATGAATTCGTATGAGTCATTTGAACATCGTACGACAACTAAGGACATCTTACGACTCTTTTTGCCACATTAGCAACTTAAAATGAACGTTAGTATAATGTAGGACGGCTTACAACTCCTAAGAACACCTTACATCACAGTACGAAACCTTGAAACACCATAATAAACCTAATGAATTCGTACGTGTCCATTGAACGTCGTCCGACAACTTAGGACATCTTACGACTCTTTATGCCACATTAGCAACTCGAAAAGAACGTTAGTATAATGTAGGACGGCTTACAACTCCTAAGAACACCTTACATCACAGTACGAAACCTTGAAACACCATAATAAACCTAATGAATTCGTACGAGTCCTTTGAACGTCGTCCGACAACTTAGGACATCTTACGACTCTTTATGCCACATTATCAACTCGAAAAGAACGTTAGTATAATGTAGGACGGCTTACAACTCCTAAGAACACCTTACATCACAGTACGAAACCTTGAAACACCATAATAAACCTAATGAATTCGTACGAGTCCTTTGAACATCGTCCGACAACTTAGGACATCTTACGACTCTTTATTCCACATTAGCAACTCGAAAAGAACGTTAGTATGATGTAGGACGCCTTACACTCCTAAGAACACCTTACATAACCCTACGAAACCTTGAAACACCATCATAAACCTAATGAATTCGTACGAGTCAAATGAACATCGTCCGACAACTTAGGACATCTTACGACTCTTTATGCCACATTAGCAACTAGAAAAGAACGTTAGTATAATGTAGGACGGCTTACAACTCCTAAGAACACCTTACATCACAGTACGAAACCTTGAAACACCATAATAAACCTAATGAATTCGTATGAGTCATTTGAACATCGTACGACAACTCAGGACATCTTACGACTCTTTATGCCACATTAGCAACTTAAAATGAACGTTAGTATAATGTAGGACGGCTTACAACTCCTAAGAACACCTTACATCAAAGTACGAAACCTTGAAACACCATAATAAACCTAATGAATTCGTACGAGTCCATTGAACGTCGTACGACAACTCAGGGCATCTTACGACTCTTTATGCCACTTTAGCAACTTAAAATGAACGTTAGTATAATGTAGGACGGCTTACAACTCCTAAGAACACCTTACATCACAGTACGAAACCTTGAAACACCATAATAAACCTAATGAATTCGTACGAGTCCTTTGAACGTCGTCCGACAACTTAGGACATCTTACGACTCTTTATGCCACATTATCAACTCGAAAAGAACGTTAGTATAATGTAGGACGGCTTACAACTCCTAAGAACACCTTACATCACAGTACGAAACCTTGAAACACCATAATAAACCTAATGAATTCGTACGAGTCCTTTGAACGTCGTCGGACAACTTAGGACATCTTACGACTCTTTATGCCACATTATCAACTCGAAAAAAACGTTAGTATAATGTAGGACGGCTTACAACTCCTAAGAACACCTTACATCACAGTACGAAACCTTGAAACACCATAATAAACCTAATGAATTCGTACGACTCCTTTGGACGTCGTCCGACAACTTAGGACATCTTACAACTCTTTATGCCACATTATCAACTCGAAAAGAACGTTAGTATAATGTAGGACGGCTTACAACTCCTAAGAACACCTTACATCACAGTACGAAACCTTGAAACACCATAATAAACCTAATGAATTCGTATGAGTCATTTGAACATCGTACGACAACTAAGGACATCTTACGACTCTTTTTGCCACATTAGCAACTTAAAATGAACGTTAGTATAATGTAGGACGGCTTACAACTCCTAAGAACACCTTACATCACAGTACGAAACCTTGAAACACCATAATAAACCTAATGAATTCGTACGTGTCCATTGAACGTCGTCCGACAACTTAGGACATCTTACGACTCTTTATACCACATTAGCAACTCGAAAAGAACGTTAGTATAATGTAGGACGGCTTACAACTCCTAAGAACACCTTACATCACAGTACGAAACCTTGAAACACCATAATAAACCTAATGAATTCGTACGAGTCCTTTGAACGTCGTCCGACAACTTAGGACATCTTACGACTCTTTATGCCACATTATCAACTCGAAAAGAACGTTAGTATAATGTAGGACGGCTTACAACTCCTAAGAACACCTTACATCACAGTACGAAACCTTGAAACACCATAATAAACCTAATGAATTCGTACGAGTCCTTTGAACATCGTCCGACAACTTAGGACATCTTACGACTCTTTATTCCACATTAGCAACTCGAAAAGAACGTTAGTATGATGTAGGACGCCTTACACTCCTAAGAACACCTTACATAACCCTACGAAACCTTGAAACACCATCATAAACCTAATGAATTCGTACGAGTCAAATGAACATCGTCCGACAACTTAGGACATCTTACGACTCTTTATGCCACATTAGCAACTAGAAAAGAACGTTAGTATAATGTAGGACGGCTTACAACTCCTAAGAACACCTTACATCACAGTACGAAACCTTGAAACACCATAATAAACCTAATGAATTCGTATGAGTCATTTGAACATCGTACGACAACTCAGGACATCTTACGACTCTTTATGCCACATTAGCAACTTAAAATGAACGTTAGTATAATGTAGGACGGCTTACAACTCCTAAGAACACCTTACATCACAGTACGAAACCTTGAAACACCATAATAAACCTAATGAATTCGTACGAGTCCATTGAACGTCGTACGACAACTCAGGACATCTTACGACTCTTTATGCCACATTAGCAACTTAAAATGAACGTTAGTATAATCTAGGGCGGCTTACAACTCCTAAGAACACCTTACATCACAGTACGAAACCTTGAAACACCATAATAAACCTAATGAATTCGTACGAGTCCTTTGAACGTTGTCCGACAACTTAGGGCATCTTACGACTCTTTATGCCACATTATCAACTCGAAAAGAACGTTAGTATAATGTAGGACGGCTTACAACTCCTAAGAACACCTTACATCACAGTACGAAACCTTGAAACACCATAATAAACCTAATGAATTCGTATGAGTCATTTGAATATCGTACGACAACTCAGGACATCTTACGACTCTTTATGCCACATTAGCAACTTAAAATGAACGTTAGTATAATGTAGGACGGCTTACAACTCCTAAGAACACCTTACATCACAGTACGAAACCTTGAAACACCATAATAAACCTAATGAATTCGTACGAGTCCTTTGAACGTCGTCCGACAACTTAGGACATCTTACGACTCTTTATGCCACATTAGCAACTTAAAATGAACGTTAGTATAATGTAGGACGGCTTACAACTCCTAAGAACACCTTACATCACAGTACGAAACCTTGAAACACCATAATAAACCTAATGAATTCGTACGAGTCCATTGAACGTCGTACGACAACTCAGGACATCTTACGACTCTTTATGCCACATTAGCAACTTAAAATGAACGTTAGTATAATCTAGGGCGGCTTACAACTCCTAAGAACACCTTACATCACAGTACGAAACCTTGAAACACCATAATAAACCTAATGAATTCGTACGAGTCCTTTGAACGTTGTCCGACAACTTAGGGCATCTTACGACTCTTTATGCCACATTATCAACTCGAAAAGAACGTTAGTATAATGTAGGACGGCTTACAACTCCTAAGAACACCTTACATCACAGTACGAAACCTTGAAACACCATAATAAACCTAATGAATTCGTATGAGTCATTTGAATATCGTACGACAACTCAGGACATCTTACGACTCTTTATGCCACATTAGCAACTTAAAATGAACGTTAGTATAATGTAGGACGGCTTACAACTCCTAAGAACACCTTACATCACAGTACGAAACCTTGAAACACCATAATAAACCTAATGAATTCGTACGAGTCCTTTGAACGTCGTCCGACAACTTAGGACATCTTACGACTCTTTATGCCACATTAGCAACTTAAAATGAACGTTAGTATAATGTAGGACGGCTTACAACTCCTAAGAACACCTTACATCACAGTACGAAACCTTGAAACACCATAATAAACCTAATGAATTCGTACGAGTCCATTGAACGTCGTACGACAACTCAGGACATCTTACGACTCTTTATGCCACATTAGCAACTTAAAATGATCGTTAGTATAATGTAGGACGGCTTACAACTCCTAAGAACACCTTACATCACAGTACGAAACCTTGAAACACCATAATAAACCTAATGAATTCGTACGAGTCCTTTGAACGTTGTCCGACAACTTAGGACATCTTACGACTCTTTATGCCACATTATCAACTCGAAAAGAACGTTAGTATAATGTAGGACGGCTTACAACTCCTAAGAACACCTTACATCACAGTACGAAACCTTGAAACTCCATAATAAACCTAATGAATTCGTATGAGTCATTTGAACATCGTACGACAACTCAGGACATCTTACGACTCTTTATGCCACATTAGCAACTTAAAATGAACGTTAGTATAATGTAGGACGGCTTACAACTCCTAAGAACACCTTACATCACAGTACGAAACCTTGAAACACCATAATAAACCTAATGAATTCGTACGAGTCCATTGAACGTCGTCCGACAACTTAGGACATCTTACGACTCTTTATGCCACATTAGCAACTCGAAAAGAACGTTAGTATAATGTAGGACGGCTTACAACTCCTAAGAACACCTTACATCACAGTACGAAACCTTGAAACACCATAATAAACCTAATGAATTCGTACGACTCCTTTGGACGTCGTCCGACAACTTAGGACATCTTACGACTCTTTATGCCACATTATCAACTCGAAAAGAACGTTAGTATAATGTAGGACGGCTTACAACTCCTAAGAACACCTTACATCACAGTACGAAACCTTGAAACACCATAATAAACCTAATGAATTCGTACGAGTCCTTTGAACATCGTCCGACAACTTAGGACATCTTACGACTCTTTATTCCACATTAGCAACTCGAAAAGAACGTTAGTATGATGTAGGACGCCTTACACTCCTAAGAACACCTTACATAACCCTACGAAACCTTGAAACACCATCATAAAACTAATGAATTCGTACGAGTCAAATGAACATCGTCCGACAACTTAGGACATCTTACGACTCTTTATGCCACATTAGCAACTTGAAAAGAACGTTAGTATAATGTAGGACGGCTTACAACTCCTAAGAACACCTTACATCACAGTACGAAACCTTGAAACACCATAATAAACCTAATGAATTCGTATGAGTCATTTGAACATCGTACGACAACTCAGGACATCTTACGACTCTTTATGCCACATTAGCAACTTAAAATGAACGTTAGTATAATGTAGGACGGCTTACAACTCCTAAGAACACCTTACATCACAGTACGAAACCTTGAAACACCATAATAAACCTAATGAATTCGTACGAGTCCATTGAACGTCGTACGACAACTCAGGACATCTTACGACTCTTTATGCCACTTTAGCAACTTAAAATGAACGTTAGTATAATGTAGGACGGCTTACAACTCCTAAGAACACCTTACATCACAGTACGAAACCTTGAAACACCATAATAAACCTAATGAATTCGTACGAGTCCTTTGAACGTTATCCGACAACTTAGGGCATCTTACGACTCTTTATGCCACATTATCAACTCGAAAAGAACGTTAGTATAATGTAGGACAGCTTACAACTCCTAAGAACACCTTACATCACAGTACGAAACCTTGAAACACCATAATAAACCTAATGAATTCGTATGAGTCATTTGAACATCGTACGACAACTCAGGACATCTTACGACTCTTTACGCCACATTAGCAACTTAAAATGAACGTTAGTATAATGTAGGACGGCTTACAACTCCTAAGAACACCTTACATCACAGTACGAAACCTTGAAACACCATAATAAACCTAATGAATTCGTACGAGTCCATTGAACGTCGTACGACAACTCAGGACATCTTACGACTCTTTATGCCACATTAGCAACTTAAAATGAACGTTAGTATAATGTAGGACGGCTTACAACTCCTAAGAACACATTACATCACAGTACGAAACCTTGAAACACCATAATAAACCTAATGAATTCGTACGAGTCCTTTGAACGTCGTCCGACAACTTAGGACATCTTACGACTCTTTATGCCACATTAGCAACTTAAAATGAACGTTAGTATAATGTAGGACGGCTTACAACTCCTAAGAACACCTTACATCACAGTACGAAACCTTGAAACACCATAATAAACCTAATGAATTCGTACGAGTCCATTGAACGTCGTACGACAACTCAGGACATCTTACGACTCTTTATGCCACATTAGCAACTTAAAATGAACGTTAGTATAATGTAGGACGGCTTACAACTCCTAAGAACACCTTACATCACAGTACGAAACCTTGAAACACCATAATAAACCTAATGAATTCGTACGAGTCCTTTGAACGTTGTCCGACAACTTAGGACATCTTACGACTCTTTATGCCACATTATCAACTCGAAAAGAACGTTAGTATAATGTAGGACGGCTTACAACTCCTAAGAACACCTTACATCACAGTACGAAACCTTGAAACTCCATAATAAACCTAATGAATTCGTATGAGTCATTTGAACATCGTACGACAACTCAGGACATCTTACGACTCTTTATGCCACATTAGCAACTTAAAATGAACGTTAGTATAATGTAGGACGGCTTACAACTCCTAAGAACACCTTACATCACAGTACGAAACCTTGAAACACCATAATAAACCTCATGAATTCGTACGACTCCTTTGAACGTCGTCCGACAACTTAGGACATCTTACGACTCTTTATGCCACATTAGCAACTTAAAATGAACGTTAGTATAGTGTAGGACGGCTTACAACTACTAAGAACACCTTACATCACAGTACGAAACCTTGAAACACCATAATAAACCTAATGAATTCGTATGAGTCATTTGAACATCGTACGACAACTCAGGACATCTTACGACTCTTTATGCCACATTAGCAACTCGAAAAGAACGTTAGTATAATGTAGGACGGCTTACAACTCCTAAGAACACCTTACATCACAGTACGAAACCTTGAAACACCATAATAAACCTAATGAATTCGTACGAGTCCTTTGAACGTCGTCCGACAACTTAGGACATCTTACGACTCTTTATGCCACATTATCAACTCGAAAAGAACGTTAGTATAATGTAGGACGGCTTACAACTCCTAAGAACACCTTACATCACAGTACGAAACCTTGAAACACCATAATAAACCTAATGAATTCGTACGAGTCCTTTGAACATCGTCCGACAACTTAGGACATCTTACGACTCTTTATTCCACATTAGCAACTCGAAAAGAACGTTAGTATGATGTAGGACGCCTTACACTCCTGAGAACACCTTACATAACCCTACGAAACCTTGAAACACCATCATAAACCTAATGAATTCGTACGAGTCAAATGAACATCGTCCGACAACTTAGGACATCTTACGACTCTTTATGCCACATTAGCAACTAGAAAAGAACGTTAGTATAATGTAGGACGGCTTACAACTCCTAAGAACATCTTACATCACAGTACGAAACCTTGAAACACCATAATAAACCTAATGAATTCGTATGAGTCATTTGAACATCGTACGACAACTCAGGACATCTTACGACTCTTTATGCCACATTAGCAACTTAAAATGAACGTTAGTATAATGTAGGACGGCTTACAACTCCTAAGAACACCTTACATCACAGTACGAAACCTTGAAACACCATAATAAACCTAATGAATTCGTACGAGTCCATTGAACGTCGTACGACAACTCAGGACATCTTACGACTCTTTATGCCACATTAGCAACTTAAAATGAACGTTAGTATAATGTAGGACGGCTTACAACTCCTAAGAACACCTTACATCACAGTACGAAACCTTGAAACACCAAAATAAACCTAATGAATTCGTACGAGTCCTTTGAACGTCGTCCGACAACTTAGGACATCTTACGACTCTTTATGCCACATTATCAACTCGAAAAGAACGTTAGTATAATGTAGGACGGCTTACAACTCCTAAGAACACCTTACATCACAGTACGAAACCTTGAAACACCATATTAAACCTAATGAATTCGTATGAGTCATTTGAACATCGTACGACAACTCAGGACATCTTACGACTCTTTATGCCACATTAGCAACTTGAAAAGAACGTTAGTATAATGTAGGACGGCTTACAACTCCTAAGAACACCTTACATCACAGTACGAAACCTTGAAACACCATAATAAACCTCATGAATTCGTACGACTCCTTTGGACGTCGTCCGACAACTTAGGACATCTTACGACTCTTTATGCCACATTAGCAACTCGAAAAGAACGTTAGTATAATGTAGGACGGCTTACAACTCCTAAGAACACCTTACATCACAGTACGAAACCTTGAAACACCATAATAAACCTAATGAATTCGTACGAGTCCTTTGAACGTCGTCTGACAACTTAGGACATCTTACGACTCTTTATGCCACATTATCAACTCGAAAAGAACGTTAGTATAATGTAGGACGGCTTACAACTCCTAAGAACACCTTACATCACAGTACGAAACCTTGAAACACCATAATAAACCTAATGAATTCGTACGAGTCCTTTGAACGTCGTCCGACAACTTAGGACATCTTACGACTCTTTATGCCACATTATCAACTCGAAAAGAACGTTAGTATAATGTAGGACGGCTTACAACTACTAAGAACACCTTACATCACAGTACGAAACCTTGAAACACCATAATAAACCTAATGAATTCGTATGAGTCATTTGAACACCGTACGACAACTCAGGACATCTTACGACTCTTTATGCCACATTAGCAACTCGAAAAGAACGTTAGTATAATGTAGGACGGCTTACAACTCCTAAGAACACCTTACATCACAGTACGAAACCTTGAAACACCATAATAAACCTAATGAATTCGTACGAGTCCTTTGAACGTCGTCCGACAACTTAGGACATCTTACGACTCTTTATGCCACATTATCAACTCGAAAAGAACGTTAGTATAATGTAGGACGGCTTACAACTCCTAAGAACACCTTACATCACAGTACGAAACCTTGAAACACCATAATAAACCTAATGAATTCGTACGAGTCCTTTGAACATCGTCCGACAACTTAGGACATCTTACGACTCTTTATTCCACATTAGCAACTCGAAAAGAACGTTAGTATGATGTAGGACGCCTTACACTCCTGAGAACACCTTACATAACCCTACGAAACCTTGAAACACCATCATAAACCTAATGAATTCGTACGAGTCAAATGAACATCGTCCGACAACTTAGGACATCTTACGACTCTTTATGCCACATTAGCAACTAGAAAAGAACGTTAGTATAATGTAGGACGGCTTACAACTCCTAAGAACATCTTACATCACAGTACGAAACCTTGAAACACCATAATAAACCTAATGAATTCGTATGAGTCATTTGAACATCGTACGACAACTCAGGACATCTTACGACTCTTTATGCCACATTAGCAACTTAAAATGAACGTTAGTATAATGTAGGACGGCTTACAACTCCTAAGAACACCTTACATCACAGTACGAAACCTTGAAACACCATAATAAACCTAATGAATTCGTACGAGTCCATTGAACGTCGTACGACAACTCAGGACATCTTACGACTCTTTATGCCACATTAGCAACTTAAAATGAACGTTAGTATAATGTAGGACGGCTTACAACTCCTAAGAACACCTTACATCACAGTACGAAACCTTGAAACACCAAAATAAACCTAATGAATTCGTACGAGTCCTTTGAACGTCGTCCGACAACTTAGGACATCTTACGACTCTTTATGCCACATTATCAACTCGAAAAGAACGTTAGTATAATGTAGGACGGCTTACAACTCCTAAGAACACCTTACATCACAGTACGAAACCTTGAAACACCATATTAAACCTAATGAATTCGTATGAGTCATTTGAACATCGTACGACAACTCAGGACATCTTACGACTCTTTATGCCACATTAGCAACTTGAAAAGAACGTTAGTATAATGTAGGACGGCTTACAACTCCTAAGAACACCTTACATCACAGTACGAAACCTTGAAACACCATAATAAACCTCATGAATTCGTACGACTCCTTTGGACGTCGTCCGACAACTTAGGACATCTTACGACTCTTTATGCCACATTAGCAACTCGAAAAGAACGTTAGTATAATGTAGGACGGCTTACAACTCCTAAGAACACCTTACATCACAGTACGAAACCTTGAAACACCATAATAAACCTAATGAATTCGTACGAGTCCTTTGAACGTCGTCTGACAACTTAGGACATCTTACGACTCTTTATGCCACATTATCAACTCGAAAAGAACGTTAGTATAATGTAGGACGGCTTACAACTCCTAAGAACACCTTACATCACAGTACGAAACCTTGAAACACCATAATAAACCTAATGAATTCGTACGAGTCCTTTGAACGTCGTCCGACAACTTAGGACATCTTACGACTCTTTATGCCACATTATCAACTCGAAAAGAACGTTAGTATAATGTAGGACGGCTTACAACTACTAAGAACACCTTACATCACAGTACGAAACCTTGAAACACCATAATAAACCTAATGAATTCGTATGAGTCATTTGAACACCGTACGACAACTCAGGACATCTTACGACTCTTTATGCCACATTAGCAACTCGAAAAGAACGTTAGTATAATGTAGGACGGCTTACAACTCCTAAGAACACCTTACATCACAGTACGAAACCTTGAAACACCATAATAAACCTCATGAATTCGTACGACTCCTTTGAACGTCGTCCGACAACTAAGGACATCTTACGACTCTTTATGCCACATTATCAACTTAAAATGAACGTTAGTATAATGTAGGACGGCTTACAACTACTAAGAACACCTTACATCACAGTACGAAACCTTGAAACACCATAATAAACCTAATGAATTCGTATGAGTCATTTGAACATCGTACGACAACTCAGGACATCTTACGACTCTTTATGCCACATTAGCAACTCGAAAAGAACGTTAGTATAATGTAGGACGGCTTACAACTCCTAAGAACACCTTACATCACAGTACGAAACCTTGAAACACCATAATAAACCTAATGAATTCGTACGAGTCCTTTGAACGTCGTCCGACAACTTAGGACATCTTACGACTCTTTATGCCACATTAGCAACTCGAAAAGAACGTTAGTATAATGTAGGACGGCTTACAACTCCTAAGAACACCTTACATCACAATACGAAACCTTGAAACACCATAATAAACCTAATGAATTCGTACGAGTCCTTTGAATGTCGTCCGACAACTTAGGACATCTTACGACTCTTTATGCCACATTATCAACTCGAAAAGAACGTTAGTATAATGTAGGACGGCTTACAACTACTAAGAACACCTTACATCACAGTACGAAACCTTGAAACACCATAATAAACCTAATGAATTCGTATGAGTCATTTGAACATCGTACGACAACTCAGGACATCTTACGACTCTTTATGCCACATTAGCAACTCGAAAAGAACGTTAGTATAATGTAGGACGGCTTACAACTCCTAAGAACACCTTACATCACAGTACGAAACCTTGAAACACCATAATAAACCTCATGAATTCGTACGACTCCTTTGAACGTCGTCCGACAACTTAGGACATCTTACGACTCTTTATGCCACATTATCAACTTAAAATGAACGTTAGTATAATGTAGGACGGCTTACAACTACTAAGAACACCTTACATCACAGTACGAAACCTTGAAACACCATAATAAACCTAATGAATTCGTATGAGTCATTTGAACATCGTACGACAACTCAGGACATCTTACGACTCTTTATGCCACATTAGCAACTCGAAAAGAACGTTAGTATAATGTAGGACGGCTTACAACTCCTAAGAACACCTTACATCACAGTACGAAACCTTGAAACACCATAATAAACCTAATGAATTCGTACGAGTCCTTTGAACGTCGTCCGACAACTTAGGACATCTTACGACTCTTTATGCCACATTAGCAACTCGAAAAGAACGTTAGTATAATGTAGGACGGCTTACAACTCCTAAGAACACCTTACATCACAATACGAAACCTTGAAACACCATAATAAACCTAATGAATTCGTACGAGTCCTTTGAATGTCGTCCGACAACTTAGGACATCTTACGACTCTTTATGCCACATTATCAACTCGAAAAGAACGTTAGTATAATGTAGGACGGCTTACAACTACTAAGAACACCTTACATCACAGTACGAAACCTTGAAACACCATAATAAACCTAATGAATTCGTATGAGTCATTTGAACATCGTACGACAACTCAGGACATCTTACGACTCTTTATGCCACATTAGCAACTCGAAAAGAACGTTAGTATAATGTAGGACGGCTTACAACTCCTAAGAACACCTTACATCACAGTACGAAACCTTGAAACACCATAATAAACCTCATGAATTCGTACGACTCCTTTGAACGTCGTCCGACAACTTAGGACATCTTACGACTCTTTATGCCACATTATCAACTTAAAATGAACGTTAGTATAATGTAGGACGGCTTACAACTACTAAGAACACCTTACATCACAGTACGAAACCTTGAAACACCATAATAAACCTAATGAATTCGTATGAGTCATTTGAACATCGTACGACAACTCAGGACATCTTACGACTCTTTATGCCACATTAGCAACTTGAAAAGAACGTTAGTATAATGTAGGACGGCTTACAACTCCTAAGAACATCTTACATCACAGTACGAAACCTTGAAACACCATAATAAACCTCATGAATTCGTACGACTCCTTTGGACGTCGTCCGACAACTTAGGACATCTTACGACTCTTTATGCCACATTATCAACTCGAAAAGAACGTTAGTATAATGTAGGACGGCTTACAACTCCTAAGAACACCTTACATCACAGTACGAAACCTTGAAACACCATAATAAACCTAATGAATTCGTATGAGTCATTTGAACATCGTACGACAACTCAGGACATCTTACGACTCTTTATGCCACATTAGCAACTCGAAAAGAACGTTAGTATAATGTAGGACGGCTTACAACTACTAAGAACACCTTACATCACAGTACGAAACCTTGAAACACCATAATAAACCTAATGAATTCGTATGAGTCATTTGAACATCGTACGACAACTCAGGACATCTTACGACTCTTTATGCCACATTAGCAACTCGAAAAGAACGTTAGTATAATGTAGGACGGCTTACAACTCCTAAGAACACCTTACATCACAGTACGAAACCTTGAAACACCATAATAAACCTAATGAATTCGTACGAGTCCTTTGAACGTCGTCCGACAACTTAGGACATCATACGACTCTTTATGCCACATTAGCAACTCGAAAAGAACGTTAGTATAATGTAGGACGGCTTACAACTCCTAAGAACACCTTACATCACAATACGAAACCTTGAAACACCATAATAAACCTAATGAATTCGTACGAGTCCTTTGAATGTCGTCCGACAACTTAGGACATCTTACGACTCTTTATGCCACATTATCAACTCGAAAAGAACGTTAGTATAATGTAGGACGGCTTACAACTACTAAGAACACCTTACATCACAGTACGAAACCTTGAAACACCATAATAAACCTAATGAATTCGTATGAGTCATTTGAACATCGTACGACAACTCAGGACATCTTACGACTCTTTATGCCACATTAGCAACTCGAAAAGAACGTTAGTATAATGTAGGACGGCTTACAACTCCTAAGAACACCTTACATCACAGTACGAAACCTTGAAACACCATAATAAACCTCATGAATTCGTACGACTCCTTTGAACGTCGTCCGACAACTTAGGACATCTTACGACTCTTTATGCCACATTATCAACTTAAAATGAACGTTAGTATAATGTAGGACGGCTTACAACTACTAAGAACACCTTACATCACAGTACGAAACCTTGAAACACCATAATAAACCTAATGAATTCGTATGAGTCATTTGAACATCGTACGACAACTCAGGACATCTTACGACTCTTTATGCCACATTAGCAACTCGAAAAGAACGTTAGTATAATGTAGGACGGCTTACAACTCCTAAGAACACCTTACATCACAGTACGAAACCTTGAAACACCATAATAAACCTAATGAATTCGTACGAGTCCTTTGAACGTCGTCCGACAACTTAGGACATCTTACGACTCTTTATGCCACATTAGCAACTCGAAAAGAACGTTAGTATAATGTAGGACGGCTTACAACTCCTAAGAACACCTTACATCACAATACGAAACCTTGAAACACCATAATAAACCTAATGAATTCGTACGAGTCCTTTGAATGTCGTCCGACAACTTAGGACATCTTACGACTCTTTATGCCACATTATCAACTCGAAAAGAACGTTAGTATAATGTAGGACGGCTTACAACTACTAAGAACACCTTACATCACAGTACGAAACCTTGAAACACCATAATAAACCTAATGAATTCGTATGAGTCATTTGAACATCGTACGACAACTCAGGACATCTTACGACTCTTTATGCCACATTAGCAACTCGAAAAGAACGTTAGTATAATGTAGGACGGCTTACAACTCCTAAGAACACCTTACATCACAGTACGAAACCTTGAAACACCATAATAAACCTCATGAATTCGTACGACTCCTTTGAACGTCGTCCGACAACTTAGGACATCTTACGACTCTTTATGCCACATTATCAACTTAAAATGAACGTTAGTATAATGTAGGACGGCTTACAACTACTAAGAACACCTTACATCACAGTACGAAACCTTGAAACACCATAATAAACCTAATGAATTCGTATGAGTCATTTGAACATCGTACGACAACTCAGGACATCTTACGACTCTTTATGCCACATTAGCAACTTGAAAAGAACGTTAGTATAATGTAGGACGGCTTACAACTCCTAAGAACATCTTACATCACAGTACGAAACCTTGAAACACCATAATAAACCTCATGAATTCGTACGACTCCTTTGGACGTCGTCCGACAACTTAGGACATCTTACGACTCTTTATGCCACATTATCAACTCGAAAAGAACGTTAGTATAATGTAGGACGGCTTACAACTCCTAAGAACACCTTACATCACAGTACGAAACCTTGAAACACCATAATAAACCTAATGAATTCGTATGAGTCATTTGAACATCGTACGACAACTCAGGACATCTTACGACTCTTTATGCCACATTAGCAACTCGAAAAGAACGTTAGTATAATGTAGGACGGCTTACAACTACTAAGAACACCTTACATCACAGTACGAAACCTTGAAACACCATAATAAACCTAATGAATTCGTATGAGTCATTTGAACATCGTACGACAACTCAGGACATCTTACGACTCTTTATGCCACATTAGCAACTCGAAAAGAACGTTAGTATAATGTAGGACGGCTTACAACTCCTAAGAACACCTTACATCACAGTACGAAACCTTGAAACACCATAATAAACCTAATGAATTCGTACGAGTCCTTTGAACGTCGTCCGACAACTTAGGACATCTTACGACTCTTTATGCCACATTAGCAACTCGAAAAGAACGTTAGTATAATGTAGGACGGCTTACAACTCCTAAGAACACCTTACATCACAATACGAAACCTTGAAACACCATAATAAACCTAATGAATTCGTACGAGTCCTTTGAATGTCGTCCGACAACTTAGGACATCTTACGACTCTTTATGACACATTATCAACTCGAAAAGAACGTTAGTATAATGTAGGACGGCTTACAACTACTAAGAACACCTTACATCACAGTACGAAACCTTGAAACACCATAATAAACCTAATGAATTCGTATGAGTCATTTGAACATCGTACGACAACTCAGGACATCTTACGACTCTTTATGCCACATTAGCAACTCGAAAAGAACGTTAGTATAATGTAGGACGGTTTACAACTCCTAAGAACACCTTACATCACAGTACGAAACCTTGAAACACCATAATAAACCTCATGAATTCGTACGACTCCTTTGAACGTCGTCCGACAACTTAGGACATCTTACGACTCTTTATGCCACATTATCAACTTAAAATGAACGTTAGTATAATGTAGGACGGCTTACAACTACTAAGAACACCATACATCACAGTACGAAACCTTGAAACACCATAATAAACCTAATGAATTCGTATGAGTCATTTGAACATCGTACGACAACTCAGGACATCTTACGACTCTTTATGCCACATTAGCAACTTGAAAAGAACGTTAGTATAATGTAGGACGGCTTACAACTCCTAAGAACATCTTACATCACAGTACGAAACCTTGAAACACCATAATAAACCTCATGAATTCGTACGACTCCTTTGGACGTCGTCCGACAACTTAGGACATCTTACGACTCTTTATGCCACATTATCAACTCGAAAAGAACGTTAGTATAATGTAGGACGGCTTACAACTCCTAAGAACACCTTACATCACAGTACGAAACCTTGAAACACCATAATAAACCTAATGAATTCGTATGAGTCATTTGAACATCGTACGACAACTCAGGACATCTTACGACTCTTTATGCCACATTAGCAACTCGAAAAGAACGTTAGTATAATGTAGGACGGCTTACAACTACTAAGAACACCTTACATCACAGTACGAAACCTTGAAACACCATAATAAACCTAATGAATTCGTATGAGTCATTTGAACATCGTACGACAACTCAGGACATCTTACGACTCTTTATGCCACATTAGCAACTCGAAAAGAACGTTAGTATAATGTAGGACGGCTTACAACTCCTAAGAACACCTTACATCACAGTACGAAACCTTGAAACACCATAATAAACCTAATGAATTCGTACGAGTCCTTTGAACGTCGTCCGACAACTTAGGACATCTTACGACTCTTTATGCCACATTAGCAACTCGAAAAGAACGTTAGTATAATGTAGGACGGCTTACAACTCCTAAGAACACCTTACATCACAATACGAAACCTTGAAACACCATAATAAACCTAATGAATTCGTACGAGTCCTTTGAATGTCGTCCGACAACTTAGGACATCTTACGACTCTTTATGCCACATTATCAACTCGAAAAGAACGTTAGTATAATGTAGGACGGCTTACAACTACTAAGAACACCTTACATCACAGTACGAAACCTTGAAATACCATAATAAACCTAATGAATTCGTATGAGTCATTTGAACATCGTACGACAACTCAGGACATCTTACGACTCTTTATGCCACATTAGCAACTCGAAAAGAACGTTAGTATAATGTAGGACGGTTTACAACTCCTAAGAACACCTTACATCACAGTACGAAACCTTGAAACACCATAATAAACCTCATGAATTCGTACGACTCCTTTGAACGTCGTCCGACAACTTAGGACATCTTACGACTCTTTATGCCACATTATCAACTTAAAATGAACGTTAGTATAATGTAGGACGGCTTACAACTACTAAGAACACCTTACATCACAGTACGAAACCTTGAAACACCATAATAAACCTAATGAATTCGTATGAGTCATTTGAACATCGTACGACAACTCAGGACATCTTACGACTCTTTATGCCACATTAGCAACTTGAAAAGAACGTTAGTATAATGTAGGACGGCTTACAACTCCTAAGAACATCTTACATCACAGTACGAAACCTTGAAACACCATAATAAACCTCATGAATTCGTACGACTCCTTTGGACGTCGTCCGACAACTTAGGACATCTTACGACTCTTTATGCCACATTATCAACTCGAAAAGAACGTTAGTATAATGTAGGACGGCTTACAACTCCTAAGAACACCTTACATCACAGTACGAAACCTTGAAACACCATAATAAACCTAATGAATTCGTATGAGTCATTTGAACATCGTACGACAACTCAGGACATCTTACGACTCTTTATGCCACATTAGCAACTCGAAAAGAACGTTAGTATAATGTAGGACGGCTTACAACTACTAAGAACACCTTACATCACAGTACGAAACCTTGAAACACCATAATAAACCTAATGAATTCGTATGAGTCATTTGAACATCGTACGGCAACTCAGGACATCTTACGACTCTTTATGCCACATTAGCAACTCGAAAAGAACGTTAGTATAATGTAGGACGGCTTACAACTCCTAAGAACACCTTACATCACAGTACGAAACCTTGAAACACCATAATAAACCTCATGAATTCGTACGACTCCTTTGAACGTCGTCTGACAACTTAGGACATCTTACGACTCTTTATGCCACATTATCAACTCGAAAAGAACGTTAGTATAATGTTGGACGGCTTACAACTCCTAAGAACACCTTACATCACAGTACGAAACCTTGAAACACCATAATAAACCTAATGAATTCGTACGAGTCCTTTGAACGTCGTCCGACAACTTAGGACATCTTACCACTCTTTATGCCACATTATCAACTCGAAAAGAACGTTAGTATAATGTGGGACGGCTTACAACTACTAAGAACACCTTACATCACAGTACGAAACCTTGAAACACCATAATAAACCTAATGAATTCGTATGAGTCATTTGAACATCGTACGACAACTCAGGACATCTTACGACTCTTTATGCCACATTAGCAACTCGAAAAGAACGTTAGTATAATGTAGGACGGCTTACAACTACTAAGAACACCTTACATCACAGTACGAAACCATGAAACACCATAATAAACCTAATGAATTCGTATGAGTCATTTGAACATCGTACGACAACTCAGGACATCTTACGACTCTTTATGCCACATTAGCAACTCGAAAAGAACGTTAGTATAATGTAGGACGGCTTACAACTCCTAAGAACACCTTACATCACAGTACGAAACCTTGAAACACCATAATAAACCTCATGAATTCGTACGACTCCTTTGAACGTCGTCCGACAACTTAGGACATCTTACGACTCTTTATGCCACATTATCAACTTAAAATGAACGTTAGTATAATGTAGGACGGCTTACAACTACTAAGAACACCTTACATCACAGTACGAAACCTTGAAACACCATAATAAACAAAATGAATTCGTATGAGTCATTTGAACATCGTACGACAACTCAGGACATCTTACGACTCTTTATGCCACATTAGCAACTTGAAAAGAACGTTAGTATAATGTAGGACGGCTTACAACTCCTAAGAACACCTTACATCACAGTACGAAACCTTGAAACACCATAATAAACCTCATGAATTCGTACGACTCCTTTGGACGTCGTCCGACAACTTAGGACATCTTACGACTCTTTATGCCACATTATCAACTCGAAAAGAACGTTAGTATAATGTTGGACGGCTTACAACTCCTAAGAACACCTTACATCACAGTACGAAACCTTGAAACACCATAATAAACCTAATGAATTCGTATGAGTCATTTGAACATCGTACGACAACTCAGGACATCTTACGACTCTTTATGCCACATTAGCAACTCGAAAAGAACGTTAGTATAATGTAGGACGGCTTACAACTCCTAAGAACACCTTACATCACAGTATGAAACCTTGAAACACCATAATAAACCTCATGAATTCGTACGACTCCTTTGAACGTCGTCCGACAACTTAGGACATCTTACGACTCTTTATGCCACATTATCAACTTAAAATGAACGTTAGTATAATGTAGGACGGCTTACAACTACTAAGAACACCTTACATCATAGTACGAAACCTTGAAACACCATAATAAACATAATGAATTCGTATGAGTCATTTGAACATCGTACGACAACTCAGGACATCTTACGACTCTTTATGCCACATTAGCAACTTGAAAAGAACGTTAGTATAATGTAGGACGGCTTACAACTCCTAAGAACACCTTACATCACAGTACGAAACCTTGAAACACCATAATAAACCTCATGAATTCGTACGACTCCTTTGGACGTCGTCCGACAACTTAGGACATCTTACGACTCTTTATGCCACATTATCAACTCGAAAAGAACGTTAGTATAATGTAGGACGGCTTACAACTCCTAAGAACACCTTACATCACAGTACGAAACCTTGAAACACCATAATAAACCTAATGAATTCGTATGAGTCATTTGAACTTCGTACGACAACTCAGGACATCTTACGACTCTTTATGCCACATTATCAACTTAAAATGAACGTTAGTATAACGTAGGACGGCTTACAACTCCTAAGAACACCTTACATCACAGTACGAAACCTTGAAACACCATAATAAACCTAATGAATTCGTACGAGTCCTTTGAACGTCGTCCGACAACTTAGGACATCTTACGACTCTTTATGCCACATTATCAACTCGAAAAGAACGTTAGTATAATGTAGGACGGCTTACAACTACTAAGAACACCTTACATCACAGTACGAAACCTTGAAACACCATAATAAACCTAATGAATTCGTATGAGTCATTTGAACATCGTACGACAACTCAGGACATCTTACGACTCTTTATGCCACATTAGCAACTCGAAAAGAACGTTAGTATAATGTAGGACGGCTTACAACTCCTAAGAACACCTTACATCACAGTACGAAACCTTGAAACACCATAATAAACCTCATGAATTCGTACGACTCCTTTGAACGTCGTCCAACAACTTAGGACATCTTACGACTCTTTATGCCACATTATCAACTTAAAATGAACGTTAGTATAATGTAGGACGGCTTACAACTACTAAGAACACCTTACATCACAGTACGAAACCTTGAAACACCATAATAAACATAATGAATTCGTATGAGTCATTTGAACATCGTACGACAACTCAGGACATCTTACGACTCTTTATGCCACATTAGCAACTTGAAAAGAACGTTAGTATAATGTAGGACGGCTTACAACTCCTAAGAACACCTTACATCACAGTACGAAACCTTGAAACACCATAATAAACCTCATGAATTCGTACGACTCCTTTGAACGTCGTCCGACAACTTAGGACATCTTACGACTCTTTATGCCACATTATCAACTTAAAATGAACGTTAGTATAATGTAGGACGGCTTACAACTACTAAGAACACCTTACATCATAGTACGAAACCTTGAAACACCATAATAAACATAATGAATTCGTATGAGTCATTTGAACATCGTACGACAACTCAGGACATCTTACGACTCTTTATGCCACATTAGCAACTTGAAAAGAACGTTAGTATAATGTAGGACGGCTTACAACTCCTAAGAACACCTTACATCACAGTACGAAACCTTGAAACACCATAATAAACCTCATGAATTCGTACGACTCCTTTGGACGTCGTCCGACAACTTAGGACATCTTACGACTCTTTATGCCACATTATCAACTCGAAAAGAACGTTAGTATAATGTAGGACGGCTTACAACTCCTAAGAACACCTTACATCACAGTACGAAACCTTGAAACACCATAATAAACCTAATGAATTCGTATGAGTCATTTGAACATCGTACGACAACTCAGGACATCTTACGACTCTTTATGCCACATTAGCAACTTGAAAAGAACGTTAGTATAATGTAGGACGGCTTACAACTCCTAAGAACATCTTACATCACAGTACGAAACCTTGAAACACCATAATAAACCTCATGAATTCGTATGACTCCTTTGGACGTCGTCCGACAACTTAGGACATCTTACGACTCTTTATGCCACATTATCAACTCGAAAAGAACGTTAGTATAATGTAGGACGGCTTACAACTCCTAAGAACACCTTACATCACAGTACGAAACTTTGAAACACCATAATAAACCTAATGAATTCGTATGAGTCATTTGAACATCGTACGACAACTCAGGACATCTTACGACTCTTTATGCCACATTAGCAACTCGAAAAGAACGTTAGTATAATGTAGGACGGCTTACAACTACTAAGAACACCTTACATCACAGTACGAAACCTTGAAACACCATAATAAACCTAATAAATTCGTATGAGTCATTTGAACATCGTACGACAACTCAGGACATCTTACGACTCTTTATGCCACATTAGCAACTTGAAAAGAACGTTAGTATAATGTAGGACGGCTTACAACTCCTAAGAACATCTTACATCACAGTACGAAACCTTGAAACACCATAATAAACCTCATGAATTCGTATGACTCCTTTGGACGTCGTCCGACAACTTAGGACATCTTACGACTCTTTATGCCACATTATCAACTCGAAAAGAACGTTAGTATAATGTAGGACGGCTTACAACTCCTAAGAACACCTTACATCACAGTATGAAACTTTGAAACACCATAATAAACCTAATGAATTCGTATGAGTCATTTGAACATCGTACGACAACTCAGGACATCTTACGACTCTTTATGCCACATTAGCAACTCGAAAAGAACGTTAGTATAATGTAGGACGGCTTACAACTACTAAGAACACCTTACATCACAGTACGAAACCTTGAAACACCATAATAAACCTAATAAATTCGTATGAGTCATTTGAACATCGTACGACAACTCAGGACATCTTACGACTCTTTATGCCACATTAGCAACTCGAAAAGAACGTTAGTATAATGTAGGACGGCTTACAACTCCTAAGAACACCTTACATCATAGTACGAAACCTTGAAACACCATAATAAACCTCATGAATTCGTACGACTCCTTTGAACGTCGTCCGACAACTTAGAACATCTTACGACTCTTTATGCCACATTATCAACTTAAAATGAACGTTAGTATAATGTAGGACGGCTTACAACTACTAAGAACACCTTACATCACAGTACGAAACCTTGAAACACCATAATAAACATAATGAATTCGTATGAGTCATTTGAACATCGTACGACAACTCAGGACATCTTACGACTCTTTATGCCACATTAGCAACTTGAAAAGAACGTTAGTATAATGTAGGACGGCTTACAACTCCTAAGAACACCTTACATCACAGTACGAAACCTTGAAACACCATAATAAACCTCATGAATTCGTACGACTCCTTTGGACGTCGTCCGACAACTTAGGACATCTTACGACTCTTTATGCCACATTATCAACTCGAAAAGAACGTTAGTATAATGTAGGACGGCTTACAACTCCTCAGAACACCTTACATCACAGTACGAAACCTTGAAACACCATAATAAACCTAATGAATTCGTATGAGTCATTTGAACTTCGTACGACAACTCAGGACATCTTACGACTCTTTATGCCACATTAGCAACTCGAAAAGAACGTTAGTATAATGTAGGACGGCTTACAACTACTAAGAACACTTTACATCACAGTACGAAACCTTGAAACACCATAATAAACCTAATGAATTCGTATGAGTCATTTGAACATCGTACGACAACTCAGGACATCTTACGACTCTTTATGCCACATTAGCAACTCGAAAAGAACGTTAGTATAATGTAGGACGGCTTACAACTCCTAAGAACACCTTACATCACAGTACGAAACCTTGAAACACCATAATAAACCTCATGAATTCGTACGACTCCTTTGAACGTCGTCCGACAACTTAGGACATCTTACGACTCTTTATGCCACATTATCAACTTAAAATGAACGTTAGTATAATGTAGGACGGCTTACAACTACTAAGAACACCTTACATCATAGTACGAAACCTTGAAACACCATAATAAACATAATGAATTCGTATGAGTCATTTGAACATCGTACGACAACTCAGGACATCTTACGACTCTTTATGCCACATTAGCAACTTGAAAAGAACGTTAGTATAATGTAGGACGGCTTACAACTCCTAAGAACACCTTACATCACAGTACGAAACCTTGAAACACCATAATAAACCTCATGAATTCGTACGACTCCTTTGGACGTCGTCCGACAACTTAGGACATCTTACGACTCTTTATGCCACATTATCAACTCGAAAAGACCGTTAGTATAATGTAGGACGGCTTACAACTCCTAAGAACACCTTACATCACAGTACGAAACCTTGAAACACCATAATAAACCTAATGAATTCGTATGAGTCATTTGAACTTCGTACGACAACTCAGGACATCTTACGACTCTTTATGCCACATTATCAACTTAAAATGAACGTTAGTATAACGTAGGACGGCTTACAACTCCTAAGAACACCTTACATCACAGTATAAAACCTTGAAACACCATAATAAACCTAATGAATTCGTACGAGTCCTTTGAACGTCGTCCGACAACTTAGGACATCTTACGACTCTTTATGCCACATTATCAACTCGAAAAGAACGTTAGTATAATGTAGGACGGCTTACAACTACTAAGAACACCTTACATCACAGTACGAAACCTTGAAACACCATAATAAACCTAATGAATTCGTATGAGTCATTTGAACATCGTACGACAACTCAGGACATCTTACGACTCTTTATGCCACATTAGCAACTCGAAAAGAACGTTAGTATAATGTAGGACGGCTTACAACTCCTAAGAACACCTTACATCACAGTACGAAACCTTGAAACACCATAATAAACCTCATGAATTCGTACGACTCCTTTGAACGTCGTCCGACAACTTAGGACATCTTACGACTCTTTATGCCACATTATCAACTTAAAATGAACGTTAGTATAATGTAGGACGGCTTACAACTACTAAGAACACCTTACATCACAGTACGAAACCTTGAAACACCATAATAAACCTAATGAATTCGTATGAGTCATTTGAACATCGTACGACAACTCAGAACATCTTACGACTCTTAAAGCCACATTAGCAACTCGAAAAGAACGTTAGTATAATGTAGGACGGCTTACAACTCCTAAGAACACCTTACATCACAGTACGAAACCTTGAAACACCATAATAAACCTCATGAATTCGTACGACTCCTTTGAACGTCGTCCGACAACTTAGGACATCTTACGACTCTTTATGCCACATTAGCAACTTAAAATGAACGTTAGTATAATGTAGGACGGCTTACAACTACTAAGAACACCTTACATCACAGTACGAAACCTTGAAACACCATAATAAACCTAATGAATTCGTATGAGTCATTTGAACATCGTACGACAACTCAGGACATCTTACGACTCTTTATGCCACATTAGCAACTCGAAAAGAACGTTAGTATAATGTAGGACGGCTTACAACTCCTAAGAACACCTTACGTCACAGTACGAAACCTTGAAACACCATAATAAACCTCATGAAATCGTACGACTCCTTTGGACATGGTCCGACAACTTAGGACATTTTACGACTCTTTATGCCATATTATCAACTCGAAAAGAACGTTAGTATAATGTAGGACGGCTTACAACTCCTAAGAACACCTTACATCACAGTACGAAACCTTGAAACACCATAATAAACCTATAATAAACCTAATGAATTCGTATGAGTCATTTGAACTTCGTACGACAACTCAGGACATCTTACGACTCTTTATGCCACATTAGCAACTTAAAATGAACGTTAGTATAATGTAGGACGGCTTACAACTCCTAAGAACACCTTACATCACAGTACGAAACCTTGAAACACCATAATAAACCTAATGAATTCGTACGAGTCCATTGAACGTCGTCCGACAACTTAGGACATCTTACGACTCTTTATGCCACATTAGCAACTCGAAAAGAACGTTAGTATAATGTAGGACGGCTTACAACTCCTAAGAACACCTTACATCACAGTACGAAACCTTGAAACACCATAATAAACCTAATGAATTCGTACGAGTCCTTTGAACGTCGTCCGACAACTTAGGACATCTTACGACTCTTTATGCCACATTATCAACTCGAAAAGAACGTTAGTATAATGTAGGACGGCTTACAACTACTAAGAACACCTTACATCACAGTACGAAACCTTGAAACACCATAATAAACCTAATGAATTCGTATGAGTCATTTGAACATCGTACGACAACTCAGGACATCTTACGACTCTTTATGCCACATTAGCAACTCGAAAAGAACGTTAGTATAATGTAGGACGGCTTACAACTCCTAAGAACACCTTACATCACAGTACGAAACCTTGAAACACCATAATAAACCTCATGAATTCGTACGACTCCTTTGAACGTCGTCCGACAACTTAGGACATCTTACGACTCTTTATGCCACATTATCAACTTAAAATGAACGTTAGTATAATGTAGGACGACTTACAACTCCTAAGAACACCTTACATCACAGTACGAAACCTTGAAACACCATAATAAACCTCATGAATTCGTACGACTCCTTTGAACGTCGTTCGACAACTTAGGACATCTTACGACTCTTTATGCCACATTAGCAACTTAAAATGAACGTTAGTATAATGTAGGACGGCTTACAACTACTAAGAACACCTTACATCACAGTACGAAACCTTGAAACACCATAATAAACCTAATGAATTCGTATGAGTCATTTGAACATCGTACGACAACTCAGGACATCTTACGACTCTTTATGCCACATTAGCAACTCGAAAAGAACGTTAGTATAATGTAGGACGGCTTACAACTCCTAAGAACACCTTACATCACAGTACGAAACCTTGAAACACCATAATAAACCTCATGAATTCGTACGACTCCTTTGAACGTCGTCCGACAACTTAGGACATCTTACGACTCTTTATGCCACATTATCAACTTAAAATGAACGTTAGTATAATGTAGGACGACTTACAACTCCTAAGAACACCTTACATCACAGTACGAAACCTTGAAACACCATAATAAACCTCATGAATTCGTACGACTCCTTTGAACGTCGTTCGACAACTTAGGACATCTTACGACTCTTTATGCCACATTAGCAACTTAAAATGAACGTTAGTATAATGTAGGACGGCTTACAACTACTAAGAACACCTTACATCACAGTACGAAACCTTGAAACACCATAATAAACCTAATGAATTCGTATGAGTCATTTGAACATCGTACGACAACTCAGGACATCTTACGACTCTTTATGCCACATTAGCAACTCGAAAAGAACGTTAGTATAATGTAGGACGGCTTACAACTCCTAAGAACACCTTACATCACAGTACGAAACCTTGAAACACCATAATAAACCTCATGAATTCGTACGACTCCTTTGGACGTCGTCCGACAACTTAGGACATCTTACGACTCTTTATGCCACATTATCAACTCGAAAAGAACGTTAGTATAATGTAGGACGGCTTACAACTCCTAAGAACACCTTACATCACAGTACGAAACCTTGAAACACCATAATAAACCTAATGAATTCGTATGAGTCATTTGAACTTCGTACGACAACTCAGGACATCTTACGACTCTTTATGCCACATTAGCAACTTAAAATGAATGTTAGTATAATGTAGGGCGGCTTACAACTCCTAAGAACACCTTACATCACAGTACGAAACCTTGAAACACCATAATAAACCTAATGAATTCGTACGAGTCCATTGAACGTCGTCCGACAACTTAGGACATCTTACGACTCTTTATGCCACATTAGCAACTCGAAAAGAACGTTAGTATAATGTAGGACGGCTTACAACTCCTAAGAACACCTTACATCACAGTACGAAACCTTGAAACACCATAATAAACCTAATGAATTCGTACGAGTCCTTTGAACGTCGTCCGACAACTTAGGACATCTTACGACTCTTTATGCCACATTATCAACTCGAAAAGAACGTTAGTATAATGTAGGACGGCTTACAACTCCTAAGAACACCTTACATCACAGTACGAAACCTTGAAACACCATAATAAACCTAATGAATTCGTACGACTCCTTTGGACGTCGTCCGACAACTTAGGACATCTTACGACTCTTTATGCCACATTATCAACTCGAAAAGAACGTTAGTATAATGTAGGACGGCTTACAACTCCTAAGAACACCTTACATCACAGTACGAAACCTTGAAACACCATAATAAACCTAATGAATTCGTATGAGTCATTTGAACTTCGTACGACAACTCAGGACATCTTACGACTCTTTATGCCACATTAGCAACTAAAAATGAACGTTAGTATAATGTAGGACGGCTTACAACTCCTAAGAACACCTTACATCACAGTACGAAACCTTGAAACACCATAATAAACCTAATGAATTCGTATGAGTCATTTGAACATCGTCCGACAACTCAGGACATCTTACGACTCTTTATGCCACATTAGCAACTTAAAATGAACGTTAGTATAATGTAGGACGGCTTACAACTCTTAAGAACACCTTACATCACAGTACGAAACCTTGAAACACCATAATAATCCTAATGAATTCGTACGAGTCCATTGAACGTCGTCCGACAACTTAGGACATCTTACGACTCTTTATGCCACATTAGCAACTCGAAAAGAACGTTAGTATAATGTAGGACGGCTTACAACTCCTAAGAACACCTTACAACACAGTACGAAACCTTGAAACACCATAATAAACCTAATGAATTCGTACGAGTCCTTTGAACGTCGTCCGACAACTTAGGACATCTTACGACTCTTTATGCCACATTATCAACTCGAAAAGAACGTTAGTATAATGTAGGACGGCTTACAACTCCTAAGAACACCTTACATCACAGTACGAAACCTTGAAACACCATAATAAACCTAATGAATTCGTACGACTCCTTTGGACGTCGTCCGACAACATAGGACATCTTACGACTCTTTATGCCACATTATCAACTCGAAAAGAACGTTAGTATAATGTAGGACGGCTTACAACTCCTAAGAACACCTTACATCACAGTACGAAACCTTGAAACACCATAATAAACCTAATGAATTCGTATGAGTCATTTGAACTTCGTACGACAACTCAGGACATCTTACGACTCTTTATGCCACATTAGCAACTAAAAATGAACGTTAGTATAATGTAGGACGGCTTACAACTCCTAAGAACACCTTACATCACAGTACGAAACCTTGAAACACCATAATAAACCTAATGAATTCGTATGAGTCATTTGAACATCGTCCGACAACTCAGGACATCTTACGACTCTTTATGCCATATTAGCAACTTAAAATGAACGTTAGTATAATGTAGGACGGCTTACAACTCCTAAGAACACCTTACATCACAGTACGAAACCTTGAAACACCATAATAATCCTAATGAATTCGTACGAGTCCATTGAACGTCGTCCGACAACTTAGGACATCTTACGACTCTTTATGCCACATTAGCAACTCGAAAAGAACGTTAGTATAATGTAGGACGGCTTACAACTCCTAAGAACACCTTACATCACAGTACGAAACCTTGAAACACCATAATAAACCTAATGAATTCGTACGACTCCTTTGGACGTCGTCCGACAACATAGGACATCTTACGACTCTTTATGCCACATTATCAACTCGAAAAGAACGTTAGTATAATGTAGGACGGCTTACAACTCCTAAGAACACCTTACATCACAGTACGAAACCTTGAAACACCATAATAAACCTAATGAATTCGTATGAGTCATTTGAACATCGTCCGACAACTCAGGACATCTTACGACTCTTTATGCCACATTAGCAACTTAAAATGAACGTTAGTATAATGTAGGACGGCTTACAACTCCTAAGAACACCTTACATAACCCTACGAAACCTTGAAACACCATAATAAACCTCATGAATTCGTACGACTCCTTTGGACGTCGTCCGACAACTTAGGACATCTTACGACTCTTTATGCCACATTATCAACTCGAAAAGAACATTAGTATAATGTAGGACGGCTTACAACTCCTAAGAACACCTTACATCACAGTACGAAACCTTGAAACACCATAATAAACCTAATGAATTCGTACGACTCCTTTGGACGTCGTCCGACAACTCAGGACGTCTTACGACTCTTTATGCCACATTATCAACTCGAAAAGAACGTTAGTATATTGTAGGACGGCTTACAACTCCTAAGAACACCTTACATCACAGTACGAAACCTTGAAACACCATAATAAACCTCATGAATTCGTACGACTCCTTTGGACGTCGTCCGACAACTTAGGACATCTTACGACTCTTTATGCCACATTATCAACTCGAAAAGAACGTTAGTATAATGTAGGACGGCTTACAACTCCTAAGAACACCTTACATCACAGTACGAAACCTTGAAACACCATAATAAACCTAATGAATTCGTACGAGTCCATTGAACGTCGTACGACAACTCAGGACATTTTACGACTCTTTATGCCACATTAGCAACTCGAAAAGAACGTTAGTATAATGTAGGACGGCTTACAACTCCTAAGAACACCTTACATCACAGTACGAAACCTTGAAACACCATAATAAACCTAATGAATTCGTATGAGTCATTTGAACTTCGTACGACAACTCAGGACATCTTACGACTCTTTATGCCACATTAGCAACTAAAAATGAACGTTAGTATAATGTAGGACGGCTTACAACTCCTAAGAACACCTTACATCACAGTACGAAACCTTGAAACACCATAATAAACCTAATGAATTCGTATGAGTCATTTGAACATCGTCCGACAACTCAGGACATCTTACGACTCTTTATGCCACATTAGCAACTTAAAATGAACGTTAGTATAATGTAGGACGGCTTACAACTCCTAAGAACACCTTACATCACAGTACGAAACCTTGAAACACCATAATAATCCTAATGAATTCGTACGAGTCCATTGAACGTCGTCCGACAACTTAGGACATCTTACGACTCTTTATGCCACATTAGCAACTCGAAAAGAACGTTAGTATAATGTAGGACGGCTTACAACTCCTAAGAACACCTTACATCACAGTACGAAACCTTGAAACACCATAATAAACCTAATGAATTCGTACGAGTCCTTTGAACGTCGTCCGACAACTTAGGACATCTTACGACTCTTTATGCCACATTATCAACTCGAAAAGAACGTTAGTATAATGTAGGACGGCTTACAACTCCTAAGAACACCTTACATCACAGTACGAAACCTTGAAACACCATAATAAACCTAATGAATTCGTATGAGTCATTTGAACATCGTCCGCCAACTCAGGACATCTTACGACTCTTTATGCCACATTAGCAACTTAAAATGAACGTTAGTATAATGTAGGACGGCTTACAACTCCTAAGAACACCTTACATAACCCTACGAAACCTTGAAACACCATAATAAACCTCATGAATTCGTACGACTCCTTTGGACGTCGTCCGACAACTTAGGACATCTTACGACTCTTTATGCCACATTATCAACTCGAAAAGAACATTAGTATAATGTAGGATGGCTTACAACTCCTAAGAACACCTTACATCACAGTACGAAACCTTGAAACACCATAATAAACCTAATGAATTCGTACGAGTCCTTTGAACGTCGTCCGACAACTTAGGACGTCTTACGACTCTTTATGCCACATTATCAACTCGAAAAGAACGTTAGTATATTGTAGGACGGCTTACAACTCCTAAGAACACCTTACATCACAGTACGAAACCTTGAAACACCATAATAAACCTAATGAATTCGTATGAGTCATTTGAACATCGTCCGCCAACTCAGGACATCTTACGACTCTTTATGCCACATTAGCAACTTAAAATGAACGTTAGTATAATGTAGGACGGCTTACAACTCCTAAGAACACCTTACATAACCCTACGAAACCTTGAAACACCATAATAAACCTCATGAATTCGTACGACTCCTTTGGACGTCGTCCGACAACTTAGGACATCTTACGACTCTTTATGCCACATTATCAACTCGAAAAGAACATTAGTATAATGTAGGATGGCTTACAACTCCTAAGAACACCTTACATCACAGTACGAAACCTTGAAACACCATAATAAACCTAATGAATTCGTACGAGTCCTTTGAACGTCGTCCGACAACTTAGGACGTCTTACGACTCTTTATGCCACATTATCAACTCGAAAAGAACGTTAGTATATTGTAGGACGGCTTACAACTCCTAAGAACACCTTACATCACAGTACGAAACCTTGAAACACCATAATAAACCTAATGAATTCGTATGAGTCATTTGAACATCGTCCGCCAACTCAGGACATCTTACGACTCTTTATGCCACATTAGCAACTTAAAATGAACGTTAGTATAATGTAGGACGGCTTACAACTCCTAAGAACACCTTACATAACCCTACGAAACCTTGAAACACCATAATAAACCTCATGAATTCGTACGACTCCTTTGGACGTCGTCCGACAACTTAGGACATCTTACGACTCTTTATGCCACATTATCAACTCGAAAAGAACATTAGTATAATGTAGGATGGCTTACAACTCCTAAGAACACCTTACATCACAGTACGAAACCTTGAAACACCATAATAAACCTAATGAATTCGTACGAGTCCTTTGAACGTCGTCCGACAACTTAGGACGTCTTACGACTCTTTATGCCACATTATCAACTCGAAAAGAACGTTAGTATATTGTAGGACGGCTTACAACTCCTAAGAACACCTTACATCACAGTACGAAACCTTGAAACACCATAATAAACCTCATGAATTCGTACGACTCCTTTGGACGTCGTCCGACAACTTAGGACATCTTACGACTCTTTATGCCACATTATCAACTCGAAAAGAACGTTAGTATAATGTAGGACGGCTTACAACTCCTAAGAACACCTTACATCACAGTACGAAACCTTGCAACACCATAATAAACCTAATGAATTCGTATGAGTCATTTGAACTTCGTACGACAACTCAGGACATCTTACGACTCTTTATGCCACATTAGCAACTAAAAATGAACGTTAGTATAATGTAGGACGGCTTACAACTCCTAAGAACACCTTACATCACACTACGAAACCTTGAAACACCATAATAAACCTAATGAATTCGTATGAGTCATTTGAACATCGTCCGACAACTCAGGACATCTTACGACTCTTTATGCCACATTAGCAACTTAAAATGAACGTTAGTATAATGTAGGACGGCTTACAACTCTTAAGAACACCTTACATCACAGTACGAAACCTTGAAACACCATAATAATCCTAATGAATTCGTACGAGTCCATTGAACGTCGTCCGACAACTTAGGACATCTTACGACTCTTTATGCCACATTAGCAACTCGAAAAGAACGTTAGTATAATGTAGGACGGCTTACAACTCCTAAGAACACCTTACAACACAGTACGAAACCTTGAAACACCATAATAAACCTAATGAATTCGTACGAGTCCTTTGAACGTCGTCCGACAACTTAGGACATCTTACGACTCTTTATGCCACATTATCAACTCGAAAAGAACGTTAGTATAATGTAGGACGGCTTACAACTCCTAAGAACACCTTACATCACAGTACGAAACCTTGAAACACCATAATAAACCTAATGAATTCGTACGACTCCTTTGGACGTCGTCCGACAACATAGGACATCTTACGACTCTTTATGCCACATTATCAACTCGAAAAGAACGTTAGTATAATGTAGGACGGCTTACAACTCCTAAGAACACCTTACATCACAGTACGAAACCTTGAAACACCATAATAAACCTAATGAATTCGTATGAGTCATTTGAACTTCGTACGACAACTCAGGACATCTTACGACTCTTTATGCCACATTAGCAACTAAAAATGAACGTAAGTATAATGTAGGACGGCTTACAACTCCTAAGAACACCTTACATCACAGTACAAAACCTTGAAACACCATAATAAACCTAATGAATTCGTATGAGTCATTTGAACATCGTCCGACAACTCAGGACATCTTACGACTCTTTATGCCACATTAGCAACTTAAAATGAACGTTAGTATAATGTAGGACGGCTTACAACTCCTATGAACACCTTACATCACAGTACGAAACCTTGAAACACCATAATAATCCTAATGAATTCGTACGAGTCCATTGAACGTCGTCCGACAACTTAGGACATCTTACGACTCTTTATGCCACATTAGCAACTCGAAAAGAACGTTAGTATAATGTAGGACGGCTTACAACTCCTAAGAACACCTTACATCACAGTACGAAACCTTGAAACACCATAATAAACCTAATGAATTCGTACGACTCCTTTGGACGTCGTCCGACAACATAGGACATCTTACGACTCTTTATGCCACATTATCAACTCGAAAAGAACGTTAGTATAATGTAGGACGGCTTACAACTCCTAAGAACACCTTACATCACAGTACGAAACCTTGAAACACCATAATAAACCTAATGAATTCGTATGAGTCATTTGAACATCGTCCGACAACTCAGGACATCTTACGACTCTTTATGCCACATTAGCAACTTAAAATGAACGTTAGTATAATGTAGGACGGCTTACAACTCCTAAGAACACCTTACATCACAGTACGAAACCTTGAAACACCATAATAAACCTAATGAATTCGTATGAGTCATTTGAACATCGTCCGACAACTCAGGACATCTTACGACTCTTTATGCCACATTAGCAACTTAAAATGAACGTTAGTATAATGTAGGACGGCTTACAACTCCTAAGAACACCTTACATCACAGTACGAAACCTTGAAACACCATAATAAACCTAATGAATTCGTATGAGTCATTTGAACATCGTCCGACAACTCAGGACATCTTACGACTCTTTATGCCACATTAGCAACTTAAAATGAACGTTAGTATAATGTAGGACGGCTTACAACTCTTAAGAACACCTTACATCACAGTACGAAACCTTGAAACACCATAATAATCCTAATGAATTCGTACGAGTCCATTGAACGTCGTCCGACAACTTAGGACATCTTACGACTCTTTATGCCACATTAGCAACTCGAAAAGAACGTTAGTATAATGTAGGACGGCTTACAACTCCTAAGAACACCTTACAACACAGTACGAAACCTTGAAACACCATAATAAACCTAATGAATTCGTACGAGTCCTTTGAACGTCGTCCGACAACTTAGGACATCTTACGACTCTTTATGCCACATTATCAACTCGAAAAGAACGTTAGTATAATGTAGGACGGCTTACAACTCCTAAGAACACCTTACATCACAGTACGAAACCTTGAAACACCATAATAAACCTAATGAATTCGTACGACTCCTTTGGACTTCGTCCGACAACATAGGACATCTTACGACTCTTTATGCCACATTATCAACTCGAAAAGAACGTTAGTATAATGTAGGACGGCTTACAACTCCTAAGAACACCTTACATCACAGTACGAAACCTTGAAACACCATAATAAACCTAATGAATTCGTATGAGTCATTTGAACTTCGTACGACAACTCAGGACATCTTACGACTCTTTATGCCACATTAGCAACTAAAAATGAACGTAAGTATAATGTAGGACGGCTTACAACTCCTAAGAACACCTTACATCACAGTACAAAACCTTGAAACACCATAATAAACCTAATGAATTCGTATGAGTCATTTGAACATCGTCCGACAACTCAGGACATCTTACGACTCTTTATGCCACATTAGCAACTTAAAATGAACGTTAGTATAATGTAGGACGGCTTACAACTCCTAAGAACACCTTACATCACAGTACGAAACCTTGAAACACCATAATAATCCTAATGAATTCATACGAGTCCATTGAACGTCGTCCGACAACTTAGGACATCTTACGACTCTTTATGCCACATTAGCAACTCGAAAAGAACGTTAGTATAATGTAGGACGGCTTACAACTCCTAGGAACACCTTACATCACAGTACGAAACCTTGAAACACCATAATAAACCTAATGAATTCGTACGACTCCTTTGGACGTCGTCCGACAACATAGGACATCTTACAACTCTTTATGCCACATTATCAACTCGAAAAGAACGTTAGTATAATGTAGGACGGCTTACAACTCCTAAGAACACCTTACATCACAGTACGAAACCTTGAAACACCATAATAAACCTAATGAATTCGTATGAGTCATTTGAACATCGTCCGACAACTCAGGACATCTTACGACTCTTTATGCCATATTAGCAACTAAAAATGAACGTTAGTATAATGTAGGACGGCTTACAACTCCTAAGAACACCTTACATCACAGTACGAAACCTTGAAACACCATAATAAACCTAATGAATTCGTATGAGTCATTTGAACATCGTCCGACAACTCAGGACATCTTACGACTCTTTATGCCACATTAGCAACTTAAAATGAACGTTAGTATAATGTAGGACGGCTTACAACTCTTAAGAACACCTTACATCACAGTACGAAACCTTGAAACACCATAATAATCCTAATGAATTCGTACGAGTCCATTGAACGTCGTCCGACAACTTAGGACATCTTACGACTCTTTATGCCACATTAGCAACTCGAAAAGAACGTTAGTATAATGTAGGACGGCTTACAACTCCTAAGAACACCTTACAACACAGTACGAAACCTTGAAACACCATAATAAACCTAATGAATTCGTACGAGTCCTTTGAACGTCGTCCGACAACTTAGGACATCTTACGACTCTTTATGCCACATTATCAACTCGAAAAGAACGTTAGTATAATGTAGGACGGCTTACAACTCCTAAGAACACCTTACATCACAGTACGAAACCTTGAAACACCATAATAAACCTAATGAATTCGTACGACTCCTTTGGACGTCGTCCGACAACATAGGACATCTTACGACTCTTTATGCCACATTATCAACTCGAAAAGAACGTTAGTATAATGTAGGACGGCTTACAACTCCTAAGAACACCTTACATCACAGTACGAAACCTTGAAACACCATAATAAACCTAATGAATTCGTATGAGTCATTTGAACTTCGTACGACAACTCAGGACATCTTACGACTCTTTATGCCACATTAGCAACTAAAAATGAACGTAAGTATAATGTAGGACGGCTTACAACTCCTAAGAACACCTTACATCACAGTACAAAACCTTGAAACACCATAATAAACCTAATGAATTCGTATGAGTCATTTGAACATCGTCCGACAACTCAGGACATCTTACGACTCTTTATGCCACATTAGCAACTTAAAATGAACGTTAGTATAATGTAGGACGGCTTACAACTCCTAAGAACACCTTACATCACAGTACGAAACCTTGAAACACCATAATAATCCTAATGAATTCGTACGAGTCCATTGAACGTCGTCCGACAACTTAGGACATCTTACGACTCTTTATGCCACATTAGCAACTCGAAAAGAACGTTAGTATAATGTAGGACGGCTTACAACTCCTAAGAACACCTTACATCACAGTACGAAACCTTGAAACACCATAATAAACCTAATGAATTCGTACGACTCCTTTGGACGTCGTCCGACAACATAGGACATCTTACGACTCTTTATGCCACATTATCAACTCGAAAAGAACGTTAGTATAATGTAGGACGGCTTACAACTCCTAAGAACACCTTACATCACAGTACGAAACCTTGAAACACCATAATAAACCTAATGAATTCGTATGAGTCATTTGAACATCGTCCGACAACTCAGGACATCTTACGACTCTTTATGCCACATTAGCAACTTAAAATGAACGTTAGTATAATGTAGGACGGCTTACAACTCCTAAGAACACCTTACATAACCCTACGAAACCTTGAAACACCATAATAAACCTCATGAATTCGTACGACTCCTTTGGACGTCGTCCGACAACTTAGGACATCTTACGACTCTTTATGCCACATTATCAACTCGAAAAGAACATTAGTATAATGTAGGACGGCTTACAACTCCTAAGAACACCTTACATCACAGTACGAAACCTTGAAACACCATAATAAACCTAATGAATTCGTACGACTCCTTTGGACGTCGTCCGACAACTCAGGACGTCTTACGACTCTTTATGCCACATTATCAACTCGAAAAGAACGTTAGTATATTGTAGGACGGCTTACAACTCCTAAGAACACCTTACATCACAGTACGAAACCTTGAAACACCATAATAAACCTCATGAATTCGTACGACTCCTTTGGACGTCGTCCGACAACTTAGGACATCTTACGACTCTTTATGCCACATTATCAACTCGAAAAGAACGTTAGTATAATGTAGGACGGCTTACAACTCCTAAGAACACCTTACATCACAGTACGAAACCTTGAAACACCATAATAAACCTAATGAATTCGTACGAGTCCATTGAACGTCGTACGACAACTCAGGACATTTTACGACTCTTTATGCCACATTAGCAACTCGAAAAGAACGTTAGTATAATGTAGGACGGCTTACAACTCCTAAGAACACCTTACATCACAGTACGAAACCTTGAAACACCATAATAAACCTAATGAATTCGTATGAGTCATTTGAACTTCGTACGACAACTCAGGACATCTTACGACTCTTTATGCCACATTAGCAACTAAAAATGAACGTTAGTATAATGTAGGACGGCTTACAACTCCTAAGAACACCTTACATCACAGTACGAAACCTTGAAACACCATAATAAACCTAATGAATTCGTATGAGTCATTTGAACATCGTCCGACAACTCAGGACATCTTACGACTCTTTATGCCACATTAGCAACTTAAAATGAACGTTAGTATAATGTAGGACGGCTTACAACTCCTAAGAACACCTTACATCACAGTACGAAACCTTGAAACACCATAATAATCCTAATGAATTCGTACGAGTCCATTGAACGTCGTCCGACAACTTAGGACATCTTACGACTCTTTATGCCACATTAGCAACTCGAAAAGAACGTTAGTATAATGTAGGACGGCTTACAACTCCTAAGAACACCTTACATCACAGTACGAAACCTTGAAACACCATAATAAACCTAATGAATTCGTACGAGTCCTTTGAACGTCGTCCGACAACTTAGGACATCTTACGACTCTTTATGCCACATTATCAACTCGAAAAGAACGTTAGTATAATGTAGGACGGCTTACAACTCCTAAGAACACCTTACAACACAGTACGAAACCTTGAAACACCATAATAAACCTAATGAATTCGTACGAGTCCTTTGAACGTCGTCCGACAACTTAGGACATCTTACGACTCTTTATGCCACATTATCAACTCGAAAAGAACGTTAGTATAATGTAGGACGGCTTACAACTCCTAAGAACACCTTACATCACAGTACGAAACCTTGAAACACCATAATAAACCTAATGAATTCGTACGACTCCTTTGGACGTCGTCCGACAACATAGGACATCTTACGACTCTTTATGCCACATTATCAACTCGAAAAGAACGTTAGTATAATGTAGGACGGCTTACAACTCCTAAGAACACCTTACATCACAGTACGAAACCTTGAAACACCATAATAAACCTAATGAATTCGTACGACTCCTTTGGACGTCGTCCGACAACTTAGGACATCTTACGACTCTTTATGCCACATTATCAACTCGAAAAGAACGTTAGTATAATGTAGGACGGCTTACAACTCCTAAGAACACCTTACATCACAGTACGAAACCTTGAAACACCATAATAAACCTAATGAATTCGTACGAGTCCATTGAACGTCGTACGACAACTCAGGACATTTTACGACTCTTTATGCCACATTAGCAACTCGAAAAGAACGTTAGTATAATGTAGGACGGCTTACAACTCCTAAGAACACCTTACATCACAGTACGAAACCTTGAAACACCATAATAAACCTAATGAATTCGTATGAGTCATTTGAACTTCGTACGACAACTCAGGACATCTTACGACTCTTTATGCCACATTAGCAACTAAAAATGAACGTTAGTATAATGTAGGACGGCTTACAACTCCTAAGAACACCTTACATCACAGTACGAAACCTTGAAACACCATAATAAACCTAATGAATTCGTATGAGTCATTTGAACATCGTCCGACAACTCAGGACATCTTACGACTCTTTATGCCACATTAGCAACTTAAAATGAACGTTAGTATAATGTAGGACGGCTTACAACTCCTAAGAACACCTTACATCACAGTACGAAACCTTGAAACACCATAATAATCCTAATGAATTCGTACGAGTCCATTGAACGTCGTCCGACAACTTAGGACATCTTACGACTCTTTATGCCACATTAGCAACTCGAAAAGAACGTTAGTATAATGTAGGACGGCTTACAACTCCTAAGAACACCTTACATCACAGTACGAAACCTTGAAACACCATAATAAACCTAATGAATTCGTACGAGTCCTTTGAACGTCGTCCGACAACTTAGGACATCTTACGACTCTTTATGCCACATTATCAACTCGAAAAGAACGTTAGTATAATGTAGGACGGCTTACAACTCCTAAGAACACCTTACAACACAGTACGAAACCTTGAAACACCATAATAAACCTAATGAATTCGTACGAGTCCTTTGAACGTCGTCCGACAACTTAGGACATCTTACGACTCTTTATGCCACATTATCAACTCGAAAAGAACGTTAGTATAATGTAGGACGGCTTACAACTCCTAAGAACACCTTACATCACAGTACGAAACCTTGAAACACCATAATAAACCTAATGAATTCGTACGACTCCTTTGGACGTCGTCCGACAACATAGGACATCTTACGACTCTTTATGCCACATTATCAACTCGAAAAGAACGTTAGTATAATGTAGGACGGCTTACAACTCCTAAGAACACCTTACATCACAGTACGAAACCTTGAAACACCATAATAAACCTAATGAATTCGTACGACTCCTTTGGACGTCGTCCGACAACATAGGACATCTTACGACTCTTTATGCCACATTATCAACTCGAAAAGAACGTTAGTATAATGTAGGACGGCTTACAACTCCTAAGAACACCTTACATCACAGTACGAAACCTTGAAACACCATAATAAACCTAATGAATTCGTAGGAGTCATTTGAACTTCGTACGACAACTCAGGACATCTTACGACTCTTTATGCCACATTAGCAACTAAAAATGAACGTAAGTATAATGTAGGACGGCTTACAACTCCTAAGAACACCTTACATCACAGTACAAAACCTTGAAACACCATAATAAACCTAATGAATTCGTATGAGTCATTTGAACATCGTCCGACAACTCAGGACATCTTACGACTCTTTATGCCACATTAGCAACTTAAAATGAACGTTAGTATAATGTAGGACGGCTTACAACTCCTAAGAACACCTTACATCACAGTACGAAACCTTGAAACACCATAATAATCCTAATGAATTCGTACGAGTCCATTGAACGTCGTCCGACAACTTAGGACATCTTACGACTCTTTATGCCACATTAGCAACTCGAAAAGAACGTTAGTATAATGTAGGACGGCTTACAACTCCTAAGAACACCTTACATCACAGTACGAAACCTTGAAACACCATAATAAACCTAATGAATTCGTACGACTCCTTTGGACGTCGTCCGACAACATAGGACATCTTACGACTCTTTATGCCACATTATCAACTCGAAAAGAACGTTAGTATAATGTAGGACGGCTTACAACTCCTAAGAACACCTTACATCACAGTACGAAACCTTGAAACACCATAATAAACCTAATGAATTCGTATGAGTCATTTGAACATCGTCCGACAACTCAGGACATCTTACGACTCTTTATGCCACATTAGCAACTTAAAATGAACGTTAGTATAATGTAGGACGGCTTACAACTCCTAAGAACACCTTACATAACCCTACGAAACCTTGAAACACCATAATAAACCTCATGAATTCGTACGACTCCTTTGGACGTCGTCCGACAACTTAGGACATCTTACGACTCTTTATGCCACATTATCAACTCGAAAAGAACATTAGTATAATGTAGGACGGCTTACAACTCCTAAGAACACCTTACATCACAGTACGAAACCTTGAAACACCATAATAAACCTAATGAATTCGTACGACTCCTTTGGACGTCGTTCGACAACTCAGGACGTCTTACGACTCTTTATGCCACATTATCAACTCGAAAAGAACGTTAGTATATTGTAGGACGGCTTACAACTCCTAAGAACACCTTACATCACAGTACGAAACCTTGAAACACCATAATAAACCTCATGAATTCGTACGACTCCTTTGGACGTCGTCCGACAACTTAGGACATCTTACGACTCTTTATGCCACATTATCAACTCGAAAAGAACGTTAGTATAATGTAGGACGGCTTACAACTCCTAAGAACACCTTACATCACAGTACGAAACCTTGAAACACCATAATAAACCTAATGAATTCGTACGAGTCCATTGAACGTCGTACGACAACTCAGGACATTTTACGACTCTTTATGCCACATTAGCAACTCGAAAAGAACGTTAGTATAATGTAGGACGGCTTACAACTCCTAAGAACACCTTACATCACAGTACGAAACCTTGAAGCACCATAATAAACCTAATGAATTCGTATGAGTCATTTGAACTTCGTACGACAACTCAGGACATCTTACGACTCTTTATGCCACATTAGCAACTAAAAATGAACGTTAGTATAATGTAGGACGGCTTACAACTCCTAAGAACACCTTACATCACAGTACGAAACCTTGAAACACCATAATAAACCTAATGAATTCGTATGAGTCATTTGAACATCGTCCGACAACTCAGGACATCTTACGACTCTTTATGCCACATTAGCAACTTAAAATGAACGTTAGTATAATGTAGGACGGCTTACAACTCCTAAGAACACCTTACATCACAGTACGAAACCTTGAAACACCATAATAATCCTAATGAATTCGTACGAGTCCATTGAACGTCGTCCGACAACTTAGGACATCTTACGACTCTTTATGCCACATTATCAACTCGAAAAGAACATTAGTATAATGTAGGACGGCTTACAACTCCTAAGAACACCTTACATCACAGTACGAAACCTTGAAACACCATAATAAACCTAATGAATTCGTACGACTCCTTTGGACGTCTTCCGACAACTCAGGACGTCTTACGACTCTTTATGCCACATTATCAACTCGAAAAGAACGTTAGTATAATGTAGGACGGCTTACAACTCCTAAGAACACCTTACATCACAGTACGAAACCTTGAAACACCATAATAAACCTCATGAATTCGTACGACTCCTTTGGACGTCGTCCGACAACTTAGGACATCTTACGACTCTTTATGCCACATTATCAACTCGAAAAGAACGTTAGTATAATGTAGGACGGCTTACAACTCCTAAGAACACCTTACATCACAGTACGAAACCTTGAAACACCATAATAAACCTAATGAATTCGTACGAGTCCATTGAACGTCGTACGACAACTCAGGACATCTTACGACTCTTTATGCCACATTAGCAACTCGAAAAGAACGTTAGTATAATGTAGGACGGCTTACAACTCCTAAGAACACCTTACATAACCCTACGAAACCTTGAAACACCATAATAAACCTCATGAATTCGTACGACTCCTTTGGACGTCGTCCGACAACTCAGGACATCTTACGACTCTTTATGCCACATTAGCAACTCGAAAAGAACATTAGTATAATGTAGGACGGCTTACAACTCCTAAGAACACCTTACATCACAGTACGAAACCTTGAAACACCATAATAAACCTAATGAATTCGTACGACTCCTTTGGACGTCGTCCGACAACTCAGGACGTCTTACGACTCTTTATGCCACATTATCAACTCGAAAAGAACGTTAGTATAATGTAGGACGGCTTACAACTCCTAAGAACACCTTACATCACAGTACGAAACCTTGAAACACCATAATAAACCTCATGAATTCGTACGACTCCTTTGGACGTCGTCCGACAACTTAGGACATCTTACGACTCTTTATGCCACATTATCAACTCGAAAAGAACGTTAGTATAATGTAGGACGGCTTACAACTCCTAAGAACACCTTACATCACAGTACGAAACCTTGAAACACCATAATAAACCTAATGAATTCGTACGACTCCTTTGGACGTCGTCCGACAACTCAGGACGTCTTACGACTCTTTATGCCACATTATCAACTCGAAAAGAACGTTAGTATAATGTAGGACGGCTTACAACTCCTAAGAACACCTTACATCACAGTACGAAACCTTGAAACACCATAATAAACCTCATGAATTCGTACGACTCCTTTGGACGTCGTCCGACAACTTAGGACATCTTACGACTCTTTATGCCACATTATCAACTCGAAAAGAACGTTAGTATAATGTAGGACGGCTTACAACTCCTAAGAACACCTTACATCACAGTACGAAACCTTGAAACACCATAATAAACCTAATGAATTCGTACGAGTCCATTGAACGTCGTACGACAACTCAGGACATTTTACGACTCTTTATGCCACATTAGCAACTCGAAAAGAACGTTAGTATAATGTAGGACGGCTTACAACTCCTAAGAACACCTTACATCACAGTACGAAATCTTGAAACACCATAATAAACCTAATGAATTCGTATGAGTCATTTGAACTTCGTACGACAACTCAGGACATCTTACGACTCTTTATGCCACATTAGCAACTAAAAATGAACGTTAGTATAATGTAGGACGGCTTACAACTCCTAAGAACACCTTACATCACAGTACGAAACCTTGAAACACCATAATAAACCTAATGAATTCGTATGAGTCATTTGAACATCGTCCGACAACTCAGGACATCTTACGACTCTTTATGCCACATTAGCAACTTAAAATGAACGTTAGTATAATGTAGGACGGCTTACAACTCCTAAGAACACCTTACATCACAGTACGAAACCTTGAAACACCATAATAATCCTAATGAATTCGTACGAGTCCATTGAACGTCGTCCGACAACTTAGGACATCTTACGACTCTTTATGCCACATTAGCAACTCGAAAAGAACGTTAGTATAATGTAGGACGGCTTACAACTCCTAAGAACACCTTACATCACAGTACGAAACCTTGAAACACCATAATAAACCTAATGAATTCGTACGAGTCCTTTGAACGTCGTCCGACAACTTAGGACATCTTACGACTCTTTATGCCACATTATCAACTCGAAAAGAACGTTAGTATAATGTAGGACGGCTTACAACTCCTAAGAACACCTTACATCACAGTACGAAACCTTGAAACACCATAATAAACCTAATGAATTCGTACGACTCCTTTGGACGTCGTCCGACAACATAGGACATCTTACGACTCTTTATGCCACATTATCAACTCGAAAAGAACGTTAGTATAATGTAGGACGGCTTACAACTCCTAAGAACACCTTACATCACAGTACGAAACCTTGAAACACCATAATAAACCTAATGAATTCGTATGAGTCATTTGAACATCGTCCGACAACTCAGGACATCTTACGACTCTTTATGCCACATTAGCAACTTAAAATGAACGTTAGTATAATGTAGGACGGCTTACAACTCCTAAGAACACCTTACATAACCCTACGAAACCTTGAAACCCCATAATAAACCTCATGAATTCGTACGACTCCTTTGGACGTCGTCCGACAACTTAGGACATCTTACGACTCTTTATGCCACATTATCAACTCGAAAAGAACATTAGTATAATGTAGGACGGCTTACAACTCCTAAGAACACCTTACATCACAGTACGAAACCTTGAAACACCATAATAAACCTAATGAATTCGTACGACTCCTTTGGACGTCGTCCGACAACTCAGGACGTCTTACGACTCTTTATGCCACATTATCAACTCGAAAAGAACGTTAGTATATTGTAGGACGGCTTACAACTCCTAAGAACACCTTACATCACAGTACGAAACCTTGAAACACCATAATAAACCTCATGAATTCGTACGACTCCTTTGGACGTCGTCCGACAACTTAGGACATCTTACGACTCTTTATGCCACATTATCAACTCGAAAAGAACGTTAGTATAATGTAGGACGGCTTACAACTCCTAAGAACACCTTACATCACAGTACGAAACCTTGAAACACCATAATAAACCTAATGAATTCGTACGAGTCCATTGAACGTCGTACGACAACTCAGGACATTTTACGACTCTTTATGCCACATTAGCAACTCGAAAAGAACGTTAGTATAATGTAGGACGGCTTACAACTCCTAAGAACACCTTACATCACAGTACGAAACCTTGAAACACCATAATAAACCTAATGAATTCGTATGAGTCATTTGAACTTCGTACGACAACTCAGGACATCTTACGACTCTTTATGCCACATTAGCAACTAAAAATGAACGTTAGTATAATGTAGGACGGCTTACAACTCCTAAGAACACCTTACATCACAGTACGAAACCTTGAAACACCATAATAAACCTAATGAATTCGTATGAGTCATTTGAACATCGTCCGACAACTCAGGACATCTTACGACTCTTTATGCCACATTAGCAACTTAAAATGAACGTTAGTATAATGTAGGACGGCTTACAACTCCTAAGAACACCTTACATCACAGTACGAAACCTTGAAACACCATAATAATCCTAATGAATTCGTACGAGTCCATTGAACGTCGTCCGACAACTTAGGACATCTTACGACTCTTTATGCCACATTATCAACTCGAAAAGAACATTAGTATAATGTAGGACGGCTTACAACTCCTAAGAACACCTTACATCACAGTACGAAACCTTGAAACACCATAATAAACCTAATGAATTCGTACGACTCCTTTGGACGTCGTCCGACAACTCAGGACGTCTTACGACTCTTTATGCCACATTATCAACTCGAAAAGAACGTTAGTATAATGTAGGACGGCTTACAACTCCTAAGAACACCTTACATCACAGTACGAAACCTTGAAACACCATAATAAACCTCATGAATTCGTACGACTCCTTTGGACGTCGTCCGACAACTTAGGACATCTTACGACTCTTTATGCCACATTATCAACTCGAAAAGAACGTTAGTATAATGTAGGACGGCTTACAACTCCTAAGAACACCTTACATCACAGTACGAAACCTTGAAACACCATAATAAACCTAATGAATTCGTACGAGTCCATTGAACGTCGTACGACAACTCAGGACATTTTACGACTCTTTATGCCACATTAGCAACTCGAAAAGAACGTTAGTATAATGTAGGACGGCTTACAACTCCTAAGAACACCTTACATCACAGTACGAAATCTTGAAACACCATAATAAACCTAATGAATTCGTATGAGTCATTTGAACTTCGTACGACAACTCAGGACATCTTACGACTCTTTATGCCACATTAGCAACTAAAAATGAACGTTAGTATAATGTAGGACGGCTTACAACTCCTAAGAACACCTTACATCACAGTACGAAACCTTGAAACACCATAATAAACCTAATGAATTCGTATGAGTCATTTGAACATCGTCCGACAACTCAGGACATCTTACGACTCTTTATGCCACATTAGCAACTTAAAATGAACGTTAGTATAATGTAGGACGGCTTACAACTCCTAAGAACACCTTACATCACAGTACGAAACCTTGAAACACCATAATAATCCTAATGAATTCGTACGAGTCCATTGAACGTCGTCCGACAACTTAGGACATCTTACGACTCTTTATGCCACATTAGCAACTCGAAAAGAACGTTAGTATAATGTAGGACGGCTTACAACTCCTAAGAACACCTTACATCACAGTACGAAACCTTGAAACACCATAATAAACCTAATGAATTCGTACGAGTCCTTTGAACGTCGTCCGACAACTTAGGACATCTTACGACTCTTTATGCCACATTATCAACTCGAAAAGAACGTTAGTATAATGTAGGACGGCTTACAACTCCTAAGAACACCTTACATCACAGTACGAAACCTTGAAACACCATAATAAACCTAATGAATTCGTACGACTCCTTTGGACGTCGTCCGACAACATAGGACATCTTACGACTCTTTATGCCACATTATCAACTCGAAAAGAACGTTAGTATAATGTAGGACGGCTTACAACTCCTAAGAACACCTTACATCACAGTACGAAACCTTGAAACACCATAATAAACCTAATGAATTCGTATGAGTCATTTGAACATCGTCCGACAACTCAGGACATCTTACGACTCTTTATGCCACATTAGCAACTTAAAATGAACGTTAGTATAATGTAGGACGGCTTACAACTCCTAAGAACACCTTACATAACCCTACGAAACCTTGAAACACCATAATAAACCTCATGAATTCGTACGACTCCTTTGGACGTCGTCCGACAACTTAGGACATCTTACGACTCTTTATGCCACATTATCAACTCGAAAAGAACATTAGTATAATGTAGGACGGCTTACAACTCCTAAGAACACCTTACATCACAGTACGAAACCTTGAAACACCATAATAAACCTAATGAATTCGTACGACTCCTTTGGACGTCGTCCGACAACTCAGGACGTCTTACGACTCTTTATGCCACATTATCAACTCGAAAAGAACGTTAGTATATTGTAGGACGGCTTACAACTCCTAAGAACACCTTACATCACAGTACGAAACCTTGAAACACCATAATAAACCTAATGAATTCGTATGAGTCATTTGAACTTCGTACGACAACTCAGGACATCTTACGACTCTTTATGCCACATTAGCAACTAAAAATGAACGTTAGTATAATGTAGGACGGCTTACAACTCCTAAGAACACCTTACATCACAGTACGAAACCTTGAAACACCATAATAAACCTAATGAATTCGTATGAGTCATTTGAACATCGTCCGACAACTCAGGACATCTTACGACTCTTTATGCCACATTAGCAACTTAAAATGAACGTTAGTATAATGTAGGACGGCTTACAACTCCTAAGAACACCTTACATCACAGTACGAAACCTTGAAACACCATAATAATCCTAATGAATTCGTACGAGTCCATTGAACGTCGTCCGACAACTTAGGACATCTTACGACTCTTTATGCCACATTATCAACTCGAAAAGAACATTAGTATAATGTAGGACGGCTTACAACTCCTAAGAACACCTTACATCACAGTACGAAACCTTGAAACACCATAATAAACCTAATGAATTCGTACGACTCCTTTGGACGTCGTCCGACAACTCAGGACGTCTTACGACTCTTTATGCCACATTATCAACTCGAAAAGAACGTTAGTATAATGTAGGACGGCTTACAACTCCTAAGAACACCTTACATCACAGTACGAAACCTTGAAACACCATAATAAACCTCATGAATTCGTACGACTCCTTTGGACGTCGTCCGACAACTTAGGACATCTTACGACTCTTTATGCCACATTATCAACTCGAAAAGAAAGTTAGTATAATGTAGGACGGCTTACAACTCCTAAGAACACCTTACATCACAGTACGAAACCTTGAAACACCATAATAAACCTAATGAATTCGTACGAGTCCATTGAACGTCGTACGACAACTCAGGACATTTTACCACTCTTTATGCCACATTAGCAACTCGAAAAGAACGTTAGTATAATGTAGGACGGCTTACAACTCCTAAGAACACCTTACATCACAGTACGAAATCTTGAAACACCATAATAAACCTAATGAATTCGTATGAGTCATTTGAACTTCGTACGACAACTCAGGACATCTTACGACTCTTTATGCCACATTAGCAACTAAAAATGAACGTTAGTATAATGTAGGACGGCTTACAACTCCTAAGAACACCTTACATCACAGTACGAAACCTTGAAACACCATAATAAACCTAATGAATTCGTATGAGTCATTTGAACATCGTCCGACAACTCAGGACATCTTACGACTCTTTATGCCACATTAGCAACTTAAAATGAACGTTAGTATAATGTAGGACGGCTTACAACTCCTAAGAACACCTTACATCACAGTACGAAACCTTGAAACACCATAATAATCCTAATGAATTCGTACGAGTCCATTGAACGTCGTCCGACAACTTAGGACATCTTACGACTCTTTATGCCACATTAGCAACTCGAAAAGAACGTTAGTATAATGTAGGACGGCTTACAACTCCTAAGAACACCTTACATCACAGTACGAAACCTTGAAACACCATAATAAACCTAATGAATTCGTACGAGTCCTTTGAACGTCGTCCGACAACTTAGGACATCTTACGACTCTTTATGCCACATTATCAACTCGAAAAGAACGTTAGTATAATGTAGGACGGCTTACAACTCCTAAGAACACCTTACATCACAGTACGAAACCTTGAAACACCATAATAAACCTAATGAATTCGTACGACTCCTTTGGACGTCGTCCGACAACATAGGACATCTTACGACTCTTTATGCCACATTATCAACTCGAAAAGAACGTTAGTATAATGTAGGACGGCTTACAACTCCTAAGAACACCTTACATCACAGTACGAAACCTTGAAACACCATAATAAACCTAATGAATTCGTATGAGTCATTTGAACATCGTCCGACAACTCAGGACATCTTACGACTCTTTATGCCACATTAGCAACTTAAAATGAACGTTAGTATAATGTAGGACGGCTTACAACTCCTAAGAACACCTTACATAACCCTACGAAACCTTGAAACACCATAATAAACCTCATGAATTCGTACGACTCCTTTGGACGTCGTCCGACAACTTAGGACATCTTACGACTCTTTATGCCACATTATCAACTCGAAAAGAACATTAGTATAATGTAGGACGGCTTACAACTCCTAAGAACACCTTACATCACAGTACGAAACCTTGAAACACCATAATAAACCTAATGAATTCGTACGACTCCTTTGGACGTCGTCCGACAACTCAGGACGTCTTACGACTCTTTATGCCACATTATCAACTCGAAAAGAACGTTAGTATATTGTAGGACGGCTTACAACTCCTAAGAACACCTTACATCACAGTACGAAACCTTGAAACACCATAATAAACCTCATGAATTCGTACGACTCCTTTGGACGTCGTCCGACAACTTAGGACATCTTACGACTCTTTATGCCACATTATCAACTCGAAAAGAACGTTAGTATAATGTAGGACGGCTTACAACTCCTAAGAACACCTTACATCACAGTACGAAACCTTGAAACACCATAATAAACCTAATGAATTCGTACGAGTCCATTGAACGTCGTACGACAACTCAGGACATTTTACGACTCTTTATGCCACATTAGCAACTCGAAAAGAACGTTAGTATAATGTAGGACGGCTTACAACTCCTAAGAACACCTTACATCACAGTACGAAACCTTGAAACACCATAATAAACCTAATGAATTCGTACGAGTCCATTGCACGTCGTCCGACAACTTAGGACATCTTACGACTCTTTATGCCACATTAGCAACTCGAAAAGAACGTTAGTATAATGTAGGACGGCTTACAACTCCTAAGAACACCTTACATCACAGTACGAAACCTTGAAACACCATAATAAACCTAATGAATTCGTACGAGTCCTTTGAACGTCGTCCGACAACTCAGGACGTCTTACGACTCTTTATGCCACATTATCAACTCGAAAAGAACATTAGTATAATGTAAGACGGCTTACAACTCCTAAGAACACCTTACATCACAGTACGAAACCTTGAAACACCATAATAAACCTAATGAATTCGTACGAGTCCTTCGAACGTCGTCCGACAACTCAGGACGTCTTACGACTCTTTATGCCACATTATCAACTCGAAAAGAACGTTAGTATATTGTAGGACGGCTTACAACTCCTAAGAACACCTTACATCACAGTACGAAACCTTGAAACACCATAATAAACCTCATGAATTCGTACGACTCCTTTGGACGTCGTCCGACAACGTAGGACATCTTACGACTCTTTATGCCACATTATCAACTCGAAAAGAACGTTAGTATAATGTAGGACGGCTTACAACTCCTAAGAACACCTTACATCACAGTACGAAACCTTGAAACACCATAATAAACCTAATGAATTCGTATGAGTCATTTGAACTTCGTACGACAACTCAGGACATCTTACGACTCTTTATGCCACATTAGCAACTTAAAATGAACGTTAGTATAATGTAGGACGGCTTACAACTCCTAACAACACCTTACATCACAGTACGAAACTTTGAAACACCATAATAAACCTAATGAATTCGTACGAGTCCATTGAACGTCGTCCGACAACTTAGGACATCTTACGACTCTTTATGCCACATTAGCAACTCGAAAAGAACGTTAGTATAATGTAGGACGGCTTACAACTCCTAAGAACACCTTACATCACAGTACGAAACCTTGAAACACCATAATAAACCTAATGAATTCGTACGAGTCCTTTGAACGTCGTCCGACAACTTAGGACATCTTACGACTCTTTATGCCACATTATCAACTCGAAAAGAACGTTAGTATAATGTAGGACGGCTTACAACTCCTAAGAACACCTTACATCACAGTACGAAACCTTGAAACACCATAATTAACCTAATGAATTCGTACGACTCCTTTGGACGTCGTCCGACAACTTAGGACATCTTACGACTCTTTATGCCACATTATCAACTCGAAAAGAACATTAGTATAATGTAGGACGGCTTACAACTCCTAAGAACACCTTACATCACAGTACGAAACCTTGAAACACCATAATAAACCTAATGAATTCGTACGAGTCCTTTGAACGTCGTCCGACAACTCAGGACGTCTTACGACTCTTTATGCCACATTATCAACTCGAAAAGAACGTTAGTATATTGAAGGACGGCTTACAACTCCTAAGAACACCTTACATCACAGTACGAAACCTTGAAACACCATAATAAACCTCATGAATTCGTACGACTCCTTTGGACGTCGTCCGACAACTTAGGACATCTTACGACTCTTTATGCCACATTATCAACTCGAAAAGAACGTTAGTATAATGTAGGACGGCTTACAACTACTAAGAACACCTTACATCACAGTACGAAACCTTGAAACACCAGAATAAACATCATGAATTCGTACGACTCCTTTGGACGTCGTCCGACAACTTAGGACATCTTACGACTCTTTATGCCACATTATCAACTCGAAAAGAACGTTAGTATAATGTAGGACGGCTTACAACTCCTAAGAACACCTTACATCACAGTACGAAACCTTCAAACACCATAATAAACCTAATGAATTCGTACGAGTCCATTGCACGTCGTCCGACAACTTAGGACATCTTACGACTCTTTATGCCACATTAGCAACTCGAAAAGAACGTTAGTATAATGTAGGACGGCTTACAACTCCTAAGAACACCTTACATCACAGTACGAAACCTTGAAACACCATAATAAACCTAATGAATTCGTACGAGTCCTTTGAACGTCGTCCGACAACTCAGGACGTCTTACGACTCTTTATGCCACATTATCAACTCGAAAAGAACATTAGTATAATGTAGGACGGCTTACAACTCCTAAGAACACCTTACATCACAGTACGAAACCTTGAAACACCATAATAAACCTAATGAATTCGTACGAGTCCTTCGAACGTCGTCCGACAACTCAGGACGTCTTACGACTCTTTATGCCACATTATCAACTCGAAAAGAACGTTAGTATATTGTAGGACGGCTTACAACTCCTAAGAACACCTTACATCACAGTACGAAACCTTGAAACACCATAATAAACCTCATGAATTCGTACGACTCCTTTGGACGTCGTCCGACAACGTAGGACATCTTACGACTCTTTATGCCACATTATCAACTCGAAAAGAACGTTAGTATAATGTAGGACGGCTTACAACTCCTAAGAACACCTTACATCACAGTACGAAACCTTGAAACACCATAATAAACCTAATGAATTCGTATGAGTCATTTGAACTTCGTACGACAACTCAGGACATCTTACGACTCTTTATGCCACATTAGCAACTTAAAATGAACGTTAGTATAATGTAGGACGGCTTACAACTCCTAAGAACACCTTACATCACAGTACGAAACTTTGAAACACCATAATAAACCTAATGAATTCGTACGAGTCCATTGAACGTCGTCCGACAACTTAGGACATCTTACGACTCTTTATGCCACATTAGCAACTCGAAAAGAACGTTAGTATAATGTAGGACGGCTTACAACTCCTAAGAACACCTTACATCACAGTACGAAACCTTGAAACACCATAATAAACCTAATGAATTCGTACGAGTCCTTTGAACGTCGTCCGACAACTTAGGACATCTTACGACTCTTTATGCCACATTATCAACTCGAAAAGAACGTTAGTATAATGTAGGACGGCTTACAACTCCTAAGAACACCTTACATCACAGTACGAAACCTTGAAACACCATAATTAACCTAATGAATTCGTACGACTCCTTTGGACGTCGTCCGACAACTTAGGACATCTTACGACTCTTTATGCCACATTATCAACTCGAAAAGAACATTAGTATAATGTAGGACGGCTTACAACTCCTAAGAACACCTTACATCACAGTACGAAACCTTGAAACACCATAATAAACCTAATGAATTCGTACGAGTCCTTTGAACGTCGTCCGACAACTCAGGACGTCTTACGACTCTTTATGCCACATTATCAACTCGAAAAGAACGTTAGTATATTGTAGGACGGCTTACAACTCCTAAGAACACCTTACATCACAATACGAAACCTTGAAACACCATAATAAAAATCATGAATTCGTACGACTCCTTTGGACGTCGTCCGACAACTTAGGACATCTTACGACTCTTTATGCCACATTATCAACTCGAAAAGAACGTTAGTATAATGTAGGACGGCTTACAACTACTAAGAACACCTTACATCACAGTACGAAACCTTGAAACACCATAATAAACATCATGAATTCGTACGACTCCTTTGGACGTCGTCCGACAACTTAGGACATCTTACGACTCTTTATGCCACATTATCAACTCGAAAAGAACATTAGTATAATGTAGGACGGCTTACAACTCCTAAGAACACCTTACATCACAGTACGAAACCTTGAAACACCATAATAAACCTAATGAATTCGTACGAGTCCTTTGAACGTCGTCCGACAACTCAGGACGTCTTACGACTCTTTATGCCACATTATCAACTCGAAAAGAACGTTAGTATATTGTAGGACGGCTTACAACTCCTAAGAACACCTTACATCACAATACGAAACCTTGAAACACCATAATAAACCTCATGAATTCGTACGACTCCTTTGGACGTCGTCCGACAACTTAGGACATCTTACGACTCTTTATGCCACATTATCAACTCGAAAAGAACATTAGTATAATGTAGGACGGCTTACAACTCCTAAGAACACCTTACATCACAGTACGAAACCTTGAAACACCATAATAAACCTAATGAATTCGTACGAGTCCTTTGAACGTCGTCCGACAACTCAGGACGTCTTACGACTCTTTATGCCACATTATCAACTCGAAAAGAACGTTAGTATAATGTAGGACGGCTTACAACTCCTAAGAACACCTTACATCACAGTACGAAACCTTGAAACACCATAATAAACCTAATGAATTCGTACGAGTCCTTCGAACGTCGTCCGACAACTCAGGACGTCTTACGACTCTTTATGCCACATTATCAACTCGAAAAGAACGTTAGTATATTGTAGGACGGCTTACAACTCCTAAGAACACCTTACATCACAGTACGAAACCTTGAAACACCATAATAAACCTCATGAATTCGTACGACTCCTTTGGACGTCGTCCGACAACGTAGGACATCTTACGACTCTTTATGCCACATTATCAACTCGAAAAGAACGTTAGTATAATGTAGGACGGCTTACAACTCCTAAGAACACCTTACATCACAGTACGAAACCTTGAAACACCATAATAAACCTAATGAATTCGTATGAGTCATTTGAACTTCGTACGACAACTCAGGACATCTTACGACTCTTTATGCCACATTAGCAACTTAAAATGAACGTTAGTATAATGTAGGACGGCTTACAACTCCTAAGAACACCTTACATCACAGTACGAAACTTTGAAACACCATAATAAACCTAATGAATTCGTACGAGTCCATTGAACGTCGTCCGACAACTTAGGACATCTTACGACTCTTTATGCCACATTAGCAACTCGAAAAGAACGTTAGTATAATGTAGGACGGCTTACAACTCCTAAGAACACCTTACATCACAGTACGAAACCTTGAAACACCATAATAAACCTAATGAATTCGTACGAGTCCTTTGAACGTCGTCCGACAACTTAGGACATCTTACGACTCTTTATGCCACATTATCAACTCGAAAAGAACGTTAGTATAATGTAGGACGGCTTACAACTCCTAAGAACACCTTACATCACAGTACGAAACCTTGAAACACCATAATTAACCTAATGAATTCGTACGACTCCTTTGGACGTCGTCCGACAACTTAGGACATCTTACGACTCTTTATGCCACATTATCAACTCGAAAAGAACATTAGTATAATGTAGGACGGCTTACAACTCCTAAGAACACCTTACATCACAGTACGAAACCTTGAAACACCATAATAAACCTAATGAATTCGTACGAGTCCTTTGAACGTCGTCCGACAACTCAGGACGTCTTACGACTCTTTATGCCACATTATCAACTCGAAAAGAACGTTAGTATATTGTAGGACGGCTTACAACTCCTAAGAACACCTTACATCACAATACGAAACCTTGAAACACCATAATAAAAATCATGAATTCGTACGACTCCTTTGGACGTCGTCCGACAACTTAGGACATCTTACGACTCTTTATGCCACATTATCAACTCGAAAAGAACGTTAGTATAATGTAGGACGGCTTACAACTACTAAGAACACCTTACATCACAGTACGAAACCTTGAAACACCATAATAAACATCATGAATTCGTACGACTCCTTTGGACGTCGTCCGACAACTTAGGACATCTTACGACTCTTTATGCCACATTATCAACTCGAAAAGAACATTAGTATAATGTAGGACGGCTTACAACTCCTAAGAACACCTTACATCACAGTACGAAACCTTGAAACACCATAATAAACCTAATGAATTCGTACGAGTCCTTTGAACGTCGTCCGACAACTCAGGACGTCTTACGACTCTTTATGCCACATTATCAACTCGAAAAGAACGTTAGTATATTGTAGGACGGCTTACAACTCCTAAGAACACCTTACATCACAATACGAAACCTTGAAACACCATAATAAACCTCATGAATTCGTACGACTCCTTTGGACGTCGTCCGACAACTTAGGACATCTTACGACTCTTTATGCCACATTATCAACTCGAAAAGAACATTAGTATAATGTAGGACGGCTTACAACTCCTAAGAACACCTTACATCACAGTACGAAACCTTGAAACACCATAATAAACCTAATGAATTCGTACGAGTCCTTTGAACGTCGTCCGACAACTCAGGACGTCTTACGACTCTTTATGCCACATTATCAACTCGAAAAGAACGTTAGTATATTGTAGGACGGCTTACAACTCCTAAGAACACCTTACATCACAATACGAAACCTTGAAACACCATAATAAACCTCATGAATTCGTACGACTCCTTTGGACGTCGTCCGACAACTTAGGACATCTTACGACTCTTTATGCCACATTATCAACTCGAAAAGAACGTTAGTATAATGTAGGACGGCTTACAACTACTAAGAACACCTTACATCACAGTACGAAACCTTGAAACACCATAATAAACATCATGAATTCGTACGACTCCTTTGGACGTCGTCCGACAACTTAGGACATCTTACGACTCTTTATGCCACATTATCAACTCGAAAAGAACATTAGTATAATGTAGGACGGCTTACAACTCCTAAGAACACCTTACATCACAGTACGAAACCTTGAAACACCATAATAAACCTAATGAATTCGTACGAGTCCTTTGAACGTCGTCCGACAACTCAGGACGTCTTACGACTCTTTATGCCACATTATCAACTCGAAAAGAACGTTAGTATATTGTAGGACGGCTTACAACTCCTAAGAACACCTTACATCACAATACGAAACCTTGAAACACCATAATAAACCTCATGAATTCGTACGACTCCTTTGGACGTCGTCCGACAACTTAGGACATCTTACGACTCTTTATGCCACATTATCAACTCGAAAAGAACGTTAGTATAATGTAGGACGGCTTACAACTCCTAAGAACACCTTACATCACACTACGAAACCTTGAAACACCATAATAAACATCATGAATTCGTACGACTCCTTTGGACGTCGTCCGACAACGTAGGACATCTCACGACTCTTTATGCCACATTATCAACTCGAAAAGAACGTTAGTATAATGTAGGACGGCTTACAACTCCTAAGAACACCTTACATCACAGTACGAAACCTTGAAACACCATAATAAACCTAATGAATTCGTATGAGTCATTTGAACTTCGTACGACAACTCAGGACATCTTACGACTCTTTATGCCACATTAGCAACTTAAAATGAACGTTAGTATAATGTAGGACGGCTTACAACTCCTAAGAACACCTTACATCACAGTACGAAACTTTGAAACACCATAATAAACCTAATGAATTCGTACGAGTCCATTGAACGTCGTCCGACAACTTAGGACATCTTACGACTCTTTATGCCACATTAGCAACTCGAAAAGAACGTTAGTATAATGTAGGACGGCTTACAACTCCTAAGAACACCTTACATCACAGTACGAAACCTTGAAACACCATAATAAACCTAATGAATTCGTACGAGTCCTTTGAACGTCGTCCGACAACTTAGGACATCTTACGACTCTTTATGCCACATTATCAACTCGAAAAGAACGTTAGTATAATGTAGGACGGCTTACAACTCCTAAGAACACCTTACATCACAGTACGAAACCTTGAAACACCATAATTAACCTAATGAATTCGTACGACTCCTTTGGACGTCGTCCGACAACTTAGGACATCTTACGACTCTTTATGCCACATTATCAACTCGAAAAGAACGTTAGTATAATGTAGGACGGCTTACAACTCCTAAGAACACCTTACATCACAGTACGAAACCTTGAAACACCATAATTAACCTAATGAATTCGTACGACTCCTTTGGACGTCGTCCGACAACTTAGGACATCTTACGACTCTTTATGCCACATTATCAACTCGAAAAGAACGTTAGTATAATGTAGGACGGCTTACAACTCCTAAGAACACCTTACATCACAGTACGAAACCTTGAAACACCATAATAAACATCATGAATTCGTACGACTCCTTTGGACGTCGTACGACTCCTTTGGACGTCGTCCGACAACTTAGGACATCTTACGACTCTTTATGCCACATTATCAACTCGAAAAGAACGTTAGTATAATGTAGGACGGCTTACAACTCCTAAGAACACCTTACATCACAGTACGAAACCTTCAAACACCATATAAAACCTAATGAATTCGTACGAGTCCATTGCACGTCGTCCGACAACTTAGGACATCTTACGACTCTTTATGCCACATTAGCAACTCGAAAAGAACGTTAGTATAATGTAGGACGGCTTACAACTCCTAAGAACACCTTACATCACAGTACGAAACCTTGAAACACCATAATAAACCTAATGAATTCGTACGAGTCCTTTGAACGTCGTCCGACAACTCAGGACGTCTTACGACTCTTTATGCCACATTATCAACTCGAAAAGAACATTAGTATAATGTAGGACGGCTTACAACTCCTAAGAACACCTTACATCACAGTACGAAACCTTGAAACACCATAATAAACCTAATGAATTCGTACGAGTCCTTCGAACGTCGTCCGACAACTCAGGACGTCTTACGACTCTTTATGCCACATTATCAACTCGAAAAGAACGTTAGTATATTGTAGGACGGCTTACAACTCCTAAGAACACCTTACATCACAGTACGAAACCTTGAAACACCATAATAAACCTCATGAATTCGTACGACTCCTTTGGACGTCGTCCGACAACGTAGGACATCTTACGACTCTTTATGCCACATTATCAACTCGAAAAGAACGTTAGTATAATGTAGGACGGCTTACAACTCCTAAGAACACCTTACATCACAGTACGAAACCTTGAAACACCATAATAAACCTAATGAATTCGTATGAGTCATTTGAACTTCGTACGACAACTCAGGACATCTTACGACTCTTTATGCCACATTAGCAACTTAAAATGAACGTTAGTATAATGTAGGACGACTTACAACTCCTAAGAACACCTTACATCACAGTACGAAACTTTGAAACACCATAATTAACCTAATGAATTCGTACGAGTCCATTGAACGTCGTCCGACAACTTAGGACATCTTACGACTCTTTATGCCACATTAGCAACTCGAAAAGAACGTTAGTATAATGTAGGACGGCTTACAACTCCTAAGAACACCTTACATCACAGTACGAAACCTTGAAACACCATAATAAACCTAATGAATTCGTACGAGTCCTTTGAACGTCGTCCGACAACTTAGGACATCTTACGACTCTTTATGCCACATTATCAACTCGAAAAGAACGTTAGTATAATGTAGGACGGCTTACAACTCCTAAGAACACCTTACATCACAGTACGAAACCTTGAAACACCATAATTAACCTAATGAATTCGTACGACTCCTTTGGACGTCGTCCGACAACTTAGGACATCTTACGACTCTTTATGCCACATTATCAACTCGAAAAGAACATTAGTATAATGTAGGACGGCTTACAACTCCTAAGAACACCTTACATCACAGTACGAAACCTTGAAACACCATAATAAACCTAATGAATTCGTACGACTCCTTTGGACGTCGTCCGACAACATAGGACATCTTACGACTCTTTATGCCACATTATCAACTCGAAAAGAACGTTAGTATAATGTAGGACGGCTTACAACTCCTAAGAACACCTTACATCACAGTACGAAACCTTGAAACACCATAATAAACCTAATGAATTCGTATGAGTCATTTGAACTTCGTACGACAACTCAGGACATCTTACGACTCTTTATGCCACATTAGCAACTTAAAATGAACGTTAGTATAATGTAGGACGGCTTACAACTCCTAAGAACACCTTACATCACAGTACGAAACTTTGAAACACCATAATAAACCTAATGAATTCGTACGAGTCCATTGAACGTCGTCCGACAACTTAGGACATCTTACGACTCTTTATGCCACATTAGCAACTCGAAAAGAACGTTAGTATAATGTAGGACGGCTTACAACTCCTAAGAACACCTTACATCACAGTACGAAACCTTGAAACACCATAATAAACCTAATGAATTCGTACGAGTCCTTTGAACGTCGTCCGACAACTTAGGACATCTTACGACTCTTTATGCCACATTATCAACTCGAAAAGAACGTTAGTATAATGTAGGACGGCTTACAACTCCTAAGAACACCTTACATCACAGTACGAAACCTTGAAACACCATAATTAACCTAATGAATTCGTACGACTCCTTTGGACGTCGTCCGACAACTTAGGACATCTTACGACTCTTTATGCCACATTATCAACTCGAAAAGAACGTTAGTATAATGTAGGACGGCTTACAACTCCTAAGAACACCTTACATCACAGTACGAAACCTTGAAACACCATAATTAACCTAATGAATTCGTACGACTCCTTTGGACGTCGTCCGACAACTTAGGACATCTTACGACTCTTTATGCCACATTATCAACTCGAAAAGAACATTAGTATAATGTAGGACGGCTTACAACTCCTAAGAACACCTTACATCACAGTACGAAACCTTGAAACACCATAATAAACCTAATGAATTCGTACGAGTCCTTTGAACGTCGTCCGACAACTCAGGACGTCTTACGACTCTTTATGCCACATTATCAACTCGAAAAGAACGTTAGTATATTGTAGGACGGCTTACAACTCCTAAGAACACCTTACATCACAGTACGAAACCTTGAAACACCATAATAAACCTCATGAATTCGTACGACTCCTTTGGACGTCGTCCGACAACTTAGGACATCTTACGACTCTTTATGCCACATTATCAACTCGAAAAGAACGTTAGTATAATGTAGGACGGCTTACAACTCCTAAGAACACCTTACATCACAGTACGAAACCTTGAAACACCATAATAAACATCATGAATTCGTACGACTCCTTTGGACGTCGTCCGACAACTTAGGACATCTTACGACTCTTTATGCCACATTATCAACTCGAAAAGAACATTAGTATAATGTAGGACGGCTTACAACTCCTAAGAACACCTTACATCACAGTACGAAACCTTGAAACACCATAATAAACCTAATGAATTCGTACGAGTCCATTGCACGTCGTCCGACAACTTAGGACATCTTACGACTCTTTATGCCACATTAGCAACTCGAAAAGAACGTTAGTATAATGTAGGACGGCTTACAACTCCTAAGAACACCTTACATCACAGTACGAAACCTTGAAACACCATAATAAACCTAATGAATTCGTACGAGTCCTTTGAACGTCGTCCGACAACTCAGGACGTCTTACGACTCTTTATGCCACATTATCAACTCGAAAAGAACATTAGTATAATGTAGGACGGCTTACAACTCCTAAGAACACCTTACATCACAGTACGAAACCTTGAAACACCATAATAAACCTAATGAATTCGTACGAGTCCTTCGAACGTCGTCCGACAACTCAGGACGTCTTACGACTCTTTATGCCACATTATCAACTCGAAAAGAACGTTAGTATATTGTAGGACGGCTTACAACTCCTAAGAACACCTTACATCACAGTACGAAACCTTGAAACACCATAATAAACCTCATGAATTCGTACGACTCCTTTGGACGTCGTCCGACAACGTAGGACATCTTACGACTCTTTATGCCACATTATCAACTCGAAAAGAACGTTAGTATAATGTAGGACGGCTTACAACTCCTAAGAACACCTTACATCACAGTACGAAACCTTGAAACACCATAATAAACCTAATGAATTCGTATGAGTCATTTGAACTTCGTACGACAACTCAGGACATCTTACGACTCTTTATGCCACATTAGCAACTTAAAATGAACGTTAGTATAATGTAGGACGGCTTACAACTCCTAAGAACACCTTACATCACAGTACGAAACTTTGAAACACCATAATAAACCTAATGAATTCGTACGAGTCCATTGAACGTCGTCCGACAACTTAGGACATCTTACGACTCTTTATGCCACATTAGCAACTCGAAAAGAACGTTAGTATAATGTAGGACGGCTTACAACTCCTAAGAACACCTTACATCACAGTACGAAACCTTGAAACACCATAATAAACCTAATGAATTCGTACGAGTCCTTTGAACGTCGTCCGACAACTTAGGACATCTTACGACTCTTTATGCCACATTATCAACTCGAAAAGAACGTTAGTATAATGTAGGACGGCTTACAACTCCTAAGAACACCTTACATCACAGTACGAAACCTTGAAACACCATAATTAACCTAATGAATTCGTACGACTCCTTTGGACGTCGTCCGACAACTTAGGACATCTTACGACTCTTTATGCCACATTATCAACTCGAAAAGAACATTAGTATAATGTAGGACGGCTTACAACTCCTAAGAACACCTTACATCACAGTACGAAACCTTGAAACACCATAATAAACCTAATGAATTCGTACGAGTCCTTTGAACGTCGTCCGACAACTCAGGACGTCTTACGACTCTTTATGCCACATTATCAACTCGAAAAGAACGTTAGTATATTGTAGGACGGCTTACAACTCCTAAGAACACCTTACATCACAATACGAAACCTTGAAACACCATAATAAACCTCATGAATTCGTACGACTCCTTTGGACGTCGTCCGACAACTTAGGACATCTTACGACTCTTTATGCCACATTATCAACTCGAAAAGAACGTTAGTATAATGTAGGACGGCTTACAACTCCTAAGAACACCTTACATCACACTACGAAACCTTGAAACACCATAATAAACATCATGAATTCGTACGACTCCTTTGGACGTCGTCCGACAACGTAGGACATCTTACGACTCTTTATGCCACATTATCAACTCGAAAAGAACGTTAGTATAATGTAGGACGGCTTACAACTCCTAAGAACACCTTACATCACAGTACGAAACCTTGAAACACCATAATAAACCTAATGAATTCGTATGAGTCATTTGAACTTCGTACGACAACTCAGGACATCTTACGACTCTTTATGCCACATTAGCAACTTAAAATGAACGTTAGTATAATGTAGGACGGCTTACAACTCCTAAGAACACCTTACATCACAGTACGAAACTTTGAAACACCATAATAAACCTAATGAATTCGTACGAGTCCATTGAACGTCGTCCGACAACTTAGGACATCTTACGACTCTTTATGCCACATTAGCAACTCGAAAAGAACGTTAGTATAATGTAGGACGGCTTACAACTCCTAAGAACACCTTACATCACAGTACGAAACCTTGAAACACCATAATAAACCTAATGAATTCGTACGAGTCCTTTGAACGTCGTCCGACAACTTAGGACATCTTACGACTCTTTATGCCACATTATCAACTCGAAAAGAACGTTAGTATAATGTAGGACGGCTTACAACTCCTAAGAACACCTTACATCACAGTACGAAACCTTGAAACACCATAATTAACCTAATGAATTCGTACGACTCCTTTGGACGTCGTCCGACAACTTAGGACATCTTACGACTCTTTATGCCACATTATCAACTCGAAAAGAACATTAGTATAATGTAGGACGGCTTACAACTCCTAAGAACACCTTACATCACAGTACGAAACCTTGAAACACCATAATAAACCTAATGAATTCGTACGAGTCCTTTGAACGTCGTCCGACAACTCAGGACGTCTTACGACTCTTTATGCCACATTATCAACTCGAAAAGAACGTTAGTATATTGTAGGACGGCTTACAACTCCTAAGAACACCTTACATCACAATACGAAACCTTGAAACACCATAATAAACCTCATGAATTCGTACGACTCCTTTGGACGTCGTCCGACAACTTAGGACATCTTACGACTCTTTATGCCACATTATCAACTCGAAAAGAACGTTAGTATAATGTAGGACGGCTTACAACTCCTAAGAACACCTTACATCACACTACGAAACCTTGAAACACCATAATAAACATCATGAATTCGTACGACTCCTTTGGACGTCGTCCGACAACTTAGGACATCTTACGACTCTTTATGCCACATTATCAACTCGAAAAGAACGTTAGTATAATGTAGGACGGCTTACAACTCCTAAGAACACCTTACATCACAGTACGAAACCTTGAAACACCATAATAAACCTAATGAATTCGTACGAGTCCATTGCACGTCGTCCGACAACTTAGGACATCTTACGACTCTTTATGCCACATTAGCAACTCGTAAAGAACGTTAGTATAATGTAGGACGGCTTACAACTCCTAAGAACACCTTACATCACAGTACGAAACCTTGAAACACCATAATAAACCTAATGAATTCGTACGAGTCCTTTGAACGTCGTCCGACAACTCAGGACGTCTTACGACTCTTTATGCCACATTATCAACTCGAAAAGAACATTAGTATAATGTAGGACGGCTTACAACTCCTAAGAACACCTTACATCACAGTACGAAACCTTGAAACACCATAATAAACCTAATGAATTCGTACGAGTCCTTCGAACGTCGTCCGACAACTCAGGACGTCTTACGACTCTTTATGCCACATTATCAACTCGAAAAGAACGTTAGTATATTGTAGGACGGCTTACAACTCCTAAGAACACCTTACATCACAGTACGAAACCTTGAAACACCATAATAAACCTCATGAATTCGTACGACTCCTTTGGACGTCGTCCGACAACGTAGGACATCTTACGACTCTTTATGCCACATTATCAACTCGAAAAGAACGTTAGTATAATGTAGGACGGCTTACAACTCCTAAGAACACCTTACATCACAGTACGAAACCTTGAAACACCATAATAAACCTAATGAATTCGTATGAGTCATTTGAACTTCGTACGACAACTCAGGACATCTTACGACTCTTTATGCCACATTAGCAACTTAAAATGAACGTTAGTATAATGTAGGACGGCTTACAACTCCTAAGAACACCTTACATCACAGTACGAAACTTTGAAACACCATAATAAACCTAATGAATTCGTACGAGTCCATTGAACGTCGTCCGACAACTTAGGACATCTTACGACTCTTTATGCCACATTAGCAACTCGAAAAGAACGTTAGTATAATGTAGGACGGCTTACAACTCCTAAGAACACCTTACATCACAGTACGAAACCTTGAAACACCATAATAAACCTAATGAATTCGTACGAGTCCTTTGAACGTTGTCCGACAACTTAGGACATCTTACGACTCTTTATGCCACATTATCAACTCGAAAAGAACGTTAGTATAATGTAGGACGGCTTACAACTCCTAAGAACACCTTACATCACAGTACGAAACCTTGAAACACCATAATTAACCTAATGAATTCGTACGACTCCTTTGGACGTCGTCCGACAACTTAGGACATCTTACGACTCTTTATGCCACATTATCAACTCGAAAAGAACATTAGTATAATGTAGGACGGCTTACAACTCCTAAGAACACCTTACATCACAGTACGAAACCTTGAAACACCATAATAAACCTAATGAATTCGTACGAGTCCTTTGAACGTCGTCCGACAACTCAGGACGTCTTACGACTCTTTATGCCACATTATCAACTCGAAAAGAACGTTAGTATATTGTAGGACGGCTTACAACTCCTAAGAACACCTTACATCACAATACGAAACCTTGAAACACCATAATAAACCTCATGAATTCGTACGACTCCTTTGGACGTCGTCCGACAACTTAGGACATCTTACGACTCTTTATGCCACATTATCAACTCGAAAAGAACGTTAGTATAATGTAGGACGGCTTACAACTCCTAAGAACACCTTACATCACACTACGAAACCTTGAAACACCATAATAAACATCATGAATTCGTACGACTCCTTTGGACGTCGTCCGACAACGTAGGACATCTTACGACTCTTTATGCCACATTATCAACTCGAAAAGAACGTTAGTATAATGTAGGACGGCTTACAACTCCTAAGAACACCTTACATCACAGTACGAAACCTTGAAACACCATAATAAACCTAATGAATTCGTATGAGTCATTTGAACTTCGTACGACAACTCAGGACATCTTACGACTCTTTATGCCACATTAGCAACTTAAAATGAACGTTAGTATAATGTAGGACGGCTTACAACTCCTAAGAACACCTTACATCACAGTACGAAACTTTGAAACACCATAATAAACCTAATGAATTCGTACGAGTCCATTGAACGTCGTCCGACAACTTAGGACATCTTACGACTCTTTATGCCACATTAGCAACTCGAAAAGAACGTTAGTATAATGTAGGACGGCTTACAACTCCTAAGAACACCTTACATCACAGTACGAAACCTTGAAACACCATAATAAACCTAATGAATTCGTACGAGTCCTTTGAACGTCGTCCGACAACTTAGGACATCTTACGACTCTTTATGCCACATTATCAACTCGAAAAGAACGTTAGTATAATGTAGGACGGCTTACAACTCCTAAGAACACCTTACATCACAGTACGAAACCTTGAAACACCATAATTAACCTAATGAATTCGTACGACTCCTTTGGACGTCGTCCGACAACTTAGGACATCTTACGACTCTTTATGCCACATTATCAACTCGAAAAGAACATTAGTATAATGTAGGACGGCTTACAACTCCTAAGAACACCTTACATCACAGTACGAAACCTTGAAACACCATAATAAACCTAATGAATTCGTACGAGTCCTTTGAACGTCGTCCGACAACTCAGGACGTCTTACGACTCTTTATGCCACATTATCAACTCGAAAAGAACGTTAGTATATTGTAGGACGGCTTACAACTCCTAAGAACACCTTACATCTCAATACGAAACCTTGAAACACCATAATAAACCTCATGAATTCGTACGACTCCTTTGGACGTCGTCCGACAACTTAGGACATCTTACGACTCTTTATGCCACATTATCAACTCGAAAAGAACGTTAGTATAATGTAGGACGGCTTACAACTCCTAAGAACACCTTACATCACACTACGAAACCTTGAAACACCATAATAAACATCATGAATTTGTACGACTCCTTTGGACGTCGTCCGACAACTTAGGACATCTTACGACTCTTTATGCCACATTATCAACTCGAAAAGAACGTTAGTATAATGTAGGACGGCTTACAACTCCTAAGAACACCTTACATCACAGTACGAAACCTTGAAACACCATAATAAACCTAATGAATTCGTACGAGTCCATTGCACGTCGTCCGACAACTTAGGACATCTTACGACTCTTTATGCCACATTAGCAACTCGAAAAGAACGTTAGTATAATGTAGGACGGCTTACAACTCCTAAGAACACCTTACATCACAGTACGAAACCTTGAAACACCATAATAAACCTAATGAATTCGTACGAGTCCTTTGAACGTCGTCCGACAACTCAGGACGTCTTACGACTCTTTATGCCACATTATCAACTCGAAAAGAACATTAGTATAATGTAGGACGGCTTACAACTCCTAAGAACACCTTACATCACAGTACGAAACCTTGAAACACCATAATAAACCTAATGAATTCGTACGAGTCCTTCGAACGTCGTCCGACAACTCAGGACGTCTTACGACTCTTTATGCCACATTATCAACTCGAAAAGAACGTTAGTATATTGTAGGACGGCTTACAACTCCTAAGAACACCTTACATCACAGTACGAAACCTTGAAACACCATAATAAACCTCATGAATTCGTACGACTCCTTTGGACGTCGTCCGACAACGTAGGACATCTTACGACTCTTTATGCCACATTATCAACTCGAAAAGAACGTTAGTATAATGTAGGACGGCTTAGAACTCCTAAGAACACCTTACATCACAGTACGAAACCTTGAAACACCATAATAAACCTAATGAATTCGTATGAGTCATTTGAACTTCGTACGACAACTCAGGACATCTTACGACTCTTTATGCCACATTAGCAACTTAAAATGAACGTTAGTATAATGTAGGACGGCTTACAACTCCTAAGAACACCTTACATCACAGTACGAAACTTTGAAACACCATAATAAACCTAATGAATTCGTACGAGTCCATTGAACGTCGTCCGACAACTTAGGACATCTTACGACTCTTTATGCCACATTAGCAACTCGAAAAGAACGTTAGTATAATGTAGGACGGCTTACAACTCCTAAGAACACCTTACATCACAGTACGAAACCTTGAAACACCATAATAAACCTAATGAATTCGTACGAGTCCTTTGAACGTCGTCCGACAACTTAGGACATCTTACGACTCTTTATGCCACATTATCAACTCGAAAAGAACGTTAGTATAATGTAGGACGGCTTACAACTCCTAAGAACACCTTACATCACAGTACGAAACCTTGAAACACCATAATTAACCTAATGAATTCGTACGACTCCTTTGGACGTCGTCCGACAACTTAGGACATCTTACGACTCTTTATGCCACATTATCAACTCGAAAAGAACATTAGTATAATGTAGGACGGCTTACAACTCCTAAGAACACCTTACATCACAGTACGAAACCTTGAAACACCATAATAAACCTAATGAATTCGTACGAGTCCTTTGAACGTCGTCCGACAACTCAGGACGTCTTACGACTCTTTATGCCACATTATCAACTCGAAAAGAACGTTAGTATATTGTAGGACGGCTTACAACTCCTAAGAACACCTTACATCACAGTACGAAACCTTGAAACACCATAATAAACCTCATGAATTCGTACGACTCCTTTGGACGTCGTCCGACAACTTAGGACATCTTACGACTCTTTATGCCACATTATCAACTCGAAAAGAACGTTAGTATAATGTAGGACGGCTTACAACTCCTAAGAACACCTTACATCACAGTACGAAACCTTGAAACACCATAATAAACATCATGAATTCGTACGACTCCTTTGGACGTCGTCCGACAACTTAGGACATCTTACGACTCTTTATGCCACATTATCAACTCGAAAAGAACGTTAGTATAATGTAGGACGGCTTACAACTCCTAAGAACACCTTACATCACAGTACGAAACCTTGAAACACCATAATAAACCTAATGAATTCGTATGAGTCATTTGAACTTCGTACGACAACTCAGGACATCTTACGACTCTTTATGCCACATTAGCAACTTAAAATGAACGTTAGTATAATGTAGGACGGCTTACAACTCCTAAGAACACCTTATATCACAGTACGAAACCTTGAAACACCATAATAAACATAATGAATTCGTACGATTCCATTGAACGTCGTCCGACAACTTAGGACATCTTACGACTCTTTATGCCACATTAGCAACTCGAAAAGAACGTTAGTATAATGTAGGACGGCATACAACTCCTAAGAACACCTTACATCACAGTACGAAACCTTGAAACACCATAATAAACCTAATGAATTCGTACGAGTCCTTTGAACGTCGTCCGACAACTCAGGACATCTTACGACTCTTTATGCCACATTATCAACTCGAAAAGAACGTTAGTATAATGTAGGACGGCTTACAACTCCTAAGAACACCATACATCACAGTACGAAACCTTGAAACACCATAATTAACCTAATGAATTCGTACGACTCCTTTGGACGTCGTCCGACAACTTAGGACATCTTACGACTCTTTATGCCACATTATCAACTCGAAAAGAACATTAGTATAATGTAGGACGGCTTACAACTCCTAAGAACACCTTACATCACAGTACGAAACCTTGAAACACCATAATAAACCTAATGAATTCGTACGAGTCCTTTGAACGTCGTCCGACAACTCAGGACGTCTTACGACTCTTTATGCCACTTTATCAACTCGAAAAGAACGTTAGTATATTGTAGGACCGCTTACAACTCTTAAGAACACCTTACATCACAGTACGAAACCTTGAAACACCATAATAAACATCATGAATTCGTACGACTCCTTTGGACGTCGTCCGACAACTTAGGACATCTTACGACTCTTTATGCCACATTATCAACTCGAAAAGAACGTTAGTATAATGTAGGACGGCTTACAACTCCTAAGAACACCTTACATCATAGTACGAAACCTTGAAACACCATAATAAACCTAATGAATTCGTATGAGTCATTTGAACTTCGTACGACAACTCAGGACATCTTACGACTCTTTATGCCACATTAGCAACTTAAAATGAACGTTAGTATAATGTAGGACGGCTTACAACTCCTAAGAACACCTTATATCACAGTACGAAACCTTGAAACACCATAATAAACATAATGAATTCGTACGAGTCCATTGAACGTCGTCCGACAACTTAGGACATCTTACGACTCTTTATGCCACATTAGCAACTCGAAAAGAACGTTAGTATAATGTAGGACGGCATACAACTCCTAAGAACACCTTACATCACAGTACGAAACCTTGAAACACCATAATAAACCTAATGAATTCGTACGAGTCATTTGAACGTCGTCCGACAACTTAGGACATCTTACGACTCTTTATGCCACATTATCAACTCGAAAAGAACGTTAGTATAATGTAGGACGGCTTACAACTCCTAAGAACACCATACATCACAGTACGAAACCTTGAAACACCATAATTAACCTAATGAATTCGTACGACTCCTTTGGACGTCGTCCGACAACTTAGGACATCTTACGACTCTTTATGCCACATTATCAACTCGAAAAGAACATTAGTATAATGTAGGACGGCTTACAACTCCTAAGAACACCTTACATCACAGTACGAAACCTTGAAACACCATAATAAACCTAATGAATTCGTACGAGTCATTTGAACGTCGTCCGACAACTTAGGACATCTTACGACTCTTTATGCCACTTTATCAACTCGAAAAGAACGTTAGTATAATGTAGGACGGCTTACAACTCCTAAGAACACCTTACATCACAGTACGAAACCTTGAAACACCATAATAAACCTAATGAATTCGTACGAGTCATTTGAACGTCGTCCGACAACTTAGGACATCTTACGACTCTTTATGCCACATTATCAACTCGAAAAGAACGTTAGTATAATGTAGGACGGCTTACAACTCCTAAGAACACCATACATCACAGTACGAAACCTTGAAACACCATAATTAACCTAATGAATTCGTACGACTCCTTTGGACGTCGTCCGACAACTTAGGACATCTTACGACTCTTTATGCCACATTATCAACTCGAAAAGAACATTAGTATAATGTAGGACGGCTTACAACTCCTAAGAACACCTTACATCACAGTACGAAACCTTGAAACACCATAATAAACCTAATGAATTCGTACGAGTCATTTGAACGTCGTCCGACAACTTAGGACATCTTACGACTCTTTATGCCACTTTATCAACTCGAAAAGAACGTTAGTATAATGTAGGACGGCTTACAACTCCTAAGAACACCTTACATCACAGTACGAAACCTTGAAACACCATAATAAACCTAATGAATTCGTATGAGTCATTTGAAAATCGTACGACAACTCAGGACATCTTACGACTCTTTATGCCACATTAGCCACTTAAAATGAACGTTAGTATAATGTAGGATGACTTACAACTCCTAAGAACACCTTACATCACAGTAAGAAACCTTTAAACACCATAATAAACCTAATGAATTCGTATGAGTCATTTGAAAATCGTACGACAACTCAGGACATCTTACGACTCTTTATGCCACATTAGCAACTTAAAATGAACGTTAGTATAATGTAGGATGACTTACAACTCCTAAGAACACCTTACATCACAGTAAGAAACCTTTAAACACCATAATAAACCTAATGAATTCGTACGAGTCCATTGAACGTCGTCCGACAACTTAGGACATCTTACGACTCTTTATGCCACATTATCAACTCGAAAAGAACGTTAGTATAATGTAGGACGGCTTACAACTCCTAAGAACACCTTACATCACAGTACGAAACCTTGAAACACCATAATAAACCTAATGAATTCGTATGAGTCATTTGAACTTCGTACGACAACTCAGGACATCTTACGACTCTTTATGCCACATTAGCAACTTAAAATGAACGTTAGTATAATGTAGGACGGCTTACAACTCCTAAGAACACCTTATATCACAGTACGAAACCTTGAAACACCATAATAAACATAATGAATTCGTACGAGTCCATTGAACGTCGTCCGACAACTTAGGACATCTTACGACTCTTTATGCCACATTAGCAACTCGAAAAGAACGTTAGTATAATGTAGGACGGCATACAACTCCTAAGAACACCTTACATCACAGTACGAAACCTTGAAACACCATAATAAACCTAATGAATTCGTACGAGTCATTTGAACGTCGTCCGACAACTTAGGACATCTTACGACTCTTTATGCCACATTATCAACTCGAAAAGAACGTTAGTATAATGTAGGACGGCTTACAACTCCTAAGAACACCATACATCACAGTACGAAACCTTGAAACACCATAATTAACCTAATGAATTCGTACGACTCCTTTGGACGTCGTCCGACAACTTAGGACATCTTACGACTCTTTATGCCACATTATCAACTCGAAAAGAACATTAGTATAATGTAGGACGGCTTACAACTCCTAAGAACACCTTACATCACAGTACGAAACCTTGAAACACCATAATAAACCTAATGAATTCGTACGAGTCATTTGAACGTCGTCCGACAACTTAGGACATCTTACGACTCTTTATGCCACTTTATCAACTCGAAAAGAACGTTAGTATAATGTAGGACGGCTTACAACTCCTAAGAACACCTTACATCACAGTACGAAACCTTGAAACACCATAATAAACCTAATGAATTCGTACGAGTCATTTGAACGTCGTCCGACAACTTAGGACATCTTACGACTCTTTATGCCACATTATCAACTCGAAAAGAACGTTAGTATAATGTAGGACGGCTTACAACTCCTAAGAACACCATACATCACAGTACGAAACCTTGAAACACCATAATTAACCTAATGAATTCGTACGACTCCTTTGGACGTCGTCCGACAACTTAGGACATCTTACGACTCTTTATGCCACATTATCAACTCGAAAAGAACATTAGTATAATGTAGGACGGCTTACAACTCCTAAGAACACCTTACATCACAGTACGAAACCTTGAAACACCATAATAAACCTAATGAATTCGTACGAGTCATTTGAACGTCGTCCGACAACTTAGGACATCTTACGACTCTTTATGCCACTTTATCAACTCGAAAAGAACGTTAGTATAATGTAGGACGGCTTACAACTCCTAAGAACACCTTACATCACAGTACGAAACCTTGAAACACCATAATAAACCTAATGAATTCGTATGAGTCATTTGAAAATCGTACGACAACTCAGGACATCTTACGACTCTTTATGCCACATTAGCCACTTAAAATGAACGTTAGTATAATGTAGGATGACTTACAACTCCTAAGAACACCTTACATCACAGTAAGAAACCTTTAAACACCATAATAAACCTAATGAATTCGTATGAGTCATTTGAAAATCGTACGACAACTCAGGACATCTTACGACTCTTTATGCCACATTAGCAACTTAAAATGAACGTTAGTATAATGTAGGATGACTTACAACTCCTAAGAACACCTTACATCACAGTAAGAAACCTTTAAACACCATAATAAACCTAATGAATTCGTACGAGTCCATTGAACGTCGTCCGACAACTTAGGACATCTTACGACTCTTTATGCCACATTATCAACTCGAAAAGAACGTTAGTATAATGTAGGACGGCTTACAACTCCTAAGAACACCTTACATCACAGTACGAAACCTTGAAACACCATAATAAACCTAATGAATTCGTATGAGTCATTTGAAAATCGTACGACAACTCAGGACATCTTACGACTCTTTATGCCACATTAGCCACTTAAAATGAACGTTAGTATAATGTAGGATGACTTACAACTCCTAAGAACACCTTACATCACAGTAAGAAACCTTTAAACACCATAATAAACCTAATGAATTCGTACGAGTCCATTGAACGTCGTCCGACAACTTAGGACATCTTACGACTCTTTATGCCACATTAGCAACTCGAAAAGAACGTTAGTATAATGTAGGACGGCTTACAACTCTTAAGAACACCTTACATCACAGTACGAAACCTTGAAACACCATAATAAACCTAATGAATTCGTACGAGTCCTTTGAACGTCGTCCGACAACTTAGGACATCTTACGACTCTTTATGCCACATTATCAACTCGAAAAGAACGTTAGTATAATGTAGGACGGCTTACAACTCCTAAGAACACCTTACATCACAGTACGAAACCTTGAAACACCATAATAAACCTAATGAATTCGTACGACTCCTTTGGACGTCGTCCGACAACATAGGACATCTTACGACTCTTTATGCCACATTATCAACTCGAAAAGAACGTTAGTATAATGTAGGACGGCTTACAACTCCTAAGAACACCTTACATCACAGTACGAAACCTTGAAACACCATAATAAACCTAATGAATTCGTATGAGTCATTTGAACATCGTAGGACAACTCAGGACATCTTACGACTCTTTATGCCACATTAGCAACTTAAAATGAACGTTAGTATAATGTAGGACGGCTTACAACTCCTAAGAACACCTTACTTCACAGTACGAAACCTTGAAACACCATAATAAACCTAATGAATTCGTACGAGTCCATTGAACGTCGTCCGACAACTTAGGACATCTTACGACTCTTTATGCCACATTAGCAACTCGAAAAGAACGTTAGTATAATGTAGGACGGCTTACAACTCCGAAGAACACCTTACATCACAGTACGAAACCTTGAAACACCATAATAAACCTAATGAATTCGTACGAGTCCTTTGAACGTCGTCCGACAACTTAGGACATCTTACGACTCTTTATGCCACATTATCAACTCGAAAAGAACGTTAGTATATTGTAGGACGGCTTACAACTCCTAAGAACACCTTACATCACAGTACGAAACCTTGAAACACCATAATAAACATCATGAATTCGTACGACTTCTTTGGACGTCGTCCGACAACTTAGGACATCTTACGACTCTTTATGCCACATTATCAACTCGAAAAGAACGTTAGTATAATGTAGGACGGCTTACAACTCCTAAGAACACCTTACATTACAGTACGAAACCTTGAAACACCATAATAAACCTAATGAATTCGTACGAGTCCATCGAACGTCGTACGACAACTCAGGACAACTTACAACTCTTTATGCCACATTAGCAACTTAAAATGAACGTTAGTATAATGTAGGACGGCTTACAACTCCTAAGAACACCTTACATCATAGTACGAAACCTTGAAACACCATAATAAACCTAATGAATTCGTACGAGTCCTTTGAACGTCGTCCGACAACTTAGGACATCTTACGACTCTTTATGACACATTATCAACTCGAAAAGAACGTTAGTATAATGTAGGACGGCTTACAACTCCTAAGAACACCTTACATCACAGTACGAAACCTTGAAACACCATAATAAACCTAATGAATTCGTATGAGTCATTTTAAAATCGTACGACAACTCAGGACATCTTACGACTCTTTATGCCACATTAGCCACTTAAAATGAACGTTAGTATAATGTAGGACGACTTACAACTCCTAAGAACACCTTACATCACAGTAAGAAACCTTTAAACACCATAATAAACCTAATGAATTCGTACGAGTCCATTGAACGTCGTCCGACAACTTAGGACATCTTACGACTCTTTATGCCACATTAGCAACTCGAAAAGAACGTTAGTATAATGTAGGACGGCTTACAACTCTGAAGAACACCTTACATCACAGTACGAAACCTTGAAACACCATAATAAACCTAATGAATTCGTACGAGTCCTTTGAACGTCGTCCGACAACTTAGGACATCTTACGACTCTTTATGCCACATTATCAACTCGAAAAGAACGTTAGTATATTGTAGGACGGCTTACAACTCCTAAGAACACCTTACATCACAGTACGAAACCTTGAAACACCATAATAAACATCATGAATTCGTACGACTCCTTTGGACGTCGTCCGACAACTTAGGACATCTTACGACTCTTTATGCCACATTATCAACTCGAAAAGAACGTTAGTATAATGTAGGACGGCTTACAACTCCTAAGAACACCTTACATCACAGTACGAAACCTTGAAACACCATAATAAACATCATGAATTCGTACGACTCCTTTGGACGTCGTCCGACAACTTAGGTCATCTTACGACTCTTTATGCCACATTATCAACTCGAAAAGAACGTTAGTATAATGTAGGACGGCTTACAACTCCTAAGAACACCTTACATTACAGTACGAAACCTTGAAACACCATAATAAACCTAATGAATTCGTACGAGTCCATTGAACGTCGTACGACAACTCAGGACAACTTACAACTCTTTATGCCACATTAGCAACTTAAAATGAACGTTAGTATAATGTAGGACGGCTTACAACTCCTAAGAACACCTTACATCATAGTACGAAACCTTGAAACACCATAATAAACCTAATGAATTCGTACGAGTCCTTTGAACGTCGTCCGACAACTTAGGACATCTTACGACTCTTTATGACACATTATCAACTCGAAAAGAACGTTAGTATATTGTAGGACGGCTTACAACTCCTAAGAACACCTTACATCACAGTACGAAACCTTGAAACACCATAATAAACCTAATGAATTCGTATGAGTCATTTGAAAATCGTACGACAACTCAGGACATCTTACGACTCTTTATGCCACATTAGCCACTTAAAATGAACGTTAGTATAATGTAGGACGACTTACAACTCCTAAGAACACCTTACATCACAGTAAGAAACCTTTAAACACCATAATAAACCTAATGAATTCGTACGAGTCCATTGAACGTCGTCCGACAACTTAGGACATCTTACGACTCTTTATGCCACATTAGCAACTCGAAAAGAACGTTAGTATAATGTAGGACGGCTTACAACTCTTAAGAACACCTTACATCACAGTACGAAACCTTGAAACACCATAATAAACCTAATGAATTCGTACGAGTCCTTTGAACGTCGTCCGACAACTTAGGACATCTTACGACTCTTTATGCCACATTATCAACTCGAAAAGAACGTTAGTATAATGTAGGACGGCTTACAACTCCTAAGAACACCTTACATCACAGTACGAAACCTTGAAACACCATAATAAACCTAATGAATTCGTATGAGTCATTTGAACATCGTACGACAACTCAGGACATCTTACGACTCTTTATGCCACATTAGCCACTTAAAATGAACGTTAGTATAATGTAGGACGACTTACAACTCCTAAGAACACCTTACATCACAGTAAGAAACCTTTAAACACCATAATAAACCTAATGAATTCGTACGAGTCCATTGAACGTCGTCCGACAACTTAGGACATCTTACGACTCTTTATGCCACATTATCAACTCGAAAAGAACGTTAGTATATTGTAGGACGGCTTACAACTCCTAAGAACACCTTACATCACAGTACGAAACCTTGAAACACCATAATAAACCTAATGAATTCGTATGAGTCATTTGAAAATCGTACGACAACTCAGGACATCTTACGACTCTTTATGCCACATTAGCCACTTAAAATGAACGTTAGTATAATGTAGGACGACTTACAACTCCTAAGAACACCTTACACCACAGTAAGAAACCTTTAAACACCATAATAAACCTAATGAATTCGTACGAGTCCATTGAACGTCGTCCGACAACTTAGGACATCTTACGACTCTTTATGCCACATTATCAACTCGAAAAGAACGTTAGTATATTGTAGGACGGCTTACAACTCCTAAGAACACCTTACATCACAGTACGAAACCTTGAAACACCATAATAAACCTAATGAATTCGTACGACTCCTTTGGACGTCTTCCGACAACATAGGACATCTTACGACTCTTTATGCCACATTATCAACTCGAAAAGAACGTTAGTATAATGTAGGACGGCTTACAACTCCTAAGAACACCTTACATCACAGTACGAAACCTTGAAACACCATAATAAACCTAATGAATTCGTACGAGTCCTTTGAACGTCGTCCGACAACTTAGGACATCTTACGACTCTTTATGCCACATTATCAACTCGAAAAGAACGTTAGTATAATGTAGGACGGCTTACAACTCCTAAGAACACCTTACATCACAGTACGAAACCTTGAAACACCATAATAAACCTAATGAATTCGTATGAGTCATTTGAACATCGTACGACAACTCAGGACATCTTACGACTCTTTATGCCACATTAGCCACTTAAAATGAACGTTAGTATAATGTAGGACGACTTACAACTCCTAAGAACACCTTACATCACAGTAAGAAACCTTTAAACACCATAATAAACCTAATGAATTCGTACGAGTCCATTGAACGTCGTCCGACAACTTAGGACATCTTACGACTCTTTATGCCACATTATCAACTCGAAAAGAACGTTAGTATATTGTAGGACGGCTTACAACTCCTAAGAACACCTTACATCACAGTACGAAACCTTGAAACACCATAATAAACCTAATGAATTCGTATGAGTCATTTGAAAATCGTACGACAACTCAGGACATCTTACGACTCTTTATGCCACATTAGCCACTTAAAATGAACGTTAGTATAATGTAGGACGACTTACAACTCCTAAGAACACCTTACATCACAGTAAGAAACCTTTAAACACCATAATAAACCTAATGAATTCGTACGAGTCCATTGAACGTCGTCCGACAACTTAGGACATCTTACGACTCTTTATGCCACATTATCAACTCGAAAAGAACGTTAGTATATTGTAGGACGGCTTACAACTCCTAAGAACACCTTACATCACAGTACGAAACCTTGAAACACCATAATAAACCTAATGAATTCGTACGACTCCTTTGGACGTCGTCCGACAACATAGGACATCTTACGACTCTTTATGCCACATTATCAACTCGAAAAGAACGTTAGTATAATGTAGGACGGCTTACAACTCCTAAGAACACCTTACATCACAGTACGAAACCTTGAAACACCATAATAAACCTAATGAATTCGTATGAGTCATTTGAACATCGTAGGACAACTCAGGACATCTTACGACTCTTTATGCCACATTAGCAACTTAAAATGAACGTTAGTATAATGTAGGACGGCTTACAACTCCTAAGAACACCTTACTTCACAGTACGAAACCTTGAAACACCATAATAAACCTAATGAATTCGTACGAGTCCATTGAACGTCGTCCGACAACTTAGGACATCTTACGACTCTTTATGCCACATTAGCAACTCGAAAAGAACGTTAGTATAATGTAGGACGGCTTACAACTCCGAAGAACACCTTACATCACAGTACGAAACCTTGAAACACCATAATAAACCTAATGAATTCGTACGAGTCCTTTGAACGTCGTCCGACAACTTAGGACATCTTACGACTCTTTATGCCACATTATCAACTCGAAAAGAACGTTAGTATATTGTAGGACGGCTTACAACTCCTAAGAACACCTTACATCACAGTACGAAACCTTGAAACACCATAATAAACATCATGAATTCGTACGACTCCTTTGGACGTCGTCCGACAACTTAGGACATCTTACGACTCTTTATGCCACATTATCAACTCGAAAAGAACGTTAGTATAATGTAGGACGGCTTACAACTCCTAAGAACACCTTACATCACAGTACGAAACCTTGAAACACCATAATAAACATCATGAATTCGTACGACTCCTTTGGACGTCGTCCGACAACTTAGGACATCTTACGACTCTTTATGCCACATTATCAACTCGAAAAAACGTTAGTATAATGTAGGACGGCTTACAACTCCTAAGAACACCTTACATTACAGTACGAAACCTTGAAACACCATAATAAACCTAATGAATTCGTACGAGTCCATTGAACGTCGTACGACAACTCAGGACAACTTACAACTCTTTATGCCACATTAGCAACTTAAAATGAACGTTAGTATAATGTAGGACGGCTTACAACTCCTAAGAACACCTTACATCATAGTACGAAACCTTGAAACACCATAATAAACCTAATGAATTCGTACGAGTCCTTTGAACGTCGTCCGACAACTTAGGACATCTTACGACTCTTTATGACACATTATCAACTCGAAAAGAACGTTAGTATAATGTAGGACGGCTTACAACTCCTAAGAACACCTTACATCACAGTACGAAACCTTGAAACACCATAATAAACCTAATGAATTCGTATGAGTCATTTGAACATCGTAGGACAACTCAGGACATCTTACGACTCTTTATGCCACATTAGCAACTTAAAATGAACGTTAGTATAATGTAGGACGGCTTACAACTCCTAAGAACACCTTACTTCACAGTACGAAACCTTGAAACACCATAATAAACCTAATGAATTCGTACGAGTCCATTGAACGTCGTCCAACAACTTAGGACATCTTACGACTCTTTATGCCACATTAGCAACTCGAAAAGAACGTTAGTATAATGTAGGACGGCTTACAACTCCGAAGAACACCTTACATCACAGTACGAAACCTTGAAACACCATAATAAACCTAATGAATTCGTACGAGTCCTTTGAACGTCGTCCGACAACTTAGGACATCTTACGACTCTTTATGCCACATTATCAACTCGAAAAGAACGTTAGTATATTGTAGGACGGCTTACAACTCCTAAGAACACCTTAGATCACAGTACGAAACCTTGAAACACCATAATAAACATCATGAATTCGTACGACTCCTTTGGACGTCGTCCGACAACTTAGGACATCTTACGACTCTTTATGCCACATTATCAACTCGAAAAGAACGTTAGTATAATGTAGGACGGCTTACAACTCCTAAGAACACCTTACATCACAGTACGAAACCTTGAAACACCATAATAAACATCATGAATTCGTACGACTCCTTTGGACGTCGTCCGACAACTTAGGACATCTTACGACTCTTTATGCCACATTATCAACTCGAAAAGAACGTTAGTATAATGTAGGACGGCTTACAACTCCTAAGAACACCTTACATTACAGTACGAAACCTTGAAACACCATAATAAACCTAATGAATTCGTACGAGTCCATCGAACGTCGTACGACAACTCAGGACAACTTACAACTCTTTATGCCACATTAGCAACTTAAAATGAACGTTAGTATAATGTAGGACGGCTTACAACTCCTAAGAACACCTTACATCATAGTACGAAACCTTGAAACACCATAATAAACCTAATGAATTCGTACGAGTCCTTTGAACGTCGTCCGACAACTTAGGACATCTTACGACTCTTTATGACACATTATCAACTCGAAAAGAACGTTAGTATAATGTAGGACGGCTTACAACTCCTAAGAACACCTTACATCACAGTACGAAACCTTGAAACACCATAATAAACCTAATGAATTCGTATGAGTCATTTGAAAATTGTACGACAACTCAGGACATCTTACGACTCTTTATGCCACATTAGCCACTTAAAATGAACGTTAGTATAATGTAGGACGACTTACAACTCCTAAGAACACCTTACATCACAGTAAGAAACCTTTAAACACCATAATAAACCTAATGAATTCGTACGAGTCCATTGAACGTCGTCCGACAACTTAGGACATCTTACGACTCTTTATGCCACATTAGCAACTCGAAAAGAACGTTAGTATAATGTAGGACGGCTTACAACTCCGAAGAACACCTTACATCACAGTACGAAACCTTGAAACACCATAATAAACCTAATGAATTCGTACGAGTCCTTTGAACGTCGTCCGACAACTTAGGACATCTTACGACTCTTTATGCCACATTATCAACTCGAAAAGAACGTTAGTATATTGTAGGACGGCTTACAACTCCTAAGAACACCTTACATCACAGTACGAAACCTTGAAACACCATAATAAACATCATGAATTCGTACGACTCCTTTGGACGTCGTCCGACAACTTAGGACATCTTACGACTCTTTATGCCACATTATCAACTCGAAAAGAACGTTAGTATAATGTAGGACGGCTTACAACTCCTAAGAACACCTTACATCACAGTACGAAACCTTGAAACACCATAATAAACATCATGAATTCGTACGACTCCTTTGGACGTCGTCCGACAACTTAGGACATCTTACGACTCTTTATGCCACATTATCAACTCGAAAAGAACGTTAGTATAATGTAGGACGGCTTACAACTCCTAAGAACACCTTACATTACAGTACGAAACCTTGAAACACCATAATAAACCTAATGAATTCGTACGAGTCCATTGAACGTCGTACGACAACTCAGGACAACTTACAACTCTTTATGCCACATTAGCAACTTAAAATGAACGTTAGTATAATGTAGGACGGCTTACAACTCCTAAGAACACCTTACATCATAGTACGAAACCTTGAAACACCATAATAAACCTAATGAATTCGTACGAGTCCTTTGAACGTCGTCCGACAACTTAGGACATCTTACGACTCTTTATGACACATTATCAACTCGAAAAGAACGTTAGTATATTGTAGGACGGCTTACAACTCCTAAGAACACCTTACATCACAGTACGAAACCTTGAAACACCATAATAAACCTAATGAATTCGTATGAGTCATTTGAAAATCGTACGACAACTCAGGACATCTTACGACTCTTTATGCCACATTAGCCACTTAAAATGAACGTTAGTATAATGTAGGACGACTTACAACTCCTAAGAACACCTTACATCACAGTAAGAAACCTTTAAACACCATAATAAACCTAATGAATTCGTACGAGTCCATTGAACGTCGTCCGACAACTTAGGACATCTTACGACTCTTTATGCCACATTAGCAACTCGAAAAGAACGTTAGTATAATGTAGGACGGCTTACAACTCTTAAGAACACCTTACATCACAGTACGAAACCTTGAAACACCATAATAAACCTAATGAATTCGTACGAGTCCTTTGAACGTCGTCCGACAACTTAGGACATCTTACGACTCTTTATGCCACATTATCAACTCGAAAAGAACGTTAGTATAATGTAGGACGGCTTACAACTCCTAAGAACACCTTACATCACAGTACGAAACCTTGAAACACCATAATAAACCTAATGAATTCGTATGAGTCATTTGAACATCGTACGACAACTCAGGACATCTTACGACTCTTTATGCCACATTAGCAACTCGAATAGAACGTTAGTATAATGTAGGACGGCTTACAACTCCTAAGAACACCTTACATCACAGTACGAAACCTTCAAACACCATAATAAACCTAATGAATTCGTACGAGTCCTTTGAACGTCGTCCGACAACTTAGGACATCTTACGACTCTTTATGCCACATTATCAACTCGAAAAGAACGTTAGTATAATGTTGGACGGCTTACAACTCCTAAGAACACCTTACATCACAGTACGAAACCTTGAAACACCATAATAAACCTAATGAATTCGTACGAGTCCTTTGAACATCGTCCGACAACTTAGGACATCTTACGACTCTTTATTCCACATTAGCAACTCGAAAAGAACGTTAGTATGATGTAGGACGCCTTACACTCCTAAGAACACCTTACATAACCCTACGAAACCTTGAAACACCATCATAAACCTAATGAATTCGTACAAGTCAAATGAACATCGTCCGACAACTTAGGACATCTTACGACTCTTTATGCCACATTAGCAACTTGAAAAGAACGTTAGTATAGTGTAGGACGGCTTACAACTCCTAAGAACACCTTACATCACAGTACGAAACCTTGAAACACCATAATAAACCTAATGAATTCGTATGAGTCATTTGAACATCGTACGACAACTCAGGACATCTTACGACTCTTTATGCCACATTAGCAACTTAAAATGAACGTTAGTATAATGTAGGACGGCTTAGAACTCCTAAGAACACCTTACATCACAGTACGAAACCTTGAAACACCATAATAAACCTAATGAATTCGTACGAGTCCATTGAACGTCGTCCGACAACTTAGGACATCTTACGACTCTTTATGCCACATTAGCAACACGAAAACAACGTTAGTATAATGTAGGACGGCTTACAACTCCTAAGAAAACCTTACATCACAGTACGAAACCTTCAAACACCATAATAAACCTAATGAATTCGTACGAGTCCTTTGAACGTCGTCCGACAACTTAGGACATCTTACGACTCTTTATGCCACATTATCAACTCGAAAAGAACGTTAGTATAATGTAGGACGGCTTACAACTCCTAAGAACACCTTACATCACAGTACGAAACCTTGAAACACCATAATAAACCTAATGAATTCGTATGAGTCATTTGAACATCGTACGACAACTCAGGACATCTTACGACTCTTTATGCCACATTAGCCACTTAAAATGAACGTTAGTATAATGTAGGACGGCTTACAACTCCTAAGAACACCTTACATCACAGTACGAAACCTTGAAACACCATAATAAACCTAATGAATTCGTACGAGTCCATTGAACATCGTCCGACAACTTAGGACATCTTACGACTCTTTATTCCACATTAGCAACTCGAAAAGAACGTTAGTATAATGTAGGACTGCTTACAACTCCTAAGAACACCTTACATCACAGTACGAAACCTTCAAACACCATAATAAACCTAATGAATTCGTACGAGTCCTTTGAACGTCGTCCGACAACTTAGGACATCTTACGACTCTTTATGCCACATTATCAACTCGAAAAGAACGTTAGTATAATGTTGGACGGCTTACAACTCCTAAGAACACCTTACATCACAGTACGAAACCTTGAAACACCATAATAAACCTAATGAATTCGTACGAGTCCTTTGAACATCGTCCGACAACTTAGGACATCTTACGACTCTTTATTCCACATTAGCAACTCGAAAAGAACGTTAGTATGATGTAGGACGCCTTACACTCCTAAGAACACCTTACATAACCCTACGAAACCTTGAAACACCATCATAAACCTAATGAATTCGTACAAGTCAAATGAACATCGTCCGAAAACTTAGGACATCTTACGACTCTTTATGCCACATTAGCAACTTGAAAAGAACGTTAGTATAGTGTAGGACGGCTTACAACTCCTAAGAACACCTTACATCACAGTACGAAACCTTGAAACACCATAATAAACCTAATGAATTCGTATGAGTCATTTGAACATCGTACGACAACTCAGGACATCTTACGACTCTTTATGCCACATTAGCAACTTAAAATGAACGTTAGTATAATGTAGGACGGCTTAGAACTCCTAAGAACACCTTACATCACAGTACGAAACCTTGAAACACCATAATAAACCTAATGAATTCGTACGAGTCCTTTGAACGTCGTCCGACAACTTAGGACATCTTACGACTCTTTATGACACATTATCAACTCGAAAAGAACGTTAGTATAATGTAGGACGGCTTACAACTCCTAAGAACACCTTACATCACAGTACGAAACCTTGAAACACCATAATAAACCTAATGAATTCGTATGAGTCATTTGAAAATCGTACGACAACTCAGGACATCTTACGACTCTTTATGCCACATTAGCCACTTAAAATGAACGTTAGTATAATGTAGGACGACTTACAACTCCTAAGAACACCTTACATCACAGTAAGAAACCTTTAAACACCATAATAAACCTAATGAATTCGTACGAGTCCATTGAACGTCGTCCGACAACTTAGGACATCTTACGACTCTTTATGCCACATTAGCAACTCGAAAAGAACGTTAGTATAATGTAGGACGGCTTACAACTCCGAAGAACACCTTACATCACAGTACGAAACCTTGAAACACCATAATAAACCTAATGAATTCGTACGAGTCCTTTGAACGTCGTCCGACAACTTAGGACATCTTACCACTCTTTATGCCACATTATCAACTCGAAAAGAACGTTAGTATATTGTAGGACGGCTTACAACTCCTAAGAACACCTTACATCACAGTACGAAACCTTGAAACACCATAATAAACCTAATGAATTCGTACGACTCCTTTGGACGTCGTCCGACAACTTAGGACATCTTACGACTCTTTATGCCACATTATCAACTCGAAAAGAACGTTAGTATAATGTAGGACGGCTTACAACTCCTAAGAACACCTTACATCACAGTACGAAACCTTGAAACACCATAATAAACCTAATGAATTCGTATGAGTCATTTGAAAATCGTACGACAACTCAGGACATCTTACGACTCTTTATGCCACATTAGCCACTTAAAATGAACGTTAGTATAATGTAGGACGACTTACAACTCCTAAGAACACCTTACATCACAGTAAGAAACCTTTAAACACCATAATAAACCTAATGAATTCGTACGAGTCCATTGAACGTCGTCCGACAACTTAGGACATCTTACGACTCTTTATGCCACATTAGCAACTCGAAAAGAACGTTAGTATAATGTAGGACGGCTTACAACTCCGAAGAACACCTTACATCACAGTACGAAACCTTGAAACACCATAATAAACCTAATGAATTCGTACGAGTCCTTTGAACGTCGTCCGACAACTTAGGACATCTTACGACTCTTTATGCCACATTATCAACTCGAAAAGAACGTTAGTATATTGTAGGACGGCTTACAACTCCTAAGAACACCTTACATCACAGTACGAAACCTTGAAACACCATAATAAACATCATGAATTCGTACGACTCCTTTGGACGTCGTCCGACAACTTAGGACATCTTACGACTCTTTATGCCACATTATCAACTCGAAAAGAACGTTAGTATAATGTAGGACGGCTTACAACTCCTAAGAACACCTTACATCACAGTACGAAACCTTGAAACACCATAATAAACATCATGAATTCGTACGACTCCTTTGGACGTCGTCCGACAACTTAGGACATCTTACGACTCTTTATGCCACATTATCAACTCGAAAAGAACGTTAGTATAATGTAGGACGGCTTACAACTCCTAAGAACACCTTACATTACAGTACGAAACCTTGAAACACCATAATAAACCTAATGAATTCGTACGAGTCCATTGAACGTCGTACGACAACTCAGGACAACTTACAACTCTTTATGCCACATTAGCAACTTAAAATGAACGTTAGTATAATGTAGGACGGCTTACAACTCCTAAGAACACCTTACATCATAGTACGAAACCTTGAAACACCATAATAAACCTAATGAATTCGTACGAGTCCTTTGAACGTCGTCCGACAACTTAGGACATCTTACGACTCTTTATGACACATTATCAACTCGAAAAGAACGTTAGTATAATGTAGGACGGCTTACAACTCCTAAGAACACCTTACATCACAGTACGAAACCTTGAAACACCATAATAAACCTAATGAATTCGTATGAGTCATTTGAAAATCGTACGACAACTCAGGACATCTTACGACTCTTTATGCCACATTAGCCACTTAAAATGAACGTTAGTATAATGTAGGACGGCTTACAACTCCTAAGAACACCTTACATCACAGTACGAAACCTTGAAACACCATAATAAACCTAATGAATTCGTACGAGTCCATTGAACATCGTCCGACAACTTAGGACATCTTACGACTCTTTATTCCACATTAGCAACTCGAAAAGAACGTTAGTATAATGTAGGACTGCTTACAACTCCTAAGAACACCTTACATCACAGTACGAAACCTTCAAACACCATAATAAACCTAATGAATTCGTACGAGTCCTTTGAACGTCGTCCGACAACTTAGGACATCTTACGACTCTTTATGCCACATTAGCAACTCGAAAAGAACGTTAGTATAATGTAGGACGGCTTACAACTCTTAAGAACACCTTACATCACAGTACGAAACCTTGAAACACCATAATAAACCTAATGAATTCGTACGAGTCCTTTGAACGTCGTCCGACAACTTAGGACATCTTACGACTCTTTATGCCACATTATCAACTCGAAAAGAACGTTAGTATAATGTAGGACGGCTTACAACTCCTAAGAACACCTTACATCACAGTACGAAACCTTGAAACACCATAATAAACCTAATGAATTCGTATGAGTCATTTGAACATCGTACGACAACTCAGGACATCTTACGACTCTTTATGCCACATTAGCAACTCGAATAGAACGTTAGTATAATGTAGGACGGCTTACAACTCCTAAGAACACCTTACATCACAGTACGAAACCTTCAAACACCATAATAAACCTAATGAATTCGTACGAGTCCTTTGAACGTCGTCCGACAACTTAGGACATCTTACGACTCTTTATGCCACATTATCAACTCGAAAAGAACGTTAGTATAATGTTGGACGGCTTACAACTCCTAAGAACACCTTACATCACAGTACGAAACCTTGAAACACCATAATAAACCTAATGAATTCGTACGAGTCCTTTGAACATCGTCCGACAACTTAGGACATCTTACGACTCTTTATTCCACATTAGCAACTCGAAAAGAACGTTAGTATGATGTAGGAGGCCTTACACTCCTAAGAACACCTTACATAACCCTACGAAACCTTGAAACACCATCATAAACCTAATGAATTCGTACAAGTCAAATGAACATCGTCCGACAACTTAGGACATCTTACGACTCTTTATGCCACATTAGCAACTTGAAAAGAACGTTAGTATAGTGTAGGACGGCTTACAACTCCTAAGAACACCTTACATCACAGTACGAAACCTTGAAACACCATAATAAACCTAATGAATTCGTATGAGTCATTTGAACATCGTACGACAACTCAGGACATCTTACGACTCTTTATGCCACATTAGCAACTTAAAATGAACGTTAGTATAATGTAGGACGGCTTAGAACTCCTAAGAACACCTTACATCACAGTACGAAACCTTGAAACACCATAATAAACCTAATGAATTCGTACGAGTCCATTGAACGTCGTCCGACAACTTAGGACATCTTACGACTCTTTATGCCACATTAGCAACACGAAAAGAACGTTAGTATAATGTAGGACGGCTTACAACTCCTAAGAACACCTTACATCACAGTACGAAACCTTCAAACACCATAATAAACCTAATGAATTCGTACGAGTCCTTTGAACGTCGTCCGACAACTTAGGACATCTTACGACTCTTTATGCCACATTATCAACTCGAAAAGAACGTTAGTATAATGTAGGACGGCTTACAACTCCTAAGAACACCTTACATCACAGTACGAAACCTTGAAACACCATAATAAACCTAATGAATTCGTATGAGTCATTTGAACATCGTACGACAACTCAGGACATCTTACGACTCTTTATGCCACATTAGCCACTTAAAATGAACGTTAGTATAATGTAGGACGGCTTACAACTCCTAAGAACACCTTACATCACAGTACGAAACCTTGAAACACCATAATAAACCTAATGAATTCGTACGAGTCCATTGAACATCGTCCGACAACTTAGGACATCTTACGACTCTTTATTCCACATTAGCAACTCGAAAAGAACGTTAGTATAATGTAGGACTGCTTACAACTCCTAAGAACACCTTACATCACAGTACGAAACCTTCAAACACCATAATAAACCTAATGAATTCGTACGAGTCCTTTGAACGTCGTCCGACAACTTAGGACATCTTACGACTCTTTATGCCACATTATCAACTCGAAAAGAACGTTAGTATAATGTTGGACGGCTTACAACTCCTAAGAACACCTTACATCACAGTACGAAACCTTGAAACACCATAATAAACCTAATGAATTCGTACGAGTCCTTTGAACATCGTCCGACAACTTAGGACATCTTACGACTCTTTATTCCACATTAGCAACTCGAAAAGAACGTTAGTATGATGTAGGACGCCTTACACTCCTAAGAACACCTTACATAACCCTACGAAACCTTGAAACACCATCATAAACCTAATGAATTCGTACAAGTCAAATGAACATCGTCCGACAACTTAGGACATCTTACGACTCTTTATGCCACATTAGCAACTTGAAAAGAACGTTAGTATAGTGTAGGACGGCTTACAACTCCTAAGAACACCTTACATCACAGTACGAAACCTTGAAACACCATAATAAACCTAATGAATTCGTATGAGTCATTTGAACATCGTACGACAACTCAGGACATCTTACGACTCTTTATGCCACATTAGCAACTTAAAATGAACGTTAGTATAATGTAGGACGGCTTAGAACTCCTAAGAACACCTTACATCACAGTACGAAACCTTGAAACACCATAATAAACCTAATGAATTCGTACGAGTCCATTGAACGTCGTCCGACAACTTAGGACATCTTACGACTCTTTATGCCACATTAGCAACTCGAAAAGAACATTAGTATAATGTAGGACGGCTTACAACTCCTAAGAACACCTTACATCACAGTACGAAACCTTGAAACACCATAATAAACCTAATGAATTCGTATGAGTCATTTGAACATCGTACGACAACTCAGGACATCTTACGACTCTTTATGCCACATTAGCCACTTAAAATGAACGTTAGTATAATGTAGGACGGCTTACAACTCCTAAGAACACCTTACATCACAGTACGAAACCTTGAAACACCATAATAAACCTAATGAATTCGTACGAGTCCATTGAACGTCGTCCGACAACTTAGGACATCTTACGACTCTTTATTCCACATTAGCAACTCGAAAAGAACGTTAGTATAATGTAGGACGGCTTACAACTCCTAAGAACACCTTACATCACAGTACGAAACCTTCAAACACCATAATAAACCTAATGAATTCGTACGAGTCCTTTGAACGTCGTCCGACAACTTAGGACATCTTACGACTCTTTATGCCACATTATCAACTCGAAAAGAACGTTAGTATAATGTTGGACGGCTTACAACTCCTAAGAACACCTTACATCACAGTACGAAACCTTGAAACACCATAATAAACCTAATGAATTCGTACGAGTCCTTTGAACATCGTCCGACAACTTAGGACATCTTACGACTCTTTATTCCACATTAGCAACTCGAAAAGAACGTTAGTATGATGTAGGACGCCTTACACTCCTAAGAACACCTTACATAACCCTACGAAACCTTGAAACACCATCATAAACCTAATGAATTCGTACAAGTCAAATGAACATCGTCCGACAACTTAGGACATCTTACGACTCTTTATGCCACATTAGCAACTTGAAAAGAACGTTAGTATAGTGTAGGACGGCTTACAACTCCTAAGAACACCTTACATCACAGTACGAAACCTTGTAACACCATAATAAACCTAATGAATTCGTATGAGTCATTTGAACATCGTACGACAACTCAGGACATCTTACGACTCTTTATGCCACATTAGCAACTTAAAATGAACGTTAGTATAATGTAGGACGGCTTAGAACTCCTAAGAACACCTTACATCACAGTACGAAACCTTGAAACACCATAATAAACCTAATGAATTCGTACGAGTCCATTGAACGTCGTCCGACAACTTAGGACATCTTACGACTCTTTATGCCACATTAGCAACACGAAAAGAACGTTAGTATAATGTAGGACGGCTTACAACTCCTAAGAACACCTTACATCACAGTACGAAACCTTCAAACACCATAATAAACCTAATGAATTCGTACGAGTCCTTTGAACGTCGTCCGACAACTTAGGACATCTTACGACTCTTTATGCCACATTATCAACTCGAAAAGAACGTTAGTATAATGTAGGACGGCTTACAACTCCTAAGAACACCTTACATCACAGTACGAAACCTTGAAACACCATAATAAACCTAATGAATTCGTATGAGTCATTTGAACATCGTACGACAACTCAGGACATCTTACGACTCTTTATGCCACATTAGCCACTTAAAATGAACGTTAGTATAATGTAGGACGGCTTACAACTCCTAAGAACACCTTACATCACAGTACGAAACCTTGAAACACCATAATAAACCTAATGAATTCGTACGAGTCCATTGAACATCGTCCGAGAACTTAGGACATCTTACGACTCTTTATTCCACATTAGCAACTCGAAAAGAACGTTAGTATAATGTAGGACTGCTTACAACTCCTAAGAACACCTTACATCACAGTACGAAACCTTCAAACACCATAATAAACCTAATGAATTCGTACGAGTCCTTTGAACGTCGTCCGACAACTTAGGACATCTTACGACTCTTTATGCCACATTATCAACTCGAAAAGAACGTTAGTATAATGTTGGACGGCTTACAACTCCTAAGAACACCTTACATCACAGTACGAAACCTTGAAACACCATAATAAACCTAATGAATTCGTACGAGTCCTTTGAACATCGTCCGACAACTTAGGACATCTTACGACTCTTTATTCCACATTAGCAACTCGAAAAGAACGTTAGTATGATGTAGGACGCCTTACACTCCTAAGAACACCTTACATAACCCTACGAAACCTTGAAACACCATCATAAACCTAATGAATTCGTACAAGTCAAATGAACATCGTCCGACAACTTAGGACATCTTACGACTCTTTATGCCACATTAGCAACTTGAAAAGAACGTTAGTATAGTGTAGGACGGCTTACAACTCCTAAGAACACCTTACATCACAGTACGAAACCTTGAAACACCATAATAAACCTAATGAATTCGTATGAGTCATTTGAACATCGTACGACAACTCAAGACATCTTACGACTCTTTATGCCACATTAGCAACTTAAAATGAACGTTAGTATAATGTAGGACGGCTTAGAACTCCTAAGAACACCTTACATCACAGTACGAAACCTTGAAACACCATAATAAACCTAATGAATTCGTACGAGTCCTTTGAACGTCGTCCGACAACTTAGGACATCTTACGACTCTTTATGCCACATTATCAACTCGAAAAGAACGTTAGTATAATGTAGGACGGCTTACAACTCCTAAGAACACCTTACATCACAGTACGAAACCTTGAAACACCATAATAAACCTAATGAATTCGTATGAGTCATTTGAACATCGTACGGCAACTCAGGACATCTTACGACTCTTTATGCCACATTAGCCACTTAAAATGAACGTTAGTATAATGTAGGACGGCTTACAACTCCTAAGAACACCTTACATCACAGTACGAAACCTTGAAACACCATAATAAACCTAATGAATTCGTACGAGTCCATTGAACATCGTCCGACAACTTAGGACATCTTACGACTCTTTATTCCACATTAGCAACTCGAAAAGAACGTTAGTATAATGTAGGACGGCTTACAACTCCTAAGAACACCTTACATCACAGTACGAAACCTTCAAACACCATAATAAACCTAATGAATTCGTACGAGTCCTTTGAACGTCGTCCGACAACTTAGGACATCTTACGACTCTTTATGCCACATTATCAACTCGAAAAGAACGTTAGTATAATGTTGGACGGCTTACAACTCCTAAGAACACCTTACATCACAGTACGAAACCTTGAAACACCATAATAAACCTAATGAATTCGTACGAGTCCTTTGAACATCGTCCGACAACTTAGGACATCTTACGACTCTTTATTCCACATTAGCAACTCGAAAAGAACGTTAGTATGATGTAGGACGCCTTACACTCCTAAGAACACCTTACATAACCCTACGAAACCTTGAAACACCATCATATACCTAATGAATTCGTACAAGTCAAATGAACATCGTCCGACAACTTAGGACATCTTACGACTCTTTATGCCACATTAGCAACTTGAAAAGAACGTTAGTATAGTGTAGGACGGCTTACAACTCCTAAGAACACCTTACATCACAGTACGAAACCTTGAAACACCATAATAAACCAAATGAATTCGTACGAGTCCATTGAACGTCGTCCGACAACTTAGGACATCTTACGACTCTTTATGCCACATTAGCAACTCGAAAAGAACGTTAGTATAATGTAGGACGGCTTACAACTCTTAAGAACACCTTACATCACAGTACGAAACCTTGAAACACCATAATAAACCTAATGAATTCGTACGAGTCCTTTGAACGTCGTCCGACAACTTAGGACATCTTACGACTCTTTATGCCACATTATCAACTCGAAAAGAACGTTAGTATAATGTAGGACGGCTTACAACTCCTAAGAACACCTTACATCACAGTACGAAACCTTGAAACACCATAATAAACCTAATGAATTCGTATGAGTCATTTGAACATCGTACGACAACTCAGGACATCTTACGACTCTTTATACCACATTAGCCACTTAAAATGAACGTTAGTATAATGTAGGACGGCTTACAACTCCTAAGAACACCTTACATCACAGTACGAAACCTTGAAACACCATAATAAACCTAATGAATTCGTACGAGTCCATTGAACGTCGTCCGACAACTTAGGACATCTTACGACTCTTTATTCCACATTAGCAACTCGAAAAGAACGTTAGTATAATGTAGGACGGCTTACAACTCCTAAGAACACCTTACATCACAGTACGAAACCTTCAAACACCATAATAAACCTAATGAATTCGTACGAGTCCTTTGAACGTCGTCCGACAACTTAGGACATCTTACGACTCTTTATGCCACATTATCAACTCGAAAAGAACGTTAGTATAATGTTGGACGGCTTACAACTCCTAAGAACACCTTACATCACAGTACGAAACCTTGAAACACCATAATAAACCTAATGAATTCGTACGAGTCCTTTGAACATCGTCCGACAACTTAGGACATCTTACGACTCTTTATTCCACATTAGCAACTCGAAAAGAACGTTAGTATGATGTAGGACGCCTTACACTCCTAAGAACACCTTACATAACCCTACGAAACCTTGAAACACCATCATAAACCTAATGAATTCGTACAAGTCAAATGAACATCGTCCGACAACTTAGGACATCTTACGACTCTTTATGCCACATTAGCAACTTGAAAAGAACGTTAGTATAGTGTAGGACGGCTTACAACTCCTAAGAACACCTTACATCACAGTACGAAACCTTGAAACACCATAATAAACCTAATGAATTCGTATGAGTCATTTGAACATCGTACGACAACTCAGGACATCTTACGACTCTTTATGCCACATTAGCAACTTAAAATGAACGTTAGTATAATGTAGGACGGCTTAGAACTCCTAAGAACACCTTACATCACAGTACGAAACCTTGAAACACCATAATAAACCTAATGAATTCGTACGAGTCCATTGAACGTCGTCCGACAACTTAGGACATCTTACGACTCTTTATGCCACATTAGCAACACGAAAAGAACGTTAGTATAATGTAGGACGGCTTACAACTCCTAAGAACACCTTACATCACAGTACGAAACCTTCAAACACCATAATAAACCTAATGAATTCGTACGAGTCCTTTGAACGTCGTCCGACAACTTAGGACATCTTACGACTCTTTATGCCACATTATCAACTCGAAAAGAACGTTAGTATAATGTAGGACGGCTTACAACTCCTAAGAACACCTTACATCACAGTACGAAACCTTGAAACACCATAATAAACCTAATGAATTCGTATGAGTCATTTGAACATCGTACGACAACTCAGGACATCTTACGACTCTTTATGCCACATTAGCCACTTAAAATGAACGTTAGTATAATGTAGGACGGCTTACAACTCCTAAGAACACCTTACATCACAGTACGAAACCTTGAAACACCATAATAAACCTAATGAATTCGTACGAGTCCATTGAACATCGTCCGAGAACTTAGGACATCTTACGACTCTTTATTCCACATTAGCAACTCGAAAAGAACGTTAGTATAATGTAGGACTGCTTACAACTCCTAAGAACACCTTACATCACAGTACGAAACCTTCAAACACCATAATAAACCTAATGAATTCGTACGAGTCCTTTGAACGTCGTCCGACAACTTAGGACATCTTACGACTCTTTATGCCACATTATCAACTCGAAAAGAACGTTAGTATAATGTTGGACGGCTTACAACTCCTAAGAACACCTTACATCACAGTACGAAACCTTGAAACACCATAATAAACCTAATGAATTCGTACGAGTCCTTTGAACATCGTCCGACAACTTAGGACATCTTACGACTCTTTATTCCACATTAGCAACTCGAAAAGAACGTTAGTATGATGTAGGACGCCTTACACTCCTAAGAACACCTTACATAACCCTACGAAACCTTGAAACACCATCATAAACCTAATGAATTCGTACAAGTCAAATGAACATCGTCCGACAACTTAGGACATCTTACGACTCTTTATGCCACATTAGCAACTTGAAAAGAACGTTAGTATAGTGTAGGACGGCTTACAACTCCTAAGAACACCTTACATCACAGTACGAAACCTTGAAACACCATAATAAACCTAATGAATTCGTATGAGTCATTTGAACATCGTACGACAACTCAGGACATCTTACGACTCTTTATGCCACATTAGCAACTTAAAATGAACGTTAGTATAATGTAGGACGGCTTAGAACTCCTAAGAACACCTTACATCACAGTACGAAACCTTGAAACACCATAATAAACCTAATGAATTCGTACGAGTCCTTTGAACGTCGTCCGACAACTTAGGACATCTTACGACTCTTTATGCCACATTATCAACTCGAAAAGAACGTTAGTATAATGTAGGACGGCTTACAACTCCTAAGAACACCTTACATCACAGTACGAAACCTTGAAACACCATAATAAACCTAATGAATTCGTATGAGTCATTTGAACATCGTACGGCAACTCAGGACATCTTACGACTCTTTATGCCACATTAGCCACTTAAAATGAACGTTAGTATAATGTAGGACGGCTTACAACTCCTAAGAACACCTTACATCACAGTACGAAACCTTGAAACACCATAATAAACCTAATGAATTCGTACGAGTCCATTGAACATCGTCCGACAACTTAGGACATCTTACGACTCTTTATTCCACATTAGCAACTCGAAAAGAACGTTAGTATAATGTAGGACGGCTTACAACTCCTAAGAACACCTTACATCACAGTACGAAACCTTCAAACACCATAATAAACCTAATGAATTCGTACGAGTCCTTTGAACGTCGTCCGACAACTTAGGACATCTTACGACTCTTTATGCCACATTATCAACTCGAAAAGAACGTTAGTATAATGTTGGACGGCTTACAACTCCTAAGAACACCTTACATCACAGTACGAAACCTTGAAACACCATAATAAACCTAATGAATTCGTACGAGTCCTTTGAACATCGTCCGACAACTTAGGACATCTTACGACTCTTTATTCCACATTAGCAACTCGAAAAGAACGTTAGTATGATGTAGGACGCCTTACACTCCTAAGAACACCTTACATAACCCTACGAAACCTTGAAACACCATCATAAACCTAATGAATTCGTACAAGTCAAATGAACATCGTCCGACAACTTAGGACATCTTACGACTCTTTATGCCACATTAGCAACTTGAAAAGAACGTTAGTATAGTGTAGGACGGCTTACAACTCCTAAGAACACCTTACATCACAGTACGAAACCTTGAAACACCATAATAAACCAAATGAATTCGTACGAGTCCATTGAACGTCGTCCGACAACTTAGGACATCTTACGACTCTTTATGCCACATTAGCAACTCGAAAAGAACGTTAGTATAATGTAGGACGGCTTACAACTCTTAAGAACACCTTACATCACAGTACGAAACCTTGAAACACCATAATAAACCTAATGAATTCGTACGAGTCCTTTGAACGTCGTCCGACAACTTAGGACATCTTACGACTCTTTATGCCACATTATCAACTCGAAAAGAACGTTAGTATAATGTAGGACGGCTTACAACTCCTAAGAACACCTTACATCACAGTACGAAACCTTGAAACACCATAATAAACCTAATGAATTCGTATGAGTCATTTGAACATCGTACGACAACTCAGGACATCTTACGACTCTTTATGCCACATTAGCCACTTAAAATGAACGTTAGTATAATGTAGGACGGCTTACAACTCCTAAGAACACCTTACATCACAGTACGAAACCTTGAAACACCATAATAAACCTAATGAATTCGTACGAGTCCATTGAACGTCGTCCGACAACTTAGGACATCTTACGACTCTTTATTCCACATTAGCAACTCGAAAAGAACGTTAGTATAATGTAGGACGGCTTACAACTCCTAAGAACACCTTACATCACAGTACGAAACCTTCAAACACCATAATAAACCTAATGAATTCGTACGAGTCCTTTGAACGTCGTCCGACAACTTAGGACATCTTACGACTCTTTATGCCACATTATCAACTCGAAAAGAACGTTAGTATAATGTTGGACGGCTTACAACTCCTAAGAACACCTTACATCACAGTACGAAACCTTGAAACACCATAATAAACCTAATGAATTCGTACGAGTCCTTTGAACATCGTCCGACAACTTAGGACATCTTACGACTCTTTATTCCACATTAGCAACTCGAAAAGAACGTTAGTATGATGTAGGACGCCTTACACTCCTAAGAACACCTTACATAACCCTACGAAACCTTGAAACACCATCATAAACCTAATGAATTCGTACAAGTCAAATGAACATCGTCCGACAACTTAGGACATCTTACGACTCTTTATGCCACATTAGCAACTTGAAAAGAACGTTAGTATAGTGTAGGACGGCTTACAACTCCTAAGAACACCTTACATCACAGTACGAAACCTTGAAACACCATAATAAACCTAATGAATTCGTATGAGTCATTTGAACATCGTACGACAACTCAGGACATCTTACGACTCTTTATGCCACATTAGCAACTTAAAATGAACGTTAGTATAATGTAGGACGGCTTAGAACTCCTAAGAACACCTTACATCACAGTACGAAACCTTGAAACACCATAATAAACCTAATGAATTCGTACGAGTCCATTGAACGTCGTCCGACAACTTAGGACATCTTACGACTCTTTATGCCACATTAGCAACACGAAAAGAACGTTAGTATAATGTAGGACGGCTTACAACTCCTAAGAACACCTTACATCACAGTACGAAACCTTCAAACACCATAATAAACCTAATGAATTCGTACGAGTCCTTTGAACGTCGTCCGACAACTTAGGACATCTTACGACTCTTTATGCCACATTATCAACTCGAAAAGAACGTTAGTATAATGTAGGACGGCTTACAACTCCTAAGAACACCTTACATCACAGTACGAAACCTTGAAACACCATAATAAACCTAATGAATTCGTATGAGTCATTTGAACATCGTACGACAACTCAGGACATCTTACGACTCTTTATGCCACATTAGCCACTTAAAATGAACGTTAGTATAATGTAGGACGGCTTACAACTCCTAAGAACACCTTACATCACAGTACGAAACCTTGAAACACCATAATAAACCTAATGAATTCGTACGAGTCCATTGAACATCGTCCGACAACTTAGGACATCTTACGACTCTTTATTCCACATTAGCAACTCGAAAAGAACGTTAGTATAATGTAGGACTGCTTACAACTCCTAAGAACACCTTACATCACAGTACGAAACCTTCAAACACCATAATAAACCTAATGAATTCGTACGAGTCCTTTGAACGTCGTCCGACAACTTAGGACATCTTACGACTCTTTATGCCACATTATCAACTCGAAAAGAACGTTAGTATAATGTTGGACGGCTTACAACTCCTAAGAACACCTTACATCACAGTACGAAACCTTGAAACACCATAATAAACCTAATGAATTCGTACGAGTCCTTTGAACATCGTCCGACAACTTAGGACATCTTACGACTCTTTATTCCACATTAGCAACTCGAAAAGAACGTTAGTATGATGTAGGACGCCTTACACTCCTAAGAACACCTTACATAACCCTACGAAACCTTGAAACACCATCATAAACCTAATGAATTCGTACAAGTCAAATGAACATCGTCCGACAACTTAGGACATCTTACGACTCTTTATGCCACATTAGCAACTTGAAAAGAACGTTAGTATAGTGTAGGACGGCTTACAACTCCTAAGAACACCTTACATCACAGTACGAAACCTTGAAACACCATAATAAACCTAATGAATTCGTATGAGTCATTTGAACATCGTACGACAACTCAGGACATCTTACGACTCTTTATGCCACATTAGCAACTTAAAATGAACGTTAGTATAATGTAGGACGGCTTAGAACTCCTAAGAACACCTTACATCACAGTACGAAACCTTGAAACACCATAATAAACCTAATGAATTCGTACGAGTCCTTTGAACGTCGTCCGACAACTTAGGACATCTTACGACTCTTTATGCCACATTATCAACTCGAAAAGAACGTTAGTATAATGTAGGACGGCTTACAACTCCTAAGAACACCTTACATCACAGTACGAAACCTTGAAACACCATAATAAACCTAATGAATTCGTATGAGTCATTTGAACATCGTACGACAACTCAGGACATCTTACGACTCTTTATGCCACATTAGCCACTTAAAATGAACGTTAGTATAATGTAGGACGGCTTACAACTCCTAAGAACACCTTACATCACAGTACGAAACCTTGAAACACCATAATAAACCTAATGAATTCGTACGAGTCCATTGAACATCGTCCGACAACTTAGGACATCTTACGACTCTTTATTCCACATTAGCAACTCGAAAAGAACGTTAGTATAATGTAGGACGGCTTACAACTCCTAAGAACACCTTACATCACAGTACGAAACCTTCAAACACCATAATAAACCTAATGAATTCGTACGAGTCCTTTGAACGTCGTCCGACAACTTAGGACATCTTACGACTCTTTATGCCACATTATCAACTCGAAAAGAACGTTAGTATAATGTTGGACGGCTTACAACTCCTAAGAACACCTTACATCACAGTACGAAACCTTGAAACACCATAATAAACCTAATGAATTCGTACGAGTCCTTTGAACATCGTCCGACAACTTAGGACATCTTACGACTCTTTATTCCACATTAGCAACTCGAAAAGAACGTTAGTATGATGTAGGACGCCTTACACTCCTAAGAACACCTTACATAACCCTACGAAACCTTGAAACACCATCATAAACCTAATGAATTCGTACAAGTCAAATGAACATCGTCCGACAACTTAGGACATCTTACGACTCTTTATGCCACATTAGCAACTTGAAAAGAACGTTAGTATAGTGTAGGACGGCTTACAACTCCTAAGAACACCTTACATCACAGTACGAAACCTTGAAACACCATAATAAACCAAATGAATTCGTACGAGTCCATTGAACGTCGTCCGACAACTTAGGACATCTTACGACTCTTTATGCCACATTAGCAACTCGAAAAGAACGTTAGTATAATGTAGGACGGCTTACAACTCTTAAGAACACCTTACATCACAGTACGAAACCTTGAAACACCATAATAAACCTAATGAATTCGTACGAGTCCTTTGAACGTCGTCCGACAACTTAGGACATCTTACGACTCTTTATGCCACATTATCAACTCGAAAAGAACGTTAGTATAATGTAGGACGGCTTACAACTCCTAAGAACACCTTACATCACAGTACGAAACCTTGAAACACCATAATAAACCTAATGAATTCGTATGAGTCATTTGAACATCGTACGACAACTCAGGACATCTTACGACTCTTTATGCCACATTAGCCACTTAAAATGAACGTTAGTATAATGTAGGACGGCTTACAACTCCTAAGAACACCTTACATCACAGTACGAAACCTTGAAACACCATAATAAACCTAATGAATTCGTACGAGTCCATTGAACGTCGTCCGACAACTTAGGACATCTTACGACTCTTTATTCCACATTAGCAACTCGAAAAGAACGTTAGTATAATGTAGGACGGCTTACAACTCCTAAGAACACCTTACATCACAGTACGAAACCTTCAAACACCATAATAAACCTAATGAATTCGTACGAGTCCTTTGAACGTCGTCCGACAACTTAGGACATCTTACGACTCTTTATGCCACATTATCAACTCGAAAAGAACGTTAGTATAATGTTGGACGGCTTACAACTCCTAAGAACACCTTACATCACAGTACGAAACCTTGAAACACCATAATAAACCTAATGAATTCGTACGAGTCCTTTGAACATCGTCCGAAAACTTAGGACATCTTACGACTCTTTATTCCACATTAGCAACTCGAAAAGAACGTTAGTATGATGTAGGACGCCTTACACTCCTAAGAACACCTTACATAACCCTACGAAACCTTGAAACACCATCATAAACCTAATGAATTCGTACAAGTCAAATGAACATCGTCCGACAACTTAGGACATCTTACGACTCTTTATGCCACATTAGCAACTTGAAAAGAACGTTAGTATAGTGTAGGACGGCTTACAACTCCTAAGAACACCTTACATCACAGTACGAAACCTTGAAACACCATAATAAACCTAATGAATTCGTATGAGTCATTTGAACATCGTACGACAACTCAGGACATCTTACGACTCTTTATGCCACATTAGCAACTTAAAATGAACGTTAGTATAATGTAGGACGGCTTAGAACTCCTAAGAACACCTTACATCACAGTACGAAACCTTGAAACACCATAATAAACCTAATGAATTCGTACGAGTCCATTGAACGTCGTCCGACAACTTAGGACATCTTACGACTCTTTATGCCACATTAGCAACACGAAAAGAACGTTAGTATAATGTAGGACGGCTTACAACTCCTAAGAACACCTTACATCACAGTACGAAACCTTCAAACACCATAATAAACCTAATGAATTCGTACGAGTCCTTTGAACGTCGTCCGACAACTTAGGACATCTTACGACTCTTTATGCCACATTATCAACTCGAAAAGAACGTTAGTATAATGTAGGACGGCTTACAACTCCTAAGAACACCTTACATCACAGTACGAAACCTTGAAACACCATAATAAACCTAATGAATTCGTATGAGTCATTTGAACATCGTACGACAACTCAGGACATCTTACGACTCTTTATGCCACATTAGCCACTTAAAATGAACGTTAGTATAATGTAGGACGGCTTACAACTCCTAAGAACACCTTACATCACAGTACGAAACCTTGAAACACCATAATAAACCTAATGAATTCGTACGAGTCCATTGAACATCGTCCGACAACTTAGGACATCTTACGACTCTTTATTCCACATTAGCAACTCGAAAAGAACGTTAGTATAATGTAGGACTGCTTACAACTCCTAAGAACACCTTACATCACAGTACGAAACCTTCAAACACCATAATAAACCTAATGAATTCGTACGAGTCCTTTGAACGTCGTCCGACAACTTAGGACATCTTACGACTCTTTATGCCACATTATCAACTCGAAAAGAACGTTAGTATAATGTTGGACGGCTTACAACTCCTAAGAACACCTTACATCACAGTACGAAACCTTGAAACACCATAATAAACCTAATGAATTCGTACGAGTCCTTTGAACATCGTCCGACAACTTAGGACATCTTACGACTCTTTATTCCACATTAGCAACTCGAAAAGAACGTTAGTATGATGTAGGACGCCTTACACTCCTAAGAACACCTTACATAACCCTACGAAACCTTGAAACACCATCATAAACCTAATGAATTCGTACAAGTCAAATGAACATCGTCCGACAACTTAGGACATCTTACGACTCTTTATGCCACATTAGCAACTTGAAAAGAACGTTAGTATAGTGTAGGACGGCTTACAACTCCTAAGAACACCTTACATCACAGTACGAAACCTTGAAACACCATAATAAACCTAATGAATTCGTATGAGTCATTTGAACATCGTACGACAACTCAGGACATCTTACGACTCTATATGCCACATTAGCAACTTAAAATGAACGTTAGTATAATGTAGGACGGCTTAGAACTCCTAAGAACACCTTACATCACAGTACGAAACCTTGAAACACCATAATAAACCTAATGAATTCGTACGAGTCCATTGAACGTCGTCCGACAACTTAGGACATCTTACGACTCTTTATGCCACATTAGCAACTCGAAAAGAACATTAGTATAATGTAGGACGGCTTACAACTCCTAAGAACACCTTACATCACAGTACGAAACCTTGAAACACCATAATAAACCTAATGAATTCGTATGAGTCATTTGAACATCGTACGACAACTCAGGACATCTTACGACTCTTTATGCCACATTAGCCACTTAAAATGAACGTTAGTATAATGTAGGACGGCTTACAACTCCTAAGAACACCTTACATCACAGTACGAAACCTTGAAACACCATAATAAACCTAATGAATTCGTACGAGTCCATTGAACGTCGTCCGACAACTTAGGACATCTTACGACTCTTTATTCCACATTAGCAACTCGAAAAGAACGTTAGTATAATGTAGGACGGCTTACAACTCCTAAGAACACCTTACATCACAGTACGAAACCTTCAAACACCATAATAAACCTAATGAATTCGTACGAGTCCTTTGAACGTCGTCCGACAACTTAGGACATCTTACGACTCTTTATGCCACATTATCAACTCGAAAAGAACGTTAGTATAATGTTGGACGGCTTACAACTCCTAAGAACACCTTACATCACAGTACGAAACCTTGAAACACCATAATAAACCTAATGAATTCGTACGAGTCCTTTGAACATCGTCCGAAAACTTAGGACATCTTACGACTCTTTATTCCACATTAGCAACTCGAAAAGAACGTTAGTATGATGTAGGACGCCTTACACTCCTAAGAACACCTTACATAACCCTACGAAACCTTGAAACACCATCATAAACCTAATGAATTCGTACGAGTCAAATGAACATCGTCCGACAACTTAGGACATCTTACGACTCTTTATGCCACATTAGCAACTTGAAAAGAACGTTAGTATAGTGTAGGACGGCTTACAACTCCTAAGAACACCTTACATCACAGTACGAAACCTTGAAACACCATAATAAACCTAATGAATTCGTATGAGTCATTTGAACATCGTACGACAACTCAGGACATCTTACGACTCTTTATGCCACATTAACAACTTAAAATGAACGTTAGTATAATGTAGGACGGCTTAGAACTCCTAAGAACACCTTACATCACAGTACGAAACCTTGAAACACCATAATAAACCAAATGAATTCGTACGAGTCCATTGAACGTCGTCCGACAACTTAGGACATCTTACGACTCTTTATGCCACATTAGCAACTCGAAAAGAACGTTAGTATAATGTAGGACGGCTTACAACTCCTAAGAACACCTTACATCACAGTACGAAACCTTGAAACACCATAATAAACCTAATGAATTCGTATGAGTCATTTGAACATCGTACGACAACTCAGGACATCTTACGACTCTTTATGCCACATTAGCCACTTAAAATGAACGTTGGTATAATGTAGGACGGCTTACAACTCCTAAGAACACCTTACATCACAGTACGAAACCTTGAAACACCATAATAAACCTAATGAATTCGTACGAGTCCATTGAACGTCGTCCAACAACTTAGGACATCTTACGACTCTTTATGCCACATTAGCAACTCGAAAAGAACGTTAGTATAATGTAGGACGGCTTACAACTCCTAAGAACACCTTACATCACAGTACGAAACCTTCAAACACCATAATAAACCTAATGAATTCGTACGAGTCCTTTGAACGTCGTCCGACAACTTAGGACATCTTACGACTCTTTATGCCACATTATCAACTCGAAAAGAACGTTAGTATAATGTTGGACGGCTTACAACTCCTAAGAACACCTTACATCACAGTACGAAACCTTGAAACACCATAATAAACCTAATGAATTCGTACGAGTCCTTTGAACATCGTCCGACAACTTAGGACATCTTACGACTCTTTATTCCACATTAGCAACTCGAAAAGAACGTTAGTATGATGTAGGACGGCTTACAACTCCTAAGAACACCTTACATCACAGTACGAAACCTTGAAACACCATAATAAACCTAATGAATTCGTATGAGTCATTTAAACATCGTACGACAACTCAGGACATCTTACGACTCTTTATGCCACATTAGCAACTCGAAAAGAACGTTAGTATAATGTAGGACGGCTTACAACTCCTAAGAACACCTTACATCACAGTACGAAACCTTGAAACACCATAATAAACCTAATGAATTCGTACGAGTCCTTTGAACGTCGTCCGACAACTTAGGACATCTTACGACTCTTTATGCCACATTATCAACTCGAAAAGAACGTTAGTATAATGTAGGACGGCTTACAACTACTAAGAACACCTTACATCACAGTACGAAACCTTGAAACACCATAATAAACCTAATGAATTCGTATGAGTCATTTGAACATCGTACGACAACTCAGGACATCTTACGACTCTTTATGCCACATTAGCAACTCGAAAAGAACGTTAGTATAATGTAGGACGGCTTACAACTCCTAAGAACACCTTACATCACAGTACGAAACCTTGAAACACCATAATAAACCTCATGAATTCGTACGACTCCTTCGGACGTCGTCCGACAACTTAGGACATCTTACGACTCTTTATGCCACATTATCAACTCGAAAAGAACGTTAGTATAATGTAGGACGGCTTACAACTCCTAAGAACACCTTACATCACAGTACGAAACCTTGAAACACCATAATAAACCTAATGAATTCGTACGAGTCCTTTGAACATCGTCCGACAACTTAGGACATCTTACGACTCTTTATGCCACATTAGCAACTCGAAAAGAACGTTGGTATAATGTAGCACGCGTTACACTCCTAATAGCACCTTACATAACCGTACGAAACCTTGAAACACCATAATAAACCTAATGAATTCGTACGCGTCCTTTGAACGCCGTCCGGCAACTTAGGACATCTTACGACTCTTTATGCCACATTAGCAACTCGAAAAGAACGTTGGTATAATGTAGGACGCGTTACACCCCTAATGACACCTTACATAACCGTACGAAACCTTGAAACACCATAATAAACCTAATGAATTCGTATGAGTCATTTGAACATCGTACGACAACTCAGGACATCTTACGACTCTTTATGCCACATTAGCAACTGGAATAGAACGTTAGTATAATGTAGGACGCCTTACATCTCCTAAGAACACCTTACATCACAGTACGAAACCTTGAAACACCATAATAAACCTAATGAATTCGTATGAGTCCTTTGAACATCGTACAACAACTCAGGACATCTTACGACTCTTTATGCCACATTAGCAACTGGAAAAGAACGTTAGTATAATGTATCACGCCTTACAACTCCTAAGAACACCTTACATCACAGTACGAAACCTTGAAACACCATAATAAACCTAATGAATTCGTACGCGTCCTTTGAACGTCGTCCGACAACTTAGGACATCTTACGACTCTTTATGCCACATTAGCAACTCGAAAAGAACGTTAGTATAATGTATCACGCCTTACAACTCCTAAGAACACCTTACATCACAGTACGAAACCTTGAAACACCATAATAAACCTAATGAATTCGTACGCGTCCTTTGAACGTCGTCCGACAACTTAGGACATCTTACGACTCTTTATGCCACATTAGCAACTCGAAAAGAACGTTAGTATAATGTAGGACGGCTTACAACTCCTAAGAACACCTTACATCACAGTACGAAACCTTGAAACACCATAATAAACCTAATGAATTCGTATGAGTCATTTACACATCGTACGACAACTCAGGACATCTTATGACTCTTTATGCCACATTAGCAACTCGAAAAGAACGTTAGTATAATGTAGGACGGCTTACAACACCTAAGAACACCTTACATCACAGTACGAAACCTTGAAACACCATAATAAACCTAATGAATTCGTACGAGTCCTTTGAACATCGTCCGACAACTTAGGACATCTTACGACTCTTTATGCCACATTAGCAACTCGAAAAGAACGTTGGTAAAATGTAGGATGCCTTACAACTCCTAAGAACACCTTACATCACAGTACGAAACCTTGAAACACCATAATAAACCAAATTATTTTGTACGAGTCCTTTGAACGTCGTCCGACAACTTAGGACATCTTACGAATCTTTATGCCACATTAGCAACTCGAAAAGAACGTTAGTATAATGTAGGACGGCTTACAACTCCTAAGAACACCTTACATCACAGTACGAAACCTTGAAACACCATAATAAACCTAATGAATTCGTATGAGTCATTTAAACATCGTACGACAACTCAGGACATCTTACGACTCTTTATGCCACATTAGCAACTCGAAAAGAACGTTAGTATAATGTAGGACGGCTTACAACTCCTAAGAACACCTTACATCATAGTACGAAACTTTGAAACACCATAATAAACCTAATGAATTCGTACGAGTCCTTTGAACTTCGTCCGACAACTTAGGACATCTTACGACTCTTTATGCCACATTAGCAACTCGAAAAGAACGTTGGTATAATGTAGCACGAGTTACACTCCTAATAACACCTTACATAACCGTACGAAACCTTGAAACACCATAATAATCCTAATGAATTCGTATGAGTCATTTGAACATCGTACGACAACTCAGGACATCTTACGACTCTTTATGCCACATTAGCAACTGGAATAGAACGTTAGTATAATGTAGGACGCCTTACAACTCCTAAGAACACCTTACATCACAGTACGAAACCTTGAAACACCATAAAAAACCTAATGAATTCGTATGAGTCATTTGAACATCGTACGACAACTCAGGACATCTTACGACTCTTTATGCCACATTTGCAACTCGAAAAGAACGTTAGTATAATGTAGGACGGCTTAAAACTCCTAAGAACACCTTACATCACAGTACGAAACCTTGAAACACCATAATAAACCTAATGAATTCGTACGAGTCCTTTGAACGTCGTCCGACAACTTAGGACATCTTACGACTCTTTATGCCACATTATCAACTCGAAAAGAACGTTAGTATAATGTAGGACGGCTTACAACTCCTAAGAACACCTTACATCACAGTACGAAACCTTGAAACACCATAATAAACCTAATGAATTCGTATGAGTCATTTAAACATCGTACGACAACTCAGGACATCTTACGACTCTTTATGCCACATTAGCAACTCGAAAAGAACGTTAGCATAATGTAGGACGACTTACAACTCCTAAGAACACCTTACATCACAGTACGAAACCTTGAAACACCATAATAAACCTAATGAATTCGTACGAGTCCTTTGAACATCGTCCGACAACTTAGGACATCTTACGGCTCTTTATGCCACATTAGCAACTCGAAAAGAACGTTGATATAATGTAGGACGCGTTACACTCCTAATAAAACCATACATAACCGTACGAAACCTTGAAACACCATAATAAACCTAATGAATTCGTATGAGTCATTTGAACATCGTACGACAACTCAGGACATCTTACGACTCTTTATGCCACATTTGCAACTCGAAAAGAACGTTAGTATAATGTAGGACGGCTTAAAACTCCTAAGAACACCTTACATCACAGTACGAAACCTTGAAACACCATAATAAACCTAATGAATTCGTACGAGTCCTTTGAACGTCGTCCGACAACTTAGGACATCTTACGACTCTTTATGCCACATTATCAACTCGAAAAGAACGTTAGTATAATGTAGGACGGCTTACAACTCCTAAGAACACCTTACATCACAGTACGAAACCTTGAAACACCATAATAAACCTAATGAATTCGTATGAGTCATTTAAACATCGTACGACAACTCAGGACATCTTACGACTCTTTATGCCACATTAGCAACTCGAAAAGAACGTTAGCATAATGTAGGACGACTTACAACTCCTAAGAACACCTTACATCACAGTACGAAACCTTGAAACACCATAATAAACCTAATGAATTCGTACGAGTCCTTTGAACATCGTCCGACAACTTAGGACATCTTACGGCTCTTTATGCCACATTAGCAACTCGAAAAGAACGTTGATATAATGTAGGACGCGTTACACTCCTAATAAAACCATACATAACCGTACGAAACCTTGAAACACCATAATAAACCTAATGAATTCGTATGAGTCATTTGAACATCGTACGACAACTCAGGACATCTTACGACTCTTTATGCCACATTAGCAACTCGAAAAGAAACGTTAGTATAATGTAGGACGGCTTACAACTCCTAAAAACACCTTACATAACAGTACGAAACCTTGAAACACCATAATAATCCTAATGAATTCGTATGAGTCTATTGAACATCGTACGACAACTCAGGACATCTTACGACTTTTTATGCCACATTAGCAACTGGAATAGAACGTTAGTATAATGTAGGACGCCTTACATCTCCTAAGAACACCTTACATCACAGTACGAAACCTTGAAACACCATAATAAACCTAATGAATTCGTATGAGTCCTTTGAACATCGTACAACAAATTAGGACATCTTACGACTCTTTATGCCACATTAGCAACTGGAAAAGAACGTTAGTATAATGTATCACGCCTTACAACTCCTAAGAACACCTTACATCACAGTACGAAACCTTGAAACACCATAATAAACCTAATGAATTCGTACGCGTCCTTTGAACGTCGTCCGACAACTTAGGACATCTTACGACTCTTTATGCCACATTAGCAACTCGAAAAGAACGTTAGTATAATGTAAGACGGCTTACAACTCCTAAGAACACCTTACATCACAGTACGAAACCTTGAAACACCATAATAAACCTAATGAATTCGCATGAGTTATTTAAACATCGTACGACAACTCAGGACATCTTACGACTCTTTATGCCACATTAGCAACTCGAAAAGAACGTTAGTATAATGTAGGACGGCTTACAACTCCTAAGAACACCTTACATCACAGTACGAAACCTTGAAACACCATAATAAACCTAATGAATTCGTACGAGTCCTTTGAACATCGTCCGACAACTTAGGACATCTTACGACTCTTTATGCCACATTAGCAACTCGAAAAGAACGTTGGTATATTGTAGCACGCGTTACACTTCTAATAACACCTTACATAACCGTACGAAACCTTTAAACACCATAATAATCCTAATGAATTCGTATGAGTCATTTGAAAATCGTACGACAACTCAGGACATCTTACGACTCTTTATGCCACATTAGCAACTGGAATAGAACGTTAGTATAATGTAGGACGCCTTACAACTCCTAAGAACACCTTACATCACAGTACGAAACCTTGAAACACCATACTAAACCTAATGAATTCGTATGAGTCCTTTAAACATCGTACAACAACTCAGGACATCTTACGACTCTTTATGCCACATTAGCAACTGGAATAGAACGTTAGTATAATGTATCACGCCTTACAACTCCTAAGAACACCTTACATCACAGTATGAAACCATGAAACACCATAATAAACCTAATGAATTCGTACGCGTCCTTTGAACGTCGTCCGACAACTTAGGACATCTTACGACTCTTTATGCCACATTAGCAACTCGAAAAGAACGTTGGTATAATGTAGGACGCGTTACACCCCTAATAACACCTTACATAACCGTACGAAACCTTGAAACACCATAATAAACCTAATGAATTCGTATGAGTCATTTGAACATCGTACGACAACTCAGGACATCTTACGACTTTTTTTGCCACATTAGCAACTGGAATAGAACGTTAGTAAAATGTAGGACGCCTTACAACTCCTAAGAACACCTTACATAACCGTACGAAACCTTGAAACACCATCATAACCTAATGAATTCGTATGAGTCCTTTGAACATTGTCCGACAACTTAGGACATCTTACGACTCTTTATGCCACATTAGCAACTTGAAATGAACGTTAGTATAATGTAGGACGCCTTACACTCCTAAGAACACCTTACATAACCGTACGAAACCTTGAAACACCATAATAAACCTAATAAATTCGTATCAGTCATTTGAACATCGTACGACAACTCAGGACATCTTACGACTCTTTATGCCATATTAGCAACTCGAAAAGAACGTTAGTATAATGTAGGACGGCTTACAACTCCTAAAAACACCTTACATCACAGTACAAACCTTGAAACACCATAATAAACCTAATGAATTCGTACGAGTCCTTTGAACATCGTCCGACAACTTAGGACATCTTACGACTCTTTATGCCACATTAGCAACTCGAAAAGAACGTTGGTATATTGTAGCACGCGTTACACTTCTAATAACACCTTACATAACCGTACGAAACCTTTAAACACCATAATAATCCTAATGAATTCGTATGAGTCATTTGAAAATCGTACGACAACTCAGGACATCTTACGACTCTTTATGCCACATTAGCAACTGGAATAGAACGTTAGTATAATGTAGGACGCCTTACAACTCCTAAGAACACCTTACATCACAGTACGAAACCTTGAAACACCATACTAAACCTAATGAATTCGTATGAGTCCTTTAAACATCGTACAACAACTCAGGACATCTTACGACTCTTTATGCCACATTAGCAACTGGAATAGAACGTTAGTATAATGTATCACGCCTTACAACTCCTAAGAACACCTTACATCACAGTATGAAACCATGAAACACCATAATAAACCTAATGAATTCGTACGCGTCCTTTGAACGTCGTCCGACAACTTAGGACATCTTACGACTCTTTATGCCACATTAGCAACTCGAAAAGAACGTTGGTATAATGTAGGACGCGTTACACCCCTAATAACACCTTACATAACCGTACGAAACCTTGAAACACCATAATAAACCTAATGAATTCGTATGAGTCATTTGAACATCGTACGACAACTCAGGACATCTTACGACTTTTTTTGCCACATTAGCAACTGGAATAGAACGTTAGTAAAATGTAGGACGCCTTACAACTCCTAAGAACACCTTACATAACCGTACGAAACCTTGAAACACCATCATAACCTAATGAATTCGTATGAGTCCTTTGAACATTGTCCGACAACTTAGGACATCTTACGACTCTTTATGCCACATTAGCAACTTGAAATGAACGTTAGTATAATGTAGGACGCCTTACACTCCTAAGAACACCTTACATAACCGTACGAAACCTTGAAACACCATAATAAACCTAATAAATTCGTATCAGTCATTTGAACATCGTACGACAACTCAGGACATCTTACGACTCTTTATGCCATATTAGCAACTCGAAAAGAACGTTAGTATAATGTAGGACGGCTTACAACTCCTAAAAACACCTTACATCACAGTACAAACCTTGAAACACCATAATAAACCTAATGAATTCGTACGAGTCCTTTGAACATCGTCCGACAACTTAGGACATCTTACGACTCTTTATGCCATATTAGCAACTCGAAAAGAACGTTGGTATAATGTAGGACGCGTTACACTCCTAATAACACCTTACATAACCGTACGAAACCTTGAAACACCATAATAAACCTAATGAATTCGTATGAGTCATTTGAACATCGTACGACAACTCAGGACATCTTACGACTCTTTATGCCACATTAGCAACTGGAATAGAACGTTAGTATAATGTAGGACACCTTACAACTCCTAAGAACACCTTACATCACAGTACGAAACCTTAAAACACCATAATAAACCTAATGAATTCGTATGAGTCCTTTGAACATCGTACAACAACTCAGGACATCTTACGACTCTTTATGCCACATTAACAACTGGAAAAGAATGTTAGTATAATGTATCACGCCTTACAACTCCTAAGAACACCTTACATCACAGTTCGAAACCTTGAAACACCATAAAAAACTTAATGAATTCGTACGCGTCCTTTGAACGTCGTCCGACAACTTAGGACATCTTACGACTCTTTATGCCACATTAGCAACTCGAAAAGAACGTTGGTATAATGTAGGACGCGTTACACCCCTAATAACACCTTACATAACCGTACGAAACCTTGAAACATCATAATAAACCTAATGAATTCGTATGAGTCATTTGAACATCGTACGACAACTCAGGACATCTTACGATTCTTTTGCCACATTAGCAACTGGAATATAACGTTAGTAAAATGTAGGACGCCTTACAACTCCTAAGAACACCTTACATCACAGTACGACACCTTGAAACACCATAATAAACCAAATTATTTTGTACGAGTCCTTTGAACGTCGTCCGACAACTTAGGACATCTTACGAATCTTTATGCCACATTAGCAACTCGAAAAGAACGTTAGTATAATGTAGGACGCCTTACACTCCTAAGAACACCTTACATAACCGTACGAAACCTTAAAACACCATCATAAACCTAATGAATTCGTATGAGTCCTTTGAACATCGTCCGACAACTTAGGACATCTTACGACTCTTTATGCCACATTAGCAACTTGAAATGAACGTTAGTATAATGTAGGACGCCTTACACTCCTAAGAACACCTTACATAACGGTACGAAACCTTGAAACACCATAAAAAACCTAATGAATTCGTATGAGTCATTTGAACATCGTACGACAACTCAGGACATCTTACGACTCTTTATGCCACATTAGCAACTCGAAAAGAACGTTAGTATAATGTAGGACGGCTTACAACTCCTAAAAACACCTTACGTCACAGTACGAAACCTTGAAACACCATAATAAACCTAATGAATTCGTACGAGTCCTTTGAACATCGTCCGACAACTTAGGACATCTTACGACTCTTTATGCCACATTAGCAACTCGAAAAGAACGTTGATATAATGTAGGACGCGTTACACTCCTAATAAAACCGTACATAACCGTACGAAACCTTGAAACACCATAATAAACCTAATGAATTCGTATGAGTCATTTGAACATCGTACGACAACTCAGGACATCTTACGACTCTTTATGCCACATTAGCAACTCGAAAAGAACGTTAGTATAATGTAGGACGGCTTACAACTCCTAAAAACACCTTACATAACAGTACGAAACCTTGAAACACCATAATAAACCTAATGAATTCGTACGAGTCCTTTGAACATCGTCCGACAACTTAGGACATCTTACGACTCTTTATGCCACATTAGCAACTCGAAAAGAACGTTGGTATAATGTAGGACGCGTTACACTCCTAATAACACCTTACATAACCGTACGAAACCTTGAAACACCATAATAAACCTAATGAATTCGTATGAGTCATTTGAACATCGTACGACAACTCAGGACATCTTACGACACTTTATGCCACATTAGCAACTGGAATAGAACGTTAGTATAATGTAGGACGCCTTACATCTCCTAAGAACACCTTACATCACAGTACGAAACCTTGAAACACTATAATAAACCTAATGAATTTGTATGAGTCCTTTGAACATCGTACAACAACTCAGGACATCTTACGACTCTTTATGCCACATTAGCAACTGGAAAAGAACGTTAGTATAATGTATCACGCCTTACAACTCCTAAGAACACCTTACATCACAGTACGAAACCTTGAAACACAATAATAAACCTAATGAATTCGTACGCGTCCTTTGAACGTCGTCCGACAACTTAGGACATCTTACGACTCTTTATGCCACATTTGCAACTCGAAAAGAACGTTAGTATAATGTAGGACGGCTTAAAACTCCTAAGAACACCTTACATCACAGTACGAAACCTTGAAACACCATAATAAACCTAATGAATTCGTACGAGTCCTTTGAACGTCGTCCGACAACTTAGGACATCTTACGACTCTTTATGCCACATTATCAACTCGAAAAGAACGTTAGTATAATGTAGGACGGCTTACAACTCCTAAGAACACCTTACATCACAGTACGAAACCTTGAAACACCATAATAAACCTAATGAATTCGTACGAGTCCTTTGAACATCGTCCGACAACTTAGGACATCTTACGACTCTTTATGCCACATTAGCAACTCGAAAAGAACGTTGGTATAATGTAGCACGCGTTACACTCCTAATAACACCTTACATAACCGTACGAAACCTTGAAACACCATAATAATCCTAATGAATTCGTATGAGTCATTTGAACATCGTACGACAACTCAGGACATCTTACGACTCTTTATGCCACATTAGCAACTGGAATAGAACGTTAGTATAATGTAGGACGCCTTACATCTCCTAAGAACACCTTACATCACAGTACGAAACCTTGAAACACCATAATAAACCTAATGAATTCGTACGAGTCCTTTGAACATCGTCCGACAACTTAGGACATCTTACGACTCTTTATGCCACATTAGCAACTCGAAAAGAACGTTGATATAATGTAGGACGACTTACAACTACTAAAAACACCTTACGTCACAGTACGAAACCTTGAAACACCATAATAAACCTAATGAATTCGTACGAGTCCTTTGAACATCGTCCGACAACTTAGGACATCTTACGACTCTTTATGCCACATTAGCAACTCGAAAAGAACGTTGATATAATGTAGGACGCGTTACACTCCTAATAAAACCATACATAACCGTACGAAACCTTGAAACACCATAATAAACCTAATGAATTCGTATGAGTCATTTGAACATCGTACGACAACTCAGGACATCTTACGACTCTTTATGCCACATTAGCAACTCGAAAAGAACGTTAGTATAATGTAGGACGGCTTACAACTCCTAAAAACACCTTACATAACAGTACGAAACCTTGAAACACCATAATAAACCTAATGAATTCGTATGAGTCCTTTGAACATCGTACAACAACTCAGGACATCTTACGACTCTTTATGCCACATTAGCAACTGGAAAAGAACGTTAGTATAATGTATCACGCCTTACAACTCCTAAGAACACCTTACATCACAGTACGAAACCTTGAAACACAATAATAAACCTAATGAATTCGTACGCGTCCTTTGAACGTCGTCCGACAACTTAGGACATCTTACGACTCTTTATGCCACATTTGCAACTCGAAAAGAACGTTAGTATAATGTAGGACGGCTTAAAACTCCTAAGAACACCTTACATCACAGTACGAAACCTTGAAACACCATAATAAACCTAATGAATTCGTACGAGTCCTTTGAATGTCGTCCGACAACTTAGGACATCTTACGACTCTTTATGCCACATTATCAACTCGAAAAGAACGTTAGTATAATGTAGGACGGCTTACAACTCCTAAGAACACCTTACATCACAGTACGAAACCTTGAAACACCATAATAAACCTAATGAATTCGTACGAGTCCTTTGAACATCGTCCGACAACTTAGGACATCTTACGACTCTTTATGCCACATTAGCAACTCGAAAAGAACGTTGGTATAATGTAGCACGCGTTACACTCCTAATAACACCTTACATAACCGTACGAAACCTTGAAACACCATAATAATCCTAATGAATTCGTATGAGTCATTTGAACATCGTACGACAACTCAGGACATCTTACGACTCTTTATGCCACATTAGAAACTGGAATAAAACGTTAGTATAATGTAGGACGCCTTACATCTCCTAAGAACACCTTACATCACAGTACGAAACCTTGAAACACCATAATAAACCTAATGAATTCGTACGAGTCCTTTGAACATCGTCCGACAACTTAGGACATCTTACGACTCTTTATGCCACATTAGCAACTCGAAAAGAACGTTGATATAATGTAGGACGGCTTACAACTCCTAAAAACACCTTACGTCACAGTACGAAACCTTGAAACACCATAATAAACCTAATGAATTCGTACGAGTCCTTTGAACATCGTCCGACAACTTAGGACATCTTACGACTCTTTATGCCACATTAGCAACTCGAAAAGAACGTTGATATAATGTAGGACGTGTTACACTCCTAATAAAACCATACATAACCGTACGAAACCTTGAAACACCATAATAAACCTAATGAATTCGTATGAGTCATTTGAACATCGTACGACAACTCAGGACATCTTACGACTCTTTATGCCACATTAGCAACTCGAAAAGAACGTTAGTATAATGTAGGACGGCTTACAACTCCTAAAAACACCTTACATAACAGTACGAAACCTTGAAACACCATAATAAACCTAATGAATTCGTACGAGTCCTTTGAACATCGTCCGACAACTTAGGACATCTTACGACTCTTTATGCCACATTAGCAACTCGAAAAGAACGTTGGTATAATGTAGGACGCGTTACACTCCTAATAACACCTTACATAACCGTACGAAACCTTGAAACACCATAATAAACCTAATGAATTCGTATGAGTCATTTGAACATCGTACGACAACTCAGGACATCTTACGACTCTTTATGCCACATTAGCAACTGGAATAGAACGTTAGTATAATGTAGGACGCCTTACATCTCCTAAGAACACCTTACATCACAGTACGAAACCTTGAAACACTATAATAAACCTAATGAATTCGTATGAGTCCTTTGAACATCGTACAACAACTCAGGACATCTTACGACTCTTTATGCCACATTAGCAACTGGAAAAGAACGTTAGTATAATGTATCACGCCTTACAACTCCTAAGAACACCTTACATCACAGTACGAAACCTTGAAACACCATAATAAACCTAATGAATTCGTACGCGTCCTTTGAACGTCGTCCGACAACTTAGGACATCTTACGACTCTTTATGCCACATTTGCAACTCGAAAAGAACGTTAGTATAATGTAGGACGGCTTAAAACTCCTAAGAACACCTTACATCACAGTACGAAACCTTGAAACACCATAATAAACCTAATGAATTCGTACGAGTCCTTTGAACGTCGTCCGACAACTTAGGACATCTTACGACTCTTTATGCCACATTATCAACTCGAAAAGAACGTTAGTATAATGTAGGACGGCTTACAACTCCTAAGAACACCTTACATCACAGTACGAAACCTTGAAACACCATAATAAACCTAATGAATTCGTATGAGTCATTTAAACATCGTACGACAACTCAGGACATCTTACGACTCTTTATGCCACATTAGCAACTCAAAAAGAACGTTAGCATAATGTAGGACGACTTACAACTCCTAAGAACACCTTACATCACAGTACGAAACCTTGAAACACCATAATAAACCTAATGAATTCGTACGAGTCCTTTGAACATCGTCCGACAACTTAGGACATCTTACGACTCTTTATGCCACATTAGCAACTCGAAAAGAACGTTGATATAATGTAGGACGTGTTACACTCCTAATAAAACCATACATAACCGTACGAAACCTTGAAACACCATAATAAACCTAATGAATTCGTATGAGTCATTTGAACATCGTACGACAACTCAGGACATCTTACGACTCTTTATGCCACATTAGCAACTCGAAAAGAACGTTGATATAATGTAGGACGGCTTACAACTCCTAAAAACACCTTACGTCACAGTACGAAACCTTGAAACACCATAATAAACCTAATGAATTCGTACGAGTCCTTTGAACATCGTCCGACAACTTAGGACATCTTACGACTCTTTATGCCACATTAGCAACTCGAAAAGAACGTTGATATAATGTAGGACGTGTTACACTCCTAATAAAACCATACATAACCGTACGAAACCTTGAAACACCATAATAAACCTAATGAATTCGTATGAGTCATTTGAACATCGTACGACAACTCAGGACATCTTACGACTCTTTATGCCACATTAGCAACTCGAAAAGAACGTTAGTATAATGTAGGACGGCTTACAACTCCTAAAAACACCTTACATAACAGTACGAAACCTTGAAACACCATAATAAACCTAATGAATTCGTACGAGTCCTTTGAACATCGTCCGACAACTTAGGACATCTTACGACTCTTTATGCCACATTAGCAACTCGAAAAGAACGTTGGTATAATGTAGGACGCGTTACACTCCTAATAACACCTTACATAACCGTACGAAACCTTGAAACACCATAATAAACCTAATGAATTCGTATGAGTCATTTGAACATCGTACGACAACTCAGGACATCTTACGACTCTTTATGCCACATTAGCAACTGGAATAGAACGTTAGTATAATGTAGGACGCCTTACATCTCCTAAGAACACCTTACATCACAGTACGAAACCTTGAAACACTATAATAAACCTAATGAATTCGTATGAGTCCTTTGAACATCGTACAACAACTCAGGACATCTTACGACTCTTTATGCCACATTAGCAACTGGAAAAGAACGTTAGTATAATGTATCACGCCTTACAACTCCTAAGAACACCTTACATCACAGTACGAAACCTTGAAACACCATAATAAACCTAATGAATTCGTACGCGTCCTTTGAACGTCGTCCGACAACTTAGGACATCTTACGACTCTTTATGCCACATTTGCAACTCGAAAAGAACGTTAGTATAATGTAGGACGGCTTAAAACTCCTAAGAACACCTTACATCACAGTACGAAACCTTGAAACACCATAATAAACCTAATGAATTCGTACGAGTCCTTTGAACGTCGTCCGACAACTTAGGACATCTTACGACTCTTTATGCCACATTATCAACTCGAAAAGAACGTTAGTATAATGTAGGACGGCTTACAACTCCTAAGAACACCTTACATCACAGTACGAAACCTTGAAACACCATAATAAACCTAATGAATTCGTATGAGTCATTTAAACATCGTACGACAACTCAGGACATCTTACGACTCTTTATGCCACATTAGCAACTCAAAAAGAACGTTAGCATAATGTAGGACGACTTACAACTCCTAAGAACACCTTACATCACAGTACGAAACCTTGAAACACCATAATAAACCTAATGAATTCGTACGAGTCCTTTGAACATCGTCCGACAACTTAGGACATCTTACGACTCTTTATGCCACATTAGCAACTCGAAAAGAACGTTGGTATAATGTAGCACGCGTTACACTCCTAATAACACCTTACATAACCGTACGAAACCTTGAAACACCATAATAATCCTAATGAATTCGTATGAGTCATTTGAACATCGTACGACAACTCAGGACATCTTACGACTCTTTATGCCACATTAGCAACTGGAATAGAACGTTAGTATAATGTAGGACGCCTTACATCTCCTAAGAACACCTTACATCACAGTACGAAACCTTGAAACACCATAATAAACCTAATGAATTCGTATGAGTCCTTTGAACGTCGTCCGACAACTTAGGACATCTTACGACTCTTTATGCCACATTAGCAACTGGAAAAGAACGTTAGTATAATGTATCACGCCTTACAACTCCTAAGAACACCTTACATCACAGTACGAAACCTTGAAACACCATAATAAACCTAATGAATTCATACGCGTCGTTTGAACGTCGTCCGACAACTTAGGACATCTTACGACTCTTTATGCCACATTATCAACTCGAAAAGAACGTTAGTATAATGTAGGACGGCTTACAACTCCTAAGAACACCTTACATCACAGTACGAAACCTTGAAACACCATAATAAACCTAATGAATTCGTATGAGTCATTTAAACATCGTACGACAACTCAGGACATCTTACGACTCTTTATGCCACATTAGCAACTCGAAAAGAACGTTAGTATAATGTAGGACGTCTTACAACTCCTAAGAACACCTTACATCACAGTACGAAACCTTGAAACACCATAATAAACCTAATGAATTCGTACGAGTCCTTTGAACATCGTCCGACAACTTAGGACATCTTACGACTCTTTATGCCACATTAGCAACTCGAAAAGAACGTTGGTATATTGTAGCACGCGTTACACTTCTAATAACACCTTACATTACCGTACGAAACCTTTAAACACCATAATAATCCTAATGAATTCGTATGAGTCATTTGAAAATCGTACGACAACTCAGGACATCTTACGACTCTTTATGCCACATTAGCAACTGGAATAGAACGTTAGTATAATGTAGGACGCCTTACAACTCCTAAGAACACCTTACATCACAGTACGAAACCTTGAAACACCATAATAAACCTAATGAATTCGTATGAGTCCTTTGAACATCGTACAACAACTCAGGACATCTTACGACTCTTTATGCCACATTAGCAACTGGAAAAGAACGTTAGTATAATGTATCACGCCTTACAACTCCTAAGAACACCTTACATCACAGTATGAAACCTTGAAACACCATAATAAACCTAATGAATTCGTACGCGTCCTTTGAACGTCGTCCGACAACTTAGGACATCTTACGACTCTTTATGCCACATTAGCAACTCGAAAAGAACGTTGGTATAATGTAGGACGCATTACACCCCTAATAACACCTTACATAACCGTACGAAACCTTGAAACACCATAATAAACCTAATGAATTCGTATGAGTCATTTGAACATCGTACGACAACTCAGGACATCTTACGACTCTTTTTGCCACATTAGCAACTGGAATAGAACGTTAGTAAAATGTAGGACGCCTTACAACTCATAAGAACACCTTACATCACAGTACGAAACCTTGAAACACCATAATTAACCTAATGAATTCGTACGACTCCTTTGGACGTCGTCCGACAACTTAGGACATCTTACGACTCTTTATGCCACATTAGCAACTGGAAAAGAACGTTAGTATAATGTATCACGCCTTACAACTCCTAAGAACACCTTACATCACAGTATGAAACCTTGAAACACCATAATAAACCTAATGAATTCGTACGCGTCCTTTGAACGTCGTCCGACAACTTAGGACATCTTACGACTCTTTATGCCACATTAGCAACTCGAAAAGAACGTTGGTATAATGTAGGACGCATTACACCCCTAATAACACCTTACATAACCGTACGAAACCTTGAAACACCATAATAAACCTAATGAATTCGTATGAGTCATTTGAACATCGTACGACAACTCAGGACATCTTACGACTCTTTTTGCCACATTAGCAACTGGAATAGAACGTTAGTAAAATGTAGGACGCCTTACAACTCCTAAGAACACCTTACATCACAGTACGAAACCTTGAAACACCATAATAAACCAAATTATTTTGTACGAGTCCTTTGAACGTCGTCCGACAACTTAGGACATGTTACGACTCTTTATGCCACATTAGCAACTCGAAAAGAACGTTAGTATAATGTAGGACGCCTTACACTCCTAAGAACACCTTACATAACCGTACGAAACCTTGAAACACCATCATAAACCTAATGAATTCGTATGAGTCCTTTGAACATCGTCCGACAACTTAGGACATCTTACGACTCTTTATGCCACATTAGCAACTTGAAATGAACGTTAGTATAATGTAGGACGCCTTACACTCCTAAGAACACCTTACATAACCGTACGAAACCTTGAAACACCATAATAAACCAAATAAATTCGTATCAGTCATTTGAACATCGTACGACAACTCAGGACATCTTACGACTCTTTATGCCATATTAGCAACTCGAAAAGAACGTTAGTATAATGTAGGACGGCTTACAACTCCTAAAAACACCTTACATCACAGTACAAAACCTTGAAACACCATAATAAACCTAATGAATTCGTACGAGTCCTTTGAACATCGTCCGACAACTTAGGACATCTTACGACTCTTTATGCCATATTAGCAACTCGAAAAAAACGTTGGTATAATGTAGGACGCGTTACACTCCTAATAACACCTTACATAACCGTACGAAACCTTGAAACACCATAATAAACCTAATGAATTCGTATGAGTCATTTGAACATCGTACGACAACTCAGGACATCTTACGACTCTTTATGCCACATTAGCAACTCGAAAAGAACGTTAGTATAGTGTATCACGCCTTACAACTCCTAAGAACACCTTACATCACAGTATGAAACCTTGAAAAACCATAATAAACCTAATGAATTCATTCGCGTCCTTTGAACGTCGTCCGACAACTTAGGACATCTTACGACTCTTTATGCCACATTAGCAACTCGAAAAGAACGTTGGTATAATGTAGGACGCGTTACACCCCTAATAACACCTTACATAACCATACGAAACCTTGAAACACCATAATAAACCTAATGAATTCGTATGAGTCATTTGAACATCGTACGACAACTCAGGACATCTTACGACTCTTTTTGCCACATTAGCAACTGGAATAGAACGTTAGTAAAATGTAGGACGCCTTACAACTCCTAAGAACACCTTACATCACAGTACGAAACCTTGAAACACCATAATAAACCAAATTATTTTGTACGAGTCCTTTGAACGTCGTCCGACAACTTAGGACATCTTACGACTCTTTATGCCACATTAGCAACTCGAAAAGAACGTTAGTATAATGTAGGACGCCTTACACTCCTAAGAACACCTTACATAACCGTACGAAACCTTGAAACACCATCATAAACCTAATGAATTCGTATGAGTCCTTTGAACATCGTCCGACAACTTAGGACATCTTACGACTCTTTATGCCACATTAGCAACTTGAAATGAACGTTAGTATAATGTAGGACGCCTTACACTCCTAAGAACACCTTACATAACCGTACGAAACCTTGAAACACCATAATAAACCTAATAAATTCGTATCAGTCATTTGAACATCGTACGACAACTCAGGACATCTTACGACTCTTTATGCCACATTAGCAACTCGAAAAGAACGTTAGTATAATGTAGGACGGCTTACAACTCCTAAAAACACCTTACATCACTGTACAAAACCTTGAAACACCATAATAAACCTAATGAATTCGTACGAGTCCTTTGAACATCGTCCGACAACTTAGGACATCTTACGACTCTTTATGCGATATTAGCAACTCGAAAAAAACGTTGGTATAATGTAGGACGCGTTACACTCCTAATAACACCTTACATAACCGTACGAAACCTTGAAACACCATAATAAACCTAATGAATTCGTATGAGTCATTTGAACATCGTACGACAACTCAGGACATCTTACGACTCTTTATGCCACATTAGCAACTCGAAAAGAACGTTAGTATAATGTATCAAGCCTTACAACTCCTAAGAACACCTTACATAACAGTATGAAACCTTGAAACACCATAATAAACCTAATGAATTCATACGCGTCCTTTGAACGTCGTCCGACAACTTAAGACATCTTACGACTCTTTATGCCACATTAGCAACTCGAAAAGAACGTTGGTATAATGTAGGACGCGTTACACCCCTAATAATACCTTACATAACCGTACGAAACCTTGAAACACCATAATAAACCTAATGAATTCGTATGAGTCATTTGAACATCGTACGACAACTCAGGACATCTTACGACTCTTTTTGCCACATTAGCAACTGGAATAGAACGTTAGTAAAATGTAGGACGCCTTACAACTCCTAAGAACACCTTACATCACAGTACGAAACCTTGAAACACCATAATAAACCAAATTATTTTGTACGAGTCCTTTGAACGTCGTCCGACAACTTAGGACATCTTACGACTCTTTATGCCACATTAGCAACTCGAAAAGAACGTTAGTATAATGTAGGACACCTTACACTCTTAAGAAGACCTTACATAACCGTACGAAACCTTGAAACACCATCATAAACCTAATGAATTCGTATGAGTCCTTTGAACATCGTCCGACAACTTAGGACATCTTACGACTCTTTATGCCACATTAGCAACTTGAAATGAACTTTAGTATAATGTAGGACGCCTTACACTCCTAAGAACACCTTACATAACCGTACGAAACCTTGAAACACCATAATAAACCTAATAAATTCGTATCAGTCATTTGAACATCGTACGACAACTCAGGACATCTTACGACTCTTTATGCCACATTAGCAACTCGAAAAGAACGTTAGTATAATGTAGGACGGCTTACAACTCCTAAGAACACCTTACATCACAGTACGAAACCTTGAAACACCATAATAAACCTAATGAATTCGAACGAGTCCTTTGAACGTCGTCCGACAACTTAGGACATCTTACGACTCTTTATGCCACATTAGCAACTCGAAAAGAACGTTAGTATAATGTAGGACGGCTTACAACTCCTAAGAACACCTTACATCACAGTACGAAACCTTGAAACACCATAATAAACCTAATGAATTCGTATGAGTCATTTGAACATCGTACGACAACTCAGGACATCTTACGACTCTTTATGCCACATTAGCAACTCGAAAAGAACGTTAGTATAATGTATCAAGCCTTACAACTCCTAAGAACACCTTACATAACAGTATGAAACCTTGAAACACCATAATAAACCTAATGAATTCATACGCGTCCTTTGAACGTCGTCCGACAACTTAAGACATCTTACGACTCTTTATGCCACATTAGCAACTCGAAAAGAACGTTGGTATAATGTAGGACGCGTTACACCCCTAATAATACCTTACATAACCGTACGAAACCTTGAAACACCATAATAAACCTAATGAATTCGTATGAGTCATTTGAACATCGTACGACAACTCAGGACATCTTACGACTCTTTTTGCCACATTAGCAACTGGAATAGAACGTTAGTAAAATGTAGGACGCCTTACAACTCCTAAGAACACCTTACATCACAGTACGAAACCTTGAAACACCATAATAAACCAAATTATTTTGTACGAGTCCTTTGAACGTCGTCCGACAACTTAGGACATCTTACGACTCTTTATGCCACATTAGCAACTCGAAAAGAACGTTAGTATAATGTAGGACACCTTACACTCTTAAGAACACCTTACATAACCGTACGAAACCTTGAAACACCATCATAAACCTAATGAATTCGTATGAGTCCTTTGAACATCGTCCGACAACTTAGGACATCTTACGACTCTTTATGCCACATTAGCAACTTGAAATGAACTTTAGTATAATGTAGGACGCCTTACACTCCTAAGAACACCTTACATAACCGTACGAAACCTTGAAACACCATAATAAACCTAATAAATTCGTATCAGTCATTTGAACATCGTACGACAACTCAGGACATCTTACGACTCTTTATGCCACATTAGCAACTCGAAAAGAACGTTAGTATAATGTAGGACGGCTTACAACTCCTAAGAACACCTTACATCACAGTACGAAACCTTGAAACACCATAATAAACCTAATGAATTCGAACGAGTCCTTTGAACGTCGTCCGACAACTTAGGACATCTTACGACTCTTTATGCCACATTAGCAACTCGAAAAGAACGTTAGTATAATGTAGGACGGCTTACAACTCCTAAGAACACCTTACATCACAGTACGAAACCTTGAAACACCATAATAAACCTAATGAATTCGTACGAGTCCTTTGAACGTCGTCCGACAACTTAGGACATCTTACGACTCTTTATGCCACATTAGCAACTCGAAAAGAACGTTGGTATAATGTAGCACGCGTTACACTCCTAATAACACCTTACATAACCGTACGAAACCTTGAAACACCATAATAAACCTAATGAATTCGTATGAGTCATTTGAACATCGTACGACAACTCAGGACATCTTACGACTCTTTATGCCACATTAGCAACTGGAATAGAACGTTAGTATAATGTAGGACGCCTTACAACTCCTAAGAACATCTTACATCATAGTACGAAACCTTGAAACACCATAATAAACCTAATGAATTCGTATGAGTCCTTTGAACATCGTACAACAACTCAGGACATCTTACGACTCTTTATGCCACATTAGCAACTCGAAAAGAACATTAGTATAATGTAGGACGGTTTACAACTCCTAAAAACACCTTACATCACAGTACGAAACCTTTAAACACCATAATAAACCTAATGAATTCGTACGAGTGATCCTTTGAACATAGTCCGACAACTTAGGACATCTTACGACTCTTTATGCCACATTAGCAACTCGAAAAGAACGTTGGTATAATGTAGGACGCGTTACACTCCTAATAACACCTTACATAACCGTACGAAACCTTGAAACACCATAATAAACCTAATGAATTCGTATGAGTCATTTGAACATCGTACGACAACTCAGGACATCTTACGACTCTTTATGCCACATTAGCAACTCGAAAAGAACGTTAGTATAATGTAGGACGGTTTACAACTCCTAAAAACACCTTACATCACAGTACGAAACCTTTAAACACCATAATAAACCTAATGAATTCGTATGAGTCCTTTGAACATCGTCCGACAACTTAGGACATCTTACGACTCTTTATGCCACATTAGCAACTCGAAAAGAACTTTGGTATAATATAGGACGCGTTACACTCCTAATAACACCTTACATAACCGTACGAAACCTTGAAACACCATAATAAACCTAATGAATTCGTATGAGTCATTTGAACATCGTACGACAACTCAGGACATCTTACGACTCTTTATGCCACATTAGCAACTCGAAAAGAACGTTAGTATAATGTAGGACGGTTTACAACTCCTAAAAACACCTTACATCACAGTACGAAACCTTGAAACACCATAATAAACCTAATGAATTCGTACGAGTCCTTTGAACATCGTCCGACAACTTAGGACATCTTACGACTCTTTATGCCACATTAGCAACTCGAAAAGAACTTTGGTATAATATAGGACGCGTTACACTCCTAATAACACCTTACATAACCGTACGAAACCTTGAAACACCATAATAAACCTAATGAATTCGTATGAGTAATTTGAACATCGTACGACAACTCAGGACATCTTACGACTCTTTATGCCACATTAGCAACTCGAAAAGAACGTTAGTATAATGTAGGACGGTTTACAACTCCTAAAAACACCTTACATCACAGTACGAAACCTTGAAACACCATAATAAACCTAATGAATTCGTACGAGTCCTTTGAACATCGTCCGACAACTTAGGACATCTTACGACTCTTTATGCCACATTAGCAACTCGAAAAGAACGTTGGTATAATGTAGGACGCGTTACACTCCTAATAACACCTTACATAACCGTACGAAACCTTGAAACACCATAATAAACCTAATGAATTCGTATGAGTCATTTGAACATCGTACAACAACTCAGGACATCTTACGACTCTTTATGCCACATTAGCAGCTCGAAAAGAACATTAGTATAATGTAGGACGATTTACAACTCCTAAAAACACCTTACATCACAGTACGAAACCTTTAAACACCATAATAAACCTAATGAATTCGTACGAGTCCTTTGAACATCGTCCGACAACTTAGGACATCTTACGACTCTTTATGCCACATTAGCAACTCGAAAAGAACGTTGGTATAATGTAGGACGCGTTACACTCCTAATAACACCTTACATAACCGTACAAAACCTTGAAACACCATAATAAAACTAATGAATTCGTATGAGTCATTTAAACATCGTACGACAACTCAGGACATCTTACGACTCTTTATGCCACATTAGCAATTCGAAAAGAACGTTGGTATAATGTAGCACGCGTTACACTCCTAATAACACCTTACATAACCGTACGAAACCTTGAAACACCATAATAAACCTAATGAATTCGTATGAGTCATTTGAAAATCGTACGAAAACTCAGGACATCTTACGACTCTTTATGCCACATTAGCAACTGGAATAGAACGTTAGTATAATGTAGGACGCCTTACAACTCCTAAGAACACCTTACATCACAGTACGAAACCTTGAAACACCATAATAAACCTAATGAATTCGTATGAGTCCTTTGAACATCGTACAACAACTCAGGACATCTTACGACTCTTTATGCCACATTAGCAACTCGAAAAGAACATTAGTATAATGTAGGACGATTTACAACTCCTAAAAACACCTTACATCACAGTACGAAACCTTTAAACACCATAATAAACCTAATGAATTCGTACGACTCCTTTGAACATCGTCCGACAACTTAGGACATCTTACGACTCTTTATGCCACATTAGCAACTCGAAAAGAACGTTGGTATAATGTAGGACGCGTTACACTCCTAATAACACCTTACATAACCGTACGAAACCTTGAAACACCATAATAAACCTAATGAATTCGTATGAGTCCTTTGAACATCGTACAACAACTCAGGACATCTTACGACTCTTTATGCCACATTAGCAACTCGAAAAGAACATTAGTATAATGTAGGACGATTTACAACTCCTAAAAACACCTTACATCACAGTACGAAACCTTTAAACACCATAATAAACCTAATGAATTCGTACGACTCCTTTGAACATCGTCCGACAACTTAGGACATCTTACGACTCTTTATGCCACATTAGCAACTCGAAAAGAACGTTGGTATAATGTAGCACGCGTTACACTCCTAATAACACCTTACATAACCGTACGAAACCTTGAAACACCACAATAAACCTAAGAGTAAATTACTATTTTGGCCCCTGTGGTTTAGTTCTTTTAACCCTTTTGGCCAAAAAATGAAACTTTTAACATATTAGCCCCTGACGTTTTATTATTTAACTGTTTCGGCCCACAACACTAACTTTGTTAACTTTTTATGTTAACTGCAATGAAGTTTTGGTCTTTAATATTTCAAGGGTTGTTTATGTAAATTATAAAATATTTACATACTTAAGGGACTATTTATGTGCATGCATAAAATACAAATATAACACTATAAAATTAGAAATCTTAAAAAATTAAATAATAATAATAGTAGTAGTAATAATAAAAATAATAGTATTAAACTATTAATAATAATAGTATTATTATTATTACTATTATTATTATTATTAGTTAATTTTTTAAGATTTCAAATTTTATGGTGTTATATTTGTAATTTATGCATGTACATAAATAGTCCCTTAAGTATGTAAAGACTTTATAACTTACATAAACAACCCTTGAAATATTTAAAGACCAAAACTTTATTGAACTTAACATAAAAAGTTAACAAAGTTAGTGTTTTGGGCCAAAACTGTTAAAACTTAAAACCTTAGGGGCTAATATGTTAAAAGTTTCGTTTATGGGCCAAAAGAGTTAAAAGGACTAACCACAGGGGCCAAAATAGTAATTTACTCTAAACCTAATGAATTCGTATGAGTCAATTGAACATCGTACGAAAACTCAGGACATCTTACGACGCTTTATGCCACATTAGCAACTGGAATAGAACGTTAGTATAATGTAGGACGCCTTACAACTCCTAAGAACACCTTACATCACAGTACGAAACCTTGAAACACCATAATAAACCTAATGAATTCGTATGAGTCCTTTGAACATCGTACAACAACTCAGGACATCTTACGACTCTTTATGCCACATTAGCAACTCGAAAAGAACATTGGTATAGTGTAGGACGATTTACAACTCCTAAAAACACTTTACATCACAGTACGAAACCTTTAAACACCATAATAAACCTAATGAATTCGTACGAGTCCTTTGAACATCGTCCGACAACTTAGGACGTCTTACGACTCTTTATGCCACATTAGCAACTCGAAAAGAACGTTGGTATAATGTAGGACGCGTTACACTCCTAATAACACCTTACATAACCGTACGAAACCTTGAAACACCATAATAAACCTAATGAATTCGTATGAGTCATTTGAACATCGTACGACAACTCAGGACATCTTACGACTCTTTATGCCACATTAGCAACTCGAAAAGAACGTTAGTATAATGTAGGACGGTTTACAACTCCTAAAAACACCTTACATCACAGTACGAAACCTTTAAACACCATAATAAACCTAATGAATTCGTATGAGTCCTTTGAACATCGTCCGACAACTTAGGACATCTTACGACTCTTTATGCCACATTAGCAACTCGAAAAGAAAGTTAGTATAATGTAGGACGCCTTACAACTCCTAAGAACACCTTACATCACAGTACGAAACCTTGAAACACCATAATATACCTAATGAATTCGTATGAGTCCTTTGAACATCGTACAACAACTCAGGACATCTTACGACTCTTTATGCCACATTAGCAACTCGAAAAGAACATTAGTATAATGTAGGACGATTTACAACTCCTAAAAAAACCTTACATCACAGTACGAAACCTTTAAACACCATAATAAACCTAATGAATTCGTACGAGTCCTTTGAACATCGTCCGACAACTTAGGACGTCTTACGACTCTTTATGCCACATTAGCAACTCGAAAAGAACGTTGGTATAATGTAGGACGCGTTACACTCCTAGTAACACCTTACATAACCGTACGAAACCTTGAAACACCATAATAAACCTAATGAATTCGTATGAGTCATTTGAACATCGTACGACAACTCAGGACATCTTACGACTCTTTATGCCACATTAGCAACTCGAAAAGAACGTTGGTATAATGTAGCACGCGGTACACTCCTAATAACACCTTACATAACCGTACGAAACCTTGAAACACCATAATAAACCTAATGAATTCGTATGAGTCATTTGAACATCGTACGAAAACTCAGGACATCTTACGACTCTTTATGCCACATTAGCAAATGGAATAGAACGTTAGTATAATGTAGGACGCCTTACAACTCCTAAGAACACCTTACATCACAGTACGAAACCTTGAAACACCATAATAAACCTAATGAATTCGTATGAGTCCTTTGAACATCGTACAACAACTCAGGACATCTTACGACTCTTTATGCCACATTAGCAACTCGAAAAGAACATTAGTATAATGTAGGACGATTTACAACTCCTAAAAACGCCTTACATCACAGTACGAAACCTTTAAACACCATAATAAACCTAATGAATTCGTACGAGTCCTTTGAACATCGTCCGACAACTTAGGACATCTTACGACTCTTTATGCCACATTAGCAACTCGAAAAGAACGTTGGTATAATGTAGGACGCGTTACACTCCTAATAACACCTTACATAACCGTATGAAACCTTGAAACACCATAATAAACCTAATGAATTCGTATGAGTCATTTGAACATCGTACGACAACTCAGGACATCTTACGACTCTTTATGCCACATTAGCAACTCGAAAAGAACGTTAGTATAATGTAGGACGGTTTACAACTCCGAAAAACACCTTACATCACAGTACGAAACCTTTAAACACCATAATAAACCTAATGAATTCGTATGAGTCCTTTGAACATCGTCCGACAACTTAGGACATCTTACGACTCTTTATGCCACATTAGCAACTCGAAAAGAACGTTGGTATAATATAGGACGCGTTACACTCCTAATAACACCTTACATAACCGTATGAAACCTTGAAACACCGTAATAAACCTAATGAATTCGTATGAGTCATTTGAACATCGTACGACAACTCAGGACATCTTACGACTCTTTATGCCACATTAGCAACTCGAAAAGAACGTTAGTATAATGTAGGACGGTTTACAACTCCTAAAAACACCTTACATCACAGTACGAAACCTTTAAACACCATAATAAACCTAATGAATTCGTATGAGTCCTTTGAACATCGTCCGACAACTTAGGACATCTTACGACTCTTTATGCCACATTAGCAACTCGAAAAGAACGTTGGTATAATATAGGACGCGTTACACTCCTAATAACACCTTACATAACCGTATGAAACCTTGAAACACCGTAATAAACCTAATGAATTCGTATGAGTCATTTGAACATCGTACGACAACTCAGGACATCTTACGACTCTTTATGCCACATTAGCAACTCGAAAAGAACGTTAGTATAATGTAGGACGGTTTACAACTCCTAAAAACACCTTACATCACAGTACGAAACCTTGAAACACCATAATAAACCTAATGAATTCGTACGAGTCCTTGGAACATCGTCCGACAACTTAGGACATCTTACGACTCTTTATGCCACATTAGCAACTAGAAAAGAACGTTGGTATAATGTAGGACGCGTTACACTCCTAATAACACCTTACATAACCGTACGAATCCTTGAAACACCATAATAAACCTAATGAATTCGTATGAGTCATTTAAACATCGTACGACAACTCAGGACATCTTACGACTCTTTATGCCACATTAGCAACTAGAATAGAACGTTAGTATAACGTAGGACGCCTTACAACTCCTAAGAACACCTTACATCACAGTACGAAACCTTAAAACACCATAATAAACCTAATGAATTCGTACGAGTCCTTTGAACGTCGTCCGACAACTTAGGACATCTTACGACTCTTTATGCCACATTAGCAACTCGAAAAGAACGTTAGTATAATGTAGGACGGCTTACAACTCCTAAGAACACCTTACATCACTGTACGAAAACTTGAAACACCATAATAAACCTAATAAATTCGTACGAGTCCTTTGAACATCGTCCGACAACTTAGGACATCTTACGACTCTTTATGCCACATTAGCAACTCGAAAAGAACGTTAGTATAATGTAGGACTCCTTACAACTCCTAAGAACACCTTACATCACAGTACGAAACCTTGAAACACCATAATAAACCTAATGAATTCGTATGAGTCCTTTGAACGTCGTCCGACAACTTAGGACATCTTACGACTCTTTATGGCACATTAGCAACTCGAAAAGAACGTTAGTATAATGTAGGACGGCTTACAACTCCTAAGAACACCTTACATCACAGTACGAAACCTAAAAACACCATAATAAACCTAATGAATTCGTACGAGTCCTTTGAACGTCGTCCGACAACTTAGGACATCTTACGACTCTTTATGCCACATTAGCAACTCGAAAAGAACGTTAGTATAATGTAGGACGGCTTACAACTCCTAAGAACACCTTACATCACAGTACGAAACCTTGAAACACCATAATAAACCTAATAAATTCGTACGAGTCCTTTGAACATCGTCGGACAACTTAGGACATCTTACGACTCTTTATGCCACATTAGCAACTCGAAAAGAACGTTGGTATAATGTAGCACGCGTTACACTCCTAATAACACCTTACATAACCGTACGAAACCTTGAAACACCATAATAAACCTAATGAATTCGTATGAGACATTTGAACATCGTACGAAAACTCAGGACATCTTACGACTCTTTATGCCACATTAGCAACTGGAATAGAACGTTAGTATAATGTAGGACGCCTTACAACTCCTAAGAACACCTTACATCACAGTACGAAACCTTGAAACACCATAATAAAACTAATGAATTCGTATGAGTCCTTTGAACATCGTACAACAACTCAGGACATCTTACGACTCTTTATGCCACATTAGCAACTCCAAAAGAACATTAGTATAATGTAGGACGATTTACAACTCCTAAAAACACCTTACATCACAGTACGAAACCTTTAAACACCATAATAAACCTAATGAATTCGTACGAGTCCTTTGAACGTCGTCCGACAACTTAGGACATCTTACGACTCTTTATGCCACATTAGCAACTCGAAAAGAACGTTAGTATAATGTAGGACGGCTTACAACTCCTAAGAACACCTTACATCACAGTACGAAACCTTGAAACACCATAATAAACCTAATAAATTCGTACGAGTCCTTTGAACATCGTCGGACAACTTAGGACATCTTACGACTCTTTATGCCACATTAGCAACTCGAAAAGAACGTTGGTATAATGTAGCACGCGTTACACTCCTAATAACACCTTACATAACCGTACGAAACCTTGAAACACCATAATAAACCTAATGAATTCGTATGAGACATTTGAACATCGTACGAAAACTCAGGACATCTTACGACTCTTTATGCCACATTAGCAACTGGAATAGAACGTTAGTATAATGTAGGACGCCTTACAACTCCTAAGAACACCTTACATCACAGTACGAAACCTTGAAACACCATAATAAACCTAATGAATTCGTATGAGTCCTTTGAACATCGTACAACAACTCAGGACATCTTACGACTCTTTATGCCACATTAGCAACTCCAAAAGAACATTAGTATAATGTAGGACGATTTACAACTTCTAAAAACACCTTACATCACAGTACGAAACCTTTAAACACCATAATAAACCTAATGAATTCGTACGAGTCCTTTGAACATCGTCCGACAACTTAGGACATCTTACGACTCTTTATGCCACATTAGCAACTCGAAAAGAACGTTGGTATAATGTAGGACGCGTTACACTCCTAATAACACCTTACATAACAGTACGAAACCTTGAAACACCATAATAAACCTAATGAATTCGTATGAGTCCTTTGAACATCGTACAACAACTCAGGACATCTTACGACTCTTTATGCCACATTAGCAACTCGAAAAGAACATTAGTATAATGTAGGACGATTTACAACTCCTAAAAACGCCTTACATCACAGTACGAAACCTTTAAACACCATAATAAACCTAATGAATTCGTACGAGTCCTTTGAACATCGTCCGACAACTTAGGACATCTTACGACTCTTTATGCCACATTAGCAAGTCGAAAAGAACGTTGGTATAATGTAGGACGCGTTACACTCCTAATAACACCTTACATAACCGTATGAAACCTTGAAACACCATAATAAACCTAATGAATTCGTATGAGTCATTTGAACATCGTACGACAACTCAGGACATCTTACGACTCTTTATGCCACATTAGCAACTCGAAAAGAACGTTAGTATAATGTAGGACGGTTTACAACTCCTAAAAACACCTTACATCACAGTACGAAACCTTTAAACACCATAATAAAGCTAATGAATTCGTATGAGTCCTTTGAACATCGTCCGACAACTTAGGACATCTTACGACTCTTTATGCCACATTAGCAACTCGAAAAGAACGTTGGTATAATATAGGACGCGTTACACTCCTAATAACACCTTACATAACCGTATGAAACCTTGAAACACCGTAATAAACCTAATGAATTCGTATGAGTCATTTGAACATCGTACGACAACTCAGGACATCTTACGACTCTTTATGCCACATTAGCAACTCGAAAAGAACGTTAGTATAATGTAGGACGGTTTACAACTCCTAAAAACACCTTACATCACAGTACGAAACCTTGAAACACCATAATAAACCTAATGAATTCGTACGAGTCCTTGGAACATCGTCTGACAACTTAGGACATCTTACGACTCTTTATGCCACATTAGCAACTCGAAAAGAACGTTGGTATAATGTAGGACGCGTTACACTCCTAATAACACCTTACATAACCGTACGAAACCTTGAAACACCATAATAAACCTAATGAATTCGTATGAGTCATTTGAACATCGTACGACAACTCAGGACATCTTACGACTCTTTATGCCACATTAGCAACTAGAATAGAACGTTAGTATAACGTAGGACGCCTTACAACTCCTAAGAACACCTTACATCACAGTACGAAACCTTAAAACACCATAATAAACCTAATGAATTCGTACGAGTCCTTTGAACATCGTCCGACAACTTAGGACATCTTACGACTCTTTATGCCACATTAGCAACTCGAAAAGAACGTTAGTATAATGTAGGACGGCTTACAACTCCTAAGAACACCTTACATCACAGTACGAAACCTTGAAACACCATAATAACCCTAATAAATTCGTACGAGTCCTTTGAACATCGTCCGACAACTTAGGACATCTTACGACTCTTTATGCCACATTAGCAACTCGAAAAGAACGTTGGTATTATATAGGACGCGTTACACTCCTAATAACACCTTACATAACCGTATGAAACCTTGAAACACCGTAATAAACCTAATGAATTCGTATGAGTCATTTGAACATCGTACGACAACTCAGGACATCTTACGACTCTTTATGCCACATTAGCAACTCGAAAAGAACGTTAGTATAATGTAGGACGGTTTACAACTCCTAAAAACACCTTACATCACAGTACGAAACCTTGAAACACCATAATAACCCTAATAAATTCGTACGAGTCCTTTGAACATCGTCCGACAACTTAGGACATCTTACGACTCTTTATGCCACATTAGCAACTCGAAAAGAACGTTGGTATAATGTAGCACGCGTTACACTCCTAATAACACCTTACATAACCGTACGAAACCTTGAAACACCATAATAAACCTAATGAATTCGTATGAGTCATTTGAACATCGTACGAAAACTCAGGACATCTTACGACTCTTTATGCCACATTAGCAACTGGAATAGAACGTTAGTATAATGTAGGACGCCTTACAACTCCTAAGAACACCTTACATCACAGTACGAAACCTTGAAACACCATAATAAACCTAATGAATTCGTATGAGTCCTTTGAACATCGTACAACAACTCAGGACATCTTACGACTCTTTATGCCACATTAGCAACTCGAAAAGAACATTAGTATAATGTAGGACGATTTACAACTCCTAAAAACTCATTACGTCACAGTATGAAACCTTTAAACACCATAATAAACCTAATGAATTCGTACGAGTCCTTTGAACATCGTCCGACAACTTAGGACATCTTACGACTCTTTATGCCACATAAGCAAGTCGAAAAGAACGTTGGTATAATGTAGGACGCGTTACACTCCTAATAACACCTTACATAACCGTATGAAACCTTGAAACACCATAATAAACCTAATGAATTCGTATGAGTCATTTGAACATCGTACGACAACTCAGGACATCTTACGACTCTTTATGCCACATTAGCAACTCGAAAAGAACGTTAGTATAATGTAGGACGGTTTACAACTCCTAAAAACACCTTACATCACAGTACGAAACCTTTAAACACCATAATAAACCTAATGAATTCGTATGAGTCCTTTGAACATCGTCCGACAACTTAGGACATCTTACGACTCTTTATGCCACATTAGCAACTCGAAAAGAACGTTGGTATAATATAGGACGCGTTACACTCCTAATAACACCTTACATAACCGTATGAAACCTTGAAACACCGTAATAAACCTAATGAATTCGTATGAGTCATTTGAACATCGTACGACAACTCAGGACATCTTACGACTCTTTATGCCACATTAGCAACTCGAAAAGAACGTTAGTATAATGTAGGACGGTTTACAACTCCTAAAAACACCTTACATCACAGTACGAAACCTTGAAACACCATAATAAACCTAATGAATTCGTACGAGTCCTTGGAACATCGTCTGACAACTTAGGACATCTTACGACTCTTTATGCCACATTAGCAACTCGAAAAGAACGTTGGTATAATGTAGGACGCGTTACACTCCTAATAACACCTTACATAACCGTACGAAACCTTGAAACACCATAATAAACCTAATGAATTCGTATGAGTCATTTGAACATCGTCCGACAACTTAGGACATCTTACGACTCTTTATGCCACATTAGTAAGTCGAAAAGAACGTTGGTATAATGTAGGACGCGTTACACTCCTAATAACACCTTACATAACCGTATGAAACCTTGAAACACCATAATAAACCTAATGAATTCGTATGAGTCATTTGAACATCGTACGACAACTCAGGACATCTTACGATTCTTTATGCCACATTAGCAACTCGAAAAGAACGTTAGTATAATGTAGGACGGTTTACAACTCCTAAAAACACCTTACATCACAGTACGAAACCTTTAAACACCATAATAAACCTAATGAATTCGTATGAGTCCTTTGAACATCGTCCGACAACTTAGGACATCTTACGACTCTTTATGCCACATTAGCAACTCGAAAAGAACGTTGGTATTATATAGGACGCGTTACACTCCTAATAACACCTTACATAACCGTATGAAACCTTGAAACACCGTAATAAACCTAATGAATTCGTATGAGTCATTTGAACATCGTACGACAACTCAGGACATCTTACGACTCTTTATGCCACATTAGCAACTCGAAAAGAACGTTAGTATAATGTAGGACGGTTTACAACTCCTAAAAACACCTTACATCACAGTACGAAACCTTGAAACACCATAATAAACTTAATGGATTCGTACGAGTCCTTGGAACATCGTCTGACAACTTAGGACATCTTACGACTCTTTATGCCACATTAGCAACTCGAAAAGAACGTTGGTATAATGTAGGACGCGTTACACTCCTAATAACACCTTACATAACCGTACGAAACCTTGAAACACCATAATAAACCTAATGAATTCGTATGAGTCATTTGAACATCGTACGACAACTCAGGACATCTTACGACTCTTTATGCCACATTAGCAACTAGAATAGAACGTTAGTATAACGTAGGATGCCTTACAACTCCTAAGAACACCTTACATCACAGTACGAAACCTTAAAACACCATAATAAACCTAATGAATTCGTACGAGTCCTTTGAACGTCGTCCGACAACTTAGGACATCTTACGACTCTTTATGCCACATTAGTAAACTCGAAAAGAAAGTTAGTATAATGTAGGACGGCTTACAACTCCTAAGAACACCTTACATCACAGTACGAAACCTTGAAACACCATAATAACCCTAATAAATTCGTACGAGTCCTTTGAACATCGTCCGACAACTTAGGACATCTTACGACTCTTTATGCCACATTAGCAACTCGAAAAGAACGTTGGTATAATGTAGCACGCGTTACACTCCTAATAACACCTTACATAACCGTACGAAACCTTGAAACACCATAATAAACCTAATGAATTCGTATGAGTCATTTGAACATCGTACGAAAACTCAGGACATCTTACGACTCTTTATGCCACATTAGCAACTGGAATAGAACATTAGTATAATGTAGGACGCCTTACAACTCCTAAGAACACCTTACATCACAGTACGAAACCTTGAAACACCATAATAAACCTAATGAATTCGTATGAGTCCTTTGAACATCGTACAACAACTCAGGACATCTTACGACTCTTTATGCCACATTAGCAACTCGAAAAGAACATTAGTATAATGTAGGACGATTTACAACTCCTAAAAACTCATTACGTCACAGTATGAAACCTTTAAACACCATAATAAACCTAATGAATTCGTACGAGTCCTTTGAACATCGTCCGACAACTTAGGACATCTTACGACTCTTTATGCCACATTAGCAACTCGAAAAGAACGTTGGTATAATGTAGGACGCGTTACACTCCTAATAACACCTTACATAACCGTACGAAACCTTGAAACACCATAATAAACCTAATGAATTCGTATGAGTCATTTGAACATCGTACGACAACTCAGGACATCTTACGATTCTTTATGCCACATTAGCAACTCGAAAAGAACGTTAGTATAATGTAGGACGGTTTACAACTCCTAAAAACACCTTACATCACAGTACGAAACCTTTAAACACCATAATAAACCTAATGAATTCGTATGAGTCCTTTGAACATCGTCCGACAACTTAGGACATCTTACGACTCTTTATGCCACATTAGCAACTCGAAAAGAACGTTGGTATTATATAGGACGCGTTACACTCCTAATAACACCTTACATAACCGTATGAAACCTTGAAACACCGTAATAAACCTAATGAATTCGTATGAGTCATTTGAACATCGTACGACAACTCAGGACATCTTACGACTCTTTATGCCACATTAGCAACTCGAAAAGAACGTTAGTATAATGTAGGACGGTTTACAACTCCTAAAAACACCTTACATCACAGTACGAAACCTTGAAACACCATAATAAACTTAATGAATTCGTACGAGTCCTTGGAACATCGTCTGACAACTTAGGACATCTTACGACTCTTTATGCCACATTAGCAACTCGAAAAGAACGTTGGTATAATGTAGGACGCGTTACACTCCTAATAACACCTTACATAACCGTACGAAACCTTGAAACACCATAATAAACCTAATGAATTCGTATGAGTCATTTGAACATCGTACGACAACTCAGGACATCTTACGACTCTTTATGCCACATTAGCAACTAGAATAGAACGTTAGTATAACGTAGGATGCCTTACAACTCCTAAGAACACCTTACATCACAGTACGAAACCTTAAAACACCATAATAAACCTAATGAATTCGTACGAGTCCTTTGAACGTCGTCCGACAACTTAGGACATCTTACGACTCTTTATGCCACATTAGTAAACTCGAAAAGAAAGTTAGTATAATGTAGGACGGCTTACAACTCCTAAGAACACCTTACATCACAGTACGAAACCTTGAAACACCATAATAACCCTAATAAATTCGTACGAGTCCTTTGAACATCGTCCGACAACTTAGGACATCTTACGACTCTTTATGCCACATTAGCAACTCGAAAAGAACGTTGGTATAATGTAGCACGCGTTACACTCCTAATAACACCTTACATAACCGTACGAAACCTTGAAACACCATAATAAACCTAATGAATTCGTATGAGTCATTTGAACATCGTACGAAAACTCAGGACATCTTACGACTCTTTATGCCACATTAGCAACTGGAATAGAACATTAGTATAATGTAGGACGCCTTACAACTCCTAAGAACACCTTACATCACAGTACGAAACCTTGAAACACCATAATAAACCTAATGAATTCGTATGAGTCCTTTGAACATCGTACAACAACTCAGGACATCTTACGACTCTTTATGCCACATTAGCAACTCGAAAAGAACATTAGTATAATGTAGGACGATTTACAACTCCTAAAAACTCATTACGTCACAGTATGAAACCTTTAAACACCATAAAAAACCTAATGAATTCGTACGAGTCCTTTGAACATCGTCCGACAACTTAGGACATCTTACGACTCTTTATGCCACATTAGCAACTCGAAAAGAACGTTGGTATAATGTAGGACGCGTTACACTCCTAATAACACCTTACATAACCGTACGAAACCTTGAAACACCATAATAAACCTAATAAATTCGTATGAGTCATTTGAACATCGTACGACAACTCAGGACATCTTACGACTCTTTATGCCACATTAGCAACTCGAAAAGAACTTTAGTATAATGTAGGACGGTTTACAACTCCTAAAAACACCTTACATCACAGTACGAAACCTTTAAACACCATAATAAACCTAATGAATTCGTACGAGTCCTTTGAACATCGTCCGACAACTTAGGACATCTTACGACTCTTTATGCCACATTAGCAACTCGAAAAGAACGTTGGTATAATGTAGCACGCGTTACACTCCTAATAACACCTTACATAACCGTACGAAACCTTGAAACACCATAATAAACCTAATGAATTCGTATGAGTCATTTGAACATCGTACGAAAACTCAGGACATCTTACGACTCTTTATGCCACATTAGCAACTGGAATAGAACGTTAGTATAATGTAGGACGCCTTACAACTCCTAAGAACACCTTACATCACAGTACGAAACCTTGAAACACCATAATAAACCTAATGAATTCGTATGAGTCCTTTGAACATCGTACAACAACTCAGGACATCTTACGACTCTTTATGCCACATTAGCAACTCGAAAAGAACATTAGTATAATGTAGGACGATTTACAACTCCTAAAAACTCATTACGTCACAGTATGAAACCTTTAAACACCATAATAAACCTAATGAATTCGTACGAGTCCTTTGAACATCGTCCGACAACTTAGGACATCTTACGACTCTTTATGCCACATTAGCAACTCGAAAAGAACGTTGGTATAATGTAGGACGCGTTACACTCCTAATAACACCTTACATAACCGTACGAAACCTTGAAACACCATAATAAACCTAATGAATTCGTATGAGTCATTTGAACATCGTACGACAACTCAGGACACCTTACGACTCTTTATGCCACATTAGCAACTCGAAAAGAACTTTAGTATAATGTAGGACGGTTTACAACTCCTAAAAACACCTTACATCACAGTACGAAACCTTTAAACACCATAATAAACCTAATGAATTCGTACGAGTCCTTTGAACATCGTCCGACAACTTAGGACATCTTACGACTCTTTATGCCACATTAGCAACTCGAAAAGAACGTTGGTATAATGTAGGACGCGTTACACTCCTAATAACACCTTACATAACCGTACGAAACCTTGAAACACCATAATAAACCTAATGAATTCGTATGAGTCATTTGAACATCGTACGACAACTCAGGACATCTTACGACTCTTTATGCCACATTAGCAACTCGAAAAGAACGTTGGTATAATGTAGGACGCGTTACACTCCTAATAACACCTTACATAACCGTACGAAACCTTGAAACACCATAATAAACCTAATGAATTCGTATGAGTCATTTGAACATCGTACGACAACTTAGGACATCTTACGACTCTTTATGCCACATTAGCAACTCGAAAAGAACGTTAGTATAATGTAGGACGGTTTACAACTCCTAAAAACACCTTACATCACAGTACGAAACCTTTAAACACCATAATAAACCTAATGAATTCGTACGAGTCCTTTGAACATCGTCCGACAACTTAGGACATCTTACGACTCTTTATGCCACATTAGCAACTCGAAAAGAACGTTGGTATAATGTAGGACGCGTTACACTCCTAATAACACCTTACATAACCGTACGAAACCTTGAAACACCATAATAAACCTAATGAATTCGTATGAGTCATTTGAACATCGTACGACAACTCAGGACATCTTACGACTCTTTATGCCACATTAGCAACTCGAAAAGAACGTTAGTATAATGTAGGACGGTTTACAACTCCTAAAAACACCTTACATCACAGTACGAAACCTTTAAACACCATAATAAACCTAATGAATTCGTACGAGTCCTTTGAACATCGTCCGACAACTTAGGACATCTTACGACTCTTTATGCCACATTAGCAACTCGAAAAGAACGTTGGTATAATGTAGGACGCGTTACACTCCTAATAACACCTTACATAACCGTACGAAACCTTGAAACACCATAATAAACCTAATGAATTCGTATGAGTCATTTGAACATCGTACGACAACTCAGGACATCTTACGACTCTTTATGCCACATTAGCAACTCGAAAAGAACTTTAGTATAATGTAGGACGGTTTACAACTCCTAAAAACACCTTACATCACAGTACGAAAATTTAAACACCATAATAAACCTAATGAATTCGTACGAGTCCTTTGAACATAGTCCGACAACTTAGGACATCTTACGACTCTTTATGCCACATTAGCAACTCGAAAAGAACGTTGGTATAATGTAGGACGCGTTACACTCCTAATAACACCTTACATAACCGTACGAAACCTTGAAACACCATAATAAACCTAATGAATTCGTATGAGTCATTTGAACATCGTACGACAACTCAGGACATCTTACGACTCTTTATGCCACATTAGCAACTCGAAAAGAACGTTAGTATAATGTAGGACGGTTTACAACTCCTAAAAACACCTTACATCACAGTACGAAACCTTTAAACACCATAATAAACCTAATGAATTCGTACGAGTCCTTTGAACATCGTCCGACAACTTAGGACATCTTACGACTCTTTATGCCACATTAGCAACTCGAAAAGAACGTTGGTATAATGTAGGACGCGTTACACTCCTAATAACACCTTACATAACCGTACGAAACCTTGAAACACCATAATAAACCTAATGAATTCGTATGAGTCATTTGAACATCGTACGACAACTCAGGACATCTTACGACTCTTTATGCCACATTAGCAACTCGAAAAGAACTTTAGTATAATGTAGGACGGTTTACAACTCCTAAAAACACCTTACATCACAGTACGAAAATTTAAACACCATAATAAACCTAATGAATTCGTACGAGTCCTTTGAACATAGTCCGACAACTTAGGACATCTTACGACTCTTTATGCCACATTAGCAACTCGAAAAGAACGTTAGTATAATGTAGGACGGTTTACAACTCCTAAAAACACCTTACATCACAGTACGAAACCTTTAAACACCATAATAAACCTAATGAATTCGTACGAGTCCTTTGAACATCGTCCGACAACTTAGGACATCTTACGACTCTTTATGCCACATTAGCAACTCGAAAAGAACGTTGGTATAATGTAGGACGCGTTACACTCCTAATAACACCTTACATAACCGTACGAAACCTTGAAACACCATAATAAACCTAATGAATTCGTATGAGTCATTTGAAGATCGTACGACAACTCAGGACATCTTACGACTCTTTATGCCACATTAGCAACTCGAAAAGAACGTTAGTATAATGTAGGACGGTTTACAACTCCTAAAAACACCTTACATCACAGTACGAAACCTTTAAACACCATAATAAACCTAATGAATTCGTACGAGTCCTTTGAACATCGTCCGACAACTTAGGACATCTTACGACTCTTTATGCCACATTAGCAACTCGAAAAGAACGTTGGTATAATGTAGGACGCGTTACACTCCTAATAACACCTTACATAACCGTACGAAACCTTGAAACACCATAATAAACCTAATGAATTCGTATGAGTCATTTGAACATCGTACGACAACTCAGGACATCTTACGACTCTTTATGCCACATTAGCAACTCGAAAAGAACTTTAGTATAATGTAGGACGGTTTACAACTCCTAAAAACACCTTACATCACAGTACGAAACCTTTAAACACCATAATAAACCTAATGAATTCGTACGAGTCCTTTGAACATCGTCCGACAACTTAGGACATCTTACGACTCTTTATGCCACATTAGCAACTCGAAAAGAACGTTGGTATAATGTAGGACGCGTTACACTCCTAATAACACCTTACATAACCGTACGAAACCTTGAAACACCATAATAAACCTAATGAATTCGTATGAGTCATTTGAACATCGTACGACAACTCAGGACATCTTACGACTCTTTATGCCACATTAGCAACTCGAAAAGAACGTTAGTATAATGTAGGACGGTTTACAACTCCTAAAAACACCTTACATCACAGTACGAAACCTTTAAACACCATAATAAACCTAATGAATTCGTACGAGTCCTTTGAACATCGTCCGACAACTTAGGACATCTTACGACTCTTTATGCCACATTAGCAACTCGAAAAGAACGTTGGTATAATGTAGGACGCGTTACACTCCTAATAACACCTTACATAACCGTACGAAACCTTGAAACACCATAATAAACCTAATGAATTCGTATGAGTCATTTGAACATCGTACGACAACTCAGGACATCTTACGACTCTTTATGCCACATTAGCAACTCGAAAAGAACTTTAGTATAATGTAGGACGGTTTACAACTCCTAAAAACACCTTACATCACAGTACGAAACCTTTAAACACCATAATAAACCTAATGAATTCGTACGAGTCCTTTGAACATAGTCCGACAACTTAGGACATCTTACGACTCTTTATGCCACATTAGCAACTCGAAAAGAACGTTGGTATAATGTAGGACGCGTTACACTCCTAATAACACCTTACATAACCGTACGAAACCTTGAAACACCATAATAAACCTAATGAATTCGTATGAGTCATTTGAACATCGTACGACAACTCAGGACATCTTACGACTCTTTATGCCACATTAGCAACTCGAAAAGAACGTTAGTATAATGTAGGACGGTTTACAACTCCTAAAAACACCTTACATCACAGTACGAAACCTTTAAACACCATAATAAACCTAATGAATTCGTACGAGTCCTTTGAACATCGTCCGACAACTTAGGACATCTTACGACTCTTTATGCCACATTAGCAACTCGAAAAGAACGTTGGTATAATGTAGGACGCGTTACACTCCTAATAACACCTTACATAACCGTACGAAACCTTGAAACACCATAATAAACCTAATGAATTCGTATGAGTCATTTGAACATCGTACGACAACTCAGGACATCTTACGACTCTTTATGCCACATTAGCAACTCGAAAAGAACTTTAGTATAATGTAGGACGGTTTACAACTCCTAAAAACACCTTACATCACAGTACGAAACCTTTAAACACCATAATAAACCTAATGAATTCGTACGAGTCCTTTGAACATCGTCCGACAACTTAGGACATCTTACGACTCTTTATGCCACATTAGCAACTCGAAAAGAACGTTAGTATAATGTAGGACGGTTTACAACTCCTAAAAACACCTTACATCACAGTACGAAACCTTTAAACACCATAATAAACCTAATGAATTCGTATGAGTCCTTTGAACATCGTCCGACAACTTAGGACATCTTACGACTCTTTATGCCACATTAGCAACTCGAAAAGAACGTTGGTATAATATAGGATGCGTTACACTCCTAATAACACCTTACATAACCGTATGAAACCTTGAAACACCATAATAAACCTAATGAATTCGTACGAGTCCTTTGAACGTCGTCCGACAACTTAGGACATCTTACGACTCTTTATGCCACATTAGCAACTCGAAAAGAACGTTAGTATAATGTGGGACGGCTTACAACTCCTAAGAACACCTTACATCACAGTACGAAACCTTGAAACACCATAATAAACCTAATGAATTCGTATGAGTCCTTTGAACATCGTACAACAACTCAGGACATCTTACGACTCTTTATGCCACATTAGCAACTCGAAAAGAACATTAGTATAATGTAGGAAGATTTACAACTCCTAAAAGCACCTTACATCACAGTATGAAACCTTTAAACACCATAATAAACCTAATGATTTCGTACGAGTCCTTTTAACATCGTCCGACAACTTAGGACATCTTACGACTCTTTATGCCACATTAGCAACTCGAAAAGAACGTTGGTATAATGTAGGACGCGTTACACTCCTAATAACACCTTACATAACCGTACGAAACCTTGAAACACCATAATAAACCTAATGAATTCGTATGAGTCATTTGAATATCGTACGACAACTCAGGACATCTTACGACTCTTTATGCCACATTAGCAACTCGAAAAGAACTTTAGTATAATGTAGGACGGTTTACAACTCCTAAAAACACCTTACATCACAGTACGAAACCTTTAAACACCATAATAAACCTAATGAATTCGTACGAGTCCTTTGAACATAGTCCGACAACTTAGGACATCTTACGACTCTTTATGCCACATTAGCAACTCGAAAAGAACGTTGGTATAATGTAGGACGCGTTACACTCCTAATAACACCTTACATAACCGTACGAAACCTTGAAACACCATAATAAACCTAATGAATTCGTATGAGTCATTTGAACATCGTACGACAACTCAGGACATCTTACGACTCTTTATGCCACATTAGCAACTCGAAAAGAACGTTAGTATAATGTAGGACGGTTTACAACTCCTAAAAACACCTTACATCACAGTACGAAACCTTTAAACACCATAATAAACCTAATGAATTCGTACGAGTCCTTTGAACATCGTCCGACAACTTAGGACATCTTACGACTCTTTATGCCACATTAGCAACTCGAAAAGAACGTTGGTATAATGTAGGACGCGTTACACTCCTAATAACACCTTACATAACCGTACGAAACCTTGAAACACCATAATAAACCTAATGAATTCGTATGAGTCATTTGAACATCGTACGACAACTCAGGACATCTTACGACTCTTTATGCCACATTAGCAACTCGAAAAGAACTTTAGTATAATGTAGGACGGTTTACAACTCCTAAAAACACCTTACATCACAGTACGAAACCTTTAAACACCATAATAAACCTAATGAATTCGTACGAGTCCTTTGAACATCGTCCGACAACTTAGGACATCTTACGACTCTTTATGCCACATTAGCAACTCGAAAAGAACGTTAGTATAATGTAGGACGGTTTACAACTCCTAAAAACACCTTACATCACAGTACGAAACCTTTAAACACCATAATAAACCTAATGAATTCGTATGAGTCCTTTGAACATCGTCCGACAACTTAGGACATCTTACGACTCTTTATGCCACATTAGCAACTCGAAAAGAACGTTGGTATAATATAGGATGCGTTACACTCCTAATAACACCTTACATAACCGTATGAAACCTTGAAACACCATAATAAACCTAATGAATTCGTACGAGTCCTTTGAACGTCGTCCGACAACTTAGGACATCTTACGACTCTTTATGCCACATTAGCAACTCGAAAAGAACGTTAGTATAATGTGGGACGACTTACAACTCCTAAGAACACCTTACATCACAGTACGAAACCTTGAAACACCATAATAAACCTAATGAATTCGTATGAGTCCTTTGAACATCGTACAACAACTCAGGACATCTTACGACTCTTTATGCCACATTAGCAACTCGAAAAGAACATTAGTATAATGTAGGAAGATTTACAACTCCTAAAAACACCTTACATCACAGTATGAAACCTTTAAACACCATAATAAACCTAATGATTTCGTACGAGTCCTTTGAACATCGTCCGACAACTTAGGACATCTTACGACTCTTTATGCCACATTAGCAACTCGAAAAGAACGTTGGTATAATGTAGGACGCGTTACACTCCTAATAACACCTTACATAACCGTACGAAACCTTGAAACACCATAATAAACCTAATGAATTCGTATGAGTCATTTGAATATCGTACGACAACTCAGGACATCTTACGACTCTTTATGCCACATTAGCAACTCGAAAAGAACTTTAGTATAATGTAGGACGGTTTACAACTCCTAAAAACACTTTACATCACAGTACGAAACCTTTAAACACCATAATAAACCTAATGAATTCGTACGAGTCCTTTGAACATCGTCCGACAACTTAGGACATCTTACGACTCTTTATGCCACATTAGCAACTCGAAAAGAACGTTGGTATAATGTAGGACGGCTTACAACTCCTAAGAACACCTTACATCACAGTACGAAACCTTGAAACACCATAATGAACCTAATGAATTCGTACGAGTCCTTTGGACGTCGTCCGACAACTTAGGACATCTTACGACTCTTTATGCCACATTAGCAACTCGAAAAGAACGTTAGTATAATGTAGGACGGCTTACAACTCCTAAGAACACCTTACATCACAGTACGAAACCTTGAAACACCATAATAAACCTAATGAATTCGTACGAGTCCTTTGAACATCGTCCGACAAATTAGGACATCTTACGACTCTTTATGCCACATTAGCAACTCGAAAAGAACGTTAGTATAATGTAGGACGGTTTACAACTCCTAAAAACACCTTACATCACAGTACGAAACCTTTAAACACGATAATAAACCTAATGAATTCGTACGAGTCCTTTGAACATCGTCCGACAACTTAGGACATCTTACGACTCTTTATGCCACATTAGCAACTCGAAAAGAACGTTGGTATAATGTAGGACGCGTTACACTCCTAATAACACCTTACATAACCGTACGAAACCTTGAAACACCATAATAAACCTAATGAATTCGTATGAGTCATTTGAACATCGTACGACAACTCAGGACATATTACGACTATTTATGCCACATTAGCAACTCGAATAGAACGTTAGTATAATGTAGGACGCCTTACAACTCCTAAGAACACCTTGCATCACAGTACGAAACCTTAAAACACCATAATAAACCTAATGAATTCGTACGAGTCCTTTGAACGTCGTCCGACAACTTAGGACATCTTACGACTCTTTATGCCACATTAGCAACTCGAAAAGAACGTTAGTATAATGTAGGACGGCTTACAACTCCTAAGAACACCTTACATCACAGTACGAAACCTTGAAACACCATAATAAACCTAATAAATTCGTACGAGTCCTTTGAACATCGTCCGACAACTTAGGACATCTTACGACTCTTTATGCCACATTAGCAACTCGAAAAGAACGTTGGTATAATGTAGCACGCGTTACAATCCTAATAACACCTTACATAACCGTACGAAACCTTGAAACACCATAATAAACCTAATGAATTCGTATGAGTCATTTGAACATCGTACGAAAACTCAGGACATCTTACGACTCTTTATGCCACATTAGCAACTGGAATAGAACGTTAGTATAATGTAGGACGCCTTACAACTCCTAAAAACACCTTACATCACCGTACGAAACCTTGAAACACCATAATAAACCTAATGAATTCGTATGAGTCATTTGAACATCGTACGACAACTCAGGACATCTTACGACTCTTTATGCCACATTAGCAACTCGAAAAGAACGTTAGTATAATGTAGGACGGTTTACAACTCCTAAAAACACCTTACATCACAGTACGAAACCTTTTAACATCATAATAAACCTAATGAATTCGTACGAGTCCTTTGAACATCGTCCGACAACTTAGGACATCTTACGACTCTTTATGCCACATTAGCAACTCGAAAAGAACGTTGGTATACTATAGGATGCGTTACACTCCTAATAACACCTTACATAACCGTATGAAACCTTGAAACACCATAATAAACCTAATGAATTCGTACGAGTCCTTTGAACATCGTCCGACAACTTAGGACATCTTACGACTCTTTATGCCACATTAGCAACTCGAAAAGAACGTTGGTATAATGTAGGACGCGTTACACTCCTAATAACACCTTACATAACCGTACGAAACCTTGAAACACCATAATAAACCTAATGAATTCGTATGAGTCATTTGAACATCGTACGACAACTCAGGACATATTACGACTATTTATGCCACATTAGCAACTCGAATAGAACGTTAGTATAATGTAGGACGCCTTACAACTCCTAAGAACACCTTACATCACAGTACGAAACCTTGAAACACCATAATAAACCTAATAAATTCGTACGAGTCCTTTGAACATCGTCCGACAACTTAGGACATCTTACGACTCTTTATGCCACATTAGCAACTCGAAAAGAACGTTGGTATAATGTAGCACGCGTTACAATCCTAATAACACCTTACATAACCGTACGAAACCTTGAAACACCATAATAAACCTAATGAATTCGTATGAGTCATTTGAACATCGTACGAAAACTCAGGACATCTTACGACTCTTTATGCCACATTAGCAACTGGAATAGAACGTTAGTATAATGTAGGACGCCTTACAACTCCTAAAAACACCTTACATCACCGTACGAAACCTTGAAACACCATAATAAACCTAATGAATTCGTATGAGTCATTTGAACATCGTACGACAACTCAGGACATCTTACGACTCTTTATGCCACATTAGCAACTCGAAAAGAACGTTAGTATAATGTAGGACGGTTTACAACTCCTAAAAACACCTTACATCACAGTACGAAACCTTTTAACATCATAATAAACCTAATGAATTCGTACGAGTCCTTTGAACATCGTCCGACAACTTAGGACATCTTACGACTCTTTATGCCACATTAGCAACTCGAAAAGAACGTTGGTATAATGTAGCACGCGTTACACTCCTAATAACACCTTACATAACCGTACGAAACCTTGAAACACCATAATAAACCTAATGAATTCGTATGAGTCATTTGAACATCGTACGACAACTCAGGACATCTTACGACTCTTTATGCCACATTAGCAACTCGAAAAGAACGTTAGTATAATGTAGGACGGTTTACAACTCCTAAAAACACCTTACATCACAGTACGAAACCTTGAAACACCATAATAAACCTAATCAATTCGTACGAGTCCTTTGAACATCGTCCGACAACTTAGGACATCTTACGACTCTTTATGCCACATTAGCAACTCGAAAAGAACGTTAGTATAATGTAGGACGGTTTACAACTCCTAAAAACACCTTACATCACAGTACGAAACCTTGAAACACCATAATAAACCTAATGAATTCGTACGAGTCCTTGGAACATCGTCCGACAACTTACGACATCTTACGACTCTTTATGCCACATTAGCAACTCGAAAAGAACGTTGGTATAATGTAGGACGCGTTACACTCCTAATAACACCTTACATAACCGTACGAAACCTTGAAACACCATAATAAACCTAATGAATTCGTATGAGTCATTTGAACATCGTACGACAACTCAGAACATCTTACGACTCTTTATACCACATTAGCAACTCGAATAGAACGTTAGTATAATGTAGGACGCCTTACAACTCCTAAGAACACCTTACATCACAGTACGAAACCTTAAAACACCATAATAAACCTAATGAATTCGTACGAGTCCTTTGAACGTCGTCCGACAACTTAGAACATCTTACGACTCTTTATGCCACATTAGCAACTCGAAAAGAACGTTGGTATAATGTAGCACGCGTTACACTCCTAATAACACCTTACATAACCGTACGAAACCTTGAAACACCATAATAAACCTAATGAATTCGTATGAGTCATTTGAACATCGTACGACAACTCAGGACATCTTACGACTCTTTATGCCACATTAGCAACTCGAAAAGAACGTTAGTATAATGTAGGACGGTTTACAACTCCTAAAAACACCTTACATCACAGTACGAAACCTTGAAACACCATAATAAACCTAATCAATTCGTACGAGTCCTTTGAACATCGTCCGACAACTTAGGACATCTTACGACTCTTTATGCCACATTAGCAACTCGAAAAGAACGTTAGTATAATGTAGGACGGTTTACAACTCCTAAAAACACCTTACATCACAGTACGAAACCTTGAAACACCATAATAAACCTAATGAATTTGTACGAGTCCTTGGAACATCGTCCGACAACTTACGACATCTTCGACTCTTTATGCCACATTAGCAACTCGAAAAGAACGTTGGTATAATGTAGGACGCGTTACACTCCTAATAACACCTTACATAACCGTACGAAACCTTGAAACACCATAATAAACCTAATGAATTCGTATGAGTCATTTGAACATCGTACGACAACTCAGGACATCTTACGACTCTTTATGCCACATTAGCAACTCGAATAGAACGTTAGTATGATGTAGGACGCCTTACAACTCATAAGAACACCTTACATCACAGTACGAAACCTTAAAACACCATAATAAACCTAATGAATTCGTACGAGTCCTTTGAACGTCGTCCGACAACTTAGGACATCTTACGACTCTTTATGCCACATTAGCAACTCGAAAAAAACGTTAGTATAATGTAGGACGATTTACAACTCCTAAAAACACCTTACATCACAGTACGAAACCTTTAAACACCATAATAAACCTAATGAATTCGTACGAGTCCTTGGAACATCGTCCGACAACTTAGGACATCTTACGACTCTTTATGCCACATTAGCAACTCGAAAAGAACGTTGGTATAATGTAGCACGCGTTACACTCCTAATAACACCTTACATAACCGTACGAAACCTTGAAACATTATAATAAACCTAATGAATTCGTATGAGTCATTTGAACATCGTACGACAACTCAGGACATCTTACGACTCTTTATGCCACATTAGCAACTCGAAAAGAACGTTAGTATAATGTAGGACGGTTTACAACTCCTAAAAACACCTTACATCACAGTACGAAACCTTGAAACACCATAATAAACCTAATCAATTCGTACGAGTCCTTTGAACATCGTCCGACAACTTAGGACATCTTACGACTCTTTATGCCACATTAGCAACTCGAAAAGAACGTTAGTATAATGTAGGACGGTTTACAACTCCTAAAAACACCTTACATCACAGTACGAAACCTTGAAACACCATAATAAACCTAATGAATTCGTACGAGTCCTTGGAACATCGTCCGACAACTTACGACATCTTACGACTCTTTATGCCACATTAGCAACTCGAAAAGAACGTTGGTATAATGTAGGACGCGTTACACTCCTAATAACACCTTACATAACCGTACGAAACCTTGAAACACCATAATAAACCTAATGAATTCGTATGAGTCATTTGAACATCGTACGACAACTCAGAACATCTTACGACTCTTTATGCCACATTAGCAACTCGAATAGAACGTTAGTATAATGTAGGACGCCTTACAACTCCTAAGAACACCTTACATCACAGTACGAAACCTTAAAACACCATAATAAACCTAATGAATTCGTACGAGTCCTTTGAACGTCGTCCGACAACTTAGAACATCTTACGACTCTTTATGCCACATTAGCAACTCGAAAAGAACGTTGGTATAATGTAGCACGCGTTACACTCCTAATAACACCTTACATAACCGTACGAAACCTTGAAACACCATAATAAACCTAATGAATTCGTATGAGTCATTTGAACATCGTACGACAACTCAGGACATCTTACGACTCTTTATGCCACATTAGCAACTCGAAAAGAACGTTAGTATAATGTAGGACGGTTTACAACTCCTAAAAACACCTTACATCACAGTACGAAACCTTGAAACACCATAATAAACCTAATCAATTCGTACGAGTCCTTTGAACATCGTCCGACAACTTAGGACATCTTACGACTCTTTATGCCACATTAGCAACTCGAAAAGAACGTTAGTATAATGTAGGACGGTTTACAACTCCTAAAAACACCTTACATCACAGTACGAAACCTTGAAACACCATAATAAACCTAATGAATTTGTACGAGTCCTTTGAACATCGTCCGACAACTTAGGACATCTTACGACTCTTTATGCCACATTAGCAACTCGAAAAGAACGTTGGTATAATGTAGGACGCGTTACACTCCTAAGAACACCTTACATAACCGTACGAAACCTTGAAACACCATAATAAACCTAATGAATTCGTATGAGTCATTTGAACATCGTACGACAACTCAGGACATCTTACGACTCTTTATGCCACATTAGCAACTCGAAAAGAACGTTAGTATAATGTAGGACGGTTTACAACTCCTAAAAACACCTTACATCACAGTACGACACCTTTAAACACCATAATAAACCTAATGAATTCGTACGAGTCCTTTGAACATCGTCCGACAACTTAGGACATCTTACGACTCTTTATGCCACATTAGCAACTCGAAAAGAACGTTGGTGTTGGGTTTTAACAAGATTATCAAAGTTCATATAAACCAATTTATAGAGAAACGCAGCGGATTATTTGTTTTAAATCTTGTCAATATGTTGATTATTAAACCCGTTTAACATACAAAACCCAAAGTCCGGATCCATATACGAAATACATACCATCAAACACAACCATAGGGTGTTTAGAATACTACCTTTTAAGATGAAGAAGATGATATTCTTGAATGAAAATCTTCAAATTAGAAGACCTCAAGCTTGCATACCCTCAAGCCTCCAACAAACACCATTTTTGCTAGGATTTAACACTTGTAACTTCCTTCCTTCTTGGCTTTTTCCTCTTGGCCGAAAATTAGAAGAAGAAAAGGAGAAGAGAAGAACTTTTCTTCTTTTGTTCTTACACTTGTATGTGATGGAGAAAGAATTTTTGTATATAATGAAAGACTAGAGTTTGTGTATTTAACACACAAACCCATTTGCATGCCTTGTAATTACCAAAACCAAAAAGAAGGAGAAAGTGGGGAAGGGGGCGGCCCTAGTGGGTCCCACCTTAAAAATATATATATATTTTTGTTTTTTGTTAATATCTTTCTCTTTACTTATTTAACACAAGGTGTAGCAAAATATATCTCCTAAATGTTATTTAAACAACTTTAAATAACATTGTAGAAGATTCTTTCTTTCATAATATAAATCATCCATATGATTTATTTTTAACACAAGTGCAAATATCTAGAAACCCAATTTCTAAATATTCTAAGTGTTGATATTTATTTTAGATCATGTCATAAAATAAATATCCCGGTGTTTGTCTAGCTTGTCATTGGGTATGACCCGACTTGGATCATAACGTACTAGCCACATCAATTTAATATGTCTCTTGGGCATACCGATTCCAACAATCTCCCACTTGCACAAGTTACATAGAAAATTGATGCTAGCAGCAAATACCGCCTAACAACTGTTTGCTACCCCTAATACGTATGACTAAGTGCCATTCAATAACATCATCTCCTTCAAGTCCCTTGCTTGAAATGATTTAGGTGAATTAATCATCTATCCTTTTGTCTCAGATGTCATGTCAAATCCAGAGACACATAGTGATCATTCTCTGTTGATTTAACTTTGCAGGCCTTAGACATCTCACTCTCAACGAATAAGAGCGACAAATTCCATCTTGATTACATACGTCTCTCACATCCACTTAGAATTATACCTGAGCTTAGTCTTATGTGTTGTCATGTTTCAGAACAACAAAGAATTAAGTCAAAGTATAAGACTCAGTGAATATCAAGACCCAATATGTATCTCAGGTCAGAGGATACTATGATATTCTCCTTTACTCAAATTTTACTTGTGATCAGTCACAAAGACTCCATGTAGTAATATTTGAGAGCGGGTCAGTCCAATATTTATATCCCATAAATATTTATGAACCATGGCAGCAACTCCTTTGCTCTATATTCATGCCTTATGAATATCCACCAATCCAAGTTCATAATAGTCTTACTTTCATATTTGTTCCCACAAATACAATCGACTACGGACATTTAGAATAATTAACTTATTCATGGATTTAAACATGCTAAAAGGAACACAACTCAAAATGTCATAATCATAAACCATAATCATATGAATGAGTCATAATAAGAATTGTTCCGATATCAAATACAAAATAGATCAAATCCAATCACTAGAATATCGAAGTCCTAAGGCACAAGTATGAGTCTCATGTTTTGGCCTTTCGAGGAGCTTCGTTAGTGGATCCGCAATATTTTGATCAGTGTGAACTTTTCGGATACATATTTTTCCCATTTCAACTTCATCCCTTATGTAGTTGAATCTCCGCTCAATGTGCCTTGTCTTTTGATGTGTACGAGGTTCCTTGATTTGAGCAATCGCACCCTCGTTATCACAAAAGATCTCTAGGGGGTCCTGAATGGTACGGACCACCCCTAGGTCGGCAATGAGGCGGCTATGTATTCCGATTCTGTCGTGGATTAGGCCACCACATCTTATTTGAGCTCTTCCAAGAGACTGCCCCACCATTCATAATGAAAATGTATCCCGATTGTGATCGAGAATCATCTCGATCGGTTTGGAAACTCGCATCCGTGTAACCTTTTACAACGAGCTCATCTTCACCAGAACCATATATCAGAAACATATCCTTAGTGCGTCTAAGGTATTTCAAATATATTCTTGACAGCCATCCAATGACTATCACCAGGGTTCTGTTGGTATCTACTTGTCATGCTTAAGGCGCATGACACGTCCGGTCTAGTGCATATCATTGCATACATGATGGATCCTATAGCTGACGCATATGGGACTCCTTTCATTCTTTCTTGCTCATCCTTTGAGCTTGGACATTGAGATGCACTCAATATTGTTCCTCTTGGAATAGGTACCAAACCTTTCTTAGAGTTTTCCATCTTGAACCTTTTCAAGATCTTATCAATGTATGCATTTTGATTTTTTCTGCTCTGATACCAATTGATAGTTCGGGAGGGAGCGAGCTAGGATCTAGATCTGAGATTGTTTGGTGATGCTGTTTGCAATCAGTGATGCGGAATCTCACTGATCACGTATTGATGCTTGAATGTTCATGAAGATCAATGCAAAGTATGATGAAGATGATGATAATTAGAATAGGTGAATTGTATTAGATCAATGGATGTTACAAGAGAATATGACTAACAAGAATAGGCAACCCCCTAACAAATGACCTAGGTGATGGTATTTATAGTCCATACCATTCACCTTACAAAGTAACCTAAAAGACGTGCAATTAAGCACAAAACGATTACACAAATATTCTAAGACAAATACAAATTATTAACGTCTTCACCCGTGCTTGCTCGTGATGATGCTCGATATCTTCACTCGCTTATATTTGGAAAGTGACATCTTCAAATAACCCCAACAGTACTCCCCCTAAGATGACACTTTACAAATCTGACATATCAGCTTAAATCTTCATGTGACGAGCATAGAGAGCAACTTAAAGTTTTGGTATGCACTATCTTCAAGAGGACCCAACAGTACTCCCCCTAAGATGATGCTGCCAAAACTCTGTCTTTCAACAAGCAATCTGCATCCTTCTCTCCCTTTTGAGTAACATCAGAGGCTATGGAAAGAAATAAGCAGAGAGTAGATTCCGGTGAATCTATATATCAGCAACGGGATCTTCTTCAACGGTTGAAGTAGAATGCGAAGACTTCTTTGACTTAGAATACTCCCCCTCAACTTTTTCTTTCGAGGTTTGTGGGATCTGTGTATGAGATATTAAGTGGAGGATTCTTAACACTCAGAAATCTGACTTGGAGATCTTTGGACTGGAATCAGGCTTGAACAGGAACATCTTCAAGTCGCGTGGAAGCTTGTTCTGCAATGGAAACTGTTCCTGCAACTCAAAGAAAAACATTAAAACTCAGGCAATAATGTGCATTTATCATCAATGTAAAGATTAAGTTCTCAATCGGATGAGATATTGCTTGATGAACAACTTCTACATCAATAACATATGTTAAACTGCCAACACAAAAGAAAAATATTAAAATGACAATCTTTTTGGTGTTTTTGAATTTTTCAATGTTTTTGATATTTTTGGAATTTTCTCTTTACATTCTGAATCTTTAACCTGCAATGAGATCATACCAGCAATTAATCCAACACATGTTTTGCAGTTTTTAAAATAGACATTTGAATTGTGAAGTAATTGAGTGATGAATTGTTGAACAAATCAATTAGCTCGAAGTGACACACTTACTTTTTCTATTCTTGATGATCAATTAGGTTGATTAAGAATAAGTTTTGAGTGACCCATACTTTGCACGTTAGAAAGTTATACACCTCATCTAAATATCCTGAGAACATCTCAACACGTCAAGTCACTTACAATCATAAACAGTGTGGAATTTGGGTTCTATTTGGATTTGGTCCACTTTGGGACTTCTTTTGAATTCCTTTTTGGAATTTTTCTTTTTCCTATTGTTCCCCTTGGGAATCTTCTGAATTCCATTTTGGAATTTGATTGGTGACGGTCCACATTTGGGACTCTTTTTGTTCCATCTTTGGGAATCTTTTGCTGCACCTTGAAGCTCGAAAGAGACTTCATGTGAGACTTCAGGTCTGTGGATACCACAACAAAGAAGCTCACGATGCGGTTCATCACACTGAATAGATTGCATCATTACCCGATGTATATCGTTGCATCACAAGATATCTATTTGATTTGTATAAACGTTTCACATGTACTAAGACGTTTCAACCACAAAAACTCATTAGAATTTAGTTAAATCATCAAAAAAAATATACTTGTTCAGTATAATTGTCTGAGCCGTCTCGCACATCAATTTTCACGCTTCAGTCTTTATTGTTTAAAATGATGCGTTGAATAACTCTAGTGTAGCTATCATTTCTCATGTACGTGCAAGTAGATTCAACATATTTTTTTTGGATTTTTCTGGTTTTATCATGTTTTTTTTTATATTTTTTTTTAATAATGAGTTCTCCCCCTAAACTTTTAAATTTCTACGAAAATTGAAAGTTTAATGAAAAGAAAATGGCAGATATGTTATCAATGTATGAAGAGTGCATGCAATATACTTAATCTAAACAGACGAAATGAAACATCGGTTGTTTCTTGCACTGCCATCATTGTTTGATTTTCCAGACTCTTTTTTTTTTTTTTTTTTTTTTTTTTTTTTTTTAGAATCGGGTCACTGTTGGGACGGGTAAACAACTTGGGACGGCTGAACAGTGCTTCACCCGGCAGAACAGTGCTTCACCCGGCTGAACAGTACTTCACCCGGCTGAACAGTTCTTCACCCGGCTGAACAGTGTCAAACTTCACCCGGCTGAACACTTCACGCGTCTGAACAGTACTTCACCCGGCTGAACACTTCACGCGTCTGAACAGTACTTCACCCGGCTGAACAGTACCTTTACCCTGCTGAACAGTGTTTCACCCGGCTGAACAGTGTTTTTCTTCTACTTCACCCGGCTGAACACTTCACGCGGCTGAACAGTACTTCACCCTGCTGAACAGTTCTTCACCCGGCTGAACAGTATTTTCACCCGGCTGAACAGTGTTTTTCTTCTTTCACCCGGCTGAATCAGTGATTTCTTCTACTTCACCCGGCTGAACAGTGTTCACACGGCTGAACAGTGTTTTTCACTTCTTCACACGGCTGAATAGTATTTTCACTTCTTCACACGGCTGAATAGTATCTTCACCCGGCTGAAAACTTCTTCAAATCTTCATATCAGATTGACTTTTCAAAGTCAAAATTGTGATGAACACAAGATCAGTTCTTTAATTTTTGATGTTTTTGTTCAATTCAACACTTGTATTAGCTGAGGAATGATGTTTCTAACACTCCTTCAAAGTTTTTCTACCTTGAATCAAGCTAAATCTCATTCAGATCTGGGTTTTTTGTGATGAACACAACTAGTGGGTTTTGACAAAAATGACAAAATATGGATTGAAATCAACAAATCTGAATGGTTTGATCATGAACGAAGCTTAGGATTATGATTTCTAACATATCTCAATCATCAATTTCTCAAATCATCAACAAAATTTCGGATCTTAATTTTGAGCAGTGAATATGACGAACATGTATAATTTCTTCAAAAACTCAGTCAAATCATCACCAATTGATCTCAAACTTTGCAGTTCTTTACACAAACATGAATCAAAGCTAATGGTAGCTAAAATTCAATCAATAACAACAACAATCAGAGATCACCCAACAGCTCTGATACCAATTGATAGTTCGGGAGGGAGCGAGCTAGGATCTAGATCTGAGATTGTTTGGTGATGTTGTTTGCAATCAGTGATGCGGAATCTCACTGATCACGTATTGATGCTTGAATGTTCATGAAGATCAATGCAAAGTATGATGAAGATGATGATAATTAGAATAGGTGAATTGTATTAGATCAATGGATGTTACAAGAGAATATGACTAACAAGAATAGGCAACCCCCTAACAAATGACCTAGGTGATGGTATTTATAGTCCATACCATTCACCTTACAAAGTAACCTAAAAGACGTGCAATTAAGCACAAAACGATTACACAAATATTCTAAGACAAATACAAATTATTAACGTCTTCACCCGTGCTTGCTCGTGATGATGCTCGATATCTTCACTCGCTTATATTTGGAAAGTGACATCTTCAAATAACCCCAACAGATTTAAACCTATCAATCGCCTTGATCTATCCCTATAGATCTTTATTCCCAAAATATAGGCGGCTTCACCAAGATCCTTGATTGAAAGACGACTTCCAAGCCAAGTTTTAACACTTTGCATGGTTGGAATGTCGTTTCCAAATAGTAGTATGTCATCGACATAAAATATTAAGAAAGTGATGATGCTCCCACTAGCTTTCTTATACACACAAGCCTCATCAGCGTTCTTGATGAATCCAAAGGTTTTAATCTCTTCATCAAAACGGTGATTCTAACTTCTAGATGCTTGTTTCAATCCATAGATTGATTTCTTTAACTTGCATACTTTATTAGGATATTGTGGATTGGCAAAACCTTCGGGCTGAATCATATAGACATCTTCTTCAAGATGTCCATTTAGGAAAGCGGTTTTGACATCTATTTGCCAAATCTCATAGTCATAATATGCGGCTTTGGCAAATAATATCCTAACTGACTTTAGCATTGCCATCGGTGAGAAAGTCTCATCATAATCAACCCTTTGAGTTTGAGTGAAACCTTTTGCTACAAGTCTTGCTTTGTAAGTATCCAAGTTTCCATGCATATCGGTTTTACTTCTTGAAAACCCACTTACTTCCAACCGGTTTGGAGTTAAGCGGTGGTTCAACCAAGTCCCATACTTGGTTGTCATGCATGGATTGCATCTCAACGTTCATGGCTTCAAGCCATTTGTTACAATCGGATTGTGTCATTGCAGCTCGATATGTGGTGGGTTCATCTGAATCTACCACATAGCATGAAAAATCCATATCTTTCGGGTGGATTACTATATCTACCAAATCTACGAACGTTATGTGTGTCTTGATCATCCATTTGATCATTTTCAACAACCTCTTGTTGAATGCTAGTTTCAACCAAATGTGTATCGGCTTGTGGATCTCGATCCTCGTCGAGTTCCACCGTTCTATTAGTTCCTTCCGTAAGGAGCTTAGTTTCCAAGAACTCAGCTTTTAGAGCAATAAACACCTTTTGCTCGGTTGCGTTGTAGAAATAATATCCCATAGAGTCCTTGGGATATCCTACAAAGATACACTTAGTGGATCGGCTTTTAAATTTGTTTTGGGTGTTGTTCTTGACATAAGCCTCACAACCCCATACCTTTAAATATTTTAATGATGGAACTCTTCCATTCCATATTTCAAAAGGTGTCTTGTCCACTTTCTTGGTCCGGGCCATATTTAAAATATGTGTTGCAGAGAGCAATGCGAAACCCCAAAATGATAGAGGTAATGTGCTTCTAGTCATCATAGATCGAACCATATCCAATAAAGTTCGATTCTTCCTTTCGGACACACCATTATGTTGCGGTGTTCCGGGTGGAGTGAGTTGTGAGATTATTCCACAACTCCTAAGATGATCTTGAAAAGCATCATTAAGGTATTCACCTCCTCTATCCGAACGAAGTACTTTGATGGTCCTTTTGAGTTGATTTTGAACTTCATCTTGGAAGACTTTGAACATTTCAAAGCTTCATCTTTGTGTCTTAACAAGTACACATACCCATAACGACTATAATCATCGATAAAGGTAATGAAGTATAGTTCACCATTCCTTGTCATTGTCTTAAAAGGCCCATATACATCCGAATGTATGATACCTAATAAATCTTTCGCCCTTTCATTAGTTCCACTAAAGGGCTTCTTGGTCATCTTTCCCAATAAACAAGATTCACATTTGTCAAATGAATCACTTTCATTTGTTTTCAAAAGACCATTCTTTTGAAGTATATGAATGCGACCCTTGTTTATGTGACCAAGACGACAATGCCAAAGATAGGTCTTACTCAAATCTACTTTGAGTTTCTTGGTGCTAGATTGGTACAACGAGTCATCAAAGGATGTGTGTTCATGAACTAATTCATAAATGCCATTAGACGGCATTGCTTTAAAATAAAAGACATCATTCATGAAAACACAAATACCATTGTCAATAAACTTAAAATCATAACCAAATTGTCTTAAACGAGAAACAGAGATAATGTTCCTAGTCAAACTAGGAGCATACAAAGTATTCTTCAAAATTACTTCCAAAACACTTGGAGGTTTCAAAACATAGTCTCCTAGGGCTTCGACTACAACTTTTGCTCCGTCGCCCATGTAGAGACTTGTATCTCCTTTCTTGTAAAGCTTATTTCTTTTGAACCCCTGCAACAAATTGCAAATGTGAGTTCCACATCCGGTATCCAATACCCATGTGTTAGAAGAAATAATATTAAGATCAATATGGATCATGAAAGTTGTACCCGAGGTTTGCTCCGCATCCCTCTTAGCTTTCAACTCCTTGAGATAGGTTGGACAATTCCTCTTCCAATGTCCTATCTCACCACAACCAAAGCACGGATCTTCCGAGCTAACCTTTAGCTTCTTCTCCTTGGGTTTGGGTGGTTTCGCTTTCGCCTTTCCCTTGAACTTACCCTTGACTTGACCCTTACCTTTGGCAACCTTTGCCTTAGGTTCCGGGTGATGCCTCTTTTGCTACCATCGTCATTGATCATGAGATCCGATAAAGCCTTTTTACCCATTCGTTATAGGCATCTTCATCGTCAATACTAGGTTCATCGGGAATAGGATCGTCTAAAATGTAGGATTTCTTTTCTTGCTTGAGAACAATTCTCAAGCTTCGATACCAATCCATGAAATTTTGTAATTGAGACGATCCTTGTCTATGTATGGTTCTTAGTGATAGGTTATGCACGGGTGGGATAATTGCATTAGGTGGATTGTTGATTGCGGCCATCAACATAGTTTAACAAAGTTCACATTTAGTATTTTTAATATCATTAATACATTTTAATCTTTAATACCCTTTTGTGTCTCTTGGACTATTAATGATTAAAATCTAGAATCCAACGTTACATTCAAATAGTAGTTAGGTGACCTTTATCCTATTATTTGAATTAACAAGGTAGTCAACGTTTGGCAATTACAACCCTTTGTAACTTCTAGTTTTATGGGATCATTTAAACTTCGTAAGTTTAGTTGGCATGTTTAATCCCATCAACACCATTGAACACCATGCTTCGGTGACCCTATTCACATGGTTTCCAATTTCAAGTCGTCCTACTTATACATACATGTGAGTTTACACATACAAGTGGTTAGGTGACCTTTATCCCATAAATATTGTAAACCCACCTCAAACACACAAGTTTCCTAAATGTGGTTAGGTGACCTTTATCCCACATAAAGTTCCCAAGTGTTTCGAGTGTTGTATAAAAGGATGGTGTTAGACTTGTTCCCACAAAAAATTCAAAAGGGATTTTTGTTTGTTTTCTAAATTCTAGATGTGAAAACAAAGTGTGTACCTTTCATTTGCATGCATTCAAATGTATGGTACTTAGTTGAAAACCAAATTTCAAAATTCCTTTTAATAAACCCATTTTATTATGAAATCATTAACCTTTTGATAAAATTAATTTTATTACTTAATGATTTCTAAGGAATCAAAAGGATGCAAGTTTTCTCGGTTATAGTTGTTAGTTATCAATATCCTAATATCATAACAAACAATATCATAACAACCAAACATGCATAAACAACCATATATGAGTCCATAACCATAGCCAACTAATTTTAGTTACACTTGCTAACCGAAACAAGTGTGCCAAAAAGGTCTTTCTTAAGGGACAACATGACACAAGGCATGAAATGATGAACTCCCACTTGATCCCGCATCCGAATGCTTCAAGTATCCATCTTTTGTGTTGTATTTCTTCATTTATTTGGGCTTCCTTTTGGGCCTTCAAATCAGCCCCTTTTGGGCTTACAAATCTTGGGTTTGGGTCATTAGGCTAGAATCCCATATTGGGCTATAAAACCCTTTAAGGCCCAAAGCCAAAATCAATTCCATATGTGTTCTTCCAATTACAAAACATGTCCTAATACATTTTTCTAGTAATGGAATTACACCTAATCTATTTATTATTACAAATCAATGAAATAAATAAATAAATTACAAACCCAAATAAAATGTTAACTAATATTACAACCACTTGAATATTTCAAACCACAACACAAAATCATACATGCACAAGGTCTATGGCTAGGTTATGAAACACACAAAAGCATATCCAAATATGCATTAACATAAGTTTAAAATGGTTCCCTTTGAACCCTTGAAATTTTCGGCCTAAAATACATAAAACCGAAAATTTCGGGTTTTGTCCAAACAAAACAACTAACCATTTTAATGACTTTAAACTTTCAAGATAATCATATGCATGTAAGTATTATCTTGAAAATCCAAGGGAACCAAGACCGTAAAAGTTTCGGCCATATGGTGAAATACACCATGAAACCCGAAAATTTTGGATCTAATGAAGCATGTATTCGTATAAGCGGCTCTTGATGCCATTGTTGGGTTTTAACAAGATTATCAAAGTTCATATAAACCAATTTATAGAAAAACGCAGCGGATTATTTGTTTAAAATCTTGTCAATATGTTGATTATTAAACCCGTTTAACATACAAAACCCAAAGTCCGGATCCATATACGAAATACATACCATCAAACACAACCATAGGGTGTTTAGAATACTACCTTTTAAGATGAAGAAGATGATATTCTTGAATGAAAATCTTCAAATGAGAAGACCTCAAGCTTGCATACCCTCAAGCCTCCAACAAACACCATTTTTGCTAGGATTTAACACTTGTAATTTCCTTCCTTCTTGGCTTTTTCCTCTTGGCCGAAAATTAGAAGAAGAAAAGGAGAAGAGAAGAACTTTTCTTCTTTTGTTCTTACACTTGTATGTGATGGAGAAAGAATTTTTGTATATAATGAAAGACTAGAGTTTGTGTATTTAACACACAAACCCATTTGCATGCCTTGTAATTACCAAAACCAAAAAGAAGGAGAAAGTGGGGAAGGGGGCGGCCCTAGTGGGTCCCACCTTAAAAATATATATATTTTTGTTTTTTGTTAATATCTTTCTCTTTACTTATTTAACACAAGGTGTAGCAAAATATATCTCCTAAATGTTATTTAAACAACTTTAAATAACATTGTAGAAGATTCTTTCTTTCATAATATAAATCATCCATATGATTTATTTTTAACACAAGTGCAAATATCTAGAAACCCAATTTCTAAATATTCCAAGTGTTGATATTTATTTTAGATCATGTCATAAAATAAATATCCCGGTGTTTGTCTAGCTTGTCAATGGGTATGACCCGACTTGGATCATAACGTACTAGCCACATCAATTTAATATGTCTCTTGGGCATACCGATTCCAAGAGTTGATATAATGTAGGACGCGTTACACTCCTAATAACACCTTACATAACCGTACGAAACCTTGAAACACCATAATAAACCTAATGAATTCGTATGAGTCATTTGAACATCGTACGACAACTCAGGATATCTTACGACTCTTTATGCCACATTAGCAACTCGAAAAGAACGTTAGTATAATGTAAGACGGTTTACAACTCCTAAAAACACCTTACATCACAGTACGAAACCTTGAAACACCATAATAAACCTAATCAATTCATACGAGTCCTTTGAACATCGTCCGACAAATTAGGACATCTTACGACTCTTTATGCCACATTAGCAACTCGAAAACAACGTTGGTATAATGTAGGACGCGTTACACTCCTAATAACACCTTACATAACCGTACGAAACCTTGAAACACCATAATAAACCTAATGAATTCGTATGAGTCATTTGAACATCGTACGACAACTCAGGACATCTTACGACTCTTTATGCCACATTAGCAACTCGAAAAGAACGTTAGTATAATGTAGGACGGTTTACAACTCCTAAAAACACCTTACATCACAGTACGAAATCTTTAAACACCATAATAAACCTAATGAATTCGTATGAGTCCTTTGAACATCGTCCGACAACTTAGGACATCTTACGACTCTTTATGCCACATTAGCAACTCGAAAAGAACTTTGGTATAATATAGGATGCGTTACACTCCTAATAACACCTTACATAACCGTATGAAACCTTGAAACACCATAATAAACCTAATGAATTCGTATGAGTCATTTGAACATCGTACGACAACTCAGGACATCTTACGACTCTTTATGCCACATTAGCAACTCGAAAAGAACGTTAGTATAATGTAGGACGGTTTACAACTCCTAAAAACACCTTACATCACAGTACGAAACCTTGAAACACCATAATAAACCTAATGAATTCGTACGAGTCCTTGGAACATCGTCCGACAACTTAGGACATCTTACGACTCTTTATGCCACATTAGCAACTCGAAAAGAACGTTGGTATAATGTAGGACGCGTTACACTCCTAATAACACCTTACATAACCGTACGAAACCTTGAAACACCATAATAAACCTAATGAATTCGTATGAGTCATTTGAACATCATACGCCAACTCAGGTCATCTTACGACTCTTTATGCCACATTAGCAACTCGAAAAGAACGTTAGTATAATGTAGGACGGTTTACAACTCCTAAAAACACCTTACATAACCGGATGAAACCTTGAAACACCATAATAAACCTAATGAATTCGTTTGAGTCATTTGAACATCGTACGACAACTTAGGACATCTTACGACTCTTTATGCCACATTAGCAACTCGAAAAGAACGTTAGTATAATGTAGGACGGTTTACAACTTCTAAAAACACCTTACATCACAGTACGAAACCTTGAAACACCATAATAAACCTAATCAATTCGTACGAGTCCTTTGAACATCGTCCGACAACTTAGGACATCTTACGACTCTTTATGCCACATTAGCAACTCGAAAAGAACGTTAGTATAATGTAGGACGGTTTACAACTCCTAAAAACACCTTACATCACAGTACGAAACCTTGAAACACCATAATAAACCTAATGAATTCGTACGAGTCCTTGGAACATCGTTCGACAACTTAGGACATCTTACGACTCTTTATGCCACATTAGCAACTCGAAAAGAACATTGGTATAATGTAGGACGCGGTACGCTCCTAATAACACCTTACATAACCGTACGAAACCATGAAACACCATAATAAACCTAATGAATTCGTATGAGTCATTTGAACATCGTACGACAACTCAGGACATCTTACGACTCTTTATGCCACATTAGCAACTCGAATAGAACGTTAGTATAATGTAGGACGCCTTACAACTCCTAAGAACACCTTACATCACAGTACGAAACCTTAAAACACCATAATAAACCTAATGAATTCGTACGAGTCCTTTGAACGTCGTCCGACAACTTAGGACATCTTACGACTCTTTATGCCACATTAGCAACTCGAAAAGAACGTTAGTATAATGTAGGACAGCTTACAACTCCTAAGAACACCTTACATCACAGTACGAAACCTTTAAACACCATAATAAACCTAATAAATTCGTACGAGTCCTTTGAACATCGTCCGACAACTTAGGACATCTTACGACTCTTTATGCCACATTAGCAACTCGAAAAGAACGTTGGTATAATGTAGCACGCGTTACACTCCTAATAACACCTTACATAACCGTACGAATCCTTGAAACACCATAATAAACCTAATGAATTCGTATGAGTCATTTGAACATCGTACGACAACTCAGGACATCTTACGACTCTTTATGCCACATTAGCAACTCGAATAGAACGTTAGTATAATGTAGGACGCCTTACAACTCCTAAGAACACCTTACATCACAGTACGAAACCTTAAAACACCATAATAAACCTAATGAATTCGTACGAGTCCATTGAACGTCGTCCGACAACTTAGGACATTTTACGACTCTTTATGCCACATTAGCAACTCGAAAAGAACGTTGGTATAATGTAGGACGGCTTACAACTCCTAAGAACACCTTACATCACAGTACGAAACCTTGGAACACCATAATAAACCTAATAAATTCGTACGAGTCCTTTGAACATCGTCCGACAACTTAGGACATCTTACGACTCTTTATGCCACATTAGCAACTCGAAAAGAACGTTGGTATAATGTAGCACGCGTTACACTCCTAATAACACCTTACATAACCGTACGAAACCTTGAAACACCATAATAAACCTAATGAATTCGTACGAGTCCTTTGAACGTCGTCCGACAACTTAGGACATTTTACGACTCTTTATGCCACATTAGCAACTCGAAAAGAACGTTAGTATAATGTAGGACGGCTTACAACTCCTAAGAACACCTTACATCACAGTACGAAACCTTGGAACACCATAATAAACCTAATAAATTCGTACGAGTCCTTTGAACATCGTCCGACAACTTAGGACATCTTACGACTCTTTATGCCACATTAGCAACTCGAAAAGAACGTTGGTATAATGTAGCACGCGTTACACTCCTAATAACACCTTACATAACCGTACGAAACCTTGAAACACCATAATAAACCTAATGAATTCGTATGAGTCATTTGAACATCGTACGACAACTCAGGACATCTTACGACTCTTTATGCCACATTAGCAACTCGAAAAGAACGTTAGTATAATGTAGGACGGTTTACAACTCCTAAAAACACCTTACATCACAGTACGAAACCTTGAAACACCATAATAAACCTAATCAATTCGTACGAGTCCTTTGAACATCGTCCGACAACTTAGGACATCTTACGACTCTTTATGCCACATTAGCAACTCGAAAAGAACGTTAGTATAATGTAGGACGGTTTACAACTCCTAAAAACACCTTACATCACAGTACGAAACCTTGAAACACCATAATAAACCTAATGAATTCGTACGAGTCCTTGGAACATCGTCCGACAACTTAGGACATCTTACGACTCTTTATGCCACATTAGCAACTCGAAAAGAACATTGGTATAATGTAGGACGCGTTACGCTCCTAATAACACCTTACATAACCTTACGAAACCTTGAAACACCATAATAAACCTAATGAATTCGTATGAGTCATTTGAACATCGTACGACAACTCAGGACATCTTACGACTCTTTATGCCACATTAGCAACTCGAATAGAACGTTAGTATAATGTAGGACGCCTTACAACTCCTAAGAACACCTTACATCACAGTACGAAACCTTAAAACACCATAATAAACCTAATGAATTCGTACGAGTCCTTTGAACGTCGTCCGACAACTTAGGACATCTTACGACTCTTTATGCCACATTAGCAACTCGAAAAGAACGTTAGTATAATGTAGGACGGCTTACAACTCCTAAGAACACCTCCCATCACAGTACGAAACCTTGAAACACCATAATAAACCTAATAAATTCGTACGAGTCCTTTGAACATCGTCCGACAACTTAGGACATCTTACGACTCTTTATGCCACATTAGCAACTCGAAAAGAACGTTGGTATAATGTAGCACGCGTTACACTCCTAATAACACCTTACATAACCATACGAAACCTTGAAACACCATAATAAACCTAATGAATTCGTATGAGTCATTTGAACATCGTACGACAACTCAGGACATCTTACGACTCTTTATGCCACATTAGCAACTCGAAAAGAACGTTAGTATAATGTAGGACGGTTTACAACTCCTAAAAACACCTTACATCACAGTACGAAACCTTGAAACACCATAATAAACCTAATCAATAAGTACGAGTCCTTTGAACATCGTCCGACAACTTAGGACATCTTACGACTCTTTATGCCACATTAGCAACTCGAAAAGAACGTTAGAATAATGTAGGACGGTTTACAACTCCTAAAAACACCTTACATCACAATACGAAACCTTGAAACACCATAATAAACATAATGAATTCGTACGAGTCCTTGGAACATCGTCCGACAACTTAGGACATCTTACGACTCTTTATGCCACATTAGCAACTCGAAAAGAACGTTGGTATAATGTAGGACGCGTTACACTCCTAATAACACCTTACATAACCGTACGAAACCTTGAAACACCATAATAAACCTAATGAATTCGTATGAGTCATTTGAACATCGTACGACAACTCAGGACATCTTACGACTCTTTATGCCACATTAGCAACTCGAATAGAACGTTAGTATAATGTAGGACGCCTTACAACTCCTAAGAACACCTTACATCACAGTACGAAACATTAAAACACCATAATAAACCTAATAATTCGTACGAGTCCTTTGAACGTCGTCCGACAACTTAGGACATCTTACGACTCTTTATGCCACATTAGCAACTCGAAAAGAACGTTAGTATAATGTAGGACGGCTTACAACTCCTAAGAACACCTTACATCACAGTACGAAACCTTGAAACACCATAATAAACCTAATAAATTCGTATGAGTCATTTGAACATCGTACGACAACTCAGGACATCTTACGACTCTTTATGCCACATTAGCAACTCGAAAAGAACGTTAGTATAATGTAGGACGGTTTACAACTCCTAAAAACACCTTACATCACAGTACGAAACCTTGAAACACCATAATAAACCTAATCAATAAGTACGAGTCCTTTGAACATCGTCCGACAACTTAGGACATCTTACGACTCTTTATGCCACATTAGCAACTCGAAAAGAACGTTAGTATAATGTAGGACGGTTTACAACTCCTAAAAACACCTTACATCACAATACGAAACCTTGAAACACCATAATAAACCTAATGAATTCGTACGAGTCCTTGGAACATCGTCCGACAACTTAGGACATCTTACGACTCTTTATGCCACATTAGCAACTCGAAAAGAACGTTAGTATAATGTAGGACGGTTTACAACTCCTAAAAACACCTTACATCACAGTACGAAACCTTGAAACACCATAATAAACCTAATCAATAAGTACGAGTCCTTTGAACATCGTCCGACAACTTAGGACATCTTACGACTCTTTATGCCACATTAGCAACTCGAAAAGAACGTTAGTATAATGTAGGACGGTTTACAACTCCTAAAAACACCTTACATCACAATACGAAACCTTGAAACACCATAATAAACCTAATGAATTCGTATGAGTCATTTGAACATCGTACGACAACTCAGGACATCTTACGACTCTTTATGCCACATTAGCAACTCGAATAGAACGTTAGTATAATGTAGGACGCCTTACAACTCCTAAGAACACCTTACATCACAGTACGAAACCTTAAAACACCATAATAAACCTAATGAATTCGTACGAGTCCTTTGAACGTCGTCCGACAACTTAGGACATCTTACGACTCTTTATGCCACATTAGCAACTCGAAAAGAACGTTAGTATAATGTAGGACGGCTTACAACTCCTAAGAACACCTCCCATCACAGTACGAAACCTTGAAACACCATAATAAACCTAATAAATTCGTACGAGTCCTTTGAACATCGTCCGACAACTTAGGACATCTTACGACTCTTTATGCCACATTAGCAACTCGAAAAGAACGTTGGTATAATGTAGCACGCGTTACACTCCTAATAACACCTTACATAACCATACGAAACCTTGAAACACCATAATAAACCTAATGAATTCGTATGAGTCATTTGAACATCGTACGACAACTCAGGACATCTTACGACTCTTTATGCCACATTAGCAACTCGAAAAGAACGTTAGTATAATGTAGGACGGTTTACAACTCCTAAAAACACCTTACATCACAGTACGAAACCTTGAAACACCATAATAAACCTAATCAATAAGTACGAGTCCTTTGAACATCGTCCGACAACTTAGGACATCTTACGACTCTTTATGCCACATTAGCAACTCGAAAAGAACGTTAGTATAATGTAGGACGGTTTACAACTCCTAAAAACACCTTACATCACAATACGAAACCTTGAAACACCATAATAAACCTAATGAATTCGTACGAGTCCTTGGAACATCGTCCGACAACTTAGGACATCTTACGACTCTTTATGCCACATTAGCAACTCGAAAAGAACGTTGGTATAATGTAGGACGCGTTACACTCCTAATAACACCTTACATAACCGTACGAAACCTTGAAACACCATAATAAACCTAATGAATTCGTATGAGTCATTTGAACATCGTACGACAACTCAGGACATCTTACGACTCTTTATGCCACATTAGCAACTCGAATAGAACGTTAGTATAATGTAGGACGCCTTACAACTCCTAAGAACACCTTACATCACAGTACGAAACATTAAAACACCATAATAAACCTAATAATTCGTACGAGTCCTTTGAACGTCGTCCGACAACTTAGGACATCTTACGACTCTTTATGCCACATTAGCAACTCGAAAAGAACGTTAGTATAATGTAGGACGGCTTACAACTCCTAAGAACACCTTACATCACAGTACGAAACCTTGAAACACCATAATAAACCTAATAAATTCGTATGAGTCATTTGAACATCGTACGACAACTCAGGACATCTTACGACTCTTTATGCCACATTAGCAACTCGAAAAGAACGTTAGTATAATGTAGGACGGTTTACAACTCCTAAAAACACCTTACATCACAGTACGAAACCTTGAAACACCATAATAAACCTAATCAATAAGTACGAGTCCTTTGAACATCGTCCGACAACTTAGGACATCTTACGACTCTTTATGCCACATTAGCAACTCGAAAAGAACGTTAGTATAATGTAGGACGGTTTACAACTCCTAAAAACACCTTACATCACAATACGAAACCTTGAAACACCATAATAAACCTAATGAATTCGTACGAGTCCTTGGAACATCGTCCGACAACTTAGGACATCTTACGACTCTTTATGCCACATTAGCAACTCGAAAAGAACGTTGGTATAATGTAGGACGCGTTACACTCCTAATAACACCTTACATAACCGTACGAAACCTTGAAACACCATAATAAACCTAATGAATTCGTATGAGTCATTTGAACATCGTACGACAACTCAGGACATCTTACGACTCTTTATGCCACATTAGCAACTCGAATAGAACGTTAGTATAATGTAGGACGCCTTACAACTCCTAAGAACACCTTACATCACAGTACGAAACATTAAAACACCATAATAAACCTAATAATTCGTACGAGTCCTTTGAACGTCGTCCGACAACTTAGGACATCTTACGACTCTTTATGCCACATTAGCAACTCGAAAAGAACGTTAGTTTAATGTAGGACGGCTTACAACTCCTAAGAACACCTTACATCACAGTACGAAACCTTGAAACACCATAATAAACCTAATAAATTCGTATGAGTCATTTGAACATCGTACGACAACTCAGGACATCTTACGACTCTTTATGCCACATTAGCAACTCGAGAAGAACGTTAGTATAATGTAGGACGGTTTACAACTCCTAAAAACACCTTACATCACAGTACGAAACCTTGAAACACCATAATAAACCTAATCAATAAGTACGAGTCCTTTGAACATCGTCCGACAACTTAGGACATCTTACGACTCTTTATGCCACATTAGCAACTCGAAAAGAACGTTAGTATAATGTAGGACGGTTTACAACTCCTAAAATCACCTTACATCACAATACGAAACCTTGAAACACCATAATAAACCTAATGAATTCGTACGAGTCCTTGGAACATCGTCCGACAACTTAGGACATCTTACGACTCTTTATGCCACATTAGCAACTCGAAAAGAACGTTGGTATAATGTAGGACGCGTTACACTCCTAATAACACCTTACATAACCGTACGAAACCTTGAAACACCATAATAAACCTAATGAATTCGTATGAGTCATTTGAACATCGTACGACAACTCAGGACATCTTACGACTCTTTATGCCACATTAGCAACTCGAATAGAACGTTAGTATAATGTAGGACGCCTTACAACTCCTAAGAACACCTTACATCACAGTACGAAACATTAAAACACCATAATAAACCTAATAATTCGTACGAGTCCTTTGAACGTCGTCCGACAACTTAGGACATCTTACGACTCTTTATGCCACATTAGCAACTCGAAAAGAACGTTAGTATAATGTAGGACGGCTTACAACTCCTAAGAACACCTTACATCACAGTACGAAACCTTGAAACACCATAATAAACCTAATAAATTCGTACGAGTCCTTTGAACATCGTCCGACAACTTAGGACATCTTACGACTCTTTATGCCACATTAGCAACTCGAAAAGAACGTTGGTATAATGTAGGACGCGTTACACTCGTAATAACACCTTACATAACCGTACGAAACCTTGAAACACCATAATAAACCTAATGAATTCGTATGAGTCATTTGAACATCGTACGACAACTCAGGACATCTTACGACTCTTTATGCCACATTAGCCACTCGAAAAGAACGTTAGTATAATGTAGGACGGTTTACAACTCCTAAAAACACCTTAAATCACAGTACGAAACCTTTAAACACCATAATAAACCTAATGAATTCGTACGAGTCCTTTGAACATCGTCCGACAACTTAGGACATCTTACGACTCTTTATGCCACATTAGCAACTCGAAAAGAACATTGGTATAATGTAGGACGCGTTACACTCCTAATACCGTACGAAACCTTGAAACACCATAATAAACCTAATGAATTCGTATGAGTCATTTGAACATCGTACGACAACTCAGGACATCTTACGACTCTTTATGCCACATTAGCAACTCGAAAAGAACGTTAGTATAATGTAGGACGGTTTACAACTCCTAAAAACACCTTACCTCACAGTACGAAACCTTTAAACACCATAATAAACCTAATGAATTCGTATGAGTCCTTTGAACATCGTCCGACAACTTAGGACATCTTACGACTCTTTATGCCACATTAGCAACTCGAAAAGAACGTTGGTATAATGTAGGACGCGTTACACTCGTAATAACACCTTACATAACCGTACGAAACCTTGAAACACCATAATAAACCTAATGAATTCGTATGAGTCATTTGAACATCGTACGACAACTCAGGACATCTTACGACTCTTTATGCCACATTAGCCACTCGAAAAGAACGTTAGTATAATGTAGGACGGTTTACAACTCCTAAAAACACCTTACATCACAGTACGAAACCTTTAAACACCATAATAAACCTAATGAATTCGTACGAGTCCTTTGAACATCGTCCGACAACTTAGGACATCTTACGACTCTTTATGCCACATTAGCAACTCGAAAAGAACATTGGTATAATGTAGGACGCGTTACACTCCTAATAACACCTTACATAACCGTACGAAACCTTGAAACACCATAATAAACCTAATGAATTCGTATGAGTCATTTGAACATCGTACGACAACTCAGGACATCTTACGACTCTTTATGCCACATTAGCAACTCGAAAAGAACGTTAGTATAATGTAGGACGGTTTACAACTCCTAAAAACACCTTACATCACAGTACGAAACCTTTAAACACCATAATAAACCTAATGAATTCGTACGAGTCCTTTGAACATCGTCCGACAACTTAGGACATCTTACGACTCTTTATGCCACATTAGCAACTCGAAAAGAACATTGGTATAATGTAGGACGCGTTACACTCCTAATACCGTACGAAACCTTGAAACACCATAATAAACCTAATGAATTCGTATGAGTCATTTGAACATCGTACGACAACTCAGGACATCTTACGACTCTTTATGCCACATTAGCAACTCGAATAGAACGTTAGTATAATGTAGGACGCCTTACAACTCCTAAGAACACCTTACATCACAGTACGAAACATTAAAACACCATAATAAACCTAATAATTCGTACGAGTCCTTTGAACGTCGTCCGACAACTTAGGACATCTTACGACTCTTTATGCCACATTAGCAACTCGAAAAGAACGTTAGTATAATGTAGGACGGCTTACAACTCCTAAGAACACCTTACATCACAGTACGAAACCTTGAAACACCATAACAAACCTAATAAATTCGTATGAGTCATTTGAACATCGTACGACAACTCAGGACATCTTACGACTCTTTATGCCACATTAGCAACTCGAAAAGAACGTTAGTATAATGTAGGACGGTTTACAACTCCTAAAAACACCTTACATCACAGTACGAAACCTTGAAACACCATAATAAACCTAATCAATAAGTACGAGTCCTTTGAACATCGTCCGACAACTTAGGACATCTTACGACTCTTTATGCCACATTAGCAACTCGAAAAGAACGTTAGTATAATGTAGGACGGTTTACAACTCCTAAAAACACCTTACATCACAATACGAAACCTTGAAACACCATAATAAACCTAATGAATTCGTACGAGTCCTTGGAACATCGTCCGACAACTTAGGACATCTTACGACTCTTTATGCCACATTAGCAACTCGAAAAGAACGTTGGTATAATGTAGGACGCGTTACACTCCTAATAACACCTTACATAACCGTACGAAACCTTGAAACACCATAATAAACCTAATGAATTCGTATGAGTCATTTGAACATCGTACGACAACTCAGGACATCTTACGACTCTTTATGCCACATTAGCAACTCGAATAGAACGTTAGTATAATGTAGGACGCCTTACAACTCCTAAGAACACCTTACATCACAGTACGAAACATTAAAACACCATAATAAACCTAATAATTCGTACGAGTCCTTTGAACGTCGTCCGACAACTTAGGACATCTTACGACTCTTTATGCCACATTAGCAACTCGAAAAGAACGTTAGTATAATGTAGGACGGCTTACAACTCCTAAGAACACCTTACATCACAGTACGAAACCTTGAAACACCATAATAAACCTAATAAATTCGTACGAGTCCTTTGAACATCGTCCGACAACTTAGGACATCTTACGACTCTTTATGCCACATTAGCAACTCGAAAAGAACGTTGGTATAATGTAGGACGCGTTACACTCGTAATAACACCTTACATAACCGTACGAAACCTTGAAACACCATAATAAACCTAATGAATTCGTATGAGTCATTTGAACATCGTACGACAACTCAGGACATCTTACGACTCTTTATGCCACATTAGCCACTCGAAAAGAACGTTAGTATAATGTAGGACGGTTTACAACTCCTAAAAACACCTTACATCACAGTACGAAACCTTTAAACACCATAATAAACCTAATGAATTCGTACGAGTCCTTTGAACATCGTCCGACAACTTAGGACATCTTACGACTCTTTATGCCACATTAGCAACTCGAAAAGAACATTGGTATAATGTAGGACGCGTTACACTCCTAATACCGTACGAAACCTTGAAACACCATAATAAACCTAATGAATTCGTATGAGTCATTTGAACATCGTACGACAACTCAGGACATCTTACGACTCTTTATGCCACATTAGCAACTCGAAAAGAACGTTAGTATAATGTAGGACGGTTTACAACTCCTAAAAACACCTTACCTCACAGTACGAAACTTTAAACACCATAATAAACCTAATGAATTCGTATGAGTCCTTTGAACATCGTCCGACAACTTAGGACATCTTACGACTCTTTATGCCACATTAGCAACTCGAAAAGAACGTTGGTATAATGTAGGACGCGTTACACTCCTAATAACACCTTACATAACCGTACGAAACCTTGAAACACCATAATAAACCTAATGAATTCGTATGAGTCATTTGAACATCGTACGACAACTCAGGACATCTTACGACTCTTTATGCCACATTAGCAACTCGAATAGAACGTTAGTATAATGTAGGACGCCTTACAACTCCTAAGAACACCTTACATCACAGTACGAAACATTAAAACACCATAATAAACCTAATAATTCGTACGAGTCCTTTGAACGTCGTCCGACAACTTAGGACATCTTACGACTCTTTATGCCACATTAGCAACTCGAAAAGAACGTTAGTATAATGTAGGACGGCTTACAACTCCTAAGAACACCTTACATCACAGTACGAAACCTTGAAACACCATAATAAACCTAATAAATTCGTACGAGTCCTTTGAACATCGTCCGACAACTTAGGACATCTTACGACTCTTTATGCCACATTAGCAACTCGAAAAGAACGTTGGTATAATGTAGGACGCGTTACACTCGTAATAACACCTTACATAACCGTACGAAACCTTGAAACACCATAATAAACCTAATGAATTCGTATGAGTCATTTGAACATCGTACGACAACTCAGGACATCTTACGACTCTTTATGCCACATTAGCCACTCGAAAAGAACGTTAGTATAATGTAGGACGGTTTACAACTCCTAAAAACACCTTACATCACAGTACGAAACCTTTAAACACCATAATAAACCTAATGAATTCGTACGAGTCCTTTGAACATCGTCCGACAACTTAGGACATCTTACGACTCTTTATGCCACATTAGCAACTCGAAAAGAACATTGGTATAATGTAGGACGCGTTACACTCCTAATACCGTACGAAACCTTGAAACACCATAATAAACCTAATGAATTCGTATGAGTCATTTGAACATCGTACGACAACTCAGGACATCTTACGACTCTTTATGCCACATTAGCAACTCGAAAAGAACGTTAGTATAATGTAGGACGGTTTACAACTCCTAAAAACACCTTACCTCACAGTACGAAACCTTTAAACACCATAATAAACCTAATGAATTCGTATGAGTCCTTTGAACATCGTCCGACAACTTAGGACATCTTACGACTCTTTATGCCACATTAGCAACTCGAAAAGAACGTTGGTATAATGTAGGACGCGTTACACTCGTAATAACACCTTACATAACCGTACGAAACCTTGAAACACCATAATAAACCTAATGAATTCGTATGAGTCATTTGAACATCGTACGACAACTCAGGACATCTTACGACTCTTTATACCACATTAGCCACTCGAAAAGAACGTTAGTATAATGTAGGACGGTTTACAACTCCTAAAAACACCTTACATCACAGTACGAAACCTTTAAACACCATAATAAACCTAATGAATTCGTACGAGTCCTTTGAACATCGTCCGACAACTTAGGACATCTTACGACTCTTTATGCCACATTAGCAACTCGAAAAGAACATTGGTATAATGTAGGACGCGTTACACTCCTAATAACACCTTACATAACCGTACGAAACCTTGAAACACCATAATAAACCTAATGAATTCGTATGAGTCATTTGAACATCGTACGACAACTCAGGACATCTTACGACTCTTTATGCCACATTAGCAACTCGAAAAGAACGTTAGTATAATGTAGGACGGTTTACAACTCCTAAAAACACCTTACATCACAGTACGAAACCTTTAAACACCATAATAAACCTAATGAATTCGTACGAGTCCTTTGAACATCGTCCGACAACTTAGGACATCTTACGACTCTTTATGCCACATTAGCAACTCGAAAAGAACATTGGTATAATGTAGGACGCGTTACACTCCTAATAACACCTTACATAACCGTACGAAACCTTGAAACACCATAATAAACCTAATGAATTCGTATGAGTCATTTGAACATCGTACGACAACTCAGGACATCTTACGACTCTTTATGCCACATTAGCAACTCGAAAAGAACGTTACTATAATGTAGGACGGTTTACAACTCCTAAAAACACCTTACATCACAGTACGAAACCTTTAAACACCATAATAAACCTAATGAATTCGTACGAGTCCTTTGAACATCGTCCGACAACTTAGGACATCTTACGACTCTTTATGCCACATTAGCAACTCGAAAAGAACATTGGTATAATGTAGGACGCGTTACACTCCTAATACCGTACGAAACCTTGAAACACCATAATAAACCTAATGAATTCGTATGAGTCATTTGAACATCGTACGACAACTCAGGACATCTTACGACTCTTTATGCCACATTAGCAACTCGAAAAGAACGTTAGTATAATGTAGGACGGTTTACAACTCCTAAAAACACCTTACCTCACAGTACGAAACCTTTAAACACCATAATAAACCTAATGAATTCGTATGAGTCCTTTGAACATCGTCCGACAACTTAGGACATCTTACGACTCTTTATGCCACATTAGCAACTCGAAAAGAACGTTGGTATAATGTAGGACGCGTTACACTCGTAATAACACCTTACATAACCGTACGAAACCTTGAAACACCATAATAAACCTAATGAATTCGTATGAGTCATTTGAACATCGTACGACAACTCAGGACATCTTACGACTCTTTATGCCACATTAGCCACTCGAAAAGAACGTTAGTATAATGTAGGACGGTTTACAACTCCTAAAAACACCTTACATCACAGTACGAAACCTTTAAACACCATAATAAACCTAATGAATTCGTACGAGTCCTTTGAACATCGTCCGACAACTTAGGACATCTTACGACTCTTTATGCCACATTAGCAACTCGAAAAGAACATTGGTATAATGTAGGACGCGTTACACTCCTAATACCGTACGAAACCTTGAAACACCATAATAAACCTAATGAATTCGTATGAGTCATTTGAACATCGTACGACAACTCAGGACATCTTACGACTCTTTATGCCACATTAGCAACTCGAAAAGAACGTTAGTATAATGTAGGACGGTTTACAACTCCTAAAAACACCTTACCTCACAGTACGAAACCTTTAAACACCATAATAAACCTAATGAATTCGTATGAGTCCTTTGAACATCGTCCGACAACTTAGGACATCTTACGACTCTTTATGCCACATTAGCAACTCGAAAAGAACGTTGGTATAATATAGGATGCGTTACACTCCTAATAACACCTTACATAACCGTATGAAACCTTGAAACACCATAATAAACCTAATGAATTCGTATGAGTCATTTGAACATCGTACGACAACTCAGGACATCTTACGACTCTTTATGCCACATTAGCAACTCGAAAAGAACGTTAGTATAATGTAGGACGGTTTACAACTCCTAAAAACACCTTACATCACAGTACGAAACCTTGAAACACCATAATAAACCTAATGAATTCGTACGAGTCCTTGGAACATCGTCCGACAACTTAGGATATCTTACGACTCTTTATGCCACATTAGCAACTCGAAAAGAACGTTGGTATAATGTAGGACGCGTTACACTCCTAATAACACCTTACATAACCGTACGAAACCTTGAAACACCATAATAAACCTAATGAATTCGTATGAGTCATTTGAACATCGTACGACAACTCAGGACATCTTACGACTCTTTATGCCACATTAGCAACTCGAAAAGAACGTTAGTATAATGTAGGACGGTTTACAACTCCTAAAAACACCTTACATCACAGTACGAAACCTTGAAACACCATAATAAACCTAATCAATTCATACGAATCCTTTGAACATCGTCCGACAACTTAGGACATCTTACGACTCTTTATGCCACATTAGCAACTCGAAAACAACGTTGGTATAATGTAGGACGCGTTACACTCCTAATAACACCTTACATAACCGTACGAAACCTTGAAACACCATAATAAACCTAATGAATTCGTATGAGTCATTTGAACATCGTACGACAACTCAGGACATCTTACGACTCTTTATGCCACATTAGCAACTCGAAAAGAACGTTAGTATAATGTAGGACGGTTTACAACTCCTAAAAACACCTTACATCACAGTACGAAACCTTGAAACACCATAATAAACCTAATCAATTCATACGAGTCCTTTGAACATCGTCCGACAACTTAGGACATCTTACGACTCTTTATGCCACATTAGCAACTCGAAAAGAACGTTGGTATAATGTAGGACGCGTTACACTCCTAATAACACCTTACATAACCGTACGAAACCTTGAAACACCATAATAAACCTAATGAATTCGTATGAGTCATTTGAACATCGTACGACAACTCAGGACATCTTACGACTCTTTATGCCACATTAGCAACTCGAAAAGAACGTTAGTATAATGTAGGACGGTTTACAACTCCTAAAAACACCTTACATCACAGTACGAAACCTTGAAACACCATAATAAACCTAATCAATTCATACGAGTCCTTTGAACATCGTCCGACAACTTAGGACATCTTACGACTCTTTATGCCACATTAGCAACTCGAAAACAACGTTGGTATAATGTAGGACGCGTTACACTCCTAATAACACCTTACATAACCGTACGAAACCTTGAAACACCATAATAAACCTAATGAATTCGTATGAGTCATTTGAACATCGTACGACAACTCAGGACATCTTACGACTCTTTATGCCACATTAGCAACTCGAAAAGAACGTTAGTATAATGTAGGACGGTTTACAACTCCTAAAAACACCTTACATCACAGTACGAAACCTTGAAACACCATAATAAACCTAATGAATTCGTACGAGTCCTTGGAACATCGTCCGACAACTTAGGACATCTTACGACTCTTTATGCCACATTAGCAACTCGAAAACAACGTTGGTATAATGTAGGACGCGTTACACTCCTAATAACACCTTACATAACCGTACGAAACCTTGAAACACCATAATAAACCTAATGAATTCGTATGAGTCATTTGAACATCGTACGACAACTCAGGACATCTTACGACTCTTTATGCCACATTAGCAACTCGAAAAGAACGTTAGTATAATGTAGGACGGTTTACAACTCCTAAAAACACCTTACATCACAGTACGAAACCTTGAAACACCATAATAAACCTAATCAATTCATACGAGTCCTTTGAACATCGTCCGACAACTTAGGACATCTTACGACTCTTTATGCCACATTAGCAACTCGAAAACAACGTTGGTATAATGTAGGACGCGTTACACTCCTAATAACACCTTACATAACCGTACGAAACCTTGAAACACCATAATAAACCTAATGAATTCGTATGAGTCATTTGAACATCGTACGACAACTCAGGACATCTTACGACTCTTTATGCCACATTAGCAACTCGAAAAGAACGTTAGTATAATGTAGGACGGTTTACAACTCCTAAAAACACCTTACATCACAGTACGAAACCTTGAAACACCATAATAAACCTAATGAATTCGTACGAGTCCTTGGAACATCGTCCGACAACTTAGGACATCTTACAACTCTTTATGCCACATTAGCAACTCGAAAAGAACGTTGGTATAATGTAGGACGCGTTACACTCCTAATAACACCTTACATAACCGTACGAAACCTTGAAACACCATAATAAACCTAATGAATTCGTATGAGTCATTTGAACATCGTACGACAACTCAGGATATCTTACGACTCTTTATGCCACATTAGCAACTCGAAAAGAACGTTAGTATAATGTAAGACGGTTTACAACTCCTAAAAACACCTTACATCACAGTACGAAACCTTGAAACACCATAATAAACCTAATCAATTCATACGAGTCCTTTGAACATCGTCCGACAAATTAGGACATCTTACGACTCTTTATGCCACATTAGCAACTCGAAAACAACGTTGGTATAATGTAGGACGCGTTACACTCCTAATAACACCTTACATAACCGTACGAAACCTTGAAACACCATAATAAACCTAATGAATTCGTATGAGTCATTTGAACATCGTACGACAACTCAGGACATCTTACGACTCTTTATGCCACATTAGCAACTCGAAAAGAACGTTAGTATAATGTAGGACGGTTTACAACTCCTAAAAACACCTTACATCACAGTACGAAACCTTGAAACACCATAATAAACCTAATGAATTCGTACGAGTCCTTGGAACATCGTCCGACAACTTAGGACATCTTATGACTCTTTATGCCACATTAGCAACTCGAAAAGAACGTTGGTATAATGTAGGACGCGTTACACTCCTAATAACACCTTACATAACCGTACGAAACCTTGAAACACCATAATAAACCTAATGAATTCGTATGAGTCATTTGAACATCGTACGACAACTCAGGACATCTTACGACTCTTTATGCCACATTAGCAACTCGAAAAGAACGTTAGTATAATGTAGGACGGTTTACAACTCCTAAAAACACCTTACATCACAGTACGAAACCTTGAAACACCATAATAAACCTAATCAATTCATACGAGTCCTTTGAACATCGTCTGACAACTTAGGACATCTTACGACTCTTTATGCCACATTAGCAACTCGAAAACAACGTTGGTATAATGTAGGACGCGTTACACTCCTAATAACACCTTACATAACCGTACGAAACCTTGAAACACCATAATAAACCTAATGAATTCGTATGAGTCATTTGAACATCGTACGACAACTCAGGACATCTTACGACTCTTTATGCCACATTAGCAACTCGAAAAGAACGTTAGTATAATGTAGGACGGTTTACAACTCCTAAAAACACCTTACATAACCGTACGAAACCTTGAAACACCATAATAAACCTAATGAATTCGTATGAGTCATTTGAACATCGTACGACAACTCAGGACATCTTACGACTCTTTATGCCACATTAGCAACTCGAAAAGAACGTTAGTATAATGTAGGACGGTTTACAACTCCTAAAAACACCTTACATCACAGTACGAAACCTTTAAACACCATAATAAACCTAATGAATTCGTATGAGTCCTTTGAACATCGTCCGACAACTTAGGACATCTTACGACTCTTTATGCCACATTAGCAACTCGAAAAGAACGTTAGTATAATGTAGGACGGCTTACAACTCCTAAGAACACCTTTCATCACAGTACGAAACCTTGAAACACCATAATAAACCTAATAAATTCGTACGAGTCCTTTGAACATCGTCCGACAACTTAGGACATCTTACGACTCTTTATGCCACATTAGCAACTCGAAAAGAACGTTGGTATAATGTAGGACGCGTTACACTCGTAATAACACCTTACATAACCGTACGAAACCTTGAAACACCATAATAAACCTAATGAATTCGTATGAGTCATTTGAACATCGTACGACAACTCAGGACATCTTACGACTCTTTATGCCACATTAGCAACTCGAAAAGAACGTTAGTATAATGTAGGACGGTTTACAACTCCTAAAAACACCTTACATCACAGTACGAAACCTTGAAACACCATAATAAACCTAATCAATTCATACGAGTCCTTTGAACATCGTCCGACAACTTAGGACATCTTACGACTCTTTATGCCACATTAGCAACTCGAAAACAACGTTGGTATAATGTAGAACGCGTTACACTCTTAATAACACCTTACATAACCGTACGAAACCTTGAAACACCATAATAAACCTAATGAATTCGTATGAGTCATTTGAACATCGTACGACAACTCAGGACATCTTACGACTCTTTATGCCACATTAGCAACTCGAAAAGAACGTTAGTATAATGTAGGACGGTTTACAACTCCTAAAAACACCTTACATCACAGTACGAAACCTTGAAACACCATAATAAACCTAATCAATTCGTACGAGTCCTTTGAACATCGTCCTACAACTTAGGACATCTTACGACTCTTTATGCCACATTAGCAACTCGAATTGAACGTTGGTATAATGTAGGACGCGTTACACTCCTAATAACACATTACATAACCGTACGAAACCTTGAAACACCATAATAAACCTAATGAATTTGTATGAGTCCTTTGAACATCGTACAACAACTCAGGACATCTTACGACTCTTTATGCCACATTAGCAACTCGAAAAGAACATTAGTATAATGTAGGACGATTTTACAACTCCTAAAAACACCTTACATCACAGTACGAAACCTTTAAACACCATAATAAACCTAATGAATTCGTACGAGTCCTTTGAACATCGTCCGACAACTTAGGACATCTTACGACTCTTTATGCCACATTAGCAACTCGAAAAGAACGTTGGTATAATGTAGGACGCGTTACACTCCTAATAACACCTTACATAACCGTACGAAACCTTGAAACACCATAATAAACCTAATGAATTCGTATGAGTCATTTGAACATCGTACGACAACTCAGGACATCTTACGACTCTTTATGCCACATTAGCAACTCGAAAAGAACGTTAGTATAATGTAGGACGGTTTACAACTCCTAAAAACACCTTACATCACAGTACGAAACCTTTAAACACCATAATAAACCTAATGAATTCGTATGAGTCATTTGAACATCGTACGACAACTCAGGACATCTTACGACTCTTTATGCCACATTAGCAACTCGAAAAGAACGTTAGTATAATGTAGGACGGTTTACAACTCCTAAAAACACCTTACATCACAGTACGAAACCTTGAAACACCATAATAAACCTAATCAATTCATACGAGTCCTTTGAACATCGTCTGACAACTTAGGACATCTTACGACTCTTTATGCCACATTAGCAACTCGAAAACAACGTTGGTATAATGTAGGACGCGTTACACTCCTAATAACACCTTACATAACCGTACGAAACCTTGAAACACCATAATAAACCTAATGAATTCGTATGAGTCATTTGAACATCGTACGACAACTCAGGACATCTTACGACTCTTTATGCCACATTAGCAACTCGAAAAGAACGTTAGTATAATGTAGGACGGTTTACAACTCCTAAAAACACCTTACATAACCGTACGAAACCTTGAAACACCATAATAAACCTAATGAATTCGTATGAGTCATTTGAACATCGTACGACAACTCAGGACATCTTACGAATCTTTATGCCACATTAGCAACTCGAAAAGAACGTTAGTATAATGTAGGACGGTTTACAACTCCTAAAAACACCTTACATCACAGTACGAAACCTTTAAACACCATAATAAACCTAATGAATTCGTATGAGTCCTTTGAACATCGTCCGACAACTTAGGACATCTTACGACTCTTTATGCCACATTAGCAACTCGAAAAGAACGTTAGTATAATGTAGGACGGCTTACAACTCCTAAGAACACCTTTCATCACAGTACGAAACCTTGAAACACCATAATAAACCTAATAAATTCGTACGAGTCCTTTGAACATCGTCCGACAACTTAGGACATCTTACGACTCTTTATGCCACATTAGCAACTCGAAAAGAACGTTGGTATAATGTAGGACGCGTTACACTCGTAATAACACCTTACATAACCGTACGAAACCTTGAAACACCATAATAAACCTAATGAATTCGTATGAGTCATTTGAACATCGTACGACAACTCAGGACATCTTACGACTCTTTATGCCACATTAGCAACTCGAAAAGAACGTTAGTATAATGTAGGACGGTTTACAACTCCTAAAAACACCTTACATCACAGTACGAAACCTTGAAACACCATAATAAACCTAATCAATTCATACGAGTCCTTTGAACATCGTCCGACAACTTAGGACATCTTACGACTCTTTATGCCACATTAGCAACTCGAAAACAACGTTGGTATAATGTAGAACGCGTTACACTCTTAATAACACCTTACATAACCGTACGAAACCTTGAAACACCATAATAAACCTAATGAATTCGTATGAGTCATTTGAACATCGTACGACAACTCAGGACATCTTACGACTCTTTATGCCACATTAGCAACTCGAAAAGAACGTTAGTATAATGTAGGACGGTTTACAACTCCTAAAAACACCTTACATCACAGTACGAAACCTTGAAACACCATAATAAACCTAATCAATTCGTACGAGTCCTTTGAACATCGTCCTACAACTTAGGACATCTTACGACTCTTTATGCCACATTAGCAACTCGAATTGAACGTTGGTATAATGTAGGACGCGTTACACTCCTAATAACACATTACATAACCGTACGAAACCTTGAAACACCATAATAAACCTAATGAATTTGTATGAGTCCTTTGAACATCGTACAACAACTCAGGACATCTTACGACTCTTTATGCCACATTAGCAACTCGAAAAGAACATTAGTATAATGTAGGACGATTTACAACTCCTAAAAACACCTTACATCACAGTACGAAACCTTTAAACACCATAATAAACCTAATGAATTCGTACGAGTCCTTTGAACATCGTCCGACAACCTAGGACATCTTACGACTCTTTATGCCACATTAGCAACTCGAAAAGAACGTTGGTATAATGTAGGACGCGTTACACTCCTAATAACACCTTACATAACCGTACGAAACCTTGAAACACCATAATAAACCTAATGAATTCGTATGAGTCATTTGAACATCGTACGACAACTCAGGACATCTTACGACTCTTTATGCCACATTAGCAACTCGAAAAGAACGTTAGTATAATGTAGGACGGTTTACAACTCCTAAAAACACCTTACATCACAGTACGAAACCTTTAAACACCATAATAAACCTAATGAATTCGTATGAGTCCTTTGAACATCGTCCGACAACTTAGGACATCTTACGACTCTTTATGCCACATTAGCAACTCGAAAAGAACGTTAGTATAATGTAGGACGGCTTACAACTCCTAAGAACACCTTTCATCACAGTAAGAAACCTTGAAACACCATAATAAACCTAATAAATTCGTACGAGTCCTTTGAACATCGTCCGACAACTTAGGACATCTTACGACTCTTTATGCCACATTAGCAACTCGAAAAGAACGTTGGTATAATGTAGGACGCGTTACACTCGTAATAACACCTTACATAACCGTACGAAACCTTGAAACACCATAATAAACCTAATGAATTCGTATGAGTCATTTGAACATCGGACGACAACTCAGGACATCTTACGACTCTTTATGCCACATTAGCCACTCGAAAAGAACGTTAGTATAATGTAGGACGGTTTACAACTCCTAAAAACACCTTACATCACAGTACGAAACCTTTAAACACCATAATAAACCTAATGAATTCGTACGAGTCCTTTGAACATCGTCCGACAACTTAGGACATCTTACGACTCTTTATGCCACATTAGCAACTCGAAAAGAACGTTGGTATAATGTAGGACGCGTTACACTCCTAATACCGTACGAAACCTTGAAAGACCATAATAAACCTAATGAATTCGTATGAGTCATTTGAACATCGTACGACAACTCAGGACATCTTACGACTCTTTATGCCACATTAGCAACTCGAAAAGAACGTTAGTATAATGTAGGACGGTTTACAACTCCTAAAAACACCTTACATCACAGTACGAAACCTTTAAACACCATAATAAACCTAATGAATTCGTATGAGTCCTTTGAACATCGTCCGACAACTTAGGACATCTTACGACTCTTTATGCCACATTAGCAACTCGAAAAGAACGTTGGTATAATATAGGATGCGTTACACTCCTAATAACACCTTACATAACCGTATGAAACCTTGAAACACCATAATAAACCTAATGAATTCGTATGAGTCATTTGAACATCGTACGACAACTCAGGACATCTTACGACTCTTTATGCCACATTAGCAACTCGAAAAGAACGTTAGTATAATGTAGGACGGTTTACAACTCCTAAAAACACCTTACATCACAGTACGAAACCTTGAAACACCATAATAAACCTAATGAATTCGTACGAGTCCTTGGAACATCGTCCGACAACTTAGGACATCTTACGACTCTTTATGCCACATTAGCAACTCGAAAAGAACGTTGGTATAATGTAGGACGCGTTACACTCCTAATAACACCTTACATAACCGTACGAAACCTTGAAACACCATAATAAACCTAATGAACTCGTATGAGTCATTTGAACATCGTACGACAACTCAGGACATCTTACGACTCTTTATGCCACATTAGCAACTCGAAAAGAACGTTAGTATAATGTAAGACGGTTTACAACTCCTAAAAACACCTTACATCACAGTACGAAACCTTGAAACACCATAATAAACCTAATCAATTCATACGAGTCCTTTGAACATCGTCCGACAACTTAGGACATCTTACCACTCTTTATGCCACATTAGCAACTCGAAAACAACGTTGGTATAATGTAGGACGCGTTACACTCCTAATAACACCTTACATAACCGTACGAAACCTTGAAACACCATAATAAACCTAATGAATTCGTATGAGTCATTTGAACATCGTACGACAACTCAGGACATCTTACGACTCTTTATGCCACATTAGCAACTCGAAAAGAACGTTAGTATAATGTAAGACGGTTTACAACTCCTAAAAACACCTTACATCACAGTACGAAACCTTGAAACACCATAATAAACCTAATCAATTCATACGAGTCCTTTGAACATCGTCCGACAACTTAGGACATCTTACGACTCTTTATGCCACATTAGCAACTCGAAAACAACGTTGGTATAATGTAGGACGCGTTACACTCCTAATAACACCTTACATAACCGTACGAAACCTTGAAACACCATAATAAACCTAATGAATTCGTATGAGTCATTTGAACATCGTACGACAACTCAGGACATCTTACGACTCTTTATGCCACATTAGCAACTCGAAAAGAACGTTAGTATAATGTAGGACGGTTTACAACTCCTAAAAACACCTTACATCACAGTACGAAACCTTGAAACACCATAATAAACCTAATGAATTCGTACGAGTCCTTGGAACATCGTCCGACAACTTAGGACATCTTACGACTCTTTATGCCACATTAGCAACTCGAAAAGAACGTTGGTATAATGTAGGACGCGTTACACTCCTAATAACACCTTACATAACCGTACGAAACCTTGAAACACCATAATAAACCTAATGAATTCGTATGAGTCATTTGAACATCGTACGACAACTCAGGACATCTTACGACTCTTTATGCCACATTAGCAACTCGAAAAGAACGTTAGTATAATGTAGGACGGTTTACAACTCCTAAAAACACCTTACATCACAGTACGAAACCTTGAAACACCATAATAAACCTAATCAATTCATACGAGTCCTTTGAACATCGTCCGACAACTTAGGACATCTTACGACTCTTTATGCCACATTAGCAACTCGAAAAGAACGTTGGTATAATGTAGGACGCGTTACACTCCTAATAACACCTTACATAACCGTACGAAACCTTGAAACACCATAATAAACCTAATGAATTCGTATGAGTCATTTGAACATCGTACGACAACTCAGGACATCTTACGACTCTTTATGCCACATTAGCAACTCGAAAAGAACGTTAGTATAATGTAGGACGGTTTACAACTCCTAAAAACACCTTACATCACAGTACGAAACCTTTAAACACCATAATAAACCTAATGAATTCGTATGAGTCCTTTGAACATCGTCCGACAACTTAGGACATCTTACGACTCTTTATGCCACATTAGCAACTCGAAAAGAACGTTAGTATAATGTAGGACGGCTTACAACTCCTAAGAACACCTTTCATCACAGTAAGAAACCTTGAAACACCATAATAAACCTAATAAATTCGTACGAGTCCTTTGAACATCGTCCGACAACTTAGGACATCTTACGACTCTTTATGCCACATTAGCAACTCGAAAAGAACGTTGGTATAATGTAGGACGCGTTACACTCGTAATAACACCTTACATAACCGTACGAAACCTTGAAACACCATAATAAACCTAATGAATTCGTATGAGTCATTTGAACATCGGACGACAACTCAGGACATCTTACGACTCTTTATGCCACATTAGCCACTCGAAAAGAACGTTAGTATAATGTAGGACGGTTTACAACTCCTAAAAACACCTTACATCACAGTACGAAACCTTTAAACACCATAATAAACCTAATGAATTCGTACGAGTCCTTTGAACATCGTCCGACAACTTAGGACATCTTACGACTCTTTATGCCACATTAGCAACTCGAAAAGAACGTTGGTATAATGTAGGACGCATTACACTCCTAATACCGTACGAAACCTTGAAAGACCATAATAAACCTAATGAATTCGTATGAGTCATTTGAACATCGTACGACAACTCAGGACATCTTACGACTCTTTATGCCACATTAGCAACTCGAAAAGAACGTTAGTATAATGTAGGACGGTTTACAACTCCTAAAAACACCTTACATCACAGTACGAAACCTTTAAACACCATAATAAACCTAATGAATTCGTATGAGTCCTTTGAACATCGTCCGACAACTTAGGACATCTTACGACTCTTTATGCCACATTAGCAACTCGAAAAGAACGTTGGTATAATATAGGATGCGTTACACTCCTAATAACACCTTACATAACCGTATGAAACCTTGAAACACCATAATAAACCTAATGAATTCGTATGAGTCATTTGAACATCGTACGACAACTCAGGACATCTTACGACTCTTTATGCCACATTAGCAACTCGAAAAGAACGTTAGTATAATGTAGGACGGTTTACAACTCCTAAAAACACCTTACATCACAGTACGAAACCTTGAAACACCATAATAAACCTAATGAATTCGTACGAGTCCTTGGAACATCGTCCGACAACTTAGGACATCTTACGACTCTTTATGCCACATTAGCAACTCGAAAAGAACGTTGGTATAATGTAGGACGCGTTACACTCCTAATAACACCTTACATAACCGTACGAAACCTTGAAACACCATAATAAACCTAATGAATTCGTATGAGTCATTTGAACATCGTACGACAACTCAGGACATCTTACGACTCTTTATGCCACATTAGCAACTCGAAAAGAACGTTAGTATAATGTAAGACGGTTTACAACTCCTAAAAACACCTTACATCACAGTACGAAACCTTGAAACACCATAATAAACCTAATCAATTCATACGAGTCCTTTGAACATCGTCCGACAACTTAGGACATCTTACGACTCTTTATGCCACATTAGCAACTCGAAAACAACGTTGGTATAATGTAGGACGCGTTACACTCCTAATAACACCTTACATAACCGTACGAAACCTTGAAACACCATAATAAACCTAATGAATTCGTATGAGTCATTTGAACATCGTACGACAACTCAGGACATCTTACGACTCTTTATGCCACATTAGCAACTCGAAAAGAACGTTAGTATAATGTAAGACGGTTTACAACTCCTAAAAACACCTTACATCACAGTACGAAACCTTGAAACACCATAATAAACCTAATCAATTCATACGAGTCCTTTGAACATCGTCCGACAACTTAGGACATCTTACGACTCTTTATGCCACATTAGCAACTCGAAAACAACGTTGGTATAATGTAGGACGCGTTACACTCCTAATAACACCTTACATAACCGTACGAAACCTTGAAACACCATAATAAACCTAATGAATTCGTATGAGTCATTTGAACATCGTACGACAACTCAGGACATCTTACGACTCTTTATGCCACATTAGCAACTCGAAAAGAACGTTAGTATAATGTAGGACGGTTTACAACTCCTAAAAACACCTTACATCACAGTACGAAACCTTGAAACACCATAATAAACCTAATGAATTCGTACGAGTCCTTGGAACATCGTCCGACAACTTAGGACATCTTACGACTCTTTATGCCACATTAGCAACTCGAAAAGAACGTTGGTATAATGTAGGACGCGTTACACTCCTAATAACACCTTACATAACCGTACGAAACCTTGAAACAGCATAATAAACCTAATGAATTCGTATGAGTCATTTGAACATCGTACGACAACTCAGGACATCTTACGACTCTTTATGCCACTTTAGCAACTCGAAAAGAACGTTAGTATAATGTAGGACGGTTTACAACTCCTAAAAACACCTTACATCACAGTACGAAACCTTGAAACACCATAATAAACCTAATCAATTCATACGAGTCCTTTGAACATCGTCCGACAACTTAGGACATCTTACGACTCTTTATGCCACATTAGCAACTCGAAAAGAACGTTGGTATAATGTAGGACGCGTTACACTCCTAATAACACCTTACATAACCGTACGAAACCTTGAAACACCATAATAAACCTAATGAATTCGTATGAGTCATTTGAACATCGTACGACAACTCAGGACATCTTACGACTCTTTATGCCACATTAGCAACTCGAAAAGAACGTTAGTATAATGTAGGACGGTTTACAACTCCTAAAAACACCTTACATCACAGTACGAAACCTTTAAACACCATAATAAACCTAATGAATTCGTATGAGTCCTTTGAACATCGTCCGACAACTTAGGACATCTTACGACTCTTTATGCCACATTAGCAACTCGAAAAGAACGTTAGTATAATGTAGGACGGCTTACAACTCCTAAGAACACCTTTCATCACAGTAAGAAACCTTGAAACACCATAATAAACCTAATAAATTCGTACGAGTCCTTTGAACATCGTCCGACAACTTAGGACATCTTACGACTCTTTATGCCACATTAGCAACTCGAAAAGAACGTTGGTATAATGTAGGACGCGTTACACTCGTAATAACACCTTACATAACCGTACGAAACCTTGAAACACCATAATAAACCTAATTAATTCGTATGAGTCATTTGAACATCGGACGACAACTCAGGACATCTTACGACTCTTTATGCCACATTAGCCACTCGAAAAGAACGTTAGTATAATGTAGGACGGTTTACAACTCCTAAAAACACCTTACATCACAGTACGAAACCTTTAAACACCATAATAAACCTAATGAATTCGTACGAGTCCTTTGAACATCGTCCGACAACTTAGGACATCTTACGACTCTTTATGCCACATTAGCAACTCGAAAAGAACGTTGGTATAATGTAGGACGCGTTACACTCCTAATACCGTACGAAACCTTGAAAGACCATAATAAACCTAATGAATTCGTATGAGTCATTTGAACATCGTACGACAACTCAGGACATCTTACGACTCTTTATGCCACATTAGCAACTCGAAAAGAACGTTAGTATAATGTAGGACGGTTTACAACTCCTAAAAACACCTTACATCACAGTACGAAACCTTTAAACACCATAATAAACCTAATGAATTCGTATGAGTCCTTTGAACATCGTCCGACAACTTAGGACATCTTACGACTCTTTATGCCACATTAGCAACTCGAAAAGAACGTTGGTATAATATAGGATGCGTTACACTCCTAATAACACCTTACATAACCGTATGAAACCTTGAAACACCATAATAAACCTAATGAATTCGTATGAGTCATTTGAACATCGTACGACAACTCAGGACATCTTACGACTCTTTATGCCACATTAGCAACTCGAAAAGAACGTTAGTATAATGTAGGACGGTTTACAACTCCTAAAAACACCTTACATCACAGTACGAAACCTTGAAACACCATAATAAACCTAATGAATTCGTACGAGTCCTTGGAACATCGTCCGACAACTTAGGACATCTTACGACTCTTTATGCCACATTAGCAACTCGAAAAGAACGTTGGTATAATGTAGGACGCGTTACACTCCTAATAACACCTTACATAACCGTACGAAACCTTGAAACACCATAATAAACCTAATGAATTCGTATGAGTCATTTGAACATCGTACGACAACTCAGGACATCTTACGACTCTTTATGCCACATTAGCAACTCGAAAAGAACGTTAGTATAATGTAAGACGGTTTACAACTCCTAAAAACACCTTACATCACAGTACGAAACCTTGAAACACCATAATAAACCTAATCAATTCATACGAGTCCTTTGAACATCGTCCGACAACTTAGGACATCTTACGACTCTTTATGCCACATTAGCAACTCGAAAACAACGTTGGTATAATGTAGGACGCGTTACACTCCTAATAACACCTTACATAACCGTACGAAACCTTGAAACACCAAAATAAACCTAATGAATTCGTATGAGTCATTTGAACATCGTACGACAACTCAGGACATCTTACGACTCTTTATGCCACATTAGCAACTCGAAAAGAACGTTAGTATAATGTAAGACGGTTTACAACTCCTAAAAACACCTTACATCACAGTACGAAACCTTGAAACACCATAATAAACCTAATCAATTCATACGAGTCCTTTGAACATCGTCCGACAACTTAGGACATCTTACGACTCTTTATGCCACATTAGCAACTCGAAAACAACGTTGGTATAATGTAGGACGCGTTACACTCTTAATAACACCTTACATAACCGTACGAAACCTTGAAACACCATAATAAACCTAATGAATTCGTATGAGTCATTTGAACATCGTACGACAACTCAGGACATCTTACGACTCTTTATGCCACATTAGCAACTCGAAAAGAACGTTAGTATAATGTAGGACGGTTTACAACTCCTAAAAACACCTTACATCACAGTACGAAACCTTGAAACACCATAATAAACCTAATCAATTCGTACGAGTCCTTTGAACATCGTCCTACAACTTAGGACATCTTACGACTCTTTATGCCACATTAGCAACTCGAATTGAACGTTGGTATAATGTAGGACGCGTTACACTCCTAATAACACCTTACATAACCGTACGAAACCTTGAAACACCATAATAAACCTAATGAATTTGTATGAGTCCTTTGAACATCGTACAACAACTCAGGACATCTTACGACTCTTTATGCCACATTAGCAACTCGAAAAGAACATTAGTATAATGTAGGACGATTTACAACTCCTAAAAACACCTTACATCACAGTACGAAACCTTTAAACACCATAATAAACCTAATGAATTCGTACGAGTCCTTTGAACATCGTCCGACAACCTAGGACATCTTACGACTCTTTATGCCACATTAGCAACTCGAAAAGAACGTTGGTATAATGTAGGACGCGTTACACTCCTAATAACACCTTACATAACCGTACGAAACCTTGAAACACCATAATAAACCTAATGAATTCGTATGAGTCATTTGAACATCGTACGACAACTCAGGACATCTTACGACTCTTTATGCCACATTAGCAACTCGAAAAGAACGTTAGTATAATGTAGGACGGTTTACAACTCCTAAAAACACCTTACATCACAGTACGAAACCTTGAAACACCATAATAAACCTAATGAATTCGTACGAGTCCTTTGAACATCGTCCGACAACTTAGGACATCTTACGACTCTTTATGCCACATTAGCAACTCGAAAAGAACGTTGGTATAATGTAGGACGCGTTACACTCGTAATAACACCTTACATAACCGTACGAAACCTTGAAACACCATAATAAACCTAATGAATTCGTATGAGTCATTTGAACATCGGACGACAACTCAGGACATCTTACGACTCTTTATGCCACATTAGCCACTCGAAAAGAACGTTAGTATAATGTAGGACGGTTTACAACTCCTAAAAACACCTTACATCACAGTACGAAACCTTTAAACACCATAATAAACCTAATGAATTCGTACGAGTCCTTTGAACATCGTCCGACAACTTAGGACATCTTACGACTCTTTATGCCACATTAGCAACTCGAAAAGAACGTTGGTATAATGTAGGACGCGTTACACTCCTAATACCGTACGAAACCTTGAAACACCATAATAAACCTAATGAATTCGTATGAGTCATTTGAACATCGTACGACAACTCAGGACATCTTACGACTCTTTATGCCACATTAGCAACTCGAAAAGAACGTTAGTATAATGTAGGACGGTTTACAACTCCTAAAAACACCTTACATCACAGTACGAAACCTTTAAACACCATAATAAACCTAATGAATTCGTATGAGTCCTTTGAACATCGTCCGACAACTTAGGACATCTTACGACTCTTTATGCCACATTAGCAACTCGAAAAGAACGTTGGTATAATGTAGGACGCGTTACACTCCTAATAACACCTTACATAACCGTACGAAACCTTGAAACACCATAATAAACCTAATGAATTCGTATGAGTCATTTGAACATCGTACGACAACTCAGGACATCTTACGACTCTTTATGCCACATTAGCAACTCGAAAAGAACGTTAGTATAATGTAGGACGGTTTACAACTCCTAAAAACACCTTACATCACAGTACGAAACCTTGAAACACCATAATAAACCTAATCAATTCATACGAGTCCTTTGAACATCGTCCGACAACTTAGGACATCTTACGACTCTTTATGCCACATTAGCAACTCGAAAACAACGTTGGTATAATGTAGGACGCGTTACACTCTTAATAACACCTTACATAACCGTACGAAACATTGAAACACCATAATAAACCTAATGAATTCGTATGAGTCATTTGAACATCGTACGACAACTCAGGACATCTTACGACTCTTTATGCCACATTAGCAACTCGAAAAGAACGTTAGTATAATGTAGGACGGTTTACAACTCCTAAAAACACCTTACATCACAGTACGAAACCTTGAAACACCATAATAAACCTAATCAATTCGTACGAGTCCTTTGAACATCGTCCTACAACTTAGGACATCTTACGACTCTTTATGCCACATTAGCAACTCGAATTGAACGTTGGTATAATGTAGGACGCGTTACACTCCTAATAACACCTTACATAACCGTACGAAACCTTGAAACACCATAATAAACCTAATGAATTTGTATGAGTCCTTTGAACATCGTACAACAACTCAGGACATCTTACGACTCTTTATGCCACATTAGCAACTCGAAAAGAACATTAGTATAATGTAGGACGATTTACAACTCCTAAAAACACCTTACATCACAGTACGAAACCTTTAAACACCATAATAAACCTAATGAATTCGTACGAGTCCTTTGAACATCGTCCGACAACCTAGGACATCTTACGACTCTTTATGCCACATTAGCAACTCGAAAAGAACGTTGGTATAATGTAGGACGCGTTACACTCCTAATAACACCTTACATAACCGTACGAAACCTTGAAACACCATAATAAACCTAATGAATTTGTATGAGTCCTTTGAACATCGTACAACAACTCAGGACATCTTACGACTCTTTATGCCACATTAGCAACTCGAAAAGAACATTAGTATAATGTAGGACGATTTACAACTCCTAAAAACACCTTACATCACAGTACGAAACCTTTAAACACCATAATAAACCTAATGAATTCGTACGAGTCCTTTGAACATCGTCCGACAACCTAGGACATCTTACGACTCTTTATGCCACATTAGCAACTCGAAAAGAACGTTGGTATAATGTAGGACGCGTTACACTCCTAATAACACCTTACATAACCGTACGAAACCTTGAAACACCATAATAAACCTAATGAATTCGTATGAGTCATTTGAACATCGTACGACAACTCAGGACATCTTACGACTCTTTATGCCACATTAGCAACTCGAAAAGAACGTTAGTATAATGTAGGACGGTTTACAACTCCTAAAAACACCTTACATCACAGTACGAAACCTTGAAACACCATAATAAACCTAATGAATTCGTACGAGTCCTTTGAACATCGTCCGACAACTTAGGACATCTTACGACTCTTTATGCCACATTAGCAACTCGAAAAGAACGTTGGTATAATGTAGGACGCGTTACACTCGTAATAACACCTTACATAACCGTACGAAACCTTGAAACACCATAATAAACCTAATGAATTCGTATGAGTCATTTGAACATCGGACGACAACTCAGGACATCTTACGACTCTTTATGCCACATTAGCCACTCGAAAAGAACGTTAGTATAATGTAGGACGGTTTACAACTCCTAAAAACACCTTACATCACAGTACGAAACCTTTAAACACCATAATAAACCTAATGAATTCGTACGAGTCCTTTGAACATCGTCCGACAACTTAGGACATCTTACGACTCTTTATGCCACATTAGCAACTCGAAAAGAACGTTGGTATAATGTAGGACGCGTTACACTCCTAATACCGTACGAAACCTTGAAACACCATAATAAACCTAATGAATTCGTATGAGTCATTTGAACATCGTACGACAACTCAGGACATCTTACGACTCTTTATGCCACATTAGCAACTCGAAAAGAACGTTAGTATAATGTAGGACGGTTTACAACTCCTAAAAACACCTTACATCACAGTACGAAACCTTTAAACACCATAATAAACCTAATGAATTCGTATGAGTCCTTTGAACATCGTCCGACAACTTAGGACATCTTACGACTCTTTATGCCACATTAGCAACTCGAAAAGAACGTTGGTATAATATAGGATGCGTTACACTCCTAATAACACCTTACATAACCGTATGAAACCTTGAAACACCATAATAAACCTAATGAATTCGTATGAGTCATTTGAACATCGTACGACAACTCAGGACATCTTACGACTCTTTATGCCACATTAGCAACTCGAAAAGAACGTTAGTATAATGTAGGACGGTTTACAACTCCTAAAAACACCTTACATCACAGTACGAAACCTTGAAACACCATAATAAACCTAATGAATTCGTACGAGTCCTTGGAACATCGTCCGACAACTTAGGACATCTTACGACTCTTTATGCCACATTAGCAACTCGAAAAGAACGTTGGTATAATGTAGGACGCGTTACACTCCTAATAACACCTTACATAACCGTACGAAACCTTGAAACACCATAATAAACCTAATGAATTCGTATGAGTCATTTGAACATCGTACGACAACTCAGGACATCTTACTATTCTTTATGCCACATTAGCAACTCGAAAACAACGTTGGTATAATGTAGGACGCGTTACACTCCTAATAACACCTTACATAACCGTACGAAACCTTGAAACACCATAATAAACCTAATGAATTCGTATGAGTCATTTGAACATCGTACGACAACTCAGGACATCTTACGACTCTTTATGCCACATTAGCAACTCGAAAAGAACGTTAGTATAATGTAGGACGGTTTACAACTCCTAAAAACACCTTACATCACAGTACGAAACCTTGAAACACCATAATAAACCTAATGAATTCGTACGAGTCCTTTGAACATCGTCCGACAACTTAGGACATCTTACGACTCTTTATGCCACATTAGCAACTCGAAAAGAACATTGGTATAATGTAGGACGCGTTACACTCGTAATAACACCTTACATAACCGTACGAAACCTTGAAACACCATAATAAACCTAATGAATTCGTATGAGTCATTTGAACATCGGACGACAACTCAGGACATCTTACGACTCTTTATGCCACATTAGCCACTCGAAAAGAACGTTAGTATAATGTAGGACGGTTTACAACTCCTAAAAACACCTTACATCACAGTACGAAACCTTTAAACACCATAATAAACCTAATGAATTCGTACGAGTCCTTTGAACATCGTCCGACAACTTAGGACATCTTACGACTCTTTATGCCACATTAGCAACTCGAAAAGAACGTTGGTATAATGTAGGACGCGTTACACTCCTAATACCGTACGAAACCTTGAAACACCATAATAAACCTAATGAATTCGTATGAGTCATTTGAACATCGTACGACAACTCAGGACATCTTACGACTCTTTATGCCACATTAGCAACTCGAAAAGAACGTTAGTATAATGTAGGACGGTTTACAACTCCTAAAAACACCTTACATCACAGTACGAAACCTTTAAACACCATAATAAACCTAATGAATTCGTATGAGTCCTTTGAACATCGTCCGACAACTTAGGACATCTTACGACTCTTTATGCCACATTAGCAACTCGAAAAGAACGCTGGTATAATATAGGATGCGTTACACTCCTAATAACACCTTACATAACCGTATGAAACCTTGAAACACCATAATAAACCTAATGAATTCGTATGAGTCATTTGAACATCGTACGACAACTCAGGACATCTTACGACTCTTTATGCCACATTAGCAACTCGAAAAGAACGTTAGTATAATGTAGGACGGTTTACAACTCCTAAAAACACCTTACATCACAGTACGAAACCTTGAAACACCATAATAAACCTAATGAATTCGTACGAGTCCTTGGAACATCGTCCGACAACTTAGGACATCTTACGACTCTTTATGCCACATTAGCAACTCGAAAAGAACGTTGGTATAATGTAGGACGCGTTACACTCCTAATAACACCTTACATAACCGTACGAAACCTTGAAACACCATAATAAACCTAATGAATTCGTATGAGTCATTTGAACATCGTACGACAACTCAGGACATCTTACGACTCTTTATGCCACATTAGCAACTCGAAAAGAACGTTAGTATAATGTAGGACGGTTTACAACTCCTAAAAACACCTTACATCACAGTACGAAACCTTGAAACACCATAATAAACCTAATCAATTCATACGAGTCCTTTGAACATCGTCCGACAACTTAGGACATCTTACGACTCTTTATGCCACATTAGCAACTCGAAAACAACGTTGGTATAATGTAGGACGCGTTACACTCCTAATAACACCTTACATAACCGTACGAAACCTTGAAACACCATAATAAACCTAATGAATTCGTATGAGTCATTTGAACATCGTACGACAACTCAGGACATCTTACGACTCTTTATGCCACATTAGCAACTCGAAAAGAACGTTAGTATAATGTAGGACGGTTTACAACTCCTAAAAACACCTTACATCACAGTACGAAACCTTGAAACACCATAATAAACCTAATGAATTCGTACGAGTCCTTGGAACATCGTCCGACAACTTAGGACATCTTACGACTCTTTATGCCACATTAGCAACTCGAAAAGAACGTTGGTATAATGTAGGACGCGTTACACTCCTAATAACACCTTACATAACCGTACGAAACCTTGAAACACCATAATAAACCTAATGAATTCGTATGAGTCATTTGAACATCGTACGACAACTCAGGACATCTTACGACTCTTTATGCCACATTAGCAACTCGAAAAGAACGTTAGTATAATGTAGGACGGTTTACAACTCCTAAAAACACCTTACATCACAGTACGAAACCTTGAAACACCATAATAAACCTAATCATTTCATACTAGTCCTTTGAACATCGTCCGACAACTTAGGACATCTTACGACTCTTTATGCCACATTAGCAACTCGAAAACAACGTTGGTATAATGTAGGACGCGTTACACTCCTAATAACACCTTACATAACCGTACGAAACCTTGAAACACCATAATAAACCTAATGAATTCGTATGAGTCATTTGAACATCGTACGACAACTCAGGACATCTTACGACTCTTTATGCCACATTAGCAACTCGAAAAGAACGTTAGTATAATGTAGGACGGTTTACAACTCCTAAAAACACCTTACATCACAGTACGAAACCTTGAAACACCATAATAAACCTAATCAATTCATACGAGTCCTTTGAACATCGTCCGACAACTTAGGACATCTTACGACTCTTTATGCCACATTAGCAACTCGAAAACAACGTTGGTATAATGTAGGACGCGTTACACTCCTAATAACACCTTACATAACCGTACGAAACCTTGAAACACCATAATAAACCTAATGAATTCGTATGAGTCATTTGAACATCGTACGACAACTCAGGACATCTTACGACTCTTTATGCCACATTAGCAACTCGAAAAGAACGTTAGTATAATGTAGGACGGTTTACAACTCCTAAAAACACCTTACATCACAGTACGAAACCTTGAAACACCATAATAAACCTAATGAATTCGTACGAGTCCTTGGAACATCGTCCGACAACTTAGGACATCTTACGACTCTTTATGCCACATTAGCAACTCGAAAAGAACGTTGGTATAATGTAGGACGCGTTACACTCCTAATAACACCTTACATAACCGTACGAAACCTTGAAACACCATAATAAACCTAATGAATTCGTATGAGTCATTTGAACATCGTACGACAACTCAGGACATCTTACGACTCTTTATGCCACATTAGCAACTCGAAAAGAACGTTAGTATAATGTAGAACGGTTTACAACTCCTAAAAACACCTTACATCACAGTACGAAACCTTGAAACACCATAATAAACCTAATCAATTCATACTAGTCCTTTGAACATCGTCCGACAACTTAGGACATCTTACGACTCTTTATGCCACATTAGCAACTCGAAAACAACGTTGGTATAATGTAGGACGCGTTACACTCCTAATAACACCTTACATAACCGTACGAAACCTTGAAACACCATAATAAACCTAATGAATTCGTATGAGTCATTTGAACATCGTACGACAACTCAGGACATCTTACGACTCTTTATGCCACATTAGCAACTCGAAAAGAACGTTAGTATAATGTAGGACGGTTTACAACTCCTAAAAACACCTTACATCACAGTACGAAACCTTGAAACACCATAATAAACCTAATGAATTCGTACGAGTCCTTGGAACATCGTCCGACAACTTATGACATCTTACGACTCTTTATGCCACATTAGCAACTCGAAAAGAACGTTGGTATAATGTAGGACGCGTTACACTCCTAATAACACCTTACATAACCGTACAATACCTTGAAACACCATAATAAACCTAATGAACTCGTATGAGTCATTTGAACATCGTACGACAACTCAGGACATCTTACGACTCTTTATGCCACATTAGCAACTCGAAAAGAACGTTAGTATAATGTAGGACGGTTTACAACTCCTAAAAACACCTTACATCACAGTACGAAACCTTGAAACACCATAATAAACCTAATCAATTCATACGAGTCCTTTGAACATCGTCCGACAACTTAGGACATCTTACGACTCTTTATGCCACATTAGCAACTCGAAAACAACGTTGGTATAATGTAGGACGCGTTACACTCCTAATAACACCTTACATAACCGTACGAAACCTTGAAACACCATAATAAACCTAATGAATTCGTATGAGTCATTTGAACATCGTACGACAACTCAGGACATCTTACGACTCTTTATGCCACATTAGCAACTCGAAAAGAACGTTAGTATAATGTAGGACGGTTTACAACTCCTAAAAACACCTTACATCACAGTACGAAACCTTGAAACACCATAATAAACCTAATCAATTCGTACGAGTCCTTTGAACATCGTCCTACAACTTAGGACATCTTACGACTCTTTATGCCACATTAGCAACTCAAATTGAACGTTGGTATAATGTAGGACGCGTTACACTCCTAATAACACCTTACATAACCGTACGAAACTTTGAAACACCATAATAAACCTAATGAATTTGTAGGAGTCCTTTGAACATCGTACAACAACTCAGGACATCTTACGACTCTTTATGCCACATTAGCAACTCGAAAAGAACATTAGTATAATGTAGGACGATTTACAACTCCTAAAAACACCTTACATCACAGTACGAAACCTTTAAACACCATAATAAACCTAATGAATTCGTACGAGTCCTTTGAACATCGTCCGACAACTTAGGACATCTTACGACTATTTATGCCACATTAGCAACTCGAAAAGAACGTTGGTATAATGTAGGACGCGTTACACTCCTAATAACACCTTACATAACCGTACGAAACCTTGAAACACCATAATAAACCTAATGAATTCGTATGAGTCATTTGAACATCGTACGACAACTCAGGACATCTTACGACTCTTCATGCCACATTAGCAACTCGAAAAGAACGTTAGTATAATGTAGGACGGTTTACAACTCCTAAAAACACCTTACATCACAGTACGAAACCTTGAAACACCATAATAAACCTAATGAATTCGTACGAGTCCTTGGAACATCGTCCGACAACTTATGACATCTTACGACTCTTTATGCCACATTAGCAACTCGAAAAGAACGTTGGTATAATGTAGGACGCGTTACACTCCTAATAACACCTTACATAACCGTACAATACCTTGAAACACCATAATAAACCTAATGAATTCGTATGAGTCATTTGAACATCGTACGACAACTCAGGACATCTTACGACTCTTTATGCCACATTAGCAACTCGAAAAGAACGTTAGTATAATGTAGGACGGTTTACAACTCCTAAAAACACCTTACATCACAGTACGAAACCTTGAAACACCATAATAAACCTAATCAATTCATACTAGTCCTTTGAACATCGTCCGACAACTTAGGACATCTTACGACTCTTTATGCCACATTAGCAACTCGAAAACAACGTTGGTATAATGTAGGACGCGTTACACTCCTAATAACACCTTACATAACCGTACGAAACCTTGAAACACCATAATAAACCTAATGAATTCGTATGAGTCATTTGAACATCGTACGACAACTCAGGACATCTTACGACTCTTTATGCCACATTAGCAACTCGAAAAGAACGTTAGTATAATGTAGGACGGTTTACAACTCCTAAAAACACCTTACATCACAGTACGAAACCTTGAAACACCATAATAAACCTAATGAATTCGTACGAGTCCTTGGAACATCGTCCGACAACTTATGACATCTTACGACTCTTTATGCCACATTAGCAACTCTAAAAGAACGTTGGTATAATGTAGGACGCGTTACACTCCTAATAACACCTTACATAACCGTACAATACCTTGAAACACCATAATAAACCTAATGAATTCGTATGAGTCATTTGAACATCGTACGACAACTCAGGACATCTTACGACTCTTTATGCCACATTAGCAACTCGAAAAGAACGTTAGTATAATGTAGGACGGTTTACAACTCCTAAAAACACCTTACATCACAGTACGAAACCTTGAAACACCATAATAAACCTAATCAATTCATACGAGTCCTTTGAACATCGTCCGACAACTTAGGACATCTTACGACTCTTTATGCCACATTAGCAACTCGAAAACAACGTTGGTATAATGTAGGACGCGTTACACTCCTAATAACACCTTACATAACCGTACGAAACCTTGAAACACCATAATAAACCTAATGAATTCGTATGAGTCATTTGAACATCGTACGACAACTCAGGACATCTTACGACTCTTTATGCCACATTAGCAACTCGAAAAGAACGTTAGTATAATGTAGGACGGTTTACAACTCCTAAAAACACCTTACATCACAGTACGAAACCTTGAAACACCATAATAAACCTAATCAATTCGTACGAGTCCTTTGAACATCGTCCTACAACTTAGGACATCTTACGACTCTTTATGCCACATTAGCAACTCAAATTGAACGTTGGTATAATGTAGGACGCGTTACACTCCTAATAACACCTTACATAACCGTACGAAACTTTGAAACACCATAATAAACCTAATGAATTTGTAGGAGTCCTTTGAACATCGTACAACAACTCAGGACATCTTACGACTCTTTATGCCACATTAGCAACTCGAAAAGAACATTAGTATAATGTAGGACGATTTACAACTCCTAAAAACTCCTTACATCACAGTACGAAACCTTTAAACACCATAATAAACCTAATGAATTCGTACGAGTCCTTTGAACATCGTCCGACAACTTAGGACATCTTACGACTCTTTATGCCACATTAGCAACTCGAAAAGAACGTTGGTATAATGTAGGACGCGTTACACTCCTAATAACACCTTACATAACCGTACGAAACCTTGAAACACCATAATAAACCTAATGAATTCGTATGAGTCATTTGAACATCGTACGACAACTCAGGACATCTTACGACTCTTCATGCCACATTAGCAACTCGAAAAGAACGTTAGTATAATGTAGGACGGTTTACAACTCCTAAAAACACCTTACATCACAGTACGAAACCTTTAAACACCATAATAAACCTAATGAATTCGTATGAGTCCTTTGAACATCGTCCGACAACTTAGGACATCTTACGACTCTTTATGCCACATTAGCAACTCGAAAAGAACATTAGTATAATGTAGGACAATTTACAACTCCTAAAAACACCTTACATCACAGTACGAAACCTTTAAACAACATAATAAACCTAATGAATTCGTACGAGTCCTTTGAACATCGTCCGACAACTTAGGACATCTTACGACTCTTTATGCCACATTAGCAACTCGAAAAGAACGTTGGTATAATGTAGGACGCGTTACACTACTAATAACACCTTACATAACCGTACGAAACCTTGAAACACCATAATAAACCTAATGAATTCGTATGAGTCATTTGAACATCGTACGACAACTCAGGACATCTTACGACTCTTTATGCCACATTAGCAACTCGAAAAGAACGTTAGTATAATGTAGGACGGTTTACAACTCCTAAAAACACCTTACATCACAGTACGAAACCTTTAAACACCATAATAAACCTAATGAATTCGTATGAGTCCTTTGAACATCGTCCGACAACTTAGGACATCTTACGACTCTTTATGCCACATTAGCAACTCGAAAAGAACGTTGGTATAATATAGGATGCGTTACACTCCTAATAACACCTTACATCACAGTATGAAACCTTGAAACACCATAATAAACCTAATGAATTCGTATGAGTCCTTTGAACATCGTACGACAACTCAGGACATCTTACGACTCTTTATGCCACATTAGCAACTCGAAATGAACGTTAGTATAATGTAGGACGGTTTACAACTCCTAAAAACACCTTACATCACAGTACGAAACCTTGAAACACCATAATAAACCTAATCAATTCGTACGAGTCCTTTGAACATCGTCCGACAACTTAGGACATCTTACGACTCTTTATGCCACATTAGCAACTCGAAAAGAACGTTGGTATAATATAGGACGCGTTACACTCCTAATAACACCTTACATAACCGTATGAAACCTTGAAACACCATAATAAACCTAATGAATTCGTATGAGTCATTTGAACATCGTACGACAACTCAGGACATCTTACGACTCTTTATGCCACATTAGCAACTCGAAAAGAACGTTAGTATAATGTAGGACGGTTTACAACTCCTAAAAACACCTTATATCACAGTACGAAACCTTTAAACACCATAATAAACCTAATGAATTCGTATGAGTCCTTTGAACATCGTCCGACAACTTAGGACATCTTACGACTCTTTATGCCACATTAGCAACTCGAAAAGAACGTTGGTATAATATAGGACGCGTTACACACCTAATAACACCTTACATAACCGTATGAAACCTTGAAACACCATAATAAACCTAATGAATTCGTATGAGTCATTTGAACATCGTACGACAACTCAGGACATCTTACGACTCTTTATGCCACATTAGCAACTAGAATAGAACGTTAGTATAATGTAGGACGCCTTACAACTCCTAAGAACACCTTACATCACAGTACGAAACCTTGAAACACCATAATAAACCTAATGAATTCGTATGAGTCCTTTGAACATCGTACAACAACTCAGGACATCTTACGACTCTTTATGCCACATTAGCAACTCGAAAAGAACATTAGTATAATGTAGGACAATTTACAACTCCTAAAAACACCTTACATCATAGTACGATTCCTTTAAACACCATAATAAACCTAATGAATTCGTATGAGTCATTTGAACATCGTACGACAACTCAGGACATCTTACGACTCTTTATGCCACATTAGCAACTCGAAAAGAACGTTAGTATAATGTAGGACGGTTTACAACTCCTAAAAACACCTTACATCACAGTACGAAACCTTTAAACACCATAATAAACCTAATGAATTCGTATGAGTCCTTTGAACATCGTCCGACAACTTAGGACATCTTAAGACTCTTTATGCCACATTAGCAACTCGAAAAGAACGTTGGTATAATATAGGACGCGTTACACTCCTAATAACACCTTACATAACCGTATGAAACCTTGAAACACCATAATAAACCTAATGAATTCGTATGAGTCATTTGAACATCGTACGACAACTCAGGACATCTTACGACTCTTTATGCCACATTAGCAACTCGAAAAGAACGTTAGTATAATGTAGGACGGTTTACAACTCCTAAAAACACCTTACATCACAGTACGAAACCTTTAAACACCATAATAAACCTAATGAATTCGTATGAGTCCTTTGAACATCGTCCGACAACTTAGGACATCTTACGACTCTTTATGCCACATTAGCAACTCGAAAAGAACGTTGGTATAATATAGGATGCGTTACACTCCTAATAACACCATACATCACAGTATGAAACCTTGAAACACCATAATAAACCTAATGAATTCGTATGAGTCCTTTGAACATCGTACGACAACTCAGGACATCTTACGACTCTTTATGCCACATTAGCAACTCGAAAAGAACGTTAGTATAATGTAGGACGGTTTACAACTCCTAAAAACACCTTACATCACAGTACGAAACCTTGAAACACCATAATAAACCTAATCAATTCGTACGAGTCCTTTGAACATCGTCCGACAACTTAGGACATCTTACGACTCTTTATGCCACATTAGCAACTCGAAAAGACCGTTGGTATAATGTAGGACGCGTTACACTCCTAATAACACCTTACATAACCGTACGAAACCTTGAAACACCATAATAAACCTAATGAATTCGTATGAGTCATTTGAACATCGTACGACAACTCAAGACATCTTACGACTCTTTATGCCACATTAGCAACTCGAAAAGAACGTTAGTATAATGTAGGACGGTTTACAACTCCTAAAAACACCTTACATCACAGTACGAAACCTTTAAACAACATAATAAACCTAATGAATTCGTACGAGTCCTTTTAACATCGTCCGACAACTTAGGACATCTTACGACTCTTTATGCCACATTAGCAACTCGAAAAGAACGTTGGTATAATGTAGGACGCGTTAAACTCCTAATAACACCTTACATAACCGTACGAAACCTTGAAACACCATAATAAACCTAATGAATTCGTATGAGTCATTTGAACATCGTACGACAACTCAGGACATCTTACGACTCTTTATGCCACATTAGCAACTCGAAAAGAACGTTAGTATAATGTAGGACGGTTTACAACTCCTAAAAACACCTTACATCACAGTACGAAACCTTTAAACACCATAATAAACCTAATGAATTCGTATGAGTCCTTTGAACATCGTCCGACAACTTAGGACATCTTACGACTCTTTATGCCACATTAGCAACTCGAAAAGAACGTTGGTATAATATAGGATGCGTTACACTCCTAATAACACCTTACATCACAGTATGAAACCTTGAAACACCATAATAAACCTAATGAATTCGTATGAGTCCTTTGAACATCGTACGACAACTCAGGACATCTTACGACTCTTTATGCCACATTAGCAACTCGAAAAGAACGTTAGTATAATGTAGGACGGTTTACAACTCCTAAAAACACCTTACATCACAGTACGAAACCTTGAAACACCATAATAAACCTAATCAATTCGTACGAGTCCTTTGAACATCGTCCGACAACTTAGGACATCTTACGACTCTTTATGCCACATTAGCAACTCGAAAAGAACGTTGGTATAATATAGGACGCGTTACACTCCTAATAACACCTTACATAACCGTATGAAACCTTGAAACACCATAATAAACCTAATGAATTCGTATGAGTCATTTGAACATCGTACGACAACTCAGGACATCTTACGACTCTTTATGCCACATTAGCAACTCGAAAAGAACGTTAGTATAATGTAGGACGGTTTACAAGTCCTAAAAACACCTTATATCACAGTACGAAACCTTTAGACACCATAATAAACCTAATGAATTCGTATGAGTCCTTTGAACATCGTCCGACAACTTAGGACATCTTACGACTCTTTATGCCACATTAGCAACTCGAAAAGAACGTTGGTATAATATAGGACGCGTTACACACCTAATAACACCTTACATAACCGTATGAAACCTTGAAACACCATAATAAACCTAATGAATTCGTATGAGTCATTTGAACATCGTACGACAACTCAGGACATCTTACGACTCTTTATGCCACATTAGCAACTAGAATAGAACGTTAGTATAATGTAGGACGCCTTACAACTCCTAAGAACACCTTACATCACAGTACGAAACCTTGAAACACCATAATAAACCTAATGAATTCGTATGAGTCCTTTGAACATCGTACAACAACTCAGGACATCTTACGACTCTTTATGCCACATTAGCAACTCGAAAAGAACATTAGTATAATGTAGGACAATTTACAACTCCTAAAAACACCTTACATCATAGTACGATTCCTTTAAACACCATAATAAACCTAATGAATTCGTATGAGTCATTTGAACATCGTACGACAACTCAGGACATCTTACGACTCTTTATGCCACATTAGCAACTCGAAAAGAACGTTAGTATAATGTAGGACGGTTTACAACTCCTACAAACACCTTACATCACAGTACGAAACCTTTAAACACCATAATAAACCTAATGAATTCGTATGAGTCCTTTGAACATCGTCCGACAACTTAGGACATCTTAAGACTCTTTATGCCACATTAGCAACTCGAAAAGAACGTTGGTATAATATAGGACGCGTTACACTCCTAATAACACCTTACATAACCGTATGAAACCTTGAAACACCATAATAAACCTAATGAATTCGTATGAGTCATTTGAACATCGTACGACAACTCAGGACATCTTACGACTCTTTATGCCACATTAGCAACTCGAAAAGAACGTTAGTATAATGTAGGACGGTTTACAACTCCTAAAAACACCTTACATCACAGTACGAAACCTTTAAACACCATAATAAACCTAATGAATTCGTATGAGTCCTTTGAACATCGTCCGACAACTTAGGACATCTTACGACTCTTTATGCCACATTAGCAACTCGAAAAGAACGTTGGTATAATATAGGATGCGTTACACTCCTAATAACACCTTACATCACAGTATGAAACCTTGAAACACCATAATAAACCTAATGAATTCGTATGAGTCCTTTGAACATCGTACGACAACTCAGGACATCTTACGACTCTTTATGCCACATTAGCAACTCGAAAAGAACGTTAGTATAATGTAGGACGGTTTACAACTCCTAAAAACACCTTACATCACAGTACGAAACCTTGAAACACCATAATAAACCTAATCAATTCGTACGAGTCCTTTGAACATCGTCCGACAACTTAGGACATCTTACGACTCTTTATGCCACATTAGCAACTCGAAAAGACCGTTGGTATAATGTAGGACGCGTTACACTCCTAATAACACCTTACATAACCGTACGAAACCTTGAAACACCATAATAAACCTAATGAATTCGTATGAGTCATTTGAACATCGTACGACAACTCAAGACATCTTACGACTCTTTATGCCACATTAGCAACTCGAAAAGAACGTTAGTATAATGTAGGACGGTTTACAACTCCTAAAAACACCTTACATCACAGTACGAAACCTTTAAACACCATAATAAACCTAATGAATTCGTATGAGTCATTTGAACATCGTCCGACAACTTAGGACATCTTACGACTCTTTATGCCACATTAGCAACTCGAAAAGAACGTTGGTATAATATAGGATGCGTTACACTCCTAATAACACCTTACATCACAGTATGAAACCTTGAAACACCATAATAAACCTAATGAATTCGTATGAGTCCTTTGAACATCGTACGACAACTCAGGACATCTTACGACTCTTTATGCCACATTAGCAACTCGAAAAGAACGTTAGTATAATGTAGGACGGTTTACAACTCCTAAAAACACCTTACATCACAGTATGAAACCTTGAAACACCATAATAAACCTAATCAATTCGTACGAGTCCTTTGAACATCGTCCGACAACTTAGGACATCTTAAGACTCTTTATGCCACATTAGCAACTCGAAAAGAACGTTGGTATAATATAGGACGCGTTACACTCCTAATAACACCTTACATAACCGTATGAAACCTTGAAACACCATAATAAACCTAATGAATTCGTATGAGTCATTTGAACATCGTACGACAACTCAGGACATCTTACGACTCTTTATGCCACATTAGCAACTCGAAAAGAACGTTAGTATAATGTAGGACGGTTTACAACTCCTAAAAACACCTTATATCACAGTACGAAACCATTAAACACCATAATAAACCTAATGAATTCGTATGAGTCCTTTGAACATCGTCCGACAACTTAGGACATCTTACGACTCTTTATGCCACATTAGCAACTCGAAAAGAACGTTGGTATAATATAGGACGCGTTACACACCTAATAACACCTTACATAACCGTATGAAACCTTGAAACACCATAATAAACCTAATGAATTCGTATGAGTCATTTGAACATCGTACGACAACTCAGGACATCTTACGACTCTTTATGCCACATTAGCAACTAGAATAGAACGTTAGTATAATGTAGGACGCCTTACAACTCCTAAGAACACCTTACATCACAGTACGAAACCTTGAAACACCATAATAAACCTAATGAATTCGTATGAGTCCTTTGAACATCGTACAACAACTCAGGACATCTTACGACTCTTTATGCCACATTAGCAACTCGAAAAGAACATTAGTATAATGTAGGACAATTTACAACTCCTAAAAACACCTTACATCATAGTACGATTCCTTTAAACACCATAATAAACCTAATGAATTCGTATGAGTCATTTGAACATCGTACGACAACTCAGGACATCTTACGACTCTTTATGCCACATTAGCAACTCGAAAAGAACGTTAGTATAATGTAGGACGGTTTACAACTCCTAAAAACACCTTACATCACAGTACGAAACCTTTAAACACCATAATAAACCTAATGAATTCGTATGAGTCCTTTGAACATCGTCCGACAACTTAGGACATCTTAAGACTCTTTATGCCACATTAGCAACTCGAAAAGAACGTTGGTATAATATAGGACGCGTTACACTCCTAATAACACCTTACATAACCGTATGAAACCTTGAAACACCATAATAAACCTAATGAATTCGTATGAGTCATTTGAACATCGTACGACAACTCAGGACATCTTACGACTCTTTATGCCACATTAGCAACTCGAAAAGAACGTTAGTATAATGTAGGACGGTTTACAACTCCTAAAAACACCTTACATCACAGTACGAAACCTTTAAACACCATAATAAACCTAATGAATTCGTATGAGTCCTTTGAACATCGTCCAACAACTTAGGACATCTTACGACTCTTTATGCCACATTAGCAACTCGAAAAGAACGTTGGTATAATATAGGATGCGTTACACTCCTAATAACACCTTACATCACAGTATGAAACCTTGAAACACCATAATAAACCTAATGAATTCGTATGAGTCCTTTGAACATCGTACGACAACTCAGGACATCTTACGACTCTTTATGCCACATTAGCAACTCGAAAAGAACGTTAGTATAATGTAGGACGGTTTACAACTCCTAAAAACACCTTACATCACAGTACGAAACCTTGAAACACCATAATAAACCTAATCAATTCGTACGAGTCCTTTGAACATCGTCCGACAACTTCGGACATCTTACGACTCTTTATGCCACATTAGCAACTCGAAAAGACCGTTGGTATAATGTAGGACGCGTTACACTCCTAATAACACCTTACATAACCGTACGAAACCTTGAAACACCATAATAAACCTAATGAATTCGTATGAGTCATTTGAACATCGTACGACAACTCAGGACATCTTACGACTCTTTATGCCACATTAGCAACTCGAAAAGAACGTTAGTATAATGTAGGACGGTTTACAACTCCTAAAAACACCTTACATCACAGTACGAAACCTTTAAACACCATAATAAACCTAATTAATTCGTATGAGTCCTTTGAACATCGTCCGACAACTTAGGACATCTTACGACTCTTTATGCCACATTAGCAACTCGAAAAGAACGTTGGTATAATATAGGATGCGTTACACTCCTAATAACACCTTACATCACAGTATGAAACCTTGAAACACCATAATAAACCTAATGAATTCGTATGAGTCCTTTGAACATCGTACGACAACTCAGGACATCTTACGACTCTTTATGCCACATTAGCAACTCGAAAAGAACGTTAGTATAATGTAGGACGGTTTACAACTCCTAAAAACACCTTACATCACAGTACGAAATCTTGAAACACCATAATAAACCTAATCAATTCGTACGAGTCCTTTGAACATCGTCCGACAACTTAGGACATCTTACGACTCTTTATGCCACATTAGCAACTCGAAAAGACCGTTGGTATAATGTAGGACGCGTTACACTCCTAATAACACCTTACATAACCGTACGAAACCTTGAAACACCATAATAAACCTAATGAATTCGTATGAGTCCTTTGAACATCGTACAACAACTCAGGACATCTTACGACTCTTTATGCCACATTAGCAACTCGAAAAGAACATTAGTATAATGTAGGACGATTTACAACTCCTAAAAACACCTTACATCACAGTACGAAACCTTTAAACAACATAATAAACCTAATGAATTCGTACGAGTCCTTTGAACATCGTCCGACAACTTAGGACATCTTACGACTCTTTATGCCACATTAGCAACTCGAAAAGAACGTTGGTATAATGTAGGACGCGTTACACTCCTAATAACACCTTACATAACCGTACGAAACCTTGAAACACCATAATAAACCTAATGAATTCGTATGAGTCATTTGAACATCGTACGACAACTCAGGACATCTTACGACTCTTTATGCCACATTAGCAACTCGAAAAGAACGTTAGTATAATGTAGGACGGTTTACAACTCCTAAAAACACCATACATCACAGTACGATACCTTTAAACACCATAATAAACCTAATGAATTCGTATGAGTCCTTTGAACATCGTCCGACAACTTAGGACATCTTACGACTCTTTATGCCACATTAGCAACTCGAAAAGAACGTTGGTATAATATAGGATGCGTTACACTCCTAATAACACCTTACATCACAATATGAAACCTTGAAACACCATAATAAACCTAATGAATTCGTATGAGTCCTTTGAACATCGTACGACAACTCAGGACATCTTACGACTCTTTATGCCAATTAGCAACTCGAAAAGAACGTTAGTATAATGTAGGACGGTTTACAACTCCTAAAAACACCTTACATCACAGTACGAAACCTTGAAACACCATAATAAACCTAATCAATTCGTACGAGTCCTTTGAACATCGTCCGACAACTTAGGACATCTTACGACTCTTTATGCCACATTAGCAACTCGAAAAGAACGTTGGTATAATATAGGACGCGTTACACTCCTAATAACACCTTACATAACCGTATGAAACCTTGAAACACCATAATAAACCTAATGAATTCGTATGAGTCATTTGAACATCGTACGACAACTCAGGACATCTTACGACTCTTTATGCCACATTAGCAACTCGAAAAGAACGTTAGTATAATGTAGGACGGTTTACAACTCCTAAAAACACCTTATATCACAGTACGAAACCTTTAAACACCATAATAAACCTAATGAATTCGTATGAGTCCTTTGAACATCGTCCGACAACTTAGGACATCTTACGACTCTTTATGCCACATTAGCAACTCGAAAAGAACGTTGGTATAATATAGGACGCGTTACACTCCTAATAACACCTTACATAACCGTATGAAACCTTGAAACACCATAATAAACCTAATGAATTCGTATGAGTCATTTGAACATCGTACGACAACTCAGGACATCTTACGACTCTTTATGCCACATTAGCAACTAGAATAGAACGTTAGTATAATGTAGGACGCCTTACAACTCCTAAGAACACCTTACATCACAGTACGAAACCTTGAAACACCATAATAAACCTAATGAATTCGTATGAGTCCTTTGAACATCGTACAACAACTCAGGACATCTTACGACTCTTTATGCCACATTAGCAACTCGAAAAGAACATTAGTATAATGTAGGACAATTTACAACTCCTAAAAACACCTTACATCATAGTACGATTCCTTTAAACACCATAATAAACCTAATGAATTCGTATGAGTCATTTGAACATCGTACGACAACTCAGGACATCTTACGACTCTTTATGCCACATTAGCAACTCGAAAAGAACGTTAGTATAATGTAGGACGGTTTACCACTCCTAAAAACACCTTACATCACAGTACGAAACCTTTAAACACCATAATAAACCTAATGAATTCGTATGAGTCCTTTGAACATCGTCCGACAACTTAGGACATCTTAAGACTCTTTATGCCACATTAGCAACTCGAAAAGAACGTTGGTATAATATAGGACGCGTTACACTCCTAATAACACCTTACATAACCGTATGAAACCTTTAAACACCATAATAAACCTAATGAATTCGTATGAGTCATTTGAACATCGTACGACAACTCAGGACATCTTACGACTCTTTATGCCACATTAGCAACTCGAAAAGAACGTTAGTATAATGTAGGACGGTTTACAACTCCTAAAAACACCTTACATCACAGTACGAAACCTTTAAACACCGTAATAAACCTAATGAATTCGTATGAGTCCTTTGAACATCGTCCGACAACTTAGGACATCTTACGACTCTTTATGCCACATTAGCAACTCGAAAAGAACGTTGGTATAATGTAGGACAATTTACAACTCCTAAAAACACCTTACATCATAGTACGATTCCTTTAAACACCATAATAAACCTAATGAATTCGTATGAGTCATTTGAACATCGTACGACAACTCAGGACATCTTACGACTCTTTATGCCACATTAGCAACACGAAAAGAACGTTGGTATAATGTAGGACGCGTTACACTCCTAATAACACCCTACATAACCGTACGAAACCTTGAAACACCATAATAAGCCTAATGAATTCGTATGAGTCATTTGAACATCGTACGACAACTCAGGACATCTTACGACTCTTTATGCCACATTAGCAACTAGAATAGAACGTTAGTATAATGTAGGACGCCTTACAACTCCTAAGAACACCTTACATCACAGTACGAAACCTTGAAACACCATAATAAACCTAATAAATTCGTATGAGTCCTTTGAACATCGTCCGACAACTTAGGACATCTTACGACTCTTTATGCCACATTAGCAACTCGAAAAGAACGTTGGTATAATATAGGACGCGTTACACTCCTAATAACACCTTACATAACCGTATGAAACCTTGAAACACCATAATAAACCTAATGAATTCGTATGAGTCATTTGAACATCGTACGACAACTCAGGACATCTTACGACTCTTTATGCCACATTAGCAACTCGAAAAGAACGTTAGTATAATGTAGGACGGTTTACAACTCCTAAAAACACCTTACATCATAGTACGAAACCTTGAAACACCATAATAAACCTAATCAATTCGTACGAGTCCTTTGAACATCGTCCGACAACTTAGGACATCTTACGACTCTTTATGCCACATTAGCAACTCGAAAAGAACGTTGGTATAATATAGGACGCGTTACACTCCTAATAACACCTTACATAACCGTATGAAACCTTGAAACACCATAATAAACCTAATGAATTCGTATGAGTCATTTGAACATCGTACGACAACTCAGGACATCTTACGACTCTTTATGCCACATTAGCAACTCGAAAAGAACGTTAGTATAATGTAGGACGGTTTACAACTCCTAAAAACACCTTACATCATAGTACGAAACCTTGAAACACCATAATAAACCTAATCAATTCGTACGAGTCCTTTGAACATCGTCCGACAACTTAGGACATCTTACGACTCTTTATGCCACATTAGCAACTCGAAAAGAACGTTGGTATAATATAGGACGCGTTACACTCCAAATAACACCTTAAATAACCGTATGAAACCTTGAAACACCATAATAAACCTAATGAATTCGTATGAGTCATTTGAACATCGTACGACAACTCAGGACATCTTACGACTCTTTATGCCACATTAGCAACTCGAAAAGAACGTTAGTATAATGTAGGACGGTTTACAACTCCTAAAAACACCTTACATCACAGTACGAAACCTTGAAACACCATAATAAACCTAATGAATTCGTACGAGTCCTTGGAACATCGTCCGACAACTTAGGACATCTTACGACTCTTTATGCCACATTAGCAACTCGAAAAGAACGTTGGTATAATGTAGGACGCGTTACACTCCTAATAACACCTTACATAACCGTACGAAACCTTGAAACACCATAATAAACCTAATGAATTCGTATGAGTCATTTGAACATCGTATGACAACTCAGGACATCTTACGACTCTTTATGCCACATTAGCAACTCGAAAAGAACGTTAGTATAATGTAGGACGGTTTACAACTCCTAAAAACACCTTACATCACAGTACGAAACCTTGAAACACCATAATAAACCTAATGAATTCGTATGAGTCCTTTGAACATCGTACAACAACTCAGGACATCTTACGACTCTTTATGCCACATTAGCAACTCGAAAAGAACATTAGTATAATGTAGGACAATTTACAACACCTAAAAACACCTTACATCATAGTACGATTCCTTTAAACACCATAATAAACCTAATGAATTCGTACGAGTCCTTTGAACATCGTCCGACAACTTAGGACATCTTACGACTCTTTATGCCACATTAGCAACTCGAAAAGAACGTTGGTATAATGTAGGACGCCTTACAACTCCTAAGAACACCTTACATCACAGTACGAAACCTTGAAACACCATAATAAACCTAATGAATTCGTATGAGTCCTTTGAACATCGTACAACAACTCAGGACATCTTACGACTCTTTATGCCACATTAGCAACTCGAAAAGAACGTTAGTATAATGTAGGACGGTTTACAACTCCTAAAAACACCTTACATCACAGTACGAAACCTTTAAACACCATAATAAACCTAATGAATTCGTATGAGTCCTTTGAACATCGTCCGACAACTTAGGACATCTTACGACTCTTTATGCCACATTAGCAACTCGAAAAGAACGTTGGTATAATATAGGACGCGTTACACTCATAATAACACCTTACATAACCGTATGAAACCTTGAAACACCATAATAAACCTAATGAATTCGTATGAGTCATTTGAACATCGTACGACAACTCAGGACATCTTACGACTCTTTATGCCACATTAGCAACTAGAATAGAACGTTAGTATAATGTAGGACGCCTTACAACTCCTAAGAACACCTTACATCACAGTACGAAACCTTGAAACACCATAATAAACCTAATGAATTCGTATGAGTCCTTTGAACATCGTACATCAACTCAGGACATCTTACGACTCTTTATGCCACATTAGCAACTCGAAAAGAACATTAGTATAATGTAGGACAATTTACAACTCCTAAAAACACCTTACATCATAGTACGAAACCTTGAAACACCATAATAAACCTAATCAATTCGTACGAGTCATTTGAACATCGTACGATAACTCAGGACATCTTACGACTCTTTATGCCACATTAGCAACTAGAATAGAACGTTAGTATAATGTAGGACGCCTTACAACTCCTAAGAACACCTTACATCACAGTACGAAACCTTGAAACACCATAATAAACCTAATGAATTCGTATGAGTCCTTTGAACATCGTACAACAACTCAGGACATCTTACGACTCTTTATGCCACATTAGCAACTCGAAAAGAACATTAGTATAATGTAGGACAATTTACAACACCTAAAAACACCTTACAGCATAGTACGATTCCTTTAAACACCATAATAAACCTAATGAATTCGTATGAGTCCTTTGAACATCGTCCGACAACTTAGGACATCTTACGACTCTTTATGCCACATTAGCAACTCGAAAAGAACGTTGGTATAATGTAGGACGCCTTACAACTCCTAAGAACACCTTACATCACAGTACGAAACCTTGAAACACCATAATAAACCTAATGAATTCGTATGAGTCCTTTGAACATCGTACAACAACTCAGGACATCTTACGACTCTTTATGCCACATTAGCAACTCGAAAAGAATGTTAGTATAATGTAGGACGGTTTACAACTCCTAAAAACACCTTACATCACAGTACGAAACCTTTAAACACCATAATAAACCTAATGAATTCGTATGAGTCCTTTGAACATCGTCCGACAACTTAGGACATCTTACGACTCTTTATGCCACATTAGCAACTCGAAAAGAACGTTGGTATAATATAGGACGCGTTACACTCCTAATAACACCTTACATAACCGTATGAAACCTTGAAACACCATAATAAACCTAATGAATTCGTATGAGTCATTTGAACATCGTACGACAACTCAGGACATCTTACGACTCTTTATGCCACATTAGCAACTAGAATAGAACGTTAGTATAATGTAGGACGCCTTACAACTCCTAAGAACACCTTACATCACAGTACGAAACCTTGAAACACCATAATAAACCTAATGAATTCGTATGAGTCCTTTGAACATCGTACATCAACTCAGGACATCTTACGACTCTTTATGCCACATTAGCAACTCGAAAAGAACATTAGTATAATGTAGGACAATTTACAACTCCTAAAAACACCTTACATCATAGTACGATTCCTTTAAACACCATAATAAACTTAATGAATTCGTACGAGTCCTTTGAACATCGTCCGACAACTTAGGACATCTTACGACTCTTTATGCTACATTAGCAACTCGAAAAGAACGTTGGTATAATGTAGGACGCGTTACACTCCTAATAACACCTTACATAACCGTATGAAACCTTGAAACACCATAATAAACCTAATGATTTCGTATGAGTCATTTGAACATCGTACGACAACTCAGGACATCTTACGACTCTTTATGCCACATTAGCAACTCGAAAAGAACGTTAGTATAATGTAGGACGGTTTACAACTCCTAAAAACACCTTACATCATAGTACGAAACCTTGAAACACCATAATAAACCTAATCAATTCGTACGAGTCATTTGAACATCGTACGATAACTCAGGACATCTTACGACTCTTTATGCCACATTAGCAACTAGAATAGAACGTTAGTATAATGTAGGACGCCTTACAACTCCTAAGAACACCTTACATCACAGTACGAAACCTTGAAACACCATAATAAACCTAATGAATTCGTATGAGTCATTTGAACATCATACGACAACTCATGACATCTTACTACTCTTTATGCCACATTAGCAACTGGAATAGAACGTTAGTATAATGTAGGACAATTTACAACTCCTAAGAACACCTTACATCACAGTACGAAACCTTGAAACACCATAATAAACCTAATGAATTCGTATGAGTCCTTTGAAAATCGTACAACAACTCAGGACATCTTACGACTCTTTATGCCACATTAGCAACCCGAAAAGAACATTAGTATAATGTAGGACGATTTACAACTCCTAAAAACACCTTACATCACAGTACGGAACCTTTAAACACCATAATAAACCTAATGAATTCGTACGAGTCCTTTGAACATCGTCCGACAACTTAGGACATCTTACGAATCTTTATGCCACATTAGCAACTCGAAAAGAACGTTGGTATAATGTAGGACGCATTACACTCCTAATAACACCTTACATAACCGTACGAAACCTTGAAACACCATAATAAACCTAATGAATTCGTATGAGTCATTTGAACATCGTACGACAACTCAGGACATCTTACGACTCTTTATGCCACATTAGCAACTCGAAAAGAACGTTAGTATAATGTAGGACGGTTTACAACTCCTAAAAACACCTTACATCACAGTACGAAACCTTTAAACACCATAATAAACCTAATGAATTCGTATGAGTCCTTTGAACATCGTCCGACAACTTAGGACATCTTACGACTCTTTATGCCACATTAGCAACTCGAAAAGAACGTTGGTATAATATAGGACGCGTTACACTCCTAATAACACCTTACATAACCGTATGAAACCTTGAAACACCCTAACAAACCTAATGAATTCGTATGAGTCATTTGAACATCGTACGACAACTCAGGACATCTTACGACTCTTTATGCCACATTAGCAACTGAAAAGAACGTTAGTATAATGTAGGACGGTTTACAACTCCTAAAAACACCTTACATCACAGTACGAAACCTTGAAACACCATAATAAACCTAATGAATTCGTACGAGTCCTTGGAACATTGTCGGACAACTTAGGACATCTTACGACTCTTTATGCCACATTAGCAACTCGAAAAGAACGTTGGTATAATGTAGGACGCGTTACACTCCTAATAACACCTTACATAACCGTACGAAACCTTGAAACACCATAATAAACCTAATGAATTCGTATGAGTCATTTGAACATCGTACGACAACTCAGGACATCTTACGACTCTTTATGCCACATTAGCAACTCGAAAAGAATATTAGTATAGTGTAGGACGGTTTACAACTCCTAAAAGCACCTTACATCACAGTACGAAACCTTGAAACACCATAACAAACCTAATGAATTCGTACGAGTCCTTTGAACATCGTCCGACAACTTAGGACATCTTACGACTCTTTATGCTACATTAGCAACTCGAAAAGAACGTTGGTATAATGTAGGACGCGTTACACTCCTAATAACACCTTACATAACCGTACGAAACCTTGAAACACCATAATAAACCTAATGAATTCGTATGAGTCATTTGAACATCGTACGATAACTCAGGACATCTTACGACTCTTTATGCCACATTAGCAACTAGAATAGAACGTTAGTATAATGTAGGACGCCTTACAACTCCTAAGAACACCTTACATCACAGTACGAAACCTTGAAACACCATAATAAACATAATGAATTCGTATGAGTCCTTTGAACATCGTACAACAACTCAGGACATCTTACGACTCTTTATGCCACATTAGCAACTCGAAAAGAACATTAGTATAATGTAGGACAATTTACAACACCTAAAAACACCTTACATCATAGTACGATTCCTTTAAACACCATAATAAACCTAATGAATTCGTACGAGTCCTTTGAACATCGTCCGACAACTTAGGACATCTTACGACTCTTTATGCTACATTAGCAACTCGGAAAGAACGTTGGTATAATGTAGGACGCGTTACACTCCTAATAACACCTTACATAACCGTATGAAACCTTGAAACACCATAATAAACCTAATGATTTCGTATGAGTCATTTGAACATCGTACGACAACTCAGGACATCTTACGACTCTTTATGCCACAATAGCAACTCGAAAAGAACGTTAGTATAATGTAGGACGGTTTACAACTCCTAAAAACACCTTACATCACAGTACGAAACCTTGAAACACCATAATAAACCTAATAAATTCGTACGAGTCCTTGGAACATCGTCCGACAACTTAGGACATCTTACGACTCTTTATGCCACATTAGCAACACGAAAAGAACGTTGGTATCATGTAGGACGCGTTACACTCCTAATAACACCTTACATAACCGTACGAAACCTTGAAACACCATAATAAGCCTAATGAATTCGTATGAGTCATTTGAACATCGTACGACAACTCAGGACATCTTACGACTCTTTATGCCACATTAGCAACTAGAATAGAACGTTAGTATAATGTAGGACGCCTTTCAACTCCTAAGAAAACCTTACATCACAGTACGAAACCTTAAAACACCATAATAAACCTAATGAATTCGTACGAGTCCTTTGAACGTCGTCCGACAACTTAGGACATCTTACGACTCTTTATGCCACATTAGTAACTCGAAAAGAACGTTAGTATAATGTAGGACGGCTTACAACTCCTAAGAACACCTTACATCACAGTACGAAACCTTGAAACACCATAATAAACCTAATAAATTCGTATGAGTCCTTTGAACATCGTCCGACAACTTAGGACATCTTACGACTCTTTATGCCACATTAGCAACTCGAAAAGAACGTTGTTAAAATATAGGACGCGTTACACTCCTAATAACACCTTACATAACCGTATGAAACCTTGAAACACCATAATAAACCTAATGAATTCGTATGAGTCATTTGAACATCGTACGACAACTCAGGACATCTTACGACTCTTTATGCCACATTAGCAACTCGAAAAGAACGTTAGTATAATGTAGGACGGTTTACAACTCCTAAAAACACCTTACATCACAGTACGAAACCTTGAAACACCATAATAAACCTAATGAATTCGTACGAGTCCTTGGAACATCGTCCGACAACTTAGGACATCTTACGACTCTTTATGCCACATTAGCAACTCGAAAAGAACGTTGGTATAATGTAGGACGCGTTACACTCCTAATAACACCTTACATAACCGTACGAAACCTTGAAACACCATAATAAGCCTAATGAATTCGTATGAGTCATTTGAGCATCGTACGACAACTCAGGACATCTTACGACTCTTTATGCCACATTAGCAACTAGAATAGAACGTTAGTATAATGTAGGACGCCTTACAACTCCTAAGAAAACCTTACATCACAGTACGAAACCTTAAAACACCATAATAAACCTAATGAATTCGTACGAGTCCTTTGAACGTCGTCCGATAACTTAGGACATCTTACGACTCTTTATGCCACATTAGCAACTCGAAAAGAACGTTAGTATAATGTAGGACGGCTTACAACTCCTAAGAACACCTTACATCACAGTACGAAACCTTGAAACACCATAATAAACCTAATAAATTCGTATGAGTCCTTTGAACATCGTCCGACAACTTAGGACATCTTACGACTCTTTATGCCACATTAGCAACTCGAAAAGAACGTTGGTATAATATAGGACGCGTTACACTCCTTATAACACCTTACATAACCGTATGAAACCTTGAAACACCATAATAAACCTAATGAATTCGTATGAGTCATTTGAACATCGTACGACAACTCAGGACATCTTACGACTCTTTATGCCACATTAGCAACTCGAAAAGAACGTTAGTATAATGTAGGACGGTTTACAACTCCTAAAAACACCTTACATCACAGTACGAAACCTTGAAACACCATAATAAACCTAATGAATTCGTACGAGTCCTTGGAACATCGTCCGACAACTTAGGACATCTTACGACTCTTTATGCCACATTAGCAACTCGAAAAGAACGTTGGTATAATGTAGGACGCGTTACACTCCTAATAACACCTTACATAACCGTACGAAACCTTGAAACACCATAATAAACCTAATGAATTCGTACGAGTCCTTTGAACATCGTCCGACAACTTAGGACATCTTACGACTCCTTATGCCACATTAGCAACTCGAAAAGAACGTTGGTATAATGTAGCACGCGTTACACTCCTAATAACACCTTACATAATCGTACGAAACCTTGAAACACCATAATAAACCTAATAAATTCGTATGAGTCATTTGAACATCGTACGAAAACTCAGGACATCTTACTACTCTTTATGCCACATTAGCAACTGGAATAGAACGTTAGTATAAAGTAGGACGCCTTACAACTCCTAAGAACACCTTACATCACAGTACGAAACCTTGAAACACCATAATAAACCTAATGAATTCGTATGAGTCCTTTGAACATCGTACAACAACTCAGGACATCTTACGACTCTTTATGCCACATTAGCAACCCGAAAAGAACATTAGTATAATGTAGGACGATTTACAACTCCTAAAAACACCTTACATCACAGTACAAAACCTTTAAACACCATAATAAACCTAATGAATTCGTACGAGTCCTTGGAACATCGTCCGACAACTTAGGACATCTTACGACTCTTTATGCCACATTAGCAACTCGAAAAGAACGTTGGTATAATGTAGGACGCGTTACACTCCTAATTACACCTTACATAACCGTACGAAACCTTGAAACACCATAATAAACCTAATGAATTCGTACGAGTCCTTTGAACATCGTCCGACATCTTAGGACATCTTACGACTCCTTATGCCACATTAGCAACTCGAAAAGAACGTTGGTATAATGTAGCACGCGTTACACTCCTAATAACACCTTACATAATCGTACGAAACCTTGAAACACCATAATAAACCTAATAAATTCGTATGAGTCATTTGAACATCGTACGAAAACTCAGGACATCTTACTACTCTTTATGCCACATTAGCAACTGGAATAGAACGTTAGTATAATGTAGGACGCCTTACAACTCCTAAGAACACCTTACATCACAGTACGAAACCTTGAAACACCATAATAAACCTAATGAATTCGTATGAGTCCTTTGAACATCGTACAACAACTCAGGACATCTTACGACTCTTTATGCCACATTAGCAACCCGAAAAGAACATTAGTATAATGTAGGACGATTTACAACTCCTAAAAACACCTTACATCACAGTACGAAACCTTTAAACACCATAATAAACCTAATGAATTCGTACGAGTCCTTTGAACATCGTCCGACAACTTAGGACATCTTACGAATCTTTATGCCACATTAGCAACTCGAAAAGAACGTTGGTATAATGTAGGATGCGTTACACTCCTAATAACACCTTACATAACCGTACGAAACCTTGAAACACCATAATAAACTTAATGAATTCGTATGAGTCATTTGAACATCGTACGACAACTCAAGACATCTTACGACTCTTTATGCCACATTAGCAACTCGAAAAGAACGTTAGTATAATGTAGGACGGTTTACAACTCCTAAAAACACCTTACATCACAGTACGAAACCTTGAAACACCATAATAAACCTAATGAATTCGTACGAGTCCTTGGAACATTGTCGAACAACTTAGGACATCTTACGACTCTTTATGCCACATTAGCAACTCGAAAAGAACGTTGGTATAATGTAGGACGTGTTACACTCCTAATAACACCTTACATAACTGTACGAAACCTTGAAACACCATAATAAACCTAATGAATTCGTATGAGTCATTTGAACATCGTACGACAACTCAGGACATCTTACGACTCTTTATGCCACATTAGCAACTCGAAAAGAACGTTAGTATAGTGTAGGACGGTTTACAACTCCTAAAAACACCTTACATCACAGTATGAAACCTTGAAACACCATAACAAACCTAATGAATTCGTACGAGTCCTTTGAACATCGTCCGACAACTTAGGACATCTTACGACTCTTTATGCCAAATTAGCAACTCGAAAAGAACGTTGGTATAATGTAGGACGCGTTACACTCCTAATAACACCTTACATAACCGTACGAAACCTTGAAACACCATAATAAACCTAATGAATTCGTATGAGTCCTTTGAACATCGTAAAACAACTCAGGACATCTTACGACTCTTTATGCCACATTAGCAACTCGAAAAGAACGTTGGTATAATATAGGACGCGTTACACTCCTAATAACACCTTACATAACCGTATGAAACCTTGAAACACCATAATAAACCTAATGAATTCGTATGAGTCATTTGAACATCGTACGACAACTCAGGACATCTTACGACTCTTTATGCCACATTAGCAACTCGAAAAGAACGTTAGTATAATGTAGGACGGTTTACAACTCCTAAAAACACCTTACATCACAGTACGAAACCTTGAAACACCATAATAAACCTAATGAATTCGTACGAGTCCTTGGAACATCGTCGGACAACTTAGGACATCTTACGACTCTTTATGCCACATTAGCAACTCGAAAAGAACGTTGGTATAATGTAGGACGCGTTACACTCCTAATAACACCTTACATAACCGTACGAAACCTTGAAACACCATAATAAACCTAATGAATTCGTATGAGTCATTTGAACATCGTACGACAACTCAAGACATCTTACGACTCTTTATGCCACATTAGCAACTCTAAAAGAACGTTAGTATAGTGTAGGACGGTTTACAACTCCTAAAAACACCTTACATCACAGTACGAAACCTTGAAACACCATAATAAACCTAATGAATTCGTACGAGTCCTTTGAACATCGTCCGACAACTTAGGACATCTTACGACTCTTTATGCCACATTAGCAACTCGAAAAGAACGTTGGTATAATATAGGACGCGTTACACTCCTAATAACACCTTACATAACCGTATGAAACCTTGAAACACCATAATAAACCTAATGAATTCGTATGAGTCCTTTGAACATCGTCCGACAACTTAGGACATCTTATGACTCTTTATGCCACATTAGCAACTCGAAAAGAACGTTGGTATAATATAGGACGCGTTACACTCCTAATAACACCTTACATAACCGTATGAAACCTTGAAACACCATAATAAACCTAATGAATTCGTATGAGTCATTTGAACATCGTACGAGAACTCAGGACATCTTACGACTCTTTATGCCACATTAGCAACTCGAAAAGAACGTTAGTATAATGTAGGACGGTTTACAACTCCTAAAAACACCTTACATCACAGTACGAAACCTTGAAACACCATAATAAACCTAATGAATTCGTACGAGTCCTTGGAACATCGTCGGACAACTTAGGACATCTTACGACTCTTTATGCCACATTAGCAACTCGAAAAGAACGTTGGTATAATGTAGGACGCGTTACACTCCTAATAACACCTTACATAACCGTACGAAACCTTGAAACACCATAATAAACCTAATGAATTCGTATGAGTCATTTGAACATCGTACGACAACTCAAGACATCTTACGACTCTTTATGCCACATTAGCAACTCTAAAAGAACGTTAGTATAGTGTAGGACGGTTTACAACTCCTAAAAACACCTTACATCACAGTACGAAACCTTGAAACACCATAATAAACCTAATGAATTCGTACGAGTCCTTTGAACATCGTCCGACAACTTAGGACATCTTACGACTCTTTATGCCACATTAGCAACTCGAAAAGAACGTTGGTATAATATAGGACGCGTTACACTCCTAATAACACCTTACATAACCGTATGAAACCTTGAAACACCATAATAAACCTAATGAATTCGTATGAGTCCTTTGAACATCGTCCGACAACTTAGGACATCTTATGACTCTTTATGCCACATTAGCAACTCGAAAAGAACGTTGGTATAATATAGGACGCGTTACACTCCTAATAACACCTTACATAACCGTATGAAACCTTGAAACACCATAATAAACCTAATGAATTCGTATGAGTCATTTGAACATCGTACGAGAACTCAGGACATCTTACGACTCTTTATGCCACATTAGCAACTCGAAAAGAACGTTAGTATAATGTAGGACGGTTTACAACTCCTAAAAACACCTTACATCACAGTACGAAACCTTGAAACACCATAATAAACCTAATGAATTCGTACGAGTCCTTGGAACATCGTCGGACAACTTAGGACATCTTACGACTCTTTATGCCACATTAGCAACTCGAAAAGAACGTTGGTATAATGTAGGACGCGTTACACTCCTAATAACACCTTACATAACCGTACGAAACCTTGAAACACCATAATAAACCTAATGAATTCGTATGAGTCATTTGAACATCGTACGACAACTCAAGACATCTTACGACTCTTTATGCCACATTAGCAACTCTAAAAGAACGTTAGTATAGTGTAGGACGGTTTACAACTCCTAAAAACACCTTACATCACAGTACGAAACCTTGAAACACCATAATAAACCTAATGAATTCGTACGAGTCCTTTGAACATCGTCCGACAACTTAGGACATCTTACGACTCTTTATGCCACATTAGCAGCTGGAAAAGAACGTTAGTATAATGTATCACGCCTTACAACTCCTAAGAACACCTTACATCACAGTACGAAACCTTGAAACACCATAATAAACCTAATGAATTCGTACGCGTCCTTTGAACGTCGTCCGACAACTTAGGACATCTTACGACTCTTTATGCCACATTAGCAACTCGAAAAGAACGTTAGTATAATGTAGGATGGCTTACAACTCCTAAGAACACCTTACATCACAGTACGAAACCTTGAAACACCATAATAAACCTAATGAATTCGTACGAGTCCTTTGAACGTCGTCCGACAACTTAGGACATCTTACCACTCTTTGTGCCACATTAGCAACTCGAAAAGAACGTTAGTATAATGTAGGACGACTTACAACTCCTAAGAACACCTTACATCACAGTACGAAACCTTGAAACACCATAATAAACCTAATGAATTCGTACGAGTCCTTTGAACATCGTCCGACAACTTAGGACATCTTACGACTCTTTATGCCACATTAGCAACTCGAAAAGAACGTTGGTATAATGTAGCACGCGTTACACTCCTAATAACACCTTACATAACCGTACGAAACCTTGAAACACCATAATAAACCTAATGAATTCGTATGAGTCATTTGAACATCGTACGACAACTCAGGACATCTTACGACTCTTTATGCCACATTAGCAACTCGAAAAGAACGTTAGTATAATGTAGGACGGTTTGCAACTCCTAAAAACACCTTACATCACAGCACGAAACCTTTAAACACCGTAATAAACCTAATGAATTCGTATGAGTCCTTTGAACATCGTCCGACAACGTAGGACATCTTACCACTCTTTATGCCACATTAGCAACTCGAAAAGAACGTTGGTATAATATAGGACGCGTTACACTCCTAATAACACCTTACATAACCGTATGAAACCTTGAAACACCATAATAAACCTAATGAATTCGTATGAGTCATTTGAACATCGTACGACAACTCAGGACATCTTACGACTCTTTATGCCACATTAGCAACTCGAAAAGAACGTTAGTATAATGTAGGACGGTTTACAACTCCTAAAAACACCTTACATCACAGTACGAAACCTTGAAACACCATAATAAACCTAATGAATTCGTACGAGTCCTTGGAACATCGTCGGACAACTTAGGACATCTTACGACTCTTTATGCCACATTAGCAACTCGAAAAGAACGTTGGTATAATGTAGGACGCGTTACACTCCTAATAACACCTTACATAACCGTACGAAACTTTGAAACACCATAATAAACCTAATGAATTCGTATGAGTCATTTGAACTTCGTACGACAACTCAAGACATCTTACGACTCTTTATGCCACATTAGCAACTCTAAAAGAACGTTAGTATAGTGTAGGACGGTTTACAACTCCTAAAAACACCTTACATCACAGTACGAAACCTTGAAACACCATAATAAACCTAATGAATTCGTACGAGTCCTTTGAACATCGTCCGACAACTTAGGACATCTTACGACTCTTTATGCCACATTAGCAGCTGGAAAAGAACGTTAGTATAATGTATCAAGCCTTACAACTCCTAAGAACACCTTACATCACAGTACGAAACCTTGAAACACCATAATAAACCTAATGAATTCGTACGCGTCCTTTGAACGTCGTCCGACAACTTAGGACATCTTACGACTCTTTATGCCACATTAGCAACTCGAAAAGAACGGTAGTATAATGTAGGATGGCTTACAACTCCTAAGAACATCTTACATCACAGTACGAAACCTTGAAACACCATAATAAACCTAATGAATTCGTACGAGTCCTTTGAACGTCGTCCGACAACTTAGGACATCTTACCACTCTTTATGCCACATTAGCAACTCGAAAAGAACGTTAGTATAATGTAGGACGGTTTGCAACTCCTAAAAACACCTTACATCACAGTACGAAACCTTTAAACACCATAATAAACCTAATGAATTCGTATGAGTCCTTTGAACATCATCCGACAACGTAGGACATCTTACCACTCTTTATGCCACATTAGCAACTCGAAAAGAACGTTGGTATAATATAGGACGCGTTACACTCCTAATAACACCTTACATAACCGTATGAAACCTTGAAACACCATAATAAACCTAATGAATTCGTATGCGTCATTTGAACATCGTACGACAACTCAGGACATCTTACGACTCTTTATGCCACATTAGCAACTCGAAAAGAACGTTAGTATAATGTAGGACGGTTTACAACTCCTAAAAACACCTTACATCACAGTACGAAACCTTGAAACACCATAATAAACCTAATGAATTCGTACGAGTCCTTGGAACATCGTCGGACAACTTAGGACATCTTACGACTCTTTATGCCACATTAGCAACTCGAAAAGAACGTTTGTATAATGTAGGACGCGTTACACTCCTAATAACACCTTACATAACCGTACGAAACCTTGAAACACCATAATAAACCTAATGAATTCGTATGAGTCATTTGAACATCGTACGACAACTCAAGACATCTTACGACTCTTTATGCCACATTAGCAACTCTAAAAGAACGTTAGTATAGTGTAGGACGGTTTACAACTCCTAAAAACACCTTACTTCACAGTACGAAACCTTGAAACACCATAATAAACCTAATGAATTCGTACGAGTCCTTTGAACATCGTCCGACAACTTAGGACATCTTACGACTCTTTATGCCACATTAGCAGCTGGAAAAGAACGTTAGTATAATGTATCACGCCTTACAACTCCTAAGAACACCTTACATCACAGTACGAAACCTTGAAACACCATAATAAACCTAATGAATTCGTACGCGTCCTTTGAACGTCGTCCGACAACTTAGGACATCTTACGACTCTTTATGCCACATTAGCAACTCGAAAAGAACATTAGTATAATGTAGGATGGCTTACAACTCCTAAGAACACCTTACATCACAGTACGAAACCTTGAAACACCATAATAAACCTAATGAATTCGTACGAGTCCTTTGAACGTCGTCCGACAACTTAGGACATCTTACCACTCTTTATGCCACATTAGCAACTCGAAAAGAACGTTAGTATAATGTAGGACGGCTTACAACTCCTAAGAACACCTTACATCACAGTACGAAACCTTGAAACACCATAATAAACCTAATGAATTCGTACGAGTCCTTTGAACATCGTCCGACAACTTAGGACATCTTACGACTCTTTATGCCACATTAGCAACTCGAAAAGAACGTTGGTATAATGTAGCACGCGTTACACTCCTAATAACACCTTACATAACCGTACGAAACCTTGAAACACCATAATAAACCTAATGAATTCGTATGAGTCATTTGAACATCGTAGGACAACTCAGGACATCTTACGACTCTTTATGCCACATTAGCAACTGGAATAGAACGTCAGTATAATGTAGGACGGCTTACAACTCCTAAGAACACCTTACATCACAGTACGAAACCTTGAAACACCATAATAAACCTAATGAATTCGTACGAGTCCTTTGAACATCGTCCGACAACTTAGGACATCTTACGACTCTTTATGCCACATTAGCAACTCGAAAAGAACGTTGGTATAATGTAGCACGCGTTACACTCCTAATAACACCTTACATAACCGTACGAAACCTTGAAACACCATAATAAACCTAATGAATTCGTATGAGTCATTTGAACATCGTAGGACAACTCAGGACATCTTACGACTCTTTATGCCACATTAGCAACTGGAATAGAACGTCAGTATAATGTAGGACGGCTTACAACTCCTAAGAACACCTTACATCACAGTACGAAACCTTGAAACACCATAATAAACCTAATGAATTCGTACGAGTCCTTTGAACGTCGTCCGACAACTTAGGACATCTTACGACTCTTTATGCCACATTAGCAACTCGAAAAGAACGTTGGTATAATGTAGGACGCGTTACACTCCTAATAACACCTTACATAACCGTACGAAACCTTGAAACACCATAATAAACCTAATGAATTCGTATGAGTCATTTGAACATCGTACGACAACTCAGGACATCTTACAACTCTTTATGCCACATTAGCAACTGGAATAGAACGTTAGTATAATGTAGGACGCCTTATAACTCCTAAGAACACCTTACATCACAGTACGAAACCTTGAAACACCATAATAAACATAATGAATTCGTATGAGTCCTTTGAACATCGTACAACAACTCAGGACATCTTACGACTCTTTATGCCACATTAGCAGATGGAAAAGAACGTTAGTATAATGTATCACGCCTTACAACTCCTAAGAACACCTTACATCACAGTACGAAACCTTGAAACACCATAATAAACCTAATGAATTCGTACACGTCCTTTGAACGTCGTCCGACAACTTAGGACATCTTACGACTCTTTATGCCACATTAGCAACTCGAAAAGAACGTTAGTATAATGTAGGACGGCTTACAACTCCTAAGAACACCTTACATCACAGTACGAAACCTTGAAACACCATAATAAACCTAATGAATTCGTACGAGTCCTTTGAACGTCGTCCGACAACTTAGGACATCTTACGACTCTTTATGCCACATTAGCAACTCGAAAAGAACGTTAGTATAATGTAGGACGGCTTACAACTCCTAAGAACACCTTACATCACAGTACGAAACCTTGAAACACGATAATAAACCTAATGAATTCGTACGAGTCCTTTGAACATCGTCCGACAACTTAGGACATCTTACGACTCTTTATGCCACATTAGCAACTCGAAAAGAACGTTGGTATAATGTAGCACGCGTTACACTCCTAATAACACCTTACATAACCGTACGAAACCTTGAAACACCATAATAAACCTAATGAATTCGTATGAGTCATTTGAACATCGTACGACAACTCAGGACATCTTACGACTCTTTATGCCACATTAGCAACTGGAATAGAACGTTAGTATAATGTAGGACGCCTTACAACTCCTAAGAACACCTTACATCACAGTACGAAACTTTGATACACCATAATAAACCTAATGAATTCGTATGAGTCCTTTGAACATCGCCCGACAACTTAGGACATCTTACGACTCTTTATGCCACATTAGCAACTCGAAAAGAACGTTGGTATAATATAGGGCGCGTTACACTCCTAATAACACCTTACATAACCGTATGAAACCTTGAAACACCATAATAAACCTAATGAATTCGTATGAGTCATTTGAACATCGTACGACAACTCAGGACATCTTACGACTCTTTATGCCACATTAGCAACTAGAATAGAACATTAGTATAATGTAGGACGCCTTACAACTCCTAAGAACACCTTACATCACAGTACGAAACCTTGAAACACCATAATAAACCTAATGAATTCGTATGAGTCCTTTGAACATCGTAAAACAACTCAGGACATCTTACGACTCTTTATGCCACATTAGCAACTCGAAAAGAACATTAGTATAATGTAGGACGATTTGGAACTCCTAAAAACACCTTACATCACAGCACGAAACCTTTAAACACCATAATAAACCTAATGAATTCGTATGACTCCTTTGAACATCGTCCGACAACTTAGGACATCTTACGACTCTTTATGCCACATTAGCAACTCGAAAAGAACGTTGGTATAATGTAGAACGCGTTACACTCCTAATAACACCTTACATAACCGTACGAAACCTTGAAACACCATAATAAACCTAATGAATTCGTATGAGTCATTTGACCATCGTACGACAACTCAGGACATCTTACGACTCTTTATGCCACATTAGCAACTGGAATAGAACGTTAGTATAATGTAGGACCCCTTACAAGTCCTAAAAACACCTTACATCACAGTACGAAACCTTGAAACACCATAATAAACCTAATGAATTCGTATGAGTCATTTGAACTTCGTACGACAACTCAAGACATCTTACGACTCTTTATGCCACATTAGCAACTCTAAAAGAACGTTAGTATAGTGTAGGACGGTTTACAACTCCTAAAAACACCTTACATCACAGTACGAAACCTTGAAACACCATAATAAACCTAATGAATTCGTACAAGTCCTTTGAACGTCGTCCGACAACTTAGGACATCTTACGACTCTTTATGCCACATTAGCAGCTGGAAAAGAACGTTAGTATAATGTATCACGCCTTACAACTCCTAAGAACACCTTACATCACAGTACGAAACCTTGAAACACCATAATAAACCTAATGAATTCGTACGCGTCCTTTGAACGTCGTCCGACAACTTAGGACATCTTACGACTCTTTATGCCACATTAGCAACTCGAAAAGAACGGTAGTATAATGTAGGATGGCTTACAACTCCTAAGAACACCTTACATCACAGTACGAAACCTTGAAACACCATAATAAACCTAATGAATTCGTACGAGTCCTTTGAACGTCGTCCGACAACTTAGGACATCTTACCACTCTTTATGCCACATTAGCAACTCGAAAAGAACGTTAGTATAATGTAGGACGGCTTACAACTCCTAAGAACACCTTACATCACAGTACGAAACCTTGAAACACCATAATAAACCTAATGAATTCGTACGAGTCCTTTGAACGTCGTCCGACAACTTAGGACATCTTACGACTCTTTATGCCACATTAGCAGCTGGAAAAGAACGTTAGTATAATGTATCACGCCTTACAACTCCTAAGAACACCTTACATCACAGTACGAAACCTTGAAACACCATAATAAACCTAATGAATTCGTACGCGTCCTTTGAACGTCGTCCGACAACTTAGGACATCTTACGACTCTTTATGCCACATTAGCAACTCGAAAAGAACGGTAGTATAATGTAGGATGGCTTACAACTCCTAAGAACACCTTACATCACAGTACGAAACCTTGAAACACCATAATAAACCTAATGAATTCGTACGAGTCCTTTGAACGTCGTCCGACAACTTAGGACATCTTACCACTCTTTATGCCACATTAGCAACTCGAAAAGAACGTTAGTATAATGTAGGACGGCTTACAACTCCTAAGAACACCTTACATCACAATACGAAACCTTGAAACACCATAATAAACCTAATGAATTCGTACGAGTCCTTTGAACATCGTCCGACAACTTAGGACATCTTACGACTCTTTATGCCACATTAGCAACTCGAAAAGAACGTTGGTATAATGTAGCACGCGTTACACTCCTAATAACACCTTACATAACCGTACGAAACCTTGAAACACCATAATAAACCTAATGAATTCGTATGAGTCATTTGAACATCGTACGACAACTCAGGACATCTTACGACTCTTTATGCCACATTAGCAACTGGAATAGAACGTCAGTATAATGTAGGACGGCTTACAACTCGTAAGAACACCTTACATCACAGTACGAAACCTTGAAACACCATAATAAACCTAATGAATTCGTACGAGTCCTTTGAACGTCGTCCGACAACTTAGGACATCTTACGACTCTTTATGCCACATTAGCAACTCGAAAAGAACGTTGGTATAATGTAGGACGCGTTACACTCCTAATAACACCTTACATAACCGTACGAAACCTTGAAACACCATAATAAACCTAATGAATTCGTATGAGTCATTTGAACATCGTACGACAACTCAGGACATCTTACGACTCTTTATGCCACATTAGCAACTGGAATAGAACGTTAGTATAATGTAGGACGCCTTACAACTCCTAAGAACACCTTACATCACAGTACGAAACCTTGAAACACCATAATAAACATAATGAATTCGTATGAGTCCTTTGAACATCGTACAACAACTCAGGACATCTTACGACTCTTTATGCCACATTAGCAGCTGGAAAAGAACGTTAGTATAATGTATCACGCCTTACAACTCCTAAGAACACCTTACATCACAGTACGAAACCTTGAAACACCATAATAAACCTAATGAATTCGTACGCGTCCTTTGAACGTCGTCCGACAACTTAGGACATCTTACGACTCTTTATGCCACATTAGCAACTCGAAAAGAACGTTAGTATAATGTAGGACGGCTTACAACTCCTAAGAACACCTTACATCACAGTACGAAACCTTGAAACACCATAATAAACCTAATGAATTCGTACGAGTCCTTTGAACGTCGTCCGACAACTTAGGACATCTTACGACTCTTTATGCCACATTAGCAACTCGAAAAGAACGTTAGTATAATGTAGGACGGCTTACAACTCCTAAGAACACCTTACATCACAGTACGAAACCTTGAAACACGATATAAACCTAATGAATTCGTACGAGTCCTTTGAACATCGTCCGACAACTTAGGACATCTTACGACTCTTTATGCCACATTAGCAACTCGAAAAGAACGTTGGTATAATGTAGCACGCGTTACACTCCTAATAACACCTTACATAACCGTACGAAACCTTGAAACACCATAATAAACCTAATGAATTCGTATGAGTCATTTGAACATCGTACGACAACTCAGGACATCTTACGACTCTTTATGCCACATTAGCAACTGGAATAGAACGTTAGTATAATGTAGGACGCCTTACAACTCCTAAGAACACCTTACATCACAGTACGAAACCTTGAAACACCATAATAAGCATAATGAATTCGTATGAGTCCTTTGAACATCGTACAACAACTCAGGACATCTTACGACTCTTTATGCCACATTAGCAGCTGGAAAAGAACGTTAGTATAATGTATCACGCCTTACAACTCCTAAGAACACCTTACATCACAGTACGAAACCTTGAAACACCATAATAAACCTAATGAATTCGTACGCGTCCTTTGAACGTCGTCCGACAACTTAGGACATCTTACGACTCTTTATGCCACATTAGCAACTCGAAAAGAACGTTAGTATAATGTAGGACGGCTTACAACTCCTAAGAACACCTTACATCACAGTACGAAACCTTGAAACACCATAATAAACCTAATGAATTCGTACGAGTCCTTTGAACGTCGTCCGACAACTTAGGACATCTTACGACTCTTTATGCCACATTAGCAACTCGAAAAGAACGTTAGTATAATGTAGGACGGCTTACAACTCCTAAGAACACCTTACATCACAGTACGAAACCTTGAAACACGATAATAAACCTAATGAATTCGTACGAGTCCTTTGAACATCGTCCGACAACTTAGGACATCTTACGACTCTTTATGCCACATTAGCAACTCGAAAAGAACGTTGGTATAATGTAGCACGCGTTACACTCCTAATAACACCTTACATAACCGTACGAAACCTTGAAACACCATAATAAACCTAATGAATTCGTATGAGTCATTTGAACATCGTACGACAACTCAGGACATCTTACGACTCTTTATGCCACATTAGCAACTGGAATAGAACGTTAGTATAATGTAGGACGCCTTACAACTCCTAAGAACACCTTACATCACAGTACGAAACTTTGAAACACCATAATAAACCTAATGAATTCGTATGAGTCCTTTGAACATCGCCCGACAACTTAGGACATCTTACGACTCTTTATGCCACATTAGCAACTCGAAAAGAACGTTGGTATAATATAGGACGCGTTACACTCCTAATAACACCTTACATAACCGTATGAAACCTTGAAACACCATAATAAACCTAATGAATTCGTATGAGTCATTTGAACATCGTACGACAACTCAGGACATCTTACGACTCTTTATGCCACATTAGCAACTAGAATAGAACATTAGTATAATGTAGGACGCCTTACAACTCCTAAGAACACCTTACATCACAGTACGAAACCTTGAAACACCATAATAAACCTAATGAATTCGTACGAGTCCTTTGAACATCGTCCGACAACTTAGGACATCTTACGACTCTTTATGCCACATTAGCAACTCGAAAAGAACGTTGGTATAATGTAGCACGCGTTACACTCCTAATAACACCTTACATAACCGTACGAAACCTTGAAACACCATAATAAACCTAATGAATTCGTATGAGTCATTTGAACATCGTACGACAACTCAGGACATCTTACGACTCTTTATGCCACATTAGCAACTGGAATAGAACGTTAGTATAATGTAGGACGCCTTACAACTCCTAAGAACACCTTACATCACAGTACGAAACTTTGAAACACCATAATAAACCTAATGAATTCGTATGAGTCCTTTGAACATCGCCCGACAACTTAGGACATCTTACGACTCTTTATGCCACATTAGCAACTCGAAAAGAACGTTGGTATAATATAGGACGCGTTACACTCCTAATAACACCTTACATAACCGTATGAAACCTTGAAACACCATAATAAACCTAATGAATTCGTATGAGTCATTTGAACATCGTACGACAACTCAGGACATCTTACGACTCTTTATGCCACATTAGCAACTAGAATAGAACATTAGTATAATGTAGGACGCCTTACAACTCCTAAGAACACCTTACATCACAGTACGAAACCTTGAAACACCATAATAAACCTAATGAATTCGTATGAGTCCTTTGAACATCGTAAAACAACTCAGGACATCTTACGACTTTTTATGCCACATTAGCAACTCGAAAAGAACATTAGTATAATGTAGGACGATTTGGAACTCCTAAAAACACCTTACATCACAGTACGAAACCTTTAAACACCATAATAAACCTAATGAATTCGTATGAGTCCTTTGAACGTCGTCCGACAACTTAGGACATCTTACGACTCTTTATGCCACATTAGCAACTCGAAAAGAACGTTGGTATAATGTAGCACGCGTTACACTCCTAATAACACCTTACATAACCGTACGAAACCTTGAAACACCATAATAAACCTAATGAATTCGTATGAGTCATTTGAACATCGTACGACAACTCAGGACATCTTACGACTCTTTATGCCACATTAGCAACTGGAATAGAACGTTAGTATAATGTAGGACCCCTTACAACTCCTGAAAACACCTTACATCACAGTACGAAACCTTTAAACACCATAATAAACCTAATGAATTCGTATGAGTCCTTTGAACATCGTCCGACAACTTAGGACATCTTACGACTCTTTATGCCACATTAGCAACTCGAAAAGAACGTTGGTATAATATAGGACGCGTTACACTCCTAATAACACCTTACATAACCGTATGAAACCTTGAAACACCATAATAAACCTAATGAATTCGTACGAGTCCTTTGAACGTCGTCCGGCAACTTAGGACATCTTACGACTCTTTATGCCACATTAGCAACTCGAAAAGAACATTAGTATAATGTAGGACGATTTACAACTCCTAAAAACAGCTTACATCACAGTACGAAACCTTTAAACACCATAATAAACCTAATGAATTCGTACGAGTCCTTTCAACATCGTCCGACAACTTAGGACATCTTACGACTCTTTATGCCACATTAGCAACTCGAAAAGAACGTTGGTATAATGTAGGACGCGTTACACTCCTAATAACACCTTACATAACCGTACGAAACCTTGAAACACCATAATAAACCTAATGAATTCGTATGAGTCATTTGAACATCGTACGACAACTCAAGACATCTTACGACTCTTTATGCCACATTAGCAACTCTAAAAGAACGTTAGTATAGTGTAGGACGGTTTACAACTCCTAAAAACACCTTACATCACAGTACGAAACCTTGAAACACCATAATAAACCTAATGAATTCGTACGAGTCCTTTGAACATCGTCCGACAACTTAGGACATCTTACGACTCTTTATGCCACATTAGCAGCTGGAAAAGAACGTTAGTATAATGTATCACGCCTTACAACTCCTAAGAACACCTTATATCATAGTACGAAACCTTGAAACACCATAATAAACCTAATGAATTCGTACGCGTCCTTTGAACGTCGTCCGACAACTTAGGACATCTTACGACTCTTTATGCCACATTAGCAACTCGAAAAGAACGTTAGTATAATGTAGGATGGCTTACAACTCCTAAGAACACCTTACATCACAGTACGAAACCTTGAAACATCATAATAAACCTAATGAATTCGTACGAGTCCTTTGAACGTCGTCCGACAACTTAGGACATCTTACCACTCTTTATGCCACATTAGCAACTCGAAAAGAACGTTAGTATAATGTAGGACGGCTAACAACTCCTAAGAACACCTTACATCACAGTACGAAACCTTGAAACACCATAATAAACCTAATGAATTCGTACGAGTCCTTTGAACATCGTCCGACAACTTAGGACATCTTACGACTCTTTATGCCACATTAGCAACTCGAAAAGAACGTTGGTATATTGTAGCACGCGTTACACTCCTAATAACACCTTACATAACCGTATGAAACCTTGAAACACCATAATAAACCTAATGAATTCGTACGAGTCCTTTGAACGTCGTCCGACAACTTAGGACATCTTACGACTCTTTATGCCACATTAGCAACTCGAAAAGAACATTAGTATAATGTAGGACGATTTACAACTCCTAAAAACACCTTACATCACAGTACGAAACCTTTAAACACCATAATAAACCTAATGAATTCGTACGAGTCCTTTCAACATCGTCCGACAACTTAGGACATCTTACGACTCTTTATGCCACATTAGCAACTCGAAAAGAACGTTGGTATAATGTAGGACGCGTTACACTCCTAATAACACCTTACATAACCGTACGAAACCTTAAAACACCATAATAAACCTAATGAATTCGTATGAGTCATTTGAACATCGTACGACAACTCAGGACATCTTACGACTCTTTATGCCACATTAGCAACTCGAAAAGAACGTTAGTATAATGTAGGACGGTTTGCAACTCCTAAAAACACCTTACATCACAGTACGAAACCTTTAAACACCATAATAAACCTAATGAATTCGTATGAGTCTATTGAACATCGTCCGACAACTTAGGACATCTTACGACTCTTTATGCCACATTAGCAACTCGAAAAGAACGTTGGTATAATGTAGCACGCGTTACACTCCTAATAACACCTTACATAACCGTATGAAACCTTGAAACACCATAATAAACCTAATGAATTCGTACGAGTCCTTTGAACGTCGTCCGACAACTTAGGACATCTTACGACTCTTTATGCCACATTAGCAACTCGAAAAGAACATTAGTATAATGTAGGACGATTTACAACTCCTAAAAACACCTTACATCACAGTACGAAACCTTTAAACACCATAATAAACCTAATGAATTCGTACGAGTCCTTTCAACATCGTCCGACAACTTAGGACATCTTACGACTCTTTATGCCACATTAGCAACTCGAAAAGAACGTTGGTATAATGTAGGACGCGTTACACTCCTAATAACACCTTACATAACCGTACGAAACCTTAAAACACCATAATAAACCTAATGAATTCGTATGAGTCATTTGAACATCGTACGACAACTCAGGACATCTTACGACTCTTTATGCCACATTAGCAACTCGAAAATAACGTTAGTATAATGTAGGACGGTTTGCAACTCCTAAAAACACCTTACATCACAGTACGAAACCTTTAAACACCATAATAAACCTAATGAATTCGTATGAGTCCTTTGAACATCGTCCGACAACGTAGGACATCTTACCACTCTTTATGCCACATTAGCAACTCGAAAAGAACGTTGGTATAATATAGGACGCGTTACACTCCTAATAACACCTTACATAACCGTATGAAACCTTGAAACACCATAATAAACCTAATGAATTCGTATGAGTCATTTGAACATCGTACGACAACTCAGGACATCTTACGACTCTTTATGCCACATTAGCAACTCGAAAAGAACGTTAGTATAATGTAGGACGGTTTACAACTCCTAAAAACACCTTACATCACAGTACGAAACCTTGAAACACCATAATAAACCTAATGAATTCGTACGAGTCCTTGGAACATCGTCGGACAACTTAGGACATCTTACGACTCTTTATGCCACATTAGCAACTCGAAAAGAACGTTGGTATAATGTAGGACGCGTTACACTCCTAATAACACCTTACATAACCGTACGAAACCTTGAAACACCATAATAAACCTAATGAATTCGTATGAGTCATTTGAACATCGTACGACAACTCAAGACATCTTACGACTCTTTATGCCACATTAGCAACTCTAAAAGAACGTTAGTATAGTGTAGGACGGTTTACAACTCCTAAAAACACCTTACATCACAGTACGAAACCTTGAAACACCATAATAAACCTAATGAATTCGTATGAGTCCTTTGAAGATCGTCCGACAACTTAGGACATCTTACGACTCTTTATGCCACATTAGCAGCTGGAAAAGAACGTTAGTATAATGTATCACGCCTTACAACTCCTAAGAACACCTTACATCACAGTACGAAACCTTGAAACACCATAATAAACCTAATGAATTCGTACGCGTCCTTTGAACGTCGTCCGACAACTTAGGACATCTTACGACTCTTTATGCCACATTAGCAACTCGAAAAGAACGTTAGTATAATGTAGGATGGCTTACAACTCCTAAGAACACCTTACATCACAGTACGAAACCTTGAAACACCATAATAAACCTAATGAATTCGTACGAGTCCTTTGAACGTCGTCCGACAACTTAGGACATCTTACCACTCATTATGCCACATTAGCAACTCGAAAAGAACGTTAGTATAATGTAGGACGGCTTACAACTCCTAAGAACACCTTACATCACAGTACGAAACCTTGAAACACCATAATAAACCTAATGAATTCGTACGAGTCCTTTGAACATCGTCCGACAACTTAGGACATCTTACGACTCTTTATGCCACATTAGCAACTCGAAAAGAACGTTGGTATAATGTAGCACGCGTTACACTCCTAATAACACCTTACATAACCGTACGAAACCTTGAAACACCATAATAAACCTAATGAATTCGTATGAGTCATTTGAACATCGTACGACAACTCAGGACATCTTACGACACTTTATGCCACATTAGCAACTGGAATAGAACGTTAGTATAATGTAGGACGGCTTACAACTCCTAAGAACACCTTACATCACAGTACGAAACCTTGAAACACCATAATAAACCTAATGAATTCGTACGAGTCCTTTGAACGTCGTTCGACAACTTAGGACATCTTACGACTCTTTATGCCACATTAGCAACTCGAAAAGAACATTAGTATAATGTAGGACGATTTACAACTCCTAAAAACACCTTACATCACATTACGAAACCTTGAAACACCATAATAAACCTAATGAATTCGTACGAGTCCTTTCAACGTCGTCCGACAACTTAGGACATCTTACGACTCCTTATGCCACATTAGCAACTCGAAAAGAACGTTGGTATAATGTAGGACGCGTTACACTCCTAATAACACCTTACATAACCGTACGAAACCTTGAAACACCATAATAAACCTAATGAATTCGTATGAGTCATTTGAACATCGTACGACAACTCAGGACATCTTACGACTCTTTATGCCACATTAGCAATTCGAAAAGAACGTTAGTATAATGTAGGACGGTTTGCAACTCCTAAAAACACCTTACATCACAGTACGAAACCTTTAAACACCATAATAAACCTAATGAATTCGTATGAGTCCTTTGAACATCGTCCGACAACTTAGGACATCTTACGACTCTTTATGCCACATTAGCAACTCGAAAAGAACGTTGGTATAATATAGGACGCGTTACACTCCTAATAACACCTTACATAACCGTATGAAACCTTGAAACATCATAATAAACCTAATGAACTCGTATGAGTCATTTGAACATCGTACGACAACTCAGGACATCTTACGACTCTTTATGCCACATTAGCAACTCGAAAAGAACGTTAGTATAATGTAGGACGGTTTACAACTCCTAAAAACACCTTACATCACAGTACGAAACCTTGAAACACCATAATAAACCTAATGAATTCGTACGAGTCCTTGGAACATCGTCGGACAACTTAGGACATCTTACGACTCTTTATGCCACATTAGCAACTCGAAAAGAACGTTGGTATAATGTAGGACGCGTTACACTCCTAATAACACCTTACATAACCGTACGAAACCTTGAAACACCATAATAAACCTAATGAATTCGTATGAGTCATTTGAACATCGTACGACAACTCAAGACATCTTACGACTCTTTATGCCACATTAGCAACTCTAAAAGAACGTTAGTATAGTGTAGGACGGTTTACAACTCCTAAAAACACCTTACATCACAGTACGAAACCTTGAAACACCATAATAAACCTAATGAATTCGTACGAGTCCTTTGAACATCGTCCGACAACTTAGGACATCTTACGACTCTTTATGCCACATTAGCAACTCGAAAAGAACGTTGGTATAATGTAGGACGCGTTACACTCCTAATAACACCTTACATAACCGTACGAAACCTTGAAACACCATAATAAACCTAATGAATTCGTATGAGTCATTTGAACATCGTACGACAACTCAGGACATCTTACGACTCTTTATGCCAAATTAGCAACTGGAATAGAACGTTAGTATAATGTAGGACGCCTTACAACTCCTAAGAACACCTTACATCACAGTACGAAACCTTGAAACACCATAATAAACCTAATGAATTCGTACGCGTCCTTTGAACGTCGTCCGACAACTTAGGACATCTTACGACTCTTTATGCCACATTAGCAACTCGAAAAGAACGTTAGTATAATGTAGGATGGCTTACAACTCCTAAGAACACCTTACATCACAGTACGAAACCTTGAAACACCATAATAAACCTAATGAATTCGTACGAGTCCTTTGAACGTCGTCCGACAACTTAGGACATCTTACCACTCTTTATGCCACATTAGCAACTCGAAAAGAACGTTAGTATAATGTAGGACGGCTTACAACTCCTAAGAACACCTTACATCACAGTACGAAACCTTGAAACACCATAATAAACCTAATGAATTCGTACGAGTCCTTTGAACATCGTCCGACAACTTAGGACATCTTACGACTCTTTATGCCACATTAGCAACTCGAAAAGAACGTTGGTATAATGTAGCACGCGTTACACTCCTAATAACACCTTACATAACCGTACGAAACCTTGAAACACCATAATAAACCTAATGAATTCGTATGAGTCATTTGAACATCGTACGACAACTCAGGACATCTTACGACTCTTTATGCCACATTAGCAACTGGAATAGAACGTCAGTATAATGTAGGACGGCTTACAACTCCTAAGAACACCTTACATCACAGTACGAAACCTTGAAACACCATAATAAACCTAATGAATTCGTACGAGTCCTTTGAACGTCGTCCGACAACTTAGGACATCTTACGACTCTTTATGCCACATTAGCAACTCGAAAAGAACGTTGGTATAATGTAGGACGCGTTACACTCCTAATAACACCTTACATAACCGTACGAAACCTTGAAACACCATAATAAACCTAATGAATTCGTATGAGTCATTTGAACATCGTACGACAACTCAGGACATCTTACGACTCTTTATGCCACATTAGCAACTGGAATAGAACGTTAGTATAATGTAGGACGCCTTATAACTCCTAAGAACACCTTACATCACAGTACGAAACCTTGAAACACCATAATAAACATAATGAATTCGTATGAGTCCTTTGAACATCGTACAACAACTCAGGACATCTTACGACTCTTTATGCCACATTAGCAGCTGGAAAAGAACGTTAGTATAATGTATCACGCCTTACAACTCCTAAGAACACCTTACATCACAGTACGAAACCTTGAAACACCATAATAAACCTAATGAATTCGTACGCGTCCTTTGAACGTCGTCCGACAACTTAGGACATCTTACGACTCTTTATGCCACATTAGCAACTCGAAAAGAACGTTAGTATAATGTAGGACGGCTTACAACTCCTAAGAACACCTTACATCACAGTACGAAACCTTGAAACACCATAATAAACCTAATGAATTCGTACGAGTCCTTTGAACGTCGTCCGACAACTTAGGACATCTTACGACTCTTTATGCCACATTAGCAACTCGAAAAGAACGTTAGTATAATGTAGGACGGCTTACAACTCCTAAGAACACCTTACATCACAGTACGAAACCTTGAAACACGATAATAAACCTAATGAATTCGTACGAGTCCTTTGAACATCGTCCGACAACTTAGGACATCTTACGACTCTTTATGCCACATTAGCAACTCGAAAAGAACGTTGGTATAATGTAGCACGCGTTACACTCCTAATAACACCTTACATAACCGTACGAAACCTTGAAACACCATAATAAACCTAATGAATTCGTATGAGTCATTTGAACATCGTACGACAACTCAGGACATCTTACGACTCTTTATGCCACATTAGCAACTGGAATAGAACGTTAGTATAATGTTGGACGCCTTACAACTTCTAAGAACACCTTACATCACAGTACGAAACTTTGAAACACCATAATAAACCTAATGAATTCGTATGAGTCCTTTGAACATCGCCCGACAACTTAGGACATCTTACGACTCTTTATGCCACATTAGCAACTCGAAAAGAACGTTGGTATAATATAGGACGCGTTACACTCCTAATAACACCTTACATAACCGTATGAAACCTTGAAACACCATAATAAACCTAATGAATTTGTATGAGTCATTTGAACATCGTACGACAACTCAGGACATCTTACGACTCTTTATGCCACATTAGCAACTAGAATAGAACATTAGTATAATGTAGGACGCCTTACAACTCCTAAGAACACCTTACATCACAGTACGAAACCTTGAAACACCATAATAAACCTAATGAATTCGTATGAGTCCTTTGAACTTCGTAAAACAACTCAGGACATCTTACGACTCTTTATGCCACATTAGCAACTCGAAAAGAACATTAGTATAATGTAGGACGATTTGGAACTCCTAAAAACACCTTACATCACAGTACGAAACCTTTAAACACCATAATAAACCTAATGAATTCGTATGAGTCCTTTGAACATCGTCCGACAACTTAGGACATCTTACGACTCTTTATGCCACATTAGCAACTCGAAAAGAACGTTGGTATAATGTAGCACGCGTTACACTCCTAATAACACCTTACATAACCGTACGAAACCTTGAAACACCATAATAAACCTAATGAATTCGTATGAGTCATTTGACCATCGTACGACAACTCAGGACATCTTACGACTCTTTATGCCACATTAGCAACTGGAATAGAACGTTAGTATAATGTAGGACCCCTTACAAGTCCTAAAAACACCTTACATCACAGTACGAAACCTTGAAACACCATAATAAACCTAATGAATTCGTATGAGTCATTTGAACTTCGTACGACAACTCAAGACATCTTACGACTCTTTATGCCACATTAGCAACTCTAAAAGAACGTTAGTATAGTGTAGGACGGTTTACAACTCCTAAAAACACCTTACATCACAGTACAAAACCTTGAAACACCATAATAAACCTAATGAATTCGTACGAGTCCTTTGAACGTCGTCCGACAACTTAGGACATCTTACGACTCTTTATGCCACATTAGCAGCTGGAAAAGAACGTTAGTATAATGTATCACGCCTTACAACTCCTAAGAACACCTTACATCACAGTACGAAACCTTGAAACACCATAATAAACCTAATGAATTCGTACGCGTCCTTTGAACGTCGTCCGACAACTTAGGACATCTTACGACTCTTTATGCCACATTAGCAACTCGAAAAGAACGGTAGTATAATGTAGGATGGCTTACAACTCCTAAGAACACCTTACATCACAGTACGAAACCTTGAAACACCATAATAAACCTAATGAATTCGTACGAGTCCTTTGAACGTCGTCCGACAACTTAGGACATCTTACCACTCTTTATGCCACATTAGCAACTCGAAAAGAACGTTAGTATAATGTAGGACGGCTTACAACTCCTAAGAACACCTTACATCACAGTACGAAACCTTGAAACACCATAATAAACCTAATGAATTCGTACGAGTCCTTTGAACGTCGTCCGACAACTTAGGACATCTTACGACTCTTTATGCCACATTAGCAGCTGGAAAAGAACGTTAGTATAATGTATCACGCCTTACAACTCCTAAGAACACCTTACATCACAGTACGAAACCTTGAAACACCATAATAAACCTAATGAATTCGTACGCGTCCTTTGAACGTCGTCCGACAACTTAGGACATCTTACGACTCTTTATGCCACATTAGCAACTCGAAAAGAACGGTAGTATAATGTAGGATGGCTTACAACTCCTAAGAACACCTTACATCACAGTACGAAACCTTGAAACACCATAATAAACCTAATGAATTCGTACGAGTCCTTTGAACGTCGTCCGACAACTTAGGACATCTTACCACTCTTTATGCCACATTAGCAACTCGAAAAGAACGTTAGTATAATGTAGGACGGCTTACAACTCCTAAGAACACCTTACATCACAGTACGAAACCTTGAAACACCATAATAAACCTAATGAATTCGTACGAGTCCTTTGAACATCGTCCGACAACTTAGGACATCTTACGACTCTTTATGCCACATTAGCAACTCGAAAAGAACGTTGGTATAATGTAGCACGCGTTACACTCCTAATAACACCTTACATAACCGTACGAAACCTTGAAACACCATAATAAACCTAATGAATTCGTATGAGTCATTTGAACATCGTACGACAACTCAGGACATCTTACGACTCTTTATGCCACATTAGCAACTGGAATAGAACGTCAGTATAATGTAGGACGGCTTACAACTCGTAAGAACACCTTACATCACAGTACGAAACCTTGAAACACCATAATAAACCTAATGAATTCGTACGAGTCCTTTGAACGTCGTCCGACAACTTAGGACATCTTACGACTCTTTATGCCACATTAGCAACTCGAAAAGAACGTTGGTATAATGTAGGACGCGTTACACTCCTAATAACACCTTACATAACCGTACGAAACCTTGAAACACCATAATAAACCTAATGAATTCGTATGAGTCATTTGAACATCGTACGACAACTCAGGACATCTTACGACTCTTTATGCCACATTAGCAACTGGAATAGAACGTTAGTATAATGTAGGACGCCTTACAACTCCTAAGAACACCTTACATCACAGTACGAAACCTTGAAACACCATAATAAACATAATGAATTCGTATGAGTCCTTTGAACATCGTACAACAACTCAGGACATCTTACGACTCTTTATGCCACATTAGCAGCTGGAAAAGAACGTTAGTATAATGTATCACGCCTTACAACTCCTAAGAACACCTTACATCACAGTACGAAACCTTGAAACACCATAATAAACCTAATGAATTCGTACGCGTCCTTTGAACGTCGTCCGACAACTTAGGACATCTTACGACTCTTTATGCCACATTAGCAACTCGAAAAGAACGTTAGTATAATGTAGGACGGCTTACAACTCCTAAGAACACCTTACATCACAGTACGAAACCTTGAAACACCATAATAAACCTAATGAATTCGTACGAGTCCTTTGAACGTCGTCCGACAACTTAGGACATCTTACGACTCTTTATGCCACATTAGCAACTCGAAAAGAACGTTAGTATAATGTAGGACGGCTTACAACTCCTAAGAACACCTTACATCACAGTACGAAACCTTGAAACACGATAATAAACCTAATGAATTCGTACGAGTCCTTTGAACATCGTCCGACAACTTAGGACATCTTACGACTCTTTATGCCACATTAGCAACTCGAAAAGAACGTTGGTATAATGTAGCACGCGTTACACTCCTAATAACACCTTACATAACCGTACGAAACCTTGAAACACCATAATAAACCTAATGAATTCGTATGAGTCATTTGACCATCGTACGACAACTCAGGACATCTTACGACTCTTTATGCCACATTAGCAACTGGAATAGAACGTTAGTATAATGTAGGACCCCTTACAAGTCCTAAAAACACCTTACATCACAGTACGAAACCTTGAAACACCATAATAAACCTAATGAATTCGTATGAGTCATTTGAACTTCGTACGACAACTCAAGACATCTTACGACTCTTTATGCCACATTAGCAACTCTAAAAGAACGTTAGTATAGTGTAGGACGGTTTACAACTCCTAAAAACACCTTACATCACAGTACAAAACCTTGAAACACCATAATAAACCTAATGAATTCGTACGAGTCCTTTGAACGTCGTCCGACAACTTAGGACATCTTACGACTCTTTATGCCACATTAGCAGCTGGAAAAGAACGTTAGTATAATGTATCACGCCTTACAACTCCTAAGAACACCTTACATCACAGTACGAAACCTTGAAACACCATAATAAACCTAATGAATTCGTACGCGTCCTTTGAACGTCGTCCGACAACTTAGGACATCTTACGACTCTTTATGCCACATTAGCAACTCGAAAAGAACGGTAGTATAATGTAGGATGGCTTACAACTCCTAAGAACACCTTACATCACAGTACGAAACCTTGAAACACCATAATAAACCTAATGAATTCGTACGAGTCCTTTGAACGTCGTCCGACAACTTAGGACATCTTACCACTCTTTATGCCACATTAGCAACTCGAAAAGAACGTTAGTATAATGTAGGACGGCTTACAACTCCTAAGAACACCTTACATCACAGTACGAAACCTTGAAACACCATAATAAACCTAATGAATTCGTACGAGTCCTTTGAACGTCGTCCGACAACTTAGGACATCTTACGACTCTTTATGCCACATTAGCAGCTGGAAAAGAACGTTAGTATAATGTATCACGCCTTACAACTCCTAAGAACACCTTACATCACAGTACGAAACCTTGAAACACCATAATAAACCTAATGAATTCGTACGCGTCCTTTGAACGTCGTCCGACAACTTAGGACATCTTACGACTCTTTATGCCACATTAGCAACTCGAAAAGAACGGTAGTATAATGTAGGATGGCTTACAACTCCTAAGAACACCTTACATCACAGTACGAAACCTTGAAACACCATAATAAACCTAATGAATTCGTACGAGTCCTTTGAACGTCGTCCGACAACTTAGGACATCTTACCACTCTTTATGCCACATTAGCAACTCGAAAAGAACGTTAGTATAATGTAGGACGGCTTACAACTCCTAAGAACACCTTACATCACAGTACGAAACCTTGAAACACCATAATAAACCTAATGAATTCGTACGAGTCCTTTGAACATCGTCCGACAACTTAGGACATCTTACGACTCTTTATGCCACATTAGCAACTCGAAAAGAACGTTGGTATAATGTAGCACGCGTTACACTCCTAATAACACCTTACATAACCGTACGAAACCTTGAAACACCATAATAAACCTAATGAATTCGTATGAGTCATTTGAACATCGTACGACAACTCAGGACATCTTACGACTCTTTATGCCACATTAGCAACTGGAATAGAACGTCAGTATAATGTAGGACGGCTTACAACTCGTAAGAACACCTTACATCACAGTACGAAACCTTGAAACACCATAATAAACCTAATGAATTCGTACGAGTCCTTTGAACGTCGTCCGACAACTTAGGACATCTTACGACTCTTTATGCCACATTAGCAACTCGAAAAGAACGTTGGTATAATGTAGGACGCGTTACACTCCTAATAACACCTTACATAACCGTACGAAACCTTGAAACACCATAATAAACCTAATGAATTCGTATGAGTCATTTGAACATCGTACGACAACTCAGGACATCTTACGACTCTTTATGCCACATTAGCAACTGGAATAGAACGTTAGTATAATGTAGGACGCCTTACAACTCCTAAGAACACCTTACATCACAGTACGAAACCTTGAAACACCATAATAAACATAATGAATTCGTATGAGTCCTTTGAACATCGTACAACAACTCAGGACATCTTACGACTCTTTATGCCACATTAGCAGCTGGAAAAGAACGTTAGTATAATGTATCACGCCTTACAACTCCTAAGAACACCTTACATCACAGTACGAAACCTTGAAACACCATAATAAACCTAATGAATTCGTACGCGTCCTTTGAACGTCGTCCGACAACTTAGGACATCTTACGACTCTTTATGCCACATTAGCAACTCGAAAAGAACGTTAGTATAATGTAGGACGGCTTACAACTCCTAAGAACACCTTACATCACAGTACGAAACCTTGAAACACCATAATAAACCTAATGAATTCGTACGAGTCCTTTGAACGTCGTCCGACAACTTAGGACATCTTACGACTCTTTATGCCACATTAGCAACTCGAAAAGAACGTTAGTATAATGTAGGACGGCTTACAACTCCTAAGAACACCTTACATCACAGTACGAAACCTTGAAACACGATAATAAACCTAATGAATTCGTACGAGTCCTTTGAACATCGTCCGACAACTTAGGACATCTTACGACTCTTTATGCCACATTAGCAACTCGAAAAGAACGTTGGTATAATGTAGCACGCGTTACACTCCTAATAACACCTTACATAACCGTACGAAACCTTGAAACACCATAATAAACCTAATGAATTCGTATGAGTCATTTGAACATCGTACGACAACTCAGGACATCTTACGACTCTTTATGCCACATTAGCAACTGGAATAGAACGTTAGTATAATGTAGGACGCCTTACAACTCCTAAGAACACCTTACATCACAGTACGAAACTTTGAAACACCATAATAAACCTAATGAATTCGTATGAGTCCTTTGAACATCGTAAAACAACTCAGGACATCTTACGACTTTTTATGCCACATTAGCAACTCGAAAAGAACATTAGTATAATGTAGGACGATTTGGAACTCCTAAAAACACCTTACATCACAGTACGAAACCTTTAAACACCATAATAAACCTAATGAATTCGTATGAGTCCTTTGAACATCGTCCGACAACTTAGGACATCTTACGACTCTTTATGCCACATTAGCAACTCGAAAAGAACGTTGGTATAATGTAGCACGCGTTACACTCCTAATAACACCTTACATAACCGTACGAAACCTTGAAACACCATAATAAACCTAATGAATTCGTATGAGTCATTTGAACATCGTACGACAACTCAGGACATCTTACGACTCTTTATGCCACATTAGCAACTGGAATAGAACGTTAGTATAATGTAGGACCCCTTACAACTCCTGAAAACACCTTACATCACAGTACGAAACCTTTAAACACCATAATAAACCTAATGAATTCGTATGAGTCCTTTGAACATCGTCCGACAACTTAGGACATCTTACGACTCTTTATGCCACATTAGCAACTCGAAAAGAACGTTGGTATAATATAGGACGCGTTACACTCCTAATAACACCTTACATAACCGTATGAAACCTTGAAACACCATAATAAACCTAATGAATTCGTACGAGTCCTTTGAACGTCGTCCGACAACTTAGGACATCTTACGACTCTTTATGCCACATTAGCAACTCGAAAAGAACGTTGGTATAATGTAGCACGCGTTACACTCCTAATAACACCTTACATAACCGTACGAAACCTTGAAACACCATAATAAACCTAATGAATTCGTATGAGTCATTTGAACATCGTACGACAACTCAGGACATCTTACGACTCTTTATGCCACATTAGCAACTGGAATAGAACGTTAGTATAATGTAGGACGCCTTACAACTCCTAAGAACACCTTACATCACAGTACGAAACTTTGAAACACCATAATAAACCTAATGAATTCGTATGAGTCCTTTGAACATCGTAAAACAACTCAGGACATCTTACGACTTTTTATGCCACATTAGCAACTCGAAAAGAACATTAGTATAATGTAGGACGATTTGGAACTCCTAAAAACACCTTACATCACAGTACGAAACCTTTAAACACCATAATAAACCTAATGAATTCGTATGAGTCCTTTGAACATCGTCCGACAACTTAGGACATCTTACGACTCTTTATGCCACATTAGCAACTCGAAAAGAACGTTGGTATAATGTAGCACGCGTTACACTCCTAATAACACCTTACATAACCGTACGAAACCTTGAAACACCATAATAAACCTAATGAATTCGTATGAGTCATTTGAACATCGTACGACAACTCAGGACATCTTACGACTCTTTATGCCACATTAGCAACTGGAATAGAACGTTAGTATAATGTAGGACCCCTTACAACTCCTGAAAACACCTTACATCACAGTACGAAACCTTTAAACACCATAATAAACCTAATGAATTCGTATGAGTCCTTTGAACATCGTCCGACAACTTAGGACATCTTACGACTCTTTATGCCACATTAGCAACTCGAAAAGAACGTTGGTATAATATAGGACGCGTTACACTCCTAATAACACCTTACATAACCGTATGAAACCTTGAAACACCATAATAAACCTAATGAATTCGTACGAGTCCTTTGAACGTCGTCCGGCAACTTAGGACATCTTACGACTCTTTATGCCACATTAGCAACTCGAAAAGAACATTAGTATAATGTAGGACGATTTACAACTCCTAAAAACAGCTTACATCACAGTACGAAACCTTTAAACACCATAATAAACCTAATGAATTCGTACGAGTCCTTTCAACATCGTCCGACAACTTAGGACATCTTACGACTCTTTATGCCACATTAGCAACTCGAAAAGAACGTTGGTATAATGTAGGACGCGTTACACTCCTAATAACACCTTACATAACCGTACGAAACCTTGAAACACCATAATAAACCTAATGAATTCGTATGAGTCATTTGAACATCGTACGACAACTCAAGACATCTTACGACTCTTTATGCCACATTAGCAACTCTAAAAGAACGTTAGTATAGTGTAGGACGGTTTACAACTCCTAAAAACACCTTACATCACAGTACGAAACCTTGAAACACCATAATAAACCTAATGAATTCGTACGAGTCCTTTGAACATCGTCCGACAACTTAGGACATCTTACGACTCTTTATGCCACATTAGCAGCTGGAAAAGAACGTTAGTATAATGTATCACGCCTTACAACTCCTAAGAACACCTTATATCACAGTACGAAACCTTGAAACACCATAATAAACCTAATGAATTCGTACGCGTCCTTTGAACGTCGTCCGACAACTTAGGACATCTTACGACTCTTTATGCCACATTAGCAACTCGAAAAGAACGTTAGTATAATGTAGGATGGCTTACAACTCCTAAGAACACCTTACATCACAGTACGAAACCTTGAAACATCATAATAAACCTAATGAATTCGTACGAGTCCTTTGAACGTCGTCCGACAACTTAGGACATCTTACCACTCTTTATGCCACATTAGCAACTCGAAAAGAACGTTAGTATAATGTAGGACGGCTTACAACTCCTAAGAACACCTTACATCACAGTACGAAACCTTGAAACACCATAATAAACCTAATGAATTCGTACGAGTCCTTTGAACATCGTCCGACAACTTAGGACATCTTACGACTCTTTATGCCACATTAGCAACTCGAAAAGAACGTTGGTATAATGTAGCACGCGTTACACTCCTAATAACACCTTACATAACCGTATGAAACCTTGAAACACCATAATAAACCTAATGAATTCGTACGAGTCCTTTGAACGTCGTCCGACAACTTAGGACATCTTACGACTCTTTATGCCACATTAGCAACTCGAAAAGAACATTAGTATAATGTAGGACGATTTACAACTCCTAAAAACACCTTACATCACAGTACGAAACCTTTAAACACCATAATAAACCTAATGAATTCGTACGAGTCCTTTCAACATCGTCCGACAACTTAGGACATCTTACGACTCTTTATGCCACATTAGCAACTCGAAAAGAACGTTGGTATAATGTAGGACGCGTTACACTCCTAATAACACCTTACATAACCGTACGAAACCTTAAAACACCATAATAAACCTAATGAATTCGTATGAGTCATTTGAACATCGTACGACAACTCAGGACATCTTACGACTCTTTATGCCACATTAGCAACTCGAAAAGAACGTTAGTATAATGTAGGACGGTTTGCAACTCCTAAAAACACCTTACATCACAGTACGAAACCTTTAAACACCATAATAAACCTAATGAATTCGTATGAGTCTATTGAACATCGTCCGACAACTTAGGACATCTTACGACTCTTTATGCCACATTAGCAACTCGAAAAGAACGTTGGTATAATGTAGCACGCGTTACACTCCTAATAACACCTTACATAACCGTATGAAACCTTGAAACACCATAATAAACCTAATGAATTCGTACGAGTCCTTTGAACGTCGTCCGACAACTTAGGACATCTTACGACTCTTTATGCCACATTAGCAACTCGAAAAGAACATTAGTATAATGTAGGACGATTTACAACTCCTAAAAACACCTTACATCACAGTACGAAACCTTTAAACACCATAATAAACCTAATGAATTCGTACGAGTCCTTGGAACATCGTCGGACAACTTAGGACATCTTACGACTCTTTATGCCACATTAGCAACTCGAAAAGAACGTTGGTATAATGTAGGACGCGTTACACTCCTAATAACACCTTACATAACCGTACGAAACCTTGAAACACCATAATAAACCTAATGAATTCGTATGAGTCATTTGAACATCGTACGACAACTCAAGACATCTTACGACTCTTTATGCCACATTAGCAACTCTAAAAGAACGTTAGTATAGTGTAGGACGGTTTACAACTCCTAAAAACACCTTACATCACAGTACGAAACCTTGAAACACCATAATAAACCTAATGAATTCGTACGAGTCCTTTGAAGATCGTCCGACAACTTAGGACATCTTACGACTCTTTATGCCACATTAGCAGCTGGAAAAGAACGTTAGTATAATGTATCACGCCTTACAACTCCTAAGAACACCTTACATCACAGTACGAAACCTTCAAACACCATAATAAACCTAATGAATTCGTACGCGTCCTTTGAACGTCGTCCGACAACTTAGGACATCTTACGACTCTTTATGCCACATTAGCAACTCGAAAAGAACGTTAGTATAATGTAGGATGGCTTACAACTCCTAAGAACACCTTACATCACAGTACGAAACCTTGAAACACCATAATAAACCTAATGAATTCGTACGAGTCCTTTGAACGTCGTCCGACAACTTAGGACATCTTACCACTCATTATGCCACATTAGCAACTCGAAAAGAACGTTAGTATAATGTAGGACGGCTTACAACTCCTAAGAACACCTTACATCACAGTACGAAACCTTGAAACACCATAATAAACCTAATGAATTCGTACGAGTCCTTTGAACATCGTCCGACAACTTAGGACATCTTACGACTCTTTATGCCACATTAGCAACTCGAAAAGAACGTTGGTATAATGTAGCACGCGTTACACTCCTAATAACACCTTACATAACCGTACGAAACCTTGAAACACCATAATAAACCTAATGAATTCGTATGAGTCATTTGAACATCGTACGACAACTCAGGACATCTTACGACTCTTTATGCCACATTAGCAACTCTAAAAGAACGTTAGTATAGTGTAGGACGGTTTACAACTCCTAAAAACACCTTACATCACAGTACGAAACCTTGAAACACCATAATAAACCTAATGAATTCGTACGAGTCCTTTGAAGATCGTCCGACAACTTAGGACATCTTACGACTCTTTATGCCACATTAGCAGCTGGAAAAGAACGTTAGTATAATGTAGGACGGCTTACAACTCCTAAGAACACCTTACATCACAGTACGAAACCTTGAAACACCATAATAAACCTAATGAATTCGTACGAGTCCTTTGAACGTCGTTCGACAACTTAGGACATCTTACGACTCTTTATGCCACATTAGCAACTCGAAAAGAACATTAGTATAATGTAGGACGATTTACAACTCCTAAAAACACCTTACATCACATTACGAAACCTTGAAACACCATAATAAACCTAATGAATTCGTACGAGTCCTTTCAACGTCGTCCGACAACTTAGGACATCTTACGACTCCTTATGCCACATTAGCAACTCGAAAAGAACGTTGGTATAATGTAGGACGCGTTACACTCCTAATAACACCTTACATAACCGTACGAAACCTTGAAACACCATAATAAACCTAATGAATTCGTATGAGTCATTTGAACATCGTACGACAACTCAGGACATCTTACGACTCTTTATGCCACATTAGCAATTCGAAAAGAACGTTAGTATAATGTAGGACGGTTTGCAACTCCTAAAAACACCTTACATCACAGTACGAAACCTTTAAACACCATAATAAACCTAATGAATTCGTATGAGTCCTTTGAACATCGTCCGACAACTTAGGACATCTTACGACTCTTTATGCCACATTAGCAACTCGAAAAGAACGTTGGTATAATATAGGACGCGTTACACTCCTAATAACACCTTACATAACCGTATGAAACCTTGAAACACCATAATAAACCTAATGAACTCGTATGAGTCATTTGAACATCGTACGACAACTCAGGACATCTTACGACTCTTTATGCCACATTAGCAACTCGAAAAGAACGTTAGTATAATGTAGGACGGTTTACAACTCCTAAAAACACCTTACATCACAGTACGAAACCTTGAAACACCATAATAAACCTAATGAATTCGTACGAGTCCTTGGAACATCGTCGGACAACTTAGGACATCTTACGACTCTTTATGCCACATTAGCAACTCGAAAAGAACGTTGGTATAATGTAGGACGCGTTACACTCCTAATAACACCTTACATAACCGTACGAAACCTTGAAACACCATAATAAACCTAATGAATTCGTATGAGTCATTTGAACATCGTACGACAACTCAAGACATCTTACGACTCTTTATGCCACATTAGCAACTCTAAAAGAACGTTAGTATAGTGTAGGACGGTTTACAACTCCTAAAAACACCTTACATCACAGTACGAAACCTTGAAACACCATAATAAACCTAATGAATTCGTACGAGTCCTTTGAACATCGTCCGACAACTTAGGACATCTTACGACTCTTTATGCCACATTAGCAACTCGAAAAGAACGTTGGTATAATGTAGGACGCGTTACACTCCTAATAACACCTTACATAACCGTACGAAACCTTGAAACACCATAATAAACCTAATGAATTCGTATGAGTCATTTGAACATCGTACGACAACTCAGGACATCTTACGACTCTTTATGCCAAATTAGCAACTGGAATAGAACGTTAGTATAATGTAGGACGCCTTACAACTCCTAAGAACACCTTACATCACAGTACGAAACCTTGAAACACCATAATAAACCTAATGAATTCGTACGCGTCCTTTGAACGTCGTCCGACAACTTAGGACATCTTACGACTCTTTATGCCACATTAGCAACTCGAAAAGAACGTTAGTATAATGTAGGATGGCTTACAACTCCTAAGAACACCTTACATCACAGTACGAAACCTTGAAACACCATAATAAACCTAATGAATTCGTACGAGTCCTTTGAACGTCGTCCGACAACTTAGGACATCTTACCACTCTTTATGCCACATTAGCAACTCGAAAAGAACGTTAGTATAATGTAGGACGGCTTACAACTCCTAAGAACACCTTACATGACAGTACGAAACCTTGAAACACCATAATAAACCTAATGAATTCGTACGAGTCCTTTGAACATCGTCCGACAACTTAGGACATCTTACGACTCTTTATGCCACATTAGCAACTCGAAAAGAACGTTGGTATAATGTAGCACACGTTACACTCCTAATAACACCTTACATAACCGTACGAAACCTTGAAACACCATAATAAACCTAATGAATTCGTATGAGTCATTTGAACATCGTACGACAACTCAGGACATCTTACGACTCTTTATGCCACATTAGCAACTGGAATAGAACGTTAGTATAATGTAGGACGGCTTACAACTCCTAAGAACACCTTACATCACAGTACGAAACCTTGAAACACCATAATAAACCTAATGAATTCGTACGAGTCCTTTGAACGTCGTCCGACAACTTAGGACATCTTACGACTCTTTATGCCACATTAGCAACTGGAAAAGAACATTAGTATAATGTAGGACGATTTACAACTCCTAAAAACACCTTACATCACATTACGAAACCTTTAAACACCATAATAAACCTAATGAATTCGTACGAGTCCTTTCAACATCGTCCGACAACTTAGGACATCTTACGACTCCTTATGCCACATTAGCAACTCGAAAAGAACGTTGGTATAATGTAGGACGCGTTACACTCCTAATAACACCTTACATAACCGTACGAAACCTTGAAACACCATAATAAACCTAATGAATTCGTATGAGTCATTTGAACATCGTACGACAACTCAGGACATCTTACGACTCTTTATGCCACATTAGCAACTCGAAAAGAACGTTAGTATAATGTAGGACGGTTTGCAACTCCTAAAAACACCTTACATCACAGTACGAAACCTTTAAACACCATAATAAACCTAATGAATTCGTATGAGTCGTTTGAACATCGTCCGACAACTTAGGACATCTTACGACTCTTTATGCCACATTAGCAACTCGAAAAGAACGTTGGTATAATATAGGACGCGTTACACTCCTAATAACACCTTACATAACCGTATGAAACCTTGAAACACCATAATAAACCTAATGAACTCGTATGAGTCATTTGAACATCGTACGACAACTCAGGACATCTTACGACTCTTTATGCCACATTAGCAACTCGAAAAGAACGTTAGTATAATGTAGGACGCCTTACAACTCCTAAGAACACCTTACATCACAGTACGAAACCTTGAAACACCATAATAAACCTAATGAATTCGTACGCGTCCTTTGAACGTCGTCCGACAACTTAGGACATCTTACGACTCTTTATGCCACATTAGCAACTCGAAAAGAACGTTAGTATAATGTAGGATGGCTTACAACTCCTAAGAACACCTTACATCACAGTACGAAACCTTGAAACACCATAATAAACCTAATGAATTCGTACGAGTCCTTTGAACGTCGTCCGACAACTTAGGACATCTTACGACTCTTTATGCCACATTAGCAACTCGAAAAGAACGTTAGTATAATGTAGGACGGCTTACAACTCCTAAGAACACCTTACATCACAGTACGAAACCTTGAAACACCATAATAAACCTAATGAATTCGTACGAGTCCTTTGAACATCGTCCGACAACTTAGGACATCTTACGACTCTTTATGCCACATTAGCAACTCGAAAAGAACGTTGGTATAATGTAGCACGCGTTACACTCCTAATAACACCTTACATAACCGTACGAAACCTTGAAACACCATAATAAACCTAATGAATTCGTATGAGTCATTTGAACATCGTACGACAACTCAGGACATCTTACGACTCTTTATGCCACATTAGCAACTGGAATAGAACGTTAGTATAATGTAGGACGGCTTACAACTCCTAAGAACACCTTACATCACAGTACGAAACCTTGAAACACCATAATAAACCTAATGAATTCGTACGAGTCCTTTGAACGTCGTCCGACAACTTAGGACATCTTACGACTCTTTATGCCACATTAGCAACTCGAAAAGAACATTAGTATAATGTAGGACGAGTTACAACTCCTAAAAACACCTTACATCACATTACGAAACCTTTAAACACCATAATAAACCTAATGAATTCGTACGAGTCCTTTCAACATCGTCCGACAACTTAGGACATCTTACGACTCCTTATGCCACATTAGCAACTCGAAAAGAACGTTGGTATAATGTAGGACGCGTTACACTCCTAATAACACCTTACATAACCGTACGAAACCTTGAAACACCATAATAAACCTAATGAATTCGTATGAGTCATTTGAACATCGTACGACAACTCAGGACATCTTACGACTCTTTATGCCACATTCGCAACTCGAAAAGAACGTTAGTATAATGTAGGACGGTTTGCAACTCCTAAAAAAACCTTACATCACAGTACGAAACCTTTAAACACCATAATAAACCTAATGAATTCGTATGAGTCCTTTGAACATCGTCCGACAACTTAGGACATCTTACGACTCTTTATGCCACATTAGCAACTCGAAAAGAACGTTGGTATAATATAGGACGCGTTACACTCCTAATAACACCTTACATAACCGTATGAAACCTTGAAACACCATAATAAACCTAATGAACTCGTATGAGTCATTTGAACATCGTACGACAACTCAGGACATCTTACGACTCTTTATGCCACATTAGCAACTCGAAAAGAACGTTAGTATAATGTAGGACGGTTTACAACTCCTAAAAACACCTTGATAGTCATCATGTGTAGGTTGGACTCACCGGCATGTCGGTGTTATATATTTTACATGTATTTTGTTGTTTTTGGTCTAGCGAATCTACGGGCGAATCTATAGATTCGCCCGAGAGTCTAGATTAGTGTTGTCACAGAGATAAGTTTTGTCGCCGGGCGAACCTAATTGTGCCCAGCGAAGCTATTTGGTTCGCTAGATAGATTCGCTGCAGCGAATCTATCAGCGAACCTATAGCTGATATATATTCTAACCTTATCTCTTTGGTAAAGGGACTTTTGGCAAAATCTCAGCCAAAGTCCCCCAAATTGTGTGTGTTTACCGGAGGTGCTAGGAGCATATGTTATCTATCTTTGTAGCTTATATACCTCCGGTTTGTTGTTTAATCTCGTCTTTGTTCATTTGGGTTTTAATAGACTTAATTGTTCAATTCAAGAGTGTTTTGTTGTTAAACAGTCATAATAGCACTGAAATCACGATCCTTATGGACCAACAATATGGTATCAGAGCCTTAGTGCTCTTGATTGTTTCATCCTAGTGATTTTTGTGTTGATTTTGGGGTTTTTGGGTCTAAACACTCTTGATGCAATTCGGGGCTGTTTGTTGTGTTTTTGAGTTGGAATATGCTTGGGGTTTGTCGCTTTTGATTATAGGAAGCTACTGAAACAAACGGATCTTAATTTGGTTGAGTTTTGAGGCTGTTCTGGTTGATTTTGGACTGAAACTGTTTCGTCCGTACACCAGCGAAACTGCATGTTCATCCAGCGAATCTACTGGATCATCCAGCGAACCTAGACTAAATTTGTGATTCTGAAATTTCAAACAGTGGTCAGCGAATCTACAAAGATTTTGAACGAAAGTTCACCTGATTGGCTCATTGCACAAGCGAACCTGTCGGGCGAATCTATTTTGTGCGGCTGAGCGAATCTATTGCTGCCGAGCGAATCTATTGCTGCTGCTGAGCGAACCTATTAGCGAACCTAGCGAAAAAGGGCCGGATCTTTATAAGTTTTATTTTTGGGCCAAGATTGAAAGGAATGTAAAAGGCGAGGAGCATACAGAAAATATTCAGGGGATTCGAATGTCATTAATATGCCTGATACTGATGTCGCCGATGTTGAAGATTAGTGAAGATAAAGAGGCCGGATCTGAAGACGTTACAAATCCATTGGCCGGAATTAAAGGAAGGGCAGGAGCATATATCGAATATCTTTGAAGCCAAAATAGAGACGGAGCTTAAAAAGAAGACTTCCCCAGGTGAGGTCCAACCTAGGGGGAGTATTGATAGTCATCATGTGTAGGTTGGACTCACCGGCATGTCGGTGTTATATATTTTACATGTATTTTGTTGTTTTTGGTCTAGCGAATCTACGGGCGAATCTATAGATTCGCCCGAGAGTCTAGATTAGTGTTGTCACAGAGATAAGTTTTGTCGCCGGGCGAACCTAATTGTGCCCAGCGAAGCTATTTGGTTCGCTAGATAGATTCGCTGCAGCGAATCTATCAGCGAACCTATAGCTGATATATATTCTAACCTTATCTCTTTGGTAAAGGGACTTTTGGCAAAATCTCAGCCAAAGTCCCCCAAATTGTGTGTGTTTACCGGAGGTGCTAGGAGCATATGTTATCTATCTTTGTAGCTTATATACCTCCGGTTTGTTGTTTAATCTCGTCTTTGTTCATTTGGGTTTTAATAGACTTAATTGTTCAATTCAAGAGTGTTTTGTTGTTAAACAGTCATAATAGCACTGAAATCACGATCCTTATGGACCAACACACCTTACATCACAGTACGAAACCTTGAAACACCATAATAAACCTAATGAATTCGTACGAGTCCTTGGAACATCGTCGGACAACTTAGGACATCTTACGACTCTTTATGCCACATTAGCAACTCGAAAAGAATGTTGGTATAATATAGGACGCGTTACACTCCTAATAACACCTTACATAACCGTATGAAACCTTGAAACACCATAATAAACCTAATGAACTCGTATGAGTCATTTGAACATCGTACGACAACTCAGGACATCTTACGACTCTGTTGGTCCATAAGGATCGTGATTTCAGTGCTATTATGACTGTTTAACAACAAAACACTCTTGAATTGAACAATTAAGTCTATTAAAACCCAAATGAACAAAGACGAGATTAAACAACAAACCGGAGGTATATAAGCTACAAAGATAGATAACATATGCTCCTAGCACCTCCGGTAAACACACACAATTTGGGGGACTTTGGCTGAGATTTTGCCAAAAGTCCCTTTACCAAAGAGATAAGGTTAGAATATATATCAGCTATAGGTTCGCTGATAGATTCGCTGCAGCGAATCTATCTAGCGAACCAAATAGCTTCGCTGGGCACAATTAGGTTCGCCCGGCGACAAAACTTATCTCTGTGACAACACTAATCTAGACTCTCGGGCGAATCTATAGATTCGCCCGTAGATTCGCTAGACCAAAAACAACAAAATACATGTAAAATATATAACACCGACATGCCGGTGAGTCCAACCTACACATGATGACTATCAATACTCCCCCTAGGTTGGACCTCACCTGGGGAAGTCTTCTTTTTAAGCTCCGTCTCTATTTTGGCTTCAAAGATATTCGATATATGCTCCTGCCCTTCCTTTAATTCCGGCCAATGGATTTGTAACGTCTTCAGATCCGGCCTCTTTATCTTCACTAATCTTCAACATCGGCGACATCAGTATCAGGCATATTAATGACATTCGAATCCCCTGAATATTTTCTGTATGCTCCTCGCCTTTTACATTCCTTTCAATCTTGGCCCAAAAATAAAACTTATAAAGATCCGGCCCTTTTTCGCTAGGTTCGCTAATAGGTTCGCTCAGCAGCAGCAATAGATTCGCTCGGCAGCAATAGATTCGCTCAGCCGCACAAAATAGATTCGCCCGACAGGTTCGCTTGTGCAATGAGCCAATCAGGTGAACTTTCGTTCAAAATCTTTGTAGATTCGCTGACCACTGTTTGAAATTTCAGAATCACAAATTTAGTCTAGGTTCGCTGGATGATCCAGTAGATTCGCTGGATGAACATGCAGTTTCGCTGGTGTACGGACGAAACAGTTTCAGTCCAAAATCAACCAGAACAGCCTCAAAACTCAACCAAATTAAGATCCGTTTGTTTCAGTAGCTTCCTATAATCAAAAGCGACAAACCCCAAGCATATTCCAACTCAAAAACACAACAAACAGCCCCGAATTGCATCAAGAGTGTTTAGACCCAAAAACCCCAAAATCAACACAAAAATCACTAGGATGAAACAATCAAGAGCACTAAGGCTCTGATACCATATTGTTGGTCCATAAGGATCGTGATTTCAGTGCTATTATGACTGTTTAACAACAAAACACTCTTGAATTGAACAATTAAGTCTATTAAAACCCAAATGAACAAAGACGAGATTAAACAACAAACCGGAGGTATATAAGCTACAAAGATAGATAACATATGCTCCTAGCACCTCCGGTAAACACACACAATTTGGGGGACTTTGGCTGAGATTTTGCCAAAAGTCCCTTTACCAAAGAGATAAGGTTAGAATATATATCAGCTATAGGTTCGCTGATAGATTCGCTGCAGCGAATCTATCTAGCGAACCAAATAGCTTCGCTGGGCACAATTAGGTTCGCCCGGCGACAAAACTTATCTCTGTGACAACACTAATCTAGACTCTCGGGCGAATCTATAGATTCGCCCGTAGATTCGCTAGACCAAAAACAACAAAATACATGTAAAATATATAACACCGACATGCCGGTGAGTCCAACCTACACATGATGACTATCAGACTCTTTATGCCACATTAGCAACTCGAAAAGAACGTTAGTATAATGTAGGACGGTTTACAACTCCTAAAAACACCTTACATCACAGTACGAAACCTTGAAACACCATAATAAACCTAATGAATTCGTACGAGTCCTTTCAACATCGTCCGACAACTTAGGACATCTTAGGACTCCTTATGCCACATTAGCAACTCGAAAAGAACGTTGGTATAATGTAGGACGCGTTACACTCCTAATAACACCTTACATAACCGTACGAAACCTTGAAACACCATAATAAACCTAATGAATTCGTATGAGTCATTTGAACATCGTACGACAACTCAGGACATCTTACGACTCTTTATGCCACATTAGCAACTCGAAAAGAACGTTAGTATAATGTAGGACGGTTTACAACTCCTAAAAACACCTTACATCACAGTACGAAACCTTGAAACACCATAATAAACCTAATGAATTCGTACGAGTCCTTTCAACATCGTCCGACAACTTAGGACATCTTACGACTCCTTATGCCACATTAGCAACTCGAAAAGAACGTTGGTATAATGTAGGAGGCGTTACACTCCTAATAACACCTTACATAACCGTACGAAACCTTGAAACACCATAATAAACCTAATGAATTCGTATGAGTCATTTGAACATCGTACGACAACTCAGGACATCTTACGACTCTTTATGCCACATTAGCAACTCGAAAAGAATGTTAGTATAATGTAGGACGGTTTACAACTCCTAAAAACACCTTACATCACAGTACGAAACCTTGAAACACCATAATAAACCTAATGAATTCGTACGAGTCCTTTCAACATCGTCCGACAACTTAGGACATCTTACGACTCCTTATGCCACATTAGCAACTCGAAAAGAACGTTGGTATAATGTAGGACGCGTTACACTCCTAATAACACCTTACATAACCGTACGAAACCTTGAAACACCATAATAAACCTAATGAATTCGTATGAGTCATTTGAACATCGTACGACAACTCAGGACATCTTACGACTCTTTATGCCACATTAGCAACTCGAAAAGAACGTTAGTATAATGTAGGACGGTTTGCAACTCCTAAAAACACCTTACATCACAGTACGAAACCTTTAAACACCATAATAAACCTAATGAATTCGTATGAGTCCTTTGAACATCGTCCGACAACTTAGGACATCTTACGACTCTTTATGCCACATTAGCAACTCGAAAAGAACGTTGGTATAATATAGGACGCGTTACACTCCTAATAACACCTTACATAACCGTATGAAACCTTGAAACACCATAATAAACCTAATGAACTCGTATGAGTCATTTGAACATCGTACGACAACTCAGGACATCTTACGACTCTTTATGCCACATTAGCAACTCGAAAAGAACGTTAGTATAATGTAGGACGGTTTACAACTCCTAAAAACACCTTACATCACAGTACGAAACCTTGAAACACCATAATAAACCTAATGAATTCGTACGAGTCCTTGGAACATCGTCGGACAACTTAGGACATCTTACGACTCTTTATTCCACATTAGCAACTCGAAAAGAACGTTGGTATAATGTAGGACGCGTTACACTCCTAATAACACCTTACATAACCGTACGAAACCTTGAAACACCATAATAAACCTAATGAATTCGTATGAGTCATTTGAACATCGTACGACAACTCAGGACATCTTACGACTCTTTATGCCAAATTAGCAACTGGAATAGAACGTTAGTATAATGTAGGACGCCTTACAACTCCTAAGAACACCTTACATCACAGTACGAACCCTTGAAACACCATAATAAACCTAATGAATTCGTATGAGTCCTTTGAACATCGTAAAACAACTCAGGACATCTTACGACTCTTTATGCCACATTAGCAGCTGGAAAAGAACGTTAGTATAATGTATCACGCCTTACAACTCCTAAGAACACCTTACATCACAGTACGAAACCTTGAAACACCATAATAAACCTAATGAATTCGTACGCGTCCTTTGAACGTCGTCCGACAACTTAGGACATCTTACGACTCTTTATGCCACATTAGCAACTCGAAAAGAACGTTAGTATAATGTAGGATGGCTTACAACTCCTAAGAACACCTTACATCACAGTACGAAACCTTGAAACACCATAATAAACCTAATGAATTCGTACGAGTCCTTTGAACGTCGTCCGACAACTTAGGACATCTTACGACTCTTTATGCCACATTAGCAACTCGAAATGAACGTTAGTATAATGTAGGACGGCTTACAACTCCTAAGAACACCTTACATCACAGTACGAAACCTTGAAACACCATAATAAACCTAATGAATTCGTACGAGTCCTTTGAACATCATCCGACAACTTAGGACATCTTACGACTCTTTATGCCACATTAGCAACTCGAAAAGAACGTTGGTATAATGTAGCACGCGTTACACTCCTAATAACAGCTTACATAACCGTACGAAACCTTGAAACACCATAATAAACCTAATGAATTCGTATGAGTCATTTGAACATCGTACGACAACTCAGGACATCTTACGACTCTTTATGCCACATTAGCAACTGGAATAGAACGTTAGTATAATGTAGGACGGCTTACAACTCCTAAGAACACCTTACATCACAGTACGAAACCTTGAAACACCATAATAAACCTAATGAATTCGTACGAGTCCTTTGAACGTCGTCCGACAACTTAGGACATCTTACGACTCTTTATGCCACATTAGCAACTCGAAAAGAACATTAGTATAATGTAGGACGATTTACAACTCCTAAAAACACCTTACATCACATTACGAAACCTTTAAACACCATAATAAACCTAATGAATTCGTACGAGTCCTTTCAACATCGTCCGACAACTTAGGACATCTTACGACTCCTTATGCCACATTAGCAACTCGAAAAGAACGTTGGTATAATGTAGGACGCGTTACACTCCTAATAACACCTTACATAACCGTACGAAACCTTGAAACACCATAATAAACCTAATGAATTCGTATGAGTCATTTGAACATCGTACGACAACTCAGGACATCTTACGACTCTTTATGCCACATTAGCAACTCGAAAAGAACGTTAGTATAATGTAGGACGGTTTGCAACTCCTAAAAACACCTTACATCACAGTACGAAACCTTTAAACACCATAATAAACCTAATGAATTCGTATGAGTCCTTTGACCATCGTCCGACAACTTAGGACATCTTACGACTCTTTATGCCACATTAGCAACTCGAAAAGAACGTTGGTATAATATAGGACGCGTTACACTCCTAATAACACCTTACATAACCGTATGAAACCTTGAAACACCATAATAAACCTAATGAACTCGTATGAGTCATTTGAACATCGTACAACAACTCAGGACATCTTACGACTCTTTTTGCCACATTAGCAACTCGAAAAGAACGTTGGTATAATGTAGGACGCGTTACACTCCTAATAACACCTTACATAACCGTACGAAACCTTGAAACACCATAATAAACCTAATGAATTCGTATGAGTCATTTGAACATCGTACGACAACTCAAGACATCTTACGACTCTTTATGCCACATTAGCAACTCTAAAAGAACGTTAGTATAGTGTAGGACGGTTTACAACTCCTAAAAACACCTTACATCACAGTACGAAACCTTGAAACACCATAATAAACCTAATGAATTCGTACGAGTCCTTTGAACATCGTCCGACAACTTAGGACATCTTACGACTCTTTATGCCACATTAGCAACTCGAAAAGAACGTTGGTATAATGTAGCACGCGTTACACTCCTAATAACACCTTACATAACCGTACGAAACCTTGAAACACCATAATAAACCTAATGAATTCGTATGAGTCATTTGAACATCGTACGACAACTCAGGACATCTTACGACTCTTTATGCCACATTAGCAACTGGAATAGAACGTTAGTATAATGTAGGACGGCTTACAACTCCTAAGAACACCTTACATCACAGTACGAAACCTTGAAACACCATAATAAACCTAATGAATTCGTACGAGTCCTTTGAACGTCGTCCGACAACTTAGGACATCTTACGACTCTTTATGCCACATTAGCAACTCGAAAAGAACATTAGTATAATGTAGGACGATTTACAACTCCTAAAAACACCTTACATCACATTACGAAACCTTTAAACACCATAATAAACCTAATGAATTCGTACGAGTCCTTTCAACATCGTCCGACAACTTAGGACATCTTACGACTCCTTATGCCACATTAGCAACTCGAAAAGAACGTTGGTATAATGTAGGACGCGTTACACTCCTAATAACACCTTACATAACCGTACGAAACCTTGAAACACCATAATAAACCTAATGAATTCGTATGAGTCATTTGAACATCGTACGACAACTCAGGACATCTTACGACTCTTTATGCCACATTAGCAACTCGAAAAGAACGTTAGTATAATGTAGGACGGTTTGCAACTCCTAAAAACACCTTACATCACAGTACGAAACCTTTAAACACCATAATAAACCTAATGAATTCGTATGAGTCGTTTGAACATCGTCCGACAACTTAGGACATCTTACGACTCTTTATGCCACATTAGCAACTCGAAAAGAACGTTGGTATAATATAGGACGCGTTACACTCCTAATAACACCTTACATAACCGTATGAAACCTTGAAACACCATAATAAACCTAATGAACTCGTATGAGTCATTTGAACATCGTACGACAACTCAGGACATCTTACGACTCTTTATGCCACATTAGCAACTCGAAAAGAACGTTAGTATAATGTAGGACGCCTTACAACTCCTAAGAACACCTTACATCACAGTACGAAACCTTGAAACACCATAATAAACCTAATGAATTCGTACGCGTCCTTTGAACGTCGTCCGACAACTTAGGACATCTTACGACTCTTTATGCCACATTAGCAACTCGAAAAGAACGTTAGTATAATGTAGGATGGCTTACAACTCCTAAGAACACCTTACATCACAGTACGAAACCTTGAAACACCATAATAAACCTAATGAATTCGTACGAGTCCTTTGAACGTCGTCCGACAACTTAGGACATCTTACGACTCTTTATGCCACATTAGCAACTCGAAAAGAACGTTAGTATAATGTAGGACGGCTTACAACTCCTAAGAACACCTTACATCACAGTACGAAACCTTGAAACACCATAATAAACCTAATGAATTCGTACGAGTCCTTTGAACATCGTCCGACAACTTAGGACATCTTACGACTCTTTATGCCACATTAGCAACTCGAAAAGAACGTTGGTATAATGTAGCACGCGTTACACTCCTAATAACACCTTACATAACCGTACGAAACCTTGAAACACCATAATAAACCTAATGAATTCGTATGAGTCATTTGAACATCGTACGACAACTCAGGACATCTTACGACTCTTTATGCCACATTAGCAACTGGAATAGAACGTTAGTATAATGTAGGACGGCTTACAACTCCTAAGAACACCTTACATCACAGTACGAAACCTTGAAACACCATAATAAACCTAATGAATTCGTACGAGTCCTTTGAACGTCGTCCGACAACTTAGGACATCTTACGACTCTTTATGCCACATTAGCAACTCGAAAAGAACATTAGTATAATGTAGGACGATTTACAACTCCTAAAAACACCTTACATCACATTACGAAACCTTTAAACACCATAATAAACCTAATGAATTCGTACGAGTCCTTTCAACATCGTCCGACAACTTAGGACATCTTACGACTCCTTATGCCACATTAGCAACTCGAAAAGAACGTTGGTATAATGTAGGACGCGTTACACTCCTAATAACACCTTACATAACCGTACGAAACCTTGAAACACCATAATAAACCTAATGAATTCGTATGAGTCATTTGAACATCGTACGACAACTCAGGACATCTTACGACTCTTTATGCCACATTAGCAACTCGAAAAGAACGTTAGTATAATGTAGGACGGTTTGCAACTCCTAAAAACACCTTACATCACAGTACGAAACCTTTAAACACCATAATAAACCTAATGAATTCGTATGAGTCCTTTGAACATCGTCCGACAACTTAGGACATCTTACGACTCTTTATGCCACATTAGCAACTCGAAAAGAACGTTGGTATAATATAGGACGCGTTACACTCCTAATAACACCTTACATAACCGTATGAAACCTTGAAACACCATAATAAACCTAATGAACTCGTATGAGTCATTTGAACATCGTACGACAACTCAGGACATCTTACGACTCTTTATGCCACATTAGCAACTCGAAAAGAACGTTAGTATAATGTAGGACGGTTTACAACTCCTAAAAACACCTTACATCACAGTACGAAACCTTGAAACACCATAATAAACCTAATGAATTCGTACGAGTCCTTGGAACATCGTCGGACAACTTAGGACATCTTACGACTCTTTATGCCACATTAGCAACTCGAAAAGAATGTTGGTATAATATAGGACGCGTTACACTCCTAATAACACCTTACATAACCGTATGAAACCTTGAAACACCATAATAAACCTAATGAACTCGTATGAGTCATTTGAACATCGTACGACAACTCAGGACATCTTACGACTCTTTATGCCACATTAGCAACTCGAAAAGAACGTTAGTATAATGTAGGACGGTTTACAACTCCTAAAAACACCTTACATCACAGTACGAAACCTTGAAACACCATAATAAACCTAATGAATTCGTACGAGTCCTTTCAACATCGTCCGACAACTTAGGACATCTTAGGACTCCTTATGCCACATTAGCAACTCGAAAAGAACGTTGGTATAATGTAGGACGCGTTACACTCCTAATAACACCTTACATAACCGTACGAAACCTTGAAACACCATAATAAACCTAATGAATTCGTATGAGTCATTTGAACATCGTACGACAACTCAGGACATCTTACGACTCTTTATGCCACATTAGCAACTCGAAAAGAACGTTAGTATAATGTAGGACGGTTTACAACTCCTAAAAACACCTTACATCACAGTACGAAACCTTGAAACACCATAATAAACCTAATGAATTCGTACGAGTCCTTTCAACATCGTCCGACAACTTAGGACATCTTACGACTCCTTATGCCACATTAGCAACTCGAAAAGAACGTTGGTATAATGTAGGAGGCGTTACACTCCTAATAACACCTTACATAACCGTACGAAACCTTGAAACACCATAATAAACCTAATGAATTCGTATGAGTCATTTGAACATCGTACGACAACTCAGGACATCTTACGACTCTTTATGCCACATTAGCAACTCGAAAAGAATGTTAGTATAATGTAGGACGGTTTACAACTCCTAAAAACACCTTACATCACAGTACGAAACCTTGAAACACCATAATAAACCTAATGAATTCGTACGAGTCCTTTCAACATCGTCCGACAACTTAGGACATTTTACGACTCCTTATGCCACATTAGCAACTCGAAAAGAACGTTGGTATAATGTAGGACGCGTTACACTCCTAATAACACCTTACATAACCGTACGAAACCTTGAAACACCATAATAAACCTAATGAATTCGTATGAGTCATTTGAACATCGTACGACAACTCAGGACATCTTACGACTCTTTATGCCACATTAGCAACTCGAAAAGAACGTTAGTATAATGTAGGACGGTTTGCAACTCCTAAAAACACCTTACATCACAGTACGAAACCTTTAAACACCATAATAAACCTAATGAATTCGTATGAGTCCTTTGAACATCGTCCGACAACTTAGGACATCTTACGACACTTTATGCCACATTAGCAACTCGAAAAGAACGTTGGTATAATATAGGACGCGTTACACTCCTAATAACACCTTACATAACCGTATGAAACCTTGAAACACCATAATAAACCTAATGAACTCGTATGAGTCATTTGAACATCGTACGACAACTCAGGACATCTTACGACTCTTTATGCCACATTAGCAACTCGAAAAGAACGTTAGTATAATGTAGGACGGTTTACAACTCCTAAAAACACCTTACATCACAGTACGAAACCTTGAAACACCATAATAAACCTAATGAATTCGTACGAGTCCTTGGAACATCGTCGGACAACTTAGGACATCTTACGACTCTTTATTCCACATTAGCAACTCGAAAAGAACGTTGGTATAATGTAGGACGCGTTACACTCCTAATAACACCTTACATAACCGTACGAAACCTTGAAACACCATAATAAACCTAATGAATTCGTATGAGTCATTTGAACATCGTACGACAACTCAGGACATCTTACGACTCTTTATGCCAAATTAGCAACTGGAATAGAACGTTAGTATAATGTAGGACGCCTTACAACTCCTAAGAACACCTTACATCACAGTACGAACCCTTGAAACACCATAATAAACCTAATGAATTCGTATGAGTCCTTTGAACATCGTAAAACAACTCAGGACATCTTACGACTCTTTATGCCACATTAGCAGCTGGAAAAGAACGTTAGTATAATGTATCACGCCTTACAACTCCTAAGAACACCTTACATCACAGTACGAAACCTTGAAACACCATAATAAACCTAATGAATTCGTACGCGTCCTTTGAACGTCGTCCGACAACTTAGGACATCTTACGACTCTTTATGCCACATTAGCAACTCGAAAAGAACGTTAGTATAATGTAGGATGGCTTACAACTCCTAAGAACACCTTACATCACAGTACGAAACCTTGAAACACCATAATAAACCTAATGAATTCGTACGAGTCCTTTGAACGTCGTCCGACAACTTAGGACATCTTACGACTCTTTATGCCACATTAGCAACTCGAAAAGAACGTTAGTATAATGTAGGACGGCTTACAACTCCTAAGAACACCTTACATCACAGTACGAAACCTTGAAACACCATAATAAACCTAATGAATTCGTACGAGTCCTTTGAACATCATCCGACAACTTAGGACATCTTACGACTCTTTATGCCACATTAGCAACTCGAAAAGAACGTTGGTATAATGTAGCACGCGTTACACTCCTAATAACAGCTTACATAACCGTACGAAACCTTGAAACACCATAATAAACCTAATGAATTCGTATGAGTCATTTGAACATCGTACGACAACTCAGGACATCTTACGACTCTTTATGCCACATTAGCAACTGGAATAGAACGTTAGTATAATGTAGGACGGCTTACAACTCCTAAGAACACCTTACATCACAGTACGAAACCTTGAAACACCATAATAAACCTAATGAATTCGTACGAGTCCTTTGAACGTCGTCCGACAACTTAGGACATCTTACGACTCTTTATGCCACATTAGCAACTCGAAAAGAACATTAGTATAATGTAGGACGATTTACAACTCCTAAAAACACCTTACATCACATTACGAAACCTTTAAACACCATAATAAACCTAATGAATTCGTACGAGTCCTTTCAACATCGTCCGACAACTTAGGACATCTTACGACTCCTTATGCCACATTAGCAACTCGAAAAGAACGTTGGTATAATGTAGGACGCGTTACACTCCTAATAACACCTTACATAACCGTACGAAACCTTGAAACACCATAATAAACCTAATGAATTCGTATGAGTCATTTGAACATCGTACGACAACTCAGGACATCTTACGACTCTTTATGCCACATTAGCAACTCGAAAAGAACGTTAGTATAATGTAGGACGGTTTGCAACTCCTAAAAACACCTTACATCACAGTACGAAACCTTTAAACACCATAATAAACCTAATGAATTCGTATGAGTCCTTTGAACATCGTCCGACAACTTAGGACATCTTACGACTCTTTATGCCACATTAGCAACTCGAAAAGAACGTTGGTATAATATAGGACGCGTTACACTCCTAATAACACCTTACATAACCGTATGAAACCTTGAAACACCATAATAAACCTAATGAACTCGTATGAGTCATTTGAACATCGTACAACAACTCAGGACATCTTACGACTCTTTATGCCACATTAGCAACTCGAAAAGAACGTTGGTATAATGTAGGACGCGTTACACTCCTAATAACACCTTACATAACCGTACGAAACCTTGAAACACCATAATAAACCTAATGAATTCGTATGAGTCATTTGAACATCGTACGACAACTCAAGACATCTTACGACTCTTTATGCCACATTAGCAACTCTAAAAGAACGTTAGTATAGTGTAGGACGGTTTACAACTCCTAAAAACACCTTACATCACAGTACGAAACCTTGAAACACCATAATAAACCTAATGAATTCGTACGAGTCCTTTGAACATCGTCCGACAACTTAGGACATCTTACGACTCTTTATGCCACATTAGCAACTCGAAAAGAACGTTGGTATAATGTAGCACGCGTTACACTCCTAATAACACCTTACATAACCGTACGAAACCTTGAAACACCATAATAAACCTAATGAATTCGTATGAGTCATTTGAACATCGTACGACAACTCAGGACATCTTACGACTCTTTATGCCACATTAGCAACTGGAATAGAACGTTAGTATAATGTAGGACGGCTTACAACTCCTAAGAACACCTTACATCACAGTACGAAACCTTGAAACACCATAATAAACCTAATGAATTCGTACGAGTCCTTTGAACGTCGTCCGACAACTTAGGACATCTTACGACTCTTTATGCCACATTAGCAACTCGAAAAGAACATTAGTATAATGTAGGACGATTTACAACTCCTAAAAACACCTTACATCACATTACGAAACCTTTAAACACCATAATAAACCTAATGAATTCGTACGAGTCCTTTCAACATCGTCCGACAACTTAGGACATCTTACGACTCCTTATGCCACATTAGCAACTCGAAAAGAACGTTGGTATAATGTAGGACGCGTTACACTCCTAATAACACCTTACATAACCGTACGAAACCTTGAAACACCATAATAAACCTAATGAATTCGTATGAGTCATTTGAACATCGTACGACAACTCAGGACATCTTACGACTCTTTATGCCACATTAGCAACTGGAATAGAACGTTAGTATAATGTAGGACGGCTTACAACTCCTAAGAACACCTTACATCACAGTACGAAACCTTGAAACACCATAATAAACCTAATGAATTCGTACGAGTCCTTTGAACGTCGTCCGACAACTTAGGACATCTTACGACTCTTTATGCCACATTAGCAACTCGAAAAGAACATTAGTATAATGTAGGACGATTTACAACTCCTAAAAACACCTTACATCACATTACGAAACCTTTAAACACCATAATAAACCTAATGAATTCGTACGAGTCCTTTCAACATCGTCCGACAACTTAGGACATCTTACGACTCCTTATGCCACATTAGCAACTCGAAAAGAACGTTGGTATAATGTAGGACGCGTTACACTCCTAATAACACCTTACATAACCGTACGAAACCTTGAAACACCATAATAAACCTAATGAATTCGTATGAGTCATTTGAACATCGTACGACAACTCAGGACATCTTACGACTCTTTATGCCACATTAGCAACTCGAAAAGAACGTTAGTATAATGTAGGACGGTTTGCAACTCCTAAAAACACCTTACATCACAGTACGAAACCTTTAAACACCATAATAAACCTAATGAATTCGTATGAGTCCTTTGAACATCGTCCGACAACTTAGGACATCTTACGACTCTTTATGCCACATTAGCAACTCGAAAAGAACGTTGGTATAATATAGGACGCGTTACACTCCTAATAACACCTTACATAACCGTATGAAACCTTGAAACACCATAATAAACCTAATGAACTCGTATGAGTCATTTGAACATCGTACAACAACTCAGGACATCTTACGACTCTTTATGCCACATTAGCAACTCGAAAAGAACGTTGGTATAATGTAGGACGCGTTACACTCCTAATAACACCTTACATAACCGTACGAAACCTTGAAACACCATAATAAACCTAATGAATTCGTATGAGTCATTTGAACATCGTACGACAACTCAAGACATCTTACGACTCTTTATGCCACATTAGCAACTCTAAAAGAACGTTAGTATAGTGTAGGACGGTTTACAACTCCTAAAAACACCTTACATCACAGTACGAAACCTTGAAACACCATAATAAACCTAATGAATTCGTACGAGTCCTTTGAACATCGTCCGACAACTTAGGACATCTTACGACTCTTTATGCCACATTAGCAACTCGAAAAGAACGTTGGTATAATGTAGCACGCGTTACACTCCTAATAACACCTTACATAACCGTACGAAACCTTGAAACACCATAATAAACCTAATGAATTCGTATGAGTCATTTGAACATCGTACGACAACTCAGGACATCTTACGACTCTTTATGCCAAATTAGCAACTGGAATAGAACGTTAGTATAATGTAGGACGCCTTACAACTCCTAAGAACACCTTACATCACAGTACGAACCCTTGAAACACCATAATAAACCTAATGAATTCGTATGAGTCCTTTGAACAACGTACAACAACTCAGGACATCTTACGACTCTTTATGCCACATTAGCAGCTGGAAAAGAACGTTAGTATAATGTATCACGCCTTACAACTCCTAAGAACACCTTACATCACAGTACGAAACCTTGAAACACCATAATAAACCTAATGAATTCGTACGCGTCCTTTGAACGTCGTCCGACAACTTAGGACATCTTACGACTCTTTATGCCACATTAGCAACTCGAAAAGAACGTTAGTATAATGTAGGATGGCTTACAACTCCTAAGAACACCTTACATCACAGTACGAAACCTTGAAACACCATAATAAACCTAATGAATTCGTACGAGTCCTTTGAACGTCGTCCGACAACTTAGGACATCTTACGACTCTTTATTCCACATTAGCAACTCGAAAAGAACGTTAGTATAATGTAGGACGGCTTACAACTCCTAAGAACACCTTACATCACAGTACGAAACCTTGAAACACCATAATAAACCTAATGAATTCGTACGAGTCCTTTGAACATCGTCCGACAACTTAGGACATCTTACGACTCTTTATGCCACATTAGCAACTCGAAAAGAACGTTGGTATAATGTAGCACGCGTTACACTCCTAATAACACCTTACATAACCGTACGAAACCTTGAAACACCATAATAAACCTAATGAATTCGTATGAGTCATTTGAACATCGTACGACAACTCAGGACATCTTACGACTCTTTATGCCACATTAGCAACTGGAATAGAACGTTAGTATAATGTAGGACGGCTTACAACTCCTAAGAACACCTTACATCACAGTACGAAACCTTGAAACACCATAATAAACCTAATGAATTCGTACGAGTCCTTTGAACGTCGTCCGACAACTTAGGACATCTTACGACTCTTTATGCCACATTAGCAACTCGAAAAGAACATTAGTATAATGTAGGACGATTTACAACTCCTAAAAACACCTTACATCACATTACGAAACCTTTAAACACCATAATAAACCTAATGAATTCGTACGAGTCCTTTCAACATCGTCCGACAACTTAGGACATCTTACGACTCCTTATGCCACATTAGCAACTCGAAAAGAACGTTGGTATAATGTAGGACGCGTTACACTCCTAATAACACCTTACATAACCGTACGAAACCTTGAAACACCATAATAAACCTAATGAATTCGTATGAGTCATTTGAACATCGTACGACAACTCAGGACATCTTACGACTCTTTATGCCAAATTAGCAACTGGAATAGAACGTTAGTATAATGTAGGACGCCTTACAACTCCTAAAAACACCTTACATCACAGTACGAACCCTTGAAACACCATAATAAACCTAATGAATTCGTATGAGTCCTTTGAACAACGTACAACAACTCAGGACATCTTACGACTCTTTATGCCACATTAGCAGCTGGAAAAGAACGTTAGTATAATGTATCACGCCTTACAACTCCTAAGAACACCTTACATCACAGTACGAAACCTTGAAACACCATAATAAACCTAATGAATTCGTACGCGTCCTTTGAACGTCGTCCGACAACTTAGGACATCTTACGACTCTTTATGCCACATTAGCAACTCGAAAAGAACGTTAGTATAATGTAGGATGGCTTACAACTCCTAAGAACACCTTACATCACAGTACGAAACCTTGAGACACCATAATAAACCTAATGAATTCGTACGAGTCCTTTGAACGTCGTCCGACAACTTAGGACATCTTACGACTCTTTATTCCACATTAGCAACTCGAAAAGAACGTTAGTATAATGTAGGACGGCTTACAACTCCTAAGAACACCTTACATCACAGTACGAAACCTTGAAACACCATAATAAACCTAATGAATTCGTACGAGTCCTTTGAACATCGTCCGACAACTTAGGACATCTTACGACTCTTTATGCCACATTAGCAACTCGAAAAGAACGTTGGTATAATGTAGCACGCGTTACACTCCTAATAACACCTTACATAACCGTACGAAACCTTGAAACACCATAATAAACCTAATGAATTCGTATGAGTCATTTGAACATCGTACGACAACTCAGGACATCTTACGACTCTTTATGCCACATTAGCAACTGGAATAGAACGTTAGTATAATGTAGGACGGCTTACAACTCCTAAGAACACCTTACATCACAGTACGAAACCTTGAAACACCATAATAAACCTAATGAATTCGTACGAGTCCTTTGAACGTCGTCCGACAACTTAGGACATCTTACGACTCTTTATGCCACATTAGCAACTCGAAAAGAACATTAGTATAATGTAGGACGATTTACAACTCCTAAAAACACCTTACATCACATTACGAAACCTTTAAACACCATAATAAACCTAATGAATTCGTACGAGTCCTTTCAACATCGTCCGACAACTTAGGACATCTTACGACTCCTTATGCCACATTAGCAACTCGAAAAGAACGTTGGTATAATGTAGGACGCGTTACACTCCTAATAACACCTTACATAACCGTACGAAACCTTGAAACACCATAATAAACCTAATGAATTCGTATGAGTCATTTGAACATCGTACGACAACTCAGGACATCTTACGACTCTTTATGCCACATTAGCAACTCGAAAAGAACGTTAGTATAATGTAGGACGGTTTGCAACTCCTAAAAACACCTTACATCACAGTACGAAACCTTTAAACACCATAATAAACCTAATGAATTCGTATGAGTCCTTTGAACATCGTCCGACAACTTAGGACATCTTACGACTCTTTATGCCACATTAGCAACTCGAAAAGAACGTTGGTATAATATAGGACGCGTTACACTCCTAATAACACCTTACATAACCGTATGAAACCTTGAAACACCATAATAAACCTAATGAACTCGTATGAGTCATTTGAACATCGTACGACAACTCAGGACATCTTACGACTCTTTATGCCACATTAGCAACTGGAATAGAACGTTAGTATAATGTAGGACGGCTTACAACTCCTAAGAACACCTTACATCACAGTACGAAACCTTGAAACACCATAATAAACCTAATGAATTCGTACGAGTCCTTTGAACGTCGTCCGACAACTTAGGACATCTTACGACTCTTTATGCCACATTAGCAACTCGAAAAGAACATTAGTATAATGTAGGACGATTTACAACTCCTAAAAACACCTTACATCACATTACGAAACCTTTAAACACCATAATAAACCTAATGAATTCGTACGAGTCCTTTCAACATCGTCCGACAACTTAGGACATCTTACGACTCCTTATGCCACATTAGCAACTCGAAAAGAACGTTGGTATAATGTAGGACGCGTTACACTCCTAATAACACCTTACATAACCGTACGAAACCTTGAAACACCATAATAAACCTAATGAATTCGTATGAGTCATTTGAACATCGTACGACAACTCAGGACATCTTACGACTCTTTATGCCAAATTAGCAACTGGAATAGAACGTTAGTATAATGTAGGACGCCTTACAACTCCTAAGAACACCTTACATCACAGTACGAACCCTTGAAACACCATAATAAACCTAATGAATTCGTATGAGTCCTTTGAACATCGTACAACAACTCAGGACATCTTACGACTCTTTATGCCACATTAGCAGCTGGAAAAGAACGTTAGTATAATGTATCACGCCTTACAACTCCTAAGAACACCTTACATCACAGTACGAAACCTTGAAACACCATAATAAACCTAATGAATTCGTACGCGTCCTTTGAACGTCGTCCGACAACTTAGGACATCTTACGACTCTTTATGCCACATTAGCAACTCGAAAAGAACGTTAGTATAATGTAGGATGGCTTACAACTCCTAAGAACACCTTACATCACAGTACGAAACCTTGAAACACCATAATAAACCTAATGAATTCGTACGAGTCCTTTGAACGTCGTCCGACAACTTAGGACATCTTACGACTCTTTATTCCACATTAGCAACTCGAAAAGAACGTTAGTATAATGTAGGACGGCTTACAACTCCTAAGAACACCTTACATCACAGTACGAAACCTTGAAACACCATAATAAACCTAATGAATTCGTACGAGTCCTTTGAACATCGTCCGACAACTTAGGACATCTTACGACTCTTTATGCCACATTAGCAACTCGAAAAGAACGTTGGTATAATGTAGCACGCGTTACACTCCTAATAACACCTTACATAACCGTACGAAACCTTGAAACACCATAATAAACCTAATGAATTCGTATGAGTCATTTGAACATCGTACGACAACTCAGGACATCTTACGACTCTTTATGCCACATTAGCAACTGGAATAGAACGTTAGTATAATGTAGGACGGCTTACAACTCCTAAGAACACCTTACATCACAGTACGAAACCTTGAAACACCATAATAAACCTAATGAATTCGTACGAGTCCTTTGAACGTCGTCCGACAACTTAGGACATCTTACGACTCTTTATGCCACATTAGCAACTCGAAAAGAACATTAGTATAATGTAGGACGATTTACAACTCCTAAAAACACCTTACATCACATTACGAAACCTTTAAACACCATAATAAACCTAATGAATTCGTACGAGTCCTTTCAACATCGTCCGACAACTTAGGACATCTTACGACTCCTTATGCCACATTAGCAACTCGAAAAGAACGTTGGTATAATGTAGGACGCGTTACACTCCTAATAACACCTTACATAACCGTACGAAACCTTGAAACACCATAATAAACCTAATGAATTCGTATGAGTCATTTGAACATCGTACGACAACTCAGGACATCTTACGACTCTTTATGCCAAATTAGCAACTGGAATAGAACGTTAGTATAATGTAGGACGCCTTACAACTCCTAAAAACACCTTACATCACAGTACGAACCCTTGAAACACCATAATAAACCTAATGAATTCGTATGAGTCCTTTGAACAACGTACAACAACTCAGGACATCTTACGACTCTTTATGCCACATTAGCAGCTGGAAAAGAACGTTAGTATAATGTATCACGCCTTACAACTCCTAAGAACACCTTACATCACAGTACGAAACCTTGAAACACCATAATAAACCTAATGAATTCGTACGCGTCCTTTGAACGTCGTCCGACAACTTAGGACATCTTACGACTCTTTATGCCACATTAGCAACTCGAAAAGAACGTTAGTATAATGTAGGATGGCTTACAACTCCTAAGAACACCTTACATCACAGTACGAAACCTTGAGACACCATAATAAACCTAATGAATTCGTACGAGTCCTTTGAACGTCGTCCGACAACTTAGGACATCTTACGACTCTTTATTCCACATTAGCAACTCGAAAAGAACGTTAGTATAATGTAGGACGGCTTACAACTCCTAAGAACACCTTACATCACAGTACGAAACCTTGAAACACCATAATAAACCTAATGAATTCGTACGAGTCCTTTGAACATCGTCCGACAACTTAGGACATCTTACGACTCTTTATGCCACATTAGCAACTCGAAAAGAACGTTGGTATAATGTAGCACGCGTTACACTCCTAATAACACCTTACATAACCGTACGAAACCTTGAAACACCATAATAAACCTAATGAATTCGTATGAGTCATTTGAACATCGTACGACAACTCAGGACATCTTACGACTCTTTATGCCACATTAGCAACTGGAATAGAACGTTAGTATAATGTAGGACGGCTTACAACTCCTAAGAACACCTTACATCACAGTACGAAACCTTGAAACACCATAATAAACCTAATGAATTCGTACGAGTCCTTTGAACGTCGTCCGACAACTTAGGACATCTTACGACTCTTTATGCCACATTAGCAACTCGAAAAGAACATTAGTATAATGTAGGACGATTTACAACTCCTAAAAACACCTTACATCACATTACGAAACCTTTAAACACCATAATAAACCTAATGAATTCGTACGAGTCCTTTCAACATCGTCCGACAACTTAGGACATCTTACGACTCCTTATGCCACATTAGCAACTCGAAAAGAACGTTGGTATAATGTAGGACGCGTTACACTCCTAATAACACCTTACATAACCGTACGAAACCTTGAAACACCATAATAAACCTAATGAATTCGTATGAGTCATTTGAACATCGTACGACAACTCAGGACATCTTACGACTCTTTATGCCACATTAGCAACTCGAAAAGAACGTTAGTATAATGTAGGACGGTTTGCAACTCCTAAAAACACCTTACATCACAGTACGAAACCTTTAAACACCATAATAAACCTAATGAATTCGTATGAGTCCTTTGAACATCGTCCGACAACTTAGGACATCTTACGACTCTTTATGCCACATTAGCAACTCGAAAAGAACGTTGGTATAATATAGGACGCGTTACACTCCTAATAACACCTTACATAACCGTATGAAACCTTGAAACACCATAATAAACCTAATGAACTCGTATGAGTCATTTGAACATCGTACGACAACTCAGGACATCTTACGACTCTTTATGCCACATTAGCAACTGGAATAGAACGTTAGTATAATGTAGGACGGCTTACAACTCCTAAGAACACCTTACATCACAGTACGAAACCTTGAAACACCATAATAAACCTAATGAATTCGTACGAGTCCTTTGAACGTCGTCCGACAACTTAGGACATCTTACGACTCTTTATGCCACATTAGCAACTCGAAAAGAACATTAGTATAATGTAGGACGATTTACAACTCCTAAAAACACCTTACATCACATTACGAAACCTTTAAACACCATAATAAACCTAATGAATTCGTACGAGTCCTTTCAACATCGTCCGACAACTTAGGACATCTTACGACTCCTTATGCCACATTAGCAACTCGAAAAGAACGTTGGTATAATGTAGGACGCGTTACACTCCTAATAACACCTTACATAACCGTACGAAACCTTGAAACACCATAATAAACCTAATGAATTCGTATGAGTCATTTGAACATCGTACGACAACTCAGGACATCTTACGACTCTTTATGCCAAATTAGCAACTGGAATAGAACGTTAGTATAATGTAGGACGCCTTACAACTCCTAAGAACACCTTACATCACAGTACGAACCCTTGAAACACCATAATAAACCTAATGAATTCGTATGAGTCCTTTGAACATCGTACAACAACTCAGGACATCTTACGACTCTTTATGCCACATTAGCAGCTGGAAAAGAACGTTAGTATAATGTATCACGCCTTACAACTCCTAAGAACACCTTACATCACAGTACGAAACCTTGAAACACCATAATAAACCTAATGAATTCGTACGCGTCCTTTGAACGTCGTCCGACAACTTAGGACATCTTACGACTCTTTATGCCACATTAGCAACTCGAAAAGAACGTTAGTATAATGTAGGATGGCTTACAACTCCTAAGAACACCTTACATCACAGTACGAAACCTTGAAACACCATAATAAACCTAATGAATTCGTACGAGTCCTTTGAACGTCGTCCGACAACTTAGGACATCTTACGACTCTTTATGCCACATTAGCAACTCGAAAAGAACGTTAGTATAATGTAGGACGGCTTACAACTCCTAAGAACACCTTACATCACAGTACGAAACCTTGAAACACCATAATAAACCTAATGAATTCGTACGAGTCCTTTGAACATCGTCCGACAACTTAGGACATCTTACGACTCTTTATGCCACATTAGCAACTCGAAAAGAACGTTGGTATAATGTAGCACGCGTTACACTCCTAATAACACCTTACATAACCGTACGAAACCTTGAAACACCATAATAAACCTAATGAATTCGTATGAGTCATTTGAACATCGTACGACAACTCAGGACATCTTACGACTCTTTATGCCACATTAGCAACTGGAATAGAACGTTAGTATAATGTAGGACGGCTTACAACTCCTAAGAACACCTTACATCACAGTACGAAACCTTGAAACACCATAATAAACCTAATGAATTCGTACGAGTCCTTTGAACGTCGTCCGACAACTTAGGACATCTTACGACTCTTTATGCCACATTAGCAACTCGAAAAGAACATTAGTATAATGTAGGACGATTTACAACTCCTAAAAACACCTTACATCACATTACGAAACCTTTAAACACCATAATAAACCTAATGAATTCGTACGAGTCCTTTCAACATCGTCCGACAACTTAGGACATCTTACGACTCCTTATGCCACATTAGCAACTCGAAAAGAACGTTGGTATAATCTAGGACGCGTTACACTCCTAATAACACCTTACATAACCGTACGAAACCTTGAAACACCATAATAAACCTAATGAATTCGTATGAGTCATTTGAACATCGTACGACAACTCAGGACATCTTACGACTCTTTATGCCACATTAGCAACTCGAAAAGAACGTTAGTATAATGTAGGACGGTTTGCAACTCCTAAAAACACCTTACATCACAGTACGAAACCTTTAAACACCATAATAAACCTAATGAAGTCGTATGAGTCCTTTGAACATCGTCCGACAACTTAGGACATCTTACGACTCTTTATGCCACATTAGCAACTCGAAAAGAACGTTGGTATAATATAGGACGCGTTACACTCCTAATAACACCTTACATAACCGTATGAAACCTTGAAACACCATAATAAACCTAATGAACTCGTATGAGTCATTTGAACATCGTACGACAACTCAGGACATCTTACGACTCTTTATGCCACATTAGCAATTCGAAAAGAACGTTAGTATAATGTAGGACGGTTTACAACTCCTAAAAACACCTTACATCACAGTACGAAACCTTGAAACACCATAATAAACCTAATGAATTCGTACGAGTCCTTGGAACATCGTCGGACAACTTAGGACATCTTACGGCTCTTTATGCCACATTAGCAACTCGAAAAGAACGTTGGTATAATGTAGGACGCGTTACACTCCTAATAACACCTTACATAACCGTACGAAACCTTGAAACACCATAATAAACCTAATGAATTCGTATGAGTCATTTGAACATCGTACGACAACTCAAGACATCTTACGACTCTTTATGCCACATTAGCAACTCTAAAAGAACGTTAGTATAGTGTAGGACGGTTTACAACTCCTAAAAACACCTTACATTACAGTACGAAACCTTGAAACACCATAATAAACCTAATGAATTCGTACGAGTCCTTTGAACATCGTCCGACAACTTAGGACATCTTACGACTCTTTATGCCACATTAGCAACTCGAAAAGAACGTTGGTATAATATAGGACGCGTTACACTCCTAATAACACCTTACATAACCGTATGAAACCTTGAAACACCATAATAAACCTAATGAACTCGTATGAGTCATTTGAACATCGTACGACAACTCAGGACATCTTACGACTCTTTATGCCACATTAGCAATTCGAAAAGAACGTTAGTATAATGTAGGACGGTTTACAACTCCTAAAAACACCTTACATCACAGTACGAAACCTTGAAACACCATAATAAACCTAATGAATTCGTACGAGTCCTTGGAACATCGTCGGACAACTTAGGACATCTTACGGCTCTTTATGCCACATTAGCAACTCGAAAAGAACGTTGGTATAATGTAGGACGCGTTACACTCCTAATAACACCTTACATAACCGTACGAAACCTTGAAACACCATAATAAACCTAATGAATTCGTATGAGTCATTTGAACATCGTACGACAACTCAAGACATCTTACGACTCTTTATGCCACATTAGCAACTCTAAAAGAACGTTAGTATAGTGTAGGACGGTTTACAACTCCTAAAAACACCTTACATCACAGTACGAAACCTTGAAACACCATAATAAACCTAATGAATTCGTACGAGTCCTTTGAACATCGTCCGACAACTTAGGACATCTTACGACTCTTTATGCCACATTAGCAACTCGAAAAGAACGTTGGTATAATGTAGGACGCGTTACACTCCTAATAACACCTTACATAACCGTACGAAACCTTGAAACACCATAATAAACCTAATAAATTCGTATGAGTCATTTGAACATCGTACGACAACTCAGGACATCTTAAGACTCTTTATGCCACATTAGCAACTCGAAAAGAACGTTAGTATAATGTAGGACGGTTTACAACTCCTAAAAACACCTTACATCACGGTACGAAACCTTGAAACACCATAATAAACCTAATGAATTCGAAAGAGTCCTTTGAACATCGTCCGACAACTTAGGACATCTTACGACTCCTTATGCCACATTAGCAACTCGAAAAGAACGTTGGTATAATGTAGGACGCGTTACACTCCTAATAACACCTTACATAACCGTACGAAACCTTGAAACACCATAATAAACCTAATGAATTCGTATGAGTCATTTGAACATCGTACGACAACTCAAGACATCTTACGACTCTTTATGCCACATTAGCAACTCTAAAAGAACGTTAGTATAGTGTAGGACGGTTTACAACTCCTAAAAACACCTTACATCACAGTACGAAACCTTGAAACACCATAATAAACCTAATGAATTCGTACGAGTCCTTTGAACATCGTCCGACAACTTAGGACATCTTACGACTCTTTATGCCACATTAGCAACTCGAAAAGAACGTTGGTATAATGTAGGACGCGTTACACTCCTAATAACACCTTACATAACCGTACGAAACCTTGAAACACCATAATAAACCTAATGAATTCGTATGAGTCATTTGAACATCGTACGACAACTCAGGACATCTTACGACTCTTTATGCCAAATTAGCAACTGGAATAGAACGTTAGTATAATGTAGGACGCCTTACAACTCCTAAGAACACCTTACATCACAGTACGAACCCTTGAAACACCATAATAAATATAATGAATTCGTATGAGTCCTTTGAACATCGTACAACAACTCAGGACATCTTACGACTCTTTATGCCACATTAGCAGCTGGAAAAGAACGTTAGTATAATGTATCACGCCTTACAACTCCTAAGAACACCTTACATCACAGTACGAAACCTTGAAACACCATAATAAACCTAATGAATTCGTACGCGTCCTTTGAACGTCGTCCGACAACTTAGGACATCTTACGACTCTTTATGCCACATTAGCAACTCGAAAAGAACGTTAGTATAATGTAGGATGGCTTACAACTCCTAAGAACACCTTACATCACAGTACGAAACCTTGAAACACCATAATAAACCTAATGAATTCGTACGAGTCCTTTGAACGTCGTCCGACAACTTAGGACATCTTACGACTCTTTATGCCACATTAGCAACTCGAAAAGAACGTTAGTATAATGTAGGACGGCTTACAACTCCTAAGAACACCTTACATCACAGTACGAAACCTTGAAACACCATAATAAACCTAATGAATTCGTACGAGTCCTTTGAACATCATCCGACAACTTAGGACATCTTACGACTCTTTATGCCACATTAGCAACTCGAAAAGAACGTTGGTATAATGTAGCACGCGTTACACTCCTAATAACACCTTACATAACCGTACGAAACCTTGAAACACCATAATAAACCTAATGAATTCGTATGAGTCATTTGAACATCGTACGACAACTCAGGACATCTTACGACTCTTTATGCCACATTAGCAACTGGAATAGAACGTTAGTATAATGTAGGACGGCTTACAACTCCTAAGAACACCTTACATCACAGTACGAAACCTTGAAACACCATAATAAACCTAATGATTTCGTACGAGTCCTTTGAACGTCGTCCGACAACTTAGGACATCTTACGACTCTTTATGCCACATTAGCAACTCGAAAAGAACATTAGTATAATGTAGGACGATTTACAACTCCTAAAAACACCTTACATCACATTACGAAACCTTTAAACACCATAATAAACCTAATGAATTCGTACGAGTCCTTTCAACATCGTCCGACAACTTAGGACATCTTACGACTCCTTATGCCACATTAGCAACTCGAAAAGAACGTTGGTATAATGTAGGACGCGTTACACTCCTAATAACACCTTACATAACCGTACGAAACCTTGAAACACCATAATAAACCTAATGAATTCGTATGAGTCATTTGAACATCGTACGACAACTCAGGACATCTTACGACTCTTTATGCCACATTAGCAACTCGAAAAGAACGTTAGTATAATGTAGGACGGTTTGCAACTCCTAAAAACACCTTACATCACAGTACGAAACCTTTAAACACCATAATAAACCTAATGAATTCGTATGAGTCCTTTGAACATCGTCCGACAACTTAGGACATCTTACGACTCTTTATGCCACATTAGCAACTCGAAAAGAACGTTGGTATAATATAGGACGCGTTACACTCCTAATAACACCTTACATAACCGTATGAAACCTTGAAACACCATAATAAACCTAATGAACTCGTATGAGTCATTTGAACATCGTACGACAACTCAGGACATCTTACGACTCTTTATGCCACATTAGCAACTCGAAAAGAACGTTGGTATAATGTAGGACGCGTTACACTCCTAATAACACCTTACATAACTGTACGAAACCTTGAAACACCATAATAAACCTAATGAATTCGTATGAGTCATTTGAACATCGTACGACAACTCAAGACATCTTACGACTCTTTATGCCACATTAGCAACTCTAAAAGAACGTTAGTATAGTGTAGGACGGTTTACAACTCCTAAAAACACCTTACATCACAGTACGAAACCTTGAAACACCATAATAAACCTAATGAATTCGTACGAGTCCTTTGAACATCGTCCGACAACTTAGGACATCTTACGACTCTTTATGCCACATTAGCAACTCGAAAAGAACGTTGGTATAATGTAGGACGCGTTACACTCCTAATAACACCTTACATAACCGTACGAAACCTTGAAACACCATAATAAACCTAATGAATTCGTATGAGTCATTTGAACATCGTACGACAACTCAGGACATCTTACGACTCTTTATGCCAAATTAGCAACTGGAATAGAACGTTAGTATAATGTAGGACGCCTTACAACTCCTAAGAACACCTTACATCACAGTACGAACCCTTGAAACACCATAATAAACCTAATGAATTCGTATGAGTCCTTTGAACATCGTACAACAACTCAGGACATCTTACGACTCTTTATGCCACATTAGCAGCTGGAAAAGAACGTTAGTATAATGTATCACGCCTTACAACTCCTAAGAACACCTTACATCACAGTACGAAACCTTGAAACACCATAATAAACCTAATGAATTCGTACGCGTCCTTTGAACGTCGTCCGACAACTTAGGACATCTTACGACTCTTTATGCCACATTAGCAACTCGAAAAGAACGTTAGTATAATGTAGGATGGCTTACAACTCCTAAGAACACCTTACATCACAGTACGAAACCTTGAAACACCATAATAAACCTAATGAATTCGTACGAGTCCTTTGAACGTCGTCCGACAACTTAGGACATCTTACGACTCTTTATGCCACATTAGCAACTCGAAAAGAACGTTAGTATAATGTAGGACGGCTTACAACTCCTAAGAACACCTTACATCACAGTACGAAACCTTGAAACACCATAATAAACCTAATGAATTCGTACGAGTCCTTTGAACATCGTCCGACAACTTAGGACATCTTACGACTCTTTATGCCACATTAGCAACTCGAAAAGAACGTTGGTATAATGTAGCACGCGTTACATTCCTAATAACACCTTACATAACCGTACGAAACCTTGAAACACCATAATAAACCTAATGAATTCGTATGAGTCATTTGAACATCGTACGACAACTCAAGACATCTTACGACTCTTTATGCCACATTAGCAACTGGAATAGAACGTTAGTATAATGTAGGACGGCTTACAACTCCTAAGAACACCTTACATCACAGTACGAAACCTTGAAACACCATAATAAACCTAATGAATTCATACGAGTCCTTTGAACGTCGTCCGACAACTTAGGACATCTTACGACTCTTTATGCCACATTAGCAACTCGAAAAGAACATTAGTATAATGTAGGACGATTTACAACTCCTAAAAACACCTTACATCACATTACGAAACCTTTAAACACCATAATAAACCTAATGAATTCGTACGAGTCCTTTCAACATCGTCCGACAACTTAGGACATCTTACGACTCCTTATGCCACATTAGCAACTCGAAAAGAACGTTGGTATAATGTAGGACGCGTTACACTCCTAATAACACCTTACATAACCGTACGAAACCTTGAAACACCATAATAAACCTAATGAATTCGTATGAGTCATTTGAACATCGTACGACAACTCAGGACATCTTACGACTCTTTATGCCACATTAGCAACTCGAAAAGAACGTTAGTATAATGTAGGACGGTTTGCAACTCCTAAAAACACCTTACATCACAGTACGAAACCTTTAAACACCATAATAAACCTAATGAATTCGTATGAGTCCTTTGAACATCGTCCGACAACTTAGGACATCTTACGACTCTTTATGCCACATTAGCAACTCGAAAAGAACGTTGGTATAATATAGGACGCGTTACACTCCTAATAACACCTTACATAACCGTATGAAACCTTGAAACACCATAATAAACCTAATGAACTCGTATGAGTCATTTGAACATCGTACGACAACTCAGGACATCTTACGACTCTTTATGCCAAATTAGCAACTGGAATAGAACGTTAGTATAATGTAGGACGCCTTACAACTCCTAAGAACACCTTACATCACAGTACGAACCCTTGAAACACCATAATAAACCTAATGAATTCGTATGAGTCCTTTGAACATCGTACAACAACTCAGGACATCTTACGACTCTTTATGCCACATTAGCAGCTGGAAAAGAACGTTAGTATAATGTATCACGCCTTACAACTCCTAAGAACACCTTACATCACAGTACGAAACCTTGAAACACCATAATAAACCTAATGAATTCGTACGCGTCCTTTGAACGTCGTCCGACAACTTAGGACATCTTACGACTCTTTATGCCACATTAGCAACTCGAAAAGAACGTTAGTATAATGTAGGATGGCTTACAACTCCTAAGAACACCTTACATCACAGTACGAAACCTTGAAACACCATAATAAACCTAATGAATTCGTACGAGTCCTTTGAACGTCGTCCGACAACTTAGGACATCTTACGACTCTTTATGCCACATTAGCAACTCGAAAAGAACGTTAGTATAATGTAGGACGGCTTACAACTCCTAAGAACACCTTACATCACAGTACGAAACCTTGAAACACCATAATAAACCTAATGAATTCGTACGAGTCCTTTGAACATCGTCCGACAACTTAGGACATCTTACGACTCTTTATGCCACATTAGCAACTCGAAAAGAACGTTGGTATAATGTAGCACGCGTTACACTCCTAATAACACCTTACATAACCGTACGAAACCTTGAAACACCATAATAAACCTAATGAATTCGTATGAGTCATTTGAACATCGTACGACAACTCAGGACATCTTACGACTCTTTATGCCACATTAGCAACTGGAATAGAACGTTAGTATAATGTAGGACGGCTTACAACTCCTAAGAACACCTTACATCACAGTACGAAACCTTGAAACACCATAATAAACCTAATGAATTCGTACGAGTCCTTTGAACGTCGTCCGACAACTTAGGACATCTTACGACTCTTTATGCCACATTAGCAACTCGAAAAGAACATTAGTATAATGTAGGACGATTTACAACTCCTAAAAACACCTTACATCACATTACGAAACCTTTAAACACCATAATAAACCTAATGAATTCGTACGAGTCCTTTCAACATCGTCCGACAACTTAGGACATCTTACGACTCCTTATGCCACATTAGCAACTCGAAAAGAACGTTGGTATAATGTAGGACGCGTTACACTCCTAATAACACCTTACATAACCGTACGAAACCTTGAAACACCATAATAAACCTAATGAATTCGTATGAGTCATTTGAACATCGTACGACAACTCAGGACATCTTACGACTCTTTATGCCACATTAGCAACTCGAAAAGAACGTTAGTATAATGTAGGACGGTTTGCAACTCCTAAAAACACCTTACATCACAGTACGAAACCTTTAAACACCATAATAAACCTAATGAATTCGTACGAGTCCTTTCAACATCGTCCGACAACTTAGGACATCTTACGACTCCTTATGCCACATTAGCAACTCGAAAAGAACGTTGGTATAATGTAGGACGCGTTACACTCCTAATAACACCTTACATAACCGTACGAAACCTTGAAACACCATAATAAACCTAATGAATTCGTATGAGTCATTTGAACATCGTACGACAACTCAGGACATCTTACGACTCTTTATGCCACATTAGCAACTCGAAAAGAACGTTAGTATAATGTAGGACGGTTTGCAACTCCTAAAAACACCTTACATCACAGTACGAAACCTTTAAACACCATAATAAACCTAATGAATTCGTATGAGTCCTTTGAACATCGTCCGACAACTTAGGACATCTTACGACTCTTTATGCCACATTAGCAACTCGAAAAGAACGTTGGTATAATATAGGACGCGTTACACTCCTAATAACACCTTACATAACCGTATGAAACCTTGAAACACCATAATAAACCTAATGAACTCGTATGAGTCATTTGAACATCGTACGACAACTCAGGACATCTTACGACTCTTTATGCCACATTAGCAACTGGAATAGAACGTTAGTATAATGTAGGACGGCTTACAACTCCTAAGAACACCTTACATCACAGTACGAAACCTTGAAACACCATAATAAACCTAATGAATTCGTACGAGTCCTTTGAACGTCGTCCGAAAACTTAGGACATCTTACGACTCTTTATGCCACATTAGCAACTCGAAAAGAACATTAGTATAATGTAGGACGATTTACAACTCCTAAAAACACCTTACATCACATTACGAAACCTTTAAACACCATAATAAACCTAATGAATTCGTACGAGTCCTTTCAACATCGTCCGACAACTTAGGACATCTTACGACTCCTTATGCCACATTAGCAACTCGAAAAGAACGTTGGTATAATGTAGGACGCGTTACACTCCTAATAACACCTTACATAACCGTACGAAACCTTGAAACACCATAATAAACCTAATGAATTCGTATGAGTCATTTGAACATCGTACGACAACTCAGGACATCTTACGACTCTTTATGCCAAATTAGCAACTGGAATAGAACGTTAGTATAATGTAGGACGCCTTACAACTCCTAAGAACACCTTACATCACAGTACGAACCCTTGAAACACCATAATAAACCTAATGAATTCGTATGAGTCCTTTGAACATCGTACAACAACTCAGGACATCTTACGACTCTTTATGCCACATTAGCAGCTGGAAAAGAACGTTAGTATAATGTATCACGCCTTACAACTCCTAAGAACACCTTACATCACAGTACGAAACCTTGAAACACCATAATAAACCTAATGAATTCGTACGCGTCCTTTGAACGTCGTCCGACAACTTAGGACATCTTACGACTCTTTATGCCATATTAGCAACTCGAAAAGAACGTTAGTATAATGTAGGATGGCTTACAACTCCTAAGAACACCTTACATCACAGTACGAAACCTTGAAACACCATAATAAACCTAATGAATTCGTACGAGTCCTTTGAACGTCGTCCGACAACTTAGGACATCTTACGACTCTTTATGCCACATTAGCAACTCGAAAAGAACGTTAGTATAATGTAGGACGGCTTACAACTCCTAAGAACACCTTACATCACAGTACGAAACCTTGAAACACCATAATAAACCTAATGAATTCGTACGAGTCCTTTGAACATCGTCCGACAACTTAGGACATCTTACGACTCTTTATGCCACATTAGCAACTCGAAAAGAACGTTGGTATAATGTAGCACGCGTTACACTCCTAATAACACCTTACATAACCGTACGAAACCTTGAAACACCATAATAAACCTAATGAATTCGTATGAGTCATTTGAACATCGTACGACAACTCAGGACATCTTACGACTCTTTATGCCACATTAGCAACTGGAATAGAACGTTAGTATAATGTAGGACGGCTTACAACTCCTAAGAACACCTTACATCACAGTACGAAACCTTGAAACACCATAATAAACCTAATGAATTCGTACGAGTCCTTTGAACGTCGTCCGACAACTTAGGACATCTTACGACTCTTTATGCCACATTAGCAACTCGAAAAGAACATTAGTATAATGTAGGACGATTTACAACTCCTAAAAACACCTTACATCACATTACGAAACCTTTAAACACCATAATAAACCTAATGAATTCGTACGAGTCCTTTCAACATCGTCCGACAACTTAGGACATCTTACGACTCCTTATGCCACATTAGCAACTCGAAAAGAACGTTGGTATAATGTAGGACGCGTTACACTCCTAATAACACCTTACATAACCGTACGAAACCTTGAAACACCATAATAAACCTAATGAATTCGTATGAGTCATTTGAACATCGTACGACAACTCAGGACATCTTACGACTCTTTATGCCAAATTAGCAACTGGAATAGAACGTTAGTATAATGTAGGACGCCTTACAACTCCTAAGAACACCTTACATCACAGTACGAACCCTTGAAACACCATAATAAACCTAATGAATTCGTATGAGTCCTTTGAACATCGTACAACAACTCAGGACATCTTACGACTCTTTATGCCACATTAGCAGCTGGAAAAGAACGTTAGTATAATGTATCACGCCTTACAACTCCTAAGAACACCTTACATCACAGTACGAAACCTTGAAACACCATAATAAACCTAATGAATTCGTACGCGTCCTTTGAACGTCGTCCGACAACTTAGGACATCTTACGACTCTTTATGCCATATTAGCAACTCGAAAAGAACGTTAGTATAATGTAGGATGGCTTACAACTCCTAAGAACACCTTACATCACAGTACGAAACCTTGAAACACCATAATAAACCTAATGAATTCGTACGAGTCCTTTGAACGTCGTCCGACAACTTAGGACATCTTACGACTCTTTATGCCACATTAGCAACTCGAAAAGAACGTTAGTATAATGTAGGACGGCTTACAACTCCTAAGAACACCTTACATCACAGTACGAAACCTTGAAACACCATAATAAACCTAATGAATTCGTACGAGTCCTTTGAACATCGTCCGACAACTTAGGACATCTTACGACTCTTTATGCCACATTAGCAACTCGAAAAGAACGTTGGTATAATGTAGCACGCGTTACACTCCTAATAACACCTTACATAACCGTACGAAACCTTGAAACACCATAATAAACCTAATGAATTCGTATGAGTCATTTGAACATCGTACGACAACTCAGGACATCTTACGACTCTTTATGCCACATTAGCAACTGGAATAGAACGTTAGTATAATGTAGGACGGCTTACAACTCCTAAGAACACCTTACATCACAGTACGAAACCTTGAAACACCATAATAAACCTAATGAATTCGTACGAGTCCTTTGAACGTCGTCCGACAACTTAGGACATCTTACGACTCTTTATGCCACATTAGCAACTCGAAAAGAACATTAGTATAATGTAGGACGATTTACAACTCCTAAAAACACCTTACATCACATTACGAAACCTTTAAACACCATAATAAACCTAATGAATTCGTACGAGTCCTTTCAACATCGTCCGACAACTTAGGACATCTTACGACTCCTTATGCCACATTAGCAACTCGAAAAGAACGTTGGTATAATGTAGGACGCGTTACACTCCTAATAACACCTTACATAACCGTACGAAACCTTGAAACACCATAATAAACCTAATGAATTCGTATGAGTCATTTGAACATCGTACGGCAACTCAGGACATCTTACGACTCTTTATGCCACATTAGCAACTCGAAAAGAACGTTAGTATAATGTAGGACGGTTTGCAACTCCTAAAAACACCTTACATCACAGTACGAAACCTTTAAACACCATAATAAACCTAATGAATTCGTATGAGTCCTTTGAACATCGTCCGACAACTTAGGACATCTTACGACTCTTTATGCCACATTAGCAACTCGAAAAGAACGTTGGTATAATATAGGACGCGTTACACTCCTAATAACACCTTACATAACCGTATGAAACCTTGAAACACCATAATAAACCTAATGAACTCGTATGAGTCATTTGAACATCGTACGACAACTCAGGACATCTTACGACTCTTTATGCCACATTAGCAATTCGAAAAGAACGTTAGTATAATGTAGGACGGTTTACAACTCCTAAAAACACCTTACATCACAGTACGAAACCTTGAAACACCATAATAAACCTAATGAATTCGTACGAGTCCTTGGAACATCGTCGGACAACTTAGGACATCTTACGGCTCTTTATGCCACATTAGCAACTCGAAAAGAACGTTGGTATAATGTAGGACGCGTTACACTCCTAATAACACCTTACATAACCGTACGAAACCTTGAAACACCATAACAAACCTAATGAATTCGTATGAGTCATTTGAACATCGTACGACAACTCAAGACATCTTACGACTCTTTATGCCACATTAGCAACTCTAAAAGAACGTTAGTATAGTGTAGGACGGTTTACAACTCCTAAAAACACCTTACATCACAGTACGAAACCTTGAAACACCATAATAAACCTAATGAATTCGTACGAGTCCTTTGAACATCGTCCGACAACTTAGGACATCTTACGACTCTTTATGCCACATTAGCAACTCGAAAAGAACGTTGGTATAATGTAGGACGCGTTACACTCCTAATAACACCTTACATAACCGTACGAAACCTTGAAACACCATAATAAACCTAATGAATTCGTATGAGTCATTTGAACATCGTACGACAACTCAGGACATCTTACGACTCTTTATGCCAAATTAGCAACTGGAATAGAACGTTAGTATAATGTAGGACGCCTTACAACTCCTAAGAACACCTTACATCACAGTACGAACCCTTGAAACACCATAATAAACCTAATGAATTCGTATGAGTCCTTTGAACATCGTACAACAACTCAGGACATCTTACGACTCTTTATGCCACATTAGCAGCTGGAAAATAACGTTAGTATAATGTATCACGCCTTACAACTCCTAAGAACACCTTACATCACAGTACGAAACCTTGAAACACCATAATAAACCTAATGAATTCGTACGCGTCCTTTGAACGTCGTCCGACAACTTAGGACATCTTACGACTCTTTATGCCACATTAGCAACTCGAAAAGAACGTTAGTATAATGTAGGATGGCTTACAACTCCTAAGAACACCTTACATCACAGTACGAATCCTTGAAACACCATAATAAACCTAATGAATTCGTACGAGTCCTTTGAACGTCGTCCGACAACTTAGGACATCTTACGACTCTTTATGCCACATTAGCAACTCGAAAAGAACGTTAGTATAATGTAGGACGGCTTACAACTCCTAAGAACACCTTACATCACAGTACGAAACCTTGAAACACCATAATAAACCTAATGAATTCGTACGAGTCCTTTGAACATCGTCCGACAACTTAGGACATCTTACGACTCTTTATGCCACATTAGCAACTCGAAAAGAACGTTGGTATAATGTAGCACGCGTTACACTCCTAATAACACCTTACATAACCGTACGAAACCTTGAAACACCATAATAAACCTAATGAATTCGTATGAGTCATTTGAACATCGTACGACAACTCAGGACATCTTACGACTCTTTATGCCAAATTAGCAACTGGAATAGAACGTTAGTATAATGTAGGACGCCTTACAACTCCTAAGAACACCTTACATCACAGTACGAACCCTTGAAACACCATAATAAACCTAATGAATTCGTATGAGTCCTTTGAACATCGTACAACAACTCAGGACATCTTACGACTCTTTATGCCACATTAGCAGCTGGAAAATAACGTTAGTATAATGTATCACGCCTTACAACTCCTAAGAACACCTTACATCACAGTACGAAACCTTGAAACACCATAATAAACCTAATGAATTCGTACGCGTCCTTTGAACGTCGTCCGACAACTTAGGACATCTTACGACTCTTTATGCCACATTAGCAACTCGAAAAGAACGTTAGTATAATGTAGGATGGCTTACAACTCCTAAGAACACCTTACATCACAGTACGAATCCTTGAAACACCATAATAAACCTAATGAATTCGTACGAGTCCTTTGAACGTCGTCCGACAACTTAGGACATCTTACGACTCTTTATGCCACATTAGCAACTCGAAAAGAACGTTAGTATAATGTAGGACGGCTTACAACTCCTAAGAACACCTTACATCACAGTACGAAACCTTGAAACACCATAATAAACCTAATGAATTCGTACGAGTCCTTTGAACATCGTCCGACAACTTAGGACATCTTACGACTCTTTATGCCACATTAGCAACTCGAAAAGAACGTTGGTATAATGTAGCACGCGTTACACTCCTAATAACACCTTACATAACCGTACGAAACCTTGAAACACCATAATAAACCTAATGAATTCGTATGAGTCATTTGAACATCGTACGACAACTCAGGACATCTTACGACTCTTTATGCCACATTAGCAACTGGAATAGAACGTTAGTATAATGTAGGACGCCTTACAACTCCTAAGAACACCTTACATCACAGTACGAAACTTTGAAACACCATAATAAACCTAATGAATTCGTATGAGTCCTTTGAACATCGTACAACAACTCAGGACATCTTACGACTCTTTATGCCACATTAGCAACTCGAAAAGAACATTAGTATAATGTAGGACGATTTACAACTCCTAAAAACACCTTACATCACAGTACGAAACCTTTAAACACCATAATAAACCTAATGAATTCGTACGAGTCCTTTGAACATCGTCCGACAACTTAGGACATCTTACGACTCTTTATGCCACATTAGCAACTCGAAAAGAACGTTGGTATAATGTAGGACGCGTTACACTCCTAATAACACCTTACATAACCGTACGAAACCTTGAAACACCATAATAAACCTAATGAATTCGTATGAGTCATTTGAACATCGTACGACAACTCAGGACATCTTACGACTCTTTATGCCACATTAGCAACTCGAAAAGAACGTTAGTATAATGTAGGACGGTTGACAACTCCAAAAACACCTTACATCACAGTACGAAACCTTTAAACACCATAATAAACCTAATGAATTCGTACGAGCCCTTTGAACATCGTCCGACAACTTAGGACATCTTACGACTCTTTATGCCACATTAGCAACTCGAAAAGAACGTTGGTATAATATAGGACGCGTTACACTCCTAATAACACCTTACATAACCGTATGAAACCTTGAAACACCATAATAACCTAATGAATTCGTATGAGTCATTTGAACATCGTACGACAACTCAGGACATCTTACGACTCTTTATGCCACATTAGCAACTCGAAAAGAACGTTAGTATAATGTAGGACGGTTTACAACTCCTAAAAACACCTTACATCGCAGTACGAAACCTTGAAACACCATAATAAACCTAATGAATTCGTACGAGTCCTTGGAACATCGTCCGACAACTTAGGACATCTTACGACTCTTTATGCCACATTAGCAACTCGAAAAGAACGTTGGTATAATGTAGGACGCGTTACACTCTTAATAACACCTTACATAACCGTACGAAACCTTGAAACACCATAATAAACCTAATGAATTCGTATGAGTCATTTGAACATCGTACGACAACTCAGGACATCTTACGACTCTTTATGCCACATTAGCAACTTGAAAAGAACGTTAGTATAATGTAGGACGGTTTACAACTCCTAAAAACACCTTACATCACAGTACGAAACCTTGAAACACCATAATAAACCTAATGAATTCGTACGAGTCCTTTGAACATCGTCCGACAACTTAGGACATCTTACGACTCTTTATGCCACATTAGCAACTCGAAAAGAACGTTAGTATAATGTAGGACGGCTTACAACTCCTAAGAACACCTTACATCACAGTACGAAACCTTGAAACACCATAATAAACCTAATGAATTCGTACGAGTCCTTTGAACATCGTCCGACAACTTAGGACATCTTACGACTCTTTATGCCACATTAGCAACTCGAAAAGAACGTTGGTATAATGTAGCACGCGTTACACTCCTAATAACACCTTACATAACCGTACGAAACCTTGAAACACCATAATAAACCTAATGAATTCGTATGAGTCATTTGAACATCGTACGACAACTCAGGACATCTTACGACTCTTTATGCCACATTAGCAACTGGAATAGAACGTTAGTATAATGTAGGACGCCTTACAACTCCTAAGAACACCTTACATCACAGTACGAAACTTTGAAACACCATAATAAACCTAATGAATTCGTATGAGTCCTTTGAACATCGTACAACAACTCAGGACATCTTACGACTCTTTATGCCACATTAGCAACTCGAAAAGAACATTAGTATAATGTAGGACGATTTACAACTCCTAAAAACACCTTACATCACAGTACGAAACCTTTAAACACCATAATAAACCTAATGAATTCGTACGAGTCCTTTGAACATCGTCCGACAACTTAGGACATCTTACGACTCTTTATGCCACATTAGCAACTCGAAAAGAACGTTGGTATAATGTAGGACGCGTTACACTCCTAATAACACCTTACATAACCGTACGAAACCTTGAAACACCATAATAAACCTAATGAATTCGTATGAGTCATTTGAACATCGTACGACAACTCAGGACATCTTACGACTCTTTATGCCACATTAGCAACTCGAAAAGAACGTTAGTATAATGTAGGACGGTTGACAACTCCAAAAACACCTTACATCACAGTACGAAACCTTTAAACACCATAATAAACCTAATGAATTCGTACGAGCCCTTTGAACATCGTCCGACAACTTAGGACATCTTACGACTCTTTATGCCACATTAGCAACTCGAAAAGAACGTTGGTATAATATAGGACGCGTTACACTCCTAATAACACCTTACATAACCGTATGAAACCTTGAAACACCATAATAACCTAATGAATTCGTATGAGTCATTTGAACATCGTACGACAACTCAGGACATCTTACGACTCTTTATGCCACATTAGCAACTCGAAAAGAACGTTAGTATAATGTAGGACGGTTTACAACTCCTAAAAACACCTTACATCGCAGTACGAAACCTTGAAACACCATAATAAACCTAATGAATTCGTACGAGTCCTTGGAACATCGTCCGACAACTTAGGACATCTTACGACTCTTTATGCCACATTAGCAACTCGAAAAGAACGTTGGTATAATGTAGGACGCGTTACACTCTTAATAACACCTTACATAACCGTACGAAACCTTGAAACACCATAATAAACCTAATGAATTCGTATGAGTCATTTGAACATCGTACGACAACTCAGGACATCTTACGACTCTTTATGCCACATTAGCAACTCGAAAAGAACGTTAGTATAATGTAGGACGGTTTACAACTCCTAAAAACACCTTACATCACAGTACGAAACCTTGAAACACCATAATAAACCTAATGAATTCGTACGAGTCCTTTGAACATCGTCCGACAACTTAGGACATCTTACGACTCTTTATGCCACATTAGCAACTCGAAAAGAACGTTGGTATAATGTAGGACGCGTTATACTCCTAATAACACCTTACATAACCGTACGAAACCTTGAAACACCATAATAAACCTAATGAATTCGTATGAGTCCTTTGAACATCGTACAACAACTCAGGACATCTTACGACTCTTTATGCCACATTAGCAGCTGGAAAAGAACGTTAGTATAATGTATCACGCCTTACAACTCCTAAGAACACCTTACATCACAGTACGAAACCTTGAAACACCATAATAAACCTAATGAATTCGTACGCGTCCTTTGAACGTCGTCCGACAACTTAGGACATCTTACGACTCTTTATGCCACATTAGCAACTCGAAAAGAACGTTAGTATAATGTAGGACGGTTTACAACTCCTAAGAACACCTTACATCAGAGTACGAAACCTTGAAACACCATAATAAACCTAATGAATTTGTACGAGTCCTTTGAACGTCGTCTGACAACTTAGGACATCTTACGACTCTTTATGCCACATTAGCAACTCGAAAAGAACGTTAGTGTAATGTAGGACGGTTTACAACTCCTAAGAACACCTTACATCACAGTACGAAACCTTGAAACACCATAATAAACCTAATGAATTCGTACGAGTCCTTTGAACATCGTCCGACAACTTAGGACATCTTACGACTCTTTATGCCACATTAGCAACTCGAAAAGAACGTTGGTATAATGTAGGACGCGTTACACTCCTAATAACACCTTACATAACCGTACGAAACCTTGAAACACCATAATAAACCTAATGAATTCGTATGAGTCATTTGAACATCGTACGACAACTCAGGACATCTTACGACTCTTTATGCCAAATTAGCAACTGGAATAGAACGTTAGTATAATGTAGGACGCCTTACAACTCCTAAGAACACCTTACATCACAGTACGAACCCTTGAAACACCATAATAAACCTAATGAATTCGTATGAGTCCTTTGAACATCGTACAACAACTCAGGACATCTTACGACTCTTTATGCCACATTAGCAGCTGGAAAAGAACGTTAGTATAATGTATCACGCCTTACAACTCCTAAGAACACCTTACATCACAGTACGAAACCTTGAAACACCATAATAAACCTAATGAATTCGTACGCGTCCTTTGAACGTCGTCCGACAACTTAGGACATCTTACGACTCTTTATGCCACATTAGCAACTCGAAAAGAACGTTAGTATAATGTAGGATGGCTTACAACTCCTAAGAACACCTTACATCACAGTACGAAACCTTGAAACACCATAATAAACCTAATGAATTCGTACGAGTCCTTTGAACGTCGTCCGACAACTTAGGACATCTTACGACTCTTTATGCCACATTAGCAACTCGAAAAGAACGTTAGTATAATGTAGGACGGCTTACAACTCCTAAGAACACCTTACATCACAGTACGAAACCTTGAAACACCATAATAAACCTAATGAATTCGTACGAGTCCTTTGAACATCGTCCGACAACTTAGGACATCTTACGCCTCTTTATGCCACATTAGCAACTCGAAAAGAACGTTGGTATAATGTAGCACGCGTTACACTCCTAATAACACCTTACATAACCGTACGAAACCTTGAAACACCATAATAAACCTAATGAATTCGTATGAGTCATTTGAACATCGTACGACAACTCAGGACATCTTACGACTCTTTATGCCACATTAGCAACTGGAATAGAACGTTAGTATAATGTAGGACGCCTTACAACTCCTAAGAACACCTTACATCACAATACGAAACTTTGAAACACCATAATAAACCTAATGAATTCGTATGAGTCCTTTGAACATCGTACAACAACTCAGGACATCTTACGACTCTTTATGCCACATTAGCAACTCGAAAAGAACATTAGTATAATGTAGGACGATTTACAACTCCTAAAAACACCTTACATCACAGTACGAAACCTTTAAACACCATAATAAACCTAATGAATTCGTACGAGTCCTTTGAACATCGTCCGACAACTTAGGACATCTTACGACTCTTTATGCCACATTAGCAACTCGAAAAGAACGTTGGTATAATGTAGGACGCGTTACACTCCTAATAACACCTTACATAACCGTACGAAACCTTGAAACACCATAATAAACCTAATGAATTCGTATGAGTCATTTGAACATCGTACGACAACTCAGGACATCTTACGACTCTTTATGCCACATTAGCAACTCGAAAAGAACGTTAGTATAATGTAGGACGGTTTACAACTCCTAAAAACACCTTACATCACAGTACGAAACCTTGAAACACCATAATAAACCTAATGAATTCGTACGAGTCCTTTGAACATCGTCCGACAACTTAGGACATCTTACGACTCTTTATGCCACATTAGCAACTCGAAAAGAACGTTGGTATAATGTAGGACGCGTTATACTCCTAATAACACCTTACATAACCGTACGAAACCTTGAAACACCATAATAAACCTAATGAATTCGTATGAGTCCTTTGAACATCGTACAACAACTCAGGACATCTTACGACTCTTTATGCCACATTAGCAGCTGGAAAAGAACGTTAGTATAATGTATCACGCCTTACAACTCCTAAGAACACCTTACATCACAGTACGAAACCTTGAAACACCATAATAAACCTAATGAATTCGTACGCGTCCTTTGAACGTCGTCCGACAACTTAGGACATCTTACGACTCTTTATGCCACATTAGCAACTCGAAAAGAACGTTAGTATAATGTAGGACGGTTTACAACTCCTAAGAACACCTTACATCAGAGTACGAAACCTTGAAACACCATAATAAACCTAATGAATTCGTACGAGTCCTTTGAACGTCGTCTGACAACTTAGGACATCTTACGACTCTTTATGCCACATTAGCAACTCGAAAAGAACGTTAGTGTAATGTAGGACGGTTTACAACTCCTAAGAACACCTTACATCACAGTACGAAACCTTGAAACACCATAATAAACCTAATGAATTCGTACGAGTCCTTTGAACATCGTCCGACAACTTAGGACATCTTACGACTCTTTATGCCACATTAGCAACTCGAAAAGAACGTTGGTATAATGTAGGACGCGTTACACTCCTAATAACACCTTACATAACCGTACGAAACCTTGAAACACCATAATAAACCTAATGAATTCATATGAGTCATTTGAACATCGTACGACAACTCAGGACATCTTACGACTCTTTATGCCAAATTAGCAACTGGAATAGAACGTTAGTATAATGTAGGACGCCTTACAACTCCTAAGAACACCTTACATCACAGTACGAACCCTTGAAACACCATAATAAACCTAATGAATTCGTATGAGTCCTTTGAACATCGTACAACAACTCAGGACATCTTACGACTCTTTATGCCACATTAGCAGCTGGAAAAGAACGTTAGTATAATGTATCACGCCTTACAACTCCTAAGAACACCTTACATCACAGTACGAAACCTTGAAACACCATAATAAACCTAATGAATTCGTACGCGTCCTTTGAACGTCGTCCGACAACTTAGGACATCTTACGACTCTTTATGCCACATTAGCAACTCGAAAAGAACGTTAGTATAATGTAGGATGGCTTACAACTCCTAAGAACACCTTACATCACAGTACGAAACCTTGAAACACCATAATAAACCTAATGAATTCGTACGAGTCCTTTGAACGTCGTCCGACAACTTAGGACATCTTACGACTCTTTATGCCACATTAGCAACTCGAAAAGAACGTTAGTATAATGTAGGACGGCTTACAACTCCTAAGAACACCTTACATCACAGTACGAAACCTTGAAACACCATAATAAACCTAATGAATTCGTACGAGTCCTTTGAACATCGTCCGACAACTTAGGACATCTTACGACTCTTTATGCCACATTAGCAACTCGAAAAGAACGTTGGTATAATGTAGCACGCGTTACACTCCTAATAACACCTTACATAACCGTACGAAACCTTGAAACACCATAATAAACCTAATGAATTCGTATGAGTCATTTGAACATCGTACGACAACTCAGGACATCTTACGACTCTTTATGCCACATTAGCAACTGGAATAGAACGTTAGTATAATGTAGGACGCCTTACAACTCCTAAGAACACCTTACATCACAGTACGAAACTTTGAAACACCATAATAAACCTAATGAATTCGTATGAGTCCTTTGAACATCGTACAACAACTCAGGACATCTTACGACTCTTTATGCCACATTAGCAACTCGAAAAGAACATTAGTATAATGTAGGACGATTTACAACTCCTAAAAACACCTTACATCACAGTACGAAACCTTTAAACACCATAATAAACCTAATGAATTCGTACGAGTCCTTTGAACATCGTCCGACAACTTAGGACATCTTACGACTCTTTATGCCACATTAGCAACTCGAAAAGAACGTTGGTATAATGTAGGACGCGTTACACTCCTAATAACACCTTACATAACCGTACGAAACCTTGAAACACCATAATAAACCTAATGAATTCGTATGAGTCATTTGAACATCGTACGACAACTCAGGACATCTTACGACTCTTTATGCCACATTAGCAACTCGAAAAGAACGTTAGTATAATGTAGGACGGTTGACAACTCCTAAAAACACCTTACATCACAGTACGAAACCTTTAAACACCATAATAAACCTAATGAATTCGTAGGAGTTCTTTGAACATCGTCCGACAACTTAGGACATCTTACGACTCTTTATGCCACATTAGCAACTCGAAAAGAACGTTGGTATAATATAGGACGCGTTACACTCCTAATAACACCTTACATAACCGTATGAAACCTTGAAACACCATAATAACCTAATGAATTCGTATGAGTCATTTGAACATCGTACGACAACTCAGGACATCTTACGACTCTTTATGCCACATTAGCAACTCGAAAAGAACGTTAGTATAATGTAGGACGGTTTACAACTCCTAAAAACACCTTACATCGCAGTACGAAACCTTGAAACACCATAATAAACCTAATGAATTCGTACGAGTCCTTGGAACATCGTCCGACAACTTAGGACATCTTACGACTCTTTATGCCACATTAGCAACTCGAAAAGAACGTTGGTATAATGTAGGACGCGTTACACTCCTAATAACACCTTACATAACCGTACGAAACCTTGAAACACCATAATAAACCTAATGAATTCGTATGAGTCATTTGAACATCGTACGACAACTCAGGACATCTTACGACTCTTTATGCCACATTAGCAACTCGAAAAGAACGTTAGTATAATGTAGGACGGTTTACAACTCCTAAAAACACCTTACATCACAGTACGAAACCTTGAAACACCATAATAAACCTAATGAATTCGTACGAGTCCTTTGAACATCGTCCGACAACTTAGGACATCTTACGACTCTTTATGCCACATTAGCAACTCGAAAAGAAAGTTGGTATAATGTAGGACGCGTTATACTCCTAATAACACCTTACATAACCGTACGAAACCTTGAAACACCATAATAAACCTAATGAATTTGTATGAGTCCTTTGAACATCGTACAACAACTCAGGACATCTTACGACTCTTTATGCCACATTAGCAGCTGGAAAAGAACGTTAGTATAATGTATCACGCCTTACAACTCCTAAGAACACCTTACATCACAGTACGAAACCTTGAAACACCATAATAAACCTAATGAATTCGTACGCGTCCTTTGAACGTCGTCCGACAACTTAGGACATCTTACAACTCTTTATGCCACATTAGCAACTCGAAAAGAACGTTAGTATAATGTAGGACGGTTTACAACTCCTAAGAACACCTTACATCACAGTACGAAACCTTGAAACACCATAATAAACCTAATGAATTCGTACGAGTCCTTTGAACGTCGTCTGACAACTTAGGACATCTTACGACTCTTTATGCCACATTAGCAACTCGAAAAGAACGTTTGTGTAATGTAGGACGGCTTACAACTCCTAAGAACACCTTACATCACAGTACAAAACCTTGAAACACCATAATAAACCTAATGAATTCGTACGAGTCCTTTGAACATCGTCCGACAACTTTGGACATCTTACGACTCTTTATGCCACATTAGCAACTCGAAAAGAACGTTGGTATAATGTAGGACGCGTTACACTACTAATAACACCTTACATAACCGTACGAAACCTTGAAACACCATAATAAACCTAATGAATTCGTATGAGTCATTTGAACATCGTACGACAACTCAGGACATCTTACGACTCTTTATGCCACATTAGCAACTCGAAAAGAACGTTAGTATAATGTAGGACGGTTTACAACTCCTAAAAACACCTTACATCACAGTACGAAACCTTTAAACACCATAATAAACCTAATGAATTCGTATGAGTCCTTTGAACATCGTCCGACAACTTAGGACATCTTACGACTCTTTATGCCACATTAGCAACTCGAAAAGAACGTTGGTATAATGTAGGACGCGTTACACTCCTAATAACACCTTACATAACCGTACGAAACCTTGAAACACCATAATAAACCTAATGAATTCGTATGAGTCATTTGAACATCGTCTGACAACTTAGGACATCTTACGACTCTTTATGCCACATTAGCAACTCGAAAAGAACGTTAGTATAATGTAGGACGGTTTACAACTCCTAAAAACACCTTACATCACAGTACGAAACCTTGAAACACCATAATAAACCTAATGAATTCGTACGAGTCCTTTGAACATCGTCCGACAACTTAGGACATCTTACGACTCTTTATGCCACATTAGCAACTCGAAAAGAACGTTGGTATAATGTAGGACGCGTTATACTCCTAATAACACCTTACATAACCGTACGAAACCTTGAAACACCATAATAAACCTAATGAATTCGTATGAGTCCTTTGAACATCGTACAACAACTCAGGACATCTTACGACTCTTTATGCCACATTAGCAGCTGGAAAAGAACGTTAGTATAATGTATCACGCCTTACAACTCCTAAGAACACCTTACATCACAGTACGAAACCTTGAAACACCATAATAAACCTAATGAATTCGTACGCGTCCTTTAAACGTCGTCCGACAACTTAGGACATCTTACGACTCTTTATGCCACATTAGCAACTCGAAAAGAACGTTAGTATAATGTAGGACGGTTTACAACTCCTAAGAACACCTTACATCACAGTACGAAACCTTGAAACACCATAATAAACCTAATGAATTCGTACGAGTCCTTTGAACGTCGTCTGACAACTTAGGACATCTTACGACTCTTTATGCCACATTAGCAACTCGAAAAGAACGTTAGTGTAATGTAGGACGGCTTACAACTCCTAAGAACACCTTACATCACAGTACAAAACCTTGAAACACCATAATAAACCTAATGAATTCGTACGAGTCCTTTGAACATCGTCCGACAACTTTGGACATCTTACGACTCTTTATGCCACATTAGCAACTCGAAAAGAACGTTGGTATAATGTAGGACGCGTTACACTACTAATAACACCTTACATAACCGTACGAAACCTTGAAACACCATAATAAACCTAATGAATTCGTATGAGTCATTTGAACATCGTACGACAACTCAGGACATCTTACGACTCTTTATGCCACATTAGCAACTCGAAAAGAACGTTAGTATAATGTAGGACGGTTTACAACTCCTAAAAACACCTTACATCACAGTACGAAACCTTTAAACACCATAATAAACCTAATGAATTCGTATGAGTCCTTTGAACATCGTCCGACAACTTACGACATCTTACGACTCTTTATGCCACATTAGCAACTCGAAAAGAACGTTGGTATAATATAGGACGCGTTACACTCCTAATAACACCTTACATCACAGTACGAAACCTTGAAACACCATAATAAACCTAATGAATTCGTATGAGTCATTTGAACGTCGTCCGACAACTTAAGACATCTTACGACTCTTTATGCCACATTAGCAACTCGAAAAGAACGTTAGTATAATGTAGGACGGCTTACAACTCCTAATAACACCTTACATCACAGTACGAAACCTTGAAACACCATAATAAACCTAATGAATTCGTACGAGTCCTTTGAACATCGTCCGACAACTTAGGACATCTTACGACTCTTTATGCCACATTAGCAGCTGGAAAAGAACGTAGGTATAATGTATCACGCCTTACAACTCCTAAGAACACCTTACATCACAGTACGAAACCTTGAAACACCATAATAAACCAAATGAATTCGTATGAGTCATTTGAACATCGTACGACCACTCAGGACATCTTACGACTCTTTATGCCACATTAGCAACTCGAAAAGAACGTTAGTATAAAGTAGGACGGTTTACAACTCCTAAAAACACCTTACATCACAGTACGAAACCTTTAAACACCATAATAAACCTAATGAATTCGTATGAGTCCTTTGAACATCGTCCGACAACTTAGGACATCTTACGACTCTTTATGCCACATTAGCAACTCGAAAAGAACGTTCGTATAATATAGGACGCGTTACACTCCTAATAACACCTTACATAACCGTACGAAACCTTGAAACACCATAATAAACCTAATTAATTCGTATGAGTCATTTGAACATCGTACGACAACTCAGGACATCTTACGACTCTTTATGCCACATTAGCAACTCGAAAAGAACGTTGGTATAATGTAGGACGCGTTATACTCCTAATAACACCTTACATAACCGTACGAAACCTTGAAACACCATAATAAACCTAATGAATTCGTATGAGTCCTTTGAACATCGTACAACAACTCAGGACATCTTACGACTCTTTATGCCACATTAGCAGCTGGAAAAGAACGTTAGTATAATGTATCACGCCTTACAACTCCTAAGAACACCTTACATCACAGTACGAAACCTTGAAACACCATAATAAACCAAATGAATTCGTATGAGTCATTTGAACATCGTACGACCACTCAGGACATCTTACGACTCTTTATGCCACATTAGCAACTCGAAAAGAACGTTAGTATAATGTAGGACGGTTTACAACTCCTAAAAACACCTTACATCACAGTACGAAACCTTGAAACACCATAATAAACCTAATGAATTCGTACGAGTCCTTTGAACGTCGTCTGACAACTTAGGACATCTTACGACTCTTTATGCCACATTAGCAACTCGAAAAGAACGTTAGTGTAATGTAGGACGGCTTACAACTCCTAAGAACACCTTACATCACAGTACAAAACCTTGAAACACCATAATAAACCTAATGAATTCGTACGAGTCCTTTGAACATCGTCCGACAACTTTGGACATCTTACGACTCTTTATGCCACATTAGCAACTCGAAAAGAACGTTGGTATAATGTAGGACGCATTACACTACTAATAACACCTTACATAACCGTACGAAACCTTGAAACACTATAATAAACCTAATGAATTCGTATGAGTCATTTGAACATCGTACGACAACTCAGGACATCTTACGACTCTTTATGCCACATTAGCAACTCGAAAAGAACGTTAGTATAATGTAGGACGGTTTACAACTCCTAAGAACACCTTACATCACAGTACGAAACCTTGAAACACCATAATAAACCTAATGAATTCGTACGCGTCCTTTGAACATCGTCCGACAACTTAGGACATCTTACGACTCTTTATGCCACATTAGCAACTCGAAAAGAACGTTCGTATAATATAGGACGCTTTACACTCCTAATAACACCTTACATAACCGTACGAAACCTTGAAACACCATAATAAACTTAATGAATTCGTATGAGTCATTTGAACATCGTACGACAACTCAGGACATCTTACGACTCTTTATGCCACATTAGCAACTCGAAAAGAACGTTGGTATAATGTAGGACGCGTTATACTCCTAATAACACCTTACATAACCGTACGAAACCTTGAAACACCATAATAAACCTAATGAATTCGTATGAGTCCTTTGAACATCGTACAACAACTCAGGACATCTTACGACTCTTTATGCCACATTAGCAACTCGAAAAGAACGTTAGTATAATGTATCACGGTTTACAACTCCTAAGAACACCTTACATCACAGTACGAAACCTTGAAACACCATAATAAACCTAATGAATTCGTACGCGTCCTTTGAACATCGTCCGACAACTTAGGACATCTTACGACTCTTTATGCCACATTAGCAACTCGAAAAGAACGTTCGTATAATGTAGGACGACTTACAACTCCTAAGAACACCTTACATCACAGTACGAAACCTTGAAACACCATAATAAACCTAATGAATTCGTACGAGTCCTTTGAACGTCGTCTGACAACTTAGGACATCTTACGACTCTTTATGCCACATTAGCAACTCGAAAAGAACGTTAGTGTAATGTAGGACGGCTTACAACTCCAAAGAACACCTTACATCACAGTACAAAACCTTGAAACACCATAATAAACCTAATGAATTCGTACGAGTCCTTTGAACATCGTCCGACAACTTTGGACATCTTATGACTCTTTATGCCACATTAGCAACTCGAAAAGAACGTTGGTATAATGTAGGACGCGTTACACTACTAATAACACCTTACATAATCGTACGAAACCTTGAAACACCATAATAAACCTAATGAATTCGTATGATTCATTTGAACATCGTACGACAACTCAGGACATCTTACGACGCTTTATGCCACATTAGCAACTCGAAAAGAACGTTAGTATAATGTAGGACGGTTTACAACTCCTAAAAACACCTTACATCACAGTACGAAACCTTTAAACACCATAATAAACCTAATGAATTCGTGCGCGTCCTTTGAACGTCGTCCGACAACTTAGGACATCTTACGACTCTTTATGCCACATTAGCAACTCGAAAAGAACGTTAGTATAATGTAGGACGGCTTACAACTCCTAAGAACACCTTACATCACAGTACGAAACCTTGAAACACCATAATAAACCTAATGAATTCGTACGAGTCCTTTGAACGTCGTCTGACAACTTAGGACATCTTACGACTCTTTATGCCACATTAGCAACTCGAAAAGAACGTTAGTGTAATGTAGGACGGCTTACAACTCCAAAGAACACCTTACATCACAGTACAAAACCTTGAAACACCATAATAAACCTAATGAATTCGTACGAGTCCTTTGAACATCGTCCGACAACTTTGGACATCTTATGACTCTTTATGCCACATTAGCAACTCGAAAAGAACGTTGGTATAATGTAGGACGCTTTACACTACTAATAACACCTTACATAACCGTACGAAACCTTGAAACACCATAATAAACCTAATGAATTCGTATGAGTCATTTGAACATCGTATGACAACTCAGGACATCTTACGACTCTTTATGCCACATTAGCAACTCGAAAAGAACGTTAGTATAATGTAGGACGGTTTACAACTCCTAAAAACACCTTACATCACAGTACGAAACCTTTAAACACCATAATAAACCTAATGAATTCGTATGAGTCCTTTGAACATCGTCCGACAACTTAGGACATCTTACGACTCTTTATGCCACATTAGCAACTCGAAAAGAACGTTCGTATAATATAGGACGCGTTACACTCCTAATAACACCTTACATAACCGTACGAAACCTTGAAACACCATAATAAACTTAATGAATTCGTATGAGTCATTTGAACATCGTACGACAACTCAGGACATCTTACGACTCTTTATGCCACATTAGCAACTCGAAAAGAACGTTGGTATAATGTAGGACGCGTTATACTCCTAATAACACCTTACATAACCGTACGAAACCTTGAAACACCATAATAAACCTAATGAATTCGTATGAGTCCTTTGAACATCGTACAACAACTCAGGACATCTTACGACTCTTTATGCCACATTAGCAACTCGAAAAGAACGTTAGTATAATGTATCACGGTTTACAACTCCTAAGAACACCTTACATCACAGTACGAAACCTTGAAACACCATAATAAACCTAATGAATTCGTACGCGTCCTTTGAACATCGTCCGACAACTTAGGACATCTTACGACTCTTTATGCCACATTAGCAACTCGAAAAGAACGTTCGTATAATGTAGGACGACTTACAACTCCTAAGAACACCTTACATCACAGTACGAAACCTTGAAACACCATAATAAACCTAATGAATTCGTACGAGTCCTTTGAACGTCGTCTGACAACTTAGGACATCTTACGACTCTTTATGCCACATTAGCAACTCGAAAAGAACGTTAGTGTAATGTAGGACGGCTTACAACTCCAAAGAACACCTTACATCACAGTACAAAACCTTGAAACACCATAATAAACCTAATGAATTCGTACGAGTCCTTTGAACATCGTCCGACAACTTTGGACATCTTATGACTCTTTATGCCACATTAGCAACTCGAAAAGAACGTTGGTATAATGTAGGACGCGTTACACTACTAATAACACCTTACATAATCGTACGAAACCTTGAAACACCATAATAAACCTAATGAATTCGTATGATTCATTTGAACATCGTACGACAACTCAGGACATCTTACGACGCTTTATGCCACATTAGCAACTCGAAAAGAACGTTAGTATAATGTAGGACGGTTTACAACTCCTAAAAACACCTTACATCACAGTACGAAACCTTTAAACACCATAATAAACCTAATGAATTCGTGCGCGTCCTTTGAACGTCGTCCGACAACTTAGGACATCTTACGACTCTTTATGCCACATTAGCAACTCGAAAAGAACGTTAGTATAATGTAGGACGGCTTACAACTCCTAAGAACACCTTACATCACAGTACGAAACCTTGAAACACCATAATAAACCTAATGAATTCGTACGAGTCCTTTGAACGTCGTCTGACAACTTAGGACATCTTACGACTCTTTATGCCACATTAGCAACTCGAAAAGAACGTTAGTGTAATGTAGGACGGCTTACAACTCCAAAGAACACCTTACATCACAGTACAAAACCTTGAAACACCATAATAAACCTAATGAATTCGTACGAGTCCTTTGAACATCGTCCGACAACTTTGGACATCTTATGACTCTTTATGCCACATTAGCAACTCGAAAAGAACGTTGGTATAATGTAGGACGCTTTACACTACTAATAACACCTTACATAACCGTACGAAACCTTGAAACACCATAATAAACCTAATGAATTCGTATGAGTCATTTGAACATCGTATGACAACTCAGGACATCTTACGACTCTTTATGCCACATTAGCAACTCGAAAAGAACGTTAGTATAATGTAGGACGGTTTACAACTCCTAAAAACACCTTACATCACAGTACGAAACCTTTAAACACCATAATAAACCTAATGAATTCGTATGAGTCCTTTGAACATCGTCCGACAACTTAGGACATCTTACGACTCTTTATGCCACATTAGCAACTCGAAAAGAACGTTCGTATAATGTAGGACGACTTACAACTCCTAAGAACACCTTACATCACAGTACGAAACCTTGAAACACCATAATAAACCTAATGAATTCGTACGAGTCCTTTGAACATCGTACGACAACTCAGGACATCTTACGACTCTTTATGCCACATTAGCAACTCGAAAAGAACGTTGGTATAATGTAGGACGCGTTATACTCCTAATAACACCTTACATAACCGTACGAAACCTTGAAACACCATAATAAACCTAATGAATTCGTATGAGTCCTTTGAACATCGTACAACAACTCAGGACATCTTACGACTCTTTATGCCACATTAGCAGCTGGAAAAGAACGTTAGTATAATGTATCACGCCTTACAACTCCTAAGAACACCTTACATCACAGTACGAAACCTTGAAACACCATAATAAACCTAATGAATTCGTACGCGTCCTTTGAACGTCGTCCGACAACTTAGGACATCTTACGACTCTTTATGCCACATTAGCAACTCGAAAAGAACGTTAGTATAATGTAGGACGGCTTACAACTCCTAAGAACACCTTACATCACAGTACGAAACCTTGAAACACCATAATAAACCTAATGAATTCGTACGAGTCCTTTGAACGTCGTCTGACAACTTAGGACATCTTACGACTCTTTATGCCACATTAGCAACTCGAAAAGAACGTTAGTGTAATGTAGGACGGCTTACAACTCCAAAGAACACCTTACATCACAGTACAAAACCTTGAAACACCATAATAAACCTAATGAATTCGTACGAGTCCTTTGAACATCGTCCGACAACTTTGGACATCTTATGACTCTTTATGCCACATTAGCAACTCGAAAAGAACGTTGGTATAATGTAGGACGCGTTACACTACTAATAACACCTTACATAACCGTACGAAACCTTGAAACACCATAATAAACCTAATGAATTCGTATGATTCATTTGAACATCGTACGACAACTCAGGACATCTTACGACGCTTTATGCCACATTAGCAACTCGAAAAGAACGTTAGTATAATGTAGGACGGTTTACAACTCCTAAAAACACCTTACATCACAGTACGAAACCTTTAAACACCATAATAAACCTAATGAATTCGTACGCGTCCTTTGAACGTCGTCCGACAACTTAGGACATCTTACGACTCTTTATGCCACATTAGCAACTCGAAAAGAACGTTAGTATAATGTAGGACGGCTTACAACTCCTAAGAACACCTTACATCACAGTACGAAACCTTGAAACACCATAATAAACCTAATGAATTCGTACGAGTCCTTTGAACGTCGTCTGACAACTTAGGACATCTTACGACTCTTTATGCCACATTAGCAACTCGAAAAGAACGTTAGTGTAATGTAGGACGGCTTACAACTCCAAAGAACACCTTACATCACAGTACAAAACCTTGAAACACCATAATAAACCTAATGAATTCGTACGAGTCCTTTGAACATCGTCCGACAACTTAGGACATCTTACGACTCTTTATGCCACATTAGCAACTCGAAAAGAACGTTGGTATAATGTAGCACGCGTTACACTCCTAATAACACCCTACATAACCGTACGAAACCTTGAAACACCATAATAAACCTAATGAATTCGTATGAGTCATTTGAACATCGTACGACAACTCAGGACATCTTACGACTCTTTATGCCACATTAGCAACTCGAAAAGAACGTTAGTATAATGTAGGACGGTTTACAACTCCTAAAAACACATTACATCACAGTACGAAACCTTTAAACACCATAATAAACCTAATGAATTCGTATGAGTCCATTGAACATCGTCCGACAACTTAGGACATCTTACGACTCTTTATGCCACATTAGCAACTCGAAAAGAACGTTGGTATAATATAGGACGCGTTACACTCCTAATAACACCTTACATCACAGTATGAAACCTTGAAACACCATAATAAACCTAATGAATTCGTACGAGTCCTTTGAACGTCGTCCGACAACTTAGGACATCTTACGACTCTTTATGCCACATTAGCAACTCGAAAAGAACGTTAGTATAATGTAGGACGGCTTACAACTCCTAATAACACCTTACATCACAGTACGAAACCTTGAAACACCATAATAAACCTAATGAATTCGTACGAGTCCTTTGAACATCGTCCGACAACTTAGGACATCTTACGACTCTTTATGCCACATTAGCAACTCGAAAAGAACGTTGGTATAATGTAGCACGCGTTACACTCCTAATAACACCCTACATAACCGTACGAAACCTTGAAACACCATAATAAACCTAATGAATTCGTATGAGTTTTTTGAACATCGTACGACCACTCAGGACATCTTACGACTCTTTATGCCACATTAGCAACTCGAAAAGAACGTTAGTATAATGTAGGACGGTTTACAACTCCTAAAAACACCTTACATCACAGTACGAAACCTTTAAACACCATAATAAACCTAATGAATTCGTATGAGTCCTTTGAACATCGTCCGACAACTTAGGACATCTTACGACTCCTTATGCCACATTAGCAACTCGAAAAGAACGTTCGTATAATATAGGACGCGTTACACTCCTAATAACACCTTACATAACCGTGCGAAACCTTGAAACACCATAATAAACCTAATGAATTCGTATGAGTCATTTGAACATCGTACGACAACTCAGGACATCTTACGACTCTTTATGCCACATTAGCAACTCGAAAAGAACGTTGGTATAATATAGGACGCGTTACACTCCTAATAACACCTTACATAACCGTATGAAACCTTGAAACACCATAATAACCTAATGAATTCGTATGAGTCATTTGAACATCGTACGACCACTCAGGACATCTTACGACTCTTTATGCCACATTAGCAACTCGAAAAGAACGTTAGTATAATGTAGGACGGTTTACAACTCCTAAAAACACCTTACATCACAGTACGAAACCTTGAAACACCATAATAAACCTAATGAATTCGTACAAGTCCTTTGAACATCGTCCGACAACTTAGGACATCTTACGACTCTTTATGCCACATTAGCAACTCGAAAAGAACGTTGGTATAATGTAGGACGCGTTACACTCCTAATAACACCTTACATCACAATACGAAACCTTGAAACACCATAATAAACCTAATGAATTCGTACGAGTCCTTTGAACGTCGTCCGACAACTTAGGACATCTTACGACTCTTTATGCCACATTAGCAACTCGAAAAGAACGTTAGTATAATGTAGGACGGCTTACAACTCCTAAGAACACCTTACATCACAGTACGAAACCTTGAAACACCATAATAAACCTAATGAATTCGTACGAGTCCTTTGAACATCGTCCGACAACTTAGTACATCTTACGACTCTTTATGCCACATTAGCAACTCGTAAAGAACGTTGGTATAATGTAGCACGCGTTACACTCCTAATAACACCTTACATAACCGTACGAAACCTTGAAACACCATAATAAACCTAATGAATTCGTATGAGTCTCATTTGAACATCGTACGACAACTCAGGACATCTTACGACTCTTTATGCCACATTAGCAACTGGAATAGAACGTTAGTATAATGTAGGACGCCTTACAACTCCTAAGAACACCTTACATCACAGTACGAAACCTTGAAACACCATAATAAACCTAATGAATTCGTATGAGTCCTTTGAACATCGTACAACAACTCAGGACATCTTACGACTCTTTATGCCACATTAGCAACTCGAAAAGAACGTTAGTATAATGTAGGACGGTTTACAACTCCTAAAAACACCTTACATCACAGTACGAAACCTTTAAACACCATAATAAACCTAATGAATTCGTACGAGTCCTTTGAACATCGTCCGACAACTTAGGACATCTTACGACTCTTTATGCCACATTAGCAACTCGAAAAGAACGTTGGTATAATGTAGGACGCGTTACACTCCTAATAACACCTTACATAACCGTAAGAAACCTTGAAACACCATAATAAACCTAATGAATTCGTATGAGTCATTTGAACATCGTACGACAACTTAGGACATCTTACGACTCTTTATGCCACATTAGTAACTCGAAAAGAACGTTAGTATAATGTAGGACGGTTTACAACTCCTAAAAACACCTTACATCACAGTACGAAACCTTGAAACACCATAATAAACCTAATGAATTCGTACGAGTCCTTTGAACATCGTCCGACAACTTAGGACATCTTACGACTCTTTATGCCACATTAGCAACTCGAAAATAACGTTGGTATAATGTAGGACGCATTACACTCCTAATATCACCTTACATAACCGTACGAAACCTTGAAACACCATAATAAACCTAATGAATTCGTATGAGTCATTTGAACATCGTACGACAACTCAGGACATCTTACGACTCTTTATGCCACATTAGCAACTCGAAAAGAACGTTAGTATAATGTAGGACGGTTTACAACTCCTAAAAACACCTTACATCACAGTACGAAACCTTGAAACACCATAATAAACCTAATGAATTCGTACGAGTCCTTGGAACATCGTCCGACAACTTAGGACATCTTACGACTCTTTATGCCACATTAGCAACTCGAAAAGAACGTTAGTATAATGTAGGACGGTTTACAACTCCTAAAAACACCTTACATCACAGTACGAAACCTTGAAACACCATAATAAACCTAATGAATTCGTACGAGTCCTTTGAACATCGTCCGACAACTTAGGACATCTTACGACTCTTTATGCCACATTAGCAACTCGAAAAGAACGTTGGTATAATGTAGGACGCGTTATACTCCTAATAACACCTTACATAACCGTACGAAACCTTGAAACACCATAATAAACCTAATGAATTCGTATGAGTCCTTTGAACATCGTACAACAACTCAGGACATCTTACGACTCTTTATGCCACATTAGCAGCTGGAAAAGAACGTTAGTATAATGTATCACGCCTTACAACTCCTAAGAACACCTTACATCACAGTACGAAACCTTGAAACACCATAATAAACCTAATGAATTCGTACGCGTCCTTTGAACGTCGTCCGACAACTTAGGACATCTTACGACTCTTTATGCCACATTAGCAACTCGAAAAGAACGTTAGTATAATGTAGGACGGCTTACAACTCCTAAGAACACCTTACATCATAGTACGAAACCTTGAAACACCATAATAAACCTAATGAATTCGTACGAGTCCTTTGAACATCGTCCGACAACTTAGTACATCTTACGACTCTTTATGCCACATTAGCAACTCGAAAAGAACGTTGGTATAATGTAGCACGCGTTACACTCCTAATAACACCTTACATAACCGTACGAAACCTTGAAACACCATAATAAACCTAATGAATTCGTATGAGTCTCATTTGAACATCGTACGGCAACTCAGGACATCTTACGACTCTTTATGCCACATTAGCAACTGGAATAGAACGTTAGTATAATGTAGGACGCCTTACAACTCCTAAGAACACCTTACATCACAGTACGAAACCTTGAAACACCATAATAAACCTAATGAATTCGTATGAGTCCTTTGAACATCGTACAACAACTCAGGACATCTTACGACTCTTTATGCCACATTAGCAACTCGAAAAGAACGTTAGTATATTGTAGGACGGTTTACAACTCCTAAAAACACCTTACATCACAGTACGAAACCTTTAAACACCATAATAAACCTAATGAATTCGTACGAGTCCTTTGAACATCGTCCGACAACTTAGGACATCTTACGACTCTTTATGCCTCATTAGCAACTCGAAAAGAACGTTGGTATAATGTAGGACGCGTTACACTCCTAATAACACCTTACATAACCGTAAGAAACCTTGAAACACCATAATAAACCTAATGAATTCGTATGAGTCATTTGAACATCGTACGACAACTCAGGACATCTTACGACTCTTTATGCCACATTAGCAACTCGAAAAGAACGTTAGTATAATGTAGGACGGTTTACAACTCCTAAAAACACCTTACATCACAGTACGAAACCTTGAAACACCATAATAAACCTAATGAATTCGTACGAGTCCTTTGAACATCGTCCGACAACTTAGTACATCTTACGACTCTTTATGCCACATTAGCAACTCGAAAATAACGTTGGTATAATGTAGGACGCGTTACACTCCTAATAACACCTTACATAACCGTACGAAACCTTGAAACACCATAATAAACCTAATGAATTCGTATGAGTCATTTGAACATCGTACGACAACTCAGGACATCTTACGACTCTTTATGCCACATTAGCAACTCGAAAAGAACGTTAGTATAATGTAGGACGGTTTACAACTCCTAAAAACACCTTACATCGCAGTACGAAACCTTGAAACACCATAATAAACCTAATGAATTCGTACGAGTCCTTGGAACATCGTCCGACAACTTAGGACATCTTACGACTCTTTATGCCACATTAGCAACTCGAAAAGAACGTTAGTATAATGTAGGACGGTTTACAACTCCTAAAAACACCTTACATCACAGTATGAAACCTTGAAACACCATAATAAACCTAATGAATTCGTACGAGTCCTTTGAACATCGTCCGACAACTTACGACATCTTACGACTCTTTATGCCACATTAGCAACTCGAAAAGAACGTTGGTATAATGTAGGACGCGTTATACTCCTAATAACACCTTACATAACCGTACGAAACCTTGAAACACCATAATAAACCTAATGAATTCGTATGAGTCCTTTGAACATCGTACAACAACTCAGGACATCTTACGACTCTTTATGCCACATTAGCAGCTGGAAAAGAACGTTAGTATAATGTATCACGCCTTACAACTCCTAAGAACACCTTACATCACAGTACGAAACCTTGAAACACCATAATAAACCTAATGAATTCGTACGCGTCCTTTGAACGTCGTCCGACAACTTAGGACATCTTACGACTCTTTATGCCACATTAGCAACTCGAAAAGAACGTTAGTATAATGTAGGACGGCTTACAACTCCTAAGAACACCTTACATCACAGTACGAAACCTTGAAACACCATAATAAACCTAATGAATTCGTACGAGTCCTTTGAACATCGTCCGACAACTTAGTACATCTTACGACTCTTTATGCCACATTAGCAACTCGAAAAGAACGTTGGTATAATGTAGCACGCGTTACACTCCTAATAACACCTTACATAACCGTACGAAACCTTGAAACACCATAATAAACCTAATGAATTCGTATGAGTCTCATTTGAACATCGTACGACAACTCAGGACATCTTACGACTCTTTATGCCACATTAGCAACTGGAATAGAACGTTAGTATAATGTAGGACGCCTTACAACTCCTAAGAACACCTTACATCACAGTACGAAACCTTGAAACACCATAATAAACCTAATGAATTCGTACGCGTCCTTTGAACGTCGTCCGACAACTTAGGACATCTTACGACTCTTTATGCCACATTAGCAACTCGAAAAGAACGTTAGTATAATGTAGGACGGCTTACAACTCCTAAGAACACCTTACATCACAGTACGAAACCTTGAAACACCATAATAAACCTAATGAATTCGTACGAGTCCTTTGAACATCGTCCGACAACTTAGTACATCTTACGACTCTTTATGCCACATTAGCAACTCGAAAAGAACGTTGGTATAATGTAGCACGCGTTACACTCCTAATAACACCTTACATAACCGTACGAAACCTTGAAACACCATAATAAACCTAATGAATTCGTATGAGTCTCATTTGAACATCGTACGACAACTCAGGACATCTTACGACTCTTTATGCCACATTAGCAACTGGAATAGAACGTTAGTATAATGTAGGACGCCTTACAACTCCTAAGAACACCTTACATCACAGTACGAAACCTTGAAACACCATAATAAACCTAATGAATTCGTATGAGTCCTTTGAACATCGTATAACAACTCAGGACATCTTACGACTCTTTATGCCACATTAGCAACTCGAAAAGAACGTTAGTATAATGTAGGACGGTTTACAACTCCTAAAAACACCTTACATCACAGTACGAAACCTTTAAACACCATAATAAACCTAATGAATTCGTACGAGTCCTTTGAACATCGTCCGACAACTTAGGACATCTTACGACTCTTTATGCCTCATTAGCAACTCGAAAAGAACGTTGGTATAATGTAGGACGCGTTACACTCCTAATAACACCTTACATAACCGTAAGAAACCTTGAAACACCATAATAAACCTAATGAATTCGTATGAGTCATTTGAACATCGTACGACAACTCAGGACATCTTACGACTCTTTATGCCACATTAGCAACTCGAAAAGAACGTTAGTATAATGTAGGACGGTTTACAACTCCTAAAAACACCTTACATCACAGTACGAAACCTTGAAACACCATAATAAACCTAATGAATTCGTACGAGTCCTTTGAACATCGTCCGACAACTTAGGACATCTTACGACTCTTTATGCCACATTAGCAACTCGAAAATAACGTTGGTATAATGTAGGACGCGTTACACTCCTAATAACACCTTACATAACCGTACGAAACCTTGAAACACCATAATAAACCTAATGAATTCGTATGAGTCATTTGAACATCGTACGACAACTCAGGACATCTTACGACTCTTTATGCCACATTAGCAACTCGAAAAGAACGTTAGTATAATGTAGGACGGTTTACAACTCCTAAAAACACCTTACATCGCAGTACGAAACCTTGAAACACCATAATAAACCTAATGAATTCGTACGAGTCCTTGGAACATCGTCCGACAACTTAGGACATCTTACGACTCTTTATGCCACATTAGCAACTCGAAAAGAACGTTAGTATAATGTAGGACGGTTTACAACTCCTAAAAACACCTTACATCACAGTACGAAACCTTGAAACACCATAATAAACCTTATGAATTCGTACGAGTCCTTTGAACATCGTCCGACAACTTAGGACATCTTACGACTCTTTATGCCACATTAGCAACTCGAAAAGAACGTTGGTATAATGTAGGACGCGTTATACTCCTAATAACACCTTACATAACCGTACGAAACCTTGAAACACCATAATAAACCTAATGAATTCGTATGAGTCCTTTGAACATCGTACAACAACTCAGGACATCTTACGACTCTTTATGCCACATTAGCAGCTGGAAAAGAACGTTAGTATAATGTATCACGCCTTACAACTCCTAAGAACACCTTACATCACAGTACGAAACCTTGAAACACCATAATAAACCTAATGAATTCGTACGCGTCCTTTGAACGTCGTCCGACAACTTAGGACATCTTACGACTCTTTATGCCACATTAGCAACTCGAAAAGAACGTTAGTATAATGTAGGACGGCTTACAACTCCTAAGAACACCTTACATCACAGTATGAAACCTTGAAACACCATAATAAACCTAATGAATTCGTACGAGTCCTTTGAACGTCGTCTGACAACTTAGGACATCTTACGACTCTTTATGCCACATTAACAACTCGAAAAGAACGTTAGTGTAATGTAGGACGGCTTACAACTCCTAAGAACACCTTACATCACAGTACAAAACCTTGAAACACCATAATAAACCTAATGAATTCGTACGAGTCCTTTGAACATCGTCCGACAACTTTGGACATCTTACGACTCTTTATGCCACATTAGCAACTCGAAAATAACGTTGGTATAATGTAGGACGCGTTACACTCCTAATAACACCTTACATAACCGTACGAAACCTTGAAACACCATAATAAACCTAATGAATTCGTATGAGTCATTTGAACATCGTACGACAACTCAGGACATCTTACGACTCTTTATGCCACATTAGCAGCTGGAAAAGAACGTTAGTATAATGTATCACGCCTTACAACTCCTAAGAACACCTTACATCACAGTACGAAACCTTGAAACACCATAATAAACCTAATGAATTCGTACGCGTCCTTTGAACGTCGTCCGACAACTTAGGACATCTTACGACTCTTTATGCCACATTAGCAACTCGAAAAGAACGTTAGTATAATGTAGGACGGCTTACAACTCCTAAGAACACCTTACATCACAGTATGAAACCTTGAAACACCATAATAAACCTAATGAATTCGTACGAGTCCTTTGAACGTCGTCTGACAACTTAGGACATCTTACGACTCTTTATGCCACATTAACAACTCGAAAAGAACGTTAGTGTAATGTAGGACGGCTTACAACTCCTAAGAACACCTTACATCACAGTACAAAACCTTGAAACACCATAATAAACCTAATGAATTCGTACGAGTCCTTTGAACATCGTCCGACAACTTTGGACATCTTACGACTCTTTATGCCACATTAGCAACTCGAAAATAACGTTGGTATAATGTAGGACGCGTTACACTCCTAATAACACCTTACATAACCGTACGAAACCTTGAAACACCATAATAAACCTAATGAATTCGTATGAGTCATTTGAACATCGTACGACAACTCAGGACATCTTACGACTCTTTATGCCACATTAGCAACTCGAAAAGAACGTTAGTATAATGTAGGACGGTTTACAACTCCTAAAAACACCTTACATCGCAGTACGAAACCTTGAAACACCATAATAAACCTAATGAATTCGTACGAGTCCTTGGAACATCGTCCGACAACTTAGGACATCTTACGACTCTTTATGCCACATTAGCAACTCGAAAAGAACGTTAGTATAATGTAGGACGGTTTACAACTCCTAAAAACACCTTACATCACAGTACGAAACCTTGAAACACCATAATAAACCTTATGAATTCGTACGAGTCCTTTGAACATCGTCCGACAACTTAGGACATCTTACGACACTTTATGCCACATTAGCAACTCGAAAAGAACGTTGGTATAATGTAGGACGCGTTATACTCCTAATAACACCTTACATAACCGTACGAAACCTTGAAACACCATAATAAACCTAATGAATTCGTATGAGTCCTTTGAACATCGTACAACAACTCAGGACATCTTACGACTCTTTATGCCACATTAGCAGCTGGAAAAGAACGTTAGTATAATGTATCACGCCTTACAACTCCTAAGAACACCTTACATCACAGTACGAAACCTTGAAACACCATAATAAACCTAATGAATTCGTACGCGTCCTTTGAACGTCGTCCGACAACTTAGGACATCTTACGACTCTTTATGCCACATTAGCAACTCGAAAAGAACGTTAGTATAATGTAGGACGGCTTACAACTCCTAAGAACACCTTACATCACAGTATGAAACCTTGAAACACCATAATAAACCTAATGAATTCGTACGAGTCCTTTGAACGTCGTCTGACAACTTAGGACATCTTACGACTCTTTATGCCACATTAACAACTCGAAAAGAACGTTAGTGTAATGTAGGACGGCTTACAACTCCTAAGAACACCTTACATCACAGTACAAAACCTTGAAACACCATAATAAACCTAATGAATTCGTACGAGTCCTTTGAACATCGTCCGACAACTTTGGACATCTTACGACTCTTTATGCCACATTAGCAACTCGAAAATAACGTTGGTATAATGTAGGACGCGTTACACTCCTAATAACACCTTACATAACCGTACGAAACCTTGAAACACCATAATAAACCTAATGAATTCGTATGAGTCATTTGAACATCGTACGACAACTCAGGACATCTTACGACTCTTTATGCCACATTAGCAGCTGGAAAAGAACGTTAGTATAATGTATCACGCCTTACAACTCCTAAGAACACCTTACATCACAGTACGAAACCTTGAAACACCATAATAAACCTAATGAATTCGTACGCGTCCTTTGAACGTCGTCCGACAACTTAGGACATCTTACGACTCTTTATGCCACATTAGCAACTCGAAAAGAACGTTAGTATAATGTAGGACGGCTTACAACTCCTAAGAACACCTTACATCACAGTATGAAACCTTGAAACACCATAATAAACCTAATGAATTCGTACGAGTCCTTTGAACGTCGTCTGACAACTTAGGACATCTTACGACTCTTTATGCCACATTAACAACTCGAAAAGAACGTTAGTGTAATGTAGGACGGCTTACAACTCCTAAGAACACCTTACATCACAGTACAAAACCTTGAAACACCATAATAAACCTAATGAATTCGTACGAGTCCTTTGAACATCGTCCGACAACTTTGGACATCTTACGACTCTTTATGCCACATTAGCAACTCGAAAATAACGTTGGTATAATGTAGGACGCGTTACACTCCTAATAACACCTTACATAACCGTACGAAACCTTGAAACACCATAATAAACCTAATGAATTCGTATGAGTCATTTGAACATCGTACGACAACTCAGGACATCTTACGACTCTTTATGCCACTTTAGCAACTCGAAAAGAACGTTAGTATAATGTAGGACGGTTTACAACTCCTAAAAACACCTTACATCGCAGTACGAAACCTTGAAACACCATAATAAACCTAATGAATTCGTACGAGTCCTTGGAACATCGTCCGACAACTTAGGACATCTTACGACTCTTTATGCCACATTAGCAACTCGAAAAGAACGTTAGTATAATGTAGGACGGTTTACAACTCCTAAAAACCCCTTACATCACAGTACGAAACCTTGAAACACCATAATAAACCTAATGAATTCGTACGAGTCCTTTGAACATCGTCCGACAACTTAGGACATCTTACGACTCTTTATGCCACATTAGCAACTCGAAAAGAACGTTGGTATAATGTAGGACGCGTTACACTACTAATAACACCTTACATAACCGTACGAAACCTTGAAACACCATAATAAACCTAATGAATTCGTATGAGTCCTTTGAACATCGTACAACAACTCAGGACATCTTACGACTCTTTATGCCACATTAGCAGTTGGAAAAGAACGTTAGTATAATGTATCACGCCTTACAACTCCTAAGAACACCTTACATCACAGTACGAAACCTTGAAACACCATAATAAACCTAATGAATTCGTACGCGTCCTTTGAACGTCGTCCGACAACTTAGGACATCTTACGACTCTTTATGCCACATTAGCAACTCGAAAAGAACGTTAGTATAATGTAGGACGGCTTACAACTCCTAAGAACACCTTACATCACAGTACGAAACCTTGAAACACCATAATAAACCTAATGAATTCGTACGAGTCCTTTGAACGTCGTCTGACAACTTAGGACATCTTACGACTCTTTATGCCACATTAACAACTCGAAAAGAACGTTAGTGTAATGTAGGACGGCTTACAACTCCTAAGAACACCTTACATCACAGTACAAAACCTTGAAACACCATAATAAACCTAATGAATTCGTACGAGTCCTTTGAACATCGTCCGACAACTTTGGACATCTTACGACTCTTTATGCCACATTAGCAACTCGAAAATAACGTTGGTATAATGTAGGACGCGTTACACTCCTAATAACACCTTACATAACCGTACGAAACCTTGAAACACCATAATAAACCTAATGAATTCGTATGAGTCATTTGAACATCGTACGACAACTCAGGACATCTTACGACTCTTTATGCCACTTTAGCAACTCGAAAAGAACGTTAGTATAATGTAGGACGGTTTACAACTCCTAAAAACACCTTACATCGCAGTACGAAACCTTGAAACACCATAATAAACCTAATGAATTCGTACGAGTCCTTGGAACATCGTCCGACAACTTAGGACATCTTACGACTCTTTATGCCACATTAGCAACTCGAAAAGAACGTTAGTATAATGTAGGACGGTTTACAACTCCTAAAAACCCCTTACATCACAGTACGAAACCTTGAAACACCATAATAAACCTAATGAATTCGTACGAGTCCTTTGAACATCGTCCGACAACTTAGGACATCTTACGACTCTTTATGCCACATTAGCAACTCGAAAAGAACGTTGGTATAATGTAGCACGCGTTACACTACTAATAACACCTTACATCACAGTACGAAACCTTGAAACACCATAATAAACCTAATGAATTCGTACGAGTCCTTTGAACATCGTCCGACAACTCAGGACATCTTACGACTCTTTATGCCACATTAGCAACTCGAAAAGAACGTTGGTATAATGTAGCACGCGTTACACTCCTAATAACACCTTACATAACCGTACGAAACCTTGAAACACCATAATAAACCTAATGAATTCGTATGAGTCATTTGAACATCGCACGACAACTTAGGACATCTTACGACTCTTTATGCCACATTAGCAACTCGAAAAGAACGTTGGTATAATATAGGACGCGTTACACTCCTAATAACACCTTACATAACCGTACGAAACCTTGAAACACCATAATAAACCTAATGAATTCGTATGAGTCATTTGAACATCGTACGACAACTCAGGACATCTTACGACTCTTTATGCCACATTAGCAACTCGAAAAGAACGTTAGTATAATGTAGGACGGTTTACAACTCCTAAAAACACCTTACATCACAGTACGAAACCTTGAAACACCATAATAAACCTAATGAATTCGTACAAGTCCTTTGAACATCGTCCGACAACTTAGGACATCTTACGACTCTTTATGCCACATTAGCAACTCGAAAAGAACGTTGGTATAATGTAGGACGCGTTACACTCCTAATAACACCTTACATCACAATACGAAACCTTGAAACACCATAATAAACCTAATGAATTCGTACGAGTCCTTTGAACGTCGTCCGACAACTTAGGACATCTTACGACTCTTTATGCCACATTAGCAACTCGAAAAGAACGTTAGTATAATGTAGGACGGCTTACAACTCCTAAGAACACCTTACATCACAGTACGAAACCTTGAAACACCATAATAAACCTAATGAATTCGTACGAGTCCTTTGAACATCGTCCGACAACTTAGTACATCTTACGACTCTTTATGCCACATTAGCAACTCGAAAAGAACGTTGGTATAATGTAGCACGCGTTACACTCCTAATAACACCTTACATAACCGTACGAAACTTTGAAACACCATAATAAACCTAATGAATTCATATGAGTGTCATTTGAACATCGTACGACAACTCAGGACATCTTACGACTCTTTATGCCACATTAGCAACTGGAATAGAACGTTAGTATAATGTAGGACGCCTTACAACACCTAAGAACACCTTACATCACAGTACGAAACCTTGAAACACCATAATAAACCTAATGAATTCGTATGAGTCCTTTGACCATCGTACAACAACTCAGGACATCTTACGACTCTTTATGCCACATTAGCAACTCGAAAAGAACGTTAGTATAATGTAGGACGGTTTACAACTCCTAAAAACACCTTACATCACAGTACGAAACCTTTAAACACCATAATAAACCTAATGAATTCGTACGAGTCCTTTGAACATCGTCCGACAACTTAGGACATCTTACCACTCTTTATGCCACATTAGCAACTCGAAAAGAACGTTGGTATAATGTAGGACGCGTTACACTCCTAATAACACCTTACATAACCGTACGAAACCTTGAAACACCATAATAAACCTAATGAATTCGTATGAGTCATTTGAACATCGTACGACAACTTAGGACATCTTACGACTCTTTATGCCACATTAGCAACTCGAAAAGAACGTTAGTATAATGTAGGACGGTTTACAACTCCTAAAAACACCTTACATCACAGTACGAAACCTTGAAACACCATAATAAACCTAATGAATTCGTACGAGTCCTTTGAACATCGTCCGACAACTTAGTACATCTTACGACTCTTTATGCCACATTAGCAACTCGAAAAGAACGTTGGTATAATGTAGCACGCGTTACACTCCTAATAACACCTTACATAACCGTACGAAACTTTGAAACACCATAATAAACCTAATGAATTCATATGAGTGTCATTTGAACATCGTACGACAACTCAGGACATCTTACGACTCTTTATGCCACATTAGCAACTGGAATAGAACGTTAGTATAATGTAGGACGCCTTACAACACCTAAGAACACCTTACATCACAGTACGAAACCTTGAAACACCATAATAAACCTAATGAATTCGTATGAGTCCTTTGACCATCGTACAACAACTCAGGACATCTTACGACTCTTTATGCCACATTAGCAACTCGAAAAGAACGTTAGTATAATGTAGGACGGTTTACAACTCCTAAAAACACCTTACATCACAGTACGAAACCTTTAAACACCATAATAAACCTAAGGAATTCGTACGAGTCCTTTGAACATCGTCCGACAACTTAGGACATCTTACGACTCTTTATGCCACATTAGCAACTCGAAAAGAACGTTGGTATAATGTAGGACGCGTTACACTCCTAATAACACCTTACATAACCGTACGAAACCTTGAAACACCATAATAAACCTAATGAATTCGTATGAGTCATTTGAACATCGTACGACAACTTAGGACATCTTACGACTCTTTATGCCACATTAGCAACTCGAAAAGAACGTTAGTATAATGTAGGACGGTTTACAACTCCTAAAAACACCTTACATCACAGTACGAAACCTTGAAACACCATAATAAACCTAATGAATTCGTACGAGTCCTTTGAACATCGTCCGACAACTTAGGACATCTTACGACTCTTTATGCCACATTAGCAACTCGAAAAGAACGTTGGTATAATGTAGGACGCGTTACACTCCTAATAACACCTTACATAACCGTACGAAACCTTGAAACACCATAATAAACCTAATGAATTCGTATGAGTCATTTGAACATCGTACGACAACTCAGGACATCTTACGACTCTTTATGCCACATTAGCAACTCGAAAAGAACGTTAGTATAATGTCGGACGGTTTACAACTCCTAAAAACACCTTACATCACAGTACGAAACCTTGAAACACCATAATAAACCTAATGAATTCGTACGAGTCCTTTGAACATCGTCCGACAACTTAGGACATCTTACGACTCTTTATGCCACATTAGCAACTCGAAAAGAACGTTGGTATAATGTAGGACGCGTTATACTCCTAATAACACCTTACATAACCGTACGAAACCTTGAAACACCATAATAAACCTAATGAATTCGTATGAGTCCTTTGAACATCATACAACAACTCAGGACATCTTACGACTCTTTATGCCACATTAGCAGCTGGAAAAGAACGTTAGTATAATGTATCACGCCTTACAACTCCTAAGAACACCTTACATCACAGTACGAAACCTTGAAACACCATAATAAACCTAATGAATTCGTACGAGTCCTTTGAACATCATCCGACAACTTAGGACATCTTACGACTCTTTATGCCACATTAGCAACTCGAAAAGAACGTTGGTATAATGTAGGACGCGTTACACTCCTAATAACACCTTACATCACAGTATGAAACCTTGAAACACCATAATAAACCTAATGAATTCGTACGAGTCCTTTGAACGTCGTCCGACAACTTAGGACATCTTACGACTCTTTATGCCACATTAGCAACTCGAAAAGAACGTTAGTATAATGTAGGACGGCTTACAACTCCTAAGAACACCTTACATCACAGTACGAAACCTTGAAACACCATAATAAACCTAATGAATTCGTACGAGTCCTTTGAACATCGTCCGACAACTTAGGACATCTTACGACTCTTTATGCCACATTAGCAACTCGAAAAGAACGTTGGTATAATGTAGGACGCGTTACACTCCTAATAACACCTTACATAACCGTACGAAACCTTGAAACACCATAATAAACCTAATGAATTCGTATGAGTCATTTGAACATCGTACGACAACTCAGGACATCTTACGACTCTTTATGCCACATTAGCAACTCGAAAAGAACGTTAGTATAATGTCGGACGGTTTACAACTCCTAAAAACACCTTACATCACAGTACGAAACCTTGAAACACCATAATAAACCTAATGAATTCGTACGAGTCCTTTGAACATCGTCCGACAACTTAGGACATCTTACGACTCTTTATGCCACATTAGCAACTCGAAAAGAACGTTGGTATAATGTAGGACGCGTTATACTCCTAATAACACCTTACATAACCGTACGAAACCTTGAAACACCATAATAAACCTAATGAATTCGTATGAGTCCTTTGAACATCATACAACAACTCAGGACATCTTACGACTCTTTATGCCACATTAGCAGCTGGAAAAGAACGTTAGTATAATGTATCACGCCTTACAACTCCTAAGAACACCTTACATCACAGTACGAAACCTTGAAACACCATAATAAACCTAATGAATTCGTACGAGTCCTTTGAACATCATCCGACAACTTAGGACATCTTACGACTCTTTATGCCACATTAGCAACTCGAAAAGAACGTTGGTATAATGTAGGACGCGTTACACTCCTAATAACACCTTACATCACAGTATGAAACCTTGAAACACCATAATAAACCTAATGAATTCGTACGAGTCCTTTGAACGTCGTCCGACAACTTAGGACATCTTACGACTCTTTATGCCACATTAGCAACTCGAAAAGAACGTTAGTATAATGTAGGACGGCTTACAACTCCTAAGAACACCTTACATCACAGTACGAAACCTTGAAACACCATAATAAACCTAATGAATTCGTACGAGTCCTTTGAACATCGTCCGACAACTTAGGACATCTTACGACTCTTTATGCCACATTAGCAACTCGAAAAGAACGTTGGTATAATGTAGCACGCGTTACACTCCTAATAACACCTTACATAACCGTACGAAACCTTGAAACACCATAATAAACCTAATGAATTCGTATGAGTCATTTGAACATCGTACGACCACTCAGGACATCTTACGACTCTTTATGCCACATTAGCAACTCGAAAAGAACGTTAGTATAATGTAGGACGGTTTACAACTCCTAAAAACACCTTACATCACAGTACGAAACCTTTAAACACCATAATAAACCTAATGAATTCGTATGAGTCCTTTGAACATCGTCCGACAACTTAGGACATCTTACGACTCTTTATGCCACATTAGCAACTCGAAAAGAACGTTGGTATAATATAGGACGCGTTACACTCCTAATAACACCTTACATAACCGTACGAAACCTTGAAACACCATAATAAACCTAATGAATTCGTATGAGTCATTTGAACATCGTATGACAACTCAGGACATCTTACGACTCTTTATGCCACATTAGCAACTCGAAAAGAACGTTAGTATAATGTAGGACGGTTAACAACTCCTAAAAACACCTTACATCACAGTACGAAACCTTGAAACACCATAATAAACCTAATGAATTCGTACGAGTCCTTTGAACATCGTCCGACAACTTAGGACATCTTACAACTCTTTATGCCACATTAGCAACTCGAAAAGAACGTTGGTATAATGTAGGACGCGTTACACTCCTAATAACACCTTACATCACAGTACGAAACCTTGAAACACCATAATAAACCTAATGAATTCGTATGAGTCATTTGAACATCGTACGACAACTCAGGACATCTTACGACTCTTTATGCCACATTAGCAACTCGAAAAGAACGTTAGTATAATGTAGGACGGTTTACAACTCCTAAAAACACCTTACATCACAGTACGAAACCTTGAAACACCATAATAAACCTAATGAATTCGTACGAGTCCTTTGAACATCGTCCGACAACTTAGGACATCTTACGACTCTTTATGCCACATTAGCAACTCGAAAAGAACGTTGGTATAATGTAGGACGCGTTATACTCCTAATAACACCTTACATAACCGTACGAAACCTTGAAACACCATAATAAACCTAATGAATTCGTATGAGTCCTTTGAACATCATACAACAACTCAGGACATCTTACGACTCTTTATGCCACATTAGCAGCTGGAAAAGAACGTTAGTATAATGTATCACGCCTTACAACTCCTAAGAACACCTTACATCACAGTACGAAACCTTGAAACACCATAATAAACCTAATGAATTCGTACGAGTCCTTTGAACATCATCCGACAACTTAGGACATCTTACGACTCTTTATGCCACATTAGCAACTCGAAAAGAACGTTGGTATAATGTAGGACGCGTTACACTCCTAATAACACCTTACATCACAGTATGAAACCTTGAAACACCATAATAAACCTAATGAATTCGTACGAGTCCTTTGAACGTCGTCCGACAACTTAGGACATCTTACGACTCTTTATGCCACATTAGCAACTCGAAAAGAACGTTAGTATAATGTAGGACGGCTTACAACTCCTAAGAACACCTTACATCACAGTACGAAACCTTGAAACACCATAATAAACCTAATGAATTCGTACGAGTCCTTTGAACATCGTCCGACAACTTAGGACATCTTACGACTCTTTATGCCACATTAGCAACTCGAAAAGAACGTTGGTATAATGTAGCACGCGTTACACTCCTAATAACACCTTACATAACCGTACGAAACCTTGAAACACCATAATAAACCTAATGAATTCGTATGAGTCATTTGAACATCGTACGACCACTCAGGACATCTTACGACTCTTTATGCCACATTAGCAACTCGAAAAGAACGTTAGTATAATGTAGGACGGTTTACAACTCCTAAAAACACCTTACATCACAGTACGAAACCTTTAAACACCATAATAAACCTAATGAATTCGTATGAGTCCTTTGAACATCGTCCGACAACTTAGGACATCTTACGACTCTTTATGCCACATTAGCAACTCGAAAAGAACGTTGGTATAATATAGGACGCGTTACACTCCTAATAACACCTTACATAACCGTACGAAACCTTGAAACACCATAATAAACCTAATGAATTCGTATGAGTCATTTGAACATCGTACGACAACTCAGGACATCTTACGACTCTTTATGCCACATTAGCAACTCGAAAAGAACGTTAGTATAATGTAGGACGGTTAACAACTCCTAAAAACACCTTACATCACAGTACGAAACCTTGAAACACCATAATAAACCTAATGAATTCGTACGAGTCCTTTGAACATCGTCCGACAACTTAGGACATCTTACGACTCTTTATGCCACATTAGCAACTCGAAAAGAACGTTGGTATAATGTAGGACGCGTTACACTCCTAATAACACCTTACATCACAGTACGAAACCTTGAAACACCATAATAAACCTAATGAATTCGTATGAGTCATTTGAACATCGTACGACAACTCAGGACATCTTACGACTCTTTATGCCACATTAGCAACTCGAAAAGAACGTTAGTATAATGTAGGACGGTTTACAACTCCTAAAAACACCTTACATCACAGTACGAAACCTTGAAACACCATAATAAACCTAATGAATTCGTACAAGTCCTTTGAACATCGTCCGACAACTTAGGACATCTTACGACTCTTTATGCCACATTAGCAACTCGAAAAGAACGTTGGTATAATGTAGGACGCGTTACACTCCTAATAACACCTTACATCACAATACGAAACCTTGAAACACCATAATAAACCTAATGAATTCGTACGAGTCCTTTGAACGTCGTCCGACAACTTAGGACATCTTACGACTCTTTATGCCACATTAGCAACTCGAAAAGAACGTTAGTATAATGTAGGACGGCTTACAACTCCTAAGAACACCTTACATCACAGTACGAAACCTTGAAACACCATAATAAACCTAATGAATTCGTACGAGTCCTTTGAACATCATCCGACAACTTAGGACATCTTACGACTCTTTATGCCACATTAGCAACTCGAAAAGAACGTTGGTATAATGTAGGACGCGTTACACTCCTAATAACACCTTACATCACAGTATGAAACCTTGAAACACCATAATAAACCTAATGAATTCGTACGAGTCCTTTGAACGTCGTCCGACAACTTAGGACATCTTACGACTCTTTATGCCACATTAGCAACTCGAAAAGAACGTTAGTATAATGTAGGACGGCTTACAACTCCTAAGAACACCTTACATCACAGTACGAAACCTTGAAACACCATAATAAACCTAATGAATTCGTACGAGTCCTTTGAACATCGTCCGACAACTTAGGACATCTTACGACTCTTTATGCCACATTAGCAACTCGAAAAGAACGTTGGTATAATGTAGCACGCGTTACACTCCTAATAACACCTTACATAACCGTACGAAACCTTGAAACACCATAATAAACCTAATGAATTCGTATGAGTCATTTGAACATCGTACGACCACTCAGGACATCTTACGACTCTTTATGCCACATTAGCAACTCGAAAAGAACGTTAGTATAATGTAGGACGGTTTACAACTCCTAAAAACACCTTACATCACAGTACGAAACCTTTAAACACCATAATAAACCTAATGAATTCGTATGAGTCCTTTGAACATCGTCCGACAACTTAGGACATCTTACGACTCTTTATGCCACATTAGCAACTCGAAAAGAACGTTGGTATAATATAGGACGCGTTACACTCCTAATAACACCTTACATAACCGTACGAAACCTTGAAACACCATAATAAACCTAATGAATTCGTATGAGTCATTTGAACATCGTACGACAACTCAGGACATCTTACGACTCTTTATGCCACATTAGCAACTCGAAAAGAACGTTAGTATAATGTAGGACGGTTAACAACTCCTAAAAACACCTTACATCACAGTACGAAACCTTGAAACACCATAATAAACCTAATGAATTCGTACGAGTCCTTTGAACATCGTCCGACAACTTAGGACATCTTACGACTCTTTATGCCACATTAGCAACTCGAAAAGAACGTTGGTATAATGTAGGACGCGTTACACTCCTAATAACACCTTACATCACAGTACGAAACCTTGAAACACCATAATAAACCTAATGAATTCGTATGAGTCATTTGAACATCGTACGACAACTCAGGACATCTTACGACTCTTTATGCCACATTAGCAACTCGAAAAGAACGTTAGTATAATGTAGGACGGTTTACAACTCCTAAAAACACCTTACATCACAGTACGAAACCTTGAAACACCATAATAAACCTAATGAATTCGTACAAGTCCTTTGAACATCGTCCGACAACTTAGGACATCTTACGACTCTTTATGCCACATTAGCAACTCGAAAAGAACGTTGGTATAATGTAGGACGCGTTACACTCCTAATAACACCTTACATCACAATACGAAACCTTGAAACACCATAATAAACCTAATGAATTCGTACGAGTCCTTTGAACGTCGTCCGACAACTTAGGACATCTTACGACTCTTTATGCCACATTAGCAACTCGAAAAGAACGTTAGTATAATGTAGGACGGCTTACAACTCCTAAGAACACCTTACATCACAGTACGAAACCTTGAAACACCATAATAAACCTAATGAATTCGTACGAGTCCTTTGAACATCGTCCGACAACTTAGTACATCTTACGACTCTTTATGCCACATTAGCAACTCGAAAAGAACGTTGGTATAATGTAGCACGCGTTACACTCCTAATAACACCTTACATAACCGTACAAAACTTTGAAACACCATAATAAACCTAATGAATTCGTATGAGTCTCATTTGAACATCGTACGACAACTCAGGACATCTTACGACTCTTTATGCCACATTAGCAACTGGAATAGAACGTTAGTATAATGTAGGACGCCTTACAACACCTAAGAACACCTTACATCACAGTACGAAACCTTGAAACACCATAATAAACCTAATGAATTCGTATGAGTCCTTTGACCATCGTACAACAACTCAGGACATCTTACGACTCTTTATGCCACATTAGCAACTCGAAAAGAACGTTAGTATAATGTAGGACGGTTTACAACTCCTAAAAACACCTTACATCACAGTACGAAACCTTTAAACACCATAATAAACCTAATGAATTCGTACGAGTCCTTTGAACGTCGTCCGACAACTTAGGACATCTTACGACTCTTTATGCCACATTAGCAACTCGAAAAGAACGTTAGTATAATGTAGGACGGCTTACAACTCCTAAGAACACCTTACATCACAGTACGAAACCTTGAAACACCATAATAAACCTAATGAATTCGTACGAGTCCTTTGAACATCGTCCGACAACTTAGTACATCTTACGACTCTTTATGCCACATTAGCAACTCGAAAAGAACGTTGGTATAATGTAGCACGCGTTACACTCCTAATAACACCTTACATAACCGTACGAAACCTTGAAACACCATAATAAACCTAATGAATTCGTATGAGTCCTTTGAACATCGTCCGACAACTTAGGACATCTTACGACTCTTTATGCCACATTAGCAACTCGAAAAGAACGTTGGTATAATATAGGACGCGTTACACTCCTAATAACACCTTACATAACCGTACGAAACCTTGAAACACCATAATAAACCTAATGAATTCGTACGAGTCCTTTGAACATCGTCCGACAACTTAGGACATCTTACGACTCTTTATGCCACATTAGCAACTCGAAAAGAACGTTGGTATAATGTAGGACGCGTTATACTCCTAATAACACCTTACATAACCGTACGAAACCTTGAAACACCATAATAAACCTAATGAATTCGTATGAGTCCTTTGAACATCATACAACAACTCAGGACATCTTACGACTCTTTATGCCACATTAGCAGCTGGAAAAGAACGTTAGTATAATGTATCACGCCTTACAACTCCTAAGAACACCTTACATCACAGTACGAAACCTTGAAACACCATAATAAACCTAATGAATTCGTACGAGTCCTTTGAACATCGTCCGACAACTTAGGACATCTTACGACTCTTTATGCCACATTAGCAACTCGAAAAGAACGTTGGTATAATGTAGGACGCGTTACACTCCTAATAACACCTTACATCACAGTATGAAACCTTGAAACACCATAATAAACCTAATGAATTCGTACGAGTCCTTTGAACATCGTCCGACAACTTAGGACATCTTACGACTCTTTATGCCACATTAGCAACTCGAAAAGAACGTTAGTATAATGTAGGACGGCTTACAACTCCTAAGAACACCTTACATCACAGTACGAAACCTTGAAACACCATAATAAACCTAATGAATTCGTACGAGTCCTTTGAACATCGTCCGACAACTTAGGACATCTTACGACTCTTTATGCCACATTAGCAACTCGAAAAGAACGTTGGTATAATGTAGCACGCGTTACACTCCTAATAACACCTTACATAACCGTACGAAACCTTGAAACACCATAATAAACCTAATGAATTCGTATGAGTCATTTGAACATCGTACGACCACTCAGGACATCTTACGACTCTTTATGCCACATTAGCAACTCGAAAAGAACGTTAGTATAATGTAGGACGGTTTACAACTCCTAAAAACACCTTACATCACAGTACGAAACCTTTAAACACCATAATAAACCTAATGAATTCGTATGAGTCCTTTGAACATCGTCCGACAACTTAGGACATCTTACGACTCTTTATGCCACATTAGCAACTCGAAAAGAACGTTGGTATAATATAGGACGCGTTACACTCCTAATAACACCTTACATAACCGTACGAAACCTTGAAACACCATAATAAACCTAATGAATTCGTATGAGTCATTTGAACATCGTACGACAACTCAGGACATCTTACGACTCTTTATGCCACATTAGCAACTCGAAAAGAACGTTAGTATAATGTAGGACGGTTAACAACTCCTAAAAACACCTTACATCACAGTACGAAACCTTGAAACACCATAATAAACCTAATGAATTCGTACGAGTCCTTTGAACATCGTCCGACAACTTAGGACATCTTACGACTCTTTATGCCACATTAGCAACTCGAAAAGAACGTTGGTATAATGTAGGACGCGTTACACTCCTAATAACACCTTACATCACAGTACGAAACCTTGAAACACCATAATAAACCTAATGAATTCGTATGAGTCATTTGAACATCGTACGACAACTCAGGACATCTTACGACTCTTTATGCCACATTAGGAACTCGAAAAGAACGTTAGTATAATGTAGGACGGTTTACAACTCCTAAAAACACCTTACATCACAGTATGAAACCTTGAAACACCATAATAAACCTAATGAATTCGTACAAGTCCTTTGAACATCGTCCGACAACTTAGGACATCTTACGACTCTTTATGCCACATTAGCAACTCGAAAAGAACGTTGGTATAATGTAGGACGCGTTACACTCCTAATAACACCTTACATCACAATACGAAACCTTGAAACACCATAATAAACCTAATGAATTCGTACGAGTCCTTTGAACGTCGTCCGACAACTTAGGACATCTTACGACTCTTTATGCCACATTAGCAACTCGAAAAGAACGTTAGTATAATGTAGGACGGCTTACAACTCCTAAGAACACCTTACATCACTGTACGAAACCTTGAAACACCATAATAAACCTAATGAATTCGTACGAGTCCTTTGAACATCGTCCGACAACTTAGTACATCTTACGACTCTTTATGCCACATTAGCAACTCGAAAAGAACGTTGGTATAATGTAGCACGCGTTACACTCCTAATAACACCTTACATAACCGTACGAAACTTTGAAACACCATAATAAACCTAATGAATTCGTATGAGTCTCATTTGAACATCGTACGACAACTCAGGACATCTTACGACTCTTTATGCCACATTAGCAACTCGAAAAGAACGTTAGTATAATGTCGGACGGTTTACAACTCCTAAAAACACCTTACATCACAGTACGAAACCTTTAAACACCATAATAAACCTAATGAATTCGTACGAGTCCTTTGAACATCGTCCGACAACTTAGGACATCTTACGACTCTTTATGCCACATTAGCAACTCGAAAAGAACGTTGGTATAATGTAGCACGCGTTACACTCCTAATAACACCTTACATCACAGTACGAAACCTTGAAACACCATAATAAACCTAATGAATTCGTACGAGTCCTTTGAACATCGTACGACAACTCAGGACATCTTACGACTCTTTATGCCACATTAGCAACTCGAAAAGAACGTTGGTATAATGTAGGACGCGTTACACTCCTAATAACACCTTACATCACAGTACGAAACCTTGAAACACCATAATAAACCTAATGAATTCGTATGAGTCATTTGAACATCGTACGACAACTCAGGACATCTTACGACTCTTTATGCCACATTAGCAACTCGAAAAGAACGTTAGTATAATGTAGGACGGTTTACAACTCCTAAAAACACCTTACATCACAGTACGAAACCTTGAAACACCATAATAAACCTAATGAATTCGTACAAGTCCTTTGAACATCGTCCGACAACTTAGGACATCTTACGACTCTTTATGCCACATTAGCAACTCGAAAAGAACGTTGGTATAATGTAGGACGCGTTACACTCCTAATAACACCTTACATCACAATACGAAACCTTGAAACACCATAATAAACCTAATGAATTCGTACGAGTCCTTTGAACGTCGTCCGACAACTTAGGACATCTTACGACTCTTTATGCCACATTAGCAACTCGAAAAGAACGTTAGTATAATGTAGGACGGCTTACAACTCCTAAGAACACCTTACATCACAGTACGAAACCTTGAAACACCATAATAAACCTAATGAATTCGTACGAGTCCTTTGAACATCGTCCGACAACTTAGTACATCTTACGACTCTTTATGCCACATTAGCAACTCGAAAAGAACGTTGGTATAATGTAGCACGCGTTACACTCCTAATAACACCTTACATAACCGTACGAAACTTTGAAACACCATAATAAACCTAATGAATTCGTATGAGTCTCATTTGAACATCGTACGACAACTCAGGACATCTTACGACTCTTTATGCCACATTAGCAACTGGAATAGAACGTTAGTATAATGTAGGACGCCTTACAACACCTAAGAACACCTTACATCACAGTACGAAACCTTGAAACACCATAATAAACCTAATGAATTCGTATGAGTCCTTTGACCATCGTACAACAACTCAGGACATCTTACGACTCTTTATGCCACATTAGCAACTCGAAAAGAACGTTAGTATAATGTAGGACGGTTTACAACTCCTAAAAACACCTTACATCACAGTACGAAACCTTTAAACACCATAATAAACCTAATGAATTCGTACGAGTCCTTTGAACATCGTCCGACAACTTAGGACATCTTACGACTCTTTATGCCACATTAGCAACTCGAAAAGAACGTTGGTATAATGTAGGACGCGTTACACTCCTAATAACACCTTACATAACCGTACGAAACCTTGAAACACCATAATAAACCTAATGAATTCGTATGAGTCATTTGAACATCGTACGACAACTTAGGACATCTTACGACTCTTTATGCCACATTAGCAACTCGAAAAGAACGTTAGTATAATGTAGGACGGTTTACAACTCCTAAAAACACCTTACATCACAGTACGAAACCTTGAAACACCATAATAAACCTAATGAATTCGTACGAGTCCTTTGAACATCGTCCGACAACTTAGGACATCTTACGACTCTTTATGCCACATTAGCAACTCGAAAAGAACGTTGGTATAATGTAGGACGCGTTACACTCCTAATAACACCTTACATAACCGTACGAAACCTTGAAACACCATAATAAACCTAATGAATTCGTATGAGTCATTTGAACATCGTACGACAACTCAGGACATCTTACGACTCTTTATGCCACATTAGCAACTCGAAAAGAACGTTAGTATAATGTCGGACGGTTTACAACTCCTAAAAACACCTTACATCACAGTACGAAACCTTGAAACACCATAATAAACCTAATGAATTCGTACGAGTCCTTTGAACATCGTCCGACAACTTAGGACATCTTACGACTCTTTATGCCACATTAGCAACTCGAAAAGAACGTTGGTATAATGTAGGACGCGTTATACTCCTAATAACACCTTACATAACCGTACGAAACCTTGAAACACCATAATAAACCTAATGAATTCGTATGAGTCCTTTGAACATCATACAACAACTCAGGACATCTTACGACTCTTTATGCCACATTAGCAGCTGGAAAAGAACGTTAGTATAATGTATCACGCCTTACAACTCCTAAGAACACCTTACATCACAGTACGAAACCTTGAAACACCATAATAAACCTAATGAATTCGTACGAGTCCTTTGAACATCGTCCGACAACTTAGGACATCTTACGACTCTTTATGCCACATTAGCAACTCGAAAAGAACGTTGGTATAATGTAGGACGCGTTACACTCCTAATAACACCTTACATCACAGTATGAAACCTTGAAACACCATAATAAACCTAATGAATTCGTACGAGTCCTTTGAACGTCGTCCGACAACTTAGGACATCTTACGACTCTTTATGCCACATTAGCAACTCGAAAAGAACGTTAGTATAATGTAGGACGGCTTACAACTCCTAAGAACACCTTACATCACAGTACGAAACCTTGAAACACCATAATAAACCTAATGAATTCGTACGAGTCCTTTGAACATCGTCCGACAACTTAGGACATCTTACGACTCTTTATGCCACATTAGCAACTCGAAAAGAACGTTGGTATAATGTAGCACGCGTTACACTCCTAATAACACCTTACATAACCGTACGAAACCTTGAAACACCATAATAAACCTAATGAATTCGTATGAGTCATTTGAACATCGTACGACCACTCAGGACATCTTACGACTCTTTATGCCACATTAGCAACTCGAAAAGAACGTTAGTATAATGTAGGACGGTTTACAACTCCTAAAAACACCTTACATCACAGTACGAAACCTTTAAACACCATAATAAACCTAATGAATTCGTACGAGTCCTTTGAACATCGTCCGACAACTTAGGACATCTTACGACTCTTTATGCCACATTAGCAACTCGAAAAGAACGTTGGTATAATGTAGGACGCGTTACACTCCTAATAACACCTTACATAACCGTACGAAACCTTGAAACACCATAATAAACCTAATGAATTCGTATGAGTCATTTGAACATCGTACGACAACTTAGGACATCTTACGACTCTTTATGCCACATTAGCAACTCGAAAAGAACGTTAGTATAATGTAGGACGGTTTACAACTCCTAAAAACACCTTACATCACAGTACGAAACCTTGAAACACCATAATAAACCTAATGAATTCGTACGAGTCCTTTGAACATCGTCCGACAACTTAGGACATCTTACGACTCTTTATGCCACATTAGCAACTCGAAAAGAACGTTGGTATAATGTAGGACGCGTTACACTCCTAATAACACCTTACATAACCGTACGAAACCTTGAAACACCATAATAAACCTAATGAATTCGTATGAGTCATTTGAACATCGTACGACAACTCAGGACATCTTACGACTCTTTATGCCACATTAGCAACTCGAAAAGAACGTTAGTATAATGTCGGACGGTTTACAACTCCTAAAAACACCTTACATCACAGTACGAAACCTTGAAACACCATAATAAACCTAATGAATTCGTACGAGTCCTTTGAACATCGTCCGACAACTTAGGACATCTTACGACTCTTTATGCCACATTAGCAACTCGAAAAGAACGTTGGTATAATGTAGGACGCGTTATACTCCTAATAACACCTTACATAACCGTACGAAACCTTGAAACACCATAATAAACCTAATGAATTCGTATGAGTCCTTTGAACATCATACAACAACTCAGGACATCTTACGACTCTTTATGCCACATTAGCAGCTGGAAAAGAACGTTAGTATAATGTATCACGCCTTACAACTCCTAAGAACACCTTACATCACAGTACGAAACCTTGAAACACCATAATAAACCTAATGAATTCGTACGAGTCCTTTGAACATCGTCCGACAACTTAGGACATCTTACGACTCTTTATGCCACATTAGCAACTCGAAAAGAACGTTGGTATAATGTAGGACGCGTTACACTCCTAATAACACCTTACATCACAGTATGAAACCTTGAAACACCATAATAAACCTAATGAATTCGTACGAGTCCTTTGAACGTCGTCCGACAACTTAGGACATCTTACGACTCTTTATGCCACATTAGCAACTCGAAAAGAACGTTAGTATAATGTAGGACGGCTTACAACTCCTAAGAACACCTTACATCACAGTACGAAACCTTGAAACACCATAATAAACCTAATGAATTCGTACGAGTCCTTTGAACATCGTCCGACAACTTAGGACATCTTACGACTCTTTATGCCACATTAGCAACTCGAAAAGAACGTTGGTATAATGTAGCACGCGTTACACTCCTAATAACACCTTACATAACCGTACGAAACCTTGAAACACCATAATAAACCTAATGAATTCGTATGAGTCATTTGAACATCGTACGACCACTCAGGACATCTTACGACTCTTTATGCCACATTAGCAACTCGAAAAGAACATTAATATAATGTAGGACGGTTTACAACTCCTAAAAACACCTTACATCACAGTACGAAACCTTGAAACACCATAATAAACCTAATGAATTCGTACGAGTCCTTTGAACATCGTCCGACAACTTAGGACATCTTACGACTCTTTATGCCACATTAGCAACTCGAAAAGAACGTTGGTATAATGTAGGACGCGTTACACTCCTAATAACACCTTACATAACCGTACGAAACCTTGAAACACCATAATAAACCTAATGAATTCGTATGAGTCATTTGAACATCGTACGACAACTTAGGACATCTTACGACTCTTTATGCCACATTAGCAACTCGAAAAGAACGTTAGTATAATGTAGGACGGTTTACAACTCCTAAAAACACCTTACATCACAGTACGAAACCTTTAAACACCATAATAAACCTAATGAATTCGTATGAGTCCTTTGAACATCGTCCGACAACTTAGGACATCTTACGACTCTTTATGCCACATTAGCAACTCGAAAAGAACGTTGGTATAATATAGGACGCGTTACACTCCTAATAACACCTTACATAACCGTACGAAACCTTGAAACACCATAATAAACCTAATGAATTCGTATGAGTCATTTGAACATCGTACGACAACTCAGGACATCTTACAACTCTTTATGCCACATTAGCAACTCGAAAAGAACGTTAGTATAATGTAGGACGGTTTACAACTCCTAAAAACACCTTACATCACAGTACGAAACCTTGAAACACCATAATAAACCTAATGAATTCGTACGAGTCCTTTGAACATCGTCCGACAACTTAGGACATCTTACGACTCTTTATGCCACATTAGCAACTCGAAAAGAACGTTGGTATAATGTAGGACGCGTTATACTCCTAATAACACCTTACATAACCGTACGAAACCTTGAAACACCATAATAAACCTAATGAATTCGTATGAGTCCTTTGAACATCATACAACAACTCAGGACATCTTACGACTCTTTATGCCACATTAGCAGCTGGAAAAGAACGTTAGTATAATGTATCACGCCTTACAACTCCTAAGAACACCTTACATCACAGTACGAAACCTTGAAACACCATAATAAACCTAATGAATTCGTACGAGTCCTTTGAACATCGTCCGACAACTTAGGACATCTTACGACTCTTTATGCCACATTAGCAACTCGAAAAGAACGTTGGTATAATGTAGGACGCGTTACACTCCTAATAACACCTTACATCACAGTATGAAACCTTGAAACACCATAATAAACCTAATGAATTCGTACGAGTCCTTTGAACGTCGTCCGACAACTTAGGACATCTTACGACTCTTTATGCCACATTAGCAACTCGAAAAGAACGTTAGTATAATGTAGGACGGCTTACAACTCCTAAGAACACCTTACATCACAGTACGAAACCTTGAAACACCATAATAAACCTAATGAATTCGTACGAGTCCTTTGAACATCGTCCGACAACTTAGGACATCTTACGACTCTTTATGCCACATTAGCAACTCGAAAAGAACGTTGGTATAATGTAGCACGCGTTACACTCCTAATAACACCTTACATAACCGTACGAAACCTTGAAACACCATAATAAACCTAATGAATTCGTATGAGTCATTTGAACATCGTACGACCACTCAGGACATCTTACGACTCTTTATGCCACATTAGCAACTCGAAAAGAACATTAGTATAATGTAGGACGGTTTACAACTCCTAAAAACACCTTACATCACAGTACGAAACCTTTAAACACCATAATAAACCTAATGAATTCGTATGAGTCCTTAGAACATCGTCCGACAACTTAGGACATCTTACGACTCTTTATGCCACATTAGCAACTCGAAAAGAACGTTGGTATAATATAGGACGCGTTACACTCCTAATAACACATTACATAACCGTACGAAACCTTGAAACACCATAATAAACCTAATGAATTCGTATGAGTCATTTGAACATCGTACGACAACTCAGGACATCTTACGACTCTTTATGCCACATTAGCAACTCGAAAAGAACGTTAGTATAATGTAGGACGGTTAACAACTCCTAAAAACACCTTACATCACAGTACGAAACCTTGAAACACCATAATAAACCTAATGAATTCGTACGAGTCCTTTGAACATCGTCCGACAACTTAGGACATCTTACGACTCTTTATGCCACATTAGCAACTCGAAAAGAACGTTGGTATAATGTAGGACACGTTACACTCCTAATAACACCTTACATCACAGTACGAAACCTTGAAACACCATAATAAACCTAATGAATTCGTACGAGTCCTTTGAACATCGTCCGACAACTTAGGACATCTTACGACTCTTTATGCCACATTAGCAACTCGAAAAGAACGTTGGTATAATGTAGGACGCGTTACACTCCTAATAACACCTTACATAACCGTACGAAACCTTGAAACACCATAATAAACCTAATGAATTCGTATGAGTCATTTGAACATCGTACGACAACTCAGGACATCTTACGACTCTTTATGCCACATTAGCAACTCGAAAAGAACGTTAGTATAATGTAGGACGGTTTACAACTCCTAAAAACACCTTACATCACAGTACGAAACCTTGAAACACCATAATAAACCTAATGAATTCGTACGAGTCCTTTGAACATCGTCCGACAACTTAGGACATCTTACGACTCTTTATGCCACATTAGTAACTCGAAAAGAACGTTGGTATAATGTAGGACGCGTTATACTCCTAATAACACCTTACATAACCGTACGAAACCTTGAAACACCATAATAAACCTAATGAATTCGTATGAGTCCTTTGAACATCATACAACAACTCAGGACATCTTACGACTCTTTATGCCACATTAGCAGCTGGAAAAGAACGTTAGTATAATGTATCACGCCTTACAACTCCTAAGAACACCTTACATCACAGTACGAAACCTTGAAACACCATAATAAACCTAATGAATTCGTACGAGTCCTTTGAACATCGTCCGACAACTTAGGACATCTTACGACTCTTTATGCCACATTAGCAACTCGAAAAGAACGTTGGTATAATGTAGGACGCGTTACACTCCTAATAACACCTTACATCACAGTATGAAACCTTGAAACACCATAATAAACCTAATGAATTCGTTCGAGTCCTTTGAACGTCGTCCGACAACTTAGGATATCTTACGACTCTTTATGCCACATTAGCAACTCGAAAAGAACGTTAGTATAATGTAGGACGGCTTACAACTCCTAAGAACACCTTACATCACAGTACGAAACCTTGAAACACCATAATAAACCTAATGAATTCGTACGAGTCCTTTGAACATCGTCCGACAACTTAGGACATCTTACGACTCTTTATGCCACATTAGCAACTCGAAAAGAACGTTGGTATAATGTAGCACGCATTACACTCCTAATAACACCTTACATAACCGTACGAAACCTTGAAACACCATAATAAACCTAATGAATTCGTATGAGTCATTTGAACATCGTACGACCACTCAGGACATCTTACGACTCTTTATGCCACATTAGCAACTCGAAAAGAACGTTAGTTGTAGGACGGTTTACAACTCCTAAAAACACCTTACATCACAGTACGAAACCTTTAAACACCATAATAAACCTAATGAATTCGTATGAGTCCTTTGAACATCGTCCGACAACTTAGGACATCTTACGACTCTTTATGCCACATTAGCAACTCGAAAAGAACGTTGGTATAATATAGGACGCGTTACACTCCTAATAACACCTTACATAACCGTACGAAACCTTGAAACACCATAATAAACCTAATGAATTCGTATGAGTCATTTGAACATCGTACGACCACTCAGGACATCTTACGACTCTTTATGCCACATTAGCAACTCGAAAAGAACGTTAGTATAATGTAGGACGGTTTACAACTCCTAAAAACACCTTACATCACAGTACGAAACCTTTAAACACCATAATAAACCTAATGAATTCGTATGAGTCCTTTGAACATCGTCCGACAACTTAGGACATCTTACGACTCTTTATGCCACATTAGCAACTCGAAAAGAACGTTGGTATAATATAGGACGCGTTACACTCCTAATAACACCTTACATAACCGTACGAAACCTTGAAACACCATAATAAACCTAATGAATTCGTATGAGTCATTTGAACATCGTACGACAACTCAGGACATCTTAGGACTCTTTATGCCACATTAGCAACTCGAAAAGAACGTTAGTATAATGTAGGACGGTTTACAACTCCTAAAAACACCTTACATCACAGTACGAAACCTTGAAACACCATAATAAACCTAATGAATTCGTACGAGTCCTTTGAACATCGTCCGACAACTTAGGACATCTTACGACTCTTTATGCCACATTAGCAACTCGAAAAGAACGTTGGTATAATGTAGGACGCGTTATACTCCTAATAACACCTTACATAACCGTACGAAACCTTGAAACACCATAATAAACCTAATGAATTCGTATGAGTCCTTTGAACATCATACAACAACTCATGACATCTTTCGACTCTTTATGCCACATTAGCAGCTGGAAAAGAACGTTAGTATAATGTATCACGCCTTACAACTCCTAGGAACACCTTACATCACAGTACGAAACCTTGAAACACCATAATAAACCTAATGAATTCGTACGAGTCCTTTGAACATCGTCTGACAACTTAGGACATCTTACAACTCTTTATGCCACATTAGCAACTCGAAAAGAACGTTGGTATAATGTAGGACGCGTTACACTCCTAATAACACCTTACATCACAGTATGAAACCTTGAAACACCATAATAAACCTAATGAATTCGTACGAGTCCTTTGAACGTCGTCCGACAACTTAGGATATCTTACGACTCTTTATGCCACATTAGCAACTCGAAAAGAACGTTAGTATAATGTAGGACGGCTTACAACTCCTAAGAACACCTTACATCACAGTACGAAACCTTGAAACACCATAATAAACCTAATGAATTCGTACGAGTCCTTTGAACATCGTCCGACAACTTAGGACATCTTACGACTCTTTATGCCACATTAGCAACTCGAAAAGAACGTTGGTATAATGTAGCACGCGTTACACTCCTAATAACACCTTACATAACCGTACGAAACCTTGAAACACCATAATAAACCTAATGAATTCGTATGAGTCATTTGAACATCGTACGACCACTCAGGACATCTTACGACTCTTTATGCCACATTAGCAACTCGAAAAGAACGTTAGTATAATGTAGGACGGTTTACAACTCCTAAAAACACCTTACATCACAGTACGAAACCTTTAAACACCATAATAAACCTAATGAATTCGTATGAGTCCTTTGAACATCGTCCGACAACTTAGGACATCTTACGACTCTTTATGCCACATTAGCAACTCGAAAAGAACGTTGGTATAATATAGGACGCGTTACACTCCTAATAACACCTTACATAACCGTACGAAACCTTGAAACACCAAAATAAACCTAATGAATTCGTATGAGTCATTTGAACATCGTACGACCACTCAGGACATCTTACGACTCTTTATGCCACATTAGCAACTCGAAAAGAACGTTAGTATAATGTAGGACGGTTTACAACTCCTAAAAACACCTTACATCACAGTACGAAACCTTTAAACACCATAATAAACCTAATGAATTCGTATGAGTCCTTTGAACATCGTCCGACAACTTAGGACATCTTACGACTCTTTATGCCACATTAGCAACTCGAAAAGAACGTTGGTATAATATAGGACGCGTTACACTCCTAATAACACCTTACATAACCGTACGAAACCTTGAAACACCATAATAAACCTAATGAATTCGTATGAGTCATTTGAACATCGTACGACAACTCAGGACATCTTACGACTCTTTATGCCACATTAGCAACTCGAAAAGAACGTTAGTATAATGTAGGACGGTTTACAACTCCTAAAAACACCTTACATCACAGTACGAAACCTTGAAACACCATAATAAACCTAATGAATTCGTACGAGTCCTTTGAACATCGTCCGACAACTTAGGACATCTTACGACTCTTTATGCCACATTAGCAACTCGAAAAGAACGTTGGTATAATGTAGGACGCGTTATACTCCTAATAACACCTTACATAACCGTACGAAACCTTGAAACACCATAATAAACCTAATGAATTCGTATGAGTCCTTTGAACATCATACAACAACTCATGACATCTTTCGACTCTTTATGCCACATTAGCAGCTGGAAAAGAACGTTAGTATAATGTATCACGCCTTACAACTCCTAAGAACACCTTACATCACAGTACGAAACCTTGAAACACCATAATAAACCTAATGAATTCGTACGAGTCCTTTGAACATCGTCTGACAACTTAGGACATCTTACAACTCTTTATGCCACATTAGCAACTCGAAAAGAACGTTGGTATAATGTAGGACGCGTTACACTCCTAATAACACCTTACATCACAGTATGAAACCTTGAAACACCATAATAAACCTAATGAATTCGTACGAGTCCTTTGAACGTCGTCCGACAACTTAGGATATCTTACGACTCTTTATGCCACATTAGCAACTCGAAAAGAACGTTAGTATAATGTAGGACGGCTTACAACTCCTAAGAACACCTTACATCACAGTACGAAACCTTGAAACACCATAATAAACCTAATGAATTCGTACGAGTCCTTTGAACATCGTCCGACAACTTAGGACATCTTACGACTCTTTATGCCACATTAGCAACTCGAAAAGAACGTTGGTATAATGTAGCACGCGTTACACTCCTAATAACACCTTACATAACCGTACGAAACCTTGAAACACCATAATAAACCTAATGAATTCGTATGAGTCATTTGAACATCGTACGACCACTCAGGACATCTTACGACTCTTTATGCCACATTAGCAACTCGAAAAGAACGTTAGTATAATGTAGGACGGTTTACAACTCCTAAAAACACCTTACATCACAGTACGAAACCTTTAAACACCATATAAACCTAATGAATTCGTATGAGTCCTTTGAACATCGTCCGACAACTTAGGACATCTTACGACTCTTTATGCCACATTAGCAACTCGAAAAGAACGTTGGTATAATATAGGACGCGTTACACTCCTAATAACACCTTACATAACCGTACGAAACCTTGAAACACCATAATAAACCTAATGAATTCGTATGAGTCATTTGAACATCGTACGACAACTCAGGACATCTTACGACTCTTTATGCCACATTAGCAACTCGAAAAGAACGTTAGTATAATGTAGGACGGTTTACAACTCCTAAAAACACCTTACATCACAGTACGAAACCTTGAAACACCATAATAAACCTAATGAATTCGTACGAGTCCTTTGAACATCGTCCGACAACTTAGGACATCTTACGACTCTTTATGCCACATTAGCAACTCGAAAAGAACGTTGGTATAATGTAGGACGCGTTATACTCCTAATAACACCTTACATAACCGTACGAAACCTTGAAACACCATAATAAACCTAATGAATTCGTATGAGTCCTTTGAACATCATACAACAACTCAGGACATCTTACGACTCTTTATGCCACATTAGCAGCTGGAAAAGAACGTTAGTATAATGTATCACGCCTTACAACTCCTAAGAACACCTTACATCACAGTACGAAACCTTGAAACACCATAATAAACCTAATGAATTCGTACGAGTCCTTTGAACATCGTCCGACAACTTAGGACATCTTACAACTCTTTATGCCACATTAGCAACTCGAAAAGAACGTTGGTATAATGTAGGACGCGTAACACTCCTAATAACACCTTACATCACAGTATGAAACCTTGAAACACCATAATAAACCTAATGAATTCGTACGAGTCCTTTGAACGTCGTCCGACAACTTAGGATATCTTACGACTCTTTATGCCACATTAGCAACTCGAAAAGAACGTTAGTATAATGTAGGACGGCTTACAACTCCTAAGAACACCTTACATCACAGTACGAAACGTTGAAACACCATAATAAACCTAATGAATTCGTACGAGTTCTTTGAACATCGTCCGACAACTTAGGACATCTTACGACTCTTTATGCCACATTAGCAACTCGAAAAGAACGTTGGTATAATGTAGCACGCGTTACACTCCTAATAACACCTTACATAACCGTACGAAACCTTGAAACACCATAATAAACCTAATGAATTCGTATGAGTCATTTGAACATCGTAAGACCACTCAGGACATCTTACGACTCTTTATGCCACATTAGCAACTCGAAAAGAACGTTAGTATAATGTAGGACGGTTTACAACTCCTAAAAACACCTTACATCACAGTACGAAACCTTTAAACACCATATAAACCTAATGAATTCGTATGAGTCCTTTGAACATCGTCCGACAACTTAGGACATCTTACGACTCTTTATGCCACATTAGCAACTCGAAAAGAACGTTGGTATAATATAGGACGCGTTACACTCCTAATAACACCTTACATAACCGTACGAAACCTTGAAACACCATAATAAACCTAATGAATTCGTACGAGTCCTTTGAACATCGTCCGACAACTTAGGACATCTTACGACTCTTTATGCCACATTAGCAACTCGAAAAGAACGTTGGTATAATGTAGGACGCGTTATACTCCTAATAACACCTTACATAACCGTACGAAACCTTGAAACACCATAATAAACCTAATGAATTCGTATGAGTCCTTTGAACATCATACAACAACTCAGGACATCTTACGACTCTTTATGCCACATTAGCAGCTGGAAAAGAACGTTAGTATAATGTATCACGCCTTACAACTCCTAAGAACACCTTACATCACAGTACGAAACCTTGAAACACCATAATAAACCTAATGAATTCGTACGAGTCCTTTGAACATCGTCCGACAACTTAGGACATCTTACAACTCTTTATGCCACATTAGCAACTCGAAAAGAACGTTGGTATAATGTAGGACGCGTAACACTCCTAATAACACCTTACATCACAGTATGAAACCTTGAAACACCATAATAAACCTAATGAATTCGTACGAGTCCTTTGAACGTCGTCCGACAACTTAGGATATCTTACGACTCTTTATGCCACATTAGCAACTCGAAAAGAACGTTAGTATAATGTAGGACGGCTTACAACTCCTAAGAACACCTTACATCACAGTACGAAACGTTGAAACACCATAATAAACCTAATGAATTCGTACGAGTTCTTTGAACATCGTCCGACAACTTAGGACATCTTACGACTCTTTATGCCACATTAGCAACTCGAAAAGAACGTTGGTATAATGTAGCACGCGTTACACTCCTAATAACACCTTACATAACCGTACGAAACCTTGAAACACCATAATAAACCTAATGAATTCGTATGAGTCATTTGAACATCGTAAGACCACTCAGGACATCTTACGACTCTTTATGCCACATTAGCAACTCGAAAAGAACGTTAGTATAATGTAGGACGGTTTACAACTCCTAAAAACACCTTACATCACAGTACGAAACCTTTAAACACCATATAAACCTAATGAATTCGTATGAGTCCTTTGAACATCGTCCGACAACTTAGGACATCTTACGACTCTTTATGCCACATTAGCAACTCGAAAAGAACGTTGGTATAATATAGGACGCGTTACACTCCTAATAACACCTTACATAACCGTACGAAACCTTGAAACACCATAATAAACCTAATGAATTCGTACGAGTCCTTTGAACATCGTCCGACAACTTAGGACATCTTACGACTCTTTATGCCACATTAGCAACTCGAAAAGAACGTTGGTATAATGTAGGACGCGTTATACTCCTAATAACACCTTACATAACCGTACGAAACCTTGAAACACCATAATAAACCTAATGAATTCGTATGAGTCCTTTGAACATCATACAACAACTCAGGACATCTTACGACTCTTTATGCCACATTAGCAGCTGGAAAAGAACGTTAGTATAATGTATCACGCCTTACAACTCCTAAGAACACCTTACATCACAGTACGAAACCTTGAAACACCATAATAAACCTAATGAATTCGTACGAGTCCTTTGAACATCGTCCGACAACTTAGGACATCTTACAACTCTTTATGCCACATTAGCAACTCGAAAAGAACGTTGGTATAATGTAGGACGCGTAACACTCCTAATAACACCTTACATCACAGTATGAAACCTTGAAACACCATAATAAACCTAATGAATTCGTACGAGTCCTTTGAACGTTGTCCGACAACTTAGGATATCTTACGACTCTTTATGCCACATTAGCAACTCGAAAAGAACGTTAGTATAATGTAGGACGGCTTACAACTCCTAAGAACACCTTACATCACAGTACGAAACCTTGAAACACCATAATAAACCTAATGAATTCGTACGAGTCCTTTGAACATCGTCCGACAACTTAGGACATCTTACGACTCTTTATGCCACATTAGCAACTCGAAAAGAACGTTGGTATAATGTAGCACGCGTTACACTCCTAATAACACCTTACATAACCGTACGAAACCTTGAAACACCATAATAAACCTAATGAATTCGTATGAGTCATTTGAACATCGTAAGACCACTCAGGACATCTTACGACTCTTTATGCCACATTAGCAACTCGAAAAGAACGTTAGTATAATGTAGGACGGTTTACAACTCCTAAAAACACCTTACATCACAGTACGAAACCTTTAAACACCATATAAACCTAATGAATTCGTATGAGTCCTTTGAACATCGTCCGACAACTTAGGACATCTTACGACTCTTTATGCCACATTAGCAACTCGAAAAGAACGTTGGTATAATATAGGACGCGTTACACTCCTAATAACACCTTACATAACCGTACGAAACCTTGAAACACCATAATAAACCTAATGAATTCGTAAGAGTCATTTGAACATCGTACGACAACTCAGGACATCTTACGACTCTTTATGCCACATTAGCAACTCGAAAAGAACGTTAGTATAATGTAGGACGGTTAACAACTCCTAAAAACACCTTACATCACAGTACGAAACCTTGAAACACCATAATAAACCTAATGAATTCGTACGAGTCCTTTGAACATCGTCCGACAACTTAGGACATCTTACGACTCTTTATGCCACATTAGCAACTCGAAAAGAACGTTGGTATAATGTAGCACGCGTTACACTCCTAATAACACCTTACATAACCGTACGAAACCTTGAAACACCATAATAAACCTAATGAATTCGTATGAGTCATTTGAACATCGTACGACCACTCAGGACATCTTACGACTCTTTATGCCACATTAGCAACTCGAAAAGAACGTTAGTATAATGTAGGACGGTTTACAACTCCTAAAAACACCTTACATCACAGTACGAAACCTTTAAACACCATATAAACCTAATGAATTCGTATGAGTCCTTTGAACATCGTCCGACAACTTAGGACATCTTACGACTCTTTATGCCACATTAGCAACTCGAAAAGAACGTTGGTATAATATAGGACGCGTTACACTCCTAATAACACCTTACATAACCGTACGAAACCTTGAAACACCATAATAAACCTAATGAATTCGTATGAGTCATTTGAACATCGTACGACAACTCAGGACATCTTACGACTCTTTATGCCACATTAGCAACTCGAAAAGAACGTTAGTATAATGTAGGACGGTTTACAACTCCTAAAAACACCTTACATCACAGTACGAAACCTTGAAACACCATAATAAACCTAATGAATTCGTACGAGTCCTTTGAACATCGTCCGACAACTTAGGACATCTTACGACTCTTTATGCCACATTAGCAACTCGAAAAGAACGTTGGTATAATGTAGGACGCGTTATACTCCTAATAACACCTTACATAACCGTACGAAACCTTGAAACACCATAATAAATCTAATGAATTCGTATGAGTCCTTTGAACATCATACAACAACTCAGGACATCTTACGACTCTTTATGCCACATTAGCAGCTGGAAAAGAACGTTAGTATAATGTATCACGCCTTACAACTCCTAAGAACACCTTACATCACAGTACGAAACCTTGAAACACCATAATAAACCTAATGAATTCGTACGAGTCCTTTGAACATCGTCCGACAACTTAGGACATCTTACAACTCTTTATGCCACATTAGCAACTCGAAAAGAACGTTGGTATAATGTAGGACGCGTAACACTCCTAATAACACCTTACATCACAGTATGAAACCTTGAAACACCATAATAAACCTAATGAATTCGTACGAGTCCTTTGAACGTCGTCCGACAACTTAGGATATCTTACGACTCTTTATGCCACATTAGCAACTCGAAAAGAACGTTAGTATAATGTAGGACGGCTTACAACTCCTAAGAACACCTTACATCACAGTACGAAACGTTGAAACACCATAATAAACCTAATGAATTCGTACGAGTTCTTTGAACATCGTCCGACAACTTAGGACATCTTACGACTCTTTATGCCACATTAGCAACTCGAAAAGAACGTTGGTATAATGTAGCACGCGTTACACTCCTAATAACACCTTACATAACCGTACGAAACCTTGAAACACCATAATAAACCTAATGAATTCGTATGAGTCATTTGAACATCGTAAGACCACTCAGGACATCTTACGACTCTTTATGCCACATTAGCAACTCGAAAAGAACGTTAGTATAATGTAGGACGGTTTACAACTCCTAAAAACACCTTACATCACAGTACGAAACCTTTAAACACCATATAAACCTAATGAATTCGTATGAGTCCTTTGAACATCGTCCGACAACTTAGGACATCTTACGACTCTTTATGCCACATTAGCAACTCGAAAAGAACGTTGGTATAATATAGGACGCGTTACACTCCTAATAACACCTTACATAACCGTACGAAACCTTGAAACACCATAATAAACCTAATGAATTCGTACGAGTCCTTTGAACATCGTCCGACAACTTAGGACATCTTACGACTCTTTATGCCACATTAGCAACTCGAAAAGAACGTTGGTATAATGTAGGACGCGTTATACTCCTAATAACACCTTACATAACCGTACGAAACCTTGAAACACCATAATAAACCTAATGAATTCGTATGAGTCCTTTGAACATCATACAACAACTCAGGACATCTTACGACTCTTTATGCCACATTAGCAGCTGGAAAAGAACGTTAGTATAATGTATCACGCCTTACAACTCCTAAGAACACCTTACATCACAGTACGAAACCTTGAAACACCATAATAAACCTAATGAATTCGTACGAGTCCTTTGAACATCGTCCGACAACTTAGGACATCTTACAACTCTTTATGCCACATTAGCAACTCGAAAAGAACGTTGGTATAATGTAGGACGCGTAACACTCCTAATAACACCTTACATCACAGTATGAAACCTTGAAACACCATAATAAACCTAATGAATTCGTACGAGTCCTTTGAACGTCGTCCGACAACTTAGGATATCTTACGACTCTTTATGCCACATTAGCAACTCGAAAAGAACGTTAGTATAATGTAGGACGGCTTACAACTCCTAAGAACACCTTACATCACAGTACGAAACGTTGAAACACCATAATAAACCTAATGAATTCGTACGAGTTCTTTGAACATCGTCCGACAACTTAGGACATCTTACGACTCTTTATGCCACATTAGCAACTCGAAAAGAACGTTGGTATAATGTAGCACGCGTTACACTCCTAATAACACCTTACATAACCGTACGAAACCTTGAAACACCATAATAAACCTAATGAATTCGTATGAGTCATTTGAACATCGTAAGACCACTCAGGACATCTTACGACTCTTTATGCCACATTAGCAACTCGAAAAGAACGTTAGTATAATGTAGGACGGTTTACAACTCCTAAAAACACCTTACATCACAGTACGAAACCTTTAAACACCATATAAACCTAATGAATTCGTATGAGTCCTTTGAACATCGTCCGACAACTTAGGACATCTTACGACTCTTTATGCCACATTAGCAACTCGAAAAGAACGTTGGTATAATATAGGACGCGTTACACTCCTAATAACACCTTACATAACCGTACGAAACCTTGAAACACCATAATAAACCTAATGAATTCGTACGAGTCCTTTGAACATCGTCCGACAACTTAGGACATCTTACGACTCTTTATGCCACATTAGCAACTCGAAAAGAACGTTGGTATAATGTAGGACGCGTTATACTCCTAATAACACCTTACATAACCGTACGAAACCTTGAAACACCATAATAAACCTAATGAATTCGTATGAGTCCTTTGAACATCATACAACAACTCAGGACATCTTACGACTCTTTATGCCACATTAGCAGCTGGAAAAGAACGTTAGTATAATGTATCACGCCTTACAACTCCTAAGAACACCTTACATCACAGTACGAAACCTTGAAACACCATAATAAACCTAATGAATTCGTACGAGTCCTTTGAACATCGTCCGACAACTTAGGACATCTTACAACTCTTTATGCCACATTAGCAACTCGAAAAGAACGTTGGTATAATGTAGGACGCGTAACACTCCTAATAACACCTTACATCACAGTATGAAACCTTGAAACACCATAATAAACCTAATGAATTCGTACGAGTCCTTTGAACGTTGTCCGACAACTTAGGATATCTTACGACTCTTTATGCCACATTAGCAACTCGAAAAGAACGTTAGTATAATGTAGGACGGCTTACAACTCCTAAGAACACCTTACATCACAGTACGAAACCTTGAAACACCATAATAAACCTAATGAATTCGTACGAGTCCTTTGAACATCGTCCGACAACTTAGGACATCTTACGACTCTTTATGCCACATTAGCAACTCGAAAAGAACGTTGGTATAATGTAGCACGCGTTACACTCCTAATAACACCTTACATAACCGTACGAAACCTTGAAACACCATAATAAACCTAATGAATTCGTATGAGTCATTTGAACATCGTAAGACCACTCAGGACATCTTACGACTCTTTATGCCACATTAGCAACTCGAAAAGAACGTTAGTATAATGTAGGACGGTTTACAACTCCTAAAAACACCTTACATCACAGTACGAAACCTTTAAACACCATATAAACCTAATGAATTCGTATGAGTCCTTTGAACATCGTCCGACAACTTAGGACATCTTACGACTCTTTATGCCACATTAGCAACTCGAAAAGAACGTTGGTATAATATAGGACGCGTTACACTCCTAATAACACCTTACATAACCGTACGAAACCTTGAAACACCATAATAAACCTAATGAATTCGTATGAGTCATTTGAACATCGTACGACAACTCAGGACATCTTACGACTCTTTATGCCACATTAGCAACTCGAAAAGAACGTTAGTATAATGTAGGACAGTTAACAACTCCTAAAAACACCTTACATCACAGTACGAAACCTTGAAACACCATAATAAACCTAATGAATTCGTACGAGTCCTTTGAACATCGTCCGACAACTTAGGACATCTTACGACTCTTTATGCCACATTAGCAACTCGAAAAGAACGTTGGTATAATGTAGGACGCGTTACACTCCTAATAACACCTTACATCACAGTACGAAACCTTGAAACACCATAATAAACCTAATGAATTCGTACGAGTCCTTTGAACGTCGTCCGACAACTTAGGACATCTTACGACTCTTTATGCCACATTAGCAACTCGAAAAGAACGTTAGTATAATGTAGGACGGCTTACAACTCCTAAGAACACCTTACATCACAGTACGAAACCTTGAAACACCATAATAAACCTAATGAATTCGTACGAGTCCTTTGAACATCGTCCGACAACTTAGTACATCTTACGACTCTTTATGCCACATTAGCAACTCGAAAAGAACGTTGGTATAATGTAGCACGCGTTACACTCCTAATAACACCTTACATAACCATACGAAACCTTGAAACACCATAATAAACCTAATGAATTCGTATGATTCATTTGAACATCGTACGACAACTCAGGACATCTTACGACTCTTTATGCCACATTAGCAACTGGAATAGAACGTTAGTATAATGTAGGACGCCTTACAACTCCTAAGAACACCTTACATCACAGTACGAAACCTTGAAACACCATAATAAACCTAATGAATTCGTATGAGTCCTTTGAACATCGTACAACAACTCAGGACATCTTACGACTCTTTATGCCACATTAGCAACTCGAAAAGAACGTTAGTATAATGTAGGACGGTTTACAACTCCTAAAAACACCTTACATCACAGTACGAAACCTTTAAACACCATAATAAACCTAATGAATTCGTACGAGTCCTTTGAACATCGGTTGACAACTTAGGACATCTTACGACTCTTTATGCCACATTAGCAACTCGAAAAGAACGTTGGTATAATGTAGGACGCGTTACACTCCTAATAACACCTTACATAACCGTACGAAACCTTTAAACACCATAATAAACCTAATGAATTCGTATGAGTCTTTTGAACATCGTACGACAGCTCAGGACATCTTACGACTCTTTATGCCACATTAGCAACTCGAAAAGAACGTTAGTATAATGTAGGACGGTTTACAACTCCTAAAAACACCTTATATCACAGTACGAAACCTTGAAACACCATAATAAACCTAATGAATTCGTACGAGTCCTTTGAACATCGTCCGACAACTTAGGACATCTTACGACTCTTTATGCCACATTAGCAACTCGAAAAGAACGTTGGTATAATGTAGGACGCGTTACACTCCTAATAACACCTTACATAACCGTACGAAACCTTGAAACACCATAATAAACCTAATGAATTCGTATGAGTTATTTGAACATCGTACGACAACTCAGGACATCTTACGACTCTTTATGCCACATTAGCAACTGGAATAGAACGTTAGTATAATGTAGGACGCCTTACAACTCCTAAGAACACCTTACATCACAGTACGAAACCTTGAAACACCATAATAAACCTAATGAATTCGTATGAGTCCTTTGAACATCGTACAACAACTCAGGACATCTTACGACTCTTTATGCCACATTAGCAGCTGGAAAAGAACGTTAGTATAATGTATAATGCCTTACAACTCCTAAGAACACCTTACATCACAGTACGAAACCTTGAAACACCATAATAAACCTAATGAATTTGTACGCGTCCTTTGAACGTCGTCCGACAACTTAGGACATCTTACGACTCTTTATGCCACATTAGCAACTCGAAAAGAACGTTAGTATAATGTAGGACGGCTTACAACTCCTAAAAACACCTTACATCATAGTACGAAACCTTGAAACACCATAATAAACCTAATGAATTCGAACGAGTCCTTTGAACGTCGTCCGACAACTTTGGACATCTTACGACTCTTTATGCCACATTAGCAACTCGAAAAGAACTTTAGTATAATGTAGGAAGCTTTACAACTCCTAAGAACACCTTACATCACAGTACGAAACCTTGAAACACCATAATAAACCTAATGAATTCGAACGAGTCCTTTGAACGTCGTCCGACAACTTTGGACATCTTACGACTCTTTATGCCACATTAGCAACTCGAAAAGAACTTTAGTATAATGTAGGAAGCCTTACAACTCCTAAGAACACCTTACATCACAGTACGAAACCTTGAAACACCATAATAAACCTAATGAATTCGTACGAGTCCTTTGAACATCGTCCGACAACTTAGTACATCTTACGACTCTTTATGCCACATTAGCAACTCGAAAAGAACGTTGGTATAATATAGGACGCGTTACACTCCTAATAACACCTTACATAACCGTACGAAACCTTGAAACACCATAATAAACCTAATGAATTCGTATGATTCATTTGAACATCGTACGACAACTCAGGACATCTTACGACTCTTTATGCCACATTAGCAACTGGAATAGAACGTTAGTATAATGTAGGACGCCTTACAACTCCTAAGAACACCTTACATCACAGTACGAAACCTTGAAACACCATAATAAACCTAATGAATTCGTATGAGTCCTTTGAACATCGTACAACAACTCAGGACATCTTACGACTCTTTATGCCACATTAGCAACTCGAAAAGAACGTTAGTATAATGTAGGACGGTTTACAACTCCTAAAAACACCTTACATCACAGTACGAAACCTTTAAACACCATAATAAACCTAATGAATTCGTACGAGTCCTTTGAACATCGGTTGACAACTTAGGACATCTTACGACTCTTTATGCCACATTAGCAACTCGAAAAGAACGTTGGTATAATGTAGGACGCGTTACACTCCTAATAACACCTTACATAACCGTACGAAACCTTTAAACACCATAATAAACCTAATGAATTCGTATGAGTCTTTTGAACATCGTACGACAGCTCAGGACATCTTACGACTCTTTATGCCACATTAGCAACTCGAAAAGAACGTTAGTATAATGTAGGACGGTTTACAACTCCTAAAAACACCTTATATCACAGTACGAAACCTTGAAACACCATAATAAACCTAATGAATTCGTACGAGTCCTTTGAACATCGTCCGACAACTTAGGACATCTTACGACTCTTTATGCCACATTAGCAACTCGAAAAGAACGTTGGTATAATGTAGGACGCGTTACACTCCTAATAACACCTTACATAACCGTACGAAACCTTGAAACACCATAATAAACCTAATGAATTCGTATGAGTTATTTGAACATCGTACGACAACTCAGGACATCTTACGACTCTTTATGCCACATTAGCAACTGGAATAGAACGTTAGTATAATGTAGGACGCCTTACAACTCCTAAGAACACCTTACATCACAGTACGAAACCTTGAAACACCATAATAAACCTAATGAATTCGTATGAGTCCTTTGAACATCGTACAACAACTCAGGACATCTTACGACTCTTTATGCCACATTAGCAGCTGGAAAAGAACGTTAGTATAATGTATAATGCCTTACAACTCCTAAGAACACCTTACATCACAGTACGAAACCTTGAAACACCATAATAAACCTAATGAATTTGTACGCGTCCTTTGAACGTCGTCCGACAACTTAGGACATCTTACGACTCTTTATGCCACATTAGCAACTCGAAAAGAACGTTAGTATAATGTAGGACGGCTTACAACTCCTAAAAACACCTTACATCATAGTACGAAACCTTGAAACACCATAATAAACCTAATGAATTCGAACGAGTCCTTTGAACGTCGTCCGACAACTTTGGACATCTTACGACTCTTTATGCCACATTAGCAACTCGAAAAGAACTTTAGTATAATGTAGGAAGCTTTACAACTCCTAAGAACACCTTACATCACAGTACGAAACCTTGAAACACCATAATAAACCTAATGAATTCGAACGAGTCCTTTGAACGTCGTCCGACAACTTTGGACATCTTACGACTCTTTATGCCACATTAGCAACTCGAAAAGAACTTTAGTATAATGTAGGAAGCCTTACAACTCCTAAGAACACCTTACATCACAGTACGAAACCTTGAAACACCATAATAAACCTAATGAATTCGTACGAGTTCTTTGAACATCGTCTGACAACTTAGGACATCTTACGACTCTTTATGCCACATTAGCAACTCGAAAAGAACGTTGGTATAATGTAGGACGCGTTACACTCCTAATAACACCTTACATAACCGTACGAAACCTTGAAACACCATAATAAACCTAATGAATTCGTATGAGTCTTTTGAACATCGTACGACAGCTCAGGACATCTTACGACTCTTTATGCCACATTAGCAACTCGAAAAGAACGTTAGTATAATGTAGGACGGTTTACAACTCCTAAAAACAGCTTATATCACAGTACGAAACCTTGAAACACCATAATAAACCTAATGAATTCGTACGAGTCCTTTGAACATCGTCCGACAACTTAGGACATCTTACGACTCTTTATGCCACATTAGCAACTCGAAAAGAACGTTGGTATAATGTAGGACGCGTTACACTCCTAATAACACCTTACATAACAGTACGAAACCTTGAAACACCATAATAAACCTAATGAATTCGTATGAGTCATTTGAACATTGTACGACAACTCAGGACATCTTACGACTCTTTATGCCACATTAGCAACTGGAATAGAACGTTAGTATAATGTAGGACGCCTTACAACTCCTAAGAACACCTTACATAACCGTACGAAACCTTGAAACACCATCATAAACCTAATGAATTCGTACGAGTCCTTTGAACATCGTCCGACAACTTAGGACCTCTTACGACTCTTTATGCCACAATAGCAACTCAAAAAGAACGTTAGTATAATGTAGGACGCCTTACACTCCTAAGAACACCTTACATAACCGTACTAAACCTTGAAACACCATCATAAACCTAATGAATTCGTACGAGTCCATTGAACATCGTCCGACAACTTAGGACATCTTACGACTCTTTATGCCACATTAGCAGCTCGAAAAGAACGTTAGTATAATGTAGGACGCCTTACACTCCTAAGAACACCTTACATAACCGTACAAAACCTTGAAACACCATCATAAACCTAATGAATTCGTATGAGTCATTTGAACATTGTACGACAACTCAGGACATCTTACGACTCTTTATGCCACATTAGCAACTGGAATAGAACGTTAGTATAATGTAGGACGCCTTACAACTCCTAAGAACACCTTACATCACAGTACGAAACCTTGAAACACCATAATAAACCAAATTAATTTGTACGAGTCCTTTGAACGTCGTCCAACAACTTAGGACATCTTACGACTCTTTATGCCACATTAGCAACTCTAAAAGAACGTTAGTATAATGTAGGACGCCTTACACTCCTAAGAACACCTTACATAACCGTACGAAACCTTGAAACACCATCATAAACCTAATGAATTCGTACGAGTCTTTTGAACATCGTCCGACAACTTAGGACATCTTACGACTCTTTATGCCACATTAGCAACTCGAAAAAAACGTTGGTATAATGTAGGACGCCTTACACTCCTAATAACACCTTACATAACCGTACGAAACCTTGAAACACCATAATAAACATAATGATTTCGTATGAGTCATTTGAACATCGTACGACAACTCAGGACATCTTACGACTCTTTATGCCACATTAACAACTCGAAAAGAACGTTAGTATAATGTAGGACGGTTTACAACTCCTAAAAACACCTTACATCACAGTACGAAACCTTGAAACACCATAATAAACCTAATGAATTCGTACGAGTTCTTTGAACATCGTCTGACAACTTAGGACATCTTACGACTCTTTATGCCACATTAGCAACTCGAAAAGAACGTTGGTATAATGTAGGACGCGTTAGACTCCTAATAACACCTTACATAACCGTACGAAACCTTGAAACACCATAATAAACCTAATGAATTCGTATGAGTCTTTTGAACATCGTACGACAGCTCAGGACATCTTACGACTCTTTATGCCACATTAGCAACTCGAAAAGAACGTTAGTATAATGTAGGACGGTTTACAACTCCTAAAAACAGCTTATATCACAGTACGAAACCTTGAAACACCATAATAAACCTAATGAATTCGTACGAGTCCTTTGAACATCGTCCGACAACTTAGGACATCTTACGACTCTTTATGCCACATTAGCAACTCGAAAAGAACGTTGGTATAATGTAGGACGCGTTACACTCCTAATAACACCTTACATAACAGTACGAAACCTTGAAACACCATAATAAACCTAATGAATTCGTATGAGTCATTTGAACATTGTACGACAACTCAGGACATCTTACGACTCTTTATGCCACATTAGCAACTGGAATAGAACGTTAGTATAATGTAGGACGCCTTACAACTCCTAAGAACACCTTACATAACCGTACGAAACCTTGAAACACCATCATAAACCTAATGAATTCGTACGAGTCCTTTGAACATCGTCCGACAACTTAGGACCTCTTACGACTCTTTATGCCACAATAGCAACTCAAAAAGAACGTTAGTATAATGTAGGACGCCTTACACTCCTAAGAACACCTTACATAACCGTACTAAACCTTGAAACACCATCATAAACCTAATGAATTCGTACGAGTCCATTGAACATCGTCCGACAACTTAGGACATCTTACGACTCTTTATGCCACATTAGCAGCTCGAAAAGAACGTTAGTATAATGTAGGACGCCTTACACTCCTAAGAACACCTTACATAACCGTACAAAACCTTGAAACACCATCATAAACCTAATGAATTCGTATGAGTCATTTGAACATTGTACGACAACTCAGGACATCTTACGACTCTTTATGCCACATTAGCAACTGGAATAGAACGTTAGTATAATGTAGGACGCCTTACAACTCCTAAGAACACCTTACATCACAGTACGAAACCTTGAAACACCATAATAAACCAAATTAATTTGTACGAGTCCTTTGAACGTCGTCCAACAACTTAGGACATCTTACGACTCTTTATGCCACATTAGCAACTCTAAAAGAACGTTAGTATAATGTAGGACGCCTTACACTCCTAAGAACACCTTACATAACCGTACGAAACCTTGAAACACCATCATAAACCTAATGAATTCGTACGAGTCTTTTGAACATCGTCCGACAACTTAGGACATCTTACGACTCTTTATGCCACATTAGCAACTCGAAAAAAACGTTGGTATAATGTAGGACGCCTTACACTCCTAATAACACCTTACATAACCGTACGAAACCTTGAAACACCATAATAAACATAATGATTTCGTATGAGTCATTTGAACATCGTACGACAACTCAGGACATCTTACGACTCTTTATGCCACATTAACAACTCGAAAAGAACGTTAGTATAATGTAGGACGGTTTACAACTCCTAAAAACACCTTACATCACAGTACGAAACCTTGAAACACCATAATAAACCTAATGAATTCGTATGAGTCATTTGAACATTGTACGACAACTCAGGACATCTTACGACTCTTTATGCCACATTAGCAACTGGAATAGAACGTTAGTATAATGTAGGACGCCTTACAACTCCTAAGAACACCTTACATCACAGTACGAAACCTTGAAACACCATAATAAACCAAATTAATTTGTACGAGTCCTTTGAACGTCGTCCGACAACTTAGGACATCTTACGACTCTTTATGCCACATTAGCAACTCGAAAAGAACGTTAGTGTAATGAAGGACGCCTTACACTCCTAAGAACACCTTACATGACCGTACGAAACCTTGAAACACCATCATAAACCTAATGAATTCGTACGAGTCTTTTGAACATCGTCCGACAACTTAGGACATCTTACGACTCTTTATGCCACATTAGCAACTCGAAAAGAACGTTAGTATAATGTAGGACGCCTTACACTCCTAAGAACACCTTACATAACCGTACGAAACCTTGAAACACCATCATAAACCTAATGAATTCGTACGAGTCCTTTGAACATCGTCCGACAACTTAGGACATCTTACGACTCTTTATGCCACATTAGCAACTCGAAAAGAACGTTGGTATAATGTAGGACGCCTTACACTCCTAATAACACCTTACATAACCGTACGAAACCTTGAAACACCATAATAAACCTAATGAATTCGTACGAGTCCTTCGAACATCGTTCGACAACTTAGGACATCTTACGACTCTTTATGCCACATTAGCAACTCGAAAAGAACGTTGGTATAATGTAGGACGCGTTACACTCCTAATAACACCTTACATAACCGTACGAAACCTTGAAACACCATAATAAACCTAATGAATTCGTATGAGTCATTTGAACATCGTACGACAACTCAGGACATCTTACGACTCTTTATGCCACATTAGCAGCTCGAAAAGAACTTTGGTATAATGTAGGACGCGTTACACTCCTAATAACACCTTACATAACCGTACGAAACCTTGAAACACCATAATAAACCTAATGATTTCGTATGAGTCATTTGAACATCGTACGACAACTCAGGACATCTTACGACTCTTTATTGCACATTAACAACTCGAAAAGAACGTTAGTATAATGTAGGACGGTTTACAACTCCTAAAAACACCTTACATCACAGTACGAAACCTTGAAACACCATAATAAACCTAATGAATTCGTACGAGTCCTTTGAACATCGTCCGACAACTTAGGACATCTTACGACTCTTTATGCCACATTAGCAACTCGAAAAGAACGTTGGTATAATGTAGGACGCGTTACACTCCTAATAACACCTTACATAACCGTACGAAACCTTGAAACACCATAATAAACCTAATGAATTCGTATGAGTCATTTGAACATTGTACGACAACTCAGGACATCTTACGACTCTTTATGCCACATTAGCAACTGGAATAGAACGTTAGTATAATGTAGGACGCCTTACAACTCCTAAGAACACCTTACATAACCGTACGAAACCTTGAAACACCATCATAAACCTAATGAATTCATACGAGTCCTTTGAACATCGTCCGACAACTTAGGACATCTTACGACTCTTTATGCCACAATAGCAACTCAAAAAGAACGTTAGTATAATGTAGGACGCCTTACACTCCTAAGAACACCTTACATAACCGTACGAAACCTTGAAACACCATCATAAACCTAATGAATTCGTATGAGTCATTTGAACATTGTACGACAACTCAGGACATCTTACGACTCTTTATGCTACATTAGCAACTGGAATAGAACGTTAGTATAATGTAGGACGCCTTACAACTCCTAAGAACACCTTACATCACAGTACGAAACCTTGAAACACCATAATAAACCAAATTAATTTGTACGAGTCCTTTGAACGTCGTCCGACAACTTAGGACATCTTACGACTCTTTATGCCACATTAGCAACTCGAAAAGAACGTTAGTATAATGTAGGACGCCTTACACTCCTAAGAACACCTTACATAACCGTACGAAACCTTGAAACACCATCATAAACCTAATGAATTCGTACGAGTCTTTTGAACATCGTCCGACAACTTAGGACATCTTACGACTCTTTATGCCACATTAGCAACTCGAAAAGAACGTTAGTATAATGTAGGACGCCTTACACTCCTAAGAACACCTTACATAACCGTACGAAACCTTGAAACACCATCATAAACCTAATGAATTCGTACGAGTCTTTTGAACATCGTCCGACAACTTAGGACATCTTACGACTCTTTATGCCACATTAGCAACTCGAAAAAAACGTTGGTATAATGTAGGACGCCTTACACTCCTAATAACACCTTACATAACCGTACGAAACCTTGAAACACCATAATAAACATAATGAATTCGTATGAGTCATTTGAACATCGTACGACAACTCAGGACATCTTACGACTCTTTATGCCACATTAACAACTCGAAAAGAACGTTAGTATAATGTAGGACGGTTTACAACTCCTAAAAACACCTTACATCACAGTACGAAACCTTGAAACACCATAATAAACCTAATGAATTCATATGAGTCATTTGAACATTGTACGACAACTCAGGACATCTTACGACTCTTTATGCCACATTAGCAACTGGAATAGAACGTTAGTATAATGTAGGACGCCTTACAACTCCTAAGAACACCTTACATCACAGTACGAAACCTTGAAACACCATAATAAACCAAATTAATTTGTACGAGTCCTTTGAACGTCGTCCGACAACTTAGGACATCTTACGACTCTTTATGCCACATTAGCAACTCGAAAAGAACGTTAGTATAATGTAGGACGCCTTACACTCCTAAGAACACCTTACATAACCGTACGAAACCTTGAAACACCATCATAAACCTAATGAATTCGTACGAGTCTTTTGAACATCGTCCGACAACTTAGGACATCTTACGACTCTTTATGCCACATTAGCAACTCGAAAAGAACGTTAGTATAATGTAGGACACCTTACACTCCTAAGAACACCTTACATAACCGTACGAAACCTTGAAACACCATCATAAACCTAATGAATTCGTACGAGTCCTTTGAACATCGTCCGACAACTTAGGACATCTTACGACTCTTTATGCCACATTAGCAACTCGAAAAGAACGTTGGTATAATGTAGGACGCCTTACACTCCTAATAACACCTTACATAACCGTACGAAACCTTGAAACACCATAATAAACCTAATGAATTCGTATGAGTCATTTGAACATCGTACGACAACTCAGGACATCTTACGACTCTTTATTGCACATTAACAACTCGAAAAGAACGTTAGTATAATGTAGGACGGTTTACAACTCCTAAAAACACCTTACATCACAGTACGAAACCTTGAAACACCATAATAAACCTAATGAATTCGTACGAGTCCTTTGAACATCGTCCGACAACTTAGGACATCTTACGACTCTTTATGCCACATTAGCAACTCGAAAAGAACGTTGGTATAATGTAGGACGCGTTACACTCCTAATAACACCTTACATAACCGTACGAAACCTTGAAACACCATAATAAACCTAATGAATTCGTATGAGTCATTTGAACATTGTACGACAACTCAGGACATCTTACGACTCTTTATGCCACATTAGCAACTGGAATAGAACGTTAGTATAATGTAGGACGCCTTACAACTCCTAAGAACACCTTACATAACCGTACGAAACCTTGAAACACCATCATAAACCTAATGAATTCGTACGAGTCCTTTGAACATCGTCCGACAACTTAGGACATCTTACGGCTCTTTATGCCACAATAGCAACTCAAAAAGAACGTTAGTATAATGTAGGACGCCTTACACTCCTAAGAACACCTTACATAACCGTACGAAACCTTGAAACACCATCATAAACCTAATGAATTCGTATGAGTCATTTGAACATTGTACGACAACTCAGGACATCTTACGACTCTTTATGCTACATTAGCAACTGGAATAGAACGTTAGTATAATGTAGGACGCCTTACAACTCCTAAGAACACCTTACATCACAGTACGAAACCTTGAAACACCATAATAAACCAAATTAATTTGTACGAGTCCTTTGAACGTCGTCCGACAACTTAGGACATCTTACGACTCTTTATGCCACATTAGCAACTCGAAAAGAACGTTAGTATAATGTAGGACGCCTTACACTCCTAAGAACACCTTACATAACCGTACGAAACCTTGAAACACCATCATAAACCTAATGAATTCGTACGAGTCTTTTGAACATCGTCCGACAACTTAGGACATCTTACGACTCTTTATGCCACATTAGCAACTCGAAAAGAACGTTAGTATAATGTAGGACGCCTTACACTCCTAAGAACACCTTACATAACCGTACGAAACCTTGAAACACCATCATAAACCTAATGAATTCGTACGAGTCTTTTGAACATCGTCCGACAACTTAGGACATCTTACGACTCTTTATGCCACATTAGCAACTCGAAAAAAACGTTGGTATAATGTAGGACGCCTTACACTCCTAATAACACCTTACATAACCGTACGAAACCTTGAAACACCATAATAAACATAATGAATTCGTATGAGTCATTTGAACATCGTACGACAACTCAGGACATCTTACGACTCTTTATGCCACATTAACAACTCGAAAAGAACGTTAGTATAATGTAGGACGGTTTACAACTCCTAAAAACACCTTACATCACAGTACGAAACCTTGAAACACCATAATAAACCTAATGAATTCATATGAGTCATTTGAACATTGTACGACAACTCAGGACATCTTACGACTCTTTATGCCACATTAGCAACTGGAATAGAACGTTAGTATAATGTAGGACGCCTTACAACTCCTAAGAACACCTTACATCACAGTACGAAACCTTGAAACACCATAATAAACCAAATTAATTTGTACGAGTCCTTTGAACGTCGTCCGACAACTTAGGACATCTTACGACTCTTTATGCCACATTAGCAACTCGAAAAGAACGTTAGTATAATGTAGGACGCCTTACACTCCTAAGAACACCTTACATAACCGTACGAAACCTTGAAACACCATCATAAACCTAATGAATTCGTACGAGTCTTTTGAACATCGTCCGACAACTTAGGACATCTTACGACTCTTTATGCCACATTAGCAACTCGAAAAGAACGTTAGTATAATGTAGGACACCTTACACTCCTAAGAACACCTTACATAACCGTACGAAACCTTGAAACACCATCATAAACCTAATGAATTCGTACGAGTCCTTTGAACATCGTCCGACAACTTAGGACATCTTACGACTCTTTATGCCACATTAGCAACTCGAAAAGAACGTTGGTATAATGTAGGACGCCTTACACTCCTAATAACACCTTACATAACCGTACGAAACCTTGAAACACCATAATAAACCTAATGAATTCGTATGAGTCATTTGAACATCGTACGACAACTCAGGACATCTTACGACTCTTTATTGCACATTAACAACTCGAAAAGAACGTTAGTATAATGTAGGACGGTTTACAACTCCTAAAAACACCTTACATCACAGTACGAAACCTTGAAACACCATAATAAACCTAATGAATTCGTACGAGTCCTTTGAACATCGTCCGACAACTTAGGACATCTTACGACTCTTTATGCCACATTAGCAACTCGAAAAGAACGTTGGTATAATGTAGGACGCGTTACACTCCTAATAACACCTTACATAACCGTACGAAACCTTGAAACACCATAATAAACCTAATGAATTCGTATGAGTCATTTGAACATTGTACGACAACTCAGGACATCTTACGACTCTTTATGCCACATTAGCAACTGGAATAGAACGTTAGTATAATGTAGGACGCCTTACAACTCCTAAGAACACCTTACATAACCGTACGAAACCTTGAAACACCATCATAAACCTAATGAATTCGTACGAGTCCTTTGAACATCGTCCGACAACTTAGGACATCTTACGGCTCTTTATGCCACAATAGCAACTCAAAAAGAACGTTAGTATAATGTAGGACGCCTTACACTCCTAAGAACACCTTACATAACCGTACGAAACCTTGAAACACCATCATAAACCTAATGAATTCGTATGAGTCATTTGAACATTGTACGACAACTCAGGACATCTTACGACTCTTTATGCTACATTAGCAACTGGAATAGAACGTTAGTATAATGTAGGACGCCTTACAACTCCTAAGAACACCTTACATCACAGTACGAAACCTTGAAACACCATAATAAACCAAATTAATTTGTACGAGTCCTTTGAACGTCGTCCGACAACTTAGGACATCTTACGACTCTTTATGCCACATTAGCAACTGGAATAGAACGTTAGTATAATGTAGGACGCCTTACAACTCCTAAGAACACCTTACATAACCGTACGAAACCTTGAAACACCATCATAAACCTAATGAATTCGTACGAGTCCTTTGAACATCGTCCGACAACTTAGGACATCTTACGACTCTTTATGCCACAATAGCAACTCAAAAAGAACGTTAGTATAATGTAGGACGCCTTACACTCCTAAGAACACCTTACATAACCGTACGAAACCTTGAAACACCATCATAAACCTAATGAATTCGTATGAGTCATTTGAACATTGTACGACAACTCAGGTGTGACACCCGGCAAATTTCCAGGTCAATATTCGTACTAGCTTAAAACGTGCATAATTTTAAAATTGCGTCATTTGACTTAATTATGATATTTAAGGTTTTATTAAAGTTAGTTAAGCCCATTTTGTGCATTGTGTGACAAATTGTGATTTTTGAAATTGCTTAATCGCGTAGCGGTTAAATACCCCGTAATGAACGTTGGTGACTGCCCGATGATTTTTAACAGTCCAATAATTGGTATAATGCTCGAAATAGCATCAAATAATATATTTTGGGTGTGTTTAAGTGAAAACATAATAAAAACTAAAAGCGATGTATTTTATCCGTTGTTTTCCGGTTATCGCGTGTGTTTCAGTTTTTGCCCGGTTTTACTACCAGTACACTACCCGGAACACATTAAAATATTTATTTTTATATTTTTACTATTTTAAGAGTAAAATAATAATATTGGAAGTATTATGGCAAATATGGGGATAAAAGTTTACAAGACTTAATAACATGTTAGTGATTTAATTGTGTATTGTGTATTATATAAAAACTTGTAAAATTTCTTTTTTTTTTTTTTAAAGAAAACCGGCCCTAGGCCTACTCCCCCACACATTCCCAACAAATCTTTTTAAATCTATCTTTAATATTCTCACTTAACCCAAAAACCCAACCATAATATCTTCACCACTCCCACACTCCATCTTCTTCTTTCCTTCACCCCAAAACCGATCCAATACCACTCCACCCTCAAAAATCTCGGCCATCTCTCTCTCTACACTCTCCATATTCATCTCTTACACCTTGTTGCAAAACCTTGAAGATTTGGTGGTCTTGGAAGCAAGAAAGTGTAACCAAGAGGTGTTTAAGGCTAAAATCCATTCTCTTCATCTTTTCTAGTGTTCATCTAAGGTAGGAACACTTTTCATTTTGATTTTTATGATTTAAAAGTGTTCAAGATGGTGTTCTTGAAGTGTTGTTCACCAAATCCGAAACCGAAAGATGAATGTTTTTGAAATGAAAATGGGTTTTTCAAATGGGTGTGTGTGTGTATGTCATGTCCGTATGTATGTATGTATGAGTGTGTGTGTGTTTTTGATTTTTGAAAACAAGATTTCATAAGTGTTAAATGTATGGTTTTGAAAGTTGATAAAGGAAAATGGAAGAAATGAACAAGTGTGTGTTATGTGTGGTTATCAAAACATGATTTTTGGGTGCATATGGATGTAGATCCGTAGGTTTTTGGTGTGTGTGTGAGTATTTACATGTTAGTAAAATGATGATAATGTTGTGTTCTTGCATTGATGATGTTTAGATCTAAGTGTTGAAAGTTGTTTTGTTGGAAATAAGATTAAATGAACACATGTATGATAAGTATGGGTATTGAAAATATGATTTTTGCACATGTATGTATGTATGGCCGTAGATTGTATGCATGTATGTATATATGTATGTTGTTTGAAATCATGTAAGATTTGTTAAAAGATGCATATAAAAAGGTTGGATCTTGACATGCAAATAGATGTAAATGGAAATATGATGATAATGTCACTAGATGATTTTTGAGTAACTTGAAAAGTGTTATGAATATTACTTGCAAGAATATGTTCATATGTTATAAAGATGAAAGATGTTGTTTTTATGCAAACTTGATACATGTTAGTTTAAGAAATGGATAAATATAAGTATGTTAAGTGTTTTGCTATGCTAAGTATGACATGAGAAAATAAGTTATTTCACTAAGTGTAAAAGTGTTTATACATGTGTTAAGTGTTGATGTATGATACTTGATGATTAAAAATGTTTAAATGTAACTTTTATGTATTTTTGAACAAATATAAAAACTAAAATATATTCTGACTTAAAACATATTTTTAAATATTTATAAACTTTATAAAATAAGTATTTTAAATGTATTATAACAAAGAAATGATTTAAACCTTATAAATAATGGTTTTTGGTACAAAAATACGCGTAAAACGCACCGATTTTTGCTTAAAAATGTAAAATATGTCAAAATTATATTTTAACAGATTCTTAAGTGTATTTTTATGTAAAAATATGATATTTAAAGTTTGGTACAAAAACGTGGAGTTTTGAGCCCAAAAACAAGCAAACTATGTACCCGGCAAAGCCGAAAACGACGATTTTCGACTCTAAAACGCAATATTTTTGTAAACTGTTTTGGATCAGAAACTTTGGACATATTTTGAAGGAAACTTACTGATTTGAAAGTGATCTAAAAGAAATGACAAAAATGCGGGTATTGGGTTGCTTTCCGTGACCCAAAAACGTGCCCGGATTTGTAAGAAATTGACACGTTGGACTTGTATTGTGACTTGTATGAATAATATGTGAAACATGATTTATGTGGTATAATATTATGTTTTGTTGTAGATTTATATATGATAAAGTAAGTTGCTTGTGAAAACGTGGTTAAATATCTCGTTAAGTGTTAACCGTCATGTTAGAAATGCATGCTAGTTAACTAGGAATAATGTGTATTTTTACCAAGTACTATAAATTGTGATCATGGCATGAATATGATTAATATATTTTCCTAAGTTTTGTATGAAATTGTGTAAGTATATATATTACTTAGGCAAGTGATGGGCTAAATGTGACTTTTACATGTTACTTATGGTTAAGTGTGTGTTACTATATATATAACACTTTAAAGGCATGGGTCACCAACGGGTCATTAAAATGAAAGGGTTGTTTTTGTAAATGAAATGTTTTCACATAAGTCTAGTTAGGTTTTGGTGAACAACCTACATGGTTTTAGACTTTGTATTTGTGTGCATCTTTTGAACGGGTCCTTGTGTATAGGGCATTCTTAAGTGGTGTTTTCATTGGGCTTATATTTTGCTAGCTTTTGGCGTATTCAATGTGAGTTCTTCGGCCCCTTTTTAAATAATGTTTTATTTAACTGTTTTGGGGGAAAAACATGTAATTGTTTAACTTGTTTTGATGTGTATTGGGAGACATATTGTGTATGACCAAAATGATGGCATGGGTGTTTGTTGTGAAAGTGTACACATTGCCCTCTCGTAATCATTTATTTCTCTTGGAGTGAGAAACCACAGGTTATATTGGTAGATCTATCGGGATTGGAATTCCGCCCCTCGTGATCAGTCGCTCTGATCGTGTTGACATGCGGGGGAATATAAGTTGAATGTTGTGAGGGAACCTCGTTTCTTGGTTGATTATGAACCCATGACTTGATGATTCATTCGTCGTTGGGCCTAGCTAGCTCTTTGACGTATGGTCTTGTTGACGTCTCAAAGCCAAGCATATCAATTGTGAATGAAAAATGATTTTATTTATGATTAAACCCGAAAACTCACCAACTTTATGTTGACTCAGTTTTTACATGTTTTTCAGGTACGAAATGATAGGCTCCGGGTATGTGTGGAAGGACAGTTTTGGACTGCAAACTCCACCTGTGTTTTAGTTGTTCTGGGACCGCTTTCTTAAAAATTCCGCTTAAGTTTTTATTTCAAACAATTATGCTTCGTTAAGACAATTGATGTTTTTCTTAATGAATATTGTGGATGTTGACGTGTCAACGTTAACATAATCAACTATTTTAAATTAATGTGGATGTTTGCTTTATAATTAATGGGTGCCAACTTCGCTCATTACACCATAATATCGTTTATTTCCGCTGCGACGATTTTTGGGGTGTGACAGAAGTTGGTATCAGAGCCATTGGTTATAGCGAACTAGAAAAAGTTTTTGAAAATATTTCTAGACTATAACTGAAATTATTTTGAAAAATCTTAAAAGTCCCAAAACACTTCCATAAATTCCCGAGCACTTTTGGTGTGCGTGTTGATTTGTTGGATTGCGTATCTAAACTTACTTTGTGTGGTTTAAAATTGTTGCATACCTATGTGTACCTTATGTGATTTATATGCATTTGATTATTTTTAAGCTATGAGTTAAGTGCGAATATGCCTTTTGTGTCACAGATGTCTTCTTATCATGATGGTTTTAATTTCTTTGCTGCCTCTTTTATGCCCGGCTCGGAGCATACGAGCAACGGGTGGATTGAGGAAGACATAAAGCCTGATATTAGCGCTTTGTCTCATGTTGGACCGACCATTACCCCCAAGTCATCTTTTGTGGCAAGGGAGTTACTTCCCTTACCCCCATCTCTTTTAGACCGACCTACCCCTGTGATTCGTCATGTATATACTAGGCAAAGGAAGAGGAAGACCAAAGTGGTTTTGAGTGACAGGGAAAGGATAGAGGCTCTAGAGAAAGAGCTAGCAGAAGTGAAGATGAAGCTCAACGATGCGTTTGACTCAGTCAAAATCATGATGGACATTTATGAGTCGTGCCATTAGGGTTGCGATGAGAAGTTGCATTGCATTACCTTTTATTTACTTTTGAACTTTGGTTGAATTGTTTGTTTTTCTTTTGTTGTATGTTGGATATGGTTTACACTTTGGTGACCGTTTTTGGTCAAAATTTTGGGGCCGTTTTGGCAAAAACTTTTATTTTGGCAAAAACATTTATTTTGGCGAAAAACTTTATTTTGGGAAAATCTTTTGGTAATTTATGATTAATTATGTTCAATATATTGCATGATTGATTAGTTGCATTATGTGGTAATAGATTAAGTACGCTAAACGTTAGAATTGAAAACGTGAAACCTCCTCGTTAATATATATACATAAATATATTCATGCATATACTTACTAATAATATTTTGATTCTTAGAACTAAGTCATGCCTCCGAGAACCCGAACAACAGCGACCGGCACTGGTAGTGGTATTCCAGGAACAGCCGAGGAGTTGGCCCAATTGATTTCCCAACATGTCAATGCCGCTTTAGACCAACACGATGCAAACCTTGGACAGGGTCGTGGTCGTGGGCGTGGAGCAGGCGGCAGTGGCACGTCTCTGGGCAGTGGTTCAGGTATAATAGATTTTGCAAGAATTTGTTATACCACCCATAGTGCATAATGATTATACCTTGTATATCATAATGATGGGCGGACTTGATGCTTATGAAAGCAGGAGGACGAAGTGTGGGATGCACCTATAAGACGTTCCAAGGTTGCGGTCCCATAGTCTTCACTGGAGCTGAGGGTCCACTTAACATCCTGCGATGGATTGAGAAGATGGAATCTGTGATGGCCATCAGCGCTTGCGCCGAATCGCAGAAGGTGATGTACGCCGCGTGTTCCTTTCAGAACGAAGCACTGACATGGTGGAATTCCCAGAAGCAGACCATGGGAGAAGAGGCTGTTACTAACCTCTCGTGGGTGCGACTGAAAGAGATGCTGATAAAGGAGTATTGCCCCCGCAATGAACTCCAGAAGGCAGAAACTGAATTTTGGGATCTAACCATGGAAGGTGCCGAAGTAAGAGCCTACACCTCTAAGTTTAATGACCTTGCTAGACTTGTTCCTCGGATGGTCACTCCCGAGTATGTACGGATCGAACGATACATTTGGGGTTTAGCACCACAAATCCGTGGCATGGTTACAGCATCGAACCCTACATCGATCCAAAGTGCTGTGAGCTTGGCACTGTCATTGACTGATGATGCGGTGCGTAGGGGTGTGCTGACCAAAAAGGTTGATCATGGAAAGAATCCTGTAGATGGTGGTAAGAAAGTGTTTGAGTCTGAGAAACAGTTTGGTAGTGGTGATGGGAAATCCTCTGATGGAAAGAGGAAGTGGGCTGGAGCACCCAAAGGTCGTGCAGGCAATAAGAAAGGATCCAACTTTAACTCTGGCAAGATGTACACCGCCAATGCAAGTAGGGATGGTGCGTACCCAAAGTGCAATAAGTGCGGGTACAACCATGGTGGTGCGTGTAATGTGTGTTCGAGATGTCAGAAGTTTGGACATCAAGCTCAAGCTTGTAGGGTTAAGTTAGATGAGAGGACTGGGAAGCCGTATAGGAATTGTTTTGAGTGTGGATCAGTAGGACATATCAGGAGGAATTGTCCTAAGTTGAAGGGGACGAATGCTAAGGGAAGAGCATTCGAGATGAACGCGAAGGATGCGCGACAAGAGCCTACTGTGGTTACGGGTACGTTCCTTGTTAATAACCATTACGCATCAGTGTTATTTGATACCGGCGCCGACTTGAGTTTTGTGTCTAAAGATTTTGAATCGTTGCTTAATGCTAAGGTGGATAAGTTAGATAAGAAATATATTATCGAAATAGCTAACGGTAAGAAAATCATAGCAGATTCAGTATATAGAGGTTGTACCTTATGCTTAGGTAATCAATCATTTAGTATAGATCTTTTGCCTGTTATACTTGGTAGTTTTGATGTCGTGATTGGTATGGATTGGCTATCCAAAAATCGTGCCGAAGTTGTGTGTCACGAGAAGGTTGTCCGCCTTCTAAGTTCCAGCGGCGAAACGATAACGATTCATGGTGAGAAAGAGAACTCCTACTTGAAGGTCATCAATGTTAAGCAAGCGTACGCGTGTCTGTGTGAAGGACTTCCTGCGTTTCTAGTGAAAGCTATTGACACCGATGTTAAGGAGCTGAAATTAGAAGAGATTCCGGTAGTTTGCGATTTTCAAGATGTTTTTCCTGAGGATTTGCCAGGATTGCCTCCGTCTAGGCAGATTGAATTTAGAATCGATTTAATTCCTGGTGCAGCCCCCATTGCTCGATCGCCATATCGATTAGCTCCATCTGAACTTCAAGAGTTGTCGAAGCAATTGCAAGAATTGCTTGATAAAGGATTCATTCGACCAAGTTTTTCCCCGTGGGGAGCACCTGTGTTATTTGTTAAAAAGAAAGATGGATCGTTTAGGATGTGTATTGACTATCGTGAATTGAATAAGCTGACCATTAAGAATAGATATCCGTTGCCTAGGATAGATGATCTGTTTGACCAACTGCAAGGATCTAGTTTCTATTCCAAGATTGATTTGCGATCCGGCTATCATCAGTTGCAGATAGCGGAAGAAGATGTTCCGAAAACCGCTTTTAGGACACGTTACGGTCATTATGAATTTTTGGTAATGCCATTTGGGTTAACGAATGCGCCTGCTGTGTTCATGGATCTTATGAATAGGGTGTGTAAACCTTACTTAGATAAATTTGTGATAGTATTCATAGATGATATTCTGATCTACTCGCGATCAAAGGAAGATCATGAGCAGCACCTTAAGCTGATCTTAGAAACGTTAAGAAATGAGAAGTTGTATGCGAAGTTTTCCAAGTGCGAGTTTTGGCTTAGGGAGGTTCATTTTCTTGGTCATGTGATCAATATGGAAGGAATCCACGTGGATCCTGCGAAAATAGAGGCTATCAAAAATTGGGAAGCACCGAGAAGCCCTACGGAAGTACGACAATTCTTAGGATTGGCAGGATACTATCGTAGATTTATTGAAAACTTCTCCAAAATAGCCCAGCCCCTAACCTTGTTGACTAGTAAGGATCGAAAGTATGAATGGTGTGAGAAGCAGGAAGAAGCGTTCCAGACGCTAAAGCAGAAATTGTGTAGTGCACCGATCCTATCTCTTCCCGAGGGAAATGATGATTTCGTAGTTTATTGTGACGCCTCGCGTCTAGGTCTCGGGTGTGTCTTGATGCAGAGAGATAAGGTGATAGCTTATGCGTCTAGACAACTCAAAGTGCATGAAAAGAATTACACCACGCATGACTTGGAGTTAGGTGCGGTGGTGTTTGCACTAAAGATATGGAGACATTATCTTTATGGTACTAAGTGTGTCGTGTACACTGATCATAAGAGCCTTCAGCATATCTTTGAGCAGAAAGAGCTCAACATGAGACAGCGACGTTGGGTCGAGTTATTGAACGACTATGACTGTGATATCCGTTATCACCCGGGAAAAGCCAACGTTGTTGCTGACGCACTCAGCAGAAAGGAAAGGGAGAGACCTTTGCGAGTGCGAGCCCTAGAAATGACTGTCCAATCGAATCTCACCTCTCGAGTACGTGATGCTCAGAGAGAAGCTCTAAAGGAGGAAAATCTGAAAAGTGAAAGTATGCAGGGCATGGTTAAGAACTTGGTGCCTAAGTTCGAGAACGTGATGTACTTCGCGAACCGAATTTGGATACCTCGTTTTGGAAACTTGCGGGAGCTCATCTTAGATGAAGCTCACAAGTCTAGGTATTCGATTCACCCTGGTTCGGATAAGATGTACAAAGATGTGAAGGAACTTTATTGGTGGCCCAATATGAAGCGAGAGATAGCATCCTATGTAAGTAAATGTATAACTTGTTCTAAGGTTAAGGCTGAATATCAAAAGCCTTCAGGACTCTTGCAACAACCTGAAATTCCTCAATGGAAATGGGAGCGAATTGCGATGGATTTCATAACGAAGTTACCCCGCACATCTAGTGGTAATAACGCTATTTGGGTAATTGTTGATCGTTTGACGAAATCTGCTCACTTTTTGCCCATTAAGGAGTCTTATAAAGTAGGGAAGTTGTCAAAGATCTATCTTAAGGAAGTCGTGTCTCGTCATGGTGTGCCTGTTTCGATTATCTCTGATAGAGATAGCCGCTTTACCTCTAGGTTTTGGAGAGCCTTGCATAGAGCCCTAGGTACTCGTTTAGATATGAGCACTGCTTATCATCCTCAAACGGACGGCCAAAGTGAACGTACAATCCAAACGTTGGAGGACTTGTTACGAGCTTGCGTGATTGATTTCGGTGGTAATTGGGATACCCACCTTCCTTTAGCTGAATTTTCTTATAACAACAGTTATCACGCTAGTATTAAAGCCGCCCCTTTTGAAGCCTTGTATGGTAGAAAATGTCGTTCACCCCTTTGTTGGGCTGAAATTGGTGAAAAAGAGCTAACTGGTCCTGAGATTATCCAGGAAACGACTGATAAAGTTTCCCAAGTTAGGAAAAGGTTAGAAGCCGCAGCCAGTCGGCAAAAGAGTTATGCGGATAACCGAAGGAAACCCTTAGAGTTTCAAGTAGGTGATCGTGTATTTTTGAAGGTCTCACCTTGGAAAGGTGTGACTAGATTTGTCAACCAGGGGAAGCTTAGTCCCCGATACATAGGACCTTTTGAAATCTTGAAAAGGATAGGCCCAGTTGCTTATAGACTTGAGTTACCTAGTGAACTTAGTAACGTGCATGACGTATTCCACGTTTCGAACTTGAAAAAGTGTTTGTCCGATGAAACCTTGGTGATACCGCCTGATGAGGTCCGTGTTGATGATAAACTTCATTTCGTTGAGAAACCCGTTGAGGTCATGGATTCGAAGGTCCAAAAACTTAGACGAAGCCGTATTAAATTGGTCAAGGTTAGATGGAACTCTAAGCGTGGACCAGAGTATACGTGGGAGCGTGAAGACCAGATGAAGCAAAAATACCCCTATTTGTTCCTATCTAAATCTTAATTGAATTCGTCCATGTAAAATTTCGGGACGAAATTTCCTAAACGGGGGAAGACTGTGACACCCGGCAAATTTCCAGGTCAATATTCGTACTAGCTTAAAACGTGCATAATTTTAAAATTGCGTCATTTGACTTAATTATGATATTTAAGGTTTTATTAAAGTTAGTTAAGCCCATTTTGTGCATTGTGTGACAAATTGTGATTTTTGAAATTGCTTAATCGCGTAGCGGTTAAATACCCCGTAATGAACGTTGGTGACTGCCCGATGATTTTTAACAGTCCAATAATTGGTATAATGCTCGAAATAGCATCAAATAATATATTTTGGGTGTGTTTAAGTGAAAACATAATAAAAACTAAAAGCGATGTATTTTATCCGTTGTTTTCCGGTTATCGCGTGTGTTTCAGTTTTTGCCCGGTTTTACTACCAGTACACTACCCGGAACACATTAAAATATTTATTTTTATATTTTTACTATTTTAAGAGTAAAATAATAATATTGGAAGTATTATGGCAAATATGGGGATAAAAGTTTACAAGACTTAATAACATGTTAGTGATTTAATTGTGTATTGTGTATTATATAAAAACTTGTAAAATTTCTTTTTTTTTTTTTAAAGAAAACCGGCCCTAGGCCTACTCCCCCACACATTCCCAACAAATCTTTTTAAATCTATCTTTAATATTCTCACTTAACCCAAAAACCCAACCATAATATCTTCACCACTCCCACACTCCATCTTCTTCTTTCCTTCACCCCAAAACCGATCCAATACCACTCCACCCTCAAAAATCTCGGCCATCTCTCTCTCTACACTCTCCATATTCATCTCTTACACCTTGTTGCAAAACCTTGAAGATTTGGTGGTCTTGGAAGCAAGAAAGTGTAACCAAGAGGTGTTTAAGGCTAAAATCCATTCTCTTCATCTTTTCTAGTGTTCATCTAAGGTAGGAACACTTTTCATTTTGATTTTTATGATTTAAAAGTGTTCAAGATGGTGTTCTTGAAGTGTTGTTCACCAAATCCGAAACCGAAAGATGAATGTTTTTGAAATGAAAATGGGTTTTTCAAATGGGTGTGTGTGTGTATGTCATGTCCGTATGTATGTATGTATGAGTGTGTGTGTGTTTTTGATTTTTGAAAACAAGATTTCATAAGTGTTAAATGTATGGTTTTGAAAGTTGATAAAGGAAAATGGAAGAAATGAACAAGTGTGTGTTATGTGTGGTTATCAAAACATGATTTTTGGGTGCATATGGATGTAGATCCGTAGGTTTTTGGTGTGTGTGTGAGTATTTACATGTTAGTAAAATGATGATAATGTTGTGTTCTTGCATTGATGATGTTTAGATCTAAGTGTTGAAAGTTGTTTTGTTGGAAATAAGATTAAATGAACACATGTATGATAAGTATGGGTATTGAAAATATGATTTTTGCACATGTATGTATGTATGGCCGTAGATTGTATGCATGTATGTATATATGTATGTTGTTTGAAATCATGTAAGATTTGTTAAAAGATGCATATAAAAAGGTTGGATCTTGACATGCAAATAGATGTAAATGGAAATATGATGATAATGTCACTAGATGATTTTTGAGTAACTTGAAAAGTGTTATGAATATTACTTGCAAGAATATGTTCATATGTTATAAAGATGAAAGATGTTGTTTTTATGCAAACTTGATACATGTTAGTTTAAGAAATGGATAAATATAAGTATGTTAAGTGTTTTGCTATGCTAAGTATGACATGAGAAAATAAGTTATTTCACTAAGTGTAAAAGTGTTTATACATGTGTTAAGTGTTGATGTATGATACTTGATGATTAAAAATGTTTAAATGTAACTTTTATGTATTTTTGAACAAATATAAAAACTAAAATATATTCTGACTTAAAACATATTTTTAAATATTTATAAACTTTATAAAATAAGTATTTTAAATGTATTATAACAAAGAAATGATTTAAACCTTATAAATAATGGTTTTTGGTACAAAAATACGCGTAAAACGCACCGATTTTTGCTTAAAAATGTAAAATATGTCAAAATTATATTTTAACAGATTCTTAAGTGTATTTTTATGTAAAAATATGATATTTAAAGTTTGGTACAAAAACGTGGAGTTTTGAGCCCAAAAACAAGCAAACTATGTACCCGGCAAAGCCGAAAACGACGATTTTCGACTCTAAAACGCAATATTTTTGTAAACTGTTTTGGATCAGAAACTTTGGACATATTTTGAAGGAAACTTACTGATTTGAAAGTGATCTAAAAGAAATGACAAAAATGCGGGTATTGGGTTGCTTTCCGTGACCCAAAAACGTGCCCGGATTTGTAAGAAATTGACACGTTGGACTTGTATTGTGACTTGTATGAATAATATGTGAAACATGATTTATGTGGTATAATATTATGTTTTGTTGTAGATTTATATATGATAAAGTAAGTTGCTTGTGAAAACGTGGTTAAATATCTCGTTAAGTGTTAACCGTCATGTTAGAAATGCATGCTAGTTAACTAGGAATAATGTGTATTTTTACCAAGTACTATAAATTGTGATCATGGCATGAATATGATTAATATATTTTCCTAAGTTTTGTATGAAATTGTGTAAGTATATATATTACTTAGGCAAGTGATGGGCTAAATGTGACTTTTACATGTTACTTATGGTTAAGTGTGTGTTACTATATATATAACACTTTAAAGGCATGGGTCACCAACGGGTCATTAAAATGAAAGGGTTGTTTTTGTAAATGAAATGTTTTCACATAAGTCTAGTTAGGTTTTGGTGAACAACCTACATGGTTTTAGACTTTGTATTTGTGTGCATCTTTTGAACGGGTCCTTGTGTATAGGGCATTCTTAAGTGGTGTTTTCATTGGGCTTATATTTTGCTAGCTTTTGGCGTATTCAATGTGAGTTCTTCGGCCCCTTTTTAAATAATGTTTTATTTAACTGTTTTGGGGGAAAAACATGTAATTGTTTAACTTGTTTTGATGTGTATTGGGAGACATATTGTGTATGACCAAAATGATGGCATGGGTGTTTGTTGTGAAAGTGTACACATTGCCCTCTCGTAATCATTTATTTCTCTTGGAGTGAGAAACCACAGGTTATATTGGTAGATCTATCGGGATTGGAATTCCGCCCCTCGTGATCAGTCGCTCTGATCGTGTTGACATGCGGGGGAATATAAGTTGAATGTTGTGAGGGAACCTCGTTTCTTGGTTGATTATGAACCCATGACTTGATGATTCATTCGTCGTTGGGCCTAGCTAGCTCTTTGACGTATGGTCTTGTTGACGTCTCAAAGCCAAGCATATCAATTGTGAATGAAAAATGATTTTATTTATGATTAAACCCGAAAACTCACCAACTTTATGTTGACTCAGTTTTTACATGTTTTTCAGGTACGAAATGATAGGCTCCGGGTATGTGTGGAAGGACAGTTTTGGACTGCAAACTCCACCTGTGTTTTAGTTGTTCTGGGACCGCTTTCTTAAAAATTCCGCTTAAGTTTTTATTTCAAACAATTATGCTTCGTTAAGACAATTGATGTTTTTCTTAATGAATATTGTGGATGTTGACGTGTCAACGTTAACATAATCAACTATTTTAAATTAATGTGGATGTTTGCTTTATAATTAATGGGTGCCAACTTCGCTCATTACACCATAATATCGTTTATTTCCGCTGCGACGATTTTTGGGGTGTGACATCAGGACATCTTACGACTCTTTATGCTACATTAGCAACTGGAATAGAACGTTAGTATAATGTAGGACGCCTTACAACTCCTAAGAACACCTTACATCACAGTACGAAACCTTGAAACACCATAATAAACCAAATTAATTTGTACGAGTCCTTTGAACGTCGTCCGACAACTTAGGACATCTTACGACTCTTTATGCCACATTAGCAACTCGAAAAGAACGTTAGTATAATGTAGGACGCCTTACACTCCTAAGAACACCTTACATAAACGTACGAAACCTTGAAACACCATCATAAACCTAATGAATTCGTACGAGTCTTTTGAACATCGTCCGACAACTTAGGACATCTTACGACTCTTTATGCCACATTAGCAACTCGAAAAGAACGTTAGTATAATGTAGGACGCCTTACACTCCTAAGAACACCTTACATAACCGTACGAAACCTTGAAACACCATCATAAACCTAATGAATTCGTACGAGTCTTTTGAACATCGTCCGACAACTTAGGACATCTTACGACTCTTTATGCCACATTAGCAACTCGAAAAAAACGTTGGTATAATGTAGGACGCCTTACACTCCTAATAACACCTTACATAACCGTACGAAACCTTGAAACACCATAATAAACATAATGAATTCGTATGAGTCATTTGAACATCGTACGACAACTCAGGACATCTTACGACTCTTTATGCCACATTAACAACTCGAAAAGAACGTTAGTATAATGTAGGACGGTTTACAACTCCTAAAAACACCTTACATCACAGTACGAAACCTTGAAACACCATAATAAACCTAATGAATTCGTATGAGTCATTTGAACATTGTACGACAACTCAGGACATCTTACGACTCTTTATGCCACATTAGCAACTGGAATAGAACGTTAGTATAATGTAGGACGCCTTACAACTCCTAAGAACACCTTACATCACAGTACGAAACCTTGAAACACCATAATAAACCAAATTAATTTGTACGAGTCCTTTGAACGTCGTCCGACAACTTAGGACATCTTACGACTCTTTATGCCACATTAGCAACTCGAAAAGAACGTTAGTATAATGTAGGACGCCTTACACTCCTAAGAACACCTTACATAACCGTACGAAACCTTGAAACACCATCATAAACCTAATGAATTCGTACGAGTCTTTTGAACATCGTCCGACAACTTAGGACATCTTACGACTCTTTATGCCACATTAGCAACTCGAAAAGAACGTTAGTATAATGTAGGACGCCTTACACTCCTAAGAACACCTTACATAACCGTACGAAACCTTGAAACACCATCATAAACCTAATGAATTCGTACGAGTCCTTTGAACATCGTCCGACAACTTAGGACATCTTACGACTCTTTATGCCACATTAGCAACTCGAAAAGAACGTTGGTATAATGAAGGACGCCTTACACTCCTAATAACACCTTACATAACCGTACGAAACCTTGAAACACCATAATAAACCTAATGAATTCGTACGAGTCCTTCGAACATCGTTCGACAACTTAGGACATCTTACGACTCTTTATGCCACATTAGCAACTCGAAAAGAACGTTGGTATAATGTAGGACGCCTTACACTCCTAAGAACACCTTACATAACCATACGAAACCTTGAAACACCATAATAAACCTAATGAATTCGTACGAATCCTTTGAACATCGTCCGACAACTTAGGACATCTTACGACTCTTTATGCCACAATAGCAACTCAAAAAGAACGTTAGTATAATGTAGGACGCGTTACACTCCTAATAACACCTTACATAACCGTACGAAACCTTGAAACACCATAATAAACCTAATGATTTCGTATGAGTCATTTGAACATCGTACGACAACTCAGGACATCTTACGACTCTTTATTGCACATTAACAACTCGAAAAGAACGTTAGTATAATGTAGGACGGTTTACAACTCCTAAAAACACCTTACATCACAGTACGAAACCTTGAAACACCATAATAAACCTAATGAATTCGTACGAGTCCTTCGAACATCGTTCGACAACTTAGGACATCTTACGACTCTTTATGCCACATTAGCAACTCGAAAAGAACGTTGGTATAATGTAGGACGCCTTACACTCCTAAGAACACCTTACATAACCGTACGAAACCTTGAAACACCATAATAAACCTAATGAATTCGTACGAGTCCTTTGAACGTCGTCCGACAACTTAGGACATCTTACGACTCTTTATGCCACATTAGCAACTCGAAAAGAACGTTAGTATAATGTAGGACGCCTTACACTCCTAAGAACACCTTACATAACCGTACGAAACCTTGAAACACCATCATAAACCTAATGAATTCGTACGAGTCCTTTGAACATCGTCCGACAACTTAGGACATCTTACGACTCTTTATGCCACATTAGCAACTCGAAAAGAACGTTGGTATAATGAAGGACGCCTTACACTCCTAATAACACCTTACATAACCGTACGAAACCTTGAAACACCATAATAAACCTAATGAATTCGTACGAGTCCTTCGAACATCGTTCGACAACTTAGGACATCTTACGACTCTTTATGCCACATTAGCAACTCGAAAAGAACGTTGGTATAATGTAGGACGCCTTACACTCCTAAGAACACCTTACATAACCATACGAAACCTTGAAACACCATAATAAACCTAATGAATTCGTACGAGTCCTTTGAACATCGTCCGACAACTTAGGACATCTTACGACTCTTTATGCCACAATAGCAACTCAAAAAGAACGTTAGTATAATGTAGGACGCGTTACACTCCTAATAACACCTTACATAACCGTACGAAACCTTGAAACACCATAATAAACCTAATGATTTCGTATGAGTCATTTGAACATCGTACGACAACTCAGGACATCTTACGACTCTTTATTGCACATTAACAACTCGAAAAGAACGTTAGTATAATGTAGGACGGTTTACAACTCCTAAAAACACCTTACATCACAGTACGAAACCTTGAAACACCATAATAAACCTAATGAATTCGTACGAGTCCTTCGAACATCGTTCGACAACTTAGGACATCTTACGACTCTTTATGCCACATTAGCAACTCGAAAAGAACGTTGGTATAATGTAGGACGCCTTACACTCCTAAGAACACCTTACATAACCGTACGAAACCTTGAAACACCATAATAAACCTAATGAATTCGTACGAGTCCTTTGAACATCGTCCGACAACTTAGGACATCTTACGACTCTTTATGCCACATTAGCAACTCGAAAAGAACGTTGGTATAATGTAGGACGCGTTACACTCCTAATAACACCTTACATAACAGTACGAAACCTTGAAACACCATAATAAACCTAATGAATTCGTATGAGTCATTTGAACATTGTACGACAACTTAGGACATCTTACGACTCTTTATGCCACATTAGCAACTCGAAAAGAACGTTGGTATAATGTAGGACGCCTTACACTCCTAAGAACACCTTACATAACCATACGAAACCTTGAAACACCATAATAAACCTAATGAATTCGTACGAGTCCTTTGAACATCGTCCGACAACTTAGGACATCTTACGACTCTTTATGCCACAATAGCAACTCAAAAAGAACGTTAGTATAATGTAGGACGCGTTACACTCCTAATAACACCTTACATAACCGTACGAAACCTTGAAACACCATAATAAACCTAATGATTTCGTATGAGTCATTTGAACATCGTACGACAACTCAGGACATCTTACGACTCTTTATTGCACATTAACAACTCGAAAATAACGTTAGTATAATGTAGGACGGTTTACAACTCCTAAAAACACCTTACATCACAGTACGAAACCTTGAAACACCATAATAAACCTAATGAATTCGTACGAGTCCTTCGAACATCGTTCGACAACTTAGGACATCTTACGACTCTTTATGCCACATTAGCAACTCGAAAAGAACGTTGGTATAATGTAGGACGCCTTACACTCCTAAGAACACCTTACATAACCGTACGAAACCTTGAAACACCATAATAAACCTAATGAATTCGTACGAGTCCTTTGAACATCGTCCGACAACTTAGGACATCTTACGACTCTTTATGCCACATTAGCAACTCGAAAAGAACGTTGGTATAATGTAGGACGCGTTACACTCCTAATAACACCTTACATAACAGTACGAAACCTTGAAACACCATAATAAACCTAATGAATTCGTATGAGTCATTTGAACATTGTACGACAACTCAGGACATCTTACGACTCTTTATGCCACATTAGCAACTGGAATAGAACGTTAGTATAATGTAGGACGCCTTACAACTCCTAAGAACACCTTACATAACCGTACGAAACCTTGAAACACCATCATAAACCTAATGAATTCGTACGAGTCCTTTGAACATCGTCCGACAACTTAGGACATCTTACGACTCTTTATGCCACAATAGCAACTCAAAAAGAACGTTAGTATAATGTAGGACGCCTTACAACTCCTAAAAACACCTTACATCACAGTACGAAACCTTGAAACACCATAATAAACCTAATGAATTCATATGAGTCATTTGAACATTGTACGACAACTCAGGACATCTTACGACTCTTTATGCCACATTAGCAACTGGAATAGAACGTTAGTATAATGTAGGACGCCTTACAACTCCTAAGAACACCTTACATCACAGTACGAAACCTTGAAACACCATAATAAACCAAATTAATTTGTACGAGTCCTTTGAACGTCGTCCGACAACTTAGGACATCTTACGACTCTTTATGCCACATTAGCAACTCGAAAAGAACGTTAGTATAATGTAGGACGCCTTACACTCCTAAGAACACCTTACATAACCGTACGAAACCTTGAAACACCATCATAAACCTAATGAATTCGTACGAGTCTTTTGAACATCGTCCGACAACTTAGGACATCTTACGACTCTTTATGCCACATTAGCAACTCGAAAAGAACGTTAGTATAATGTAGGACGCCTTACACTCCTAAGAACACCTTACATAACCGTACGAAACCTTGAAACACCATCATAAACCTAATGAATTCGTACGAGTCCTTTGAACATCGTCTGACAACTTAGGACATCTTACGACTCTTTATGCCACATTAGCAACTCGAAAAGAACGTTGGTATAATGTAGGACGCGTTACACTCCTAATAACACCTTACATAACCGTACGAAACCTTGAAACACCATAATAAACCTAATGAATTCGTATGAGTCATTTGAACATCGTACGACAACTCAGGACATCTTACGACTCTTTATTGCACATTAACAACTCGAAAAGAACGTTAGTATAATGTAGGACGGTTTACAACTCCTAAAAACACCTTACATCACAGTACGAAACCTTGAAACACCATAATAAACCTAATGAATTCGTACGAGTCCTTTGAACATCGTCCGACAACTTAGGACATCTTACGACTCTTTATGCCACATTAGCAACTCGAAAATAACGTTGGTATAATGTAGGACGCGTTACACTCCTAATAACACCTTACATAACCGTACGAAACCTTGAAACACCATAATAAACCTAATGAATTCGTATGAGCCATTTGAACATTGTACGACAACTCAGGACATCTTACGACTCTTTATGCCACATTAGCAACTGGAATAGAACGTTAGTATAATGTAGGACGCCTTACAACTCCTAAGAACACCTTACATAACCGTACGAAACCTTGAAACACCATCATAAACCTAATGAATTCGTACGAGTCCTTTGAACATCGTCCGACAACTTAGGACATCTTACGACTCTTTATGCCACAATAGCAACTCAAAAAGAACGTTAGTATAATGTAGGACGCCTTACACTCCTAAGAACACCTTACATAACCGTACGAAACCTTGAAACACCATCATAAACCTAATGAATTCGTATGAGTCATTTGAACATTGTACGACAACTCAGGACATCTTACGACTCTTTATGCTACATTAGCAACTGGAATAGAACGTTAGTATAATGTAGGACGCCTTACAACTCCTAAGAACACCTTACATCACATTACGAAACCTTGAAACACCATAATAAACCAAATTAATTTGTACGAGTCCTTTGAACGTCGTCCGACAACTTAGGACATCTTACGACTCTTTATGCCACATTAGCAACTGGAATAGAACGTTAGTATAATGTAGGACGCCTTACAACTCCTAAGAACACCTTACATAACCGTACGAAACCTTGAAACACCATCATAAACCTAATGAATTCGTACGAGTCCTTTGAACATCGTCCGACAACTTAGGACATCTTACGACTCTTTATGCCACAATAGCAACTCAAAAAGAACGTTAGTATAATGTAGGACGCCTTACACTCCTAAGAACACCTTACATAACCGTACGAAACCTTGAAACACCATCATAAACCTAATGAATTCGTATGAGTCATTTGAACATTGTACGACAACTCAGGACATCTTACGACTCTTTATGCTACATTAGCAACTGGAATAGAACGTTAGTATAATGTAGGACGCCTTACAACTCCTAAGAACACCTTACATCACAGTACGAAACCTTGAAACACCATAATAAACCAAATTAATTTGTACGAGTCCTTTGAACGTCGTCCGACAACTTAGGACATCTTACGACTCTTTATGCCACATTAGCAACTCGAAAAGCACGTTAGTATAATGTAGGACGCCTTACACTCCTAAGAACACCTTACATAACCGTACGAAACCTTGAAACACCATCATAAACCTAATGAATTCGTACGAGTCTTTTGAACATCGTCCGACAACTTAGGACATCTTACGACTCTTTATGCCACATTAGCAACTCGAAAAGAACGTTAGTATAATGTAGGACGCCTTACACTCCTAAGAACACCTTACATAACCGTACGAAACCTTGAAACACCATCATAAACCTAATGAATTCGTACGAGTCTTTTGAACATCGTCCGACAACTTAGGACATCTTACGACTCTTTATGCCACATTAGCAACTCGAAAAAAACGTTGGTATAATGTAGGACGCCTTACACTCCTAATAACACCTTACATAACCGTACGAAGCCTTGAAACACCATAATAAACATAATGAATTCGTATGAGTCATTTGAACATCGTACGACAACTCAGGACATCTTACGACTCTTTATGCCACATTAACAACTCGAAAAGAACGTTAGTATAATGTAGGACGGTTTACAACTCCTAAAAACACCTTACATCACAGTACGAAACCTTGAAACACCATAATAAACCTAATGAATTCGTATGAGTCATTTGAACATTGTACGACAACTCAGGACATCTTACGACTCTTTATGCCACATTAGCAACTGGAATAGAACGTTAGTATAATGTAGGACGCCTTACAACTCCTAAGAACACCTTACATCACAGTACGAAACCTTGAAACACCATAATAAACCAAATTAATTTGTACGAGTCCTTTGAACGTCGTCCGACAACTTAGGACATCTTACGACTCTTTATGCCACTTTAGCAACTCGAAAAGAACGTTAGTATAATGTAGGACGCCTTACACTCCTAAGAACACCTTACATAACCGTACGAAACCTTGAAACACCATCATAAACCTAATGAATTCGTACGAGTCTTTTGAACATCGTCCGACAACTTAGGACATCTTACGACTCTTTATGCCACATTAGCAACTCGAAAAGAACGTTAGTATAATGTAGGACGCCTTACACTCCTAAGAACACCTTACATAACCGTACGAAACCTTGAAACACCATCATAAACCTAATGAATTCGTACGAGTCCGTTGAACATCGTCCGACAACTTAGGACATCTTACGACTCTTTATGCCACATTAGCAACTCGAAAAGAACGTTGGTATAATGTAGGACGCCTTACACTCCTAATAACACCTTACATAACCGTACGAAACCTTGAAACACCATAATAAACCTAATGAATTCGTACGAGTCCTTCGAACATCGTTCGACAACTTAGGACATCTTACGACTCTTTATGCCACATTAGCAACTCGAAAAGAACGTTGGTATAATGTAGGACGCCTTACACTCTTAAGAACACCTTACATAACCATACGAAACCTTGAAACACCATAATAAACCTAATGAATTCGTACGAGTCCTTTGAACATCGTCCGACAACTTAGGACATCTTACGACTCTTTATGCCACAATAGCAACTCAAAAAGAACGTTAGTATAATGTAGGACGCGTTACACTCCTAATAACACCTTACATAACCGTACGAAACCTTGAAACACCATAATAAACCTAATGATTTCGTATGAGTCATTTGAACATCGTACGACAACTCAGGACATCTTACGACTCTTTATTGCACATTAACAACTCGAAAAGAACGTTAGTATAATGTAGGACGGTTTACAACTCCTAAAAACACCTTACATCACAGTACGAAACCTTGAAACACCATAATAAACCTAATGAATTCGTACGAGTCCTTCGAACATCGTTCGACAACTTAGGACATCTTACGACTCTTTATGCCACATTAGCAACTCGAAAAGAACGTTGGTATAATGTAGGACGCCTTACACTCCTAAGAACACCTTACATAACCGTACGAAACCTTGAAACACCATAATAAACCTAATGAATTCGTACGAGTCCTTTGAACATCGTCCGACAACTTAGGACATCTTACGACTCTTTATGCCACATTAGCAACTCGAAAAGAACGTTGGTATAATGTAGGACGCGTTACACTCCTAATAACACCTTACATAACAGTACGAAACCTTGAAACACCATAATAAACCTAATGAATTCGTATGAGTCATTTGAACATTGTACGACAACTCAGGACATCTTACGACTCTTTATGCCACATTAGCAACTGGAATAGAACGTTAGTATAATGTAGGACGCCTTACAACTCCTAAGAACACCTTACATAACCGTACGAAACCTTGAAACACCATCATAAACCTAATGAATTCGTACGAGTCCTTTGAACATCGTCCGACAACTTAGGACATCTTACGACTCTTTATGCCACAATAGCAACTCAAAAAGAACGTTAGTATAATGTAGGACGCGTTACACTCCTAATAACACCTTACATAACCGTACGAAACCTTGAAACACCATAATAAACCTAATGAATTCGTATGAGTCATTTGAACATTGTACGATAACTCAGGACATCTTACGACTCTTTATGCCACATTAGCAACTGGAATAGAACGTTAGTATAATGTAGGACGCCTTACAACTCCTAAGAACACCTTACATCACAGTACGAAACCTTGAAACACCATAATAAACCAAATTAATTTGTACGAGTCCTTTGAACGTCGTCCGACAACTTAGGACATCTTACGACTCTTTATGCCACATTAGCAACTCGAAAAGAACGTTAGTATAATGTAGGACGCCTTACACTCCTAAGAACACCTTACATAACCGTACGAAACCTTGAAACACCATCATAAACCTAATGAATTCGTACGAGTCTTTTGAACATCGTCCGACAACTTAGGACATCTTACGACTCTTTATGCCACATTAGCAACTCGAAAAGAACGTTAGTATAATGTAGGACGCCTTACACTCCTAAGAACACCTTACATAACCGTACGAAACCTTGAAACACCATCATAAACCTAATGAATTCGTACGAGTCTTTTGAACATCGTCCGACAACTTAGGACATCTTACGACTCTTTATGCCACATTAGCAACTCGAAAAAAACGTTGGTATAATGTAGGACGCCTTACACTCCTAATAACACCTTACATAACCGTACGAAACCTTGAAACACCATAATAAACATAATGAATTCGTATGAGTCATTTGAACATCGTACGACAACTCAGGACATCTTACGACTCTTTATGCCACATTAACAACTAGAAAAGAACGTTAGTATAATGTAGGACGGTTTACAACTCCTAAAAACACCTTACATCACAGTACGAAACCTTGAAACACCATAATAAACCTAATGAATTCGTATGAGTCATTTGAACATTGTACGACAACTCAGGACATCTTACGACTCTTTATGCCACATTAGCAACTGGAATAGAACGTTAGTATAATGTAGGACGCCTTACAACTCCTAAGAACACCTTACATCACAGTACGAAACCTTGAAACACCATAATAAACCAAATTAATTTGTACGAGTCCTTTGAACGTCGTCCGACAACTTAGGACATCTTACGACTCTTTATGCCACATTAGCAACTCGAAAAGAACGTTAGTATAATGTAGGACGCCTTACACTCCTAAGAACACCTTACATAACCGTACGAAACCTTGAAACACCATCATAAACCTAATGAATTCGTACGAGTCTTTTGAACATCGTCCGAAAACTTAGGACATCTTACGACTCTTTATGCCACATTAGCAACTCGAAAAGAACGTTAGTATAATGTAGGACGCCTTACACTCCTAAGAACACCTTACATAACCGTACGAAACCTTGAAACACCATCATAAACCTAATGAATTCGTACGAGTCCTTTGAACATCGTCCGACAACTTAGGACATCTTACGACTCTTTATGCCACATTAGCAACTCGAAAAGAACGTTGGTATAATGTAGGACGCCTTACACTCCTAATAACACCTTACATAACCGTACGAAACCTTGAAACACCATAATAAACCTAATGAATTCGTACGAGTCCTTCGAACATCGTTCGACAACTTAGGACATCTTACGACTCTTTATGCCACATTAGCAACTCGAAAAGAACGTTGGTATAATGTAGGACGCCTTACACTCCTAAGAACACCTTACATAACCGTACGAAACCTTGAAACACCATAATAAACCTAATGAATTCGTACGAGTCCTTTGAACATCGTCCGACAACTTAGGACATCTTACGACTCTTTATGCCACAATAGCAACTCAAAAAGAACGTTAGTATAATGTAGGACGCCTTACACTCCTAAGAACACCTTACATAACCGTACGAAACCTTGAAACACCATCATAAACCTAATGAATTCGTACGAGTCCATTGAACATCGTCCGACAACTTAGGACATCTTACGACTCTTTATGCCACATTAGCAACTCGAAAAGAACGTTGGTATAATGTAGGACGCGTTACACTCCTAATAACACCTTACATAACCCTACGAAACCTTGAAACACCATAATAAACCTAATGAATTCGTATGAGTCATTTGAACATCGTACGACAACTCAGGACATCTTACGACTCTTTATGCCACATTAGCAGCTCGAAAAGAACGTTAGTATAATGTAGGACGCCTTACACTCCTAAGAACACCTTACATAACCGTACAAAACCTTGAAACACCATCATAAACCTAATGAATTCGTATGAGTCATTTGAACATTGTACGACAACTCAGGACATCTTACGACTCTTTATGCCACATTAGCAACTGGAATAGAACGTTAGTATAATGTAGGACGCCTTACAACTCCTAAAAACACCTTACATCACAGTACGAAACCTTGAAACACCATAATAAACCAAATTAATTTGTACGAGTCCTTTGAACGTCGTCCGACAACTTAGGACATCTTACGACTCTTTATGCCACATTAGCAACTCAAAAAGAACGTTAGTATAATGTAGGACGCCTTACACTCCTAAGAACACCTTACATAACCGTACGAAACCTTGAAACACCATCATAAACCTAATGAATTCGTACGAGTCCATTGAACATCGTCCGACAACTTAGGACATCTTACGACTCTTTATGCCACATTAGCAACTCGAAAAGAACGTTAGTATAATGTAGGACGCCTTACACTCCTAAGAACACCTTACATAACCGTACAAAACCTTGAAACACCATCATAAACCTAATGAATTCGTATGAGTCATTTGAACATTGTACGACAACTCAGGACATCTTACGACTCTTTATGCCACATTAGCAACTGGAATAGAACGTTAGTATAATGTAGGACGCCTTACAACTCCTAAGAACACCTTACATCACAGTACGAAACCTTGAAACACCATAATAAACCAAATTAATTTGTACGAGTCCTTTGAACGTCGTCCGACAACTTAGGACATCTTATGACTCTTTATGCCACATTAGCAACTCAAAAAGAACGTTAGTATAATGTAGGACGCCTTACACTCCTAAGAACACCTTACATAACCGTACGAAACCTTGAAACACCATCATAAACCTAATGAATTCGTACGAGTCTTTTGAACATCGTCCGACAACTTAGGACATCTTACGACTCTTTATGCCACATTAGCAACTCGAAAAGAACGTTGGTATAATGTAGGACGCGTTACACTCCTAATAACACCTTACATAACCGTACGAAACCTTGAAACACCATAATAAACCTAATGAATTCGTATGAGTCATTTGAACATTGTACGATAACTCAGGACATCTTACGACTCTTTATGCCACATTAGCAACTGGAATAGAACGTTAGTATAATGTAGGACGCCTTACAACTCCTAAGAACACCTTACATCACAGTACGAAACCTTGAAACACCATAATAAACCAAATTAATTTGTACGAGTCCTTTGAACGTCGTCCGACAACTTAGGACATCTTACGACTCTTTATGCCACATTAGCAACTCGAAAAGAACGTTAGTATAATGTAGGACGCCTTACACTCCTAAGAACACCTTACATAACCGTACGAAACCTTGAAACACCATCATAAACCTAATGAATTCGTACGAGTCTTTTGAACATCGTCCGACAACTTAGGACATCTTACGACTCTTTATGCCACATTAGCAACTCGAAAAGAACGTTGGTATAATGTAGGACGCGTTACACTCCTAATAACACCTTACATAACCGTACGAAACCTTGAAACACCATAATAAACCTAATGAATTCGTATGAGTCATTTGAACATTGTACGATAACTCAGGACATCTTACGACTCTATATGCCACATTAGCAACTAGAATAGAACGTTAGTATAATGTAGGACGCCTTACAACTCCTAAGAACACCTTACATCACAGTACGAAACCTTGAAACACCATAATAAACCAAATTAATTTGTACGAGTCCTTTGAACGTCGTCCGACAACTTAGGACATCTTACGACTCTTTATGCCACATTAGCAACTCGAAAAGAACGTTAGTATAATGTAGGACGCCTTACACTCCTAAGAACACCTTACATAACCGTACGAAACCTTGAAACACCATCATAAACCTAATGAATTCGTACGAGTCCTTCGAACATCGTTCGACAACTTAGGACATCTTACGACTCTTTATGCCACATTAGCAACTCGAAAAGAACGTTGGTATAATGTAGGACGCCTTACACTCCTAAGAACACCTTACATAACCGTACGAAACCTTGAAACACCATAATAAACCTAATGAATTCGTACGAGTCCTTTGAACATCGTCCGACAACTTAGGACATCTTACGACTCTTTATGCCACATTAGCAACTCGAAAAGAACGTTGGTATAATGTAGGACGCGTTACACTCCTAATAACACCTTACATAACAGTACGAAACCTTGAAACACCATAATAAACCTAATGAATTCGTATGAGTCATTTGAACATTGTACGACAACTCAGGACATCTTACGACTCTTTATGCCACATTAGCAACTGGAATAGAACGTTAGTATAATGTAGGACGCCTTACAACTCCTAAGAACACCTTACATAACCGTACGAAACCTTGAAACACCATCATAAACCTAATGAATTCGTACGAGTCCTTTGAACATCGTCCGACAACTTAGGACATCTTACGACTCTTTATGCCACAATAGCAACTCAAAAAGAACGTTAGTATAATGTAGGACGCGTTACACTCCTAATAACACCTTACATAACCGTACGAAACCTTGAAACACCATAATAAACCTAATGAATTCGTATGAGTCATTTGAACATTGTACGATAACTCAGGACATCTTACGACTCTTTATGCCACATTAGCAACTGGAATAGAACGTTAGTATAATGTAGGACGCCTTACAACTCCTAAGAACACCTTACATCACAGTACGAAACCTTGAAACACCATAATAAACCAAATTAATTTGTACGAGTCCTTTGAACGTCGTCCGACAACTTAGGACATCTTACGACTCTTTATGCCACATTAGCAACTCGAAAAGAACGTTAGTATAATGTAGGACGCCTTACACTCCTAAGAACACCTTACATAACCGTACGAAACCTTGAAACACCATCATAAACCTAATGAATTCGTACGAGTCTTTTGAACATCGTCCGACAACTTAGGACATCTTACGACTCTTTATGCCACATTAGCAACTCGAAAAGAACGTTAGTATAATGTAGGACGCCTTACACTCCTAAGAACACCTTACATAACCGTACGAAACCTTGAAACACCATCATAAACCTAATGAATTCGTACGAGTCTTTTGAACATCGTCCGACAACTTAGGACATCTTACGACTCTTTATGCCACATTAGCAACTCGAAAAAAACGTTGGTATAATGTAGGACGCCTTACACTCCTAATAACACCTTACATAACCGTACGAAACCTTGAAACACCATAATAAACATAATGAATTCGTATGAGTCATTTGAACATCGTACGACAACTCAGGACATCTTACGACTCTTTATGCCACATTAACAACTAGAAAAGAACGTTAGTATAATGTAGGACGGTTTACAACTCCTAAAAACACCTTACATCACAGTACGAAACCTTGAAACACCATAATAAACCTAATGAATTCGTATGAGTCATTTGAACATTGTACGACAACTCAGGACATCTTACGACTCTTTATGCCACATTAGCAACTGGAATAGAACGTTAGTATAATGTAGGACGCCTTACAACTCCTAAGAACACCTTACATCACAGTACGAAACCTTGAAACACCATAATAAACCAAATTAATTTGTACGAGTCCTTTGAACGTCGTCCGACAACTTAGGACATCTTACGACTCTTTATGCCACATTAGCAACTCGAAAAGAACGTTAGTATAATGTAGGACGCCTTACACTCCTAAGAACACCTTACATAACCGTACGAAACCTTGAAACACCATCATAAACCTAATGAATTCGTACGAGTCTTTTGAACATCGTCCGACAACTTAGGACATCTTACGACTCTTTATGCCACATTAGCAACTCGAAAAGAACGTTAGTATAATGTAGGACGCCTTACACTCCTAAGAACACCTTACATAACCGTACGAAACCTTGAAACACCATCATAAACCTAATGAATTCGTACGAGTCCTTTGAACATCGTCCGACAACTTAGGACATCTTACGACTCTTTATGCCACATTAGCAACTCGAAAAGAACGTTGGTATAATGTAGGACGCCTTACACTCCTAATAACACCTTACATAACCGTACGAAACCTTGAAACACCATAATAAACCTAATGAATTCGTACGAGTCCTTCGAACATCGTTCGACAACTTAGGACATCTTACGACTCTTTATGCCACATTAGCAACTCGAAAAGAACGTTGGTATAATGTAGGACGCCTTACACTCCTAAGAACACCTTACATAACCGTACGAAACCTTGAAACACCATAATAAACCTAATGAATTCGTACGAGTCCTTTGAACATCGTCCGACAACTTAGGACATCTTACGACTCTTTATGCCACAATAGCAACTCAAAAAGAACGTTAGTATAATGTAGGACGCCTTACACTCCTAAGAACACCTTACATAACCGTACGAAACCTTGAAACACCATCATAAACCTAATGAATTCGTACGAGTCCATTGAACATCGTCCGACAACTTAGGACATCTTACGACTCTTTATGCCACATTAGCAACTCGAAAAGAACGTTGGTATAATGTAGGACGCGTTACACTCCTAATAACACCTTACATAACCCTACGAAACCTTGAAACACCATAATAAACCTAATGAATTCGTATGAGTCATTTGAACATCGTACGACAACTCAGGACATCTTACGACTCTTTATGCCACATTAGCAGCTCGAAAAGAACGTTAGTATAATGTAGGACGCCTTACACTCCTAAGAACACCTTACATAACCGTACAAAACCTTGAAACACCATCATAAACCTAATGAATTCGTATGAGTCATTTGAACATTGTACGACAACTCAGGACATCTTACGACTCTTTATGCCACATTAGCAACTGGAATAGAACGTTAGTATAATGTAGGACGCCTTACAACTCCTAAAAACACCTTACATCACAGTACGAAACCTTGAAACACCATAATAAACCAAATTAATTTGTACGAGTCCTTTGAACGTCGTCCGACAACTTAGGACATCTTACGACTCTTTATGCCACATTAGCAACTCAAAAAGAACGTTAGTATAATGTAGGACGCCTTACACTCCTAAGAACACCTTACATAACCGTACGAAACCTTGAAACACCATCATAAACCTAATGAATTCGTACGAGTCCATTGAACATCGTCCGACAACTTAGGACATCTTACGACTCTTTATGCCACATTAGCAACTCGAAAAGAACGTTAGTATAATGTAGGACGCCTTACACTCCTAAGAACACCTTACATAACCGTACAAAACCTTGAAACACCATCATAAACCTAATGAATTCGTACGAGTCTTTTGAACATCGTCCGACAACTTAGGACATCTTACGACTCTTTATGCCACATTAGCAACTCGAAAAAAACGTTGGTATAATGTAGGACGCCTTACACTCCTAATAACACCTTACATAACCGTACGAAACCTTGAAACACCATAATAAACATAATGAATTCGTATGAGTCATTTGAACATCGTACGACAACTCAGGACATCTTACGACTCTTTATGCCACATTAACAACTAGAAAAGAACGTTAGTATAATGTAGGACGGTTTACAACTCCTAAAAACACCTTACATCACAGTACGAAACCTTGAAACACCATAATAAACCTAATGAATTCGTATGAGTCATTTGAACATTGTACGACAACTCAGGACATCTTACGACTCTTTATGCCACATTAGCAACTGGAATAGAACGTTAGTATAATGTAGGACGCCTTACAACTCCTAAGAACACCTTACATCACAGTACGAAACCTTGAAACACCATAATAAACCAAATTAATTTGTACGAGTCCTTTGAACGTCGTCCGACAACTTAGGACATCTTACGACTCTTTATGCCACATTAGCAACTCGAAAAGAACGTTAGTATAATGTAGGACGCCTTACACTCCTAAGAACACCTTACATAACCGTACGAAACCTTGAAACACCATCATAAACCTAATGAATTCGTACGAGTCTTTTGAACATCGTCCGACAACTTAGGACATCTTACGACTCTTTATGCCACATTAGCAACTCGAAAAGAACGTTAGTATAATGTAGGACGCCTTACACTCCTAAGAACACCTTACATAACCGTACGAAACCTTGAAACACCATCATAAACCTAATGAATTCGTACGAGTCCTTTGAACATCGTCCGACAACTTAGGACATCTTACGACTCTTTATGCCACATTAGCAACTCGAAAAGAACGTTGGTATAATGTAGGACGCCTTACACTCCTAATAACACCTTACATAACCGTACGAAACCTTGAAACACCATAATAAACCTAATGAATTCGTACGAGTCCTTCGAACATCGTTCGACAACTTAGGACATCTTACGACTCTTTATGCCACATTAGCAACTCGAAAAGAACGTTGGTATAATGTAGGACGCCTTACACTCCTAAGAACACCTTACATAACCGTACGAAACCTTGAAACACCATAATAAACCTAATGAATTCGTACGAGTCCTTTGAACATCGTCCGACAACTTAGGACATCTTACGACTCTTTATGCCACAATAGCAACTCAAAAAGAACGTTAGTATAATGTAGGACGCCTTACACTCCTAAGAACACCTTACATAACCGTACGAAACCTTGAAACACCATCATAAACCTAATGAATTCGTACGAGTCCATTGAACATCGTCCGACAACTTAGGACATCTTACGACTCTTTATGCCACATTAGCAACTCGAAAAGAACGTTGGTATAATGTAGGACGCGTTACACTCCTAATAACACCTTACATAACCCTACGAAACCTTGAAACACCATAATAAACCTAATGAATTCGTATGAGTCATTTGAACATCGTACGACAACTCAGGACATCTTACGACTCTTTATGCCACATTAGCAGCTCGAAAAGAACGTTAGTATAATGTAGGACGCCTTACACTCCTAAGAACACCTTACATAACCGTACAAAACCTTGAAACACCATCATAAACCTAATGAATTCGTATGAGTCATTTGAACATTGTACGACAACTCAGGACATCTTACGACTCTTTATGCCACATTAGCAACTGGAATAGAACGTTAGTATAATGTAGGACGCCTTACAACTCCTAAAAACACCTTACATCACAGTACGAAACCTTGAAACACCATAATAAACCAAATTAGTTTGTACGAGTCCTTTGAACGTCGTCCGACAACTTAGGACATCTTACGACTCTTTATGCCACATTAGCAACTCAAAAAGAACGTTAGTATAATGTAGGACGCCTTACACTCCTAAGAACACCTTACATAACCGTACGAAACCTTGAAACACCATCATAAACCTAATGAATTCGTACGAGTCCATTGAACATCGTCCGACAACTTAGGACATCTTACGACTCTTTATGCCACATTAGCAACTCGAAAAGAACGTTAGTATAATGTAGGACGCCTTACACTCCTAAGAACACCTTACATAACCGTACAAAACCTTGAAACACCATCATAAACCTAATGAATTCGTATGAGTCATTTGAACATTGTACGACAACTCAGGACATCTTACGACTCTTTATGCCACATTAGCAACTGGAATAGAACGTTAGTATAATGTAGGACGCCTTACAACTCCTAAGAACACCTTACATCACAGTACGAAACCTTGAAACACCATAATAAACCAAATTAATTTGTACGAGTCCTTTGAACGTCGTCCGACAACTTAGGACATCTTATGACTCTTTATGCCACATTAGCAACTCAAAAAGAACGTTAGTATAATGTAGGACGCCTTACACTCCTAAGAACACCTTACATAACCGTACGAAACCTTGAAACACCATCATAAACCTAATGAATTCGTACGAGTCTTTTGAACATCGTCCGACAACTTAGGACATCTTACGACTCTTTATGCCACATTAGCAACTCGAAAAGAACGTTGGTATAATGTAGGACGCGTTACACTCCTAATAACACCTTACATAACCGTACGAAACCTTGAAACACCATAATAAACCTAATGAATTCGTATGAGTCATTTGAACATTGTACGATAACTCAGGACATCTTACGACTCTTTATGCCACATTAGCAACTGGAATAGAACGTTAGTATAATGTAGGACGCCTTACAACTCCTAAGAACACCTTACATCACAGTACGAAACCTTGAAACACCATAATAAACCAAATTAATTTGTACGAGTCCTTTGAACGTCGTCCGACAACTTAGGACATCTTACGACTCTTTATGCCACATTAGCAACTCGAAAAGAACGTTAGTATAATGTAGGACGCCTTACACTCCTAAGAACACCTTACATAACCGTACGAAACCTTGAAACACCATCATAAACCTAATGAATTCGTACGAGTCTTTTGAACATCGTCCGACAACTTAGGACATCTTACGACTCTTTATGCCACATTAGCAACTCGAAAAGAACGTTGGTATAATGTAGGACGCGTTACACTCCTAATAACACCTTACATAACCGTACGAAACCTTGAAACACCATAATAAACCTAATGAATTCGTATGAGTCATTTGAACATTGTACGATAACTCAGGACATCTTACGACTCTATATGCCACATTAGCAACTAGAATAGAACGTTAGTATAATGTAGGACGCCTTACAACTCCTAAGAACACCTTACATCACAGTACGAAACCTTGAAACACCATAATAAACCAAATTAATTTGTACGAGTCCTTTGAACGTCGTCCGACAACTTAGGACATCTTACGACTCTTTATGCCACATTAGCAACTCGAAAAGAACGTTAGTATAATGTAGGACGCCTTACACTCCTAAGAACACCTTACATAACCGTACGAAACCTTGAAACACCATCATAAACCTAATGAATTCGTACGAGTCCTTTGAACATCGTCCGACAACTTAGGACATCTTACGACTCTTTATGCCACATTAGCAACTCAAAAAGAACGTTAGTATAATGTAGGACGCCTTACACTCCTAAGAACACCTTACATAACCGTACGAAACCTTGAAACACCATCATAAACCTAATGAATTCGTACGAGTCTTTTGAACATCGTCCGACAACTTAGGACATCTTACGACTCTTTATGCCACATTAGCAACTCGAAAAGAACGTTGGTATAATGTAGGACGCGTTACACTCCTAATAACACCTTACATAACCGTACGAAACCTTGAAACACCATAATAAACCTAATGAATTCGTATGAGTCATTTGAACATTGTACGATAACTCAGGACATCTTACGACTCTTTATGCCACATTAGCAACTGGAATAGAACGTTAGTATAATGTAGGACGCCTTACAACTCCTAAGAACACCTTACATCACAGTACGAAACCTTGAAACACCATAATAAACCAAATTAATTTGTACGAGTCCTTTGAACGTCGTCCGACAACTTAGGACATCTTACGACTCTTTATGCCACATTAGCAACTCGAAAAGAACGTTAGTATAATGTAGGACGCCTTACACTCCTAAGAACACCTTACATAACCGTACGAAACCTTGAAACACCATCATAAACCTAATGAATTCGTACGAGTCTTTTGAACATCGTCCGACAACTTAGGACATCTTACGACTCTTTATGCCACATTAGCAACTCGAAAAGAACGTTGGTATAATGTAGGACGCGTTACACTCCTAATAACACCTTACATAACCGTACGAAACCTTGAAACACCATAATAAACCTAATGAATTCGTATGAGTCATTTGAACATTGTACGATAACTCAGGACATCTTACGACTCTATATGCCACATTAGCAACTAGAATAGAACGTTAGTATAATGTAGGACGCCTTACAAATCCTAAGAACACCTTACATCACAGTACGAAACCTTGAAACACCATAATAAACCAAATTAATTTGTACGAGTCCTTTGAACGTCGTCCGACAACTTAGGACATCTTACGACTCTTTATGCCACATTAGCAACTCGAAAAGAACGTTAGTATAATGTAGGACGCCTTACACTCCTAAGAACACCTTACATAACCGTACGAAACCTTGAAACACCATCATAAACCTAATGAATTCGTACGAGTCTTTTGAACATCGTCCGACAACTTAGGACATCTTACGACTCTTTATGCCACATTAGCAACTCGAAAAGAACGTTGGTATAATGTAGGACGCGTTACACTCCTAATAACACCTTACATAACCGTACGAAACCTTGAAACACCATAATAAACCTAATGAATTCGTATGAGTCATTTGAACATCGTACGACAACTCAGGACATCTTACGACTCTTTATGCCACATTAGCAGCTCGAAAAGAACGTTAGTATAATGTAGGACGCCTTACACTCCTAAGAACACCTTACATAACCGTACAAAACCTTGAAACACCATCATAAACCTAATGAATTCGTACGAGTCTTTTGAACATCGTCCGACAACTTAGGACATCTTACGACTCTTTATGCCACATTAGCAACTCGAAAAGAACGTTGGTATAATGTAGGACGCGTTACACTCCTAATAACACCTTACATAACCGTACGAAACCTTGAAACACCATAATAAACCTAATGAATTCGTATGAGTCATTTGAACATTGTACGACAACTCAGGACATCTTACGACTCTTTATGCCACATTAGCAACTGGAATAGAACGTTAGTATAATGTAGGACGCCTTACAACTCCTAAGAACACCTTACATCACAGTACGAAACCTTGAAACACCATAATAAACCAAATTAATTTGTACGAGTCCTTTGAACGTCGTCCGACAACTTAGGACATCTTACGACTCTTTATGCCACATTAGCAACTCGAAAAGAACGTTAGTATAATGTAGGACGCCTTACACTCCTAAGAACACCTTACATAACCGTACGAAACCTTGAAACACCATCATAAACCTAATGAATTCGTACGAGTCTTTTGAACATCGTCCGACAACTTAGGACATCTTACGACTCTTTATGCCACATTAGCAACTCGAAAAGAACGTTGGTATAATGTAGGACGCGTTACACTCCTAATAACACCTTACATAACCGTACGAAACCTTGAAACACCATAATAAACCTAATGAATTCGTATGAGTCATTTGAACATTGTACGATAACTCAGGACATCTTACGACTCTATATGCCACATTAGCAACTGGAATAGAACGTTAGTATAATGTAGGACGCCTTACAACTCCTAAGAACACCTTACATCACAGTACGAAACCTTGAAACACCATAATAAACCAAATTAATTTGTACGAGTCCTTTGAACGTCGTCCGACAACTTAGGACATCTTACGACTCTTTATGCCACATTAGCAACTCGAAAAGAACGTTAGTATAATGTAGGACGCCTTACACTCCTAAGAACACCTTACATAACCGTACGAAACCTTGAAACACCATCATAAACCTAATGAATTCGTACGAGTCTTTTGAACATCGTCCGACAACTTAGGACATCTTACGACTCTTTATGCCACATTAGCAACTCGAAAAGAACGTTGGTATAATGTAGGACGCGTTACACTCCTAATAACACCTTACATAACCGTACGAAACCTTGAAACACCATAATAAACCTAATGAATTCGTATGAGTCATTTGAACATTGTACGACAACTCAGGACATCTTACGACTCTTTATGCCACATTAGCAACTGGAATAGAACGTTAGTATAATGTAGGACGCCTTACAACTCCTAAGAACACCTTACATCACAGTACGAAACCTTGAAACACCATAATAAACCAAATTAATTTGTACGAGTCCTTTGAACGTCGTCCGACAACTTAGGACATCTTACGACTCTTTATGCCACATTAGCAACTCGAAAAGAACGTTAGTATAATGTAGGACGCCTTACACTCCTAAGAACACCTTACATAACCGTACGAAACCTTGAAACACCATCATAAACCTAATGAATTCGTACGAGTCTTTTGAACATCGTCCGACAACTTAGGACATCTTACGACTCTTTATGCCACATTAGCAACTCGAAAAGAACGTTGGTATAATGTAGGACGCGTTACACTCCTAATAACACCTTACATAACCGTACGAAACCTTGAAACACCATAATAAACCTAATGAATTCGTATGAGTCATTTGAACATCGTACGACAACTCAGGACATCTTACGACTCTTTATGCCACATTAGCAGCTCGAAAAGAACGTTAGTATAATGTAGGACGCCTTACACTCCTAAGAACACCTTACATAACCGTACAAAACCTTGAAACACCATCATAAACCTAATGAATTCGTACGAGTCTTTTGAACATCGTCCGACAACTTAGGACATCTTACGACTCTTTATGCCACATTAGCAACTCGAAAAGAACGTTGGTATAATGTAGGACGCGTTACACTCCTAATAACACCTTACATAACCGTACGAAACCTTGAAACACCATAATAAACCTAATGAATTCGTATGAGTCATTTGAACATTGTACGACAACTCAGGACATCTTACGACTCTTTATGCCACATTAGCAACTGGAATAGAACGTTAGTATAATGTAGGACGCCTTACAACTCCTAAGAACACCTTACATCACAGTACGAAACCTTGAAACACCATAATAAACCAAATTAATTTGTACGAGTCCTTTGAACGTCGTCCGACAACTTAGGACATCTTACGACTCTTTATGCCACATTAGCAACTCGAAAAGAACGTTAGTATAATGTAGGACGCCTTACACTCCTAAGAACACCTTACATAACCGTACGAAACCTTGAAACACCATCATAAACCTAATGAATTCGTACGAGTCTTTTGAACATCGTCCGACAACTTAGGACATCTTACGACTCTTTATGCCACATTAGCAACTCGAAAAGAACGTTGGTATAATGTAGGACGCGTTACACTCCTAATAACACCTTACATAACCGTACGAAACCTTGAAACACCATAATAAACCTAATGAATTCGTATGAGTCATTTGAACATTGTACGATAACTCAGGACATCTTACGACTCTATATGCCACATTAGCAACTAGAATAGAACGTTAGTATAATGTAGGACGCCTTACAACTCCTAAGAACACCTTACATCACAGTACGAAACCTTGAAACACCATAATAAACCAAATTAATTTGTACGAGTCCTTTGAACGTCGTCCGACAACTTAGGACATCTTACGACTCTTTATGCCACATTAGCAACTCGAAAAGAACGTTAGTATAATGTAGGACGCCTTACACTCCTAAGAACACCTTACATAACCGTACGAAACCTTGAAACACCATCATAAACCTAATGAATTCGTACGAGTCTTTTGAACATCGTCCGACAACTTAGGACATCTTACGACTCTTTATGCCACATTAGCAACTCGAAAAGAACGTTGGTATAATGTAGGACGCGTTACACTCCTAATAACACCTTACATAACCGTACGAAACCTTGAAACACCATAATAAACCTAATGAATTCGTATGAGTCATTTGAACATCGTACGACAACTCAGGACATCTTACGACTCTTTATGCCACATTAGCAGCTCGAAAAGAACGTTAGTATAATGTAGGACGCCTTACACTCCTAAGAACACCTTACATAACCGTACAAAACCTTGAAACACCATCATAAACCTAATGAATTCGTATGAGTCATTTGAACATTGTACGACAACTCAGGACATCTTACGACTCTTTATGCCACATTAGCAACTGGAATAGAACGTTAGTATAATGTAGGACGCCTTACAACTCCTAAGAACACCTTACATCACAGTACGAAACCTTGAAACACCATAATAAACCAAATTAATTTGTACGAGTCCTTTGAACGTCGTCCGACAACTTAGGACATCTTACGACTCTTTATGCCACATTAGCAACTCGAAAAGAACGTTAGTATAATGTAGGACGCCTTACACTACTAAGAACACCTTACATAACCGTACGAAACCTTGAAACACCATCATAAACCTAATGAATTCGTACGAGTCTTTTGAACATCGTCCGACAACTTAGGACATCTTACGACTCTTTATGCCACATTAGCAACTCGAAAAGAACGTTAGTATAATGTAGGACGCCTTACACTCCTAAGAACACCTTACATAACCGTACGAAACCTTGAAACACCATCATAAACCTAATGAATTCGTACGAGTCTTTTGAACATCGTCCGACAACTTAGGACATCTTACGACTCTTTATGCCACATTAGCAACTCGAAAAGAACGTTAGTATAATGTAGGACGCCTTACACTCCTAAGAACACCTTACATAACCGTACGAAACCTTGAAACACCATCATAAACCTAATGAATTCGTACGAGTCTTTTGAACATCGTCCGACAACTTAGGACATCTTACGACTCTTTATGCCACATTAGCAACTCGAAAAGAACGTTGGTATAATGTAGGACGCGTTACACTCCTAATAACACCTTACATAACCGTACGAAACCTTGAAACACCATAATAAACCTAATGAATTCGTATGAGTCATTTGAACATTGTACGATAACTTAGGACATCTTACGACTCTTTATGCCACATTAGCAACTGAAATAGAACGTTAGTATAATGTAGGACGCCTTACAACTCCTAAGAACACCTTACATCACAGTACGAAACCTTGAAACACCATAATAAACCAAATTAATTTGTACGAGTCCTTTGAACGTCGTCCGACAACTTAGGACATCTTACGACTCTTTATGCCACATTAGCAACTCGAAAAGAACGTTAGTATAATGTAGGACGCCTTACACTCCTAAGAACACCTTACATAACCGTACGAAACCTTGAAACACCATCATAAACCTAATGAATTCGTACGAGTCTTTTGAACATCGTCCGACAACTTAGGACATCTTACGACTCTTTATGCCACATTAGCAACTCGAAAAGAACGTTAGTATAATGTAGGACGCCTTACACTCCTAAGAACACCTTACATAACCGTACGAAACCTTGAAACACCATCATAAACCTAATGAATTCGTACGAGTCCTTTGAACATCGTCCGACAACTTAGGACATCTTACGACTATTTATGCCACATTAGCAACTCGAAAAGAACGTTGGTATAATGTAGGACGCCTTACACTCCTAATAACACCTTACATAACCGTACGAAACCTTGAAACACCATAATAAACCTAATGAATTCGTACGAGTCCTTCGAACATCGTTCGACAACTTAGGACATCTTACGACTCTTTATGCCACATTAGCAACTCGAAAAGAACGTTGGTATAATGTAGGACGCGTTACACTCCTAATAACACCTTACATAACCGTACGAAACCTTGAAACACCATAATAAACCTAATGAATTCGTATGAGTCATTTGAACATCGTACGACAACTCAGGACATCTTACGACTCTTTATGCCACATTAGCAACTGGAATAGAACGTTAGTATAATGTAGGACGCCTTACAACTCCTAAGAACACCTTACATCACAGTACGAAACCTTGAAACACCATAATAAACCAAATTAATTTGTATGAGTCCTTTGAACGTCGTCCGACAACTTAGGACATCTTACGACTCTTTATGCCACATTAGCAACTCGAAAAGAACGTTAGTATAATGTAGGACGCCTTACACTCCTAAGAACACCTTACATAACCGTACGAAACCTTGAAACACCATCATAAACCTAATGAATTCGTACGAGTCTTTTGAACATCGTCCGACAACTTAGGACCTCTTACGACTCTTTATGCCACATTAGCAACTCGAAAAGAACGTTAGTATAATGTAGGACGCCTTACACTCCTAAGAACACCTTACATAACCGTACGAAACCTTGAAACACCATCATAAACCTAATGAATTCGTACGAGTCCTTTGAACATCGTCCGACAACTTAGGACATCTTACGACTCTTTATGCCACATTAGCAACTCGAAAAGAACGTTGGTATAATGTAGGACGCCTTACACTCCTAATAACACCTTACATAACCGTACGAAACCTTGAAACACCATAATAAACCTAATGAATTCGTACGAGTCCTTCGAACATCGTTCGACAACTTAGGACATCTTACGACTCTTTATGCCACATTAGCAACTCGAAAAGAACGTTGGTATAATGTAGGACGCGTTACACTCCTAATAACACCTTACATAACCGTACGAAACCTTGAAACACCATAATAAACCTAATGAATTCGTATGAGTCATTTGAACATCGTACGACAACTCAGGACATCTTACGACTCTTTATGCCACATTAGCAGCTCGAAAAGAACTTTGGTATAATGTAGGACGCGTTACACTCCTAATAACACCTTACATAACCGTACGAAACCTTGAAACACCATAATAAACCTAATGATTTCGTATGAGTCATTTGAACATCGTACGACAACTCAGGACATCTTACGACTCTTTATTGCACATTAACAACTCGAAAAGAACGTTAGTATAATGTAGGACGGTTTACAACTCCTAAAAACACCTTACATCACAGTACGAAACCTTGAAACACCATAATAAACCTAATGAATTCGTACGAGTCCTTTGAACATCGTCCGACAACTTAGGACATCTTACGACTCTTTATGCCACAATAGCAACTCAAAAAGAACGTTAGTATAATGTAGGACGCCTTACACTCCTAAGAACACCTTACATAACCGTACGAAACCTTGAAACACCATCATAAACCTAATGAATTCGTACGAGTCCATTGAACATCGTCCGACAACTTAGGACATCTTACGACTCTTTATGCCACATTAGCAACTCGAAAAGAACGTTGGTATAATGTAGGACGCGTTACACTCCTAATAACACCTTACATAACCGTACGAAACCTTGAAACACCATAATAAACCTAATGAATTCGTATGAGTCATTTGAACATCGTACGACAACTCAGGACATCTTACGACTCTTTATGCCACATTAGCAGCTCGAAAAGAACGTTAGTATAATGTAGGACGCCTTACACTCCTAAGAACACCTTACATAACCGTACAAAACCTTGAAACACCATCATAAACCTAATGAATTCGTATGAGTCATTTGAACATTGTACGACAACTCAGGACATCTTACGACTCTTTATGCCACATTAGCAACTGGAATAGAACGTTAGTATAATGTAGGACGCCTTACAACTCCTAAGAACACCTTACATCACAGTACGAAACCTTGAAACACCATAATAAACCAAATTAATTTGTACGAGTCCTTTGAACGTCGTCCGACAACTTAGGACATCTTACGACTCTTTATGCCACATTAGCAACTCGAAAAGAACGTTAGTATAATGTAGGACGCCTTACACTCCTAAGAACACCTTACATAACCGTACGAAACCTTGAAACACCATCATAAACCTAATGAATTCGTACGAGTCTTTTGAACATCGTCCGACAACTTAGGACATCTTACGACTCTTTATGCCACATTAGCAACTCGAAAATAACATTAGTATAATGTAGGACGCCTTACACTCCTAAGAACACCTTACATAACCGTACGAAACCTTGAAACACCATCATAAACCTAATGAATTCGTACGAGTCTTTTGAACATCGTCCGACAACTTAGGACATCTTACGACTCTTTATGCCACATTAGCAACTCGAAAAAAACGTTGGTATAATGTAGGACGCCTTACACTCCTAATAACACCTTACATAACCGTACGAAACCTTGAAACACCATAATAAACATAATGAATTCGTATGATCATTTGAACATCGTACGACAACTCAGGACATCTTACGACTCTTTATGCCACATTAACAACTCGAAAAGAACGTTAGTATAATGTAGGACGGTTTACAACTCCTAAAAACACCTTACATCACAGTACGAAACCTTGAAACACCATAATAAACCTAATGAATTCGTATGAGTCATTTGAACATTGTACGACAACTCAGGACATCTTACGACTCTTTATGCCACATTAGCAACTGGAATAGAACGTTAGTATAATGTAGGACGCCTTACAACTCCTAAGAACACCTTACATCACAGTACAAAACCTTGAAACACCATAATAAACCAAATTAATTTGTACGAGTCCTTTGAACGTCGTCCGACAACTTAGGACATCTTACGACTCTTTATGCCACATTAGCAACTCGAAAAGAACGTTAGTATAATGTAGGACGCCTTACACTCCTAAGAACACCTTACATAACCGTACGAAACCTTGAAACACCATCATAAACCTAATGAATTCGTACGAGTCTTTTGAACATCGTCCGACAACTTAGGACATCTTACGACTCTTTATGCCACATTAGCAACTCGAAAAGAACGTTAGTATAATGTAGGACGCCTTACACTCCTAAGAACACCTTACATAACCGTACGAAACCTTGAAACACCATCATAAACCTAATGAATTCGTACGAGTCTTTTGAACATCGTCCGACAACTTAGGACATCTTACGACTCTTTATGCCACATTAGCAACTCGAAAAAAACGTTGGTATAATGTAGGACGCCTTACACTCCTAATAACACCTTACATAACCGTACGAAACCTTGAAACACCATAATAAACATAATGAATTCGTATGAGTCATTTGAACATCGTACGACAACTCAGGACATCTTACGACTCTTTAAGCCACATTAACAACTCGAAAAGAACGTTAGTATAATGTAGGACGGTTTACAACTCCTAAAAACACCTTACATCACAGTACGAAACCTTGAAACACCATAATAAACCTAATGAATTCGTATGAGTCATTTGAACATTGTACGACAACTCAGGACATCTTACGACTCTTTATGCCACATTAGCAACTGGAATAGAACGTTAGTATAATGTAGGACGCCTTACAACTCCTAAGAACACCTTACATCACAGTACGAAACCTTGAAACACCATAATAAACCAAATTAATTTGTACGAGTCCTTTGAACGTCCTCCGACAACTTAGGACATCTTACGACTCTTTATGCCACATTAGCAACTCGAAAAGAACGTTAGTATAATGTAGGACGCCTTACACTCCTAAGAACACCTTACATAACCGTACGAAACCTTGAAACACCATCATAAACCTAATGAATTCGTACGAGTCTTTTGAATATCGTCCGACAACTTAGGACATCTTACGACTCTTTATGCCACATTAGCAACTCGAAAAGAACGTTAGTATAATGTAGGACGCCTTACACTCCTAAGAACACCTTACATAACCGTACGAAACCTTGAAACACCATCATAAACCTAATGAATTCATACGAGTCTTTTGAACATCGTCCGACAACTTAGGACATCTTACGACTCTTTATGCCACATTAGCAACTCGAAAAAAACGTTGGTATAATGTAGGACGCCTTACACTCCTAATAACACCTTACATAACCGTACGAAACCTTGAAACACCATAATAAACATAATGAATTCGTATGAGTCATTTGAACATCGTACGACAACTCAGGACATCTTACGACTCTTTATGCCACATTAACAACTCGAAAAGAACGTTAGTATAATGTAGGACGGTTTACAACTCCTAAAAACACCTTACATCACAGTACGAAACCTTGAAACACCATAATAAACCTAATGAATTCGTATGAGTCATTTGAACATTGTACGACAACTCAGGACATCTTACGACTCTTTATGCCACATTAGCAACTCGAAAAGAACGTTAGTATAATGTAGGACGCCTTACACTCCTAAGAACACCTTACATAACCGTACGAAACCTTGAAACACCATCATAAACCTAATGAATTCGTACGAGTCTTTTGAACATCGTCCGACAACTTAGGACATCTTACGACTCTTTATGCCACATTAGCAACTCGAAAAAAACGTTGGTATAATGTAGGACGCCTTACACTCCTAATAACACCTTACATAACCGTACGAAACCTTGAAACACCATAATAAACATAATGAATTCGTATGAGTCATTTGAACATCGTACGACAACTCAGGACATCTTACGACTCTTTATGCCACATTAACAACTCGAAAAGAACGTTAGTATAATGTAGGACGGTTTACAACTCCTAAAAACACCTTACATCACAGTACGAAACCTTGAAACACCATAATAAACCTAATGAATTCGTATGAGTCATTTGAACATTGTACGACAACTCAGGACATCTTACGACTCTTTATGCCACATTAGCAACTGGAATAGAACGTTAGTATAATGTAGGACGCCTTACAACTCCTAAGAACACCTTACATCACAGTACGAAACCTTGAAACACCATCATAAACCTAATGAATTCGTACGAGTCTTTTGAACATCGTCCGACAACTTAGGACATCTTACGACTCTTTATGCCACATTAGCAACTCGAAAAAAACGTTGGTATAATGTAGGACGCCTTACACTCCTAAGAACACCTTACATAACCGTACGAAACCTTGAAACACCATCATAAACCTAATGAATTCGTACGAGTCTTTTGAACATCGTCCGACAACTTAGGACATCTTACGACTCTTTATGCCACATTAGCAACTCGAAAAAAACGTTGGTATAATGTAGGACGCCTTACACTCCTAATAACACCTTACATAACCGTACGAAACCTTGAAACACCATAATAAACATAATGAATTCGTATGAGTCATTTGAACATCGTACGACAACTCAGGACATCTTACGACTCTTTATGCCACATTAACAACTCGAAAAGAACGTTAGTATAATGTAGGACGGTTTACAACTCCTAAAAACACCTTACATCACAGTACGAAACCTTGAAACACCATAATAAACCTAATGAATTCGTATGAGTCATTTGAACATTGTACGACAACTCAGGACATCTTACGACTCTTTATGCCACATTAGCAACTGGAATAGAACGTTAGTATAATGTAGGACGCCTTACAACTCCTACGAACACCTTACATCACAGTACGAAACCTTGAAACACCATAATAAACCAAATTAATTTGTACGAGTCCTTTGAACGTCCTCCGACAACTTAGGACATCTTACGACTCTTTATGCCACATTAGCAACTCGAAAAGAACGTTAGTATAATGTAGGACGCCTTACACTCCTAAGAACACCTTACATAACCGTACGAAACCTTGAAACACCATCATAAACCTAATGAATTCGTACGAGTCTTTTGAACATCGTCCAACAACTTAGGACATCTTACGACTCTTTATGCCACATTAGCAACTCGAAAAGAACGTTAGTATAATGTAGGACGCCTTACACTCCTAAGAACACCTTACATAACCGTACGAAACCTTGAAACACCATCATAAACCTAATGAATTCGTACGAGTCTTTTGAGCATCGTCCGACAACTTAGGACATCTTACGACTCTTTATGCCACATTAGCAACTCGAAAAGAACGTTAGTATAATGTAGGACGCCTTACACTCCTAAGAACACCTTACATAACCATACGAAACCTTGAAACACCATCATAAACCTAATGAATTCGTACGAGTCTTTTGAACATCGTCCGACAACTTAGGACATCTTACGACTCTTTATGCCACATTAGCAACTCGAAAAAAACGTTGGTATAATGTAGGACGCCTTACACTCCTAATAACACCTTACATAACCGTACGAAACCTTGAAACACCATAATAAACATAATGAATTCGTATGAGTCATTTGAACATCGTACGACAACTCAGGACATCTTACGACTCTTTATGCCACATTAACAACTCGAAAAGAACGTTAGTATAATGTAGGACGGTTTACAACTCCTAAAAACACCTTACATCACAGTACGAAACCTTGAAACACCATAATAAACCTAATGAATTCGTATGAGTCATTTGAACATTGTACGACAACTCAGGACATCTTACGACTCTTTATGCCACATTAGCAACTGGAATAGAACGTTAGTATAATGTAGGACGCCTTACAACTCCTAAGAACACCTTACATCACAGTACGAAACCTTGAAACACCATCATAAACCTAATGAATTCGTACGAGTCTTTTGAACATCGTCCGACAACTTAGGACATCTTACGACTCTTTATGCCACATTAGCAACTCGAAAAAAACGTTGGTATAATGTAGGACGCCTTACACTCCTAAGAACACCTTACATAACCGTACGAAACCTTGAAACACCATCATAAACCTAATGAATTCGTACGAGTCTTTTGAACATCGTCCGACAACTTAGGACATCTTACGACTCTTTATGCCACATTAGCAACTCGAAAAAAACGTTGGTATAATGTAGGACGCCTTACACTCCTAATAACACCTTACATAACCGTACGAAACCTTGAAACACCATAATAAACATAATGAATTCGTATGAGTCATTTGAACATCGTACGACAACTCAGGACATCTTACGACTCTTTATGCCACATTAACAACTCGAAAAGAACGTTAGTATAATGTAGGACGGTTTACAACTCCTAAAAACACCTTACATCACAGTACGAAACCTTGAAACACCATAATAAACCTAATGAATTCGTATGAGTCATTTGAACATTGTACGACAACTCAGGACATCTTACGACTCTTTATGCCACATTAGCAACTGGAATAGAACGTTAGTATAATGTAGGACGCCTTACAACTCCTACGAACACCTTACATCACAGTACGAAACCTTGAAACACCATAATAAACCAAATTAATTTGTACGAGTCCTTTGAACGTCCTCCGACAACTTAGGACATCTTACGACTCTTTATGCCACATTAGCAACTCGAAAAGAACGTTAGTATAATGTAGGACGCCTTACACTCCTAAGAACACCTTACATAACCGTACGAAACCTTGAAACACCATCATAAACCTAATGAATTCGTACGAGTCTTTTGAACATCGTCCAACAACTTAGGACATCTTACGACTCTTTATGCCACATTAGCAACTCGAAAAGAACGTTAGTATAATGTAGGACGCCTTACACTCCTAAGAACACCTTACATAACCGTACGAAACCTTGAAACACCATCATAAACCTAATGAATTCGTACGAGTCTTTTGAGCATCGTCCGACAACTTAGGACATCTTACGACTCTTTATGCCACATTAGCAACTCGAAAAGAACGTTAGTATAATGTAGGACGCCTTACACTCCTAAGAACACCTTACATAACCGTACGAAACCTTGAAACACCATCATAAACCTAATGAATTCGTACGAGTCTTTTGAACATCGTCCGACAACTTAGGACATCTTACGACTCTTTATGCCACATTAGCAACTCGAAAAAAACGTTGGTATAATGTAGGACGCCTTACACTCCTAATAACACCTTACATAACCGTACGAAACCTTGAAACACCATAATAAACATAATGAATTCGTATGAGTCATTTGAACATCGTACGACAACTCAGGACATCTTACGACTCTTTATGCCACATTAACAACTCGAAAAGAACGTTAGTATAATGTAGGACGGTTTACAACTCCTAAAAACACCTTACATCACAGTACGAAACCTTGAAACACCATAATAAACCTAATGAATTCGTATGAGTCATTTGAACATTGTACGACAACTCAGGACATCTTACGACTCTTTATGCCACATTAGCAACTGGAATAGAACGTTAGTATAATGTAGGACGCCTTACAACTCCTAAGAACACCTTACATCACAGTACGAAACCTTGAAACACCATCATAAACCTAATGAATTCGTACGAGTCTTTTGAACATCGTCCGACAACTTAGGACATCTTACGACTCTTTATGCCACATTAGCAACTCGAAAAAAACGTTGGTATAATGTAGGACGCCTTACACTCCTAAGAACACCTTACATAACCGTACGAAACCTTGAAACACCATCATAAACCTAATGAATTCGTACGAGTCTTTTGAACATCGTCCGACAACTTAGGACATCTTACGACTCTTTATGCCACATTAGCAACTCGAAAAGAACGTTGGTATAATGTAGGACGCGTTACACTCCTAATAACACCTTACATAACCGTACGAAACCTTGAAACACCATAATAAACCTAATGAATTCGTATGAGTCATTTGAACATTGTACGATAACTCAGGACATCTTACGACTCTTTATGCCACATTAGCAACTGGAATAGAACGTTAGTATAATGTAGGACGCCTTACGACTCCTAAGAACACCTTACATCATAGTACGAAACCTTGAAACACCATAATAAACCAAATTAATTTGTACGAGTCCTTTGAACGTCGTCCGACAACTTAGGACATCTTACGACTCTTTATGCCACATTAGCAACTCGAAAAGAACGTTAGTATAATGTAGGACGCCTTACACTCCTAAGAACACCTTACATAACCGTACGAAACCTTGAAACACCATCATAAACCTAATGAATTCGTACGAGTCCTTTGAACATCGTCCGACAACTTAGGACATCTTACGACTCTTTATGCCACATTAGCAACTCGAAAAGAACGTTAGTATAATGTAGGACGCCTTACACTCCTAAGAACACCTTACATAACCGTACGAAACCTTGAAACACCATCATAAACCTAATGAATTCGTACGAGTCTTTTGAACATCGTCCGACAACTTAGGACATCTTACGACTCTTTATGCCACATTAGCAACTCGAAAAGAACGTTGGTATAATGTAGGACGCGTTACACTCCTAATAACACCTTACATAACCGTAGGAAACCTTGAAACACCATAATAAACCTAATGAATTCGTATGAGTCATTTGAACATTGTACGATAACTCAGGACATCTTACGACTCTTTATGCCACATTAGCAACTGGAATAGAACGTTAGTATAATGTAGGACGCCTTACGACTCCTAAGAACACCTTACATCATAGTACGAAACCTTGAAACACCATAATAAACCAAATTAATTTGTACGAGTCCTTTGAACGTCGTCCGACAACTTAGGACATCTTACGACTCTTTATGCCACATTAGCAACTCGAAAAGAACGTTAGTATAATGTAGGACGCCTTACACTCCTAAGAACACCTTACATAACCGTACGAAACCTTGAAACACCATCATAAACCTAATGAATTCGTACGAGTCCTTTGAACATCGTCCGACAACTTAGGACATCTTACGACTCTTTATGCCACATTAGCAACTCGAAAAGAACGTTAGTATAATGTAGGACGCCTTACACTCCTAAGAACACCTTACATAACCGTACGAAACCTTGAAACACCATAATAAACCTAATGAATTCGTATGAGTCATTTGATCATTGTACGATAACTCAGGACATGTTACGACTCTTTATGCCACATTAGCAACTGGAATAGAACGTTAGTATAATGTAGGACGCCTTACGACTCCTAAGAACACCTTACATCATAGTACGAAACCTTGAAACACCATAATAAACCAAATTAATTTGTACGAGTCCTTTGAACGTCGTCCGACAACTTAGGACATCTTACGACTCTTTATGCCACATTAGCAACTCGAAAAGAACGTTAGTATAATGTAGGACGCCTTACACTCCTAAGAACACCTTACATAACCGTACGAAACCTTGAAACACCATCATAAACCTAATGAATTCGTACGAGTCTTTTGAACATCGTCCGACAACTTAGGACATCTTACGACTCTTTATGCCACATTAGCAACTCGAAAAAAACGTTGGTATAATGTAGGACGCCTTACACTCCTAATAACACCTTACATAACCGTACGAAACCTTGAAACACCATAATAAACCTAATGAATTCGTATGAGTCATTTGAACATTGTACGATAACTCAGGACATCTTACGACTCTTTATGCCACATTAGCAATTGGAATAGAACGTTAGTATAATGTAGGACGCCTTACGACTCCTAAGAACACCTTACATCATAGTACGAAACCTTGAAACACCATAATAAACCAAATTAATTTGTACGAGTCCTTTGAACGTCGTCCGATAACTTAGGACATCTTACGACTCTTTATGCCACATTAGCAACTCGAAAAGAACGTTAGTATAATGTAGGACGCCTTACACTCCTAATAACACCTTACATAACCGTACGAAACCTTGAAACACCATCATAAACCTAATGAATTCGTACGAGTCCTTTGAACATCGTCCGACAACCTAGGACATCTTACGACTCTTTATGCCACATTAGCAACTCGAAAAGAACGTTAGTATAATGTAGGACGCCTTACACTCCTAAGAACACCTTACATAACCGTACGAAACCTTGAAACACCATCATAAACCTAATGAATTCGTACGAGTCTTTTGAACGTCGTCCGACAACTTAGGACATCTTACGACTCTTTATGCCACATTAGCAACTCGAAAAGAACGTTAGTATAATGTAGGACGCCTTACACTCCTAATAACACCTTACATAACCGTACGAAACCTTGAAACACCATCATAAACCTAATGAATTCGTACGAGTCCTTTGAACATCGTCCGACAACTTAGGACATCTTACGACTCTTTATGCCACATTAGCAACTCGAAAAGAACGTTAGTATAATGTAGGACGCCTTACACTCCTAAGAACACCTTACATAACCGTACGAAACCTTAAAACACCATCATAAACCTAATGAATTCGTACGAGTCTTTTGAACATCGTCCGACAACTTAGGACATCTTACGACTCTTTATGCCACATTAGCAACTCGAAAAAAACGTTGGTATAATGTAGGACGCCTTACACTCCTAATAACACCTTACATAACCGTACGAAACCTTGAAACACCATAATAAACATAATGAATTCGTATGAGTCATTTGAACATCGTACGACAACTCAGGACATCTTACGACTCTTTATGCCACATTAGCAACTCGAAAAGAACGTTAGTATAATGTAGGACGCCTTACACTCCTAATAACACCTTACATAACCGTACGAAACCTTGAAACACCATCATAAACCTAATGAATTCGTACGAGTCCTTTGAACATCGTCCGACAACTTAGGACATCTTACGACTCTTTATGCCACATTAGCAACTCGAAAAGAACGTTAGTATAATGTAGGACGCCTTACACTCCTAAGAACACCTTACATAACCGTACGAAACCTTGAAACACCATCATAAACCTAATGAATTCGTACGAGTCTTTTGAACATCGTCCGACAACTTAGGACATCTTACGACTCTTTATGCCACATTAGCAACTCGAAAAGAACGTTAGTATAATGTAGGACGCCTTACACTCCTAAGAACACCTTACATAACCGTACGAAACCTTGAAACACCATCATAAACCTAATGAATTCGTACGAGTCTTTTGAACATCGTCCGACAACTTAGGACATCTTACGACTCTTTATGCCACATTAGCAACTCGAAAAAAACGTTGGTATAATGTAGGACGCCTTACACTCCTAATAACACCTTACATAACCGTACGAAACCTTGAAACACCATAATAAACATAATGAATTCGTATGAGTCATTTGAACATCGTACGACAACTCAGGACATCTTACGACTCTTTATGCCACATTAACAACTCGAAAAGAACGTTAGTATAATGTAGGACGGTTTACAACTCCTAAAAACACCTTACATCACAGTACGAAACCTTGAAACACCATAATAAACCTAATGAATTCGTATGAGTCATTTGAACATTGTACGACAACTCAGGACATCTTACGACTCTTTATGCCACATTAGCAACTGGAATAGAACGTTAGTATAATGTAGGACGCCTTACAACTCCTAAGAACACCTTACATCACAGTACGAAACCTTGAAACACCATCATAAACCTAATGAATTCGTACGAGTCTTTTGAACATCGTCCGACAACTTAGGACATCTTACGACTCTTTATGCCACATTAGCAACTCGAAAAAAACGTTGGTATAATGTAGGACGCCTTACACTCCTAAGAACACCTTACATAACCGTACGAAACCTTGAAACACCATCATAAACCTAATGAATTCGTACGAGTCTTTTGAACATCGTCCGACAACTTAGGACATCTTACGACTCTTTATGCCACATTAGCAACTCGAAAAAAACGTTGGTATAATGTAGGACGCCTTACACTCCTAATAACACCTTACATAACCGTACGAAACCTTGAAACACCATAATAAACATAATGAATTCGTATGAGTCATTTGAACATCGTACGACAACTCAGGACATCTTACGACTCTTTATGCCACATTAGCAACTCGAAAAGAACGTTAGTATAATGTAGGACGCCTTACACTCCTAATAACACCTTACATAACCGTACGAAACCTTGAAACACCATCATAAACCTAATGAATTCGTACGAGTCCTTTGAACATCGTCCGACAACTTAGGACATCTTACGACTCTTTATGCCACATTAGCAACTCGAAAAGAACGTTAGTATAATGTAGGACGCCTTACACTCCTAAGAACACCTTACATAACCGTACGAAACCTTGAAACACCATCATAAACCTAATGAATTCGTACGAGTCTTTTGAACATCGTCCGACAACTTAGGACATCTTACGACTCTTTATGCCACATTAGCAACTCGAAAAGAACGTTAGTATAATGTAGGACGCCTTACACTCCTAAGAACACCTTACATAACCGTACGAAACCTTGAAACACCATCATAAACCTAATGAATTCGTACGAGTCTTTTGAACATCGTCCGACAACTTAGGACATCTTACGACTCTTTATGCCACATTAGCAACTCGAAAAAAACGTTGGTATAATGTAGGACGCCTTACACTCCTAATAACACCTTACATAACCGTACGAAACCTTGAAACACCATAATAAACATAATGAATTCGTATGAGTCATTTGAACATCGTACGACAACTCAGGACATCTTACGACTCTTTATGCCACATTAACAACTCGAAAAGAACGTTAGTATAATGTAGGACGGTTTACAACTCCTAAAAACACCTTACATCACAGTACGAAACCTTGAAACACCATAATAAACCTAATGAATTCGTATGAGTCATTTGAACATTGTACGACAACTCAGGACATCTTACGACTCTTTATGCCACATTAGCAACTGGAATAGAACGTTAGTATAATGTAGGACGCCTTACAACTCCTAAGAACACCTTACATCACAGTACGAAACCTTGAAACACCATCATAAACCTAATGAATTCGTACGAGTCTTTTGAACATCGTCCGACAACTTAGGACATCTTACGACTCTTTATGCCACATTAGCAACTCGAAAAAAACGTTGGTATAATGTAGGACGCCTTACACTCCTAAGAACACCTTACATAACCGTACGAAACCTTGAAACACCATCATAAACCTAATGAATTCGTACGAGTCTTTTGAACATCGTCCGACAACTTAGGACATCTTACGACTCTTTATGCCACATTAGCAACTCGAAAAGAACGTTGGTATAATGTAGGACGCGTTACACTCCTAATAACACCTTACATAACCGTACGAAACCTTGAAACACCATAATAAACCTAATGAATTCGTATGAGTCATTTGAACATTGTACGATAACTCAGGACATCTTACGACTCTTTATGCCACATTAGCAACTGGAATAGAACGTTAGTATAATGTAGGACGCCTTACGACTCCTAAGAACACCTTACATCATAGTACGAAACCTTGAAACACCATAATAAACCAAATTAATTTGTACGAGTCCTTTGAACGTCGTCCGACAACTTAGGGCATCTTACGACTCTTTATGCCACATTAGCAACTCGAAAAGAACGTTAGTATAATGTAGGACGCCTTACACTCCTAAGAACACCTTACATAACCGTACGAAACCTTGAAACACCATCATAAACCTAATGAATTCGTACGAGTCCTTTGAACGTCGTCCGACAACTTAGGACATCTTACGACTCTTTATGCCACATTAGCAACTCGAAAAGAACGTTAGTATAATGTAGGACGCCTTACACTCCTAAGAACACCTTACATAACCGTACGAAACCTTGAAACACCATCATAAACCTAATGAATTTGTACGAGTCTTTTGAACATCGTCCGACAACTTAGGACATCTTACGACTCTTTATGCCACATTAGCAACTCGAAAAGAACGTTGGTATAATGTAGGACGCGTTACACTCCTAATAACACCTTACATAACTGTACGAAACCTTAAAACACCATAATAAACCTAATGAATTCGTATGAGTCATTTGAACATCGTACTACAACACATGACATCTTACGACTCTTTATGCCACATTAGCAACTGGAATAGAACGTTAGTATAATGTAGGACGCCTTACAACTCCTAAGAACACCTTACATCACAGTACGAAACCTTGAAACACCATAATAAACCAAATTAATTTGTGCGAGTCCTTTGAACGTCGTCCGACAACTTAGGACATCTTACGACTCTTTATGCCACATTAGCAACTCGAAAAGAACGTTAGTATAATGTAGGACGGCTTACAACTCCTAAGAACACCTTACATCACAGTACGAAACCTTGAAACACCATAATAAACCTAATGAATTCGTACGAGTCCTTTGAACGTCGTCCGACAACTTAGGACATCTTACGACTCTTTATGCCAGATTAGCAACTCGAAAAGAACGTTGGTATAATGTAGGACGCGTTACACTCCTAATAACACCTTACATAACCGTACGAAACCTTGAAACACCATAATAAACCTAATGAATTCGTATGAGTCATTTGAACATTGTACGACAACTCAGGACATCTTACGACTCTTTATGCCACATTAGCAACTGGAATTGAACGTTAGTATAATGTAGGACGCCTTACAACTCCTAAGAACACCTTACATCACAGTACGAAACCTTGAAACACCATAATAAACCAAATTAATTTGTACGAGTCCTTTGAACGTCGTCCGACAACTTAGGACATCTTACGACTCTTTATGCCACATTAGCAACTCGAAAAGAACGTTAGTATAATGTAGGACGCCTTACACTCCTAAGAACACCTTACATAACCGTACGAAACCTTGAAACACCATCATAAACCTAATGAATTTGTACGAGTCTTTTGAACATCGTCCGACAACTTAGGACATCTTACGACTCTTTATGCCACATTAGCAACTCGAAAAGAACGTTGGTATAATGTAGGACGCGTTACACTCCTAATAACACCTTACATAACCGTACGAAACCTTGAAACACCATAATAAACCTAATGAATTCGTATGAGTCATTTGAACATTGTACGATAACTCAGGACATCTTACGACTCTTTATGCCACATTAGCAACTGGAATAGAACGTTAGTATAATGTAGGACGCCTTACAACTCCTAAGAACACCTTACATCACAGTACGAAACCTTGAAACACCATAATAAACCAAATTAATTTGTACGAGTCCTTTGAACGTTGTGCGACAACTTAGGACATCTTACGACTCTTTATGCCACATTAGCAACTCGAAAAGAACGTTAGTATAATGTAGGACGCCTTACACTCCTAAGAACACCTTACATAACCGTACGAAACCTTGAAACACCATCATAAACCTAATGAATTCGTACGAGTCCTTTGAACATCGTCCGACAACTTAGGACATCTTACGACTCTTTATGCCACATTAGCAACTCGAAAAGAACGTTGGTATAATGTAGGACGCGTTACACTCCTAATAACACCTTACATAACCGTACGAAACCTTGAAACACCATAATAAACCTAATGAATTCGTATGAGTCATTTGAACATTGTACGACAACTCAGGACATCTTACGACTCTTTATGCCACATTAGCAACTGGAATAGAACGTTAGTATAATGTAGGACGCCTTACAACTCCTAAGAACACCTTACATCACAGTACGAAACCTTGAAACACCATAATAAACCAAATTAATTTGTACGAGTCCTTTGAACGTCGTCCGACAACTTAGGACATCTTACGACTCTTTATGCCACATTAGCAACTCGAAAAGAACGTTAGTATAATGTAGGACGCCTTACACTCCTAAGAACACCTTACATAACCGTACGAAACCTTGAAACACCATCATAAACCTAATGAATTTGTACGAGTCTTTTGAACATCGTCCGACAACTTAGGACATCTTACGACTCTTTATGCCACATTAGCAACTCGAAAAGAACGTTGGTATAATGTAGGACGCGTTACACTCCTAATAACACCTTACATAACCGTACGAAACCTTGAAACACCATAATAAACCTAATGAATTCGTATGAGTCATTTGAACATTGTACGACAACTCAGGACATCTTACGACTCTTTATGCCACATTAGCAACTGGAATAGAACGTTAGTATAATGTAGGACGCCTTACAACTCCTAAGAACACCTTACATCACAGTACGAAACCTTGAAACACCATAATAAACCAAATTAATTTGTACGAGTCCTTTGAACGTCGTCCGACAACTTAGGACATCTTACGACTCTTTATGCCACATTAGCAACTCGAAAAGAACGTTAGTATAATGTAGGACGCCTTACACTCCTAAGAACACCTTACATAACCGTACGAAACCTTGAAACACCATCATAAACCTAATGAATTTGTACGAGTCTTTTGAACATCGTCCGACAACTTAGGACATCTTACGACTCTTTATGCCACATTAGCAACTCGAAAAGAACGTTGGTATAATGTAGGACGCGTTACACTCCTAATAACACCTTACATAACCGTACGAAACCTTGAAACACCATAATAAACCTAATGAATTCGTATGAGTCATTTGAACATTGTACGATAACTCAGGACATCTTACGACTCTTTATGCCACATTAGCAGCTCGAATAGAACGTTAGTATAATGTAGGACGCCTTACAACTCCTAAGAACACCTTACATCACAGTACGAAACCTTGAAACACCATCATAAACCTAATGAATTCGTACGAGTCCTTTGAACATCGTCCGACAACTTAGGACATCTTACGACTCTTTATGCCACATTAGCAAGTCGAAAAGAACGTTGGTATAATGTAGGACGCCTTACACTCCTAATAACACCTTACATAACCGTACGAAACCTTGAAACACCATAATAAACATAATGAATTCGTATGAGTCATTTGAACATCGTACGACAACTCAGGACATCTTACGACTCTTTATGCCACATTAGCAACTCGAAAAGAACGTTAGTATAATGTAGGACGGTTTACAACTCCTAAAAACACCTTACATCACAGTACGAAACCTTTAAACACCATAATAAACCTAATGAATTCGTATGAGTCCTTTGAACGTCGTCCGACAACTTAGGACATCTTACGACTCTTTATGCCACATTAGCAACTCGAAAAGAACGTTGGTATAATGTAGGACGCGTTACACTCCTAATAACACCTTACATAACCGTACGAAACCTTGAAACACCATAATAAACCTAATGAATTCGTATGAGTCATTTGAACATTGTACGACAACTCAGGACATCTTACGACTCTTTATGCCACATTAGCAAGTCGAAAAGAACGTTGGTATAATGTAGGACGCCTTACACTCCTAATAACACCTTACATAACCGTACGAAACCTTGAAACACCATAATAAACATAATGAATTCGTATGAGTCATTTGAACATCGTACGACAACTCAGGACATCTTACGACTCTTTATGCCACATTAGCAACTCGAAAAGAACGTTAGTATAATGTAGGACGGTTTACAACTCCTAAAAACACCTTACATCACAGTACGAAACCTTTAAACACCATAATAAACCTAATGAATTCGTATGAGTCCTTTGAACGTCGTCCGACAACTTAGGACATCTTACGACTCTTTATGCCACATTAGCAACTCGAAAAGAACGTTAGTATAATGTAGGACGGCTTACAACTCCTAAGAACACCTTACATCACAGTACGAAACCTTGAAACACCATAATAAACCTAATGAATTCGTACGAGTCCTTTGAACGTCGTCCGACAACTTAGGACATCTTACGACTCTTTATGCCACATTAGCAACTCGAAAAGAACGTTAGTATAATGTAGGACGGCTTACAACTCCTAAGAACACCTTACATCACAGTACGAAACCTTGAAACACCATAATAAACCTAATGAATTCGTACGAGTCCTTTGAACGTCGTCCGACAACTTAGGACATCTTACGACTCTTTATGCCAGATTAGCAACTCGAAAAGAACGTTGGTATAATGTAGGACGCGTTACACTCCTAATAACACCTTACATAACCGTACGAAACCTTGAAACACCATAATAAACCTAATGAATTCGTATGAGTCATTTGAACATTGTACGACAACTCAGGACATCTTACGACTCTTTATGCCACATTAGCAACTGGAATAGAACGTTAGTATAATGTAGGACGCCTTACAACTCCTAAGAACACCTTACATCACAGTACGAAACCTTGAAACACCATAATAAACCAAATTAATATGTACGAGTCCTTTGAACGTCGTCCGACAACTTAGGACATCTTACGACTCTTTATGCCACATTAGCAACTCGAAAAGAACGTTAGTATAATGTAGGACGCCTTACACTCCTAAGAACACCATACATAACCGTACGAAACCTTGAAACACCATCATAAACCTAATGAATTCGTACGAGTCCTTTGAACATCGTCCGACAACTTAGGACATCTTACGACTCTTTATGCCACATTAGCAAGTCGAAAAGAACGTTGGTATAATGTAGGACGCCTTACACTCCTAATAACACCTTACATAACCGTACGAAACCTTGAAACACCATAATAAACATAATGAATTCGTATGAGTCATTTGAACATCGTACGACAACTCAGGACATCTTACGACTCTTTATGCCACATTAGCAACTCGAAAAGAACGTTAGTATAATGTAGGACGGTTTACAACTCCTAAAAACACATTACATCACAGTACGAAACCTTTAAACACCATAATAAACCTAATGAATTCGTATGAGTCCTTTGAACGTCGTCCGACAACTTAGGACATCTTACGACTCTTTATGCCACATTAGCAACTCGAAAAGAACGTTAGTATAATGTAGGACGGCTTACAACTCCTAAGAACACCTTACATCACAGTACGAAACCTTGAAACACCATAATAAACCTAATGAATTCGTACGAGTCCTTTGAACGTCGTCCGACAACTTAGGACATCTTACGACTCTTTATGCCACATTAGCAACTCGAAAAGAACGTTAGTATAATGTAGGACGGCTTACAACTCCTAAGAACACCTTACATCACAGTACGAAACCTTGAAACACCATAATAAACCTAATGAATTCGTACGAGTCCTTTGAACGTCGTCCGACAACTTAGGACATCTTACGACTCTTTATGCCAGATTAGCAACTCGAAAAGAACGTTGGTATAATGTAGGACGCGTTACACTCCTAATAACACCTTACATAACCGTACGAAACCTTGAAACACCATAATAAACCTAATGAATTCGTATGAGTCATTTGAACATTGTACGACAACTCAGGACATCTTACGACTCTTTATGCCACATTAGCAACTGGAATAGAACGTTAGTATAATGTAGGATGCCTTACAACTCCTAAGAACACCTTACATCACAGTACGAAACCTTGAAACACCATAATAAACCAAATTAATATGTACGAGTCCTTTGAACGTCGTCCGACAACTTAGGACATCTTACGACTCTTTATGCCACATTAGCAACTCGAAAAGAACGTTAGTATAATGTAGGACGCCTTACACTCCTAAGAACACCATACATAACCGTACGAAACCTTGAAACACCATCATAAACCTAATGAATTCGTACGAGTCCTTTGAACATCGTCCGACAACTTAGGACATCTTACGACTCTTTATGCCACATTAGCAAGTCGAAAAGAACGTTGGTATAATGTAGGACGCCTTACACTCCTAATAACACCTTACACAACCGTACGAAACCTTGAAACACCATAATAAACATAATGAATTCGTATGAGTCATTTGAACATCGTACGACAACTCAGGACATCTTACGACTCTTTATGCCACATTAGCAACTCGAAAAGAACGTTAGTATAATGTAGGACGGTTTACAACTCCTAAAAACACCTTACATCACAGTACGAAACCTTTAAACACCATAATAAACCTAATGAATTCGTATGAGTCCTTTGAACGTCGTCCGACAACTTAGGACATCTTACGACTCTTTATGCCACATTAGCAACTCGAAAAGAACGTTAGTATAATGTAGGACGGCTTACAACTCCTAAGAACACCTTACATCACAGTACGAAACCTTGAAACACCATAATAAACCTAATGAATTCGTACGAGTCCTTTGAACGTCGTCCGACAACTTAGGACATCTTACGACTCTTTATGCCACATTAGCAACTCGAAAAGAACGTTAGTATAATGTAGGACGGCTTACAACTCCTAAGAACACCTTACATCACAGTACGAAACCTTGAAACACCATAATAAACCTAATGAATTCGTACGAGTCCTTTGAACGTCGTCCGACAACTTAGGACATCTTACGACTCTTTATGCCAGATTAGCAACTCGAAAAGAACGTTGGTATAATGTTGGACGCGTTACACTCCTAATAACACCTTACATAACCGTACGAAACCTTGAAACACCATAATAAACCTAATGAATTCGTATGAGTCATTTGAACATTGTACGACAACTCAGGACATCTTACGACTCTTTATGCCACATTAGCAACTGGAATAGAACGTTAGTATAATGTAGGACGCCTTACAACTCCTAAGAACACCTTACATCACAGTACGAAACCTTGAAACACCATAATAAACCTAATGAATTCGTATGAGTCATTTGAACATCGTACGACAACTCAGGACATCTTACGACTCTTTATGCCACATTAGCAACTCGAAAAGAACTTTAGTATAATGTAGGACGGCTTACAACTCCTAAGAACACCTTACATCACAGTACGAAACCTTGAAACACCATAATAAACCTAATGAATTCGTACGAGTCCTTTGAACGTCGTCCGACAACTTAGGACATCTTACGACTCTTTATGCCAGATTAGCAACTCGAAAAGAACGTTGGTATAATGTAGGACGCGTTACACTCCTAATAACACCTTACATAACCGTACGAAACCTTGAAACACCATAATAAACCTAATGAATTCGTATGAGTCATTTGAACATTGTACGACAACTCAGGACATCTTACGACTCTTTATGCCACATTAGCAACTGGAATAGAACGTTAGTATAATGTAGGACGCCTTACAACTCCTAAGAACACCTTACATCACAGTACGAAACCTTGAAACACCATAATAAACCAAATTAATATGTACGAGTCCTTTGAACGTCGTCCGACAACTTAGGACATCTTACGACTCTTTATGCCACATTAGCAACTCGAAAAGAACGTTAGTATAATGTAGGACGCCTTACACTCCTAAGAACACCATACATAACCGTACGAAACCTTGAAACACCATCATAAACCTAATGAATTCGTACGAGTCCTTTGAACATCGTCCGACAACTTAGGACATCTTACGACTCTTTATGCCACATTAGCAAGTCGAAAAGAACGTTGGTATAATGTAGGACGCCTTACACTCCTAATAACACCTTACATAACCGTACGAAACCTTGAAACACCATAATAAACATAATGAATTCGTATGAGTCATTTGAACATCGTACGACAACTCAGGACATCTTACGACTCTTTATGCCACATTAGCAACTCGAAAAGAACGTTAGTATAATGTAGGACGGTTTACAACTCCTAAAAACACCTTACATCACAGTACGAAACCTTTAAACACCATAATAAACCTAATGAATTCGTATGAGTCCTTTGAACGTCGTCCGACAACTTAGGACATCTTACGACTCTTTATGCCACATTAGCAACTCGAAAAGAACGTTAGTATAATGTAGGACGGCTTACAACTCCTAAGAACACCTTACATCACAGTACGAAACCTTGAAACACCATAATAAACCTAATGAATTCGTACGAGTCCTTTGAACGTCGTCCGACAACTTAGGACATCTTACGACTCTTTATGCCACATTAGCAACTCGAAAAGAACGTTAGTATAATGTAGGACGGCTTACAACTCCTAAGAACACCTTACATCACAGTACGAAACCTTGAAACACCATAATAAACCTAATGAATTCGTACGAGTCCTTTGAACGTCGTCCGACAACTTAGGACATCTTACGACTCTTTATGCCAGATTAGCAACTCGAAAAGAACGTTGGTATAATGTAGGACGCGTTACACTCCTAATAACACCTTACATAACCGTACGAAACCTTGAAACACCATAATAAACCTAATGAATTCGTATGAGTCATTTGAACATTGTACGACAACTCAGGACATCTTACGACTCTTTATGCCACATTAGCAACTGGAATAGAACGTTAGTATAATGTAGGACGCCTTACAACTCCTAAGAACACCTTACATCACAGTACGAAACCTTGAAACACCATAATAAACCAAATTAATATGTACGAGTCCTTTGAACGTCGTCCGACAACTTAGGACATCTTACGACTCTTTATGCCACATTAGCAACTCGAAAAGAACGTTAGTATAATGTAGGACGCCTTACACTCCTAAGAACACCATACATAACCGTACGAAACCTTGAAACACCATCATAAACCTAATGAATTCGTACGAGTCCTTTGAACATCGTCCGACAACTTAGGACATCTTACGACTCTTTATGCCACATTAGCAAGTCGAAAAGAACGTTGGTATAATGTAGGACGCCTTACACTCCTAATAACACCTTACACAACCGTACGAAACCTTGAAACACCATAATAAACATAATGAATTCGTATGAGTCATTTGAACATCGTACGACAACTCAGGACATCTTACGACTCTTTATGCCACATTAGCAACTCGAAAAGAACGTTAGTATAATGTAGGACGGTTTACAACTCCTAAAAACACCTTACATCACAGTACGAAACCTTTAAACACCATAATAAACCTAATGAATTCGTATGAGTCCTTTGAACGTCGTCCGACAACTTAGGACATCTTACGACTCTTTATGCCACATTAGCAACTCGAAAAGAACGTTAGTATAATGTAGGACGGCTTACAACTCCTAAGAACACCTTACATCACAGTACGAAACCTTGAAACACCATAATAAACCTAATGAATTCGTACGAGTCCTTTGAACGTCGTCCGACAACTTAGGACATCTTACGACTCTTTATGCCACATTAGCAACTCGAAAAGAACGTTAGTATAATGTAGGACGGCTTACAACTCCTAAGAACACCTTACATCACAGTACGAAACCTTGAAACACCATAATAAACCTAATGAATTCGTACGAGTCCTTTGAACGTCGTCCGACAACTTAGGACATCTTACGACTCTTTATGCCAGATTAGCAACTCGAAAAGAACGTTGGTATAATGTTGGACGCGTTACACTCCTAATAACACCTTACATAACCGTACGAAACCTTGAAACACCATAATAAACCTAATGAATTCGTATGAGTCATTTGAACATTGTACGACAACTCAGGACATCTTACGACTCTTTATGCCACATTAGCAACTGGAATAGAACGTTAGTATAATGTAGGACGCCTTACAACTCCTAAGAACACCTTACATCACAGTACGAAACCTTGAAACACCATAATAAACCTAATGAATTCGTATGAGTCATTTGAACATCGTACGACAACTCAGGACATCTTACGACTCTTTATGCCACATTAGCAGCTCGAAAAGAACGTTAGTATAATGTAGGACGCCTTACACTCCTAAGAACACCTTACATAACCGTACGAAACCTTGAAACACCATCATAAACCTAATGAATTCGTACGAGTCCTTTGAACATCGTCCGACAACTTAGGACATTTTACGACTCTTTATGCCACATTAGCAACTCGAAAAGAACGTTGGTATAATGTAGGACGCCTTACACTCCTAATAACACCTTACATAACCGTACGAAACCTTGAAACACCATAATAAACATAATGAATTCGTATGAGTCATTTGAACATCGTACGACAACTCAGGACATCTTACGACTCTTTATGCCACATTAGCAACTCGAAAAGAACGTTGGTATAATGTAGGACGCCTTACACTCCTAATAACACCTTACATAACCGTACGAAACCTTGAAACACCATATTAAACCTAATGAATTCGTATGAGTCATTTGAACATTGTACGACAACTCAGGACATCTTACGACTCTTTATGCCACATTAGCAACTGGAATAGAACGTTAGTATAATGTAGGACGCCTTACAACTCCTAAGAACACCTTACATCACAGTACGAAACCTTGAAACACCATAATAAACCAAATTAATTTGTACGAGTCCTTTGAACGTCGTCCGACAACTTAGGACACCTTACGACTCTTTATGCCACAATAGCAACTCAAAAAGAACGTTAGTATAATGTAGGACGCCTTACACTCCTAAGAACACCTTACATAACCGTACGAAACCTTGAAACACCATATTAAACCTAATGAATTCGTATGAGTCATTTGAACATTGTACGACAACTCAGGACATCTTACGACTCTTTATGCCACATTAGCAACTGGAATAGAACGTTAGTATAATGTAGGACGCCTTACAACTCCTAAGAACACCTTACATCACAGTACGAAACCTTGAAACACCATAATAAACCAAATTAATTTGTACGAGTCCTTTGAACGTCGTCCGACAACTTAGGACACCTTACGACTCTTTATGCCACAATAGCAACTCAAAAAGAACGTTAGTATAATGTAGGACGCCTTACACTCCTAAGAACACCTTACATAACCGTATGAAACCTTGAAACACCATCATAAACCTAATGAATTCGTACGAGTCCTTTGAACATCGTCCGAAAACTTAGGACATCTTACGACTCTTTATGCCACATTAGCAACTCGAAAAGAACGTTGGTATAATGTAGGACGCGTTACACTCCTAATAACACCTTACATAACCGTACGAAACCTTGAAACACCATAATAAACCTAATGAATTCGTATGAGTCATTTGAATATCGTACGACAACTCAGGACATCTTACGACTCTTTATGCCACATTAGCAGCTCGAAAAGAACGTTAGTAAAATGTAGGACGCCTTACACTCCTAAGAACACCTTACATAACCGTACGAAACCTTGAAACACCATCATAAACCTAATGAATTCGTACGAGTCCTTTGAACATCGTCCGAAAACTTAGGACATCTTACGACTCTTTATGCCACATTAGCAACTCGAAAAGAACGTTGGTATAATGTAGGACGCCTTACACTCCTAATAACAACTTACATAACCGTACGAAACCTTGAAACACCATAATAAACATAATGAATTCGTATGAGTTATTTGAACATCGTACGACAACTCAGGACATCTTACGACTCTTTATGCCACATTAACAACTCGAAAAGAACGTTAGTATAATGTAGGACGGTTTACAACTCCTAAAAACACCTTACATCACAGTACGAAACCTTGAAACACCATAATAAACCTAATGAATTCGTACGAGTCCTTTGAACATCGTCCGACAACTTAGGACATCTTACGACTCTTTATGCCACATTAGCAACTCGAAAAGAACGTTGGTATAATGTAGGACGCGTTACACTCCTAATAACACCTTACATAACCGTACGAAACCTTGAAACACCATAATAAACCTAATGAATTCGTATGAGTCATTTGAACATCGTACGACAACACAGGACATCTTACGACTCTTTATGCCACATTAGCAACTTGAATAGAACGTTAGTATAATGTAGGACGCCTTACAACTCCTAAGAACACCTTACATCACAGTACGAAACCTTGAAACACCATAATAAACCAAATTAATTTGTACGAGTCCTTTGAACGTCGTCCGACAACTTAGGACATCTTACGACTCTTTATTGCACATTAACAACTCGAAAAGAACGTTAGTATAATGTAGGACGGTTTACAACTCCTAAAAACACCTTACATCACAGTACGAAACCTTGAAACACCATAATAAACCTAATGAATTCGTACGAGTCCTTTGAACATCGTCCGACAACTTAGGACATCTTACGACTCTTTCTGCCACATTAGCAACTCGAAAAGAACGTTGGTATAATGTAGGACGCGTTACACTCCTAATAACACCTTACATAACCGTACGAAACCTTGAAACACCATATTAAACCTAATGAATTCGTATGAGTCATTTGAACATTGTACGACAACTCAGGACATCTTACGACTCTTTATGCCACATTAGCAACTGGAATAGAACGTTAGTATAATGTAGGACGCCTTACAACTCCTAAGAACACCTTACATCACAGTACGAAACCTTGAAACACCATAATAAACCAAATTAATTTGTACGAGTCCTTTGAACGTCGTCCGACAACTTAGGACATCTTACGACTCTTTATGCCACATTAGCAGCTCGAAAAGAACGTTAGTATAATGTAGGACGCCTTACACTCCTAAGAACACCTTACATAACCGTACGAAACCTTGAAACACCATCATAAACCTAATGAATTCGTACGAGTCCTTTGAACATCGTCCGAAAACTTAGGACATCTTACGACTCTTTATGCCACATTAGCAACTCGAAAAGAACGTTGGTATAATGTAGGACGCGTTACACTCCTAATAACACCTTACATAACCGTACGAAACCTTGAAACACCATAATAAACCTAATGAATTCATATGAGTCATTTGAACATCGTACGACAACTCAGGACATCTTACGACTCTTTATGCCACATTAGCAGCTCGAAAAGAACGTTAGTATAATGTAGGACGCCTTACACTCCTAAGAACACCTTACATAACCTTACGAAACCTTGAAACACCATCATAAACCTAATGAATTCGTACGAGTCCTTTGAACATCGTCCGAAAACTTAGGACATCTTACGACTCTTTATGCCACATTAGCAACTCGAAAAGAACGTTGGTATAATGTAGGACGCGTTACACTCCTAATAACACCTTACATAACCGTACGAAACCTTGAAACACCATAATAAACCTAATGAATTCGTATGAGTCATTTGAACATCGTACGACAACTCAGGACATCTTACGACTCTTTATGCCACATTAACAACTCGAAAAGAACGTTAGTATAATGTAGGACGGTTTACAACTCCTAAAAACACCTTACATCACAGTACGAAACCTTGAAACACCATAATAAACCTAATGAATTCGTACGAGTCCTTTGAACATCGTCCGACAACTTAAGACATCTTACGACTCTTTATGCCACATTAGCAACTCGAAAAGAACGTTGGTATAATGTAGGACGCGTTACACTCCTAATAACACCTTACATAACCGTACGAAACCTTGAAACACCATATTAAACCTAATGAATTCGTATGAGTCATTTGAACATTGTACGACAACTTAGGACATCTTACGACTCTTTATGCCACATTAGCAACTGGAATAGAACGTTAGTATAATGTAGGACGCCTTACAACTCCTAAGAACACCTTACATCACAGTACGAAACCTTGAAACACCATAATAAACCAAATTAATTTGTACGAGTCCTTTGAACGTCGTCAGACAACTTAGGACATCTTACGACTCTTTATGCCACAATAGCAACTCATAAAGAACGTTAGTATAATGTAGGACGCCTTACACTCCTAAGAACACCTTACATAACTGTACGAAACCTTGAAACACCATCATAAACCTAATGAATTCGTACGAGTCCTTTGAACATCGTCCGAAAACTTAGGACATCTTACGACTCTTTATGCCACATTAGCAACTCGAAAAGAACGTTGGTATAATGTAGGACGCGTTACACTCCTAATAACACCTTACATAACCGTACGAAACCTTGAAACACCATAATAAACCTAATGAATTCGTATGAGTCATTTGAACATCGTACGACAACTCAGGACATCTTACGACTCTTTATGCCACATTAGCAGCTCGAAAAGAACGTTAGTATAATGTAGGACGCCTTACACTCCTAAGAACACCTTACATCACAGTACGAAACCTTGAAACACCATCATAAACCTAATGAATTCGTACGAGTCCTTTGAACATCGTCCGACAACTTAGGACATCTTACGACTCTTTATGCCACATTAGCAACTCGAAAAGAACGTTGGTATAATGTAGGACGCCTTACAATCCTAATAACACCTTACATAACCGTACGAAACCTTGAAACACCATAATAAACATAATGAATCCGTATGACTCATTTGAACATCGTACGACAACTCAGGACATCTTACGACTCTTTATGCCACATTAACAACTCGAAAAGAACGTTAGTATAATGTAGGACGGTTTACAACTCCTAAAAACACCTTACATCACAGTACGAAACCTTGAAACACCATAATAAACCTAATGAATTCGTACGAGTCCTTTGAACATCGTCCGACAACTTAGGACATCTTACGACTCTTTATGCCACATTAGCAACTCGAAAAGAACGTTGGTATAATGTAGGACGCGTTACACTCCTAATAACACCTTACATAACCGTACGAAACCTTGAAACACCATAATAAACCTAATGAATTCGTATGAGTCATTTGAACATTGTACGACAACTCAGGACATCTTACGACTCTTTATGCCACATTAGCAACTAGAATAGAACGTTAGTATAATGTAGGACGCGTTACAACTCCTAAGAACACCTTACATCACAGTACGAAACCTTGAAACACCATAATAAACCAAATTAATTTGTACGAGTCATTTGAACATCGTACGACAACTCAGGACATCTTACGACTCTTTATGCCACATTAACAACTCGAAAAGAACGTTAGTATAATGTAGGACGGTTTACAACTCCTAAAAACACCTTACATCACAGTACGAAACCTTGAAACACCATAATAAACCTAATGAATTCGTACGAGTCCTTTGAACATCGTCCGACAACTTAGGACTTCTTACGACTCTTTATGCCACATTAGCAACTCGAAAAGAACGTTGGTATAATGTAGGACGCGTTACACTCCTAATAACACCTTACATAACCGTACGAAACCTTGAAACACCATATTAAACCTAATGAATTCGTATGAGTCATTTGAACATTGTACGACAACTCAGGACATCTTACGACTCTTTATGCCACATTAGCAACTGGAATAGAACGTTAGTATAATGTAGGACGCCTTACAACTCCTAAGAACACCTTACATCACAGTACGAAACCTTGAAACACCATAATAAACCAAATTAATTTGTACGAGTCCTTTGAACGTCGTCAGACAACTTAGGACATCTTACGACTCTTTATGCCACAATAGCAACTCATAAAGAACGTTAGTATAATGTAGGACGCCTTACACTCCTAAGAACACCTTACATAATTGTACGAAACCTTGAAACACCATCATAAACCTAATGAATTCGTACGAGTCCTTTGAACATCGTCCGAAAACTTAGGACATCTTACGACTCTTTATGCCACATTAGCAACTCGAAAAGAACGTTGGTATAATGTAGGACGCGTTACACTCCTAATAACACCTTACATAACCGTACGAAACCTTGAAACACCATAATAAACCTAATGAATTCGTATGAGTCATTTGAACATCGTACGACAACTCAGGACATCTTACGACTCTTTATGCCACATTAGCAGCTCGAAAAGAACGTTAGTATAATGTAGGACGCCTTACACTCCTAAGAACACCTTACATAACCGTACGAAACCTTGAAACACCATCATAAACCTAATGAATTCGTACGAGTCCTTTGAACATCGTCCGACAACTTAGGACATCTTACGACTCTTTATGCCACATTAGCAACTCGAAAAGAACGTTGGTATAATGTAGGACGCCTTACAATCCTAATAACACCTTACATAACCGTACGAAACCTTGAAACACCATAATAAACATAATGAATTCGTATGACTCATTTGAACATCGTACGACAACTCAGGACATCTTACGACTCTTTATGCCACATTAACAACTCGAAAAGAACGTTAGTATAATGTAGGACGGTTTACAACTCCTAAAAACACCTTACATCACAGTACGAAACCTTGAAACACCATAATAAACCTAATGAATTCGTACGAGTCCTTTGAACATCGTCCGACAACTTAGGACATCTTACGACTCTTTATGCCACATTAGCAACTCGAAAAGAACGTTTGAATAATGTAGGACGCGTTACACTCCTAATAACACCTTACATAACCGTACGAAACCTTGAAACACCATAATAAACCTAATGAATTTGTATGAGTCATTTGAACATAGTACGACAACACAGGACATCTTACGACTCTTTATGCCACATTAGCAACTGGAATAGAACGTTAGTATAATGTAGGACGCCTTACAACTCCTAAGAACACCTTACATCACAGTACGAAACCTTGAAAAACCATAATAAACCAAATTAATTTGTACGAGTCCTTTGAACGTCGTCCGACAACTTAGGACATCTTACGACTCTTTATTGCACATTAACAACTCGAAAAGAACGTTAGTATAATGTAGGACGGTTTACAACTCCTAAAAACACCTTACATCACAGTACGAAACCTTGAAACACCATAATAAACCTAATGAATTCGTACGAGTCCTTTGAACATCGTCCGACAACTTAGGACATCTTACGACTCTTTATGCCACATTAGCAACTCGAAAAGAACGTTGGTATAATGTAGGACGCGTTACACTCCTAATAACACCTTACATAACCGTACGAAACCTTGAAACACCATAATAAACATAATGAATTCGTATGAGTCATTTGAACATCGTACGACAACTCAGGACATCTTACGACTCTTTATGCCACATTAACAACTCGAAAAGAACGTTCGTATAATGTAGGACGCCTTACAACTCCTAAGAACACCTTACATCACAGTACGAAACCTTGAAAAACCATAATAAACCAAATTAATTTGTACGAGTCCTTTGAACGTCGTCCGACAACTTAGGACATCTTACGACTCTTTATTGCACATTAACAACTCGAAAAAAACGTTAGTATAATGTAGGACGGTTTACAACTCCTAAAAACACCTTACATCACAGTACGAAACCTTGAAACACCATAATAAACCTAATGAATTCGTACGAGTCCTTTGAACATCGTCCGACAACTTAGGACATCTTACGACTCTTTATGCCACATTAGCAACTCGAAAAGAACGTTGGTATAATGTAGGACGCGTTACACTCCTAATAACACCTTACATAACCGTACGAAACCTTGAAACACCATAATAAACATAATGAATTCGTATGAGTCATTTGAACATCGTACGACAACTCAGGACATCTTACGACTCTTTATGCCACATTAACAACTCGAAAAGAACGTTCGTATAATGTAGGACGGTTTACAACTCCTAAAAACACCTTACATCACAGTACGAAACCTTGAAACACCATAATAAACCTAATGAATTCGTACGAGTCCTTTGAACATCGTCCGACAACTTAGGACATCTTACGACTCTTTATGCCACATTAGCAACTCGAAAAGAACGTTTGAATAATGTAGGACGCGTTACACTCCTAATAACACCTTACATAACCGTACGAAACCTTGAAACACCATAATAAACCTAATGAATTTGTATGAGTCATTTGAACATAGTACGACAACACAGGACATCTTACGACTCTTTATGCCACATTAGCAACTGGAATAGAACGTTAGTATAATGTAGGACGCCTTACAACTCCTAAGAACACCTTACATCACAGTACGAAACCTTGAAAAACCATAATAAACCAAATTAATTTGTACGAGTCCTTTGAACGTCGTCCGACAACTTAGGACATCTTACGACTCTTTATTGCACATTAACAACTCGAAAAGAACGTTAGTATAATGTAGGACGGTTTACAACTCCTAAAAACACCTTACATCACAGTACGAAACCTTGAAACACCATAATAAACCTAATGAATTCGTACGAGTCCTTTGAACATCGTCCGACAACTTAGGACATCTTACGACTCTTTATGCCACATTAGCAACTCGAAAAGAACGTTGGTATAATGTAGGACGCGTTACACTCCTAATAACACCTTACATAACCGTACGAAACCTTGAAACACCATAATAAACATAATGAATTCGTATGAGTCATTTGAACATCGTACGACAACTCAGGACATCTTACGACTCTTTATGCCACATTAACAACTCGAAAAGAACGTTCGTATAATGTAGGACGGTTTACAACTCCTAAAAACACCTTACATCACAGTACGAAACCTTGAAACACCATAATAAACCTAATGAATTCGTACGAGTCCTTTGAACATCGTCCGACAACTTAGGACATCTTACGACTCTTTATGCCACATTAGCAACTCGAAAAGAACGTTGGTATAATGTAGGACGTGTTACACTCCTAATAACACCTTACATAACCGTACGAAACCTTGAAACACCATAATAAACCTAATGAATTCGTATGAGTCATTTGAACATTGTACGACAACTCAGGACATCTTACGACTCTTTATGCCACATTAGCAACTGGAATAGAACGTTAGTATAATGTAGGACGCGTTACAACTCCTAAGAACACCTTACATCACAATACGAAACCTTGAAACACCATAATAAACCTAATTAATTCGTACGAGTCCTTTGAACATCGTCCGACAACTTAGGACATCTTACGACTCTTTATGCCACATTAGCAACTCGAAAAGAACGTTGGTATAATGTAGGACGCCTTACACTCCTAATAACACCTTACATAACCGTACGAAACCTTGAAACACCATAATAAACATAATGAATTCGTATGACTCATTTGAACATCGTACGACAACTCAGGACATCTTACGACTCTTTATGCCACATTAACAACTCGAAAAGAACGTTAGTATAATGTAGGACGGTTTACAACTCCTAAAAACACCTTACATCACAGTACGAAACCTTGAAACACCATAATAAACCTAATGAATTCGTACGAGTCCTTTGAACATCGTCCGACAACTTAGGACATCTTACGACTCTTTATGCCACATTAGCAACTCGAAAAGAACGTTTGAATAATGTAGGACGCGTTACACTCCTAATAACACCTTACATAACCGTACGAAACCTTGAAACACCATAATAAACCTAATGAATTTGTATGAGTCATTTGAACATAGTACGACAACACAGGACATCTTACGACTCTTTATGCCACATTAGCAACTGGAATAGAACGTTAGTATAATGTAGGACGCCTTACAACTCCTAAGAACACCTTACATCACAGTACGAAACCTTGAAAAACCATAATAAACCAAATTAATTTGTACGAGTCCTTTGAACGTCGTCCGACAACTTAGGACATCTTACGACTCTTTATTGCACATTAACAACTCGAAAAGAACGTTAGTATAATGTAGGACGGTTTACAACTCCTAAAAACACCTTACATCACAGTACGAAACCTTGAAACACCATAATAAACCTAATGAATTCGTACGAGTCCTTTGAACATCGTCCGACAACTTAGGACATCTTACGACTCTTTATGCCACATTAGCAACTCGAAAAGAACGTTGGTATAATGTAGGACGCGTTACACTCCTAATAACACCTTACATAACCGTACGAAACCTTGAAACACCATAATAAACATAATGAATTCGTATGAGTCATTTGAACATCGTACGACAACTCAGGACATCTTACGACTCTTTATGCCACATTAACAACTCGAAAAGAACGTTCGTATAATGTAGGACGGTTTACAACTCCTAAAAACACCTTACATCACAGTACGAAACCTTGAAACACCATAATAAACCTAATGAATTCGTACGAGTCCTTTGAACATCGTCCGACAACTTAGGACATCTTACGACTCTTTATGCCACATTAGCAACTCGAAAAGAACGTTGGTATAATGTAGGACGTGTTACACTCCTAATAACACCTTACATAACCGTACGAAACCTTGAAACACCATAATAAACCTAATGAATTCGTATGAGTCATTTGAACATTGTACGACAACTCAGGACATCTTACGACTCTTTATGCCACATTAGCAACTGGAATAGAACGTTAGTATAATGTAGGACGCGTTACAACTCCTAAGAACACCTTACATCACAATACGAAACCTTGAAACACCATAATAAACCTAATTAATTCGTACGAGTCCTTTGAACATCGTCCGACAACTTAGGACATCTTACGACTCTTTATGCCACATTAGCAACTCGAAAAGAACGTTGGTATAATGTAGGACGCCTTACACTCCTAATAACACCTTACATAACCGTACGAAACCTTGAAACACCATAATAAACATAATGAATTCGTATGACTCATTTGAACATCGTACGACAACTCAGGACATCTTACGACTCTTTATGCCACATTAACAACTCGAAAAGAACGTTAGTATAATGTAGGACGGTTTACAACTCCTAAAAACACCTTACATCACAGTACGAAACCTTGAAACACCATAATAAACCTAATGAATTCGTACGAGTCCTTTGAACATCGTCCGACAACTTAGGACATCTTACGACTCTTTATGCCACATTAGCAACTCGAAAAGAACGTTTGAATAATGTAGGACGCGTTACACTCCTAATAACACCTTACATAACCGTACGAAACCTTGAAACACCATAATAAACCTAATGAATTTGTATGAGTCATTTGAACATAGTACGACAACACAGGACATCTTACGACTCTTTATGCCACATTAGCAACTGGAATAGAACGTTAGTATAATGTAGGACGCCTTACAACTCCTAAGAACACCTTACATCACAGTACGAAACCTTGAAAAACCATAATAAACCAAATTAATTTGTACGAGTCCTTTGAACGTCGTCCGACAACTTAGGACATCTTACGACTCTTTATTGCACATTAACAACTCGAAAAGAACGTTAGTATAATGTAGGACGGTTTACAACTCCTAAAAACACCTTACATCACAGTACGAAACCTTGAAACACCATAATAAACCTAATGAATTCGTACGAGTCCTTTGAACATCGTCCGACAACTTAGGACATCTTACGACTCTTTATGCCACATTAGCAACTCGAAAAGAACGTTGGTATAATGTAGGACGCGTTACACTCCTAATAACACCTTACATAACCGTACGAAACCTTGAAACACCATAATAAACATAATGAATTCGTATGAGTCATTTGAACATCGTACGACAACTCAGGACATCTTACGACTCTTTATGCCACATTAACAACTCGAAAAGAACGTTCGTATAATGTAGGACGGTTTACAACTCCTAAAAACACCTTACATCACAGTACGAAACCTTGAAACACCATAATAAACCTAATGAATTCGTACGAGTCCTTTGAACATCGTCCGACAACTTAGGACATCTTACGACTCTTTATGCCACATTAGCAACTCGAAAAGAACGTTGGTATAATGTAGGACGCGTTACACTCCTAATAACACCTTACATAACCGTACGAAACCTTGAAACACCATAATAAACCTAATGAATTCGTATGAGTCATTTGAACATTGTACGACAACTCAGGACATCTTACGACTCTTTATGCCACATTAGCAACTGGAATAGAACGTTAGTATAATGTAGGACGCGTTACAACTCCTAAGAACACCTTACATCACAGTACGAAACCTTGAAACACCATAATAAACCTAATTAATTCGTACGAGTCCTTTGAACATCGTCCGACAACTTAGGACATCTTACGACTCTTTATGCCACATTAGCAACTCGAAAAGAACGTTGGTATAATGTAGGACGCCTTACACTCCTAAGAACACCTTACATAACCGTACGAAACCTTGAAACACCATCATAAACCTAATGAATTCGTACGAGTCCTTTGAACATCGTCCGAAAACTTAGGACATCTTACGACTCTTTATGCCACATTAGCAACTCGAAAAGAACGTTGGTATAATGTAGGACGCCTTACACTCCTAATAACAACTTACATAACCGTACGAAACCTTGAAACACCATAATAAACATAATGAATTCGTATGAGTTATTTGAACATCGTACGACAACTCAGGACATCTTACGACTCTTTATGCCACATTAACAACTCGAAAAGAACGTTAGTATAATGTAGGACGGTTTACAACTCCTAAAAACACCTTACATCACAGTACGAAACCTTGAAACACCATAATAAACCTAATGAATTCGTACGAGTCCTTTGAACATCGTCCGACAACTTAGGACATCTTACGACTCTTTATGCCACATTAGCAACTCGAAAAGAACGTTTGAATAATGTAGGACGCGTTACACTCCTAATAACACCTTACATAACCGTACGAAACCTTGAAACACCATAATAAACCTAATGAATTTGTATGAGTCATTTGAACATAGTACGACAACACAGGACATCTTACGACTCTTTATGCCACATTAGCAACTGGAATAGAACGTTAGTATAATGTAGGACGCCTTACAACTCCTAAGAACACCTTACATCACAGTACGAAACCTTGAAAAACCATAATAAACCAAATTAATTTGTACGAGTCCTTTGAACGTCGTCCGACAACTTAGGACATCTTACGACTCTTTATTGCACATTAACAACTCGAAAAGAACGTTAGTATAATGTAGGACGGTTTACAACTCCTAAAAACACCTTACATCACAGTACGAAACCTTGAAACACCATAATAAACCTAATGAATTCGTACGAGTCCTTTGAACATCGTCCGACAACTTAGGACATCTTACGACTCTTTATGCCACATTAGCAACTCGAAAAGAACGTTGGTATAATGTAGGACGCGTTACACTCCTAATAACACCTTACATAACCGTACGAAACCTTGAAACACCATAATAAACATAATGAATTCGTATGAGTCATTTGAACATCGTACGACAACTCAGGACATCTTACGACTCTTTATGCCACATTAACAACTCGAAAAGAACGTTCGTATAATGTAGGACGGTTTACAACTCCTAAAAACACCTTACATCACAGTACGAAACCTTGAAACACCATAATAAACCTAATGAATTCGTACGAGTCCTTTGAACATCGTCCGACAACTTAGGACATCTTACGACTCTTTATGCCACATTAGCAACTCGAAAAGAACGTTGGTATAGTGTAGGACGCGTTACACTCCTAATAACACCTTACATAACCGTACGAAACCTTGAAACACCATAATAAACCTAATGAATTCGTATGAGTCATTTGAACATTGTACGACAACTCAGGACATCTTACGACTCTTTATGCCACATTAGCAACTGGAATAGAACGTTAGTATAATGTAGGACGCGTTACAACTCCTAAGAACACCTTACATCACAGTACGAAACCTTGAAACACCATAATAAACCTAATTAATTCGTACGAGTCCTTTGAACATCGTCCGACAACTTAGGACATCTTACGACTCTTTATGCCACATTAGCAACTCGAAAAGAACGTTTGAATAATGTAGGACGCGTTACACTCCTAATAACACCTTACATAACCGTACGAAACCTTGAAACACCATAATAAACCTAATGAATTCGTATGACTCATTTGAACATCGTACGACAACTCAGGACATCTTACGACTCTTTATGCCACATTAACAACTCGAAAAGAACGTTAGTATAATGTAGGACGGTTTACAACTCCTAAAAACACCTTACATCACAGTACGAAACCTTGAAACACCATAATAAACCTAATGAATTCGTACGAGTCCTTTGAACATCGTCCGACAACTTAGGACATCTTACGACTCTTTATGCCACATTAGCAACTCGAAAAGAACGTTGGTATAATGTAGGACGCCTTACAATCCTAATAACACCTTACATAACCGTACGAAACCTTGAAACACCATAATAAACATAATGAATCCGTATGACTCATTTTAACATCGTACGACAACTCAGGACATCTTACGACTCTTTATGCCACATTAACAACTCGAAAAGAACGTTAGTATAATGTAGGACGGTTTACAACTCCTAAAAACACCTTACATCACAGTACGAAACCTTGAAACACCATAATAAACCTAATGAATTCGTACGAGTCCTTTGAACATCGTCCGACAACTTAGGACATCTTACGACTCTTTATGCCACATTAGCAACTCGAAAAGAACGTTGGTATAATGTAGGACGCGTTACACTCCTAATAACACCTTACATAACCGTACGAAACCTTGAAACACCATAATAAACCTAATGAATTCGTATGAGTCATTTGAACATTGTACGACAACTCAGGACATCTTACGACTCTTTATGCCACATTAGCAACTGGAATAGAACGTTAGTATAATGTAGGACGCGTTACAACTCCTAAGAACACCTTACATCACAGTACGAAACCTTGAAACACCATAATAAACCAAATTAATTTGTACGAGTCATTTGAACATCGTACGACAACTCAGGACATCTTACGACTCTTTATGCCACATTAACAACTCGAAAAGAACGTTAGTATAATGTAGGACGGTTTACAACTCCTAAAAACACCTTACATCACAGTACGAAACCTTGAAACACCATAATAAACCTAATGAATTCGTACGAGTCCTTTGAACATCGTCCGACAACTTAGGACATCTTACGACTCTTTATGCCACATTAGCAACTCGAAAAGAACGTTGGTATAATGTAGGACGCGTTACACTCCTAATAACACCTTACATAACCGTACGAAACCTTGAAACACCATAATAAACCTAATGAATTCGTATGAGTCATTTGAACATTGTACGACAACTCAGGACATCTTACGACTCTTTATGCCACATTAGCAACTGGAATAGAACGTTAGTATAATGTAGGACGCGTTACAACTCCTAAGAACACCTTACATCACAGTACGAAACCTTGAAACACCATAATAAACCTAATTAATTCGTACGAGTCCTTTGAACATCGTCCGACAACTTAGGACATCTTACGACTCTTTATGCCACATTAGCAACTCGAAAAGAACGTTGGTATAATGTAGGACGCCTTACACTCCTAATAACACCTTACATAGCCGTACGAAACCTTGAAACACCATAATAAACATAATGAATTCGTATGACTCATTTGAACATCGTACGACAACTCAGGACATCTTACGACTCTTTATGCCACATTAACAACTCGAAAAGAACGTTAGTATAATGTAGGACGGTTTACAACTCCTAAAAACACCTTACATCACAGTACGAAACCTTGAAACACCATAATAAACCTAATGAATTCGTACGAGTCCTTTGAACATCGTCCGACAACTTAGGACATCTTACGACTCTTTATGCCACATTAGCAACTCGAAAAGAACGTTTGAATAATGTAGGACGCGTTACACTCCTAATAACACCTTCCATAACCGTACGAAACCTTGAAACACCATAATAAACCTAATGAATTTGTATGAGTCATTTGAACATAGTACGACAACACAGGACATCTTACGACTCTTTATGCCACATTAGCAACTGGAATAGAACGTTAGTATAATGTAGGACGCCTTACAACTCCTAAGAACACCTTACATCACAGTACGAAACCTTGAAAAACCATAATAAACCAAATTAATTTGTACGAGTCCTTTGAACGTCGTCCGACAACTTAGGACATCTTACGACTCTTTATTGCACATTAACAACTCGAAAAGAACGTTAGTATAATGTAGGACGGTTTACAACTCCTAAAAACACCTTACATCACAGTACGAAACCTTGAAACACCATAATAAACCTAATGAATTCGTACGAGTCCTTTGAACATCGTCCGACAACTTAGGACATCTTACGACTCTTTATGCCACATTAGCAACTCGAAAAGAACGTTGGTATAATGTAGGACGCGTTACACTCCTAATAACACCTTACATAACCGTACGAAACCTTGAAACACCATAATAAACATAATGAATTCGTATGAGTCATTTGAACATCGTACGACAACTCAGGACATCTTACGACTCTTTATGCCACATTAACAACTCGAAAAGAACGTTCGTATAATGTAGGACGGTTTACAACTCCTAAAAACACCTTACATCACAGTACGAAACCTTGAAACACCATAATAAACCTAATGAATTCGTACGAGTCCTTTGAACATCGTCCGACAACTTAGGACATCTTACGACTCTTTATGCCACATTAGCAACTCGAAAAGAACGTTGGTATAATGTAGGACGCGTTACACTCCTAATAACACCTTACATAACCGTACGAAACCTTGAAACACCATAATAAACCTAATGAATTCGTATGAGTCATTTGAACATTGTACGACAACTCAGGACATCTTACGACTCTTTATGCCACATTAGCAACTGGAATAGAACGTTAGTATAATGTAGGACGCGTTACAACTCCTAAGAACACCTTACATCACAGTACGAAACCTTGAAACACCATAATAAACCTAATTAATTCGTACGAGTCCTTTGAACATCGTCCGACAACTTAGGACATCTTACGACTCTTTATGCCACATTAGCAACTCGAAAAGAACGTTGGTATAATGTAGGACGCCTTACACTCCTAATAACACCTTACATAACCGTACGAAACCTTGAAACACCATAATAAACATAATGAATTCGTATGACTCATTTGAACATCGTACGACAACTCAGGACATCTTACGACTCTTTATGCCACATTAACAACTCGAAAAGAACGTTAGTATAATGTAGGACGGTTTACAACTCCTAAAAACACCTTACATCACAGTACGAAACCTTGAAACACCATAATAAACCTAATGAATTCGTACGAGTCCTTTGAACATCGTCCGACAACTTAGGACATCTTACGACTCTTTATGCCACATTAGCAACTCGAAAAGAACGTTTGAATAATGTAGGACGCGTTACACTCCTAATAACACCTTACATAACCGTACGAAACCTTGAAACACCATAATAAACCTAATGAATTTGTATGAGTCATTTGAACATAGTACGACAACACAGGACATCTTACGACTCTTTATGCCACATTAGCAACTGGAATAGAACGTTAGTATAATGTAGGACGCCTTACAACTCCTAAGAACACCTTACATCACAGTACGAAACCTTGAAAAACCCTAATAAACCAAATTAATTTGTACGAGTCCTTTGAACGTCGTCCGACAACTTAGGACATCTTACGACTCTTTATTGCACATTAACAACTCGAAAAGAACGTTAGTATAATGTAGGACGGTTTACAACTCCTAAAAACACCTTACATCACAGTACGAAACCTTGAAACACCATAATAAACCTAATGAATTCGTACGAGTCCTTTGAACATCGTCCGACAACTTAGGACATCTTACGACTCTTTATGCCACATTAGCAACTCGAAAAGAACGTTGGTATAATGTAGGACGCGTTACACTCCTAATAACACCTTACATAACCGTACGAAACCTTGAAACACCATAATAAACATAATGAATTCGTATGAGTCATTTGAACATCGTACGACAACTCAGGACATCTTACGACTCTTTATGCCACATTAACAACTCGAAAAGAACGTTCGTATAATGTAGGACGGTTTACAACTCCTAAAAACACCTTACATCACAGTACGAAACCTTGAAACACCATAATAAACCTAATGAATTCGTACGAGTCCTTTGAACATCGTCCGACAACTTAGGACATCTTACGACTCTTTATGCCACATTAGCAACTCGAAAAGAACGTTGGTATAATGTAGGACGTGTTACACTCCTAATAACACCTTACATAACCGTACGAAACCTTGAAACACCATAATAAACCTAATGAATTCGTATGAGTCATTTGAACATTGTACGACAACTCAGGACATCTTACGACTCTTTATGCCACATTAGCAACTGGAATAGAACGTTAGTATAATGTAGGACGCGTTACAACTCCTAAGAACACCTTACATCACAGTACGAAACCTTGAAACACCATAATAAACCTAATTAATTCGTACGAGTCCTTTGAACATCGTCCGACAACTTAGGACATCTTACGACTCTTTATGCCACATTAGCAACTCGAAAAGAACGTTGGTATAATGTAGGACGCCTTACACTCCTAATAACACCTTACATAACCGTACGAAACCTTGAAACACCATAATAAACCTAATGAATTCGTATGAGTCATTTGAACATTGTACGACAACTCAGGACATATTACGACTCTTTATGCCACATTAGCAACTGGAATAGAACGTTAGTATAATGTAGGACGCGTTACAACTCCTAAGAACACCTTACATCACAGTACGAAACCTTGAAACACCATAATAAACCAAATTAATTTGTACGAGTCATTTGAACATCGTACGACAACTCAGGACATCTTACGACTCTTTATGCCACATTAACAACTCGAAAAGAACGTTAGTATAATGTAGGACGGTTTACAACTCCTAAAAACACCTTACATCACAGTACGAAACCTTGAAACACCATAATAAACCTAATGAATTCGTACGAGTCCTTTGAACATCGTCCGACAACTTAGGACATCTTACGACTCTTTATGCCACATTAGCAACTCGAAAAGAACGTTGGTATAATGTAGGACGCGTTACACTCCTAATAACACCTTACATAACCGTACGAAACCTTGAAACACCATAATAAACCTAATGAATTCGTATGAGTCATTTGAACATTGTACGACAACTCAGGACATCTTACGACTCTTTATGCCACATTAGCAACTGGAATAGAACGTTAGTATAATGTAGGACGCGTTACAACTCCTAAGAACACCTTACATCACAGTACGAAACCTTGAAACACCATAATAAACCTAATTAATTCGTACGAGTCCTTTGAACATCGTCCGACAACTTAGGACATCTTACGACTCTTTATGCCACATTAGCAACTCGAAAAGAACGTTGGTATAATGTAGGACGCCTTACACTCCTAATAACACCTTACATAGCCGTACGAAACCTTGAAACACCATAATAAACATAATGAATTCGTATGACTCATTTGAACATCGTACGACAACTCAGGACATCTTACGACTCTTTATGCCACATTAACAACTCGAAAAGAACGTTAGTATAATGTAGGACGGTTTACAACTCCTAAAAACACCTTACATCACAGTACGAAACCTTGAAACACCATAATAAACCTAATGAATTCGTACGAGTCCTTTGAACATCGTCCGACAACTTAGGACATCTTACGACTCTTTATGCCACATTAGCAACTCGAAAAGAACGTTTGAATAATGTAGGACGCGTTACACTCCTAATAACACCTTCCATAACCGTACGAAACCTTGAAACACCATAATAAACCTAATGAATTTGTATGAGTCATTTGAACATAGTAGGACAACACAGGACATCTTACGACTCTTTATGCCACATTAGCAACTGGAATAGAACGTTAGTATAATGTAGGACGCCTTACAACTCCTAAGAACACCTTACATCACAGTACGAAACCTTGAAAAACCATAATAAACCAAATTAATTTGTACGAGTCCTTTGAACGTCGTCCGACAACTTAGGACATCTTACGACTCTTTATTGCACATTAACAACTCGAAAAGAACGTTAGTATAATGTAGGACGGTTTACAACTCCTAAAAACACCTTACATCACAGTACGAAACCTTGAAACACCATAATAAACCTAATGAATTCGTACGAGTCCTTTGAACATCGTCCGACAACTTAGGACATCTTACGACTCTTTATGCCACATTAGCAACTCGAAAAGAACGTTGGTATAATGTAGGACGCGTTACACTCCTAATAACACCTTACATAACCGTACGAAACCTTGAAACACCATAATAAACATAATGAATTCGTATGAGTCATTTGAACATCGTACGACAACTCAGGACATCTTACGACTCTTTATGCCACATTAACAACTCGAAAAGAACGTTCGTATAATGTAGGACGGTTTACAACTCCTAAAAACACCTTACATCACAGTACGAAACCTTGAAACACCATAATAAACCTAATGAATTCGTACGAGTCCTTTGAACATCGTCCGACAACTTAGGACATCTTACGACTCTTTATGCCACATTAGCAACTCGAAAAGAACGTTGGTATAATGTAGGACGCGTTACACTCCTAATAACACCTTACATAACCGTACGAAACCTTGAAACACCATAATAAACCTAATGAATTCGTATGAGTCATTTGAACATTGTACGACAACTCAGGACATCTTACGACTCTTTATGCCACATTAGCAACTGGAATAGAACGTTAGTATAATGTAGGACGCGTTACAACTCCTAAGAACACCTTACATCACAGTACGAAACCTTGAAACAACATAATAAACCTAATTAATTCGTACGAGTCCTTTGAACATCGTCCGACAACTTAGGACATCTTACGACTCTTTATGCCACATTAGCAACTCGAAAAGAACGTTGGTATAATGTAGGACGCCTTACACTCCTAATAACACCTTACATAACCGTACGAAACCTTGAAACACCATAATAAACATAATGAATTCGTATGACTCATTTGAACATCGTACGACAACTCAGGACATCTTACGACTCTTTATGCCACATTAACAACTCGAAAAGAACGTTAGTATAATGTAGGACGGTTTACAACTCCTAAAAACACCTTACATCACAGTACGAAACCTTGAAACACCATAATAAACCTAATGAATTCGTACGAGTCCTTTGAACATCGTCCGACAACTTAGGACATCTTACGACTCTTTATGCCACATTAGCAACTCGAAAAGAACGTTTGAATAATGTAGGACGCGTTACACTCCTAATAACACCTTACATAACCGTACGAAACCTTGAAACACCATAATAAACCTAATGAATTTGTATGAGTCATTTGAACATAGTACGACAACACAGGACATCTTACGACTCTTTATGCCACATTAGCAACTGGAATAGAACGTTAGTATAATGTAGGACGCCTTACAACTCCTAAGAACACCTTACATCACAGTACGAAACCTTGAAAAACCCTAATAAACCAAATTAATTTGTACGAGTCCTTTGAACGTCGTCCGACAACTTAGGACATCTTACGACTCTTTATTGCACATTAACAACTCGAAAAGAACGTTAGTATAATGTAGGACGGTTTACAACTCCTAAAAACACCTTACATCACAGTACGAAACCTTGAAACACCATAATAAACCTAATGAATTCGTACGAGTCCTTTGAACATCGTCCGACAACTTAGGACATCTTACGACTCTTTATGCCACATTAGCAACTCGAAAAGAACGTTGGTATAATGTAGGACGCGTTACACTCCTAATAACACCTTACATAACCGTACGAAACCTTGAAACACCATAATAAACATAATGAATTCGTATGAGTCATTTGAACATCGTACGACAACTCAGGACATCTTACGACTCTTTATGCCACATTAACAACTCGAAAAGAACGTTCGTATAATGTAGGACGGTTTACAACTCCTAAAAACACCTTACATCACAGTACGAAACCTTGAAACACCATAATAAACCTAATGAATTCGTACGAGTCCTTTGAACATCGTCCGACAACTTAGGACATCTTACGACTCTTTATGCCACATTAGCAACTCGAAAAGAACGTTGGTATAATGTAGGACGTGTTACACTCCTAATAACACCTTACATAACCGTACGAAACCTTGAAACACCATAATAAACCTAATGAATTCGTATGAGTCATTTGAACATTGTACGACAACTCAGGACATCTTACGACTCTTTATGCCACATTAGCAACTGGAATAGAACGTTAGTATAATGTAGGACGCGTTACAACTCCTAAGAACACCTTACATCACAGTACGAAACCTTGAAACACCATAATAAACCTAATTAATTCGTACGAGTCCTTTGAACATCGTCCGACAACTTAGGACATCTTACGACTCTTTATGCCACATTAGCAACTCGAAAAGAACGTTGGTATAATGTAGGACGCCTTACACTCCTAATAACACCTTACATAACCGTACGAAACCTTGAAACACCATAATAAACATAATGAATTCGTATGACTCATTTGAACATCGTACGACAACTCAGGACATCTTACGACTCTTTATGCCACATTAACAACTCGAAAAGAACATTAGTATAATGTAGGACGGTTTACAACTCCTAAAAACACCTTACATCACAGTACGAAACCTTGAAACACCATAATAAACCTAATGAATTCGTACGAGTCCTTTGAACATCGTCCGACAACTTAGGACATCTTACGACTCTTTATGCCACATTAGCAACTCGAAAAGAACGTTTGAATAATGTAGGACGCGTTACACTCCTAATAACACCTTACATAACCGTACGAAACCTTGAAACACCATAATAAACCTAATGAATTTGTATGAGTCATTTGAACATAGTACGACAACACAGGACATCTTACGACTCTTTATGCCACATTAGCAACTGGAATAGAACGTTAGTATAATGTAGGACTCCTTACGACTCCTAAGAACACCTTACATCACAGTACGAAACCTTGAAAAACCATAATAAACCAAATTAATTTGTACGAGTCCTTTGAACGTCGTCCGACAACTTAGGACATCTTACGACTCTTTATTGCACATTAACAACTCGAAAAGAACGTTAGTATAATGTAGGACGGTTTACAACTCCTAAAAACACCTTACATCACAGTACGAAACCTTGAAACACCATAATAAACCTAATGAATTCGTACGAGTCCTTTGAACATCGTCCGACAACTTAAGACATCTTACGACTCTTTATGCCACATTAGCAACTCGAAAAGAACGTTGGTATAATGTAGGACGCGTTACACTCCTAATAACACCTTACATAACCGTACGAAACCTTGAAACACCATAATAAACATAATGAATTCGTATGAGTCATTTGAACATCGTACGACAACTCAGGACATCTTACGACTCTTTATGCCACATTAACAACTCGAAAAGAACGTTCGTATAATGTAGGACGGTTTACAACTCCTAAAAACACCTTACATCACAGTACGAAACCTTGAAACACCATAATAAACCTAATGAATTCGTACGAGTCCTTTGAACATCGTCAGACAACTAAGGACATCTTACGACTCTTTATGCCACATTAGCAACTGGAAAAGAACGTTAGTATAATGTATCACGCCTTACAACTCCTAAGAACACCTTACATCACAGTACGAAACCTTGAAACACCATAATAAACCTAATGAATTCGTACGAGTCCTTTGAACGTCGTCCGACAACTTAGGACATCTTACGACTCTTTATGCCACATTAGCAACTCGAAAAGAACGTTAGTATAATGTAGGACGGCTTTCAACTCCTAAGAACACCTTACATCTCAGTACGAAACCTTGAAACACCATAATAAACCTAATGAATTCGTATGAGTCCTCTGAACATCGTTCGACAACTCAGGACATCTTACGACTCTTTATGCCACATTAGCAACTTGAAAAGAACGTTAGTCTAATGTAGGACGACTTACAACTCCTAAGAACACCTTACATCACCATACGAAACCTTGAAACACCATAACAAACCTAATGAATTAGTATGAGTCCTTTGAACATAGTACCACAACTCAGGACATCTTACGATTCTTTATGCCACATTAGCAACTCGAAAAGAACGTTAGTATAATGTAGGACGCCTTACAATTCCTAAGAACACCTTACATAACCGTACGAAACCTTGAAACACCATAATAAACCTAATGAATTCGTATGAGTCATTTGAACATCGTAAGACAACTCAGGATATCTTACGACTCTTTATGCCACATTAGCCACTCGAAAAGAACGTAAGTATAATGTAGGACGGCTTACAACTCCTAAAAACACCTTACATCACAGTACGAAACCTTGAAACACCAGAATAAACCTAATTAATTCGTACGAGTCCTTTGAACATCGTCCGACAACTTAGGACATCTTACGACTCTTTATGAAACATTAGCAACTCGAAAACAACGTTAGTATAATGTAGGATGCCTTACACTCCTAAGAACACCTTACATAATCTTACGAAACCTTGAAACACCATAATAAACCTAATGAATTCGTATGAGTCCTTTGAACATCGTACGACAACTCAGGACATCTTACGACTCTTTATGCCACATTAGCAACTCGAAAAGAACGTAAGTATAATGTAGGACGCCTTACAACTCCTAAGAACACCTTACATCACAGTACGAAACCTTGAAACACCATAATAAACCTAATGAATTCGTATGAGTCCTTTGAACATCGTACAACAACTCAGGATATCTTACGACTCTTTATGCCACATTAGCAACTGGAAAAGAACGTTAGTATAAAGTATCACGCCTTACAACTCCTTAGAACACCTTACATCACAGTACGAAACCTTGAAACACCATAATAAACCTAACGAATTCGTACGAGTCCTTTGAACGTCGTCCGACAACTTAGGACATCTTACGACTCTTTATGCCACATTAGCAACTCGAAAAGAACGTTAGTATAATGTAGGACGGCTTTCAACTCCTAAGAACACCTTACATCACAGTACGAAACCTTGAATCACCATATTAAACCTAATGAATTCGTACGAGTCCTTTGAACGTCGTCCGACAACTTAGGATATCTTTCGACTCTTTATGCCACATTATCAACTCGAAAAGAACGTTAGTATAATGTAGGACGCCTTACAACTCCTAAGAACACCTTACATCATAGTACGAAACCTTGAAACACCATAATAAACCTAATGAATTCGTATGAGTCCTTTGAACATCGTTCGACAACTCAGGACATCTTACGACTCTTTATGCCACATTAGCAACTTGAAAAGAACGTTAGTCTAATGTAGGACGCCTTACAACTCCTAAGAACACCTTACATCACCATACGAAACCTTGAAACACCATAATAAACCTAATGAATTAGTATGAGTCCTTTGAACATCGTACCACAACTCAGGACATCTTACGATTCTTTATGCCACATTAGCAACTCGAAAAGAACGTTAGTATAATGTAGGACGCCTTACAACTCCTAAGAATACCTTACATCACAGTACGAAACCATGAAACACCATAAAAAACCTAATGAATTCGTAAGAGTGCTTTGAACATCGTCCGACAACTTAGGACATCTTACGACTCTTTATGAAACATTAGCAACTCGAAAACAACGTTAGTATAATGTAGGATGCCTTACACTCCTAAGAACACCTTACATAATCGTACGAAACCTTGAAACACCATAATAAACCTAATGAATTCGTATGAGTCCTTTGAACATCGTACGACAACTCAGGACATCTTACGACTCTTTATGCCACATTAGCAACTCGAAAAGAACGTAAGTATAATGTAGGACGCCTTACAACTCCTAAGAACACCTTACATCACAGTACGAAACCTTGAAACACCATAATAAACCTAATGAATTCGTATGAGTCATTTGAACATCGTACAACAACTCAGGACATCTTACGACTCTTTATGCCACATTAGCAACTGGAAAAGAACGTTAGTATAATGTATCACGCCTTAGAACTCCTAAGAACACCTTACATCACAGTACGAAACCTTGAAACACCATAATAAACCTAATGAATTCGTACGAGTCCTTTGAACGTCGTCCGACAACTTAGGACATCTTACGACTCTTTATGCCACATTAGCAACTCGAAAAGAACGTTAGTATAATGTAGGACGGCTTTCAACTCCTAAGAACACCTTACATCACAGTACGAAACCTTGAATCACCATATTAAACCTAATGAATTCGTACGAGTCCTTTGAACGACGTCCGACAACTTAGGACATCTTACGACTCTTTATGCCACATTATCAACTCGAAAAGAACGTTAGTATAATGTAGGACGGCTTTCAACTCCTAAGAACACCTTACATCTCAGTACGAAACCTTGAAACACCATAATAAACCTAATGAATTCGTATGAGTCCTCTGAACATCGTTCGACAACTCAGGACATCTTACGACTCTTTATGCCACATTAGCAACTTGAAAAGAACGTTAGTCTAATGTAGGACGACTTACAACTCCTAAGAACACCTTACATCACCATACGAAACCTTGAAACACCATAACAAACCTAATGAATTAGTATGAGTCCTTTGAACATAGTACCACAACTCAGGACATCTTACGATTCTTTATGCCACATTAGCAACTCGAAAAGAACGTTAGTATAATGTAGGACGCCTTACAATTCCTAAGAACACCTTACATAACCGTACGAAACCTTGAAACACCATAATAAACCTAATGAATTCGTATGAGTCATTTGAACATCGTAAGACAACTCAGGATATCTTACGACTCTTTATGCCACATTAGCCACTCGAAAAGAACGTAAGTATAATGTAGGACGGCTTACAACTCCTAAAAACACCTTACATCACAGTACGAAACCTTGAAACACCAGAATAAACCTAATTAATTCGTACGAGTCCTTTGAACATCGTCCGACAACTTAGGACATCTTACGACTCTTTATGAAACATTAGCAACTCGAAAACAACGTTAGTATAATGTAGGATGCCTTACACTCCTAAGAACACCTTACATAATCTTACGAAACCTTGAAACACCATAATAAACCTAATGAATTCGTATGAGTCCTTTGAACATCGTACGACAACTCAGGACATCTTACGACTCTTTATGCCACATTAGCAACTCGAAAAGAACGTAAGTATAATGTAGGACGCCTTACAACTCCTAAGAACACCTTACATCACAGTACGAAACCTTGAAACACCATAATAAACCTAATGAATTCGTATGAGTCCTTTGAACATCGTACAACAACTCAGGATATCTTACGACTCTTTATGCCACATTAGCAACTGGAAAAGAACGTTAGTATAAAGTATCACGCCTTACAACTCCTTAGAACACCTTACATCACAGTACGAAACCTTGAAACACCATAATAAACCTAACGAATTCGTACGAGTCCTTTGAACGTCGTCCGACAACTTAGGACATCTTACGACTCTTTATGCCACATTAGCAACTCGAAAAGAACGTTAGTATAATGTAGGACGGCTTTCAACTCCTAAGAACACCTTACATCACAGTACGAAACCTTGAATCACCATATTAAACCTAATGAATTCGTACGAGTCCTTTGAACGTCGTCCGACAACTTAGGATATCTTTCGACTCTTTATGCCACATTATCAACTCGAAAAGAACGTTAGTATAATGTAGGACGCCTTACAACTCCTAAGAACACCTTACATCATAGTACGAAACCTTGAAACACCATAATAAACCTAATGAATTCGTATGAGTCCTTTGAACATCGTTCGACAACTCAGGACATCTTACGACTCTTTATGCCACATTAGCAACTTGAAAAGAACGTTAGTCTAATGTAGGACGCCTTACAACTCCTAAGAACACCTTACATCACCATACGAAACCTTGAAACACCATAATAAACCTAATGAATTAGTATGAGTCCTTTGAACATCGTACCACAACTCAGGACATCTTACGATTCTTTATGCCACATTAGCAACTCGAAAAGAACGTTAGTATAATGTAGGACGCCTTACAACTCCTAAGAATACCTTACATCACAGTACGAAACCATGAAACACCATAAAAAACCTAATGAATTCGTAAGAGTGCTTTGAACATCGTCCGACAACTTAGGACATCTTACGACTCTTTATGAAACATTAGCAACTCGAAAACAACGTTAGTATAATGTAGGATGCCTTACACTCCTAAGAACACCTTACATAATCGTACGAAACCTTGAAACACCATAATAAACCTAATGAATTCGTATGAGTCCTTTGAACATCGTACGACAACTCAGGACATCTTACGACTCTTTATGCCACATTAGCAACTCGAAAAGAACGTAAGTATAATGTAGGACGCCTTACAACTCCTAAGAACACCTTACATCACAGTACGAAACCTTGAAACACCATAATAAACCTAATGAATTCGTATGAGTCATTTGAACATCGTACAACAACTCAGGACATCTTACGACTCTTTATGCCACATTAGCAACTGGAAAAGAACGTTAGTATAATGTATCACGCCTTAGAACTCCTAAGAACACCTTACATCACAGTACGAAACCTTGAAACACCATAATAAACCTAATGAATTCGTACGAGTCCTTTGAACGTCGTCCGACAACTTAGGACATCTTACGACTCTTTATGCCACATTAGCAACTCGAAAAGAACGTTAGTATAATGTAGGACGGCTTTCAACTCCTAAGAACACCTTACATCACAGTACGAAACCTTGAATCACCATATTAAACCTAATGAATTCGTACGAGTCCTTTGAACGACGTCCGACAACTTAGGACATCTTACGACTCTTTATGCCACATTATCAACTCGAAAAGAACGTTAGTATAATGTAGGACGCCTTACAACTCCTAAGAACACCTTACATCACAGTACGAAACCTTGAAACACCATAATAAACCTAATGAATTCGTATGAGTCCTTTGAACATCGTTCGACAACTCAGGACATCTTACGACTCTTTATGCCACATTAGCAACTTGAAAGGAACGTTAGTCTAATGTAGGACGCCTTACAACTCCTAAGAACACCTTACATCACCATACGAAACCTTGAAACACCATAATAAACCTAATGAATTAGTATGAGTCCTTTGAACATCGTACCACAACTCAGGACATCTTACGATTCTTTATGAAACATTAGCAACTCGAAAACAACGTTAGTATAATGTAGGATGCCTTACACTCCTAAGAACACCTTACATAATCGTACGAAACCTTGAAACACCATAATAAACCTAATGAATTCGTACGAGTCCTTTGAACATCGTCCGACAAGTTAGGACATCTTACGACTCTTTATGCCATATTAGCAACTCGAAAAGAACGTTGGTATATGTAGGACGTGTTACACTCCTAATAACAACTTACATAACCGTACGAAACCTTGAAACACCATAATAAACCTAATGAATTCGTATGAGTCATTTGAACATCGTACGACAACTCAGGACATCTTACGACCCTTTATGCGACATTAGCAACTGGAATAGAACGTTAGAATAATGTAGGATGCCTTACAACTCCTAAGAACACCTTACATCACAGTACGAAACCTTGAAACACCATAAAAAACCAAATTAATTTGTACGAGTCCTTTGAACGTCGTCCGACAACTTAGGACATCTTACGACTCTTTATGCCACATTAGCAACTCGAAAAGAACGTTAGTATAATGTAGGACGCCTTACACTCCTAAGAACACTTTACATAACCGTACGAAACCTTGAAACACCATCATAAACCTAATGAATTCGTATGAGTCCTTTGAACATCGTCCGACAACTTAGGACATCTTACGACTCTTTATGCCACAATAGCAACTCAAAAAGAACGTTAGTATAATGTAGGACGCCTTACACTCCTAAGAACACCTTACATAACTGTACGAAACCTTGAAACACCATCATAAACCTAATGAATTCGTACGAGTCCTTTGAACATCGTCCGAAAACTTAGGACATCTTAGACTCTTTATGCCACATTAGCAACTCGAAAAGAACGTTGGTATAATGTAGGACGCGTTACACTCCTAATAACACCTTACATAACCGTACGAAACCTTGAAACACCATAATAAACCTAATGAATTCGTATGAGTCATTTGAACATCGTACGACAACTCAGGACATCTTACGACTCTTTATGCCACATTAGCAGCTCGAAAAGAACGTTAGTATAATGTAGGACGCCTTACACTCCTAAGAACACCTTACATAACCGTACGAAACCTTGAAACACCATCATAAACCTAATGAATTCGTACGAGTCCTTTGAACATCGTCCGACAACTTAGGACATCTTACGACTCTTTATGCCACATTAGCAACTCGAAAAGAACGTTGGTATAATGTAGGACGCCTTACACTCCTAATAACACCTTACATAACCGTATGAAACCTTGAAACACCATAATAAACATAATGAATTCGTATGACTCATTTGAACATCGTACGACAACTCAGGACATCTTACGACTCTTTATGCCACATTAACAACTCGAAAAGAACGTTAGTATAATGTAGGACGGTTTACAACTCCTAAAAACACCTTATATCACAGTACGAAACCTTGAAACACCATAATAAACCTAATGAATTCGTACGAGTCCTTTGAACATCGTCCGACAACTTAGGACATCTTACGACTCTTTATGCCACATTAGCAACTCGAAAAGAACGTTGGTATAATGTAGGACGCGTTACACTCCTAATAACACCTTACATAACCGTACGAAACCTTGAAACACCATAATAAACCTAATGAATTCGTATGAGTCATTTGAACATTGTACGACAACTCAGGACATCTTACGACTCTTTATGCCACATTAGCAACTGGAATAGAACGTTAGTATAATGTAGGACGTGTTACAACTCCTAAGAACACCTTACATCACAGTACGAAACCTTGAAACACCATAATAAACCTAATTAATTCGTACGAGTCCTTTGAACATCGTCCGACAACTTAGGACATCTTACGACTCTTTATGCCACATTAGCAACTCGAAAAGAACGTTAGTATAATGTAGGACGCCTTACACTCCTAAGAACACTTTACATAACCGTACGAAACCTTGAAACACCATCATAAACCTAATGAATTCGTATGAGTCCTTTGAACATCGTCCGACAACTTAGGACATCTTACGACTCTTTATGCCACAATAGCAACTCAAAAAGAACGTTAGTATAATGTAGGACGCCTTACACTCCTAAGAACACCTTACATAACTGTACGAAACCTTGAAACACCATCATAAACCTAATGAATTCGTACGAGTCCTTTGAACATCGTCCGAAAACTTAGGACATCTTAGACTCTTTATGCCACATTAGCAACTCGAAAAGAACGTTGGTATAATGTAGGACGCGTTACACTCCTAATAACACCTTACATAACCGTACGAAACCTTGAAACACCATAATAAACCTAATGAATTCGTATGAGTCATTTGAACATCGTACGACAACTCAGGACATCTTACGACTCTTTATGCCACATTAGCAGCTCGAAAAGAACGTTAGTATAATGTAGGACGCCTTACACTCCTAAGAACACCTTACATAACCGTACGAAACCTTGAAACACCATCATAAACCTAATGAATTCGTACGAGTACTTTGAACATCGTCCGACAACTTAGGACATCTTACGACTCTTTATGCCACATTAGCAACTCGAAAAGAACGTTGGTATAATGTAGGACGCCTTACACTCCTAATAACACCTTACATAACCGTATGAAACCTTGAAACACCATAATAAACATAATGAATTCGTATGACTCATTTGAACATCGTACGACAACTCAGGACATCTTACGACTCTTTATGCCACATTAACAACTCGAAAAGAACGTTAGTATAATGTAGGACGGTTTACAACTCCTAAAAACACCTTATATCACAGTACGAAACCTTGAAACACCATAATAAACCTAATGAATTCGTACGAGTCCTTTGAACATCGTCCGACAACTTAGGACATCTTACGACTCTTTATGCCACATTAGCAACTCGAAATGAACGTTGGTATAATGTAGGACGCGTTACACTCCTAATAACACCTTACATAACCGTACGAAACCTTGAAACACCATAATAAACCTAATGAATTCGTATGAGTCATTTGAACATTGTACGACAACTCAGGACATCTTACGACTCTTTATGCCACATTAGCAACTGGAATAGAACGTTAGTATAATGTAGGACGTGTTACAACTCCTAAGAACACCTTACATCACAGTACGAAACCTTGAAACACCATAATAAACCTAATTAATTCGTACGAGTCCTTTGAACATCGTCCGACAACTTAGGACATCTTACGACTCTTTATGCCACATTAGCAACTCGAAAAGAACGTTAGTATAATGTAGGACGCCTTACACTCCTAAGAACACTTTACATAACCGTACGAAACCTTGAAACACCATCATAAACCTAATGAATTCGTATGAGTCCTTTGAACATCGTCCGACAACTTAGGACATCTTACGACTCTTTATGCCACAATAGCAACTCAAAAAGAACGTTAGTATAATGTAGGACGCCTTACACTCCTAAGAACACCTTACATAACTGTACGAAACCTTGAAACACCATCATAAACCTAATGAATTCGTACGAGTCCTTTGAACATCGTCCGAAAACTTAGGACATCTTAGACTCTTTATGCCACATTAGCAACTCGAAAAGAACGTTGGTATAATGTAGGACGCGTTACACTCCTAATAACACCTTACATAACCGTACGAAACCTTGAAACACCATAATAAACCTAATGAATTCGTATGAGTCATTTGAACATCGTACGACAACTCAGGACATCTTACGACTCTTTATGCCACATTAGCAGCTCGAAAAGAACGTTAGTATAATGTAGGACGCCTTACACTCCTAAGAACACCTTACATAACCGTACGAAACCTTGAAACACCATCATAAACCTAATGAATTCGTACGAGTCCTTTGAACATCGTCCGACAACTTAGGACATCTTACGACTCTTTATGCCACATTAGCAACTCGAAAAGAACGTTGGTATAATGTAGGACGCCTTACACTCCTAATAACACCTTACATAACCGTATGAAACCTTGAAACACCATAATAAACATAATGAATTCGTATGACTCATTTGAACATCGTACGACAACTCAGGACATCTTACGACTCTTTATGCCACATTAACAACTCGAAAAGAACGTTAGTATAATGTAGGACGGTTTACAACTCCTAAAAACACCTTATATCACAGTACGAAACCTTGAAACACCATAATAAACCTAATGAATTCGTACGAGTCCTTTGAACATCGTCCGACAACTTAGGACATCTTACGACTCTTTATGCCACATTAGCAACTCGAAAAGAACGTTGGTATAATGTAGGACGCGTTACACTCCTAATAACACCTTACATAACCGTACGAAACCTTGAAACACCATAATAAACCTAATGAATTCGTATGAGTCATTTGAACATTGTACGACAACTCAGGACATCTTACGACTCTTTATGCCACATTAGCAACTGGAATAGAACGTTAGTATAATGTAGGACGCGTTACAACTCCTAAGAACACCTTACATCACAGTACGAAACCTTGAAACATCATAATAAACCTAATTAATTCGTACGAGTCCTTTGAACATCGTCCGACAACTTAGGACATCTTACGACTCTTTATGCCACATTAGCAACTCGAAAAGAACGTTGGTATAATGTAGGACGCCTTACACTCCTAATAACACCTTACATAACCGTACGAAACCTTGAAACACCATAATAAACATAATGAATTCGTTTGAGTCATTTGAACATCGTACGACAACTCAGGACATCTTACGACTCTTTATGCCACATTAACAACTCGAAAAGAACGTTAGTATAATGTAGGACGGTTTACAACTCCTAAAAACACCTTACATCACAGTACGAAACCTTGAAACACCATAATAAACCTAATGAATTCGTACGAGTCCTTTGAACATCGTCCGACAACTTAGGACATCTTACGACTCTTTATGCCACATTAGCAACTGGAATAAAACGTTAGTATAATGTGGGACGCCTTACAACTCCTAAGAACACCTTACATCACAGTACGAAACCTTGAAACACCATAATAAACCTAATGAATTCGTATGAGTCCTTTGAACATCGTACAACAACTCAGGACATCTTACGACTCTTTATGCCACATTAGCAATTGGAAAAGAACGTTAGTATAATGTATCACGCCTTACAACTCCTAAGAACACCTTACATCACAGTACGAAACCTTGAAACACCTTAATAAACCTAATGAATTCGTACGAGTCCTTTGAACGTCGTCCGACAACTTAGGACATCTTACGACTCTTTATGCCACATTAGCAACTCGAAAAGAACGTTAGTATAATGTAGGACGGCTTTCAACTCCTAAGAACACCTTACATCACAGTACGAAACCTTGAATCACCATATTAAACCTAATGAATTCGTACGAGTCCTTTGAACGTCGTCCGACAACTTAGGACATCTTACGACTCTTTATGCCACATTATCAACTCGAAAAGAACGTTAGTATAATGTAGGACGCCTTACAACTCCTAAGAACACCTTACATCTCAGTACGAAACCTTGAAACACCATAATAAACCTAATGAATTCGTATGAGTCCTCTGAACATCGTTCGACAACTCAGGACATCTTACGACTCTTTATGCCACATTAGCAACTTGAAAAGAACGTTAGTCTAATGTAGGACGCCTTACAACTCCTAAGAACACCTTACATCACCATACGAAACCTTGAAACACCATAACAAACCTAATGAATTAGTATGAGTCCTTTGAACATAGTACCACAACTCAGGACATCTTACGATTCTTTATGCCACATTAGCAACTCGAAAAGAACGTTAGTATAATGTAGGACGCCTTACAATTCCTAAGAACACCTTACATAACCGTACGAAACCTTGAAACACCATAATAAACCTAATGAATTCGTATGAGTCATTTGAACATCGTAAGACAACTCAGGATATCTTACGACTCTTTATGCCACATTAGCCACTCGAAAAGAACGTAAGTATAATGTAGGACGGCTTTCAACTCCTAAGAACACCTTACATCACAGTACGAAACCTTGAATCACCATAATAAACCTAATGAATTCGTACGAGTCCTTTGAACATCGTCCGACAACTTAGGACATCTTACGACTCTTTATGCCACATTAGCAACTGGAATAAAACGTTAGTATAATGTGGGACGCCTTACAACTCCTAAGAACACCTTACATCACAGTACGAAACCTTGAAACACCATAATAAACCTAATGAATTCGTATGAGTCCTTTGAACATCGTACAACAACTCAGGACATCTTACGACTCTTTATGCCACATTAGCAACTGGAAAAGAACGTTAGTATAATGTATCACGCCTTACAACTCCTAAGAACACCTTACATCACAGTACGAAACCTTGAAACACCATAATAAACCTAATGAATTCGTACGAGTCCTTTGAACGTCGTCCGACAACTTAGGACATCTTACGACTCTTTATGCCACATTAGCAACTCGAAAAGAACGTTAGTATAATGTAGGACGGCTTTCAACTCCTAAGAACACCTTACATCACAGTACGAAACCTTGAATCACCATATTAAACCTAATGAATTCGTACGAGTCCTTTGAACGTCGTCCGACAACTTAGGACATCTTACGACTCTTTATGCCACATTATCAACTCGAAAAGAACGTTAGTATAATGTAGGACGCCTTACAACTCCTAAGAACACCTTACATCTCAGTACGAAACCTTGAAACACCATAATAAACCTAATGAATTCGTATGAGTCCTCTGAACATCGTTCGACAACTCAGGACATCTTACGACTCTTTATGCCACATTAGCAACTTGAAAAGAACGTTAGTCTAATGTAGGACGCCTTACAACTCCTAAGAACACCTTACATCACCATACGAAACCTTGAAACACCATAACAAACCTAATGAATTAGTATGAGTCCTTTGAACATAGTACCACAACTCAGGACATCTTACGATTCTTTATGCCACATTAGCAACTCGAAAAGAACGTTAGTATAATGTAGGACGCCTTACAATTCCTAAGAACACCTTACATAACCGTACGAAACCTTGAAACACCATAATAAACCTAATGAATTCGTATGAGTCATTTGAACATCGTAAGACAACTCAGGATATCTTACGACTCTTTATGCCACATTAGCCACTCGAAAAGAACGTAAGTATAATGTAGGACGGCTTTCAACTCCTAAGAACACCTTACATCACAGTACGAAACCTTGAAACACCATAATAAACCTAATGAATTCGTACGAGTCCTTTGAACGTCGTCCGACAACTTAGGACATCTTACGACTCTTTATGCCACATTAGCAACTCGAAAAGAACGTTAGTATAATGTAGGACGGCTTTCAACTCCTAAGAACACCTTACATCACAGTACGAAACCTTGAATCACCATATTAAACCTAATGAATTCGTACGAGTCCTTTGAACGTCGTCCGACAACTTAGGACATCTTACGACTCTTTATGCCACATTATCAACTCGAAAAGAACGTTAGTATAATGTAGGACGCCTTACAACTCCTAAGAACACCTTACATCTCAGTACGAAACCTTGAAACACCATAATAAACCTAATGAATTCGTATGAGTCCTCTGAATATCGTTCGACAACTCAGGACATCTTACGACTCTTTATGCCACATTAGCAACTTGAAAAGAACGTTAGTATAATGTATCACGCCTTACAACTCCTAAGAACACCTTGCATCACAGTACGAAGCCTTGAAACACCATAATAAACCTAATGAATTCGTACGAGTCCTTTGAACGTCGTCCGACAACTTAGGACATCTTACGACTCTTTATGCCACATTAGCAACTCGAAAAGAACGTTAGTATAATGTAGGACGCCTTACAATTCCTAAGAACACCTTACATAACCGTACGAAACCTTGAAACACCATAATAAACCTAATGAATTCGTATGAGTCATTTGAACATCGTAAGACAACTCAGGATATCTTACGACTCTTTATGCCACATTAGCCACTCGAAAAGAACGTAAGTATAATGTAGGACGGCTTTCAACTCCTAAGAACACCTTACATCACAGTACGAAACCTTGAATCACCATATTAAACCTAATGAATTCATACGAGTCCTTTGAACGTCGTCCGACAACTTAGGACATCTTACGACTCTTTATGCCACATTATCAACTCGAAAAGAACGTTAGTATAATGTAGGACGCCTTACAACTCCTAAGAACACCTTACATCATAGTACAAAACCTTGAAACACCATAATAAACCTAATGAATTAGTATGAGTCCTTTGAACATCGTACCACAACTCAGGACATCTTACGATTCTTTATGAAACATTAGCAACTCGAAAACAACGTTAGTATAATGTAGGATGCCTTACACTCCTAAGAACACCTTACATAATCGTACGAAACCTTGAAACACCATAATAAACCTAATGAATTCGTACGAGTCCTTTGAACATCGTCCGACAAGTTAGGACATCTTACGACTCTTTATGCCATATTAGCAACTCGAAAAGAACGTTGGTATAATGTAGGACGTGTTACACTCCTAATAACAACTTACATAACCGTACGAAACCTTGAAACACCATAATAAACCTAATGAATTCGTATGAGTCATTTGAACATCGTACGACAACTCAGGACATCTTACGACCCTTTATGCGACATTAGCAACTGGAATAGAACGTTAGAATAATGTAGGATGCCTTACAACTCCTAAGAACACCTTACATCACAGTACGAAACCTTGAAACACCATAATAAACCAAATTAATTTGTACGAGTCCTTTGAACGTCGTCCGACAACTTAGGACATCTTACGACTCTTTATGCCACATTAGCAACTCGAAAAGAACGTTAGTATAATGTAGGACGCCTTACACTCCTAAGAACACTTTACATAACCGTACGAAACCTTGAAACACCATCATAAACCTAATGAATTCGTATGAGTCCTTTGAACATCGTCCGACAACTTAGGACATCTTACGACTCTTTATGCCACAATAGCAACTCAAAAAGAACGTTAGTATAATGTAGGACGCCTTACACTCCTAAGAACACCTTACATAACTGTACGAAACCTTGAAACACCATCATAAACCTAATGAATTCGTACGAGTCCTTTGAACATCGTCCGAAAACTTAGGACATCTTACGACTCTTTATGCCACATTAGCAACTCGAAAAGAACGTTGGTATAATGTAGGACGCGTTACACTCCTAATAACACCTTACATAACCGTACGAAACCTTGAAACACCATAATAAACCTAATGAATTCGTATGAGTCATTTGAACATCGTACGACAACTCAGGACATCTTACGACTCTTTATGCCACATTAGCAACTCGAAAAGAACGTTGGTATAATGTAGGACGCCTTACACTCCTAATAACACCTTACATAACCGTACGAAACCTTGAAACACCATAATAAACCTAATGAATTCGTATGAGTCATTTGAACATCGTAAGACAACTCAGGATATCTTACGACTCTTTATGCCACATTAGCCACTCGAAAAGAACGTAAGTATAATGTAGGACGGCTTTCAACTCCTAAGAACACCTTACATCACAGTACGAAACCTTGAATCACCATAATAAACCTAATGAATTCGTACGAGTCCTTTGAACATCGTCCGACAACTTAGGACATCTTACGACTCTTTATGCCACATTAGCAACTGGAATAAAACGTTAGTATAATGTGGGACGCCTTACAACTCCTAAGAACACCTTACATCACAGTACGAAACCTTGAAACACCATAATAAACCTAATGAATTCGTATGAGTCCTTTGAACATCGTACAACAACTCAGGACATCTTACGACTCTTTATGCCACATTAGCAACTGGAAAAAAACGTTAGTATATTGTATCACGCCTTACAACTCCTAAGAACACCTTACATCACAGTACGAAACCTTGAAACACCATAATAAACCTAATGAATTCGTATGAGTCATTTGAACATCGTAAGACAACTCAGGATATCTTACGACTCTTTATGCCACATTAGCCACTCGAAAAGAACGTTAGTATAATGTAGGACGCCTTACACTCCTAAGAACACTTTACATAACCGTACGAAACCTTGAAACACCATCATAAACCTAATGAATTCGTATGAGTCCTTTGAACATCGTCCGACAACTTAGGACATCTTACGACTCTTTATGCCACAATAGCAACTCAAAAAGAACGTTAGTATAATGTAGGACGCCTTACACTCCTAAGAACACCTTACATAACTGTACGAAACCTTGAAACACCATCATAAACCTAATGAATTCGTACGAGTCCTTTGAACATCGTCCGAAAACTTAGGACATCTTACGACTCTTTATGCCACATTAGCAACTCGAAAAGAACGTTGGTATAATGTAGGAAGCGTTACACTCCTAATAACACCTTACATAACCGTACGAAACCTTGAAACACCATAATAAACCTAATGAATTCGTATGAGTCATTTGAACATCGTACGACAACTCAGGACATCTTACGACTCTTTATGCCACATTAGCAACTCGAAAAGAACGTTGGTATAATGTAGGACGCCTTACACTCCTAATAACACCTTACATAACCGTACGAAACCTTGAAACACCATAATAAACCTAATGAATTCGTATGAGTCATTTGAACATCGTAAGACAACTCAGGATATCTTACGACTCTTTATGCCACATTAGCCACTCGAAAAGAACGTAAGTATAATGTAGGACGGCTTTCAACTCCTAAGAACACCTTACATCACAGTACGAAACCTTGAATCACCATAATAAACCTAATGAATTCGTACGAGTCCTTTGATCATCGTCCGACAACTTAGGACATCTTACGACTCTTTATGCCACATTAGCAACTGGAATAAAACGTTAGTATAATGTGGGACGCCTTACAACTCCTAAGAACACCTTACATCACAGTACGAAACCTTGAAACACCATAATAAACCTAATGAATTCGTATGAGTCCTTTGAACATCGTACAACAACTCAGGACATCTTACGACTCTTTATGCCACATTAGCAACTGGAAAAAAACGTTAGTATATTGTATCACGCCTTACAACTCCTAAGAACACCTTACATCACAGTACGAAACCTTGAAACGCCATAATAAACCTAATGAATTCGTATGAGTCATTTGAACATCGTAAGACAACTCAGGATATCTTACGACTCTTTATGCCACATTAGCCACTCGAAAAGAACGTAAGTATAATGTAGGACGGCTTTCAACTCCTAAGAACACCTTACATCACAGTACGAAACCTTGAATCACCATATTAAACCTAATGAATTCGTACGAGTCCTTTGAACGTCGTCCGACAACTTAGGACATCTTACGACTCTTTATGCCACATTATCAACTCGAAAAGAACGTTAGTATAATGTAGGACGCCTTACAACTCCTAAGAACACCTTACATCACAGTACGAAACCTTGAAACACCATCATAAACCTAATGAATTCGTACGAGTCCTTTGAACATCGTCCGAAAACTTAGGACATCTTACGACTCTTTATGCCACATTAGCAACTCGAAAAGAACGTTGGTATAATGTAGGACGCGTTACACTCCTAATAACACCTTACATAACCGTACGAAACCTTGAAACACCATAATAAACCTAATGAATTCGTATGAGTCATTTGAACATCGTACGACAACTCAGGACATCTTACGACTCTTTATGCCACATTAGCAACTCGAAAAGAACGTTGGTATAATGTAGGACGCCTTACACTCCTAATAACACCTTACATAACCGTACGAAACCTTGAAACACCATAATAAACATAATGAATTCGTATGACTTATTTGAACATCGTACGACAACTCAGGACATCTTACGACTCTTTATGCCACGTTAACAACTCGAAAAGAACGTTAGTATAATGTAGGACGCCTTACACTCCTAAGAACACTTTACATAACCGTACGAAACCTTGAAACACCATCATAAACCTAATGAATTCGTATGAGTCCTTTGAACATCGTCCGACAACTTAGGACATCTTACGACTCTTTATGCCACAATAGCAACTCAAAAAGAACGTTAGTATAATGTAGGACGCCTTACACTCCTAAGAACACCTTACATAACTGTACGAAACCTTGAAACACCATCATAAACCTAATGAATTCGTACGAGTCCTTTGAACATCGTCCGAAAACTTAGGACATCTTACGACTCTTTATGCCACATTAGCAACTCGAAAAGAACGTTGGTATAATGTAGGACGCGTTACACTCCTAATAACACCTTACATAACCGTACGAAACCTTGAAACACCATAATAAACCTAATGAATTCGTATGAGTCATTTGAACATCGTACGACAACTCAGGACATCTTACGACTCTTTATGCCACATTAGCAACTCGAAAAGAACGTTGGTATAATGTAGGACGCCTTACACTCCTAATAACACCTTACATAACCGTACGAAACCTTGAAACACCATAATAAACCTAATGAATTCGTATGAGTCATTTGAACATCGTAAGACAACTCAGGATATCTTACGACTCTTTATGCCACATTAGCCACTCGAAAAGAACGTAAGTATAATGTAGGACGGCTTTCAACTCCTAAGAACACCTTACATCACAGTACGAAACCTTGAATCACCATAATAAACCTAATGAATTCGTACGACTCCTTTGATCATCGTCCGACAACTTAGGACATCTTACGACTCTTTATGCCACATTAGCAACTGGAATAAAACGTTAGTATAATGTGGGACGCCTTACAACTCCTAAGAACACCTTACATCACAGTACGAAACCTTGAAACACCATAATAAACCTAATGAATTCGTATGAGTCCTTTGAACATCGTACAACAACTCAGGACATCTTACGACTCTTTATGCCACATTAGCAACTGGAAAAAAACGTTAGTATATTGTATCACGCCTTACAACTCCTAAGAACACCTTACATCACAGTACGAAACCTTGAAACGCCATAATAAACCTAATGAATTCGTATGAGTCATTTGAACATCGTAAGACAACTCAGGATATCTTACGACTCTTTATGCCACATTAGCCACTCGAAAAGAACGTAAGTATAATGTAGGACGGCTTTCAACTCCTAAGAACACCTTACATCACAGTACGAAACCTTGAATCACCATATTAAACCTAATGAATTCGTACGAGTCCTTTGAACGTCGTCCGACAACTTAGGACATCTTACGACTCTTTATGCCACATTATCAACTCGAAAAGAACGTTAGTATAATGTAGGACGCCTTACAACTCCTAAGAACACCTTACATCACAGTACGAAACCTTGAAACACCATCATAAACCTAATGAATTCGTACGAGTCCTTTGAACATCGTCCGAAAACTTAGGACATCTTACGACTCTTTATGCCACATTAGCAACTCGAAAAGAACGTTGGTATAATGTAGGACGCGTTACACTCCTAATAACACCTTACATAACCGTACGAAACCTTGAAACACCATAATAAACCTAATGAATTCGTATGAGTCATTTGAACATCGTACGACAACTCAGGACATCTTACGACTCTTTATGCCACATTAGCAACTCGAAAAGAACGTTGGTATAATGTAGGACGCCTTACACTCCTAATAACACCTTACATAACCGTACGAAACCTTGAAACACCATAATAAACATAATGAATTCGTATGACTTATTTGAACATCGTACGACAACTCAGGACATCTTACGACTCTTTATGCCACGTTAACAACTCGAAAAGAACGTTAGTATAATGTAGGACGCGTTACAACTCCTAAGAACACCTTACATCACAGTACGAAACCTTGAAACACCATAATAAACCTAATTAATTCGTACGAGTCCTTTGAACATCGTCCGACAACTTAGGACATCTTACGACTCTTTATGCCACATTAGCAACTCGAAAAGAACGTTGGTATAATGTAGGACGCCTTACACTCCTAATAACACCTTACATAACTGTACGAAACCTTGAAACACCATAATAAACATAATGAATTCGTATGAGTCATTTGAACATCGTACGACAACTCAGGACATCTTACGACTCTTTATGCCACATTAACAACTCGAAAAGAACGTTAGTATAATGTAGGACGATTTACAACTCCTAAAAACACCTTACATCACAGTACGAAACCTTGAAACACCATAATAAACCTAATGAATTCGTACGAGTCCTTTGAACATCGTCCGACAACTTAGGACATCTTACGACTCTTTATGCCACATTAGCAACTGGAATAAAACGTTAGTATAATGTGGGACGTCTTACAACTCCTAAGAACACCTTACATCACAGTACGAAACCTTGAAACACCATAATAAACCTAATGAATTCGTATGAGTCCTTTGAACATCGTACAACAACTCAGGACATCTTACGACTCTTTATGCCACATTAGCAACTGGAAAAGAACGTTAGTATAATGTATCACGCCTTACAACTCCTAAGAACACCTTACATCACAGTACGAAACCTTGAAACACCATAATAAACCTAATGAATTCGTACGAGTCCTTTGAACGTCGTCCGACAACTTAGGACATCTTACGACTCTTTATGCCACATTAGCAACTCGAAAAGAACGTTAGTATAATGTAGGACGGCTTTCAACTCCTAAGAACACCTTACATCACAGTACGAAACCTTGAATCACCATATTAAACCTAATGAATTCGTACGAGTCCTTTGAACGTCGTCCGACAACTTAGGACATCTTACGACTCTTTATGCCACATTATCAACTCGAAAAGAACGTTAGTATAATGTAGGACGCCTTACAACTCCTAAGAACACCTTACATCACAGTACGAAACCTTGAAACACCATAATAAACCTAATGAATTCGTATGAGTCCTTTGAACATCGTTCGACAACTCAGGACATCTTACGACTCTTTATGCCACATTAGCAACTTGAAAGGAACGTTAGTCTAATGTAGGACGCCTTACAACTCCTAAGAACACCTTACATCACCATACGAAACCTTGAAACACCATAATAAACCTAATGAATTAGTATGAGTCCTTTGAACATCGTCCGACAACTTAGGACATCTTACGACTCTTTATGCCACAATAGCAACTCAAAAAGAACGTTAGTATAATGTAGGACGCCTTACACTCCTAAGAACACCTTACATAACTGTACGAAACCTTGAAACACCATCATAAACCTAATGAATTCGTACGAGTCCTTTGAACATCGTCCGAAAACTTAGGACATCTTACGACTCTTTATGCCACATTAGCAACTCGAAAAGAACGTTGGTATAATGTAGGACGCGTTACACTCCTAATAACACCTTACATAACCGTACGAAACCTTGAAACACCATAATAAACCTAATGAATTCGTATGAGTCATTTGAACATCGTACGACAACTCAGGACATCTTACGACTCTTTATGCCACATTAGCAACTCGAAAAGAACGTTGGTATAATGTAGGACGCCTTACACTCCTAATAACACCTTACATAACCGTACGAAACCTTGAAACACCATAATAAACCTAATGAATTCGTATGAGTCATTTGAACATCGTAAGACAACTCAGGATATCTTACGACTCTTTATGCCACATTAGCCACTCGAAAAGAACGTAAGTATAATGTAGGACGGCTTTCAACTCCTAAGAACACCTTACATCACAGTACGAAACCTTGAATCACCATAATAAACCTAATGAATTCGTACGAGTCCTTTGAACATCGTCCGACAACTTAGGACATCTTACGACTCTTTATGCCACATTAGCAACTGGAATAAAACGTTAGTATAATGTGGGACGCCTTACAACTCCTAAGAACACCTTACATCACAGTACGAAACCTTGAAACACCATAATAAACCTAATGAATTCGTATGAGTCCTTTGAACATCGTACAACAACTCAGGACATCTTACGACTCTTTATGCCACATTAGCAACTGGAAAAAAACGTTAGTATATTGTATCACGCCTTACAACTCCTAAGAACACCTTACATCACAGTACGAAACCTTGAAACGCCATAATAAACCTAATGAATTCGTATGAGTCATTTGAACATCGTAAGACAACTCAGGATATCTTACGACTCTTTATGCCACATTAGCCACTCGAAAAGAACGTAAGTATAATGTAGGACGGCTTTCAACTCCTAAGAACACCTTACATCACAGTACGAAACCTTGAATCACCATATTAAACCTAATGAATTCGTACGAGTCCTTTGAACGTCGTCCGACAACTTAGGACATCTTACGACTCTTTATGCCACATTATCAACTCGAAAAGAACGTTAGTATAATGTAGGACGCCTTACAACTCCTAAGAACACCTTACATCACAGTACGAAACCTTGAAACACCATCATAAACCTAATGAATTCGTACGAGTCCTTTGAACATCGTCCGAAAACTTAGGACATCTTACGACTCTTTATGCCACATTAGCAACTCGAAAAGAACGTTGGTATAATGTAGGACGCGTTACACTCCTAATAACACCTTACATAACCGTACGAAACCTTGAAACACCATAATAAACCTAATGAATTCGTATGAGTCATTTGAACATCGTACGACAACTCAGGACATCTTACGACTCTTTATGCCACATTAGCAACTCGAAAAGAACGTTGGTATAATGTAGGACGCCTTACACTCCTAATAACACCTTACATAACCGTACGAAACCTTGAAACACCATAATAAACATAATGAATTCGTATGACTTATTTGAACATCGTACGACAACTCAGGACATCTTACGACTCTTTATGCCACGTTAACAACTCGAAAAGAACGTTAGTATAATGTAGGACGCGTTACAACTCCTAAGAACACCTTACATCACAGTACGAAACCTTGAAACACCATAATAAACCTAATTAATTCGTACGAGTCCTTTGAACATCGTCCGACAACTTAGGACATCTTACGACTCTTTATGCCACATTAGCAACTCGAAAAGAACGTTGGTATAATGTAGGACGCCTTACACTCCTAATAACACCTTACATAACTGTACGAAACCTTGAAACACCATAATAAACATAATGAATTCGTATGAGTCATTTGAACATCGTACGACAACTCAGGACATCTTACGACTCTTTATGCCACATTAACAACTCGAAAAGAACGTTAGTATAATGTAGGACGATTTACAACTCCTAAAAACACCTTACATCACAGTACGAAACCTTGAAACACCATAATAAACCTAATGAATTCGTACGAGTCCTTTGAACATCGTCCGACAACTTAGGACATCTTACGACTCTTTATGCCACATTAGCAACTGGAATAAAACGTTAGTATAATGTGGGACGTCTTACAACTCCTAAGAACACCTTACATCACAGTACGAAACCTTGAAACACCATAATAAACCTAATGAATTCGTATGAGTCCTTTGAACATCGTACAACAACTCAGGACATCTTACGACTCTTTATGCCACATTAGCAACTGGAAAAGAACGTTAGTATAATGTATCACGCCTTACAACTCCTAAGAACACCTTACATCACAGTACGAAACCTTGAAACACCATAATAAACCTAATGAATTCGTACGAGTCCTTTGAACGTCGTCCGACAACTTAGGACATCTTACGACTCTTTATGCCACATTAGCAACTCGAAAAGAACGTTAGTATAATGTAGGACGGCTTTCAACTCCTAAGAACACCTTACATCACAGTACGAAACCTTGAATCACCATATTAAACCTAATGAATTCGTACGAGTCCTTTGAACGTCGTCCGACAACTTAGGACATCTTACGACTCTTTATGCCACATTATCAACTCGAAAAGAACGTTAGTATAATGTAGGACGCCTTACAACTCCTAAGAACACCTTACATCACAGTACGAAACCTTGAAACACCATAATAAACCTAATGAATTCGTATGAGTCCTTTGAACATCGTTCGACAACTCAGGACATCTTACGACTCTTTATGCCACATTAGCAACTTGAAAGGAACGTTAGTCTAATGTAGGACGCCTTACAACTCCTAAGAACACCTTACATCACCATACGAAACCTTGAAACACCATAATAAACCTAATGAATTAGTATGAGTCCTTTGAACATCGTACCACAACTCAGGACATCTTACGATTCTTTATGAAACATTAGCAACTCGAAAACAACGTTAGTATAATGTAGGATGCCTTACACTCCTAAGAACACCTTACATAATCGTACGAAACCTTGAAACACCATAATAAACCTAATGAATTCGTACGAGTCCTTTGAACATCGTCCGACAAGTTAGGACATCTTACGACTCTTTATGCCATATTAGCAACTCGAAAAGAACGTTGGTATAATGTAGGACGTGTTACACTCCTAATAACAACTTACATAACCGTACGAAACCTTGAAACACCATAATAAACCTAATGAATTCGTATGAGTCATTTGAACATCGTACGACAACTCAGGACATCTTACGACCCTTTATGCGACACTAGCAACTGGAATAGAACGTTAGAATAATGTAGGATGCCTTACAACTCCTAAGAAAACCTTACATCACAGTACGAAACCTTGAAACACCATAATAAACCAAATTAATTTGTACGAGTCCTTTGAACGTCGTCCGACAACTTAGGACATCTTACGACTCTTTATGCCACATTAGCAACTCGAAAAGAACGTTAGTATAATGTAGACGCCTTACACTCCTAAGAACACTTTACATAACCGTACGAAACCTTGAAACACCATCATAAACCTAATGAATTCGTATGAGTCCTTTGAACATCGTCCGACAACTTAGGACATCTTACGACTCTTTATGCCACATTAGCAACTTGAAATGAACGTTAGTATAATGTAGGACGCCTTACACTCCTAAGAACACCTTACATAATCGTACGAAACCTTGAAACACCATAATAAACCTAATGAATTCGTACGAGTCCTTTGAACATCGTCCAACAAGTTAGGACATCTTACGACTCTTTATGCCAAATTAGCAACTCGAAAAGAACGTTGGTATAATGTAGGACGTGTTACACTCCTAATAACAACTTACATAACCGTACGAAACCTTGAAACACCATAATAAACCTAATGAATTCGTATGAGTCATTTGAACATCGTACGACAACTCAGGACATCTTACGACCCTTTATGCCACATTAGCAACTGGAATAGAACGTTAGAATAATGTAGGATGCCTTACAACTCCTAAGAACACCTTACATCACAGTACGAAACCTTGAAACACCATAATAAACCAAATTAATTTGTACGAGTCCTTTGAACGTCGTCCGACAACTTAGGACATCTTACGACTCTTTATGCCACATTAGCAACTCCAAAAGAACGTTAGTATAATGTAGGACGCCTTACACCCCTAAGAACACTTTACATAACCGTACGAAACCTTGAAACACCATCATAAACCTAATGAATTCGTATGAGTCCTTTGAACATCGTCCGACAACTTAGGACATCTTACGACTCTTTATGCCACATTAGCAACTTGAAATGAACGTTAGTATAATGTAGGACGCCTTACACTCCTAAGAACACCTTACATAACCGTACGAAACCTTGAAACACCATAATAAACCTAATGAATTCGTATGAGTCATTTGAACATCATATGACAACTCAGGATATCTTACGACTCTTTATGCCACATTAGCCACTCGAAAAGAACGTTAGTATAATGTAGGACGGCTTACAACTCCTAAAAACACCTTACATCACAGTACGAAACCTTGAAACACCATAATAAACCTAATGAATTCGTATGAGTCCTTTGAACATCGTACAACAACTCAGGACATCTTACGACTCTTTATGCCACATTAGCAACTCGAAAAGAACGTTAGTATAATCTAGGACGGCTTACAACTCCTAAAAACACCTTACATCACAGTACGAAACCTTGAAACACCAGAATAAACCTAATTAATTCGTACGAGTCCTTTGAACATCGTCCGAAAACTTAGGACATCTTACGACTCTTTATGCCACATTAGCAACTCGAAAAGAACATTGGTATAATGTAGGACACGTTACACTCCTAATAACACCTTACATAACCGTACGAAACCTTGAAACACCATATTAAACCTAATGAATTTGTATGAGTCATTTGAACATTGTACGACAACTCAGGACATCTTACGACTCTTTATGCCACATTAGCAACTGGAATAGAACGTTAGAATAATGTAGGATGCCTTACAACTCCTAAGAACACCTTACATCACAGTACGAAACCTTGAAACACCATAATAAACCAAATTAATTTGTACGAGTCCTTTGAACGTCGTACGACAACTTAGGACATCTTACGACTCTTTATGCCACATTAGCAACTCCAAAAGAACGTTAGTATAATGTAGGACGCCTTACACCCCTAAGAACACTTTACATAACCGTACGAAACCTTGAAACACCATCATAAACCTAATGAATTCGTATGAGTCCTTTGAACATCGTCCGACAACTTAGGACATCTTACGACTCTTTATGCCACATTAGCAACTTGAAATGAACGTTAGTATAATGTAGGACGCCTTACACTCCTAAGAACACCTTACATAACCGTACGAAACCTTGAAACACCATAATAAACCTAATGAATTCGTATGAGTCATTTGAACATCATATGACAACTCAGGATATCTTACGACTCTTTATGCCACATTAGCCACTCGAAAAGAACGTTAGTATAATGTAGGACGGCTTACAACACCTAAAAACACCTTACATCACAGTACGAAACCTTGAAACACCATAATAAACCTAATGAATTCGTATGAGTCCTTTGAACAACGTACAACAACTCAGGACATCTTACGACTCTTTATGCCACATTAGCAACTCGAAAAGAACGTTAGTATAATCTAGGACGGCTTACAACTCCTAAAAACACCTTACATCACAGTACGAAACCTTGAAACACCAGAATAAACCTAATTAATTCGTACGAGTCCTTTGAACATCGTCCGAAAACTTAGGACATCTTACGACTCTTTATGCCACATTAGCAACTCGAAAAGAACATTGGTATAATGTAGGACACGTTACACTCCTAATAACACCTTACATAACCGTACGAAACCTTGAAACACCATATTAAACCTAATGAATTCGTATGAGTCATTTGAACATTGTACGACAACTCAGGACATCTTACGACTCTTTATGCCACATTAGCAACTGGAATAGAACGTTAGAATAATGTAGGATGCCTTACAACTCCTAAGAACACCTTACATCACAGTACGAAACCTTGAAACACCATAATAAACCAAATTAATTTGTACGAGTCCTTTGAACGTCGTACGACAACTTAGGACATCTTACGACTCTTTATGCCACATTAGCAACTCCAAAAGAACGTTAGTATAATGTAGGACGCCTTACACCCCTAAGAACACTTTACATAACCGTACGAAACCTTGAAACACCATCATAAACCTAATGAATTCGTATGAGTCCTTTGAACATCATCCGACAACTTAGGACATCTTACGACTCTTTATGCCACATTAGCAACTTCAAATGAACGTTAGTATAATGTAGGACGCCTTACACTCCTAAGAACACCTTACATAACCGTACGAAACCTTGAAACACCATAATAAACCTAATGAATTCGTATGAGTCATTTGAACATCATATGACAACTCAGGATATCTTACGACTCTTTATGCCACATTAGCCACTCGAAAAGAACGTTAGTATAATGTAGGACGGCTTACAACTCCTAAAAACACCTTACATCACAGTACGAAACCTTGAAACACCATAATAAACCTAATGAATTCGTATGAGTCCTTTGAACATCGTACAACAACTCAGGACATCTTACGACTCTTTATGCCACATTAGCAACTCGAAAAGAACGTTAGTATAATCTAGGACGGCTTACAACTCCTAAAAACACCTTACATCACAGTACGAAACCTTGAAACACCAGAATAAACCTAATTAATTCGTACGAGTCCTTTGAACATCGTCCGAAAACTTAGGACATCTTACGACTCTTTATGCCACATTAGCAACTCGAAAAGAACATTGGTATAATGTAGGACACGTTACACTCCTAATAACACCTTACATAACCGTACGAAACCTTGAAACACCATATTAAACCTAATGAATTCGTATGAGTCATTTGAACATTGTACGACAACTCAGGACATCTTACGACTCTTTATGCCACATTAGCAACTGGAATAGAACGTTAGAATAATGTAGGATGCCTTACAACTCCTAAGAACACCTTACATCACAGTACGAAACCTTGAAACACCATAATAAACCAAATTAATTTGTACGAGTCCTTTGAACGTCGTACGACAACTTAGGACATCTTACGACTCTTTATGCCACATTAGCAACTCCAAAAGAACGTTAGTATAATGTAGGACGCCTTACACCCCTAAGAACACTTTACATAACCGTACGAAACCTTGAAACACCATCATAAACCTAATGAATTCGTATGAGTCCTTTGAACATCATCCGACAACATAGGACATCTTACGACTCTTTATGCCACATTAGCAACTTCAAATGAACGTTAGTATAATGTAGGACGCCTTACACTCCTAAGAACACCTTACATAACCGTACGAAACCTTGAAACACCATAATAAACCTAATGAATTCGTATGAGTCATTTGAACATCATATGACAACTCAGGATATCTTACGACTCTTTATGCCACATTAGCCACTCGAAAAGAACGTTAGTATAATGTAGGACGGCTTAAAACTCCTAAAAACACCTTACATCACAGTACGAAACCTTGAAACACCATAATAAACCTAATGAATTCGTATGAGTCCTTTGAACATCGTACAACAACTCAGGACATCTTACGACTCTTTATGCCACATTAGCAACTCGAAAAGAACGTTAGTATAATCTAGGACGGCTTACAACTCCTAAAAACACCTTACATCACAGTACGAAACCTTGAAACACCAGAATAAACCTAATTAATTCGTACGAGTCCTTTGAACATCGTCCGAAAACTTAGGACATCTTACGACTCTTTATGCCACATTAGCAACTCGAAAAGAACATTGGTATAATGTAGGACACGTTACACTCCTAATAACACCTTACATAACCGTACGAAACCTTGAAACACCATATTAAACCTAATGAATTCGTATGAGTCATTTGAACATTGTACGACAACTCAGGACATCTTACGACTCTTTATGCCACATTAGCAACTGGAATAGAACGTTAGAATAATGTAGGATGCCTTACAACTCCTAAGAACACCTTACATCACAGTACGAAACCTTGAAACACCATAATAAACCAAATTAATTTGTACGAGTCCTTTGAACGTCGTACGACAACTTAGGACATCTTACGACTCTTTATGCCACATTAGCAACTCCAAAAGAACGTTAGTATAATGTAGGACGCCTTACACCCCTAAGAACACTTTACATAACCGTACGAAACCTTGAAACACCATCATAAACCTAATGAATTCGTATGAGTCCTTTGAACATCATCCGACAACTTAGGACATCTTACGACTCTTTATGCCACATTAGCAACTTCAAATGAACGTTAGTATAATGTAGGACGCCTTACACTCCTAAGAACACCTTACATAACCGTACGAAACCTTGAAACACCATAATAAACCTAATGAATTCGTATGAGTCATTTGAACATCGTATGACAACTCAGGATATCTTACGACTCTTTATGCCACATTAGCCACTCGAAAAGAACGTTAGTATAATGTAGGACGGCTTACAACTCCTAAAAACACCTTACATCACAGTACGAAACCTTGAAACACCATAATAAACCTAATGAATTCGTATGAGTCCTTTGAACATCGTACAACAACTCAGGACATCTTACGACTCTTTATGCCACATTAGCAACTCGAAAAGAACGTTAGTATAATCTAGGACGTCTTACAACTCCTAAAAACACCTTACATCACAGTACGAAACCTTGAAACACCAGAATAAACCTAATTAATTCGTACGAGTCCTTTGAACATCGTCCGAAAACTTAGGACATCTTACGACTCTTTATGCCACATTAGCAACTCGAAAAGAACATTGGTATAATGTACGACGCGTTACACTCCTAATAACACCTTACATAACCGTACGAAACCTTGAAACACCATATTAAACCTAATGAATTCGTATGAGTCATTTGAACATTGTACGACTTCTCAGGACATCTTACGACTCTTTATGCCACATTAGCAACTGGAATAGAACGTTAGTATAATGTAGGACGTCTTACAACTCCTAAGAACACCTTACATCACAGTACGAAACCTTGAAACACCATAATAAACCTAATGAATTCGTATGAGTCGTTTGAACATCGTACAACAACTCAGGACATCTTACGACTCTTTATGCCACATTAGCAACATGAAAAGAACGTTAGTATAATGTATCACGCCTTACAACTCCTAAGAACACCTTACATCACAGTACGAAACCTTGAAACACCATAATAAACCTAATGAATTCGTACGAGTCCTTTAAACGTCGTCCGACAACTTAGGACATCTTACGACTCTTTATGCCACATTAGCAACTCAAAAAGAACGTTAGTATAATGTAGGACGGCTTTCAACTCCTAAGAACACCTTACATCACAGTACGAAACCTTGAATCACCATATTAAACCTAATGAATTCGTACGAGTCCTTTGAACGTCGTCCGACAACTTAGGACATCTTACGACTCTTTATGCCACATTATCAACTCGAAAAGAACGTTAGTATAATGTAGGACGCCTTACAACTCCTAAGAACACCTTACATCACAGTACGAAACCTTGAAACACCATAATAAACCTAATGAATTCGTATGAGTCCTTTGAACATCGTACGACAACTCAGGACATCTTACGACTCTTTATGCCACATTAGCAACTTGAAAAGAACGTTAGTCTAATGTAGGACGCCTTACAACTCCTAAGAACACCTTACATCACCATACGAAACCATGAAACACCATAATAAACCTAATGAATTAGTATGAGTCCTTTGAACATCGTACCACAACTCAGGACATCTTACGACTCTTTATGAAACATTAGCAACTCGAAAACAACGTTAGTATAATGTAGGACGCCTTACACTCCTAAGAACACCTTGCATCACAGTACGAAACCTTGAAACACCATAATAAACCTAATGAATTCGTATGAGTCCTTTGAACATCGTATGAAAACTTAGGACATCTTACGACTCTTTATGCCACATTAGCAACTCGAAAAGAACGTTATTATAATGTAGGACGCCTTACACCCCTAAGAACACTTTACATAACCGTACGAAACCTTGAAACACCATCATAAACCTAATGAATTCGTATGAGTCCTTTGAACATCATCCGACAACTTAGGACATCTTACGACTCTTTATGCCACATTAGCAACTTGAAATGAACGTTAGTATAATGTAGGACGCCTTACACTCCTAAGAAAACCTTACATAACCGTACGAAACCTTGAAATACCATAATAAACCTAATGAATTCGTATGAGTCATTTGAACATCGTACGACAACTCAGGATATCTTACGACTCTTTATGCCACATTAGCCACTCGAAAAGAACGTTAGTATAATGTAGGACGGCTTACAACTCCTAAAAACACCTTACATCACAGTACGAAACCTTGAAACACCATAATAAACCTAATGAATTCGTATGAGTCCTTTGAACATCGTACAACAACTCAGGACATCTTACGACTCTTTATGCCACATTAGCAACTCGAAAAGAACGTTAGTATAATCTAGGACGGCTTACAACTCCGAAAAACACCTTACATCACAGTACGAAACCTTGAAACACCAGAATAAACCTAATTAATTCGTACGAGTCCTTTGAACATCGTCCGAAAACTTAGGACATCATACGACTCTTTATGCCACATTAGCAACTCGAAAAGAACATTGGTATAATGTAGGACGCGTTACACTCCTAATAACACGTTACATAACCGTACGAAACCTTGAAACACCATAATAAACCTAATAAATTCGTATGAGTCATTTGAACATTGTACGACAACTCAGGACATCTTACGACTCTTTATGCCACATTAGCACCTGCAATAGAACGTTAGTATAATGTAGGACGCCTTACAACTCCTAAGAACACCTTACATCACAGTACGAAACCTTGAAACACCATAATAAACCTAATGAATTCGTATGAGTCGTTTGAACATCGTACAACAACTCAGGACATCTTACGACTCTTTATGCCACATTAGCAACTTGAAAAGAACGTTAGTATAATGTATCACGCCTTACAACTCCTAAGAACACCTTACATCACAGTACGAAACCTTGAAACACCATAATAAACCTAATAAATTCGTACGAGTCCTTTAAACGTCGTCCGACAACTTAGGACATCTTACGACTCTTTATGCCACATTAGCAACTCGAAAAGAACGTTAGTATAATGTAGGACAGCTTTCAACTCCTAAGAACACCTTACATCACAGTACGAAACCTTGAATCACCATATTAAACCTAATGAATTCGTACGAGTCCTTTGAACGTCGTCCGACAACTTAGGACATCTTACGACTCTTTATGCCACATTATCAACTCGAAAAGAACGTTAGTATAATGTAGGACGCCTTACAACTCCTAAGAACACCTTACATCACAGTACGAAACCTTGAAACACCATAATAAACCTAATGAATTCGTATGAGTCCTTTGAACATCGTACGACAACTCAGGACATCTTACGACTCTTTATGCCACATTAGCAACTTGAAAAGAACGTTAGTCTAATGTAGGACGCCTTACAACTCCTAAGAACACCTTACATCACCATACGAAACCATGAAACACCATAATAAACCTAATGAACTAGTATGAGTCCTTTGAACATCGTACCACAACTCAGGACATCTTACGACTCTTTATGCCACATTAGCAACTCGAAAAGAACGTTAGTATAATCTAGGACGTCTTACAACTCCTAAGAACACCTTACATCACAGTACGAAACCTTGAAACACCATAATAAACCAAATTAATTTGTACGAGTCCTTTGAACGTCGTACGACAACTTAGGACATCTTACGACTCTCTATGCCACATTAGCAACTCCAAAAGAACGTTAGTATAATGTAGGACGCCTTACACCCCTAAGAACACTTTACATAACCGTACGAAACCTTGAAACACCATCATAAACCTAATGAATTCGTATGAGTCCTTTGAACATCATCCGACAACTTAGGACATCTTACGACTCTTTATGCCACATTAGCAACTTCAAATGAACGTTAGTATAATGTAGGACGCCTTACACTCCTAAGAACACCTTACATAACCGTACGAAACCTTGAAACACCATAATAAACCTAATGAATTCGTATGAGTCATTTGAACATCGTATGACAACTCAGGATATCTTACGACTCTTTATGCCACATTAGCCACTCGAAAAGAACGTTAGTATAATGTAGGACGGCTTACAACTCCTAAAAACACCTTACATCACAGTACGAAACCTTGAAACACCATAATAAACCTAATGAATTCGTATGAGTCCTTTGAACATCGTACAACAACTCAGGACATCTTACGACTCTTTATGCCACATTAGCAACTCGAAAAGAACGTTAGTATAATCTAGGACGTCTTACAACTCCTAAAAACACCTTACATCACAGTACGAAACCTTGAAACACCAGAATAAACCTAATTAATTCGTACGAGTCCTTTGAACATCGTCCGAAAACTTAGGACATCTTACGACTCTTTATGCCACATTAGCAACTCGAAAAGAACATTGGTATAATGTACGACGCGTTACACTCCTAATAACACCTTACATAACCGTACGAAACCTTGAAACACCATATTAAACCTAATGAATTCGTATGAGTCATTTGAACATTGTACGACTTCTCAGGACATCTTACGACTCTTTATGCCACATTAGCAACTGGAATAGAACGTTAGTATAATGTAGGACGCCTTACAACTCCTAAGAACACCTTACATCACAGTACGAAACCTTGAAACACCATAATAAACCTAATGAATTCGTATGAGTCGTTTGAACATCGTACAACAACTCAGGACATCTTACGACTCTTTATGCCACATTAGCAACATGAAAAGAACGTTAGTATAATGTATCACGCCTTACAACTCCTAAGAACACCTTACATCACAGTACGAAACCTTGAAACACCATAATAAACCTAATGAATTCGTACGAGTCCTTTAAACGTCGTCCGACAACTTAGGACATCTTACGACTCTTTATGCCACATTAGCAACTCGAAAAGAACGTTAGTATAATGTAGGACGGCTTTCAACTCCTAAGAACACCTTACATCACAGTACGAAACCTTGAATCACCATATTAAACCTAATGAATTCGTACGAGTCCTTTGAACGTCGTCCGACAACTTAGGACATCTTACGACTCTTTATGCCACATTATCAACTCGAAAAGAACGTTAGTATAATGTAGGACGCCTTACAACTCCTAAGAACACCTTACATCACAGTACGAAACCTTGAAACACCATAATAAACCTAATGAATTCGTATGAGTCCTTTGAACATCGTACGACAACTCAGGACATCTTACGACTCTTTATGCCACATTAGCAACTTGAAAAGAACGTTAGTCTAATGTAGGACGCCTTACAACTCCTAAGAACACCTTACATCACCATACGAAACCATGAAACACCATAATAAACCTAATGAATTAGTATGAGTCCTTTGAACATCGTACCACAACTCAGGACATCTTACGACTCTTTATGCCACATTAGCAACTCGAAAAGAACGTTAGTATAATGTAGGACGCCTTACAACTCCTAAGAACACCTTACATCACAGTACGAAACCATGAAACACCATAAAAAACCTAATGAATTCGTAAGAGTCCTTTGAACATCGTCCGACAACTTAGGACATCTTACGACTCTTTATGAAACATTAGCAACTCGAAAACAACGTTAGTATAATGTAGGACGCCTTACACTCCTAAGAACACCTTGCATCACAGTACGAAACCTTGAAACACCATAATAAACCTAATGAATTCGTATGAGTCCTTTGAACATCGTATGAAAACTTAGGACATCTTACGACTCTTTATGCCACATTAGCAACTCGAAAAGAACGTTATTATAATGTAGGACGCCTTACACCCCTAAGAACACTTTACATAACCGTACGAAACCTTGAAACACCATCATAAACCTAATGAATTCGTATGAGTCCTTTGAACATCGTCCGACAACTTAGGACATCTTACGACTCTTTATGCCACATTAGCAACTTGAAATGAACGTTAGTATAATGTAGGACGCCTTACACTCCTAAGAACACCTTACATAACCGTACGAAACCTTGAAATACCATAATAAACCTAATGAATTCGTATGAGTCATTTGAACATCGTACGACAACTCAGGATATCTTACGACTCTTTATGCCACATTAGCCACTCGAAAAGAACGTTAGTATAATGTAGGACGGCTTACAACTCCTAAAAACACCTTACATCACAGTACGAAACCTTGAAACACCATAATAAACCTAATGAATTCGTATGAGTCCTTTGAACATCGTAAAACAACTCAGGACATCTTACGACTCTTTATGCCACATTAGCAACTCGAAAAGAACGTTAGTATAATCTAGGACGGCTTACAACTCCTAAAAACACCTTACATCACAGTACGAAACCTTGAAACACCAGAATAAACCTAATTAATTCGTACGAGTCCTTTGAACATCGTCCGAAAACTTAGGACATCTTACGACTCTTTATGCCACATTAGCAACTCGAAAAGAACATTGGTATAATGTACGACGCGTTACACTCCTAATAACACCTTACATAACCGTACGAAACCTTGAAACACCATATTAAACCTAATGAATTCGTATGAGTCATTTGAACATTGTACGACTTCTCAGGACATCTTACGACTCTTTATGCCACATTAGCAACTGGAATAGAACGTTAGTATAATGTAGGACGCCTTACAACTCCTAAGAACACCTTACATCACAGTACGAAACCTTGAAACACCATAATAAACCTAATGAATTCGTATGAGTCGTTTGAACATCGTACAACAACTCAGGACATCTTACGACTCTTTATGCCACATTAGCAACATGAAAAGAACGTTAGTATAATGTATCACGCCTTACAACTCCTAAGAACACCTTACATCACAGTACGAAACCTTGAAACACCATAATAAACCTAATGAATTCGTACGAGTCCTTTAAACGTCGTCCGACAACTTAGGACATCTTACGACTCTTTATGCCACATTAGCAACTCGAAAAGAACGTTAGTATAATGTAGGACGGCTTTCAACTCCTAAGAACACCTTACATCACAGTACGAAACCTTGAATCACCATATTAAACCTAATGAATTCGTACGAGTCCTTTGAACGTCGTCCGACAACTTAGGACATCTTACGACTCTTTATGCCACATTATCAACTCGAAAAGAACGTTAGTATAATGTAGGACGCCTTACAACTCCTAAGAACACCTTACATCACAGTACGAAACCTTGAAACACCATAATAAACCTAATGAATTCGTATGAGTCCTTTGAACATCGTACGACAACTCAGGACATCTTACGACTCTTTATGCCACATTAGCAACTTGAAAAGAACGTTAGTCTAATGTAGGACGCCTTACAACTCCTAAGAACACCTTACATCACCATACGAAACCATGAAACACCATAATAAACCTAATGAATTAGTATGAGTCCTTTGAACATCGTACCACAACTCAGGACATCTTACGACTCTTTATGCCACATTAGCAACTCGAAAAGAACGTTAGTATAATGTAGGACGCCTTACAACTCCTAAGAACACCTTACATCACAGTACGAAACCATGAAACACCATAAAAAACCTAATGAATTCGTAAGAGTCCTTTGAACATCGTCCGACAACTTAGGACATCTTACGACTCTTTATGAAACATTAGCAACTCGAAAACAACGTTAGTATAATGTAGGACGCCTTACACTCCTAAGAACACCTTGCATCACAGTACGAAACCTTGAAACACCATAATAAACCTAATGAATTCGTATGAGTCCTTTGAACATCGTATGAAAACTTAGGACATCTTACGACTCTTTATGCCACATTAGCAACTCGAAAAGAACGTTATTATAATGTAGGACGCCTTACACCCCTAAGAACACTTTACATAACCGTACGAAACCTTGAAACACCATCATAAACCTAATGAATTCGTATGAGTCCTTTGAACATCGTACGACAACTCAGGACATCTTACGACTCTTTATGCCACATTAGCAACTTGAAAAGAACGTTAGTCTAATGTAGGACGCCTTACAACTCCTAAGAACACCTTACATCACCATACGAAACCATGAAACACCATAATAAACCTAATGAATTAGTATGAGTCCTTTGAACATCGTACCACAACTCAGGACATCTTACGACTCTTTATGCCACATTAGCAACTCGAAAAGAACGTTAGTATAATGTAGGACGCCTTACAACTCCTAAGAACACCTTACATCACAGTACGAAACCATGAAACACCATAAAAAACCTAATGAATTCGTAAGAGTCCTTTGAACATCGTCCGACAACTTAGGACATCTTACGACTCTTTATGAAACATTAGCAACTCGAAAACAACGTTAGTATAATGTAGGACGCCTTACACTCCTAAGAACACCTTGCATCACAGTACGAAACCTTGAAACACCATAATAAACCTAATGAATTCGTATGAGTCCTTTGAACATCGTATGAAAACTTAGGACATCTTACGACTCTTTATGCCACATTAGCAACTCGAAAAGAACGTTATTATAATGTAGGACGCCTTACACCCCTAAGAACACTTTACATAACCGTACGAAACCTTGAAACACCATCATAAACCTAATGAATTCGTATGAGTCCTTTGAACATCGTCCGACAACTTAGGACATCTTACGACTCTTTATGCCACATTAGCAACTTGAAATGAACGTTAGTATAATGTAGGACGCCTTACACTCCTAAGAACACCTTACATAACCGTACGAAACCTTGAAATACCATAATAAACCTAATGAATTCGTATGAGTCATTTGAACATCGTACGACAACTCAGGATATCTTACGACTCTTTATGCCACATTAGCCACTCGAAAAGAACGTTAGTATAATGTAGGACGGCTTACAACTCCTAAAAACACCTTACATCACAGTACGAAACCTTGAAACACCATAATAAACCTAATGAATTCGTATGAGTCCTTTGAACATCGTACAACAACTCAGGACATCTTACGACTCTTTATGCCACATTAGCAACTCGAAAAGAACGTTAGTATAATCTAGGACGGCTTACAACTCCTAAAAACACCTTACATCACAGTACGAAACCTTGAAACACCAGAATAAACCTAATTAATTCGTACGAGTCCTTTGAACATCGTCCGAAAACTTAGGACATCATACGACTCTTTATGCCACATTAGCAACTCGAAAAGAACATTGGTATAATGTAGGACGCGTTACACTCCTAATAACACGTTACATAACCGTACGAAACCTTGAAACACCATAATAAACCTAATAAATTCGTATGAGTCATTTGAACATTGTACGACAACTCAGGACATCTTACGACTCTTTATGCCACATTAGCACCTGCAATAGAACGTTAGTATAATGTAGGACGCCTTACAACTCCTAAGAACACCTTACATCACAGTACGAAACCTTGAAACACCATAATAAACCTAATGAATTCGTATGAGTCGTTTGAACATCGTACAACAACTCAGGACATCTTACGACTCTTTATGCCACATTAGCAACTTGAAAAGAACGTTAGTATAATGTATCACGCCTTACAACTCCTAAGAACACCTTACATCACAGTACGAAACCTTGAAACACCATAATAAACCTAATAAATTCGTACGAGTCCTTTAAACGTCGTCCGACAACTTAGGACATCTTACGACTCTTTATGCCACATTAGCAACTCGAAAAGAACGTTAGTATAATGTAGGACAGCTTTCAACTCCTAAGAACACCTTACATCACAGTACGAAACCTTGAATCACCATATTAAACCTAATGAATTCGTACGAGTCCTTTGAACGTCGTCCGACAACTTAGGACATCTTACGACTCTTTATGCCACATTATCAACTCGAAAAGAACGTTAGTATAATGTAGGACGCCTTACAACTCCTAAGAACACCTTACATCACAGTACGACACCTTGAAACACCATAATAAACCTAATGAATTCGTATGAGTCCTTTGAACATCGTACGACAACTCAGGACATCTTACGACTCTTTATGCCACATTAGCAACTTGAAAAGAACGTTAGTCTAATGTAGGACGCCTTACAACTCCTAAGAACACCTTACATCACCATACGAAACCATGAAACACCATAATAAACCTAATGAACTAGTATGAGTCCTTTGAACATCGTACCACAACTCAGGACATCTTACGACTCTTTATGCCACATTAGCAACTCGAAAAGAACGTTAGTATAATGTAGGACGCCTTACAACTCCTAAGAACACCTTACATCACAGTACAAAACCATGAAACACCATAAAAAACCTAATGAATTCGTAAGAGTCCTTTGAACATCGTCCGACAACTTAGGACATCTTACGACTCTTTATGAAACATTAGCAACTCGAAAACAACGTTAGTATAATGTAGGACACCTTACACTCCTAAGAACACCTTACATAATCGTACGAAACCTTGAAACACCATAATAAACCTAATGAATTCGTATGAGTCCTTTGAACATCGTACGACAACTCAGGACATCTTACGACTCTTTATGCCACATTAGCAACTCGAAAAGAACGTTAGTATAATGTAGGACGCCTTACAACTCCTAAGAACACCTTGCATCACAGTACGAAACCTTGAAACACCCTAATAAACCTAATGAATTCGTATGAGTCCTTTGAACATCGTATGAAAACTTAGGACATCTTACGACTCTTAATGCCACATTAGCAACTCGAAAAGAACGTTAGTATAATGTAGGACGCCTTACACCCCTAAGAACACTTTACATAACCGTACGAAACCTTGAAACACCATCATAAACCTAATGAATTTGTATGAGTCCTTTGAACATCGTCCGACAACTTAGGACATCTTACGACTCTTTATGCCACATTAGCAACTTGAAATGAACGTTAGTATAATGTAGGACGCCTTACACTCCTAAGAACACCTTACATAACCGTACGAAACCTTGAAATACCATAATAAACCTAATGAATTCGTATGAGTCATTTGAACATCGTACGACAACTTAGGACATCTTACGACTCTTTATGCCACATTAGCACTCGAAAAGAACGTTAGTATAATGTAGGACGGCTTTCAACTCCTAAGAACACCTTACATCACAGTACGAAACCTTGAATCACCATATTAAACCTAATGAATTCGTACGAGTCCTTTGAACGTCGTCCGACAACTTAGGACATCTTACGACTCTTTATGCCACATTATCAACTCGAAAAGAACGTTAGTATAATGTAGGACGCCTTACAACTCCTAAGAACACCTTACATCTCAGTACGAAACCTTGAAACACCATAATAAACCTAATGAATTCGTATGAGTCCTTTGAACATCGTTCAACAACTCAGGACATCTTACGACTCTTTATGCCACATTAGCAACTTGAAAAGAACGTTAGTCTAATGTAGGACGCCTTACAACTCCTAAGAACACCTTACATCACCATACGAAACCTTGAAACACCATAACAAACCTAATGAATTAGTATGAGTCCTTTGAACATCGTACCATAACTCAGGACATCTTACGATTCTTTATGCCACATTAGCAACTCGAAAAGAACGTTAGTATAATGTAGGACGCCTTACAATTTCTAAGAACACCTTACATAACCGTAGGAAAACTTGAAACACCATAATAAACCTAATGAATTCGTATGAGTCATTTGAACATCGTAAGACAACTCAGGATATCTTACGACTCTTTATGCCACATTAGCCACTCGAAAAGAACGTAAGGATAATGTAGGACGGCTTACAATTCCTAAAAACACCTTACATCACAGTACGAAACCTTGAAACACAAAAATAAACCTAATTAATTCGTACGAGTCCTTTGAACATCATCCGACAACTTAGGACATCTTACGACTCTTTATGAAACATTAGCAACTAGAAAACAACGTTAGTATAATGTAGGATGCCTTACACTCCTAAGAACACCTTACATAATCGTACGAAACCTTGAAACACCATAATAAACCTAATGAATTCGTATGAGTCCTTTGAACATCGTACGACAACTCAGGACATCTTACGACTCTTTATGCCACATTAGCAACTCGAAAAGAACGTAAGTATAATGTAGGACGCCTTACAACTCCTAAGAACACCTTACATCACAGTACGAAACCTTGAAACACCATAATAAACCTAATGAATTCGTATGAGTCCTTTGAACATCGTACAACAACTCAGGACATCTTACGACTCTTTATGCCACATTAGCAACTGGAAAAGAACGTTAGTATAATGTATCACGCCTTACAACTCCTAAGAACACCTTACATCACAGTACGAAACCTTGAAACACCATAATAAACCTAATGAATTCGTACGAGTCCTTTAAACGTCGTCCGACAACTTAGGACATCTTACGACTCTTTATGCCACATTAGCAACTCGAAAAGAACGTTAGTATAATGTAGGACGGCTTTCAACTCCTAAGAACACCTTACATCACAGTACGAAACCCTGAATCACCATATTAAACCTAATGAATTCGTACGAGTCCTTTGAACGTCGTCCGACAACTTAGGACATCTTACGACTCTTTATGCCACATTATCAACTCGAAAAGAACGTTAGTATAATGTAGGACGCCTTACAACTCCTAAGAACACCTTACATCTCAGTACGAAACCTTGAAACACCATAATAAACCTAATGAATTCGTATGAGTCCTTTGAACATCGTTCGACAACTCAGGACATCTTACGACTCTTTATGCCACATTAGCAACTTGAAAAGAACGTTAGTCTAATGTAGGACGCCTTACAACTCCTAAGAACACCTTACATCACCATACGAAACCTTGAAACACCATAACAAACCTAATGAATTAGTATGAGTCCTTTGAACATCGTACCTCAACTCAGGACATCTTACGATTCTTTATGCCACATTAGCAACTCGAAAAGAACGTTAGTATAATGTAGGACGCCTTACAATTCCTAAGAACACCTTACATAACCGTACGAAACCTTGAAACACCATAATAAACCTAATGAATTCGTATGAGTCATTTGAACATCGTAAGACAACTCAGGATATCTTACGACTCTTTATGCCACATTAGCCACTCGAAAAGAACGTAAGTATAATGTAGGACGGCTTACAACTCCTAAAAACACCTTACATAATCGTACGAAACCTTGAAACACCATAATAAACCTAATGAATTCGTATGAGTCGTTTGAACATCGTACGACAACTTAGGACATCTTACGACTCTTTATGAAACATTAGCAACTAGAAAACAACGTTAGTATAATGTAGGACGCCTTACACTCCTAAGAACACCTTACATAACCGTACGAAACCTTGAAATACCATAATAAACCTAATGAATTCGTACGAGTCATTTGAACATCGTACGACAACTTAGGACATCTTACGACTCTTTATGCCACATTAGCACTCGAAAAGAACGTTAGTATAATGTAGGACGGCTTTCAACTCCTAAGAACACCTTACATCACAGTACGAAACCTTGAATCACCATATTAAACCTAATGAATTCGTACGAGTCCTTTGAACGTCGTCCGACAACTTAGGACATCATACGACTCTTTATGCCACATTATCAACTCGAAAAGAACGTTAGTATAATGTAGGACGCCTTACAACTCCTAAGAACACCTTACATCTCAGTACGAAACCTTGAAACACCATAATAAACCTAATGAATTCGTATGAGTCCTTTGAACATCGTTCGACAACTCAGGACATCTTACGACTCTTTATGCCACATTAGCAACTTGAAAAGAACGTTAGTCTAATGTAGGACGCCTTACAACTCCTAAGAACACCTTACATCACCATACGAAACCTTGAAACACCATAACAAACCTAATGAATTAGTATGAGTCCTTTGAACATCGTACCTCAACTCAGGACATCTTACGATTCTTTATGCCACATTAGCAACTCGAAAAGAACGTTAGTATAATGTAGGACGCCTTACAATTCCTAAGAACACCTTACATAACCGTACGAAACCTTGAAACACCATAATAAACCTAATGAATTCGTATGAGTCATTTGAACATCGTAAGACAACTCAGGATATCTTACGACTCTTTATGCCACATTAGCCACTCGAAAAGAACGTAAGTATAATGTAGGACGACTTACAACTCCTAAAAACACCTTACATAATCGTACGAAACCTTGAAACACCATAATAAACCTAATGAATTCGTATGAGTCGTTTGAACATCGTACGACAACTTAGGACATCTTACGACTCTTTATGAAACATTAGCAACTAGAAAACAACGTTAGTATAATGTAGGACGCCTTACACTCCTAAGAACACCTTACATAACCGTACGAAACCTTGAAATACCATAATAAACCTAATGAATTCGTACGAGTCATTTGAACATCGTACGACAACTTAGGACATCTTACGACTCTTTATGCCACATTAGCACTCGAAAAGAACGTTAGTATAATGTAGGACGGCTTTCAACTCCTAAGAACACCTTACATCACAGTACGAAACCTTGAATCACCATATTAAACCTAATGAATTCGTACGAGTCCTTTGAACGTCGTCCGACAACTTAGGACATCATACGACTCTTTATGCCACATTATCAACTCGAAAAGAACGTTAGTATAATGTAGGACGCCTTACAACTCCTAAGAACACCTTACATCTCAGTACGAAACCTTGAAACACCATAATAAACCTAATGAATTCGTATGAGTCCTTTGAACATCGTTCGACAACTCAGGACATCTTACGACTCTTTATGCCACATTAGCAACTTGAAAAGAACGTTAGTCTAATGTAGGACGCCTTACAACTCCTAAGAACACCTTACATCACCATACGAAACCTTGAAACACCATAACAAACCTAATGAATTAGTATGAGTCCTTTGAACATCGTACCACAACTCAGGACATCTTACGATTCTTTATGCCACATTAGCAACTCGAAAAGAACGTTAGTATAATGTAGGACGCCTTACAATTCCTAAGAACACCTTACATAACCGTACGAAACCTTGAAACACCATAATAAACCTAATGAATTCGTATGAGTCATTTGAACATCGTAAGACAACTCAGGATATCTTACGACTCTTTATGCCACATTAGCCACTCGAAAAGAACGTAAGTATAATGTAGGACGGCTTACAACTCCTAAAAACACCTTACATCACAGTACGAAACCTTGAAACACCAGAATAAACCTAATTAATTCGTACGAGTCCTTTGAACATCGTCCGACAACTTAGGACATCTTACGACTCTTTATGAAACATTAGCAACTAGAAAACAACGTTAGTATAATGTAGGATGCCTTACACTCCTAAGAACACCTTACATAATCGTACGAAACCTTGAAACACCATAATAAACCTAATGAATTCGTATGAGTCCTTTGAACATCGTACGACAACTCAGGACATCTTACGACTCTTTATGCCACATTAGCAACTCGAAAAGAACGTAAGTATAATGTAGGACGCCTTACAACTCCTAAGAACACCTTACATCACAGTACGAAACCTTGAAACACCATAATAAACCTAATGAATTCGTATGAGTCCTTTGAACATCGTACAACAACTCAGGACATCTTACGACTCTTTATGCCACATTAGCAACTGGAAAAGAACGTTAGTATAATGTATCACGCCTTACAACTCCTAAGAACACCTTACATCACAGTACGAAACCTTGAAACACCATAATAAACCTAATGAATTCGTCAGAGTCCTTTAAACGTCGTCCGACAACTTAGGACATCTTACGACTCTTTATGCCACATTAGCAACTCGAAAAGAACGTTAGTATAATGTAGGACGGCTTTCAACTCCTAAGAACACCTTACATCACAGTACGAAACCTTGAATCACCATATTAAACCTAATGAATTCGTACGAGTCCTTTGAACGTCGTCCGACAACTTAGGACATCTTACGACTCTTTATGCCACATTATCAACTCGAAAAGAACGTTAGTATAATGTAGGACGCCTTACAACTCCTAAGAACACCTTACATCATAGTACGAAACCTTGAAACACCATAATAAACCTAATGAATTCGTATGAGTCCTTTGAACATCGTACGACAACTCAGGACATCTTACGACTCTTTATGCCACATTAGCAACTTGAAAAGAACGTTAGTCTAATGTAGGACGCCTTACAACTCCAAAGAACACCTTACATCACCATACGAAACCTTGAAACACCATAATAAACCTAATGAATTAGTATGAGTCCTTTGAACATCGTACCACAACTCAGGACATCTTACGACTCTTTATGCCACATTAGCAACTCGAAAAGAACGTTAGTATAATGTAGGACGCCTTACAACTCCTAAGAACACCTTACATCACAGTACGAAACCATGAAACACCATAAAAAACCTAATGAATTCGTAAGAGTCCTTTGAACATCGTCCGACAACTTAGGACATCTTACGACTCTTTATGAAACATTAGCAACTCGAAAACAACGTTCGTATAATGTAGGATGCCTTACATTCCTAAGAACACCTTACATAATCGTACGAAACCTTGAAACACCATAATAAACCTAATGAATTCGTATGAGTCGTTTGAACATCGTACAACAACTCAGGACATCTTACGACTCTTTATGCCACATTAGCAACTTGAAAAGAACGTTAGTATAATGTATCACGCCTTACAACTCCTAAGAACACCTTACATCACAGTACGAAACCTTGAAACACCATAATAAACCTAATGAATTCGTACGAGTCCTTTAAACGTCGTCCGACAACTTAGGACATCTTACGACTCTTTATGCCACATTAGCAACTCGAAAAGAACGTTAGTATAATGTAGGACGGCTTTCAACTCCTAAGAACACCTTACATCACAGTACGAAACCTTGAATCACCATATTAAACCTAATGAATTCGTACGAGTCCTTTGAACGTCGTCCGACAACTTAGGACATCTTACGACTCTTTATGCCACATTATCAACTCGAAAAGAACGTTAGTATAATGTAGGACGCCTTACAACTCCTAAGAACACCTTACATCTCAGTACGAAACCTTGAAACACCATAATAAACCTAATGAATTCGTATGAGTCCTTTGAACATCGTTCGACAACTCAGGACATCTTACGACTCTTTATGCCACATTAGCAACTTGAAAAGAACGTTAGTCTAATGTAGGACGCCTTACAACTCCTAAGAACACCTTACATCACCATACGAAACCTTGAAACACCATAACAAACCTAATGAATTAGTATGAGTCCTTTGAACATCGTACCATAACTCAGGACATCTTACGATTCTTTATGCCACATTAGTAACTCGAAAAGAACGTTAGTATAATGTAGGACGCCTTACAATTCCTAAGAACACCTTACATAACCGTACGAAACCTTGAAACACCATAATAAACCTAATGAATTCGTATGAGTCATTTGAACATCGTAAGACAACTCAGGATATCTTACGACTCTTTATGCCACATTAGCCACTCGAAAAGAACGTAAGTATAATGTAGGACGGCTTACAATTCCTAAAACCACCTTACATCACAGTACGAAACCTTGAAACACCAGAATAAACCTAATTAATTCGTACGAGTCCTTTGAACATCGTCCGACAACTTAGGACATCTTACGACTCTTTATGAAACATTAGCAACTAGAAAACAACGTTAGTATAATGTAGGATGCCTTACACTCCTAAGAACACCTTACATAATCGTACGAAACCTTGAAACACCATAATAAACCTAATGAATTCGTATGAGTCCTTTGAACATCGTACGACAACTCAGGACATCTTACGACTCTTTATGCCACATTAGCAACTCGAAAAGAACGTAAGTATAACGTAGGACGCCTTACAACTCCTAAGAACACCTTACATCACAGTACGAAACCTTGAAACACCATAACAAACCTAATGAATTCGTATGAGTCCTTTGAACATCGTACAACAACTCAGGACATCTTACGACTCTTTATGCCACATTAGCAACTGGAAAAGAACGTTAGTATAATGTATCACGCCTTACAACTCCTAAGAACACCTTACATCACAGTACAAAACCTTGAAACACCTTAATAAACCTAATGAATTCGTACGAGTCCTTTAAACGTCGTCCGACAACTTAGGACATCTTACGACTCTTTATGCCACATTAGCAACTTGAAAAGAACGTTAGTCTAATGTAGGACGCCTTACAACTCCTAAGAACACCTTACATCACCATATGAAACCTTGAAACACCATAACAAACCTAATGAATTAGTATGAGTCCTTTGAACATCGTACCATAACTCAGGACATCTTACGATTCTTTATGCCACATTAGCAACTCGAAAAGAACGTTAGTATAATGTAGGACGCCTTACAATTCCTAAGAACACCTTACATAACCGTACGAAACCTTGAAACACCATAATAAACCTAATGAATTCGTATGAGTCATTTGAACATCGTAAGACAACTCAGGATATCTTACGACTCTTTATGCCACATTAGCCACTCGAAAAGAACGTAAGTATAATGTAGGACGGCTTACAATTCCTAAAAACACCTTACATCACAGTACGAAACCTTGAAACACCATAATAAACCTAATGAATTCGTATTAGTCCTTTGAACATCGTACGACAACTTAGGACATCTTACGACTCTTTATGCCACATTAGCAACTAGAAAACAACGTTAGTATAATGTAGGATGCCTTACACTCCTAAGAACACCTTACATAATCGTACGAAACCTTGAAACACCGTAATAAACCTAATGAATTCGTATGAGTCCTTTGAACATCGTACGACAACTCAGGACATCTTACGACTCTTTATGCCACATTAGCAACTCGAAAAGAATGTAAGTATAATGTAGGACGCCTTACAACTCCTAAGAACACCTTACATCACAGTACGAAACCTTGAAACACCATAATAAACCTAATGAATTCGTATGAGTCCTTTGAACATCGTACAACAACTCAGGACATCTTACGACTCTTTATGCCACATTAGCAACTGGAAAAGAACGTTAGTATAATGTATCACGCCTTACAACTCCTAAGAACACCTTACATCACAGTACGAAACCTTGAAACACCATAATAAACCTAATGAATTCGTACGAGTCCTTTAAACGTCGTCCGACAACTTAGGACATCTTACGACTCTTTATGCCACATTAGCAACTCGAAAAGAACGTTAGTATAATGTAGGACGGCTTTCAACTCCTAAGAACACCTTACATCACAGTACGAAACCTTGAATCACCATATTAAACCTAATGAATTCGTACGAGTCCTTTGAACGTCGTCCGACAACTTAGGACATCTTACGACTCTTTATGCCACATTATCAACTCGAAAAGAACGTTAGTATAATGTAGGACGCCTTACAACTCCTAAGAACACCTTACATCTCAGTACGAAACCTTGAAACACCATAATAAACCTAATGAATTCGTATGAGTCCTTTGAACATCGTTCGACAACTCAGGACATCTTACGACTCTTTATGCCACATTAGCAACTTGAAAAGAACGTTAGTCTAATGTAGGACGCCTTACAACTCCTAAGAACACCTTACATCACCATACGAAACCTTGAAACACCATAACAAACCTAATGAATTAGTATGAGTCCTTTGAACATCGTACCATAACTCAGGACATCTTACGATTCTTTATGCCACATTAGTAACTCGAAAAGAACGTTAGTATAATGTAGGACGCCTTACAATTCCTAAGAACACCTTACATAACCGTACGAAACCTTGAAACACCATAATAAACCTAATGAATTCGTATGAGTCATTTGAACATCGTAAGACAACTCAGGATATCTTACGACTCTTTATGCCACATTAGCCACTCGAAAAGAACGTAAGTATAATGTAGGACGGCTTACAATTCCTAAAACCACCTTACATCACAGTACGAAACCTTGAAACACCAGAATAAACCTAATTAATTCGTACGAGTCCTTTGAACATCGTCCGACAACTTAGGACATCTTACGACTCTTTATGAAACATTAGCAACTAGAAAACAACGTTAGTATAATGTAGGATGCCTTACACTCCTAAGAACACCTTACATAATCGTACGAAACCTTGAAACACCATAATAAACCTAATGAATTCGTATGAGTCCTTTGAACATCGTACGACAACTCAGGACATCTTACGACTCTTTATGCCACATTAGCAACTCGAAAAGAACGTAAGTATAACGTAGGACGCCTTACAACTCCTAAGAACACCTTACATCACAGTACGAAACCTTGAAACACCATAACAAACCTAATGAATTCGTATGAGTCCTTTGAACATCGTACAACAACTCAGGACATCTTACGACTCTTTATGCCACATTAGCAACTGGAAAAGAACGTTAGTATAATGTATCACGCCTTACAACTCCTAAGAACACCTTACATCACAGTACGAAACCTTGAAACACCTTAATAAACCTAATGAATTCGTACGAGTCCTTTAAACGTCATCCGACAACTTAGGACATCTTACGACTCTTTATGCCACATTAGCAACTTGAAAAGAACGTTAGTCTAATGTAGGACGCCTTACAACTCCTAAGAACACCTTACATCACCATACGAAACCTTGAAACACCATAACAAACCTAATGAATTAGTATGAGTCCTTTGAACATCGTACCATAACTCAGGACATCTTACGATTCTTTATGCCACATTAGCAACTCGAAAAGAACGTTAGTATAATGTAGGACGCCTTACAATTCCTAAGAACACCTTACATAACCGTACGAAACCTTGAAACACCATAATAAACCTAATGAATTCGTATGAGTCATTTGAACATCGTAAGACAACTCAGGATATCTTACGACTCTTTATGCCACATTAGCCACTCGAAAAGAACGTAAGTATAATGTAGGACGACTTACAATTCCTAAAAACACCTTACATCACAGTACGAAACCTTGAAACACCATAATAAACCTAATGAATTCGTAGTAGTCCTTTGAACATCGTACGACAACTTAGGACATCTTACGACTCTTTATGCCACATTAGCAACTAGAAAACAACGTTAGTATAATGTAGGATGCCTTACACTCCTAAGAACACCTTACATAATCGTACGAAACCTTGAAACACCATAATAAACCTAATGAATTCGTATGAGTCCTTTGAACATCGTACGACAACTCAGGACATCTTACGACTCTTTATGCCACATTAGCAACTCGAAAAGAATGTAAGTATAATGTAGGACGCCTTACAACTCCTAAGAACACCTTACATCACAGTACGAAACCTTGAAACACCATAATAAACCTAATGAATTCGTATGAGTCCTTTGAACATCGTACAACAACTCAGGACATCTTACGACTCTTTATGCCACATTAGCAACTGGAAAAGAACGTTAGTATAATGTATCACGCCTTACAACTCCTAAGAACACCTTACATCACAGTACGAAACCTTGAAACACCATAATAAACCTAATGAATTCGTACGAGTCCTTTAAACGTCGTCCGACAACTTAGGACATCTTACGACTCTTTATGCCACATTAGCAACTCGAAAAGAACGTTAGTATAATGTAGGACGGCTTTCAACTCCTAAGAACACCTTACATCACAGTACGAAACCTTGAATCACCATATTAAACCTAATGAATTCGTACGAGTCCTTTGAACGTCGTCCGACAACTTAGGACATCTTACGACTCTTTATGCCACATTATCAACTCGAAAAGAACGTTAGTATAATGTAGGACGCCTTACAACTCCTAAGAACACCTTACATCTCAGTACGAAACCTTGAAACACCATAATAAACCTAATGAATTCGTATGAGTCCTTTGAACATCGTTCGACAACTCAGGACATCTTACGACTCTTTATGCCACATTAGCAACTTGAAAAGAACGTTAGTCTAATGTAGGACGCCTTACAACTCCTAAGAACACCTTACATCACCATACGAAACCTTGAAACACCATAACAAACCTAATGAATTAGTATGAGTCCTTTGAACATCGTACCACAACTCAGGACATCTTACGATTCTTTATGCCACATTAGCAACTCGAAAAGAACGTTAGTATAATGTAGGACGCCTTACAATTCCTAAGAACACCTTACATAACCGTACGAAACCTTGAAACACCATAATAAACCTAATGAATTCGTATGAGTCATTTGAACATCGTAAGACAACTCAGGATATCTTACGACTCTTTATGCCACATTAGCCACTCGAAAAGAACGTAAGTATAATGTAGGACGGCGTACAACTCCTAAAAACACCTTACATCACAGTACGAAACCTTGAAACACCAGAATAAACCTAATTAATTCGTACGAGTCCTTTGAACATCGTCCGACAACTTAGGACATCTTACGACTCTTTATGAAACATTAGCAACTAGAAAACAACGTTAGTATAATGTAGGATGCCTTACACTCCTAAGAACACCTTACATAATCGTAAGAAACCTTGAAACACCATAATAAACCTAATGAATTCGTATGAGTCATTTGAACATCGTACGACAACTCAGGACATCTTACGACCCTTTATGCCACATTAGCAACTGGAATAGAACGTTAGAATAATGTAGGATGCCTTATAACTCCTAAGAACACCTTACATCTCAGTACGAAACCTTGAAACACCATAATAAACCTAATGAATTCGTATGAGTCCTTTGAACATCGTTCGACAACTCAGGACATCTTACGACTCTTTATGCCACATTAGCAACTTGAAAAGAACGTTAGTCTAATGTAGGACGCCTTACAACTCCTAAGAACACCTTACATCACCATACGAAACCTTGAAACACCATAACAAACCTAATGAATTAGTATGAGTCCTTTGAACATCGTACCACAACTCAGGACATCTTACGATTCTTTATGCCACATTAGCAACTCGAAAAGAACGTTAGTATAATGTAGGACGCCTTACAACTCCTAAGAATACCTTACATCACAGTACGAAACCATGAAACACCATAAAAAACCTAATGAATTCGTAAGAGTCCTTTGAAAGTCGTCCGACAACTTAGGACATCTTACGACACTTTATGAAACATTAGCAACTCGAAAACAACGTTAGTATAATGTAGGATGCCTTACACTCCTAAGAACACCTTACATAATCGTACGAAACCTTGAAGCACCATAATAAACCTAATGAATTCGTATGAGTCCTTTGAACATCGTACGACAACTCAGGACATCTTACGACTCTTTATGCCACATTAGCAACTCGAAAAGAACGTAAGTATAATGTAGGACGCCTTACAACTCCTAAGAACACCTTACATCACAGTACGAAACCTTGAAATACCATAATAAACCTAATGAATTCGTATGAGTCCTTTGAACATCGTACAACAACTCAGGACATCTTACGACTCTTTATGCCACATTAGCAACTGGAAAAGAACGTTAGTATAATGTATCACGCCTTACAACTCCTAAGATCACCTTACATCACAGTACGAAACCTTGAAACACCATAATAAACCTAATGAATTCGTACGAGGCCTTTGAACGTCGTCCGACAACTTAGGAAATCTTACGACTCTTTATGCCACATTAGCAACTCGAAAAGAACGTTAGTATAATGTAGGACGGCTTTCAACTCCTAAGAACACCTTACATCACAGTACGAAACCTTGAATCACCATATTAAACCTAATGAATTCGTACGAGTCCTTTGAACGTCGTCCGACAACTTAGGACATCTTACGACTCTTTATGCCACATTATCAACTCGAAAAGAACGTTAGTATAATGTAGGACGGCTTACAACTCCTAAGAACACCTTACATCATAGTACGAAACCTTGAAACACCATAATAAACCTAATGAATTCGTATGAGTCCTTTGAACATCGTTCGACAACTCAGGACATCTTACGACTCTTTATGCCACATTAGCAACTTGAAAAGAACGTTAGTCTAATGTAGGACGCCTTACAACTCCTAAGAACACCTTACATCACCATACGAAACCTTGAAACACCATAATAAACCTAATGAATTAGTATGAGTCCTTTGAACATCGTACCACAATTAGGACATCCTACGATTCTTTATGCCACATTAGCAACTCGAAAAGAACGTTAGTATAATGTAGGACGCCTTACAACTCCTAAGAACACCTTACATCACAGTACGAAACCATGAAACACCATAAAAAACCTAATGAATTCGTAAGAGTCCTTTGAACATCGTCCGACAACTTAGGACATCTTACGACTCTTTTTGAAACATTAGCAACTCGAAAACAACGTTAGTATAATGTAGGATGCCTTACACTCCTAAGAACACCTTACATAATCGTACGAAACCTTGAAACACCATAATAAACCTAATGAATTCGTACGAGTCCTTTGAACATCGTCCGACAAGTTAGGACATCTTACGACTCTTTATGCCATATTAGCAACTCGAAAAGAACGTTGGTATAATGTAGGACATGTTACACTCCTAATAACAACTTACATAACCGTACGAAACCTTGAAACACCATAATAAACCTAATGAATTCGTATGAGTCATTTGAACATCGTACGACAAATCAGGACATCTTACGACCCTTTATGCCACATTAGCAACTGGAATAGAACGTTAGAATAATGTAGGATGCCTTACAACTCCTAAGAACACCTTACATCACAGTACGAAACCTTGAAACACCAGAATAAACCTAATTAATTCGTACGAGTCCTTTGAACATCGTCCGACAACTTAGGACATCTTACGACTCTTTATGAAACATTAGCAACTAGAAAACAACGTTAGTATAATGTAGGATGCCTTACACTCCTAAGAACACCTTACATAATCGTACGAAACCTTGAAACACCATAATAAACCTAACGAATTCGTATGAGTCATTTGAACATCGTACGACAACTCAGGACATCTTACGACCCTTTATGCCACATTAGCAACTGGAATAGAACGTTAGAATAATGTAGGATGCCTTATAACTCCTAAGAACACCTTACATCTCAGTACGAAACCTTGAAACACCATAATAAACCTAATGAATTCGTATGAGTCCTTTGAACATCGTTCGACAACTCAGGACATCTTACGACTCTTTATGCCACATTAGCAACTTGAAAAGAACGTTAGTCTAATGTAGGACGCCTTACAACTCCTAAGAACACCTTACATCACCATACGAAACCTTGAAACACCATAACAAACCTAATGAATTAGTATGAGTCCTTTGAACATCGTACCACAACTCAGGACATCTTACGATTCTTTATGCCACATTAGCAACTCGAAAAGAACGTTAGTATAATGTAGGACGCCTTACAACTCCTAAGAATACCTTACATCACAGTACGAAACCATGAAACACCATAAAAAACCTAATGAATTCGTAAGAGTCCTTTGAAAGTCGTCCGACAACTTAGGACATCTTACGACACTTTATGAAACATTAGCAACTCGAAAACAACGTTAGTATAATGTAGGATGCCTTACACTCCTAAGAACACCTTACATAATCGTACGAAACCTTGAAGCACCATAATAAACCTAATGAATTCGTATGAGTCCTTTGAACATCGTACGACAACTCAGGACATCTTACGACTCTTTATGCCACATTAGCAACTCGAAAAGAACGTAAGTATACAGTAGGACGCCTTACAACTCCTAAGAACACCTTACATCACAGTACGAAACCTTGAAATACCATAATAAACCTAATGAATTCGTATGAGTCCTTTGAACATCGTACAACAACTCAGGACATCTTACGACTCTTTATGCCACATTAGCAACTGGAAAAGAACGTTAGTATAATGTATCACGCCTTACAACTCCTAAGATCACCTTACATCACAGTACGAAACCTTGAAACACCATAATAAACCTAATGAATTCGTACGAGGCCTTTGAACGTCGTCCGACAACTTAGGACATCTTACGACTCTTTATGCCACATTAGCAACTCGAAAAGAACGTTAGTATAATGTAGGACGGCTTTCAACTCCTAAGAACACCTTACATCACAGTACGAAACCTTGAATCACCATATTAAACCTAATGAATTCGTACGAGTCCTTTGAACGTCGTCCGACAACTTAGGACATCTTACGACTCTTTATGCCACATTATCAACTCGAAAAGAACGTTAGTATAATGTAGGACGGCTTACAACTCCTAAGAACACCTTACATCATAGTACGAAACCTTGAAACACCATAATAAACCTAATGAATTCGTATGAGTCCTTTGAACATCGTTCGACAACTCAGGACATCTTACGACTCTTTATGCCACATTAGCAACTTGAAAAGAACGTTAGTCTAATGTAGGACGCCTTACAACTCCTAAGAACACCTTACATCACCATACGAAACCTTGAAACACCATAATAAACCTAATGAATTAGTATGAGTCCTTTGAACATCGTACCACAATTAGGACATCCTACGATTCTTTATGCCACATTAGCAACTCGAAAAGAACGTTAGTATAATGTAGGACGCCTTACAACTCCTAAGAACACCTTACATCACAGTACGAAACCATGAAACACCATAAAAAACCTAATGAATTCGTAAGAGTCCTTTGAACATCGTCCGACAACTTAGGACATCTTACGACTCTTTTTGAAACATTAGCAACTCGAAAACAACGTTAGTATAATGTAGGATGCCTTACACTCCTAAGAACACCTTACATAATCGTACGAAACCTTGAAACACCATAATAAACCTAATGAATTCGTACGAGTCCTTTGAACATCGTCCGACAAGTTAGGACATCTTACGACTCTTTATGCCATATTAGCAACTCGAAAAGAACGTTGGTATAATGTAGGACATGTTACACTCCTAATAACAACTTACATAACCGTACGAAACCTTGAAACACCATAATAAACCTAATGAATTCGTATGAGTCATTTGAACATCGTACGACAAATCAGGACATCTTACGACCCTTTATGCCACATTAGCAACTGGAATAGAACGTTAGAATAATGTAGGATGCCTTACAACTCCTAAGAACACCTTACATCACAGTACGAAACCTTGAAACACCAGAATAAACCTAATTAATTCGTACGAGTCCTTTGAACATCGTCCGACAACTTAGGACATCTTACGACTCTTTATGAAACATTAGCAACTAGAAAACAACGTTAGTATAATGTAGGATGCCTTACACTCCTAAGAACACCTTACATAATCGTACGAAACCTTGAAACACCATAATAAACCTAATGAATTCGTATGAGTCATTTGAACATCGTACGACAACTCAGGACATCTTACGACCCTTTATGCCACATTAGCAACTGGAATAGAACGTTAGAATAATGTAGGATGCCTTATAACTCCTAAGAACACCTTACATCTCAGTACGAAACCTTGAAACACCATAATAAACCTAATGAATTCGTATGAGTCCTTTGAACATCGTTCGACTACTCAGGACATCTTACGACTCTTTATGCCACATTAGCAACTTGAAAAGAACGTTAGTCTAATGTAGGACGCCTTACAACTCCTAAGAACACCTTACATCACCATACGAAACCTTGAAACACCATAACAAACCTAATGAATTAGTATGAGTCCTTTGAACATCGTACCACAACTCAGGACATCTTACGATTCTTTATGCCACATTAGCAACTCGAAAAGAACGTTAGTATAATGTAGGACGCCTTACAACTCCTAAGAATACCTTACATCACAGTACGAAACCATGAAACACCATAAAAAACCTAATGAATTCGTAAGAGTCCTTTGAAAGTCGTCCGACAACTTAGGACATCTTACGACACTTTATGAAACATTAGCAACTCGAAAACAACGTTAGTATAATGTAGGATGCCTTACACTCCTAAGAACACCTTACATAATCGTACGAAACCTTGAAGCACCATAATAAACCTAATGAATTCGTATGAGTCCTTTGAACATCGTACGACAACTCAGGACATCTTACGACTCTTTATGCCACATTAGCAACTCGAAAAGAACGTAAGTATAATGTAGGACGCCTTACAACTCCTAAGAACACCTTACATCACAGTACGAAACCTTGAAATACCATAATAAACCTAATGAATTCGTATGAGTCCTTTGAACATCGTACAACAACTCAGGACATCTTACGACTCTTTATGCCACATTAGCAACTGGAAAAGAACGTTAGTATAATGTATCACGCCTTACAACTCCTAAGATCACCTTACATCACAGTACGAAACCTTGAAACACCATAATAAACCTAATGAATTCGTACGAGGCCTTTGAACGTCGTCCGACAACTTAGGACATCTTACGACTCTTTATGCCACATTAGCAACTCGAAAAGAACGTTAGTATAATGTAGGACGGCTTTCAACTCCTAAGAACACCTTACATCACAGTACGAAACCTTGAATCACCATATTAAACCTAATGAATTCGTACGAGTCCTTTGAACGTCGTCCGACAACTTAGGACATCTTACGACTCTTTATGCCACATTATCAACTCGAAAAGAACGTTAGTATAATGTAGGACGGCTTACAACTCCTAAGAACACCTTACATCATAGTACGAAACCTTGAAACACCATAATAAACCTAATGAATTCGTATGAGTCCTTTGAACATCGTTCGACAACTCAGGACATCTTACGACTCTTTATGCCACATTAGCAACTTGAAAAGAACGTTAGTCTAATGTAGGACGCCTTACAACTCCTAAGAACACCTTACATCACCATACGAAACCTTGAAACACCATAATAAACCTAATGAATTAGTATGAGTCCTTTGAACATCGTACCACAATTAGGACATCCTACGATTCTTTATGCCACATTAGCAACTCGAAAAGAACGTTAGTATAATGTAGGACGCCTTACAACTCCTAAGAACACCTTACATCACAGTACGAAACCATGAAACACCATAAAAAACCTAATGAATTCGTAAGAGTCCTTTGAACATCGTCCGACAACTTAGGACATCTTACGACTCTTTTTGAAACATTAGCAACTCGAAAACAACGTTAGTATAATGTAGGATGCCTTACACTCCTAAGAACACCTTACATAATCGTACGAAACCTTGAAACACCATAATAAACCTAATGAATTCGTACGAGTCCTTTGAACATCGTCCGACAAGTTAGGACATCTTACGACTCTTTATGCCATATTAGCAACTCGAAAAGAACGTTGGTATAATGTAGGACATGTTACACTCCTAATAACAACTTACATAACCGTACGAAACCTTGAAACACCATAATAAACCTAATGAATTCGTATGAGTCATTTGAACATCGTACGACAAATCAGGACATCTTACGACCCTTTATGCCACATTAGCAACTGGAATAGAACGTTAGAATAATGTAGGATGCCTTACAACTCCTAAGAACACCTTACATCACAGTACGAAACCTTGAAACACCAGAATAAACCTAATTAATTCGTACGAGTCCTTTGAACATCGTCCGACAACTTAGGACATCTTACGACTCTTTATGAAACATTAGCAACTAGAAAACAACGTTAGTATAATGTAGGATGCCTTACACTCCTAAGAACACCTTACATAATCGTACGAAACCTTGAAACACCATAATAAACCTAATGAATTCGTATGAGTCATTTGAACATCGTACGACAACTCAGGACATCTTACGACCCTTTATGCCACATTAGCAACTGGAATAGAACGTTAGAATAATGTAGGATGCCTTATAACTCCTAAGAACACCTTACATCTCAGTACGAAACCTTGAAACACCATAATAAACCTAATGAATTCGTATGAGTCCTTTGAACATCGTTCGACAACTCAGGACATCTTACGACTCTTTATGCCACATTAGCAACTTGAAAAGAACGTTAGTCTAATGTAGGACGCCTTACAACTCCTAAGAACACCTTACATCACCATACGAAACCTTGAAACACCATAACAAACCTAATGAATTAGTATGAGTCCTTTGAACATCGTACCACAACTCAGGACATCTTACGATTCTTTATGCCACATTAGCAACTCGAAAAGAACGTTAGTATAATGTAGGACGCCTTACAACTCCTAAGAATACCTTACATCACAGTACGAAACCATGAAACACCATAAAAAACCTAATGAATTCGTAAGAGTCCTTTGAAAGTCGTCCGACAACTTAGGACATCTTACGACACTTTATGAAACATTAGCAACTCGAAAACAACGTTAGTATAATGTAGGATGCCTTACACTCCTAAGAACACCTTACATAATCGTACGAAACCTTGAAGCACCATAATAAACCTAATGAATTCGTATGAGTCCTTTGAACATCGTACGACAACTCAGGACATCTTACGACTCTTTATGCCACATTAGCAACTCGAAAAGAACGTAAGTATAATGTAGGACGCCTTACAACTCCTAAGAACACCTTACATCACAGTACGAAACCTTGAAATACCATAATAAACCTAATGAATTCGTATGAGTCCTTTGAACATCGTACAACAACTCAGGACATCTTACGACTCTTTATGCCACATTAGCAACTGGAAAAGAACGTTAGTATAATGTATCACGCCTTACAACTCCTAAGATCACCTTACATCACAGTACGAAACCTTGAAACACCATAATAAACCTAATGAATTCGTACGAGGCCTTTGAACGTCGTCCGACAACTTAGGACATCTTACGACTCTTTATGCCACATTAGCAACTCGAAAAGAACATTAGTATAATGTAGGACGACTTTCAACTCCTAAGAACACCTTACATCACAGTACGAAACCTTGAATCACCATATTAAACCTAATGAATTCGTACGAGTCCTTTGAACGTCGTCCGACAACTTAGGACATCTTACGACTCTTTATGCCACATTATCAACTCGAAAAGAACGTTAGTATAATGTAGGACGGCTTACAACTCCTAAGAACACCTTACATCATAGTACGAAACCTTGAAACACCATAATAAACCTAATGAATTCGTATGAGTCCTTTGAACATCGTTCGACAACTCAGGACATCTTACGACTCTTTATGCCACATTAGCAACTTGAAAAGAACGTTAGTCTAATGTAGGACGCCTTACAACTCCTAAGAACACCTTACATCACCATACGAAACCTTGAAACACCATAATAAACCTAATGAATTAGTATGAGTCCTTTGAACATCGTACCACAATTAGGACATCCTACGATTCTTTATGCCACATTAGCAACTCGAAAAGAACGTTAGTATAATGTAGGACGCCTTACAACTCCTAAGAACACCTTACATCACAGTACGAAACCATGAAACACCATAAAAAACCTAATGAATTCGTAAGAGTCCTTTGAACATCGTCCGACAACTTAGGACATCTTACGACTCTTTTTGAAACATTAGCAACTCGAAAACAACGTTAGTATAATGTAGGATGCCTTACACTCCTAAGAACACCTTACATAATCGTACGAAACCTTGAAACACCATAATAAACCTAATGAATTCGTACGAGTCCTTTGAACATCGTCCGACAAGTTAGGACATCTTACGACTCTTTATGCCATATTAGCAACTCGAAAAGAACGTTGGTATAATGTAGGACATGTTACACTCCTAATAACAACTTACATAACCGTACGAAACCTTGAAACACCATAATAAACCTAATGAATTCGTATGAGTCATTTGAACTTCGTACGACAAATCAGGACATCTTACGACCCTTTATGCCACATTAGCAACTGGAATAGAACGTTAGAATAATGTAGGATGCCTTACAACTCCTAAGAACACCTTACATCACAGTACGAAACCTTGAAACACCATAATAAACCAAATTAATTTGTACGAGTCCTTTGAACGTCGTCCGACAACTTAGGACATCTTACGACTCTTTATGCCACATTAGCAACTCGAAAAGAACGTTAGTATAATGTAGGACGCCTTACACTCCTAAGAACACTTTACATAACCGTACGAAACCTTGAAACACCATCATAAACCTAATGAATTCGTATGAGTCCTTTGAACATCGTCCGACAACTTAGGACATCTTACGACTCTTTATGCCACATTAGCAACTTGAAATGAACGTTAGTATAATGTAGGACGCCTTACACTCCTAAGAACACCTTACATAATCGTACGAAACCTTGAAACACCATAATAAACCTAATGAATTCGTACGAGTCCTTTGAACATCGTCCTACAAGTTAGGACATCTTACGACTCTTTATGCCATATTAGCAACTCGAAAAGAACGTTGGTATAATGTAGGACGTGTTACACTCCTAATAACAACTTACATAACCGTACGAAACCTTGAAACACCATAATAAACCTAATGAATTCGTATGAGTCATTTGAACATCTTACGACAACTCAGGACATCTTACGACCCTTTATGCCACATTAGCAACTGGAATAGAACGTTAGAATAATGTAGGATGCCTTACAACTCCTAAGAACACCTTACATCACAGTACGAAACCTTGAAACACGATAATAAACCAAATTAATTTGTACGAGTCCTTTGAACGTCGTTCGACAACTTAGGACATCTTACGACTCTTTATGCCACATTAGCAACTCCCAAAGAACGTTAGTATAATGTAGGACGCCTTACACCCCTAAGAACATCGTATGAGTCCTTTGAACATCGTCCGACAACTTAGGACATCTTACGACTCTTTATGCCACATTAGCAACTTGAAATGAACGTTAGTATAATGTAGGACGCCTTACACTCCTAAGAACACCTTACATAACCGTACGAAACCTTGAAACACCATAATAAACCTAATGAATTCGTATGAGTCATTTGAACATCGTATGACAACTCAGGATATCTTACGACTCTTTATGCCACATTAGCCACTCGAAAAGAACGTTAGTATAATGTAGGACGGCTTACAACTCCTAAAAACACCTTACATCACAGTACGAAACCTTGAAACACCATAATAAACCTAATGAATTCGTATGAGTCCTTTGAACATCGTACAACAACTCAGGACATCTTACGACTCTTTATGCCACATTAGCAACTCGAAAAGAACGTTAGTATAATCTAGGACGGCTTACAACTCCTAAAAACACCTTACATCACAGTACGAAACCTTGAAACACCAGAATAAACCTAATTAATTCGTACGAGTCCTTTGAACATCGTCCGAAAACTTAGGACATCTTACGACTCTTTATGCCACATTAGCAACTCGAAAAGAACATTGGTATAATGTAGGACGCGTTACACTCCTAATAACACCTTACATAACCGTACGAAACCTTGAAACACCATATTAAACCTAATGAATTCGTATGAGTCATTTGAACATTGTACGACAACTCAGGACATCTTACGACTCTTTATGCCACATTAGCAACTGGAATAGAACGTTATTATAATGTAGGACGCCTTACAACTCCTAAGAACACCTTACATCACAGTACGAAACCTTGAAACACCATAATAAACCTAATGAATTCGTATGACTCGTTTGAACATCGTACAACAACTCGGGACATCTTACGACTCTTTATGCCACATTAGCAACTTGAAAAGAACGTTAGTATAATGTATCACGCCTTACAACTCCTAAGAACACCTTACATCACAGTACGAAACCTTGAAACACCATAATAAACCTAATGAATTCGTACGAGTCCTTTAAACGTCGTCCGACAACTTAGGACATCTTACGACTCTTTATGCCACATTAGCAACTCGAAAAGAACGTTAGTATAATGTAGGACGGCTTTCAACTCCTAAGAACACCTTACATCACAGTACGAAACCTTGAATCACCATATTAAACCTAATGAATTCGTACGAGTCCTTTGAACGTCGTCCGACAACTTAGGACATCTTACGACTCTTTATGCCACATTATCAACTCGAAAAGAACGTTAGTATAATGTAGGACGCCTTACAACTCCTAAGAACACCTTACATCACAGTACGAAACCTTGAAACACCATAATAAACCTAATGAATTCGTATGAGTCCTTTGAACATCGTACGACAACTCAGGACATCTTACGACTCTTTATGCCACATTAGCAACTTGAAAAGAACGTTAGTCTAATGTAGGACGCCTTACAACTCCTAAGAACACCTTACATCACCATACGAAACCATGAAACACCATAATAAACCTAATGAATTAGTATGAGTCCTTTGAACATCGTACCACAACTCAGGACATCTTACGACTCTTTATGCCACATTAGCAACTCGAAAAGAACGTTAGTATAATGTAGGACGCCTTACAACTCCTAAGAACACCTTACGTCACAGTACGAAACCATGAAACACCATAAAAAACCTAATGAATTCGTAAGAGTCCTTTGAACATCGTCCGACAACTTAGGACATCTTACGACTCTTTATGAAACATTAGCAACTCGAAAACAACGTTAGTATAATGTAGGACGCCTTACACTCCTAAGAACACCTTACATAATCGTACGAAACCTTGAAACACCATAATAAACCTAATGAATTCGTATGAGTCATTTGAACATCGTATGACAACTCAGGATATCTTACGACTCTTTATGCCACATTAGCCACTCGAAAAGAACGTTAGTATAATGTAGGACGGCTTACAACTCCTAAAAACACCTTACATCACAGTACGAAACCTTGAAACACCATAATAAACCTAATGAATTCGTATGAGTCCTTTGAACATCGTACAACAACTCAGGACATCTTACGACTCTTTATGCCACATTAGCAACTCGAAAAGAACGTTAGTATAATCTAGGACGGCTTACAACTCCTAAAAACATCTTACATCACAGTACGAAACCTTGAAACAACAGAATAAACCTAATTAGTTCGTACGAGTCCTTTGAACATCGTCCGAAAACTTAGGACATCTTACGACTCTTTATGCCACATTAGCAACTCGAAAAGAACATTGGTATAATGTAGGACGCGTTACACTCCTAATAACACCTTACATAACCGTACGAAACCTTGAAACACCATATTAAACCTAATGAATTCGTATGAGTCATTTGAACATTGTACGACAACTCAGGACATCTTACGACTCTTTATGCCACATTAGCAACTGGAATAGAACGTTAGTATAATGTAGGACGCCTTACAACCCCTAAGAACACCTTACATCACAGTACGAAACCTTGAAACACCATAATAAACCTAATGAATTCGTATGACTCGTTTGAACATCGTACAACAACTCAGGACATCTTACGACTCTTTATGCCACATTAGCAACTTGAAAAGAACGTTAGTATAATGTATCACGCCTTACAACTCCTAAGAACACCTTACATCACAGTACGAAACCTTGAAACACCATAATAAACCTAATGAATTCGTACGAGTCCTTTAAACGTCGTCCGACAACTTAGGACATCTTACGACTCTTTATGCCACATTAGCAACTCGAAAAGAACGTTAGTATAATGTAGGACGGCTTTCAACTCCTAAGAACACCTTACATCACAGTACGAAACCTTGAATCACCATATTAAACCTAATGAATTCGTACGAGTCCTTTGAACGTCGTCCGACAACTTAGGACATCTTACGACTCTTTATGCCACATTATCAACTCGAAAAGAACGTTAGTATAATGTAGGACGCCTTACAACTCCTAAGAACACCTTACATCACAGTACGAAACCTTGAAACACCATAATAAACCTAATGAATTCGTATGAGTCCTTTGAACATCGTACGACAACTCAGGACATCTTACGACTCTTTATGCCACATTAGCAACTTGAAAAGAACGTTAGTCTAATGTAGGACGCCTTACAACTCCTAAGAACACCTTACATCACCATACGAAACCATGAAACACCATAATAAACCTAATGAATTAGTATGAGTCCTTTGAACATCGTACCACAACTCAGGACATCTTACGACTCTTTATGCCACATTAGCAACTCGAAAAGAACGTTAGTATAATGTAGGACGCCTTACAACTCCTAAGAACACCTTACGTCACAGTACGAAACCATGAAACACCATAAAAAACCTAATGAATTCGTAAGAGTCCTTTGAACATCGTCCGACAACTTAGGACATCTTACGACTCTTTATGAAACATTAGCAACTCGAAAACAACGTTAGTATAATGTAGGACGCCTTACACTCCTAAGAACACCTTACATAATCGTACGAAACCTTGAAACACCATAATAAACCTAATGAATTCGTATGAGTCATTTGAACATCGTATGACAACTCAGGATATCTTACGACTCTTTATGCCACATTAGCCACTCGAAAAGAACGTTAGTATAATGTAGGACGGCTTACAACTCCTAAAAACACCTTACATCACAGTACGAAACCTTGAAACACCATAATAAACCTAATGAATTCGTATGAGTCCTTTGAACATCGTACAACAACTCAGGACATCTTACGACTCTTTATGCCACATTAGCAACTCGAAAAGAACGTTAGTATAATCTAGGACGGCTTACAACTCCTAAAAACATCTTACATCACAGTACGAAACCTTGAAACAACAGAATAAACCTAATTAGTTCGTACGAGTCCTTTGAACATCGTCCGAAAACTTAGGACATCTTACGACTCTTTATGCCACATTAGCAACTCGAAAAGAACATTGGTATAATGTAGGACGCGTTACACTCCTAATAACACCTTACATAACCGTACGAAACCTTGAAACACCATATTAAACCTAATGAATTCGTATGAGTCATTTGAACATTGTACGACAACTCAGGACATCTTACGACTCTTTATGCCACATTAGCAACTGGAATAGAACGTTAGTATAATGTAGGACGCCTTACAACCCCTAAGAACACCTTACATCACAGTACGAAACCTTGAAACACCATAATAAACCTAATGAATTCGTATGACTCGTTTGAACATCGTACAACAACTCAGGACATCTTACGACTCTTTATGCCACATTAGCAACTTGAAAAGAACGTTAGTGTAATGTATCACGCCTTACAACTCCTAAGAACACCTTACATCACAGTACGAAACCTTGAAACACCATAATAAACCTAATGAATTCGTACGAGTCCTTTAAACGTCGTCCGACAACTTAGGACATCTTACGACTCTTTATGCCACATTAGCAACTCGAAAAGAACGTTAGTATAATGTAGGACGGCTTTCAACTCCTAAGAACACCTTACATCACAGTACGAAACCTTGAATCACCATATTAAACCTAATGAATTCGTACGAGTCCTTTGAACGTCGTCCGACAACTTAGGACATCTTACGACTCTTTATGCCACATTATCAACTCGAAAAGAACGTTAGTATAATGTAGGACGCCTTACAACTCCTAAGAACACCTTACATCACAGTACGAAACCTTGAAACACCATAATAAACCTAATGAATTCGTATGAGTCCTTTGAACATCGTACGACAACTCAGGACATCTTACGACTCTTTATGCCACATTAGCAACTTGAAAAGAACGTTAGTCTAATGTAGGACGCCTTACAACTCCTAAGAACACCTTACATCACCATACGAAACCATGAAACACCATAATAAACCTAATGAATTAGTATGAGTCCTTTGAACATCGTACCACAACTCAGGACATCTTACGACTCTTTATGCCACATTAGCAACTCGAAAAGAACGTTAGTATAATGTAGGACGCCTTACAACTCCTAAGAACACCTTACGTCACAGTACGAAACCATGAAACACCATAAAAAACCTAATGAATTCGTAAGAGTCCTTTGAACATCGTCCGACAACTTAGGACATCTTACGACTCTTTATGAAACATTAGCAACTCGAAAACAACGTTAGTATAATGTAGGACGCCTTACACTCCTAAGAACACCTTACATAATCGTACGAAACCTTGAAACACCATAATAAACCTAATGAATTCGTATGAGTCATTTGAACATCGTATGACAACTCAGGATATCTTACGACTCTTTATGCCACATTAGCCACTCGAAAAGAACGTTAGTATAATGTAGGACGGCTTACAACTCCTAAAAACACCTTACATCACAGTACGAAACCTTGAAACACCATAATAAACCTAATGAATTCGTATGAGTCCTTTGAACATCGTACAACAACTCAGGACATCTTACGACTCTTTATGCCACATTAGCAACTCGAAAAGAACGTTAGTATAATCTAGGACGGCTTACAACTCCTAAAAACATCTTACATCACAGTACGAAACCTTGAAACAACAGAATAAACCTAATTAATTCGTACGAGTCCTTTGAACATCGTCCGAAAACTTAGGACATCTTACGACTCTTTATGCCACATTAGCAACTCGAAAAGAACATTGGTATAATGTAGGACGCGTTACACTCCTAATAACACCTTACATAACCGTACGAAACCTTGAAACACCATATTAAACCTAATGAATTCGTATGAGTCATTTGAACATTGTACGACAACTCAGGACATCTTACGACTCTTTATGCCACATTAGCAACTGGAATAGAACGTTAGTATAATGTAGGACGCCTTACAACCTCTAAGAACACCTTACATCACAGTACGAAACCTTGAAACACCATAATAAACCTAATGAATTCGTATGACTCGTTTGAACATCGTACAACAACTCAGGACATCTTACGACTCTTTATGCCACATTAGCAACTTGAAAAGAACGTTAGTATAATGTATCACGCCTTACAACTCCTAAGAACACCTTACATCACAGTACGAAACCTTGAAACACCATAATAAACCTAATGAATTCGTACGAGTCCTTTAAACGTCGTCCGACAACTTAGGACATCTTACGACTCTTTATGCCACATTAGCAACTCGAAAAGAACGTTAGTATAATGTAGGACGGCTTTCAACTCCTAAGAACACCTTACATCACAGTACGAAACCTTGAATCACCATATTAAACCTAATGAATTCGTACGAGTCCTTTGAACGTCGTCCGACAACTTAGGACATCTTACGACTCTTTATGCCACATTATCAACTCGAAAAGAACGTTAGTATAATGTAGGACGCCTTACAACTCCTAAGAACACCTTACATCACAGTACGAAACCTTGAAACACCATAATAAACCTAATGAATTCGTATGAGTCCTTTGAACATCGTACGACAACTCAGGACATCTTACGACTCTTTATGCCACATTAGCAACTTGAAAAGAACGTTAGTCTATTGTAGGACGCCTTACAACTCCTAAGAACACCTTACATCACCATACGAAACCATGAAACACCATAATAAACCTAATGAATTAGTATGAGTCCTTTGAACATCGTACCACAACTCAGGACATCTTACGACTCTTTATGCCACATTAGCAACTCGAAAAGAACGTTAGTATAATGTAGGACGCCTTACAACTCCTAAGAACACCTTACGTCACAGTACGAAACCATGAAACACCATAAAAAACCTAATGAATTCGTAAGAGTCCTTTGAACATCATCCGACAACTTAGGACATCTTACGACTCTTTATGAAACATTAGCAACTCGAAAACAACGTTAGTATAATGTAGGACGCCTTACACTCCTTAGAACACCTTACATAATCGTACGAAACCTTGAAACACCATAATAAACCTAATGAATTCGTATGAGTCCTTTGAACATCGTACGACAACTCAGGACATCTTACGACTCTTTATGCCACATTAGCAACTCGAAAAGAACGTTAGTATAATGTAGGACGCCTTACAACTCATAAGAACACCTTACATCACAGTACGAAACCTTGAAACACCATAATAAACCTAATGAATTCGTATGAGTCCTTTGAACATCGTATGAAAACATAGGACATCTTACGACTCTTTATGCCACATTAGCAACTCGAAAAGGACGTTAGTATATTGTAGGACGCCTTACACCCCTAAGAACACTTTACATAACCGTACGAAACCTTGAAACACCATCATAAACCTAATGAATTCGTATGAGTCCTTTGAACATCGTCCGACAACTTAGGACATCTTACGACTCTTTATGCCACATTAGCAACTTGAAATGAACGTTAGTATAATGTAGGACGCCTTACACTCCTAAGAACACCTTACATAACCGTACGAAACCTTGAAACACCATAATAAACCTAATGAATTCGTATGAGTCATTTGAACATCGTACGACAACTCAGGATATCTTACGACTCTTTATGCCACATTAGCCACTCGAAAAGAACGTTAGTACAATGTAGGACGGCTTACAACTCCTAAAAACACCTTACATCACAGTACGAAACCTTGAAACACCATAATAAACCTAATGAATTCATATGAGTCCTTTGAACATCGTACAACAACTCAGGACATCTTACGACTCTTTATGCCACATTAGCAACTCGAAAAGAACGTTAGTATAATCTAGGACGGCTTACAACTCCTAAAAACACCTTACATCACAGTAAGAAACCTTGAAACACCAGAATAAACCTAATTAATTCGTACGAGTCCTTTGAACATCGTCCGAAAACTTAGGACATCTTACGACTCTTTATGCCACATTAGCAACTCGAAAAGAACATTGGTATAATGTAGGACGCGTTACACTCCTAATAACACGTTACATAACCGTACGAAACCTTGAAACACCATAATAAACCTAATAAATTCGTATGAGTCATTTGAACATTGTACGACAACTCAGGACATCTTACGACTCTTTATGCCACATTAGCAACTGCAATAGAACGTTAGTATAACGTAGGACGCCTTACAACTCCTAAGAACACCTTACATCACAGTACGAAACCTTGAAACACCATAATAAACCTAATGAATTCGTATGAGTCGTTTGAACATCATACAACAACTCAGGACATCTTACGACTCTTTATGCCACATTAGCAACTTGAAAAGAACGTTAGTATAATGTATCACGCCTTAGAACTCCTAAGAACACCTTACATCACAGTACGAAACCTTGAAACACCATAATAAACCTAATGAATTCGTACGAGTCCTTTAAACGTCGTCCGACAACTTAGGACATCTTACGACTCTTTATGCCACATTAGCAACTCGAAAAGAACGTTAGTATAATGTAGGACGGCTTTCAACTCCTAAGAACACCTTACATCACAATACGAAACCTTGAATCACCATATTAAACCTAATGAATTCGTACGAGTCCTTTGAACGTCGTCCGACAACTTAGGACATCTTACGACTCTTTATGCCACATTATCAACTCGAAAAGAACGTTAATATAATGTAGGACGCCTTACAACTCCTAAGAACACCTTACATCACAGTACGAAACCTTGAAACAACATAATAAACCTAATGAATTCGTATGAGTCCTTTGAACATCGTACGACAACTCAGGACATCTTACGACTCTTTATGCCACATTAGCAACTTGAAAAGAACGTTAGTCTAATGTAGGACGCCTTACAACTCCTAAGAACAACTTACATCACCATACGAAACCATGAAACACCATAATAAACCTAATGAATTAGTATGAGTCCTTTGAACATCGTACCACAACTCAGGACATCTTACGACTCTTTATGCCACATTAGCAACTCGAAAAGAACGTTAGTATAATGTAGGACGCCTTACAACTCCTAAGAACACCTTACGTCACAGTACGAAACCATGAAACACCATAAAAAACCTAATGAATTCGTAAGAGTCCTTTGAACATCGTCCGACAACTTAGGACATCTTACGACTCTTTATGAAACATTAGCAACTCGAAAACAACGTTAGTATAATGTAGGACGCCTTACACTCCTAAGAACACCTTACATAATCGTACGAAACCTTGAAACACCATAATAAACCTAATGAATTCGTATGAGTCCTTTGAACATCGTACGACAACTCAGGACATCTTACGACTCTTTATGCCACATTAGCAACTCGAAAAGAACGTTAGTATAATGTAGGACGCCTTACAACTCATAAGAACACCTTACATCACAGTACGAAACCTTGAAACACCATAATAAACCTAATGAATTCGTATGAGTCCTTTGAACATCGTATGAAAACATAGGACATCTTACGACTCTTTATGCCACATTAGCAACTCGAAAAGGACGTTAGTATATTGTAGGACGCCTTACACCCCTAAGAACACTTTACATAACCGTACGAAACCTTGAAACACCATCATAAACCTAATGAATTCGTATGAGTCCTTTGAACATCGTCCGACAACTTAGGACATCTTACGACTCTTTATGCCACATTAGCAACTTGAAATGAACGTTAGTATAATGTAGGACGCCTTACACTCCTAAGAACACCTTACATAACCGTACGAAACCTTGAAACACCATAATAAACCTAATGAATTCGTATGAGTCATTTGAACATCGTACGACAACTCAGGATATCTTACGACTCTTTATGCCACATTAGCCACTCGAAAAGAACGTTAGTATAATGTAGGACGGCTTACAACTCCTAAAAACACCTTACATCACAGTACGAAACCTTGAAACACCATAATAAACCTAATGAATTCATATGAGTCCTTTGAACATCGTACAACAACTCAGGACATCTTACGACTCTTTATGCCACATTAGCAACTCGAAAAGAACGTTAGTATAATCTAGGACGGCTTACAACTCCTAAAAACACCTTACATAACCGTACGAAACCTTGAAACACCATAATAAACCTAATGAATTCGTATGAGTCATTTGAACATCGTACGACAACTCAGGATATCTTACGACTCTTTATGCCACATTAGCCACTCGAAAAGAACGTTAGTATAATGTAGGACGGCTTACAACTCCTAAGAACACCTTACATCACAGTACGAAACCTTGAAACACCATAATAAACCTAATGAATTCGTACGAGTCCTTTAAACGTCGTCCGACAACTTAGGACATCTTACGACTCTTTATGCCACATTAGCAACTCGAAAAGAACGTTAGTATAATGTAGGACGGCTTTCAACTCCTAAGAACACCTTACATCACAGTACGAAACCTTGAATCACCATATTAAACTTAATGAATTCGTACGAGTCCTTTGAACGTCGTCCGACAACTTAGGACATCTTACGACTCTTTATGCCACATTATCAACTCGAAAAGAACGTTAGTATAATGTAGGACGCCTTACAACTCCTAAGAACACCTTACATCACAGTACGAAACCATGAAACACCATAATAAACCTAATGAATTAGTATGAGTCCTTTGAACATCGTACCACAACTCAGGACATCTTACGACTCTTTATGCCACATTAGCAACTCGAAAAGAACGTTAGTATAATGTAGGACGCCTTACAACTCCTAAGAACACCTTACGTCACAGTACGAAACCATGAAACACCATAAAAAACCTAATGAATTCGTAAGAGTCCTTTGAACATCGTCCGACAACTTAGGACATCTTACGACTCTTTATGAAACATTAGCAACTCGAAAACAACGTTAGTATAATGTAGGACGCCTTACACTCCTAAGAACACCTTACATAATCGTACGAAACCTTGAAACACCATAATAAACCTAATGAATTCGTATGAGTCCTTTGAACATCGTACGACAACTCAGGACATCTTACGACTCTTTATGCCACATTAGCAACTCGAAAAGAACGTTAGTATAATGTAGGACGCCTTACAACTCATAAGAACACCTTACATCACAGTACGAAACCTTGAAACACCATAATAAACCTAATGAATTCGTATGAGTCCTTTGAACATCGTATGAAAACATAGGACATCTTACGACTCTTTATGCCACATTAGCAACTCGAAAAGGACGTTAGTATATTGTAGGACGCCTTACACCCCTAAGAACACTTTACATAACCGTACGAAACCTTGAAACACCATCATAAACCTAATGAATTCGTATGAGTCCTTTGAACATCGTCCGACAACTTAGGACATCTTACGACTCTTTATGCCACATTAGCAACTTGAAATGAACGTTAGTATAATGTAGGACGCCTTACACTCCTAAGAACACCTTACATAACCGTACGAAACCTTGAAACACCATAATAAACCTAATGAATTCGTATGAGTCATTTGAACATCGTACGACAACTCAGGATATCTTACGACTCTTTATGCCACATTAGCCACTCGAAAAGAACGTTAGTATAATGTAGGACGGCTTACAACTCCTAAAAACACCTTACATCACAGTACGAAACCTTGAAACACCATAATAAACCTAATGAATTCATATGAGTCCTTTGAACATCGTACAACAACTCAGGACATCTTACGACTCTTTATGCCACATTAGCAACTCGAAAAGAACGTTAGTATAATCTAGGACGGCTTACAACTCCTAAAAACACCTTACATAACCGTACGAAACCTTGAAACACCATAATAAACCTAATGAATTCGTATGAGTCATTTGAACATCGTACGACAACTCAGGATATCTTACGACTCTTTATGCCACATTAGCCACTCGAAAAGAACGTTAGTATAATGTAGGACGGCTTACAACTCCTAAGAACACCTTACATCACAGTACGAAACCTTGAAACACCATAATAAACCTAATGAATTCGTACGAGTCCTTTAAACGTCGTCCGACAACTTAGGACATCTTACGACTCTTTATGCCACATTAGCAACTCGAAAAGAACGTTAGTATAATGTAGGACGGCTTTCAACTCCTAAGAACACCTTACATCACAGTACGAAACCTTGAATCACCATATTAAACCTAATGAATTCGTACGAGTCCTTTGAACGTCGTCCGACAACTTAGGACATCTTACGACTCTTTATGCCACATTATCAACTCGAAAAGAACGTTAGTATAATGTAGGACGCCTTACAACTCCTAAGAACACCTTACATCACAGTACGAAACCTTGAAACACCATAATAAACCTAATGAATTCGTATGAGTCCTTTGAACATCGTACGACAACTCAGGACATCTTACGACTCTTTATGCCACATTAGCAACTTGAAAAGAACGTTAGTCTAATGTAGGACGCCTTACAACTCCTAAGAACACCTTACATCACCATACGAAACCATGAAACACCATAATAAACCTAATGAATTAGTATGAGTCCTTTGAACATCGTACCACAACTCAGGACATCTTACGACTCTTTATGCCACATTAGCAACTCGAAAAGAACGTTAGTATAATGTAGGACGCCTTACAACTCCTAAGAACACCTTACGTCACAGTACGAAACCATGAAACACCATAAAAAACCTAATGAATTCGTAAGAGTCCTTTGAACATCGTCCGACAACTTAGGACATCTTACGACTCTTTATGAAACATTAGCAACTCGAAAACAACGTTAGTATAATGTAGGACGCCTTACACTCCTAAGAACACCTTACATAATCGTACGAAACCTTGAAACACCATAATAAACCTAATGAATTCGTATGAGTCCTTTGAACATCGTACGACAACTCAGGACATCTTACGACTCTTTATGCCACATTAGCAACTCGAAAAGAACGTTAGTATAATGTAGGACGCCTTACAACTCATAAGAACACCTTACATCACAGTACGAAACCTTGAAACACCATAATAAACCTAATGAATTCGTATGAGTCCTTTGAACATCGTATGAAAACATAGGACATCTTACGACTCTTTATGCCACATTAGCAACTCGAAAAGGACGTTAGTATATTGTAGGACGCCTTACACCCCTAAGAACACTTTACATAACCGTACGAAACCTTGAAACACCATCATAAACCTAATGAATTCGTATGAGTCCTTTGAACATCGTCCGACAACTTAGGACATCTTACGACTCTTTATGCCACATTAGCAACTTGAAATGAACGTTAGTATAATGTAGGACGCCTTACACTCCTAAGAACACCTTACATAACCGTACGAAACCTTGAAACACCATAATAAACCTAATGAATTCGTATGAGTCATTTGAACATCGTACGACAACTCAGGATATCTTACGACTCTTTATGCCACATTAGCCACTCGAAAAGAACGTTAGTATAATGTAGGACGGCTTACAACTCCTAAAAACACCTTACATCACAGTACGAAACCTTGAAACACCATAATAAACCTAATGAATTCATATGAGTCCTTTGAACATCGTACAACAACTCAGGACATCTTACGACTCTTTATGCCACATTAGCAACTCGAAAAGAACGTTAGTATAATCTAGGACGGCTTACAACTCCTAAAAACACCTTACATCACAGTAAGAAACCTTGAAACACCAGAATAAACCTAATTAATTCGTACGAGTCCTTTGAACATCGTCCGAAAACTTACGACATCTTACGACTCTTTATGCCACATTAGCAACTCGAAAAGAACATTGGTATAATGTAGGACGCGTTACACTCCTAATAACACGTTACATAACCGTACGAAACCTTGAAACACCATAATAAACCTAATAAATTCGTATGAGTCATTTGAACATTGTACGACAACTCATGACATCTTACGACTCTTTATGCCACATTAGCAACTGCAATAGAACGTTAGTATAACGTAGGACGCCTTACAACTCCTAAGAACACCTTACATCACAGTACGAAACCTTGAAACACCATAATAAACCTAATGAATTCGTATGAGTCGTTTGAACATCATACAACAACTCAGGACATCTTACGACTCTTTATGCCACATTAGCAACTTGAAAAGAACGTTAGTATAATGTATCACGCCTTAGAACTCCTAAGAACACCTTACATCACAGTACGAAACCTTGAAACACCATAATAAACCTAATGAATTCGTACGAGTCCTTTAAACGTCGTCCGACAACTTAGGACATCTTACGACTCTTTATGCCACATTAGCAACTCGAAAAGAACGTTAGTATAATGTAGGACGGCTTTCAACTCCTAAGAACACCTTACATCACAGTACGAAACCTTGAATCACCATATTAAACCTAATGAATTCGTACGAGTCCTTTGAACGTCGTCCGACAACTTAGGACATCTTACGACTCTTTATGCCACATTATCAACTCGAAAAGAACGTTAGTATAATGTAGGACGCCTTACAACTCCTAAGAACACCTTACATCACAGTACGAAACCTTGAAACACCATAACAAACCTAATGAATTCGTATGAGTCCTTTGAACATCCTACGACAACTCAGGACATCTTACGACTCTTTATGCCACATTAGCAACTTGAAAAGAACGTTAGTCTAATGTAGGACGCCTTACAACTCCAAAGAACACCTTACATCACCATACGAAACCTTGAAACACCATAATAAACCTAATGAATTAGTATGAGTCCTTTGAACATCGTACCACAACTCAGGACATCTTACGACTCTTTATGCCACATTAGCAACTCGAAAAGAACGTTAGTATAATGTAGGACGCCTTACAACTCCTAAGAACACCTTACATCACAGTACGAAACCTTGAAACACCATAAAAAACCTAATGAATTCGTAAGAGTCCTTTGAACATCGTCCGACAACTTAGGACATCTTACGAAACATTAGCAACTCGAAAACAACATTCGTATAATGTAGGATGCCTTACACTCCTAAGAACACCTTATATAATCGTACGAAACCTTGAAACACCATAATAAACCTAATGAATTCGTATGAGTCCTTTGAACATCGTACGACAACTCAGGACATCTTACGACTCTTTATGCCACATTAGCAACTCGAAAAGAACGTTAGTATAATGTAGGACGCCTTACAACTCCTAAGAACACCTTACATCACAGTACGAAACCTTGAAACACCATAATAAACCTAATGAATTCGTATGAGTCCTTTGAACATCGTATGAAAACTTAGGACATCTTACGACTCTTTATGCCACATTAGCAACTCGAAAAGAACGTTGGTATAATGTAGGACGCGTTACACTCCTAATAACACCTTACATAACCGTACGAAACCTTGAAACACCATAATAAACCTAATGAATTCATATGAGTCCTTTGAACATTGTCCGACAACTTAGGACATCTTACGACTCGTTATGCCACATTAGCAACTTGAAATGAACGTTAGTATAATGTTGGACGCCTTACACTCCTAAGAACACCTTACATAACCGTACGAAACCGTGAAACACCATAATAAACCTAATGAATACGTATGAGTCATTTGAACATCGTACGACAACTCAGGACATCTTACGACTCTTTATGCCACATTAGCAACTCTAAAAGAACGTTAGTATAATGTAGGACGGCTTACAACTCCTAAAAACACGTTACATCACAGTACGAAACCTTGAAACACCATAATAAACCTAATGAATTCGTATGAGTCCTTTGAACATCGTACGACAACTCAGGACATCTTACGACTCTTTATGCCACATTAGCAACTTGAAAAGAACGTTAGTCTAATGTAGGACGCCTTACAACTCCTAAGAACACCTTACATCACCATACGAAACCATGAAACACCATAATAAACCTAATGAATTAGTATGAGTCCTTTGAACATCGTACCACAACTCAGGACATCTTACGACTCTTTATGCCACATTAGCAACTCGAAAAGAACGTTAGTATAATGTAGGACGCCTTACAACTCCTAAGAACACCTTACGTCACAGTACGAAACCATGAAACACCAAACCTAATGAATTCGTAAGAGTCCTTTGAACATCGTCCGACAACTTAGGACATCTTACGACTCTTTATGAAACATTAGCAACTCAAAAACAACGTTAGTACAATGTAGGACGCCTTACACTCCTAAGAACACCTTACATAATCGTACGAAACCTTGAAACACCATAATAAACCTAATGAATTCGTATGAGTCCTTTAAACATCGTACGACAACTCAGGACATCTTACGACTCTTTATGCCACATTAGCAACTCGAAAAGAACGTTAGTATAATGTAGGACGCCTTACAACTCATAAGAACACCTTACATCACAGTACGAAACCTTGAAACACCATAATAAACCTAATGAATTCGTATGAGTCCTTTGAACATCGTATGAAAACATAGGACATCTTACGACTCTTTATGCCACATTAGCAACTCGAAAAGGACGTTAGTATATTGTAGGACGCCTTACACCCCTAAGAACACTTTACATAACCGTACGAAACCTTGAAACACCATCATAAACCTAATGAATTCGTATGAGTCCTTTGAACATCGTCCGACAACTTAGGACATCTTACGACTCTTTATGCCACATTAGCAACTTGAAATGAACGTTAGTATAATGTAGGACGCCTTACACTCCTAAGAACACCTTACATAACCGTACGAAACCTTGAAACACCATAATAAACCTAATGAATTCGTATGAGTCATTTGAACATCGTACGACAACTCAGGATATCTTACGACTCTTTATGCCACATTAGCCACTCGAAAAGAACGTTAGTATAATGTAGGACGGCTTACAACTCCTAAAAACACCTTACATCACAGTACGAAACCTTGAAACACCATAATAAACCTAATGAATTCATATGAGTCCTTTGAACATCGTACAACAACTCAGGACATCTTACGACTCTTTATGCCACATTAGCAACTCGAAAAGAACGTTAGTATAATCTAGGACGGCTTACAACTCCTAAAAACACCTTACATCACAGTAAGAAACCTTGAAACACCATAATAAACCTAATTAATTCGTACGAGTCCTTTGAACATCGTCCGAAAACTTAGGACATCTTACGACTCTTTATGCCACATTAGCAACTCGAAAAGAACATTGGTATAATGTAGGACGCGTTACACTCCTAATAACACGTTACATAACCGTACGAAACCTTGAAACACCATAATAAACCTAATAAATTCGTATGAGTCATTTGAACATTGTACGACAACTCAGGACATCTTACGACTCTTTATGCCACATTAGCAACTGCAATAGAACGTTAGTATAACGTAGGACGCCTTACAACTCCTAAGAACACCTTACATCACAGTAGGAAACCTTGAAACACCATAATAAACCTAATGAATTCGTATGAGTCGTTTGAACATCATACAACAACTCAGGACATCTTACGACTCTTTATGCCACATTAGCAACTTGAAAAGAACGTTAGTATAATGTATCACGCCTTAGAACTCCTAAGAACACCTTACATCACAGTACGAAACCTTGAAACACCATAATAAACCTAATGAATTCGTACGAGTCCTTTAAACGTCGTCCGACAACTTAGGACATCTTACGACTCTTTATGCCACATTAGCAACTCGAAAAGAACGTTAGTATAATGTAGGACGGCTTTCAACTCCTAAGAACACCTTACATCACAGTACGAAACCTTGAATCACCATATTAAACCTAATGAATTCGTACGAGTCCTTTGAACGTCGTCCGACAACTTAGGACATCTTACGACTCTTTATGCCACATTATCAACTCGAAAAGAACGTTAGTATAATGTAGGACGCCTTACAACTCCTAAGAACACCTTACATCACAGTACGAAACCTTGAAACACCATAACAAACCTAATGAATTCGTATGAGTCCTTTGAACATCCTACGACAACTCAGGACATCTTACGACTCTTTATGCCACATTAGCAACTTGAAAAGAACGTTAGTCTAATGTAGGACGCCTTACAACTCCAAAGAACACCTTACATCACCATACGAAACCTTGAAACACCATAATAAACCTAATGAATTAGTATGAGTCCTTTGAACATCGTACCACAACTCAGGACATCTTACGACTCTTTATGCCACATTAGCAACTCGAAAAGAACGTTAGTATAATGTAGGACGCCTTACAACTCCTAAGAACACCTTACATCACAGTACGAAACCATGAAACACCATAAAAAACCTAATGAATTCGTAAGAGTCCTTTGAACATCGTCCGACAACTTAGGACATCTTACGAAACATTAGCAACTCGAAAACAACATTAGTATAATGTAGGATGCCTTACACTCCTAAGAACACCTTATATAATCGTACGAAACCTTGAAACACCATAATAAACCTAATGAATTCGTATGAGTCCTTTGAACATCGTACGACAACTCAGGACATCTTACGACTCTTTATGTCACATTAGCAACTCGAAAAGAACGTTAGTATAATGTAGGACGCCTTACAACTCCTAAGAACACCTTACATCACAGTACGAAACCTTGAAACACCATAATAAACCTAATGAATTCGTATGAGTCCTTTGAACATCGTATGAAAACTTAGGACATCTTACGACTCTTTATGCCACATTAGCAACTCGGAAAGAACGTTGGTATAATGTAGGACGCGTTACACTCCTAATAACACCTTACATAACCGTACGAAACCTTGAAACACCATAATAAACCTAATGAATTCGTATGAGTCCTTTGAACATTGTCCGACAACTTAGGACATCTTACGACTCGTTATGCCACATTAGCAACTTGAAATGAACGTTAGTATAATGTAGGACGCCTTACACTCCTAAGAACACCTTACATAACCGTACGAAACCGTGAAACACCATAATAAACCTAATGAATACGTATGAGTCATTTGAACATCGTACGACAACTCAGGACATCTTACGACTCTTTATGCCACATTAGCAACTCTAAAAGAACGTTAGTATAATGTAGGACGGCTTACAACTCCTAAAAACACCTTACATCACAGTACGAAACCTTGAAACACCATAATAAACCTAATAAATTCGTACGAGTCCTTTGAACATCGTCCGACAAGTTAGGACATCTTACGACTCTTTATGCCACATTAGCAACTCGAAAAGAACGTTGGTATAATGTAGGACGTGTTACACTCCTAATAACCACTTACATAACCGTACGAAACCTTGAAACACCATAATAAACCTAATGAATTCGTATGAGTCATTTGAACATCGTACGACAACTCAGGATATCTTACGACTCTTTATGCCACATTAGCAACTGGAATAGAACGTTAGTATAATGTAGGATGCCTTACAACTCCTAAGAACACCTTACATCACAGTACGAAACCTTGAAACACCATAATAAACCAAATTAATTTGTACGAGTCCTTTGAACGTCGTCCGACAACTTAGGACATCTTACGACTCTTTATGCCACATTAGCAACTCGAAAAGAACGTTAGTATAATGTAGGACGCCTTACACTCCTAAGAACACTTTACATAACCGTACGAAACCTTGAAACACCATCATAAACCTAATGAATTCGTATGAGTCCTTTGAACATCGTCCGACAACTTAGGACATCTTACGACTCTTTATGCCACATTAGCAACTTGAAATGAACGTTAGTATAATGTAGGACGCCTTACACTCCTAAGAACACCTTACATAACCGTACGAAACCTTGAAACACCGTAATAAACCTAATGAATTCGTATGAGTCATTTGAATATCGTACGACAACTCAGGACATCTTACGACTCTTTATGCCACATTAGCCACTCGAAAAGAACGTTAGTATAATGTAGGACGGCTTACAACTCCTAAAAACACCTTACATCAGAGTACGAAACCTTGAAACACCATAATAAACCTAATGAATTCGTATGAGTCATTTGAACATCGTACGACAACTCGGGACATCTTACGACTCTTTATGCCACATTAGCAACTCGAAAAGAACGTTGGTATAATGTAGGACGTGTTACACTCCTAATAACAACTTACATAACCGTACGAAACCTTGAAACACCATAATAAACCTAATGAATTCGTATGAGTCATTTGAACATCGTACGACAACTCAGGACATCTTACGACTCTTTATGCCACATTAGCAACTGGAATAGAACGTTAGTATAATGTAGGATGCCTTACAACTCCTAAGAACACCTTACATCACAGTACGAAACCTTGAAACACCATAATAAACCAAATTAATTTTTACGAGTCCTTTGAACGTCGTTCGACAACTTAGGACATCTTACGACTCTTTATGCCACATTAGCAACTCGAAAAGAACGTTAGTATAATGTAGGACGCCTTACACTCCTAAGAACACTTTACATAACCGTACGAAACCTTGAAACACCATCATAAACCTAATGAATTCGTATGAGTCCTTTGAACATCGTCCGACAACTTAGGACATCTTACGACTCTTTATGCCACATTAGCAACTTGAAATGAACGTTAGTATAATGTAGGACGCCTTACACTCCTAAGAACACCTTACATAACCGTACGAAACCTTGAAACACCATCATAAACCTAATGAATTCGTATGAGTCATTTGAACATCGTACGACAACTCAGGACATCTTACGACTCTTTATGCCACATTAGCCACTCGAAAAGAACGTTAGTATAATGTAGGACGGCTTACAACTCCTAAAAACACCTTACATCAGAGTACGAAACCTTGAAACACCATAATAAACCTAATGAATTCGTATGAGTCATTTGAACATCGTACGACAACTCGGGACATCTTACGACTCTTTATGCCACATTAGCAACTCGAAAAGAACGTTAGTATAATGTAGGACGACATACAACTCCTAAAAACACCTTACATCACAGTACGAAACCTTGAAACACCAGAATAAACCTAATTAATTCGTACGAGTCCTTTGAACATCGTCCGAAAACTTAGGACATCTTACGACTCTTTATGCCACATTAGCAACTCGAAAAGAACGTTGGTATAATGTAGGACGCATTACACTCCTAATAACACCTTACATAACCGTACGAAACCTTGAAACACCATATTAAACCTAATGAATTCGTATGAGTCATTTGAACATTGTACGACAACTCAGGACATCTTACGACTCTTTATGCCACATTAGCAACTGGAATAGAACGTTAGTATAATGTAGGACGCCTTACAACTCCTAAGAACACCTTACATCACAGTACGAAACCTTGAAACACAATAATAAACCTATTGAATTCGTATGAGTCCTTTGAACATCGTACAACAACTCAGGACATCTTACGACTCTGTATGCCACATTGGCAACTGGAAAAGAACGTTAGTATAATGTATCACGCCTTACAACTCCTAAGAACATCTTACATCACAGTACGAAACCTTGAAACACCATAATAAACCTAACGAATTCGTACGAGTCCTTTGAACGTCGTCCGACAACTTAGGACATCTTACGACTCTTTATGCCACATTAGCAACTCGAAAAGAACGTTAGTATAATGTAGGACGGCTTACAACTCCTAAGAACACCTTACATCACAGTACGAAACCATGAAACACCATAAAAAACCTAATGAATTCGTAAGAGTCCTTTGAACATCGTCCGACAACTTAGGACATCTTACGACTCTTTATGCCACATTAGCAACTCGAAAATAACGTTAGTATAATGTAGGACGGCTTACAACTCCTAAAAACACCTTACATCACAGTACGAAACCTTGAAACACCATAATAAACCTAATGAATTCGTACGAGTCCTTTGAACATCGTCCGACAAGTTAGGACATCTTACGACTCTTTATGCCACATTAGCAACTCGAAAAGAACGTTGGTATAATGTAAGACGCGTTACACTCCTAATAACAACTTACATAACCGTACGAAACCTTGAAACACAATAATAAACCTATTGAATTCGTATGAGTCCTTTGAACATCGTACAACAACTCAGGACATCTTACGACTCTGTATGCCACATTGGCAACTGGAAAAGAACGTTAGTATAATGTAGGACGCCTTACACTCCTAAGAAGACCTTATATAACCGTACGAAACCTTGAAACACCATAATAAACCTAATGAATTCGTATGAGTCCTTTGAACATCGTACGATAACTCAGGACATCTTACGACTCTTTATGCCCCATTAGCAACTCGAAAAGAACGTTAGTATAATGTAGGACGCCTTACAACTCCTAAGAACACCTTACATCACAGTACGAAACCATGAAACACCATAAAAAACCTAATGAATTCGTAAGAGTCCTTTGAACATCGTCCGACAACTTAGGACATCTTACGACTCTTTATGCCACATTAGCAACTCGAAAATAACGTTAGTATAATGTAGGACGGCTTACAACTCCTAAAAACACCTTACATCACAGTACGAAACCTTGAAACACCATAATAAACCTAATGAATTCGTACGAGTCCTTTGAACATCGTCCGACAAGTTAGGACATCTTACGACTCTTTATGCCACATTAGCAACTCGAAAAGAACGTTGGTATAATGTAAGACGCGTTACACTCCTAATAACAACTTACATAACCGTACGAAACCTTGAAACACCATAATAAACCTAATGAATTCGTATGAGTCATTTGAACATCGTACGACAACTCAGGACATCTTACGACTCTTTATGCCACATTAGCAACTGGAATAGAACGTTAGTATAATGTAGGATGCCTTACAACTCCTAAGAACACCTTACATCACAGTACGAAACCTTGAAACACCATAATAAACCAAATTAATTTGTACGAGTCCTTTGAACGTCGTCCGACAACTTAGGACATCTTACGACTCTTTTTGCCACATTAGCAACTCGAAAAGAACGTTAGTATAATGTAGGACGCCTTACACTCCTAAGAACACCTTACATAACCGTACGAAACCTTGAAACACCATCATAAACCTAATGAATTCGTATGAGTCCTTTGAACATCGTACGACAACTCAGGACATCTTACGACTCTTTATGCCACATTAGCAACTCGAAAAGAACGTTAGTATAATGTAGGACGCCTTACAACTCCTAAGAACACCTTACATCACAGTACGAAACCATGAAACACCAAAAAACACCTAATGAATTCGTAAGAGTCCTTTAAACATCGCCCGACAACTTAGGACATCTTACGACTCTTTATGCCACAATAGCAACTTGAAAAGAACGTTAGTATAATGTAGGACGCCTTACACTCCTAAGAAGACCTTATATAACCGTACGAAACCTTGAAACACCATAATAAACCTAATGAATTCGTATGAGTCCTTTGAACATCGTACGACAACTCAGGACATCTTACGACTCTTTATGCCACATTAGAAACTTGAAAAGAACATTAGTCTAATGTAGGACGCCTTACAACTCCTAAGAACACCTTACATCACCATACGAAACCTTGAAACACCATAATAAACCTAATGAATTAGTATGAGTCCTTTGAACATCGTACCACAACTCAGGACATCTTACGACTCTTTATGCCACATTAGCAACTCGAAAAGAACGTTAGTATAATGTAGGACGCCTTACAACTCCTAAGAACACCTTACATCACAGTACGAAACCATGAAACACCATAAAAAACCTAATGAATTCGTAAGAGTCCTTTGAACATCGTCCGACAACTTAGGACATCTTACGACTCTTTATGCCACAATAGCAACTCGAAAAGAACGTTAGTATAATGTAGGACGCCTTACACTCCTAAGAAGACGTTATATAACCGTACGAAACCTTGAAACACCATAATAAACCTAATGAATTCGTATGAGTCCTTTGAACATCGTACGACAACTCAGGACATCTTACGACTCTTTATGCCCCATTAGCAACTCGAAAAGAATGTTAGTATAATGTAGGACGCCTTACAACTCCTAAGAACACCTTACATCACAGTACGAAACCATGAAACACCATAAAAAACCTAATGAATTCGTAAGAGTCCTTTGAACATCGTCCGACAACTTAGGACATCTTACGACTCTTTATGCCACATTAGCAACTCGAAAAGAACGTTAGTATAATGTAGGACGGCTTACAACTCCTAAAAACACCTTACATCACAGTACGAAACCTTGAAACACCATAATAAACCTAATGAATTCGTACGAGTCCTTTGAACATCGTCCGACAAGTTAGGACATCTTACGACTCTTTATGCCACATTAGCAACTCGAAAAGAACGTTGGTATAATGTAAGACGCGTTACACTCCTAATAACAACTTACATAACCGTACGAAACCTTGAAACACCATAATAAACCTAATGAATTCGTATGAGTCATTTGAACATCGTACGACAACTCAGGACATCTTACGACTCTTTATGCCACATTAGCAACTGGAATAGAACGTTAGTATAATGTAGGATGCCTTACAACTCCTAAGAACACCTTACATCACAGTACGAAACCTTGAAACACCATAATAAACCAAATTAATTTGTACGAGTCCTTTGAACGTCGTCCGACAACTTAGGACATCTTACGACTCTTTTTGCCACATTAGCAACTCGAAAAGAACGTTAGTATAATGTAGGACGCCTTACACTCCTAAGAACACCTTACATAACCGTACGAAACCTTGAAACACCATCATAAACCTAATGAATTCGTATGAGTCCTTTGAACATCGTACGACAACTCAGGACATCTTACGACTCTTTATGCCACATTAGCAACTCGAAAAGAACGTTAGTATAATGTAGGACGCCTTACAACTCCTAAGAACACCTTACATCACAGTACGAAACCATGAAACACCAAAAAAAACCTAATGAATTCGTAAGAGTCCTTTAAACATCGCCCGACAACTTAGGACATCTTACGACTCTTTATGCCACAATAGCAACTTGAAAAGAACGTTAGTATAATGTAGGACGCCTTACACTCCTAAGAAGACCTTATATAACCGTACGAAACCTTGAAACACCATAATAAACCTAATGAATTCGTATGAGTCCTTTGAACATCGTACGACAACTCAGGACATCTTACGACTCTTTATGCCCCATTAGCAACTCGAAAAGAACGTTAGTATTATGTAGGACGCCTTACAACTCCTAAGAACACCTTACATCAAAGTACGAAACCATGAAACACCATACAAAACCTAATGAATTCGTAAGAGTCCTTTGAACATCCTCCGACAACTTAGGACATCTTACGACTCTTTATGAAACATTAGCAACTCGAAAACAACGTTAGTATAATGTAGGACGCCTTACACTCCTAAGAACACCTTATATAATCGTACGAAACCTTGGAACACCATAATAAACCTAATGAATTCGTATGAGTCCTTTGAACATCGTACGACAACTCAGGACATCTTACGACTCTTTATGCCACATTAGCAACTCGAAAAGAACGTTAGTATAATGTAGGACGCCTTACAACTCCTAAGAACACCTTACATCATAGTACGAAACCTTGAAACACCATAATAAACCTAATGAATTCGTATGAGTCCTTTGAACATCGTACGTCAACTCAGGACATCTTACAACTCTTTATGCCACATTAGCATCTCGAAAAGAACGTTAGTATAATGTAGGACGCCTTACAACTCCTAAGAACACCTTACATCATAGTACGAAACCATGAAACACAAAAAAAAACCTAATGAATTCGTAAGAGTCCTTTAAACATCGTCCGACAACTTAGGACATCTTACGACTCTTTATGCCACAATAGCAACACGAAAAGAACGTTAGTATAATGTAGGATGCCTTACAACTCCTAAGAACACCTTACATCACAGTACGAAACCTTGAAACACCATAATAAACCTAAAGAATTCGTATGAGTCCTTTGAACATCGTACGTCAACTCAGGACATCTTACGACTCTTTATGCCACATTAGCATCTCGAAAAGAACGTTAGTATAATGTAGGACGCCTTACAACTCCTAAGAACACCTTACATCATAGTACGAAACCATGAAACACCAAAAAAACCTAATGAATTCGTAAGAGTCCTTTAAACATCGTCCGACAACTTAGGACATCTTACGACTCTTTATGCCACAACAGCAACACGAAAAGAACGTTAGTATAATGTAGGACGCCTTACACTCCTAAGAAGACCTTATATAACCGTACGAAAACTTGAAACACCATAATAAACCTAATGAATTCGTATGAGTCCTTTGAACATCGTACGACAACTCAGGACATCTTACGACTCTTTATGCCCCATTAGCAACTCGAAAAGAACGTTAGTATAATGTAGGACGCCTTACAACTCCTAAGAACACCTTACATCACAGTACGAAACCATGAAACACCATAAAAAACCTAATGAATTCGTAAGAGTCCTTTGAACATCGTCCGACAACTTAGGACATCTTACGACTCTTTATGAAACATTAGCAACTCGAAAACAACGTTAGTATAATGTAGGACGCCTTACACTCCTAAGAACACCTTATATAATCGTACGAAACCTTGGAACACCATAATAAACCTAATGAATTCGTACGAGTCCTATGAACATCGTACGACAACTCAGGACATCTTACGACTCTTTATGCCACATTAGCAACTCGAAAAGAATGTTAGTATAATGTAGGACGCCTTACAACTCCTAAGAACACCTTACATCACAGTACGAAACCTTGAAACACCATAATAAACCTAATGAATTCGTATGAGTCCTTTGAACATCGTACGTCAACTCAGGACATCTTACGACTCTTTATGCCCCATTAGCAACTCGAAAAGAATGTTAGTATAATGTAGGACGCCTTACAACTCCTAAGAACACCTTACATCACAGTACGAAACCATGAAACACCATAAAAAACCTAATGAATTCGTAAGAGTCCTTTGAACATCGTCCGACAACTTAGGACATCTTACGACTCTTTATGCCACATTAGCAACTCGAAAAGAACGTTAGTATAATGTAGGACGGCTTACAACTCCTAAAAACACCTTACATCACAGTACGAAACCTTGAAACACCATAATAAACCTAATGAATTCGTACGAGTCCTTTGAACATCGTCCGACAAGTTAGGACATCTTACGACTCTTTATGCCACATTAGCAACTCGAAAAGAACGTTGGTATAATGTAAGACGCGTTACACTCCTAATAACAACTTACATAACCGTACGAAACCTTGAAACACCATAATAAACCTAATGAATTCGTATGAGTCATTTGAACATCGTACGACAACTCAGGACATCTTACGACTCTTTATGCCACATTAGCAACTGGAATAGAACGTTAGTATAATGTAGGATGCCTTACAACTCCTAAGAACACCTTACATCACAGTACGAAACCTTGAAACACCATAATAAACCAAATTAATTTGTACGAGTCCTTTGAACGTCGTCCGACAACTTAGGACATCTTACGACTCTTTTTGCCACATTAGCAACTCGAAAAGAACGTTAGTATAATGTAGGACGCCTTACACTCCTAAGAACACCTTACATAACCGTACGAAACCTTGAAACACCATCATAAACCTAATGAATTCGTATGAGTCCTTTGAACATCGTACGACAACTCAGGACATCTTACGACTCTTTATGCCACATTAGCAACTCGAAAAGAACGTTAGTATAATGTAGGACGCCTTACAACTCCTAAGAACACCTTACATCACAGTACGAAACCATGAAACACCAAAAAAAACCTAATGAATTCGTAAGAGTCCTTTAAACATCGCCCGACAACTTAGGACATCTTACGACTCTTTATGCCACAATAGCAACTTGAAAAGAACGTTAGTATAATGTAGGACGCCTTACACTCCTAAGAAGACCTTATATAACCGTACGAAACCTTGAAACACCATAATAAACCTAATGAATTCGTATGAGTCCTTTGAACATCGTACGACAACTCAGGACATCTTACGACTCTTTATGCCCCATTAGCAACTCGAAAAGAACGTTAGTATTATGTAGGACGCCTTACAACTCCTAAGAACACCTTACATCAAAGTACGAAACCATGAAACACCATACAAAACCTAATGAATTCGTAAGAGTCCTTTGAACATCCTCCGACAACTTAGGACATCTTACGACTCTTTATGAAACATTAGCAACTCGAAAACAACGTTAGTATAATGTAGGACGCCTTACACTCCTAAGAACACCTTATATAATCGTACGAAACCTTGGAACACCATAATAAACCTAATGAATTCGTATGAGTCCTTTGAACATCGTACGACAACTCAGGACATCTTACGACTCTTTATGCCACATTAGCAACTCGAAAAGAACGTTAGTATAATGTAGGACGCCTTACAACTCCTAAGAACACCTTACATCATAGTACGAAACCTTGAAACACCATAATAAACCTAATGAATTCGTATGAGTCCTTTGAACATCGTACGTCAACTCAGGACATCTTACAACTCTTTATGCCACATTAGCATCTCGAAAAGAACGTTAGTATAATGTAGGACGCCTTACAACTCCTAAGAACACCTTACATCATAGTACGAAACCATGAAACACAAAAAAAAACCTAATGAATTCGTAAGAGTCCTTTAAACATCGTCCGACAACTTAGGACATCTTACGACTCTTTATGCCACAATAGCAACACGAAAAGAACGTTAGTATAATGTAGGATGCCTTACAACTCCTAAGAACACCTTACATCACAGTACGAAACCTTGAAACACCATAATAAACCTAAAGAATTCGTATGAGTCCTTTGAACATCGTACGTCAACTCAGGACATCTTACGACTCTTTATGCCACATTAGCATCTCGAAAAGAACGTTAGTATAATGTAGGACGCCTTACAACTCCTAAGAACACCTTACATCATAGTACGAAACCATGAAACACCAAAAAAACCTAATGAATTCGTAAGAGTCCTTTAAACATCGTCCGACAACTTAGGACATCTTACGACTCTTTATGCCACAACAGCAACACGAAAAGAACGTTAGTATAATGTAGGACGCCTTACACTCCTAAGAAGACCTTATATAACCGTACGAAAACTTGAAACACCATAATAAACCTAATGAATTCGTATGAGTCCTTTGAACATCGTACGACAACTCAGGACATCTTACGACTCTTTATGCCCCATTAGCAACTCGAAAAGAACGTTAGTATAATGTAGGACGCCTTACAACTCCTAAGAACACCTTACATCACAGTACGAAACCATGAAACACCATAAAAAACCTAATGAATTCGTAAGAGTCCTTTGAACATCGTCCGACAACTTAGGACATCTTACGACTCTTTATGAAACATTAGCAACTCGAAAACAACGTTAGTATAATGTAGGACGCCTTACACTCCTAAGAACACCTTATATAATCGTACGAAACCTTGGAACACCATAATAAACCTAATGAATTCGTACGAGTCCTATGAACATCGTACGACAACTCAGGACATCTTACGACTCTTTATGCCACATTAGCAACTCGAAAAGAATGTTAGTATAATGTAGGACGCCTTACAACTCCTAAGAACACCTTACATCACAGTACGAAACCTTGAAACACCATAATAAACCTAATGAATTCGTATGAGTCCTTTGAACATCGTACGTCAACTCAGGACATCTTACGACTCTTTATGCCACATTAGCAACTCGAAAAGAACGTTAATATACTGTAGGACGCCTTACAACTCCTAAGAACACCTTACATCACAGTACGAAACCATGAAACACCAAAAAAAACCTAATGAATTCGTAAGAGTCCTTTAAACATCGTCCGACAACTTAGGACATCTTACGACTCTTTATGCCACATTAGCAACTCGAAAAGAACGTTAGTATAATGTAGGACGCCTTACACTCCTAAGAACACCTTACATAACCGTACGAAACCTTGAAACACCATCATAAACCTAATGAATTCGTATGAGTCCTTTGAACATCGTCCGACAACTTAGGACATCTTACGACTCTTTATGCCACATTAGCAACTTGAAATGAACGTTAGTATAATGTAGGACGCCTTACAACTCCTAAGAACACCTTACATCACAGTACGAAACCTTGAAACACCATAACAAACCTAATGAATTCGTATGAGTCCTTTGAACATCGTACGTCAACTCAGGACATCTTACGACTCTTTATGCCACATTAGCATCTCGAAAAGAACGTTAGTATAATGTAGGACGCCTTACAACTCCTAAGAACACCTTACATCATAGTACGAGACCATGAAACACCAAAAAAACCTAATGAATTCGTAAGAGTCCTTTAAACATCGTCCGACAACTTAAGACATCTTACGACTCTTTATGCCACAATAGCAACACGAAAAGAACGTTAGTATAATGTAGGACGCCTTACACTCCTAAGAAGACCTTATATAACCGTACGAAACCTTGAAACACCATAATAAACCTAATGAATTCGTATGAGTCCTTTGAACATCGTCCGACAACTTAGGACATCTTACGACTCTTTATGCCACATTAGCAACTCGAAAAGAACGTTAGTATAATGTAGGACGGCTTACAACTCCTAAAAACACCTTACATCACAGTACGAAACCTTGAAACACCATAATAAACCTAATGAATTCGTACGAGTCCTTTGAACATCGTCCGACAAGTTAGGACATCTTACGACTCTTTATGCCACATTAGCAACTCGAAAAGAACGTTGGTATAATGTAAGACGCGTTACACTCCTAATAACAACTTACATAACCGTACGAAACCTTGAAACACCATAATAAACCTAATGAATTCGTATGAGTCATTTGAACATCGTACGACAACTCAGGACATCTTACGACTCTTTATGCCACATTAGCAACTGGAATAGAACGTTAGTATAATGTAGGATGCCTTACAACTCCTAAGAACACCTTACATCACAGTACGAAACCTTGAAACACCATAATAAACCAAATTAATTTGTACGAGTCCTTTGAACGTCGTCCGACAACTTAGGACATCTTACGACTCTTTTTGCCACATTAGCAACTCGAAAAGAACGTTAGTATAATGTAGGACGCCTTACACTCCTAAGAACACCTTACATAACCGTACGAAACCTTGAAACACCATCATAAACCTAATGAATTCGTATGAGTCCTTTGAACATCGTACGACAACTCAGGACATCTTACGACTCTTTATGCCACATTAGCAACTCGAAAAGAACGTTAGTATAATGTAGGACGCCTTACAACTCCTAAGAACACCTTACATCACAGTACGAAACCATGAAACACCAAAAAAAACCTAATGAATTCGTAAGAGTCCTTTAAACATCGCCCGACAACTTAGGACATCTTACGACTCTTTATGCCACAATAGCAACTTGAAAAGAACGTTAGTATAATGTAGGACGCCTTACACTCCTAAGAAGACCTTATATAACCGTACGAAACCTTGAAACACCATAATAAACCTAATGAATTCGTATGAGTCCTTTGAACATCGTACGACAACTCAGGACATCTTACGACTCTTTATGCCCCATTAGCAACTCGAAAAGAACGTTAGTATTATGTAGGACGCCTTACAACTCCTAAGAACACCTTACATCACAGTACGAAACCATGAAACACCATACAAAACCTAATGAATTCGTAAGAGTCCTTTGAACATCCTCCGACAACTTAGGACATCTTACGACTCTTTATGAAACATTAGCAACTCGAAAACAACGTTAGTATAATGTAGGACGCCTTACACTCCTAAGAACACCTTATATAATCGTACGAAACCTTGGAACACCATAATAAACCTAATGAATTCGTATGAGTCCTTTGAACATCGTACGACAACTCAGGACATCTTACGACTCTTTATGCCACATTAGCAACTCGAAAAGAACGTTAGTATAATGTAGGACGCCTTACAACTCCTAAGAACACCTTACATCATAGTACGAAACCTTGAAACACCATAATAAACCTAATGAATTCGTATGAGTCCTTTGAACATCGTACGTCAACTCAGGACATCTTACAACTCTTTATGCCACATTAGCATCTCGAAAAGAACGTTAGTATAATGTAGGACGCCTTACAACTCCTAAGAACACCTTACATCATAGTACGAAACCATGAAACACAAAAAAAAACCTAATGAATTCGTAAGAGTCCTTTAAACATCGTCCGACAACTTAGGACATCTTACGACTCTTTATGCCACAATAGCAACACGAAAAGAACGTTAGTATAATGTAGGATGCCTTACAACTCCTAAGAACACCTTACATCACAGTACGAAACCTTGAAACACCATAATAAACCTAATGAATTCGTATGAGTCCTTTGAACATCGTACGTCAACTCAGGACATCTTACGACTCTTTATGCCACATTAGCATCTCGAAAAGAACGTTAGTATAATGTAGGACGCCTTACAACTCCTAAGAACACCTTACATCATAGTACGAAACCATGAAACACCAAAAAAACCTAATGAATTCGTAAGAGTCCTTTAAACATCGTCCGACAACTTAGGACATCTTACGACTCTTTATGCCACAACAGCAACACGAAAAGAACGTTAGTATAATGTAGGACGCCTTACACTCCTAAGAAGACCTTATATAACCGTACGAAAACTTGAAACACCATAATAAACCTAATGAATTCGTATGAGTCCTTTGAACATCGTACGACAACTCAGGACATCTTACGACTCTTTATGCCCCATTAGCAACTCGAAAAGAACGTTAGTATAATGTAGGACGCCTTACAACTCCTAAGAACACCTTACATCACAGTACGAAACCATGAAACACCATAAAAAACCTAATGAATTCGTAAGAGTCCTTTGAACATCGTCCGACAACTTAGGACATCTTACGACTCTTTATGAAACATTAGCAACTCGAAAACAACGTTAGTATAATGTAGGACGCCTTACACTCCTAAGAACACCTTATATAATCGTACGAAACCTTGGAACACCATAATAAACCTAATGAATTCGTACGAGTCCTATGAACATCGTACGACAACTCAGGACATCTTACGACTCTTTATGCCACATTAGCAACTCGAAAAGAATGTTAGTATAATGTAGGACGCCTTACAACTCCTAAGAACACCTTACATCACAGTACGAAACCTTGAAACACCATAATAAACCTAATGAATTCGTATGAGTCCTTTGAACATCGTACGTCAACTCAGGACATCTTACGACTCTTTATGCCACATTAGCAACTCGAAAAGAACGTTAATATACTGTAGGACGCCTTACAACTCCTAAGAACACCTTACATCACAGTACGAAACCATGAAACACCATAAAAAACCTAATGAATTCGTAAGAGTCCTTTGAACATCGTCCGACAACTTAGGACATCTTACGACTCTTTATGAAACATTAGCAACTCGAAAACAACGTTAGTATAATGTAGGACGCCTTACACTCCTAAGAACACCTTATATAATCGTACGAAACTTTGGAACACCATAATAAACCTAATGAATTCGTACGAGTCCTATGAACATCGTACGACAACTCAGGACATCTTACGACTCTTTATGCCACATTAGCAACTCGAAAAGAATGTTAGTATAATGTAGGACGCCTTACAACTCCTAAGAACACCTTACATCACAGTACGAAACCTTGAAACACCATAATAAACCTAATGAATTCGTATGAGTCCTTTGAACATCGTACGTCAACTCAGGACATCTTACGACTCTTTATGCCACATTAGCAACTCGAAAAGAACGTTAATATACTGTAGGACGCCTTACAACTCCTAAGAACACCTTACATCACAGTACGAAACCATGAAACACCAAAAAAAACCTAATGAATTCGTAAGAGTCCTTTAAACATCGTCCGACAACTTAGGACATCTTACGACTCTTTATGCCACATTAGCAACTCGAAAAGAACGTTAGTATAATGTAGGACGCCTTACACTCCTAAGAACACCTTACATAACCGTACGAAACCTTGAAACACCATCATAAACCTAATGAATTCGTATGAGTCCTTTGAACATCGTCCGACAACTTAGGACATCTTACGACTCTTTATGCCACATTAGCAACTTGAAATGAACGTTAGTATAATGTAGGACGCCTTACAACTCCTAAGAAAACCTTACATCACAGTACGAAACCTTGAAACACCATAACAAACCTAATGAATTCGTATGAGTCCTTTGAACATCGTACGTCAACTCAGGACATCTTACGACTCTTTATGCCACATTAGCATCTCGAAAAGAACGTTAGTATAATGTAGGACGCCTTACAACTCCTATGAACACCTTACATCATAGTACGAGACCATGAAACACCAAAAAAACCTAATGAATTCGTAAGAGTCCTTTAAACATCGTCCGACAACTTAAGACATCTTACGACTCTTTATGCCACAATAGCAACACGAAAAGAACGTTAGTATAATGTAGGACGCCTTACACTCCTAAGAAGACCTTATATAACCGTACGAAACCTTGAAACACCATAATAAACCTAATGAATTCGTATGAGTCCTTTGAACATCGTACGACAACTCAGGACATCTTACGACTCTTTATGCCCCATTAGCAACTCGAAAAGAACGTTAGTATAATGTAGGACGCCTTACAACTCCTAAGAACACCTTACATCACAGTACGAAACCATGAAACACCATAAAAAACCTAATGAATTCGTAAGAGTCCTTTGAACATCGTCCGACAACTTAGGACATCTTACGACCCTTTATGAAACATTAGCAACTCGAAAACAACGTTAGTATAATGTAGGACGCCTTACACTCCTAAGAACACCTTATATAATCGTACGAAACCTTGGAACACCATAATAAACCTAATGAATTCGTACGAGTCCTTTGAACATCGTACGACAACTCAGGACATCTTACGACTCTTTATGCCACATTAGCAACTCGAAAAGAACGTTAGTATAATGTAGGACGCCTTACAACTCCTAAGAACACCTTACATCACAGTACGAAACCTTGAAACACCATAATAAACCTAATGAATTCGTATGAGTCCTTTAAACATCGTCCGACAACTTAGGACATCTTACGACTCTTTATGCCACAATAGCAACACGAAAAGAACGTTAGTATAATGTAGGACGCCTTACACTCCTAAGAAGACCTTATATAACCGTACGAAACCTTGAAACACCATAATAAACCTAATGAATTCGTATGAGTCATTTGAACATCGTACGACAACTCAGGACATCTTACGACTCTTTATGCCACATTAGCAACTGGAATAGAACGTTAGTATAATGTAGGATGCCTTACAACTCCTAAGAACACCTTACATCACAGTACGAAACCTTGAAACACCATAATAAACCAAATTAATTTGTACGAGTCCTTTGAACGTCGTCCGACAACTTAGGACATCTTACGACTCTTTTTGCCACATTAGCAACTCGAAAAGAACGTTAGTATAATGTAGGACGCCTTACACTCCTAAGAACACCTTACATAACCGTACGAAACCTTGAAACACCATCATAAACCTAATGAATTCGTATGAGTCCTTTGAACATCGTACGACAACTCAGGACATCTTACGACTCTTTATGCCACATTAGCAACTCGAAAAGAACGTTAGTATAATGTAGGACGCCTTACAACTCCTAAAAACACCTTACATCACAGTACGAAACCTTGAAACACCATAATAAACCTAATGAATTCATATGAGTCATTTGAACATCGTACGACAACTCAGGACATCTTACGACTCTTTATGCCACATTAGCATCTCGAAAAGAACGTTAGTATAATGTAGGACGCCTTACAACTCCTAAGAACACCTTACATCATAGTACGAAACCATGAAACACCAAAAAAAACCTAATGAATTCGTAAGAGTCCTTTGAACATCGTCCGACAACTTAGGACATCTTACGACTCTTTATGAAACATTAGCAACTCGAAAACAACGTTAGTATAATGTAGGACGCCTTACACTCCTAAGAACACCTTATATAATCGTACGAAACTTTGGAACACCATAATAAACCTAATGAATTCGTACGAGTCCTATGAACATCGTACGACAACTCAGGACATCTTACGACTCTTTATGCCACATTAGCAACTCGAAAAGAATGTTAGTATAATGTAGGACGCCTTACAACTCCTAAGAACACCTTACATCACAGTACGAAACCTTGAAACACCATAATAAACCTAATGAATTCGTATGAGTCCTTTGAACATCGTACGTCAACTCAGGACATCTTACGACTCTTTATGCCACATTAGCAACTCGAAAAGAACGTTAATATACTGTAGGACGCCTTACAACTCCTAAGAACACCTTACATCACAGTACGAAACCATGAAACACCAAAAAAAACCTAATGAATTCGTAAGAGTCCTTTAAACATCGTCCGACAACTTAGGACATCTTACGACTCTTTATGCCACATTAGCAACTCGAAAAGAACGTTAGTATAATGTAGGACGCCTTACACTCCTAAGAACACCTTACATAACCGTACGAAACCTTGAAACACCATCATAAACCTAATGAATTCGTATGAGTCCTTTGAACATCGTCCGACAACTTAGGACATCTTACGACTCTTTATGCCACATTAGCAACTTGAAATGAACGTTAGTATAATGTAGGACGCCTTACAACTCCTAAGAAAACCTTACATCACAGTACGAAACCTTGAAACACCATAACAAACCTAATGAATTCGTATGAGTCCTTTGAACATCGTACGTCAACTCAGGACATCTTACGACTCTTTATGCCACATTAGCATCTCGAAAAGAACGTTAGTATAATGTAGGACGCCTTACAACTCCTATGAACACCTTACATCATAGTACGAGACCATGAAACACCAAAAAAACCTAATGAATTCGTAAGAGTCCTTTAAACATCGTCCGACAACTTAAGACATCTTACGACTCTTTATGCCACAATAGCAACACGAAAAGAACGTTAGTATAATGTAGGACGCCTTACACTCCTAAGAAGACCTTATATAACCGTACGAAACCTTGAAACACCATAATAAACCTAATGAATTCGTATGAGTCCTTTGAACATCGTACGACAACTCAGGACATCTTACGACTCTTTATGCCCCATTAGCAACTCGAAAAGAACGTTAGTATAATGTAGGACGCCTTACAACTCCTAAGAACACCTTACATCACAGTACGAAACCATGAAACACCATAAAAAACCTAATGAATTCGTAAGAGTCCTTTGAACATCGTCCGACAACTTAGGACATCTTACGACCCTTTATGAAACATTAGCAACTCGAAAACAACGTTAGTATAATGTAGGACGCCTTACACTCCTAAGAACACCTTATATAATCGTACGAAACCTTGGAACACCATAATAAACCTAATGAATTCGTACGAGTCCTTTGAACATCGTACGACAACTCAGGACATCTTACGACTCTTTATGCCACATTAGCAACTCGAAAAGAACGTTAGTATAATGTAGGACGCCTTACAACTCCTAAGAACACCTTACATCACAGTACGAAACCTTGAAACACCATAATAAACCTAATGAATTCGTATGAGTCCTTTAAACATCGTCCGACAACTTAGGACATCTTACGACTCTTTATGCCACAATAGCAACACGAAAAGAACGTTAGTATAATGTAGGACGCCTTACACTCCTAAGAAGACCTTATATAACCGTACGAAACCTTGAAACACCATAATAAACCTAATGAATTCGTATGAGTCATTTGAACATCGTACGACAACTCAGGACATCTTACGACTCTTTATGCCACATTAGCAACTGGAATAGAACGTTAGTATAATGTAGGATGCCTTACAACTCCTAAGAACACCTTACATCACAGTACGAAACCTTGAAACACCATAATAAACCAAATTAATTTGTACGAGTCCTTTGAACGTCGTCCGACAACTTAGGACATCTTACGACTCTTTTTGCCACATTAGCAACTCGAAAAGAACGTTAGTATAATGTAGGACGCCTTACACTCCTAAGAACACCTTACATAACCGTACGAAACCTTGAAACACCATCATAAACCTAATGAATTCGTATGAGTCCTTTGAACATCGTACGACAACTCAGGACATCTTACGACTCTTTATGCCACATTAGCAACTCGAAAAGAACGTTAGTATAATGTAGGACGCCTTACAACTCCTAAAAACACCTTACATCACAGTACGAAACCTTGAAACACCATAATAAACCTAATGAATTCATATGAGTCATTTGAACATCGTACGACAACTCAGGACATCTTACGACTCTTTATGCCACATTAGCATCTCGAAAAGAACGTTAGTATAATGTAGGACGCCTTACAACTCCTAAGAACACCTTACATCATAGTACGAAACCATGAAACACCAAAAAAAACCTAATGAATTCGTAAGAGTCCTTTGAACATCGTCCGACAACTTAGGACATCTTACGACTCTTTATGCCACATTAGCAACTCGAAAAGAACGTTAGTATAATGTAGGACGGCTTACAACTCCTAAAAACACCTTACATCACAGTACGAAACCTTGAAACACCATAATAAACCTAATGAATTCGTACAAGTCCTTTGAACATCGTCCGACAAGTTAGGACATCTTACGACTCTTTATGCCACATTAGCAACTCGAAAAGAACGTTGGTATAATGTAGGACGCGTTACACTCCTAATAACAACTTACATAACCGTACGAAACCTTGAAACACCATAATAAACCTAATGAATTCGTATGAGTCATTTGAACATCGTACGACAACTCAGGACATCTTACGACTCTTTATGCCACATTAGCAACTGGAATAGAACGTTAGTATAATGTAGGATGCCTTACAACTCCTAAGAACACCTTACATCACAGTACGAAACCTTGAAACACCATAATAAACCAAATTAATTTGTACGAGTCCTTTGAACGTCGTCCGACAACTTAGGACATCTTACGACTCTTTTTGCCACATTAGCAACTCGAAAAGAACGTTAGTATAATGTAGGACGCCTTACACTCCTAAGAACACCTTACATAACCGTACGAAACCTTGAAACACCATCATAAACCTAATGAATTCTTATGAGTCCTTTGAACATCGTACGACAACTCAGGACATCTTACGACTCTTTATGCCACATTAGCAACTCGAAAAGAACGTTAGTATAATGTAGGACGCCTTACAAATCCTAAGAACACCTTACATCACAGTACGAAACCATGAAACACCAAAAAAAACCTAATGAATTCGTAAGAGTCCTTTAAACATCGCCCGAAAACTTAGGACATCTTACGACTCTTTATGCCACAATAGCAACTTGAAAAGAACGTTAGTATAATGTAGGACGCCTTACACTCCTAAGAAGACCTTATATAACCGTACGAAACCTTGAAACACCATAATAAACCTAATGAATTCGTATGAGTCCTTTGAACATCGTACGACAACTCAGGACATCTTACGACTCTTTATGCCCCATTAGCAACTCGAAAAGAACGTTAGTATAATGTAGGACGCCTTACAACTCCTAAGAACACCTTACATCACAGTACGAAACCATGAAACACCATACAAAACCTAATGAATTCGTAAGAGTCCTTTGAACATCCTCCGACAACTTAGGACATCTTACGACTCTTTATGAAACATTAGCAACTCGAAAACAACGTTAGTATAATGTAGGACGCCTTACACTCCTAAGAACACCTTATATAATCGTACGAAACCTTGGAACACCATAATAAACCTAATGAATTCGTATGAGTCTTTTGAACATCGTACGACAACTCAGGACATCTTACGACTCTTTATGCCACATTAGCAACTCGAAAAGAACGTTAGTATAATGTAGGACGCCTTACAACTCCTAAGAACACCTTACATCACAGTACGAAACCTTGAAACACCATAATAAACCTAATGAATTCGTATGAGTCCTTTGAACATCGTACGTCAACTCAGGACATCTTACGACTCTTTATGCCACATTAGCATCTCGAAAAGAACGTTAGTATAATGTAGGACGCCTTACAACTCCTAAGAACACCTTACATCATAGTACGAAACCATGAAACACCAAAAAAAACCTAATGAATTCGTAAGAGTCCTTTAAACATCGTCCGACAACTTAGGACATCTTACGACTCTTTATGCCACAATAGCAACACGAAAAGAACGTTAGTATAATGTAGGACGCCTTACACTCCTAAGAAGACCTTATATAACCGTACGAAACCTTGAAACACCATAATAAACCTAATGAATTCGTATGAGTCATTTGAACATCGTACGACAACTCAGGACATCTTACGACTCTTTATGCCACATTAGCAACTGGAATAGAACGTTAGTATAATGTAGGATGCCTTACAACTCCTAAGAACACCTTACATCATAGTACGAAACCTTGAAACACCATAATAAACCAAATTAATTTGTACGAGTCCTTTGAACGTCGTCCGACAACTTAGGACATCTTACGACTCTTTTTGCCACATTAGCAACTCGAAAAGAACGTTAGTATAATGTAGGACGCCTTACACTCCTAAGAACACCTTACATAACCGTACGAAACCTTGAAACACCATCATAAACCTAATGAATTCGTATGAGTCCTTTGAACATCGTACGACAACTCAGGACATCTTACGACTCTTTATGCCACATTAGCAACTCGAAAAGAACGTTAGTATAATGTAGGACGCCTACAACTCCTAAGAACACCTTACATCACAGTACGAAACCATGAAACACCAAAAAAAACCTAATGAATTCGTAAGAGTCCTTTAAACATCGCCCGACAACTTAGGACATCTTACGACTCTTTATGCCACAATAGCAACTTGAAAAGAACGTTAGTATAATGTAGGACGCCTTACACTCCAAAGAAGACCTTATATAACCGTACGAAACCTTGAAACACCATAATAAACCTAATGAATTCGTATGAGTCCTTTGAACATCGTACGACAACTCAGGACATCTTACGACTCTTTATGCCCCATTAGCAACTCGAAAAGAACGTTAGTATAATGTAGGACGCCTTACAACTCCTAAGAACACCTTACATCACAGTACGAAACCATGAAACACCATACAAAACCTAATGAATTCGTAAGAGTCCTTTGAACATCCTCCGACAACTTAGGACATCTTACGACTCTTTATGAAACATTAGCAACTCGAAAACAACGTTAGTATAATGTAGGACGCCTTACACTCCTAAGAACACCTTATATAATCGTACGAAACCTTGGAACACCATAATAAACCTAATGAATTCGTATGAGTCCTTTGAACATCGTACGACAACTCAGGACATCTTACGACTCTTTATGCCACATTAGCAACTCGAAAAGAACGTTAGTATAATGTAGGACGCCTTACAACTCCTAAGAACACCTTACATCACAGTACGAAACCTTGAAACACCATAATAAACCTAATGAATTCGTATGAGTCCTTTGAACATCGTACGTCAACTCAGGACATCTTACGACTCTTTATGCCACATTAGCATCTCGAAAAGAACGTTAGTATAATGTAGGACGCCTTACAACTCCTAAGAACACCTTACATCATAGTACGAAACCATGAAACACCAAAAAAAACCTAATGAATTCGTAAGAGTCCTTTAAACATCGTCCGACAACTTAGGACATCTTACGACTCTTTATGCCACAATAGCAACACGAAAAGAACGTTAGTATAATGTAGGACGCCTTACACTCCTAAGAAGACCTTATATAACCGTACGAAACCTTGAAACACCATAATAAACCTAATGAATTCGTATGAGTCATTTGAACATCGTACGACAACTCAGGACATCTTACGACTCTTTATGCCACATTAGCAACTGGAATAGAACGTTAGTATAATGTAGGATGCCTTACAACTCCTAAGAACACCTTACATCACAGTACGAAACCTTGAAACACCATAATAAACCAAATTAATTTGTACGAGTCCTTTGAACGTCGTCCGACAACTTAGGACATCTTACGACTCTTTTTGCCACATTAGCAACTCGAAAAGAACGTTAGTATAATGTAGGACGCCTTACACTCCTAAGAACACCTTACATAACCGTACGAAACCTTGAAACACCATCATAAACCTAATGAATTCGTATGAGTCCTTTGAACATCGTACGACAACTCAGGACATCTTACGACTCTTTATGCCACATTAGCAACTCGAAAAGAACGTTAGTATAATGTAGGACGCCTACAACTCCTAAGAACACCTTACATCACAGTACGAAACCATGAAACACCAAAAAAAACCTAATGAATTCGTAAGAGTCCTTTAAACATCGCCCGACAACTTAGGACATCTTACGACTCTTTATGCCACAATAGCAACTTGAAAAGAACGTTAGTATAATGTAGGACGCCTTACACTCCTAAGAAGACCTTATATAACCGTACGAAACCTTGAAACACCATAATAAACCTAATGAATTCGTATGAGTCCTTTGAACATCGTACGACAACTCAGGACATCTTACGACTCTTTATGCCCCATTAGCAACTCGAAAAGAACGTTAGTATAATGTAGGACGCCTTACAACTCCTAAGAACACCTTACATCACAGTACGAAACCATGAAACACCATACAAAACCTAATGAATTCGTAAGAGTCCTTTGAACATCCTCCGACAACTTAGGACATCTTACGACTCTTTATGAAACATTAGCAACTCGAAAACAACGTTAGTATAATGTAGGACGCCTTACACTCCTAAGAACACCTTATATAATCGTACGAAACCTTGGAACACCATAATAAACCTAATGAATTCGTATGAGTCCTTTGAACATCGTACGACAACTCAGGACATCTTACGACTCTTTATGCCACATTAGCAACTCGAAAAGAACGTTAGTATAATGTAGGACGCCTTACAACTCCTAAGAACACCTTACATCACAGTACGAAACCTTGAAACACCATAATAAACCTAATGAATTCGTATGAGTCCTTTGAACATCGTACGTCAACTCAGGACATCTTACGACTCTTTATGCCACATTAGCATCTCGAAAAGAACGTTAGTATAATGTAGGACGCCTTACAACTCCTAAGAACACCTTACATCATAGTACGAAACCATGAAACACCAAAAAAAACCTAATGAATTCGTAAGAGTCCTTTAAACATCGTCCGACAACTTAGGACATCTTACGACTCTTTATGCCACAATAGCAACACGAAAAGAACGTTAGTATAATGTAGGACGCCTTACACTCCTAAGAAGACCTTATATAACCGTACGAAACCTTGAAACACCATAATAAACCTAATGAATTCGTATGAGTCCTTTGAACATCGTACGACAACTCAGGACATCTTACGACTCTTTATGCCCCATTAGCAACTCGAAAAGAACGTTAGTATAATGTAGGACGCCTTACAACTCCTAAGAACACCTTACATCACAGTACGAAACCATGAAACACCATAAAAAACCTAATGAATTCGTAAGAGTCCTTTGAACATCGTCCGACAACTTAGGACATCTTACGACTCTTTATGAAACATTAGCAACTCGAAAACAACGTTAGTATAATGTAGGACGCCTTACACTCCTAAGAACACCTTATATAATCGTACGAAACCTTGGAACACCATAATAAACCTAATGAATTCGTACGAGTCCTTTGAACATCGTACGACAACTCAGGACATCTTACGACTCTTTATGCCACATTAGCAACTCGAAAAGAACGTTAGTATAATGTAGCACGCCTTACAACTCGTAAGAACACCTTACATCACAGTACGAAACCTTGAAACACCATAATAAACCTAATGAATTCGTATGAGTCCTTTGAACATCGTACGTCAACTCAGGACATCTTACGACTCTTTATGCCACATTAGCATCTCGAAAAGAACGTTAGTATAATGTAGGACGCCTTACAACTCCTAAGAACACCTTACACCATAGTACGAAACCATGAAACACCAAAAAAAACCTAATGAATTCGTAAGAGTCCTTTAAACATCGTCCGACAACTTAGGACATCTTACGACTCTTTATGCCACAATAGCAACACGAAAAGAACGTTAGTATAATGTAGGACGCCTTACACTCCTAAGAAGACCTTATATAACCGTACGAAACCTTGAAACACCATAATAAACCTAATGAATTCGTATGAGTCCTTTTAACATCGTACGACAACTCAGGACATCTTACGACTCTTTATGCCCCAATAGCAACTCGAAAAGAACGCTAGTATAATGTAGGACGCCTTACAACTCCTAAGAACACCTTACATCACAGTACGAAACCATGAAACACCATAAAAAACCTAATGAATTCGTAAGAGTCCTTTGAACATCGTCCGACAACTTAGGACATCTTACGACTCTTTATGAAACATTAGCAACTCGAAAACAACGTTAGTATAATGTAGGACGCCTTACACTCCTAAGAACACCTTATATAATCGTACGAAACCTTGGAACACCATAATAAACCTAATGAATTCGTACGAGTCCTTTGAACATCGTACGACAACTCAGGACATCTTACGACTCTTTATGCCACATTAGCAACTCGCAAAGAACGTTAGTATAATGTAGCACGCCTTACAACTCCTAAGAACACCTTACATCACAGTACGAAACCTTGAAACACCATAATAAACCTAATGAATTCGTATGAGTCCTTTGAACATCGTACGTCAACTCAGGACATCTTACGACTCTTTATGCCACATTAGCAACTCGAAAAGAACGTTAGTATAATGTAGGACGCCTTACAACTCCTAAGAACACCTTACATCACAGTACGAAACCATGAAACACCAAAAAAAACCTAATGAATTCGTAAGAGTCCTTTAAACATCGTCCGACAACTTAGGACATCTTACGACTCTTTATGACACATTAGTAACTCGAAAAGAACGTTAGTATAATGTAGGACGCCTTACACTCCTAAGAACACCTTACATAACCGTACGAAACCTTGAAACACCATCATAAACCTAATTAATTCGTATGAGTCCTTTGAACATCGTACGACAACTCAGGACATCTTACGACTCTTTATGCCACATTAGCAACTCGCAAAGAACGTTAGTATAATGTAGCACGCCTTACAACTCCTAAGAACACCTTACATCACAGTACGAAACCTTGAAACACCATAATAAACCTAATGAATTCGTATGAGTCCTTTGAACATCGTACGTCAACTCAGGACATCTTACGACTCTTTATGCCACATTAGCAACTCGAAAAGAACGTTAGTATAATGTAGGACGCCTTACAACTCCTAAGAACACCTTACATCACAGTACGAAACCATGAAACACCAAAAAAAACCTAATGAATTCGTAAGAGTCCTTTAAACATCGTCCGACAACTTAGGACATCTTACGACTCTTTATGACACATTAGTAACTCGAAAAGAACGTTAGTATAATGTAGGACGCCTTACACTCCTAAGAACACCTTACATAACCGTACGAAACCTTGAAACACCATCATAAACCTAATTAATTCGTATGAGTCCTTTGAACATCGTCCGACAACTTAGGACATCTTACGACTCTTTATGCCACATTAGCAACTTGAAATGAACGTTAGTATAATGTAGGACGCCTTACACTCCTAAGAACACCTTAAATAACCGTACGAAACCTTGAAACACCATAATAAACCTAATGAATTCGTATGAGTCATTTGAACATCGTACGACAACTCAGGACATCTTACGACTCTTTATGCCACATTAGCAACTCGAAAAGAACGATAGTATAATGTAGGACGCCTTACAACTCCTAAAAACACCTTACATCACAGTACGAAACCTTCAAACACCATAATAAACCTAATGAATTCATATGAGTCCTTTGAACATCGTACGACAACTCAGGACATCTTACGACTCTTTATGCCCCATTAGCAACTCGAAAAGAACGTTAGTATAATGTAGGACGCCTTACAACTCCTAAGAACACCTTACATCACAGTACGAAACCATGAAACACCATACAAAACCTAATGAATTCGTAAGAGTCCTTTGAACATCCTCCGACAACTTAGGACATCTTACGACTCTTTATGAAACATTAGCAACTCGAAAACAACGTTAGTATAATGTAGGACGCCTTACACTCCTAAGAACACCTTATATAATCGTACGAAACCTTGGAACACCATAATAAACCTAATGAATTCGTATGAGTCCTTTGAACATCGTACGACAACTCAGGACATCTTACGACTCTTTATGCCACATTAGCAACTCGAAAAGAACGTTAGTATAATGTAGGACGCCTTACAACTCCTAAGAACACCTTACATCACAGTACGAAACCTTGAAACACCATAATAAACCTAATGAATTCGTATGAGTCCTTTGAACATCGTCCGACAACTTAGGACATCTTACGACTCTTTATGCCACATTAGCAACTTGAAATGAACGTTAGTATAATGTAGGACGCCTTACACTCCTAAGAACACCTTAAATAACCGTACGAAACCATGAAACACCAAAAAAAACCTAATGAATTCGTAAGAGTCCTTTAAACATCGTCCGACAACTTAGGACATCTTACGACTCTTTATGCCACAATAGCAACACGAAAAGAACGTTAGTATAATGTAGGACGCCTTACACTCCTAAGAAGACCTTATATAACCGTACGAAACCTTGAAACACCATAATAAACCTAATGAATTCGTATGAGTCCTTTGAACATCGTACGACAACTCAGGACATCTTACGACTCTTTATGCCCCATTAGCAACTCGAAAAGAACGTTAGTATAATGTAGGACGCCTTACAACTCCTAAGAACACCTTACATCACAGTACGAAACCATGAAACACCATAAAAAACCTAATGAATTCGTAAGAGTCCTTTGAACATCGTCCGACAACTTAGGACATCTTACGACTCTTTATGAAACATTAGCAACTCGAAAACAACGTTAGTATAATGTAGGACGCCTTACACTCCTAAGAACACCTTATATAATCGTACGAAACCTTGGAACACCATAATAAACCTAATGAATTCGTATGAGTCCTTTGAACATCGTACGACAACTCAGGACATCTTACGACTCTTTATGCCACATTAGCAACTCGAAAAGAACGTTAGTATAATGTAGGACGCCTTACAACTCCTAAGAACACCTTACATCACAGTACGAAACCTTGAAACACCATAATAAACCTAATGAATTCGTATGAGTCCTTTGAACATCGTCCGACAACTTAGGACATCTTACGACTCTTTATGCCACATTAGCAACTTGAAATGAACGTTAGTATAATGTAGGACGCCTTACACTCCTAAGAACACCTTAAATAACCGTACGAAACCTTGAAACACCATAATAAACCTAATGAATTCGTATGAGTCATTTGAACATCGTACGACAACTCAGGACATCTTACGACTCTTTATGCCACATTAGCAACTCGAAAAGAACGATAGTATAATGTAGGACGGCTTACAACTCCTAAAAACACCTTACATCACAGTACGAAACCTTGAAACACCATAATAAACCTAATGAATTCATATGAGTCCTTTGAACATCGTACGACAACTCAGGACATCTTACGACTCTTTATGCCCCATTAGCAACTCGAAAAGAACGTTAGTATAATGTAGGACGCCTTACAACTCTTAAGAACACCTTACATCACAGTACGAAACCATGAAACACCATACAAAACCTAATGAATTCGTAAGAGTCCTTTGAACATCCTCCGACAACTTAGGACATCTTACGACTCTTTATGAAACATTAGCAACTCGAAAACAACGTTAGTATAATGTAGGACGCCTTACACTCCTAAGAACACCTTATATAATCGTACGAAACCTTGGAACACCATAATAAACCTAATGAATTCGTATGAGTCCTTTGAACATCGTACGACAACTCAGGACATCTTACGACTCTTTATGCCACATTAGCAACTCGAAAAGAACGTTAGTATAATGTAGGACGCCTTACAACTCCTAAGAACACCTTACATCACAGTACGAAACCTTGAAACACCATAATAAACCTAATGAATTCGTATGAGTCCTTTGAACATCGTACGTCAACTCAGGACATCTTACGACTCTTTATGCCACATTAGCATCTCGAAAAGAACGTTAGTATAATGTAGGACGCCTTACAACTCCTAAGAACACCTTACATCATAGTACGAAACCATGAAACACCAAAAAAAACCTAATGAATTCGTAAGAGTCCTTTAAACATCGTCCGACAACTTAGGACATCTTACGACTCTTTATGCCACAATAGCAACACGAAAAGAACGTTAGTATAATGTAGGACGCCTTACACTCCTAAGAAGACCTTATATAACCGTACGAAACCTTGAAACACCATAATAAACCTAATGAATTCGTATGAGTCCTTTGAACATCGTACGACAACTCAGGACATCTTACGACTCTTTATGCCCCAATAGCAACTCGAAAAGAACGTTAGTATAATGTAGGACGCCTTACAACTCCTAAGAACACCTTACATCACAGTACGAAACCATGAAACACCATAAAAAACCTAATGAATTCGTAAGAGTCCTTTGAACATCGTCCGACAACTTAGGACATCTTACGACTCTTTATGAAACATTAGCAACTCGAAAACAACGTTAGTATAATGTAGGACGCCTTACACTCCTAAGAACACCTTATATAATCGTACGAAACCTTGGAACACCATAATAAACCTAATGAATTCGTACGAGTCCTTTGAACATCGTACGACAACTCAGGACATCTTACGACTCTTTATGCCACATTAGCAACTCGAAAAGAACGTTAGTATAATGTAGCACGCCTTACAACTCCTAAGAACACCTTACATCACAGTACGAAACCTTGAAACACCATAATAAACCTAATGAATTCGTATGAGTCCTTTGAACATCGTACGTCAACTGAGGACATCTTACGACTCTTTATGCCACATTAGCAACTCGAAAAGAACGTTAGTATAATGTAGGACGCCTTACAACTCCTAAGAACACCTTACATCACAGTACGAAACCATGAAACACCAAAAAAAAACCTAATGAATTCGTAAGAGTCCTTTAAACATCGTCCGACAACTTAGGACATCTTACGACTCTTTATGCCACATTAGCAACTCGAAAAGAACGTTAGTATAATGTAGGACGCCTTACACTCCTAAGAACACCTTACATAACCGTACGAAACCTTGAAACACCTTCATAAACCTAATGAATTCGTATGAGTCCTTTGAACATCGTCCGACAACTTAGGACATCTTACGACTCTTTATACCACATTAGCAACTTGAAATGAACGTTAGTATAATGTAGGACGCCTTACACTCCTAAGAACACCTTAAATAACCGTACGAAACCTTGAAACACCATAATAAACCTAATGAATTCGTATGAGTCATTTGAACATCGTACGACAACTCAGGACATCTTACGATTCTTTATGCCACATTAGCAACTCGAAAAGAACGATAGTATAATGTAGGACGGCTTACAACTCCTAAAAACACCTTACATCACAGTACGAAACCTTGAAACACCATAATAAACCTAATGAATTCATATGAGTCATTTGAACATCGTACGACAACTCAGGACATCTTACGACTCTTTATGCCACATTAGCATCTCGAAAAGAACGTTAGTATAATGTAGGACGCCTTACAACTCCTAAGAACACCTTACATCATAGTACCAAACCATGAAACACCAAAAAAAACCTAATGAATTCGTAAGAGTCCTTTAAACATCGTCCGACAACTTAGGACATCTTACGACTCTTTATGCCACAATAGCAACACGAAAAGAACGTTAGTATAATGTAGGACGCCTTACACTCCTAAGAAGACCTTATATAACCGTACAAAACCTTGAAACACCATAATAAACCTAATGAATTCGTATGAGTCCTTTGAACATCGTACGACAACTCAGGACATCTTACGACTCTTTATGCCCCATTAGCAACTCGAAAAGAACGTTAGTATAATGTAGGACGCCTTACAACTCCTAAGAACACCTTACATCACAGTACGAAACCATGAAACACCATAAAAAACCTAATGAATTCGTAAGAGTCCTTTGAACATCGTCCGACAACTTAGGACATCTTACGACTCTTTATGAAACATTAGCAACTCGAAAACAACGTTAGTATAATGTAGGACGCCTTACACTCCTAAGAACACCTTATATAATCGTACGAAACCTTGGAACACCATAATAAACCTAATGAATTCGTATGAGTCCTTTGAACATCGTACGACAACTCAGGACATCTTACGACTCTTTATGCCACATTAGCAACTCGAAAAGAACGTTAGTATAATGTAGGACGCCTTACAACTCCTAAGAACACCTTACATCACAGTACGAAACCTTGAAACACCATAATAAACCTAATGAATTCGTATGAGTCCTTTGAACATCGTACGTCAACTCAGGACATCTTACGACTCTTTATGCCACATTAGCAACTCGAAAAGAACGTTAGTATAATGTAGGACGCCTTACAACTCCTAAGAACACCTTACATCATAGTACGAAACCATGAAACACCAAAAAAAACCTAATGAATTCGTAAGAGTCCTTTAAACATCGTCCGACAACTTAGGACATCTTACGACTCATTATGCCACAATAGCAACACGAAAAGAACGTTAGTATAATGTAGGACGCCTTACACTCCTAAGAAGACCTTATATAACCGTACGAAACCTTGAAACACCATAATAAACCTAATGAATTCGTACGAGTCCTTTGAACATCGTCCGACAAGTTAGGACATCTTACGACTCTTTATGCCACATTAGCAACTCGAAAAGAACGTTGGTATAATGTAGGATGCGTTACACTCCTAATAACAACTTACATAACCGTACGAAACCTTGAAACACCATGATAAACCTAATGAATTCGTATGAGTCATTTGAACATCGTACGACAACTCAGGACATCTTACGACTCTTTATGCCACATTAGCAACTGGAATAGAACGTTAGTATAATGTAGGATGCCTTACAACTCCTAAGAACACCTTACATCACAGTACGAAACCTTGAAACACCATAATAAACCAAATTAATTTGTACGAGTCCTTTGAACGTCGTCCGACAACTTAGGACATCTTACGACTCTTTTTGCCACATTAGCAACTCGAAAAGAACGTTAGTATAATGTAGGACACCTTACACTCCTAAGAACACCTTACATAACCGTACGAAACCTTGAAACACCATCATAAACCTAATGAATTCGTATGAGTGCTTTGAACATCGTCCGACAACTTAGGACATCTTACGACTCTTTATGCCACATTAGCAACTTGAAATGAACGTTAGTATAATGTAGGACGCCTTACACTCCTAAGAAGACCTTATATAACCGTACGAAACCTTGAAACACCATAATAAACCTAATGAATTCGTATGAGTCATTTGAACATCGTACGACAACTCAGGACATCTTACGACTCTTTATGCCACATTAGCAACTCGAAAAGAACGATAGTATAATGTAGGACGGCCTACAACTCCTAAAAACACCTTACATCACAGTACGAAACCTTGAAACACCATAATAAACCTAATGAATTCATATGAGTCATTTGAACATCGTACGACAACTCAGGACATCTTACGACTCTTTATGCCACATTAGCATCTCGAAAAGAACGTTAGTATAATGTAGGACGCCTTACAACTCCTAAGAACACCTTACATCATAGTACGAAACCATGAAACACCAAAAAAAACCTAATGAATTCGTAAGAGTCCTTTAAACATCGTCCGACAACTTAGGACATCTTACGACTCTTTATGCCACAATAGCAACACGAAAAGAAAGTTAGTATAATGTAGGACGCCTTACACTCCTAAGAAGACCTTATATAACCGTACAAAACCTTGAAACACCATAATAAACCTAATGAATTCGTATGAGTCCTTTGAACATCGTACGACAACTCAGGACATCTTACGACTCTTTATGCCCCATTAGCAACTCGAAAAGAACGTTAGTATAATGTAGGACGCCTTACAACTCCTAAGAACACCTTACATCACAGTACGAAACCATGAAACACCATAAAAAACCTAATGAATTCGTAAGAGTCATTTGAACATCGTCCGACAACTTAGGACATCTTACGACTCTTTATGAAACATTAGCAACTCGAAAACAACGTTAGTATAATGTAGGACGCCTTACACTCCTAAGAACACCTTATATAATCGTACGAAACCTTGGAACACCATAATAAACCTAATGAATTCGTATGAGTCCTTTGAACATCGTACGACAACTCAGGACATCTTACGACTCTTTATGCCACATTAGCAACTCGAAAAGAACGTTAGTATAATGTAGGACGCCTTACAACTCCTAAGAACACCTTACATCACAGTACGAAACCTTGAAACACCATAATAAACCTAATGAATTCGTATGAGTCCTTTGAACATCGTACGTCAACTCAGGACATCTTACGACTCTTTATGCCACATTAGCAACTCGAAAAGAACGTTAGTATAATGTAGGACGCCTTACAACTCCTAAGAACACCTTACATCATAGTACGAAACCATGAAACACCAAAAAAAACCTAATGAATTCGTAAGAGTCCTTTAAACATCGTCCGACAACTTAGGACATCTTACGACTCATTATGCCACAATAGCAACACGAAAAGAACGTTAGTATAATGTAGGACGCCTTACACTCCTAAGAAGACCTTATATAACCGTACGAAACCTTGAAACACCATAATAAACCTAATGAATTCGTACGAGTCCTTTGAACATCGTCCGACAAGTTAGGACATCTTACGACTCTTTATGCCACATTAGCAACTCGAAAAGAACGTTGGTATAATGTAGGACGCGTTACACTCCTAATAACAACTTACATAACCGTACGAAACCTTGAAACACCATAATAAACCTAATGAATTCGTATGAGTCATTTGAACATCGTACGACAACTCAGGACATCTTACGACTCTTTATGCCACATTAGCAACTGGAATAGAACGTTAGTATAATGTAGGATGCCTTACAACTCCTAAGAACACCTTACATCACAGTACGAAACCTTGAAACACCATAATAAACCAAATTAATTTGTACGAGTCCTTTGAACGTCGTCCGACAACTTAGGACATCTTACGACTCTTTTTGCCACATTAGCAACTCGAAAAGAACGTTAGTATAATGTAGGACACCTTACACTCCTAAGAACACCTTACATAACCGTACGAAACCTTGAAACACCATCATAAACCTAATGAATTCGTATGAGTCCTTTGAACATCGTCCGACAACTTAGGACATCTTACGACTCTTTATGCCACATTAGCAACTTGAAATGGACGTTAGTATAATGTAGGACGCCTTACACTCCTAAGAAGACCTTATATAACCGTACGAAACCTTGAAACACCATAATAAACCTAATGAATTCGTATGAGTCCTTTGAACATCGTACGACAACTCAGGACATCTTACGACTCTTTATGCCCCATTAGCAACTCGAAAAGAACGTTAGTATAATGTAGGACGCCTTACAACTCCTAAGAACACCTTACATCACAGTACGAAACCATGAAACACCATAAAAAACCTAATGAATTCGTAAGAGTCCTTTGAACATCGTCCGACAACTTAGGACATCTTACGACTCTTTATGAAACATTAGCAACTCGAAAACAACGTTAGTATAATGTAGGACGCCTTACACTCCTAAGAACACCTTATATAATCGTACGAAACCTTGGAACACCATAATAAACCTAATGAATTCGTATGAGTCCTTTGAACATCGTACGACAACTCAGGACATCTTACGACTCTTTATGCCACATTAGCAACTCGAAAAGAACGTTAGTATAATGTAGGACGCCTTACAACTCCTAAGAACACCTTACATCACAGTACGAAACCTTGAAACACCATAATAAACCTAATGAATTCGTATGAGTCCTTTGAACATCGTACGTCAACTCAGGACATCTTACGACTCTTTATGCCACATTAGCAACTCGAAAAGAACGTTAGTATAATGTAGGACGCCTTACAACTCCTAAGAACACCTTACATCATAGTACGAAACCATGAAACACCAAAAAAAACCTAATGAATTCGTAAGAGTCCTTTAAACATCGTCCGACAACTTAGGACATCTTACGACTCATTATGCCACAATAGCAACACGAAAAGAACGTTAGTATAATGTAGGACGCCTTACACTCCTAAGAAGACCTTATATAACCGTACGAAACCTTGAAACACCATAATAAACCTAATGAATTCGTACGAGTCTTTTGAACATCGTCCGACAAGTTAGGACATCTTACGACTCTTTATGCCACATTAGCAACTCGAAAAGAACGTTAGTATAATGTAGGACACCTTACACTCCTAAGAACACCTTACATAACCGTACGAAACCTTGAAACACCATCATAAACCTAATGAATTCGTATGAGTCCTTTGAACATCGTCCGACAACTTAGGACATCTTACGACTCTTTATGCCACATTAGCAACTTGAAATGAACGTTAGTATAATGTAGGACGCCTTACACTCCTAAGAAGACCTTATATAACCGTACGAAACCTTGAAACACCATAATAAACCTAATGAATTCGTATGAGTCCTTTGAACATCGTACGACAACTCAGGACATCTTACGACTCTTTATGCCCCATTAGCAACTCGAAAAGAACGTTAGTATAATGTAGGACGCCTTACAACTCCTAAGAACACCTTACATCACAGTACGAAACCATGAAACACCATAAATAACCTAATGAATTCGTAAGAGTCCTTTGAACATCGTCCGACAACTTAGGACATCTTACGACTCTTTATGAAACATTAGCAACTCGAAAACAACGTTAGTATAATGTAGGACGCCTTACACTCCTAAGAACACCTTATATAATCGTACGAAACCTTGGAACACCATAATAAACCTAATGAATTCGTATGAGTCCTTTGAACATCGTACGACAACTCAGGACATCTTACGACTCTTTATGCCACATTAGCAACTCGAAAAGAACGTTAGTATAATGTAGGACGCCTTACAACTCCTAAGAACACCTTACATCACAGTACGAAACCTTGAAACACCATAATAAACCTAATGAATTCGTATGAGTCCTTTGAACATCGTACGTCAACTCAGGACATCTTACGACTCTTTATGCCACATTAGCAACTCGAAAAGAACGTTAGTATAATGTAGGACGCCTTACAACTCCTAAGAACACCTTACATCATAGTACGAAACCATGAAACACCAAAAAAAACCTAATGAATTCGTAAGAGTCCTTTAAACATCGTCCGACAACTTAGGACATCTTACGACTCATTATGCCACAATAGCAACACGAAAAGAACGTTAGTATAATGTAGGACGCCTTACACTCCTAAGAAGACCTTATATAACCGTACGAAACCTTGAAACACCATAATAAACCTAATGAATTCGTACGAGTCCTTTGAACATCGTCCGACAAGTTAGGACATCTTACGACTCTTTATGCCACATTAGCAACTCGAAAAGAACGTTGGTATAATGTAGGACGCGTTACACTCCTAATAACAACTTACATAACCGTACGAAACCTTGAAACACCATAATAAACCTAATGAATTCGTATGAGTCATTTGAACATCGTACGACAACTCAGGACATCTTACGACTCTTTATGCCACATTAGCAACTGGAATAGAACGTTAGTATAATGTAGGATGCCTTACAACTCCTAAGAACACCTTACATCACAGTACGAAACCTTGAAACACCATAATAAACCAAATTAATTTGTACGAGTCCTTTGAACGTCGTCCGACAACTTAGGACATCTTACGACTCTTTTTGCCACATTAGCAACTCGAAAAGAACGTTAGTATAATGTAGGACACCTTACACTCCTAAGAACACCTTACATAACCGTACGAAACCTTGAAACACCATCATAAACCTAATGAATTCGTATGAGTCCTTTGAACATCGTCCGACAACTTAGGACATCTTACGACTCTTTATGCCACATTAGCAACTTGAAATGAACGTTAGTATAATGTAGGACGCCTTACACTCCTAAGAAGACCTTATATAACCGTACGAAACCTTGAAACACCATAATAAACCTAATGAATTCGTATGAGTCCTTTGAACATCGTACGAAAACTCAGGACATCTTACGACTCTTTATGCCCCATTAGCAACTCGAAAAGAACGTTAGTATAATGTAGGACGCCTTACAACTCCTAAGAACACCTTACATCACAGTACGAAACCATGAAACACCATACAAAACCTAATGAATTCGTAAGAGTCCTTTGAACATCCTCCGACAACTTAGGACATCTTACGACTCTTTATGAAACATTAGCAACTCGAAAACAACGTTAGTATAATGTAGGACGCCTAACACTCCTAAGAACACCTTATATAATCGTACGAAACCTTGGAACACCATAATAAACCTAATGAATTCGTATGAGTCCTTTGAACATCGTACGACAACTCAGGACATCTTACGACTCTTTATGCCACATTAGCAACTCGAAAAGAACGTTAGTATAATGTAGGACGCCTTACAACTCCTAAGAACACCTTACATCGCAGTACGAAACCTTGAAACACCATAATAAACCTAATGAATTCGTATGAGTCCTTTGAACATCGTACGTCAACTCAGGACATCTTACGACTCTTTATGCCACATTAGCATCTCGAAAAGAACGTTAGTATAATGTAGGACGCCTTACAACTCCTAAGAACACCTTACATCATAGTACGAAACCATGAAACACCAAAAAAAACCTAATGAATTCGTAAGAGTCCTTTAAACATCGTCCGACAACTTAGGACATCTTACGACTCTTTATGCCACATTAGCAACTCGAAAAGAACGTTAGTATAATGTAGGACGCCTTACACTCCTAAGAACACCTTACATAACCGTACGAAACCTTGAAACACCATCATAAACCTAATGAATTCGTATGAGTCCTTTGAACATCGTACGACAACTCAGGACATCTTACGACTCTTTATGCCACATTAGCAACTCGAAAAGAACGTTAGTATAATGTAGGACGCCTTACAACTCCTAAGAACACCTTACATCACAGTACGAAACCATGAAACACCAAAAAAAACCTAATGAATTCGTAAGAGTCCTTTAAACATCGCCCGACAACTTAGGACATCTTACGACTCTTTATGCCACAATAGCAACTTGAAAAGAACGTTAGTATAATGTAGGACGCCTTACACTCCTAAGAAGACCTTATATAACCGTACGAAACCTTGAAACACCATAATAAACCTAATGAATTCGTATGAGTCCTTTGAACATCGTACGACAACTCAGGACATCTTACGACTCTTTATGCCCCATTAGCAACTCGAAAAGAGCGTTAGTATAATGTAGGACGCCTTACAACTCCTAAGAACACCTTACATCACAGTACGAAACCTTGAAACACCATAATAAACCTAATGAATTCGTATGAGTCCTTTGAACATCGTACGTTAACTCAGGACATCTTACGACTCTTTATGCCACATTAGCATCTCGAAAAGAACGTTAGTATAATGTAGGACGCCTTACAACTCCTAAGAACACCTTACATCATAGTACGAAACCATGAAACACCAAAAAAAACCTAATGAATTCGTAAGAGTCCTTTAAACATCGTCCGACAACTTAGGACATCTTACGACTCTTTATGCCACAATAGCAACACGAAAAGAACGTTAGTATAATGTAGGACGCCTTACACTCCTAAGAAGACCTTATATAACCGTACGAAACCTTGAAACACCATAATAAACCTAATGAATTCGTATGAGTCCTTTGAACATCGTACGACAACTCAAGACATCTTACGACTCTTTATGCCCCATTAGCAACTCGAAAAGAACGTTAGTATAATGTAGGACGCCTTACAACTCCTAAGAACACCTTACATCACAGTACGAAACCATGAAACACCATAAAAAACCTAATGAATTCGTAAGAGTCCTTTGAACATCGTCCGACAACTTAGGACATCTTACGACTCTTTATGAAACATTAGTAACTCGAAAACAACTTTAGTATAATGTAGGACGCCTTACACTCCTAAGAACACCTTATATAATCGTACGAAACCTTGGAACACCATAATAAACCTAATGAATTCGTACGAGTCCTTTGAACATCGTACGACAACTCAGGACATCTTACGACTCTTTATGCCACATTAGCAACTCGAAAAGAACGTTAGTATAATGTAGGACGCCTTACAACTCCTAAGAACACCTTACATCACAGTACGAAACCTTGAAACACCATAATAAACCTAATGAATTCGTATGAGTCCTTTGAACATCGTACGTCAACTCAGGACATCTTACGACTCTTTATGCCACATTAGCAACTCGAAAAGAACGTTAGTATAATGTAGGACGCCTTACAACTCCTAAGAACACCTTACATCACAGTACGAAACCATGAAACACCAAAAAAAACCTAATGAATTCGTAAGAGTCCTTTAAACATCGTCCGACGACTTAGGACATCTTACGACTCTTTATGCCACATTAGCAACTCGAAAAGAACGTTAGTATAATGTAGGACGCCTTACACTCCTAAGAACACCTTACATAACCGTACGAAACCTTGAAACACCATCATAAACCTAATGAATTCGTTTGAGTCCTTTGAACATCGTACGACAACTCAGGACATCTTACGACTCTTTATGCCCCATTAGCAACTCGAAAAGAACGTTAGTATAATGTAGGACGCCTTACAACTCCTAAGAACACCTTACATCACAGTACGAAACCATGAAACACCATACAAAACCTAATGAATTCGTAAGAGTCCTTTGAACATCCTCCGACAACTTAGGACATCTTACGACTCTTTATGAAACATTAGCAACTCGAAAACAACGTTAGTTTAATGTAGGACGCCTTACACTCCTAAGAACACCTTATATAATCGTACGAAACCTTGGAACACCATAATAAACCTAATGAATTCGTATGAGTCCTTTGAACATCGTACGACAACTCAGGACATCTTACGACTCTTTATGCCACATTAGCAACTCGAAAAGAACGTTAGTATAATGTAGGACGCCTTACAACTCCTAAGAACACCTTACATCACAGTACGAAACCATGAAACACCATAAAAAACCTAATGAATTCGTAAGAGTCCTTTGAACATCGTCCGACAACTTAGGACATCTTACGACTCTTTATGAAACATTAGCAACTCGAAAACAACGTTAGTATAATGTAGGACGCCTTACACTCCTAAGAACACCTTATATAATCGTACGAAACCTTGGAACACCATAATAAACCTAATGAATTCGTATGAGTCCTTTGAACATCGTACGACAACTCAGGACATCTTACGACTCTTTTTGCCACATTAGCAACTCGAAAAGAACGTTAGTATAATGTAGGACGCCTTACAACTCCTAAGAACACCTTACATCACAGTACGAAACCATGAAACACCATAAAAAACCTAATGAATTCGTAAGACTCCTTTGAACATCGTCCGACAACTTAGGACATCTTACGACTCTTTATGAAACATTAGCAACTCGAAAACAACGTTAGTATAATGTAGGACGCCTTACACTCCTAAGAACACCTTATATAATCGTACGAAACCTTGGAACACCATAATAAACCTAATGAATTCGTATGAGTCCTTTAAACATCGTCCGACAACTTAGGACATCTTACGACTCTTTATGCCACATTAGCAACTCGAAAAGAACGTTAGTATAATGTAGGACGCCTTACACTCCTAAGAACACCTTACATAACCGTACGAATCCTTGAAACACCATCATAAACCTAATGAATTCGTATGAGTCCTTTGAACATCGTCCGACAACTTAGGACATCTTACGACTCTTTATGCCACATTAGCAACTTGAAATGAACGTTAGTATAATGTAGGACGCCTTACACTCCTAAGAACACCTTAAATAACCGTACGAAACCTTGAAACACCATAATAAACCTAATGAATTCGTCTGAGTCATTTGAACATCGTACGACAACTCAGGACATCTTACGACTCTTTATGCCACATTAGCAACTCGAAAAGAACGATAGTATAATGTAGGACGGCTTACAACTCCTAAAAACACCTTACATCACAGTACGAAACCTTGAAACACCATAATAAACCTAATGAATTCATATGAGTCATTTGAACATCGTACGACAACTCAGGACATCTTACGACTCTTTATGCCACATTAGCATCTCGAAAAGAACGTTAGTATAATGTAGGACGCCTTACAACTCCTAAGAACACCTTACATCACAGTACGAAACCATGAAACACCATAAAAAACCTAATGAATTCGTAAGAGTCCTTTGAACATCGTCCAACAACTTAGGACATCTTACGACTCTTTATGAAACATTAGCAACTCGAAAACAACGTTAGTATAATGTAGGACGCCTTACACTCCTAAGAACACCTTATATAATCGTACAAACCTTGGAACACCATAATAAACCTAATGAATTCGTATGAGTCCTTTGAACATCGTACGACAACTCAGGACATCTTACGACTCTTTATGCCACATTAGCAACTAGAAAAGAACGTTAGTATAATGTAGGACGCCTTACAACTCCTAAGAACACCTTACATCACAGTACGAAACCTTGAAACACCATAATAAACCTAATGAATTCGTATGAGTCCTTTGAACATCGTACGTCAACTCAGGACATCTTACGACTCTTTATGCCACATTAGCAACTCGAAAAGAACGTTAGTATAATGTAGGACGCCTTACAACTCCTAAGAACACCTTACATCATAGTACGAAACCATGAAACACCAAAAAAAACCTAATGAATTCGTAAGAGTCCTTTAAACATCGTCCGACAACTTAGGACATCTTACGACTCTTTATGCCACAATAGCAACATGAAAAGAACGTTAGTATAATGTAGGACGCCTTACACTCCTAAGAAGACCTTATATAACCGTACGAAACCTTGAAACACCATAATAAACCTAATGAATTCGTACGAGTCCTTTGAACATCGTCCGACAAGTTAGGACATCTTACGACTCTTTATGCCACATTAGCAACTCGAAAAGAACGTTGGTATAATGTAGGACGCGTTACACTCCTAATAACAACTTACATAACCGTACGAAACCTTGAAACACCATAATAAACCTAATGAATTCGTATGAGTCATTTGAACATCGTACGACAACTCAGGACATCTTACGACTCTTTATGCCACATTAGCAACTGGAATAGAACGTTAGTATAATGTAGGATGCCTTACAACTCCTAAGAACACCTTACATCACAGTACGAAACCTTGAAACACCATAATAAACCAAATTAATTTGTACGAGTCCTTTGAACGTCGTCCGACAACTTAGGACATCTTACAACTCTTTTTGCCACATTAGCAACTCGAAAAGAACGTTAGTATAATGTAGGACGCCTTACACTCCTAAGAACACCTTACATAACCGTACGAAACCTTGAAACACCATCATAAACCTAATGAATTCGTATGAGTCCTTTGAACATCGTCCGACAACTTAGGACATCTTACGACTCTTTATGCCACATTAGCAACTTGAAATGAACGTTAGTATAATGTAGGACGCCTTACACTCCTAAGAACACCTTAAATAACCGTACGAATCCTTGAAACACCATAATAAACCTAATGAATTCGTATGAGTCATTTGAACATCGTACGACAACTCAGGACATCTTACGACTCTTTATGCCACATTAGCAACTCGAAAAGAACGTTAGTATAATGTAGGACGGCTTACAACTCCTAAAAACACCTTACATCACAGTACGAAACCTTGAAACACCATAATAAACCTAATGAATTCATATGAGTCATTTGAACATCGTACGACAACTCAGGACATCTTACGACTCTTTATGCCACATTAGCAACTCGAAAAGAACGTTAGTATAATGTAGGACGGCTTACAACTCCTAAAAACACCTTACATCACAGTACGAAACCTTTAAACACCATAATAAACCTAATTAATTCGTGCGAGTCCTTTGAACATCGTCCGAAAACTTAGGACATCTTACGACTCTTTATGCCACATTAGCAACTCGAAAAGAACGTTGGTATAATGTAGGACGCGTTACACTCCTAATAACACCTTACATAACCGTACGAAACCTTGAAACATCATAATAAACCTAATGAATTCGTATGAGTCATTTGAACATCGTACGACAACTCAGGACATCTTACGACTCTTTATGCCACATTAGCAACTGGAATAGAACGTTAGTATAATGTAGGATGCCTTACAACTCCTAAGAACACCTTACATCACAGTACGAAACCTTGAAACACCATAATAAACCAAATTAATTTGTACGAGTCCTTTGAACGTCGTCCGACAACTTAGGACATCTTACAACTCTTTTTGCCACATTAGCAACTCGAAAAGAAACGTTAGTATAATGTAGGACGCCTTACACTCCTAAGAACACCTTACATAACCGTACGAAACCTTGAAACACCATCATAAACCTAATGAATTCGTATGAGTCCTTTGAACATCGTCCGACAACTTAGGACATCTTACGACTCTTTATGCCACATTAGCAACTTGAAATGAACGTTAGTATAATGTAGGACGCCTTACACTCCTAAGAACACCTTAAATAACCGTACGAAACCTTGAAACACCATAATAAACCTAATGAATTCGTATGAGTCATTTGAACATCGTACGACAACTCAGGACATCTTACGACTCTTTATGCCACATTAGCAACTCGAAAAGAACGTTAGTATAATGTAGGACGGCTTACAACTCCTAAAAACACCTTACATCACAGTACGAAACCTTGAAACACCATAATAAACCTAATGAATTCATATGAGTCATTTGAACATCGTACGACAACTCAGGACATCTTACGACTCTTTATGCCACATTAGCAACTCGAAAAGAACGTTAGTATAATGTAGGACGGCTTACAACTCCTAAAAACACCTTACATCACAGTACGAAACCTTGAAACACCATAATAAACCTAATTAATTCGTGCGAGTCCTTTGAACATCGTCCGAAAACTTAGGACATCTTACGACTCTTTATGCCACATTAGCAACTCGAAAAGAACGTTGGTATAATGTAGGACGCGTTACACTCCTAATAACACCTTACATAACCGTACGAAACCTTGAAACACCATAATAAACCTAATGAATTCGTATGAGTCATTTGAACATCGTACGACAACTCAGGACATCTTACGACTCTTTATGCCACATTAGCAACTGGAATAGAACGTTAGTATAATGTAGGATGCCTTACAACTCCTAAGAACACCTTACATCACAGTACGAAACCTTGAAACACCATAATAAACCAAATTAATTTGTACGAGTCCTTTGAACGTCGTCCGACAACTTAGGACATCTTACGACTCTTTTTGCCACATTAGCAACTCGAAAAGAACGTTAGTATAATGTAGGACGCCTTACACTCCTAAGAACACCTTACATAACCGTACGAAACCTTGAAACACCATCATAAACCTAATGAATTCGTATGAGTCCTTTGAACATCGTCCGACAACTTAGGACATCTTACGACTCTTTATGCCACATTAGCAACTTGAAATGAACGTTAGTATAATGTAGGACGCCTTACACTCCTAAGAACACCTTAAATAACCGTACGAAACCTTGAAACACCAGAATAAACCTAATGAATTCGTATGAGTCATTTGAACATCGTACGACAACTCAGGACATCTTACGACTCTTTATGCCACATTAGCAACTCGAAAAGAACGTTAGTATAATGTAGGACGGCTTACAACTCCTAAAAACACCTTACATCACAGTACGAAACCTTGAAACACCATAATAAACCTAATGAATTCATATGAGTCATTTGAACATCGTACGACAACTCAGGACATCTTACGACTCTTTATGCCACATTAGCAACTCGAAAAGAACGTTAGTATAATGTAGGACGGCTTACAACTCCTAAAAACACCTTACATCACAGTACGAAACCTTGAAACACCATAATAAACCTAATTAATTCGTACGAGTCCTTTGAACATCGTCCGAAAACTTAGGACATCTTACGACTCTTTATGCCACATTAGCAACTCGAAAAGAACGTTGGTATAATGTAGGACGCGTTACACTCCTAATAACACCTTACATAACCGTACGAAACCTTGAAACACCATAATAAACCTAATGAATTCGTATGAGTCATTTGAACATTGTACGACAACTCAGGACATCTTACGACTATTTAGGCCACATTAGCAACTGGAATAGAACGTTAGTATAATGTAGGACGCCTTACAACTCCTAAGAACACCTTACATCACAGTACGAAACCTTGAAACACCATAATAAACCTAATGAATTCGTATGAGTCCTTTGAACATCGTACAACAACTCAGGACGTCTTACGACTCTTTATGCCACATTAGCAACTGGAAAAGAACGTTAGTATAATGTATCACGCCTTACAACTCCTAAGAACACCTTACATCACAGTACGAAACCTTGGAACACCATAATAAACCTAATGAATTCGTACGAGTCCTTTGAACGTCGTCCGACAACATAGGACATCTTATGACTCTTTATGCCACATTAGCAACTCGAAAAGAACGTTAGTATAATGTAGGACGGCTTACAACTCCTAAGAACACCTTACATCACAGTACGAAACCTTGAAACACCATATTAAACCTAATGAATTCATATGAGTCATTTGAACATCGTACGACAACTCAGGACATCTTACGACTCTTTATGCCACATTAGCAACTCGAAAAGATAGTTAGTATAATGTAGGACGGCTTACAACTCCTAAAAACACCTTACATCACAGTACGAAACCTTGAAACACCATAATAAACCTAATTAATTCGTGCGAGTCCTTTGAACATCGTCCGAAAACTTAGGACATCTTACGACTCTTTATGCCACATTAGCAACTCGAAAAGAACGTTGGTATAATGTAGGACGCGTTACACTCCTAATAACACCTTACATAACCGTACGAAACCTTGAAACACCATAATAAACCTAATGAATTCGTATGAGTCATTTGAACATCGTACGACAACTCAGGACATCTTACGACTCTTTATGCCACATTAGCAACTGGAATAGAACGTTAGCATAATGTAGGATGCCTTACAACTCCTAAGAACACCTTACATCACAGTACGAAACCTTGAAACACCATAATAAACCAAATTAATTTGTACGAGTCCTTTGAACGTCGTCCGACAACTTAGGACATCTTACGACTCTTTTTGCCACATTAGCAACTCGAAAAGAACGTTAGTATAATGTAGGACGCCTTACACTCCTAAGAACACCTTACATAACCGTACGAAACCTTGAAACACCATCATAAACCTAATGAATTCGTATGAGTCCTTTGAACATCGTCCGACAACTTAGGACATCTTACGACTCTTTATGCCACATTAGCAACTTGAAATGAACGTTAGTATAATGTAGGACGCCTTACACTCCTAAGAACACCTTAAATAACCGTACGAAACCTTGAAACACCAGAATAAACCTAATGAATTCGTATGAGTCATTTGAACATCGTACGACAACTCAGGACATCTTACGACTCTTTATGCCACATTAGCAACTCGAAAAGAACGTTAGTATAATGTAGGACGGCTTACAACTCCTAAAAACACCTTACATCACAGTACGAAACCTTGAAACACCATAATAAACCTAATGAATTCATATGAGTCATTTGAACATCGTACGACAACTCAGGACATCTTACGACTCTTTATGCCACATTAGCAACTCGAAAAGAACGTTAGTATAATGTAGGACGGCTTACAACTCCTAAAAACACCTTACATCACAGTACGAAACCTAGAAACACCATAATAAACCTAATTAATTCGTACGAGTCCTTTGAACATCGTCCGAAAACTTAGGACATCTTACGACTCTTTATGCCACATTAGCAACTCGAAAAGAACGTTGGTATAATGTAGGACGCGTTACACTCCTAATAACACCTTACATAACCGTACGAAACCTTGAAACACCATAATAAACCTAATGAATTCGTATGAGTCATTTGAACATTGTACGACAACTCAGGACATCTTACGACTATTTAGGCCACATTAGCAACTGGAATAGAACGTTAGTATAATGTAGGACGCCTTACAACTCCTAAGAACACCTTACATCACAGTACGAAACCTTGAAACACCATAATAAACCTAATGAATTCGTATGAGTCCTTTGAACATCGTACAACAACTCAGGACGTCTTACGACTCTTTATGCCACATTAGCAACTGGAAAAGAACGTTAGTATAATGTATCACGCCTTACAACTCCTAAGAACACCTTACATCACAGTACGAAACCTTGGAACACCATAATAAACCTAATGAATTCGTACGAGTCCTTTGAACGTCGTCCGACAACATAGGACATCTTATGACTCTTTATGCCACATTAGCAACTCGAAAAGAACGTTAGTATAATGTAGGACGGCTTACAACTCCTAAGAACACCTTACATCACAGTACGAAACCTTGAAACACCATATTAAACCTAATGAATTCATATGAGTCATTTGAACATCGTACGACAACTCAGGACATCTTACGACTCTTTATGCCACATTAGCAACTCGAAAAGATAGTTAGTATAATGTAGGACGGCTTACAACTCCTAAAAACACCTTACATCACAGTACGAAACCTTGAAACACCATAATAAACCTAATTAATTCGTGCGAGTCCTTTGAACATCGTCCGAAAACTTAGGACATCTTACGACTCTTTATGCCACATTAGCAACTCGAAAAGAACGTTGGTATAATGTAGGACGCGTTACACTCCTAATAACACCTTACATAACCGTACGAAACCTTGAAACACCATAATAAACCTAATGAATTCGTATGAGTCATTTGAACATCGTACGACAACTCAGGACATCTTACGACTCTTTATGCCACATTAGCAACTGGAATAGAACGTTAGTATAATGTAGGATGCCTTACAACTCCTAAGAACACCTTACATCACAGTACGAAACCTTGAAACACCATAATAAACCAAATTAATTTGTACGAGTCCTTTGAACGTCGTCCGACAACTTAGGACATCTTACGACTCTTTTTGCCACATTAGCAACTCGAAAAGAACGTTAGTATAATGTAGGACGCCTTACACTCCTAAGAACACCTTACATAACCGTACGAAACCTTGAAACACCATCATAAACCTAATGAATTCGTATGAGTCCTTTGAACATCGTCCGACAACTTAGGACATCTTACGACTCTTTATGCCACATTAGCAACTTGAAATGAACGTTAGTATAATGTAGGACGCCTTACACTCCTAAGAACACCTTAAATAACCGTACGAAACCTTGAAACACCAGAATAAACCTAATGAATTCGTATGAGTCATTTGAACATCGTACGACAACTCAGGACATCTTACGACTCTTTATGCCACATTAGCAACTCGAAAAGAACGTTAGTATAATGTAGGACGGCTTACAACTCCTAAAAACACCTTACATCACAGTACGAAACCTTGAAACACCATAATAAACCTAATGAATTCATATGAGTCATTTGAACATCGTACGACAACTCAGGACATCTTACGACTCTTTATGCCACATTAGCAACTCGAAAAGAACGTTAGTATAATGTAGGACGGCTTACAACTCCTAAAAACACCTTACATCACAGTACGAAACCTAGAAACACCATAATAAACCTAATTAATTCGTACGAGTCCTTTGAACATCGTCCGAAAACTTAGGACATCTTACGACTCTTTATGCCACATTAGCAACTCGAAAAGAACGTTGGTATAATGTAGGACGCGTTACACTCCTAATAACACCTTACATAACCGTACGAAACCTTGAAACACCATAATAAACCTAATGAATTCGTATGAGTCATTTGAACATTGTACGACAACTCAGGACATCTTACGACTATTTAGGCCACATTAGCAACTGGAATAGAACGTTAGTATAATGTAGGACGCCTTACAACTCCTAAGAACACCTTACATCACAGTACGAAACCTTGAAACACCATAATAAACCTAATGAATTCGTATGAGTCCTTTGAACATCGTACAACAACTCAGGACGTCTTACGACTCTTTATGCCACATTAGCAACTGGAAAAGAACGTTAGTATAATGTATCACGCCTTACAACTCCTAAGAACACCTTACATCACAGTACGAAACCTTGGAACACCATAATAAACCTAATGAATTCGTACGAGTCCTTTGAACGTCGTCCGACAACATAGGACATCTTATGACTCTTTATGCCACATTAGCAACTCGAAAAGAACGTTAGTATAATGTAGGACGGCTTACAACTCCTAAGAACACCTTACATCACAGTACGAAACCTTGAAACACCATATTAAACCTAATGAATTCATATGAGTCATTTGAACATCGTACGACAACTCAGGACATCTTACGACTCTTTATGCCACATTAGCAACTCGAAAAGATAGTTAGTATAATGTAGGACGGCTTACAACTCCTAAAAACACCTTACATCACAGTACGAAACCTTGAAACACCATAATAAACCTAATTAATTCGTGCGAGTCCTTTGAACATCGTCCGAAAACTTAGGACATCTTACGACTCTTTATGCCACATTAGCAACTCGAAAAGAACGTTGGTATAATGTAGGACGCGTTACACTCCTAATAACACCTTACATAACCGTACGAAACCTTGAAACACCATAATAAACCTAATGAATTCGTATGAGTCATTTGAACATCGTACGACAACTCAGGACATCTTACGACTCTTTATGCCACATTAGCAACTGGAATAGAACGTTAGTATAATGTAGGATGCCTTACAACTCCTAAGAACACCTTACATCACAGTACGAAACCTTGAAACACCATAATAAACCAAATTAATTTGTACGAGTCCTTTGAACGTCGTCCGACAACTTAGGACATCTTACGACTCTTTTTGCCACATTAGCAACTCGAAAAGAACGTTAGTATAATGTAGGACGCCTTACACTCCTAAGAACACCTTACATAACCGTACGAAACCTTGAAACACCATCATAAACCTAATGAATTCGTATGAGTCCTTTGAACATCGTCCGACAACTTAGGACATCTTACGACTCTTTATGCCACATTAGCAACTTGAAATGAACGTTAGTATAATGTAGGACGCCTTACACTCCTAAGAACACCTTAAATAACCGTACGAAACCTTGAAACACCAGAATAAACCTAATGAATTCGTATGAGTCATTTGAACATCGTACGACAACTCAGGACATCTTACGACTCTTTATGCCACATTAGCAACTCGAAAAGAACGTTAGTATAATGTAGGACGGCTTACAACTCCTAAAAACACCTTACATCACAGTACGAAACCTTGAAACACCATAATAAACCTAATGAATTCATATGAGTCATTTGAACATCGTACGACAACTCAGGACATCTTACGACTCTTTATGCCACATTAGCAACTCGAAAAGAACGTTAGTATAATGTAGGACGGCTTACAACTCCTAAAAACACCTTACATCACAGTACGAAACCTAGAAACACCATAATAAACCTAATTAATTCGTACGAGTCCTTTGAACATCGTCCGAAAACTTAGGACATCTTACGACTCTTTATGCCACATTAGCAACTCGAAAAGAACGTTGGTATAATGTAGGACGCGTTACACTCCTAATAACACCTTACATAACCGTACGAAACCTTGAAACACCATAATAAACCTAATGAATTCGTATGAGTCATTTGAACATTGTACGACAACTCAGGACATCTTACGACTATTTAGGCCACATTAGCAACTGGAATAGAACGTTAGTATAATGTAGGACGCCTTACAACTCCTAAGAACACCTTACATCACAGTACGAAACCTTGAAACACCATAATAAACCTAATGAATTCGTATGAGTCCTTTGAACATCGTACAACAACTCAGGACGTCTTACGACTCTTTATGCCACATTAGCAACTGGAAAAGAACGTTAGTATAATGTATCACGCCTTACAACTCCTAAGAACACCTTACATCACAGTACGAAACCTTGGAACACCATAATAAACCTAATGAATTCGTACGAGTCCTTTGAACGTCGTCCGACAACATAGGACATCTTACGACTCTTTATGCCACATTAGCAACTCGAAAAGAACGTTAGTATAATGTAGGACGCCTTACAACTCCTAAGAACACCTTACATCACAGTACGAAACCATGAAACACCAAAAAAAAACCTAACGAATTCGTAAGAGTCCTTTAAACATCGTTCGACAACTTAGGACATCTTGCGACCCTTTATGCCACAATAGCAACTCGAAAAGAACGTTAGTATAATGTAGGACGCCTTACACTCCTAAGAAGACCTTATATAACCGTACCAAACCTTGAAACACCATTATAAACCTAATGAATTCGTATGAGTCCTTTGAACATCGTACGACAACTCAGGACATCTTACGACTCTTTATGCCACATTAGCAACTCGAAAAGAACGTTAGTATAATGTAGGACGCCTTACAACTCCTAAGAACACCTTACATCACAGTACGAAACCATGAAACACCATAAAAAACCTAATGAATTCGTAAGAGTCCTTTGAACATCGTCCGACAACTTAGGACATCTTACGACTCTTTATGAAACATTAGCAACTCGAAAACAACGTTAGTATAATGTAGGACGCCTTACACTCCTAAGAACACCTTACATAATCGTACGAAACCTTGAAACACCATAATAAACCTAATGAATTCGTAAGAGTCCTTTGAACATCGTACGACACCTCAGGACATCTTACGACTCTTTATGCCACATTAGCAACTCGAAAAGAACGTTAGTATAATGTAGGACGCCTTACACTCCTAAGAACACCTTACATAATCGTACGAAACCTTGAAACACCATAATAAAACTAATGAATTCGTATGAGTCCTTTGAACATCGTACGACAACTCAGGACATCTTACGACTCTTTATGCCACATTAGCAACTCGAAAAGAACGTTAGTATAATGTAGGACGCCTTACAACTCCTAAGAACACCTTACATCACAGTACGAAACCTTGAAACACCATAATAAACCTAATGAATTCGTATGAGTCCTTTGAACATCGTACGACAACTCAGGACATCTTACGACTCATTATGCCACATTAGCAACTCGAAAAGAACGTTAGTATAATGTAGGACGCCTTACAACTCCTAAGAACACCTTACATCACAGTACGAAACCATGAAACACCAAAAAAAACCTAATGAATTCGTAAGAGTCCTTTAAACATCGTCCGACAACTTAGGACATCTTACGACTCTTTATGTCACAATAGCAACTCGGAAAAAGAACGTTAGTATAATGTAGGACGCCTTACACTCCTAAGAAGACCTTATATAACCGTACGAAACCTTGAAACACCATAATAAACCTAATGAATTCGTATGAGTCTTTTGAACATCGTACGACAACTCAGGACATCTTACGACTCTTTATGCCACATTAGCAACTCGAAAAGAACGTTAGTATAATGTAGGACGCCTTACAACTCCTAAGAACACCTTACGTCACAGTACGAAACCATGAAACACCATAAAAAACCTAATGAATTCGTAAGAGTCCTTTGAACATCGTCCGACAACTTAGGACATCTTTCGACTCTTTATGCCACATTAGCAACTCGAAAAGAACGTTAGTATAATGTAGGACGCCTTACACTCCTAAGAACACCATACATAACCGTATGAAACCTTGAAACACCATAATAAACCTAATGAATTCGTATGAGTGCTTTGAACATCGTACGACAACTCAGAACATCTTACGACTCTTTATGCCACATTAGCAACTCGAAAAGAACGTTAGTATAATGTAGGACGCCTTACAAATCCTAAGAACACCTTACATCACAGTACGAAACCTTGAAACACCATAATAAACCTAATGAATTCGTATTAGTCCTTTGAACATCGTACGACAACTCAGGACATCTTACGACTCTTTATGCCACATTAGCAACTCGAAAAGAACGTTAGTATAATGTAGGACGCCTTACAACTCCTAAGAACACCTTACATCACAGTACGAAACCATGAAACACCATAAAAAACCTAATGAATTCGTAAGAGTCCTTTGAACATCGTCCGACAACTTAGGACATCTTACGACTCTTTATGAAACATTAGCAACTCGAAAACAACGTTAGTATAATGTAGGACGCCTTACACTCCTAAGAACACCTTACATAATCGTACGAAACCTTGAAACACCATAATAAACCTAATGAATTCGTAAGAGTCCTTTGAACATCGTACGACACCTCAGGACATCTTACGACTCTTTATGCCACATTAGCAACTCGAAAAGAACGTTAGTATAATGTAGGACGCCTTACACTCCTAAGAACACCTTACATAATCGTACGAAACCTTGAAACACCATAATAAAACTAATGAATTCGTATGAGTCCTTTGAACATCGTACGACAACTCAGGACATCTTACGACTCTTTATGCCACATTAGCAACTCGAAAAGAACGTTAGTATAATGTAGGACGCCTTACAACTCCTAAGAACACCTTACATCACAGTACGAAACCTTGAAACACCATAATAAACCTAATGAATTCGTATGAGTCCTTTGAACATCGTACGACAACTCAGGACATCTTACGACTCATTATGCCACATTAGCAACTCGAAAAGAACGTTAGTATAATGTAGGACGCCTTACAACTCCTAAGAACACCTTACATCACAGTACGAAACCATGAAACACCAAAAAAAACCTAATGAATTCGTAAGAGTCCTTTAAACATCGTCCGACAACTTAGGACATCTTACGACTCTTTATGTCACAATAGCAACTCGGAAAAAGAACGTTAGTATAATGTAGGACGCCTTACACTCCTAAGAAGACCTTATATAACCGTACGAAACCTTGAAACACCATAATAAACCTAATGAATTCGTATGAGTCTTTTGAACATCGTACGACAACTCAGGACATCTTACGACTCTTTATGCCACATTAGCAACTCGAAAAGAACGTTAGTATAATGTAGGACGCCTTACAACTCCTAAGAACACCTTACGTCACAGTACGAAACCATGAAACACCATAAAAAACCTAATGAATTCGTAAGAGTCCTTTGAACATCGTCCGACAACTTAGGACATCTTTCGACTCTTTATGCCACATTAGCAACTCGAAAAGAACGTTAGTATAATGTAGGACGCCTTACACTCCTAAGAACACCATACATAACCGTATGAAACCTTGAAACACCATAATAAACCTAATGAATTCGTATGAGTGCTTTGAACATCGTACGACAACTCAGAACATCTTACGACTCTTTATGCCACATTAGCAACTCGAAAAGAACGTTAGTATAATGTAGGACGCCTTACAAATCCTAAGAACACCTTACATCACAGTACGAAACCTTGAAACACCATAATAAACCTAATGAATTCGTATTAGTCCTTTGAACATCGTACGACAAATCAGGACATCTTACGACTCTTTATGCCACATTAGCAACTTGAAAAGAACGTTAGTCTAATGTAGGACGCCTTACAACTCTTAAGAATACCTTACATCACCATACGAAACCTTGAAACACCATAATAAACCTAATGAATTAGTATGAGTCCTTTAAACATCGTACCACAACTCAGGACATCTTACGACTCTTTATGCCACATTAGCAACTCGAAAAGAACGTTAGTATAATGTAGGACGCCTTACAACTCCTAAGAACACCTTACATCACAGTACGAAACCTTGACACACCATAAAAAACCTAATGAATTTGTAAGAGTCCTTTGAACATCGTCCGACAACTTAGGACATCTTACGACTCTTTATGCCACATTAGTAACTCGAAAAGAATGTTAGTATAATGTAGGACGCCTTACACTCCTAAGAAGACCTTATATAACCGTACGAAACCTTGAAACACCATAATAAACCTAATGAATTCGTATGAGTCCTTTGAACATCGTACGACAACACAGGACATCTTACGACTCTTTATGCCACATTAGCAACTCGAAAAGAACGTTAGTATAATGTAGGACGCCTTACAACTCCTAAGAACACCTTACATCACAGTACGAAACCTTGAAACACCATAATAAACCTAATGAATTCGTATGAGTCCTTTGAACATCGTACGACAACTCAGGACATCTTACGACTCATTATGCCACATTATCAACTCGAAAAGAACGTTAGTATAATGTAGGACGCCTTACAACTCCTAAGAACACCTTACATCACAGTACGAAACCATGAAACACCATAAAAAACCTAATGAATTCGTAAGAGTCCTTTGAACATCGTCCGACAACTTAGGACATCTTACGACTCTTTATGAAACATTAGCAACTCGAAAACAACGTTAGTATAATGTAGGACGCCTTACACTCCTAAGAACACCTTACATAATCGTACGAAACCTTGAAACACCATAATAAACCTAATGAATTCGTATGAGTCCTTTGAACATCGTACGACAACTCAGGACATCTTACGACTCTTTATGCCACATTAGCAACTCGAAAAGAACGTTAGTATAATGTAGGACGCCTTACAACTCCTAAGAACACCTTACATCACAGTACGAAACCTTGAAACACCATAATAAACCTAATGAATTCGTATGAGTCCTTTGAACATCGTACGACAACTCAGGACATCTTACGACTCATTATGCCACATTAGCAACTCGAAAAGAACGTTAGTATAATGTAGGACGCCTTACAACTCCTAAGAACACCTTACATCACAGTACGAAACCATGAAACACCATAAAAAACCTAATGAATTCGTAAGAGTCCTTTGAACATCGTCCGACAACTTAGGACATCTTACGACTCTTTATGAAACATTAGCAACTCGAAAACAACGTTAGTATAATGTAGGACGCCTTACACTCCTAAGAACACCTTACATAATCGTACGAAACCTTGAAACACCATAATAAACCTAATGAATTCGTATGAGTCCTTTGAACATCGTACGACAACTCAGGACATCTTACGACTCTTTATGCCACATTAGCAACTCGAAAAGAACGTTAGTATAATGTAGGACGCCTTACAACTCCTAAGAACACCTTACATCACAGTACGAAACCTTGAAACACCATAATAAACCTAATGAATTCGTATGAGTCCTTTGAACATCGTACGACAACTCAGGACATCTTACGACTCATTATGCCACATTAGCAACTCGAAAAGAACGTTAGTATAATGTAGGACGCCTTACAACTCCTAAGAACACCTTACATCACAGTACGAAACCATGAAACACCAAAAAAAACCTAATGAATTCGTAAGAGTCCTTTAAACATCGTCCGACAACTTAGGACATCTTACGACTCTTTATGTCACAATAGCAACTCGGAAAAAGAACGTTAGTATAATGTAGGACGCCTTACACTCCTAAGAAGACCTTATATAACCGTACGAAACCTTGAAACACCATAATAAACCTAATGAATTCGTATGAGTCCTTTGAACATCGTACGACAACTCAGGACATCTTACGACTCATTATGCCACATTAGCAACTCGAAAAGAACGTTAGTATAATGTAGGACGCCTTACAACTCCTAAGAACACCTTACATCACAGTACGAAACCATGAAACACCATAAAAAACCTAATGAATTCGTAAGAGTCCTTTGAACATCGTCCGACAACTTAGGACATCTTACGACTCTTTATGAAACATTAGCAACTCGAAAACAACGTTAGTATAATGTAGGACGCCTTACACTCCTAAGAACACCTTACATAATCGTACGAAACCTTGAAACATCATAATAAACCTAATGAATTCGTATGAGTCCTTTGAACATCGTACGACAACTCAGGACATCTTACGACTCTTTATGAAACATTAGCAACTCGAAAACAACGTTAGTATAATGTAGGACGCCTTACACTCCTAAGAACACCTTACATAATCGTACGAAACCTTGAAACACCATAATAAACCTAATGAATTCGTATGAGTCCTTTGAATATCGTACGACAACTCAGGACATCTTACGACTTTTTATGCCACATTAGCAACTCGAAAAGAACGTTAGTATAATGTAGGACGCCTTACAACTCCTAAGAACACCTTACATCACAGTACGAAACCTTGAAACACCATAATAAACCTAATGAATTCGTATGAGTCCTTTGAACATCGTACGACAACTCAGGACATCTTACGACTCATTATGCCACATTAGCAACTCGAAAAGAACGTTAGTATAATGTAGGACGCCTTACAACTCCTAAGAACACCTTACATCACAGTACGAAACCATGAAACACCAAAAAAAACCTAATGAATTCGTAAGAGTCCTTTAAACATCGTCCGACAACTTAGGACATCTTACGACTCTTTATGTCACAATAGCAACTCGGAAAAAGAACGTTAGTATAATGTAGGACGCCTTACACTCCTAAGAAGACCTTATATAACCGTACGAAACCTTGAAACACCATAATAAACCTAATGAATTCGTATGAGTCCTTTGAACATCGTACGACAACTCAGGACATCTTACGACTCATTATGCCACATTAGCAACTCGAAAAGAACGTTAGTATAATGTAGGACGCCTTACAACTCCTAAGAACACCTTACATCACAGTACGAAACCATGAAACACCATAAAAAACCTAATGAATTCGTAAGAGTCCTTTGAACATCGTCCGACAACTTAGGACATCTTACGACTCTTTATGAAACATTAGCAACTCGAAAACAACGTTAGTATAATGTAGGACGCCTTACACTCCTAAGAACACCTTACATAATCGTACGAAACCTTGAAACATCATAATAAACCTAATGAATTCGTATGAGTCCTTTGAACATCGTACGACAACTCAGGACATCTTACGACTCTTTATGAAACATTAGCAACTCGAAAACAACGTTAGTATAATGTAGGACGCCTTACACTCCTAAGAACACCTTACATAATCGTACGAAACCTTGAAACACCATAATAAACCTAATGAATTCGTATGAGTCCTTTGAATATCGTACGACAACTCAGGACATCTTACGACTCTTTATGCCACATTAGCAACTCGAAAAGAACGTTAGTATAATGTAGGACGCCTTACAACTCCTAAGAACACCTTACATCACAGTACGAAACCTTGAAACACCATAATAAACCTAATGAATTCGTATGAGTCCTTTGAACATCGTACGACAACTCAGGACATCTTACGACTCATTATGCCACATTAGCAACTCGAAAAGAACGTTAGTATAATGTAGGACGCCTTACAACTCCTAAGAACACCTTACATCACAGTACGAAACCATGAAACACCAAAAAAAACCTAATGAATTCGTAAGAGTCCTTTAAACATCGTCCGACAACTTAGGACATCTTACGACTCTTTATGTCACAATAGCAACTCGGAAAAAGAACGTTAGTATAATGTAGGACGCCTTACACTCCTAAGAAGACCTTATATAACCGTACGAAACCTTGAAACACCATAATAAACCTAATGAATTCGTATGAGTCCTTTGAACATCGTACGACAACTCAGGACATCTTACGACTCATTATGCCACATTAGCAACTCGAAAAGAACGTTAGTATAATGTAGGACGCCTTACAACTCCTAAGAACACCTTACATCACAGTACGAAACCATGAAACACCATAAAAAACCTAATGAATTCGTAAGAGTCCTTTGAACATCGTCCGACAACTTAGGACATCTTACGACTCTTTATGAAACATTAGCAACTCGAAAACAACGTTAGTATAATGTAGGACGCCTTACACTCCTAAGAACACCTTACATAATCGTACGAAACCTTGAAACATCATAATAAACCTAATGAATTCGTATGAGTCCTTTGAACATCGTACGACAACTCAGGACATCTTACGACTCTTTATGCCACATTAGCAACTCGAAAAGAACGTTAGTATAATGTAGGACGCCTTACAACTCCTAAGAACACCTTACATCACAGTACGAAACCTTGAAACACCATAATAAACCTAATGAATTCGTATGAGTCCTTTGAACATCGTACGACAACTCAGGACATCTTACGACTCATTATGCCACATTAGCAACTCGAAAAGAACGTTAGTATAATGTAGGACGCCTTACAACTCCTAAGAACACCTTACATCACAGTACGAAACCATGAAACACCAAAAAAAACCTAATGAATTCGTAAGAGTCCTTTAAACATCGTCCGACAATTTAGGACATCTTACGACTCTTTATGCCACAATAGCAACTCGAAAAGAACGTTAGTATAATGTAGGACGCCTTACACTCCTAAGAAGACCTTATATAACCGTACGAAACCTTGAAACACCATAATAAACCTAATGAATTCGTATGAGTCCTTTGAACATCGTACGACAACTCAGAACATCTTACGACTCTTTATGCCACATTAGCAACTCGAAAAGAACGCTAGTATAATGTAGGACGCCTTACAACTCCTAAGAACACCTTACATCACAGTACGAAACCATGAAACACCATAAAAAACCTAATGAATTCGTAAGATTCCTTTGAACATCGTCCGACAACTTAGGACATCTTACGACTCTTTATGCCACAATAGCAACTCGGAAAGAACGTTAGTATAATGTAGGACGCCTTACACTCCTAAGAAGACCTTATATAACCGTACGAAACCTTGAAACACCATAATAAACCTAATGAATTCGTATGAGTCCTTTGAACATTGTACGACAACTCAGGACATCTTACGACTCTTTATGCCACATTAGCAACTCGAAAAGAACGTTAGTATAATGTAGGACGCCTTACAACTCCTAAGAACACCTTACATCACAGTACGAAACCATGAAACACCATTAAAAACCTAATGAATTCGTAAGAGTCCTTTGAACATCGTCCGACAACTTAGGACATCTTACGACTCTTTATGAAACATTAGCAACTCGAAAACAACGTTAGTATAATGTAGGACGCCTTACACTCCTAAGAACACCTTACATAATCGTACGAAACCTTGAAACACCATAATAAACCTAATGAATTCGTATGAGTCCTTTGAACATCGTACGACAACTCAGGACATCTTACGACTCTTTATGCCACATTAGCAACTCGAAAAGAACGTTAGTATAATGTAGGACGTCTTACAACTCCTAAGAACACCTTACATCACAGTACGAAACCTTGAAACACCATAATAAACCTAATGAATTCGTATGAGTCCTTTGAACATCGTACGACAACTCAGGACATCTTACGACTCATTATGCCACATTAGCAAATCGAAAAGAACGTTAGTATAATGTAGGACGCCTTACAACTCCTAAGAACACCTTACATCACAGTACGAAACCATGAAACACCAAAAAAAACCTAATGAATTCGTAAGAGTCCTTTAAACATCGTACCACAACTCAGGACATCTTACGACTCTTTATGCCACATTAGCAACTCGAAAAGAACGTTAGTATAATGTAGGACGCCTTACAACTCCTAAGAACACCTTACATCACAGTACGAAACCTTGACACACCATAAAAAACCTAATGAATTTGTAAGAGTCCTTTGAACATCGTCCGACAACTTAGGACATCTTACGACTCTTTATGCCACATTAGTAACTCGAAAAGAATGTTAGTATAATGTAGGACGCCTTACACTCCTAAGAAGACCTTATATAACCGTACGAAACCTTGAAACACCATAATAAACCTAATGAATTCGTATGAGTCCTTTGAACATCGTACGACAACTCAGGACATCTTACGACTCTTTATGCCACATTAGCAACTCGAAAAGAACGTTAGTATAATGTAGAACGCCTTACAACTCCTAAGAACACCTTACATCACAGTACGAAACCATGAAACACCAAAAAAAACCTAATGAATTCGTAAGAGTCCTTTAAACATCGTACGACAACTCAGGACATCTTACGACTCTTTATGCCACATTAGCAACTCGAAAAGAACGTTAGTATAATGTAGGACGCCTTACAACTCCTAAGAACACCTTACATCACAGTACGAAACCTTGACACACCATAAAAAACCTAATGAATTTGTAAGAGTCCTTTGAACATCGTCCGACAACTTAGGACATCTTACGACTCTTTATGCCACATTAGTAACTCGAAAAGAATGTTAGTATAATGTAGGACGCCTTACACTCCTAAGAAGACCTTATATAACCGTACGAAACCTTGAAACACCATAATAAACCTAATGAATTCGTATGAGTCCTTTGAACATCGTACGACAACTCAGGACATCTTACGACTCTTTATGCCACATTAGCAACTCGAAAAGAACGTTAGTATAATGTAGGACGCCTTACAACTCCTAAGAACACCTTACATCACAGTACGAAACCTTGAAACACCATAATAAACCTAATGAATTCGTATGAGTCCTTTGAACATCGTACGACTACTCAGGACATCTTACGACTCATTATGGCACATTATCAACTCGAAAAGAACGTTAGTATAATGTAGGACGCCTTACAACTCCTAAGAACACCTTACATCACAGTACGAAACCATGAAACACCATTAAAAACCTAATGAATTCGTAAGAGTCCTTTGAACATCGTCCGACAACTCAGGACATCTTACGACTCTTTATGCCACATTAGCAACTCGAAAAGAACGTTAGTATAATGTAGGACGCCTTACAACTCCTAAGAACACCTTACATCACAGTACGAAACCATGAAACACCATTAAAAACCTAATGAATTCGTAAGAGTCCTTTGAACATCGTCCGACAACTTAGGACATCTTACGACTCTTTATGAAACATTAGCAACTCGAAAACAACGTTAGTATAATGTAGGACGCCTTACACTCCTAAGAACACCTTACATAATCGTACGAAACCTTGAAACACCATAATAAACCTAATGAATTCGTATGAGTCCTTTGAACATCGTACGACAACTCAGGACATCTTACGACTCTTTATGCCACATTAGCAACTCGAAAAGAACGTTAGTATAATGTAGGACGTCTTACAACTCCTAAGAACACCTTACATCACAGTACGAAACCTTGAAACACCATAATAAACCTAATGAATTCGTATGAGTCCTTTGAACATCGTCCGACAACTTAGGACATCTTACGACTCTTTATGCCACATTAGTAACTCGAAAAGAATGTTAGTATAATGTAGGACGCCTTACACTCCTAAGAAGACCTTATATAACCGTACGAAACCTTGAAACACCATAATAAACCTAATGAATTCGTATGAGTCCTTTGAACATCGTACGACAACTCAGGACATCTTACGACTCTTTATGCCACATTAGCAACTCGAAAAGAACGTTAGTATAATGTAGGACGCCTTACAACTCCTAAGAACACCTTACATCACAGTACGAAACCATGAAACACCAAAAAAAACCTAATGAATTCGTAAGAGTCCTTTAAACATCGTACGACAACTCAGGACATCTTACGACTCTTTATGCCACATTAGCAACTCGAAAAGAACGTTAGTATAATGTAGGACGCCTTACAACTCCTAAGAACACCTTACATCACAGTACGAAACCTTGACACACCATAAAAAACCTAATGAATTTGTAAGAGTCCTTTGAACATCGTCCGACAACTTAGGACATCTTACGACTCTTTATGCCACATTAGTAACTCGAAAAGAATGTTAGTATAATGTAGGACGCCTTACACTCCTAAGAAGACCTTATATAACCGTACGAAACCTTGAAACACCATAATAAACCTAATGAATTCGTATGAGTCCTTTGAACATCGTACGACAACTCAGGACATCTTACGACTCTTTATGCCACATTAGCAACTCGAAAAGAACGTTAGTATAATGTAGGACGCCTTACAACTCCTAAGAACACCTTACATCACAGTACGAAACCTTGAAACACCATAATAAACCTAATGAATTCGTATGAGTCCTTTGAACATCGTACGACAACTCAGGACATCTTACGACTCATTATGCCACATTATCAACTCGAAAAGAACGTTAGTATAATGTAGGACGCCTTACAACTCCTAAGAACACCTTACATCACAGTACGAAACCATGAAACACCATTAAAAACCTAATGAATTCGTAAGAGTCCTTTGAACATCGTCCGACAACTCAGGACATCTTACGACTCTTTATGCCACATTAGCAACTCGAAAAGAACGTTAGTATAATGTAGGACGCCTTACAACTCCTAAGAACACCTTACATCACAGTACGAAACCATGAAACACCATTAAAAACCTAATGAATTCGTAAGAGTCCTTTGAACATCGTCCGACAACTTAGGACATCTTACGACTCTTTATGAAACATTAGCAACTCGAAAACAACGTTAGTATAATGTAGGACGCCTTACACTCCTAAGAACACCTTACATAATCGTACGAAACCTTGAAACACCATAATAAACCTAATGAATTCGTATGAGTCCTTTGAACATCGTACGACAACTCAGGACATCTTACGACTCTTTATGCCACATTAGCAACTCGAAAAGAACGTTAGTATAATGTAGGACGTCTTACAACTCCTAAGAACACCTTACATCACAGTACGAAACCTTGAAACACCATAATAAACCTAATGAATTCGTATGAGTCCTTTGAACATCGTACGACAACTCAGGACATCTTACGACTCATTATGCCACATTAGCAAATCGAAAAGAACGTTAGTATAATGTAGGACGCCTTACAACTCCTAAGAACACCTTACATCACAGTACGAAACCATGAAACACCAAAAAAAAACCTAATGAATTCGTAAGAGTCCTTTAAACATCGTACCACAACTCAGGACATCTTACGACTCTTTATGCCACATTAGCAACTCGAAAAGAACGTTAGTATAATGTAGGACGCCTTACAACTCCTAAGAACACCTTACATCACAGTACGAAACCTTGACACACCATAAAAAACCTAATGAATTTGTAAGAGTCCTTTGAACATCGTCCGACAACTTAGGACATCTTACGACTCTTTATGCCACATTAGTAACTCGAAAAGAATGTTAGTATAATGTAGGACGCCTTACACTCCTAAGAAGACCTTATATAACCGTACGAAACCTTGAAACACCATAATAAACCTAATGAATTCGTATGAGTCCTTTGAACATCGTACGACAACTCAGGACATCTTACGACTCTTTATGCCACATTAGCAACTCGAAAAGAACGTTAGTATAATGTAGGACGCCTTACAACTCCTAAGAACACCTTACATCACAGTACGAAACCATGAAACACCAAAAAAAACCTAATGAATTCGTAAGAGTCCTTTAAACATCGTACGACAACTCAGGACATCTTACGACTCTTTATGCCACATTAGCAACTCGAAAAGAACGTTAGTATAATGTAGGACGCCTTACAACTCCTAAGAACACCTTACATCACAGTACGAAACCTTGACACACCATAAAAAACCTAATGAATTTGTAAGAGTCCTTTGAACATCGTCCGACAACTTAGGACATCTTACGACTCTTTATGCCACATTAGTAACTCGAAAAGAATGTTAGTATAATGTAGGACGCCTTACACTCCTAAGAAGACCTTATATAACCGTACGAAACCTTGAAACACCATAATAAACCTGATGAATTCGTATGAGTCCTTTGAACATCGTACGACAACTCAGGACATCTTACGACTCTTTATGCCACATTAGCAACTCGAAAAGAACGTTAGTATAATGTAGGACGCCTTACAACTCCTAAGAACACCTTACATCACAGTACGAAACCTTGAAACACCATAATAAACCTAATGAATTCGTATGAGTCCTTTGAACATCGTACGACAACTCAGGACATCTTACGACTCATTATGCCACATTATCAACTCGAAAAGAACGTTAGTATAATGTAGGACGCCTTACAACTCCTAAGAACACCTTACATCACAGTACGAAACCATGAAACACCATAAAAAACCTAATGAATTCGTAAGAGTCCTTTGAACATCGTCCGACAACTTAGGACATCTTACGACTCTTTATGAAACATTAGCAACTCGAAAACAACGTTAGTATAATGTAGGACGCCTTACACTCCTAAGAACACCTTACATAATCGTACGAAACCTTGAAACACCATAATAAACCTAATGAATTCGTATAGTCCTTTGAACATCGTACGACAACTCAGGACATCTTACGACTCTTTATGCCACATTAGCAACTCGAAAAGAACGTTAGTATAATGTAGGACGCCTTACAACTCCTAAGAACACCTTACATCACAGTACGAAACCTTGAAACACCATAATAAACCTAATGAATTCGTATGAGTCCTTTGAACATCGTACGACAACTCAGGACATCTTACGACTCATTATGCCACATTAGCAACTCGAAAAGAACGTTAGTATAATGTAGGACGCCTTACAACTCCTAAGAACACCTTACATCACAGTACGAAACCATGAAACACCATAAAAAACCTAATGAATTCGTAAGAGTCCTTTGAACATCGTCCGACAACTTAGGACATCTTACGACTCTTTATGAAACATTAGCAACTCGAAAACAACGTTAGTATAATGTAGGACGCCTTACACTCCTAAGAACACCTTACATAATCGTACGAAACCTTGAAACACCATAATAAACCTAATGAATTCGTATGAGTCCTTTGAACATCGTACGACAACTCAGGACATCTTACGACTCTTTATGCCACATTAGCAACTCGAAAAGAACGTTAGTATAATGTAGGACGCCTTACAACTCCTAAGAACACCTTACATCACAGTACAAAACCTTGACACACCATAAAAAACCTAATGAATTTGTAAGAGTCCTTTGAACATCGTCCGACAACTTAGGACATCTTACGACTCTTTATGCCACATTAATAACTCGAAAAGAATGTTAGTATAATGTAGGACGCCTTACACTCCTAAGAAGACCTTATATAACCGTACGAAACCTTGAAACACCATAATAAACCTAATGAATTCGTATGAGTCCTTTGAACATCGTACGACAACTCAGGACATCTTACGACTCTTTATGCCACATTAGCAACTCGAAAAGAACGTTAGTATAATGTAGGACGCCTTACAACTCCTAAGAACACCTTACATCACAGTACGAAACCTTGAAACACCATAATAAACCTAATGAATTCGTATGAGTCCTTTGAACATCGTACGACAACTCAGGACATCTTACGACTCATTATGCCACATTATCAACTCGAAAAGAACGTTAGTATAATGTAGGACGCCTTACAACTCCTAAGAACACCTTACATCACACTACGAAACCATGAAACACCATAAAAAACCTAATGAATTCGTAAGAGTCCTTTGAACATCGTCCGACAACTTAGGACATCTTACGACTCTTTATGAAACATTAGCAACTCGAAAACAACGTTAGTATAATGTAGGACGCCTTACACTCCTAAGAACACCTTACATAATCGTACGAAACCTTGAAACACCATAATAAACCTAATGAATTCGTATGAGTCCTTTGAACATCGTACGACAACTCAGGACATCTTACGACTCTTTATGCCACATTAGCAACTCGAAAAGAACGTTAGTATAATGTAGGACGCCTTACAACTCCTAAGAACACCTTACATCACAGTACGAAACCTTGAAACACCATAATAAACCTAATGAATTCGTATGAGTCCTTTGAACATCGTACGACAACTCAGGACATCTTACGACTCATTATGCCACATTAGCAACTCGAAAAGAACGTTAGTATAATGTAGGACGCCTTACAACTCCTAAGAACACCTTACATCACAGTACGAAACCATGAAACACCAAAAAAAACCTAATGAATTCGTAAGAGTCCTTTAAACATCGTCCGACAATTTAGGACATCTTACGACTCTTTATGCCACAATAGCAACTCGAAAAGAACGTTAGTATAATGTAGGACGCCTTACACTCCTAAGAAGACCTTATATAACCGTACGAAACCTTGAAACACCATAATAAACCTAATGAATTCGTATGAGTCCTTTGAACATCGTACGACAACTCAGAACATCTTACGACTCTTTATGCCACATTAGCAACTCGAAAAGAACGCTAGTATAATGTAGGACGCCTTACAACTCCTAAGAACACCTTACATCACAGTACGAAACCATGAAACACCATAAAAAACCTAATGAATTCGTAAGATTCCTTTGAACATCGTCCGACAACTTAGGACATCTTACGACTCTTTATGCCACAATAGCAACTCGGAAAGAACGTTAGTATAATGTAGGACGCCTTACACTCCTAAGAAGACCTTATATAACCGTACGAAACCTTGAAACACCATAATAAACCTAATGAATTCGTATGAGTCCTTTGAACATCGTACGACAACTCAGGACATCTTACGACTCTTTATGCCACATTAGCAACTCGAAAAGAACGTTAGTATAATGTAGGACGCCTTACAACTCCTAAGAACACCTTACATCACAGTACGAAACCATGAAACACCATTAAAAACCTAATGAATTCGTAAGAGTCCTTTGAACATCGTCCGACAACTTAGGACATCTTACGACTCTTTATGAAACATTAGCAACTCGAAAACAACGTTAGTATAATGTAGGACGCCTTACACTCCTAAGAACACCTTACATAATCGTACGAAACCTTGAAACACCATAATAAACCTAATGAATTCGTAAGAGTCCTTTGAACATCGTACGACAACTCAGGACATCTTACGACTCTTTATGCCACATTAGCAACTCGAAAAGAACGTTAGTATAATGTAGGACGTCTTACAACTCCTAAGAACACCTTACATCACAGTACGAAACCTTGAAACACCATAATAAACCTAATGAATTCGTATGAGTCTTTTGAACATCGTACGACAACTCAGGACATCTTACGACTCATTATGCCACATTAGCAAATCGAAAAGAACGTTAGTATAATGTAGGACGCCTTACAACTCCTAAGAACACCTTACATCACAGTACGAAACCATGAAACACCAAAAAAAACCTAATGAATTCGTAAGAGTCCTTTAAACATCGTCCGACAATTTAGGACATCTTACGACTCTTTATGCCACAATAGCAACTCGAAAAGAACGTTAGTATAATGTAGGACGCCTTACACTCCTAAGAAGACCTTATATAACCGTACGAAACCTTGAAACACCATAATAAACCTAATGAATTCGTATGAGTCCTTTGAACATCGTACGACAACTCAGAACATCTTACGACTCTTTATGCCACATTAGCAACTCGAAAAGAACGCTAGTATAATGTAGGACGCCTTACAACTCCTAAGAACACCTTACATCACAGTACGAAACCATGATACACCATAAAAAACCTAATGAATTCGTAAGAGTCCTTTGAACATCGTCCGACAACTTAGGACATCTTACGACTCTTTATGAAACATTAGCAACTCGAAAACAACGTTAGTATAATGTAGGACGCCTTACACTCCTAAGAACACCTTACATAATCGTACGAAACCTTGAAACACCATAATAAACCTAATGAATTCGTAAGAGTCCTTTGAACATCGTACGACAACTCAGGACATCTTACGACTCTTTATGCCACATTAGCAACTCGAAAAGAACGTTAGTATAATGTAGGACGTCTTACAACTCCTAAGAACACCTTACATCACAGTACGAAACCTTGAAACACCATAATAAACCTAATGAATTCGTATGAGTCCTTTGAACATCGTACGACAACTCAGGACATCTTACGACTCATTATGCCACATTATCAACTCGAAAAGAACGTTAGTATAATGTAGGACGCCTTACAACTCCTAAGAACACCTTACATCACAGTACGAAACCATGAAACACCATAAAAAACCTAATGAATTCGTAAGAGTCCTTTGAACATCGTCCGACAACTTAGGACATCTTACGACTCTTTATGAAACATTAGCAACTCGAAAACAACGTTAGTATAATGTAGGACGCCTTACACTCCTAAGAACACCTTACATAATCGTACGAAACCTTGAAACACCATAATAAACCTAATGAATTCGTATGAGTCCTTTGAACATCGTACGACAACTCAGGACATCTTACGACTCTTTATGCCACATTAGCAACTCGAAAAGAACGTTAGTATAATGTAGGACGCCTTACAACTCCTAAGAACACCTTACATCACAGTACGAAACCTTGAAACACCATAATAAACCTAATGAATTCGTATGAGTCCTTTGAACATCGTACGACAACTCAGGACATCTTACGACTCATTATGCCACATTAGCAACTCGAAAAGAACGTTAGTATAATGTAGGACGCCTTACAACTCCTAAGAACACCTTACATCACAGTACGAAACCATGAAACACCAAAAAAAACCTAATGAATTCGTAAGAGTCCTTTAAACATCGTCCGACAATTTAGGACATCTTACGACTCTTTATGCCACAATAGCAACTCGAAAAGAACGTTAGTATAATGTAGGACGCCTTACACTCCTAAGAAGACCTTATATAACCGTACGAAACCTTGAAACACCATAATAAACCTAATGAATTCGTATGAGTCCTTTGAACATCGTACGACAACTCAGAACATCTTACGACTCTTTATGCCACATTAGCAACTCGAAAAGAACGCTAGTATAATGTAGGACGCCTTACAACTCCTAAGAACACCTTACATCACAGTACGAAACCATGAAACACCATAAAAAACCTAATGAATTCGTAAGATTCCTTTGAACATCGTCCGACAACTTAGGACATCTTACGACTCTTTATGCCACAATAGCAACTCGGAAAGAACGTTAGTATAATGTAGGACGCCTTACACTCCTAAGAAGACCTTATATAACCGTACGAAACCTTGAAACACCATAATAAACCTAATGAATTCGTATGAGTCCTTTGAACATCGTCCGACAACTTAGGACATCTTACGACTCTTTATGAAACATTAGCAACTCGAAAACAACGTTAGTATAATGTAGGACGCCTTACACTCCTAAGAACACCTTACATAATCGTACGAAACCTTGAAACACCATAATAAACCTAATGAATTCGTATGAGTCCTTTGAACATCGTACGACAACTCAGGACATCTTACGACTCATTATGCCACATTATCAACTCGAAAAGAACGTTAGTATAATGTAGGACGCCTTACAACTCCTAAGAACACCTTACATCACAGTACGAAACCATGAAACACCATAAAAAACCTAATGAATTCGTAAGAGTCCTTTGAACATCGTCCGACAACTTAGGACATCTTACGACTCTTTATGAAACATTAGCAACTCGAAAACAACGTTAGTATAATGTAGGACGCCTTACACTCCTAAGAACACCTTACATAATCGTACGAAACCTTGAAACACCATAATAAACCTAATGAATTCGTATGAGTCCTTTGAACATCGTACGACAACTCAGGACATCTTACGACTCTTTATGCCACATTAGCAACTCGAAAAGAACGTTAGTATAATGTAGGACGCCTTACAACTCCTAAGAACACCCTACATCACAGTACGAAACCTTGAAACACCAAAAAAAACCTAATGAATTCGTAAGAGTCCTTTAAACATCGTCCGACAATTTAGGACATCTTACGACTCTTTATGCCACAATAGCAACTCGAAAAGAACGTTAGTATAATGTAGGACGCCTTACACTCCTAAGAAGACCTTATATAACCGTACGAAACCTTGAAACACCATAATAAACCTAATGAATTCGTATGAGTCCTTTGAACATCGTACGACAACTCAGAACATCTTACGACTCTTTATGCCACATTAGCAACTCGAAAAGAACGCTAGTATAATGTAGGACGCCTTACAACTCCTAAGAACACCTTACATCACAGTACGAAACCATGAAACACCATAAAAAACCTAATGAATTCGTAAGATTCCTTTGAACATCGTCCGACAACTTAGGACATCTTACGACTCTTTATGCCACAATAGCAACTCGGAAAGAACGTTAGTATAATGTAGGACGCCTTACACTCCTAAGAAGACCTTATATAACCGTACGAAACCTTGAAACACCATAATAAACCTAATGAATTCGTATGAGTCCTTTGAACATCGTCCGACAACTTAGGACATCTTACGACTCTTTATGAAACATTAGCAACTCGAAAACAACGTTAGTATAATGTAGGACGCCTTACACTCCTAAGAACACCTTACATAATCGTACGAAACCTTGAAACACCATAATAAACCTAATGAATTCGTATGAGTCCTTTGAACATCGTACGACAACTCAGGACATCTTACGACTCTTTATGCCACATTAGCAACTCGAAAAGAACGTTAGTATAATGTAGGACGCCTTACAACTCCTAAGAACACCTTACATCACAGTACGAAACCTTGAAACACCATAATAAACCTAATGAATTCGTATGAGTCCTTTGAACATCGTACGACAACTCAGGACATCTTACGACTCATTATGCCACATTAGCAACTCGAAAAGAACGTTAGTATAATGTAGGACGCCTTACAACTCCTAAGAACACCTTACATCACAGTACGAAACCATGAAACACCAAAAAAAACCTAATGAATTCGTAAGAGTCCTTTAAACATCGTCCGACAATTTAGGACATCTTACGACTCTTTATGCCACAATAGCAACTCGAAAAGAACGTTAGTATAATGTAGGACGCCTTACACTCCTAAGAAGACCTTATATAACCGTACGAAACCTTGAAACACCATAATAAACCTAATGAATTCGTATGAGTCCTTTGAACATCGTACGACAACTCAGAACATCTTACGACTCTTTATGCCACATTAGCAACTCGAAAAGAACGCTAGTATAATGTAGGACGCCTTACAACTCCTAAGAACACCTTACATCACAGTACGAAACCATGAAACACCATAAAAAACCTAATGAATTCGTAAGATTCCTTTGAACATCGTCCGACAACTTAGGACATCTTACGACTCTTTATGCCACAATAGCAACTCGGAAAGAACGTTAGTATAATGTAGGACGCCTTACACTCCTAAGAAGACCTTATATAACCGTACGAAACCTTGAAACACCATAATAAACCTAATGAATTCGTATGAGTCCTTTGAACATCGTACGACAACTCAGGACATCTTACGACTCTTTATGCCACATTAGCAACTCGAAAAGAACGTTAGTATAATGTAGGACGCCTTACAACTCCTAAGAACACCTTACATCACAGTACGAAACCATGAAACACCATTAAAAACCTAATGAATTCGTAAGAGTCCTTTGAACATCGTCCGACAACTTAGGACATCTTACGACTCTTTATGAAACATTAGCAACTCGAAAACAACGTTAGTATAATGTAGGACGCCTTACACTCCTAAGAACACCTTACATAATCGTACGAAACCTTGAAACACCATAATAAACCTAATGAATTCGTAAGAGTCCTTTGAACATCGTACGACAACTCAGGACATCTTACGACTCTTTATGCCACATTAGCAACTCGAAAAGAACGTTAGTATAATGTAGGACGTCTTACAACTCCTAAGAACACCTTACATCACAGTACGAAACCTTGAAACACCATAATAAACCTAATGAATTCGTATGAGTCTTTTGAACATCGTACGACAACTCAGGACATCTTACGACTCATTATGCCACATTAGCAAATCGAAAAGAACGTTAGTATAATGTAGGACGCCTTACAACTCCTAAGAACACCTTACATCACAGTACGAAACCATGAAACACCAAAAAAAACCTAATGAATTCGTAAGAGTCCTTTAAACATCGTCCGACAATTTAGGACATCTTACGACTCTTTATGCCACAATAGCAACTCGAAAAGAACGTTAGTATAATGTAGGACGCCTTACACTCCTAAGAAGACCTTATATAACCGTACGAAACCTTGAAACACCATAATAAACCTAATGAATTCGTATGAGTCCTTTGAACATCGTACGACAACTCAGAACATCTTACGACTCTTTATGCCACATTAGCAACTCGAAAAGAACGCTAGTATAATGTAGGACGCCTTACAACTCCTAAGAACACCTTACATCACAGTACGAAACCATGATACACCATAAAAAACCTAATGAATTCGTAAGAGTCCTTTGAACATCGTCCGACAACTTAGGACATCTTACGACTCTTTATGAAACATTAGCAACTCGAAAACAACGTTAGTATAATGTAGGACGCCTTACACTCCTAAGAACACCTTACATAATCGTACGAAACCTTGAAACACCATAATAAACCTAATGAATTCGTAAGAGTCCTTTGAACATCGTACGACAACTCAGGACATCTTACGACTCTTTATGCCACATTAGCAACTCGAAAAGAACGTTAGTATAATGTAGGACGTCTTACAACTCCTAAGAACACCTTACATCACAGTACGAAACCTTGAAACACCATAATAAACCTAATGAATTCGTATGAGTCCTTTGAACATCGTACGACAACTCAGGACATCTTACGACTCATTATGCCACATTATCAACTCGAAAAGAACGTTAGTATAATGTAGGACGCCTTACAACTCCTAAGAACACCTTACATCACAGTACGAAACCATGAAACACCATAAAAAACCTAATGAATTCGTAAGAGTCCTTTGAACATCGTCCGACAACTTAGGACATCTTACGACTCTTTATGAAACATTAGCAACTCGAAAACAACGTTAGTATAATGTAGGACGCCTTACACTCCTAAGAACACCTTACATAATCGTACGAAACCTTGAAACACCATAATAAACCTAATGAATTCGTATGAGTCCTTTGAACATCGTACGACAACTCAGGACATCTTACGACTCTTTATGCCACATTAGCAACTCGAAAAGAACGTTAGTATAATGTAGGACGCCTTACAACTCCTAAGAACACCTTACATCACAGTACGAAACCTTGAAACACCATAATAAACCTAATGAATTCGTATGAGTCCTTTGAACATCGTACGACAACTCAGGACATCTTACGACTCATTATGCCACATTAGCAACTCGAAAAGAACGTTAGTATAATGTAGGACGCCTTACAACTCCTAAGAACACCTTACATCACAGTACGAAACCATGAAACACCAAAAAAAACCTAATGAATTCGTAAGAGTCCTTTAAACATCGTCCGACAATTTAGGACATCTTACGACTCTTTATGCCACAATAGCAACTCGAAAAGAACGTTAGTATAATGTAGGACGCCTTACACTCCTAAGAAGACCTTATATAACCGTACGAAACCTTGAAACACCATAATAAACCTAATGAATTCGTATGAGTCCTTTGAACATCGTACGACAACTCAGAACATCTTACGACTCTTTATGCCACATTAGCAACTCGAAAAGAACGCTAGTATAATGTAGGACGCCTTACAACTCCTAAGAACACCTTACATCACAGTACGAAACCATGAAACACCATAAAAAACCTAATGAATTCGTAAGATTCCTTTGAACATCGTCCGACAACTTAGGACATCTTACGACTCTTTATGCCACAATAGCAACTCGGAAAGAACATTAGTATAATGTAGGACGCCTTACACTCCTAAGAAGACCTTATATAACCGTACGAAACCTTGAAACACCATAATAAACCTAATGAATTCGTATGAGTCCTTTGAACATCGTACGACAACTCAGGACATCTTACGACTCTTTCTGCCACATTAGCAACTCGAAAAGAACGTTAGTATAATGTAGGACGCCTTACAACTCCTAAGAACACCTTACATCACAGTACGAAACCATGAAACACCATTAAAAACCTAATGAATTCGTAAGAGTCCTTTGAACATCGTCCGACAACTTAGGACATCTTACGACTCTTTATGAAACATTAGCAACTCGAAAACAACGTTAGTATAATGTAGGACGCCTTACACTCCTAAGAACACCTTACATAATCGTACGAAACCTTGAAACACCATAATAAACCTAATGAATTCGTATGAGTCCTTTGAACATCGTACGACAACTCAGGACATCTTACGACTCTTTATGCCACATTAGCAACTCGAAAAGAACGTTAGTATAATGTAGGACGCCTTACAACTCCTAAGAACACCTTACATCACAGTACGAAACCTTGAAACACCATAATAAACCTAATGAATTCGTATGAGTCCTTTGAACATCGTACGACAACTCAGGACATCTTACGACTCATTATGCCACATTAGCAACTCGAAAAGAACGTTAGTATAATGTAGGACGCCTTACAACTCCTAAGAACACCTTACATCACAGTACGAAACCATGAAACACCAAAAAAAACCTAATGAATTCGTAAGAGTCCTTTAAACATCGTCCGACAATTTAGGACATCTTACGACTCTTTATGCCACAATAGCAACTCGAAAAGAACGTTAGTATAATGTAGGACGCCTTACACTCCTAAGAAGACCTTATATAACCGTACGAAACCTTGAAACACCATAATAAACCTAATGAATTCGTATGAGTCCTTTGAACATCGTACGACAACTCAGAACATCTTACGACTCTTTATGCCACATTAGCAACTCGAAAAGAACGCTAGTATAATGTAGGACGCCTTACAACTCCTAAGAACACCTTACATCACAGTACGAAACCATGAAACACCATAAAAAACCTAATGAATTCGTAAGATTCCTTTGAACATCGTCCGACAACTTAGGACATCTTACGACTCTTTATGCCACAATAGCAACTCGGAAAGAACGTTAGTATAATGTAGGACGCCTTACACTCCTAAGAAGACCTTATATAACCGTACGAAACCTTGAAACACCATAATAAACCTAATGAATTCGTATGAGTCCTTTGAACATCGTACGACAACTCAGGACATCTTACGACTCTTTATGCCACATTAGCAACTCGAAAAGAACGTTAGTATAATGTAGGACGCCTTACAACTCCTAAGAACACCTTACATCACAGTACGAAACCATGAAACACCATTAAAAACCTAATGAATTCGTAAGAGTCCTTTGAACATCGTCCGACAACTTAGGACATCTTACGACTCTTTATGAAACATTAGCAACTCGAAAACAACGTTAGTATAATGTAGGACGCCTTACACTCCTAAGAACACCTTACATAATCGTACGAAACCTTGAAACACCATAATAAACCTAATGAATTCGTAAGAGTCCTTTGAACATCGTACGACAACTCAGGACATCTTACGACTCTTTATGCCACATTAGCAACTCGAAAAGAACGTTAGTATAATGTAGGACGTCTTACAACTCCTAAGAACACCTTACATCACAGTACGAAACCTTGAAACACCATAATAAACCTAATGAATTCGTATGAGTCTTTTGAACATCGTACGACAACTCAGGACATCTTACGACTCATTATGCCACATTAGCAAATCGAAAAGAACGTTAGTATAATGTAGGACGCCTTACAACTCCTAAGAACACCTTACATCACAGTACGAAACCATGAAACACCAAAAAAAACCTAATGAATTCGTAAGAGTCCTTTAAACATCGTCCGACAATTTAGGACATCTTACGACTCTTTATGCCACAATAGCAACTCGAAAAGAACGTTAGTATAATGTAGGACGCCTTACACTCCTAAGAAGACCTTATATAACCGTACGAAACATTGAAACACCATAATAAACCTAATGAATTCGTATGAGTCCTTTGAACATCGTACGACAACTCAGAACATCTTACGACTCTTTATGCCACATTAGCAACTCGAAAAGAACGCTAGTATAATGTAGGACGCCTTACAACTCCTAAGAACACCTTACATCACAGTACGAAACCATGATACACCATAAAAAACCTAATGAATTCGTAAGAGTCCTTTGAACATCGTCCGACAACTTAGGACATCTTACGACTCTTTATGAAACATTAGCAACTCGAAAACAACGTTAGTATAATGTAGGACGCCTTACACTCCTAAGAACACCTTACATAATCGTACGAAACCTTGAAACACCATAATAAACCTAATGAATTCGTAAGAGTCCTTTGAACATCGTACGACAACTCAGGACATCTTACGACTCTTTATGCCACATTAGCAACTCGAAAAGAACGTTAGTATAATGTAGGACGTCTTACAACTCCTAAGAACACCTTACATCACAGTACGAAACCTTGAAACACCATAATAAACCTAATGAATTCGTATGAGTCCTTTGAACATCGTACGACAACTCAGGACATCTTACGACTCATTATGCCACATTATCAACTCGAAAAGAACGTTAGTATAATGTAGGACGCCTTACAACTCCTAAGAACACCTTACATCACAGTACGAAACCATGAAACACCATAAAAAACCTAATGAATTCGTAAGAGTCCTTTGAACATCGTCCGACAACTTAGGACATCTTACGACTCTTTATGAAACATTAGCAACTCGAAAACAACGTTAGTATAATGTAGGACGCCTTACACTCCTAAGAACACCTTACATAATCGTACGAAACCTTGAAACACCATAATAAACCTAATGAATTCGTATGAGTCCTTTGAACATCGTACGACAACTCAGGACATCTTACGACTCTTTATGCCACATTAGCAACTCGAAAAGAACGTTAGTATAATGTAGGACGCCTTACAACTCCTAAGAACACCTTACATCACAGTACGAAACCTTGAAACACCATAATAAACCTAATGAATTCGTATGAGTCCTTTGAACATCGTACGACAACTCAGGACATCTTACGACTCATTATGCCACATTAGCAACTCGAAAAGAACGTTAGTATAATGTAGGACGCCTTACAACTCCTAAGAACACCTTACATCACAGTACGAAACCATGAAACACCAAAAAAAACCTAATGAATTCGTAAGAGTCCTTTAAACATCGTCCGACAATTTAGGACATCTTACGACTCTTTATGCCACAATAGCAACTCGAAAAGAACGTTAGTATAATGTAGGACGCCTTACACTCCTAAGAAGACCTTATATAACCGTACGAAACCTTGAAACACCATAATAAACCTAATGAATTCGTATGAGTCCGTTGAACATCGTACGACAACTCAGAACATCTTACGACTCTTTATGCCACATTAGCAACTCGAAAAGAACGCTAGTATAATGTAGGACGCCTTACAACTCCTAAGAACACCTTACATCACAGTACGAAACCATGAAACACCATAAAAAACCTAATGAATTCGTAAGATTCCTTTGAACATCGTCCGACAACTTAGGACATCTTACGACTCTTTATGCCACAATAGCAACTCGGAAAGAACGTTAGTATAATGTAGGACGCCTTACACTCCTAAGAAGACCTTATATAACCGTACGAAACCTTGAAACACCATAATAAACCTAATGAATTCGTATGAGTCCTTTGAACATCGTACGACAACTCAGGACATCTTACGACTCTTTATGCCACATTAGCAACTCGAAAAGAACGTTAGTATAATGTAGGACGCCTTACAACTCCTAAGAACACCTTACATCACAGTACGAAACCATGAAACACCATTAAAAACCTAATGAATTCGTAAGAGTCCTTTGAACATCGTCCGACAACTTAGGACATCTTACGACTCTTTATGAAACATTAGCAACTCGAAAACAACGTTAGTATAATGTAGGACGCCTTACACTCCTAAGAACACCTTACATAATCGTACGAAACCTTGAAACACCATAATAAACCTAATGAATTCGTAAGAGTCCTTTGAACATCGTACGACAACTCAGGACATCTTACGACTCTTTATGCCACATTAGCAACTCGAAAAGAACGTTAGTATAATGTAGGACGTCTTACAACTCCTAAGAACACCTTACATCACAGTACGAAACCTTGAAACACCATAATAAACCTAATGAATTCGTATGAGTCTTTTGAACATCGTACGACAACTCAGGACATCTTACGACTCATTATGCCACATTAGCAAATCGAAAAGAACGTTAGTATAATGTAGGACGCCTTACAACTCCTAAGAACACCTTACATCACAGTACGAAACCATGAAACACCAAAAAAAACCTAATGAATTCGTAAGAGTCCTTTAAACATCGTCCGACAATTTAGGACATCTTACGACTCTTTATGCCACAATAGCAACTCGAAAAGAACGTTAGTATAATGTAGGACGCCTTACACTCCTAAGAAGACCTTATATAACCGTACGAAACCTTGAAACACCATAATAAACCTAATGAATTCATATGAGTCCTTTGAACATCGTACGACAACTCAGAACATCTTACGACTCTTTATGCCACATTAGCAACTCGAAAAGAACGCTAGTATAATGTAGGACGCCTTACAACTCCTAAGAACACCTTACATCACAGTACGAAACCATGATACACCATAAAAAACCTAATGAATTCGTAAGAGTCCTTTGAACATCGTCCGACAACTTAGGACATCTTACGACTCTTTATGAAACATTAGCAACTCGAAAACAACGTTAGTATAATGTAGGACGCCTTACACTCCTAAGAACACCTTACATAATCGTACGAAACCTTGAAACACCATAATAAACCTAATGAATTCGTAAGAGTCCTTTGAACATCGTACGACAACTCAGGACATCTTACGACTCTTTATGCCACATTAGCAACTCGAAAAGAACGTTAGTATAATGTAGGACGTCTTACAACTCCTAAGAACACCTTACATCACAGTACGAAACCTTGAAACACCATAATAAACCTAATGAATTCGTATGAGTCCTTTGAACATCGTACGACAACTCAGGACATCTTACGACTCATTATGCCACATTAGCAAATCGAAAAGAACGTTAGTATAATGTAGGACGCCTTACAACTCCTAAGAACACCTTACATCACAGTACGAAACCATGAAACACCAAAAAAAACCTAATGAATTCGTAAGAGTCCTTTAAACATCGTCCGACAATTTAGGACATCTTACGACTCTTTATGCCACAATAGCAACTCGAAAAGAACGTTAGTATAATGTAGGACGCCTTACACTCCTAAGAAGACCTTATATAACCGTACGAAACCTTGAAACACCATAATAAACCTAATGAATTCGTATGAGTCCTTTGAACATCGTACGACAACTCAGAACATCTTACGACTCTTTATGCCACATTAGCAACTCGAAAAGAACGCTAGTATAATGTAGGACGCCTTACAACTCCTAAGAACACCTTACATCACAGTACGAAACCATGATACACCATAAAAAACCTAATGAATTCGTAAGAGTCCTTTGAACATCGTCCGACAACTTAGGACATCTTACGACTCTTTATGAAACATTAGCAACTCGAAAACAACGTTAGTATAATGTAGGACGCCTTACACTCCTAAGAACACCTTACATAATCGTACGAAACCTTGAAACACCGTAATAAACCTAATGAATTCGTATGAGTCCTTTGAACATCGTACGACAACTCAGGACATCTTACGACTCTTTATGCCACATTAGCAACTCGAAAAGAACGTTAGTATAATGTAGGACCCTTACAACTCCTAAGAACACCTTACATCACAGTACGAAACCTTGAAACACCATAATAAACCTAATGAATTCGTATGAGTCCTTTGAACATCGTACGACAACTCAGGACATCTTACGACTCATTATGCCACATTAGCAACTCGAAAAGAACGTTAGTATAATGTAGGACGCCTTACAACTCCTAAGAACACCTTACATCACAGTACGAAACCATGAAACACCATAAAAAAACCTAATGAATTCGTAAGAGTCCTTTGAACATCGTCCGACAACTTAGGACATCTTACGACTCTTTATGAAACATTAGCAACTCGAAAACAACGTTAGTATAATGTAGGACGCCTTACACTCCTAAGAACACCTTACATAATCGTACGAAACCTTGAAACACCATAATAAACCTAATGAATTCGTATGAGTCCTTTGAACATCGTACGACAACTCAGGACATCTTACGACTCTTTATGCCACATTAGCAACTCGAAAAGAACGTTAGTATAATGTAGGACGCCTTACAACTCCTAAGAACACCTTACATCACAGTACGAAACCATGAAACACGAAAAAAAACCTAATGAATTCGTAAGAGTCCTTTAAACATCGTCCGACAATTTAGGACATCTTACGACTCTTTATGCCACAATAGCAACTCGAAAAGAACGTTAGTATAATGTAGGACGCCTTACACTCCTAAGAAGACCTTATATAACCGTACGAAACCTTGAAACACCATAATAAACCTAATGAATTCGTATGAGTCCTTTGAACATCGTACGACAACTCAGAACATCTTACGACTCTTTATGCCACATTAGCAACTCGAAAAAAACGCTAGTATAATGTAGGACGCCTTACAACTCCTAAGAACACCTTACATCACAGTACGAAACCATGAAACACCATAAAAAACCTAATGAATTCGTAAGAGTCCTTTGAACATCGTCCGACAACTTAGGACATCTTACGACTCTTTATGAAACATTAGCAACTCGAAAACAACGTTAGTATAATGTAGGACGCCTTACACTCCTAAGAACACCTTACATAATCGTACGAAACCTTGAAACACCATAATAAACCTAATGAATTCATATGAGTCCTTTGAACATCGTACGACAACTCAGGACATCTTACGACTCTTTATGCCACATTAGCAACTCGAAAAGAACGTTAGTATAATGTAGGACGCCTTACAACTCCTAAGAACACCTTACATCACAGTACGAAACCATGAAACACCATAATAAACCTAATGAATTCGTATGAGTCCTTTGAACATCGTACGACAACTCAGGACATCTTACGACTCTTTATGCCACATTAGCAACTCGAAAAGAACGTTAGTATAATGTAGGACGCCTTACACTCCTAAGAACAGCTTACATAATCGTACGAAACCTTGAAACACCATAATAAACCTAATGAATTCGTATGAGTCCTTTGAACATCGTACGACAACTCAGGACATCTTACGACTCTTTATGCCACATTAGCAACTCGAAAAGAACGTTAGTATAATGTAGGACGCCTTACAACTCCTAAGAACACCTTACTTCACAGTACGAAACCTTGAAACACCATAATAAACCTAATGAATTCGTATGAGTCCTTTGAACATCGTACGACAACTCAGGACATCTTACGACTCATTATGCCACATTAGCAACTCGAAAAGAACGTTAGTATAATGTAGGACGCCTTACAACTCCTAAGAACACCTTACATCACAGTACGAAACCATGAAACACCATAAAAAACCTAATGAATTCGTAAGAGTCCTTTGAACATCGTCCGACAACTTAGGACATCTTACGACTCTTTATGAAACATTAGCAACTCGAAAACAATGTTAGTATAATGTAGGACGACTTACACTCCTAAGAACACCTTACATAATCGTACGAAACCTTGAAACACCATAATAAACCTAATGAATTCGTATGAGTCCTTTGAACATCGTACGACAACTCAGGACATCTTACGACTCTTTATGCCACATTAGCAACTCGAAAAGAACGTTAGTATAATGTAGGACGCCTTACAACTCCTAAGAACACCTTACATCACAGTACGAAACCTTGAAACACCATAATAAACCTAATGAATTCGTATGAGTCCTTTGAACATCGTACGACAACTCAGGACATCTTACGACTCATTATGCCACATTAGCAACTCGAAAAGAACGTTAGTATAATGTAGGACGCCTTACAACTCCTAAGAACACCTTACATCACAGTACGAAACCATGAAACACCAAAAAAAACCTAATGAATTCGTAAGAGTCCTTTAAACATCGTCCGACAATTTAGGACATCTTACGACTCTTTATGCCACAATAGCAACTCGAAAAGAACGTTAGTATAATGTAGGACGCCTTACACTCCTAAGAAGACCTTATATAACCGTACGAAACCTTGAAACACCATAATAAACCTAATGAATTCGTATGAGTCCTTTGAACATCGTACGACAACTCAGAACATCTTACGACTCTTTATGCCACATTAGCAACTCGAAAAGAACGCTAGTATAATGTAGGACGCCTTACAACTCCTAAGAACACCTTACATCACAGTACGAAACCATGAAACACCATAAAAAACCTAATGAATTCGTAAGAGTCCTTTGAACATCGTCCGACAACTTAGGACATCTTACGACTCTTTATGAAACATTAGCAACTCGAAAACAACATTAGTATAATGTAGGACGCCTTACACTCCTAAGAACACCTTACATAATCGTACGAAACCTTGAAACACCATAATAAACCTAATGAATTCGTATGAGTCCTTTGAACATCGTACGACAACTCAGGACATCTTACGACTCTTTATGCCACATTAGCAACTCGAAAAAAACGTTAGTATAATGTTGGACGCCTTACAACTCCTAAGAACACCTTACATCACAGTACGAAACCTTGAAACACCATAATAAACCTAATGAATTCGTATGAGTCCTTTGAACATCGTACGACAACTCAGGACATCTTACGACTCATTATGCCACATTAGCAACTCGAAAAGAACGTTAGTATAATGTAGGACGCCTTACAACTCCTAAGAACACCTTACATCACAGTACGAAACCATGAAACACCAAAAAAAACCTAATGAATTCGTAAGAGTCCGTTAAACATCGTCCGACAATTTAGGACATCTTACGACTCTTTATGCCACAATAGCAACTCGAAAAGAACGTTAGTATAATGTAGGACGCCTTACACTCCTAAGAAGACCTTATATAACCGTACGAAACCTTGAAACACCATAATAAACCTAATGAATTCGTATGAGTCCTTTGAACATCGTACGACAACTCAGAACATCTTACGACTCTTTATGCCACATTAGCAACTCGAAAAGAACGCTAGTATAATGTAGGACGCCTTACAACTCCTAAGAACACCTTACATCACAGTACGAAACCATGAAACACCATAAAAAACCTAATGAATTCGTAAGAGTCCTTTGAACATCGTCCGACAACTTAGGACATCTTACGACTCTTTATGAAACATTAGCAACTCGAAAACAACGTTAGTATAATGTAGGACGCCTTACACTCCTAAGAACACCTTACATAATCGTACGAAACCTTGAAACACCATAATAAACCTAATGAATTCGTATGAGTCCTTTGAACATCGTACGACAACTCAGGACATCTTACGACTCTTTATGCCACATTAGCAACTCGAAAAGAACGTTAATGTAGGACGCCTTACAACTCCTAAGAACACCTTACATCACAGTACGAAACCTTGAAACACCATAATAAACCTAATGAATTCGTATGAGTCCTTTGAACATCGTACGACAACTCAGGACATCTTACGACTCATTATGCCACATTAGCAACTCGAAAAGAACGTTAGTATAATGTAGGACGCCTTACAACTCCTAAGAACACCTTACATCACAGTACGAAACCATGAAACACCATACAAAACATAATGAATTCGTAAGAGTCCTTTGAACATCGTCCGACAACTTAGGACATCTTACGACTCTTTATGAAACATTAGCAACTCGAAAACAACGTTAGTATAATGTAGGACGCCTTACACTCCTAAGAACACCTTACATAATCGTACGAAACCTTGAAACACCATAATAAACCTAATGAATTCGTATGAGTCCTTTGAACATCGTACGACAACTCAGGACATCTTACGACTCTTTATGCCACATTATAAACTCGAAAAAAAGTTAGTATAATGTAGGACGCCTTACAACTCCTAAGAACACCTTACATCACAGTACGAAACCTTGAAACACCATAATAAACCTAATGAATTCGTATGAGTCCTTTGAACATCGTACGACAACTCAGGACATCTTACGACTCATTATGCCACATTAGCAACTCGAAAAGAACGTTAGTATAATGTAGGACGCCTTACAACTCCTAAGAACACCTTACATCACAGTACGAAACCATGAAACACCAAAAAAAACCTAATGAATTCGTAAGAGTCCTTTAAACATCGTCCGACAATTTAGGACATCTTACGACTCTTTATGCCACAATAGCAACTCGAAAAGAACGTTAGTATAATGTAGGACGCCTTACACTCCTAAGAAGACCTTATATAACCGTACGAAACCTTGAAACACCATAATAAACCTAATGAATTCGTATGAGTCCTTTGAACATCGTACGACAACTCAGAACATCTTACGACTCTTTATGCCACATTAGCAACTCGAAAAGAACGCTAGTATAATGTAGGACGCCTTACAACTCCTAAGAACACCTTACATCACAGTACGAAACCATGAAACACCATAAAAAACCTAATGAATTCGTAAGAGTCCTTTGAACATCGTCCGACAACTTAGGACATCTTACGACTCTTTATGAAACATTAGCAACTCGAAAACAACATTAGTATAATGTAGGACGCCTTACACTCCTAAGAACACCTTACATAATCGTACGAAACCTTGAAACACCATAATAAACCTAATGAATTCGTATGAGTCCTTTGAACATCGTACGACAACTCAGGACATCTTACGACTCTTTATGCCACATTAGCAACTCGAAAAAAACGTTAGTATAATGTTGGACGCCTTACAACTCCTAAGAACACCTTACATCACAGTACGAAACCTTGAAACACCATAATAAACCTAATGAATTCGTATGAGTCCTTTGAACATCGTACGACAACTCAGGACATCTTACGACTCATTATGCCACATTAGCAACTCGAAAAGAACGTTAGTATAATGTAGGACGCCTTACAACTCCTAAGAACACCTTACATCACAGTACGAAACCATGAAACACCAAAAAAAACCTAATGGATTCGTAAGAGTCCTTTAAACATCGTCCGACAATTTAGGACATCTTACGACTCTTTATGCCACAATAGCAACTCGAAAAGAACGTTAGTATAATGTAGGACGCCTTACACTCCTAAGAAGACCTTATATAACCGTACGAAACCTTGAAACACCATAATAAACCTAATGAATTCGTATGAGTCCTTTGAACATCGTACGACAACTCAGAACATCTTACGACTCTTTATGCCACATTAGCAACTCGAAAAGAACGCTAGTATAATGTAGGACGCCTTACAACTCCTAAGAACACCTTACATCACAGTACGAAACCATGAAACACCATAAAAAACCTAATGAATTCGTAAGAGTCCTTTGAACATCGTCCGAGAACTTAGGACATCTTACGACTCTTTATGAAACATTAGCAACTCGAAAACAACGTTAGTATAATATAGGACGCCTTACACTCCTAAGAACACCTTACATAATCGTACGAAACCTTGAAACACCATAATAAACCTAATGAATTCGTATGAGTCCTTTGAACATCGTACGACAACTCAGGACATCTTACGACTCTTTATGCCACATTAGCAACTCGAAAAGAACGTTAGTATAATGTAGGACGCCTTACAACTCCTAAGAACACCTTACATCACAGTACGAAACCATGAAACACCATAATAAACCTAATGAATTCGTATGAGTCCTTTGAACATCGTACGACAACTCAGGACATCTTACGACTCTTTATGCCACATTAGCAACTCGAAAAGAACGTTAGTATAATGTAGGACGCCTTACACTCCTAAGAACACCTTACATAATCGTACGAAACCTTGAAACACCATAATAAACCTAATGAATTCGTATGAGTCCTTTGAACATCGTCCGACAAATCAGGACATCTTACGACTCTTTATGCCACATTAGCAACTCGAAAAGAACGTTAGTATAATGTAGGACGCCTTACAACTCCTAAGAAGACCTTATATAACCGTACGAAACCTTGAAACGCCATAATAAACCTAATGAATTCGTATGAGTCCTTTGAACATCGTACGACAACTCAGAACATCTTACGACTCTTTATGCCACATTAGCAACTCGAAAAGAACGCTAATATAATGTAGGACGCCTTACAACTCCTAAGAACACCTTACATCACAGTACGAAACCATGAAACACCATAAAAAACCTAATGAATTCGTAAGAGTCCTTTGAACATCGTCCGACAACTTAGGACATCTTACGACTCTTTATGAAACATTAGCAACTCGAAAACAACGTTAGTATAATGTAGGACGCCTTACATTCCTAAGAACACCTTACATAATCGTACGAAACCTTGAAACACCATAATAAACCTAATGAATTCGTATGAGTCCTTTGAACATCGTACGACAACTCAGGACATCTTACGACTCTTTATGCCACATTAGCAACTCGAAAAGAACGTTAATGTAGGACGCCTTACAACTCCTAAGAACACCTTACATCACAGTACGAAACCTTGAAACACCATAATAAACCTAATGAATTCGTATGAGTCCTTTGAACATCGTACGACAACTCAGGACATCTTACGACTCATTATGTCACATTAGCAACTCGAAAAGAACGTTAGTATAATGTAGGACGCCTTACAACTCCTAAGAACACCTTACATCACAGTACGAAACCATGAAACACCATACAAAACATAATGAATTCGTAAGAGTCCTTTGAACATCGTCCGACAACTTAGGACATCTTACGACTCTTTATGAAACATTAGCAACTCGAAAACAACGTTACTATAATGTAGGACGCCTTACACTCCTAAGAACACCTTACATAATCGTACGAAACCTTGAAACACCATAATAAACCTAATGAATTCGTATGAGTCCTTTGAACATCGTACGACAACTCAGGACATCTTACGACTCTTTATGCCACATTAGCAACTCGAAAAGAACGTTAGTATAATGTAGGACGCCTTACAACTCCTAAGAACACCTTACATCACAGTACGAAACCTTGAAACACCATAATAAACCTAATGAATTCGTATGAGTCCTTTGAACATCGTACGACAACTCAGGACATCTTACGACTCATTATGCCACATTAGCAACTCGAAAAGAACGTTAGTATAATGTAGGACGCCTTACAACTCCTAAGAACACCTTACATCACAGTACGAAACCATGAAACACCAAAAAAAACCTAATGAATTCGTAAGAGTCCTTTAAACATCGTCCGACAATTTAGGACATCTTACGACTCTTTATGCCACAATAGCAACTCGAAAAGAACGTTAGTATAATGTAGGACGCCTTACACTCCTAAGAAGACCTTATATAACCGTACGAAACCTTGAAACACCATAATAAACCTAATGAATTCGTATGAGTCCTTTGAACATCGTACGACAACTCAGAACATCTTACGACTCTTTATGCCACATTAGCAACTCGAAAAGAACGCTAGTATAATGTAGGACGCCTTACAACTCCTAAGAACACCTTACATCACAGTACGAAACCATGAAACACCATAAAAAACCTAATGAATTCGTAAGAGTCCTTTGAACATCGTCCGACAACTTAGGACATCTTACGACTCTTTATGAAACATTAGCAACTCGAAATCAAAATTAGTATAATGTAGGACGCCTTACACTCCTAAGAACACCTTACATAATCGTACGAAACCTTGAAACACCATAATAAACCTAATGAATTCGTATGAGTCCTTTGAACATCATACGACAACTCAGGACATCTTACGACTCTTTATGCCACATTAGCAACTCGAAAAGAACGTTAGTATAATGTAGGACGCCTTACAACTCCTATGAACACCTTACATCACAGTACGAAACCTTGAAACACCATAATAAACCTAATGAATTCGTATGAGTCCTTTGAACATCGTACGACAACTCAGGATATCTTACGACTCATTATGCCACATTAGCAACTCGAAAAGAACGTTAGTATAATGTAGGACGCCTTACAACTCCTAAGAATACCTTACATCACAGTACGAAACCATGAAACACCAAAAAAAACCTAATGAATTCGTAAGAGTCCTTTAAACATCGTCCGACAATTTAGGACATCTTACGACTCTTTATGCCACAATAGCAACTCGAAAAGAACGTTAGTATAATGTAGGACGCCTTACACTCCTAAGAACACCATACATAACCGTATGAAACCTTGAAACACCATAATAAACCTAATGAATTCGTATGAGTCCTTTGAACATCGTACGACAACTCAGGACATCTTACGACTCATTATGCCACATTAGCAACTCGAAAAGAACGTTAGTATAATGTAGGACGCCTTACAACTCCTAAGAACACCTTACATCACAGTACGAAACCATGAAACACCAAAAAAAACCTAATGAATTCGTAAGAGTCCTTTAAACATCGTCCGACAATTTAGGACATCTTACGACTCTTTATGCCACAATAGCAACTCGAAAAGAACGTTAGTATAATGTAGGACGCCTTACACTCCTAAGAAGACCTTATATAACCGTACGAAACCTTGAAACACCATAATAAACCTAATGAATTCGTATGAGTCCTTTGAACATCGTACGACAACTCAGGACATCTTACGACTCTTTATGCCACATTAGCAACTCGAAAAGAATGTTAGTATAATGTAGGACGCCTTACAACTCCTAAGAACACCTTACATCACAGTACGAAACCTTGAAACACCATAATAAACCTAATGAATTCGTATGAGTCCTTTGAACATCGTACGACAACTCAGGACATCTTACGACTCATTATGCCACATTAGCAACTCGAAAAGAACGTTAGTATAATGTAGGACGCCTTACAACTCCTAAGAAAACCTTACATCACAGTACGAAACCATGAAACACCAAAAAAAACCTAATGAATTCGTAAGAGTCCTTTAAACATCGTCCGACAATTTAGGACATCTTACGACTCTTTATGCCACAATAGCAACTCGAAAAGAACGTTAGTATAATGTAGGACGCCTTACACTCCTAAGAAGACCTTATATAACCGTACGAAACCTTGAAACACCATAATAAACCTAATGAATTCGTATGAGTCCTTTGAACATCGTACGACAACTCAGGACATCTTACGACTCTTTATGCCACATTAGCAACTCGAAAAGAATGTTAGTATAATGTAGGACGCCTTACAACTCCTAAGAACACCTTACATCACAGTACGAAACCTTGAAACACCATAATAAACCTAATGAATTCGTATGAGTCCTTTGAACATCGTACGACAACTCAGGACATCTTACGACTCATTATGCCACATTAGCAACTCGAAAAGAACGTTAGTATAATGTAGGACGCCTTACAACTCCTAAGAAAACCTTACATCACAGTACGAAACCATGAAACACCAAAAAAAACCTAATGAATTCGTAAGAGTCCTTTAAACATCGTCCGACAATTTAGGACATCTTACGACTCTTTATGCCACAATAGCAACTCGAAAAGAACGTTAGTATAATGTAGGACGCCTTACACTCCTAAGAACACCATACATAACCGTATGAAACCTTGAAACACCATAATAAACCTAATGAATTCGTATGAGTCCTTTGAACATCGTACGACAACTCAGGACATCTTACGACTCATTATGCCACATTAGCAACTCGAAAAGAACGTTAGTATAATGTAGGACGCCTTACAACTCCTAAGAACACCTTACATCACAGTACGAAACCATGAAACACCAAAAAAAACCTAATGAATTCGTAAGAGTCCTTTAAACATCGTCCGACAATTTAGGACATCTTACGACTCTTTATGCCACAATAGCAACTCGAAAAGAACGTTAGTATAATGTAGGACGCCTTACACTCCTAAGAAGACCTTATATAACCGTACGAAACCTTGAAACACCATAATAAACCTAATGAATTCGTATGAGTCCTTTGAACATCGTACGACAACTCAGGACATCTTACGACTCTTTATGCCACATTAGCAACTCGAAAAGAATGTTAGTATAATGTAGGACGCCTTACAACTCCTAAGAACACCTTACATCACAGTACGAAACCATGAAACACCATAAAAAACCTAATGAATTCGTAAGAGTCCTTTGAACATCGTCCGACAACTTAGGACATCTTTCGACTCTTTATGCCACAATAGCAACTCGAAAAGAACGTTAGTATAATGTAGGACGCCTTACACTCCTAAGAACACCATACATAACCGTATGAAACCTTGAAACACCATAATAAACCTAATGAATTCGTATGAGTGCTTTGAACATCGTACGACAACTCAGAACATCTTATGACTCTTTATGCCACATTAGCAACTCGAAAAGAACGTTAGTATAATGTAGGACGCCTTACAAATCCTAAGAACTCCTTACATCACAGTACGAAACCTTGAAACACCATAATAAACCTAATGAATTCGTATTAGTCCTTTGAACATCGTACGACAAATCAGGACATCTTACGACTCTTTATGCCACATTAGCAACTTGAAAAGAACGTTAGTCTAATGTAGGACGCCTTACAACTCCTAAGAACACCTTACATCACCATACGAAACCTTGAAACACCATAATAAACCTAATGAATTCGTATGAGTCCGTTTAACATCGTACGACAACTCAGGACATCTTACGACTCTTTATGCCACATTAGCAACTCGAAAAGAACGTTAGTATAATGTAGGACGCCTTACAACTCCTAAGAACACCTTACATCACAGTACGAAACCTTGAAACACCATAATAAACCTAATGAATTCGTATGAGTCCTTTGAACATCGTCCGACAACTCATACATCTTACGACTCTTTATGCCACATTAGCAACTCGAAAAGAACGTTAGTATAATGTAGGACGCCTTACAACTCCTAAGAAGACCTTATATAACCGTACGAAACCTTGAAACACCATAATAAACCTAATGAATTCGTATGAGTCCTTTGAACATCGTACGACAACTCAGAACATCTTACGACTCTTTATGCCACATTAGCAACTCGAAAAGAACGCTAGTATAATGTAGGACGCCTTACAACTCCTAAGAACACCTTACATCACAGTACGAAACCATGAAACACCATAAAAAACCTAATGAATTCGTAAGAGTCCTTTGAACATCGTCCGACAACTTAGGACATCTTACGACTCTTTATGAAACATTAGCAAGTCGAAAACAACGTTAGTATAATGTAGGACGCCTTACACTCCTAAGAACACCTTACATAATCGTACGAAACCTTGAAACACCATAATAAACCTAATGAATTCGTATGAGTCCTTTGAACATCGTACGACAACTCAGGACATCTTACGACTCTTTATGCCACATTAGCAACTCGAAAAGAACGTTAATGTAGGACGCCTTACAACTCCTAAGAACACCTTACATCACAGTACGAAACCATGAAACACCATAATAAACCTAATGAATTCGTATGAGTCCTTTGAACATCGTACGACAACTCAGGACATCTTACGACTCATTATGCCACATTAGCAACTCGAAAAGAACGTTAGTATAATGTTGGACGCCTTACAACTCCTAAGAACACCTTACATCACAGTACGAAACCATGAAACACCATAAAAAACCTAATGAATTAGTAAGAGTCCTTTGAACATCGTCCGACAACTTAGGACATCTTACGACTCTTTATGAAACATTAGCAACTCGAAAACAACGTTAGTATAATGTAGGACGCCTTACACTCCTAAGAACACCTTACATAATCGTACGAAACCTTGAAACACCATAATAAACCTAATGAATTCGTATGAGTCCTTTGAACATCGTACGACAACTCAGGACATCTTACGACTCTTTATGCCACATTAGCAACTCGAAAAGAACGTTAATGTAGGACGCCTTACAACTCCTAAGAACACCTTACATCACAGTACGAAACCATGAAACACCATAAAAAACCTAATGAATTCGTAAGAGTCCTTTGAACATCGTCCGACAACTTAGGACATCTTACGACTCTTTATGAAACATTAGCAACTCGAAAACAACGTTAGTATAATATAGGATGCCTTACACTCCTAAGAACACCTTACATAATCGTACGAAACCTTGAAACACCATAATAAACCTAATGAATTCGTATGAGTCCTTTGAACATCGTACGACAACTCAGGACATCTTACGACTCTTTATGCCACATTAGCAACTCGAAAAGAACGTTAGTATAATGTAGGACGCCTTACAACTCCTAAGAACACCTTACATCACAGTACGAAACCTTGAAACACCATAATAAACCTAATGAATTCGTATGAGTCCTTTGAACATCGTACGACAACTCAGGACATCTTACGACTCATTATGCCACATTAGCAACTCGAAAAGAACGTTAGTATAATGTAGGACGCCTTACAACTCCTAAGAACACCTTACATCACAGTACGAAACCATGAAACACCAAAAAAAACCTAATGAATTCGTAAGAGTCCTTTAAACATCGTCCGACAATTTAGGACATCTTACGACTCTTTATGCCACAATAGCAACTCGAAAAGAACGTTAGTATAATGTAGGACGCCTTACACTCCTAAGAAGACCTTATATAACCGTACGAAACCTTGAAACACCATAATAAACCTAATGAATTCGTATGAGTCCTTTGAACATCGTACGACAACTCAGAACATCTTACGACTCTTTATGCCACATTAGCAACTCGAAAAGAACGCTAGTATAATGTAGGACGCCTTACAACTCCTAAGAACACCTTACATCACAGTACGAAACCATGAAACACCATAAAAAACCTAATGAATTCGTAAGAGTCCTTTGAACATCGTCCGACAACTTAGGACATCTTACGACTCTTTATGAAACATTAGCAACTCGAAAACAACGTTAGTATAATGTAGGACGCCTTACACTCCTAAGAACACCTTACATAATCGTACGAAACCTTGAAACACCATAATAAACCTAATGAATTCGTATGAGTCCTTTGAACATCGTACGACAACTCAGGACATCTTACGACTCTTTATGCCACATTAGCAACTCGAAAAGAACGTTAATGTAGGACGCCTTACAACTCCTAAGAACACCTTACATCACAGTACGAAACCTTGAAACACCATAATAAACCTAATGAATTCGTATGAGTCCTTTGAACATCGTACGACAACTCAGGACATCTTACGACTCATTATGCCACATTAGCAACTCGAAAAGAACGTTAGTATAATGTAGGACGCCTTACAACTCCTAAGAACACCTTACATCACAGTACGAAACCATGAAACACCATAAAAAACCTAATGAATTCGTAAGAGTCCTTTGAACATCGTCCGACAACTTAGGACATCTTACGACTCTTTATGAAACATTAGCAACTCGAAAACAACGTTAGTATAATATAGGACGCCTTACACTCCTAAGAACACCTTACATAATCGTACGAAACCTTGAAACACCATAATAAACCTAATGAATTCGTATGAGTCCTTTGAACATCGTACGACAACTCAGGACATCTTACGACTCTTTATGCCACATTAGCAACTCGAAAAGAACGTTAGTATAATGTAGGACGCCTTACAACTCCTAAGAACACCTTACATCACAGTAGGAAACCTTGAAACACCATAATAAACCTAATGAATTCGTATGAGTCCTTTGAACATCGTACGACAACTCAGGACATCTTACGACTCATTATGCCACATTAGCAACTCGAAAAGAACGTTAGTATAATGTAGGACGCCTTACAACTCCTAAGAACACCTTACATCACAGTACGAAACCATGAAACACCAAAAAAAACCTAATGAATTCGTAAGAGTCCTTTAAACATCGTCCGACAATTTAGGACATCTTACGACTCTTTATGCCACAATAGCAACTCGAAAAGAACGTTAGTATAATGTAGGACGCCTTACACTCCTAAGAAGACCTTATATAACCGTACGAAACCTTGAAACACCATAATAAACCTAATGAATTCGTATGAGTCCTTTGAACATCGTACGACAACTCAGAACATCTTACGACTCTTTATGCCACATTAGCAACTCGAAAAGAACGCTAGTATAATGTAGGACGCCTTACAACTCCTAAGAACACCTTACATCACAGTACGAAACCATGAAACACCATACAAAACCTAATGAATTCGTAAGAGTCCTTTGAACATCGTCCGACAACTTAGGACATCTTACGACTCTTTATGAAACATTAGCAACTCGAAAACAACGTTAGTATAATGTAGGACGCCTTACACTCCTAAGAACACCTTACATAATCGTACGAAACCTTGAAACACCATAATAAACCTAATGAATTCGTATGAGTCCTTTGAACATCGTACGACAACTCAGGACATCTTACGACTCTTTATGCCACATTAGCAACTCGAAAAGAACGTTAATGTAGGACGCCTTACAACTCCTAAGAACACCTTACATCACAGTACGAAACCTTGAAACACCATAATAAACCTAATGAATTCGTATGAGTCCTTTGAACATCGTACGACAACTCAGGACATCTTACGACTCATTATGCCACATTAGCAACTCGAAAAGAACGTTAGTATAATGTTGGACGCCTTACAACTCCTAAGAACACCTTACATCACAGTACGAAACCATGAAACACCATAAAAAACCTAATGAATTCGTAAGAGTCCTTTGAACATCGTCCGACAACTTAGGACATCTTACGACTCTTTATGAAACATTAGCAACTCGAAAACAACGTTAGTATAATGTAGGACGCCTTACACTCCTAAGAACACCTTACATAATCGTACGAAACCTTGAAACACCATAATAAACCTAATGAATTCGTATGAGTTCTTTGAACATCGTACGACAACTCAGGACATCTTACGACTCTTTATGCCACATTAGCAACTCGAAAAGAACGTTAGTATAATGTAGGACGCCTTACAACTCCTAAGAACACCTTACATCACAGTACGAAACCTTGAAACACCATAATAAACCTAATGAATTCGTATGAGTCCTTTGAACATCGTACGACAACTCAGGACATCTTACGACTCATTATGCCACATTAGCAACTCGAAAAGAACGTTAGTATAATGTAGGACGCCTTACAACTCCTAAGAACACCTTACATCACAGTACGAAACCATGAAACACCAAAAAAAACCTAATGAATTCGTAAGAGTCCTTTAAACATCGTCTGACAATTTAGGACATCTTACGACTCTTTATGCCACAATAGCAACTCGAAAAGAACGTTAGTATAATGTAGGACGCCTTACACTCCTAAGAAGACCTTATATAACCGTACGAAACCTTGAAACACCATAATAAACCTAATGAATTCGTATGAGTCCTTTGAACATCGTACGACAACTCAGAACATCTTACGACTCTTTATGCCACATTAGCAACTCGAAAAGAACGCTAGTATAATGTAGGACGCCTTACAACTCCTAAGAACACTTTACATCACAGTACGAAACCATGAAACACCATAAAAAACCTAATGAATTCGTAAGAGTCCTTTGAACATCGTCCGACAACTTAGGACATCTTACGACTCTTTATGAAACATTAGCAACTCGAAAACAACATTAGTATAATGTAGGACGCCTTACACTCCTAAGAACACCTTACATAATCGTACGAAACCTTGAAACACCATAATAAACCTAAGGAATTCGTATGAGTCCTTTGAACATCGTACGACAACTCAGGACATCTTACGACTCTTTATGCCACATTAGCAACTCGAAAAGAACGTTAGTATAATGTAGGACGCCTTACAACTCCTAAGAACACCTTACATCGCAGTACGAAACCTTGAAACACCATAATAAACCTAATGAATTCGTATGAGTCCTTTGAACATCGTACGACAACTCAGGACATCTTACGACTCATTATGCCACATTAGCAACTCGAAAAGAACGTTAGAATAATGTAGGACGCCTTACAACTCCTAAGAACACCTTACATCACAGTACGAAACCATGAAACACCAAAAAAAACCTAATGAATTCGTAAGAGTCCTTTAAACATCGTCCGACAATTTAGGACATCTTACGACTCTTTATGCCACAATAGCAACTCGAAAAGAACGTTAGTATAATGTAGGACGCCTTACACTCCTAAGAACACCATACATAACCGTATGAAACCTTGAAACACCATAATAAACCTAATGAATTCGTATGAGTCCTTTGAACATCGTACGACAACTCAGGACATCTTACGACTCATTATGCCACATTAGCAACTCGAAAAGAACGTTAGTATAATGTAGGACGCCTTACAACTCCTAAGAACACCTTACATCACAGTACGAAACCATGAAACACCAAAAAAAACCTAATGAATTCGTAAGAGTCCTTTAAACATCGTCCGACAATTTAGGACATCTTACGACTCTTTATGCCACAATAGCAACTCGAAAAGAACGTTAGTATAATGTAGGACGCCTTACACTCCTAAGAAGACCTTATATAACCGTACGAAACCTTGAAACACCATAATAAACCTAATGAATTCGTATGAGTCCTTTGAACATCGTACGACAACTCAGGACATCTTACGACTCTTTATGCCACATTAGCAACTCGAAAAGAATGTTAGTATAATGTAGGACGCCTTACAACTCCTAAGAACACCTTACATCACAGTACGAAACCATAAAACTCCATAAAAAACCTAATGAATTCGTAAGAGTCCTTTGAACATCGTCCGACAACTTAGGACATCTTTCGACTCTTTATGCCACATTAGCAACTCGAAAAGAACGTTAGTATAATGTAGGACGCCTTACACTCCTAAGAACACCATACATAACAGTATGAAACCCTGAAACACCATAATAAACCTAATGAATTCTTATGAGTGCTTTGAACATCGTACGACAACTCAGAACATCTTATGACTCTTTATGCCACATTAGCAACTCGAAAAGAACGTTAGTATAATGTAGGACGCCTTACAAATCCTAAGAACTCCTTACATCACAGTACGAAACCTTGAAACACCATAATAAACCTAATGAATTCGTATTAGTCCTTTGAACATCGTACGACAAATCAGGACATCTTACGACTCTTTATGCCACATTAGCAACTTGAAAAGAACGTTAGTCTAATGTAGGACGCCTTACAACTCCTAAGAACACCTTACATCACCAAACGAAACCTTGAAACACCATAATAAACCTAATGAATTCGTATGAGTCCGTTTAACATCGTACGACAACTCAGGACATCTTACGACTCTTTATGCCACATTAGCAACTCGAAAAGAACGTTAGTATAATGTAGGACGCCTTACAACTCCTAAGAACACCTTACATCACAGTACGAAACCTTGAAACACCATAATAAACCTAATGAATTCGTATGAGTCCGTTGAAAATCGTACGACAACTCAGGAAATCTTATGACTCATTATGCCACATTAGCAACTCGAAAAGAACGTTAGTATAATATAGGACGCCTTACAACTCCTAAGAACACCTTACATCACAGTACGAAGCCATGAAACACCAAAAAAAACCTAATGAATTCGTAAGAGTCCTTTAAACATCGTCCGACAACTTAGGACATCTTACGACTCTTTATGCCACAATAGCAACTCGAAAAGAACGTTAGTATAATGTAGGACGCCTTACACTCCTAAGAAGACCTTATATAACCGTACGAAACCTTGAAACACCATAATAAACCTAATGAATTCGTATGAGTCCTTTGAACATCGTACGACAACTCAGGACATCTTACGACTCTTTATGCCACATTAGCAACTCGAAAAGAACGTTAGTATAATGTAGGACGCCTTACAACTCCTAAGAACACCTTACATCACAGTACGAAACCATGAAACACCAAAAAAAACCTAATGAATTCGTAAGAGTCCTTTAAACATCGTACGACAATTTAGGACATCTTACGACTCTTTAGGCCACATTAGCAACTCGAAAAGAACGTTAGTATAATGTAGGACGCCTTACAACTCCTAAGAAGACCTTATATAACCGTACGAAGCCTTGAAACACCATAATAAACCTAATGAATTCGTATGAGTCCTTTGAACATCGTACGACAACTCAGGACATCTTACGACTCTTTATGCCACATTAGAAACTCGAAAAGAATGTTAGTATAATGTAGGACGCCTTACAACTCCTAAGAACACCTTACATCACAGTACGAAACCATAAAACTCCATAAAAAACCTAATGACTTCGTAAGAGTCCTTTGAACATCGTCCGACAACTTAGGACATCTTTCGACTCTTTATGCCACATTAGCAACTCGAAAAGAACGTTAGTATAATGTAGGACGCCTTACACTCCTAAGAACACCATACATAACAGTATGAAACCCTGAAACACCATAATAAACCTAATGAATTCGTATGAGTGCTTTGAACATCGTACGACAACTCAGAACATCTTATGACTCTTTATGCCACATTAGCAACTCGAAAAGAACGTTAGTATAATGTAGGACGCCTTACAAATCCTAAGAACTCCTTACATCACAGTACGAAACCTTGAAACACCATAATAAACCTAATGAATTCGTATTAGTCCTTTGAACATCGTACGACAAATCAGGACATCTTACGACTCTTTATGCCACATTAGCAACTTGAAAAGAACGTTAGTCTAATGTAGGACGCCTTACAACTCCTAAGAACACCTTACATCACCAAACGAAACCTTGAAACACCATAATAAACCTAATGAATTCGTATGAGTCCGTTTAACATCGTACGACAACTCAGGACATCTTACGACTCTTTATGCCACATTAGCAACTCGAAAAGAACGTTAGTATAATGTAGGACGCCTTACAACTCCTAAGAACACCTTACATCACAGTACGAAACCTTGAAACACCATAATAAACCTAATGAATTCGTATGAGTCCGTTGAAAATCGTACGACAACTCAGGAAATCTTATGACTCATTATGCCACATTAGCAACTCGAAAAGAACGTTAGTATAATATAGGACGCCTTACAACTCCTAAGAACACCTTACATCACAGTACGAAGCCATGAAACACCAAAAAAAACCTAATGAATTCGTAAGAGTCCTTTAAACATCGTCCGACAACTTAGGACATCTTACGACTCTTTATGCCACAATAGCAACTCGGAAAGAACGTTAGTATAATGTAGGACGCCTTACACTCCTAAGAAGACCTTATATAACCGTACGAAACCTTGAAACACCATAATAAACCTAATGAATTCGTAAGAGTCCTTTAAACATCGTCCGACAACTTAGGACATCTTACGACTCTTTATGCCACAATAGCAACTCGAAAAGAACGTTAGTATAATGTAGGACGCCTTACACTCCTAAGAAGACCTTATATAACCGTACGAAACCCTGAAACACCATAATAAACCTAATGAATTCGTATGAGTCCTTTGAACAATGTACGACATCTTAAGACATCTTAAGACTCTGTATGCCATATTAGCAACATGAAAAGTACGTTAGTATAATTTAGGACGCCTTACAATTCCTAACAACACCTTATAACACCGTACAAAACCATAAATTTCCATAGTAAACCTAACTAATTCGTCGAAGTCCTTTGAACATCTTACGAAAACTCAGGACATCTTACGACTCTTTAGGCCACATTAGCAACTCGAAAAGAACGTTAGTATAATGTAGGACGCCTTACAACTCCTAAGAACACCTTACATCACAGTACGAAACCTTGAAACACCATAATAAACCTAATGAATTCGTATAAGTCCTTTGAACGTCGTCCGACAACATAGGACATCTTACGAATCTTTATGCCACATTAGCAACTTGAAAAGAACGTTAGTCTAATGTAGGACCCCTTAAAACTTCTAAGAACACCTTACATCACCGTACGAACCTTGAAACACCATAATAAACCTAATGAATTCGTATGTGTCCTTTGAACATCGTACGACAACTCAGGACATCTTACGACTCTTTAGGCCACATTAGCAACTCGAAAAGAACGTTAGTATAATGTAGGACGCCTTACAACTCCTAAGAACACCTTACATCACAGTACGAAACCTTGAAACACCATAAAAAACCTAATGAATTCGTATGAGTCCTTTGAACATCGTCCGACAACATAGGACATCTTATGACTCTTTATGCCACATTAGCAACTTGAAAAGAACGTTAGTCTAATGTAGGACGCCTTACAACTCCTAAGAACACCTTACATCACAGTACGAAACCATGAAACACCATAATAAACCTAATGAACTCGTATGAGTCCTTTGAACATCGTACGACAACTCAGGACATCTTACGACTCTTTATGCCACATTAGCAACTCGAAAAGAACGTTAGTATAATGTAGGACGCCTTACAACTCCTAAGAACACCATACATAACAGTATGAAACCCTGAAACACCATAATAAACCTAATGAATTCGTATGAGTGCTTTGAACATCGTACGACAACTCAGAACATCTTATGACTCTTTATGCCACATTAGCAACTCGAAAAGAACGTTAGTATAATGTAGGACGCCTTACAAATCCTAAGAACTCCTTACATCACAGTACGAAACCTTGAAACACCATAATAAACCTAATGAATTCGTATTAGTCCTTTGAACATCGTACGACAAATCAGGACATCTTACGACTCTTTATGCCACATTAGCAACTTGAAAAGAACGTTAGTCTAATGTAGGACGCCTTACAACTCCTAAGAACACCTTACATCACCAAACGAAACCTTGAAACACCATAATAAACCTAATGAATTCGTATGAGTCCGTTTAACATCGTACGACAACTCAGGACATCTTACGACTCTTTATGCCACATTAGCAACTCGAAAAGAACGTTAGTATAATGTAGGACGCCTTACAACTCCTAAGAACACCTTACATCACAGTACGAAACCTTGAAACACCATAATAAACCTAATGAATTCGTATGAGTCCGTTGAAAATCGTACGACAACTCAGGAAATCTTATGACTCATTATGCCACATTAGCAACTCGAAAAGAACGTTAGTATAATATAGGACGCCTTACAACTCCTAAGAACACCTTACATCACAGTACGAAGCCATGAAACACCAAAAAAAACCTAATGAATTCGTAAGAGTCCTTTAAACATCGTCCGACAACTTAGGACATCTTACGACTCTTTATGCCACAATAGCAACTCGGAAAGAACGTTAGTATAATGTAGGACGCCTTACACTCCTAAGAAGACCTTATATAACCGTACGAAACCTTGAAACACCATAATAAACCTAATGAATTCGTAAGAGTCCTTTAAACATCGTCCGACAACTTAGGACATCTTACGACTCTTTATGCCACAATAGCAACTCGAAAAGAACGTTAGTATAATGTAGGACGCCTTACACTCCTAAGAAGACCTTATATAACCGTACGAAACCCTGAAACACCATAATAAACCTAATGAATTCGTATGAGTCCTTTGAACAATGTACGACATCTTAAGACATCTTAAGACTCTGTATGCCATATTAGCAACATGAAAAGTACGTTAGTATAATTTAGGACGCCTTACAATTCCTAACAACACCTTATAACACCGTACAAAACCATAAATTTCCATAGTAAACCTAACTAATTCGTCGAAGTCCTTTGAACATCTTACGAAAACTCAGGACATCTTACGACTCTTTAGGCCACATTAGCAACTCGAAAAGAACGTTAGTATAATGTAGGACGCCTTACAACTCCTAAGAACACCTTACATCACAGTACGAAACCTTGAAACACCATAATAAACCTAATGAATTCGTATAAGTCCTTTGAACGTCGTCCGACAACATAGGACATCTTACGAATCTTTATGCCACATTAGCAACTTGAAAAGAACGTTAGTCTAATGTAGGACCCCTTAAAACTTCTAAGAACACCTTACATCACCGTACGAACCTTGAAACACCATAATAAACCTAATGAATTCGTATGTGTCCTTTGAACATCGTACGACAACTCAGGACATCTTACGACTCTTTAGGCCACATTAGCAACTCGAAAAGAACGTTAGTATAATGTAGGACGCCTTACAACTCCTAAGAACACCTTACATCACAGTACGAAACCTTGAAACACCATAAAAAACCTAATGAATTCGTATGAGTCCTTTGAACATCGTCCGACAACATAGGACATCTTATGACTCTTTATGCCACATTAGCAACTTGAAAAGAACGTTAGTCTAATGTAGGACGCCTTACAACTCCTAAGAACACCTTACATCACAGTACGAAACCATGAAACACCATAATAAACCTAATGAACTCGTATGAGTCCTTTGAACATCGTACGACAACTCAGGACATCTTACGACTCTTTATGCCACATTAGCAACTCGAAAAGAACGTTAGTATAATGTAGGACGCCTTACAACTCCTAAGAACACCTTACATCACAGTACGAAACCATGAAACACCATAAAAAACCTAATGAATTCGTAAGAGTCCTTTGAACATCGTCCGACAACTTAGGACATCTTACGACTCTTTATGAAACATTAGCAACTCGAAAACAACGTTAGTATAATGTAGGACGCCTTACACTCCTAAGAAGACCTTATATAACCGTACGAAACCTTGAAACACCATAATAAACCTAATGAATTCGTATGAGTCCTTTGAACATCGTACGAGAAACTCAGGACATCTTACGACTCTTTATGCCACATTAGCAACTCGAAAAGAACGTTAGTATAATGTAGGACGCCTTACAACTCCTAAGAACACCTTACATCACAGTACGAAACCATGAAACACCATAAAAGACCTAATGAATTCGTAAGAGTTCTTTGAACATCGTCCGACAACTTAGGACATCTTTCGACTCTTTATGCCACATTAGCAACTCGAAAAGAACGTTAGTATAATGTAGGACGCCTTACACTCCTAAGAACACCATACATAACCGTATGAAACCTTGAAACACCATAATAAACCTAATGAATTCGTATGAGTGCTTTGAACATCGTACGACAACTCAGAACATCTTACGACTCTTTATGCCACATTAGCAACTCGAAAAGAACGTTAGTATAATGTAGGACGCCTTACAAATCCTAAGAACTCCTTACATCACAGTTCGAAACCTTGAAACACCATAATAAACCTAATGAATTCGTATTAGTCCTTTGAACATCGTACGACAAATCAGGACATCTTACGACTCTTTATGCCAAATTAGCAACTTGAAAAGAACGTTAGTATAATGTAGGACGGCTTACAACTCCTAAAAACACCTTACATCACAGTACGAAACCTTGAAACACCATAATAAACCTAATTAATTCGTACGAGTCCTTTGAACATCGTCCGAAAACTTAGGACATCTTACGACTCTTTATGCCACATTAGCAACTCGAAAAGAACGTTGGTATAATGTAGGACGCGTTACACTCCTAATAACACCTTACATAACCGTACGAAACCTTGAAACACCATAATAAACCTAATGAATTCGTATGAGTCATTTGAACATTGTACGACAACTCAGGACATCTTACGACTCTTTAGGCCACATTAGCAACTGGAATAGAACGTTAGTATAATGTAGGACTCCTTACAACTCCTAAGAACACCTTACATCACAGTACGAAACCTTGAAACACCATAATAAACCTAATGAATTCGTACGAGTCCTTTGAACATCGTCCGACAACTTAGGACATCTTACGACTCTTTATGCCACATTAGCAACTCGAAAAGAACGTTGGTATAATGTAGCACGCGTTACACTCCTAATAACACCTTACATAACCGTACGAAACCTTGAAACACCATAATAAACCTAATGAATTCGTATGAGTCCTTTGAACATCGTACAACAACTCAGGACATCTTACGACTCTTTATGCCACATTAGCAACTGGAAAAGAACGTTAGTATAATGTATCACGCCTTACAACTCCTAAGAACACCTTACATCACAATACAAAACCTTGGAACACCATAATAAACCTAATGAATTCGTACGAGTCCTTTGAACGTCGTCCGACAACTTAGGACATCTTACGACTCTTTATGCCACATTAGCAACTCGAAAAGAACGTTAGTATAATGTAGGACGGCTTACAACTCCTAAGAACACCTTACATCACAGTACGAAACCTTGAAACATCATATTAAACCTAATGAATTCGTACGAGTCCTTTGAACGTCGTCCGGCAACTTAGGACATCTTATGACTCTTTATGCCACATTATCAACTCGAAAAGAACGTTAGTATAATGTAGGACGCCTTACAACTCTTAAGAACACCTTACATCACAGTACGAAACCTTGAAACACCATAATAAACCTAATGAATTCGTATGAGTCCTTTGAACATCGTACGACAACTCAGGACATCTTACGACTCTTTATGCCACATTAGCAACTCGAAAAGAACGTTAGTATAATGTATCACGCCTTACAACTCCTAAGAACACCTTACATCACAATACAAAACCTTGGAACACCATAATAAACCTAATGAATTCGTACGAGTCCTTTGAACGTCGTCCGACAACTTAGGACATCTTACGACTCTTTATGCCACATTAGCAACTCGAAAAGAACGTTAGTATAATGTAGGACGGCTTACAACTCCTAAGAACACCTTACATCACAGTACGAAACCTTGAAACATCATATTAAACCTAATGAATTCGTACGAGTCCTTTGAACGTCGTCCGGCAACTTAGGACATCTTATGACTCTTTATGCCACATTATCAACTCGAAAAGAACGTTAGTATAATGTAGGACGCCTTACAACTCTTAAGAACACCTTACATCACAGTACGAAACCTTGAAACACCATAATAAACCTAATGAATTCGTATGAGTCCTTTGAACATCGTACGACAACTCAGGACATCTTACGACTCTTTATGCCACATTAGCAACTCGAAAAGAACGTTAGTATAATGTAGGACGCCTTACAACTCCTAAGAACACCTTACATCACAGTACGAAACCATGAAACACCAAAAAAAACCTAACGAATTCGTAAGAGTCCTTTAAACATCGTCCGACAACTTAGGACATCTTACGACTCTTTATGCCACAATAGCAACACGAAAAGAACGTTAGTATAATGTAGGACGCCTTACACCCCTAAGAAGACCTTATATAACTGTACGAAACCTTGAAACACCATAATAAACCTAATGAATTCGTATGAGTCCTTTGAACATCGTACGACAACTCAGGACATCTTACGACTCTTTATGCCACATTAGCAACTTGAAAAGAACGTTAGTATAATGTAGGACGCCTTACAACTCCTAAGAACACCATATATCACAGTACGAAACCATGAAACACCATAAAAAACCTAATGAATTCGTAAGAGTCCTTTGAACATCGTCCGACAACTTAGGACATCTTTCGACTCTTTATGCCACATTAGCAACTCGAAAAGAACGTTAGTATAATGTAGGACGCCTTACACTCCTAAGAACACCATACGTAACCGTATGAAACCTTGAAACACCATAATAAACCTAATGAATTCATATGAGTCCTTTGAACATCGTACGACAACTCAGGACATCTTACGACTCTTTATGCCACATTAGCAACTGGAAAAGAACGTTAGTATAATGTATCACGCCTTACAACTCCTAAAAACACCTTACATCACAGTACGAAACCTTGGAACACCATAATAAACCTAATGAATTCGTACGAGTCCTTTGAACGTCGTCCGACAACTTAGGACATCTTACGACTCTTTATGCCACATTAGCAACTCGAAAAGAACGTTAGTATAATGTAGGACGGCTTACAACTCCTAAGAACACCTTACATCACAGTACGAAACCTTGAAACATCATATTAAACCTAATGAATTCGTACGAGTCCTTTGAACGTCGTCCGACAACTTAGGACATCTTATGACTCTTTATGCCACATTATCAACTCGAAAAGAACGTTAGTATAATGTAGGACGCCTTACAACTCTTAAGAACACCTTACATCACAGTACGAAACCTTGAAACACCATAATAAACCTAATGAACTCGTATGAGTCCTTTGAACATCGTACGACAACTCAGGACATCTTACGACTCTTTATGCCACATTAGCAACTCGAAAAGAACGTTAGTATAATGTAGGACGCCTTACAACTCCTAAGAACACCTTACATCACAGTACGAATCCATGAAACACCAAAAAAAAACCTAACGAATTCGTAAGAGTCCTTTAAACATCGTCCGACAACTTAGGACATCTTACGACTCTTTATGCCACAATAGCAACACGAAAAGAACGTTAGTATAATGTAGGACGCCTTATGTTGGGGTTATTTGAAGATGTCACTTTCCAAATATAAGCGAGTGAAGATATCGAGCATCATCACGAGCAAGCACGGGTGAGGACGTTCATTATTTGTATTTGTCTTAGAATATTTGTGTAATTGTTTTGTGCTTAAATGCGCGTTTGTGCTTAACTCCACGTGGTTAGGTTACATTGTAAGGTGAATGGTATAGACTATAAATACCATCACCTAGGTCAGTTGTTATTGAGAGTTGCATACATTTCATTGAATATCACTTGTAACCTCTCCATTGATCTAATACAATTCTCCTATTCATATTATCATCATCTTCATCATGCTTTGCATTGATCTTCATGAACATTCAAGCATCAATACGTGATCAGTGAGATTCCGCATCACTGATTGCAAACAACATCACCAAACAATCTCAGATCTAGATCCAAGCTCGCTCCCTCCCGAACTATCACCTTACACCCCTAAGAAGACCTTATATAACTGTACGAAACCTTGAAACACCATAATAAACCTAATGAATTCGTATGAGTCCTTTGAACATCGTACGACAACTCAGGACATCTTACGACTCTTTGTGCCACATTAGCAACTTGAAAAGAACGTTAGTATAATGTAGGACGCCTTACAACTCCTAAGAACACCATACATCACAGTACGAAACCATGAAACACCATAAAAACCCTAATGAATTCGTAAGAGTCCTTTGAACATCGTCCGACAACTTAGGACATCTTTCGACTCTTTATGCCACATTAGCAACTCGAAAAGAACGTTAGTATAATGTAGGACGCCTTACACTCCTAAGAACACCATACGTAACCGTATGAAACCTTGAAACACCATAATAAACCTAATGAATTCATATGAGTCCTTTGAACATCGTACGACAACTCAGGACATCTTACGAATCTTTATGCCACATTAGCAACTTGAAAAGAACGTTAGTCTAATGTAGGACCCCTTAAAACTTCTAAGAACACCTTACATCACCGTACGAACCTTGAAACACCATAATAAACCTAATGAATTCGTACTAGTCCTTTGAACATCGTCCGACAAGTTAGGAGATCTTACGACTCTTTATGCCACATTAGCAACTCGAAAAGAACGTTGGTATAATGTAGGACGCGTTACACTCCTAATAACAACTTACATAACCGTACGAAACCTTGAAACACCATAATAAACCTAATGAATTCGTATGAGTCATTTGAACATTGTACCACAACCTAGGACATCTTACGACTCTTTATGCCACATTAGCAACTGGAATAGAACGTTAGTATAATGTAGGATGCCTTACAACTCCTAAGAACACCTTACATCACAGTACGAAACCTTGAAACACCATAATAAACCAAATTAATTTGTACGAGTCCTTTGAACGTCGTCCGACAACTTAGGACATCTTACGACTCTTTTTGCCACATTAGCAACTCGAAAAGAACGTTAGTATAATGTAGGACGCCTTACACTCCTAAGAACACCTTACATAACCGTACGAAACCTTGAAACAACATAATAAACCTAATGAATTCATATGAGTCCTATGAACATCGTTCGACAACTCATGACATCTTACAACTCTTTATGCCTCATTAGCAACTCGAAAAGAACGTTAGTATAATGTAGGACGCCTTAGAACTCCTAAGAACACCTTATATCACAGTACGAAACCTTGAAACACCATAATAAACCTAATGAATTCGTACGAGTCCTTTGAACGTCGTTTGACAACTTAGGACATCTTACGACTCTTTATGCCACATTAGCCACTCAAAAAGAACGTTAGTATAATGTAGGACGCCTTACAACTCCTAAGAACACCGTACATCACCTAACGAAACCTTAAAACACCATAATAAAACTAATGAACAATGTACGATAACTTAAGACATCTTAAGACTCTGTATGCCATATTAGCAACATGAAAAGTACGTTAGTATAATTTAGGACGCCTTACAATTCCTAACAACACCTTATAACACCGTACAAAACCATAAATTTCCATAGTAAACTTAACTAATTCGTCGAAGTCCTATGAACGTTGTACGACAACTCAAGACATCTTACGACTCTTTAGGCCACATTAGCAACTCGAAAAGAACGTTAGTATAATGTAGGACGCCTTACAACTCCTAAGAACACCTTACATCACAGTACGAAACCTTGAAACACCGTAATATACCTAATGAATTCGTATGAGTCCTTTGAACAATGTACGACAACTTAAGACATCTTAAGACTCTGTATGCCATATTAGCAACATGAAAAGTATGTTAGTATAATTTAGGACGCCTAAAATTCCTAACAACACCTTATAACACCGTACAAAACCATAAATTTCCATAGTAAACCTAACTAATTCGTCGAAGTCCTTTGAACATCGTACGAAAACTCAGGACATCTTACGACTCTTTAGGCCACATTAGCAACTCGAAAAGAACGTTAGTATAAGGTAGGACGCCTTACAACTCCTAAGAACACCTTACATCACAGTACGAAACCTTGAAACGCCATAATAAACCTAATGAATTCGTATGAGTCCTTTGAACATCGTCCGACAACATAGGACATCTTACGAATCTTTATGCCACATTAGCAACTTGAAAAGAACGTTAGTCTAATGTAGGACCCCTTAAAACTTCTAAGAACACCTTACATCACCGTACGAACCTTGAAACACCATAATAAACCTAATGAATTTGTACTAGTCCTTTGAACATCGTCCGACAAGTTAGGAGATCTTACGACTCTTTATGACACATTAGCAACTCGAAAAGAACGTTGGTATAATGTAGGACGCGTTACACTCCTAATAACAACTTACATAACCGTACGAAACCTTGAAACACCATAATAAACCTAATGAATTCGTATGAGTCATTTGAACATTGTACGACAACTCAGGACATCTTACGACTCTTTATGCCACATTAGCAACTGGAATAGAACGTTAGTATAATGTAGGATGCCTTACAACTCCTAAGAACACCTTACATCACAGTACGAAACCTTGAAACACCATAATAAACCAAATTAATTTGTACGAGTCCTTTGAACGTCGTCCGACAACTTAGGACATCTTACGACTCTTTTTGCCACATTAGCAACTCGAAAAGAACGTTAGTATAATGTAGGACGCCTTACACTCCTAAGAACACCTTACATAACCGTACGAAACCTTGAAACACCATCATAAACCTAATGAATTCGTATGAGTCCTTTGAACATCGTACGACAACTCAGGACGGACATCTTACGACTCTTTATGCCACATTAGCAACTCGAAAAGAACGTTAGTATAACGTAGGACGCCTTACAACTCCTAAGAACACCTTACATCACAGTACGAAACCATGAAACACCAAAAAAACCCTAATGAATTCGTAAGAGTCCTTTAAACATCGTCCGACAACTTAGGACATCTTACGACTCTTTATGCCACAATAGCAACTCGAAAAGAACGTTAGTATAATGTAGGACGCCTTACACTCCTAAGAAGACTTTATATAACCGTACGAAACCTTGAAACACCATAATATACCTAATTAATTCGTATGAGTCCTTTGAACAATGTACGACAACTTAAGACATCTTAAGACTCTGTATGCCATATTAGCAACATGAAAAGTATGTTAGTATAATTTAGGACGCCTAAAATTCCTAACAACACCTTATAACACCGTACAAAACCATAAATTTCCATAGTAAACCTAACTAATTCGTCGAAGTCCTTTGAACATCGTACGAAAACTCAGGACATCTTACGACTCTTTAGGCCACATTAGCAACTCGAAAAGAACGTTAGTATATGGTAGGACGCCTTACAACTCCTAAGAACACCTTACATCACAGTACGAAACCTTGAAACGCCATAATAAACCTAATGAATTCGTATGAGTCCTTTGAACATCGTCCGACAACATAGGACATCTTACGAATCTTTATGCCACATTAGCAACTTGAAAAGAACGTTAGTCTAATGTAGGACCCCTTAAAACTTCTAAGAACACCTTACATCACCGTACGAACCTTGAAACACCATAATAAACCTAATGAATTCGTACTAGTCCTTTGAACATCGTCCGACAAGTTAGGAGATCTTACGACTCTTTATGCCACATTAGCAACTCGAAAAGAACGTTGGTATAATGTAGGACACGTTACACTCCAAATAACAACTTACATAACCGTACGAAACCTTGAAACACCATAATAAACCTAATGAATTCGTATGAGTCATTTGAACATTGTACGACAACTCAGGACATCTTACGACTCTTTATGCCACATTAGCAACTGGAATAGAACGTTAGTATAATGTAGGATGCCTTACAACTCCTAAGAACACCTTACATCACAGTACGAAACCTTGAAACACCATAATAAACCAAATTAATTTGTACGAGTCCTTTGAACGTCGTCCGACAACTTAGGACATCTTACGACTCTTTTTGCCACATTAGCAACTCGAAAAGAACGTTAGTATAATGTAGGACGCCTTACACTCCTAAGAACACCTTACATAACCGTACGAAACCTTGAAACACCATCATAAACCTAATGAATTCGTATGAGTCCTTTGAACATCGTACGACAACTCAGGGACATCTTACGACTCTTTATGCCACATTAGCAACTCGAAAAGAACGTTAGTATAACGTAGGACGCCTTACAACTCCTAAGAACACCTTACATCACAGTACGAAACCATGAAACACCAAAAAAACCCTAATGAATTCGTAAGAGTCCTTTAAACATCGTCCGACAACTTAGGACATCTTACGACTCTTTATGCCACAATAGCAACTCGAAAAGAACGTTAGTATAATGTAGGACGCCTTACACTCCTAAGAAGACTTTATATAACCGTACGAAACCTTGAAACACCATAATATACCTAATGAATTCGTATGAGTCCTTTGAACAATGTACGACAACTTAAGACATCTTAAGACTCTGTATGCCATATTAGCAACATGAAAAGTATGTTAGTATAATTTAGGACGCCTAAAATTCCTAACAACACCTTATAACACCGTACAAAACCATAAATTTCCATAGTAAACCTAACTAATTCGTCGAAGTCCTTTGAACATCGTACGAAAACTCAGGACATCTTACGACTCTTTAGGCCACATTAGCAACTCGAAAAGAACGTTAGTATATGGTAGGACGCCTTACAACTCCTAAGAACACCTTACATCACAGTACGAAACCTTGAAACGCCATAATAAACCTAATGAATTCGTATGAGTCCTTTGAACATCGTCCGACAACATAGGACATCTTACGAATCTTTATGCCACATTAGCAACTTGAAAAGAACGTTAGTCTAATGTAGGACCCCTTAAAACTTCTAAGAACACCTTACATCACCGTACGAACCTTGAAACACCATAATAAACCTAATGAATTCGTACTAGTCCTTTGAACATCGTCCGACAAGTTAGGAGATCTTACGACTCTTTATGCCACATTAGCAACTCGAAAAGAACGTTGGTATAATGTAGGACACGTTACACTCCAAATAACAACTTACATAACCGTACGAAACCTTGAAACACCATAATAAACCTAATGAATTCGTATGAGTCATTTGAACATTGTACGACAACTCAGGACATCTTACGACTCTTTATGCCACATTAGCAACTGGAATAGAACGTTAGTATAATGTAGGATGCCTTACAACTCCTAAGAACACCTTACATCACAGTACGAAACCTTGAAACACCATAATAAACCAAATTAATTTGTACGAGTCCTTTGAACGTCGTCCGACAACTTAGGACATCTTACGACTCTTTTTGCCACATTAGCAACTCGAAAAGAACGTTAGTATAATGTAGGACGCCTTACACTCCTAAGAACACCTTACATAACCGTACGAAACCTTGAAACACCATCATAAACCTAATGAATTCGTATGAGTCCTTTGAACATCGTACGACAACTCAGGACATCTTACGACTCTTTATGCCACATTAGCAACTCGAAAAGAACGTTAGTATAACGTAGGACGCCTTACAACTCCTAAGAACACCTTACATCACAGTACGAAACCATGAAACACCAAAAAAACCCTAATGAATTCGTAAGAGTCCTTTAAACATCGTCCGACAACTTAGGACATCTTACGACTCTTTATGCCACAATAGCAACTCGAAAAGAACGTTAGTATAATGTAGGACGCCTTACACTCCTAAGAAGACTTTATATAACCGTACGAAACCTTGAAACACCATAATATACCTAATGAATTCGTATGAGTCCTTTGAACAATGTACGACAACTTAAGACATCTTAAGACTCTGTATGCCATATTAGCAACATGAAAAGTATGTTAGTATAATTTAGGACGCCTAAAATTCCTAACAACACCTTATAACACCGTACAAAACCATAAATTTCCATAGTAAACCTAACTAATTCGTCGAAGTCCTTTGAACATCGTACGAAAACTCAGGACATCTTACGACTCTTTAGGCCACATTAGCAACTAGAAAAGAACGTTAGTATAAGGTAGGACGCCTTACAACTCCTAAGAACACCTTACATCACAGTACGAAACCTTGAAACGCCATAATAAACCTAATGAATTCGTATAAGTCCTTTGAACATCGTCCGACAACATAGGACATCTTACGAATCTTTATGCCACATTAGCAACTTGAAAAGAACGTTAGTCTAATGTAGGACCCCTTAAAACTTCTAAGAACACCTTACATCACCGTACGAACCTTGAAACACCATAATAAACCTAATGAATTCGTACTAGTCCTTTGAACATCGTCCGACAAGTTAGGAGATCTTACGACTCTTTATGCCACATTAGCAACTCGAAAAGAACGTTGGTATAATGTAGGACACGTTACACTCCTAATAACAACTTACATAACCGTACGAAACCTTGAAACACCATAATAAACCTAATGAATTCGTATGAGTCATTTGAACATTGTACGACAACTCAGGACATCTTACGACTCTTTATGCCACATTAGCAACTGGAATAGAACGTTAGTATAATGTAGGATGCCTTACAACTCCTAAGAACACCTTACATCACAATATGAAACCTTGAAACATCATAATAAACCAAATTAATTTGTACGAGTCCTTTGAACGTCGTCCGACAACTTAGGACATCTTACGACTCTTTTTGCCACATTAGCAACTCGAAAAGAACGTTAGTATAATGTAGGACGCCTTACACTCCTAAGAACACCTTACATAACCGTACGAAACCTTGAAACACCATCATAAACCTAATGAATTCGTATGAGTCCTTTGAACATCGTACGACAACTCAGGACATCTTACGACTCTTTATGCCACATTAGCAACTCGAAAAGAACGTTAGTATAATGTAGGACGCCTTACAACTCCTAAGAACACCTTACATCACAGTACGAAACCATGAAACACCAAAAAAACCCTAATGAATTCGTAAGAGTCCTTTAAACATCGTCCGACAACTTAGGACATCTTACGACTCTTTATGCCACAGTAGCAACTCGAAAAGAACGTTAGTATAATGTAGGACGCCTTACACTCCTAAGAAGACTTTATATAACCGTACGAAACCTTGAAACACCATAATATACCTAATGAATTCGTATGAGTCCTTTGAACAATGTACGACAACTTAAGACATCTTAAGACTCTGTATGCCATATTAGCAACATGAAAAGTATGTTAGTATAATTTAGGACGCCTAAAATTCCTAACAACACCTTATAACACCGTACAAAACCATAAATTTCGTAGTAAACCTAACTAATTCGTCGAAGACCTTTGAACATCGTACGAAAACTCAGGACATCTTACGACTCTTTAGGCCACATTAGCAACTCGAAAAGAACGTTAGTATAAGGTAGGACGCCTTACAACTCCTAAGAACACCTTACATCACAGTACAAAACCTTGAAACGCCATAATAAACCTAATGAATTCGTATAAGTCCTTTGAACATCGTCCGACAACATAGGACATCTTACGAATCTTTATGCCACATTAGCAACTTGAAAAGAACGTTAGTCTAATGTAGGATCCCTTAAAACTTCTAAGAACACCTTACATCACCGTACGAACCTTGAAACACCATAATAAACCTAATGAATTCGTACTAGTCCTTTGAACATCGTCCGACAAGTTAGGAGATCTTACGACTCTTTATGCCACATTAGCAACTCGAAAAGAACGTTGGTATAATCTAGGACACGTTACACTCCTAATAACAACTTACATAACCGTACGAAACCTTGAAACACCATAATAAACCTAATGAATTCGTATGAGTCATTTGAACATTGTACGACAACTCAGGACATCTTACGACTCTTTATGCCACATTAGCAACTGGAATAGAACGTTAGTATAATGTAGGATGCCTTACAACTCCTAAGAACACCTTACATCACAATATGAAACCTTGAAACATCATAATAAACCAAATTAATTTGTACGAGTCCTTTGAACGTCGTCCGACAACTTAGGACATCTTACGACTCTTTTTGCCACATTAGCAACTCGAAAAGAACGTTAGTATAATGTAGGACGCCTTACACTCCTAAGAACACCTTACATAACCGTACGAAACCTTGAAACACCATCATAAACCTAATGAATTCGTATGAGTCCTTTGAACATCGTACGACAACTCAGGACATCTTACGACTCTTTATGCCACATTAGCAACTCGAAAAGAACGTTAGTATAATGTAGGACGCCTTACAACTCCTAAGAACACCTTACATCACAGTACGAAACCATGAAACACCAAAAAAACCCTAATGAATTCGTAAGAGTCCTTTAAACATCGTCCGACAACTTAGGACATCTTACGACTCTTTATGCCACAGTAGCAACTCGAAAAGAACGTTAGTATAATGTAGGACGCCTTACACTCCTAAGAAGACTTTATATAACCGTACGAAACCTTGAAACACCATAATATACCTAATGAATTCGTATGAGTCCTTTGAACAATGTACGACAACTTAAGACATCTTAAGACTCTGTATGCCATATTAGCAACATGAAAAGTATGTTAGTATAATTTAGGACGCCTAAAATTCCTAACAACACCTTATAACACCGTACAAAACCATAAATTTCGTAGTAAACCTAACTAATTCGTCGAAGACCTTTGAACATCGTACGAAAACTCAGGACATCTTACGACTCTTTAGGCCACATTAGCAACTCGAAAAGAACGTTAGTATAAGGTAGGACGCCTTACAACTCCTAAGAACACCTTACATCACAGTACAAAACCTTGAAACGCCATAATAAACCTAATGAATTCGTATAAGTCCTTTGAACATCGTCCGACAACATAGGACATCTTACGAATCTTTATGCCACATTAGCAACTTGAAAAGAACGTTAGTCTAATGTAGGATCCCTTAAAACTTCTAAGAACACCTTACATCACCGTACGAACCTTGAAACACCATAATAAACCTAATGAATTCGTACTAGTCCTTTGAACATCGTCCGACAAGTTAGGAGATCTTACGACTCTTTATGCCACATTAGCAACTCGAAAAGAACGTTGGTATAATCTAGGACACGTTACACTCCTAATAACAACTTACATAACCGTACGAAACCTTGAAACACCATAATAAACCTAATGAATTCGTATGAGTCATTTGAACATTGTACGACAACTCAGGACATCTTACGACTCTTTATGCCACATTAGCAACTGGAATAGAACGTTAGTATAATGTAGGATGCCTTACAACTCCTAAGAACACCTTACATCACAATATGAAACCTTGAAACATCATAATAAACCAAATTAATTTGTACGAGTCCTTTGAACGTCGTCCGACAACTTAGGACATCTTACGACTCTTTTTGCCACATTAGCAACTCGAAAAGAACGTTAGTATAATGTAGGACGCCTTACACTCCTAAGAACACCTTACATAACCGTACGAAACCTTGAAACACCATCATAAACCTAATGAATTCGTATGAGTCCTTTGAACGTCGTCCGACAACTTAGGACATCTTACGACTCTTTATGCCACATTAGCAACTCGAAAAGAACGTTGGTATAATGTAGGACGCGTTACACTCCTAATAACACCTTACATAACCGTACGAAACCTTGAAACACCATAATAAACCTAATGAATTCGTATGAGTCATTTGAACATTGTACGATAACTCAGGACATCTTACGACTCTTTAGGCCACATTAGCAACTGGAATAGAACGTTAGTATAATGTAGGACGTCTTACAACTCCTAAGAACACCTTACATCACAGTACGAAACCTTGAAACACCATAATAAACCTAATGAATTCATATGAGTCCTTTAAACATCGTACAACAACTCAGGACATCTTACGACTCTTTATTGCACATTAGCAACTGGAAAAGAACGTTAGTATAATGTATCACGCCTTACAACTCCTAAGAACACCTTACATCACAGTACGAAACCTTGGAACACCATAATAAACCTAATGAATTCGTACGAGTCCTTTGAACGTCGTCCGACAACTTAGGACATCTTACGACTCTTTATGCCACATTAGCAACTCGAAAAGAACGTTAGTATAATGTAGGACGGCTTACAACTCTTAAGAACACCTTACATCACAGTACGAAACCTTGAAACATCATATTAAACCTAATGAATTCGTACGAGTCCTTTGAACGTCGTCCGGCAACTTAGGACATCTTACGACTCTTTATGCCACATTATCAACTCGAAAAGAACGTTAGTATAATGTAGGACGCCTTACAACTCTTAAGAACATCTTACATCACAGTACGAAACCTTGAAACACCATAATAAACCTAATGAATTCGTATGAGTCCTTTGAACATCGTACGACCCCATGACATCTTACGACTCTTTATGCCACATTAGCAACTCGAAAATAACGTTAGTATAATGTAGGACGCCTTACAACTCCTAAGAACACCTTACATCACAGTACGAAACCATGAAACACCATAAAAAACCTAATGAATTCGTAGGAGTCCTTTGAACATCGTACGACAACTCAGGACATCTTACGACTCTTTATGCCACATTAGCAACTCGAAAAGAACGTTAGTATAATGTAGGACGCCTTACAACTCCTAAGAACACCTTACATCACAGTACGAAACCTTGAAACACCATAATAAACCTAATGAACTCGTATGAGTCCTTTGAACATCGTACGACAACTCAGGACATCTTATGACTCTTTATGCCACATTAGCAACTCGAAAAGAACGTTAGTATAATGTAGGACGCCTTACAACTCCTAAGAACACCTTACATCACAGTACGAAACCATGAAACACCAAAAAAAACTTAACGAATTCGTAAGAGTCCTTTAAACATCGTCCGACAACTTAGGACATCTTACGACTCTTTATGCCACAATAGCAACTCGAAAAGAACGTTAGTATAATGTAGGACGCCTTACACTCCTAAGAAGACCTTATATAACCGTACGAAACCTTGAAACACCATAATAAACCTAATGAATTCGTTTGAGTCCTTTGAACATCGTACGACAACTCAAGACATCTTAAGACTCTTTATGCCACATTAGCAACTTGAAAAGAACGTTAGTATAATGTAGGACGCCTTACAACTCCTAAGAACACCTTACATCAGAGTACGAAACCATGAAACACCATAAAAAACCTAATGAATTCGTAAGAGTCCTTTGAACATCGTCCGACAACTTAGGACATCTTACGACTCATTATGCCACATTAGAAACTCGAAAAGAACGTTAGTATAATGTAGGACGCCTTACAACTCCTAAGAACACCTTACATCACAGTACGAAACCATGAAACACAAAAAAAAAACCTAATGAATTCGTAAGAGTCCTTTAAACATCGTCCGACAACTTAGGACATCTTACGACTCTTTATGATACAATAGCAACTCGAAAAGAACGTTAGTATAATGTAGGACGCCTTACACTCCTAAGAAGACCTTATATAACCGTACGAAACCTTGAAACACCATAATAAACCTAATGAATTCGTTTGAGTCCTTTGAACATCGTACGACAACTCAGGACATCTTAAGACTCTTTATGCCACATTAGCAACTTGAAAAGAACGTTAGTATAATGTAGGACGCCTTACAACTCCTAAGAACACCTTACATCAGAGTACGAAACCATGAAACACCATAAAAAACCTAATGAATTCGTAAGAGTCCTTTGAACATCGTCCGACAACTTAGGACATCTTACGACTCATTATGCCACATTAGAAACTCGAAAAGAACGTTAGTATAATGTAGGACGCCTTACAACTCCTAAGAACACCTTACATCACAGTACGAAACCATGAAACACCAAAAAAAAACCTAATGAATTCGTAAGAGTCCTTTAAACATCGTCAGACAACTTAGGACATCTTACGACTCTTTATGATACAATAGCAACTCGAAACGAACGTTAGTATAATGTAGGACGCCTTACACTCCTAAGAAGACCTTATATAACCGTACGAAACCTTGAAACACCATAATAAACCTAATGAATTCGTATGAGTCCTTTGAACATCGTACGACAACTCAGGACATCTTACGACTCTTTATGCCACATTAGCAACTCAAAAAGAACGTTAGTATAATGTAGGACGCCTTACAACTCCTAAGAACACCTTACATCACAGTACGAAACCATGAAACACCATAAAAAACCTAATGAATTCGTAACAGTCCTTTGAACATCGTACGACAACTCAGGACATCTTACGACTCTTTATGCCACATTAGCAACTCGAAAAGAACGTTAGTATAATGTAGGACGCCTTACAACTCCTAAGAACACCTTACATCACAGTACGAAACCTTGAAACACCATAATAAACCTAATGAATTCGTATGAGTCCTTTGAACATCGTACGTCAACTCAGGACATCTTACGACTCTTTATGCCACATTAGCAACTCGAAAAGAACGTTAGTATAATGTAGGACGCCTTACAACTCCTAAGAACACCTTACATCACAGTACGAAACCATGAAACACCAAAAAAAACCTAACGAATTCGTAAGAGTCCTTTAAACATCGTCCGACAACTTAGGACATCTTACGACTCTTTATGCCACAATAGCAACTCGAAAAGAACGTTAGTATAATGTAGGACGCCTTACACTCCTAAGAAGACCTTATATAACCGTACGAAACCCTGAAACACCATAATAAACCTAATGAATTCGTTTGAGTCCTTGGAACATCGTACGACAACTCAGGACATCTTAAGACTCTTTATGCCACATTAGCAACTTGAAAAGAACGTTAGTATAATGTAGGACGCCTTACATCTCCTAAGAACACCTTACATCAGAGTACGAAACCATGAAACACAATAAAAAACCTAATGAATTCGTAAGAGTCCTTTGAACATCGTCCGACAACTTAGGACATCTTACGACTCATTATGCCACATTAGAAACTCGAAAAGAACGTTAGTATAATGTAGGACGCCTTACAACTCCTAAGAACACCTTACATCACAGTACGAAACCATGAAACACCATAAAAAACCTAATGAATTCGTAAGAGTCCTTTGAACATCGTACGACAACTCAGGACATCTTACGACTCTTTATGCCACATTAGCAACTCGAAAAGAACGTTAGTATAATGTAGGACGCCTTACAACTCCTAAGAACACCTTACATCACAGTACGAAACCTTGAAACACCATAATAAACCTAATGAACTCGTATGAGTCCTTTGAACATCGTACGACAACTCAGGACATCTTATGACTCTTTATGCCACATTAGCAACTCGAAAAGAACGTTAGTATAATGTTGGACGCCTTACAACTCCTAAGAACACCTTACATCACAGTACGAAACCATGAAACACCAAAAAAAACCTAACGAATTCGTAAGAGTCCTTTAAACATCGTCCGACAACTTAGGACATCTTACGACTCTTTATGCCACAATAGCAACTCGAAAAGAACGTTAGTATAATGTAGGACGCCTTACACTCCTAAGAAGACCTTATATAACCGTACGAAACCCTGAAACACCATAATAAACCTAATGAATTCGTTTGAGTCCTTGGAACATCGTACGACAACTCAGGACATCTTAAGACTCTTTATGCCACATTAGCAACTTGAAAAGAACGTTAGTATAATGTAGGACGCCTTACATCTCCTAAGAACACCTTACATCAGAGTACGAAACCATGAAACACAATAAAAAACCTAATGAATTCGTAAGAGTCCTTTGAACATCGTCCGACAACTTAGGACATCTTACGACTCATTATGCCACATTAGAAACTCGAAAAGAACGTTAGTATAATGTAGGACGCCTTACAACTCCTAAGAACACCTTACATCACAGTACGAAACCATGAAACACCATAAAAAACCTAATGAATTCGTAATAGTCCTTTGAACATCGTACGACAACTCAGGACATCTTACGACTCTTTATGCCACATTAGCAACTCGAAAAGAACGTTAGTATAATGTAGGACGCCTTACAACTCCTAAGAACACCTTACATCACAGTACGAAACCTTGAAACACCATAATAAACCTAATGAACTCGTATGAGTCCTTTGAACATCGTACGACAACTCAGGACATCTTATGACTCTTTATGCCACATTAGCAACTCGAAAAGAACGTTAGTATAATGTAGGACGCCTTACAACTCCTAAGAACACCTTACATCACAGTACGAAACCATGAAACACCAAAAAAAACCTAACGAATTCGTAAGAGTCCTTTAAACATCGTCCGACAACTTAGGACATCTTACGACTCTTTATGCCACAATAGCAACTCGAAAAGAACGTTAGTATAATGTAGGACGCCTTACACTCCTAAGAAGACCTTATATAACCGTACGAAACCTTGAAACACCATAATAAACCTAATGAATTCGTTTGAGTCCTTTGAACATCGTACGACAACTCAGGACATCTTAAGACTCTTTATGCCACATTAGCAACTTGAAAAGAACGTTAGTATAATGTAGGACGCCTTACACTCCTAAGAAGACCTTATATAACCGTACGAAACCTTAAAACACCATAATAAACCTAATGAATTCGTTTGAGTCCTTTGAACATCGTACGACAACTCAGGACATCTTAAGACTCTTTATGCCACATTAGCAACTTGAAAAGAACGTTAGTATAATGTAGGACGCCTTACAACTCCTAAGAACACCTTACATCAGAGTACGAAACCATGAAACACCATAAAAAACCTAATGAATTCGTAAGAGTCCTTTGAACATCGTCCGACAACTTAGGACATCTTACGACTCATTATGCCACATTAGAAACTCGAAAAGAACGTTAGTATAATGTAGGACGCCTTACAACTCCTAAGAACACCTTACATCACAGTACGAAACCATGAAACACCAAAAAAAAACCTAATGAAATCGTAAGAGTCCTTTAAACATCGTCCGACAACTTAGGACATCTTACGACTCTTTATGATACAATAGCAACTCGAAACGAACGTTAGTATAATGTAGGACGCCTTACAACTCCTAAGAACACCTTACATCACAGTACGAAACCATGAAACACCATAAAAAACCTAATGAATTCGTAAGAGTCCTTTGAACATCGTACGACAACTCAGGACATCTTACGACTCTTTATGCCACATTAGCAACTCGAAAAGAACGTTAGTATAATGTAGGACGCCTTACAACTCCTAAGAACACCTTACATCACAGTACGAAACCTTGAAACACCATAATAAACCTAATGAATTCGTATGAGTCCTTTGAACATCGTACGTCAACTCAGGACATCTTACGACTCTTTATGCCACATTAGCAACTCGAAAAGAACGTTAGTATAATGTAGGACGCCTTACAACTCCTAAGAACACCTTACATCACAGTACGAAACCATGAAACACCAAAAAAAACCTAACGAATTCGTAAGAGTCCTTTAAACATCGTCCGACAACTTAGGACATCTTACGACTCTTTATGCCACAATAGCAACTCGAAAAGAACGTTAGTATAATGTAGGACGCCTTACACTCCTAAGAAGACCTTATATAACCGTACGAAACCTTGAAACACCATAATAAACCTAATGAATTCGTTTGAGTCCTTTGAACATCGTACGACAACTCAGGACATCTTAAGACTCTTTATGCCACATTAGCAACTTGAAAAGAACGTTAGTATAATGTAGGACGCCTTACACTCCTAAGAAGACCTTATATAACCGTACGAAACCTTAAAACACCATAATAAACCTAATGAATTCGTTTGAGTCCTTTGAACATCGTACGACAACTCAGGACATCTTAAGACTCTTTATGCCACATTAGCAAATTGAAAAGAACGTTAGTATAATGTAGGACGCCTTACAACTCCTAAGAACACCTTACATCAGAGTACGAAACCATGAAACACCATAAAAAACCTAATGAATTCGTAAGAGTCCTTTGAACATCGTCCGACAACTTAGGACATCTTACGACTCATTATGCCACATTAGAAACTCGAAAAGAACGTTAGTATAATGTAGGACGCCTTACAACTCCTAAGAACACCTTACATCACAGTACGAAACCATGAAACACCAAAAAAAAACCTAATGAAATCGTAAGAGTCCTTTAAACATCGTCCGACAACTTAGGACATCTTACGACTCTTTATGATACAATAGCAACTCGAAACGAACGTTAGTATAATGTAGGACGCCTTACAACTCCTAAGAACACCTTACATCACAGTACGAAACCATGAAACACCATAAAAAACCTAATGAATTCGTAAGAGTCCTTTGAACATCGTACGACAACTCAGGACATCTTACGACTCTTTATGCCACATTAGCAACTCGAAAAGAACGTTAGTATAATGTAGGACGCCTTACAACTCCTAAGAACACCTTACATCACAGTACGAAACCTTGAAACACCATAATAAACCTAATGAATTCGTATGAGTCCTTTGAACATCGTACGTCAACTCAGGACATCTTACGACTCTTTATGCCACATTAGCAACTCGAAAAGAACGTTAGTATAATGTAGGACGCCTTACAACTCCTAAGAACACCTTACATCACAGTACGAAACCATGAAACACCAAAAAAAACCTAACGAATTCGTAAGAGTCCTTTAAACATCGTCCGACAACTTAGGACATCTTACGACTCTTTATGCCACAATAGCAACTCGAAAAGAACGTTAGTATAATGTAGGACGCCTTACACTCCTAAGAAGACCTTATATAACCGTACGAAACCTTGAAACACCATAATAAACCTAATGAATTCGTTTGAGTCCTTTGAACATCGTACGACAACTCAGGACATCTTAAGACTCTTTATGCCACATTAGCAACTTGAAAAGAACGTTAGTATAATGTAGGACGCCTTACACTCCTAAGAAGACTTAATATAACCGTACGAAACCTTAAAACACCATAATAAACCTAATGAATTCGTTTGAGTCCTTTGAACATCGTACGACAACTCAGGACATCTTAAGACTCTTTATGCCACATTAGCAACTTGAAAAGAACGTTAGTATAATGTAGGACGCCTTACAACTCCTAAGAACACCTTACATCAGAGTACGAAACCATGAAACACCATAAAAAACCTAATGAATTCGTAAGAGTCCTTTGAACATCGTCCGACAACTTAGGACATCTTACGACTCATTATGCCACATTAGAAACTCGAAAAGAACGTTAGTATAATGTAGGACGCCTTACAACTCCTAAGAACACCTTACATCACAGTACGAAACCATGAAACACCAAAAAAAAACCTAATGAAATCGTAAGAGTCCTTTAAACATCGTCCGACAACTTAGGACATCTTACGACTCTTTATGATACAATAGCAACTCGAAACGAACGTTAGTATAATGTAGGACGCCTTACAACTCCTAAGAACACCTTACATCACAGTACGAAACCATGAAACACCATAAAAAACCTAATGAATTCGTAAGAGTCCTTTGAACATCGTACGACAACTCAGGACATCTTACGACTCTTTATGCCACATTAGCAACTCGAAAAGAACGTTAGTATAATGTAGGACGCCTTACAACTCCTAAGAACACCTTACATCACAGTACGAAACCTTGAAACACCATAATAAACCTAATGAATTCGTATGAGTCCTTTGAACATCGTACGTCAACTCAGGACATCTTACGACTCTTTATGCCACATTAGCAACTCGAAAAGAACGTTAGTATAATGTAGGACGCCTTACAACTCCTAAGAACACCTTACATCACAGTACGAAACCATGAAACACCAAAAAAAACCTAACGAATTCGTAAGAGTCCTTTAAACATCGTCCGACAACTTAGGACATCTTACGACTCTTTATGCCACAATAGCAACTCGAAAAGAACGTTAGTATAATGTAGGACGCCTTACACTCCTAAGAAGACCTTATATAACCGTACGAAACCCTGAAACACCATAATAAACCTAATGAATTCGTTTGAGTCCTTTGAACATCGTACGACAACTCAGGACATCTTAAGACTCTTTATGCCACATTAGCAACTTGAAAAGAACGTTAGTATAATGTAGGACGCCTTACATCTCATAAGAACACCTTACATCAGAGTACGAAACCATGAAACACAATAAAAAACCTAATGAATTCGTAAGAGTCCTTTGAACATCGTCCGACAACTTAGGACATCTTACGACTCATTATGCCACATTAGAAACTCGAAAAGAACGTTAGTATAATGTAGGACGCCTTACAACTCCTAAGAACACCTTACATCACAGTACGAAACCATGAAACACCATAAAAAACCTAATGAATTCGTAAGAGTCCTTTGAACATCGTACGACAACTCAGGACATCTTACGACTCTTTATGCCACATTAGCAACTCGAAAAGAACGTTAGTATAATGTAGGACGCCTTACAACTCCTAAGAACACCTTACATCACAGTACGAAACCTTGAAACACCATAATAAACCTAATGAACTCGTATGAGTCCTTTGAACATCGTACGACAACTCAGGACATCTTATGACTCTTTATGCCACATTAGCAACTCGAAAAGAACGTTAGTATAATGTAGGACGCCTTACAACTCCTAAGAACACCTTACATCACAGTACGAAACCATGAAACACCAAAAAAAACCTAACGAATTCGTAAGAGTCCTTTAAACATCGTCCGACAACTTAGGACATCTTACGACTCTTTATGCCACAATAGCAACTCGAAAAGAACGTTAGTATAATGTAGGACGCTTTACACTCCTAAGAAGACCTTATATAACCGTACGAAACCTTGAAACACCATAATAAACCTAATGAATTCGTTTTAGTCCTTTGAACATCGTACGAGAACTCAGGACATCTTAAGACTCTTTATGCCACATTAGCAACTTGAAAAGAACGTTAGTATAATGTAGGACGCCTTACAACTCCTAAGAACACCTTACATCAGAGTACGAAACCATGAAACACCATAAAAAACCTAATGAATTCGTAAGAGTCCTTTGAACATCGTCCGACAACTTAGGACATCTTACGACTCATTATGCCACATTAGAAACTCGAAAAGAACGTTAGTATAATGTAGGACGCCTTACAACTCCTAAGAACACCTTACATCACAGTACGAAACCATGAAACACCAAAAAAAAACCTAATGAATTCGTAAGAGTCCTTTAAACATCGTCCGACAACTTAGGACATCTTACGACTCTTTATGATACAATAGCAACTCGAAAAGAACGATAGTATAATGTAGGACGCCTTACACTCCTAAGAAGACCTTATATAACCGTACGAAACCTTCAAACACCATAATAAACCTAATGAATTCGTTTGAGTCCTTTGAACATCGTACGACAACTCAGGACATCTTAAGACTCTTTATGCCACATTAGCAACTTGAAAAGAACGTTAGTATAATGTAGGAAGCCTTACAACTCCTAAGAACACCTTACATCAGAGTACGAAACCATGAAACACCATAAAAAACCTAATGAATTCGTAAGAGTCCTTTGAACATCGTCCGACAACTTAGGACATCTTACGACTCATTATGCCACATTAGAAACTCGAAAAGAACGTTAGTATAATGTAGGACGCCTTACAACTCCTAAGAACACCTTACATCACAGTACGAAACCATGAAACACCAAAAAAAACATAATGAATTCGTAAGAGTCCTTTAAACATTGTCCGACAACTTAGGACATCTTACGACTCTTTATGATACAATAGCAACTCGAATCGAACGTTAGTATAATGTAGGACGCCTTACACTCCTAAGAAGACCTTATATAACCGTACGAAACCTTGAAACACCATAATAAACCTAATGAATTCGTATGAGTCCATTGAACATCGTACGACAACTCAGGACATCTTACGACTCTTTATGCCACATTAGCAACTCAAAAAGAACGTTAGTATAATGTAGGACGCCTTACAACTCCTAAGAACACCTTACATCACAGTACGAAACCATGAAACACCATAAAAAACCTAATGAATTCGTAAGAGTCCTTTGAACATCGTACGACAACTCAGGACATCTTACGACTCTTTATGCCACATTAGCAACTCGAAAAGAACGTTAGTATAATGTAGGACGCCTTACAACTCCTAAGAACACCTTACATCACAGTACGAAACCTTGAAACACCATAATAAACCTAATGAACTAGTATGAGTCCTTTGAACATCGTACGACAACTCAGGACATCTTATGACTCTTTATGCCACATTAGCAACTCGAAAAGAACGTTAGTATAATGTAGGACGCCTTACAACTCCTAAGAACACCTTACATCACAGTACGAAACCATGAAACACCAAAAAAAACCTAACGAATTCGTAAGAGTCCTTTAAACATCGTCTGACAACTTAGGACATCTTACGACTCTTTATGCCACAATAGCAACTCGAAAAGAACGTTAGTATAATGTAGGACGCCTTACACTCCTAAGAAGACCTTATATAACCGTACGAAACCTTGAAACACCATAATAAACCTAATGAATTCGTTTGAGTCCTTTGAACATCGTACGACAACTCAGGACATCTTAAGACTCTTTATGGCACATTAGCAACTTGAAAAGAACGTTAGTATAATGTAGGACGCCTTACAACTCCTAAGAACACCTTACATCAGAGTACGAAACCATGAAACACCATAAAAAACCTAATGAATTCGTAAGAGTCCTTTGAACATCGTCCGACAACTTAGGACATCTTACGACTCATTATGCCACATTAGAAACTCGAAATGAACGTTAGTATAATGTAGGACGCCTTACAACTCCTAAAAACACCTTACATCACAGTACGAAACCATGAAACACCAAAAAAAAACCTAATGAATTCGTAAGAGTCCTTTAAACATCGTCCGACAACTTAGGACATCATACGACTCTTTATGATACAATAGCAACTCGAAAAGAACGTTAGTATAATGTAGGACGCCTTACACTCCTAAGAAGACCTTATATAACCGTACGAAACCTTGAAACACCATAATAAACCTAATGAATTCGTTTGAGTCCTTTGAACATCGTACGACAACTCAGGACATCTTAAGACTCTTTATGCCACATTAGCAACTTGAAAAGAACGTTAGTATAATGTAGGACGCCTTACAACTCCTAAGAACACCTTACATCAGAGTACGAAACCATGAAACACCATAAAAAACCTAATGAATTCGTAAGAGTCCTTTGAACATCGTCCGACAACTTAGGACATCTTACGACTCATTATGCCACATTAGAAACTCGAAAAGAACGTTAGTATAATGTAGGACGCCTTACAACTCCTAAGAACACCTTACATCACAATACGAAACCATGAAACACCAAAAAAAAACCTAATGAATTCGTAAGAGTCCTTTAAACATCGTCCGACAACTTAGGACATCTTACGACTCTTTATGATACAATAGCAACTCGAAACGAACGTTAGTATAATGTAGGACGCCTTACACTCCTAAGAAGACCTTATATAACCGTACGAAACCTTGAAACACCATAATAAACCTAATGAATTCGTATGAGTCCTTTGAACATCGTACGACAACTCAGGACATCTTACGACTCTTTATGCCACATTAGCAACTCAAAAAGAACGTTAGTATAATGTAGGACGCCTTACAACTCCTAAGAACACCTTACATCACAGTACGAAACCATGAAACACCATAAAAAACCTAATGAATTCGTAAGAGTCCTTTGAACATCGTACGACAACTCAGGACATCTTACGACTCTTTATGCCACATTAGCAACTCGAAAAGAACGTTAGTATAATGTAGGACGCCTTACAACTCCTAAGAACACCTTACATCACAGTACGAAACCTTGAAACATCATAATAAACCTAATGAACTAGTATGAGTCCTTTGAACATCGTACGACAACTCAGGACATCTTATGACTCTTTATGCCACATTAGCAACTCGAAAAGAACGTTAGTATAATGTAGGACGCCTTACAACTCCTAAGAACACCTTACATCACAGTACGAAACCATGAAACACCAAAAAAAACCTAACGAATTCGTAAGAGTCCTTTAAACATCGTCCGACAACTTAGGACATCTTACGACTCTTTATGCCACAATAGCAACTCGAAAAGAACGTTAGTATAATGTAGGACGCCTTACACTCCTAAGAAGACCTTATATAACCGTACGAAACCTTGAAACACCATAATAAACCTAATGAATTCGTTTGAGTCCTTTGAACATCGTACGACAACTCAGGACATCTTAAGACTCTTTATGCCACATTAGCAACTTGAAAAGAACGTTAGTATAATGTAGGACGCCTTACAACTCCTAAGAACACCTTACATCAGAGTACGAAACCATGAAACACCATAAAAAACCTAATGAATTCGTAAGAGTCCTTTGAACATCGTCCGACAACTTAGGACATCTTACGACTCATTATGCCACATTAGAAACTCGAAATGAACGTTAGTATAATGTAGGACGCCTTACAACTCCTAAAAACACCTTACATCACAGTACGAAACCATGAAACACCAAAAAAAAACCTAATGAATTCGTAAGAGTCCTTTAAACATCGTCCGACAACTTAGGACATCATACGACTCTTTATGATACAATAGCAACTCGAAAAGAACGTTAGTATAATGTAGGACGCCTTACACTCCTAAGAAGACCTTATATAACCGTACGAAACCTTGAAACACCATAATAAACCTAATGAATTCGTTTGAGTCCTTTGAACATCGTACGACAACTCAGGACATCTTAAGACTCTTTATGCCACATTAGCAACTTGAAAAGAACGTTAGTATAATGTAGGACGCCTTACAACTCCTAAGAACACCTTACATCAGAGTACGAAACCATGAAACACCATAAAAAACCTAATGAATTCGTAAGAGTCCTTTGAACATCGTCCGACAACTTAGGACATCTTACGACTCATTATGCCACATTAGAAACTCGAAAAGAACGTTAGTATAATGTAGGACGCCTTACAACTCCTAAGAACACCTTACATCACAATACGAAACCATGAAACACCAAAAAAAAACCTAATGAATTCGTAAGAGTCCTTTAAACATCGTCCGACAACTTAGGACATCTTACGACTCTTTATGATACAATAGCAACTCGAAACGAACGTTAGTATAATGTAGGACGCCTTACACTCCTAAGAAGACCTTATATAACCGTACGAAACCTTGAAACACCATAATAAACCTAATGAATTCGTATGAGTCCTTTGAACATCGTACGACAACTCAGGACATCTTACGACTCTTTATGCCACATTAGCAACTCAAAAAGAACGTTAGTATAATGTAGGACGCCTTACAACTCCTAAGAACACCTTACATCACAGTACGAAACCATGAAACACCATAAAAAACCTAATGAATTCGTAAGAGTCCTTTGAACATCGTACGACAACTCAGGACATCTTACGACTCTTTATGCCACATTAGCAACTCGAAAAGAACGTTAGTATAATGTAGGACGCCTTACAACTCCTAAGAACACCTTACATCACAGTACGAAACCTTGAAACATCATAATAAACCTAATGAACTAGTATGAGTCCTTTGAACATCGTACGACAACTCAGGACATCTTATGACTCTTTATGCCACATTAGCAACTCGAAAAGAACGTTAGTATAATGTAGGACGCCTTACAACTCCTAAGAACACCTTACATCACAGTACGAAACCATGAAACACCAAAAAAAACCTAACGAATTCGTAAGAGTCCTTTAAACATCGTCCGACAACTTAGGACATCTTACGACTCTTTATGCCACAATAGCAACTCGAAAAGAACGTTAGTATAATGTAGGACGCCTTACACTCCTAAGAAGACCTTATATAACCGTACGAAACCTTGAAACACCATAATAAACCTAATGAATTCGTTTGAGTCCTTTGAACATCGTACGACAACTCAGGACATCTTAAGACTCTTTATGCCACATTAGCAACTTGAAAAGAACGTTAGTATAATGTAGGACGCCTTACAACTCCTAAGAACACCTTACATCAGAGTACGAAACCATGAAACACCATAAAAAACCTAATGAATTCGTAAGAGTCCTTTGAACATCGTCCGACAACTTAGGACATCTTACGACTCATTATGCCACATTAGAAACTCGAAATGAACGTTAGTATAATGTAGGACGCCTTACAACTCCTAAGAACACCTTACATCACAGTACGAAACCATGAAACACCAAAAAAAAACCTAATGAATTCGTAAGAGTCCTTTAAACATCGTCCGACAACTTAGGACATCTTACGACTCTTTATGATACAATAGCAACTCGAAAAGAACGTTAGTATAATGTAGGACGCCTTACACTCCTAAGAAGACCTTATATAACCGTACGAAACCTTGAAACACCATAATAAACCTAATGAATTCGTTTGAGTCCTTTGAACATCGTACGACAAATCAGGACATCTTAAGATTCTTTATGCCACATTAGCAACTTGAAAAGAACGTTAGTATAATGTAGGACGCCTTACAACTCCTAAGAACACCTTACATCAGAGTACGAAACCATGAAACACCATAAAAAACCTAATGAATTCGTAAGAGTCCTTTGAACATCGTCCGACAACATAGGACATCTTACGACTCATTATGCCACATTAGAAACTCGAAAAGAACGTTAGTATAATGTAGGACGCCTTACAACTCCTAAGAACACCTTACATCACAGTACGAAACCATGAAACACCAAAAAAAAACCTAATGAATTCGTAAGAGTCCTTTAAACATCGTCCGACAACTTAGGACATCTTACGACTCTTTATGATACAATAGCAACTCGAAACGAACGTTAGTATAATGTAGGACGCCTTACACTCCTAAGAAGACCTTATATAACCGTACGAAACCTTTAAACACCATAATAAACCTAATGAATTCGTATGAGTCCTTTGAACATCGTACGACAACTCAGGACATCTTACGACTCTTTATGCCACATTAGCAACTAAAAAAGAACGTTAGTATAATGTAGGACGCCTTACAACTCCTAAGAACACCATAAAAAACCTAATGAATTCGTAAGAGTCCTTTGAACATCGTCCGACAACTTAGGACATCTTTCGACTCTTTATGCCACATTAGCAACTCGAAAAGAACGTTAGTATAATGTAGGCGCCTTACACTCCTAAGAACACCATACATAACCGTATGAAACCTTGAAACACCATAATAAACCTAATGAATTCGTATGAGTGCTTTGAACATCGTACGACAACTCAGAACATCTTACGACTCTTTATGCCACATTAGCAACTCGAAAAGAACATTAGTATAATGTAGGACGCCTTACAAATCCTAAGAACACCTTACATCACAGTACGAAACCTTGAAACACCATAATAAACCTAATGAATTCGTATTAGTCCTTTGAACATCGTACGACAAATCAGGACATCTTACGACTCTTTATGCCACATTAGCAACTTGAAAAGAACGTTAGTCTATTGTAGGACGCTTTACAACTCCTAAGAACACCTTACATCACCATACGAAACCTTGAAACACCATAATAAACCTAATGAATTAGTATGAGTCCTTTGAACATCGTACCACAACTCAGGACATCTTACGACTCTTTATGCCACATTAGCAACTCGAAAAGAACGTTAGTATAATGTAGGACGCCTTACAACTCCTAAGAACACCTTACATCACAGTACGAAACCTTGAAACACCATAAAAAACCTAATGAATTTGTAAGATTCCTTTGAACATCGTCCGACATCTTAGGACATCTTACGACTCTTTATGCCACATTAGTAACTCGAAAAGAATGTTAGTATAATGTAGGACGCCTTACACTCCTAAGAACACCTTACATAATCGTACGAAACCTTGAAACACCATAATAAACCTAATGAATTCGTATGAGTCCTTTGAACATCGTACGACAACTCAGGACATCTTACGACTCTTTATGCCACAATAGCAACTCGAAAAGAACGTTAGTATAATGTAGGACGCCTTACAACTCCTAAGAACACCTTACATCACAGTACGAAACCTTAAAACACCATAATAAACCTAATGAATTCGTATGAGTCCTTTGAACATCGTACGACAACTCAGGACATCTTACGACTCTTTATTCCACATTAGCAACTCTAGAAGAATGTTAGTATAATGTAGGATGCCTTATAACTCCTAAGAACACCTTACATCACAGTACGAAACCATGAAACACCAAAAAAAACCTAATGAATTCGTAAGAGTCCTTTAAACATCGTCCGACAACTTAGGACATCTTACGACTCTTTATGCCACAATAGCAACTCGAAAAGAACGTTAGTATAATGTAGGACGCCTTACACTCCTAAGAAGACCTTATATAACCGTACGAAACCTTGAAACACCATAATAAACCTAATGAATTCGTATGAGTCCTTTGAACATCGTACGACAACTCATGACATCTAACGACTCTTTATGCCACATTAGCAACTCGAAAAGAACGTTAGTATAATGTAGGACGCCTTAGAACTCCTAAGAACACCTTATATCACAGTAAGAAACCATGAAACACCATAAAAAACTTAATGAATTCGTAAGAGTCCTTTGAACATCGTCCGACAACTTAGGACATCTTTCGACTCTTTATGCCACATTAGCAACTCGAAAAGAACGTTAGTATAATGTAGGACGCCTTACACTCCTAAGAACACCATACGTAACCGTATGAAACCTTGAAACACCATAATAAACCTAATGAATTCGTATGAGTCCTTTGAACCTCGTACGATGATAGGTTCAATTGGAACGATAATATCGCTCAATGTTCAGAATAATTCATACACAAACACAGTTCAATCATAAACACAATTCATACTAATAATTCTCTTTTGTATATTGATGATCAAAGCAGATTTGTAGTACAAGTGCAGGAGAAAATAAATCACACACACTTAGTGCTCTCTCTAACGTGAATAGTGATCTAGCCTCTTTCCTCACACTCTCTCACTACATGCTTTTAAGCAACAATTACAAGTTTAAGGAAAATAACAAAATAGACCCTAAACTATACATAAAATGTATAAACAAATACAAAGTAAATCTTAACTAGGAAATAGCCCTAACAGTACTCCCCCTAAGATTTATCTTTGGATTTCAGCAAAATCTTCAAACAGTTTTCATCTTGTTCAGCTTCAATCTCTCTCACCAATCTTCTGGTTCGTCTTTGACATCCAGCAGTTCTCTTCCTTTGTATTCTTCTTGTTCTTTCAAAGCTTCTTCTATGCATGACTTGAACTTTTCTGCAATCTTAGCTTGTCTTGGTTTGGACTCGTTTGTAAGGATTGGGCAGGCATTCATACGTCTCAGAGAATCCAGATTTAAACCTGCAAAATCAATGTTAGCGTAAAATTCATAGGGCATTTCTTTCCCTTTGACTTGCACTTCCAACGTTCCTTTCGCAGTCACTCTCATAAACTCTATCTCTGGAATGTCAACCCTCACAAGATTAGAGTTGAGTAATGCCTTCCTTACTCGAATCTTTTCTGATGCAGCTGCTATCACCTCAATCATCACCACAAACAGTTTTCGATCAGCTTCAGCATGTTTGTCTTTGCATTTTTCCATTCTGTAACTTCTCAGGAAATCAATATATGATGGATGAAGTAATTTCAGCTCAAAAGTACTGAATAAAGTAATCATATCTTTATCCCAATCATCCATATTTCGTACAATCTTCAACTCAAAAGTTTCTTGATTGTAGAAAACTCTAAGAATTGGCTTAGTCGCTTGAGAACCATCAATCACTTTCAACCCCGGATTAGTTACTTTGTCAAAATACTCATCAGAAAATTCCTCTAAGTACATATCCTCACTAACCACCAACTTCTTTTTCTTTCTTTGTTTCTTCTCTTGAACATATGCACTGTCCTCCTGTTGACCTCTGAAATCTAAGTATTTCGGTGATCGGCTTATCCCGGCATCAAGCAACATTGCACATTTATCACCACGCTCAGCATGCGTGTGATTTATCAGTCTAAGCTTGTGCAATTCTTTCAAATCTTGAACTTCTAATTTGAAAATGCTAGAGTAGTAATGGTATACATCGCATAAACCATTAACTCTTTTAATCATGAAAGCATCAAATACTTCATCATATTTCCACACAATGATTTTTACCTTCTTGGATTTTTCCTGTACGATCATTGAATCAAGAAGTTCAGCAATTGACTGACCCTTGCTCAGCAGTGATCTCACAACATCACCTGCTGTGGCTGATTTGTGCCATGATTCACGTACATCCATAGGTATATTATATGACTTGACTTCACTGGGAAACATGTCTATCAACTCATGTCTCTTTTTATGCGCATTCTCAGGTAAAGCCATCACCGGTATTTCTTTTGGTCCGAGAACTTTGAATCTCTTGGTCAGCTCATGGTATTGAGGGTTGTTGTAATCTAGATAAAACATACGATTGTACATTTTCTCCGTCTTCATGAAACTTACAACAATTTTCCTCAGCGACTCTTGTTTCAATCTCTTCAAAGTCTTATAAGGATAATTCCTTGAGCTCAGCCAATCTCGCATATTTCTGCTTGTCATCTCTTCAGGATTTTGGTGATACAGCTCAGTTGGAGGTAAATCTTCAATATTTAAACTTTCTTGCAATGGTGTCCACTCACCCATTTCAACAATAAACTCCTTTTCATCAGCAGCGGCTTTATCTTGAGCAATCAAACACTTTTCATATTCTTCATTGATTTGACTCACAGTCAGCCCATTCAGATAAACTGCATTGTACTTCATCTTCTCAAGGTAAGCAAATCTTTCAGGTAAGTCTTCTGGAATCTCGTGATCAGGATTAGTTTCTGGCTCAGCTTCTGGTTCAGACTCAGTAAAATCAATATCATCTAAGTCATCTAATGCCTCAATCATTGGTGCATTGTCAGTTTGAACCGGCTCAAACTGACTTGCTTCTTCTGTTACAGTTTCAGGTACATTCTCCACCATTTCAACATTTTCAGGCACTTCTTCAACTATAACAGCTTCAGATTGAATCGGCTCAATCTGAACTGATTTATCAACTTCAGCATCAGTCACAGTCTCATCAACTTTTGCCAGTTCAACCACCTCAGTTTCAGCTACAGTCACAGATTGAATCGGCTCAACCTGCACTGTTTCTTCTAATCTCGCCTTTTTATTGCAACTTTCATCACCAGTAATTTCCGGTACTGCATCTAATTTCCTTTTTCCCTCAGCTTTGTCAAAATTGATAGAATCAGCAACAGCTTCATCGGGAATAACAATTGTACCACGTGCTCGAGTATAATAGACTTTTGCTGCTTGAGAAGGTTCAGACACTTCCATAACTTCGTCTGAAAAATCTTTATCAGATGTGGATCCGGATTTCTTTGATCGAGTTTCTTCTAGCCATTTCTCCAACATTTCTTTTTCAGCCTCAAGAGTATTGCATTCAGCCTTCAACTCTTTGTGATCATACTTCAAGTTTTCATGTTCCTCCTTCAACTTATTATACTCAACCTTCAACTCGTCATGTTCAATCTTCAACTTAACATGATCAGTATCCAAGGCTTTGAAAGTTTCAAGATTCTGATTGTGAGTAGCCCAAAACTCTTCGAGTCTTTTCTTCTTTCTATCATTTGAAGCTTTTAACTGTTCATTTGCATCTAATAGTTTTGCCACCATCTCTTCTAGTTCGACAATCTTCTTCTTATCCTCATTCTCATCAACATTTGACACAACTTTTGGCGAAGACTCCAAAATTTGTTCAATATTTTCAGCAACAGGGGATGATGTGATGGGTATATCAACAGGGATTGGATCAGTAATGCCAGCATCAGCTTCATCAACTATCTGTGCAATAGTCTCAACCTCGGCCATTACTTCCTGAGCAATCTGAATAACATCTATATGTTCAGGCTCATCAACATTTTCTTCAATAACCTTCGGTTCCTCTACTAACACAGGCTCTATTATTGGTTTCGATCTTTGTCTTCTAACATACTGAACAGTAATAGGCTTAGGAACTTCAACAACTTCTTTTTCAACATCAACAGCCTCAACAAGGTCTTCAATCACAGCTTGTTCAATGACTTCAGCATTTTCTGTCTCCAACTCTATTGGTTCAGCAATCTCAATGTTCTCTGCCTCCTCTGAAACAGATTCAGCATCATCATTACCATCATCATCACCGTTGTCATCTTCATTATCATCACTTTCTTCACCATCACTATCATTATCATCATTTTCATCATTTTCCGATTCATCTTCATCTTCTTCATCTTCTGCATGACGAGCAGCATACTCATCATCATCCAATAGATTATCAGGCACCTCATCAACAAGGTCCTGTGGATTTACAATCTCACCATGTGAAATATGATGATAAACAATCTCAACATCTTCTTCATTATTTGCTATATCTCTCATATAGTCAAATAGATCAACACTTGGTACATTCCCGATGCTCATCTTCCTATAAAATAGATCGTTCATGTCCTCAGTATAAAGTATCCCTCCAACAACACCTTCTTCTCTGATAATGGGATAGGCAACATTGATCATCAATTGCAAGAATCTCGGGTACATGAGAAACTTGAATCTTTTGCCCTTTACCAGATTAAACACAGACCCATTCATAATCCACTTCGACATGTTGAATGGTTTGTTTTCAGCAATGGCAACTATTGGGGATGCAATGTCAGAAGGAAAGTTGTCGAAACCAGCACTTCTCCTTGACATGCATTGCTGAATCACATAACACAACAGCTTCCATTTCTTCCCCAACCTTGCTCTATAGAATTGTGACTTTGGAAATGCAGGAGGATGTCCCATATTAACAAAGCACGCTTGACATTCAGCTATAGTCAACTCATCATTCGCTCCTATCTCATCATCATCTATCCTTAATGCTGTTCTGATTGCTTCTTCAGAGACAGTCAACACTAAGACTCTAGTAATGTTTCCTCTAACAACAGCTACTCCATCATCATTTCTGATCACCTCAGCTGTTCTCCAAAAGCTTTTAATCAACCTTGCATATATGACCGGCTTGGCACACATAGCATACACATACTTTGTCCTCTTGATGAATTTGATCATATCTCTGTAACCTTTAGTTTCAGGAATAGACTCATCTAAACATGCCACTAGATTGTGCTTAGGTTCAAACTTTAGATTCTCCATCTGTTAAAACAAAAACAAACACAAACAAGACAAATGTGTTAGATTCTTCATTAATAAATTTCAAATTTTCATAAGTGTTTGAATCAACAGTTAAAAAGTAAAACATTCACATAATCATTTTAACTCCTAAATTGATCTAACAACCTGATTTTCACCATTTTAGTCAAAACAACTTTGAATTTTTAATGATCATATAACATTTCACAATTTAACAGTTTACCACTTAAGAACATAAATTTGACATTTGTATGATGAAGTTGTTTAACAAGTTAATCTTAGTTTTAACAATGATTTGTTAATGTTTAACACATATTTTGTCCTTTTGAAGTTAACACTTAAGAATTTTTCAAAGTTCATCAATGGCGGTTGACAGTTATGAATGATTTTCATTGATTCTGTTGATTTTAAGGATTTTGGTGCAAATGAGTGTTTGATTGTTAATGATCGACAGATTTTACACTTAAAACAACATTCGATTTTGGTTTTAACACACACAATCAAAGTGTCGATTCAGTGATCAAAAACACTGTTCATCATCGTTTTTCATTTTATCGGTCGATTTGCAGGTTTATCAGGATCAAATCACTTAAACAATACCTTATTCAATCTATCAGACTTGTTACAGAACACACGATTGAATATGATAATCAAACGATTTAAGTACAGAGGATTTGCTTGAATTTGTGAGTGAAAAATGATAAGTGTTTGTGAAGAGGCGGGTTTTTATATGGTTAAAAATTAGGTCAAACTTTGAGGTGCCGGGTCAACACTTTGGGACGGGCAAACATAAAAGCCCAATAAACCTTGACGGGTCAAGCACTGTTGAGACGGGTCATGTACTGTTGGGACGGGTCAAGTACTTGAGGCAAGTCGCAACATGTGACGGGTCAACATATAACATGTGAAAAACACTTGACGGGTCAAACACTGTAGAGACGGGTAAGTCACTGTAGTGACGGGTAAAGGTTAGGAACAACTACACCTGATTGGTTTTATTCATCACCCGGCAGTATAGTAGTCTTCAAAACATCACCCGGCATCCTTTATTCATCACCCGGCACCACAGTTGTTTTTCTATTTCACCCGGCATGCTTTCTTCTTCACACGGCAACACAGTTGTTTTTCTATTTCACCCGGCATGCTTTCTTCATCAACCGGCAACACAGTTGTTTTTCTATTTCACCCGGCATGCTTTTTCTTCATCAACCGGTCCACATAGTAATTTACTTCATCACCCGGCATCACAGTGTTATGCACTTACACGGCAAGAAGACTTCTCTTTTACCCGGCTGTATAGTGACAACATTTCTTCACCCGACAGATATTAATGACCTTTACCCGGCATAGATTTGACATGTTCATTACTTGTCACCCGGCAGATATTAATGACCTTTACCCGGCATAGATTTGACATGTTCATTACCCGGCTATACAGTAGTCATAATATCTTCACCCGGCTTCACTTCTTTTTCTCAATCACCCGGCACATATCAGACTCACAACTTTACCCGGCTGAACAGTGTGTTCATTACCCGGCAAAATAGTGTTATGATATTCTTTGCCCGGCTATAACCCTTGAGCGATTTTCTTCACTTTTCTCGTCTGTTGACTTTTTCAACTGCATTTATTGCACCTGCAAACATTCTCGACATATTAATTAAACAAGATATCCTTAACAGAATTTGTCACATTAATTATCAACAACATAAGACAAGTCAATAAACATTAATTCCAATTAAATTCATTTTTCTTTTTTTTTTTTGATTTTCAAAAACAAATGTTTTTGCACAACCAAATTTTCTATATCCCGAAGCAATTTCTTAAAAACAATTCACAAGACCTTGGGTTTGTTTTTAACACATCCAATACTTTTGCTTTTCATACCACATAATCTTGTTCATTCAAAACACACTTATTCAAAAATATTTTTTGATTTTTGTAGATATTTTTCTTCAATTATTCTCCCCCTAAACTTGAAATTTCTTGAAGTTTTTAAGTTTAACAAGGATGTCGATGTGTCAATAAAGATTCCATATGCCTGCACACACAAAGCACACACATTAAAATAAAGACATATGTAATGCAATGAATCAAAATATCGCAGTGAGATCATACTACACATTATTTGAACATGTTTTGCAAGTTTTGAATAGACATTTGACTTATGCTTGATTGAGTGATGATATGAAAACATACCAATTAGCTCGAGTTGACACACTTACTTTTTCAGTATCATGATGATATTTAAGGTTCGATTAAAATGACTTATGTGACCCACATGTTTACATATGTCAACATATTTCCTTATTAACCACCACCTGAATGCATATTGCACACCAACCTGGTCACTTACAGTCATACACAGTGTGGAATCTGGGTTCTATTCGGATTTGGTCCACTTTGGGACTTCTTTTTAATTCCATTTTGCAATTTTTCTTTCCTATCGTTCCCCTTGGGAATCTTCTGAATTCCTTTTTGGAATTTTTGTTTGGTGATGGTCCACATTTGGGACTCTTTTTGTTCCAACTTTGGGAATCTTTTGCTGCACCTTGAAGCTCAAAAGAGACTTCGTGTGAGACTTCAGGTCTGTGGGTACGACAACAAAGAAGCTCACGATGCGGTTCATCACACTGAATAGACTACATCGTTACCCGATCATGTACAACTACCATCACAAGCAATGTATCAAAAGATATATATCTAGACATGTATAACAAAGGAACTTAACACAAAGATCATTAAGTTTATGTTTGTCAACAATCCACTTACTTTTTCAGTCTAATTGCATGAGCTATCTAGCACATCAATTAACATTCATCAGTCTTTATTAAAAATGATGTAACAAATAATGTCTAGTGTAACTATCATTTCTCACTTTCTGCAATATAGATTCTTATGACATGATATTTTCTTTTCTTTTTGCTTTTATATTTTGTTTTTGTTTTTCTTTTTCATGCACACACACAATGCAAAACATAAAATAAAAGACAAAGGAATCAATACTTGACATCAACTTATTATATTTTTGGCTTTTATATTTTCTGATTTTTGTTTTGTTTTTACGAAAAATAGAATCAATCATGATTGATTAATCCTATGGATTGAATTAAGAATTCAAACCGTCCTGACAAAAAGGATTTTGTGAAAAGATCTGCCAGTTGTTTGTCGGTATGAACTTTAATTAAAATTATTAAACCTTTTTCAGAGTTGTCTCTTAAAAAGTGATATCCAATTTCGATATGTTTGGTTTTTGAGTGTTGAACAGGATTAGCAGTAATGAACATAGTAGCAGTATTGTCTATGTAAATAGGAGTTTTTAGAAAGTTAAACCCGTAGTCAAGCAATTGGTTTTGTAACCACAAAACTTGAGAACATCCTGCAGATGCAGCGATATACTCTGCTTCAGCTGTGGATACAGAAACGTTGGTCTGCTTCTTGCATTGCCAAGAAACAAGTCTAGGACCCAGAAATTGACATCCACCAGTAGTCGATTTCCTGTCAAGAGCACAACCACCAAAGTCACTATCAGAATAACTATATAATTCAAAATTGCCTTCATAAGGATACCATAACCCAAGATTCGGTTTCCCTTTAAGGTATCTGAAAATACGTTTAACAGCAACCAGGTGCGACTCTTTTGGATCAGACTGATATCTTGCGCACACACATACAGCATACATAATGTTTGGCCTTGATGCAGTAAGATACATCAGTGAACCGATCATTGATCTGTATAGTGTTTGATCCACGGATTTGCCTTTTGGATCCGGCTGTATCTTGCAGTTCACATCAGATGGAGTTCGAATCGTGTGACAATCTTGCATCTTGAACTTCTTCAACAACTTCTCAACAAATTTTGATTGATTGATGAAAATTCCGTCAGCTGATTGTTTCACTTGTAATCCAAGAAAGAAATTAATCTCCCCCATTGAACTCATCTGGAATCTACACTTCATGATTTCCTCAAATTCTTTGCACATTGACGCACTGGTTGATCCGAAGATAATATCGTCCACATAAACTTGAACACATAAGAGTTCTTCATTCTCCCTCTTCATAAACAAAGTTGGATCAATCTGTCCTCTTGTGAATCCATGTTCTAGTAAATGCTTAGATAATGTCTCATACCAGATTCTCGGAGCTTGGTGTAGACCATATAGAGCTTTACTCAACTTGTATACACGATGAGGATAGTCAGGATCTTCAAAACCCGGAGGTTGTCTGACATAAACATCATCTGTAATCGGTCCATACAGAAAAGCGCCTTTAACGTCCATTTGGAATACTTTAAACTTCATGAAGGAAGCATATGCAAGAAAGACACGTATAGCTTCTAGTCTTGCGACCGGAGCGAACACCTCTTCATAATCAATTCCTTCTTCCTGAGTATATCCCTATGCAATGAGTCTCGCTTTGTTTCTCACAACAATACCACGTTCGTCTGGCTTGTTTTTGTACAACCATCTTGTACCAATCGCATTCTCTCCTTCAGGTAAGTCCACTAATTTCCAAACTTCCTGTTTGCGAAATTGAAGTAACTCCTCTTGCATGGCTTCAATCCAACTATTATCTTGTAACGCTTCTGAAATGTTCTTCGGCACCACTTGAGAAAGAAAACATGAATAAAGACAAACGTTTGCTTGCTCAGTTTGACTTCTTGTAGTTCTTTGATTCAACGGCCCGATAATCTGAGAGACAGGATGTTTCTTGTGTATTCGATGAATTGGTATGACATCTCCTTGCACTTGACTCTCCAGATTAGATTGATTCAGATTCGGTAGATCTTGTAGAATGGTCGAAGTATGCGGAGTAAAATTCGGGACTTGATCCGGTGAATTGATGAAGTAATCAAATGATTCTGGAACAACTTCAACATTCGGATCTGATGATGGTTGATTCTGAACAGATCCACCATCATTAGGAGAAACTTGCGGATTCACATCATCTTCAAGATTGTTTGATTCTTGATCGTCTTGAGAACCAGAAGGACCCGGAGCTTGACTGGATTTGACATGATCAGGATTATGAAACGACATGAATGGATACTCAGAGTTGAGATTTCCATCATCGTCATTATCAGAATCGTCACTAAAGCATCCCAAGTCACCTGATTCTTTCCTTGCTTTTCCTGAAAAATCAAACAAGTTAGAATTGAAAGATTTTGATAACGAATCTAAATCAAACAACCATTTGGGACCATGCGCCACTGACGGAAACGAATTTTCTAAAAACTTTACGTTAATAGTTTCAATAACAGTATTTGTTTTGCTATTAAAAACTCGATAAGCTTTAGAAACAGACGAATATCCAAGGAAAAATCCATCGTCAGATTTTGACTCAAATTTCCCGAGATGATCATTTAAATTTAGAATCGATACAGGACAACCAAATGCTTTCAAGTATGAAATATTTGGTTTTCTTCCAAATAACAACTCATAAGATGTTTTCTGTTTATCCTGAACCAGTAATGTTCTGTTTTGTACAAAACATGCAGTAGCAATAGCTTCATCCCAAAATGTGATAGGGATTTTGGCATCTGCAAGCATGGATCTTGCTGCTTCAATTAGTGTCTGGTTTTTCCGTTCCGCAACCCCAATTTGTTGAGGCGTTCTTGGAGCACTAAATTGTCTAGCAATTCCTTTTTCTACACAAAACATATCAACATTAGCGTTCTTAAATTCAGTTCCATTATCACTTCTTAAAATTTTCACTTTACAATCCAACTGATTTTCAACTTTGACAATAAATTCTTTTAACAACTCAGCAGTTTCAGATTCAACATGCAGAAAATAAACCCAAGAAAATCTAGTGAAATCGTCAATAATGACAAAACAGTAAGACTTCTTTCCGATGCTTTGCACATTTGTTGGTCCGAAAAGATCCATATGTAGCATCTGTAAGGGTTTTGAAATGGAGTTTTCTGGCTTGGACTTAAAAGACATTCGGTGCTGTTTTCCTTTCAAACATGCTGGACAGAGATCAGTTGTAGAGAACTTCTTTGAAGGTATTCCCACAGCATGATTTCCAGTCACTAAACGATTCATGTTTCTGAAGTTTGAATGGCCCAGCCGTATATGCCAAAGCGTACTCTCATCATTTGAAGCATGCGCAATGAGACAAGTAGTTTCGGTTTCAGCATCAATCTGCGACATATCGAGCTTGTATACGTCACGATCTCTTGGAGCTTTAACCACCACCCACTCATTGTCAATCTTGAAACCTGGCTTGAGAATATAACAGAAAGAATCATCAAATAAAGTTGAATAAGATTTATCACAAATTTGAGATACACTTAGTAAATTAAAGTTCAACTGTGCACAGTAGTTGACTTTATCAAAACTAATGACCCCATTCGATACGGTTCCTTCTCCTGTTATTTTACCACCGGCATCACCTCCAAATGCAACGTGTGTACCATTTTTCAGCTTGAAATCTTGAAGCAAGGCATGGTTGCCTGTCATATGCCGGCTACACCCACTATCAACAAACCATGAGTTGATAGGTCTTCTTGGGCGTACCTGCATTTCAACAATCACTTAGTTAGTTTCGTCAACCCAGGCCCACACGGTCTTGGGTTTTCCGAATCTATCTGCAATAGTAACTTGTTGATATTGAATATTTTGGAAATTTGTTTCATTTAAGAGATTTTGATGCTGAAAACTGTTTCGCCCATTGGCGTGAATTGATTGCTTTCTTCTCAAAGCACTAAACCTTTCCTCTAACTTAGGATCAAGGTTATTTTCAAACTTTTGGTTTCTTACCATCAAAGCTCTTGGTTTAAAACTGTTAACCTGCAAATTTGAAACTGAATTGTTTCGATTGAACTTTCTCAAAACAGGAGAATGACTTCGAAAATTTGAAAATGGTGTCATTTCTCTTGTTGAGTTTGTTCGAAAGAAACAATCCTTTGTGTCATGATTTCTCCTTTCACAAATTTCACAAAATTTGTTATAAAAACATTCTTCTGAAGAATGGTTTCTTTTGTCACAGAAACTGCAATACCTGTTAAAGAAACATTCAGCAGTTGCATGGTTATAACGATCACAAATCTCACAGTGTTTCTTGCTAATCCTAAAGAGCCGATTGTTAACTTTTGATGTTGAACCAACTCGTGATTCATTATCATGTTTGTTCGGTTTTAGATTAACGTTCTTTTGTGGAGATTTTGACTGTGATTTTGATTGCATGCATGGAACTTTGGTTCGATTTTAAACTGTTCTGTTTGGTTACCTTTTTGGTATCAATTCTTTTATCGTTAACAACGGAAGACTTAGGACCTGAACCTGTTTTCAGACCAGAGTTGATTGGAGAATTGGTTGGTTTACCATAAGATCCGTTCAAATCAAACGTTCCTGCAGACACAAACTTAATTGTTTTTCCTTTTGACACTTTCTTGACAGGTTTAACTTTGTCAGTTTTAACACTTTGAGCTTTGGTGTTGTCATTTGATTTTATGGCACTTTTGCCTTTTGACTGTTTCGTTTCAGATTGATTGATTTTCGATTTTAATTTCTGCACTTTTGCATTTGAAACTTCAGTCTTTTTCACTTCTTGCTTCTTGATCAACTGATCAGCAACTTGCGCCTTTTGTTCTTTCTTCCACCTGATGTATTCAGGATCATTATATCCTGAGAATTCACCTTCTTCCTTCACTGTTTCTGACTTCGGATTCAGTTCCGGATACTCAACAAGTTGAATCAGATCAGGCTCTGATTTGTTGCTAGCTTCATCGTCAGCTTCAGTTGTCACACCATCTTCTTCTTTCAAACTTTCCATAAGCACTTCAGATCCTTCAGACTCGGATTTACTTCTTTGAATTTCTTTGAATTTTCGTTCATTTTCAGTTGATTGATCAAATTCATTAAAGTTTTCCGGTAAGGTTTGTGTGATTGAATTTGGCATTGGTTCATGAGTGAAACCCAACCCGGTTTTGGTTTTGTTACCTCTTTCACTTACAAGTTGTTTCACCATGTTCTTACAACGTTTAACTTTTGTTAACTCAACTTGCGTGACAGCATGAGCAACTTTTTCTTGTTCAAAGTTCTTTGTCATTTCTTCAAGTTGTTTTGTTACCAGTTCCAGTTCCTTTAAGGTTTTGTTCCATGATTCTTTAAGTGACAAAATCTTCTCATCAGAAATTTTGTGATCAATTTTAAGTTGTTCATGAATTTTCTCATGTTTGCTTAATTTATCACCAATTTTAAATGAATGAGTTCGATAATGTTCTACCTGTTGAATGCATTGTTCTGAACATAACCTTTCTTTCACATCAGCATGTAATGGAACATAATTAGGGGGTAAATCAGCACTAACCTTTGGTTGTTCGGTAGATGATGAAGACTCACTGGCTATAGCCATCAGCGCAATTTCAGACTCAGATTCTTCAACAGGATCAGACTTTGCAATCCAGTCATATTCCTCTGAATCTTCAGTAACAGTATCAATCACATTGATATCTCCTTCTTCTGACCAGTCTTCTTCGATTTCACACACCAGTGCCAAACTTGACGTAAGATCAGATGTGAATTGTTCTGCATACGCACTCCAATCATATCCGTCTTTCACACTTACTACCAGTGCCTTAGTTTGATCTTCTGGTTTCTTTCCTTCATCCTTCAATTCCGGCATGGGAAGACTTTGGTATGGTTTCTGAAAGAAAAGTTGATTTCTGCTTTGGTAGCTCGAAGACTGTTGTGAGCTTTGACCTTGACCTTGATTACTTGAACTAGCTTGGTCGTTGAAATTCTGATTCTTAGGAGCTTTGCATTACCTTGAAAAATGACCATAGCAATTACAATTAAAACACCTTGCCTTTGATTTGTCAAATCCAACGGTCTTGTTTGCATGAGGCTTGTAACTTCGGTTAACATATGCATGCTTCTGTGTTCTATATGCAACCATCACCATCTGCCAGTTTAAGTCCATCTCCTCAACGTCATCAGGATCCATCTCAAATTAATCTTGAAGGACAACGTCCATTTGACTCAAGTGACTTCCTTGGTATGCTTGAAAACTTGCTGATAGGTTCAATTGGATCGTGAATATCGCTCAATGATCAGAATAACACATACACAAACACAGTTTAATCATTAACACAGTTCATACTAATAATTCTCTTTGTATATTGATGATCAAAGCAGTTTTGTGATACAAGTGCAGGAGAAAATAAATCACACACACTAAGTTCTCTCTCTTACGTGAAAATGTGATCTAGCCTCTCACCTCACACTCTCTCACTACATGCTTTAAAGCAACAAATGCAAGTTTAAGGAATATAACAAATTAGACCCTAAACTATACAAAAACATATAAACAAATACAAAGTAAATCTTAATCTAGGAAATAGCCCTAACAGTACTCCCCTTAAGATTTATCTTTGAATCTTCAGCAAAATCTTCAAATTTTGTTTCATTTTGTTCAGCATCAATCTCTTTCACCAATCTTCTGGTTCGTCTTTGACATTCAGCATCTCTTTTCCTTTAAACTCTTCTTGTTCTTTCAGTGCTTCTTCTATGCAAGACTTGAACTTCTCTGCAATCTTGGCTTGTCGTGGTTTGGACTCATTTGTAAGAATTGGGCAGGCATTCATGCGTCTCAGTGAATCCAGATTTAAACCTGCAAAGTCAATGTTAGCATAAAACTCATAAGGCATCTCCTGTCCTTTGACTTGCACCTCCAAAGTACCCTTCTCACTAATTCTCATAAATTCTATCTCTGGTATGTCAACCCTCACGAGATTAGAATTGAGCAATGCCTTTCTTACTCGAATCTTTTCAGACGCAGCAGCTATCACTTCTATCATTACCACAAACAATTTTCTATCTGCTTCAGCCAGTTTATCTTTACATTTCTCCATTCTGCAACTTCTCAGAAAATCGATATATGATGGATGCAACAGTTTCAGCTCAAAGGTACTGAATAAAGTAATCATATCCTTATCCCAATCATCCAGATTTCGAACAAGCTTCAACTCAAATGTTTCTTGATTGTAGAAAACTCTAAGTATTGGCTTCGTCGCTTGTGAACCATCAATCACTTTCAGTCCTGGATTGGTTACTTTATCAAAATATTCATCCGAAAATTCTTCCAAATACATGTCTTCACTAACAACCAACCTCTTTTTCTTTCTTTCTTTCTTAGCTTGCACATACGCACTGTCTTCTTGTTGACCTCTGAAATCAAGATATTTTGGTGATCTGGCAATCCCGGCATCAAGTAGCATTGCACATTTATCACCACGCTCAGCATGCGTGTGATTTATCAGTCTAAGTTTGTGCAGCTCTTTCAAATCTTGAACTTCCAACTTGAAAATGCTAGAGTAATAATGGTATACATCACATAAACCATTAACTCTCTTTATCATGAATGCATCAAACACCTCATCGTATTTCCATGCAATAATCTTTACCTTCTTGTTCTTTTCTGGTACAATCATTGAATCAAGCAATTCAGCAATCGACTGACCCTTGCTCAGCAGTGACCTCACAACGTCACCTGCTGTGGCTGATTTATGCCATGATTCACGTACGTCCATCAGTATGTTATAAGCCTTGACTTCACTAGGAAACATGTCCATTAACTCTTGCCTTTTCTTGTGAGCATTTTCAGGTAAAGCCATCACCGGTAATTCTTTAGGTCCAAGAATTTTGTATCTCTTTGTCAGCTCATAGTATTGAGGATTGTTGTAGTCCAAATAAAACATACGATTGTACATTTTCTCCGTCTTCATAAAACTAACAACAATTTTCCTCTCATTCGAAGCTTTCAACAATTCATTTGCCTCTACCAACTTTGTCACCATTTCCTCTAACTCAGCAATCTTTTTCTCATTCTCTGTCTCATCAACACTTGATACAACTTTTGGTGAAGACTCCAAAACTTGTTCAATCTTTTCTGCAACTTGGGATGATGTAGTGGGTATATCAACAGGGATAGGATCAGTAACGCCAGTATCAGCTTCCTCAACTATCTGTGCAATAGTCTCAGCTTCGGCCATTACTTCCTGAGCAATCTTAACAACATCTACCTTTTCAGTCTCATTTACCACTTTCTCCACAACAGATTTAGATCTTCGAGATCTAACATACTGTTTAGTGATAGGCTTAGCAACTTCAACAGCCACCTTTTTTTCAACAAAAACAACCTCAACAGGTTCTTCTATCATAGTTTGTTCAATGACTTCTACATTTTCAGTTTCCAATTCCATTGGCTCAGCAATCTCAATGTTTTCTGCCTCCTCTGAATCAGATTCAGCATTATCACCATCATCACCATCATCTCCACTATCATCACTTTCTTCACTATCACTATCATTATCATCATTTTCACCATCAACACGATCATCTTCTTCTTCATTCTCAGACTCATTTTCATCTTCTGGATGTCGAGCAAAGTACTCATCATCATCTAACAAGTTATCAGGCACCTCATCAACTAGGTCCTGTGGATTCACAATCTCCCCGTGAGAAATATGATGATAAACACCTTCAACATCTTCTTCATTATTTGCTATATCTCTCATATAGTCAAATAAATCCATACTAGGTACATCCCTGATACTCATCTTCCTGTAAGATAGATCATTCATGTCCTCGGTATAAAGTATCCCACCAACCACTCCTTCTTCTCTAATCATGGGATAGGCAACATTGATCATTAGTTGTAAGAATCTCGGGGACATGAGAAACTTAAACCTTTTGCCCTTTACCAAATTAAATACAAACCCATTCATGATCCACCTTGACATATTGAATGGTTTGTTTTCAGCTATAGCAACAATTGGAGATGCTATATCTGATGGAAAGTTGTCAAAACCTGCACTCCTCCTCGACATGCATTGTTGGACAACATAGCATAACAACTTCCATTTCTTCCCCAACTTTGCTCTATAAAATTGTGACTTTGGAAATGCAGGAGGATGTCCCATATTAACAAAGCACGATTGACACTCAGCCATAGTCAATTCATCATTCATTCCAACTTCATCTTCATCAATCCGTAAAGCAGTTCTGATTGCTTCTTCAGAAACTGTCAACACCATATCTCTAGTAATATTTCCTCTAACAACAGCAACACCATTATCATCTCTAATAACCTCTGCTGTCCTCCAAAAACTCTTAATCAACCTTGCATATATGACCGGTTTGGCACACATAGCATATACATATTTCGTCCTCTTTATGAATCTGATCATATCTCTGTAACCTTCAGTTTCAGGGATAGATTCATCCAAACATGCCACCAGATTATGTTTGGGCTCAAACTTCAAATTCTCCATTTGTCAAAACAAACACAAAACATAAACAAGACACATGTGTTAGATTTTTCATCAATAAACTTCAAATTTTCATAAGTGTTTGAATAACAGTTAACATGTAAAACATTCACATAATCATTTTAAATCCTAAATTGTTCTAATAACCTGATATTCATCATTTTGATCAAACAACTTTGAATTTTAATGAGTATACAACATGTTTCAATTTTAACAGTTTAACACTTAAGAACACAAATTTGAAAGTTATAAGATGAAATTGTTTAACATGTTTTAGTTCAGTTTTAACAAGGATTTGTCACTTTTAACACACATTTCATCATTTTGAAGTTTAACATTTAAGAACTTTCAAAGTTCATCAATGGCGGTTGATAGTTATGAACAATTTTGATTGATTCAGTTGGTTTTAATGTGTTTTGGTGCAAATGAGTGATTGATTGTTAATGATCGACAGGTTTTATACTTAAAACAACATTCGATTTTGGTTTTAACACACACACTCAAAGTGTCGATTCAATGATCAAAAACACTGTTCATCATCATTTTTCATTTTATCGGTCGATTTGCAGGTTTATCAAGAACAAAACACATAATCAATACCTTATTCAATCGATCAAACTTGTTATAGAACAAACGATTGAATATGATAATCACAGGATTTGAGTACAGAGTGTATGCTTGAATGTGTGAGTGAAAAATGATAAGTGTTTGTGAAGAGGCGGGTTTTTATATCGTTAAAAAAATTAGGTCAAACTTGAGGTGCCGGGTCAACAAATATGGGACGGGCAAGCTTAAAAAGCCCAATAAGCCTTGCCGGGTCAAGCACTGTTGATCCGTGTCATGCACTGTTGTGACGGGTCATGTACTGTTGGGATAAGTCACAACATGTGAAACACACTTGACGGGTCAAACACTGTAGAGACGGGTAAGTCACTGTAGTGACGGGTAAAGGTTAGGAACAACTACACCTGATGCGTTTTATTCATCACCCGGCAGTATAGTAGTCTTCAAAACATCACCCGACAACCTTTCTTCATTACCCGGCAACACAGTTGCTTTTCTTTCATCCGGCTTGCTTTATTCATCACCCGGCAACATAGTTGCTTTCACTTTCACCCGGCAACACAGTTGCTTTTCTTCTTCACACGGCAACATAGTTGTCTTCTATATCACCCGTCATGCTTTTCTTCATTGCCCGGCAACACAGTGTTATACACTTACACGGCAAGCATGCTTTCTTCATTACCCGGCAACACAGTTTTATACACTTACACGACAAGAAGATTTCTCTTTTACCCGGCTGTATAGTAAACACTTGTCACCCGGCAGATATCTATGACCTTCACCCGGCTGTATTTGACATGATCATTGCCCGGCTATACAGTAGTCATAATATCTTCACCCGGCTTCACTTCTTTTTCTCAATCACCCGGCTTGTATCAAACTCACAACTTTACCCGGCTGAACAGTGTGTTCATTACCCGGCAAAATAGTGTTATGATATTCTTTGCCCGGCTATAACCTTTGAACGATTTTCTTCACTCTTCTCGTCTGTTGACTTTTTCAACATTTATTGCACCTGCAAACATTCTCGACACATTAATTAGACAAGATATCCTTAAAAAGAATTTGTTATATTAATTATCAACAACATACGACAAGTCAATAAAATTAATTCCAATTAAATTCATTTTTCTTTTTCTTTTTCAAAAATGTTTTTACACAACCAACATTTTTATATCCAGAAGCAATTTCTGAAAATCACATTGCAAGACCTTGGGTTTGTTTTTAACACATCCAATACTTTTGCTTTTCATACCACATAATCTTGTTCATTCAAAACACACTTATTCAAACTAAAATCTTTTTGGATTTTTGTAGATGTTTTTCTTCAATTTATTCTCCCCCTAAACTTGAAATTTCTTGAAATTTTTAAGTTTAACAAGGATGTCGATGTGGCAATAAAGATTCCATATGCCTGCACACACAAAGCACACACATTAAAATAAAGACATATGCAATGCAATGAATCAAAATATCGCAGTGAGATCATACCACACATTATCTGAACATGTTTTGCAAGTTTTGAATAGACATTTGACTTATGTTTGATTGAGTGATGATATGAAAACATACCAATTAGCTCGAGTTGACACACTTACTTTTTCAGTATCATGATGATATTTAAGGTTCGATTAGAATGACTTATGTGACCCACATGTATACATATGTCAACATATTTCCTTATCAACCACTACCTGAATGCATATTGCACAAAATTTGGTCACTTACAGTCATACAAAGTGTGGAATTTGGGTTCTATTCGGATTTGGTCCACTTTGGGACTTCTTTTTAATTCCATTTTGGAATTTTTCATTTCCTATCGTTCCCCTTGGGAATCTTCTGAATTCCTTTTTGGAATTTTTGTTTGGTGATGGTCCACATTTGGGACTCTTTTTGTTCCATCTTTGGGAATCTTTTGCTGCACCTTGAAGCTCAAAAAGAGACTTCGTGTGAGACTTCAGGTCTGTGGGTACCACAACAAAGAAGCTCACGATGCGGTTCATCACACTGAATAGACTACATCGTTACCCGATCATGCACAACTATCATCACAAGCAATGTATCAAAAGATATATATCTAGACATGTATAACAATGGAACTTAACACAAAGATCATTAAGTTTATGTTTGTCAACAATCAACTTACTTTTTCATAGCACATCAATTAACATTCATCAGTCTTTATTAAAAATGATGTTACAAATAATGTCTAGTGTAACTATCATCTCTCCCTTTGTGCAATATAGATTCTTATGACATGATATTTTCTTTTCTTTTTGCTTTTATATTTTGTTTTTGCTTTTCTTTTTCATGCACACACACAATGCAAAACATAAAATAAAAGACAACGGAATCAATACTTGACATCAACTTATTATATTTTTGGCTTTTATATTTTCAGATTTTTGTTTGTTTTTACGAAAAGTAAAATCAATCATGATTGATTAATCCTATGAATTGAATTAAGAATTCAAACCGGCCTGACAAAAATGATTTTGTGAAAAGATCTGCCAGTTGTTTGTCGGTATGAACTTTAATCAAAATTATTAAACCTTTTTCAGAGTTGTCTCTTAAAAAGTGATATCGAATTTCGATATGTTTGGTTTTTGAGTGTTGAACAGGATTAGCAGTAATGAACATAGCAGCAGTATTGTCTATGTAAATAGGAGTTTTTAGAAAGTTAAACCCGTAGTCAAGCAATTGGTTTTGTAACCACAAAACTTGAGAACATCCTGCAGATGCAGCGATATACTCTGCTTCAGCTGTGGATACAGAAATGTTGGTCTGCTTCTTGCATTGCCAAGAGACAAGTCTAGGACCCAGAAATTGACATCCACCAGTAGTCGATTTCCTGTCAAGAGCACACCCACCAAAATCACTGTCAGAATAACTATATAATTCAAAATTTCCTTCATAAGGATACCATAACCCAAGATTCGGTTTCCCTTTAAGGTATCTGAAAATACGTTTAACAGCAACCAGGTGCGACTCTTTTGGATCAGACTGATATCTTGCGCACACACATACAGCATACCTGATGTCTGGCCTTGATGCAGTAAGATACATTAGTGAACCGATCATTGATCTGTATAGTGTTTGATCCACGGATTTGCCTTTCGAATCCGGCTGTATCTTGCAGTTCACATCAGATGGAGTTCGAATTGTCTGACAATCTTGCATCTTGAATTTCTTCAACAACTTCTCAACGAACTTTGATTGGTTGATAAAAATTCCGTCAGCTGATTGTGTCACTTGTAATCCAAGAAAGAAAATAATCTCCCCCATTGAACTCATCTGGAATCTAGACTTCATTATTTCCTCAAATTCTTTGCACATTGACGCACTGGTCGATCCGAAGATAATATCGTCCACATAAACTTGAACACATAAGAGTTCTTCATTCTCCCTCTTCATAAACAAAGTTGGATCAATCTGCCCTCTTGTGAATCCATGTTCTAGTAAATGCTTAGATAATGTCTCATACCAGATTCTTGGAGCTTGGTGTAGACCATATAGAGCTTTACTCAACTTGTATACACGATGAGGATAGTCAGGATCTTCAAAACCCGGAGGTTGTCTGACATACACGTCATCTGTAATAGGTCCATACAGAAAAGCGCCTTTAACATCCATTTGGAATACTTTAAACTTCATGAAGGAAGCATATGCAAGAAAAACGCGTATGGCTTCAAGTCTTGCGACCGGAGCGAACACCTCTTCATAATCAATGCCTTCTTCTTGAGTATATCCCTGTGCAATGAGTCTTGCTTTGTTTCTCACAACAATGTCACGTTCATCTGGCTTGTTTTTGTACAACCATCGTGTACCAATCGCATTTTCTCCTTCAGGTAAGTCCACTAATTTCCAAACCTCTTGTTTGCGAAATTGAAGTAACTCCTCTTGCATGGCTTCAATCCAACTATTATCTTGTAACGCTTCTGAAATGTTCTTCGGCACCACTTGAGAAAGAAAACATGAATAAAGACAAACATTTGCTTGCTCAGTTTGACTTCTTGTAGTTCTCTGATTCAACGGCCCGATAATCTGAGAGACAGGATGTTTCTTGTGAATTCGATGAGTAGGAATATCATCTCCTTGCACTTGAGTCTCCAGATTAGATTGATTCAGATTTGGTAGATCTTGTAGAATAGACGAAGTATGCGGAGTGAAATTCGGGACTTGATCCGGTGAATTGATGAAGTAATCAAATGATTCTGGAATAGCTTCAGCATTCGGATCTGATGATGGTTGATTTTGAACGGATCCATCATCATTAGGAGAACTTTGCGGATTCACAGCATCTTCAAGATTGTTTGATTCTTGATCTTCATGAGAACCAGAAGGACCCGGAGCTTGACTGGATTTGACATGATCAGGATTATGAAATGACATGAACGGATACTCAGAGTTGAGATTGCCATCCTCGTCATTATCAGAATCGTCACTAAAACATCCCAAGTCGCCTGATTCTTTCCTTGCTTTTCCTGAAAAATCAAATAAGTTAGAATTGAAAGATTTTGATAACGAATCTAAATCAAATAACCATTCGGGGCCATGCGCCACTGACGGAAACGAATTTTCTAAAAACTTTACGTTAATAGTTTCAATAACAGTATTTGTTTTACTATTAAAAACTCGATAAGCTTTAGAAACAGACGAATATCCGAGGAAAAATCCATCGTCAGATTTTGACTCAAATTTCCCGAGATGATCATTTAAATTTAGAATCGTTACAGGACAACCAAATGCTTTCAAGTAAGAAATATTCGGTTTTCTTCCAAATAACAACTCATAAGAAGTTTTCTGTTTATCTTGAATCAGTAATGTTCTGTTTTGTATAAAACACGCAGTAGCAATAGCTTCATCCCAGAATGTGATAGGGATTTTGGCATCTGCGAGCATGGATCTTGCTGCTTCAATTAGTGTCCGGTTTTTCCGTTCCGCAACCCCGTTCTGTTGAGGTGTTCTTGGAGCACTAAATTGTCTAGCAATTCCTTTTTCTGCACAAAACAAATCAACATTAGCGTTCTTAAATTCTGTTCCATTATCACTTCTTAAAGTTTTCACTTTACAATCCAACTGATTTTCAACTTTGATAATAAATTCTTTTAACAACTCAGCAGTTTCAGATTTAACATGCAGAAAATAAACCCAAGAAAATCTAGTGAAGTCGTCAATAATGACAAAACAATAAGACTTCTTTCCGATGCTTTGCACATTTGTTGGTCCGAAAAGATCCATATGTAGCATCTGCAAGGGTTTTGAAATGGAGTTTTCTTGCTTGGACTTAAAAGACATTCGGTGTTGTTTTCCTTTCAAACATGCTGGACATAGATCAGTTGTAGAGAACTTCTTTGACGGTATTCCCACAGCATGATTTCCAGTCACCAAACGATTCATGTTTCTGAAGTTTGAATGGCCCAGCCGTCTATGCCAAAGCTGACTCTCATCATTTGAAGCATGTGCAATGAGACAAGTAGTTTCGGTTTCAGCGTCAATCTGCGACATATCCAACTTGTATACATCATGATCTCTTGGAGCTTTAACCACCACCCACTCATTGTCAATTTTGAAACCTGGTTTGAGTATATAACAGAAAGAATCATCAAATAAAGTTGAATAAGATTTATCACAAATTTGAGATACACTTAGTAAGTTAAATTTCAACTGTGCACAGTAGTTGACTTTATCAAAACTAATGACCTCATTCGATACGGTTCCTTCTCCTGTTATTTTACCACCCGCATCACCTCCAAATGCAACGTGTGTACCATTTTTCAGCTTGAAATCCTGAAGCAAGGCATGGTTGCCTGTCATGTGCCGGCTACACCCACTATCAACGAACCATGAGTTGATAGGTCTTCTTGGGCGTACCTGCATTTCAACAATCACTTAGTTAGTTTGGTCAACCCAGGCCCACACGGTCTTGGGTTTTCCGAATCTATCTGCAATAGTAACTTGTTGATATTGAACGTTTTGAAAATTTGTTTCATTTAAGAGATTTTGATGCTGATAACTGTTGTTTCGCCCATTGGCGTGCATTGATTGCTTTCTTCTCAAAGCACTAAACCTTTCCTCTAACTTAGGATCAAGGTTATTTTCAAACTTTTGGTTTCTTACCATCAAGGCTCTTGGTTTAAAAATGTTAACCTGCACATTTCTTGATGAAAAGTTAGAAACAGAATTGTTTCGATTGAAATTTCTCAAAACCGGAGAATGACTTTGATTCATATTTTGAAAACCAAATGATTGATTTCTTTGAAAGTTTGAAAACGGAGTCATTTCTCTTGTTGAGTTTGATCGAAAGAAACAATCCTTTGTGTCATGGTTTCTCCTTTCACAAATTTCACAGAATTTGTTATAAAAACATTCTTCTGAAGAATGGTTTCTTTTGTCACAGAAATTGCAGTACTTGTTAAAGAAACATTCAGCAGTTGCATGGTTATATCTATCACAAATTTCACAATGTTTCTTGCTAATCCTAAAGAGCCGATTGTCAACTTTTGATGTAGAACCAACTCGTGATTCATCTTCAGTTTTGTTCGGTTTTGGATTAACATTCTTTTGTGGAGACTTTGTTTGTGATTTTGATTGCATGGGACTTTGGTTCGATTTTAAACTGTTCTGTTTGGTTACCTTTTTAGATTCAATTCTCTTATCATTGACAGCGGAAGACTTAGGACCTGAACCTGTTTTCAGACCAGAGTTAGATTTGATTGGAGAATTGATTGGTTTACCATAAGATCCGTTCAAATCAAACGTTCCTGCAGACACAAACTTGATTTTCTTACCTTTGGACACTTTCTTTTTAACAGTTTTAACATTTTGAGCATTGATATTGTCATTTGATTTTACGACACTTTTACCTTTCGATTCTTTTGTTTCAGATTGATTGATCATTACTTTCGATTTCTGCTTCTTCGCAGTTGAAACTTCATCCTTCTTCACTTCTTGCTTCTTGATCAACTGATCGGCAACTTGCGCCTTTTGTTCTTTCTTCCACCTGATGTATTCAGGATCATTGTATCCTGAAAACTCACCTTCATCCTTCACTGTTTCTGGCTTCGGATTCAGTTCCGGATATTCAACAAGTTGAATCAGAACAGGCTCTGATTTGTTGCTAGCTTCATCATCAGCTTCAGTTGTCACACCATCTTCTTCTTTCAAACTTTCCATCAAAACTTCAGAACCTTCAGACTCGGATTTACTTCTTTGAATTTCTTTGAATTTTCTTTCATTTTCAGGTGAATGATCAAATTCATTAAAGTTTTCCGGTAAGGTTTGTGTGATAGAATTTGGCATTGGTTCATGAGTAAAACCCAACCCGGTTTTGGTTTTGTTACTTCTTTCACTCACAAGTTGTCTCACCATTGTTTTACAACTTTTAACCTTTGTTAATTCAACTTGTGTGACAGCATGAGCAACTTTTTCTTGTTCAAAGTTCTTTGTCATTTCTTCAAGTTGTTTTGTTACCAATTCCAATTCCTTTAAAGTTTTGTTCCATGATTCTTTAAGTGACAAAATCTTCTCATCAGCAATTTTGTGATCAATTTTAAGTTGTTCATGAATTTTCTCATGTTTGCTTAATTTATCACCAATTTTAAATGAATGAGTTCGATAATGTTCTACTTGTTGAATGCATTGTTCAGAACATAATCTTTCTTTCACATTAGCAGGTAAAGGAACATAGTTAGGGGGTAAATCAGTACTAACCTTTGGTTGTTCGATGGATGATGCAGACTCACTGGATGTAGCCATCAGCGCAATTTCAGACTCAGATTCTTCAACAGGATCAGACTTTGCACTCCAGTCATAATCTTCAGAATCTTCACTTACATCCTCAATTACTTTACCATCCCCTTCTTCAGACCAGTCTTCTTCGATTTCACATACCAGTGCCAAACTTGATGTAAGATCAGATGTGAATTGTTCTGCATACGCACACCAATCATATCCGTCTTTTACACTGACTACCAGTGCCTTTGTTTGTTCTTCTGGTTTCTTTCCTTCATCCTTCAGTTCTGGCATGGGAAGACTTTGATATGGTTTCTGAAAGTAACGTTGATTCCTTTGTTGATAGCTTGAAGACAGTTGCGAGCTTTGACCTTGACCTTGATTACTTGAACTAGCTTGGTCATTGAAATTCTGATTCTTAGGAGCTTTGCATTCCCTTGAAAAATGACCATACTGGTTACAATTGAAACATCTGGCCTTTGATTTGTCAAAACCAACAGTTTTGTTTGCATGAGGCTTGTAACTTCGGTTAACATATGCATGCTTCTGCGTTCTATATGCAACCATTACCATTTGCCAGTTTAAATCCATTTCCTCAACGGCAACAGGATCCATCTCGAATAAATCTTGAAGAACAACGTCCATTTGACTTAAGTGACTTCCTTGATATGCTTGAAAACTTGCCATAAAAGCAGTAAAAGCAGTTTTGGTCTTGTCATCTTGCAACAGAATGTTCATTACATCTTTCACTTTGGCTTGAACATTTGAACTTTGATTTTCTGATTGTGGTTTCATATTTTGACTTTGAACTTGAGCTCTTGGTGGAGATTGAGGTTGAGAATAAGTTGGTGAACTTGGAAAGTATGATGAATCAGTATAGAAACTTGCACCAACAAATAAATCACCCTCTTCTTCAAATTTGGTTGCATCTTGTGCAAGAAATGCATTCTCCACAGTATTGGCAGGATTTACCACATACTTATATTGAGCTTGTGAGCTTGTGAGCTTGATCTATCAGTATTTCTCGATCCTTCATCAATCTCAACTTCTTCAATCTTTCCAATAAGCAGATCTAAATCCATTGGAAATTTCTCAATATGCTTTAACAGAGTAACAGTTTGCTTCCATGATGATGGCAAAGCACATAGCAATCGATCATTCAAGTCTTGAAGGTCAGTCTTAACTCCGAGATTTGACATCTCAGTAGTTAAGTGAACAATCCTGTTCATCATCTGATGCACTGTTTCTCCATTAATATGTTCAAACAACTCCAATTGTTCTCGTCCTTCACATATCGACTTTAATGCCTTGAAACATGTATAACCAGTTTGATATGCATCCAATCTCGACAGAACTTGAAGTGGCAGTCCCTTGCACATTAAAGAATAAGCCTTGCCATCATTCTTTACTTTCCTCAAATCTTCTGCTGACAAATTATCCTCTGGATAAGGTTCAGTAGAGTCTTTGGTGTAGGTACTTGCACTATCTGGAGCAGTCTGAGTTGGAATATGAAGACCCTTTTCAATTGACTTCCATAAATCATTGTCAATGGAACACAAATGATGTCTCAACCTGATTGTCCAGTTTTTGAAATCTGCACGATTAACAAGTCTAGGAACACGGTTATCAGAATCATCATTAGGAGCCATTTTAACAATTTAACAATTTTTTTTTTAAAGAAAATATTTTTGGTTTTTGTTAATTTTTGAAAAGAAATGATTAAAATACTAAAATAAAGACAAGTAATTAAAGACAAGATAAGAAACAAGTATTAAAAACAACTAAAATGAGTCACACGGCTGAACAGTGAAAATCCTTCTTCCCCCGGCTAAACAGTAGCTTTGTTCTTCACCCGGCAGAGAAAAAGTCTTTACACGGCTAAACAGTTACACGGCTCAATCAGTTGTAAATCTTGACTTCTTTACCCGGCAGAACAGTTACCCGGCAACAAGAAATAACTTCACACGGTAATAACTTGACCCGGCTTGAATCTTGACACGGTAGAAGGCTTTACCCGGCTGAACAGTTGTCGATCACACGGCAATTTTGTTTACCCGGCTACACAGTTGATTGATCACCCGGCTGAAAAATGTTAATCACCCGGCGTAACAGTGTATCACCCGGCACAACAGTGTTTGATCCGGCTGAATAGTAACACCTTTTCTTCGTCAAATTCTTTACCCGACAAGTACAAAATCCTTTACACGGCTGCACAGGACCTAATTGTTCTTCAATCTAAGTCCAAAGGAAAATGTCTAAGTCAAATTTAATCACCCGGCAAGTTAATCTTCAACCAAGTTCATACTGTTCATCATCTTCATCATGAGAATTTTCTGGGTTTTGTCAAAAACTTGTCCAATTCGTTCAAAATTCACACACAAGCTGTGAAATAGTCCGATTATCAATCTCTAATCTCAATCAATCCAAAACATGATCAAATTTTGATGAATTTGAGCAAAATTCGATCGAACAGTAACTTTTTCAATCTTCTTAATTCCTCAGATCTGATGATAATCTGATGGAATTTGCACAATCGTTGTGAATTAGAAGTGATTACGATGATAAATCACAACTAAAAACAGCAACAATTCATTCAGATCATGATATTTGAGCAATATTGATGTGTTTTGCTTGATGAATAGCGAAGAACACAGTACCAACAGCTCTGATACCAATTGATAGGTTCAATTGGATCGTGAATATCGCTCAATGATCAGAATAACACATACACAAACACAGTTTAATCATTAACACAGCTCATACTAATAATTCTCTTTGTATATTGATGATCAAAGCAGTTTTGTAATACAAGTGCAGGAGAAAATAAATCACACACACTAAGTTCTCTCTCTTACGTGAAAATGTGATCTAGCCTCTCACCTCACACTCTCTCACTACATGCTTTAAAGCAACAAATGCAAGTTTAAGGAATATAACAAATTAGACCCTAAACTATACAAAAACATATAAACAAATACAAAGTAAATCTTAATCTAGGAAATAGCCCTAACACTTGCCATAAAAGCTGTAAAGGCAGTTTTGGTCTCGTCATCTTGTAACAAGATGTTCATTACATCTTTCACCTTGGCTTGAACATTCGAACTTTGATTTTCTGATTGAGGTTTCACATTCTGACTTTGCGCTTGAGTTCTTGGTGGAGATTGAGGTTGAGAATAAGTTGGTGAACTTGGAAAGTATGATGAATTAGTATAAAAACTTTGCAATGAGCAAATCTAGATCCATCTTCAAACTTAGTTGCATCTTGTGCAATGAGCTTTGCCTTAAAAATTTGCAATGAGCTTTGACCTTCATCTTCAAACTTAGTTGCATCTTGTGCAAGAAAGGCATTCTCCACAGTATTAGCAGGATTCACAATATATTTGTATTGTGCATGTGAACCAGTTCTATCAGTGTTTCTAGAACCTTCATCAATCTCTACTTCCTCTATCTTTGCAATGAGCAAATCTAGATCCATCGGAAACTTCTCAGTATGTTTCAACAGTGTCACAGTTTGTTTCCATGATGATGGAAGTGCACATAATAATCTATCATTCAAATCTTGGAGATCTGTTTTTGCACCCGCATTTGTCATTTCAGTAGTCAGATGAACAAACCTATTCATCATTTGGTGCACTGATTCTCCAGCAATGTGTTCAAATAACTCCAACTGTCTCTTCAACTTTTGTTTCTTGAGACTTCTGAGTTGTTCACCTCCTTCACAAATGGACTTCAAGGCTTTGAACAATGTGTATCCTGTTTGATAGGTATCCAACCTTGACAGTACTTGTAGTGGCAATCCCTTACACATCAGAGAATATGCTTTGCTATCATTCTTCACTTTCCTTAAATCTTCTGCTGACAAATTATCCTCTGGATAAGGTTCAGTAGAGTCTTTGGTGTAGGTACTTGCACTATCTGGAGCAGTCTGTGTAGGTATGTGAGGACCCTTGTCAATTGACTTCCAAAGATCATTGTCTATTGAACAGAGATGATGCTTCAGTCTAATCGTCCAATTCTTGAAATCTGCACGATTGACAAGTCTAGGAACACGGTTATCAGAATCATCATTAGGTGCCATTTTTAAGATTTTTTAAAGAAAATATTTTTGATTTTTGTTAATTTTTGAAAAGAAATTGTTAAACTATAAAAATAAAGACAAGTAATTAATGACAAGATAAGAAAATAAGGATTAAAACAACTAAAAATGAGTCACACGGCTGAACAGTAAAAATTCCTTCTTCACCCGGCTGAACAGTAGCTTTTGTCTTCACCCGGCAGAGAAAAAGTCTTCACCCGTCTGAACAGTCAGACGGCTCAACAGTTTTAAAACTTGGATTCTTTACCCGGCAGAACATTTACCCGGCTGCACAGTTAACTTCACACGGCAATGAAACTTGACCCGGCTTGAATCTTGACACGGCAAAAGCTTTACCCAGCTGAACAGTTTACGATCACACGGCAAGGTTGTTTACCCGGCTACACAGTTGTTGATCACCCGGCTGAAATTGTTAATCACCCGGCGTAACAGTGTATTACCCGGCACAACAGTACTTGATCCGGCTGAACAGTAACACTTTTTCCTCGTCAAATTCTTTACCCGTCTAGTACAAATTCCTTTACACGGCTGTACAGGACCTAATTGTTCTTTAATCTAAGTCCAAAGGAAATTGTCTAAGTCAAATTTATCACCCGGCAAGTTAATCTTCAACCAAGTTCATACTGTTCATCATATTCATCATGAGAATTTTTCTGGGTTTGTCAAAAACTTGTCCAATTCGTTCAAAATTCACACACAAGCAGTGAAATGGTCCGATTATCAATCCCTAATCTCAATCAATCCAAAACATGATCAAATTTTGATGAATTTGAGCAAAATTCGATCGAACAGTAACTTTTCCAATCTTCTTAATTCCTCAGATCTGATGATAATCTGTTGGAATTTGCACAATCGTTGTGAATTAGGAGTGATTGCGATGATAAATCACAACTAAAAACAACAACAATTCATTCAGATCATGATATTTGAGCAATATTGATGTGTTTTGCTTGATGAATAGCGAAGAACAAAATACCAACAGCTCTGATACCAATTGATAGGTTCAATTGGATCGATAATATCGCTCAATGATCAGAATAATTCATACACAAACACAGTTCAATCATAAACACAATTCATACTAATAATTCTCTTTTGTATATTGATGATCAAAGCAGATTTGTAGTACAAGTGCAGGAGAAAATAAATCACACACACTTAGTGCTCTCTCTAACGTGAATAGTGATCTAGCCTCTCTCCTCACACTCTCTCACTACATGCTTTTAAGCAACAATTACAAGTTTAAGGAAAATAACAAAATAGACCCTAAACTATAATAAAATGTATAAACAAATACAAAGTAAATCTTAACTAGGAAATAGCCCTAACATACGACAACTCAGAACATCTTACGACTCTTTATGCCACATTAGCAACTCGAAAAGAACGTTAGTATAATGTAGGACGCCTTACAACTCCTAAGAACACCTTACATCACAGTATGAAACCTTGAAACACCATAATAAACCTAATGAATTCGTATGAGTCCTTTGAACAATGTACGACAACTTAAGACATCTTAAGACTCTGTATGCCATATTAGCAACATGAAAAGTACGTTAGTATAATTTAGGACGCCTTACAATTCCTAACAACACCTTATAACACCGTACAAAACCATAAATTTCCATAGTAAACCTAACTAATTCGTCGAAGTCCTTTGAACATCGTACGAAAACTCAGGACATCTTACGACTCTTTAGGCCACATTAGCAACTCGAAAAGAACGTTAGTATAATGTAGGACGCCTTACAACTCCTAAGAACACCTTACATCACAGTACGAAACCTTGAAACACCATAATAAACCTAATGAATTCGTATGAGTCCTTTGAACATCGTCCGACAACATAGGACATGTTGACCACAGGTAGGGTGGTACTTCACCTTGTTGTTACTAGTATTTACGTTTATCTTGTAATAGTTTAGTCGTAATTCGTTTCCGCTGTAATAGTTAGTTTTAGCCTTATTTTGTATGTTTTGTGCAGGTCTTTGCGACACTGCATGCGACACTATAATGTCGCATGCAGCTTGTCTCTGCTTAGCGATCAGGCAGTGTCGCGTTTGCGACACTGCCTGCGACACTATGACCTGTATATATAGATATTTTAGGGCTTTTTGTACATAACTCATGGAACTTTATTGAATACATTCTCTCTTTGATACTGAGTTCGAACCTTATTGTGTGTTTGCAAGGAATTGGATCTATTATATCTTTGTTGCAATTGCTTAATTCATCTTCTTCTACTAATATTCTTAATTAATCATTTGTTAATGGGTCATAATGGTTTGTGTGAGTTTTGGTCACAAATCTCAACCAATTGATGCTAGATCTAGTGGTATCAACTGATTGTGATTAGATCTAAATCATATATAGCACGATTTACTGTTTTCATGGACCAACAATATGGTATCAGAGCCATTGTGCTCATGATTTGTGGTTTTTGAGGGTTTTTGAAAATATTCATATTTCATCAATTCTGGATCTGATCTTGTGTGAATTGATATGAAATTGGATTGAGATTTGCTTTCCTTTAGTGTTTGAATCAATCGAAATCAATAGATCTATCATCATCATACAGATCTGTGATCTAGGTGTGATTTAGAGATATTTTTTTAGGGTTTTTGGACAAAATATTTAATCAATCAAATTGGATCTTATTTGCTGTTATTATGGACTTAATTTGATTGGGGATTAGTTTATTTCGTATTGTTTTTCAATCGAAATCATCAGATTATCATTTGGATCTGATTGGTGTTTTCTGTGGAATTGGTTTTTTTTTGTTTGCTTGGAGAAGAAGGAGTTTCTGTTCATCTTGCGACACTAGTGTTCATACTGCGACACTAGTGGAGTTTGCGACACTACCATTTTTTGTGTTGTTGATCGTTGTTTGGCTGACTTGTATACTTTGTGAACGAAAGTTCACGACATTGTCCACGAGATTGTGCTTGACACTGTGTACGACATTGTTCACGTCACTTTGCTCCACATTGTAGACGGTATTGCTCCGACATTGTGCCTATTGTACACCCGACATTAGCCTGAACGAAAGTTCAAACTGTGCGCTCACTTGCGACACTGACTTGTCTGCGACACTACTGTGTTTGCGACATTACTCTTCTGCGACACTGTAGTTCTTGCGACACTATTGTCTGATCAAAATGTCAATGTCTTTTACCCTAGCTGATCTGGAAAGTGGATCACCAAATAGACCACCGAAACTGATTAATGGAGATAACTTTGAAGATTGGAAGAGGAGGTTAAAAGCTTTTTATTTGTACACAGATCATACTCAATGGGATTCAATCGTAAAAGGTCCCCATGTTCCGGTAACAACTGTAGGAGAAGCAACTGTCATGAACACAAACCCTGAAACATTTAATGAACGTGACAAAAAACTTGTTGATCGTGATAACAAGGCTTTTGGGGCATTAACACTGTGTTTAAGCTCAGAAATATATAATCGTTTTGGAGATCAGAAAACTGCAAAGGATTTGTACGATGCTCTCTGTGAGTTCTATGATGGAAACATCGATCTACAAAAAGATAAGGGAGTTCAAGCACAAAAGGAGTTCAATTCTTTCATGGGACTGAGAAATGAGAAGATCACCGATCTCACAAATCGTTTTCTAACTGTCACAAGCAACTTGAAGAAATACGAGCAACTGACTACAGTAGAACAGGTGACAAAATTGTTGGATTCACTTCCTCCGGAATGGAGTTTACAGGTCAGATTGCTGAAACAAGAGAAGATGTTTACCGAGTATAAGCTCATGGATGTTATTAACAAACTGAAATCTTTTGAGCTCGATATCATGAGAAGAGAATACAATCAGACTGTTTATCCACCAATACAGACTTAGAACGCTGCTTTGATCATTCATCTCATGAAGTGGTCCATCGGAACAAAAGAATGCTGGAAAGGAACCTGTCACATCTCAAGTTCCTAATGATATGATGGCCTTGTTTGGAATGTTTGTAAACAGTTATGAAGCTTTAATCGCAGGAGATGTCAAGGGAAAAGGGATTACAATGGAGGATATGTTGCAAGTTGACCCAAATGATCTTGAAGAAGCAGATATACAGTGGCAAATGGCTATGTTGTCTGTGAGAGCAAGACGTTTCATGGAGAGAACTGGAAAAAGAAACTTTGGTAATCAAAATGCAAAGGTTGGGTTCGACAAATCTAAACTCCGATGCTTCAATTGCAAACAACTCGGACATTTCAAGAGAGATTGCCCATCACCAGTTGTGTTTGAACCACCATCCCCTACCACAAGAAATGTTGTTACTATGGAAAGAGGAAATACCAGTAACACAAGAGAAACTGCTTTACTGACAAACTTTGATTGGAGTGCTGAGATTGCAGAAGTTCAGGAAGAAATTAACCATGCTCTTGTTGTTGAGACCATTCCGAATGATGAAAGGAAATCTAAATCAACTATCAATCAGACAACTGAAGAAGACAAAAGTGAGAAAAGTGTGAAATTTGAGAAAGTTGGAAAGGAGACTGAAGACGAAAAGGAGGAAGAAAGGAAGAAAAATACACCTGTCTGCAACTGTGACAAAGCCCTAGCAACTGAAAAGGTCATCATGGGCCTTCCTTATGAGGAACGTCCGAGGAGACCAAACAGTCTATGGCATGTAGATAGTGGATGTTCGCGACACATGACGGGTCTGAAAGATCTTCTTACTAGTTTTCGCATAATAAATGGTGGGTATGTGGCATTCGCTGGTGACAAGAAAGGTGGTAAAATGGTTGGACAAGGAGAAGTATCAAACGGTTCACTGACTCTGGAGAAAGTCAACTATGTTCCAGAATTACATTTCAATTTGTTGAGCGTCTCTCAAATTTGTGACAAGAATATTCCGGTCCTATTCAAAGCTGATGAATGTCTATTTCTGAAACCGGATTTCTCTGTTCCAGAAGATTATTTGATCATGATGCGTGCCCCTCGAAAGAACGACACCTATCTACTCGACATGAATTCAAGGGAGTCTTCTTCAACTGTCACATGTTTACTATCTAAGGCTTCATCCTCCGAAGCATTCTTATGGCATAGAAAACTGGGTCATGTTAATTTTACCAATATTAACAAATTGGTGAAACATAATCTTGTTCGTGGCTTACCTATCAAAGATTTTTCTGTGATCGAAAAGTGTATGGCTTGTGCCAAAGGCAAACAACATAAAAAGTCACATAAGTCTAAATTGATAAATTCTATTTCTGACCCACTTGAATTGCTTCATGCAGATTTGTTTGGACCAATTAGTGTTAAAAGCATTGCTAAAAAATCCTATTGTTTGGTTGTGACTGACGATTTTTCCAGGTACTCATGGGTGAGCTTTCTAACAAACAAAGGAGAAACCGCAGGAGCTTTCAAGAGTTTGATACTGAAGATTGAAACCATCAGCGGAAAGAAAGTGAAGACGATCAGGAGCGATAATGGAACAGAATTCAGAAATCACATTTTTGACTCATTCTGTGAAGAGAAAGGGATTTTGAGGCAATACAGTGCTGCTCGAACACCTCAGCAAAATGGTGTGGCAGAACGAAAGAACCGAACTTTGATTGAAGCGGCAAGGACTATGTTGATTGAATCGAAACTTCCAATAATCTTCTGGGCTGAAGCTGTTAACTGTGCATCCTATGTGTTGAATAGGGTGTTAATCGTTAAAGACAAAATGAAAACATCATATGAACTGTTTCACAAAAGGAAACCTTTGATAGATTTCTTTAGACCATTCGGATGCTCTTGTACTTTGCTGAATACACAAGCTCAAACATCAAAATTTGGTGCTGTCTCTGATGAGTGCTTCTTCGTTGGATACTCTTCCTCTCAGAAAGCTTATCGGGTTTACAATAGGAGAACCAAGATCGTTCAAGAGTCATTTTATGTTGACTGGCAGGAATCTAATACGTGCGATACTGGTTCTGAACCCACCTGGTTTTATGATGCCACAATTGTGTTTAACTCATTTAATTTACCAGTGTTCCTTGAAGAAGATGAGATCATTCCCATTCACCTTGACCCTACACCAGATTCCATCATCCTCCCATCATCCTCTACCTTCCCGCAACAACCATCATCTTTACCTGATATTGTTGTTCCTGCCGACTCTTTGCCATCATCCTCAACACCATCATCACCTGCTATTCATCCTCCAAGTTCTTCTGTCATCAATTCGATAAATGATTCCACTTCATCACCATCAAATGTCGTTACCACAAACTCTCTTTATAAGGAACTAAAGGATCATCCACATGACTTAGTCATTGGATCTATTTCAGATGGAGTTCGCACGCGTCACCAATCAGGTTTAATCAATGAGTGCTTGTTTTCATGCTTTTTGTCTCAGACGGTTCCAAAGAATATTAATATGGCATTGCAAGATCCAAGCTGGGTAGAATCAATGCAGCTTGAACTTCAACAGTTCAGAAAGCTCAAAGTTTGGGAGATGGTGGATCTTCCACCAAACAAATATCCAATCGGGACGAAGTGGGTGTATAAAAACACACCTGATGACAGAGGAGTTGTGGTTCGTAATAAATCTCGATTAGTTGTTCAGGGCTTCGCACAAGAAGAAGGCATCGATTATACTGACGTTTTTGCTCCTGTTGCTCGCATAGAAGCCATACGAATCTTTTTTGCACATGCTGCACACAAAAATTTCAAAGTTTATCAAATGGATGTAAAGTGCGCATTCTTGTATGGTGATATCGATGAAGAAATATATGTTTGCCAACCTCCTGGTTTTGAGGATCCGGATTTTCCTGACAAAGTTTACAAGTTGGACAAATCACTGTATGGTTTACACCAAGCTCCACGAATCTGGTATGAGACGCTGACACAATACTTGTTGAGCAAAGGATTTACTAGAGGAACGATTGATATGACACTGTTCAAGAAAGTGATCGATGATGATATTCTTCTAGTTCAAGTGTATGTAGACGATATCATTTTCGGTTCGTCAAATGACGACTTGTGCAGAGAATTTGAGGAGGTTATGAAGGAAAGATTTGAGATGAGCATGATGGGGGAGATGTGCTTCTTTCTCGGTTTACAGGTTGTACAAAAACCCGATGGAATTCTTACTCACCAGGAGAAATATATTCAGGAGATTTTGGTCAAATTCAAGATGGACGATAGCTCTGCTGAACTATCTCCATTCAATGCACAGACATGTCTCACTCCTGACGAATCCGGGAAGTCCGTTGATGCACATCGTTACAGGTCAATGATTGGATCGTTAATGTACTTAACTGCAAGTCGTCCTGACATCGCTTTCGCTGTTGGATATTGTTCGAGGTATCAATCCAATCCAAAAGAGTCACATGAAAAAGCTGTGAAGCGTATATTTCGTTATCTAAAAGGAACTCCACGTCTCGGATTGTGGTATCCAAAAGGGGGAAGTTTTGATCTTCATGCTTTTACTGATAGTGACTATGGGGGATGCAAACTTGATCGAAAATCGGTTTCTGGTGGATGTCAGTATCTAGGGGAGTGTCTTGTTTCGTGGCAGAGCAAAAAACAGACCACCGTTTCTCTATCCACAGGCGAGGCTGAATACACGGCTGCATCCAGTTGCTGTTGTCAAGTCCTGTGGATACAACATCAAATGATGGATTATGGCTTCAATTTCTTACATACCCCGATCTTCTGCGATAATGAGGCAGCCATTGGCATTACCAAGAATCCGGTTCATCATACCCGAACAAAGCACATTGAAACACGCATTCATGCCATCCGTGACGCACAGAAAAAAGGGTTTATCAATATCATATCAATCGATACCAAAAATCAAAAGGCTGATTTATTCACTAAAACGTTTGATAAACCTCGCTTTTATGAATTAATCAACATGCTTGGCCTGCTTTCTTTCTAATTCTCTTTGTTAAAAAAAAAAAAAAAAAAAAAAATTTAGGGGAAATATGAAAGAAAAATCCTTTTATTTTACTTTTATTTTCTAAATATTGTCGGCCTTTCTTTTGTGCTTGATCTCGCATGTTCTAATGTTAAAAATTTTCTGTTTTTTTTTTTAAAACTGAAAGTTTTGGGGGAGAAATAAAATAAATTTAATGACAATGCCTCATTTCATGTAATATTGTTTGTTTCTTGCAGGATTCAGATATGGATATCAGCGTCAAAAGGAGAAAGGAGATTTGTACTGATATGTCAGTAGGCTCAGCTTGAATACTATTAGACAGCAATTCTGTGATCCAACTAAATTCAATAAGAGCTCGGCTATAAGGATTATCTGCTTGACATGTTTGGCCTGCACAAAGTTACTAGTCCTTGTCAGAAATGGGTTGAGAGTGTCAAATCTTTGCTTTGATTTTCCCTAAACATCCCAAATCACCCACACCCTAGCCCTGAATTGAGTTTCTAGTTAGCAAAACAAAATAAAAAGCTGCTAGTGTTGCTCTTCAGAAAAGCCTCTGAGTGAGTTACTCGCTAATTCCTCAGAACGTATTGAGTCAAAGTGCTTAACTCCTCTGCTATACGGAAGTATTGACCTGGAGTTGGGTGATCTTCTCTGCTATACGGAAGTATTGTCCTGAAGATTCGCCGAGCATGCTCAAATGATTATCTCCTCTGTTATACGTCGGTATAGACCTGGAGCTCTAATCAGTTGAGTTTCCCAAATAATAAGTCGCAATGTGTTCAAATGAATCGTTGTTGACACGCTCCACTCCCAAAAAAAAAATGCAAAAATGCAGAATGTGAAAAGTGGCTTATAAATTGATCAATATTCAATTTTTTGATTTATGAAATTCAAGCAAAGTCAATCATATTGCTCGATATACCCTGATGATAGGACAAGTTTCTTTACCAAGATGTCTGTGGGGACTGAGTTGCCTGTGTTTCTTCAAATCAAACCTAAAACATGATAAGACCATCACAGGTTGTTCGTCGAAAGGAATAAGGCATGGGTTTAAATGGACAAACATACTGTCAATCTTCTGAAATCTCTGTATCTCCAGATGATTGCTTGATATCCATTTTTCTGTTTTCCTCGTGATTCATTTGGTGTTTCTGATTGGATTCATCTTTACGGACTCGTGTTTCGAAAGAATGTTCGTTTTATATCTATTTCAATTGTTTGGCCTGACACTATTTTAAAAGTATTTGTAAAGTAAATGGTTTTGATTTCATTTTTTTTGAAAATTTATTTTAAATTTTATTGTTATTTTTGCTTGCGACACTATAGTGTCGGGTATGCGACACTATGATACATACGACACTATAGTGTCGATCATGCGACACTACGTCGTGTTTCATATTAACTGATTTGGATCAAACGGTCATATTTTCAAAATCTCTTTAACACGACTTTAACTAAGACCTGAAACCCTAATACACACATTCACTTCAAAATCCTTCATTTTTGGGCGTTTTTGTCGATTTTAAACGGTAAGTATTACTCTCCTTAATGTTTCGAACCTTCGTCTGTCTTGTATTGGCTTTTGGTTTTGATCTGATATGATTTTGGTGATTGTGACTGTTGGGTGTCCACTGTTCTTCTTGCGACACTAAATGTTCTTATTGCGACATTGAACGAAAGTTCAAACACTAGTCTGCGACACTACCAAGGTTATGCTGGCCGTGTTTTGTGGTAGTGTCGGAGGCTTGTTGTGCGGCGACATTGCAGTGTCGTTGTTAATGACCTGCGGCTGCGACACTACACTGTCGCTGCTTCTGCGACACTGGTGCGACACTACTGTGTCGCACATCTGCGACACTATTTTTATTTATTTTTTTTATTATTATCATTCTCCTTATTAATTTTCATTTGGTCACTTATCAATTTCCGTCTTATGTTTCAGGTATAGAAATGGATCCCGAGCCTCCGCAGCCAATGAAGTTTGACAAACGGTCAAATGTGGTCGCCTACCTCAACGATAGGGACCCGAAGTCAGTCGGTTTTCGCGATGCTATTTCCTGGTTAAAGGCGTCCCCTATTGCATATGCTGTGTCGAAGGAGGTAATCATTGATCAACAGCACATCCGAGATTTCTGGGAATCTGCCACATACAACCTCAACGCCAAACCTGCGGAGATTAGAGCAAGGGTTTCGGGGGAGGACATTATGCTCACTGTAAATTCCATTGCTCGAATGTTGAGAATGGAACGTGACGTTGGTTCACCAATGCTACTAAGTCTGGAAGACGTACACGAAGGTTTCCTGGAAATGGGGTATGAAGGTACTGAGTATTTAGAACGGAGGGAAATCAAGAAGACGTTTTTATCAAGGGAATGGAGATTTATTGCACATGTGATTATTGTATGCTTAGACCATCGGAAGGGTGGAACTGATGGTTTAAACTTCGAATGGGCTCGTGCAATGCTGAATCTTTGCAGGGGGACAAAGCAAATATTCCTCAGATGATTTTTGAGTATATGATTGAAAATATCTCCGCTGAAAGGAAGGATAGATGGTTGCTTTATCCAAGATTTATTCAAATCTTTATCGATGAGCTGAAACCGGGTCTAAAGAAGTTAGGTGATCCTCTGATATTGACAAAGATGAATGTTAGAATCTTTGCTGACTGCTCCACTCCACGACATGATGTTTCGGGAAAGATAACTTATCTTTTCCGAAACATGTATACAGACGAAAGGTGGGACTATATAGAGAAGTTAAAAATTTCAGAAGAAAAGCGTTTCGGTGAGCTGAGGGAGAAAATTAAGGAGGACATAAAGAAGAGGAAGAAGTTCGTTGGTAAAAGGACGGTTCCATTTGAAGAACAGATCGACGAGATTGAAGCAGAAATTGCTAAATCAAAAGGTAAGAAAAAAAGAAAAGTTGTTGATACTGCTGATACTGATGTCAGTAGGAGAAAAGGAAAGGAACCAGAGGTGTCGGAGACGGTACCAAAAACATTCAAGACGGAGAAGAAAGGTTCTGCTGGGATTGACGAGGACGTGATTCGAGGAGTAAATACGTCGCTCGCAAATGAGCTAAGCATGATAAAAACAAAGTTGATGAATGCTGAAGAGAGGGAGAGGCATAGGGAGTCAGAAATGGATGATTTGAGAAGGATTGTTTTGGATCAACAAGTTCTTATCAAGAAGCTGTTAACAGAACTGAATGAGGTAAAGAAGGAGGTAAAAATTGGGAACGTAGAGACGGAGGATGAGATTAACGAGATGGTAAACGTTGGAAAATACTCAACATTAAAGGAGATGGTACAAGTTGCTAAGAGCCGAAAGGAGTTTGCTGGTTTCAGCGGTGCTGGTGCAAGCTATATTGCCAAAGAAGCAGAAATTACTGATGATTTCTGTTTCGATGTTGACGCTGACTTAGCAGGAGATGAGGTTGTGGCTCAAGCAGGAAAGAAGACTTATATGAAGATTGTTGATGAAGAGGAGGAGGTGCAACTGGTGGATTACGACTCAGAACCAGAATATTATGAAACAGATGAGAAGGAGATGATATATGTGGCTCAGAGGAGTGGAGCCGAGGGTGACGTATTCGAATTAGACAAATCAGATTGGTTCAAGAAGGTTGATGAACCTGAATACGTCACTCCTCTATTTCAAAACATGGATGCCCCTGCCCCCAAAGACACAGACAACAAGATTTTTAGCTGGAAATACAATATGGAGCTACACAAATTCAAGATTTGTTTGGACCAATTAGTGTTAAAAGCATTGCTAAAAAATCCTATTGTTTGGTTGTGACTGACGATTTTTCCAGGTACTCATGGGTGAGCTTTCTAACAAACAAAGGAGAAACCGCAGGAGCTTTCAAGAGTTTGATACTGAAGATTGAAACCATCAGCGGAAAGAAAGTGAAGACGATCAGGAGCGATAATAGAACAGAATTCAGAAATCACATTTTTGACTCATTCTGTGAAGAGAAAGGGATTTTGAGGCAATACAGTGCTGCTCGAACACCTCAGCAAAATGGTGTGGCAGAACGAAAGAACCGAACTTTGATTGAAGCGGCAAGGACTATGTTGATTGAATCGAAACTTCCAATAATCTTCTGGGCTGAAGCTGTTAACTGTGCATCCTATGTGTTGAATAGGGTGTTAATCGTTAAAGACAAAATGAAAACATCATATGAACTGTTTCACAAAAGGAAACCTTTGATAGATTTCTTTAGACCATTCGGATGCTCTTGTACTTTGCTGAATACACAAGCTCAAACATCAAAATTTGGTGCTGTCTCTGATGAGTGCTTCTTCGTTGGATACTCTTCCTCTCAGAAAGCCTATCGGGTTTACAATAGGAGAACCAAGATCGTTCAAGAGTCATTTTATGTTGACTGGCAGGAATCTAATACGTGCGATACTGGTTCTGAACCCACCTGGTTTTATGATGCCACAATTGTGTTTAACTCATTTAATTTACCAGTGTTCCTTGAAGAAGATGAGATCATTCCCATTCACCTTGACCCTACACCAGATTCCATCATCCTCCCATCATCCTCTACCTTCCCGCAACAACCATCATCTTTACCTGATATTGTTGTTCCTGCCGACTCTTTGCCATCATCCTCAACACCATCATCACCTGCTATTCATCCTCCAAGTTCTTCTGTCATCAATTCGATAAATGATTCCACTTCATCACCATCAAATGTCGTTACCACAAACTCTCTTTATAAGGAACTAAAGCTTCATCCACATGACTTAGTAATTGGATCTATTTCAGATGGAGTTCGCACGCGTCACCAATCAGGTTTAATCAATGAGTGCTTGTTTTCATGCTTTTTGTCTCAGACGGTTCCAAAGAATATTAATATGGCATTGTAAGATCCAAGCTGGGTAGAATCAATGCAGCTTGAACTTCAACAGTTCAGAAAGCTCAAAGTTTGGGAGCTGGTGGATCTTCCACCAAACAAATATCCAATCGGGACGAAGTGGTTGTATAAAAACAAACCTGATGACAGAGGAGTTGTGGTTCGTAATAAATCTCGATTAGTTGTTCAGGGCTTCGCACAAGAAGAAGGCATCGATTATACTGACGTTTTTGCTCCTGTTGCTCGCATAGAAGCCATACGAATCTTTCTTGCACATGCTGCACACAAAAATTTCAAAGTTTATCAAATGGATGTAAAGTGCGCATTCTTGTATGGTGATATCGATGAAGAAATATATGTTTGCCAACCTCCTGGTTTTGAGGATCCGGATTTTCCTGACAAAGTTTACAAGTTGGACAAATCACTGTATGGTTTACACCAAGCTCCACGAATCTGGTATGAGACACTAACACAATACTTGTTGAGCAAAGGATTTACTAGAGGAACGATTGATATGACACTGTTCAAGAAAGTGATCGATGATGATATTCTTCTAGTTCAAGTGTATGTAGACGATATCATTTTCGGTTCGTCAAATGACGACTTGTGCAGAGAATTTGAGGAGGTTATGAAGGAAAGATTTGAGATGAGCATGATGGGGGAGATGTGCTTCTTTCTCGGTTTACAGGTTGTACAAAAACCCGATGGAATTCTTACTCACCAGGAGAAATATATTCAGGAGATTTTGGTCAAATTCAAGATGGACGATAGCTCTGCTGAACTATCTCCATTCACTGCGCAGACATGTCTCACTCCTGACGAATCCGGGAAGTCCGTTGATGCACATCGTTACAGGTCAATGATTAGATCGTTAATGTACTTAACTGCAAGTCGTCCTGACATCGCTTTCGCTGTTGGATATTGTTCGAGGTATCAATCCAATCCAAAAGAGTCACATGAAAAAGTTGTGAAGTGTATATTTCGTTATCTAAAAGGAACTCCACGTCTCGGATTGTGGTATCCAAAAGGGGGAAGTTTTGATCTTCATGCTTTTACTGATAGTGACTATGGGGGATGCAAACTTGATCGAAAATCGGTTTCTGGTGGATGTCAGTATCTAGGGGAGTGTCTTGTTTCGTGGCAGAGCAAAAAACAGACCACCGTTTCTCTATCCACAGGCGAGGCTGAATACACGGCTGCATCCAGTTGCTATTGTCAAGTCCTGTGGATACAACATCAAATGATGGATTATGGCTTCAATTTCTTACATACCCTGATCTTCTGCGATAATGAGGCAGCCATTGGCATTACCAAGAATCCGGTTCATCATACCCGAACAAAGCACATTGAAACACGCATTCATGCCATCCGTGACGCACAGGAAAAAGGGTTTATCAATATCATATCAATCGATACCAAAAATGAAAAGGCTGATTTATTCACTAAAACGTTTGATAAACCTCGCTTTTATAAATTAATCAACATGCTTGGCCTGCTTTCTTTCTAATTCTCTTTGTTAAAAAAAAAAAAAATTTAGGGGAAATATGAAAGAAAAATCCTTTTATTTTACTTTTATTTTCTAAATATTGTCGGCCTTTCTTTTGTGCTTGATCTCGCATGTTCTAATGTTAAAAATTTTCTGTTTTTTTTTTAAAAACTGAAAGTTTTGGGGGAGAAATAAAATAAATTTAATGACAATGCCTCATTTCATGTGATATTGTTTGTTTCTTGCAGGATTCAGATATGGATATCAGCGTCAGAAGGAGAAAGGAGATTTGTACTGATATGTCAGTAGGCTCAGCTTGAATACTATTAGACAGCAATTCTGTGATCCAACTAAATTCAATAAGAGCTCGGCTATAAGGATTATCTGCTTGACATGTTTGGCCTGCACAAAGTTACTAGTCCTTGTCAGAAATGGGTTGAGAGTGTCAAATCTTTGCTTTGATTTTCCCTAAACATCCCAAATCACCCACACCCTAGCCCTGAATTGAGTTTCTAGTTAGCAAAACAAAATAAAAAGCTGCTAGTGTTGCTCTTCAGAAAAGCCTCTGAGTGAGTTACTCGCTAATTCCTCAGAACGTATTGAGTCAAAGTGCTTAACTCCTCTGCTATACGGAAGTATTGACCTGGAGTTGGGTGATCTTCTCTGCTATACGGAAGTATTGACCTGAAGATTCGCCGAGCCTGCTCAAATGATTATCTCCTCTGTTATACGTCGGTATAGACCTGGAGCTCTAATCAGTTGAGTTTCCCAAATAATAAGTCGCAATGTGTTCAAATGAATCATTGTTGACACGCTCCACTCCCAAAAAAAAAAATGCAAAAATGCAGAATGTCAAAAGTGGCTTATAAATTGATCTATATTCAATTTTTTGATTTATGAAATTCAAGCAAAGTCAATCATATTGCTCGATATACCCTGATGATAGGACAAGTTTCTTTACCAAGATGTCTGTGGGGACTGAGTTGCCTGTGTTTCTTCAAATCAAACCTAAAACATGATAAGACCATCACAGGTTGTTCGTCGAAAGGAATAAGGCATGGGTTTAAATGGACAAACATACTGTCAATCTTCTGAAATCTCTGTATCTCCAGATGATTGCTTGATATCCATTTTTCTGTTTTCCTCGTGATTCATTCGGTGTTTCTGATTTGATTCATCTTTACGGACTCGTGTTTCGAAAGAATGTTCGTTTTATATCTATTTCATTTGTTTGGCCTGACACTATTTTTAAAGTATTTGTAAAATAAATGGTTTTGATTTCATTTATTTTGAAAATTTATTTTAAATTTTATTGTTATTTTTGCTTGCGACACTATAGTGTCGGGTATGCGACACTATGATACATACGATACTATAGTGTCGATCATGCGACACTACGTCGTGTTTCATATTAACTGATTTGGATCAAACGGTCATATTTTCAAAATCTCTTTAACACGACTTTAACTAAGACCTGAAACCCTAATACACACATTCACTTCAAAATCCTTCATTTTTGGGCGTTTTTGTCGATTTTAAACGGTAAGTATTACTCTCCTTAATGTTTCGAACCTTCGTCTGTCTTGTATTGGCTTTTGGTTTTGATCTGATATGATTTTGGTGATTGTGACTGTTGGGTGTCCACTGTTCTTCTTGCGACACTAAATGTTCTTATTGCGACATTGAACGAAAGTTCAAACACTAGTCTGCGACACTACCAAGGTTATGCTGGCCGTGTTTTGTGGTAGTGTCGGAGGCTTGTTGTGCGGCGACATTGCAGTGTCGTTGTTAATGACCTGCGGCTGCGACACTACACTGTCGCTGCTTCTGCGACACTGGTGCGACACTACTGTGTCGCACATCTGCGACACTATTTTTATTTATTTTTTTTTATTATTATCATTCTCCTTATTAATTTTCATTTGGTCACTTATCAATTTCCGTCTTATGTTTCAGGTATAGAAATGGATCCCGAGCCTCCGCAGCCAATGAAGTTTGACAAACGGTCAAATGTGGTCGCCTACCTCAACGATAGGGACCCGAAGTCAGTCGGTTTTCGCGATGCTATTTCCTGGTTAAAGGCGTCCCCTATTGCATATGCTGTGTCGAAGGAGGTAATCATTGATCAACAGCACATCCGAGATTTCTGGGAATCTGCCACATACAACCTCAACGCCAAACCTGCGGAGATTAGAGCAAGGGTTTCGGGGGAGGACATTATGCTCACTGTAAATTCCATTGCTCGAATGTTGAGAATGGAACGTGACGTTGGTTCACCAATGCTACTAAGTCTGGAAGACGTACACGAAGGTTTCCTGGAAATGGGGTATGAAGGTACTGAGTATTTAGAACGGAGGGAAATCAAGAAGACGTTTTTATCAAGGAAATGGAGATTTATTGCACATGTGATTATTGTATGCTTAGACCATCGGAAGGGTGGAACTGATGGTTTAAACTTCGAATGGGCTCGTGCAATGCTGAATCTTTGCAGGGGGGACAAAGCAAATATTCCTCAGATGATTTTTGAGTATATGATTGAAAATATCTCCGCTGAAAGGAAGGATAGATGGTTGCTTTATCCAAGATTTATTCAAATCTTTATCGATGAGCTGAAACCGGGTCTAAAGAAGTTAGGTGATCCTCTGATATTGACAAAGATGAATGTTAGAATCTTTGCTGACTGCTCCACTCCACGACATGATGTTTCGGGAAAGATAACTTATCTTTTCCGAAACATGTATACAGACGAAAGGTGGGACTATATAGAGAAGTTAAAAATTTCAGAAGAAAAGCGTTTCAGTGAGCTGAGGGAGAAAATTAAGGAGGACATAAAGAAGAGGAAGAAGTTCGTTGGTAAAAGGACGGTTCCATTTGAAGAACAGATCGACGAGATTGAAGCAGAAATTGCTAAATCAAAAGGTAAGAAAAAGAGAAAGGTTGTTGATACTGCTGATACTGATGTCAGTAGGAGAAAAGGAAAGGAACCAGAGGTGTCGGAGACGGTACCAAAAACATTCAAGACGGAAAAGAAAGGTTCTGATGGGATTGACGAGGACGTGATTCGAGGAGTAAATACGTCGCTCGCAAATGAGCTAAGCATGATAAAAACAAAGTTGATGAATGCTGAAAAGAGGGAGAGGCATAGGGAGTCAGAAATGGATGATTTGAGAAGGATTGTTTTGGATCAACAAGTTCTTATCAAGAAGCTGTTAACAGAACTGAATGAGGTAAAGAAGGAGGTAAAAATTGGGAACGTAGAGACGGAGGATGAGATTAACGAGATGGTAAACGTTGGAAAATACTCAACATTAAAGGAGATGGTACAAGTTGCTAAGAGCCGAAAGGAGTTTGCTGGTTTCAGCGGTGCTGGTGCAAGCTATATTGCCAAAGAAGCAGAAATTACTGATGATTTCTGTTTCGATGTTGACGCTGACTTAGCAGGAGATGAGGTTGTGGCTCAAGCAGGAAAGAAGACTTATATGAAGATTGTTGATGAAGAGGAGGAGGTGCAACTGGTGGATTACGACTCAGAACCAGAATATTATGAAACAGATGAGAAGGAGATGATATATGTGGCTCAGAGGAGTGGAGCCGAGGGTGACGTATTCGAATTAGACAAATCAGATTGGTTCAAGAAGGTTGATGAACCTGAATACATCACTCCTCTATTTCAAAACATGGATGCCCCTGCCCCCAAAGACACAGACAACAAGATTTTTAGCTGGAAATACAATATGGAGCTACACAAATTCATGATTAAATGAAGGGGAGGAGGGATCAGTTATATCAGTAACCGCAAACACTTCAAAACCCTTCCAAAATGGTTTTACCATTAATTAATGCAGATCAAAATGATCGTGCAAAGCTTTTGGAAGAAGAAATCCAGGCGGGATTGAAAGATAATTTTGTGAGTTTCGGGTATAACAAATTGGAGCGCAAACATTCAAAGAAGGATTTGGATTGGGCTACTGGAAAGGAAAGATTGTGTTGAAAATGAAGCCGATTAAGACTATGTTGAGGGTGAGAGTTCCAGATCCAAGCCCGTCAAGACTTATGGAGTTTGAAAAATGGTTTTACGACAATCAAACAGGGGAGGCGGTGATTAGAGTAAAAGATGGATCTGAATGGAGAATATTTGATCCGATGGAGGTGTTCGGTTTCTCAGACGACGATTTGAAGATTTTATGCGAAAATTCGATTAGAGCTGGAGCCGGAGCTGATACCAGAAAGGAAGCGGCACTGTTCGAGAGAGTCGCAAATAGAGCTCGGGGAATCAGAGCAGAAGTAAAGGAGCTTACAGAAAGGATTCAAAAACAAGCAGCGCTTAATGAAGATGTTCGTGAGTTGACACAAATGTTTGGAGCAGCAAAAGCTGGAGCTGAAGAAGGAGACCCAACAGGTGAAGTACCTCCCTAGGGGGAGTATTGTTGACCACAGGTAGGGTGGTACTTCACCTTGTTGTTACTAGTATTTACGTTTATCTTGTAATAGTTTAGTCGTAATTCGTTTCCGCTGTAATTGTTAGTTTTAGCCTTATTTTGTATGTTTTGTGCAGGTCTTTGCGACACTGCATGCGACACTATAATGTCGCATGCAGCTTGTCTCTGCTTAGCGATCAGGCAGTGTCGCGTTTGCGACACTGCCTGCGACACTATGACCTGTATATATAGATATTTTAGGGCTTTTTGTACATAACTCATGGAACTTTATTGAATACATTCTCTCTTTGATACTGAGTTCGAACCTTATTGTGTGTTTGCAAAGAATTGGATCTATTATATCTTTGTTGCAATTGCTTAATTCATCTTCTTCTACTAATATTTTTAATTAATCATTTGTTAATGGGTCATAATGGTTTGTGTGAGTTTTGGTCACAAATCTCAACCAATTGATGCTAGATCTAGTGGTATCAACTGATTGTGATTAGATCTAAATCATATATAGCACGATTTACTGTTTTCATGGACCAACAGGACATCTTACGAATCTTTATGCCACATTAGCAACTTGAAAAGAACGTTAGTCTAATGTAGGACCCCTTAAAACTTCTAAGAACACCTTACATCACCGTACGAACCTTGAAACACCATAATAAACCTAATGAATTCGTATGAGTCCTTTGAACATCGTACGACAACTCAGGACATCTTACGACTCTTTAGGCCACATTAGCAACTCGAAAAGAACGTTAGTATAATGTAGGATGCCTTACAACTCCTAAGAACACCTTACATCACAGTACGAAACCTTGAAACACCATAAAAAACCTAATGAATTCGTATGAGTCCTTTGAACATCGTCCGACAACATAGGACATCTTATGACTCTTTATGCCACATTAGCAACTTGAAAAGAACGTTAGTCTAATGTAGGACGCCTTACAACTCCTAAGAACACCTTACATTACCGTACGAAACCTTGAAACAACATAATAAACCTAATGAATTCATATGAGTCCTTTGAACATCGTACGACAACTCAGGACATCTTACAACTCTTTATGCCTCATTAGCAACTCGAAAAGAACGTTAGTTTAATGTAGGACGCCTTAGAACTCCTAAGAACACCTTATATCACAGTACGAAACCTTGAAACACCATAATAAACCTAATGAATTCTTACGAGTCCATTGAACGTCGTCTGACAACTTTGGACATCTTACGACTCTTTATGCCACATTAGCCACTCGAAAAGAACGTTAGTATAATGTAGGACGCCTAACAACTCCTCCGAACACCGTACATCACCTAACGAAACCTTAAAACACCATAATAAAACTAATGAATTCGTAAGAGTCCTTTGAACAATGTACGACAACTTAAGACATCTTAAGACTCTGTATGCCATATTAGCAACATGAAAAGTACGTTAGTATAATTTAGGACGCCTTACAATTCCTAACAACACCTTATAACACCGTACAAAACCATAAATTTCCATAGTAAACTTAACTAATTCGTCGAAGTCCTATGAACGTCGTACGACAACTCAAGACATCTTACGACTCTTTAGGCCACATTAGCAACTCGAAAAGAACGTTAGTATAATGTAGGACGCCTTACAACTCCTAAGAACACCTTACATCACAGTACGAAACCTTGAAACACCATAATATACCTAATGAATTCGTATGAGTCCTTTGAACAATGTACGACAACTTAAGACATCTTAAGACTCTGTATGCCATATTAGCAACATGAAAAGTATGTTAGTATAATTTAGGACGCCTTACAATTCCTAACAACACCTTATAACACCGTACAAAACCATAAATTTCCATAGTAAACTTAACTAATTCGTCGAAGTCCTATGAACGTCGTACGACAACTCAAGACATCTTACGACTCTTTAGGCCACAGTAGCAACTCGAAAAGAACGTTAGTATAATGTAGGACGCCTTACAACTCCTAAGAACACCTTACATCACAGTACGAAACCTTGAAACACCATAATATACCTAATGAATTCGTATGAGTCCTTTGAACAATGTACGACAACTTAAGACATCTTAAGACTCTGTATGCCATATTAGCAACATGAAAAGTATGTTAGTATAAGTTAGGACGCCTAAAATTCCTAACAACACCTTATAACACCGTACAAAACCATAAATTTCCATAGTAAACCTAACTAATTATCGAAGTCCTTTGAACATCGTACGACAACTCAGGACATCTTACGACTCTTTAGGCCACATTAGCAACTCGAAAAGAACGTTAGTATAATGTAGGACGCCTTACAACTCCTAAGAACAACTTACATCACAGTACGAAACCTTGAAACACCATAATAAACCTAATGAATTCGTATGAGTCCTTTGAACATCGTCCGACAACATAGGACATCTTATGACTCTTTATGCCACATTAGCAACTTGAAAAGAACGTTAGTCTAATGTAGGACGCCTTACAACTCCTAAGAACACCTTACATCACCGTACGAAACCTTGAAACAACATAATAAACCTAATGAATTCATATGAGTCCTTTGAACATCGTACGACAACTCAGGACATCTTACAACTCGTTATGCCTCATTACAACTCGAAAAGAACGTTAGTATAATGTAGGACGCTTTAGAACTCCTAAGAACACCTTATATCACAGTACGAAACCTTGAAACACCATAATAAACCTAATGAATTCGTACGAGTCCTTTGAACGTCGTCTGACAACTTAGGACATCTTACGACTCTTTATGCCACATTAGCCACTCGAAAAGAACGTTAGTATAATGTAGGACGCCTAACAACTCCTAAGAACACCGTACATCACCTAACGAAACCTTAAAACAGCATAATAAAACTAATGAACTCGTACGAGTCCGTTGAACAATGTACGACAACTTGAGACATCTTAAGACTCTGTATGCCATATTCGCAACATGAAAAGTACTTTAGTATAATTTAGGACGCCTTACAATTCCTAACAACAACTTATAACACCGTACAAAACCATAAATTTCCATAGTAAACTTAACTAATTCGTCGAAGTCCTATGAACGTCGTACGACAACTCAAGACATCTTACGACTCTTTATGCCACATTAGCCACTCGAAAAGAACGTTAGTATAATGTAGGACGCCTTACAACTCCTAAGAACACCTTACATCACAGTACGAAACCTTGAAACACCATAATATACCTAATGAATTCGTATGAGTCCTTTGAACAATGTAGGACAACTTAAGACATCTTAAGACTCTGTATGCCATATTAGCAACATGAAAAGTACGTTAGTATAATTTAGGACGCCTTACAATTCCTAACAACACCTTATAACACCGTACAAAACCATAAATTTCCATAGTAAACTTAACTAATTCGTCGAAGTCCTATGAACGTCGTACGACAACTCAAGACATCTTACGACTCTTTAGGCCACAGTAGCAACTCGAAAAGAACGTTAGTATAATGTAGGACGCCTTACAACTCCTAAGAACACCTTACATCACAGTACGAAACCTTGAAACACCATAATATACCTAATGAATTCGTATGAGTCCTTTGAACAATGTACGACAACTTAAGACATCTTAAGACTCTGTATGCCATATTAGCAACATGAAAAGTATGTTAGTATAAGTTAGGACGCCTAAAATTCCTAACAACACCTTATAACACCGTACAAAACCATAAATTTCCATAGTAAACCTAACTAATTATCGAAGTCCTTTGAACATCGTACGACAACTCAGGACATCTTACGACTCTTTAGGCCACATTAGCAACTCGAAAAGAACGTTAGTATAATGTAGGACGCCTTACAACTCCTAAGAACAACTTACATCACAGTACGAAACCTTGAAACACCATAATAAACCTAATGAATTCGTATGAGTCCTTTGAACATCGTCCAACAACATAGACATCTTACGAATCTTTATGCCACATTAGCAACTTGAAAAGAACGTTAGTCTAATGTAGGACCCCTTAAAACTTCTAAGAACACCTTACATCACCGTACGAACCTTGAAACACCATAATAAACTTAAAGAATTTGTATGAGTCCTTTGAACATCGTACGACAACTCAGGACATCTTACGACTCTTTAGGCCACATTAGCAACTCGAAAAGAACGTTAGTATAATGTAGGACGCCTTACAACTCCTAAGAACACCTTACATCACAGTACGAAACCTTGAAACACCATAATAAACCTAATGAATTCGTATGAGTCCTTTGAACATCGTCCGACAACATAGGACATCTTATGACTCTTTATGCCACATTAGCAACTTGAAAAGAACGTTAGTCTAATGTAGGACGCCTTACAACTCCTAAGAACACCTTACATCACCGTACGAAACCTTGAAACAACATAATAAACCTAATGAATTCATATGAGTCCTTTGAACATCGTACGACAACTCAGGACATCTTACAACTCGTTATGCCTCATTACAACTCGAAAAGAACGTTAGTATAATGTAGGACGCTTTAGAACTCCTAAGAACACCTTATATCACAGTACGAAACCTTGAAACACCATAATAAACCTAATGAATTCGTACGAGTCCTTTGCACGTCGTCTGACAACTTAGGACATCTTACGACTCTTTATGCCACATTAGCCACTCGAAAAGAACGTTAGTATAATGTAGGACGCCTAACAACTCCTAAGAACACCGTACATCACCTAACGAAACCTTAAAACAGCATAATAAAACTAATGAACTCGTACGAGTCCGTTGAACAATGTACGACAACTTGAGACATCTTAAGACTCTGTATGCCATATTCGCAACATGAAAAGTACTTTAGTATAATTTAGGACGCCTTACAATTCCTAACAACACCTTATAACACCGTACAAAACCATAAATTTCCATAGTAAACTTAACTAATTCGTCGAAGTCCTATGAACGTCGTACGACAACTCAAGACATCTTACGACTCTTTATGCCACATTAGCCACTCGAAAAGAACGTTAGTATAATGTAGGACGCCTTACAACTCCTAAGAACACCTTACATCACAGTACGAAACCTTGAAACACCATAATATACCTAATGAATTCGTATGAGTCCTTTGAACAATGTAGGACAACTTAAGACATCTTAAGACTCTGTATGCCATATTAGCAACATGAAAAGTACGTTAGTATAATTTAGGACGCCTTACAATTCCTAACAACACCTTATAACACCGTACAAAACCATAAATTTCCATAGTAAACCTAATGAATTCGTATGAGTCCTTTGAACATCGTCCGAAAACTTAGGACATCATACGACTCTTCATGCCACATTAGCAACTTAAAAAGTACGTTAGTCTAATGTAGGAAGCCTTACAACTCCTAAGAACAACTTACATCACCGTACGAAACCTTGAAACACCATAATAAACATAATGAATTCGTATGAGTCCTTTGAACATCGTACGACAACTCAGGACATCTTACGACTCTTTATGCCACATTAGCAACTCGAAAAGAACGTTAGTATAATGTAGGACGCCTTACAACTCCTAAGAACACCTTACATCACAGTACGAAACCTTGAAACACCATAATATACCTAATGAATTCGTATGAGTCCTTTGAACAATGTACGACAACTTAAGACATCTTAAGACTCTGTATGCCATATTAGCAACATGAAAAGTATGTTAGTATAAGTTAGGACGCCTAAAATTCCTAACAACACCTTATAACACCGTACAAAACCATAAATTTCCATAGTAAACCTAACTAATTATCGAAGTCCTTTGAACATCGTACGACAACTCAGGACATCTTACGACTCTTTAGGCCACATTAGCAACTCGAAAAGAACGTTAGTATAATGTAGGACGCCTTACAACTCCTAAGAACAACTTACATCACAGTACGAAACCTTGAAACACCATAATAAACCTAATGAATTCGTATGAGTCCTTTGAACATCGTCCAACAACATAGACATCTTACGAATCTTTATGCCACATTAGCAACTTGAAAAGAACGTTAGTCTAATGTAGGACCCCTTAAAACTTCTAAGAACACCTTACATCACCGTACGAACCTTGAAACACCATAATAAACTTAATGAATTTGTATGAGTCCTTTGAACATCGTACGACAACTCAGGACATCTTACGACTCTTTAGGCCACATTAGCAACTCGAAAAGAACGTTAGTATAATGTAGGACGCCTTACAACTCCTAAGAACACCTTACATCACAGTACGAAACCTTGAAACACCATAATAAACCTAATGAATTCGTATGAGTCCTTTGAACATCGTCCGACAACATAGGACATCTTATGACTCTTTATGCCACATTAGCAACTTGAAAAGAACGTTAGTCTAATGTAGGACGCCTTACAACTCCTAAAAACACCTTACATCACCGTACGAAACCTTGAAACAACATAATAAACCTAATGAATTCATATGAGTCCTTTGAACATCGTACGACAACTCAGGACATCTTACAACTCTTTATGCCTCATTACAACTCGAAAAGAACGTTAGTATAATGTAGGACGCTTTAGAACTCCTAAGAACACCTTATATCACAGTACGAAACCTTGAAACACCATAATAAACCTAATGAATTCGTACGAGTCCTTTGAACGTCGTCTGACAACTTAGGACATCTTACGACTCTTTATGCCACATTAGCCACTCGAAAAGAACGTTAGTATAATGTAGGACGCCTAACAACTCCTAAGAACACCGTACATCACCTAACGAAACCTTAAAACACCATAATAAAACTAATGAACTCGTACGAGTCCGTTGAACAATCTACGACAACTTGAGACATCTTAAGACTCTGTATGCCATATTCGCAACATGAAAAGTACTTTAGTATAATTTAGGACGCCTTACAATTCCTAACAACACCTTATAACACCGTACAAAACCATAAATTTCCATAGTAAACTTAACTAATTCGTCGAAGTCCTATGAATGTCGTACGACAACTCAAGACATCTTACGACTCTTTAGGCCACATTAGCAACTCGAAAAGAACGTTAGTATAATGTAGGACGCCTTACAACTCCTAAGAACACCTTACATCACAGTACGAAACCTTGAAACACCATAATATACCTAATGAATTCGTATGAGTCCTTTGAACAATGTACGACAACTTAAGACATCTTAAGACTTTGTATGCCATATTAGCAACATGAAGAGTATGTTAGTATAATTTAGGACGCCTAAAATTCCCAACAACACCTTATAACACCGTACAAAACCATAAATTTCCATAGTAAACCTAATGAATTCGTATGAGTCCTTTGAACATCGTCCGAAAACTTAGGACATCATACGACTCTTCATGCCACATTAGCAACTTAAAAAGTACGTTAGTCTAATGTAGGAAGCCTTACAACTCCTAAGAACAACTTACATCACCGTACGAAACCTTGAAACACCATAATAAACATAATGAATTCGTATGAGTCCTTTGAACATCGTACGACAACTCAGGACATCTTACGACTCTTTATGCCACATTAGCAACTCGAAAAGAACGTTAGTATAATGTAGGACGCCTTACAACTCCTAAGAACACCTTACATCACAGTACGAAACCTTGAAACACCATAATATACCTAATGAATTCGTATGAGTCCTTTGAACAATGTACGACAACTTAAGACATCTTAAGACTTTGTATGCCATATTAGCAACATGAAGAGTATGTTAGTATAATTTAGGACGCCTAAAATTCCCAACAACACCTTATAACACCGTACAAAACCATAAATTTCCATAGTAAACCTAATGAATTCGTATGAGTCCTTTGAACATCGTCCGAAAACTTAGGACATCATACGACTCTTCATGCCACATTAGCAACTTAAAAAGTACGTTAGTCTAATGTAGGAAGCCTTACAACTCCTAAGAACAACTTACATCACCGTACGAAACCTTGAAACACCATAATAAACATAATGAATTCGTATGAGTCCTTTGAACATCGTACGACAACTCAGGACATCTTACGACTCTTTATGCCACATTAGCAACTCGAAAAGAACGTTAGTATAATGTAGGACGCCTTACAACTCCTAAGAACACCTTACATCACAGTACGAAACCTTGAAACACCATAATAAACCTAATGAATTCGTATGAGTCCTTTAAACATCGTCCGACAACTTAGGACATCTTACGACTCTTTATGCCAAATTAGCAACTCGAAAAGAATGTAGTATAACGTAGGACGCCTTACACTCCTAAGAACACCTTACATAACCGTACGAAACCTTGAAACACCATAATAAACCTAATGAATTCGTATGAGTCCTTTGAACATCGTACGATAACTCAGGACATCTTACGACTCTTTATGACACATTAGCAACTCGAAAAGAACGTTAGTATAATGTAGGACGCCTTACAACTCCTAAGAACACCTTACATCACAGTACGAAACCTTGAAACACCATAATAAACCTAATGAATTCGTATGAGTCCTTTGAACATCGTCCGACAACTTAGGACATCTTACGACTCTTTATGCCACATTAGCAACTTAAAAAGAACGTTAGTCTAATGTAGGAAGCCTTACAACTCCTAAGAACAACTTCCATCACCGTACGAAACCTTGAAACACCATAATAAACCTAATGAATTCGTATGAGTCCTTTGAACATCGTACGACAACTCAGGACATCTTACGACTCTTTATGCCACAATAGCAACACGAAAAGAACGTTTGTATATTATAGGACGCCTTACAACTCCTAAAAACATCTTACATCACAGTACGAAACCTTGAAACACCATAAAAAAACCTAAAGAATTCGTAAGAGTCCTTTGAACATCGTCCGACAACTTAGGACATCTTACGACTCTTTATGCCACATTAGCAACTCGAAAAGAATGTAGTATAACGTAGGACGCCTTACACTCCTAAGAACACCTTACATAACCGTACGAAACCTTGAAACACCATAATAAACCTAATGAATTCGTATGACTCCTTTGAACATCGGACGACAACTCAGGACATCTTACGACTCTTTATGCCACATTAGCAACTCGAAAAGAATGTTAGTATAATGTAGGACGCCTTACAACTCCTAAGAACACCTTACATCACAGTACGAAACCTTGAAACACCATAATATACCTAATGAATTCGTATGAGTCCTTTGAACAATGTACGACCACTTAAGACATCTTAAGACTTTGTATGCCATATTAGCAACATGAAAAGTATGTTAGTATAATTTAGGACGCCTAAAATTCCTAACAACACCTTATAACACCGTACAAAACCATAAATTTCCATAGTAAACCTAATGAATTCGTATGAGTCCTTTGAACATCGTCCGAAAACTTAGGACATCATACGACTCTTCATGCCACATTAGCAACTTAAAAAGTACGTTAGTCTAATGTAGGAAGCCTTACAACTCCTAAGAACAACTTACATCACCGTACGAAACCTTGAAACACCATAATAAACATAATGAATTCGTATGAGTCCTTTGAACATCGTACGACAACTCAGGACATCTTACGACTCTTTATGCCACATTAGCAACTCGAAAAGAACGTTAGTATAATGTAGGACGCCTTACAACTCCTAAGAACACCTTACATCACAGTACGAAACCTTGAAACACCATAATAAACCTAATGAATTCGTATGAGTCCTTTGAACATCGTCCGACAACTTAGGACATCTTACGACTCTTTATGCCACATTAGCAACTTAAAAAGAACGTTAGTCTAATGTAGGAAGCCTTACAACTTCTAAGAACAACTTCCATCACCGTACGAAACCTTGAAACACCATAATAAACCTAATGAATTCGTATGAGTCCTTTGAACATCGTACGACAACTCAGGACATCTTACGACTCTTTATGCCACAATAGCAACACGAAAAGAACGTTTGTATATTGTAGGACGCCTTACAACTCCTAAAAACACCTTACATCACAGTACGAAACCTTGAAACACCATAAAAAAACCTAAAGAATTCGTAAGAGTCCTTTGAACATCGTCCGACAACTTAGGACATCTTACGACTCTTTATGCCACATTAGCAACTCGAAAAGAATGTAGTATAACGTAGGACGCCTTACACTCCTAAGAACACCTTACATAACCGTACGAAACCTTGAAACACCATAATAAACCTAATGAATTCGTATGACTCCTTTGAACATCGTACGACAACTCAGGACATCTTACGACTCTTTATGCCACATTAGCAACTCGAAAAGAATGTTAGTATAATGTAGGACGCCTTACAACTCCTAAGAACTCCTTACATGACAGTACGAAACCTTGAAACACCATAATATACCTAATGAATTCGTATGAGTCCTTTGAACAATGTACGACAACTTAAGACATCTTAAGACTTTGTATGCCATATTAGCAACATGAAAAGTATGTTAGTATAATTTAGGACGCCTAAAATTCCTAACAACACCTTATAACACCGTACAAAACCATAAATTTCCATAGTAAACCTAATGAATTCGTATGAGTCCTTTGAACATCGTCCGAAAACTTAGGACATCATACGACTCTTCATGCCACATTAGCAACTTAAAAAGTACGTTAGTCTAATGTAGGAAGCCTTACAACTCCTAAGAACAACTTACATCACCGTACGAAACCTTGAAACACCATAATAAACATAATGAATTCGTATGAGTCCTTTGAACATCGTACGACAACTCAGGACATCTTACGACTCTTTATGCCACATTAGCAACTCGAAAAGAACGTTAGTATAATGTAGGACGCCTTACAACTCCTAAGAACGACTTACATCACAGTACGAAACCTTGAAACACCATAATAAACCTAATGAATTCGTATGAGTCCTTTAAACATCGTCCGACAACGTAGGACATCTTACGACTCTTTATGCCAAATTAGCAACTCGAAAAGAATGTAGTATAACGTAGGACGCCTTACACTCCTAAGAACACCTTACATAACCGTACGAAACCTTGAAACACCATAATAAACCTAATGAATTCGTATGAGTCCTTTGAACATCGTACGACAACTCAGGACATCTTACGACTCTTTATGACACATTAGCAACTCGAAAAGAACGTTAGTATAATGTAGGACGCCTTACAACTCCTAAGAACACCTTACATCACAGTACGAAACCTTGAAACACCATAATAAACCTAATGAATTCGTATGAGTCCTTTGAACATTGTCCGACAACTTAGGACATCTTACGACTCTTTATGCCACATTAGCAACTTAAAAAGAACGTTAGTCTAATGTAGGAAGCCTTACAACTCCTAAGAACAACTTACATCACCGTACGAAACCTTGAAACACCATAATAAACCTAATGAATTCGTATGAGTCCCTTGAACATCGTACGACAACTCAGGACATCTTACGACTCTTTATGCCACAATAGCAACATGAAAAGAACGTTTGTATAATGTAGGACGCCTTACAACTCCTAAGAACACCTTACATCACAGTACGAAACCTTGAAACACCATAAAAAAACCTAAAGAATTCGTAAGAGTCCTTTGAACATCGTCCGATAACTTAGGACATCTTACGACTCTTTATGCCACATTAGTAACTCGAAAAGAATGTAGTATACGTAGGACGCCTTACACTCCTAAGAACACCTTACATAACCGTACGAAACCTTGAAACACCATAATAAACCTAATGAATTCGTATGACTCCTTTGAACATCGTACGACAACTCAGGACATCTTACGACTCTTTATGCCACATTAGCAACTCGAAAAGAATGTTAGTATAATGTAGGACGCCTTACAACTCTTAAGAACACCTTACATCACAGTACGAAACCTTGAAACACCATAATAAACCTAATGAATTCGTATGAGTCCTTTGAACATCGTACGACAACTCAGGACATCTTACGACTCTTTATGCCACATTAGCAACTCGAAAAGAATGTTAGTATAATGTAGGACGCCTTACAACTCCTAAGAACACCTTACATCACAGTACGAAACCTTGAAACACCATAATAAACCTAATGAATTCGTATGAGTCCTTTGAACATCGTCCGACAACTTAGGACATCTTACGACTCTTTATGCCACATTAGCAACTCGAAAAGAACGTTAGTATAATGTAGGACGCCTTACATCTCCTAAGAACACCTTACAACTCCTAAGAACACCTTACATCACAGTACGAAACCTTGAAACACCATAATAAACCTAATGAATTCGTATGAGTCCTTTGAACATCGTCCGACAACTTAGGACATCTTACGACTCTTTATGCCACATTAGCAACTTAAAAAGAACGTTAGTCTAATGTAGGAAGCCTTACAACTCCGAAGAACAACTTACATCACCGTACGAAACCTTGAAACACCATAATAAACCTAATGAATTCGTATGAGTCCTTTGAACATCGTACGACAACTCAGGACATCTTACGACTCTTTATGCCACATTAGCAACTCGAAAAGAACGTTAGTATAATGTAGGACACCTTACAACTCCTAAGAACACCTTACATCACCGTAGGAAACCTTGAAACAACATAATAAACCTAATGAATTCATATTAGTCCTTTGAACAACGTACGACAACTCAGGACATCTTACAACTCTTTATGCCTCATTACAACTCGAAAAGAACGTTAGTTTAATGTAGGACGCTTTAGAACTCCTAAGAACACCTTTTATCACAGTACGAAACCTTGAAACACCATAATAAACCTAATGAATTCGTACGAGTCCTTTGAACGTCGTCTGACAACTTAGGACATCTTACGACTCTTTATGCCACATTAGCCACTCGAAAAGAACGTTAGTATAATGTAGGACGCCTAACAACTCCTAAGAACACCGTACATCACCTAACGAAACCTTAAAACACCATAATAAAACTAATGAACTCGTACGAGTCCTTTGAACAATGTACGACAACTTAAGACATCTTAAGACTCTGTATGCCATATTCGCAACATGAAAAGTACTTTAGTATAATTTAGGACGCCTTACAATTCCTAACAACACCTTATAACACCGTACAAAATCATAAATTTCCATAGTAAACTTAACTAATTCGTCGAAGTCCTATGAACGTCGTACGACAACTCAAGACATCTTACGACTGTTTAGGCCACATTAGCAACTCGAAAAGAACGTTAGTATAATGTAGGACGCCTTACAACTCCTAAGAACACCTTACAACACAATACGAAACCTTGAAACACCATAATATACCTAATGAATTTGTATGAGTCCTTTGAACAATGTACGACAACTTAAGACATCTTAAGACTTTGTATGCCATATTAGCAACATGAAAAGTATGTTAGTATAATTTAGGATGCCTAAAATTCCTAACAACACCTTATAACACCGTACAAAACCATAAATTTCCATAGTAAACCTAATGAATTCGTATGAGTCCTTTGAACATCGTCCGAAAACTTAGGACATCATACGACTCTTCATGCCACATTAGCAACTTAAAAAGTACGTTATTCTAATGTAGGAAGCCTTACAACTCCTAAGAACAACTTACATCACCGTACGAAACCTTGAAACACCATAATAAACATAATGAATTCGTATGAGTCCTTTGAACATCGTACGACAACTCAGGACATCTTACGACTCTTTATGCCACATTAGCAACTCGAAAAGAACGTTAGTATAATGTAGGACGCCTTACAACTCCTAAGAACACCTTACATCATAGTACGAAACCTTGAAACACCATAATAAACCTAATGAATTCGTATGAGTCTTTTAAACATCGTCCGACAACTTAGGACATTTTACGACTCTTTATGCCAAATTAGCAACTCCAAAAGAATGTAGTATAACGTAGGACGCCTTACACTCCTAAGAACACCTTACATAACCGTACGAAACCTTGAAACACCATAATAAACCTAATGAATTCGTATGAGTCCTTTGAACATCGTACGACAACTCAGGACATCTTACGACTCTTTATGACACATTAGCAACTCGAAAAGAACGTTAGTATAATGTAGGACGCCTTACAACTCCTAAGAACACCTTACATCACAGTACGAAACCTTGAAACACCATAATAAACCTAATGAATTCGTATGAGTCCTTTGAACATCGTCCGACAACTTAGGACATCTTACGACTCTTTATGCCACATTAGCAACTTAAAAAGAACGTTAGTCTAATGTAGGAAGCCTTACAACTCCTAAGAACAACTTACATCACCGTACGAAACCTTGAAACACCATAATAAACCTAATGAATTCGTATGAGTCCTTTGAACATCGTACGATAACTCAGGACATCTTATGACTCTTTATGCCCCAATAGCAACACGAAAAGAACGTTTGTATAATGTAGGACGCCTTACAACTCCTAAGAACACCTTACATCACAGTACGAAACCTTGAAACACCATAAAAAAACCTAAAGAATTGGTAAGAGTCCTTTGAACATCGTCCGACAACTTAGGACATCTTACGACTCTTTATGCCACATTAGCAACTCGAAAAGAATGTAGTATAACGTAGGACGCCTTACACTCCTAAGAACACCTTACATAACCGTACGAAACCTTGAAACACCATAATAAACCTAATGAATTCGTATGACTCCTTTGAACATCGTACGACAACTCAGTACATCTTACGACTCTTTATGCCACATTAGCAACTCGAAAAGAATGTTAGTATAATGTAGGACGCCTTACAACTCCTAAGAACACCTTACATCACAGTACGAAACCTTGAAACACCATATTAAACCTAATGAATTCGTATGAGTCCTTTGAACATCGTCCGAAAACTTAGGACATCATACGACTCTTTATGCCACATTAGCAACTTAAAAAGAACGTTAGTCTAATGTAGGAAGCCTTACAACTCCTAAGAACAACTTACATCACCCTACGAAACCTTGAAACACCATAATAAATCTAATGAATTCGTATGAGTCCTTTGAACATCGTACGACAACTCAGGACATCTTACGACTCTTTATGCCACATTAGCAACTAAAAAAGAACGTTAGTATAATGTAGGACGCCTTACAACTCCTAAGAACACCTTACATCACAGTACGAAACCTTGAAACACCATAATAAACCTAATGAATTCGTATGAGTCCTTTGAACATCGTCCGAAAACTTAGGACATCATACGACTCTTTATGCCACATTAGCAACTTAAAAAGTACGTTAGTCTAATATAGGAAGCCTTACAACTCCTAAGAACAACTTACATCACCGTACGAAACCTTGGAACACCATAATAAACATAATGAATTCGTATGAGTCCTTTGAACATCGTACGACAACTCAGGACATCTTACGACTCTTTATGCCACATTAGCAACTCGAAAAGAACGTTAGTATAATGTAGGACGCCTTACAACTCCTAAGAACACCTTACATCACAGTACGAAACCTTGAAACACCATAATAAACCTAATGAATTCGTATGAGTCCTTTAAACATCGTCCGACAACTTAGGACATCTTACGACTCTTTATGCCAAATTAGCAACTCGAAAAGAATGTAGTATAACGTAGGACGCCTTACACTCCTAAGAACACCTTACATAACCGTACGAAACCTTGAAACACCATAATAAACCTAATGAATTCGTATGAGTCCTTTGAACATCGTACGACAACTCAAGACATCTTACGACTCTTTATGACACATTAGCAACTCGAAAAGAACGTTAGTATAATGTAGGACGCCTTACAACTCCTAAGAACACCTTACATCACAGTACGAAACCTTGAAACACCATAATAAACCTAATGAATTCGTATGAGTCCTTTGAACATCATCCGACAACTTAGGACATCTTACGACTCTTTATGCCACATTAGCAACTTAAAAAGAACGTTAGTCTAATGTAGGAAGCCTTACAACTCCTAAGAACAACTTACATAACCGTACGAAACCTTGAAACACCATAATAAACCTAATGAATTCGTATGAGTCCTTTGAACATCGTACGACAACTCAGGACATCTTACGACTCTTTATGACACATTAGCAACTCGAAAAGAACGTTAGTATAATGTAGGACGCCTTACAACTCCTAATAACACCTTACATCACAGTACGAAACCTTGAAACACCATAATAAACCTAATGAATTCGTATGAGTCCTTTGAACATCGTCCGACAACTTAGGACATCTTACGACTCTTTATGCCACATTAGCAACTTAAAAAGAACGTTAGTCTAATGTAGGAAGCCTTACAACTCCTAAGAACAACTTACATCACCGTACGAAACCTTGAAACACCATAATAAACATAATGAATTCGTATGAGTCCTTTGAACATCGTACGACAACTCAGGACATCTTACGACTCTTTATGCCCCAATAGCAACTCGAAAAGAACGTTAGTATAATGTAGGACGCCTTACAACTCCTAAGAACACCTTACATCATAGTACGAAACCTTGAAACACCATAATAAACCTAATGAATTCGTATGAGTCCTTTGAACATCGTACGACAACTCAGGACATCTTACGACTCTTTATGACACATTAGCAACTCGAAAAGAACGTTAGTATAATGTAGGACGCCTTACAACTCCTAAGAACACCTTACATCACAGTACGAAAGCTTGAAACACCATAATAAACCTAATGAATTCGTATGAGTCCTTTGAACATCGTCCGACAACTTAGGACATCTTACGACTCTTTATGCCACATTAGCAACTTAAAAAGAACGTTAGTCTAATGTAGGAAGCCTTACAACTCCTAAGAACAACTTACATCATCGTACGAAACCTTGAAACACCATAATAAACCTAATGAATTCGTATGAGTCCTTTGAATATCGTACGACAACTCAGGACATCTTACGACTCTTTATGCCCCAATAGCAACACGAAAAGAACGTTTGTATAATGTAGGACGCCTTACAACTCCTAAGAACATCTTACATCACAGTACGAAACCTTGAAACACCATAAAAAAACCTAAAGAATTGGTAAGAGTCCTTTGAACATCGTCCGACAACTTAGGACATCTTACGACTCTTTATGCCACATTAGCAACTCGAAAAGAATGTAGTATAACGTAGGACGCCTTACACTCCTAAGAACACCTTACATAACCGTACGATACCTTGAAACACCATAATAAACCTAATGAATTCGTATGAGTCCTTTGAACATCGTACGACAACTCAGTACATCTTACGACTCTTTATGCCACATTAGCAACTCGAAAAGAATGTTAGTATAATGTAGGACGCCTTACAACTCCTAAGAACACCTTACATCACAGTACGAAACCTTGAAACACCATATTAAACCTAATGAATTCGTATGAGTCCTTTGAACATCGTCCGAAAACTTAGGACATCATACGACTCTTTATGCCACATTAGCAACTTAAAAAGAACGTTAGTCTAATGTAGGAAGCCTTACAACTCCTAAGAACAACTTACATCACCCTACGAAACCTTGAAACACCATAATAAATCTAATGAATTCGTATGAGTCCTTTGAACATCGTACGACAACTCAGGACATCTTACGACTCTTTATGCCACATTAGCAACTAAAAAAGAACGTTAGTATAATGTAGGACGCCTTACAACTCCTAAGAACACCTTACATCACAGTACGAAACCTTGTAACACCATAATAAACCTAATGAATTCGTATGAGACCTTTGAACATCGTCCGAAAACTTAGGACATCATACGACTCTTTATGCCACATTAGCAACTTAAAAAGTACGTTAGTCTAATGTAGGAAGCCTTACAACTCCTAAGAACAACTTACATCACCGTACGAAACCTTGGAACACCATAATAAACATAATGAATTCGTATGAGTCCTTTGAACATCATACGACAACTCAGGACATCTTACGACTCTTTATGCCACATTAGCAACTCGAAAAGAACGTTAGTATAATGTAGGACGCCTTACAACTCCTAAGAACACCTTACATCACAGTACGAAACCTTGAAACACCATAATAAACCTAATGAATTCGTATGAGTCCTTTAAACATCGTCCGACAACTTAGGACATCTTACGACTCTTTATGCCAAATTAGCAACTCGAAAAGAATGTAGTATAACGTAGGACGCCTTACACTCCTAAGAACACCTTACATAACCGTACGAAACCTTGAAACACCATAATAAACCTAATGAATTCGTATGAGTCCTTTGAACATCGTACGACAACTCAAGACATCTTACGACTCTTTATGACACATTAGCAACTCGAAAAGAACGTTAGTATAATGTAGGACGCCTTACAACTCCTAAGAACACCTTACATCACAGTACGAAACCTTGAAACACCATAATAAACCTAATGAATTCGTATGAGTCCTTTGAACATCATCCGACAACTTAGGACATCTTACGACTCTTTATGCCACATTAGCAACTTAAAAAGAACGTTAGTCTAATGTAGGAAGCCTTACAACTCCTAAGAACAACTTACATAACCGTACGAAACCTTGAAACACCATAATAAACCTAATGAATTCGTATGAGTCCTTTGAACATCGTACGACAACTCAGGACATCTTACGACTCTTTATGACACATTAGCAACTCGAAAAGAACGTTAGTATAATGTAGGACGCCTTACAACTCCTAAGAACACCTTACATCACAGTACGAAACCTTAAAACACCATAATAAACCTAATGAATTCGTATGAGTCCTTTGAACATCGTCCGACAACTTAGGACATCTTACGACTCTTTATACCACATTAGCAACTTAAAAAGAACGTTAGTCTAATGTAGGAAGCCTTACAACTCCTAAGAACAACTTACATCACCGTACGAAACCTTGAAACACCATAATAAACATAATGAATTCGTATGAGTCCTTTGAACATTGTACGACAACTCAGGACATCTTACGACTCTTTATGCCCCAATAGCAACTCGAAAAGAACGTTAGTATAATGTAAGACGCCTTACAACTCCTAAGAACACCTTACATCATAGTACGAAACCTTGAAACACCATAATAAACCTAATGAATTCGTATGAGTCCTTTAAACATCGTCCGACAACTTAGGACATCTTACGACTCTTTATGCCAAATTAGCAACTCGAAAAGAATGTAGTATAACGTAGGACGCCTTACACTCCTAAGAACACCTTACATAACCGTACGAAACCTTGAAACACCATAATAAACCTAATGAATTCGTATGAGTCCTTTGAACATCGTACGACAACTCAGGACATCTTACGACTCTTTATGACACATTAGCAACTCGAAAAGAACGTTAGTATAATGTAGGACGCCTTACAACTCCTAAGAACACCTTACATCACAGTACGAAACCTTGAAACACCATAATAAACCTAATGAATTCGTATGAGTCCTTTGAACATCGTCCGACAACTTAGGACATCTTACGACTCTTTATGCCACATTAGCAACTTAAAAAGAACGTTAGTCTAATGTAGGAAGCCTTACAACTCCTAAGAACAACTTACATCATCGTACGAAACCTTGAAACACCATAATAAACCTAATGAATTCGTATGAGTCCTTTGAATATCGTACGACAACTCAGGACATCTTACGACTCTTTATGCCCCAATAGCAACACGAAAAGAACGTTTGTATAATGTAGGACGCCTTACAACTCCTAAGAACACCTTACATCACAGTACGAAACCTTGAAACACCATAAAAAAACCTAAAGAATTGGTAAGAGTCCTTTGAACATCGTCCGACAACTTAAGACATCTTACGACTCTTTATGCCACATTAGCAACTCGAAAAGAATGTAGTATAACGTAGGACGCCTTACACTCCTAAGAACACCTTACATAACCGTACGATACCTTGAAACACCATAATAAACCTAATGAATTCGTATGAGTCCTTTGAACATCGTACGACAACTCAGTACATCTTACGACTCTTTATGCCACATTAGCAACTCGAAAAGAATGTTAGTATAATGTAGGACGCCTTACAACTCCTAAGAACACCTTACATCACAGTACGAAACCTTGAAACACCATATTAAACCTAATGAATTCGTATGAGTCCTTTGAACATCGTCCGAAAACTTAGGACATCATACGACTCTTTATGCCACATTAGCAACTTAAAAAGAACGTTAGTCTAATGTAGGAAGCCTTACAACTCCTAAGAACAACTTACATCACCCTACGAAACCTTGAACACCATAATAAATCTAATGAATTCGTATGAGTCCTTTGAACATCGTACGACAACTCAGGACATCTTACGACTCTTTATGCCACATTAGCAACTAAAAAAGAACGTTAGTATAATGTAGGACGCCTTACAACTCCTAAGAACACCTTACATCACAGTACGAAACCTTGTAACACCATAATAAACCTAATGAATTCGTATGAGTCCTTTGAACATCGTCCGAAAACTTAGGACATCATACGACTCTTTATGCCACATTAGCAACTTAAAAAGTACGTTAGTCTAATGTAGGAAGCCTTACAACTCCTAAGAACAACTTACAACACCGTACGAAACCTTGGAACACCATAATAAACATAATGAATTCGTATGAGTCCTTTGAACATCATACGACAACTCAGGACATCTTACGACTCTTTATGCCACATTAGCAACTCGAAAAGAACGTTAGTATAATGTAGGACGCCTTACAACTCCTAAGAACACCTTACATCACAGTACGAAACCTTGAAACACCATAATAAACCTAATGAATTCGTATGAGTCCTTTAAACATCGTCCGACAACTTAGGACATCTTACGACTCTTTATGCCAAATTAGCAACTCGAAAAGAATGTAGTATAACGTAGGACGCCTTACACTCCTAAGAACACCTTACATAACCGTACGAAACCTTGAAACACCATAATAAACCTAATGAATTCGTATGAGTCCTTTGAACATCGTACGACAACTCAGGACATCTTACGACTCTTTATGACACATTAGCAACTCGAAAAGAACGTTAGTATAATGTAGGACGCCTTACAACTCCTAAGAACACCTTACATCACAGTATGAAACCTTGAAACACCATAATAAACCTAATGAATTCGTATGAGTCCTTTGAACATCGTCCGACAACTTAGGACATCTTACGACTCTTTATGCCACATTAGCAACTTAAAAAGAACGTTAGTCTAATGTAGGAAGCCTTACAACTCCTAAGAACAACTTACATCACCGTACGAAACCTTGAAACACCATAATAAACCTATTGAATTCGTATGAGTCCTTTGAACATCGTACGACAACTCAGGACATCTTACGACTCTTTATGCCACATTAGCAACTCGAAAAGAACGTTAGTATAATGTAGGACACCTTACAACTCCTAAGAACACCTTACATCACAGTACGAAACCTTGAAACACCATAAAAAACCTAAAGAATTGGTAAGAGTCCTTTGAACATCGTCTGACAACTTAGGACATCTTACGACTCTTTATGCCACATTAGCAACTCGAAAAGAATGTAGTATAATGTAGGACGCCTTACACTCCTAAGAACACGTTACATAACCGTACGAAACCTTGAAACACCATAATAAACCTAATGAATTCGTATGAGTCCTTTGAACATCGTACGACAACTCAGGACATCTTACGACTCTTTATGCCACATTAGCAACTCGAAAAGAACGCTAGTATAATGTAGGACGCCTTACAACACCTAAGAACACCTTACATCACAGTACGAAACCTTTAAACACCATAATAAACCTAATGAATTCGTATGAGTCCTTTGAACATCATCCGACAACTTAGGACATCTTACGACTCTTTATGCTACATTAGCAACTCGAAAAGAATGTAGTATAACGTAGGATGCCTTACACTCCTAAGAACACCTTACATAACCGTACGAAACCTTGAAACACCATAATAAACCTAATGAATTCGTATGAGTCCTGTGAACATCGTACGACAACTCAGGACATCTTACGACTCTTTATGACAAATTAGCAACTCGAAAAGAACGTTAGTATAATGTAGGACGCCTTACAACTCCTAAGAACACCTTACATCACAGTACGAAACCTTGAAACACCATAATAAACCTAATGAATTCGTATGAGTCCTTTGAACATCGTCCGACAACTTAGGACATATTACGACTCTTTATGCCACATTAGCAACTTAAAAAGAACGTTAGTCTAATGTAGGAAGCCTTACAACTCCGAAGAACAACTTACATCACCGTACGAAACCTTGAAACACCATAATAAACCTAATGAATTCGTATGAGTCCTTTGAACATCGTACGACAACTCAGGACATCTTACGACTCTTTATGCCACATTAGCAACTCGAAAAGAACGTTAGTATAATGTAGGACACCGTACAACTCCTAAGAACACCTTACATCACAGTACGAAACCTTGAAACACCATAAAAAACCTAAAGAATTCGTAAGAGTCCTTTGAACATCATCCGACAACTTTGGACATCTTACGACTCTTTATGCCACATTAGCAACTCGAAAAGAAAGTTAGTATAATGTAGGACACCTTACAACTCCTAAGAACACGTTACATAACCGTACGAAACCTTGAAACACCATAATAAACCTAATGAATTCGTTTGAGTCCTTTGAACATCGTACGACAACTCAGGACATCTTAGGACTCTTTATGACACATTAGCAACTCGAAAAGAACGTTAGTATAATGTAGGACGCCTTACAACTCCTAAGAACACCTTACATCACAGTACGAAACCTTGAAACACCATAATAAACCTAATGAATTCGTATGAGTCCTTTGAACATCATCCGACAACTTAGGACATCTTACGACTCTTTATGCCACATTAGCAACTCGAAAATAATGTAGTATAACGTAGGACGCCTTACACTCCTAAGAACACCTTACATAACCGTACGAAACCTTGAAACACCATAATAAACATAATGAATTCGTATGAGTCCTTTGAACATCGTACGACAACTCAGGACATCTTACGACTCTTTATGACACATTAGCAACTCGAAAAGAACGTTAGTATAATGTAGGACGCCTTACAACTCCTAAGAACACCTTACATCACAGTACGAAACCTTGAAACACCATAATAAACCTAATGAATTCGTATGAGTCCTTTGAACATCGTCCGACAACTCAGGACATCTTACGACTCTTTATGCCACATTAGCAACTCGAAAAGAATGTAGTATAACGTAGGACGCCTTACACTCCTAAGAACACCTTACATAACCGTACGAAACCTTGAAACACCATAATAAACCTAATGAATTCGTATGAGTCCTTTGAACATCGTACGACAACTCAGGACATCTTACGACTCTTTATGACACATTAGCAACTCGAAAAGAACGTTAGTATAATGTAGGACGCCTTACAACTCCTAAGAACACCTTACATCACAGTACGAAACCTTGAAACACCATAATAAACCTAATGAATTCGTATGAGTCCTTTGAACATCGTCCGACAACTTAGGACATCTTACGACTCTTTATGCCACATTAGCAACTTAAAAAGAACGTTAGTCTAATGTAGGAAGCCTTACAACTACGAAGAACAACTTACATCACCGTACGAAACCTTGAAACACCATAAAAAACCTAATGAATTCGTATGAGTCCTTTGAACATCGTACGACAACTCAGGACATCTTACGACTCTTTATGCCACATTAGCAACTCGAAAAGAACGTTAGTATAATGTAGGACACCTTACAACTCCTAAGAACACCTTACATCACAGTACGAAACCTTGAAACACCATAATAAACCTAATGAATTCGTATGAGTCCTTTGAACATCGTCCGACAACTTAGGACATCTTACGACTCTTTATGCCACATTAGCAACTTAAAAAGAACGTTAGTCTAATGTAGGAAGCCTTACAACTCCGAAGAACAACTTACATCACCGTACGAAACCTTGAAACACCATAATAAACCTAATGAATTCGTATGAGTCCTTTGAACATCGTACGACAACTCAGGACATCTTACGACTCTTTATGCCACATTAGCAACTCGAAAAGAACGTTAGTATAATGTAGGACACCTTACAACTCCTAAGAACACCTTACATCACAGTACGAAACCTTGAAACACCATAAAAAACCTAAAGAATTCGTAAGAGTCCTTTGAACATCATCCGACAACTTTGGACATCTTACGACTCTTTATGCCACATTAGCAACTCGAAAAGAAAGTTAGTATAATGTAGGACACCTTACAACTCCTAAGAACACGTTACATAACCGTACGAAACCTTGAAACACCATAATAAACCTAATGAATTCGTTTGAGTCCTTTGAACATCGTACGACAACTCAGGACATCTTAGGACTCTTTATGACACATTAGCAACTCGAAAAGAACGTTAGTATAATGTAGGACGCCTTACAACTCCTAAGAACACCTTACATCACAGTACGAAACCTTGAAACACCATAATAAACCTAATGAATTCGTATGAGTCCTTTGAACATCATCCGACAACTTAGGACATCTTACGACTCTTTATGCCACATTAGCAACTCGAAAATAATGTAGTATAACGTAGGACGCCTTACACTCCTAAGAACACCTTACATAACCGTACGAAACCTTGAAACACCATAATAAACATAATGAATTCGTATGAGTCCTTTGAACATCGTACGACAACTCAGGACATCTTACGACTCTTTATGACACATTAGCAACTCGAAAAGAACGTTAGTATAATGTAGGACGCCTTACAACTCCTAAGAACACCTTACATCACAGTACGAAACCTTGAAACACCATAATAAACCTAATGAATTCGTATGAGTCCTTTGAACATCGTCCGACAACTCAGGACATCTTACGACTCTTTATGCCACATTAGCAACTCGAAAAGAATGTAGTATAACGTAGGACGCCTTACACTCCTAAGAACACCTTACATAACCGTACGAAACCTTGAAACACCATAATAAACCTAATGAATTCGTATGAGTCCTTTGAACATCGTACGACAACTCAGGACATCTTACGACTCTTTATGACACATTAGCAACTCGAAAAGAACGTTAGTATAATGTAGGACGCCTTACAACTCCTAAGAACACCTTACATCACAGTACGAAACCTTGAAACACCATAATAAACCTAATGAATTCGTATGAGTCCTTTGAACATCGTCCGACAACTTAGGACATCTTACGACTCTTTATGCCACATTAGCAACTTAAAAAGAACGTTAGTCTAATGTAGGAAGCCTTACAACTACGAAGAGCAACTTACATCACCGTACGAAACCTTGAAACACCATAAAAAACCTAATGAATTCGTATGAGTCCTTTGAACATCGTACGACAACTCAGGACATCTTACGACTCTTTATGCCACATTAGCAACTCGAAAAGAACGTTAGTATAATGTAGGACACCTTACAACTCCTAAGAACACCTTACATCACAGTACGAAACCTTGAAACACCATAATAAACCTAATGAATTCGTATGAGTCCTTTGAACATCGTCCGACAACTTAGGACATCTTACGACTCTTTATGCCACATTAGCAACTTAAAAAGAACGTTAGTCTAATGTAGGAAGCCTTACAACTCCGAAGAACAACTTACATCACCGTACGAAACCTTGAAACACCATAATAAACCTAATGAATTCGTATGAGTCCTTTGAACATCGTACGACAACTCAGGACATCTTACGACTCTTTATGCCACATTAGCAACTCGAAAAGAACGTTAGTATAATGTAGGACACCTTACAACTCCTAAGAACACCTTACATCACAGTACAAAACCTTGAAACACCATAAAAAACCTAAAGAATTAGTAAGAGTCCTTTGAACATCATCCGACAACTTAGGACATCTTACGACTCTTTATGCCACATTAGCAACTCGAAAAGAAAGTTAGTATAAGGTAGGACGCCTTACAACTCCTAAGAACACGTTACATAACCGTACGAAACCTTGAAACACCATAATAAACCTAATGAATTCGTATGAGTCCTTTGAACATCGTACGACAACTCAGGACATCTTAGGACTCTTTATGACACATTAGCAACTCGAAAAGAACGTTAATATAATGTAGGACGCCTTACAACTCCTAAGAACACCTTACATCACAGTACGAAACATTGAAACACCATAATAAACCTAATGAATTCGTATGAGTCCTTTGAACATCATCCGACAACTTAGGACATCTTACGACTCTTTATGCCACATTAGCAACTCGAAAAGAATGTAGTATAACGTAGGACGCCTTAAACTCCTAAAAACACCTTACATAACCGTACGAAACCTTGAAACACCATAATAAACCTAATGAATTCGTATGAGTCCTTTGAACATCGTACGACAACTCAGGACATCTTACGACTCTTTATGCCACATTAGCAACTCGAAAAGAACGTTAGTATAATGTAGGACACCTTACAACTCCTAAGAACACCTTACATCACAGTACGAAACCTTGAAACACCATAATAAACCTAATGAATTCGTATGAGTCCTTTGAACATCGTCCGACAACTTAGGACATCTTACGACTATTTATGCCACATTAGCAACTTAAAAAGAACGTTAGTCTAATGTAGGAAGCCTTACAACTCCGAAGAACAACTTACATCACCGTACGAAACCTTGAAACACCATAATAAACCTAATGAATTCGTATGAGTCCTTTGAACATCGTACGACAACTCAGGACATCTTACGACTCTTTATGCCACATTAGCAACTCGAAAAGAACGTTAGTATAATGTAGGACACCTTACAACTCCTAAGAACACCTTACATCACAGTACAAAACCTTGAAACACCATAAAAAACCTAAAGAATTAGTAAGAGTCCTTTGAACATCATCCGACAACTTAGGACATCTTACGACTCTTTATGCCACATTAGCAACTCGAAAAGAAAGTTAGTATAAGGTAGGACGCCTTACAACTCCTAAGAACACGTTACATAACCGTACGAAACCTTGAAACACCATAATAAACCTAATGAATTCGTATGAGTCCTTTGAACATCGTACGGCAACTCAGGACATCTTAGGACTCTTTATGACACATTAGCAACTCGAAAAGAACGTTAATATAATGTAGGACGCCTTACAACTCCTAAGAACACCTTACATCACAGTACGAAACCTTGAAACACCATAATAAACCTAATGAATTCGTATGAGTCCTTTGAACATCATCCGACAACTTAGGACATCTTACGACTCTTTATGCCACATTAGCAACTCGAAAAGAATGTAGTATAACGTAGGACGCCTTAAACTCCTAAAAACACCTTACATAACCGTACGAAACCTTGAAACACCATAATAAACCTAATGAATTCGTATGAGTCCTTTGAACATCGTACGACAACTCAGGACATCTTACGACTCTTTATGCCACATTAGCAACTCGAAAAGAACGTTAGTATAATGTAGGACACCTTACAACTCCTAAGAACACCTTACATCACAGTACGAAACCTTGAAACACCATAATAAACCTAATGAATTTGTATGAGTCCTTTGAACATCGTCCGACAACTTAGGACATCTTACGACTATTTATGCCACATTAGCAACTTAAAAAGAACGTTAGTCTAATGTAGGAAGCCTTACAACTCCGAAGAACAACTTACATCACCGTACGAAACCTTGAAACACCATAATAAACCTAATGAATTCGTATGAGTCCTTTGAACATCGTACGACAACTCAGGACATCTTACGACTCTTTATGCCACATTAGCAACTCGAAAAGAACGTTAGTATAATGTAGGACACCTTACAACTCCTAAGAACACCTTACATCACAGTACAAAACCTTGAAACACCATAAAAAACCTAAAGAATTAGTAAGAGTCCTTTGAACATCATCCGACAACTTAGGACATCTTACGACTCTTTATGCCACATTAGCAACTCGAAAAGAAAGTTAGTATAAGGTAGGACGCCTTACAACTCCTAAGAACACGTTACATAACCGTACGAAACCTTGAAACACCATAATAAACCTAATGAATTCGTATGAGTCCTTTGAACATCGTACGGCAACTCAGGACATCTTAGGACTCTTTATGACACATTAGCAACTCGAAAAGAACGTTAATATAATGTAGGACGCCTTACAACTCCTAAGAACACCTTACATCACAGTACGAAACCTTGAAACACCATAATAAACCTAATGAATTCGTATGAGTCCTTTGAACATCATCCGACAACTTAGGACATCTTACGACTCTTTATGCCACATTAGCAACTCGAAAAGAATGTAGTATAACGTAGGACGCCTTAAACTCCTAAAAACACCTTACATAACCGTACGAAACCTTGAAACACCATAATAAACCTAATGAATTCGTATGAGTCCTTTGAACATCGTACGACAACTCAGGACATCTTACGACTCTTTATGCCACATTAGCAACTCGAAAAGAACGTTAGTATAATGTAGGACACCTTACAACTCCTAAGAACACCTTACATCACAGTACGAAACCTTCAAACACCATAATAAACCTAATGAATTCGTATGAGTCCTTTGAACATCGTCCGACAACTTAGGACATCTTACGACTATTTATGCCACATTAGCAACTTAAAAAGAACGTTAGTCTAATGTAGGAAGCCTTACAACTCCGAAGAACAACTTACATCACCGTACGAAACCTTGAAACACCATAATAAACCTAATGAATTCGTATGAGTCCTTTGAACATCGTACGACAACTCAGGACATCTTACGACTCTTTATGCCACATTAGCAACTCGAAAAGAACGTTAGTATAATGTAGGACACCTTACAACTCCTAAGAACACCTTACATCACAGTACAAAACCTTGAAACACCATAAAAAACCTAAAGAATTAGTAAGAGTCCTTTGAACATCATCCGACAACTTAGGACATCTTACGACTCTTTATGCCACATTAGCAACTCGAAAAGAAAGTTAGTATAAGGTAGGACGCCTTACAACTCCTAAGAACACGTTACATAACCGTACGAAACCTTGAAACACCATAATAAACCTAATGAATTCGTATGAGTCCTTTGAACATCGTACGGCAACTCAGGACATTTTACGACTCTTTATGACACATTAGCAACTCGAAAAGAACGTTAGTATAATGTAGGACGCCTTACAACTCCTAAGAACACCTTACATCACAGTACGAAACCTTGAAACACCATAATAAACCTAATGAATTCGTATGAGTCCTTTGAACATCGTCCGACAACTTAGGACATCTTACGACTCTTTATGACACATTAGCAACTCGAAAAGAACGTTAGTATAATGTAGGACGCCTTACAACTCCTAAGAACACCTTACATCACAGTACGAAACCTTGAAACACCATAATACACCTAATGAATTCGTATGAGTCCTTTGAACATCGTCCGACAACTTAGGACACCTTACGACTCTTTATGCCACATTAGCAACTTAAAAAGAACGTTAGTCTAATATAGGAAGCCTTACAACTCCGAAGAACAACTTACATCACCGTACGAAACCTTGAAACACCATAATAAACCTAATGAATTCGTATGAGTCCTTTGAACATCGTACGACAACTCAGGACATCTTAGGACTCTTTATGACACATTAGCAACTCGAAAAGAACGTTAATATAATGTAGGACGCCTTACAACTCCTAAGAACACCTTACATCACAGTACGAAACATTGAAACACCATAATAAACCTAATGAATTCGTATGAGTCCTTTGAACATCATCCGACAACTTAGGACATCTTACGACTCTTTATGCCACATTAGCAACTCGAAAAGAATGTAGTATAACGTAGGACGCCTTAAACTCCTAAAAACACCTTACATAACCGTACGAAACCTTGAAACACCATAATAAACCTAATGAATTCGTATGAGTCCTCTGAACATCGTACGACAACTCAGGACATCTTACGACTCTTTATGACACATTAGCAACTCGAAAAGAACGTTAGTATAATGTAGGACGCCTTACAACTCCTAAGAACACCTTACATCACAGTACGAAACCATGACACACCATAATAAACCTAATGAATTCGTATGAGTCCTTTGAACATCGTCCGACAACTTAGGACATCTTACGACTCTTTATGCCACATTAGCAACTTAAAAAGAACGTTAGTCTAATGTAGGAAGCCTTACAACTCCGAAGAAAAACCTACATCACCGTACGAAACCTTGAAACACCATAATAAACCTAATGAATTCGTATGAGTCCTTTGAACATCGTACGACAACTCAGGACATTTTACGACTCTTTATGCCACATTAGCAACTCGAAAAGAACGTTAGTATAATGTAGGACACCTTACAACTCCTAAGAACACCTTACATCACAGTACGAAACCTTGAAACACCATAAAAAACCTAAAGAATTCGTAAGAGTCCTTTGAACATCATCCGACAACTTAGGACATCTTACGACTCTTTATGCCACATTAGCAACTCGAAAAGAAAGTTAGTATAATGTAGGACGCCTTACAACTCCTATGAACACGTTACATAACCGTACGAAATCTTGAAACACCGTAATAAACCTAATGAATTCGTTTGAGTCCTTTGAACATCGTACGACAACTCAGGACATCTTAGGACTCTTTATGACACATTAGCAACTCGAAAAGAACGTTAGTATAATGTAGGACGCCTTACAACTCCTAAGAACACCTTACATCACAGTACGAAACCTTGAAACACCATAATAAACCTAATGAATTCGTTTGAGTCCTTTGAACATCGTCCGACAACTTAGGACATCTTACGACTCTTTATGCCACATTAGCAACTTAAAAAGAACGTTAGTCTAATGTAGGAAGCCTTACAACTCCTAAGAACAACTTACATCACCGTACGAAACCTTGAAACACCATAATAAACCTAATGAATTCGTATGAGTCCTTTGAACATCGTCCGACAACTTAGGACATCTTACGACTCTTTATGACACATTAGCAACTCGAAAAGAACGTTAGTATAATGTAGGACGCCTTACAACTCCTAAGAACACCTTACATCACAGTACGAAACCTTGAAACACCATAATACACCTAATGAATTCGTATGAGTCCTTTGAACATCGTCCGACAACTTAGGACACCTTACGACTCTTTATGCCACATTAGCAACTTAAAAAGAACGTTAGTCTAATATAGGAAGCCTTACAACTCCGAAGAACAACTTACATCACCGTACGAAACCTTGAAACACCATAATAAACCTAATGAATTCGTATGAGTCCTTTGAACATCGTACGACAACTCAGGACATCTTAGGACTCTTTATGACACATTAGCAACTCGAAAAGAACGTTAATATAATGTAGGACGCCTTACAACTCCTAAGAACACCTTACATCACAGTACGAAACATTGAAACACCATAATAAACCTAATGAATTCGTATGAGTCCTTTGAACATCATCCGACAACTTAGGACATCTTACGACTCTTTATGCCACATTAGCAACTCGAAAAGAATGTAGTATAACGTAGGACGCCTTAAACTCCTAAAAACACCTTACATAACCGTACGAAACCTTGAAACACCATAATAAACCTAATGAATTCGTATGAGTCCTTTGAACATCGTACGACAACTCAGGACATCTTACGACTCTTTATGACACATTAGCAACTCGAAAAGAACGTTAGTATAATGTAGGACGCCTTACAACTCCTAAGAACACCTTACATCACAGTACGAAACCTTGACGCACCATAATAAACCTAATGAATTCGTATGAGTCCTTTGAACATCGTCCGACAACTTAGGACATCTTACGACTCTTTATGCCACATTAGCAACTTAAAAAGAACGTTAGTCTAATGTAGGAAGCTTTACAACTCCGAAGAACAACTTACATCACCGTACGAAACCTTGAAACACCATAATAAACCTAATGAATTCGTATGAGTCCTTTGAACATCGTACGACAACTCAGGACATTTTACGACTCTTTATGCCACATTAGCAACTCGAAAAGAACGTTAGTATAATGTAGGACACCTTACAACTCCTAAGAACACCTTACATCACAGTACGAAACCTTGAAACACCATAAAAAACCTAAAGAATTCGTAAGAGTCCTTTGAACATCATCGGACAACTTAGGACATCTTACGACTCTTTATGCCACATTAGCAACTCGAAAAGAAAGTTAGTATAATGTAGGACGCCTTACAACTCCTATGAACACGTTACATAACTGTACGAAACCTTGAAACACCGTAATAAACCTAATGAATTCGTTTGAGTCCTTTGAACATCGTACGACAACTCAGGACATCTTAGGACTCTTTATGACACATTAGCAACTCGAAAAGAACGTTAGTATAATGTAGGACGCCTTACAACTCCTAAGAACACCTTACATCACAGTACGAAACATTGAAACACCATAATAAACCTAATGAATTCGTTTGAGTCCTTTGAACATCGTCCGACAACTTAGGACATCTTACGACTCTTTATGCCACATTAGCAACTTAAAAAGAACGTTAGTCTAATGTAGGAAGCCTTACAACTCCTAAGAACAACTTACATCACCGTACGAAACCTTGAAACACCATAATAAACCTAATGAATTCGTATGAGTCCTTTGAACATCGTACGACAACTCAGGACATCTTACGACTCTTTATGCCACATTAGCAACTCGAAAAGAACGTTAGTATAATGTAGGACACCTTACAACTCCTAAGAACCCCTTACATCACAGTACGACACCTTGAAACACCATAAAAAACCTAAAGAATTCGTAAGAGTCCTTTGAACATCATCCGACAACTTAGGACATCTTACGACTCTTTATGCCACATTAGCAACTCGAAAAGAAAGTTAGTATAATGTAGGACGCCTTACAAATCCAAAGAACAACTTACATCACCGTACGAAACCTTGAAACACCGTAATAAACCTAATGAATTCGTATGAGTCCTTTGAACATCGTACGACAACTCAGGACATCTTAGGACTCTTTATGACACATTAGCAACTCGAAAAGAACGTTATTATAATGTAGGACGCCTTACAAATCCAAAGAACAACTTACATCACCGTACGAAACCTTGAAACACCATAATAAACCTAATGAATTCGTATGAGTCCTTTGAACATACTAAGGACATCTTACGACTCTTTATGCCACATTAGCAACTCGAAAAGAACACTAGTATAATGTAGGACGCCTTACAACTCCTAAGAACACCTTACATCACAGTACGAAACCTTGAAACACCATAATAAACCTAATGAATTCGTATGAGTCCTTTGAACATCGTCCGACAACTTAGGACATCTTACGACTCTTTATGCCACATTAGCAACTTAAAAAGAACGTTACTCTAATGTAGGAAGCCTTACAACTCCTAAGAACAACTTACATCACCGTACGAAACCTTGAAACACCATAATAAACCTAATGAATTCGTATGAGTCTTTTGAACATCGTACGATAACTCAGGACATCTTACGACTCTTTATGCCACATGAGCAACTCGAAAAGAACGTTAGTATAATGTAGGACGCCTTACAACTCCTAAGAACACCTTACATCACCGTACGAAACCTTGAAACACCATAATTAACCTAATGAATTCGTATGAGTCCTTTGAACATCGTACGACAACTCAGGACATCTTACGACTCTTTATGCCACATTAGCAACACAAAAAGAACGTTAGTATAATGTAGGACGCCTTACAACTCCTAAGAACACTTTACATCACCGTACGAAACCTTGAAACACCATAATAAAACTAATGAATTCGTATGAGTCCTTTGAACATCGTACGACAACTCAGGACATCTTACGACTCTTTATGCCACATTAGCAACTCGAAAAGAACGTTAGTATAATGTAGGACGCCTTACAACTCCTAAGAACACCTTACATCAACGTACGAAACCTTGAAACACCATAATAAACCTAATGAATTCGTATGAGTCCTTTGAACATCGTACGACAACTCAGGACATCTTATGACTCTTTATGCCACATTAGCAACTCGAAAAGAACGTTAGTATAATGTAGGACGCCTTACAACTCCTAAGAACACCTTACATCACCGTACGAAACCTTGAAACACCATAATAAACCTAATGAATTCGTATGAGTCCTTTGAACATCGTACGACGACTCAGGACATCTTACGACTCTTTATGCCACATTAGCAACTCAAAAAGAACGTTAGTATAATGTAGGACGCCTTAGAACTCCTAAGAACATTTTACATCACCGTACGAAACCTTGAAACACCATAATAAAACTAATGAATTCGTATGAGTCCTTTGAACATCGTACGACAACTCAGGACATCTTATGACTCTTTATGCCACATTAGCAATTCGAAAAGAACGTTAGTCTAATGTAGGAAGCCTTACAACTCCTAAGAACAACTTACATCACCGTACGAAACCTTGAAACACCATAATAAACATAATGAATTCGTATGAGTCCTTTGAACATCGTACGACAACTCAGGACATCTTACGACTCTTTATGCCACATTAGCAACTCGAAAAGAACGTTAGTATAATGTAGGACGCCTTACAACTCCTAAGAACACCTTACATCACAGTACGAAACCTTGAAACACAAAAAAAAACCTAAAGAATTCGTAAGAGTCCTTTGAACATCGTCTGACAACTTAGGACATCTTACGACTCTTTATGCCACATTAGCAACTCGAAAAGAATGTAGTATAACGTAGGACGCCTTACACTCCTAAGAACACCTTACATAACCGTACGAAACCTTGAAACACCATAATAAACCTAATGAATTCGTATGAGTCCTTTGAACATCGTACGACAACTCAGGACATCTTACAACTCTTTATGCCACATTAGCAACTCGAAAAGAACGCTAGTATAATGTAGGACGCCTTACAACTCCTAAGAACACCTTACATAACAGTACGAAACCTTGAAACACCATAATAAACCTAATGAATTCGTATGAGTCCTTTGAACATCGTCCGACAACTTAGGACCTCTTACGACTCTTTATGCCACATTAGCAACTTAAAAAGAACGTTAGTCTAATGTAGGAAGTCTTACAACTCCTAAGAACAACTTACATCACCGTACGAAACCTTGAAACACCATAATAAACCTAATGAATTCGTATGAGTCCTTTGAACATTGTACGACAACTCAGGACATCTTACGACTCTTTATGCCACATTAGCAACTCGAAAAGAACGTTAGTATAATGTAGGACGCCTTACAACTACTAAGAACACCTTACATTACAGTACGAAACCTTGAAACGCCATAAAAAACCTAAAGAATTCGTAAGAGTCCTTTGAACATCGTACGACAACTCAGGACATCTTACGACTCTTTATGACACATTAGCAACTCGAAAAGAACGTTAGTATAATGTAGGACGCCTTACAACTCCTAAGAACACCTTACATCACAGTACGAAACCTTGAAACACCATAATAAACCTAATGAATTCGTATGAGTCCTTTGAACATCGTCCGACAACTTAGGACATCTTACGACTCTTTATGCCACATTAGCAACTTAAAAAGAACGTTAGTCTAATGTAGGAAGCCTTACAACTCCGAAGAACAACTTACATCACCGTACGAAACCTTGAAACACCATAATAAACCTAATGAACTCGTATGAGTCCTTTGAACATCGTACGACAACTCAGGACATCTTACGACTCTTTATGCCACATTAGCAACTCGAAAAGAACGTTAGTATAATGTAGGACACCTTACAACTCCTAAGAACACCTTACATCACAGTACGAAACCTTGAAACACCATAAAAAACCTAAAGAATTCGTAAGAGTCCTTTGAACATCATCCGACAACTTAGGACATCTTACGACTCTTTATGCCACATTAGCAACTCGAAAAGAACGTTAGTATAATGTAGGACGCCTTACAACTCCTAACAACACGTTACATAACCGTACGAAACCTTGAAACACCATAATAAACCTAATGAATTCGTATGAGTCCTTTGAACATCGTACGACAACTCAGGACATCTTAGGACTCTTTATGACACATTAGCAACTCGAAAAGAACGTTAGTATAATGTAGGACGCCTTACAACTCCTAAGAACACCTTACATCATAGTACGAAACCTTGAAACACCATAATAAACCTAATGAATTCGTATGAGTCCTTTGAACATCGTCCGACAACTTAGGACATCTTACGACTCTTTATGCCACATTAGCAACTTAAAAAGAACGTTAGTCTAATGTTGGAAGCCTTACAACTCCTAAGAACAACTTACATCACTGTACGAAACCTTGAAACACCATAATAAACCTAATGAATTCGTATGAGTCCTTTGAACATCGTACGACAACTCAGGACATCTTACGACTCTTTATGCCACATTAGCAACTCGAAAAGAACGTTAGTATAATGTAGGACGCCTTACAACTCCTAAGAACACCTTACATCACAGTACGAAACCTTGAAACACCATAAAAAACCTAAAGAATTCGTAAGAGTCCTTTGAACATCGTCCGACAACTTAGGACATCTTACGACTCTTTATGCCACATTAGCAACTCGAAAAGAATGTAGTATAACGTAGGACGCCTTACACTCCTAAGAACACCTTACATAACCGTACGAAACCTTGAAACACCATAATAAACCTAATGAATTCGTATGAGTCCGTTGAACATACTAAGGACATCTTACGACTCTTTATGCCACATTAGCAACTCGAAAAGAACGTTAGTCTAATGTAGGAAGCCTTACAACTCCTAAGATGAACTTACATCACCGTACGAAACCTTGAAACACCATAATAAACCTAATGAATTCGTATGAGTCCTTTGAACATCGTACGACAACTCAGGACATCTTACGACTCTTTATGCCACATTAGCAACTCGAAAAGAACGTTAGTATAATGTAGGACGCCTTACAACTCCTAAGAACAACTTACATCACAGTACGAAACCTTGAAACACCATAAAAAACCTAAAGAATTCGTAAGAGTCCTTTTAATCGTCCGACAACTTAGGACATCTTACGACTCTTTATGCCACATTAGCAACTCGAAAAGAATGTAGTATAACGTAGGACGCCTTACACTCCTAAGAACACCTTACATAACCGTATGAAACCTTGAAACACCATAATAAACCTAATGAATTCGTATGAGTCCTTTGAACATCGTACGACAACTCAGGACATCTTACGACTCTTTATGCCACATTAGCAACTCGAAAAGAACGTTAGTATAATGTAGGACGCCTTACAACTCCTAAGAACACCTTACATCACAGTACGAAACCTTGAAACACCATAAAAAACCTAAAGAATTCGTAAGAGTCCTTTGAACATCGTCCGACAACTTAGGACATCTTACGACTCTTTATGCCACATTAGCAACTCGAAAAGAATGTAGTATAACGTAGGACGCCTTACACTCCTAAGAACACCTTACATAACCGTACGAAACCTTGAAACACCATAATAAACCTAATGAATTCGTATGAGTCCTTTGAACATACTAAGGACATCTTACGACTCTTTATGCCACATTAGCAACTCGAAAAGAATGTTAGTCTAATGTAGGAAGCCTTACAACTCCTAAGATGAACTTACATCACCGTACGAAACCTTGAAACACCATAATAAACCTAATGAATTCGTATGAGTCCTTTGAACATCGTCCGACGACTTAGGACATCTTACGACTCTTTATGCCACATTAGCAACTTAAAAAGAACGTTAGTCTAATGTAGGAAGCCTTACAACTCCGAAGAACAACTTACATCACCGTACGAAACCTTGAAACACCATAATAAACCTAATGAACTCGTATGAGTCCTTTGAACATCGTACGACAACTCAGGACATCTTACGACTCTTTATGCCACATTAGCAACTCGAAAAGAACGTTAGTATAATGTAGGACACCTTACAACTCCTAAGAACACCTTACATCACAGTACGAAACCTTGAAACACCATAAAAAACCTAAAGAATTCGTAAGAGTCCTTTGAACATCATCCGACAACTTAGGACATCTTACGACTCTTTATGCCACATTAGCAACTCGAAAAGAACGTTAGTATAATGTAGGACGCCTTACAAATCCTAAGAACACGTTACATAACCGTACGAAACCTTGAAACACCATAATAAACCTAATGAATTCGTATGAGTCCTTTGAACATCGTACGACAACTCAGGACATCTTAGGACTCTTTATGACACATTAGCAACTCGAAAAGAACGTTAGTATAATGTAGGACGCCTTACAACTCCTAAGAACACCTTACATCATAGTACGAAACCTTGAAACACCGTAATAAACCTAATGAATTCGTATGAGTCCTTTGAACATCGTCCGACAACTTAGGACATCTTACGACTCTTTATGCCACATTAGCAACTTAAAAAGAACGTTAGTCTAATGTTGGAAGCCTTACAACTCCTAAGAACAACTTACATCACTGTACGAAACCTTGAAACACCATAATAAACCTAATGAATTCGTATGAGTCCTTTGAACATCGTACGACAACTCAGGACATCTTACGACTCTTTATGCCACATTAGCAACTCGAAAAGAACGTTAGTATAATGTAGGACGCCTTACAACTCCTAAGAACACCTTACATCACAGTACGAAACCTTGAAACACCATAAAAAACCTAAAGAATTCGTAAGAGTCCTTTGAACATCGTCCGACAACTTAGGACATCTTACGACTCTTTATGCCACATTAGCAACTCGAAAAGAATGTAGTATAACGTAGGACGCCTTACACTCCTAAGAACACCTTACATAACCGTACGAAACCTTGAAACACCATAATAAACCTAATGAATTCGTATGAGTCCTTTGAACATACTAAGGACATCTTACGACTCTTTATGCCACATTAGCAACTCGAAAAGAACGTTAGTCTAATGTAGGAAGCCTTACAACTCCTAAGATGAACTTACATCACCGTACGAAACCTTGAAACACCATAATAAACCTAATGAATTCGTATGAGTCCTTTGAACATCGTACGACAACTCAGGACATCTTACGACTCTTTATGCCACATTAGCAACTCGAAAAGAACGTTAGTATAATGTCGGACGCCTTACAACTCCTAAGAACAACTTACATCACAGTACGAAACCTTGAAACACCATAAAAAACCTAAAGAATTCGTAAGAGTCCTTTTAATCGTCCGACAACTTAGGACATCTTACGACTCTTTATGCCACATTAGCAACTCGAAAAGAATGTAGTATAACGTAGGACGCCTTACACTCCTAAGAACACCTTACATAACCGTATGAAACCTTGAAACACCATAATAAACCTAATGAATTCGTATGAGTCCTTTGAACATCGTACGACAACTCAGGACATCTTACGACTCTTTATGCCACATTAGCAACTCGAAAAGAACGTTAGTATAATGTAGGACGCCTTACAACTCCTAAGAACACCTTACATCACAGTACGAAACCTTGAAACACCATAAAAAACCTAAAGAATTCGTAAGAGTCCTTTGAACATCGTCCGACAACTTAGGACATCTTACGACTCTTTATGCCACATTAGCAACTCGAAAAGAATGTAGTATAACGTAGGACGCCTTACACTCCTAAGAACACCTTACATAACCGTACGAAACCTTGAAACACCATAATAAACCTAATGAATTCGTATGAGTCCTTTGAACATACTAAGGACATCTTACGACTCTTTATGCCACATTAGCAACTCGAAAAGAATGTTAGTCTAATGTAGGAAGCCTTACAACTCCTAAGATGAACTTACATCACCGTACGAAACCTTGAAACACCATAATAAACCTAATGAATTCGTATGAGTCCTTTGAACATCGTCCGACGACTTAGGACATCTTACGACTCTTTATGCCACATTAGCAACTTAAAAAGAACGTTAGTCTAATGTAGGAAGCCTTACAACTCCGAAGAACAACTTACATCACCGTACGAAACCTTGAAACACCATAATAAACCTAATGAACTCGTATGAGTCCTTTGAACATCGTACGACAACTCAGGACATCTTACGACTCTTTATGCCACATTAGCAACTCGAAAAGAACGTTAGTATAATGTAGGACACCTTACAACTCCTAAGAACACCTTACATCACAGTACGAAACCTTGAAACACCATAAAAAACCTAAAGAATTCGTAAGAGTCCTTTGAACATCATCCGACAACTTAGGACATCTTACGACTCTTTATGCCACATTAGCAACTCGAAAAGAACGTTAGTATAATGTAGGACGCCTTACAAATCCTAAGAACACGTTACATAACCGTACGAAACCTTGAAACACCATAATAAACCTAATGAATTCGTATGAGTCCTTTGAACATCGTACGACAACTCAGGACATCTTAGGACTCTTTATGACACATTAGCAACTCGAAAAGAACGTTAGTATAATGTAGGACGCCTTACAACTCCTAAGAACACCTTACATCATAGTACGAAACCTTGAAACACCGTAATAAACCTAATGAATTCGTATGAGTCCTTTGAACATCGTCCGACAACTTAGGACATCTTACGACTCTTTATGCCACATTAGCAACTTAAAAAGAACGTTAGTCTAATGTTGGAAGCCTTACAACTCCTAAGAACAACTTACATCACTGTACGAAACCTTGAAACACCATAATAAACCTAATGAATTCGTATGAGTCCTTTGAACATCGTACGACAACTCAGGACATCTTACGACTCTTTATGCCACATTAGCAACTCGAAAAGAACGTTAGTATAATGTAGGACGCCTTACAACTCCTAAGAACACCTTACATCACAGTACGAAACCTTGAAACACCATAAAAAACCTAAAGAATTCGTAAGAGTCCTTTGAACATCGTCCGACAACTTAGGACATCTTACGACTCTTTATGACACATTAGCAACTCGAAAAGAATGTAGTATAACGTAGGACGCCTTACACTCCTAAGAACACCTTACATAACCGTACGAAACCTTGAAACACCATAATAAACCTAATGAATTCGTATGAGTCCTTTGAACATACTAAGGACATCTTACGACTCTTTATGCCACATTAGCAACTCGAAAAGAACGTTAGTCTAATGTAGGAAGCCTTACAACTCCTAAGATGAACTTACATCACCGTACGAAACCTTGAAACACCATAATAAACCTAATGAATTCGTATGAGTCCTTTGAACATCGTACGACAACTCAGGACATCTTACGACTCTTTATGCCACATTAGCAACTCGAAAAGAACGTTAGTATAATGTCGGACGCCTTACAACTCCTAAGAACAACTTACATCACAGTACGAAACCTTGAAACACCATAAAAAACCTAAAGAATTCGTAAGAGTCCTTTTAATCGTCCGACAACTTAGGACATCTTACGACTCTTTATGCCACATTAGCAACTCGAAAAGAATGTAGTATAACGTAGGACGCCTTACACTCCTAAGAAGACCTTACATAACCGTATGAAACCTTGAAACACCATAATAAACCTAATGAATTCGTATGAGTCCTTTGAACATCGTACGACAACTCAGGACATCTTACGACTCTTTATGCCACATTAGCAACTCGAAAAGAACGTTAGTATAATGTAGGACGCCTTACAACTCCTAAGAACACCTTACATCACAGTACGAAACCTTGAAACACCATAAAAAACCTAAAGAATTCGTAAGAGTCCTTTGAACATCGTCCGACAACTTAGGACATCTTACGACTCTTTATGCCACATTAGCAACTCGAAAAGAATGTAGTATAACGTAGGACGCCTTACACTCCTAAGAACACCTTACATAACCGTACGAAACCTTGAAACACCATAATAAACCTAATGAATTCGTATGAGTCCTTTGAACATCGTACGACAACTCAGGACATCTTACGACTCTTTATGCCACATTAGCAACTCGAAAAGAACGTTAGTATAATGTAGGACGCCTTACAACTCCTAAGAACACCTTACATCACAGTACGAAACCTTGAAACACCATAAAAAACCTAAAGAATTCGTAAGAGTCCTTTGAACATCGTCCGACAACTTAGGACATCTTACGACTCTTTATGCCACATTAGCAACTCGAAAAGAACGTTAGTATAATGTAGGACGCCTTACAACTCCTAAGAACACCTTACATCACAGTACGAAACCTTGAAACACCATAAAAAACCTAAAGAATTCGTAAGAGTCCTTTGAACATCGTCCGACAACTTAGGACATCTTACGACTCTTTATGCCACATTAGCAACTCGAAAAGAACGTTAGTATAATGTAGGACACCTTACAACTCCTAAGAACACCTTACATCACAGTACGAAACCTTGAAACACCATAAAAAACCTAAAGAATTCGTAAGAGTCCTTTGAACATCATCCGACAACTTAGGACATCTTACGACTCTTTATGCCACATTAGCAACTCGAAAAGAACGTTAGTATAATGTAGGACGCCTTACAAATCCTAAGAACACGTTACATAACCGTACGAAACCTTGAAACACCATAATAAACCTAATGAATTCGTATGAGTCCTTTGAACATCGTACGACAACTCAGGACATCTTAGGACTCTTTATGACACATTAGCAACTCGAAAAGAACGTTAGTATAATGTAGGACGCCTTACAACTCCTAAGAACACCTTACATCATAGTACGAAACCTTGAAACACCGTAATAAACCTAATGAATTCGTATGAGTCCTTTGAACATCGTCCGACAACTTAGGACATCTTACGACTCTTTATGCCACATTAGCAACTTAAAAAGAACGTTAGTCTAATGTTGGAAGCCTTACAACTCCTAAGAACAACTTACATCACTGTACGAAACCTTGAAACACCATAATAAACCTAATGAATTCGTATGAGTCCTTTGAACATCGTACGACAACTCAGGACATCTTACGACTCTTTATGCCACATTAGCAACTCGAAAAGAACGTTAGTATAATGTAGGACGCCTTACAACTCCTAAGAACACCTTACATCACAGTACGAAACCTTGAAACACCATAAAAAACCTAAAGAATTCGTAAGAGTCCTTTGAACATCGTCCGACAACTTAGGACATCTTACGACTCTTTATGCCACATTAGCAACTCGAAAAGAATGTAGTATAACGTAGGACGCCTTACACTCCTAAGAACACCTTACATAACCGTACGAAACCTTGAAACACCATAATAAACCTAATGAATTCGTATGAGTCCTTTGAACATACTAAGGACATCTTACGACTCTTTATGCCACATTAGCAACTCGAAAAGAACGTTAGTCTAATGTAGGAAGCCTTACAACTCCTAAGATGAACTTACATCACCGTACGAAACCTTGAAACACCATAATAAACCTAATGAATTCGTATGAGTCCTTTGAACATCGTACGACAACTCAGGACATCTTACGACTCTTTATGCCACATTAGCAACTCGAAAAGAACGTTAGTATAATGTCGGACGCCTTACAACTCCTAAGAACAACTTACATCACAGTACGAAACCTTGAAACACCATAAAAAACCTAAAGAATTCGTAAGAGTCCTTTTAATCGTCCGACAACTTAGGACATCTTACGACTCTTTATGCCACATTAGCAACTCGAAAAGAATGTAGTATAACGTAGGACGCCTTACACTCCTAAGAAGACCTTACATAACCGTATGAAACCTTGAAACACCATAATAAACCTAATGAATTCGTATGAGTCCTTTGAACATCGTACGACAACTCAGGACATCTTACGACTCTTTATGCCACATTAGCAACTCGAAAAGAACGTTAGTATAATGTAGGACGCCTTACAACTCCTAAGAACACCTTACATCACAGTACGAAACCTTGAAACACCATAAAAAACCTAAAGAATTCGTAAGAGTCCTTTGAACATCGTCCGACAACTTAGGACATCTTACGACTCTTTATGCCACATTAGCAACTCGAAAAGAATGTAGTATAACGTAGGACGCCTTACACTCCTAAGAACACCTTACATAACCGTACGAAACCTTGAAACACCATAATAAACCTAATGAATTCGTATGAGTCCTTTGAACATACTAAGGACATCTTACGACTCTTTATGCCACATTAGCAACTCGAAAAGAACGTTAGTCTAATGTAGGAAGCCTTACAACTCCTAAGATGAACTTACATCACCGTACGAAACCTTGAAACACCATAATAAACCTAATGAATTCGTATGAGTCCTTTGAACATCGTACGACAACTCAGGACATCTTACGACTCTTTATGCCACATTAGCAACTCGAAAAGAACGTTAGTATAATGTAGGACGCCTTACAACTCCTAAGAACAACTTACATCACAGTACGAAACCTTGAAACACCATAAAAAACCTAAAGAATTCGTAAGAGTCCTTTTAATCGTCCGACAACTTAGGACATCTTACGACTCTTTATGCCACATTAGCAACTCGAAAAGAATGTAGTATAACGTAGGACGCCTTACACTCCTAAGAAGACCTTACATAACCGTATGAAACCTTGAAACACCATAATAAACCTAATGAATTCGTATGAGTCCTTTGAACATCGTACGACAACTCAGGACATCTTACGACTCTTTATGCCACATTAGCAACTCGAAAAGAACGTTAGTATATTGTAGGACGCCTTACAACTCCTAAGAACACCTTACATCACAGTACGAAACCTTGAAACACCATAAAAAACCTAAAGAATTCGTAAGAGTCCTTTGAACATCGTCCGACAACTTAGGACATCTTACGACTCTTTATGCCACATTAGCAACTCGAAAAGAATGTAGTATAACGTAGGACGCCTTACACTCCTAAGAACACCTTACATAACCGTACGAAACCTTGAAACACCATAATAAACCTAATGAATTCGTATGAGTCCTTTGAACATACTAAGGACATCTTACGACTCTTTATGCCACATTAGCAACTCGAAAAGAACGTTAGTCTAATGTAGGAAGCCTTACAACTCCTAAGATGAACTTACATCACCGTACGAAACCATGAAACACCATAATAAACCTAATGAATTCGTATGAGTCCTTAGAACATCGTACGACAACTCAGGACATCTTACGACTCTTTATGCCACATTAGCAACTCGAAAAGAACGTTAGTATAATGTAGGACGCCTTACAACTCCTAAGAACACCTTACATCACAGTACGAAACCTTGAAACACCATAAAAAACCTAAAGAATTCGTAAGAGTCCTTTTAATCGTCCGACAACTTAGGACATCTTACGACTCTTTATGCCACATTAGCAACTCGAAAAGAATGTAGTATAACGTAGGACGCCTTACACTCCTAAGAACACCTTACATAACCGTATGAAACCTTGAAACACCATAATAAACCTAATGAATTCGTATGAGTCCTTTGAACATCGTACGACAACTCAGGACATCTTACGACTCTTTATGCCACATTAGCAACTCGAAAAGAACGTTAGTATAATGTAGGACGCCTTACAACTCCTAAGAACACCTTACATCAGAGTACGAAACCTTGAAACACCATAATAAACCTAATGAATTCGTATGAGTCCTTTGAACATCGTCCGACAACATAGGACATATTACGACTCTTTATGCCACATTAGGAACTTAAAAAGAACGTTAGTCTAATGTAGGAAGCCTTACAACTCCTAAGAACAACTTACATCACCGTACGAAACCTTGAAACACCATAATAAACCTAATGAATTCGTATGCTTTTGAACATCGTCCGATAACTTAGGACATCTTACGACTCTTTATGCCACATTAGCAACTCAAAAAGAACGTTAGTATAATGTAGGACGCCTTACAACTCCTAAGAACACCTTACATCACCGTACGAAACCTTGAAACACCATAATAAACCTAATGAATTCGTATGAGTCCTTTGAACATCGTACGACAACTCAGGACATCTTACGACTCTTTATGCCACATTAGCAACTCGAAAAGAACGTTAGTATAATGTAGGACGCCTTACAACTCCTAAGAACACCTTACATCAACGTACGAAACCTTGAAACACCATAATAAACCTAATGAATTCGTATGAGTCCTTTGAACATCGTACGACAACTCAGGACATCTTACGACTCTTTATGCCACATTAGCAACTCGAAAAGAACGTTAGTATAATGTAGGACGCCTTACAACTCCTAAGAACACCTTACATCACAGTACGAAACCTTGAAAGACAAAAAAAAACCTAAAGAATTCGTAAGAGTCCTTTGAACATCGTCCTACAACTTAGGACATCTTACGACTCTTTATGCCACATTAGCAACTCGAAAAGAACGCTAGTATAATGTAGGACGCCTTACAACTCCTAAGAACACCTTACATAACCGTAAGAAACCTTGAAACACCATAATAAACCTAATGAATTCGTATGAGTCCTTTGAACATCGTACGACAACTCTAGACATCTTACGAATCTTTATGCCACATTAGCAACTCGAAAAGAACGCTAGTATAATGTAGGACGCCTTACAACTCCTAAGAACACCTTACATAACAGTACGAAACCTTGAAACACCATAATAAACCTAATGAATTCGTATGAGTCTTTTGAACATCGTCCGATAACTTAGGACATCTTACGACTCTTTATGCCACATTAGCAACTCAAAAAGAACGTTAGTATAATGTAGGACGCCTTACAACTCCTAAGAACACCTTACATAACCGTAAGAAACCTTGAAACACCATAATAAACCTAATGAATTCGTATGAGTCCTTTGAACATCATACGACAACTCAGGACATCTTACGACTCTTTATGCCACATTAGCAACTCGAAAAGAACGTTAGTATAATGTAGGACGCATTACAACTCCTAAGAACACCTTACATCAGAGTACGAAACCTTGAAACACCATAAAAAACCTAAAGAATTCGTAAGAGTCCTTTGAACATCGTCCGACAACTTAGGACATCTTACGACTCTTTATGCCACATTAGCAACTCGAAAAAAATGTAGTATAACGTAGGACGCCTTACACTCCTAAGAACACCTTACATACACGTATGAAACCTTGAAACACCATAATAAACCTAATGAATTCGTATGAGTCCTTTGAACATCGTACGACAACTCAGTACATCTTACGACTCTTTATGCCACATTAGCAACTCAAAAAGAACGTTAGTATAATGTAGGACGCCTTACAACTCCTAAGAACGCCTTACATCAGAGTACGAAACCTTGAAACACCATAATAAACCTAATGAATTCGTATGAGTCCTTTGAACATCGTCCGACAACATAGGACATCTTACGACTCTTTATGCCAAATTAGCAACTTAAAAAGAACGTTAGTCTAATGTAGGAAGCCTTACAACTCCTAAGAACAACTTACATCACCGTACGAAACCTTGAAACACCATAATAAACCTAATGAATTCGTATGAGTCTTTTGAACATCGTCCGATAACTTAGGACATCTTACGACTCTTTATGCCACATTAGCAACTCAAAAAGAACGTTAGTATAATGTAGGACGCCTTACAACTCCTAAGAACACCTTACATCACCGTACGAAACCTTGAAACACCATAATAAACCTAATGAATTCGTATGAGTCCTTTGAACATCGTACGACAACTCAGGACATCTTACGACTCTTTATGCCACATTAGCAACTCGAAAAGAACGCTAGTATAATGTAGGACGCCTTACAACTCCTAAGAACACCTTACATAACCGTAAGAAACCTTGAAACACCATAATAAACCTAATGAATTCGTATGAGTCCTTTGAACATCGTACGACAACTCTAGACATCTTACGAATCTTTATGCCACATTAGCAACTCGAAAAGAACGCTAGTATAATGTAGGACGCCTTACAACTCCTAAGAACACCTTACATAACAGTACGAAACCTTGAAACACCATAATAAACCTAATGAATTCGTATGAGTCTTTTGAACATCGTCCGATAACTTAGGACATCTTACGACTCTTTATGCCACATTAGCAACTCAAAAAGAACGTTAGTATAATGTAGGACGCCTTACAACTCCTAAGAACACCTTACATAACCGTAAGAAACCTTGAAACACCATAATAAACCTAATGAATTCGTATGAGTCCTTTGAACATCGTACGACAACTCAGGACATCTTACGACTCTTTATGCCACATTAGCAACTCAAAAAGAACGTTGGTATAATGTAGGACGCCTTACAACTCCTAAGAACACCTTACATCACCGTACGAAACCTTGAAACACCATAATAAACCTAATGAATTCGTATGAGTCCTTTGAACATCGTACGACAACTCAGGACATCTTACGACTCTTTATGCCACATTAGCAACTCAAAAAGAACGTTAGTATAATGTAGGACGCCTTACAACTCCTAAGAACACCTTACATAACCGTAAGAAACCTTGAAACACCATAATAAACCTAATGAATTCGTATGAGTCCTTTGAACATCATACGACAACTCAGGACATCTTACGACTCTTTATGCCACATTAGCAACTCGAAAAGAACGTTAGTATAATGTAGGACGCATTACAACTCCTAAGAACACCTTACATCAGAGTACGAAACCTTGAAACACCATAAAAAACCTAAAGAATTCGTAAGAGTCCTTTGAACATCGTCCGACAACTTAGGACATCTTACGACTCTTTATGCCACATTAGCAACTCGAAAAAAATGTAGTATAACGTAGGACGCCTTACACTCCTAAGAACACCTTACATACACGTATGAAACCTTGAAACACCATAATAAACCTAATGAATTCGTATGAGTCCTTTGAACATCGTACGACAACTCAGTACATCTTACGACTCTTTATGCCACATTAGCAACTCAAAAAGAACGTTAGTATAATGTAGGACGCCTTACAACTCCTAAGAACGCCTTACATCAGAGTACGAAACCTTGAAACACCATAATAAACCTAATGAATTCGTATGAGTCCTTTGAACATCGTCCGACAACATAGGACATCTTACGACTCTTTATGCCAAATTAGCAACTTAAAAAGAACGTTAGTCTAATGTAGGAAGCCTTACAACTCCTAAGAACAACTTACATCACCTTACGAAACCTTGAAACACCATAATAAACCTAATGAATTCGTATGAGTCTTTTGAACATCGTCCGATAACTTAGGACATCTTACGACTCTTTATGCCACATTAGCAACTCAAAAAGAACGTTTGTATAATGTAGGACGCCTTACAACTCCTAAGAACACCTTACATCACCGTACGAAACCTTGAAACACCATAATAAACCTAATGAATTCGTATGAGTCCTTTGAACATCGTACGACAACTCAGGACATCTTACGACTCTTTATGCCACATTAGCAACTCGAAAAGAACGCTAGTATAATGTAGGACGCCTTACAACTCCTAAGAACACCTTACATAACCGTAAGAAACCTTGAAACACCATAATAAACCTAATGAGTTCGTATGAGTCCTTTGAACATCGTACGACAACTCTAGACATCTTACGAATCTTTATGCCACATTAGCAACTCGAAAAGAACGCTAGTATAATGTAGGACGCCTTACAACTCCTAAGAACACCTTACATAACAGTACGAAACCTTGAAACACCATAATAAACCTAATGAATTCGTATGAGTCTTTTGAACATCGTCCGATAACTTAGGACATCTTACGACTCTTTATGCCACATTAGCAACTCAAAAAGAACGTTAGTATAATGTAGGACGCCTTACAACTCCTAAGAACACCTTACATAACCGTAAGAAACCTTGAAACACCATAATAAACCTAATGAATTCGTATGAGTCCTTTGAACATCGTACGACAACTCAGGACATCTTACGACTCTTTATGCCACATTAGCAACTCAAAAAGAACGTTAGTATAATGTAGGACGCCTTACAACTCCTAAGAACACCTTACAACACCGTACGAAACCTTGAAACACCATAATAAACCTAATGAATTCGTATGAGTCCTTTGAACATCGTACGACAACTCAGGACATCTTACGACTCTTTATGCCACATTAGCAACTCAAAAAGAACGTTAGTATAATGTAGGACGCCTTACAACTCCTAAGAACACCTTACATCACCGTACGAAACCTTGAAACACCATAATAAAACTAATGAATTAGTATGAGTCCTTTGAACATCGTACGACAACTCAGGACATCTTACGACTCTTTATGCCACATTAGCAACTCCAAAAGAACGTTAGTATAATGTAGGACGCCTTACAACTCCTAAGAACACCTTACATCAACGTACGAAACCTTGAAACACCATAAAAAACCTAAAGAATTCGTAAGAGTCCTTTGAACATCGTCCGACAACTTAGGACATCTTACGACTCTTTATGCCACATTAGCAATTCGAAAAGAATGTAGTATAATGTAGGACGCCTTACACTCCTAAGAACACCTTACATAACGGTAAGAAACCTTGAAACACCATAATAAACCTAATGAATTCGTATGAGTCCTTTGAACATCGTACGACAACTCAGGACATCTTACGACTCTTTATGCCACATTAGCAACTCGAAAAGAACGCTAGTATAATGTAGGACGCCTTACAACTCCTAAGAACACCTTACATAACCGTAAGAAACCTTGAAACACCATAATAAACCTAATAAATTCGTATGAGTCCTTTGAACATCGTACGACAACTCAGGACATCTTACGACTCTTTATGCCACATTAGCAACTCAAAAAGAACGTTAGTATAATGTAGGACGCCTTACAACTTCTAAGAACACCTTACATCACCGTACGAAACCTTGAAACACCATAACAAAAATAATGAATTAGTATGAGTCCTTTGAACATCGTACGACAACTCAGGACATCTTACGACTCTTTATGCCACATTAGCAACTCGAAAAGAACGTTAGTATAATGTAGGACGCCTTACAACTCCTAAGAACACCTTACATCAACGTACGAAACCTTGAAACACCATAAAAAACCTAAAGAATTCGTAAGAGTCCTTTGCACATCGTCCGACAACTTAGGACATCTTACGACTCTTTATGCCACATTAGCAATTCGAAAAGAATGTAGTATAACGTAGGACGCCTTACACTCCTAAGAATACCTTACATAACGGTAAGAAACCTTGAAACACCATAATAAACCTAATGAATTCGTATGAGTCATTTGAACATCGTACGACAACTCAGGACATCTTACGACTCTTTATGCCACATTAGCAACTCGAAAAGAACGTTAGTATAATGTAGGACGCCTTACAACTCCTAAGAACACCTTACATCAGAGTACGAAACCTTGAAACACCATAAAAAACCTAAAGAATTCGTAAGAGTCCTTTGAACATCGTCCGACAACTTAGGACACCTTACGACTCTTTATGCCACATTAGCAACTCGAAAAAAATGTAGTATAACGTAGGACGCCTTACACTCCTAAGAACACCTTACATACACGTATGAAACCTTGAAACACCATAATAAACCTAATGAATTCGTATGAGTCCTTTGAACATCGTACGACAACTCAGGACATCTTACGACTCTTTATGCCACATTAGCAACTCGAAAAGAACGTTAGTATAATGTAGGACGCCTTACAACTCCTAAGAACGCCTTACATCAGAGTACGAAACCTTGAAACACCATAATAAACCTAATGAATTCGTATGAGTCCTTTGAACATCATCCGACAACATAGGACATCTTACGACTCTTTATGCCAAATTAGCAACTTAAAAAGAACGTTAGTCTAATGTAGGAAGCCTTACAACTCCTAAGAACAACTTACATCACCGTACGAAACCTTGAAACACCATAATAAACCTAATGAATTCGTATGAGTCTTTTGAACATCGTCCGATAACTTAGGACATCTTACGACTCTTTATGCCACATTAGCAACTCAAAAAGAACGTTAGTATAATGTAGGACGCCTTACAACTCCTAAGAACACCTTACATCACCGTACGAAACCTTGAAACACCATAATAAACCTAATGAATTCGTATGAGTCCTTTGAACATCGTATGACAACTCAGGACATCTTACGACTCTTTATGCCACATTAGCAACTCGAAAAGAACGCTAGTATAATGTAGGACGCCTTACAACTCCTAAGAACACCTTACATAACCGTAAGAAACCTTGAAACACCATAATAAACCTAATGAATTCGTATGAGTCCTTTGAACATCGTACGACAACTCTAGACATCTTACGAATCTTTATGCCACATTAGCAACTCAAAAAGAACGTTAGTATAATGTAGGACGCCTTACAACTCCTAAGAACACCTTACATAACAGTACGAAACCTTGAAACACCATAATAAACCTAATGAATTCGTATGAGTCTTTTGAACATCGTCCGATAACTTAGGACATCTTACGACTCTTTATGCCACATTAGCAACTCAAAAAGAACGTTAGTATAATGTAGGACGCCTTACAACTCCTAAGAACACCTTACATCACCGTACGAAACCTTGAAACACCATAATAAACCTAATGAATTCGTATGAGTCCTTTGAACATCGTACGACAACTCAGGACATCTTACGACTCTTTATGCAACATTAGCAACTCAAAAAGAACGTTAGTATAATGTAGGACGCCTTACAACTCCTAAGAACACCTTACATCACCGTAGGAAACCTTGAAACACCATAATAAAACTAATGAATTAGTATGAGTCCTTTGAACATCGTACGACAACTCAGGACATCTTACGACTCTTTATGCCACATTAGCAACTCGAAAAGAATGTTAGTATAATGTAGGACGCCTTACAACTCCTAAGAACACCTTACATCAACGTACGAAACCTTGAAACACCATAAAAAACCTAAAGAATTCGTAAGAATCCTTTGAACATCGTCCGACAACTTAGGACATCTTACGACTCTTTATGCCACATTAGCAACTCGAAAATAATGTAGTATAACGTAGGACGCCTTACACTCCTAGGAACACCTTACATAACCGTAAGAAACCTTGAAACGCCATAATAAACCTAATGAATTCGTATGAGTCCTTTGAACATCGTACGACAACTCAGGACATCTTACGACTCTTTATGCCACATTAGCAACTCGAAAAGAACGTTAGTATAATGTAGGAAGCCTTACAACTCTTAAGAACACCTTACATCAGAGTACGAAACCTTGAAACACCATAATAAACCTAATGAATTCGTATGAGTCCTTTGAACATCGTCCGACAACATAGGACATCTTACGACTCTTTATGCCACATTAGCAACTTAAAAAGAACGCTAGTCTAATGTAGGAAGCCTTACAACTCCTAAGAACAACTTACATCACCGTACGAAACCTTGAAACACCATAATAAACCTAATGAATTCGTATGAGTCTTTTGAACATCGTCCGATAACTTAGGACATCTTACGACTCTTTATGCCACATTAGCAACTCAAAAAGAACGTTAGTATAATGTAGGATGCCTTACAACTCCTAAGAACACCTTACATCACCGTACGAAACCTTGAAACACCATAATAAACCTAATGAATTCGTATGTGTCCTTTGAACATCGTACGACAACTCAGGACATCTTACGACTCTTTATGCCACATTAGCAACTCGAAAAGAACGCTAGTATAATGTAGGACGCCTTACAACTCCTAAGAACACCTTACATCACCGTAGGAAACCTTGAAACACCATAATAAAACTAATGAATTAGTATGAGTCCTTTGAACATCGTACGACAACTCAGGACATCTTACGACTCTTTATGCCACATTAGCAACTCGAAAAGAATGTTAGTATAATGTAGGACGCCTTACAACTCCTAAGAACACCTTACATCAACGTACGAAACCTTGAAACACCATAAAAAACCTAAAGAATTCGTAAGAATCCTTTGAACATCGTCCGACAACTTAGGACATCTTACGACTCTTTATGCCACATTAGCAACTCGAAAATAATGTAGTATAACGTAGGACGCCTTACACTCCTAGGAACACCTTACATAACCGTAAGAAACCTTGAAACGCCATAATAAACCTAATGAATTCGTATGAGTCCTTTGAACATCGTACGACAACTCAGGACATCTTACGACTCTTTATGCCACATTAGCAACTCGAAAAGAACGTTAGTATAATGTAGGACGCCTTACAACTCTTAAGAACACCTTACATCAGAGTACGAAACCTTGAAACACCATAATAAACCTAATGAATTCGTATGAGTCCTTTGAACATCGTCCGACAACATAGGACATCTTACGACTCTTTATGCCACATTAGCAACTTAAAAAGAACGCTAGTCTAATGTAGGAAGCCTTACAACTCCTAAGAACAACTTACATCACCGTACGAAACCTTGAAACACCATAATAAACCTAATGAATTCGTATGAGTCTTTTGAACATCGTCCGATAACTTAGGACATCTTACGACTCTTTATGCCACATTAGCAACTCAAAAAGAACGTTAGTATAATGTAGGATGCCTTACAACTCCTAAGAACACCTTACATCACCGTACGAAACCTTGAAACACCATAATAAACCTAATGAATTCGTATGAGTCCTTTGAACATCGTACGACAACTCAGGACATCTTACGACTCTTTATGCCACATTAGCAACTCGAAAAGAACGCTAGTATAATGTAGGACGCCTTACAACTCCTAAGAACACCTTACATCACCGTAGGAAACCTTGAAACACCATAATAAAACTAATGAATTAGTATGATTCCTTTGAACATCGTACGACAACTCAGGACATCTTACGACTCTTTATGCCACATTAGCAACTCGAAAAGAATGTTAGTATAATGTAGGACGCCTTACAACTCCTAAGAACACCTTACATCAACGTACGAAACCTTGAAACACCATAAAAAACCTAAAGAATTCGTAAGAATCCTTTGAACATCGTCCGACAACTTAGGACATCTTACGACTCTTTATGCCACATTAGCAACTCGAAAATAATGTAGTATAACGTAGGACGCCTTACACTCCTAGGAACACCTTACATAACCGTAAGAAACCTTGAAACGCCATAATAAACCTAATGAATTCGTATGAGTCCTTTGAACATCGTACGACAACTCAGGACATCTTACGACTCTTTATGCCACATTAGCAACTCGAAAAGAACGTTAGTATAATGTAGGACGCCTTACAACTCTTAAGAACACCTTACATCAGAGTACGAAACCTTGAAACACCATAATAAACCTAATGAATTCGTATGAGTCCTTTGAACATCGTCCGACAACATAGGACATCTTACGACTCTTTATGCCACATTAGCAACTTAAAAAGAACGCTAGTCTAATGTAGGAAGCCTTACAACTCCTAAGAACAACTTACATCACCGTATGAAACCTTGAAACACCATAATAAACCTAATGAATTCGTATGAGTCTTTTGAACATCGTCCGATAACTTAGGACATCTTACGACTCTTTATGCCACATTAGCAACTCAAAAAGAACGTTAGTATAATGTAGGATGCCTTACAACTCCTAAGAACACCTTACATCACCGTACGAAACCTTGAAACACCATAATAAACCTAATGAATTCGTATGAGTCCTTTGAACATCGTACGACAACTCAGGACATCTTACGACTCTTTATGCCACATTAGCAACTCGAAAAGAACGCTAGTATAATGTAGGACGCCTTACAACTCCTAAGAACACCTTACATCACCGTAGGAAACCTTGAAACACCATAATAAAACTAATGAATTAGTATGATTCCTTTGAACATCGTACGACAACTCAGGACATCTTACGACTCTTTATGCCACATTAGCAACTCGAAAAGAATGTTAGTATAATGTAGGACGCCTTACAACTCCTAAGAACACCTTACATCAACGTACGAAACCTTGAAACACCATAAAAAACCTAAAGAATTCGTAAGAATCCTTTGAACATCGTCCGACAACTTAGGACATCTTACGACTCTTTATGCCACATTAGCAACTCGAAAATAATGTAGTATAACGTAGGACGCCTTACACTCCTAGGAACACCTTACATAACCGTAAGAAACCTTGAAACGCCATAATAAACCTAATGAATTCGTATGAGTCCTTTGAACATCGTACGACAACTCAGGACATCTTACGACTCTTTATGCCACATTAGCAACTCGAAAAGAACGTTAGTATAATGTAGGACGCCTTACAACTCTTAAGAACACCTTACATCAGAGTACGAAACCTTGAAACACCATAATAAACCTAATGAATTCGTATGAGTCCTTTGAACATCGTCCGACAACATAGGACATCTTACGACTCTTTATGCCACATTAGCAACTTAAAAAGAACGCTAGTCTAATGTAGGAAGCCTTACAACTCCTAAGAACAACTTACATCACCGTACGAAACCTTGAAACACCATAATAAACCTAATGAATTCGTATGAGTCTTTTGAACATCGTCCGATAACTTAGGACATCTTACGACTCTTTATGCCACATTAGCAACTCAAAAAGAACGTTAGTATAATGTAGGATGCCTTACAACTCCTAAGAACACCTTACATCACCGTACGAAACCTTGAAACACCATAATAAACCTAATGAATTCGTATGAGTCCTTTGAACATCGTACGACAACTCAGGACATCTTACGACTCTTTATGCCACATTAGCAACTCGAAAAGAACGCTAGTATAATGTAGGACGCCTTACAACTCCTAAGAACACCTTACATCACCGTAGGAAACCTTGAAACACCATAATAAAACTAATGAATTAGTATGAGTCCTTTGAACATCGTACGACAACTCAGGACATCTTACGACTCTTTATGCCACATTAGCAACTCGAAAAGAATGTTAGTATAATGTAGGACGCCTTACAACTCCTAAGAACACCTTACATCAACGTACGAAACCTTGAAACACCATAAAAAACCTAAAGAATTCGTAAGAATCCTTTGAACATCGTCCGACAACTTAGGACATCTTACGACTCTTTATGCCACATTAGCAACTCGAAAATAATGTAGTATAACGTAGGACGCCTTACACTCCTAGGAACACCTTACATAACCGTAAGAAACCTTGAAACGCCATAATAAACCTAATGAATTCGTATGAGTCCTTTGAACATCGTACGACAACTCAGGACATCTTACGACTCTTTATGCCACATTAGCAACTCGAAAAGAACGTTAGTATAATGTAGGACGCCTTACAACTCTTAAGAACACCTTACATCAGAGTACGAAACCTTGAAACACCATAATAAACCTAATGAATTCGTATGAGTCCTTTGAACATCGTCCGACAACATAGGACATCTTACGACTCTTTATGCCACATTAGCAACTTAAAAAGAACGCTAGTCTAATGTAGGAAGCCTTACAACTCCTAAGAACAACTTACATCACCGTACGAAACCTTGAAACACCATAATAAACCTAATGAATTCGTATGAGTCTTTTGAACATCGTCCGATAACTTAGGACATCTTACGACTCTTTATGCCACATTAGCAACTCAAAAAGAACGTTAGTATAATGTAGGATGCCTTACAACTCCTAAGAACACCTTACATCACCGTACGAAACCTTGAAACACCATAATAAACCTAATGAATTCGTATGAGTCCTTTGAACATCGTACGACAACTCAGGACATCTTACGACTCTTTATGCCACATTAGCAACTCGAAAAGAACGCTAGTATAATGTAGGACGCCTTACAACTCCTAAGAACACCTTACATAACCGTAAGAAACCTTGAAACACCATAATAAACCTAATGAATTCGTATGAGTCCTTTGAACATCGTACGACAACTCTAGACATCTTACGAATCTTTATGCCACATTAGCAACTCAAAAAGAACGTTAGTATAATGTAGGACGCCTTACAACTCCTAAGAACACCTTACATAACAGTACGAAACCTTGAAACACCATAATAAACCTAATGAATTCGTATGAGTCTTTTGAACATCGTCCGACAACTTAGGACATCTTACGACTCTTTATGCCACATTAGCAACTCGAAAATAATGTAGTATAACGTAGGACGCCTTACACTCCTAGGAACACCTTACATAACCGTAAGAAACCTTGAAACACCATAATAAACCTAATGAATTCATATGAGTCCTTTGAACATCGTACGACAACTCAGGACATCTTACGACTCTTTATGCCACATTAGCAACTCGAAAAGAACGTTAGTATAATGTAGGACGCCTTACAACTCTTAAGAACACCTTACATCAGAGTACGAAACCTTGAAACACCATAATAAACCTAATGAATTCGTATGAGTCCTCTGAACATCGTACGACAACTCAGGACATCTTACGACTCTTTATGACACATTAGCAACTCGAAAAGAACGTTAGTATAATGTAGGACGCCTTACAACTCCTAAGAACACCTTACATCACAGTACGAAACCATGACACACCATAATAAACCTAATGAATTCGTATGAGTCCTTTGAACATCGTCCGACAACTTAGGACATCTTACGACTCTTTATGCCACATTAGCAACTTAAAAAGAACGTTAGTCTAATGTAGGAAGCCTTACAACTCCGAAGAAAAACCTACATCACCGTACGAAACCTTGAAACACCATAATAAACCTAATGAATTCGTATGAGTCCTTTGAACATCGTACGACAACTCAGGACATTTTACGACTCTTTATGCCACATTAGCAACTCGAAAAGAACGTTAGTATAATGTAGGACACCTTACAACTCCTAAGAACACCTTACATCACAGTACGAAACCTTGAAACACCATAAAAAACCTAAAGAATTCGTAAGAGTCCTTTGAACATCATCCGACAACTTAGGACATCTTACGACTCTTTATGCCACATTAGCAACTCGAAAAGAAAGTTAGTATAATGTAGGACGCCTTACAACTCCTATGAACACGTTACATAACCGTACGAAACCTTGAAACACCGTAATAAACCTAATGAATTCGTTTGAGTCCTTTGAACATCGTACGACAACTCAGGACATCTTAGGACTCTTTATGACACATTAGCAACTCGAAAAGAACGTTAGTATAATGTAGGACGCCTTACAACTCCTAAGAACACCTTACATCACAGTACGAAACCTTGAAACACCATAATAAACCTAATGAATTCGTTTGAGTCCTTTGAACATCGTCCGACAACTTAGGACATCTTACGACTCTTTATGCCACATTAGCAACTTAAAAAGAACGTTAGTCTAATGTAGGAAGCCTTACAACTCCTAAGAACAACTTACATCACCGTACGAAACCTTGAAACACCATAATAAACCTAATGAATTCGTATGAGTCCTTTGAACATCGTCCGACAACTTAGGACATCTTACGACTCTTTATGACACATTAGCAACTCGAAAAGAACGTTAGTATAATGTAGGACGCCTTACAACTCCTAAGAACACCTTACATCACAGTACGAAACCTTGAAACACCATAATACACCTAATGAATTCGTATGAGTCCTTTGAACATCGTCCGACAACTTAGGACACCTTACGACTCTTTATGCCACATTAGCAACTTAAAAAGAACGTTAGTCTAATATAGGAAGCCTTACAACTCCGAAGAACAACTTACATCACCGTACGAAACCTTGAAACACCATAATAAACCTAATGAATTCGTATGAGTCCTTTGAACATCGTACGACAACTCAGGACATCTTAGGACTCTTTATGACACATTAGCAACTCGAAAAGAACGTTAATATAATGTAGGACGCCTTACAACTCCTAAGAACACCTTACATCACAGTACGAAACATTGAAACACCATAATAAACCTAATGAATTCGTATGAGTCCTTTGAACATCATCCGACAACTTAGGACATCTTACGACTCTTTATGCCACATTAGCAACTCGAAAAGAATGTAGTATAACGTAGGACGCCTTAAACTCCTAAAAACACCTTACATAACCGTACGAAACCTTGAAACACCATAATAAACCTAATGAATTCGTATGAGTCATTTGAACATCGTACGACAACTCAGGACATCTTACGACTCTTTATGACACATTAGCAACTCGAAAAGAACGTTAGTATAATGTAGGACGCCTTACAACTCCTAAGAACACCTTACATCACAGTACGAAACCTTGACGCACCATAATAAACCTAATGAATTCGTATGAGTCCTTTGAACATCGTCCGACAACTTAGGACATCTTACGACTCTTTATGCCACATTAGCAACTTAAAAAGAACGTTAGTCTAATGTAGGAAGCTTTACAACTCCGAAGAACAACTTACATCACCGTACGAAACCTTGAAACACCATAATAAACCTAATGAATTCGTATGAGTCCTTTGAACATCGTACGACAACTCAGGACATTTTACGACTCTTTATGCCACATTAGCAACTCGAAAAGAACGTTAGTATAATGTAGGACACCTTACAACTCCTAAGAACACCTTACATCACAGTACGAAACCTTGAAACACCATAAAAAACCTAAAGAATTCGTAAGAGTCCTTTGAACATCATCGGACAACTTAGGACATCTTACGACTCTTTATGCCACATTAGCAACTCGAAAAGAAAGTTAGTATAATGTAGGACGCCTTACAACTCCTATGAACACGTTACATAACCGTACGAAACCTTGAAACACCGTAATAAACCTAATGAATTCGTTTGAGTCCTTTGAACATCGTACGACAACTCAGGACATCTTAGGACTCTTTATGACACATTAGCAACTCGAAAAGAACGTTAGTATAATGTAGGACGCCTTACAACTCCTAAGAACACCTTACATCACAGTACGAAACATTGAAACACCATAATAAACCTAATGAATTCGTTTGAGTCCTTTGAACATCGTCCGACAACTTAGGACATCTTACGACTCTTTATGCCACATTAGCAACTTAAAAAGAACGTTAGTCTAATGTAGGAAGCCTTACAACTCCTAAGAACAACTTACATCACCGTACGAAACCTTGAAACACCATAATAAACCTAATGAATTCGTATGAGTCCTTTGAACATCGTACGACAACTCAGGACATCTTACGACTCTTTATGCCACATTAGCAACTCGAAAAGAACGTTAGTATAATGTAGGACACCTTACAACTCCTAAGAACCCCTTACATCACAGTACGACACCTTGAAACACCATAAAAAACCTAAAGAATTCGTAAGAGTCCTTTGAACATCATCCGACAACTTAGGACATCTTACGACTCTTTATGCCACATTAGCAACTCGAAAAGAAAGTTAGTATAATGTAGGACGCCTTACAAATCCAAAGAACAACTTACATCACCGTACGAAACCTTGAAACACCGTAATAAACCTAATGAATTCGTATGAGTCCTTTGAACATCGTACGACAACTCAGGACATCTTAGGACTCTTTATGACACATTAGCAACTCGAAAAGAACGTTATTATAATGTAGGACGCCTTACAAATCCAAAGAACAACTTACATCACCGTACGAAACCTTGAAACACCATAATAAACCTAATGAATTCGTATGAGTCCTTTGAACATACTAAGGACATCTTACGACTCTTTATGCCACATTAGCAACTCGAAAAGAACACTAGTATAATGTAGGACGCCTTACAACTCCTAAGAACACCTTACATCACAGTACGAAACCTTGAAACACCATAATAAACCTAATGAATTCGTATGAGTCCTTTGAACATCGTCCGACAACTTAGGACATCTTACGACTCTTTATGCCACATTAGCAACTTAAAAAGAACGTTACTCTAATGTAGGAAGCCTTACAACTCCTAAGAACAACTTACATCACCGTACGAAACCTTGAAACACCATAATAAACCTAATGAATTCGTATGAGTCTTTTGAACATCGTACGATAACTCAGGACATCTTACGACTCTTTATGCCACATGAGCAACTCGAAAAGAACGTTAGTATAATGTAGGACGCCTTACAACTCCTAAGAACACCTTACATCACCGTACGAAACCTTGAAACACCATAATTAACCTAATGAATTCGTATGAGTCCTTTGAACATCGTACGACAACTCAGGACATCTTACGACTCTTTATGCCACATTAGCAACACAAAAAGAACGTTAGTATAATGTAGGACGCCTTACACCTCCTAAGAACACTTTACATCACCGTACGAAACCTTGAAACACCATAATAAAACTAATGAATTCGTATGAGTCCTTTGAACATCGTACGACAACTCAGGACATCTTACGACTCTTTATGCCACATTAGCAACTCGAAAAGAACGTTAGTATAATGTAGGACGCCTTACAACTCCTAAGAACACCTTACATCAACGTACGAAACCTTGAAACACCATAATAAACCTAATGAATTCGTATGAGTCCTTTTAACATCGTACGACAACTCAGGACATCTTATGACTCTTTATGCCACATTAGCAACTCGAAAAGAACTTTAGTATAATGTAGGACGCCTTACAACTCCTAAGAACACCTTACATCACCGTACGAAACCTTGAAACACCATAATAAACCTAATGAATTCGTATGAGTCCTTTGAACATCGTACGACGACTCAGGACATCTTACGACTCTTTATGCCACATTAGCAACTCAAAAAGAACGTTAGTATAATGTAGGACGCCTTAGAACTCCTAAGAACATTTTACATCACCGTACGAAACCTTGAAACACCATAATAAAACTAATGAATTCGTATGAGTCCTTTGAACATCGTACGACAACTCAGGACATCTTATGACTCTTTATGCCACATTAGCAATTCGAAAAGAACGTTAGTCTAATGTAGGAAGCCTTACAACTCCTAAGAACAACTTACATCACCGTACGAAACCTTGAAACACCATAATAAACATAATGAATTCGTATGAGTCCTTTGAACATCGTACGACAACTCAGGACATCTTACGACTCTTTATGCCACATTAGCAACTCGAAAAGAACGTTAGTATAATGTAGGACGCCTTACAACTCCTAAGAACACCTTACATCACAGTACGAAACCTTGAAACACAAAAAAAAACCTAAAGAATTCGTAAGAGTCCTTTGAACATCGTCTGACAACTTAGGACATCTTACGACTCTTTATGCCACATTAGCAACTCGAAAAGAATGTAGTATAACGTAGGACGCCTTACACTCCTAAGAACACCTTACATAACCGTACGAAACCTTGAAACACCATAATAAACCTAATGAATTCGTATGAGTCCTTTGAACATCGTACGACAACTCAGGACATCTTATGACTCTTTATGCCACATTAGCAACTCGAAAAGAACGTTAGTATAATGTAGGACGCCTTACACCTCCTAAGAACACTTTACATCACCGTACGAAACCTTGAAACACCATAATAAAACTAATGAATTCGTATGAGTCCTTTGAACATCGTACGACAACTCAGGACATCTTACGACTCTTTATGCCACATTAGCAACTCGAAAAGAACGTTAGTATAATGTAGGACGCCTTACAACTCCTAAGAACACCTTACATCAACGTACGAAACCTTGAAACACCATAATAAACCTAATGAATTCGTATGAGTCCTTTGAACATCGTACGACAACTCAGGACATCTTATGACTCTTTATGCCACATTAGCAACTCGAAAAGAACTTTAGTATAATGTAGGACGCCTTACAACTCCTAAGAACACCTTACATCACCGTACGAAACCTTGAAACACCATAATAAACCTAATGAATTCGTATGAGTCCTTTGAACATCGTACGACGACTCAGGACATCTTACGACTCTTTATGCCACATTAGCAACTCAAAAAGAACGTTAGTATAATGTAGGACGCCTTAGAACTCCTAAGAACATTTTACATCACCGTACGAAACCTTGAAACACCATAATAAAACTAATGAATTCGTATGAGTCCTTTGAACATCGTACGACAACTCAGGACATCTTATGACTCTTTATGCCACATTAGCAATTCGAAAAGAACGTTAGTCTAATGTAGGAAGCCTTACAACTCCTAAGAACAACTTACATCACCGTACGAAACCTTGAAACACCATAATAAACATAATGAATTCGTATGAGTCCTTTGAACATCGTACGACAACTCAGGACATCTTACGACTCTTTATGCCACATTAGCAACACAAAAAGAACGTTAGTATAATGTAGGACGCCTTACACCTCCTAAGAACACTTTACATCACCGTACGAAACCTTGAAACACCATAATAAAACTAATGAATTCGTATGAGTCCTTTGAACATCGTACGACAACTCAGGACATCTTACGACTCTTTATGCCACATTAGCAACTCGAAAAGAACGTTAGTATAATGTAGGACGCCTTACAACTCCTAAGAACACCTTACATCAACGTACGAAACCTTGAAACACCATAATAAACCTAATGAATTCGTATGAGTCCTTTGAACATCGTACGACAACTCAGGACATCTTATGACTCTTTATGCCACATTAGCAACTCGAAAAGAACTTTAGTATAATGTAGGACGCCTTACAACTCCTAAGAACACCTTACATCACCGTACGAAACCTTGAAACACCATAATAAACCTAATGAATTCGTATGAGTCCTTTGAACATCGTACGACGACTCAGGACATCTTACGACTCTTTATGCCACATTAGCAACTCAAAAAGAACGTTAGTATAATGTAGGACGCCTTAGAACTCCTAAGAACATTTTACATCACCGTACGAAACCTTGAAACACCATAATAAAACTAATGAATTCGTATGAGTCCTTTGAACATCGTACGACAACTCAGGACATCTTATGACTCTTTATGCCACATTAGCAATTCGAAAAGAACGTTAGTCTAATGTAGGAAGCCTTACAACTCCTAAGAACAACTTACATCACCGTACGAAACCTTGAAACACCATAATAAACATAATGAATTCGTATGAGTCCTTTGAACATCGTACGACAACTCAGGACATCTTACGACTCTTTATGCCACATTAGCAACTCGAAAAGAACGTTAGTATAATGTAGGACGCCTTACAACTCCTAAGAACACCTTACATCACAGTACGAAACCTTGAAACACAAAAAAAAACCTAAAGAATTCGTAAGAGTCCTTTGAACATCGTCTGACAACTTAGGACATCTTACGACTCTTTATGCCACATTAGCAACTCGAAAAGAATGTAGTATAACGTAGGACGCCTTACACTCCTAAGAACACCTTACATAACCGTACGAAACCTTGAAACACCATAATAAACCTAATGAATTCGTATGAGTCCTTTGAACATCGTACGACAACTCAGGACATCTTACAACTCTTTATGCCACATTAGCAACTCGAAAAGAACGCTAGTATAATGTAGGACGCCTTACAACTCCTAAGAACACCTTACATAACAGTACGAAACCTTGAAACACCATAATAAACCTAATGAATTCGTATGAGTCCTTTGAACATCGTCCGACAACTTAGGACCTCTTACGACTCTTTATGCCACATTAGCAACTTAAAAAGAACGTTAGTCTAATGTAGGAAGTCTTACAACTCCTAAGAACAACTTACATCACCGTACGAAACCTTGAAACACCATAATAAACCTAATGAATTCGTATGAGTCCTTTGAACATTGTACGACAACTCAGGACATCTTACGACTCTTTATGCCACATTAGTAACTCGAAAAGAACGTTAGTATAATGTAGGACGCCTTACAACTACTAAGAACACCTTACATTACAGTACGAAACCTTGAAACGCCATAAAAAACCTAAAGAATTCGTAAGAGTCCTTTGAACATCGTACGACAACTCAGGACATCTTACGACTCTTTATGACACATTAGCAACTCGAAAAGAACGTTAGTATAATGTAGGACGCCTTACAACTCCTAAGAACACCTTACATCACAGTACGAAACCTTGAAACACCATAATAAACCTAATGAATTCGTATGAGTCCTTTGAACATCGTCCGACAACTTAGGACATCTTACGACTCTTTATGCCACATTAGCAACTTAAAAAGAACGTTAGTCTAATGTAGGAAGCCTTACAACTCCGAAGAACAACTTACATCACCGTACGAAACCTTGAAACACCATAATAAACCTAATGAACTCGTATGAGTCCTTTGAACATCGTACGACAACTCAGGACATCTTACGACTCTTTATGCCACATTAGCAACTCGAAAAGAACGTTAGTATAATGTAGGACACCTTACAACTCCTAAGAACACCTTACATCACAGTACGAAACCTTGAAACACCATAAAAAACCTAAAGAATTCGTAAGAGTCCTTTGAACATCATCCGACAACTTAGGACATCTTACGACTCTTTATGCCACATTAGCAACTCGAAAAGAACGTTAGTATAATGTAGGACGCCTTACAACTCCTAACAACACGTTACATAACCGTACGAAACCTTGAAACACCATAATAAACCTAATGAATTCGTATGAGTCCTTTGAACATCGTACGACAACTCAGGACATCTTAGGACTCTTTATGACACATTAGCAACTCGAAAAGAACGTTAGTATAATGTAGGACGCCTTACAACTCCTAAGAACACCGTACATCATAGTACGAAACCTTGAAACACCATAATAAACCTAATGAATTCGTATGAGTCCTTTGAACATCGTCCGACAACTTAGGACATCTTACGACTCTTTATGCCACATTAGCAACTTAAAAAGAACGTTAGTCTAATGTTGGAAGCCTTACAACTCCTAAGAACAACTTACATCACTGTACGAAACCTTGAAACACCATAATAAACCTAATGAATTCGTATGAGTCCTTTGAACATCGTACGACAACTCAGGACATCTTACGACTCTTTATGCCACATTAGCAACTCGAAAAGAACGTTAGTATAATGTAGGACGCCTTACAACTCCTAAGAACACCTTACATCACAGTACGAAACCTTGAAACACCATAAAAAACCTAAAGAATTCGTAAGAGTCCTTTGAACATCGTCCGACAACTTAGGACATCTTACGACTCTTTATGCCACATTAGCAACTCGAAAAGAATGTAGTATAACGTAGGACGCCTTACACTCCTAAGAACACCTTACATAACCGTACGAAACCTTGAAACACCATAATAAACCTAATGAATTCGTATGAGTCCTTTGAACATACTAAGGACATCTTACGACTCTTTATGCCACATTAGCAACTCGAAAAGAACGTTAGTCTAATGTAGGAAGCCTTACAACTCCTAAGATGAACTTACATCACCGTACGAAACCTTGAAACACCATAATAAACCTAATGAATTCGTATGAGTCCTTTGAACATCGTATGACAACTCAGGACATCTTACGACTCTTTATGCCACATTAGCAACTCGAAAAGAACGTTAGTATAATGTAGGACGCCTTACAACTCCTAAGAACAACTTACATCACAGTACGAAACCTTGAAACACCATAAAAAACCTAAAGAATTCGTAAGAGTCCTTTTAATCGTCCGACAACTTAGGACATCTTACGACTCTTTATGCCACATTAGCAACTCGAAAAGAACGTTAGTATAATGTAGGACGCCTTACAACTCCTAACAACACGTTACATAACCGTACGAAACCTTGAAACACCATAATAAACCTAATGAATTCGTATGAGTCCTTTGAACATCGTACGACAACTCAGGACATCTTAGGACTCTTTATGACACATTAGCAACTCGAAAAGAACGTTAGTATAATGTAGGACGCCTTACAACTCCTAAGAACACCTTACATCATAGTACGAAACCTTGAAACACCATAATAAACCTAATGAATTCGTATGAGTCCTTTGAACATCGTCCGACAACTTAGGACATCTTACGACTCTTTATGCCACATTAGCAACTTAAAAAGAACGTTAGTCTAATGTTGGAAGCCTTACAACTCCTAAGAACAACTTACATCACTGTACGAAACCTTGAAACACCATAATAAACCTAATGAATTCGTATGAGTCCTTTGAACATCGTACGACAACTCAGGACATCTTACGACTCTTTATGCCACATTAGCAACTCGAAAAGAACGTTAGTATAATGTAGGACGCCTTACAACTCCTAAGAACACCTTACATCACAGTACGAAACCTTGAAACACCATAAAAAACCTAAAGAATTCGTAAGAGTCCTTTGAACATCGTCCGACAACTTAGGACATCTTACGACTCTTTATGCCACATTAGCAACTCGAAAAGAATGTAGTATAACGTAGGACGCCTTACACTCCTAAGAACACCTTACATAACCGTACGAAACCTTGAAACACCATAATAAACCTAATGAATTCGTATGAGTCCTTTGAACATACTAAGGACATCTTACGACTCTTTATGCCACATTAGCAACTCGAAAAGAACGTTAGTCTAATGTAGGAAGCCTTACAACTCCTAAGATGAACTTACATCACCGTACGAAACCTTGAAACACCATAATAAACCTAATGAATTCGTATGAGTCCTTTGAACATCGTACGACAACTCAGGACATCTTACGACTCTTTATGCCACATTAGCAACTCGAAAAGAACGTTAGTATAATGTAGGACGCCTTACAACTCCTAAGAACAACTTACATCACAGTACGAAACCTTGAAACACCATAAAAAACCTAAAGAATTCGTAAGAGTCCTTTTAATCGTCCGACAACTTAGGACATCTTACGACTCTTTATGCCACATTAGCAACTCGAAAAGAATGTAGTATAACGTAGGACGCCTTACACTCCTAAGAACACCTTACATAACCGTATGAAACCTTGAAACACCATAATAAACCTAATGAATTCGTATGAGTCCTTTGAACATCGTACGACAACTCAGGACATCTTACGACTCTTTATGCCACATTAGCAACTCGAAAAGAACGTTAGTATAATGTAGGACGCCTTACAACTCCTAAGAACACCTTACATCACAGTACGAAACCTTGAAACACCATAAAAAACCTAAAGAATTCGTAAGAGTCCTTTGAACATCGTCCGACAACTTAGGACATCTTACGACTCTTTATGCCACATTAGCAACTCGAAAAGAATGTAGTATAACGTATGACGCCTTACACTCCTAAGAACACCTTACATAACCGTACGAAACCTTGAAACACCATAATAAACCTAATGAATTCGTATGAGTCCTTTGAACATACTAAGGACATCTTACGACTCTTTATGCCACATTAGCAACTCGAAAAGAACGTTAGTCTAATGTAGGAAGCCTTACAACTCCTAAGATGAACTTACATCACCGTACGAAACCTTGAAACACCATAATAAACCTAATGAATTCGTATGAGTCCTTTGAACATCGTCCGACAACTTAGGACATCTTACGACTCTTTATGCCACATTAGCAACTTAAAAAGAACGTTAGTCTAATGTAGGAAGCCTTACAACTCCGAAGAACAACTTACATCACCGTACGAAACCTTGAAACACCATAATAAACCTAATGAACTCGTATGAGTCCTTTGAACATCGTACGACAACTCAGGACATCTTACGACTCTTTATGCCACATTAGCAACTCGAAAAGAACGTTAGTATAATGTAGGACACCTTACAACTCCTAAGAACACCTTACATCACAGTACGAAACCTTGAAACACCATAAAAAACCTAAAGAATTCGTAAGAGTCCTTTGAACATCATCCGACAACTTAGGACATCTTACGACTCTTTATGCCACATTAGCAACTCGAAAAGAACGTTAGTATAATGTAGGACGCCTTACAAATCCTAAGAACACGTTACATAACCGTACGAAACCTTGAAACACCATAATAAACCTAATGAATTCGTATGAGTCCTTTGAACATCGTACGACAACTCAGGACATCTTAGGACTCTTTATGACACATTAGCAACTCGAAAAGAACGTTAGTATAATGTAGGACGCCTTACAACTCCTAAGAACACCTTACATCATAGTACGAAACCTTGAAACACCGTAATAAACCTAATGAATTCGTATGAGTCCTTTGAACATCGTCCGACAACTTAGGACATCTTACGACTCTTTATGCCACATTAGCAACTTAAAAAGAACGTTAGTCTAATGTTGGAAGCCTTACAACTCCTAAGAACAACTTACATCACTGTACGAAACCTTGAAACACCATAATAAACCTAATGAATTCGTATGAGTCCTTTGAACATCGTACGACAACTCAGGACATCTTACGACTCTTTATGCCACATTAGCAACTCGAAAAGAACGTTAGTATAATGTAGGACGCCTTACAACTCCTAAGAACACCTTACATCACAGTACGAAACCTTGAAACACCATAAAAAACCTAAAGAATTCGTAAGAGTCCTTTGAACATCGTCCGACAACTTAGGACATCTTACGACTCTTTATGCCACATTAGCAACTCGAAAAGAATGTAGTATAACGTAGGACGCCTTACACTCCTAAGAACACCTTACATAACCGTACGAAACCTTGAAACACCATAATAAACCTAATGAATTCGTATGAGTCCTTTGAACATACTAAGGACATCTTACGACTCTTTATGCCACATTAGCAACTCGAAAAGAACGTTAGTCTAATGTAGGAAGCCTTACAACTCCTAAGATGAACTTACATCACCGTACGAAACCTTGAAACACCAAAATAAACCTAATGAATTCGTATGAGTCCTTTGAACATCGTACGACAACTCAGGACATCTTACGACTCTTTATGCCACATTAGCAACTCGAAAAGAACGTTAGTATAATGTAGGACGCCTTACAACTCCTAAGAACAACTTACATCACAGTACGAAACCTTGAAACACCATAAAAAACCTAAAGAATTCGTAAGAGTCCTTTTAATCGTCCGACAACTTAGGACATCTTACGACTCTTTATGCCACATTAGCAACTCGAAAAGAATGTAGTATAACGTAGGACGCCTTACACTCCTAAGAAGACCTTACATAACCGTATGAAACCTTGAAACACCATAATAAACCTAATGAATTCGTATGAGTCCTTTGAACATCGTACGACAACTCAGGACATCTTACGACTCTTTATGCCACATTAGCAACTCGAAAAGAACGTTAGTATAATGTAGGACGCCTTACAACTCCTAAGAACACCTTACATCACAGTACGAAACCTTGAAACACCATAAAAAACCTAAAGAATTCGTAAGAGTCCTTTGAACATCGTCCGACAACTTAGGACATCTTACGACTCTTTATGCCACATTAGCAACTCGAAAAGAATGTAGTATAACGTAGGACGCCTTACACTCCTAAGAACACCTTACATAACCGTACGAAACCTTGAAACACCATAATAAACCTAATGAATTCGTATGAGTCCTTTGAACATACTAAGGACATCTTACGACTCTTTATGCCACATTAGCAACTCGAAAAGAACGTTAGTCTAATGTAGGAAGCCTTACAACTCCTAAGATGAACTTACATCACCGTACGAAACCTTGAAACACCAAAATAAACCTAATGAATTCGTATGAGTCCTTTGAACATCGTACGACAACTCAGGACATCTTACGACTCTTTATGCCACATTAGCAACTCGAAAAGAACGTTAGTATAATGTAGGACGCCTTACAACTCCTAAGAACAACTTACATCACAGTACGAAACCTTGAAACACCATAAAAAACCTAAAGAATTCGTAAGAGTCCTTTTAATCGTCCGACAACTTAGGACATCTTACGACTCTTTATGCCACATTAGCAACTCGAAAAGAATGTAGTATAACGTAGGACGCCTTACACTCCTAAGAAGACCTTACATAACCGTATGAAACCTTGAAACACCATAATAAACCTAATGAATTCGTATGAGTCCTTTGAACATCGTACGACAACTCAGGACATCTTACGACTCTTTATGCCACATTAGCAACTCGAAAAGAACGTTAGTATAATGTAGGACGCCTTACAACTCCTAAGAACACCTTACATCACAGTACGAAACCTTGAAACACCATAAAAAACCTAAAGAATTCGTAAGAGTCCTTTGAACATCGTCCGACAACTTAGGACATCTTACGACTCTTTATGCCACATTAGCAACTCGAAAAGAATGTAGTATAACGTAGGACGCCTTACACTCCTAAGAACACCTTACATAACCGTACGAAACCTTGAAACACCATAATAAACCTAATGAATTCGTATGAGTCCTTTGAACATACTAAGGACATCTTACGACTCTTTATGCCACATTAGCAACTCGAAAAGAACGTTAGTCTAATGTAGGAAGCCTTACAACTCCTAAGATGAACTTACATCACCGTACGAAACCTTGAAACACCATAATAAACCTAATGAATTCGTATGAGTCCTTAGAACATCGTACGACAACTCAGGACATCTTACGACTCTTTATGCCACATTAGCAACTCGAAAAGAACGTTAGTATAATGTAGGACGCCTTACAACTCCTAAGAACACCTTACATCACAGTACGAAACCTTGAAACACCATAAAAAACCTAAAGAATTCGTAAGAGTCCTTTTAATCGTCCGACAACTTAGGACATCTTACGACTCTTTATGCCACATTAGCAACTCGAAAAGAATGTAGTATAACGTAGGACGCCTTACACTCCTAAGAACACCTTACATAACCGTATGAAACCTTGAAACACCATAATAAACCTAATGAATTCGTATGAGTCCTTTGAACATCGTACGACAACTCAGGACATCTTACGACTCTTTATGCCACATTAGCAACTCGAAAAGAACGTTAGTATAATGTAGGACGCCTTACAACTCCTAAGAACACCTTACATCAGAGTACGAAACCTTGAAACACCATAATAAACCTAATGAATTCGTATGAGTCCTTTGAACATCGTCCGACAACATAGGACATCTTACGACTCTTTATGCCACATTAGGAACTTAAAAAGAACGTTAGTCTAATGTAGGAAGCCTTACAACTCCTAAGAACAACTTACATCACCGTACGAAACCTTGAAACACCATAATAAACCTAATGAATTCGTATGCTTTTGAACATCGTCCGATAACTTAGGACATCTTACGACTCTTTATGCCACATTAGCAACTCAAAAAGAACGTTAGTATAATGTAGGACGCCTTACAACTCCTAAGAACACCTTACATCACCGTACGAAACCTTGAAACACCATAATAAACCTAATGAATTCGTATGAGTCCTTTGAACATCGTACGACAACTCAGGACATCTTACGACTCTTTATGCCACATTAGCAACTCGAAAAGAACGTTAGTATAATGTAGGACGCCTTACAACTCCTAAGAACACCTTACATCAACGTACGAAACCTTGAAACACCATAATAAACCTAATGAATTCGTATGAGTCCTTTGAACATCGTACGACAACTCAGGACATCTTACGACTCTTTATGCCACATTAGCAACTCGAAAAGAACGTTAGTATAATGTAGGACGCCTTACAACTCCTAAGAACACCTTACATCACAGTACGAAACCTTGAAAGACAAAAAAAAACCTAAAGAATTCGTAAGAGTCCTTTGAACATCGTCCGACAACTTAGGACATCTTACGACTCTTTATGCCACATTAGCAACTCGAAAAGAACGCTAGTATAATGTAGGACGCCTTACAACTCCTAAGAACACCTTACATAACCGTAAGAAACCTTGAAACACCATAATAAACCTAATGAATTCGTATGAGTCCTTTGAACATCGTACGACAACTCTAGACATCTTACGAATCTTTATGCCACATTAGCAACTCGAAAAGAACGCTAGTATAATGTAGGACGCCTTACAACTCCTAAGAACACCTTACATAACAGTACGAAACCTTGAAACACCATAATAAACCTAATGAATTCGTATGAGTCTTTTGAACATCGTCCGATAACTTAGGACATCTTACGACTCTTTATGCCACATTAGCAACTCAAAAAGAACGTTAGTATAATGTAGGACGCCTTACAACTCCTAAGAACACCTTACATAACCGTAAGAAACCTTGAAACACCATAATAAACCTAATGAATTCGTATGAGTCCTTTGAACATCATACGACAACTCAGGACATCTTACGACTCTTTATGCCACATTAGCAACTCGAAAAGAACGTTAGTATAATGTAGGACGCATTACAACTCCTAAGAACACCTTACATCAGAGTACGAAACCTTGAAACACCATAAAAAACCTAAAGAATTCGTAAGAGTCCTTTGAACATCGTCCGACAACTTAGGACATCTTACGACTCTTTATGCCACATTAGCAACTCGAAAAAAATGTAGTATAACGTAGGACGCCTTACACTCCTAAGAACACCTTACATACACGTATGAAACCTTGAAACACCATAATAAACCTAATGAATTCGTATGAGTCCTTTGAACATCGTACGACAACTCAGTACATCTTACGACTCTTTATGCCACATTAGCAACTCAAAAAGAACGTTAGTATAATGTAGGACGGCTTACAACTCCTAAGAACGCCTTACATCAGAGTACGAAACCTTGAAACACCATAATAAACCTAATGAATTCGTATGAGTCCTTTGAACATCGTCCGACAACATAGGACATCTTACGACTCTTTATGCCAAATTAGCAACTTAAAAAGAACGTTAGTCTAATGTAGGAAGCCTTACAACTCCTAAGAACAACTTACATCACCGTACGAAACCTTGAAACACCATAATAAACCTAATGAATTCGTATGAGTCTTTTGAACATCGTCCGATAACTTAGGACATCTTACGACTCTTTATGCCACATTAGCAACTCAAAAAGAACGTTAGTATAATGTAGGACGCCTTACAACTCCTAAGAACACCTTACATCACCGTACGAAACCTTGAAACACCATAATAAACCTAATGAATTCGTATGAGTCCTTTGAACATCGTACGACAACTCAGGACATCTTACGACTCTTTATGCCACATTAGCAACTCGAAAAGAACGCTAGTATAATGTAGGACGCCTTACAACTCCTAAGAACACCTTACATAACCGTAAGAAACCTTGAAACACCATAATAAACCTAATGAATTCGTATGAGTCCTTTGAACATCGTACGGCAACTCTAGACATCTTACGAATCTTTATGCCACATTAGCAACTCGAAAAGAACGCTAGTATAATGTAGGACGCCTTACAACTCCTAAGAACACCTTACATAACAGTACGAAACCTTGAAACACCATAATAAACCTAATGAATTCGTATGAGTCTTTTGAACATCGTCCGATAACTTAGGACATCTTACGACTCTTTATGCCACATTAGCAACTCAAAAAGAACGTTAGTATAATGTAGGACGCCTTACAACTCCTAAGAACACCTTACATAACCGTAAGAAACCTTGAAACACCATAATAAACCTAATGAATTCGTATGAGTCCTTTGAACATCGTACGACAACTCAGGACATCTTACGACTCTTTATGCCACATTAGCAACTCAAAAAGAACGTTAGTATAATGTAGGACGCCTTACAACTCCTAAGAACACCTTACATCACCGTACGAAACCTTGAAACACCATAATAAACCTAATGAATTCGTATGAGTCCTTTGAACATCGTACGACAACTCAGGACATCTTACGACTCTTTATGCCACATTAGCAACTCAAAAAGAACGTTAGTATAATGTAGGACGCCTTACAACTCCTAAGAACACCTTACATAACCGTAAGAAACCTTGAAACACCATAATAAACCTAATGAATTCGTATGAGTCCTTTGAACATCATACGACAACTCAGGACATCTTACGACTCTTTATGCCACATTAGCAACTCGAAAAGAACGTTAGTATAATGTAGGACGCATTACAACTCCTAAGAACACCTTACATCAGAGTACGAAACCTTGAAACACCATAAAAAACCTAAAGAATTCGTAAGAGTCCTTTGAACATCGTCCGACAACTTAGGACATCTTACGACTCTTTATGCCACATTAGCAACTCGAAAAAAATGTAGTATAACGTAGGACGCCTTACACTCCTAAGAACACCTTACATACACGTATGAAACCTTGAAACACCATAATAAACCTAATGAATTCGTATGAGTCCTTTGAACATCGTACGACAACTCAGTACATCTTACGACTCTTTATGCCACATTAGCAACTCAAAAAGAACGTTAGTATAATGTAGGACGCCTTACAACTCCTAAGAACGCCTTACATCAGAGTACGAAACCTTGAAACACCATAATAAACCTAATGAATTCGTATGAGTCCTTTGAACATCGTCCGACAACATAGGACATCTTACGACTCTTTATGCCAAATTAGCAACTTAAAAAGAACGTTAGTCTAATGTAGGAAGCCTTACAACTCCTAAGAACAACTTACATCACCTTACGAAACCTTGAAACACCATAATAAACCTAATGAATTCGTATGAGTCTTTTGAACATCGTCCGATAACTTAGGACATCTTACGACTCTTTATGCCACATTAGCAACTAAAAAAGAACGTTAGTATAATGTAGGACGCCTTACAACTCCTAAGAACACCTTACATCACCGTACGAAACCTTGAAACACCATAATAAACCTAATGAATTCGTATGAGTCCTTTGAACATCGTACGACAACTCAGGACATCTTACGACTCTTTATGCCACATTAGCAACTCGAAAAGAACGCTAGTATAATGTAGGACGCCTTACAACTCCTAAGAACACCTTACATAACCGTAAGAAACCTTGAAACACCATAATAAACCTAATGAATTCGTATGAGTCCTTTGAACATCGTACGACAACTCTAGACATCTTACGAATCTTTATGCCACATTAGCAACTCGAAAAGAACGCTAGTATAATGTAGGACGCCTTACAACTCCTAAGAACACCTTACATAACAGTACGAAACCTTGAAACACCATAATAAACCTAATGAATTCGTATGAGTCTTTTGAACATCGTCCGATAACTTAGGACATCTTACGACTCTTTATGCCACATTAGCAACTCAAAAAGAACGTTAGTATAATGTAGGACGCCTTACAACTCCTAAGAACACCTTACATAACCGTAAGAAACCTTGAAACACCATAATAAACCTAATGAATTCGTATGAGTCCTTTGAACATCGTACGACAACTCAGGACATCTTACGACTCTTTATGCCACATTAGCAACTCAAAAAGAACGTTAGTATAATGTAGGACGCCTTACAACTCCTAAGAACACCTTACATCACCGTACGAAACCTTGAAACACCATAATAAACCTAATGAATTCGTATGAGTCCTTTGAACATCGTACGACAACTCAGGACATCTTACGACTCTTTATGCCACATTAGCAACTCCAAAAGAACGTTAGTATAATGTAGGACGCCTTACAACTCCTAAGAACACCTTACATCAACGTACGAAACCTTGAAACACCATAAAAAACCTAAAGAATTCGTAAGAGTCCTTTGAACATCGTCCGACAACTTAGGACATCTTACGACTCTTTATGCCACATTAGCAATTCGAAAAGAATGTAGTATAATGTAGGACGCCTTACACTCCTAAGAACACCTTACATAACGGTAAGAAACCTTGAAACACCATAATAAACCTAATGAATTCGTATGAGTCCTTTGAACATCGTACGACAACTCAGGACATCTTACGACTCTTTATGCCACATTAGCAACTCGAAAAGAACGCTAGTATAATGTAGGACGCCTTACAACTCCTAAGAACACCTTACATAACCGTAAGAAACCTTGAAACACCATAATAAACCTAATAAATTCGTATGAGTCCTTTGAACATCGTACGACAACTCAGGACATCTTACGACTCTTTATGCCACATTAGCAACTCAAAAAGAACGTTAGTATAATGTAGGACGCCTTACAACTTCTAAGAACACCTTACATCACCGTACGAAACCTTGAAACACCATAACAAAAATAATGAATTAGTATGAGTCCTTTGAACATCGTACGACAACTCAGGACATCTTACGACTCTTTATGCCACATTAGCAACTCGAAAAGAACATTAGTATAATGTAGGACGCCTTACAACTCCTAAGAACACCTTACATCAACGTACGAAACCTTGAAACACCATAAAAAACCTAAAGAATTCGTAAGAGTCCTTTGCACATCGTCCGACAACTTAGGACATCTTACGACTCTTTATGCCACATTAGCAATTCGAAAAGAATGTAGTATAACGTAGGACGCCTTACACTCCTAAGAATACCTTACATAACGGTAAGAAACCTTGAAACACCATAATAAACCTAATGAATTCGTATGAGTCATTTGAACATCGTACGACAACTCAGGACATCTTACGACTCTTTATGCCACATTAGCAACTCGAAAAGAACGTTAGTATAATGTAGGACGCCTTACAACTCCTAAGAACACCTTACATCAGAGTACGAAACCTTGAAACACCATAAAAAACCTAAAGAATTCGTAAGAGTCCTTTGAACATCGTCCGACAACTTAGGACACCTTACGACTCTTTATGCCACATTAGCAACTCGAAAAAAATGTAGTATAACGTAGGACGCCTTACACTCCTAAGAACACCTTACATACACGTATGAAACCTTGAAACACCATAATAAACCTAATGAATTCGTATGAGTCCTTTGAACATCGTACGACAACTCAGGACATCTTACGACTCTTTATGCCACATTAGCAACTCGAAAAGAACGTTAGTATAATGTAGGACGCCTTACAACTCCTAAGAACGCCTTACATCAGAGTACGAAACCTTGAAACACCATAATAAACCTAATGAATTCGTATGAGTCCTTTGAACATCGTCCGACAACATAGGACATCTTACGACTCTTTATGCCAAATTAGCAACTTAAAAAGAACGTTAGTCTAATGTAGGAAGCCTTACAACTCCTAAGAACAACTTACATCACCGTACGAAACCTTGAAACACCATAATAAACCTAATGAATTCGTATGAGTCTTTTGAACATCGTCCGATAACTTAGGACATCTTACGACTCTTTATGCCACATTAGCAACTCAAAAAGAACGTTAGTATAATGTAGGACGCCTTACAACTCCTAAGAACACCTTACATCACCGTACGAAACCTTGAAACACCATAATAAACCTAATGAATTCGTATGAGTCCTTTGAACATCGTATGACAACTCAGGACATCTTACGACTCTTTATGCCACATTAGCAACTCGAAAAGAACGCTAGTATAATGTAGGACGCCTTACAACTCCTAAGAACACCTTACATAACCGTAAGAAACCTTGAAATACCATAATAAACCTAATGAATTCGTATGAGTCCTTTGAACATCGTACGACAACTCTAGACATCTTACGAATCTTTATGCCACATTAGCAACTCAAAAAGAACGTTAGTATAATGTAGGACGCCTTACAACTCCTAAGAACACCTTACATAACAGTACGAAACCTTGAAACACCATAAAAAACCTAAAGAATTCGTAAGAGTCCTTTGAACATCGTCCGACAACTTAGGACACCTTACGACTCTTTATGCCACATTAGCAACTCGAAAAAAATGTAGTATAACGTAGGACGCCTTACACTCCTAAGAACACCTTACATACACGTATGAAACCTTGAAACACCATAATAAACCTAATGAATTCGTATGAGTCCTTTGAACATCGTACGACAACTCAGGACATCTTACGACTCTTTATGCCACATTAGCAACTCGAAAAGAACGTTAGTATAATGTAGGACGCCTTACAACTCCTAAGAACGCCTTACATCAGAGTACGAAACCTTGAAACACCATAATAAACCTAATGAATTCGTATGAGTCCTTTGAACATCGTCCGACAACATAGGACATCTTACGACTCTTTATGCCAAATTAGCAACTTAAAAAGAACGTTAGTCTAATGTAGGAAGCCTTACAACTCCTAAGAACAACTTACATCACCGTACGAAACCTTGAAACACCATAATAAACCTAATGAATTCGTATGAGTCTTTTGAACATCGTCCGATAACTTAGGACATCTTACGACTCTTTATGCCACATTAGCAACTCAAAAAGAACGTTAGTATAATGTAGGACGCCTTACAACTCCTAAGAACACCTTACATCACCGTACGAAACCTTGAAACACCATAATAAACCTAATGAATTCGTATGAGTCCTTTGAACATCGTATGACAACTCAGGACATCTTACGACTCTTTATGCCACATTAGCAACTCGAAAAGAACGCTAGTATAATGTAGGACGCCTTACAACTCCTAAGAACACCTTACATAACCGTAAGAAACCTTGAAACACCATAATAAACCTAATAAATTCGTATGAGTCCTTTGAACATCGTACGACAACTCAGGACATCTTACGACTCTTTATGCCACATTAGCAACTCAAAAAGAACGTTAGTATAATGTAGGACGCCTTACAACTTCTAAGAACACCTTACATCACCGTACGAAACCTTGAAACACCATAACAAAAATAATGAATTAGTATGAGTCCTTTGAACATCGTACGACAACTCAGGACATCTTACGACTCTTTATGCCACATTAGCAACTCGAAAAGAACATTAGTATAATGTAGGACGCCTTACAACTCCTAAGAACACCTTACATCAACGTACGAAACCTTGAAACACCATAAAAAACCTAAAGAATTCGTAAGAGTCCTTTGCACATCGTCCGACAACTTAGGACATCTTACGACTCTTTATGCCACATTAGCAATTCGAAAAGAATGTAGTATAACGTAGGACGCCTTACACTCCTAAGAATACCTTACATAACGGTAAGAAACCTTGAAACACCATAATAAACCTAATGAATTCGTATGAGTCATTTGAACATCGTACGACAACTCAGGACATCTTACGACTCTTTATGCCACATTAGCAACTCGAAAAGAACGTTAGTATAATGTAGGACGCCTTACAACTCCTAAGAACACCTTACATCAGAGTACGAAACCTTGAAACACCATAAAAAACCTAAAGAATTCGTAAGAGTCCTTTGAACATCGTCCGACAACTTAGGACACCTTACGACTCTTTATGCCACATTAGCAACTCGAAAAAAATGTAGTATAACGTAGGACGCCTTACACTCCTAAGAACACCTTACATACACGTATGAAACCTTGAAACACCATAATAAACCTAATGAATTCGTATGAGTCCTTTGAACATCGTACGACAACTCAGGACATCTTACGACTCTTTATGCCACATTAGCAACTCGAAAAGAACGTTAGTATAATGTAGGACGCCTTACAACTCCTAAGAACGCCTTACATCAGAGTACGAAACCTTGAAACACCATAATAAACCTAATGAATTCGTATGAGTCCTTTGAACATCGTCCGACAACATAGGACATCTTACGACTCTTTATGCCAAATTAGCAACTTAAAAAGAACGTTAGTCTAATGTAGGAAGCCTTACAACTCCTAAGAACAACTTACATCACCGTACGAAACCTTGAAACACCATAATAAACCTAATGAATTCGTATGAGTCTTTTGAACATCGTCCGATAACTTAGGACATCTTACGACTCTTTATGCCACATTAGCAACTCAAAAAGAACGTTAGTATAATGTAGGACGCCTTACAACTCCTAAGAACACCTTACATCACCGTACGAAACCTTGAAACACCATAATAAACCTAATGAATTCGTATGAGTCCTTTGAACATCGTATGACAACTCAGGACATCTTACGACTCTTTATGCCACATTAGCAACTCGAAAAGAACGCTAGTATAATGTAGGACGCCTTACAACTCCTAAGAACACCTTACATAACCGTAAGAAACCTTGAAATACCATAATAAACCTAATGAATTCGTATGAGTCCTTTGAACATCGTACGACAACTCTAGACATCTTACGAATCTTTATGCCACATTAGCAACTCAAAAAGAACGTTAGTATAATGTAGGACGCCTTACAACTCCTAAGAACACCTTACATAACAGTACGAAACCTTGAAACACCATAATAAACCTAATGAATTCGTATGAGTCTTTTGAACATCGTCCGATAACTTAGGACATCTTACGACTCTTTATGCCACATTAGCAACTCAAAAAGAACGTTAGTATAATGTAGGACGCCTTACAACTCCTAAGAACACCTTACATCACCGTACGAAACCTTGAAACACCATAATAAACCTAATGAATTCGTATGAGTCCTTTGAACATCGTACGACAACTCAGGACATCTTACGACTCTTTATGCCACATTAGCAACTCGAAAAGAACGCTAGTATAATGTAGGACGCCTTACAACTCCTAAGAACACCTTACATCACCGTAGGAAACCTTGAAACACCATAATAAAACTAATGAATTAGTATGAGTCCTTTGAACATCGTACGACAACTCAGGACATCTTACGACTCTTTATGCCACATTAGCAACTCGAAAAGAATGTTAGTATAATGTAGGACGCCTTACAACTCCTAAGAACACCTTACATCAACGTACGAAACCTTGAAACACCATAAAAAACCTAAAGAATTCGTAAGAATCCTTTGAACATCGTCCGACAACTTAGGACATCTTACGACTCTTTATGCCACATTAGCAACTCGAAAATAATGTAGTATAACGTAGGACGCCTTACACTCCTAGGAACACCTTACATAACCGTAAGAAACCTTGAAACGCCATAATAAACCTAATGAATTCGTATGAGTCCTTTGAACATCGTACGACAACTCAGGACATCTTACGACTCTTTATGCCACATTAGCAACTCGAAAAGAACGTTAGTATAATGTAGGACGCCTTACAACTCTTAAGAACACCTTACATCAGAGTACGAAACCTTGAAACACCATAATAAACCTAATGAATTCGTATGAGTCCTTTGAACATCGTCCGACAACATAGGACATCTTACGACTCTTTATGCCACATTAGCAACTTAAAAAGAACGCTAGTCTAATGTAGGAAGCCTTACAACTCCTAAGAACAACTTACATCACCGTACGAAACCTTGAAACACCATAATAAACCTAATGAATTCGTATGAGTCTTTTGAACATCGTCCGATAACTTAGGACATCTTACGACTCTTTATGCCACATTAGCAACTCAAAAAGAACGTTAGTATAATGTAGGATGCCTTACAACTCCTAAGAACACCTTACATCACCGTACGAAACCTTGAAACACCATAATAAACCTAATGAATTCGTATGAGTCCTTTGAACATCGTACGACAACTCAGGACATCTTACGACTCTTTATGCCACATTAGCAACTCGAAAAGAACGCTAGTATAATGTAGGATGCCTTACAACTCCTAAGAACACCTTACATCACCGTAGGAAACCTTGAAACACCATAATAAAACTAATGAATTAGTATGAGTCCTTTGAACATCGTACGACAACTCAGGACATCTTACGACTCTTTATGCCACATTAGCAACTCGAAAAGAATGTTAGTATAATGTAGGACGCCTTACAACTCCTAAGAACACCTTACATCAACGTACGAAACCTTGAAACACCATAATAAACCTAATGAATTCGTATGAGTCTTTTGAACATCGTCCGACAACTTAGGACATCTTACGACTCTTTATGCCACATTAGCAACTCGAAAATAATGTAGTATAACGTAGGACGCCTTACACTCCTAGGAACACCTTACATAACCGTAAGAAACCTTGAAACACCATAATAAACCTAATGAATTCGTATGAGTCCTTTGAACATCGTACGACAACTCAGGACATCTTACGACTCTTTATGCCACATTAGCAACTCGAAAAGAACGTTAGTATAATGTAGGACGCCTTACAACTCTTAAGAACACCTTACATCAGAGTACGAAACCTTGAAACACCATAATAAACCTAATGAATTCGTATGAGTCCTTTGAACATCGTCCGACAACATAGGACATCTTACGACTCTTTATGCCACATTAGCAACTTAAAAAGAACGCTAGTCTAATGTAGGAAGCCTTACAACTCCTAAGAACAACTTACATCACCGTACGAAACCTTGAAACACCATAATAAACCTAATGAATTCGTATGAGTCTTTTGAACATCGTCCGATAACTTAGGACATCTTACGACTCTTTATGCCACATTAGCAACTCAAAAAGAACGTTAGTATAATGTAGGATGCCTTACAACTCCTAAGAACACCTTACATCACCGTACGAAACCTTGAAACACCATAATAAACCTAATGAATTCGTATGAGTCCTTTGAACATCGTACGACAACTCAGGACATCTTACGACTCTTTATGCCACATTAGCAACTCGAAAAGAACGCTAGTATAATGTAGGACGCCTTACAACTCCTAAGAACACCTTACATAACCGTAAGAAACCTTGAAACACCATAATAAACCTAATGAATTCGTATGAGTCCTTTGAACATCGTACGACAACTCTAGACATCTTACGAATCTTTATGCCACATTAGCAACTCAAAAAGAACGTTAGTATAATGTAGGACGCCTTACAACTCCTAAGAACACCTTACATAACAGTACGAAACCTTGAAACACCATAATAAACCTAATGAATTCGTATGAGTCTTTTGAACATCGTCCGATAACTTAGGACATCTTACGACTCTTTATGCCACATTAGCAACTCAAAAAGAATGTAGTATAACGTAGGACGCCTTACACTCCTAGGAACACCTTACATAACCGTAAGAAACCTTGAAACACCATAATAAACCTAATGAATTCGTATGAGTCCTTTGAACATCGTACGACAACTCAGGACATCTTACGACTCTTTATGCCACATTAGCAACTCGAAAAGAACGTTAGTATAATGTAGGACGCCTTACAACTCTTAAGAACACCTTACATCAGAGTACGAAACCTTGAAACACCATAATAAACCTAATGAATTCGTATGAGTCCTTTGAACATCGTCCGACAACATAGGACATCTTACGACTCTTTATGCCACATTAGCAACTTAAAAAGAACGCTAGTCTAATGTAGGAAGCCTTACAACTCCTAAGAACAACTTACATCACCGTACGAAACCTTGAAACACCATAATAAACCTAATGAATGCGTATGAGTCTTTTGAACATCGTCCAATAACTTAGGACATCTTACGACTCTTTATGCCACTTTAGCAACTCAAAAAGAACGTTAGTATAATGTAGGACGCCTTACAACTCCTAAGAACACCTTACATCACCGTACGAAACCTTGAAACACCATAATAAACCTAATGAATTCGTATGAGTCCTTTGAACATCGTACGACAACTCAGGACATCTTACGACTCTTTATGCCACATTAGCAACTCGAAAAGAACGCTAGTATAATGTAGGACGCCTTACAACTCCTAAGAACACCTTACATAACCGTAAGAAACCTTGAAACACCATAATAAACCTAATGAATTCGTATGAGTCCTTTGAACATCGTACGACAACTCTAGACATCTTACGAATCTTTATGCCACATTAGCAACTCAAAAAGAACGTTAGTATAATGTAGGACGCCTTACAACTCCTAAGAACACCTTACATAACAGTACGAAACCTTGAAACACCATAATAAACCTAATGAATTCGTATGAGTCTTTTGAACATCGTCCGATAACTTAGGGCATCTTACGACTCTTTATGCCACATTAGCAACTCAAAAAGAACGTTAGTATAATGTAGGACGCCTTACAACTCCTAAGAACACCTTACATCACCGTACGAAACCTTGAAACACCATAATAAACCTAATGAATTCGTATGAGTCCTTTGAGCATCGTACGACAACTCAGGACATCTTACGACTCTTTATGCAACATTAGCAACTCAAAAAGAACGTTAGTATAATGTAGGACGCCTTACAACTCCTAAGAACACCTTACATCACCGTAGGAAACCTTGAAACACCATAATAAAACTAATGAATTAGTATGAGTCCTTTGAACATCGTACGACAACTCAGGACATCTTACGACTCTTTATGCCACATTAGCAACTCGAAAAGAACGTTAGTATAATGTAGGCCGCCTTACAACTCCTAAGAACACCTTACATCAACGTACGAAACCTTGAAACACCATAAAAAACCTAAAGAATTCGTAAGAATCCTTTGAACATCGTCCGACAACTTAGGACATCTTACGACTCTTTATGCCACATTAGCAACTCGAAAAGAATGTAGTATAACGTAGGACGCCTTACACTCCTAGGAACACCTTACATAACCGTAAGAAACCTTGAAACACCATAATAAACCTAATGAATTCGTATGAGTCCTTTGAACATCGTACGACAACTCAGGACATCTTACGACTCTTTATGCCACATTAGCAACTCGAAAAGAACGCTAGTATAATGTACGACGCCTTACAACTCCTAAGAACACCTTACATAACCGTACGAAATATTGAAACACCATAATAAACCTAATGAATTCGTATGAGTCCTTTGAACATCGTACGACAACTCAGGACATCTTACGACTCTTTATGCCACATTAGCAACTCGAAAAGAACGTTAGTATAATGTAGGACGCCTTACAACTCCTAAGAACAACTTACATCACAGTACGAAATCTTGAAACACCATAAAAAACCTAAAGAATTCGAAAGAGTCCTTTGAACATCGTCCGACAACTTAGGACATCTTACGACTCTTTATGCCACATTAGCAACTCGAAAAGAATGTAGTATAACGTAGGACGCCTTACACTCCTAAGAACACCTTACATAACCGTATGAAACCTTGAAACCCCATAATAAACCTAATGAATTCGTATGAGTCCTTTGAACATCGTACGACAACTCAGGACATCTTACGACTCTTTATGCCACATTAGCAACTCGAAAAGAACGTTAGTATAATGTAGGACGCCTTACAACTCTTAAGAACACCTTACATCAGAGTACGAAACCTTGAAACACCATAATAAACCTAATGAATTCGTATGAATCCTTTGAACATCGTCCGACAACATAGGACATCTTACGACTCTTTATGCCACATTAGCAACTCGAAAAGAACGCTAGTATAATGTAGGACGCCTTACAACTCTTAAAAACACCTTACATAACAGTACGAAACCTTGAAACACCATAATAAACCTAATGAATTCGTATGAGTCCTTTGAACATCGTCCGACAACTTAGGACATCTTACGACTCTTTATGCCACATTAGCAACTTAAAAAGAACGTTAGTCTAATGTAGGAAGTCTTACAACTCCTAAGAACAACTTACATCACCGTACGAAACCTTGAAACACCATAACAAACCTAATGAATTCGTATGAGTCCTTTGAACATCGTACGACAACTCAGGACATCTTACGACTCTTTATGCCACATTAGCAACTCGAAAAGAACGTTAGTATAATGTAGGACGCCTTACAACTCCTAAGAACACCTTACATCACAGTACGAAACCTTGAAACACCATAAAAAACCTAAAGAATTCGTAAGAGTCCTTTGAACATCGTCCGACAACTTAGGACATCTTACGACTCTTTATGCCACATTAGCAACTCGAAAAGAATGTAGTATAATGTAGGACGCCTTACACTCCTAAGAACACCTTACATAACCGTACGAAACCTTGAAACACCATAATAAACCTAATGAATTCGTATGAGTCCTTTGAACATCGTACGACAACTCAGGACATCTTACGACTCTTTATGCCACATTCGCAACTCGAAAAGAACGCTAGTATAATGTAGGACGCCTTACAACTCCTAAGAACACTTTACATAACCGTACGAAACCTTGAAACACCATAATAAACCTAATGAATTCGTATGAGTCCTTTGAACATCGTACGACAACTCTAGACATCTTACGACTCTTTATGCCACATTAGCAACTCGAAAAGAACGCTAGTATAATGTAGGACGCCTTACAACTCTTAAGAACACCTTACATAACAGTACGAAACCTTGAAACACCATAATAAACCTAATGAATTCGTATGAGTCCTTTGAACATCGTCCGACAACATAGGACATCTTACGACTCTTTATGCCACATTAGCAACTTAAAAAGAACGCTAGTCTAATGTAGGAAGCCTTACAACTCCTAAGAACAACTTACATCACCGTACGAAACCTTGAAACACCATAATAAACCTAATGAATTCGTATGAGTCTTTTGAACATCGTCCGATAACTAAGGACATCTTACGACTCTTTATGCCACATTAGCAACTCAAAAAGAACGTTAGTATAATGTAGGACGCCTTACAACTCCTAAGAACACCTTACATCACCGTACGAAACCTTGAAACACCATAATAAACCTAATGAATTCGTATGAGTCCTTTGAACATCGTACGACAACTCAGGACATCTTACGACTCTTTATGCCACATTAGCAACTCGAAAAGAACGTTAGTATAATGTAGGACGCCTTACAACTCCTAAGAACAACTTACATCACAGTACGAAATCTTGAAACACCATAAAAAACCTAAAGAATTCGAAAGAGTCCTTTGAACATCGTCCGACAACTTAGGACATCTTACGACTCTTTATGCCACATTAGCAACTCGAAAAGAATGTAGTATAACGTAGGACGCCTTACACTCCTAAGAACACCTTACATAACCGTATGAAACCTTGAAACACCATAATAAACCTAATGAATTCGTATGAGTCCTTTGAACATCGTACGACAACTCAGGACATCTTACGACTCTTTATGCCACATTAGCAACTCGAAAAGAACGTTAGTATAATGTAGGACGCCTTACAACTCTTAAGAACACCTTACATCAGAGTACGAAACCTTGAAACACCATAATAAACCTAATGAATTCGTATGAATCCTTTGAACATCGTCCGACAACATAGGACATCTTACGACTCTTTATGCCACATTAGCAACTCGAAAAGAACGCTAGTATAATGTAGGACGCCTTACAACTCTTAAGAACACCTTACATAACAGTACGAAACCTTGAAACACCATAATAAACCTAATGAATTCGTATGAGTCCTTTGAACATCGTCCGACAACTTAGGACATCTTACGACTCTTTATGCCACATTAGCAACTTAAAAAGAACGTTAGTCTAATGTAGGAAGTCTTACAACTCCTAAGAACAACTTACATCACCGTACGAAACCTTGAAACACCATAACAAACCTAATGAATTCGTATGAGTCCTTTGAACATCGTACGACAACTCAGGACATCTTACGACTCTTTATGCCACATTAGCAACTCGAAAAGAACGTTAGTATAATGTAGGACGCCTTACAACTCCTAAGAACACCTTACATCAACGTACGAAACCTTGAAACACCATAAAAAACCTAAAGAATTCGTAAGAATCCTTTGAACATCGTCCGACAACTTAGGACATCTTACGACTCTTTATGCCACATTAGCAACTCGAAAATAATGTAGTATAACGTAGGACGCCTTACACTCCTAGGAACACCTTACATAACCGTAAGAAACCTTGAAACGCCATAATAAACCTAATGAATTCGTATGAGTCCTTTGAACATCGTACGACAACTCAGGACATCTTACGACTCTTTATGCCACATTAGCAACTCGAAAAGAACGTTAGTATAATGTAGGACGCCTTACAACTCTTAAGAACACCTTACATCAGAGTACGAAACCTTGAAACACCATAATAAACCTAATGAATTCGTATGAGTCCTTTGAACATCGTCCGACAACATAGGACATCTTACGACTCTTTATGCCACATTAGCAACTTAAAAAGAACGCTAGTCTAATGTAGGAAGCCTTACAACTCCTAAGAACAACTTACATCACCGTACGAAACCTTGAAACACCATAATAAACCTAATGAATTCGTATGAGTCTTTTGAACATCGTCCGATAACTTAGGACATCTTACGACTCTTTATGCCACATTAGCAACTCAAAAAGAACGTTAGTATAATGTAGGATGCCTTACAACTCCTAAGAACACCTTACATCACCGTACGAAACCTTGAAACACCATAATAAACCTAATGAATTCGTATGAGTCCTTTGAACATCGTACGACAACTCAGGACATCTTACGACTCTTTATGCCACATTAGCAACTCGAAAAGAACGCTAGTATAATGTAGGACGCCTTACAACTCCTAAGAACACCTTACATCACCGTAGGAAACCTTGAAACACCATAATAAAACTAATGAATTAGTATGAGTCCTTTGAACATCGTACGACAACTCAGGACATCTTACGACTCTTTATGCCACATTAGCAACTCGAAAAGAATGTTAGTATAATGTAGGACGCCTTACAACTCCTAAGAACACCTTACATCAACGTACGAAACCTTGAAACACCATAAAAAACCTAAAGAATTCGTAAGAATCCTTTGAACATCGTCCGACAACTTAGGACATCTTACGACTCTTTATGCCACATTAGCAACTCGAAAATAATGTAGTATAACGTAGGACGCCTTACACTCCTAGGAACACCTTACATAACCGTAAGAAACCTTGAAACGCCATAATAAACCTAATGAATTCGTATGAGTCCTTTGAACATCGTACGACAACTCAGGACATCTTACGACTCTTTATGCCACATTAGCAACTCGAAAAGAACGTTAGTATAATGTAGGACGCCTTACAACTCTTAAGAACACCTTACATCAGAGTACGAAACCTTGAAACACCATAATAAACCTAATGAATTCGTATGAGTCCTTTGAACATCGTCCGACAACATAGGACATCTTACGACTCTTTATGCCACATTAGCAACTTAAAAAGAACGCTAGTCTAATGTAGGAAGCCTTACAACTCCTAAGAACAACTTACATCACCGTACGAAACCTTGAAACACCATAATAAACCTAATGAATTCGTATGAGTCTTTTGAACATCGTCCGATAACTTAGGACATCTTACGACTCTTTATGCCACATTAGCAACTCAAAAAGAACGTTAATATAATGTAGGATGCCTTACAACTCCTAAGAACACCTTACATCACCGTACGAAACCTTGAAACACCATAATAAACCTAATGAATTCGTATGAGTCCTTTGAACATCGTACGACAACTCAGGACATCTTACGACTCTTTATGCCACATTAGCAACTCGAAAAGAACGCTAGTATAATGTAGGACGCCTTACAACTCCTAAGAACACCTTACATAACCGTAAGAAACCTTGAAACACCATAATAAACCTAATGAATTCGTATGAGTCCTTTGAACATCGTACGACAACTCTAGACATCTTACGAATCTTTATGCCACATTAGCAACTCAAAAAGAACGTTAGTATAATGTAGGACGCCTTACAACTCCTAAGAACACCTTACATAACAGTACGAAACCTTGAAACACCATAATAAACCTAATGAATTCGTATGAGTCTTTTGAACATCGTCCGATAACTTAGGACATCTTACGACTCTTTATGCCACATTAGCAACTCAAAAAGAATGTAGTATAACGTAGGACGCCTTACACTCCTAGGAACACCTTACATAACCGTAAGAAACCTTGAAACACCATAATAAACCTAATGAATTCGTATGAGTCCTTTGAACATCGTACGACAACTCAGGACATCTTACGACTCTTTATGCCACATTAGCAACTCGAAAAGAACGTTAGTATAATGTAGGACGCCTTACAACTCTTAAGAACACCTTACATCAGAGTACGAAACCTTGAAACACCATAATAAACCTAATGAATTCGTATGAGTCCTTTGAACATCGTCCGACAACATAGGACATCTTACGACTCTTTATGCCACATTAGCAACTTAAAAAGAACGCTAGTCTAATGTAGGAAGCCTTACAACTCCTAAGAACAACTTACATCACCGTACGAAACCTTGAAACACCATAATAAACCTAATGAATGCGTATGAGTCTTTTGAACATCGTCCAATAACTTAGGACATCTTACGACTCTTTATGCCACTTTAGCAACTCAAAAAGAACGTTAGTATAATGTAGGACGCCTTACAACTCCTAAGAACACCTTACATCACCGTACGAAACCTTGAAACACCATAATAAACCTAATGAATTCGTATGAGTCCTTTGAACATCGTACGACAACTCAGGACATCTTACGACTCTTTATGCCACATTAGCAACTCGAAAAGAACGCTAGTATAATGTAGGACGCCTTACAACTCCTAAGAACACCTTACATAACCGTAAGAAACCTTGAAACACCATAATAAACCTAATGAATTCGTATGAGTCTTTGAACATCGTACGACAACTCTAGACATCTTACGAATCTTTATGCCACATTAGCAACTCAAAAAGAACGTTAGTATAATGTAGGACGCCTTACAACTCCTAAGAACACCTTACATAACAGTACGAAACCTTGAAACACCATAATAAACCTAATGAATTCGTATGAGTCTTTTGAACATCGTCCGATAACTTAGGGCATCTTACGACTCTTTATGCCACATTAGCAACTCAAAAAGAACGTTAGTATAATGTAGGACGCCTTACAACTCCTAAGAACACCTTACATCACCGTACGAAACCTTGAAACACCATAATAAACCTAATGAATTCGTATGAGTCCTTTGAGCATCGTACGACAACTCAGGACATCTTACGACTCTTTATGCAACATTAGCAACTCAAAAAGAACGTTAGTATAATGTAGGACGCCTTACAACTCCTAAGAACACCTTACATCACCGTAGGAAACCTTGAAACACCATAATAAAACTAATGAATTAGTATGAGTCCTTTGAACATCGTACGACAACTCAGGACATCTTACGACTCTTTATGCCACATTAGCAACTCGAAAAGAACGTTAGTATAATGTAGGCCGCCTTACAACTCCTAAGAACACCTTACATCAACGTACGAAACCTTGAAACACCATAAAAAACCTAAAGAATTCGTAAGAATCCTTTGAACATCGTCCGACAACTTAGGACATCTTACGACTCTTTATGCCACATTAGCAACTCGAAAAGAATGTAGTATAACGTAGGACGCCTTACACTCCTAAGAACACCTTACATAACCGTAAGAAACCTTGAAACACCATAATAAACCTAATGAATTCGTATGAGTCCTTTGAACATCGTACGACAACTCAGGACATCTTACGACTCTTTATGCCACATTAGCAACTCGAAAAGAACGCTAGTATAATGTACGACGCCTTACAACTCCTAAGAACACCTTACATAACCGTACGAAATATTGAAACACCATAATAAACCTAATGAATTCGTATGAGTCCTTTGAACATCGTACGACAACTCAGGACATCTTACGACTCTTTATGCCACATTAGCAACTCGAAAAGAACGTTAGTATAATGTAGGACGCCTTACAACTCCTAAGAACAACTTACATCACAGTACGAAATCTTGAAACACCATAAAAAACCTAAAGAATTCGAAAGAGTCCTTTGAACATCGTCCGACAACTTAGGACATCTTACGACTCTTTATGCCACATTAGCAACTCGAAAAGAATGTAGTATAACGTAGGACGCCTTACACTCCTAAGAACACCTTACATAACCGTATGAAACCTTGAAACACCATAATAAACCTAATGAATTCGTATGAGTCCTTTGAACATCGTACGACAACTCAGGACATCTTACGACTCTTTATGCCACATTAGCAACTCGAAAAGAACGTTAGTATAATGTAGGACGCCTTACAACTCTTAAGAACACCTTACATCAGAGTACGAAACCTTGAAACACCATAATAAACCTAATGAATTCGTATGAATCCTTTGAACATCGTCCGACAACATAGGACATCTTACGACTCTTTATGCCACATTAGCAACTCGAAAAGAACGCTAGTATAATGTAGGACGCCTTACAACTCTTAAAAACACCTTACATAACAGTACGAAACCTTGAAACACCATAATAAACCTAATGAATTCGTATGAGTCCTTTGAACATCGTCCGACAACTTAGGACATCTTACGACTCTTTATGCCACATTAGCAACTTAAAAAGAACGTTAGTCTAATGTAGGAAGTCTTACAACTCCTAAGAACAACTTACATCACCGTACGAAACCTTGAAACACCATAACAAACCTAATGAATTCGTATGAGTCCTTTGAACATCGTACGACAACTCAGGACATCTTACGACTCTTTATGCCACATTAGCAACTCGAAAAGAACGTTAGTATAATGTAGGACGCCTTACAACTCCTAAGAACACCTTACATCACAGTACGAAACCTTGAAACACCATAAAAAACCTAAAGAATTCGTAAGAGTCCTTTGAACATCGTCCGACAACTTAGGACATCTTACGACTCTTTATGCCACATTAGCAACTCAAAAAGAATGTAGTATAATGTAGGACGCCTTACACTCCTAAGAACACCTTACATAACCGTACGAAACCTTGAAACACCATAATAAACCTAATGAATTCGTATGAGTCCTTTGAACATCGTACGACAACTCAGGACATCTTACGACTCTTTATGCCACATTCGCAACTCGAAAAGAACGCTAGTATAATGTAGGACGCCTTACAACTCCTAAGAACACTTTACATAACCGTACGAAACCTTGAAACACCATAATAAACCTAATGAATTCGTATGAGTCCTTTGAACATCGTACGACAACTCTAGACATCTTACGACTCTTTATGCCACATTAGCAACTCGAAAAGAACGCTAGTATAATGTAGGACGCCTTACAACTCTTAAGAACACCTTACATAACAGTACGAAACCTTGAAACACCATAATAAACCTAATGAATTCGTATGAGTCCTTTGAACATCGTCCGACAACATAGGACATCTTACGACTCTTTATGCCACATTAGCAACTTAAAAAGAACGCTAGTCTAATGTAGGAAGCCTTACAACTCCTAAGAACAACTTACATCACCGTACGAAACCTTGAAACACCATAATAAACCTAATGAATTCGTATGAGTCTTTTGAACATCGTCCGATAACTAAGGACATCTTACGACTCTTTATGCCACATTAGCAACTCAAAAAGAACGTTAGTATAATGTAGGACGCCTTACAACTCCTAAGAACACCTTACATCACCGTACGAAACCTTGAAACACCATAATAAACCTAATGAATTCGTATGAGTCCTTTGAACATCGTACGACAACTCAGGACATCTTACGACTCTTTATGCCACATTAGCAACTCGAAAAGAACGTTAGTATAATGTAGGACGCCTTACAACTCCAAAGAACAACTTACATCACAGTACGAAATCTTGAAACACCATAAAAAACCTAAAGAATTCGAAAGAGTCCTTTGAACATCGTCCGACAACTTAGGACATCTTACGACTCTTTATGCCACATTAGCAACTCGAAAAGAATGTAGTATAACGTAGGACGCCTTACACTCCTAAGAACACCTTACATAACCGTATGAAACCTTGAAACACCATAATAAACCTAATGAATTCGTATGAGTCCTTTGAACATCGTACGACAACTCAGGACATCTTACGACTCTTTATGCCACATTAGCAACTCGAAAAGAACGTTAGTATAATGTAGGACGCCTTACAACTCTTAAGAACACCTTACATCAGAGTACGAAACCTTGAAACACCATAATAAACCTAATGAATTCGTATGAATCCTTTGAACATCGTCCGACAACATAGGACATCTTACGACTCTTTATGCCACATTAGCAACTCGAAAAGAACGCTAGTATAATGTAGGACGCCTTACAACTCTTAAGAACACCTTACATAACAGTACGAAACCTTGAAACACCATAATAAACCTAATGAATTCGTATGAGTCCTTTGAACATCGTCCGACAACTTAGGACATCTTACGACTCTTTATGCCACATTAGCAACTTAAAAAGAACGTTAGTCTAATGTAGGAAGTCTTACAACTCCTAAGAACAACTTACATCACCGTACGAAACCTTGAAACACCATAACAAACCTAATGAATTCGTATGAGTCCTTTGAACATCGTACGACAACTCAGGACATCTTACGACTCTTTATGCCACATTAGCAACTCGAAAAGAACGTTAGTATAATGTAGGACGCCTTACAACTCCAAAGAACAACTTACATCACAGTACGAAATCTTGAAACACCATAAAAAACCTAAAGAATTCGAAAGAGTCCTTTGAACATCGTCCGACAACTTAGGACATCTTACGACTCTTTATGCCACATTAGCAACTCGAAAAGAATGTAGTATAACGTAGGACGCCTTACACTCCTAAGAACACCTTACATAACCGTATGAAACCTTGAAACACCATAATAAACCTAATGAATTCGTATGAGTCCTTTGAACATCGTACGACAACTCAGGACATCTTACGACTCTTTATGCCACATTAGCAACTCGAAAAGAACGTTAGTATAATGTAGGACGCCTTACAACTCTTAAGAACACCTTACATCAGAGTACGAAACCTTGAAACACCATAATAAACCTAATGAATTCGTATGAATCCTTTGAACATCGTCCGACAACATAGGACATCTTACGACTCTTTATGCCACATTAGCAACTCGAAAAGAACGCTAGTATAATGTAGGACGCCTTACAACTCTTAAGAACACCTTACATAACAGTACGAAACCTTGAAACACCATAATAAACCTAATGAATTCGTATGAGTCCTTTGAACATCGTCCGACAACTTAGGACATCTTACGACTCTTTATGCCACATTAGCAACTTAAAAAGAACGTTAGTCTAATGTAGGAAGTCTTACAACTCCTAAGAACAACTTACATCACCGTACGAAACCTTGAAACACCATAACAAACCTAATGAATTCGTATGAGTCCTTTGAACATCGTACGACAACTCAGGACATCTTACGACTCTTTATGCCACATTAGCAACTCGAAAAGAACGTTAGTATAATGTAGGACGCCTTACAACTCCTAAGAACACCTTACATCACAGTACGAAACCTTGAAACACCATAAAAAACCTAAAGAATTCGTAAGAGTCCTTTGAACATCGTCCGACAACTTAGGACATCTTACGACTCTTTATGCCACATTAGCAACTCGAAAATAATGTAGTATAATGTAGGACGCCTTACACTCCTAAGAACACCTTACATAACCGTACGAAACCTTGAAACACCATAATAAACCTAATGAATTCGTATGAGTCCTTTGAACATCGTACGACAACTCAGGACATCTTACGACTCTTTATGCCACATTCGCAACTCGAAAAGAACGCTAGTATAATGTAGGACGCCTTACAACTCCTAAGAACACTTTACATAACCGTACGAAACCTTGAAACACCATAATAAACCTAATGAATTCGTATGAGTCCTTTGAACATCGTACGACAACTCTAGACATCTTACGACTCTTTATGCCACATTAGCAACTCGAAAAGAACGCTAGTATAATGTAGGACGCCTTACAACTCTTAAGAACACCTTACATAACAGTACGAAACCTTGAAACACCATAATAAACCTAATGAATTCGTATGAGTCCTTTGAACATCGTCCGACAACATAGGACATCTTACGACTCTTTATGCCACATTAGCAACTTAAAAAGAACGCTAGTCTAATGTAGGAAGCCTTACAACTCCTAAGAACAACTTACATCACCGTACGAAACCTTGAAACACCATAATAAACCTAATGAATTCGTATGAGTCTTTTGAACATCGTCCGATAACTAAGGACATCTTACGACTCTTTATGCCACATTAGCAACTCAAAAAGAACGTTAGTATAATGTAGGACGCCTTACAACTCCTAAGAACACCTTACATCACCGTACGAAACCTTGAAACACCATAATAAACCTAATGAATTCGTATGAGTCCTTTGAACATCGTACGACAACTCAGGACATCTTACGACTCTTTATGCCACATTAGCAACTCGAAAAGAACGTTAGTATAATGTAGGACGCCTTACAACTCCTAAGAACAACTTACATCACAGTACGAAATCTTGAAACACCATAAAAAACCTAAAGAATTCGAAAGAGTCCTTTGAACATCGTCCGACAACTTAGGACATCTTACGACTCTTTATGCCACATTAGCAACTCGAAAAGAATGTAGTATAACGTAGGACGCCTTACACTCCTAAGAACACCTTACATAACCGTATGAAACCTTGAAACACCATAATAAACCTAATGAATTCGTATGAGTCCTTTGAACATCGTACGACAACTCAGGACATCTTACGACTCTTTATGCCACATTAGCAACTCGAAAAGAACGTTAGTATAATGTAGGACGCCTTACAACTCTTAAGAACACCTTACATCAGAGTACGAAACCTTGAAACACCATAATAAACCTAATGAATTCGTATGAATCCTTTGAACATCGTCCGACAACATAGGACATCTTACGACTCTTTATGCCACATTAGCAACTCGAAAAGAACGCTAGTATAATGTAGGACGCCTTACAACTCTTAAGAACACCTTACATAACAGTACGAAACCTTGAAACACCATAATAAACCTAATGAATTCGTATGAGTCCTTTGAACATCGTCCGACAACTTAGGACATCTTACGACTCTTTATGCCACATTAGCAACTTAAAAAGAACGTTAGTCTAATGTAGGAAGCCTTACAACTCCTAAGAACAACTTACATCACCGTACGAAACCTTGAAACACCATAACAAACCTAATGAATTCGTATGAGTCCTTTGAACATCGTACGACAACTCAGGACATCTTACGACTCTTTATGCCACATTAGCAACTAGAAAAGAACGTTAGTATAATGTAGGACGCCTTACAACTCCTAAGAACACCTTACATCACAGTACGAAACCTTGAAACACCATAAAAAACCTAAAGAATTCGTAAGAGTCCTTTGAACATCGTCCGACAACTTAGGACATCTTACGACTCTTTATGCCACATTAGCAACTCGAAAAGAATGTAGTATAATGTAGGACGCCTTACACTCCTAAGAACACCTTACATAACCGTACGAAACCTTGAAACACCATAATAAACCTAATGAATTCGTATGAGTCCTTTGAACATCGTACGACAACTCAGGACATCTTACGACTCTTTATGCCACATTCGCAACTCGAAAAGAACGCTAGTATAATGTAGGACGCCTTACAACTCCTAAGAACACTTTACATAACCGTACGAAACCTTGAAACACCATAATAAACCTAATGAATTCGTATGAGTCCTTTGAACATCGTACGACAACTCTAGACATCTTACGACTCTTTATGCCACATTAGCAACTCGAAAAGAACGCTAGTATAATGTAGGACGCCTTACAACTCTTAAGAACACCTTACATAACAGTACGAAACCTTGAAACACCATAATAAACCTAATGAATTCGTATGAGTCCTTTGAACATCGTCCGACAACATAGGACATCTTACGACTCTTTATGCCACATTAGCAACTTAAAAAGAACGCTAGTCTAATGTAGGAAGCCTTACAACTCCTAAGAACAACTTACATCACCGTACGAAACCTTGAAACACCATAATAAACCTAATGAATTCGTATGAGTCTTTTGAACATCGTCCGATAACTAAGGACATCTTACGACTCTTTATGCCACATTAGCAACTCAAAAAGAACGTTAGTATAATGTAGGACGCCTTACAACTCCTAAGAACACCTTACATCACCGTACGAAACCTTGAAACAGCATAATAAACCTAATGAATTCGTATGAGTCCTTTGAACATCGTACGACAACTCAGGACATCTTACGACTCTTTATGCCACATTAGCAACTCGAAAAGAAAGCTAGTATAATGTAGGACGCCTTACAACTCCTAAGAACTCCTTACATAACCGTACGAAATATTGAAACACCATAATAAACCTAATGAATTCGTATGAGTCCTTTGAACATCGTACGACAACTCAGGACATCTTACGACTCTTTATGCCACATTAGCAACTCGAAAAGAACGTTAGTATAATGTAGGACGCCTTACAACTCCTAAGAACAACTTACATCACAGTACGAAATCTTGAAACACCATAAAAAACCTAAAGAATTCGAAAGAGTCCTTTGAACATCGTCCGACAACTTAGGACATCTTACGACTCTTTATGCCACATTAGCAACTCGAAAAGAATGTAGTATAACGTAGGACGCCTTACACTCCTAAGAACACCTTACATAACCGTATGAAACCTTGAAACACCATAATAAACCTAATGAATTCGTATGAGTCCTTTGAACATCGTACGACAACTCAGGACATCTTACGACTCTTTATGCCACATTAGCAACTCGAAAAGAACGTTAGTATAATGTAGGACGCCTTACAACTCTTAAGAACACCTTACATCAGAGTACGAAACCTTGAAACACCATAATAAACCTAATGAATTCGTATGAGTCCTTTGAACATCGTCCGACAACTTAGGACATCTTACGACTCTTTATGCCACATTAGCAACTTAAAAAGAACGTTAGTCTAATGTAGGAAGCCTTACAACTCCTAAGAACAACTTACATCACCGTACGAAACCTTGAAACACCATAACAAACCTAATGAATTCGTATGAGTCCTTTGAACATCGTACGACAACTCAGGACATCTTACGACTCTTTATGCCACATTAGCAACTCGAAAAGAACGTTAGTATAATGTAGGACGCCTTACAACTCCTAAGAACACCTTACATCACAGTACGAAACCTTGAAACACCATAAAAAACCTAAAGAATTCGTAAGAGTCCTTTAAACATCGTCCGACAACTTAGGACATCTTACGACTCTTTATGCCACATTAGCAACTCGAAAAGAATGTAGTATAATGTAGGACGCCTTACACTCCTAAGAACACCTTACATAACCGTACGAAACCTTGAAACACCATAATAAACCTAATGAATTCGTATGAGTCCTTTGAACATCGTACGACAACTCAGGACATCTTACGACTCTTTATGCCACATTCGCAACTCGAAAAGAACGCTAGTATAATGTAGGACGCCTTACAACTCCTAAGAACACTTTACATAACCGTACGAAACCTTGAAACACCATAATAAACCTAATGAATTCGTATGAGTCCTTTGAACATCGTACGACAACTCTAGACATCTTACGACTCTTTATGCCACATTAGCAACTCGAAAAGAACGCTAGTATAATGTAGGACGCCTTACAACTCTTAAGAACACCTTACATAACAGTACGAAACCTTGAAACACCATAATAAACCTAATGAATTCGTATGAGTCCTTTGAACATCGTCCGACAACATAGGACATCTTACGACTCTTTATGCCACATTAGCAACTTAAAAAGAACGCTAGTCTAATGTAGGAAGCCTTACAACTCCTAAGAACAACTTACATCACCGTACGAAACCTTGAAACACCATAATAAACCTAATGAATTCGTATGAGTCTTTTGAACATCGTCCGATAACTAAGGACATCTTACGACTCTTTATGCCACATTAGCAACTCAAAAAGAACGTTAGTATAATGTAGGACGCCTTACAACTCCTAAGAACACCTTACATCACCGTACGAAACCTTGAAACAGCATAATAAACCTAATGAATTCGTATGAGTCCTTTGAACATCGTACGACAACTCAGGACATCTTACGACTCTTTATGCCACATTAGCAACTCGAAAAGAACGCTAGTATAATGTAGGACGCCTTACAACTCCTAAGAACACCTTACATAACCGTACGAAATATTGAAACACCATAATAAACCTAATGAATTCGTATGAGTCCTTTGAACATCGTACGACAACTCAGGACATCTTACGACTCTTTATGCCACATTAGCAACTCGAAAAGAACGTTAGTATAATGTAGGACGCCTTACAACTCCTAAGAACAACTTACATCACAGTACGAAATCTTGAAACACCATAAAAAACCTAAAGAATTCGAAAGAGTCCTTTGAACATCGTCCGACAACTTAGGACATCTTACGACTCTTTATGCCACATTAGCAACTCGAAAAGAATGTAGTATAACGTAGGACGCCTTACACTCCTAAGAACACCTTACATAACCGTATGAAACCTTGAAACACCATAATAAACCTAATGAATTCGTATGAGTCCTTTGAACATCGTACGACAACTCAGGACATCTTACGACTCTTTATGCCACATTAGCAACTCGAAAAGAACGTTAGTATAATGTAGGACGCCTTACAACTCTTAAGAACACCTTACATCAGAGTACGAAACCTTGAAACACCATAATAAACCTAATGAATTCGTATGAATCCTTTGAACATCGTCCGACAACATAGGACATCTTACGACTCTTTATGCCACATTAGCAACTCGAAAAGAACGCTAGTATAATGTAGGACGCCTTACAACTCTTAAGAACACCTTACATAACAGTACGAAACCTTGAAACACCATAATAAACCTAATGAATTCGTATGAGTCCTTTGAACATCGTCCGACAACTTAGGACATCTTACGACTCTTTATGCCACATTAGCAACTTAAAAAGAACGTTAGTCTAATGTAGGAAGCCTTACAACTCCTAAGAACAACTTACATCACCGTACGAAACCTTGAAACACCATAACAAACCTAATGAATTCGTATGAGTCCTTTGAACATCGTACGACAACTCAGGACATCTTACGACTCTTTATGCCTCATTACAACTCGAAAAGAACGTTAGTATAATGTAGGACGCCTTACAACTCCTAAGAACACCTTACATCAACGTACGAAACCTTGAAACACCATAAAAAACCTAAAGAATTCGTAAGAGTCCTTTGAACATCGTCCGACAACTTAGGACATCTTACGACTCTTTATGCCACATTAGCAACTCGAAAAGAATGTAGTATAACGTAGGACGCCTTACACTCCTAAGAACACCTTACATAACCATACGAAACCTTAAAACACCATAATAAACCTAATGAATTCGTATGAGTCCTTTGAACATCGTACGACAACTCAGGACATCTTACGACTCTTTATACCACATTCGCAACTCGAAAAGAACGCTAGTATAATGTAGGACGCCTTACAACTCCTAAGAACACTTTACATAACCGTACGAAACCTTGAAACACCATAACAAACCTAATGAATTCGTATGAGTCCTTTGAACATCGTACGACAACTCTAGACATCTTACGACTCTTTATGCCACATTAGCAACTCGAAAAGAATGCTAGTATAATGTAGGACGCCTTACAACTCCTAAGAACACCTTACATAACAGTACGAAACCTTGAAACACCATAATAAACCTAATGAATTCGTATGAGTCCTTTGAACATCGTCCGACAACTTAGGACATCTTACGACTCTTTATGCCACATTAGCTACTTAAAAAGAACGTTAGTCTAATGTAGGAAGCCTTACAACTCCTAAGAACAACTTACATCACCGTACGAAACCTTGAAACACCATAACAAACCTAATGAATTCGTATGAGTCCTTTGAACATCGTACGACAACTCAGGACATCTTACGACTCTTTATGCCACATTAGCAACTCGAAAAGAACGTTAGTATAATGTAGGACGCCTTACAACTCCTAAGAACACCTTACATCACAGTACGAAACCTTGAAACACCATAAAAAACCTAAAGAATTCGTAAGAGTCCTTTGAACATCGTCCGACAACTTAGGACATCTTACGACTCTTTATGCCACATTAGCAACTCGAAAAGAATGAAGTATAATGTAGGACGCCTTACACTCCTAAGAACACCTTACATAACCGTACGAAACCTTGAAACACCATAATAAACCTAATGAATTCGTATGAGTCCTTTGAACAACGTACGACAACTCAGGACATGTTACGACTCTTTATGCCACATTAGCAACTCGAAAAGAACGTTAGTATAATGTAGGACGCCTTACAACTCCTAATAACACCTTACATCACAGTACGAAACCTTGAAACACCATAATAAACCTAATGAATTCGTATGAGTCCTTTGAACATCGTCCGACAACTTAGGACATCTTACGAATCTTTATGCCACATTAGCAACTTAAAAAGAACGTTAGTCTAATGTAGGAAGCCTTACAACTCCTAAGAACAACTTACATCACCGTACGAAACCTTGAAACACCATAACAAACCTAATGAATTCGTATGAGTCCTTTGAACATCGTACGACAACTCAGGACATCTTACGACTCTTTATGCCTCATTACAACTCGAAAAGAACGTTAGTATAATGTAGGACGCCTTACAACTCCTAAGAACACCTTACATCAACGTACGAAACCTTGAAACACCATAAAAAACCTAAAGAAATCGTAAGAGTCCTTTGAACATCGTCCGACAACTTAGGACATCTTACGACTCTTTATGCCACATTAGCAACTCGAAAAGAATGTAGTATAACGTAGGACGCCTTACACTCCTAAGAACACCTTACATAACCATACGAAACCTTAAAACACCATAATAAACCTAATGAATTCGTATGAGTCCTTTGAACATCGTACGACAACTCAGGACATCTTACGACTCTTTATACCACATTCGCAACTCGAAAAGAACGCTAGTATAATGTAGGACGCCTTACAACTCCTAAGAACACTTTACATAACCGTACGAAACCTTGAAACACCATAACAAACCTAATGAATTCGTATGAGTCCTTTGAACATCGTACGAAAACTCTAGACATCTTACGACTCTTTATGCCACATTAGCAACTCGAAAAGAATGCTAGTATAATGTAGGACGCCTTACAACTCCTAAGAACACCTTACATAACAGTACGAAACCTTGAAACACCATAATAAACCTAATGAATTCGTATGAGTCCTTTGAACATCGTCCGACAACTTAGGACATCTTACGACTCTTTATGCCACATTAGCTACTTAAAAAGAACGTTAGTCTAATGTAGGAAGCCTTACAACTCCTAAGAACAACTTACATCACCGTACGAAACCTTGAAACACCATAACAAACCTAATGAATTCGTATGAGTCCTTTGAACATCGTACGACAACTCAGGACATCTTACGACTCTTTATGCCACATTAGCAACTCGAAAAGAACGTTAGTATAATGTAGGACGCCTTACAACTCCTAAGAACACCTTACATCACAGTACGAAACCTTGAAACACCATAAAAAACCTAAAGAATTCGTAAGAGTCCTTTGAACATCGTCCGACAACTTAGGACATCTTACGACTCTTTATGCCACATTAGCAACTCGAAAAGAATGAAGTATAATGTAGGACGCCTTACACTCCTAAGAACACCTTACATAACCGTACGAAACCTTGAAACACCATAATAAACCTAATGAATTCGTATGAGTCCTTTGAACAACGTACGACAACTCAGGACATGTTACGACTCTTTATGCCACATTAGCAACTCGAAAAGAACGTTAGTATAATGTAGGACGCCTTACAACTCCTAATAACACCTTACATCACAATACGAAACCTTGAAACACCATAATAAACCTAATGAATTCGTATGAGTCCTTTGAACATCGTCCGACAACTTAGGACATCTTACGAATCTTTATGCCACATTAGCAACTTAAAAAGAACGTTAGTCTAATGTAGGAAGCCTTACAACTCCTAAGAACACCTTACATCACCGTACGAAACCTTGAAACACCATAATAAACCTAATGAATTCATATGAGTCCTTTGAACATCGTACGACAACTCAGGACATCTTACAACTCTTTATGCCTCATTAGCAACTCGAAAAGAACGTTAGTATAATGTAGGACGCCTTAGAACTCCTAACAACACCTTATATCACAGTACGAAACCTTGAAACACCATAATAAACCTAATGAATTCGTACGAGTCCTTTGAACGTCGTCTGACAACTTAGGACATCTTACGACTCTTTATGCCAAATTAGCCACTCGAAAAGAACGTTAGTATAATGTAGGACGCCTTACAACTCCTAAGAACACCGTACATTACCTAACGAAACCTTAAAACACCATAATAAAACTAATGAATTCGTACGAGTCCTTTGAACAATGTATGACAACTTAAGAAATCTTAACAACATGAAAAGTACATTAGTATAATTTAGTAAACCTAACTAATTCGTCGAAGTCCTTTGAACGTCGTACGACAACTCAAGACATCTTATGACTCTTTAGGCCACATTAGCAACTCGAAAAGAACGTTAGTATAATGTAGGACGCCTTACAACTCCTAAGAACACCTTACATCACAGTACGAAACCTTGAAACACCAAAATAAACCTAATGAATTCGTATGAGTCCTTTGAACATCGTCCGACAACTTAGGACATCTTACGACTCTTTATGCCACATTAGCAACTCGAAAAGAATGTAGTATAACGTAGGACGCCTTACACTCCTAAGAACACCTTACGTAACCGTACGAAACCTTGAAACACCATAATAAACCTAATGAATTCGTATGAGTCCTTTGAACATCGTACGACAACTCAGGACATCTTACGACTCTTTATGACACATTAGCAACTCGAAAAGAACGTTAGTATAATGAAGGACGCCTTACAACTCCTAAGAACACCTTACATCACAGTACGAAACCTTGAAACACCATAATAAACCTAATGAATTCGTATGAGTCCTTTAAACATCGTCCGACAACTTATGACATCTTACGACTCTTTATGCTACATTAGCAACTTAAAAAGAACGTTAGTCTAATGTAGGAAGCCTTACAACTCCTAAGAACAACTTACATCACCGTACGAAACCTTGAAACACCATAATAAACCTAATGAATTCGTATGAGTCCTTTGAACATTGTACGACAACTCAGGATATGTTACGACTCTTTATGCCACATTAGCAACTCGAAAAGAACGTTAGTATAATGTAGGACGCCTTACAACTCCTAAGAACACCTTACATCACAGTACGAAACCTTGAAACACCATAAAAAACCTAAAGAATTCGTAAGAGTCCTTTGAACATCGTCCGACAACTTAGGACATCTTACGACTCTTTATGCCACATTAGCAACTCGAAAAGAATGTAGTATAACGTAGGACGCCTTACACACCTAAGAACACCTTACATAACCGTACGAAACCTTAAAACACCATAATAAACCTAATGAATTCGTATGAGTCCTTTGAACATCGTACGACAATTCAGGACATCTTACGACTCTTTATGCCACATTAGCAACTCGAAAATAACGCTAGTATAATGTAGGACGCCTTATAACTCCTAAGAACACCTTACATCACCGTACGAAACCTTGAAACCCCATAATAAACCTAATGAATTCGTATGAGTCCTTTGAACATCGTACGACAACTCAGGACATCTTACGACTCTTTATGCCACATTAGCAACTCGAAAAGAACGTTAGTATAATGTAGGACGCCTTACAACTCCTAAGAACACCTTACATCACAGTACGAAACCTTGAAACACCATAAAAAACCTAAAGAATTCGAAAGAGTCCTTTGAACATCGTCCGACAACTTAGGACATCTTACGACTCTTTATGCCACATTAGCAACTCGAAAAGAATGTAGTATAACGTAGGACGCCTTACACTCCTAAGAACACCTTACATAACCGTACGAAACCTTGAAACACCATAATAAACCTAATGAATTAGTATGAGTCCTTTGAACATCGTACGACAACTCAGGACATCTTACGACTCTTTATGCCATATTAGCAACTCGAAAAGAACGTTAGTATAATGTAGGACGCCTTACAACTCCTAAGAACACCTTACATCACAGTACGAAACCTTGAAACACCATAAAAAACCTAAAGAATTCGAAAGAGTCCTTTGAACATCGTCCGACAACTTAGGACATCTTACGACTCTTTATGCCACATTAGCAACTCGAAAAGAATATAGTATAACGTAGGACGCCTTACACTCCTAAGAACACCTTACATAACCGTACGAAACCTTGAAACACCATAATAAACCTAATGAATTCGTATGAGTCCTTTGAACATCGTACGACAACTCAGGACATCTTACGACTCTTTATGACACATTAGCAACTCGAAAAGAACGTTAGTATAATGTAGGACGCCTTACAACTCCTAAGAACACCTTACATCACAGTACAAAACCTTGAAACCCCATAATAAACCTAATGAATTCGTATGAGTCCTTTGAACATCGTCCGCCAACTTAGGACATCTTACGACTCTTTATGCCACATTAGCAACTTAAAAACAACGTTAGTCTAATGTAGGAAGCCTTACAACTCCTAAGAACAACTTACATCACCGTACGAAACCTTGAAACACCATAATAAACCTAATGAATTCGTATGAGTCCTTTGAACATCGTACGACAACTCAGGACATCTTACGACTCTTTATGCCACATTAGCAACTCAAAAAGAACGTTAGTATAATGTAGGACGCCTTATAACTCCTAAGAACACCTTACATCACCGTACGAAACCTTGAAACCCCATAATAAACCTAATGAATTCGTATGAGTCCTTTGAACATCGTACGACAACTCAGGACATCTTACGACTCTTTATGCCACATTAGCAACTCGAAAAGAACGTTAGTATAATGTAGGACGCCTTACAACTCCTAAGAACACCTTACATCACAGTACGAAACCTTGAAACACCATAAAAAACCTAAAGAATTCGAAAGAGTCCTTTGAACATCGTCCGACAACTTAGGACATCTTACGACTCTTTATGCCACATTAGCAACTCGAAAAGAATGTAGTATAACGTAGGACGCCTTACACTCCTAAGAACACCTTACATAACCGTATGAAACCTTGAAACACCATAATAAACCTAATGAATTAGTATGAGTCCTTTGAACATCGTACGACAACTCAGGACATCTTACGACTCTTTATGCCATATTAGCAACTCGAAAAGAACGTTAGTATAATGTAGGACGCCTTACAACTCCTAAGAACACCTTACATCACAGTACGAAACCTTGAAACACCATAAAAAACCTAAAGAATTCGAAAGAGTCCTTTGAACATCGTCCGACAACTTAGGACATCTTACGACTCTTTATGCCACATTAGCAACTCGAAAAGAATGTAGTATAACGTAGGACGCCTTACACTCCTAAGAACACCTTACATAACCGTACGAAACCTTGAAACACCATAATAAACCTAATGAATTCGTATGAGTCCTTTGAACATCGTACGACAACTCAGGACATCTTACGACTCTTTATGACACATTAGCAACTCGAAAAGAACGTTAGTATAATGTAGGACGCCTTACAACTCCTAAGAACACCTTACATCACAGTACAAAACCTTGAAACCCCATAATAAACCTAATGAATTCGTATGAGTCCTTTGAACATCGTCCGCCAACTTAGGACATCTTACGACTCTTTATGCCACATTAGCAACTTAAAAACAACGTTAGTCTAATGTAGGAAGCCTTACAACTCCTAAGAACAACTTACATCACCGTACGAAACCTTGAAACACCATAATAAACCTAATGAATTCGTATGAGTCCTTTGAACATCGTACGACAACTCAGGACATCTTACGACTCTTTATGCCACATTAGCAACTCGAAAAGAACGTTAGTATAATGTAGGACGCCTTACAACTCCTAAGAACACCTTACATCACAGTACGAAACCTTGAAACACCATAAAAAACCTAAAGAATTCGAAAGAGTCCTTTGAACATCGTCTGACAACTTAGGACATCTTACGACTCTTTATGCCACATTAGCAACTCGAAAAGAATGTAGTATAACGTAGGACGCCTTACACTCCTAAGAACACCTTACATAACCGTACGAAACCTTGAAACACCATAATAAACCTAATGAATTCGTATGAGTCCTTTGAACATCGTACGACAACTCAGGACATCTTACGACTCTTTATGACACATTAGCAACTCGAAAAGAACGTTAGTATAATGTAGGACGCCTTACAACTCCTAAGAACACCTTACATCACAGTACAAAACCTTGAAACACCATAATAAACCTAATGAATTCGTATGAGTCTTTTGAACATCGTCCGACAACTTAGGACATCTTACGACTCTTTATGCCACATTAGCAACTCAAAAAGAACGTTAGTATAATGTAGGACGCCTTATAACTCCTAAGAACACCTTACATCACCGTACGAAACCTTGAAACCCCATAATAAACCTAATGAATTCGTATGAGTCCTTTGAACATCGTACGACAACTCAGGACATCTTACGACTCTTTATGCCACATTAGCAACTCGAAAAGAACGTTAGTATAATGTAGGACGCCTTACAACTCCTAAGAACACCTTACATCACAGTACGAAACCTTGAAACACCATAAAAAACCTAAAGAATTCGAAAGAGTCCTTTGAACATCGTCTGACAACTTAGGACATCTTACGACTCTTTATGCCACATTAGCAACTCGAAAAGAATGTAGTATAACGTAGGACGCCTTACACTCCTAAGAACACCTTACATAACCGTACGAAACCTTGAAACACCATAATAAACCTAATGAATTCGTATGAGTCCTTTGAACATCGTACGACAACTCAGGACATCTTACGACTCTTTATGACACATTAGCAACTCGAAAAGAACGTTAGTATAATGTAGGACGCCTTACAACTCCTAAGAACACCTTACATCACAGTACAAAACCTTGAAACACCATAATAAACCTAATGAATTCGTATGAGTCTTTTGAACATCGTCCGACAACTTAGGACATCTTACGACTCTTTATGCCACATTAGCAACTCAAAAAGAACGTTAGTATAATGTAGGACGCCTTATAACTCCTAAGAACACCTTACATCACCGTACGAAACCTTGAAACCCCATAATAAACCTAATGAATTCGTATGAGTCCTTTGAACATCGTACGACAACTCAGGACATCTTACGACTCTTTATGCCACATTAGCAACTCGAAAAGAACGTTAGTATAATGTAGGACGCCTTACAACTCCTAAGAACACCTTACATCACAGTACGAAACCTTGAAACACCATAAAAAACCTAAAGAATTCGAAAGAGTCCTTTGAACATCGTCCGACAACTTAGGACATCTTACGACTCTTTATGCCACATTAGCAACTCGAAAAGAATGTAGTATAACGTAGGACGCCTTACACTCCTAAGAACACCTTACATAACCGTACGAAACCTTGAAACACCATAATAAACCTAATGAATTAGTATGAGTCCTTTGAACATCGTACGACAACTCAGGAAATCTTACGACTCTTTATGCCATATTAGCAACTCGAAAAGAACGTTAGTATAATGTAGGACGCCTTACAACTCCTAAGAACACCTTACATCACAGTACGAAACCTTGAAACACCATAAAAAACCTAAAGAATTCGAAAGAGTCCTTTGAACATCGTCCGACAACTTAGGACATCTTACGACTCTTTATGCCACATTAGCAACTCGAAAAGAATGTAGTATAACGTAGGACGCCTTACACTCCTAAGAACACCTTACATAACCGTACGAAACCTTGAAACACCATAATAAACCTAATGAATTCGTATGAGTCCTTTGAACATCGTACGACAACTCAGGACATCTTACGACTCTTTATGCCACATTAGCAACTCGAAAAGAACGTTAGTATAATGTAGGACGCCTTACAACTCCTAAGAACACCTTACATCACAGTACGAAACCTTGAAACACCATAAAAAACCTAAAGAATTCGAAAGAGTCCTTTGAACATCGTCCGACAATTAGGACATCTTACGACTCTTTATGCCACATTAGCAACTCGAAAAGAATGTAGTATAACGTAGGACGCCTTACACTCCTAAGAACACCTTACATAACCGTACGAAACCTTGAAACACCATAATAAACCTAATGAATTCGTATGAGTCCTTTGAACATCGTACGACAACTCAGGACATCTTACGACTCTTTATGACACATTAGCAACTCGAAAAGAACGTTAGTATAATGTAGGACGCCTTACAACTCCTAAGAACACCTTACATCACAGTACAAAACCTTGAAACACCATAATAAACCTAATGAATTCGTATGAGTCTTTTGAACATCGTCCGACAACTTAGGACATCTTACGACTCTTTATGCCACATTAGCAACTCAAAAAGAACGTTAGTATAATGTAGGACGCCTTATAACTCCTAAGAACACCTTACATCACCGTACGAAACCTTGAAACCCCATAATAAACCTAATGAATTCGTATGAGTCCTTTGAACATCGTACGACAACTCAGGACATCTTACGACTCTTTATGCCACATTAGCAACTCGAAAAGAACGTTAGTATAATGTAGGACGCCTTACAACTCCTAAGAACACCTTACATCACAGTACGAAACCTTGAAACACCATAAAAAACCTAAAGAATTCGAAAGAGTCCTTTGAACATCGTCCGACAACTTAGGACATCTTACGACTCTTTATGCCACATTAGCAACTCGAAAAGAATGTAGTATAACGTAGGACGCCTTACACTCCTAAGAACACCTTACATAACCGTACGAAACCTTGAAACACCATAATAAACCTAATGAATTAGTATGAGTCCTTTGAACATCGTACGACAACTCAGGACATCTTACGACTCTTTATGCCATATTAGCAACTCGAAAAGAACGTTAGTATAATGTAGGACGCCTTACAACTCCTAAGAACACCTTACATCACAGTACGAAACCTTGAAACACCATAAAAAACCTAAAGAATTCGAAAGAGTCCTTTGAACATCGTCCGACAACTTAGGACATCTTACGACTCTTTATGCCACATTAGCAACTCGAAAAGAATGTAGTATAACGTAGGACGCCTTACACTCCTAAGAACACCTTACATAACCGTACGAAACCTTGAAACACCATAATAAACCTAATGAATTCGTATGAGTCCTTTGAACATCGTACGACAACTCAGGACATCTTACGACTCTTTATGCCACATTAGCAACTCGAAAAGAACGTTAGTATAATGTAGGACGCCTTACAACTCCTAAGAACACCTTACATCACAGTACGAAACCTTGAAACACCATAAAAAACCTAAAGAATTCGAAAGAGTCCTTTGAACATCGTCCGACAACTTAGGACATCTTACGACTCTTTATGCCACATTAGCAACTCGAAAAGAATGTAGTATAACGTAGGACGCCTTACACTCCTAAGAACACCTTACATAACCGTACGAAACCTTGAAACACCATAATAAACCTAATGAATTCGTATGAGTCCTTTGAACATCGTACGACAACTCAGGACATCTTACGACTCTTTATGCCACATTAGCAACTCGAAAAGAACGTTAGTATAATGTAGGACGCCTTACAACTCCTAAGAACACCTTACATCACAGTACGAAACCTTGAAACACCATAAAAAACCTAAAGAATTCGAAAGAGTCCTTTGAACATCGTCCGACAATTAGGACATCTTACGACTCTTTATGCCACATTAGCAACTCGAAAAGAATGTAGTATAACGTAGGACGCCTTACACTCCTAAGAACACCTTACATAACCGTACGAAACCTTGAAACACCATAATAAACCTAATGAATTCGTATGAGTCCTTTGAACATCGTACGACAACTCAGGACATCTTACGACTCTTTATGACACATTAGCAACTCGAAAAGAACGTTAGTATAATGTAGGACGCCTTACAACTCCTAAGAACACCTTACATCACAGTACAAAACCTTGAAACACCATAATAAACCTAATGAATTCGTATGAGTCTTTTGAACATCGTCCGACAACTTAGGACATCTTACGACTCTTTATGCCACATTAGCAACTCAAAAAGAACGTTAGTATAATGTAGGACGCCTTATAACTCCTAAGAACACCTTACATCACCGTACGAAACCTTGAAACCCCATAATAAACCTAATGAATTCGTATGAGTCCTTTGAACATCGTACGACAACTCAGGACATCTTACGACTCTTTATGCCACATTAGCAACTCGAAAAGAACGTTAGTATAATGTAGGACGCCTTACAACTCCTAAGAACACCTTACATCACAGTACGAAACCTTGAAACACCATAAAAAACCTAAAGAATTCGAAAGAGTCCTTTGAACATCGTCCGACAACTTAGGACATCTTACGACTCTTTATGCCACATTAGCAACTCGAAAAGAATGTAGTATAACGTAGGACGCCTTACACTCCTAAGAACACCTTACATAACCGTACGAAACCTTGAAACACCATAATAAACCTAATGAATTAGTATGAGTCCTTTGAACATCGTACGACAACTCAGGACATCTTACGACTCTTTATGCCATATTAGCAACTCGAAAAGAACGTTAGTATAATGTAGGACGCCTTACAACTCCTAAGAACACCTTACATCACAGTACGAAACCTTGAAACACCATAAAAAACCTAAAGAATTCGAAAGAGTCCTTTGAACATCGTCCGACAACTTAGGACATCTTACGACTCTTTATGCCACATTAGCAACTCGAAAAGAATGTAGTATAACGTAGGACGCCTTACACTCCTAAGAACACCTTACATAACCGTACGAAACCTTGAAACACCATAATAAACCTAATGAATTCGTATGAGTCCTTTGAACATCGTACGACAACTCAGGACATCTTACGACTCTTTATGCCACATTAGCAACTCGAAAAGAACGTTAGTATAATGTAGGACGCCTTACAACTCCTAAGAACACCTTACATCACAGTACGAAACCTTGAAACACCATAAAAAACCTAAAGAATTCGAAAGAGTCCTTTGAACATCGTCCGACAATTAGGACATCTTACGACTCTTTATGCCACATTAGCAACTCGAAAAGAATATAGTATAACGTAGGACGCCTTACACTCCTAAGAACACCTTACATAACCGTACGAAACCTTGAAACACCATAATAAACCTAATGAATTCGTATGAGTCCTTTGAACATCGTACGACAACTCAGGACATCTTACGACTCTTTATGACACATTAGCAACTCGAAAAGAACGTTAGTATAATGTAGGACGCCTTACAACTCCTAAGAACACCTTACATCACAGTACAAAACCTTGAAACACCATAATAAACCTAATGAATTCGTATGAGTCTTTTGAACATCGTCCGACAACTTAGGACATCTTACGACTCTTTATGCCACATTAGCAACTCAAAAAGAACGTTAGTATAATGTAGGACGCCTTATAACTCCTAAGAACACCTTACATCACCGTACGAAACCTTGAAACCCCATAATAAACCTAATGAATTCGTATGAGTCCTTTGAACATCGTACGACAACTCAGGACATCTTACGACTCTTTATGCCACATTAGCAACTCGAAAAGAACGTTAGTATAATGTAGGACGCCTTACAACTCCTAAGAACACCTTACATCACAGTACGAAACCTTGAAACACCATAAAAAACCTAAAGAATTCGAAAGAGTCCTTTGAACATCGTCCGACAACTTAGGACATCTTACGACTCTTTATGCCACATTAGCAACTCGAAAAGAATGTAGTATAACGTAGGACGCCTTACACTCCTAAGAACACCTTACATAACCGTACGAAACCTTGAAACACCATAATAAACCTAATGAATTAGTATGAGTCCTTTGAACATCGTACGACAACTCAGGACATCTTACGACTCTTTATGCCATATTAGCAACTCGAAAAGAACGTTAGTATAATGTAGGACGCCTTACAACTCCTAAGAACACCTTACATCACAGTACGAAACCTTGAAACACCATAAAAAACCTAAAGAATTCGAAAGAGTCCTTTGAACATCGTCCGACAACTTAGGACATCTTACGACTCTTTATGCCACATTAGCAACTCGAAAAGAATGTAGTATAACGTAGGACGCCTTACACTCCTAAGAACACCTTACATAACAGTACGAAACCTTGAAACACCATAATAAACCTAATGAATTCGTATGAGTCCTTTGAACATCGTACGACAACTCAGGACATCTTACGACTCTTTATGACACATTAGCAACTCGAAAAGAACGTTAGTATAATGTAGGACGCCTTACAACTCCTAAGAACACCTTACATCACAGTACAAAACCTTGAAACCCCATAATAAACCTAATGAATTCGTATGAGTCCTTTGAACATCGTCCGACAACTTAGGACATCTTACGACTCTTTATGCGACATTAGCAACTTAAAAACAACGTTAGTCTAATGTAGGAAGCCTTACAACTCCTAAGAACAACTTACATCACCGTACGAAACCTTGAAACACCATAATAAACCTAATGAATTCGTATGAGTCCTTTGAACATCGTACGACAACTCAGGACATTTTACGACTCTTTATGCCACATTAGCAACTCGAAAAGAACGTTAGTATAATGTAGGGCGCTTTACAACTCCTAAGAACACCTTACATCACAGTACGAAACCTTGAAACATCATAAAAAACCTAAAGAATTCGTAAGAGTCCTTAGAACATCGTCCGACAACTTAGGACATCTTACGACTCTTTATGCCACATTAGCAACTCGAAAAGAATGTAGTATAACGTAGGACGCCTTACACTCCTAAGAACACCTTACATAACCGTATGAAACCTTGAAACACCATAATAAACCTAATGAATTCGTATGAGTCCTTTGAACATCGTACGACAACTCAGGACATCTTACGACTCTTTATGCCGCATTAGCAACTCGAAAAGAACGTTAGTTTAATGTAGGACGCCTTACAACTCCTAAGAACACCTTACATCACAGTACGAAACCTTGAAACACCATAAAAAACCTAAAGAATTCGAAAGAGTCCTTTGAACATCGTACGACACCTCAGGAAATCTTATGACTCTTTATGCCACATTAGCAACTCGAAAAGAACGTTAGTATAATGTAGAACGCCTTACAACTCCTAAGAACAACTTACATCACCGTACGAAACCATGAAACACCATAATAAACCTAATGAATTCGTATGAGTCTTTTGAACATCGTCCGACAACTTAGGACATCTTACGACTCTTTATGCCACATTAGCAACTCGAAAAGAACGTTAGTATAATAAAGGACGCCTTACAACTCCTAAGAACACCCTACATCACAGTACGAAACCTTGAAACACCATAAAAAACCTAAAGAATCCCTAAGAGTCCTTTGAACATCGTCCGACAACTTAGGACATCTTACGACTCTTTATGCCACATTAGCAACTCGAAAAGAATGTAGTATAACGTAGGACGCCTTACACTCCTAAGAACACCTTACATAACCGTACGAAACCTTGAAACACCATAATAAACCTAATGAATTCGTATGAGTCCTTTGAACATCGTACGACAACTCAGGACATCTTACGACTCTTTATGCCACATTAGCAACTCGAAAAGAACGTTAGTATAATGTAGGACGCCTTACAACTCCTAAGAACACCTTACATCACAGTACGAAACCTTGAAACACCATAAAAAACCTAAAGAATTCGAAAGAGTCCTTTGAACATCGTCCGACAACTTAGGATATCTTACGACTCTTTATGCCACATTAGCAACTCGAAAAGAATGTAGTATAACGTAGGACGCCTTACACTCCTAAGAACACCTTACATAACCGTACGAAACCTTGAAACACCATAATAAACCTAATGAATTCGTATGAGTCCTTTGAACATCGTACGACAACTCAGGACATCTTACGACTCTTTATGACACATTAGCAACTCGAAAAGAACGTTAGTATAATGTAGGACGCCTTACAACTCCTAAGAACACCTTACATCACAGTACAAAACCTTGAAACACCATAATAAACCTAATGAATTCGTATGAGTCTTTTGAACATCGTCCGACAACTTAGGACATCTTACGACTCTTTATGCCACATTAGCAACTCAAAAAGAACGTTAGTATAATGTAGGACGCCTTATAACTCCTAAGAACACCTTACATCACCGTACGAAACCTTGAAACCCCATAATAAACCTAATGAATTCGTATGAGTCCTTTGAACATCGTACGACAACTCAGGACATCTTACGACTCTTTATGCCACATTAGCAACTCGAAAAGAACGTTAGTATAATGTAGGACGCCTTACAACTCCTAAGAACACCTTACATCACAGTACGAAACCTTGAAACACCATAAAAAACCTAAAGAATTCGAAAGAGTCCTTTGAACATCGTCCGACAACTTAGGACATCTTACGACTCTTTATGCCACATTAGCAACTCGAAAAGAATGTAGTATAACGTAGGACGCCTTACACTCCTAAGAACACCTTACATAACCGTACGAAACCTTGAAACACCATAATAAACCTAATGAATTAGTATGAGTCCTTTGAACATCGTACGACAACTCAGGACATCTTACGACTCTTTATGCCATATTAGCAACTCAAAAAGAACGTTAGTATAATGTAGGACGCCTTACAACTCCTAAGAACACCTTACATCACAGTACGAAACCTTGAAACACCATAAAAAACCTAAAGAATTCGAAAGAGTCCTTTGAACATCGTCCGACAACTTAGGACATCTTACGACTCTTTATGCCACATTAGCAACTCGAAAAGAATGTAGTATAACGTAGGACGCCTTACACTCCTAAGAACACCTTACATAACCGTACGAAACCTTGAAACACCATTATAAACCTAATGAATTCGTATGAGTCCTTTGAACATCGTACGACAACTCAGGACATCTTACGACTCTTTATGACACATTAGCAACTCGAAAAGAACGTTAGTATAATGTAGGACGCCTTACAACTCCTAAGAACACCTTACATCACAGTACAAAACCTTGAAACCCCATAATAAACCTAATGAATTCGTATGAGTCCTTTGAACATCGTCCGACAACTTAGGACATCTTACGACTCTTTATGCCACATTAGCAACTTAAAAACAACGTTAGTCTAATGTAGGAAGCCTTACAACTCCTAAGAACAACTTACATCACCGTACGAAACCTTGAAACACCATAATAAACCTAATGAATTCGTATGAGTCCTTTGAACATCGTACGACAACTCAGGACATGTTACGACTCTTTATGCCACATTAGCAACTCGAAAAGAACGTTAGTATAATGTAGGGCGCTTTACAACTCCTAAGAACACCTTACATCACAGTACGAAACCTTGAAACATCATAAAAAACCTAAAGAATTCGTAAGAGTCCTTAGAACATCGTCCGACAACTTAGGACATCTTACGACTCTTTATGCCACATTAGCAACTCGAAAAGAATGTAGTATAACGTAGGACGCCTTACACTCCTAAGAACACCTTACATAACCGTATGAAACCTTGAAACACCATAATAAACCTAATGAATTCGTATGAGTCCTTTGAACATCGTACGACAACTCAGGACATCTTACGACTCTTTATGCCGCATTAGCAACTCGAAAAGAACGTTAGTTTAATGTAGGACGCCTTACAACTCCTAAGAACACCATACATCAGAGTTCAAAACCTTGAAACACCATAATAAACCTAATGAATTCGTATGAGTCCTTTGAACATCGTCCGACAACTTAGGACATCTTACGACTCTTTATGCCACATTAGCAACTTAAAAAGAACGTTAGTCTAATGTAGGAAGCCTTACAACTCCTACGAACAACTTACATCATCGTACGAAACCTTGAAACACCATAATAAACCTAATGAATTCGTATGAGTCATTTGAACATCGTCCGACAACTTACGACATCTTACGACTCTTTATGCCACATTAGCAACACAAAAACAACGTTAGTATAATGTAGGACGCCTTACAACTCCTAACAACACCTTACATCACCGTACGAAACCTTGAAACACCATAATAAACCTAATGAATTCGTATGAGTCCTTTGAACATCGTACGACAACTCAGGACATCTTACGACTCTTTATGCCACATTAGCAACTCAAAAAGAACGTTAGTATAATGTAGGACGCCTTACAACTCCTAAGAACACCTTACATCACCGTACGAAACCTTGAAACACCATAATAAACCTAATGAATTCGTATGAGTCTTTTGAACATCGTCCGACAACTTAGGACATCTTACGACTCTTTATGCCACATTAGCAACTCGAAAAGAACGTTAGTATAATGAAGGACGCCTTACAACTCCTAAGAACACCCTACATCACAGTACGAAACCTTGAAACACCATAAAAAACCTAAAGAATCCCTAAGAGTCCTTTGAACATCGTCCGACAACTTAGGACATCTTACGACTCTTTATGCCACATTAGCAACTCGAAAAGAATGTAGTATAACGTAGGACGCCTTACACTCCTAAGAACACCTTACATAACCTTACGAAACCTTGAAACACCATAATAAACCTAATGAATTCGTATGAGTCCTTTGAACATCGTACGACAACTCAGGACATCTTACGACTCTTTATGCCACATTAGCAACTCGAAAAGAACGTTAGTATAATGTAGGACGCCTTACAACTCCTAAGAACACCTTACATCACAGTACGAAACCTTGAAACACCATAAAAAACCTAAAGAATTCGAAAGAGTCCTTTGAACATCGTCCGACAACTTAGGACATCTTACGACTCTTTATGCCACATTAGCAACTCGAAAAGAATGTAGTATAACGTAGGACGCCTTACACTCCTAAGAACACCTTACATAACCGTACGAAACCTTGAAACACCATAATAAACCTAATGAATTCGTATGAGTCCTTTGAACATCGTACGACAACTCAGGACATCTTACGACTCTTTATGACACATTAGCAACTCGAAAAGAACGTTAGTATAATGTAGGACGCCTTACAACTCCTAAGAACACCTTACATCACAGTACAAAACCTTGAAACACCATAATAAACCTAATGAATTCGTATGAGTCTTTTGAACATCGTCCGACAACTTAGGACATCTTACGACTCTTTATGCCACATTAGCAACTCAAAAAGAACGTTAGTATAATGTAGGACGCCTTATAACTCCTAAGAACACCTTACATCACCGTACGAAACCTTGAAACCCCATAATAAACCTAATGAATTCGTATGAGTCCTTTGAACATCGTACGACAACTCAGGACATCTTACGACTCTTTATGCCACATTAGCAACTCGAAAAGAACGTTAGTATAATGTAGGACGCCTTACAACTCCTAAGAACACCTTACATCACAGTACGAAACCTTGAAACACCATAAAAAACCTAAAGAATTCGAAAGAGTCCTTTGAACATCGTCCGACAACTTAGGACATCTTACGACTCTTTATGCCACATTAGCAACTCGAAAAGAATGTAGTATAACGTAGGACGCCTTACACTCCTAAGAACACCTTACATAACCGTACGAAACCTTGAAACACCATAATAAACCTAATGAATTAGTATGAGTCCTTTGAACATCGTACGACAACTCAGGACATCTTACGACTCTTTATGCCATATTAGCAACTCGAAAAGAACGTTAGTATAATGTAGGACGCCTTACAACTCCTAAGAACACCTTACATCACAGTACGAAACCTTGAAACACCATAAAAAACCTAAAGAATTCGAAAGAGTCCTTTGAACATCGTCCGACAACTTAGGACATCTTACGACTCTTTATGCCACATTAGCAACTCGAAAAGAATGTAGTATAACGTAGGACGCCTTACACTCCTAAGAACACCTTACATAACCGTACGAAACCTTGAAACACCATTATAAACCTAATGAATTCGTATGAGTCCTTTGAACATCGTACGACAACTCAGGACATCTTACGACTCTTTATGACACATTAGCAACTCGAAAAGAACGTTAGTATAATGTAGGACGCCTTACAACTCCTAAGAACACCTTACATCACAGTACAAAACCTTGAAACCCCATAATAAACCTAATGAATTCGTATGAGTCCTTTGAACATCGTCCGACAACTTAGGACATCTTACGACTCTTTATGCCACATTAGCAACTTAAAAACAACGTTAGTCTAATGTAGGAAGCCTTACAACTCCTAAGAACAACTTACATCACCGTACGAAACCTTGAAACACCATAATAAACCTAATGAATTCGTATGAGTCCTTTGAACATCGTACGACAACTCAGGACATTTTACGACTCTTTATGCCACATTAGCAACTCGAAAAGAACGTTAGTATAATGTAGGGCGCTTTACAACTCCTAAGAACACCTTACATCACAGTACGAAACCTTGAAACATCATAAAAAACCTAAAGAATTCGTAAGAGTCCTTAGAACATCGTCCGACAACTTAGGACATCTTACGACTCTTTATGCCACATTAGCAACTCGAAAAGAATGTAGTATAACGTAGGACGCCTTACACTCCTAAGAACACCTTACATAACCGTATGAAACCTTGAAACACCATAATAAACCTAATGAATTCGTATGAGTCCTTTGAACTTCGTACGACAACTCAGGACATCTTACGACTCTTTATGCCGCATTAGCAACTCGAAAAGAACGTTAGTTTAATGTAGGACGCCTTACAACTCCTAAGAACACCATACATCAGAGTTCAAAACCTTGAAACACCATAATAAACCTAATGAATTCGTATGAGTCCTTTGAACATCGTCCGACAACTTAGGACATCTTACGACTCTTTATGCCACATTAGCAACTTAAAAAGAACGTTAGTCTAATGTAGGAAGCCTTACAACTCCTACGAACAACTTACATCATCGTACGAAACCTTGAAACACCATAATAAACCTAATGAATTCGTATGAGTCATTTGAACATCGTCCGACAACTTACGACATCTTACGACTCTTTATGCCACATTAGCAACACAAAAAGAACGTTAGTATAATGTAGGACGCCTTACAACTCCTAACAACACCTTACATCACCGTACGAAACCTTGAAACACCATAATAAACCTAATGAATTCGTATGAGTCCTATGAACATCGTACGACACCTCAGGACATCTTATGACTCTTTATGCCACATTAGCAACTCGAAAAGAACGTTAGTATAATGTAGGACGCCTTACAACTCCTAAGAACAACTTACATCACCGTACGAAACCATGAAACACCATAATAAACCTAATGAATTCGTATGAGTCTTTTGAACATCGTCCGACAACTTAGGACATCTTACGACTCTTTATGCCACATTAGCAACTCGAAAAGAACGTTAGTATAATGAAGGACGCCTTACAACTCCTAAGAACACCCTATATCACAGTACGAAACCTTGAAACACCATAAAAAACCTAAAGAATCCCTAAGAGTCCTTTGAACATCGTCCGACAACTTAGGACATCTTACGACTCTTTATGCCACATTAGCAACTCGAAAAGAATGTAGTATAACGTAGGACGCCTTACACTCCTAAGAACACCTTACATAACCGTACGAAACCTTGAAACACCATAATAAACCTAATGAATTCGTATGAGTCCTTTGAACATCGTACGACAACTCAGGACATCTTACGACTCTTTATGCCGCATTAGCAACTCGAAAAGAACGTTAGTTTAATGTAGGACGCCTTACAACTCCTAAGAACACCATACATCAGAGTTCAAAACCTTGAAACACCATAATAAACCTAATGAATTCGTATGAGTCCTTTGAACATCGTCCGACAACTTAGGACATCTTACGACTCTTTATGCCACATTAGCAACTTAAAAAGAACGTTAGTCTAATGTAGGAAGCCTTACAACTCCTACGAACAACTTACATCATCGTACGAAACCTTGAAACACCATAATAAACCTAATGAATTCGTATGAGTCATTTGAACATCGTCCGACAACTTACGACATCTTACGACTCTTTATGCCACATTAGCAACACAAAAAGAACGTTAGTATAATGTAGGACGCCTTACAACTCCTAACAACACCTTACATCACCGTACGAAACCTTGAAACACCATAATAAACCTAATGAATTCGTATGAGTCCTATGAACATCGTACGACACCTCAGGACATCTTATGACTCTTTATGCCACATTAGCAACTCGAAAAGAACGTTAGTATAATGTAGGACGCCTTACAACTCCTAAGAACAACTTACATCACCGTACGAAACCATGAAACACCATAATAAACCTAATGAATTCGTATGAGTCTTTTGAACATCGTCCGACAACTTAGGACATCTTACGACTCTTTATGCCACATTAGCAACTCGAAAAGAACGTTAGTATAATGAAGGACGCCTTACAACTCCTAAGAACACCCTACATCACAGTACGAAACCTTGAAACACCATAAAAAACCTAAAGAATCCCTAAGAGTCCTTTGAACATCGTCCGACAACTTAGGACATCTTACGACTCTTTATGCCACATTAGCAACTCGAAAAGAATGTAGTATAACGTAGGACGCCTTACACTCCTAAGAACACCTTACATAACCGTACGAAACCTTGAAACACCATAATAAACCTAATGAATTCGTATGAGTCCTTTGAACATCGTACGACAACTCAGGACATCTTACGACTCTTTATGCCGCATTAGCAACTCGAAAAGAACGTTAGTTTAATGTAGGACGCCTTACAACTCCTAAGAACACCATACATCAGAGTTCAAAACCTTGAAACACCATAATAAACCTAATGAATTCGTATGAGTCCTTTGAACATCGTCCGACAACTTAGGACATCTTACGACTCTTTATGCCACATTAGCAACTTAAAAAGAACGTTAGTCTAATGTAGGAAGCCTTACAACTCCTACGAACAACTTACATCATCGTACGAAACCTTGAAACACCATAATAAACCTAATGAATTCGTAGGAGTCATTTGAACATCGTCCGACAACTTAGGACATCTTACGACTCTTTATGCCACATTAGCAACACAAAAAGAACGTTAGTATAATGTAGGACGCCTTACAACTCCTAACAACACCTTACATCACCGTACGAAACCTTGAAACACCATAATAAAACTAATGAATTCGTATGAGTCCTATGAACATCGTACGACACCTCAGGACATCTTATGACTCTTTATGCCACATTAGCAACTCGAAAAGAACGTTAGTATAATGTAGGACGCCTTACAACTCCTAAGAACAACTTACATCACCGTACGAAACCATGAAACACCATAATAAACCTAATGAATTCGTATGAGTCTTTTGAACATCGTCCGACAACTTAGGACATCTTACGACTCTTTATGCCACATTAGCAACTCGAAAAGAACGTTAGTATAATGAAGGACGCCTTACAACTCCTAAGAACACCCTACATCACAGTACGAAACCTTGAAACACCATAAAAAACCTAAAGAATCCCTAAGAGTCCTTTGAACATCGTCCGACAACTTAGGACATCTTACGACTCTTTATGCCACATTAGCAACTCGAAAAGAATGTAGTATAACGTAGGACGCCTTACACTCCTAAGAACACCTTACATAACCGTACGAAACCTTGAAACACCATAATAAACCTAATGAATTCGTATGAGTCCTTTGAACATCGTACGACAACTCAGGACATCTTACGACTCTTTATGCCGCATTAGCAACTCGAAAAGAACGTTAGTTTAATGTAGGACGCCTTACAACTCCTAAGAACACCATACATCAGAGTTCAAAACCTTGAAACACCATAATAAACCTAATGAATTCGTATGAGTCCTTTGAACATCGTCCGACAACTTAGGACATCTTACGACTCTTTATGCCACATTAGCAACTTAAAAAGAACGTTAGTCTAATGTAGGAAGCCTTACAACTCCTACGAACAACTTACATCATCGTACGAAACCTTGAAACACCATAATAAACCTAATGAATTCGTAGGAGTCATTTGAACATCGTCCGACAACTTAGGACATCTTACGACTCTTTATGCCACATTAGCAACACAAAAAGAACGTTAGTATAATGTAGGACGCCTTACAACTCCTAACAACACCTTACATCACCGTACGAAACCTTGAAACACCATAATAAAACTAATGAATTCGTATGAGTCCTTTGAACATCGTACGACACCTCAGGACATCTTATGACTCTTTATGCCACATTAGCAACTCGAAAAGAACGTTAGTATAATGTAGGACGCCTTACAACTCCTAAGAACAACTTACATCACCGTACGAAACCATGAAACACCATAATAAACCTAATGAATTCGTATGAGTCTTTTGAACATCGTCCGACAACTTAGGACATCTTACGACTCTTTATGCCACATTAGCAACTCGAAAAGAACGTTAGTATAATGAAGGACGCCTTACAACTCCTAAGAACACCCTACATCACAGTACGAAACCTTGAAACACCATAAAAAACCTAAAGAATCCCTAAGAGTCCTTTGAACATCGTCCGACAACTTAGGACATCTTACGACTCTTTATGCCACATTAGCAACTCGAAAAGAATGTAGTATAACGTAGGACGCCTTACACTCCTAAGAACACCTTACATAACCGTACGAAACCTTGAAACACCATAATAAACCTAATGAATTCGTATGAGTCCTTTGAACATCGTACGACAACTCAGGACATCTTACGACTCTTTATGCCGCATTAGCAACTCGAAAAGAACGTTAGTTTAATGTAGGACGCCTTACAACTCCTAAGAACACCATACATCAGAGTTCAAAACCTTGAAACACCATAATAAACCTAATGAATTCGTATGAGTCCTTTGAACATCGTCCGACAACTTAGGACATCTTACGACTCTTTATGCCACATTAACAACTTAAAAAGAACGTTAGTCTAATGTAGGAAGCCTTACAACTCCTAAGAACAACTTACATCATCGTACGAAACCTTGAAACACCATAATAAACCTAATGAATTCGTATGAGTCATTTGAACATCGTCCGACAACTTAGGACATCTTACGACTCTTTATGCCACATTAGCAACACAAAAACAACGTTAGTATAATGTAGGACGCCTTACAACTCCTAACAACACCTTACATCACCGTACGAAACCTTGAAACACCATAATAAACCTAATGAATTCGTATGAGTCCTTTGAACATCGTACGACAACTCAGGACATCTTACGACTCTTTATGCCACATTAGCAACTCAAAAAGAACGTTAGTATAATGTAGGACGCCTTACAACTCCTAAGAACACCTTACATCACCGTACGAAACCTTGAAACACCATAATAAACCTAATGAATTCGTATGAGTCTTTTGAACATCGTCCGACAACTTAGGACATCTTACGACTCTTTATGCCACATTAGCAACTCGAAAAGAACGTTAGTATAATGAAGGACGCCTTACAACTCCTAAGAACACCCTACATCACAGTACGAAACCTTGAAACACCATAAAAAACCTAAAGAATCCCTAAGAGTCCTTTGAACATCGTCCGACAACTTAGGACATCTTACGACTCTTTATGCCACATTAGCAACTCGAAAAGAATGTAGTATAACGTAGGACGCCTTACACTCCTAAGAACACCTTACATAACCGTACGAAACCTTGAAACACCATAATAAACCTAATGAATTCGTATGAGTCCTTTGAACATCGTACGACAACTCAGGACATCTTACGACTCTTTATGCCGCATTAGCAACTCGAAAAGAACGTTAGTTTAATGTAGGACGCCTTACAACTCCTAAGAACACCATACATCAGAGTTCAAAACCTTGAAACACCATAATAAACCTAATGAATTCGTATGAGTCCTTTGAACATCGTCCGACAACTTAGGACATCTTACGACTCTTTATGCCACATTAGCAACTTAAAAAGAACGTTAGTCTAATGTAGGAAGCCTTACAACTCCTACGAACAACTTACATCATCGTACGAAACCTTGAAACACCATAATAAACCTAATGAATTCGTATGAGTCATTTGAACATCGTCCGACAACTTAGGACATCTTACGACTCTTTATGCCACATTAGCAACACAAAAACAACGTTAGTATAATGTAGGACGCCTTACAACTCCTAACAACACCTTACATCACCGTACGAAACCTTGAAACACCATAATAAACCTAATGAATTCGTATGAGTCCTTTGAACATCGTACGACAACTCAGGACATCTTACGACTCTTTATGCCACATTAGCAACTCAAAAAGAACGTTAGTATAATGTAGGACGCCTTACAACTCCTAAGAACACCTTACATCACCGTACGAAACCTTGAAACACCATAATAAACCTAATGAATTCGTATGAGTCTTTTGAACATCGTCCGACAACTTAGGACATCTTACGACTCTTTATGCCACATTAGCAACTCGAAAAGAACGTTAGTATAATGAAGGACGCCTTACAACTCCTAAGAACACCCTACATCACAGTACGAAACCTTGAAACACCATAAAAAACCTAAAGAATCCCTAAGAGTCCTTTGAACATCGTCCGACAACTTAGGACATCTTACGACTCTTTATGCCACATTAGCAACTCGAAAAGAATGTAGTATAACGTAGGACGCCTTACACTCCTAAGAACACCTTACATAACCGTACGAAACCTTGAAACACCATAATAAACCTAATGAATTCGTATGAGTCCTTTGAACATCGTACGACAACTCAGGACATCTTACGACTCTTTATGCCGCATTAGCAACTCGAAAAGAACGTTAGTTTAATGTAGGACGCCTTACAACTCCTAAGAACACCATACATCAGAGTTCAAAACCTTGAAACACCATAATAAACCTAATGAATTCGTATGAGTCCTTTGAACATCGTCCGACAACTTAGGACATCTTACGACTCTTTATGCCACATTAGCAACTTAAAAAGAACGTTAGTCTAATGTAGGAAGCCTTACAACTCCTACGAACAACTTACATCATCGTACGAAACCTTGAAACACCATAATAAACCTAATGAATTCGTATGAGTCATTTGAACATCGTCCGACAACTTAGGACATCTTACGACTCTTTATGCCACATTAGCAACACAAAAAGAACGTTAGTATAATGTAGGACGCCTTACAACTCCTAACAACACCTTACATCACCGTACGAAACCTTGAAACACCATAATAAACCTAATGAATTCGTATGAGTCCTTTGAACATCGTACGACACCTCAGGACATCTTATGACTCTTTATGCCACATTAGCAACTCGAAAAGAACGTTAGTATAATGTAGGACGCCTTACAACTCCTAAGAACAACTTACATCACCGTACGAAACCATGAAACACCATAATAAACCTAATGAATTCGTATGAGTCTTTTGAACATCGTCCGACAACTTAGGACATCTTACGACTCTTTATGCCACATTAGCAACTCGAAAAGAACGTTAGTATAATGAAGGACGCCTTACAACTCCTAAGAACACCCTACATCACAGTACGAAACCTTGAAACACCATAAAAAACCTAAAGAATCCCTAAGAGTCCTTTGAACATCGTCCGACAACTTAGGACATCTTACGACTCTTTATGCCACATTAGCAACTCGAAAAGAATGTAGTATAACGTAGGACGCCTTACACTCCTAAGAACACCTTACATAACCGTACGAAACCTTGAAACACCATAATAAACCTAATGAATTCGTATGAGTCCTTTGAACATCGTACGACAACTCAGGACATCTTACGACTCTTTATGCCGCATTAGCAACTCGAAAAGAACGTTAGTTTAATGTAGGACGCCTTACAACTCCTAAGAACACCATACATCAGAGTTCAAAACCTTGAAACACCATAATAAACCTAATGAATTCGTATGAGTCCTTTGAACATCGTCCGACAACTTAGGACATCTTACGACTCTTTATGCCACATTAACAACTTAAAAAGAACGTTAGTCTAATGTAGGAAGCCTTACAACTCCTAAGAACAACTTACATCATCGTACGAAACCTTGAAACACCATAATAAACCTAATGAATTCGTATGAGTCATTTGAACATCGTCCGACAACTTAGGACATCTTACGACTCTTTATGCCACATTAGCAACACAAAAACAACGTTAGTATAATGTAGGACGCCTTACAACTCCTAACAACACCTTACATCACCGTACGAAACCTTGAAACACCATAATAAACCTAATGAATTCGTATGAGTCCTTTGAACATCGTACGACAACTCAGGACATCTTACGACTCTTTATGCCACATTAGCAACTCAAAAAGAACGTTAGTATAATGTAGGACGCCTTACAACTCCTAAGAACACCTTACATCACCGTACGAAACCTTGAAACACCATAATAAACCTAATGAATTCGTATGAGTCCTTTGAACATCGTACGACAACTCAGGACATCTTACGACTCTTTATGCCACATTAGCAACTCGAAAAGAACGTTAGTATAATGTAGGACGCCTTAAAACTCCTAAGAACACCTTACATCAACGTACGAAACCTTGAAACACCATAATAAACCTAATGAATTCGTATGAGTCCTTTGAACATCGTACGACACCTCAGGACATCTTATGACTCTTTATGCCACATTAGCAACTCGAAAAGAACGTTAGTATAATGTGTGACGCCTTACAACTCCTAAGAACAACTTACATCACCGTACGAAACCATGAAACACCATAATAAACCTAATGAATTCGTATGAGTCTTTTGAACATCGTCCGACAACTTAGGACATCTTACGACTCTTTATGCCACATTAGCAACTCGAAAAGAACGTTAGTATAATGAAGGACGCCTTACAACTCTTAAGAACACCCTACATCACAGTACGAAACCTTGAAACACCATAAAAAACCTAAAGAATCCCTAAGAGTCCTTTGAACATCGTCCGACAACTTAGGACATCTTACGACTCTTTATGCCACATTAGCAACTCGAAAAGAATGTAGTATAACGTAGGACGCCTTACACTCCTAAGAACACCTTACATAACCGTACGAAACCTTGAAACACCATAATAAACCTAATGAATTCGTATGAGTCCTTTGAACATCGTACGACAACTCAGGACATCTTACGACTCTTTATGCCACATTAGCAACTCGAAAAGAACGTTAGTATAATGTAGGACGCCTTACAACTCCTAAGAACACCTTACATCACAGTACGAAACCTTGAAACACCATAATAAAGCTAATGAATACGTATGAGTCCTTTGAACAATGTACGACAACTTAAGACATCTTAAGACTCTGTATGCCATATTAGCAACATGAAAAGTATGTTAGTATAATTTAGGACGCCTTACAATTCCTAACAACACCTTATAACACCGTACAAAACCATAAATTTCCATCGTAAACCTAACTAATTCGTCGAAGTCCTTTGAACATCGTCCGACAACTTAGGACATCTTACGACTCTTTATGCCACATTAGCAACTCATAAAGAACGTTAGTATAATGTAGGACGCCTTACAACTCCTAAGAACACCTAACATCACAGTACGAAACCATGAAACACCATAATAAACCTAATGAATTCGTATGAGTCCTTTGAACATCGTCCGACAACTTAAGACATCTTACGACTCTTTATGCCACATTAGCAACTTAAAAAGAACGTTAGTCTAATGTAGGAAGCCTTACAACTCCTAAGAACAACTTACATCACCGTACGAAACCTTGAAACACCATAATAAACCTAATGAATTCGTATGAGTCATTTGAACATCGTCCGACAACTTAGGACATCTTACGACTCTTTATGCCACATTAGCAACTCAAAAAGAACGTTAGTATAATGAAGGACGCCTTACAACTCCTAACAACACCTTACATCACCGTACGAAACCTTGAAACACCATAATAAACCTAATGAATTCGTATGAGTCATTTGAACATCGTCCGACAACTTAGGACATCTTACGACTCTTTATGCCACATTAGCAACTCAAAAAGAACATTAGTATAATGAAGGACGCCTTACAACTCCTAACAACACCTTTCATCACCGTACGAAACCTTGAAACACCATAAAAAACCTAATGAATTCGTATGAGTCCTTTGAACATCGTCCGACAACTCAGGACATCTTACGACTCTTTATGCCACATTAGCAACTCAAAAAGAATGTAGTATAACGTAGGACGCCTTACACTCCTAAGAACACCTTACATCACCGTACGAAACCTTGAAACACCATAATAAACCTAATGAATTCGTATGAGTCCTTTGAACATCGTACGACAACTCAGGACATCTTACGACTCTTTATGTCACATTAGCAACTCGAAAAGAACGTTAGTATAATGTAGGACGCCTTAAAACTCCTAAGTACACCTTACATCAACGTACGAAACCTTGAAACACCATAATAACCCTAATGAATTCGTATGAGTCCTTTGAACATCGTACGACACCTCAGGACATCTTACGACTCTTTATGCCACATTAGCAACTCGAAAAGAACGTTAGTATAATGTAGGACGCCTTACAACTCCTAAGAACAACTTACATCACCGTACGAAACCATGAAACACCATAATAAACCTAATGAATTCGTATGAGTCTTTTGAACATCGTCCGACAACTTAGGACATCTTACGACTCTTTATGCCACATTAGCAACTCAAAATGAACGTTAGTATAATGTAGGACGCCTTACAACTCCTAAGAACACCTTACATCACCGTACGAAACCTTGAAACACCATAATAAACCTAATGAATTCGTATGAGTCCTTTGAACATCGTCCGACAACTTAGGACATCTTACGACTCTTTATGCCACATTAGCAACTCAAAAAGAATGTAGTATAACGTAGGACGCCTTACACTCCTAAGAACACCTTACATAACCGTATGAAACCTTGAAACACCATAATAAACCTAATGAATTCGTATGAGTCCTTTGAACATCGTACGACAACTCAGGACATCTTACGACTCTTTATGCCGCATTAGCAACTCGAAAAGAACGTTAGTTTAATGTAGGACGCCTTACAACTCCTAAGAACACCATACATCAGAGTTCAAAACCTTGAAACACCATAATAAACCTAATGAATTCGTATGAGTCCTTTGAACATCGTCCGACAACTTAGGACATCTTACGACTCTTTATGCCACATTAGCAACTTAAAAAGAACGTTAGTCTAATGTAGGAAGCCTTACAACTCCTACGAACAACTTACATCATCGTACGAAACCTTGAAACACCATAATAAACCTAATGAATTTGTATGAGTCATTTGAACATCGTCCGACAACTTAGGACATCTTACGACTCTTTATGCCACATTAGCAACACAAAAAGAACGTTAGTATAATGAAGGACGCCTTACAACTCCTAACAACACCTTACATCACCGTACGAAACCTTGAAACACCATAATAAACCTAATGAATTCGTATGAGTCCTTTGAACATCGTACGACACCTCAGGACATCTTATGACTCTTTATGCCACATTAGCAACTCGAAAAGAACGTTAGTATAATGTAGGACGCCTTACAACTCCTAAGAACAACTTACATCACCGTACGAAACCATGAAACACCATAATAAACCTAATGAATTCGTATGAGTCTTTTGAACATCGTCCGACAACTTAGGACATCTTACGACTCTTTATGCCACATTAGCAACTCGAAAAGAACGTTAGTATAATGAAGGACGCCTTACAACTCCTAAGAACACCCTACATCACAGTACGAAACCTTGAAACACCATAAAAAACCTAAAGAATCCCTAAGAGTCCTTTGAACATCGTCCAACAACTTAGGACATCTTACGACTCTTTATGCCACATTAGCAACTCGAAAAGAATGTAGTATAACGTAGGACGCCTTACACTCCTAAGAACACCTTACATAACCGTACGAAACCTTGAAACACCATAATAAACCTAATGAATTCGTATGAGTCCTTTGAACATCGTACGACAACTCAGGACATCTTACAACTCTTTATGCCGCATTAGCAACTCGAAAAGAACGTTAGTTTAATGTAGGACGCCTTACAACTCCTAAGAACACCATACATCAGAGTTCAAAACCTTGAAACACCATAATAAACCTAATGAATTCGTATGAGTCCTTTGAACATCGTCCGACAACTTAGGACATCTTACGACTCTTTATGCCACATTAACAAATTAAAAAGAACGTTAGTCTAATGTAGGAAGCCTTACAACTCCTAAGAACAACTTACATCATCGTACGAAACCTTGAAACACCATAATAAACCTAATGAATTCGTATGAGTCATTTGAACATCGTCCGACAACTTAGGACATCTTACGACTCTTTATGCCACATTAGCAACACAAAAACAACGTTAGTATAATGTAGGACGCCTTACAACTCCTAACAACACCTTACATCACCGTACGAAACCTTGAAACACCATAATAAACCTAATGAATTCGTATGAGTCCTTTGAACATCGTACGACAACTCAGGACATCTTACGACTCTTTATGCCACATTAGCAACTCAAAAAGAACGTTAGTATAATGTAGGACGCCTTACAACTCCTAAGAACACCTTACATCACCGTACGAAACCTTGAAACACCATAATAAACCTAATGAATTCGTATGAGTCCTTTGAACATCGTACGACAACTCAGGACATCTTACGACTCTTTATGCCACATTAGCAACTCGAAAAGAACGTTAGTATAATGTAGGACGCCTTAAAACTCCTAAGAACACCTTACATCAACGTACGAAACCTTGAAACACCATAATAAACCTAATGAATTCGTATGAGTCCTTTGAACATCGTACGACACCTCAGGACATCTTATGACTCTTTATGCCACATTAGCAACTCGAAAAGAACGTTAGTATAATGTGTGACGCCTTACAACTCCTAAGAACAACTTACATCACCGTACGAAACCATGAAACACCATAATAAACCTAATGAATTCGTATGAGTCTTTTGAACATCGTCCGACAACTTAGGACATCTTACGACTCTTTATGCCACATTAGCAACTCGAAAAGAACGTTAGTATAATGAAGGACGCCTTACAACTCTTAAGAACACCCTACATCACAGTACGAAACCTTGAAACACCATAAAAAACCTAAAGAATCCCTAAGAGTCCTTTGAACATCGTCCGACAACTTAGGACATCTTACGACTCTTTATGCCACATTAGCAACTCGAAAAGAATGTAGTATAACGTAGGACGCCTTACACTCCTAAGAACACCTTACATAACCGTACGAAACCTTGAAACACCATAATAAACCTAATGAATTCGTATGAGTCCTTTGAACATCGTACGACAACTCAGGACATCTTACGACTCTTTATGCCACATTAGCAACTCGAAAAGAACGTTAGTATAATGTAGGACGCCTTACAACTCCTAAGAACACCTTACATCACAGTACGAAACCTTGAAACACCATAATAAACCTAATGAATACGTATGAGTCCTTTGAACAATGTACGACAACTTAAGACATCTTAAGACTCTGTATGCCATATTAGCAACATGAAAAGTATTTTAGTATAATTTAGGACGCCTTACAATTCCTAACAACACCTTATAACACCGTACAAAACCATAAATTTCCATCGTAAACCTAACTAATTCGTCGAAGTCCTTTGAACATCGTACGACAACTCAGGACATCTTACGACTCTTTAGGCCACATTAGCAACTCGAAAAGAACGTTAGTATAATGTAGGACGCCTTACAACTCCTAAGAACACGTTACATCACAGTACGAAACCTTGAAACACCATAATAAACCTAATGAATTCGTATGAGTCTTTTGAACATCGTCCGACAACTTAGGACATCTTACGACTCTTTATGCCACATTAGCAACTCATAAAGAACGTTAGTATAATGTAGGACGCCTTACAACTCCTAAGAACACCTAACATCACAGTACGAAACCATGATACACCATAATAAACCTAATGAATTCGTATGAGTCCTTTGAACATCGTCCGACAACTTAAGACATCTTACGACTCTTTATGCCACATTAGCAACTTAAAAAGAACGTTAGTCTAATGTAGGAAGCCTTACAACTCCTAAGAACAACTTACATCACCGTACGAAACCTTGAAACACCATAATAAACCTAATGAATTCGTATGAGTCATTTGAACATCGTCCGACAACTTAGGACATCTTACGACTCTTTATGCCACATTAGCAACTCAAAAAGAACATTAGTATAATGAAGGACGCCTTACAACTCCTAACAACACCTTACATCACCGTACGAAACCTTGAAACACCATAATAAACCTAATGAATTCGTATGAGTCCTTTGAACATCGTACGACAACTCAGGACATCTTACGACTCTTTATGCCACATTAGCAACTTAAAAAAGAACGTTAGTATAATGTAGGACGCCTTACAACTCCTAAGAACACCTTACATCACCGTACGAAACCTTGAAACACCATAATAAACCTAATGAATTCGTATGAGTCCTTTGAACATCGTACGACAACTCAGGACATCTTACGACTCTTTATGTCACATTAGCAACTCGAAAAGAACGTTAGTATAATGTAGGACGCCTTAAAACTCCTAAGTACACCTTACATCAACGTACGAAACCTTGAAACACCATAATAACCCTAATGAATTCGTATGAGTCCTTTGAACATCGTACGACACCTCAGGACATCTTACGACTCTTTATGCCACATTAGCAACTCGAAAAGAACGTTAGTATAATGTAGGACGCCTTACAACTCCTAAGAACAACTTACATCACCGTACGACACCTTGAAACACCATAATAAACCTAATGAATTCGTATGAGTCCTTTGAACATCGTACGACAACTCAGGACTTCTTACGACTCTTTATGCCACATTAGCAACTCGAAAAGAACGTTAGTATAATGAAGGACGCCTTACAACTCCTAAGAACACCCTACATCACAGTACGAAACCTTGAAACACCATAAAAAACCTAAAGAATCCGTAAGAGTCCTTTGAACATCGTCCGACAACTTAGTACATCTTACGACTCTTTATGCCACATTAGCAACTCGAAAAGAATGTAGTATAACGTAGGACGCCTTACACTCCTAAGAACACCGTACATAACCGTACGAAACCTTGAAACACCATAATAAACCTAATGAATTCGTATGAGTCCTTTGAACATCGTACGACAACTCAGGACATCTTACGACTCTTTATGCCACATTAGCAACTCGAAAAGAATGTTAGTATAATGTAGGACGCCTTACAACTCCTAAGAACACCTTACATCACAGTACGAAACCTTGAAACACCATAATAAACCTAATGAATTCGTATGAGTCCTTTGAACATCGTACGACAACTCAAGACATCTTACGACTCTTTATGTCACATTAGCAACTCGAAAAGAACGTTAGTATAATGTAGGACGCCTTAAAACTCCTAAGTACACCTTACATCAACGTACGAAACCTTGAAACACCATAATAAACCTAATGAATTCGTATGAGTCCTTTGAACATCGTACGACACCTCAGGACATCTTATGACTCTTTATGCCACATTAGCAACTCGAAAAGAACTTTAGTATAATGTAGGACGCCTTACAACTCCTAAGAACAACTTACATCACCGTACGAAACCATGAAACACCATAATAAACCTGATGAATTCGTATGAGTCTTTTGAACATCGTCCGACAACTTAGGACATCTTACGACTCTTTATGCCACATTAGCAACTCAAAAAGAACGTTAGTATAATGTAGGACGCCTTACAACTCCTAAGAACACCTTACATCACCGTACGAAACCTTGAAACACCATAATAAACCTAATGAATTCGTATGAGTCCTTTGAACATCGTACGACAACTCAGGACTTCTTACGACTCTTTATGCCACATTAGCAACTCGAAAAGAACGTTAGTATAATGAAGGACGCCTTACAACTCCTAAGAACACCCTACATCACAGTACGAAACCTTGAAACACCATAAAAAACCTAAAGAATCCGTAAGAGTCCTTTGAACATCGTCCGACAACTTAGTACATCTTACGACTCTTTATGCCACATTAGCAACTCGAAAAGAAAGTAGTATAACGTAGGACGCCTTACACTCCTAAGAACACCTTACATAACCGTACGAAACCTTGAAACACCATAATAAACCTAATGAATTCGTATGAGTCCTTTGAACATCGTACGACAACTCATAACATCTTACGACTCTTTATGCCACATTAGCAACTCGAAAAGAATGTTAGTATAATGTAGGACGCCTTACAACTCCTAAGAACACCTTACATCACAGTACGAAACCTTGAAACACCATAATAAACCTAATGAATTCGTATGAGTCCTTTGAACAATGTACGACAACTTAAGACATCTTAAGACTCTGTATGCCATATTAGCAACATGAAAATTATGTTAGTATAATTTAGGACGCCTTACAATTCCTAACAACACCTTATAACACCGTACAAAACCATAAATTTCCATCGTAAACCTAACTAATTCGTCGAAGTCCTTTGAACATCGTACGACAACTCAGGACATCTTACGACTCTTTAGGCCACATTGGCAACTCGAAAAGAACGTTAGTATAATGTAGGACGCCTTACAACTCCTAAGAACACGTTACATCACAGTACGAAACCTTGAAACACCATAATAAACCTAATGAATTCGTATGAGTCTTTTGAACATCGTCCGACAACTTAGGACATCTTACGACTCTTTATGCCACATTAGCAACTCATAAAGAACGTTAGTATAATGTAGGACGCCTTACAACTCCTAAGAACACCTAACATCACAGTACGAAACCATGAAACACCATAATAAACCTAATGAATTCGTATGAGTCCTTTGAACATCGTCCGACAACTTAAGACATCTTACGACTCTTTATGCCACATTAGCAACTTAAAAAGAACGTTAGTCTAATGTAGGAAGCCTTACAACTCCTAAGAACAACTTACATCACCGTACGAAACCTTGAAACACCATAATAAACCTAATGAATTCGTATGAGTCATTTGAACATCGTCCGACAACTTAGGACATCTTACGACTCTTTATGCCACATTAGCAACTCAAAAAGAACGTTAGTATAATGAAGGACGCCTTACAACTCCTAACAACACCTTACATCACCGTACGAAACCTTGAAACACCATAATAAACCTAATGAATTCGTATGAGTCCTTTGAAAATCGTACGACAACTCAGGACATCTTACGACTCTTTATGCCACATTAGCAACTTAAAAAGAACGTTAGTATAATGTAGGACGCCTTACAACTCCTAAGAACACCTTACATCACCGTACGAAACCTTGAAACACCATAATAAACCTAATGAATTCGTATGAGTCCTTTGAACATCGTACGACAACTCAGGACATCTTACGACTCTTTATGTCACATTAGCAACTCGAAAAGAACGTTAGTATAATGTAGGACGCCTTAAAACTCCTAAGTACACCTTACATCAACGTACGAAACCTTGAAACACCATAATAACCCTAATGAATTCGTATGAGTCCTTTGAACATCGTACGACACCTCAGGACATCTTATGACTCTTTATGCCACATTAGCAACTCGAAAACAACGTTAGTATAATGTAGGACGCCTTACAACTCCTAAGAACAACTTACATCACCGTACGAAACCATGAAACACCATAATAAACCTAATGAATTCGTATGAGTCTTTTGAACATCGTCCGACAACTTAGGACATCTTACGACTCTTTATGCCACATTAGCAACTCAAAAAGAACGTTAGTATAATGTAGGACGCCTTACAACTCCTAAGAACACCTTACATCACCGTACGAAACCTTGAAACACCATAATAAACCTAATGAATTCGTATGAGTCCTTTGAACATCGTACGACAACTCAGGACTTCTTACGACTCTTTATGCCACATTAGCAACTCGAAAAGAACGTTAGTATAATGAAGGACGCCTTACAACTCCTAAGAACACCCTACATCACAGTACGAAACCTTGAAACACCATAAAAAACCTAAAGAATCCGTAAGAGTCCTTTGAACATCGTCCGACAACTTAGTACATCTTACGACTCTTTATGCCACATTAGCAACTCGAAAAGAATGTAGTATAACGTAGGACGCCTTACACTCCTAAGAACACCTTACATAACCGTACGAAACCTTGAAACACCATAATAAACCTAATGAATTCGTATGAGTCCTTTGAACATCGTACGACAACTCATAACATCTTACGACTCTTTATGCCACATTAGCAACTCGAAAAGAATGTTAGTATAATGTAGGACGCCTTACAACTCCTAAGAACACCTTACATCACAGTACGAAACCTTGAAACACCATAATAAACCTAATGAATTCGTATGAGTCCTTTGAACAATGTACGACAACTTAAGACATCTTAAGACTCTGTATGCCATATTAGCAACATGAAAATTATGTTAGTATAATTTAGGACGCCTTACAATTCCTAACAACACCTTATAACACCGTACAAAACCATAAATTTCCATCGTAAACCTAACTAATTCGTCGAAGTCCTTTGAACATCGTACGACAACTCAGGACATCTTACGACTCTTTAGGCCACATTGGCAACTCGAAAAGAACGTTAGTATAATGTAGGACGCCTTACAACTCCTAAGAACACGTTACATCACAGTACGAAACCTTGAAACACCATAATAAACCTAATGAATTCGTATGAGTCTTTTGAACATCGTCCGACAACTTAGGACATCTTACGACTCTTTATGCCACATTAGCAACTCATAAAGAACGTTAGTATAATGTAGGACGCCTTACAACTCCTAAGAACACCTAACATCACAGTACGAAACCATGAAACACCATAATAAACCTAATGAATTCGTATGAGTCCTTTGAACATCGTCCGACAACTTAAGACATCTTACGACTCTTTATGCCACATTAGCAACTTAAAAAGAACGTTAGTCTAATGTAGGAAGCCTTACAACTCCTAAGAACAACTTACATCACCGTACGAAACCTTGAAACACCATAATAAACCTAATGAATTCGTATGAGTCATTTGAACATCGTCCGACAACTTAGGACATCTTACGACTCTTTATGCCACATTAGCAACTCAAAAAGAACGTTAGTATAATGAAGGACGCCTTACAACTCCTAACAACACCTTACATCACCGTACGAAACCCTGAAACACCATAATAAACCTAATGAATTCGTATGAGTCCTTTGAAAATCGTACGACAACTCAGGACATCTTACGACTCTTTATGCCACATTAGCAACTTAAAAAGAACGTTAGTATAATGTAGGACGCCTTACAACTCCTAAGAACACCTTACATCACCGTACGAAACCTTGAAACACCATAATAAACCTAATGAATTCGTATGAGTCCTTTGAACATCGTACGACAACTCAGGACATCTTACGACTCTTTATGTCACATTAGCAACTCGAAAAGAACGTTAGTATAATGTAGGACGCCTTAAAACTCCTAAGTACACCTTACATCAACGTACGAAACCTTGAAACACCATAATAACCCTAATGAATTCGTATGAGTCCTTTGAACATCGTACGACACCTCAGGACATCTTATGACTCTTTATGCCACATTAGCAACTCGAAAACAACGTTAGTATAATGTAGGACGCCTTACAACTCCTAAGAACAACTTACATCACCGTACGAAACCATGAAACACCATAATAAACCTAATGAATTCGTATGAGTCTTTTGAACATCGTCCGACAACTTAGGACATCTTACGACTCTTTATGCCACATTAGCAACTCAAAAAGAACGTTAGTATAATGTAGGACGCCTTACAACTCCTAAGAACACCTTACATCACCGTACGAAACCTTGAAACACCATAATAAACCTAATGAATTCGTATGAGTCCTTTGAACATCGTACGACAACTCAGGACTTCTTACGACTCTTTATGCCACATTAGCAACTCGAAAAGAACGTTAGTATAATGAAGGACGCCTTACAACTCCTAAGAACACCCTACATCACAGTACGAAACCTTGAAACACCATAAAAAACCTAAAGAATCCGTAAGAGTCCTTTGAACATCGTCCGACAACTTAGTACATCTTACGACTCTTTATGCCACATTAGCAACTCGAAAAGAATGTAGTATAACGTAGGACGCCTTACACTCCTAAGAACACCTTACATAACCGTACGAAACCTTGAAACACCATAATAAACCTAATGAATTCGTATGAGTCCTTTGAACATCATACGACAACTCATGACATCTTACGACTCTTTATGCCACATTAGCAACTCGAAAAGAATGTTAGTATAATGTAGGACGCCTTACAACTCCTAAGAACACCTTACATCACAGTACGAAACCTTGAAACGCCATAATAAACCTAATGAATTCGTATGAGTCCTTTGAACAATGTACGACAACTTAAGACATCTTAAGACTCTGTATGCCATATTAGCAACATGAAAATTATGTTAGTATAATTTAGGACGCCTTACAATTCCTAACAACACCTTATAACACCGTACAAAACCATAAATTTCCATCGTAAACCTAACTAATTCGTCGAAGTCCTTTGAACATCGTACGACAACTCAGGACATCTTACGACTCTTTAGGCCACATTAGCAACTCGAAAAGAACGTTAGTATAATGTAGGACGCCTTACAACTCCTAAGAACACGTTACATCACAGTACGAAACCTTGAAACACCATAATAAACCTAATGAATTCGTATGAGACTTTTGAACATCGTCCGACAACTTAGGACATCTTACGACTCTTTATGCCACATTAGCAACTCATAAAGAACGTTAGTATAATGTAGGACGCCTTACAACTCCTAAGAACACCTAACATCACAGTACGAAACCATGAAACACCATAATAAACCTAATGAATTCGTATGAGTCCTTTGAACATCGTCCGACAACTTAAGACATCTTACGACTCTTTATGCCACATTAGCAACTTAAAAAGAACGTTAGTCTAATGTAGGAAGCCTTACAACTCCTAAGAACAACTTACATCACCGTACGAAACCTTGAAACACCATAATAAACCTAATGAATTCGTATGAGTCATTTGAACATCGTCCGACAACTTAGGACATCTTACGACTCTTTATGCCACATTAGCAACTCAAAAAGAACGTTAGTATAATGAAGGACGCCTTACAACTCCTAACAACACCTTACATCACCGTACGAAACCTTGAAACACCATAATAAACCTAATGAATTCGTATGAGTCCTTTGAACATCGTACGACAACTCAGGACATCTTACGACTCTTTATGCCACATTAGCAACTTAAAAAGAACGTTAGTATAATGTAGGACGCCTTACAACTCCTAAGAACACCTTACATCACCGTACGAAACCTTGAAACACCATAATAAACCTAATGAATTCGTATGAGTCCTTTGAACATCGTACGACAACTCAGGACATCTTACGACTCTTTATGTCACATTAGCAACTCGAAAAGAACGTTAGTATAATGTAGGACGCCTTAAAACTCCTAAGTACACCTTACATCAACGTACGAAACCTTGAAACACCATAATAACCCTAATGAATTCGTATGAGTCCTTTGAACATCGTACGACACCTCAGGACATCTTATGACTCTTTATGCCACATTAGCAACTCGAAAACAACGTTAGTATAATGTAGGACGCCTTACAACTCCTAAGAACAACTTACATCACCGTACGAAACCATGAAACACCATAATAAACCTAATGAATTCGTATGAGTCTTTTGAACATCGTCCGACAACTTAGGACATCTTACGACTCTTTATGCCACATTAGCAACTCAAAAAGAACGTTAGTATAATGTAGGACGCCTTACAACTCCTAAGAACACCTTACATCACCGTACGAAACCTTGAAACACCATAATAAACCTAATGAATTCGTATGAGTCCTTTGAACATCGTACGACAACTCAGGACTTCTTACGACTCTTTATGCCACATTAGCAACTCGAAAAGAACGTTAGTATAATGAAGGACGCCTTACAACTCCTAAGAACACCCTACATCACAGTACGAAACCTTGAAACACCATAAAAAACCTAAAGAATCCGTAAGAGTCCTTTGAACATCGTCCGACAACTTAGTACATCTTACGACTCTTTATGCCACATTAGCAACTCGAAAAGAATGTAGTATAACGTAGGACGCCTTACACTCCTAAGAACACCTTACATAACCGTACGAAACCTTGAAACACCATAATAAACCTAATGAATTCGTATGAGTCCTTTGAACATCGTACGACAACTCATGACATCTTACGACTCTTTATGCCACATTAGCAACTCGAAAAGAATGTTAGTATAATGTAGGACGCCTTACAACTCCTAAGAACAACTTACATCACCGTACGAAACCATGAAACACCATAATAAACCTAATGAATTCGTATGAGTCTTTTGAACATCGTCCGACAACTTAGGACATCTTACGACTCTTTATGCCACATTAGCAACTCAAAAAGAACGTTAGTATAATGTAGGACGCCTTACAACTCCTAAGAACACCTTACATCACCGTACGAAACCTTGAAACACCATAATAAACCTAATGAATTCGTATGAGTCCTTTGAACATCGTACGACAACTCAGGACTTCTTACGACTCTTTATGCCACATTAGCAACTCGAAAAGAACGTTAGTATAATGAAGGACGCCTTACAACTCCTAAGAACACCCTACATCACAGTACGAAACCTTGAAACACCATAAAAAACCTAAAGAATCCGTAAGAGTCCTTTGAACATCGTCCGACAACTTAGTACATCTTACGACTCTTTATGCCACATTAGCAACTCGAAAAGAATGTAGTATAACGTAGGACGCCTTACACTCCTAAGAACACCTTACATAACCGTACGAAACCTTGAAACACCATAATAAACCTAATGAATTCGTATGAGTCCTTTGAACATCGTACGACAACTCAGGACATCTTACGACTCTTTATGTCACATTAGCAACTCGAAAAGAACGTTAGTATAATGTAGGACGCCTTAAAACTCCTAAGTACACCTTACATCAACGTACGAAACCTTGAAACACCATAATAACCCTAATGAATTCGTATGAGTCCTTTGAACATCGTACGACACCTCAGGACATCTTATGACTCTTTATGCCACATTAGCAACTCGAAAACAACGTTAGTATAATGTAGGACGCCTTACAACTCCTAAGAACAACTTACATCACCGTACGAAACCATGAAACACCATAATAAACCTAATGAATTCGTATGAGTCTTTTGAACATCGTCCGACAACTTAGGACATCTTACGACTCTTTATGCCACATTAGCAACTCAAAAAGAACGTTAGTATAATGTAGGACGCCTTACAACTCCTAAGAACACCTTACATCACCGTACGAAACCTTGAAACACCATAATAAACCTAATGAATTCGTATGAGTCCTTTGAACATCGTACGACAACTCAGGACTTCTTACGACTCTTTATGCCACATTAGCAACTCGAAAAGAACGTTAGTATAATGAAGGACGCCTTACAACTCCTAAGAACACCCTACATCACAGTACGAAACCTTGAAACACCATAAAAAACCTAAAGAATCCGTAAGAGTCCTTTGAACATCGTCCGACAACTTAGTACATCTTACGACTCTTTATGCCACATTAGCAACTCGAAAAGAATGTAGTATAACGTAGGACGCCTTACACTCCTAAGAACACCTTACATAACCGTACGAAACCTTGAAACACCATAATAAACCTAATGAATTCGTATGAGTCCTTTGAACATCGTACGACAACTCATGACATCTTACGACTCTTTATGCCACATTAGCAACTCGAAAAGAATGTTAGTATAATGTAGGACGCCTTACAACTCCTAAGAACACCTTACATCACAGTACGAAACCTTGAAACACCATAATAAACCTAATGAATTCGTATGAGTCCTTTGAACAATGTACGACAACTTAAGACATCTTAAGACTCTGTATGCCATATTAGCAACATGAAAATTATGTTAGTATAATTTAGGACGCCTTACAATTCCTAACAACACCTTATAACACCGTACAAAACCATAAATTTCCATCGTAAACCTAACTAATTCGTCGAAGTCCTTTGAACATCGTACGACAACTCAGGACATCTTACGACTCTTTAGGCCACATTGGCAACTCGAAAAGAACGTTAGTATAATGTAGGACGCCTTACAACTCCTAAGAACACGTTACATCACAGTACGAAACCTTGAAACACCATAATAAACCTAATGAATTCGTATGAGTCTTTTGAACATCGTCCGACAACTTAGGACATCTTACGACTCTTTATGCCACATTAGCAACTCATAAAGAACGTTAGTATAATGTAGGACGCCTTACAACTCCTAAGAACACCTAACATCACAGTACGAAACCATGAAACACCATAATAAACCTAATGAATTCGTATGAGTCCTTTGAACATCGTCCGACAACTTAAGACATCTTACGACTCTTTATGCCACATTAGCAACTTAAAAAGAACGTTAGTCTAATGTAGGAAGCCTTACAACTCCTAAGAACAACTTACATCACCGTACGAAACCTTGAAACACCATAATAAACCTAATGAATTCGTATGAGTCATTTGAACATCGTCCGACAACTTAGGACATCTTACGACTCTTTATGCCACATTAGCAACTCAAAAAGAACGTTAGTATAATGAAGGACGCCTTACAACTCCTAACAACACCTTACATCACCGTACGAAACCTTGAAACACCATAATAAACCTAATGAATTCGTATGAGTCCTTTGAACATCGTACGACAACTCAGGACATCTTACGACTCTTTATGCCACATTAGCAACTTAAAAAGAACGTTAGTATAATGTAGGACGCCTTACAACTCCTAAGAACACCTTACATCACCGTACGAAACCTTGAAACACCATAATAAACCTAATGAATTCGTATGAGTCCTTTGAACATCGTACGACAACTCAGGACATCTTACGACTCTTTATGTCACATTAGCAACTCGAAAAGAACGTTAGTATAATGTAGGACGCCTTAAAACTCCTAAGTACACCTTACATCAACGTACGAAACCTTGAAACACCATAATAACCCTAATGAATTCGTATGAGTCCTTTGAACATCGTACGACACCTCAGGACATCTTATGACTCTTTATGCCACATTAGCAACTCGAAAACAACGTTAGTATAATGTAGGACGCCTTACAACTCCTAAGAACAACTTACATCACCGTACGAAACCATGAAACACCATAATAAACCTAATGAATTCGTATGAGTCTTTTGAACATCGTCCGACAACTTAGGACATCTTACGACTCTTTATGCCACATTAGCAACTCAAAAAGAACGTTAGTATAATGTAGGACGCCTTACAACTCCTAAGAACACCTTACATCACCGTACGAAACCTTGAAACACCATAATAAACCTAATGAATTCGTATGAGTCCTTTGAACATCGTACGACAACTCAGGACTTCTTACGACTCTTTATGCCACATTAGCAACTCGAAAAGAACGTTAGTATAATGAAGGACGCCTTACAACTCCTAAGAACACCCTACATCACAGTACGAAACCTTGAAACACCATAAAAAACCTAAAGAATCCGTAAGAGTCCTTTGAACATCGTCCGACAACTTAGTACATCTTACGACTCTTTATGCCACATTAGCAACTCGAAAAGAATGTAGTATAACGTAGGACGGCTTACACTCCTAAGAACACCTTACATAACCGTACGAAACCTTGAAACACCATAATAAACCTAATGAATTCGTATGAGTCCTTTGAACATCGTACGACAACTCATGACATCTTACGACTCTTTATGCCACATTAGCAACTCGAAAAGAATGTTAGTATAATGTAGGACGCCTTACAACTCCTAAGAACACCTTACATCACAGTACGAAACCTTGAAACGCCATAATAAACCTAATGAATTCGTATGAGTCCTTTGAACAATGTACGACAACTTAAGACATCTTAAGACTCTGTATGCCATATTAGCAACATGAAAATTATGTTAGTATAATTTAGGACGCCTTACAATTCCTAACAACACCTTATAACACCGTACAAAACCATAAATTTCCATCGTAAACCTAACTAATTCGTCGAAGTCCTTTGAACATCGTACGACAACTCAGGACATCTTACGACTCTTTAGGCCACATTAGCAACTCGAAAAGAACGTTAGTATAATGTAGGACGCCTTACAACTCCTAAGAACACGTTACATCACAGTACGAAACCTTGAAACACCATAATAAACCTAATGAATTCGTATGAGACTTTTGAACATCGTCCGACAACTTAGGACATCTTACGACTCTTTATGCCACATTAGCAACTCATAAAGAACGTTAGTATAATGTAGGACGCCTTACAACTCCTAAGAACACCTAACATCACAGTACGAAACCATGAAACACCATAATAAACCTAATGAATTCGTATGAGTCCTTTGAACATCGTCCGACAACTTAAGACATCTTACGACTCTTTATGCCACATTAGCAACTTAAAAAGAACGTTAGTCTAATGTAGGAAGCCTTACAACTCCTAAGAACAACTTACATCACCGTACGAAACCTTGAAACACCATAATAAACCTAATGAATTCGTATGAGTCATTTGAACATCGTCCGACAACTTAGGACATCTTACGACTCTTTATGCCACATTAGCAACTCAAAAAGAACGTTAGTATAATGAAGGACGCCTTACAACTCCTAACAACACCTTACATCACCGTACGAAACCTTGAAACACCATAATAAACCTAATGAATTCGTATGAGTCCTTTGAACATCGTACGACAACTCAGGACATCTTACGACTCTTTATGCCACATTAGCAACTTAAAAAGAACGTTAGTATAATGTAGGACGCCTTACAACTCCTAAGAACACCTTACATCACCGTACGAAACCTTGAAACACCATAATAAACCTAATGAATTCGTATGAGTCCTTTGAACATCGTACGACAACTCAGGACATCTTACGACTCTTTATGTCACATTAGCAACTCGAAAAGAACGTTAGTATAATGTAGGACGCCTTAAAACTCCTAAGTACACCTTACATCAACGTACGAAACCTTGAAACACCATAATAACCCTAATGAATTCGTATGAGTCCTTTGAACATCGTACGACACCTCAGGACATCTTATGACTCTTTATGCCACATTAGCAACTCGAAAACAACGTTAGTATAATGTAGGACGCCTTACAACTCCTAAGAACAACTTACATCACCGTACGAAACCATGAAACACCATAATAAACCTAATGAATTCGTATGAGTCTTTTGAACATCGTCCGACAACTTAGGACATCTTACGACTCTTTATGCCACATTAGCAACTCAAAAAGAACGTTAGTATAATGTAGGACGCCTTACAACTCCTAAGAACACCTTACATCACCGTACGAAACCTTGAAACACCATAATAAACCTAATGAATTCGTATGAGTCCTTTGAACATCGTACGACAACTCAGGACTTCTTACGACTCTTTATGCCACATTAGCAACTCGAAAAGAACGTTAGTATAATGAAGGACGCCTTACAACTCCTAAGAACACCCTACATCACAGTACGAAACCTTGAAACACCATAAAAAACCTAAAGAATCCGTAAGAGTCCTTTGAACATCGTCCGACAACTTAGTACATCTTACGACTCTTTATGCCACATTAGCAACTCGAAAAGAATGTAGTATAACGTAGGACGCCTTACACTCCTAAGAACACCTTACATAACCGTACGAAACCTTGAAACACCATAATAAACCTAATGAATTCGTATGAGTCCTTTGAACATCGTACGACAACTCATGACATCTTACGACTCTTTATGCCACATTAGCAACTCGAAAAGAATGTTAGTATAATGTAGGACGCCTTACAACTCCTAAGAACACCTTACATCACAGTACGAAACCTTGAAACACCATAATAAACCTAATGAATTCGTATGAGTCCTTTGAACAATGTACGACAACTTAAGACATCTTAAGACTCTGTATGCCATATTAGCAACATTAAAATTATGTTAGTATAATTTAGGACGCCTTACAATTCCTAACAACACCTTATAACACCGTACAAAACCATAAATTTCCATCGTAAACCTAACTAATTCGTCGAAGTCCTTGGAACATCGTACGACAACTCAGGACATCTTACGACTCTTTAGGCCACATTAGCAACTCGAAAAGAACGTTAGTATAATGTAGGACGCCTTACAACTCCTAAGAACACGTTACATCACAGTACGAAACCTTGAAACACCATAATAAACCTAATGAATTCGTATGAGTCTTTTGAACATCGTCCGACAACTTAGGACATCTTACGACTCTTTATGCCACATTAGCAACTCATAAAGAACGTTAGTATAATGTAGGACGCCTTACAACTCCTAAGAACACCTAACATCACAGTACGAAACCATGAAACACCATAATAAACCTAATGAATTCGTATGAGTCCTTTGAACATCGTCCGACAACTTAAGACATCTTACGACTCTTTATGCCACATTAGCAACTTAAAAAGAACGTTAGTCTAATGTAGGAAGCCTTACAACTCCTAAGAACAACTTACATCACCGTACGAAACCTTGAAACACCATAATAAACCTAATGAATTCGTATGAGTCATTTGAACATCGTCCGACAACTTAGGACATCTTACGACTCTTTATGCCACATTAGCAACTCAAAAAGAACGTTAGTATAATGAAGGACGCCTTACAACTCCTAACAACACCTTACATCACCGTACGAAACCTTGAAACACCATAATAAACCTAATGAATTCGTATGAGTCCTTTGAACATCGTACGACAACTCAGGACATCTTACGACTCTTTATGCCACATTAGCAACTTAAAAAGAACGTTAGTATAATGTAAGACGCCTTACAACTCCTAAGAACACCTTACATCACCGTACGAAACCTTGAAACACCATAATAAACCTAATGAATTCGTATGAGTCCTTTGAACATCGTACGACAACTCAGGACATCTTACGACTCTTTATGTCACATTAGCAACTCGAAAAGAACGTTAGTATAATGTAGGACGCCTTAAAACTCCTAAGTACACCTTACATCAACGTACGAAACCTTGAAACACCATAATAACCCTAATGAATTCGTATGAGTCCTTTGAACATCGTACGACACCTCAGGACATCTTATGACTCTTTATGCCACATTAGCAACTCGAAAAGAACGTTAGTATAATGTAGGACGCCTTACAACTCCTAAGAACAACTTACATCACCGTACGAAACCATGAAACACCATAATAAACCTAATGAATTCGTATGAGTCTTTTGAACATCGTCCGACAACTTAGGACATCTTACGACTCTTTATGCCACATTAGCAACTCAAAAAGAACGTTAGTATAATGTAGGACGCCTTACAACTCCTAAGAACACCTTACATCACCGTACGAAACCTTGAAACACCATAATAAACCTAATGAATTCGTATGAGTCCTTTGAACATCGTACTACAACTCAGGACTTCTTACGACTCTTTATGCCACATTAGCAACTCGAAAAGAACGTTAGTATAATGAAGGACGCCTTACAACTCCTAAGAACACCCTACATCACAGTACGAAACCTTGAAACACCATAAAAAACCTAAAGAATCCGTAAGAGTCCTTTGAACATCGTCCGACAACTTAGTACATCTTACGACTCTTTATGCCACATTAGCAACTCGAAAAGAATGTAGTATAACGTAGGACGCCTTACACTCCTAAGAACACCTTACATAACCGTACGAAACCTTGAAACACCATAATAAACCTAATGAATTCGTATGAGTCCTTTGAACATCGTACGACAACTCATGACATCTTACGACTCTTTATGCCACATTAGCAACTCGAAAAGAATGTTAGTATAATGTAGGACGCCTTACAACTCCTAAGAACACCTTACATCACAGTACGAAACCTTGAAACACCATAATAAACCTAATGAATTCGTATGAGTCCTTTGAACAATGTACGACAACTTAAGACATCTTAAGACTCTGTATGCCATATTAGCAACATGAAAATTATGTTAGTATAATTTAGGACGCCTTACAATTCCTAACAACACCTTATAACACCGTACAAAACCATAAATTTCCATCGTAAACCTAACTAATTCGTCGAAGTCCTTTGAACATCGTACGACAACTCAGGACATCTTACGACTCTTTAGGCCACATTAGCAACTCGAAAAGAACGTTAGTATAATGTAGGACGCCTTACAACTCCTAAGAACACGTTACATCACAGTACGAAACCTTGAAACACCATAATAAACCTAATGAATTCGTATGAGTCTTTTGAACATCGTCCGACAACTTAGGACATCTTACGACTCTTTATGCCACATTAGCAACTCATAAAGAACGTTAGTATAATGTAGGACGCCTTACAACTCCTAAGAACACCTAACATCACAGTACGAAACCATGAAACACCATAATAAACCTAATGAATTCGTATGAGTCCTTTGAACATCGTCCGACAACTTAAGACATCTTACGACTCTTTATGCCAGATTAGCAACTTAAAAAGAACGTTAGTCTAATGTAGGAAGCCTTACAACTCCTAAGAACAACTTACATCACCGTACGAAACCTTGAAACACCATAATAAACCTAATGAATTCGTATGAGTCATTTGAACATCGTCCGACAACTTAGGACATCTTACGACTCTTTATGCCACATTAGCAACTCAAAAAGAACGTTAGTATAATGAAGGACGCCTTACAACTCCTAACAACACCTTACATCACCGTACGAAACCTTGAAACACCATAATAAACCTAATGAATTCGTATGAGTCCTTTGAACATCGTACGACAACTCAGGACATCTTACGACTCTTTATGCCACATTAGCAACTTAAAAAGAACGTTAGTATAATGTAGGACGCCTTACAACTCCTTAGAACACCTTACATCACCGTACGAAACCTTGAAACACCATAATAAACCTAATGAATTCGTATGAGTCCTTTGAACATCGTACGACAACTCAGGACATCTTACGACTCTTTATGTCACATTAGCAACTCGAAAAGAACGTTAGTATAATGTAGGACGCCTTAAAACTCCTAAGTACACCTTACATCAACGTACGAAACCTTGAAACACCATAATAACCCTAATGAATTCGTATGAGTCCTTTGAACATCGTACGACACCTCAGGACATCTTATGACTCTTTATGCCACATTAGCAACTCGAAAAGAACGTTAGTATAATGTAGGACGCCTTACAACTCCTAAGAACAACTTACATCACCGTACGAAACCATGAAACACCATAATAAACCTAATGAATTCGTATGAGTCTTTTGAACATCGTCCGACAACTTAGGACATCTTACGACTCTTTATGCCACATTAGCAACTCAAAAAGAACGTTAGTATAATGTAGGACGCCTTACAACTCCTAAGAACACCTTACATCACCGTACGAAACCTTGAAACACCATAATAAACCTAATGAATTCGTATGAGTCCTTTGAACATCGTACGACAACTCAGGACTTCTTACGACTCTTTATGCCACATTAGCAACTCGAAAAGAACGTTAGTATAATGAAGGACGCCTTACAACTCCTAAGAACACCCTACATCACAGTACGAAACCTTGGAACACCATAAAAAACCTAAAGAATCCGTAAGAGTCCTTTGAACATCGTCCGACAACTTAGTACATCTTACGACTCTTTATGCCACATTAGCAACTCGAAAAGAATGTAGTATAACGTAGGACGCCTTACACTCCTAAGAACACCTTACATAACCGTACGAAACCTTGAAACACCATAATAAACCTAATGAATTCGTATGAGTCCTTTGAACATCATACGACAACTCATGACATCTTACGACTCTTTATGCCACATTAGCAACTCGAAAAGAATGTTAGTATAATGTAGGACACCTTACAACTCCTAAGAACACCTTACATCACAGTACGAAACCTTGAAACACCATAATAAACCTAATGAATTCGGATGAGTCCTTTGAACAATGTACGACAACTTAAGACATCTTAAGACTCTGTATGCCATATTAGCAACATGAAAATTATGTTAGTATAATTTAGGACGCCTTACAATTCCTAACAACACCTTATAACACCGTACAAAACCATAAATTTCCATCGTAAACCTAACTAATTCGTCGAAGTCCTTTGAACATCGTACGACAACTCAGGACATCTTACGACTCTTTAGGCCACATTAGCAACTCGAAAAGAACGTTAGTATAATGTAGGACGCCTTACAACTCCTAAGAACACGTTACATCACAGTACGAAACCTTGAAACACCATAATAAACCTAATGATTTCGTATGAGTCTTTTGAACATCGTCCGACAACTTAGGACATCTTACGACTCTTTATGCCACATTAGCAACTCATAAAAAACGTTAGTATAATGTAGGACGCCTTACAACTCCTAAGAACACCTAACATCACAGTACGAAACCATGAAACACCATAATAAACCTAATGAATTCGTATGAGTCCTTTGAACATCGTCCGACAACTTAAGACATCTTACGACTCTTTATGCCACATTAGCAACTTAAAAAGAACGTTAGTCTAATGTAGGAAGCCTTACAACTCCTAAGAACAACTTACATCACCGTACGAAACCTTGAAACACCATAATAAACCTAATGAATTCGTATGAGTCATTTGAACATCGTCCGACAACTTAGGACATCTTACGACTCTTTATGCCAAATTAGCAACTCAAAAAGAACGTTAGTATAATGAAGGACGCCTTACAACTCCTAACAACACCTTACATCACCGTACGAAACCTTGAAACACCATAATAAACCTAATGAATTCGTATGAGTCCTTTGAACATCGTACGACAACTCAGGACATCTTACGACTCTTTATGCCACATTAGCAACTTAAAAAGAACGTTAGTATAATGTAGGACGCCTTACAACTCCTAAGAACACCTTACATCACCGTACGAAACCTTGAAACACCATAATAAACCTAATGAATTCGTATGAGTCCTTTGAACATCGTACGACAACTCAGGACATCTTACGACTCTTTATGTCACATTAGCAACTCGAAAAGAACGTTAGTATAATGTAGGACGCCTTAAAACTCCTAAGTACACCTTACATCAACGTACGAAACCTTGAAGCACCATAATAACCCTAATGAATTCGTATGAGTCCTTTGAACATCGTACGACACCTCAGGACATCTTATGACTCTTTATGCCACATTAGCAACTCGAAAAGAACGTTAGTATAATGTAGGACGCCTTACAACTCCTAAGAACAACTTACATCACCGTACGAAACCATGAAACACCATAATAAACCTAATGAATTCGTATGAGTCTTTTGAACATCGTTCGACAACTTAGGACATCTTACGACTCTTTATGCCACATTAGCAACTCAAAAAGAACGTTAGTATAATGTAGGACGCCTTACAACTCCTAAGAACACCTTACATCACCGTACGAAACCTTGAAACACCATAATAAACCTAATGAATTCGTATGAGTCCTTTGAACATCGTACGACAACTCAGGACTTCTTACGACTCTTTATGCCACATTAGCAACTCGAAAAGAACGTTAGTATAATGAAGGACGCCTTACAACTCCTAAGAACACCCTACATCACAGTACGAAACCTTGAAATACCATAAAAAACCTAAAGAATCCGTAAGAGTCCTTTGAACATCGTCCGACAACTTAGTACATCTTACGACTCTTTATGCCACATTAGCAACTCGAAAAGAATGTAGTATAACGTAGGACGCCTTACACTCCTAAGAACACCTTACATAACCGTACGAAACCTTGAAACACCATAATAAACCTAATGAATTCGTATGAGTCCTTTGAACATCGTACGACAACTCAGGACATCTTACGACTCTTTATGCCACATTAGCAACTCGAAAAGAATGTTAGTATAATGTAGGACGCCTTACAACTCCTAAGAACACCTTACATCACAGAACGAAACCTTGAAACACCATAATAAACCTAATGAATTCGTATGAGTCCTTTGAACATCGTACGACAACTCAAGACATCTTACGACTCTTTATGTCACATTAGCAACTCGAAAAGAACGTTAGTATAATGTAGGACGCCTTAAAACTCCTAAGTACACCTTACATCAACGTACGAAACCTTGAAACACCATAATAAACCTAATGAATTCGTATGAGTCCTTTGAACATCGTACGACACCTCAGGACATCTTATGACTCTTTATGCCACATTAGCAACTCGAAAAGAACGTTAGTATAATGTAGGACGCCTTACAACTCCTAAGAACAACTTACATCACCGTACGAAACCATGAAACACCATAATAAACCTAACGAATTCGTATGAGTCTTTTGAACATCGTCCGACAACTTAGGACATCTTACGACTCTTTATGCCACATTAGCAACTCAAAAAGAACGTTAGTATAATGTAGGACGCCTTACAACTCCTAAGAACACCTTACATCACCGTACGAAACCTTGAAACACCATAATAAACCTAATGAATTCGTATGAGTCCTTTGAACATCGTACGACAACTCAGGACTTCTTACGATTCTTTATGCCACATTAGCAACTCGAAAAGAACGTTAGTATAATGAAGGACGCCTTACAACTCCTAAGAACACCCTACATCACAGTACGAAACCTTGAAACACCATAAAAAACCTAAAGAATCCGTAAGAGTCCTTTGAACATCGTCCGACAACTTAGTACATCTTACGACTCTTTATGCCACATTAGCAACTCGAAAAGAATGTAGTATAACGTAGGACGCCTTACACTCCTAAGAACACCTTACATAACCGTACGAAACCTTGAAACACCATAATAAACCTAATGAATTCGTATGCGTCCTTTGAACATCGTACGACAACTCAGGACATCTTACGACTCTTTATGCCACATTAGCAACTCGAAAAGAATGTTAGTATAATGTAGGACGCCTTACAACTCCTAAGAACACCTTACATCACAGTACGAAACCTTGAAACACCATAATAAACCTAATGAATTCGTATGAGTCCTTTGAACAATGTACGACAACTTAAGACATCTTAAGACTCTGTATGCCATATTAGCAACATGAAAATTATGTTAGTATAATTTAGGACGCCTTACAATTCCTAACAACACCTTATAACACCGTACAAAACCATAAATTTCCATAGTAAACCTAACTAATTCGTCGAAGTCCTTTGAACATCGTACGACAACTCAGGACATCTTACGACTCTTTAGGCCACATTAGCAACTCGAAAAGAACGTTAGTATAATGTAGGACGCCTTACAACTCCTAAGAACACGTTACATCACAGTACGAAACCTTGAAACACCATAATAAACCTAATGAATTCGTATGAGTCTTTTGAACATCGTTCAACAACTTAGGACATCTTACGACTCTTTATGTCACATTAGCAACTCAAAAAGAACGTTAGTATAATGTAGGACGCCTTACAACTCCTAAGAACACCTAACATCCCAGTACGAAACCATGAAACACCATAAAAAACCTAATTAATTCGTAAGAGTCCTTTGAACATCGTCCGACAACTTAGAACATCTTTTGACTCTTTATGCCACATTAGCAACTCGAAAAGAACGTTAGTATAATGTAGGACGCCTTACACTCCTAAGAACACCATACGTAACCGTATGAAACCTTGAAACACCATAATAAACCTAATGAATTTGTATGAGTCCTTTGAACATCGTACGACAACTCAGAACATCTTACGACTCTTTATGCCACATTAGCAACTCGAAAAGAACGTTAGTATAATGAAGGACGCCTTACAACTCCTAAGAACACCCTACATCACAGTACGAAACCTTGAAACACCATAAAAAACCTAAAGAATCCGTAAGAGTCCTTTGAACATCGTCCGACAACTTAGTACATCTTACGACTCTTTATGCCACATTAGCAACTCGAAAAGAATGTAGTATAACGTAGGACGCCTTACACTCCTAAGAACACCTTACATAACCGTACGAAACCTTGAAACACCATAATAAACCTAATGAATTCGTATGAGTCCTTTGAACATCGTACGACAACTCAGGACATCTTACGACTCTTTATGCCACATTAGCAACTCGAAAAGAATGTTAGTATAATGTAGGACGCCTTACAACTCCTAAGAACACCTTACATCACAGTACGAAACCTTGAAACACCATAATAAACCTAATGAATTCGTATGAGTCCTTTGAACAATGTACGACAACTTAAGACATCTTAAGACTCTGTATGCCATATTAGCAACATGAAAATTATGTTAGTATAATTTAGGACGCCTTACAATTCCTAACAACACCTTATAACACCGTACAAAACCATAAATTTCCATAGTAAACCTAACTAATTCGTCGAAGTCCTTTGAACATCGTACGACAACTCAGGACATCTTACGACTCTTTAGGCCACATTAGCAACTCGAAAAGAACGTTAGTATAATGTAGGACGCCTTACAACTCCTAAGAACACGTTACATCACAGTACGAAACCTTGAAACACCATAATAAACCTAATGAATTCGTATGAGTCTTTTGAACATCGTCCAACAACTTAGGACATCTTACGACTCTTTATGTCACATTAGCAACTCAAAAAGAACGTTAGTATAATGTAGGACGCCTTACAACTCCTAAGAACACCTAACATCCCAGTACGAAACCATGAAACACCATAAAAAACCTAATTAATTCGTAAGAGTCCTTTGAACATCGTCCGACAACTTAGAACATCTTTTGACTCTTTATGCCACATTAGCAACTCGAAAAGAACGTTAGTATAATGTAGGACGCCTTACACTCCTAAGAACACCATACGTAACCGTATGAAACCTTGAAACACCATAATAAACCTAATGAATTTGTATGAGTCCTTTGAACATCGTACGACAACTCAGAACATCTTACGACTCTTTATGCCACATTAGCAACTCGAAAAGAACGTTAGTATAATGAAGGACGCCTTACAACTCCTAAGAACACCCTACATCACAGTACGAAACCTTGAAACACCATAAAAAACCTAAAGAATCCGTAAGAGTCCTTTGAACATCGTCCGACAACTTAGTACATCTTACGACTCTTTATGCCACATTAGCAACTCGAAAAGAATGTAGTATAACGTAGGACGCCTTACACTCCTAAGAACACCTTACATAACCGTACGAAACCTTGAAACACCATAATAAACCTAATGAATTCGTATGAGTCCTTTGAACATCGTACGACAACTCAGGACATCTTACGACTCTTTATGCCACATTAGCAACTCGAAAAGAATGTTAGTATAATGTAGGACGCCTTACAACTCCTAAGAACACCTTACATCACAGTACGAAACCTTGAAACACCATAATAAACCTAATGAATTCGTATGAGTCCTTTGAACAATGTACGACAACTTAAGACATCTTAAGACTCTGTATGCCATATTAGCAACATGAAAATTATGTTAGTATAATTTAGGACGCCTTACAATTCCTAACAACACCTTATAACACCGTACAAAACCATAAATTTCCATAGTAAACCTAACTAATTCGTCGAAGTCCTTTGAACATCGTACGACAACTCAGGACATCTTACGACTCTTTATGCCACATTAGCAACTCGAAAAGAATGTTAGTATAATGTAGGACGCCTTACAACTCCTAAGAACACCTTACATCACAGAACGAAACCTTGAAACACCATAATAAACCTAATGAATTCGTATGAGTCCTTTGAACATCGTACGACAACTCAAGACATCTTACGACTCTTTATGTCACATTAGCAACTCGAAAAGAACGTTAGTATAATGTAGGACGCCTTAAAACTCCTAAGTACACCTTACATCAACGTACGAAACCTTGAAACACCATAATAAACCTAATGAATTCGTATGAGTCCTTTGAACATCGTACGACACCTCAGGACATCTTATGACTCTTTATGCCACATTAGCAACTCGAAAAGAACGTTAGTATAATGTAGGACGCCTTACAACTCCTAAGAACAACTTACATCACCGTACGAAACCATGAAACACCATAATAAACCTAACGAATTCGTATGAGTCTTTTGAACATCGTCCGACAACTTAGGACATCTTACGACTCTTTATGCCACATTAGCAACTCAAAAAGAACGTTAGTATAATGTAGGACGCCTTACAACTCCTAAGAACACCTTACATCACCGTACGAAACCTTGAAACACCATAATAAACCTAATGAATTCGTATGAGTCCTTTGAACATCGTACGACAACTCAGGACTTCTTACGATTCTTTATGCCACATTAGCAACTCGAAAAGAACGTTAGTATAATGAAGGACGCCTTACAACTCCTAAGAACACCCTACATCACAGTACGAAACCTTGAAACACCATAAAAAACCTAAAGAATCCGTAAGAGTCCTTTGAACATCGTCCGACAACTTAGTACATCTTACGACTCTTTATGCCACATTAGCAACTCGAAAAGAATGTAGTATAACGTAGGACGCCTTACACTCCTAAGAACACCTTACATAACCGTACGAAACCTTGAAACACCATAATAAACCTAATGAATTCGTATGCGTCCTTTGAACATCGTACGACAACTCAGGACATCTTACGACTCTTTATGCCACATTAGCAACTCGAAAAGAATGTTAGTATAATGTAGGACGCCTTACAACTCCTAAGAACACCTTACATCACAGTACGAAACCTTGAAACACCATAATAAACCTAATGAATTCGTATGAGTCCTTTGAACAATGTACGACAACTTAAGACATCTTAAGACTCTGTATGCCATATTAGCAACATGAAAATTATGTTAGTATAATTTAGGACGCCTTACAATTCCTAACAACACCTTATAACACCGTACAAAACCATAAATTTCCATAGTAAACCTAACTAATTCGTCGAAGTCCTTTGAACATCGTACGACAACTCAGGACATCTTACGACTCTTTAGGCCACATTAGCAACTCGAAAAGAACGTTAGTATAATGTAGGACGCCTTACAACTCCTAAGAACACGTTACATCACAGTACGAAACCTTGAAACACCATAATAAACCTAATGAATTCGTATGAGTCTTTTGAACATCGTTCAACAACTTAGGACATCTTACGACTCTTTATGTCACATTAGCAACTCAAAAAGAACGTTAGTATAATGTAGGACGCCTTACAACTCCTAAGAACACCTAACATCCCAGTACGAAACCATGAAACACCATAAAAAACCTAATTAATTCGTAAGAGTCCTTTGAACATCGTCCGACAACTTAGAACATCTTTTGACTCTTTATGCCACATTAGCAACTCGAAAAGAACGTTAGTATAATGTAGGACGCCTTACACTCCTAAGAACACCATACGTAACCGTATGAAACCTTGAAACACCATAATAAACCTAATGAATTTGTATGAGTCCTTTGAACATCGTACGACAACTCAGAACATCTTACGACTCTTTATGCCACATTAGCAACTCGAAAAGAACGTTAGTATAATGAAGGACGCCTTACAACTCCTAAGAACACCCTACATCACAGTACGAAACCTTGAAACACCATAAAAAACCTAAAGAATCCGTAAGAGTCCTTTGAACATCGTCCGACAACTTAGTACATCTTACGACTCTTTATGCCACATTAGCAACTCGAAAAGAATGTAGTATAACGTAGGACGCCTTACACTCCTAAGAACACCTTACATAACCGTACGAAACCTTGAAACACCATAATAAACCTAATGAATTCGTATGAGTCCTTTGAACATCGTACGACAACTCAGGACATCTTACGACTCTTTATGCCACATTAGCAACTCGAAAAGAATGTTAGTATAATGTAGGACGCCTTACAACTCCTAAGAACACCTTACATCACAGTACGAAACCTTGAAACACCATAATAAACCTAATGAATTCGTATGAGTCCTTTGAACAATGTACGACAACTTAAGACATCTTAAGACTCTGTATGCCATATTAGCAACATGAAAATTATGTTAGTATAATTTAGGACGCCTTACAATTCCTAACAACACCTTATAACACCGTACAAAACCATAAATTTCCATAGTAAACCTAACTAATTCGTCGAAGTCCTTTGAACATCGTACGACAACTCAGGACATCTTACGACTCTTTAGGCCACATTAGCAACTCGAAAAGAACGTTAGTATAATGTAGGACGCCTTACAACTCCTAAGAACACGTTACATCACAGTACGAAACCTTGAAACACCATAATAAACCTAATGAATTCGTATGAGTCTTTTGAACATCGTCCAACAACTTAGGACATCTTACGACTCTTTATGTCACATTAGCAACTCAAAAAGAACGTTAGTATAATGTAGGACGCCTTACAACTCCTAAGAACACCTAACATCCCAGTACGAAACCATGAAACACCATAAAAAACCTAATTAATTCGTAAGAGTCCTTTGAACATCGTCCGACAACTTAGAACATCTTTTGACTCTTTATGCCACATTAGAAACTCGAAAAGAACGTTAGTATAATGTAGGACGCCTTACACTCCTAAGAACACCATACGTAACCGTATGAAACCTTGAAACACCATAATAAACCTAATGAATTTGTATGAGTCCTTTGAACATCGTACGACAACTCAGAACATCTTACGACTCTTTATGCCACATTAGCAACTCGAAAAGAACGTTAGTATAATGAAGGACGCCTTACAACTCCTAAGAACACCCTACATCACAGTACGAAACCTTGAAACACCATAAAAAACCTAAAGAATCCGTAAGAGTCCTTTGAACATCGTCCGACAACTTAGTACATCTTACGACTCTTTATGCCACATTAGCAACTCGAAAAGAATGTAGTATAACGTAGGACGCCTTACACTCCTAAGAACACCTTACATAACCGTACGAAACCTTGAAACACCATAATAAACCTAATGAATTCGTATGAGTCCTTTGAACATCGTACGACAACTCAGGACATCTTACGACTCTTTATGCCACATTAGCAACTCGAAAAGAATGTTAGTATAATGTAGGACGCCTTACAACTCCTAAGAACACCTTACATCACAGTACGAAACCTTGAAACACCATAATAAACCTAATGAATTCGTATGAGTCCTTTGAACAATGTACGACAACTTAAGACATCTTAAGACTCTGTATGCCATATTAGCAACATGAAAATTATGTTAGTATAATTTAGGACGCCTTACAATTCCTAACAACACCTTATAACACCGTACAAAACCATAAATTTCCATAGTAAACCTAACTAATTCGTCGAAGTCCTTTGAACATCGTACGACAACTCAGGACATCTTACGACTCTTTAGGCCACATTAGCAACTCGAAAAGAACGTTAGTATAATGTAGGACGCCTTACAACTCCTAAGAACACGTTACATCACAGTACGAAACCTTGAAACACCATAATAAACCTAATGAATTCGTATGAGTCTTTTGAACATCGTCCAACAACTTAGGACATCTTACGACTCTTTATGTCACATTAGCAACTCAAAAAGAACGTTAGTATAATGTAGGACGCCTTACAACTCCTAAGAACACCTAACATCCCAGTACGAAACCATGAAACACCATAAAAAACCTAATTAATTCGTAAGAGTCCTTTGAACATCGTCCGACAACTTAGAACATCTTTTGACTCTTTATGCCACATTAGCAACTCGAAAAGAACGTTAGTATAATGTAGGACGCCTTACACTCCTAAGAACACCATACGTAACCGTATGAAACCTTGAAACACCATAATAAACCTAATGAATTCGTATGAGTCCTTTGAACATCGTACGACAACTCAGAACATCTTACGACTCTTTATGCCACATTAGCAACTCGAAAAGGACATTAGTATAATGTAGGACGCCTTACAACTCCTAAGAACACCTTACATCACCGTATGAAACCTTGAAACACCATAATAAACCTAATGAATTCGTATGAGTCCTTTGAACAATGTACGACAAATTAAGACATCTTAAGACTCTGTATGCCATATTAGCAACATGAAAAGTACGTTAGTATAATTTAGGACGCCTTACAATTCCTAACAACACCTTATAACACCGTACAAAACCATAAATTTCCATAGTAAACCTAACTAATTCGTCGAAGTCCTTTGAACATCGTACGAAAACTCAGGACATCTTACGACTCTTTAGGCCACATTAGCAACTCGAAAAGAACGTTAGTATAATGTAGGACGCCTTACAACTCCTAAGAACACCTTACATCACAGTACGAAACCTTGAAACACCATAATAAACCTAATGAATTCGTATGAGTCCTTGGAACATCGTCCGAAAACATAGGACATCTTACGAATCTTTATGCCACATTAGCAACTTGAAAAGAACGTTAGTCTAATGTAGGACCCCTTAAAACTTCTAAGAACACCTTACATCACCGTACGAAACCTTGAAACACCATAATAAACCTAATGAATTCGTATGAGTCTTTTGAACATCGTCCGACAACTTAGGACATCTTACGACTCTTTATGCCACATTAGTAACTCAAAAAGAACGTTAGTATAATGTAGGACGCCTTAAAACTCCTAAGAACACCTTACATCAACGTACTAAACCTTGAAACACCATAATAAACCTAATGAATTCGTATGAGTCCTTTGAACATCGTACGACACCTCAGGACATCTTATGACTCTTTATGCCACATTAGCAACTCGAAAAGAACGTTAGTATAATGTAGGACGCCTTACAACTCCTAAGAACAACTTACATCACCGTACGAAACCATGAAACACCATAATAAACCTAATGAATTCGTATGAGTCTTTTGAAGATCGTCCGACAACTTAGGACATCTTACGACTCTTTATGCCACATTAGCAACTCAAAAAGAACGTTAGTATAATGTAGGACGCCTTACAACTCCTAAGAACACCTTACATCACCGTACGAAACCTTGAAACACCATAATAAACCTAATGAATTCGTATGAGTCCTTTGAACATCGTACGACAACTCAGGACATCTTACGACTCTTTATGCCACATTAGCAACTCGAAAAGAACGTTAGTATAATGAAGGACGCCTTACAACTCCTAAGAACACCCTACATCACAGTACGAAACCTTGAAACACCATAAAAAACATAAAGAATCCGTAAGAGTCCTTTGAACATCGTCCGACAACTTAGTACATCTTACGACTCTTTATGCCAACTAATCTTCAAACCTCCTAATGTGAACCGAACCGCCTTCTTCGTATCCAACTCAGCTTTCTTGTCAAACCTAAAAGTGGAAAAGAATTCGTACACAAACTCTTGATACTGTTATGATGGCACATCAATCACTTTCCTCCAATCATCATCAAACAATTCCTCTAATCTCTCAACAACACCGAACTCCTGCATCAACCCCCAATCAATTGTACGCATCCCATATATCTCATGTCTCCGCAATGTCGCCAATCTGATATATTGGTCATACCCTCTGTAAACTGAAGAAGTTCACTTTCATGCAGAGGTCCAGGCGGTAACGGTGGCTCTTGCTTCCTACTTTCCCCTACTCGACTTCGCTTGCGCGTAGGGGCAATCATAGCTCCTTGATCTGCCATACTCTGTAAAAACATTGTTAAATACGTAAACAAAAACAAGCAAGATATGCCATCTTATTCTATTTTTGTGTTTTTCAGATGTTTTTTTTTTAAGAAAAAGTTCAAAGGAAATATATTTACATCTCGATGGCATATCAAATTTAATCGAACCACTTCCGAATGGAGATTGAGTACGGGCGTGGTTCGATTTTGACCTTTAAAACACCATGATAAACAATTATACTAATGCAACTTAGCGGAAACTATTAAAATTGCTTAATAAACTAAACTTAAGTAACTAAATTAACTAACTAACTTAACAAAGTTAACCTAAAAAAATGTACAAAAATATTTTTGTATTTTTATAATTTTTTAAAGAAAAATGGACATGGGGGCTTTGTTTGTGCAATATACCAAACCCAACCACCATCGAATGGAGATTGAGTACGAGGGTGATCCGGTCTATCATTTATCCCAATTAATATCAAATTAGCCAAAATCCCCAATTCCACCAAATATAAACTCTAAAAATGAAAATGATCTAAATAACAAATGTAACTAAAATAGATCCTAATTAGCATATAAACTAAACATATATACAAGCGGAAATCACTAATTTCATTTCTAACTATCAAATTAGACAATAAACTCTAACTAATTTCCAAATCCTAACCTTAATTCTAGAAAGCTAAACGATTACTGAATTTAAACTTAGGGAAAGCATTAAACTGAGCATATAAACACATTGGATCAATCAAATTGAATGAAAACAATCAAATTAATAAAAACCCCCAAATTGCAAACGCAAGAACCCTAGTTTCTAAATTACTTTAATTTACTGCAATTAAACCTATATAACTGTATTCTAATGCTAAACTAGGTCACATCTAACCTGCAATTATAAGAGTGTGGAATGGAAGTGGTGGTGGAGGTTAGCGTGATGATGATTATGACGAGCAGTTGATGGCAGGGAGGTGGTGAACAGAGGTGGGTAATGGCTGTTGAGGGTTGCGATGGAGGGTACTTGTGCGGAGGGGGTGATGAAGAACAGTCAATGGTGCGGCGGCATAATTGGGGTTATGGTGACGTGCGGCGGTGCTGTGGTGAACAGGAGCGGAGATGGAGGGTGACAGGTGGCAGCAGCAGTGGATTGTGGTGATTATGGTCCAGCGGCTATGGTGAGCGGGATGATAATGATGACGAGTAGATGATGGCAGGGAGGTAGGAGTTGCAGATGTTGTTGCAAGTGTGGAATGGTGGTGTGTGTAATTAGAGGTGAGTGGTTGTTAGGGTTATTTCCTTGTTAAGATTTACTTTGTATTTTGTTTATTGTTTATATGTTTGTATATAGTTTAGGGTCTATTTTGTTATATTCCTTAAACTTGTATTTTGTTGTTATAAGCATGTAGTGTGTGTGTGTGAGGAGAGAGGCTAGATCACTTTTACACGTTAGAGAGAGAATTAACTGTGTGTGATTTTGTTTCTCCTGCACTTGTACTACGAATTGCTTTGATCATCAATATACAAAGAGAATTATTAGTATGAATTGTGTTTGTGATTGAACTGTTTGTTTGTGCGAATTATTCTGATCATTGTGAGTAATATTAACGATCCAATTGAACCTATCAATTGGTATCAGAGCTATTGGTACTGTGTTCTTCGCTGTTCTTAAGCAAACACATCAATATTGCTCAAAAATCATGATCTGAATGAATTGTTGCTGTTTTTAGTTGTGATTTATCATCGCAATCACTCCTATACACAACGATTGTGCAGATTCCTTCAGATTATCATCAGATCTGAGGAATTTAGAAGAAAGAAAAATTTACTGTTCAATCAAATTTTGCTCAAATTTGATCATGTTTTGGATTGATTGATATAAGGGATTGTTAATCGGACTATTTCACAGCTTGTGTGTGAATTTTGGACTAATTGGACAAGTTTTAGACAAAACCCAGAAAATTCTCATGGAGAAGATGATGAACAGTATGATTTTGGTTGAAGATTAACTTGCCGGGTGATTATTTTGACTTAGACAATTTCCTTGGACTTAGATTTGAGAAGAAATTAGGTCCTGTATTGCCGTGTAAGGGAATTTGTTCTAGACGGGTGAAGAATTTGACTTGAAAAAGTGCTACTGTTCAGTCCGGTGATACACTGTTGTGCCGGGTAAAACACTGTTACACCGGGTGATAAACAAAATACAGCCGGGTAATCATCAACTGTGTTGCCGGGTAAACAACCTTGCCGTGTGATTGAGTACTGTTCAGCCGGGGAAGCTTTTTACCGTGTCAAGATTCTGCCGGGTCAAAGACTTATTGCCGTGTGAAGTTTATTCTTGTTGCCGGGTAACTGTTCATCCGGGTGAAGACTAAAATTATTACAACTGTTGAGCCGGGTAACTGTTCTGCCGTGTAAAGACTTTTTCCTGCCGGGTGAAGAACAAAGACACTTTTTAGCCGGTTGAAGAAGGATTTTCACTGTTTTGCCGTGTGACTCACTTTAGTTGTTTTTAATACTTGTTTCTTATCTTGTCTTTAATTTCTTGTCTTTAATTTAGTATTTTAATCATTTCTTTTCAAAAATTAACAAAAACCAAAAATATTTTCTTTAAAATTTGTTAAAAAATGGCTCCTAATGATGATTCTGATAACCGTGTTCCTAGACTTTTGAATCGTGCAGATTTCAAGAACTAGACCATCAGATTGAGACATCACTTGTGTTCTATTGATAATGACTTATGGAAGTCCATTGAAAAAGGTCATCATATTCCAACTCAGACTGCTCCAGACAGTGCTAGTACCTACACAAAAGACTCTACTGAACCTTATCCAGAAGATAATTTATCAGCAGAAGATCTGAGAAAAGTAAAGAATGATAGCAAGGCTTATTCTTTAATGTGCAAGGGACTGCCACTTCAAGTTCTGTCAAGATTGGATGCATATCAGACTGGTTATACATGCTTCAAAGCATTGAAGTCTATATGTGAAGGAGGAGAGCAATTGAGAAGTTTGAAGAAATCAATGCTGAAAAGACAACTGGAATTATTTGAACACATTAATGGAGAGACAGTACACCAGATAATGAACAGGTTTGTTCACTTAACTACTGAGATGTCAAACCTCGGAGTGAAGACTGAACTTCAAGACTTGAACGATCGGTTGTTATGTGCTTTACCATCATCTTGGAAACAAACTGTTACCTTGTTGAAACATACTGAGAAATTTCCAATGGAACTTGATTTGCTTATTGGAAAAATTGAAGAAGTTGAGATTGATGAAGGATCAAGAAATACTGATAGATCAAACTCACAAACTCAGTATAAGTATGTGGTAAATCCTGCCAATACTGTGGAGAATGCTTTTCTTTCACAAGATGCAACGAAGTTTGAAGATGAGGGTGACTTATTTGTTGGTGCAAGTTTCTTTACTGATTCAGCATATTTTCCAAATTCACCAACTTATTCTCAACCTCAATCTCCACCAAGAGCTCAAGTTCAAAATCAGGAAAATCAAACTTCGAATGTTCAAGCCAAGGTGAAAGACGTTATGAATATTCTGTTGCAAGATGACGAAACTAAAACTGCCTTTACTGCTTTTATGGCAAGTTTTCAAGCATACCAAGGAAGTCATTTAAGTCAAATGGACGTGGTCCTTCAAGACTTATTTGAAATGGATCCAGTTGATGTTGAAGAAATGGATCTTAATTGGCAAATGGTTATGGTTGCATATCGAACACAAAAGCATGCATATGTTAACCGAAGTTACAAACCTCATGCAAACAAGACGGTTGGTTTCGACAAATCAAAGGCCAGATGCTTTAACTGTAATCAGTATGGTCATTTCTCAAGAGAATGCAAAGCTCCAAAGAATTTCAATGATCAAGCTAGTTCAAGCAATCAAGGTCAAGGTCAAAGTTCCCAACAGTTCTCAAGCTACCAAAGCAGAAATCAACGTACTTTTCAGAAACCATATCAAAGTCTTCCCATGCCAGAACTGAAAGATGAAGGAAAGAAACCAGAAGACCAAACAAAGGCACTGGTAGTCAGCGTAAAAGATGGTTATGATTGGAGCGCATATGCAGAACAATTTACGTCTGATCTTACATCAAATCTGGCTCTGGTGTGTGAAATTGAAGAAGATTGGTCTGAAGAAGGGGATGGAAAAATGGTTGATGATGATAGTGAAGATGCTGAAGATTATGACTGGAGTGCAAAGTCTGATCCTACTGAAGAATCTGAATCTGAAGTTGCGTTAATGGCTACATCCAATGAGTCTTCATCATCTACCGAACAACCAAAGGTTAGTAACGACTTACCCCCTAATTATGTTCCATTACCTGCTGATGTGAAAGAAAGGTTATGTTCTGAACAATGCATTCAACAAGTAGAACATTATCGAACTCATTCATTTAAAATAGGTGACAAATTAAGCAAACATGAAAAGATTCATGAACAACTTAAAATTGATCACAAAATTTCTGATGAGAAGATTTTGTCACTAACTGAATCATGGAACAAAACTTTAAAAGAATTGGAACTTGTTACCAAACAACTTGAAGAAATGACAAAGAACTTTGAACAAGAAAAAGTTGAACATGCTGTCACACAAGTTGAATTAAAGAAAGTTAAAAGTTGTAAAACAATGGTTGAACAACTCATTAATGAAAGAGGTAACAAAAACAAAATTGGATTGGGTTTTACTCATGAACCAATGCAAAATTCAATCACTCAAACCTTACCGGAAAACTTTAATGAATTTATCATTCACCTGAAAACGAACGTAAATTCAAAGAAATTCAAAGAAGTAAATCCGAGTCCGAAGGATCTGAGGTGTTGATTGAAAGTTTGAAAGAAGAAGATGGAATGACAACTGAAGCTGACGATGAAGCAAGCAACAAATCTGACAACAAATTAGAGCCTGTTCTAATTCAACTCGTTGAATATCCAAAGCTTAACCCAGAACCAGAATCGGTGAAGGAAGAAGGTGAGTTTTCAGGATACAATGATCCTGAATACATCAAGTGGAAGAAAGAACAAAAGGCGCACGTTGCTGCTCAGTTGATCAAGAAGCAAGAAGTGAAAAAGACTGAAGTTTCAACTGCAAAGAAGCAGAAATCGAAAGTCATGAACAATCAATCTGAAACGAAACAGTCAAAAGGCAAAAGTGTCTTAAAATCAAATGATAACACCAAAGTTCAAAGTGTTAAAACTGACAAAGTTAAACCTGTCAAGAAAGTGTCAAAAGGTAAGACAATCAAATTTGTGTCTGCAGGTACTTTCGACATGAACGGTTCTTATGGTAACCAAATCAATGCTCAAATCAAATCTAACTCTGGTCTGAAAACAGGTTCAGGTCCTAAGTCTTCCGCTGTCAATGATAAGAGAATTGAAAACAAAAAGGTCACCAAACAGAACAGTTTAAAATCGAACCAAAGTCCCATGCAATCAAAGTCACAAACAAAGACTCCACAGAAAAACGTTAATCTAAAACCGAACAACCATGATAATGAATCACGTTTTGGTTCAACATCAAGAGTTAACAATCGGCTCTTTAGGATTAGCAAGAAACATTGTGAAATTTGTGATAGATATAATCATGCAACTGCTGAATGTTTCTTTAACAGGTACTGCAGTTTCTGTGACAAAAGAAATCATTCTTCAGAAGAATGTTTTTATAACAAATTTTGCGATATTTGTGAGAGAAGAAACCATGACACAAAGGATTGTTTCTTTCGATCAAACTCAACTAGAGAAATGACTCCGTTTTCAAACATTAACAGAAATCATTCATTTGGTTTTCAAAATATGAATCAAAGTCATTCTCCGGTTTTGAGAAAATTCAATCGAAACAATTCTGTTTCTAACTTGTCAAGAAGTGTGCAGGTTAACGGTTTTAAGCCAAGAGCTTTAATGGTGAGAAATCAAAAGTTTGAAAATAACCTTGATCCTAAGCTAGAGGAAAGGTTTAGTGCTTTGAGGAGAAAGCAATTAATGAACGCCAATGGGCGAAACAATAGTTATCAGCATCAAAATCTCATGAACGAAACAAATTTTCAAAATATTCAATATCAACAAGTTACTATTGTAGATAGATTCGGAAAACCCAAGACCGTGTGGGCCTGGGTTGACCAAACTAACTAATTGATTGTTGATTTGCAGGTACGCCCAAGAAGACCTATCAACTCATGGTTTGTCTCATTGCCCATGCTTCAAATGATGAGAGTCAGCTTTGGCATAGACGGCTGGGACATTCCAACTTCAGAAACATGAACCGTTTGGTAACTGGAAATCACGCTGTGGGAATCCCATCGAAGAAATTCTCCACAACTGATCTCTGTCCAGCGTGTTTGAAGGGAAAACAGCATAGAATGTCTTTTAAGTCCAAGCAAGAAAACTCCATTTCAAAACCCTTGCAGATGTTACATATGGATCTTTTTGGACCAACAAATGTGCAAAGCATCGGAAAGAAGTCTTACTGTTTTGTCATTATTGACGATTACACTAGATTTTCTTGGGTTTATTTTTTGCATGCTAAATCTGAAACAGCTGAATTATTAAAAGAATTTATCATCAAAGTTGAAAATCAATTGGAATGCAAAGTTAAAGTTTTAAGAAGTGATAATGGAACTGAATTTAAGAATGCTAATGTTGATTTATTTTGTGCAGAAAAGGGGATTGCTAGACAATTTAGTGCGCCGAGAACGCCTCAACAAAACGGGGTTGTGGAACGGAAAAATCGGACACTAATTGAAGCAGCAAGATCCATGCTCGCAGATGCCAAAATCCCTATCACTTTTTGGGACGAAGCTATTGCTACTGCGTGTTTTGTACAAAATAGGACATTATTAGTGCAAGATAAACAGAAAACTTCTTATGAGTTGTTATTTGGAAGGAAACCAAATATTTCTTACTTGAAAGCATTTGGTTGTCCGGTATCGATTTTAAATTTGAATGATCATCTCGGGAAGTTTGAGTCAAAATCTGACGATGGATTTTTCCTAAGTTATTCGTCTGTTTCTAAAGCTTATCGGGTTTTTAATAGCAAAACAAATACTGTTATTGAAACTATTAACGTCAAGTTTTTAGAAAATTCGTTTCCTTTAGTGGCTCATGGTCCCGAATGGTTATTTGATTTAGATTTGTTATCGAAATCTTTCAATTCTAACTTATTTGATTTTTCAGGAAAAACAAACAAGGAATCAGGCGACTTGGGATGCTTTAGTGACGATTCTGATAATGACGAGGATGGAAATCTCAACTCAGAATATCCATTCATGTCTTTTCACAATCCTGATCATGTCAAATCCAGTCAAGATCCGGGTCCTTCTGATTCTCATGAAGATCAAGAATCAAACAATCGTGAAGAAGATGTGATTTCTCCTAATGATGGTGGATCTGTTCAGAATCAACCATCATCAGATCCGAATGCTGAAGTTATTCCAGAATCTTTTGATTACTTCATCAATTCACCGGATCAAGTCCCGAATTTCACACCGCATACTTCGACCATACTACAAGATCTACCAAATCTGAATACTTCTAATCTGGAGAGTCAAGTGCAAGGAGGTGACATACCAATTCATCGAATTCACAAGAAACATCCTGTCTCTCAGATTATTGGGCCGTTGAATCAGAGAACTACAAGAAGTCGGACTGAGCAAGCGAATGTCTGTCTTTATTCGTGTTTTCTATCTCAAGTGGTGCCAAAGAACATTTCAGAGGCGCTGCAAGATAACAGTTGGATTGAAGCCATGCAAGAGGAATTACTTCAGTTTCGCAAACAGGAAGTTTGGAAACTTGTGGACTTACCTGAAGGAGAGAACGCAATTGGTACAAGATGGTTGTACAAAAACAAGCCAGACGAACGTGGCATTGTTGTGAGAAACAAAGCGAGACTCATTGCACAGGGATACACTCAGGAAGAAGGCATTGATTATGAAGAGGTGTTCGCTCCAGTCGCAAGACTTGAAGCCATACGCGTTTTTCTTGCATATGCTTCTTTCATGAAGTTTAAAGTATTCCAAATGGATGTTAAAGGTGCTTTCTTGTATGGACCAATTACAGATGACGTATATGTCAGACAACCTCCGGGTTTTGAAGATCCTGACTATCCTCATCGTGTATACAAGTTGAGTAAAGCTCTATATGGTCTACACCAAGCTCCAAGAATCTGGTATGAGACATTATCCAAGCATTTACTAGAACATGGATTTACAAGAGGTCAGATTGATCCAACTTTGTTTATGAAGAGGGAGAATGATGATTTATTGTGCGTTCAAGTATATGTGGACGATATTATCTTCGGATCGACTAGTGCGTCAATGTGCAAAGAATTTGAAGAAATCATGAAGTCTAGATTCCAGATGAGTTCAATGGGGGAGATTAATTTCTTTCTTGGATTACAAGTGAAACAATCAGCTGACGGAATTTTCATCAATCAATCAAAATTTGTTGAGAAGTTGTTGAAGAAGTTCAAGATGCAAGATTGTCAAACAATTCGAACTCCATCTGATGTGAATTGCAAGATTCAACCGGATCCAAAGGGCAAAGCAGTTGATCAAACACTATACAGATCAATGATCGGTTCTCTTATGTATCTTACTGCATCAAGACCAGACATCATGTACGCTGTTTGTGTATGTGCCAGATATCAGTCTGATCCGAAAGAGTCGCATCTTGTTGCTGTGAAGCGTATATTCAGATATCTTAAAGGGAAACCAAATCTTGGGTTATGGTATCCTTATGAAGGAAATTTTGAATTATATAGCTATTCTGACAGTGATTTTGGTGGTTGTGCTCTTGACAGGAAATCGACTACTGGTGGCTGTCAATTTCTGTGTCCTAGGCTTGTCTCTTGGCAATGCAAGAAGAAGACCAATGTTTCTGTATCCACAGCTGAAGCAGAGTATATCGCTGCATCTGTAGGATGTTCTCAGGTTTTATGGTTACAAAATCAGTTGCTGGACTACGGGTTTAACTTTCTAAAAACTCCTATATACATAGACAATACTGCTGCCATGTTTATTACTGCTAATCCTGTTCAACACTCGAAAACCAAACATATCGAAATTCGATATCACTTTTTAAGAGAGAACTCTGAAAAAGGTTTAATAATTTTGATTAAGGTTCATACCGACAAACAACTGGCAGATCTTTTCACAAAATCTTTTTTGTCAGGCCGGTTTGAATACTTAATTCAATCCATAGGATTAATTAATCATGATTGATTCTATTTTTTCGTAAAAACAAACAAAAATCAGAAAAATATAAAAGCCAAAAATATAATAAGTTGATGTCATATATTGATTCCTTTGTCTTTTATTTTATGTTTTGCATTGTGTGTGTGCATGAAAAAGAAATAGAAAAGCAAAAACAAAATTTAAAAGCAAAAAGAAAAAAAAATATCATGTCATAAGAATCGATATTGAAAAAAGTGAGAAATGATAGTTACACTAGACATTATTTGTTACATCATTTTTAATAAAGACTGATGAATGTTAATTGATGTGCTAGACAGCTCAGGCAATTAGACTGAAAAAGTAAGTTGACTGTTGACAAACATAAACTTAATGATCTTTGTGTTAAGTTCCATTGTTATACATGTCTAGATATATATCTTTTGATACATTGCTTGTGATGATGATTGTGCATGATCGGGTAACGATGTAGTCTATTCAGTGTGATGAACCGCATCGTGAGCTTCTTTGTTGTGGTACCCACAGACCTGAAGTCTCACACGAAGTCTCTTTTGAACTTCAAGGTGCAGCAAAAGATTCCAAAATGGAACAAAAAGAGTCCCAAATGTGGACCAACACCAAACAAAAATTCCAAAAAGGAATTCAGAAGATTCCCAAGGGGAACAATAGGAAAGAAAAATTCCCAAAGATGGAATTAAAAAGAAGTCCCAAAGTGGACCAAATCCGAATAGAACCCAGATTCCACACTGTCTATGACTGTAAGTGACCAGGTTTTGTACAATATGCATTCAGGTAGTGATTGATAAGGAAATATGTTGACATATGTATACATGTGGGTCACATAAGTCATTCTAATCGAATCTTAAATATCATCATGATACTGAAAAAGTAAGTGTGTCAACTCGAGCTAATTGGTATGTTTTCATATCATCACTCAATCAAGCATAAGTCAAATGTCTATTCAAAACTTGCAAAACATGTTCAGATAATGTGTGGTATGATCTCACTGCGATATTTTGATTCATTGCATTGCATATGTTTTTATTTTAATGTGTGTGCTTTGTGTGTGCAGGCATTTGGAATCATTATTGACACATCGACATCCTTGATAAACTTAAAAATTTCTAGAAATTTCAAGTTTAGGGGGAGAATAAATTGAAGAAAAATATCTACAAAAATCCAAAAATATTTTGTTTTGAATAAGTGTGTTTTGAATGAACAAGGCTATGTGGTATGAAAAGCAAAGGTATTGGATGTGTTAAAAACAAACCCAAGGTCTTGTAATTTGTTTTTAAGAAATTGCTTCGGGATATAGAAAAATTGGTTGTGCAAAAACATTTTTGAAAAAGAAAAAGAAAAATGAATTTAATTGGAATAAATATTATTGTCTTGTTTAATGTTGTTTGATAATTAATATGACAAAATTCTTTTTAACGATATCTTGTCTAATTAATATGTCGGAGAATGTTTGCAGGTGCAATAAATGACGTTGAAAAAGTCAACAGATGAGAAAAGTAAAGAAAAATCGCAAAGTGTTAGAGCCGGGCAAAGATATCAGATGCAACTATTTTGCCGGGTAAAGAACTGTTCAGCCGGGTAATGTTGTGTGTTGATACAGCCGGGTGAATGAGGAAAAGGTGAAGATGTTATGACCACTGTACAGCCGTGCAATGATCATGTTAAATACAGCCGGGTAAAGGTCATAGATATCAAGCCGAGTGACAAGTGTTCACTATACAGCCGGGTAAAAGTCTTTTATCTTGCCGTGTAAATGAGACTATGTTGCCGTGTGAAGAAGTAAAATCATGCCGGGTGATACAACTGTATTGCCGTGTAATGAAGAAAAGCATGCCGTGTGAAGAAGTAAAGCAACTATGTTGCCGGGTGATGAAGAAAGCAAGCCGGATAAAGAAGGAAAGCAACTGTGTTGCCGGGTAATGAAGACAGGTTGCCGGGTGATTGTTGAAGACGACTATTCTGCCGGGTGATTGATAAAACCCATCAGGTGTAGTTGTTCCTAACCTTACCCGTCACTACAGTGACTTACCCGTCTCTACAGTGTTTGACCCGTCAAGTGTTTTCAACATGTTTGCGACTTGTCTTATGTACTTGACCCGTCACTACAGTACATGACCCGTCACTACAGTACATGACCCGTCACTACAGTACTTGACCCGTCAAAGCTTATTGGGCCTTTTATGTTTACCCGTCCCTTTTGTTGACCCGGCACTTAAAATTTTGACCTAAATTTTTGACGATACAAAAACCCGTCTCTTCACAAACACTTATCATTTCACACAAATCCTCTGAACTTAAAATCGCTTTGTTATCATATTCAATCATTTGCTCTATAACAAGGTTGATCGATTGGATAAGGTAGTGATTAAGTGTTTTTGACCTAATTAGACCTGCAAATAAACTGTTAAAAGGAAAAACGATGATGAACAGTGTTTTGTGCATTGAATCGACACTTTGATTTTGTGTGTTAAAACCGAAATCGAATGTTGTTTTATGTACAAAATCTGTCGATCATCAACATTAAATCACTCATTTGCTCCAAAACACCTTAAAATCAACTGAATTACTCAAAATGCTCACAACTGATAAAATCGCCATTGATGAACTTTGAAGCTTTTAAAAGTTAAACATTAAAATGATGAAATATCTGTTTAAAAGTGACAAATGCATGATAAAACTGAACTAAAACATGTTAAACAACTTCATCATACAAATGTCAAAATTCTGCCTTAAGTGATTAACTGTTAAAATGAAAAATGTTGTATAAATCATTAAAATTCAAAGTTGTGTTAATCAAAGTGATGAAAATCAATTTGTTAGATCAATTTAGAGTTAAAATGATTATATGAATGTTTTGCTTTCTAACTTTTATTCAAACACTTATGAAATTTTGATATGTTTTAATGAAGAATCTAACACATTTGTCTTGTTTTTGTGTTTGTTTGTGTTTTTAACAGATGGAGAATCTCAAGTTTGAGCCTAAACATAATTTGGTGGCAGTTCTAGATGAATCTATCCCTGAAACAGAAGGTTACAGAGATATGATAAAGTTTATCAAGAGGACCAAATATGTATATGCTATGTGTGCCAAACCGGTCATATATGCAAGGCTGATTAAGAGCTTTTGGAGAACAGCAGAGGTTGTTAGAGAAGAGAATGGAATTACTGTTGTTCGAGGCAACATAACTAGAGATTGGGTACTGACAGTTTCAGAAGAAGCCATTAGACATGCCCTAAGGATAGATGAAGATGAGGTTGGGATGAATGATGAGCTGACTATGGATGAATGCAAATCGTGTTTTGTTAATATGGGTCATCCACCTGTATTTCCAAAGTCACAGTTTTATAGGGCAAAATTGGGAAAGAAGTACAAGCTGTTATGCTATGTGGTGCAACAATGCATGTCTAGGAGGAGTGCAGGATTCGATAATTTCCCATCGGATATTGCTTCACCAATTGTTGCCATAGCAGAGAACAAGCCTTTCAATATGTCGAGATGGATTATGAATGGCTTTGTATTTAACTTGGTGAAAGGGAAAAGGTTTAAGTTTCTCATGTACCCGGGATTCTTACAACTGATGATCAACATTGCTTATCCTATCATCAGATCTGAAGGTTATGCTGGAGGTATTTTATACACTGAGGACATGAACGATCTATCTTACAGGAAGATGAGTATCGGAAATGTGCCTAATGTAGAGTTGTTTGACTATATGAGAGATATAGCCAACAATGAAGAGGATGTAGAAATTGTGTATCATCATATTTCAAATGGAGAAATTGTGAATCCATTGGACATTGTTGATAGAGAGATTGATGAAGATAATGATGGTAATGTTGATGATGAGAGTGATGATGAAGACAGTGATAGTGATGATGAACATGATGATGGTGGAAATGATGATGCTGAATCTGAATCTAATTCAGAGGAGGCAGAGACTGTTGAAATGGCCGAACCAATGGAAGTAGAGTTTGAGAATGTTGAGATAGAAGAACCTGTTGAGGTTGTTTCGGTTATTGAAGAAGTTGTTGCTGAAATTCCAAAAGATGTTAGTGTTCAGTATGTCAGAAGGAAGAGATCGAAACAAGTTAAAGAGCATGTGATTGTAGAGCCTGAAGAGATTGATGTTCTTCAGATTGCTCAGGAGGCAATGGCCGAAGCTGAGACTATGGCACAGATAGTTGAGGAAGCTGATGCTGGCGTTGCTGATCCTACTGCTGTAGATATTCCCACCACATCATCCCAGTTTGCTGAAAATATTGAACAAGGTTTGGAGTCTTCACCAAACGTTGTGTCAAAGATTGATGAAATTGAGAATGAGAAAGAGAAAAGGATTGCAGAGTTGGAGGATATGGTTGAAAAGTTGATAGAAGCTAATGCATTGTTGAAAGCTTCAAATGAACGGAAAAAGAAAAGATTTGAGGAGTATTGGGATATTCATAATCAAAATTTGAAAATCTTCAAGAAGTTGGATGAGGATCATGTCAAGCTTGTGGATGAACATGTGAAGTTGAAGGACGATTATGAAAAACTGAAAGAGGAGCATGAGAATCTGAAATATGATTACAAAGAATTGCAAGCTAAATGTAATACTTTGGATGCCGAGAAAGAAATACTGGAAAAAGAGTTGGAGGAGACTAAACCAAAGAAAGCTGGCTCATCATCAGACAAAGATTTTTCTGAAGAAGTAATGGAAGTGACTGAATCGCATGTACCAAAAGTTTGTTTGACCAGAGCTCGAGGTACTACGAATGTTGGCATTAGAGTGGAATCACCAATCATCATTCCCGATGAAGCTGTTGCTGAAACTGTCATCTCTGATAAAGCTGAGGGAAAAAGGAAGATAGATGCGATACCTGAGATATTTGGTGATGAAGGAAGTTCGAAGAAGGCAAAGATAGATGAAACAGTGCAGTTTGAGCCGATTCAATCTGTAGCTGTGATTGAGACTAAGAATGTGACTGAAGCTGAGATTGCTAAATCAGGTCAGATTGAGCCGATTCAATCTGATTCTGTAGCTGAGACTGAAGTTTTTGAGGCCACAGAGAGTGAAAAAGAAGCTGGTTCTGAAGACACAGTTCAGGTTGAGCCGATTCAACCTGAAGCTGTTGAAGTTGAAAGTGTGCCTAAAATAGTATCTGAAGTTGCAAGTCAGTTTGAGCCGATTCAAACTGACAATGCACCCATGATTGAAGCTTTGGATGATTTAGATGATATAGATTTTACTGAATCTGAGGATGAAGCTGAGCCAGTACCGAATATTGTTGAAGAGATTCCGAATGATTTGGATCAAAGATTTGCATATCTTGAAAGGATGAAATACAATTCTGTGTTTTTGAATGGTTTGACGGTGAGCCAGATAAATGAAGAGTACGAGAAATGCATGATTCATCAAGATAAAGCCGAAGCCGATAAAAAGGAGTTTGTTACGGAAATGGGCGAATGGACTCCAATGCAAGAAAGTTTGAATATAGAAGATTTGCCACCGACTGAGCTTTATCATCCGAATCCGGAAGAAATGACAAGCAGAGAGATGCGTGATTGGTTAAGTTCAAGGAATTATCCGTACAAGACTTTGCAGAGATTGAAGTCTGTATCACTGAAGAAGATTGTAGTCAGTTTTATGAAGACGGAGAAACTGTACAATCGGATGTTTTATTTGGATTATAACAATCCGCAATACTTCGAGCTGACAAAGAAATACAAAATTCTTGGACCAAAAGAACTTCCTGTTATGGCTTTACCTGAAGATGCTCACAAAAAGAGGCACGAATTAATGGATATGTTTCCAAGCGAAGTTAAATCTTACAACATTCCAATGGATGTTAGGGAATCTTGGCATAAATCAGCAACAGCAGGTGACGTGGTTAGGTCACTGTTGAGTAAAGGTCAATCGATTGCTGAGTTGCTTGATTCTATGATTGTGCCAGAGAAAAATAAGAAGGTGAAGATAATCGCATGGAAATACGATGAAGTTTTTGATGCTTTTATGATTAAGAGAGTGAATGGTCTTTGTGACGTATATCATTACTACTCGAGCATTTTTAAGTTGGAAGTTCAAGATTTAAAGGAGCTGCACAAACTAAGATTGATAAATCACACGCATGCTGAGCGTGGTGATAAATGTGTCATGCTGTTAGATGCCGGGATTGGTAGATCATCAAAGTATCTTGATTTCCGAGGCCAACAGGAAGATACTGCATATGTGCAAGCAAAGAAAGAAAGGAAGAAAAAGAGATTGGTTGTGACTGAAGATATGTATCTTGAAGAATTTTCCGATGAATACTTTGACAAAGTGACGGATCCTGGACTAAAAGTGATTAATGGAAGTCAGATGACAAAGCCTATACTTAGAGTGTTTTACAATCAAGAAACATTTGAGTTGAAGCTGGTTAGGAATTTGGAGGATTGGGACAAAGACATGATTACACTTTTTAGTACTTTTGAGTTGAAGCTGTTACATCCGTCATACATAGACTTTTTGAGAAGCTACAGAATGGAGAAGTGTAAGGATGCGCTTGCTGAAGCTGATAGGAAGTTGTTTGTTGTGATGATTGAAGTAATAGCTGCAGCAACTGAAAAGATACGTGTGAGAAAGGCATTGCTGAACTCTAATCTCGTGAGGGTTGATTTGCCAGAGATAGAGTATATGAGGATATCCAGAAGAGGAACGCTTGAAGTGCAAGTCAAAGGTCAAGAAATGCCGTTTGAATTTTATGCTAATATTGACTTTGCAGGTTTAAATCTGGATTCGCTCAGACGCATGAATGCTTGTCCGATTCTGACAAATGAGTCCAAGCCTCGTCAAGCCAAAATTGCTGAAAAGTTCAAGTCCTGTATTGAAGAAGCTTTGAAGGAACAAGAAGAGTATAAAGGAAAAGAGATGCTGAATGTCAAAGACGAACCAGAAGAATGGTAAAAGAGATTGATGCTGAACAAAAAAGAAAAAGATAGAAGATTTTGCTGAAGATCCAAAGTTAAATCTTAGGGGGAGTACTGTTAGGGTTATTCCTTGTTAAGATTTACTTTGTATTTTGTTTATTGTTTATATGTTTGTATATAGTTTAGGGTCTATTTTGTTATATTCCTTAAACTTGTATTTTGTTGTTATAAGCATGTAGTGTGTGTGTGTGAGGAGAGAGGCTAGATCACTTTTACACGTTAGAGAGAGAATTAACTGTGTGTGATTTTGTTTCTCCTGCACTTGTACTACGAATTGCTTTGATCATCAATATACAAAGAGAATTATTAGTATGAATTGTGTTTGTGATTGAACTGTTTGTTTGTGCGAATTATTCTGATCATTGTGAGTAATATTAACGATCCAATTGAACCTATCAGTGGTGATGGAGATGTATGATGATGATGATGTGAATCTGGTGAAAAGTGTTTTCAAACATATTTCCACCAAATTTGAAAAGTGCCTTTTGGCCCATTTTCACCAAAGTTAAAAAATTACCAGGAGCCCACCACCATCTACGAACAATTAAAACTTACGTGTTCGGAACACGTCATCGAATCATCCAGTAAACATCTAAATTCCTAACTTAACTACGAATAAAAACTAAAAGATAACAAAACTTAAACCGACAACATATAGACACTCTAACTAAAATTTAAACGACCCTAACTCTCTTTTTATATATTTATATATAACTAACTAAAGAAAACCGAACCACTCTCGAATGGAAATTGAGTACGGGAGTGGTTGGATTAAAAATAAAGATAAAAATAAAATCAAATAAGCTATAAAATAAAGATAAAAATAAAAGCAATTAAAAATACAACTACTATGTACAAGGGTGAAACTTCTCGATCACTCACGCATCAAACAAATCGAGGCTCAAGACCTCCTCTCACTCCTTAACACACACACCTTTCACGTACAACTTCAACCTATGACCGTTCACTTTCCTTGCTCTCTTGTCGTTTTCAATCTCGACAGTCCCATATGGAAAAACCTCTCGAACAGTAAACGGACCGGACCATCGAGATTTCAATTTCCCGGGAAACAATCTCAGCCAGGAATTGAATAAAAGAACCTGATCCCCACACTTGAAGGTTTTTGTACCTTTCAAGTGTCGATCATGACGCACCTTTATTGTCACACCCTCAATTTCCACTAACGGAGTTCTACCGTTCAGGGCGTGACATGCCAGGATCTCATTGCCATTAGTTACATTGAACGACCTCTATATGAATTTAAAAACCAACATTTATAAAAATCCAAGTTTAAAATAAGTTTCAGTGCGGAAGCATAAATAAAATCCAAACATCCAATTTTTGTTGAAGAAAAGGAATTACTTCAGTTTCGCAAACAGGAAGTTTGGAAACTTGTGGACTTACCTGAAGGAGAGAACGCAATTGGTACAAGATGGTTGTACAAAAACAAGCCAGACGAACGTGGCATTGTTGTGAGAAACAAAGCGAGACTCATTGCACAGGGATACACTCAGGAAGAAGGCATTGATTATGAAGAGGTGTTCGCTCCAGTCGCAAGACTTGAAGCCATACGCGTTTTTCTTGCATATGCTTCTTTCATGAAGTTTAAAGTATTCCAAATGGATGTTAAAGGTGCTTTCTTGTATGGACCAATTACAGATGACGTATATGTCAGACAACCTCCGGGTTTTGAAGATCCTGACTATCCTCATCGTGTATACAAGTTGAGTAAAGCTCTATATGGTCTACACCAAGCTCCAAGAATCTGGTATGAGACATTATCCAAGCATTTACTAGAACATGGATTTACAAGAGGTCAGATTGATCCAACTTTGTTTATGAAGAGGGAGAATGATGATTTATTGTGCGTTCAAGTATATGTGGACGATATTATCTTCGGATCGACTAGTGCGTCAATGTGCAAAGAATTTGAAGAAATCATGAAGTCTAGATTCCAGATGAGTTCAATGGGGGAGATTAATTTCTTTCTTGGATTACAAGTGAAACAATCAGCTGACGGAATTTTCATCAATCAATCAAAATTTGTTGAGAAGTTGTTGAAGAAGTTCAAGATGCAAGATTGTCAAACAATTCGAACTCCATCTGATGTGAATTGCAAGATTCAACCGGATCCAAAGGGCAAAGCAGTTGATCAAACACTATACAGATCAATGATCGGTTCTCTTATGTATCTTACTGCATCAAGACCAGACATCATGTACGCTGTTTGTGTATGTGCCAGATATCAGTCTGATCCGAAAGAGTCGCATCTTGTTGCTGTGAAGCGTATATTCAGATATCTTAAAGGGAAACCAAATCTTGGGTTATGGTATCCTTATGAAGGAAATTTTGAATTATATAGCTATTCTGACAGTGATTTTGGTGGTTGTGCTCTTGACAGGAAATCGACTACTGGTGGCTGTCAATTTCTGTGTCCTAGGCTTGTCTCTTGGCAATGCAAGAAGCAGACCAATGTTTCTGTATCCACAGCTGAAGCAGAGTATATCGCTGCATCTGTAGGATGTTCTCAGGTTTTATGGTTACAAAATCAGTTGCTGGACTACGGGTTTAACTTTCTAAAAACTCCTATATACATAGACAATACTGCTGCCATGTTTATTACTGCTAATCCTGTTCAACACTCGAAAACCAAACATATCGAAATTCGATATCACTTTTTAAGAGAGAACTCTGAAAAAGGTTTAATAATTTTGATTAAGGTTCATACCGACAAACAACTGGCAGATCTTTTCACAAAATCTTTTTTGTCAGGCCGGTTTGAATACTTAATTCAATCCATAGGATTAATTAATCATGATTGATTCTATTTTTTCGTAAAAACAAACAAAAATCAGAAAAATATAAAAGCCAAAAATATAATAAGTTGATGTCATATATTGATTCCTTTGTCTTTTATTTTATGTTTTGCATTGTGTGTGTGCATGAAAAAGAAATAGAAAAGCAAAAACAAAATTTAAAAGCAAAAAGAAAAAAAAATATCATGTCATAAGAATCGATATTGCAAAAAGTGAGAAATGATAGTTACACTAGACATTATTTGTTACATCATTTTTAATAAAGACTGATGAATGTTAATTGATGTGCTAGACAGCTCAGGCAATTAGACTGAAAAAGTAAGTTGACTGTTGACAAACATAAACTTAATGATCTTTGTGTTAAGTTCCATTGTTATACATGTCTAGATATATATCTTTTGATACATTGCTTGTGATGATGATTGTGCATGATCGGGTAACGATGTAGTCTATTCAGTGTGATGAACCGCATCGTGAGCTTCTTTGTTGTGGTACCCACAGACCTGAAGTCTCACACGAAGTCTCTTTTGAACTTCAAGGTGCAGCAAAAGATTCCAAAATGGAACAAAAAGAGTCCCAAATGTGGACCAACACCAAACAAAAATTCCAAAAAGGAATTCAGAAGATTCCCAAGGGGAACAATAGGAAAGAAAAATTCCCAAAGATGGAATTAAAAAGAAGTCCCAAAGTGGACCAAATCCGAATAGAACCCAGATTCCACACTGTCTATGACTGTAAGTGACCAGGTTTTGTACAATATGCATTCAGGTAGTGATTGATAAGGAAATATGTTGACATATGTATACATGTGGGTCACATAAGTCATTCTAATCGAATCTTAAATATCATCATGATACTGAAAAAGTAAGTGTGTCAACTCGAGCTAATTGGTATGTTTTCATATCATCACTCAATCAAGCATAAGTCAAATGTCTATTCAAAACTTGCAAAACATGTTCAGATAATGTGTGGTATGATCTCACTGCGATATTTTGATTCATTGCATTGCATATGTTTTTATTTTAATGTGTGTGCTTTGTGTGTGCAGGCATTTGGAATCATTATTGACACATCGACATCCTTGATAAACTTAAAAATTTCTAGAAATTTCAAGTTTAGGGGGAGAATAAATTGAAGAAAAATATCTACAAAAATCCAAAAATATTTTGTTTTGAATAAGTGTGTTTTGAATGAACAAGGCTATGTGGTATGAAAAGCAAAGGTATTGGATGTGTTAAAAACAAACCCAAGGTCTTGTAATTTGTTTTTAAGAAATTGCTTCGGGATATAGAAAAATTGGTTGTGCAAAAACATTTTTGAAAAAGAAAAAGAAAAATGAATTTAATTGGAATAAATATTATTGTCTTGTTTAATGTTGTTTGATAATTAATATGACAAAATTCTTTTTAACGATATCTTGTCTAATTAATATGTCGGAGAATGTTTGCAGGTGCAATAAATGACGTTGAAAAAGTCAACAGATGAGAAAAGTAAAGAAAAATCGCAAAGTGTTAGAGCCGGGCAAAGATATCAGATGCAACTATTTTGCCGGGTAAAGAACTGTTCAGCCGGGTAATGTTGTGTGTTGATACAGCCGGGTGAATGAGGAAAAGGTGAAGATGTTATGACCACTGTACAGCCGTGCAATGATCATGTTAAATACAGCCGGGTAAAGGTCATAGATATCAAGCCGAGTGACAAGTGTTCACTATACAGCCGGGTAAAAGTCTTTTATCTTGCCGTGTAAATGAGACTATGTTGCCATGTGAAGAAGTAAAATCATGCCGGGTGATACAACTGTATTGCCGTGTAATGAAGAAAAGCATGCCGTGTGAAGAAGTAAAGCAACTATGTTGCCGGGTGATGAAGAAAGCAAGCCGGATAAAGAAGGAAAGCAACTGTGTTGCCGGGTAATGAAGACAGGTTGCCGGGTGATTGTTGAAGACGACTATTCTGCCGGGTGATTGATAAAACCCATCAGGTGTAGTTGTTCCTAACCTTACCCGTCACTACAGTGACTTACCCGTCTCTACAGTGTTTGACCCGTCAAGTGTTTTCAACATGTTTGCGACTTGTCTTATGTACTTGACCCGTCACTACAGTACATGACCCGTCACTACAGTACATGACCCGTCACTACAGTACTTGACCCGTCAAAGCTTATTGGGCCTTTTATGTTTACCCGTCCCTTTTGTTGACCCGGCACTTAAAATTTTGACCTAAATTTTTGACGATACAAAAACCCGTCTCTTCACAAACACTTATCATTTCACACAAATCCTCTGAACTTAAAATCGCTTTGTTATCATATTCAATCATTTGCTCTATAACAAGGTTGATCGATTGGATAAGGTAGTGATTAAGTGTTTTTGACCTAATTAGACCTGCAAATAAACTGTTAAAAGGAAAAACGATGATGAACAGTGTTTTGTGCATTGAATCGACACTTTGATTTTGTGTGTTAAAACCGAAATCGAATGTTGTTTTATGTACAAAATCTGTCGATCATCAACATTAAATCACTCATTTGCTCCAAAACACCTTAAAATCAACTGAATTACTCAAAATGTTCACAACTGATAAAATCGCCATTGATGAACTTTGAAGCTTTTAAAAGTTAAACATTAAAATGATGAAATATCTGTTTAAAAGTGACAAATGCATGATAAAACTGAACTAAAACATGTTAAACAACTTCATCATACAAATGTCAAAATTCTGCCTTAAGTGATTAACTGTTAAAATGAAAAATGTTGTATAAATCATTAAAATTCAAAGTTGTGTTAATCAAAGTGATGAAAATCAATTTGTTAGATCAATTTAGAGTTAAAATGATTATATGAATGTTTTGCTTTCTAACTTTTATTCAAACACTTATGAAATTTTGATATGTTTTAATGAAGAATCTAACACATTTGTCTTGTTTTTGTGTTTGTTTGTGTTTTTAACAGATGGAGAATCTCAAGTTTGAGCCTAAACATAATTTGGTGGCAGTTCTAGATGAATCTATCCCTGAAACAGAAGGTTACAGAGATATGATAAAGTTTATCAAGAGGACCAAATATGTATATGCTATGTGTGCCAAACCGGTCATATATGCAAGGCTGATTAAGAGCTTTTGGAGAACAGCAGAGGTTGTTAGAGAAGAGAATGGAATTACTGTTGTTCGAGGCAACATAACTAGAGATTGGGTACTGACAGTTTCAGAAGAAGCCATTAGACATGCCCTAAGGATAGATGAAGATGAGGTTGGGATGAATGATGAGCTGACTATGGATGAATGCAAATCGTGTTTTGTTAATATGGGTCATCCACCTGTATTTCCAAAGTCACAGTTTTATAGGGCAAAATTGGGAAAGAAGTACAAGCTGTTATGCTATGTGGTGCAACAATGCATGTCTAGGAGGAGTGCAGGATTCGATAATTTCCCATCGGATATTGCTTCACCAATTGTTGCCATAGCAGAGAACAAGCCTTTCAATATGTCGAGATGGATTATGAATGGCTTTGTATTTAACTTGGTGAAAGGGAAAAGGTTTAAGTTTCTCATGTACCCGGGATTCTTACAACTGATGATCAACATTGCTTATCCTATCATCAGATCTGAAGGTTATGCTGGAGGTATTTTATACACTGAGGACATGAACGATCTATCTTACAGGAAGATGAGTATCGGAAATGTGCCTAATGTAGAGTTGTTTGACTATATGAGAGATATAGCCAACAATGAAGAGGATGTAGAAATTGTGTATCATCATATTTCAAATGGAGAAATTGTGAATCCATTGGACATTGTTGATAGAGAGATTGATGAAGATAATGATGGTAATGTTGATGATGAGAGTGATGATGAAGACAGTGATAGTGATGATGAACATGATGATGGTGGAAATGATGATGCTGAATCTGAATCTAATTCAGAGGAGGCAGAGACTGTTGAAATGGCCGAACCAATGGAAGTAGAGTTTGAGAATGTTGAGATAGAAGAACCTGTTGAGGTTGTTTCGGTTATTGAAGAAGTTGTTGCTGAAATTCCAAAAGATGTTAGTGTTCAGTATGTCAGAAGGAAGAGATCGAAACAAGATAAAGAGCATGTGATTGTAGAGCCTGAAGAGATTGATGTTCTTCAGATTGCTCAGGAGGCAATGGCCGAAGCTGAGACTATGGCACAGATAGTTGAGGAAGCTGATGCTGGCGTTGCTGATCCTACTGCTGTAGATATTCCCACCACATCATCCCAGTTTGCTGAAAATATTGAACAAGGTTTGGAGTCTTCACCAAACGTTGTGTCAAAGATTGATGAAATTGAGAATGAGAAAGAGAAAAGGATTGCAGAGTTGGAGGATATGGTTGAAAAGTTGATAGAAGCTAATGCATTGTTGAAAGCTTCAAATGAACGGAAAAAGAAAAGATTTGAGGAGTATTGGGATATTCATAATCAAAATTTGAAAATCTTCAAGAAGTTGGATGAGGATCATGTCAAGCTTGTGGATGAACATGTGAAGTTGAAGGACGATTATGAAAAACTGAAAGAGGAGCATGAGAATCTGAAATATGATTACAAAGAATTGCAAGCTAAATGTAATACTTTGGATGCCGAGAAAGAAATACTGGAAAAAGAGTTGGAGGAGACTAAACCAAAGAAAGCTGGCTCATCATCAGACAAAGATTTTTCTGAAGAAGTAATGGAAGTGACTGAATCGCATGTACCAAAAGTTTGTTTGACCAGAGCTCGAGGTACTACGAATGTTGGCATTAGAGTGGAATCACCAATCATCATTCCCGATGAAGCTGTTGCTGAAACTGTCATCTCTGATAAAGCTGAGGGAAAAAGGAAGATAGATGCGATACCTGAGATATTTGGTGATGAAGGAAGTTCGAAGAAGGCAAAGATAGATGAAACAGTGCAGTTTGAGCCGATTCAATCTGTAGCTGTGATTGAGACTAAGAATGTGACTGAAGCTGAGATTGCTAAATCAGGTCAGATTGAGCCGATTCAATCTGATTCTGTAGCTGAGACTGAAGTTTTTGAGGCCACAGAGAGTGAGAAAGAAGCTGGTTCTGAAGACACAGTTCAGGTTGAGCCGATTCAACCTGAAGCTGTTGAAGTTGAAAGTGTGCCTAAAATAGTATCTGAAGTTGCAAGTCAGTTTGAGCCGATTCAAACTGACAATGCACCCATGATTGAAGCTTTGGATGATTTAGATGATATAGATTTTACTGAATCTGAGGATGAAGCTGAGCCAGTACCGAATATTGTTGAAGAGATTCCGAATGATTTGGATCAAAGATTTGCATATCTTGAAAGGATGAAATACAATTCTGTGTTTTTGAATGGTTTGACGGTGAGCCAGATAAATGAAGAGTACGAGAAATGCATGATTCATCAAGATAAAGCCGAAGCCGATAAAAAGGAGTTTGTTACGGAAATGGGCGAATGGACTCCAATGCAAGAAAGTTTGAATATAGAAGATTTGCCACCGACTGAGCTTTATCATCCGAATCCGGAAGAAATGACAAGCAGAGAGATGCGTGATTGGTTAAGTTCAAGGAATTATCCGTACAAGACTTTGCAGAGATTGAAGTCTGTATCACTGAAGAAGATTGTAGTCAGTTTTATGAAGACGGAGAAACTGTACAATCGGATGTTTTATTTGGATTATAACAATCCGCAATACTTCGAGCTGACAAAGAAATACAAAATTCTTGGACCAAAAGAACTTCCTGTTATGGCTTTACCTGAAGATGCTCACAAAAAGAGGCACGAATTAATGGATATGTTTCCAAGCGAAGTTAAATCTTACAACATTCCAATGGATGTTAGGGAATCTTGGCATAAATCAGCAACAGCAGGTGACGTGGTTAGGTCACTGTTGAGTAAAGGTCAATCGATTGCTGAGTTGCTTGATTCTATGATTGTGCCAGAGAAAAATAAGAAGGTGAAGATAATCGCATGGAAATACGATGAAGTTTTTGATGCTTTTATGATTAAGAGAGTGAATGGTCTTTGTGACGTATATCATTACTACTCGAGCATTTTTAAGTTGGAAGTTCAAGATTTAAAGGAGCTGCACAAACTAAGATTGATAAATCACACGCATGCTGAGCGTGGTGATAAATGTGTCATGCTGTTAGATGCCGGGATTGGTAGATCATCAAAGTATCTTGATTTCCGAGGCCAACAGGAAGATACTGCATATGTGCAAGCAAAGAAAGAAAGGAAGAAAAAGAGATTGGTTGTGACTGAAGATATGTATCTTGAAGAATTTTCCGATGAATACTTTGACAAAGTGACGGATCCTGGACTAAAAGTGATTAATGGAAGTCAGATGACAAAGCCTATACTTAGAGTGTTTTACAATCAAGAAACATTTGAGTTGAAGCTGGTTAGGAATTTGGAGGATTGGGACAAAGACATGATTACACTTTTTAGTACTTTTGAGTTGAAGCTGTTACATCCGTCATACATAGACTTTTTGAGAAGCTACAGAATGGAGAAGTGTAAGGATGCGCTTGCTGAAGCTGATAGGAAGTTGTTTGTTGTGATGATTGAAGTAATAGCTGCAGCAACTGAAAAGATACGTGTGAGAAAGGCATTGCTGAACTCTAATCTCGTGAGGGTTGATTTGCCAGAGATAGAGTATATGAGGATATCCAGAAGAGGAACGCTTGAAGTGCAAGTCAAAGGTCAAGAAATGCCGTTTGAATTTTATGCTAATATTGACTTTGCAGGTTTAAATCTGGATTCGCTCAGACGCATGAATGCTTGTCCGATTCTGACAAATGAGTCCAAGCCTCGTCAAGCCAAAATTGCTGAAAAGTTCAAGTCCTGTATTGAAGAAGCTTTGAAGGAACAAGAAGAGTATAAAGGAAAAGAGATGCTGAATGTCAAAGACGAACCAGAAGAATGGTAAAAGAGATTGATGCTGAACAAAAAAGAAAAAGATAGAAGATTTTGCTGAAGATCCAAAGTTAAATCTTAGGGGGAGTACTGTTAGGGTTATTCCTTGTTAAGATTTACTTTGTATTTTGTTTATTGTTTATATGTTTGTATATAGTTTAGGGTCTATTTTGTTATATTCCTTAAACTTGTATTTTGTTGTTATAAGCATGTAGTGTGTGTGTGTGAGGAGAGAGGCTAGATCACTTTTACACGTTAGAGAGAGAATTAACTGTGTGTGATTTTGTTTCTCCTGCACTTGTACTACGAATTGCTTTGATCATCAATATACAAAGAGAATTATTAGTATGAATTGTGTTTGTGATTGAACTGTTTGTTTGTGCGAATTATTCTGATCATTGTGAGTAATATTAACGATCCAATTGAACCTATCAGTGGTGATGGAGATGTATGATGATGATGATGTGAATCTGGTGAAAAGTGTTTTCAAACATATTTCCACCAAATTTGAAAAGTGCCTTTTGGCCCATTTTCACCAAAGTTAAAAAATTACCAGGAGCCCACCACCATCTACGAACAATTAAAACTTACGTGTTCGGAACACGTCATCGAATCATCCAGTAAACATCTAAATTCCTAACTTAACTACGAATAAAAACTAAAAGATAACAAAACTTAAACCGACAACATATAGACACTCTAACTAAAATTTAAACGACCCTAACTCTCTTTTTATATATTTATATATAACTAACTAAAGAAAACCGAACCACTCTCGAATGGAAATTGAGTACGGGAGTGGTTGGATTAAAAATAAAGATAAAAATAAAATCAAATAAGCTATAAAATAAAGATAAAAATAAAAGCAATTAAAAATACAACTACTATGTACAAGGGTGAAACTTCTCGATCACTCACGCATCAAACAAATCGAGGCTCAAGACCTCCTCTCACTCCTTAACACACACACCTTTCACGTACAACTTCAACCTATGACCGTTCACTTTCCTTGCTCTCTTGTCGTTTTCAATCTCGACAGTCCCATATGGAAAAACCTCTCGAACAGTAAACGGACCGGACCATCGAGATTTCAATTTCCCGGGAAACAATCTCAGCCAGGAATTGAATAAAAGAACCTGATCCCCACACTTGAAGGTTTTTGTACCTTTCAAGTGTCGATCATGACGCACCTTTATTGTCACACCCTCAATTTCCACTAACGGAGTTCTACCGTTCAGGGCGTGACATGCCAGGATCTCATTGCCATTAGTTACATTGAACGACCTCTATATGAATTTAAAAACCAACATTTATAAAAATCCAAGTTTAAAATAAGTTTCAGTGCGGAAGCATAAATAAAATCCAAACATCCAATGCGTAAACCACGCGTCCAAAAACCAAAGTTAATAAAAATGAAAAGAGTTTAGATGCAACTACGACTCAACCAAAGCATGCTCCTAATCCGTGCACAGTACCTGAGAAAGACATGCTAAATCGTGTCAACACTAGGTTGGTGAGTTCACAGGTTTAGATAAGTAAAAATACAACAACAGCCGATAATGTAAAATACAATTATATCGTTGGGTAGCGAACCCAGTTTCTTATTATTCAAGCGTTTCGATACCGAGCTGACTGAGATTTATTTGCGCCTCGACACCATTGCTACAACAATGGACCAACAACATAGGACAATTCACACCTACCCGGCTCCCAGCCGAGGGTGGGGTTTGTCAAACCCAGTAGTACTACCCGAACTTCCTCGCTATACCCTGTATATTAACGGCTCGAAGATTTAGTGAGGACTTGACAACTTGTTACGTTTACGCTTAATAATCAAGAGATATAAAGTAATTACGATTATCAAATTTAGTTTTTGTGCATGCTTTCTCCCCCAACAGGAAAATGGTAAAAGGGGCCGTGAAACTCACCTTAGGTTGCGCAGCTACAATAATTAATAAAAATTATAACTTCCAAGATCAACCAACAACCTGTGTGAGTTCTACTAATTAGATACAAATTAGTCTAATAGAGTTTATGTTCGGTTTCACGTTCCCGTTTCGGTTTCGTACCCAACACCTTAACATAGATTGTCATGTAGATAAAAATAAAAATAAAAAAATGGATTTATGTATACCCGACTAAAATGTTTAGAGTTATTATTATAACATTCCATTTATGTCAAACACCACGTCTCAAACAAGTTGTCGTGCAGTTATATATATATTCTTCACGCATATAAGCCACACGTGCTAGCATACCTCAAAAGTATATAATCATCCACATTCGATTTCTATAAAGACACTTACCTCACCATTACAATTTATATATTTCACTATTACCAAATGGTCATCATTTCACTTTTTGCAAAATCATCATCACTTGTCACCAATTTGTACATACCTACCATTCATTCGTATATACATAAAAGCACACACATTTATCTATCATGTATGTATAAAATATATGTCAATGTTTATATCAGTATCATAATATGCATAATTTTTCACACTACATCCATGATCACAAGTATACCTACCTTTTGCACATACATTTCAAATATATATGCACATATTAAGGTGAACACTCTTAATTATATTTATATATACACACATAGTAGTGTTACTCACACATAATCAACAATCACACACATACACATATAAATACACACGTTGCTGCTACTGGTTATACATATATACATAACATATATATATATATTCACGTTGATGTTGCTGCGTACACACATATATATCGACATACATACACTTTGCACTATTGTTCATCTAGACAGACATACACACACCGTTCGTATGCATATATATATATATATATACATATATATATATATATATATATATATATATATATATATATATATATATATATATATATATATATATATATATATATATATATATATATATATATATATATCGGTGTCATAAAGAACACTGGTTCATACTACGCTACATACAATCATACGCTTGAATACATATATATAATCAGAATCATACTTTACTCAACCCGTATCCCAAACGAAACCGAAACGAACCGAAACTATAACGCGAGTTATCGAATACGTACCGAAAAACTCACGCGAGATAGAACGGGGGTTCCCTGGGGTGTTACAGTGCTTGTCGGTGGGTTCGGTTGCAACAAAGGGGTGGTCGGAGATGGCTGATACAGTGTGGACGGCGTCGGCAGCGGAGGTGAGAGTGATACCGGTGCGTGACATGAACAACGGTAGAGACTTCAGCAAGGCTTGAGGAAGACGATAAACATTGGTGTTGATCGGTGACGGATTAGCGGCGGGTGATGGAGTGCCTGATGAATTGCGTCTGATGGTTAGGGTTTCGTGATTGCTTGGAGATGATAATGATAAACGAGTTTATGGGACGGGGGTTGGTTATGTAGTTTTTGTCATTTACAATATGTCCCTTGAAGTTTTTAATTATTATAAATTGTTTCCAAAGTTAATGAATTTAACTTTTAATTCAATTACAATTTGAACCCGTACTATTACGACGTATACAATTAAGGAAATTATCCCATTTATTTTTCAGTATGCCTTCGGGCCATGTGATCAAGTAATTCTCCGAATTACTAATGTTTAAACGTCTTTTGATGTGATTCTATAATTGCTCGAATTACTATTTTTTTTAACTATTAATTTAGTATTTAGTTAAATTAATACTATTTATTAAATAATGTGGAATGAACTTGGTTCGTTTGGTTCATGATGTTAACCTGAAATTGACGGGTGTCACATCATCCCTTTGTTGAAAGAATTTTCGTCTCGAAAATTAAGTAAGGTTGGTAAAAGTTTGAGGTTGCAAAGAATAAAAGAAAAGAAAAATATTGAGTTGTCACATCATCCCCTTGTTGAAGAAATTTCGCCTCGAAATTTTTGTAACGACATATTACTTCGGTTGATTTAAGGAAAACTAAAAGTTTACGTGAGTTATTTTAATAAGATTTACTGCGAGTTAATTAAACGTATTACTTAGGTTCTATCAGACTCTAGATTGTATTTGGTAATTTGTAAGGTTTATTGGACATAAATTTCTATCAGTTTAAGTGTCGAAAGAGCAGATCGACTGGGTGAGGATGGAGTGTTAGAAACTACAAGTCTCTTACTACGAACGTGAGAGGAGTTGATGATAATGACATATCTTATACGTATAAATGTATTTATTTCTTTTTTTTTATAACTATTATCAATCATTGTGTGCGTGCGTGTAATAATGAAATTCTTACGGTTATAGTGTAGGATGGACTCTTTACCCATTGTTAAAGATGGACTTTTACTTTAGATGAATATGAGTTGACTTTATTTGTTTATTTCTTTACTTAATTATATATTTATTTATTTATTTATATATCTTGTTTTGGGTATTACCCACATGACGGATTGTTGCTAGGATCCCCGCGTACCTATAAATTCACCATTACGTTGCGCACCCGTAATCGTCAATTTACATCACACGACCATCCTAACTTGCTTCCCATCACATGTCTTACTCATATGTTTTGTCTTTCTTATTGTTTTGTGCATATCTATGGTAGTTTATTCTATTTTAAGTATATGGTGTCTAAGGAAAGTAGGGTATGCTTATATTTATAAATATACCGTGCATGTGAAAGATACAAATAGATGTTTAGTGTGATGTACTTATAGGGAAAACATATCTCTAACATACTATGAGTTCTTGATAAGTATTAAAAAAAATAATGTTATAAACACAATGTGGGTATTCAGTAAGCAAGTAGGTAACGTATTTATTACACCTAATAGTTTCACACAACTAGTAATATGTTATAGCATATAATAAGTCCCATATCAAGTAGCATGTTATGCCGTTCAAAAACAATTAGATTGTTATAGCACATAATGGGTCATGTGATATGTGATAAAGTGTAATAGGTCATATAACAGTCAAATCAAGACCTCCTAGTAAATATGTTTCAGTCGATAATCTAGTTCATTTGTTCTTATACCCCTATTCATTGGGTGTCGGTCCCTACCGGTTAGTTACCATATGGGGTGCGTAACTATAAAAGTGAGTTCATTAGTCTCTTGTCTAAGTTGACTTTATAACTTTTAAATCAATGAAAGAGGTTGCTCAAACAGTTTTAAAACAATTTATATTTTTAATAGCATAATAAATCAGTAGAGTTACGATCAAGCATACGACACAAAGCTAGGAAGCACACACTTAGTTCAAGACTCACTACCAAAATAAGATTCTATTAGTGTGCTCTAAAGTTTACTTAATCCAAGTTAACTCGTAAGCCGTCAAGTTGAATCACGTCGATAGGCATGCAGTGCTAGTGTATGTGTTTATGTTATAGCTAAGTGAGTGCATAAATGGAAAACTAATGCAGTGTCTATATGAATGAGTACCAATTACGTGAATGCAGTAGTGTAACTAATGCAATGTGCAGTTATAGTCTAGAATGCAAATCCTAGTTCGCTATAACTAAGGGCTCTGATACCAATCTGTCACACCCTCAATTTCCACTAACGGAGTTCTACCGTTCAGGGCGTGACATGCCAGGATCTCATTGCCATTAGTTACATTGAACGACCTCTATATGAATTTAAAAACCAACATTTATAAAAATCCAAGTTTAAAATAAGTTTCAGTGCGGAAGCATAAATAAAATCCAAACATCCAATGCGTAAACCACGCGTCCAAAAACCAAAGTTAATAAAAATGAAAAGAGTTTAGATGCAACTACGACTCAACCAAAGCATGCTCCTAATCCGTGCACAGTACCTGAGAAAGACATGCTAAATCGTGTCAACACTAGGTTGGTGAGTTCACAGGTTTAGATAAGTAAAAATACAACAGCAGCCGATAATGTAAAATACAATTATATCGTTGGGTAGCGAACCCAGTTTCTTATTATTCAAGCGTTTCGATACCGAGCTGACTGAGATTTATTTGCGCCTCGACACCATTGCTACAACAATGGACCAACAACATAGGACAATTCACACCTACCCGGCTCCCAGCCGAGGGTGGGGTTTGTCAAACCCAGTAGTACTACCCGAACTTCCTCGCTATACCCTGTATATTAACGGCTCGAAGATTTAGTGAGGACTTGACAACTTGTTGCGTTTACGCTTAATAATCAAGAGATATAAAGTAATTACGATTATCAAATTTAGTTTTTGTGCATGCTTTCTCCCCCAACAGGAAAATGGTAAAAGGGGCCGTGAAACTCACCTTAGGTTGCGCAGCTACAATAATTAATAAAAATTATAACTTCCAAGATCAACCAACAACCTGTGTGAGTTCTACTAATTAGATACAAATTAGTCTAATAGAGTTTATGTTCGGTTTCACGTTCCCGTTTCGGTTTCGTACCCAACACCTTAACATAGATTGTCATGTAGATAAAAATAAAAATAAAAAAATGGATTTATGTATACCCGACTAAAATGTTTAGAGTTATTATTATAACATTCCATTTATGTCAAACACCACGTCTCAAACAAGTTGTCGTGCAGTTATATATATATTCTTCACGCATATAAGCCACACGTGCTAGCATACCTCAAAAGTATATAATCATCCACATTCGATTTCTATAAAGACACTTACCTCACCATTACAATTTATATATTTCACTATTACCAAATGGTCATCATTTCACTTTTTGCAAAATCATCATCACTTGTCACCAATTTGTACATACCTACCATTCATTCGTATATACATAAAAGCACACACATTTATCTATCATGTATGTATAAAATATATGTCAATGTTTATATCAGTATCATAATATGCATAATTTTTCACACTACATCCATGATCACAAGTATACCTACCTTTTGCACATACATTTCAAATATATATGCACATATTAAGGTGAACACTCTTAATTATATTTATATATACACACATAGTAGTGTTACTCACACATAATCAACAATCACACACATACACATATAAATACACACGTTGCTGCTACTAGTTATACATATATACATAACATATATATATATTCACGTTGATGTTGCTGCGTACACACATATATATCGACATACATACACTTTGCACTATTGTTCATCTAGACAGACATACACACACCGTTCGTATGCATATATATATATATATATATATATATATATATATATATATATATATATATATATATATATATATATATATATATATATATATATATATATATATATATATATATATATATCGGTGTCATAAAGAACACTGGTTCATACTACGCTACATACAATCATACGCTTGAATACATATATATAATCAGAATCATACTTTACTCAACCCGTATCCCAAACGAAACCGAAACGAACCGAAACTATAACGCGAGTTATCGAATACGTACCGAAAAACTCACGCGAGATAGAACGGGGGTTCCCTGGGGTGTTACAGTGCTTGTCGGTGGGTTCGGTTGCAACAAAGGGGTGGTCGGAGATGGCTGATACAGTGTGGACGGCGTCGGCAGCGGAGGTGAGAGTGATACCGGTGCGTGACATGAACAACGGTAGAGACTTCAGCAAGGCTTGAGGAAGACGATAAACATTGGTGTTGATCGGTGACGGATTAGCGGCGGGTGATGGAGTGCCTGATGAATTGCGTCTGATGGTTAGGGTTTCGTGATTGCTTGGAGATGATAATGATAAACGAGTTTATGGGACGGGGGTTGGTTATGTAGTTTTTGTCATTTACAATATGTCCCTTGAAGTTTTTAATTATTATAAATTGTTTCCAAAGTTAATGAATTTAACTTTTAATTCAATTACAATTTGAACCCGTACTATTACGACGTATACAATTAAGGAAATTATCCCATTTATTTTTCAGTATGCCTTCGGGCCATGTGATCAAGTAATTCTCCGAATTACTAATGTTTAAACGTCTTTTGATGTGATCCTATAATTGCTCGAATTACTATTTTTTTTTAACTATTAATTTAGTATTTAGTTAAATTAATACTATTTATTAAATAATGTGGAATGAACTTGGTTCGTTTGGTTCATGATGTTAACCTGAAATTGACGGGTGTCACATTTATCTTCATTTTATAATCATATGAATGTGCGTACGCGTGATCCCTCAACTCCTCTAGTTAGTGTATCTGATGGAATCGGTGATCTCTAGCACTCGATGTGTCTAGGTTCACCGTCTGTAAAGCCCAAGATGCACGGTGCTCTAACTCAACAGGAAGATGACACCATTTCCCGTAAATCAACTGAAACGGTGTAGAACCAGTCGGTGTCCGGTAAGCCGTACGGAAAGCCCAGGGAGCGCCATCTAACTTGTCGGACCAATCCTTTCGATTGGCTCCGACCGTTTTCTCCAGAATACGCTTGATGCCCCGGTTACTCACTTCCACTTGCCCACTCGTCTGTGTGATAAGCTGCAGCAAGACGATGGGTCACCCCATATCTCTGCAATGCTCGATCCATCTGCACGATGCAGAAGTGAGTACCTTTATCACTGATAATGCTTTGGGGACACCAAAACGTGCAAACAACCTCCTCAAAAATCTCACTACAACCCTGGCATCATTAGTGGGTAAGGCTTGAGCCTCAACCCCTTTGAAACATAGTCAACGGCCACCAGGATGTACTTGTTCCCCCGTGAATTCAGGAACGGGCCCATGAAATCAATGCCCCAAATGTCAAAAACTTCAACCACCTGGCATACAGTCTGGGGCATCTCATCACGAGATGAGATATTGCCAACCCTCTGGCACGCAGCACATGCTCAAATAATCTCTTGAGCATCATGATAAATGGAAGGCCAATAAAATCCTGCATCAAATACCTACCTCGCTGTCACACTCACACCATGATGACCACCAGTGGGTTCCTCATGGTAGTGTTTCAACACTGAGCTCGCCTCATCTCCAAAAACACACCTATGAACTATCTTATCAGCACCGATCCTAAATAGATAAGGATCATCCCATATATAATGCTTCACATCAGCAAAGAATTTCTTCTTTTGCTGATGCGTCAAACCCTGAACCAGATATCCGTGTGATAAATAATTTTCCAGATCAGCAAACCATGGTAAACCCTGCTCCTGTGTGCTCAACACCATCAACATCTCATGCGGAAACTGATCATCAATCAAATCAATGCGTATCTCCTCACGCTCCAGATCCTCAAGTCGAGATAGATGATCAGCCGCGACATTCTCAGCTCCTTTCTTGTCACGTATCTCAATGTCAAACTCTTGTAGCAAAAAAACGAAGAGCTGTATGATCAGTGTAAATGATGGTCTTCAAAAGAACTAAATAAGATCGGAATTTATCAAACGCAAAGACCACCGCGAGCAACTCCTTCTCCGTGGTTGTGTAATTCTCCTGAGCATCATTGAGCGTCTTGCTCGCGTAATAAATAGGATGAAAATGCTTGTCCCTACGCTGACCCAAGACTGCTCCAATGGCATAATCGCTTGCATCACACATGATCTCAAATGGTAAACTCCAATCGAGAGCTACCATGATTGGTGCATTCACAAGCTTCTCCTTCAGGAGCTTAAATGCACTCAAACAACCAACATCAAACTCGAAAGGCACATCCTTTTCGAGTAGTCTGGTCATTGGACGGGAAATCTTGGAGAAATCCTTGATGAAACGGCGGTAGAAACCCGCATGTCCAAGGAAACTCCGAATAGATCTCACAGATGTGGGAGGTGGAAGCTTGCTAATAGTCTCAATCCTGGCCCTGTCAACCTCGAGTCCTGCCTCCGAGACCTTGTGCCGTAGCACAATACCTTCACGAACCATAAAATGACATTTCTCCCAGTTAAGCATCAGGTTCTTCTCCTCACAACGTGCTAACATACCCTCTAGATTTGAAAGACATGAATCAAAGGAACTCCCGAATACAGAAAAATCATCCATGAAAACCTCCATGGAGTCCTCGATCATATCATGAAAGATGGCGACCATACATCGCTGGAAAGTAGCTGGAGCGTTACATAGTCCAAAAGGCATGCGTCGGTACGCAAATGTGCCATAAGGACATGTAAACGTGGTCTTTTCCTAATCCTCCGGTGCAATGGGGATCAGGAAATAACCTGAGAAACCATCAAGAAAACAGTAGAACTGTTTCCCAGATAAACGCTCCAGTATCTGATCAATAAAGGGCAACGGAAAGTGGTCCTTTCGAGTAGCATCATTGAGTTTGCGATAATCAATGCAAACTCGCCATCCGGTAACTGTACGAGTAGGAATACACTCATTCCTCTCGTTCTGAACAACTGTCATCCCCCCCTTTGTAGGGACAACCTAAACAGGACCCACCCATTTAGAATCAGAAATAGGATTGATGAGTCCGGCATCCAACAACTTTATCACCTCCTTCTTCACAACCTCCTGCATATTAGGATTCAGTCGTCTCTGAGGTTGCCTCACAGTTTTGTAATCCTCCTCCATCAAGATACTGTGGAGTACAGAAGGAAGGGCTTATGCCCTTGATATCCATCAACTTCCAAGCAATCGCTTGCTTGTGAGCCTTTAGCACACTGATCTACCTCAGCTTCTCACCCTATGTCAAATCAGAAGAAATAATGACAGGCAATTAAGATCCCTCACCTAAGAATGCATACTCAAGATGAGAAGGTAAATCCTTAATCTGTAAAGAAGGAGGAATCTCAACAGATGGCTTTTCAGCCGGATCATCACGAACAATCACCTCACATACCTCAGCCTCTTGGGGAGGCTTACTAGCCAGAACTCGCAGATCACGCTCATGGGAATAAGCGGTCATCTCTATTTCCTGGGTCTCCCTAACCAAGATCTGAGTATCAATGTGATCAGATGTCACCAAACTCTTGATAGTGCCTGAAACATATGACCAGAGCGTATCCATAAAGTATAATGTATCATCCTGCTCATGGGTGTGTCGCATGGAACGAGCAACATCAAATGTCACAGTCTCATCAGCCACTCTCAGAGTGAGTTTACCATCAGAAACATCAATCAATGCTCATGCGGTAGCTAAGAATGGACGACCAAGAATCAATGGAACGCGGTCGTCCTCATCCATATATAGAATCACGAAATCCACGGGAAAGACAAACTTGTCAACTTTAACCAACATATTTTCCACAATCCCCCGTGGATATTTGACTGATCGATCAGCCAACTGAATGCCATACGAGTGGGAATAGGCTCACCTAGGTCTAGCTTTGCATAAACAGAGTATGGCATCAAATTGATGCTAGCACCTAGATCAGCAAGAGCATTGGTAACAGATAAGCTACCAATAAAACAAGGGATAGTGAAACTACCCGGATCAGTCATCTTCTACGGTAACTTATTCTGAACCGCTGCTGAGCACTCCTCACTCAAGGTCACTCTCGAAATTTGCTCTAACTTCTTCTTATTTGTAAGAAGATCCTTGAGGAACTTAGCATATTTTGGCATATGCTGGAGTGCTTCCACAAAGGGTAAGTTCACCTTGAGCTGTTTAAAGATCTCAAGGAACTTTCCGTACTGCTCATCATAACGATGCTGAGCCACCCTACCAGGATATGGAAGTTTACTAATATCAATCGGTGGCTCATACCTCCTCCTAGACACTACTGGTCCCTCAGTAGCTCTCTCAACCACTTTCTCAGTCTCAATTATCTTAGGTCCTGCTGGCTGTGCTGTACTTGCTGGGCGGAGCCTAGAATGCATCGTACCAGCCGGAGCCTGCATCTCTATATGCTCATCAGCCTCATCATCAGTATACGGAACTGGTTTCTCAACCTCACCAAGTGTACTACCACTCCTAGTAACAATCGCATTGGCCTGATGGTGTGCATTTGGGTTCTTCTCTGTGTGAGCTGGAAGAGAACCTGCCTACCTCTCAGTCAAAGAACTCGCGATCTGACCCATAGTCCTTTCAAGGTTCTTCAATGCATTACCCTGACTATGGATCAATGTATCATACTCTCTAAACTTGGCGTTCGACTCTTGTTGATGCTGGGTCTGCTGTGTCATAAACTGTGTCAATGCTTGAGCCTGCTGCGCCATCATCTCTTCCAACGAACTCTTTCTCTCTCCCTACATACCACCACTCGAACTACTACCCTGACCCTGATACGAACCCTGAGGACGCTGCGGGAATCCCGGTGGATTCTGATTTCTCCAACTAAATCCAAGATGGTTCTTCCAGTTAGGATTGTAAGAATTGCCAAAAGCAATATTCTGAAATCTCGTCTGACCATTAGAATAATCACCCTGACAATAAGAACCAATAGACTTGCCCCTGCATAATCAACGTGCTCAACATCATCAGTGGGGGCAATCGGACAATCAACAGTATCATGTGCACCTCTACAAATCTCACAAGTCTGTGCCTTCTTCTGCTGCAAATCTTTCACTATGTTTGTCAACGCCTCGACCTGTGCTAACAGAGCTGTATTGGAATCAACCTGATGTACTCCACGTGGTATGGAAGTAACTAGAGCTCGAGTATCCGGGTACTCAAAACTGCTCATGGCGAGATCCTCAAATAAATCATTGCACTCCTCAACAGTCTTCGTGGTCAATAGATTGCCACCGGCTGTGGTATTTATGATGCACCTAATCGCAGGAGTGACACCATTGTAGAATTTCTCAACTAATGACCAAGACTCAATACCATGGTGGGGACAGTTATGCAGCAACTCCTTGAAACGTTCCCACGTCTCATAAAAAGTCTCGTCCGGCCGCATCTGAAAAGACTCGATCAAGCACCTCAAACGTGTAGTCTTAGCAGGAGGGAAGTACTTTTCAAGAACTTCTCCTGCATGCCATCCTAAGTGGTAATGGAACCTGGGGGAAGGGACTCTAGCCAACTATGGGCTCGATCAGTGAGAGAGAATGGAAAAAGACGCAACTTGCATGCGTTCTCAGTAACACCATTTACTTGGAAGGTGTCACAAATGCGCGCGAAGCGTGAGAGATGAGGTGGGATAGACCAATTGTTGTCCTAGATCGGTGGACAAGCAACACTAGATCTAGCACCAGCCGCGGTCGGTCTGGCGTAGTCGGTAATGACTCGACGAACAGGTGGCTGATCACCCATGACGGTATCTGGAACAGAAACTGACTCGGAAGAAACTGACTCAGAATAAGAATCGCTTGCGTACTCGGTGTATCTGGAATGCTCAGAATGTTCGGTCTCTGTCTCAGTAACGTATTCGAGCTCCTCAGGAATGTCGATACGATGCTCGGGGCTAGGTAAAGAAACAAACTCGGGTGGGCCGGAAGATCGGGTGCGGCACATAAACTACGAGGAAGAGATAAAGAAGAGAAAAAATGACACTAAAAAGAAGAAATAAAGAAGCGAGAAAATGACGAGTTAAGCTAAAACTACTAACTAACTAAACTTACTAAATTAACTACAATTAACTAAACTAACTAAAAGAACAAATAACAAGCAAAGGCACTAAAACTAGGGATTTCAAATAGCAAGTAGTGGAAACTAAACTAAAGAACTAAAGTAAGCATAATAAAAACAAATAATTAACTAAAAAGCAAGTAAAAAGTGGTTAGAACCCCAACTCGGATCTTTCTCAAAGTCGCCAAAAATGCTCAAATCCCCGGCAACGGCGCCAAAAACTTGATGCGAACCGTGTGGTATATGAAAATGATGTATGGATCGGAAAATCAGGTTTTAAATTTATAAAAAGGAAAAACCCAACAAGTTCACACAGTCGGCAAGTGTACCGGTCGTATGTAGCAAGTCAAGTAAGTCCGGATATCGTACCCAAAGATCTGAGTTTGGCGTCCTTCAGTACTAGATCTCTATCGACTTCTAACCGTTGTAAAAGACTTGAGTTTAGATTTTAAAGACTAAATTAAACAAACAAGAGACAATTTATCTAAAATTACTCTAAGAATAAGATTTAGACTAAGGAAAATTATCTAAAATAATCTAAGGATTAAGACTTAACTAAAAATGAAAACTAAAGATGGAAATAAGCTAAAAGAGAACTATGAGTGAAATGATGACTACTTAGGCGGGAATCCTGATGATAATCTGACAACTATCGGCTTTCTAGATATGTCTGCACCGGATCTGAGAATACATCTACTCAAAACAATCTAACACATCAGTACCTACTACTAATGTCTCGTGGGTGCTAGAAAGTCCTAAAATAAATATGTGAAACTCACGGTGTGAGGAATGTCTACAAATCACTCCCGGATGTCTAAGGGATCCTAAACTGGCTAGCCTCTCGGCTTACAAGTCCATTTATCCTAGAAACTGACCCAATCAGTAAACTAAAATAATAGGATCAATCGGTTTATGATAAATCAAGACTAGATAACACAAGTTGCTAGTTTTATTAAGCAAAACCTACTCCCGTAATACTTTAACCCAAACCAACTAACAAAAGGATGAAATCTACAAATCCTCACCTTCCGGTAACGAATCCGGCTTGCACATTGGCTCATATCCACAAATCAGTCTTAACTTATGAGTATCTATTCCTAAATCTACTCAAATGATGATTAAATCAAGTGGACTAACCACCAAAATTGTGAAATCTGTCACACCCCCAAAATCCACAAACGGAGTTTTACCGTTAAGTGTGTGACAAACCAGGATCTCAGTCATTAGTTACACCAAACGACACTATATGAATTTAAAATATACGTGTCTCATTAAATGAGAAAATTTAATACAGAGTTAACGTTTAATAATTTGCGGAAGCGTAATCGAAATGCAATGTTATTAATATTAAATGGAACTAAATGCGCAAACACGCGCCCAACATAAGAAACATAGTTTAAATAATTGTTAAAACCAAACATAGTTTTTAAATGCAAGAAAGTGTTTAAATGCAAAGTTTTGACTCCATGCCATGTCCTAAGTGCGCTGAACCTTAGTGACCTGTAAAAGTGAGAGACTAACAAGTGTCAACACGACGGTTAGTGAGTTCACAAAGTAAGTATGAAATCAAGTAGTCCAGTTACAAGCAGAAATATAAATTAAGTATGTCATTGTAGGTAGCTAGTCTACAGCACATGTCCTAGAGGCGTATGTATCTGACCGAAGCTGACGTATGTACACATTAAGTGCATTTTGCTCGTTCGTACATCCCAGCAGGATGCACTGTAAGTATGTTAGGTCATTCAACACCCGTTCGACAGGTCCTTCTGTCGTGCTAGCGCGACAAGCCCGGGTGGGGTTTGTCAAACCCAATAGTACCACTCAAAATTTCCCCACTATTTCACAAATACTAACGGTCAACTAGGTATCCATGAGGTCTTTCATGAACAAAATAAAAGTTGCTCTAATCCAGACATGCGACATACAAAATTTGTAAATCCGTAAAAGTAATTGTCCGTGTTCAACCCATAAAAGGGTAGAATATTAAAAGTGCGGTTTAGTGAACTCACCTTAGGTTGCGCAGCAATTCAGTTTCTAAAAGCACACAGTAATACAGCAACCTAAATAACATTAGGTCTATTAATGTGTGTTCATGTAGGGTCATAGTACCCTATGCATCCAAATGGTCATACAAGTTGTGCGAGTTTGGAATAGTTTGACATTTTGACCACGTTTGACCAAGTTTGACTTTTTGGTCCAAGTTTGACTTTTAGTTGACCCGAGTTGACCCACAACCCGTTGGTGATTTGTTAAGTGTAAATATGTTGCATTTGGTGTATTTGATCATATTATATCCACATACCACATCATACGTCTCACATTCACAAATCGTATTTCAAGTTCCACAAAAGTTTCCTTTATGGGAAAGTCGGATCTTTAACGTATATTTGCATAATTCAACATTCCTAAGCATGTCAACTATTACACACACACCATAGCATGTCACACAAGTCAACAACACTTACTAACACTTCATAGTTCTCAATGTACAACATACTAGCATGCGTGGTCATTTCTAAGTACCATACATTGTTCACATGATTGGTTTGAACTAGCGTAGTAATAATTTCACCATGGCATCCTAGTTAACTAGTACATACCATTTAGACTTCAACAAAACCATTTCAAGCAATCGTTGTACTAACCAACTAGCACCTACCAAAGTCCTTTCATGACCAAGGCATGTCTACTAAGCACCAAATGTCTACAAACATTCATATGCCAACCCAAATCATGTTTGTACATCTAAAATCACTAAGCATGCATTCTAGTAGGCTTTCATGACGACAAGTTTCCTCATATAGTAAGTCTTTCAAAACCAAGGCGGATTCATACGTACAAATAATCAAAATTTGTCTAATACATTATCCTAACGTACTAGTGACCCCAAAATCATTCCTAGGCATCAACAATGTGTAATTTAAATCAAGTTCATGAGAAAAAGTTACTATTTTAAGTAACATGACAAAACGTTCATGCAATTTCAAAACCAATTCATCAAATCTCATTACATTCATCATCTACTCACTTAATCAATCATATTTCATCAAAATCAAGTATGTAACATCAAGTTTCAATGACTCTCTATCAAACCCTAGTTTTTCAACAACACAATTTTGCATCCATTTCATTAACTAATCACCAAAATGATAAATAACACATAAACAAAATCCCAATTCCACAACAAAATCACCAATTGACAAATTTGGATGAACTAGGGTTTCATGTCTTACAATTTTCGAAACATATATGAAGTTTTTAGGAATGAAACTTACTCGTAATGTTTTTATAACTTAAATTAGCAAGCAACAACACCACAAAAGATCCAACACAGCCGAACATCATCACTTGACGAACCAAGCAGCCGAAATATTCAACTGGCCATAAATTTTTCATCGCTACGAGTTATAAGACGTATTTACTATCATTGGAACCGTCTCGTCGAGACGAAGATTTTGATATATAATAGGCCTCGTGAAGACGTCGGAGCTCGCCGGAATCTGGCCGGAAAGGTGACGGCCTGGGAGGAAAGAAAAACACAAGTGACGTTTTTTTTTATAAAACTAGGTTTAGAAATTGTTAATTTTTGTTAAATGTTAAGTTGGGTTGGGCCTTGGGCCATCCATGGGTCACATGGGTGATCCACGGGCCTCGTTTTGTTTCGGTTTTGCAAACACCATGAAAATCTTTCTCAAATATTCATTTTTGTTTCGTAAGGGTTACCGAAATCCGCAAACGGTTAAAACCGGTAAATACGCGGTTACACGAAAATTCAACAATTAAGCACACATAACAGTTAAAATGTATTATTATTGTATTCGCATTCATTTAAGATCACCAACGCCCGGGTATTAACTCGTGTGATCGTTTCGTGTGAATATTTATATAACGGTTTGCACATTTAATTCATCAAATTAAATGAAAAGTATAATTGCTTAACGTGACTAACAGAGTTTAACTAACGAAGTTAACCTGAATTTGTCGGGTGTCACATCATCAAATTGTTGAAGGAATTTTCGTCCCGAAAATTGGATAAGGTCGTTAAAATAGGTTTCGAGTTGTCACACAATGTTCCCAAAAACCTTTCAGTCACATAACATATAAGTTCACTAATTTTATATTTATTTAGTTGTTCGGAATTATTATTTTATTAACTCACCAACATCCGTGTATTAACTCACATGATCTGGTAATTCCTTGGATTGTCGTTACATGTAACTGTTTGTGTAATATGTAGCACGTTTAACTCAACTCATTAAAGATGGAGTATAATTTCATTAATAGAAGTAACGAGATTTTGTTAACGGGGTTAATCTGAAATTCTTGGGTGTTACATCATCCCCTTGTTGAAAGAATTTTTGTCCCGAAAATTTAACCAATAGTATTAGTATTAGATGTTGTCATTTGAAATAATTAAAGATGCTTATACATTATTTGATTTTTCACACTACTACGTAACATTGGTCCATGCTTCTAAATTCTAGCAAACTTCGGCTATAGTGGTCTTATATTGTTTGGGTATTCTGAATTCTTTGCCTAATATTTTAACTGATTTTTCCGTGAAACGTTGTTGTTCATCGATTGGGACGACGAGTGTTCCATTACGTAAGAGCTTGATTTAGTTGAAGACATCAGAAACGTTGTGTACCATGTTTATCTTTTAAAACTGATCCAGTCAATGATCTAGGGTTTCAAATGGTCTAATGTATCATGGTTTTGGTGGAATTCAAAAGTTTTTTTTTGGATGAGATTTACAAATAGCGATTTCTATACTGTATATTTCGGGGATTCAGATTAGTGAGTTCCACGTTGTTATTGGCTACCCGAGGACCTAGTGCCAACGGAAGAGTTCATTTATTGGTATAGATTGTTAAACTAAGACAACTCGTGTACAAGGTAGACCGTGTGTGGGTACTTGACTTCATTAAAGAAACGTCGTCAAAAAGCGGTCACAAGGATGTCACGGACCTTCTAACAAAAATAGATGAGGAATGAATTATGATACTATTTATATGTTCGGACACACGTGAATTAAGCAAGAATGATCAAGGAACTTAATAAGTATTCATGATTCGTTGTGGTCGATAGAAAAGTGGTTGGATGATGTAGGGTAAAATGTTATTAATGTTTGCTTACTGAAGTAGTATAAAAATGAAAGTGTCTATGTTACATGAGGTGTTCCTAATCCTTTGAACTACAATAGATTTTTCTCTTTGATGGAATCTGAGTGTTACGGTTAGAAGTGTGCCCGGGGGGGCATATGATACGCCAAGCATTTTCTCACAAAGAAGGTTTTCAAGAATGTTATCTTAGACTTCGTCATACATTTGTTTCCATAGTTGTTACAACTACAATATCTCAGTATTTCATTACACTTCCTGCGTATGATCACAGTTTCATGCTGATCATCTCATTACAAAGTTCTTAATTTGTTGTTTAGTGTTTTACCTAGATAGTTTTATGGTTGTGTTACCGTGTTATCAAGCTCTTGTTGTTACATGATTTCCGTTGTATCTTTTGATTTTAATTCCTACAACATTAGCCCAAAACAGGTGTTCTTATGGGCACATATTTTAATTGAACTCCAGGGTAATGTTTACAAGGGTGTGAGGGAGTATACGATGAACAAACGATTTTCTCATAGAGGCAGGTTCCATGAGATTCGTAAGCCGACTTCAGGTGGAGATTTGATTCACTTTTCGGGTATTCTTTATGGAGATATAGTTTTAGTCCGGTTTATTATTTGTGGTTTTGGCTCCCTAACCTACTAGGTAAGAGTCCAAGTTCAAATAGTAATATTCTAGCCGTGCTTTTTATAACCGAATTCGTCATACGGTAGTATTTAGGTTCACCATTTGAGTATATAGAAGACGATGAGGTATAATCGTCCGATTTAAAGTCTAGGGTTCCAAGTTCTTTAACGGATTAGAAAGGATCTCATGTTATATCATTACATGTGTCGGGTGGCTTCAGTATCATCATAGTTTATATAGTTTCCTCTACTAGGACATTCGCAGGTTGGAATAGCTAGGTTAAAGTTTCTTACATGGCGGCTAAAACAATTTTTATTAAGGAAGCCAATTAAGTTTAATATGGAAATTGCTGGATAATAGAGCTTCTACGAAGGGACGTCAGACGTCCAAAATGCCAAAGGATAATCAGAGTATCAATATTATGTTTCTTGGCAATTACAAAGGTGTACCGGGAATGAAACAAAATTGAACGTGGTTACCCTGGACCGCAATGAGTAAAGTTCCCTCAGATCATCAACTGGTACTGTTGGTTTATTGCTGACGGTGGTAATCATCACCAGAATTCTTAGAGTTGTGAAATGTATTCAAAATCAGAATTTATATGCGTGAGTCAATTATGAAACGTTTGGTTTTTGTTGTTATCGTGAATAAAGGATATATGAAAGTTATAATTTATCTGAGTACATAGTAGGTTACCCTATAAGTGATGGATCAACAGCTTTATAAGAAATTACGTGTTTATATATTAGAGTTTCCCAGACTAATTATTGGTTTGGTTTCAGGTCCTCATCCAACGTATCGTTAGTGCTTATATATAGGGTGTACCGCAGCTAACCCACCACACCACCAGCACTTTGAAGGCGTATCTGTCACCTACTAACATTCATGTCTTCTTTACTAATTCATTCAAAGGGGTGGAGGAAAAGGAGTATATATTAAGGGAAATAGTAACGTTGTAATATATATACTGTAACATCGGTTATCTATTGGAGTTTTATGTGATTCAAATGTAAATAATCATAAACTTTAGACTTTAAGAATGCTTAACTTGGATTCTGCTCTACCAAACAGGTAACGGACTTTGAATATATATCAAGATGTACAGAATGTAGATAAGGTTTTTTAATTAAATATAGGTTCTTTAAGGATAAGAATAATAATATTAATAATATTAATAATAATAATAATAATAACAATAATAATAATAAAATAAATTAAATCCAATACGTGTTTTACAATATTGGAGATGCAGATTGGGTGTTTTAGTTAACGTTTACAAGAGTCCTGGATCGAGACAAGTCATCCAACTAGATCGAACCATATACATACCACATGTGTGGTTCGCCAGTGTATCGTTAACAATTGGAACATCATGAGCCGGAACTATTCCTAGGTAACTTATTATCAGATAAAAAAAAATTTAACTTCTGTTTATCTTGTAGAATTTAGAATAGGGTACGATTAGATGAGGTACTTCTAGAGCGAGCCTGGTTTGTTCCGAGGTATTCACATGAAGGTTTATGTGATACCGATTTACTTCACAAGAAGTGATTTTGAATGGGAAATATTACGTAGTTGGTTCGTCATATCAGCAGGAGGTTATTTTTAAATAAGTTGTTGGCTTTATAAGGCTCCTCCATATAGTCTTAACAATTATAGAGTTTGTTTAACAATCACTTGCAGATACAATGATGTTAAGATATTACTGGTGTGCTAAAAGGTTATAGTCCGTAGACTGGAATTTATAATTTTGGGAGTTAAGTAAGGCAAATGTTTTAACTGGGGGATTCAGATTGTTGGTATGAAGGATGAGTCATCATCATTAGGGGTCAAATATAGTAGTAATTAAACATTATGAGGTTTGTCAATATAGAGCTTTGTTCTTATTTGTGTGTTATCAAGGCAAGAATTTAATTATCTGTGATCTAGTTGCATAATCGTAATGTGTATGTAGTTTTAAGATAAACTGGTGATATGCCATCAAAGGTTGTATTGTAACTGTCTACGATCCATAGGTGGGTTTTATGGATTCAATCAAGCATAAACTTGGTATCAGTGCGTTATTTAGAGATGGATGCTTGTTTCAGATGAATTTGTACTGATTGGTTCATTACTGTTGTGTGTCTTCTTGGGCACTACCGGCATGGCAGACTTTTCCAGGATCATCGTGTACCTGTAAGTTCACCATTACGTTGCGCACCCGTAATCGTCAATTTACCTTACACAATCACCCAAGTTCGTCTCCTACCAGGTACATTAATCTTACGTTTAGTTATGTTCTTGGATTTACATTTATCCGTATGATAATGCTATCCCATGTCAGGTATTGAATGTGTATAAGTGTATGACGATCCTATAAGTAGGAGACAACTATACTAGATGTATAGGACACTAACAGCCTATCAGTGTTGTGTATCAATGCGTCGCATGTATCAGGTACAGTGTATGTTCATAATAAGTGTGAGACTACTAGTCTAAACACAATCCGAGTGTACAATATGCATAAGCAGTGGTAATATCAAATCAAGTAGATAACATGCAGTGGATCACACAATAAGTGACATGTTACAACTAATAATGTGTCTCATATTAAGTAACATGTTATAGCACACGAATGTGTCGTATAGTAAGTGATGTGTAATAGCATGTAGTAGGTCACATAAGTATTAAGTCAAGGCCTCACTATGATTGAGTTTCTGAACAAAAATCCATCACTGTTGTTCATGTACCCCTATACGTTAGGCATCGGTCTCTGCCGGTTGGTTGCCATAATGAGGTAGATAATTCAAAACTGAATTGTTTAGGCTTCATACGAAACCAGTTTGTTGCCATAACCTTGAAAGTTTCAAGTTATAATGAAATGTAAACATTCCCAACTAAGACCCCTAACAAAAAAAAAACTGGCCTAAAAAGCAGGATACCTTTTGAATAAAGTCATTATCAAACATTTCTCATTCATACTTCAATGAACAATTCAGAAGCTAGTAGATACACGCCTAGTTAAAGTCCCACTAGCAGAGCAAATCACTAAAAAAATTTGTCCTAAAGTGTCACAATCTGTCACATAATACAAGCTGGTCACGTCATGTAATGCTAGTGTATGTGTAAATTACCTGTATGTGGGTCATAAATAAATTCACACGAGTGCAACTAATGCAGTGTACAGTTATAGTCTAGAATGCAATGCACTGCAATCCTAGTTCGCTATAACCAATGGCTCTGATACCAATCTGTCACACCCCCAAAATCCACAAACGGAGTTTTACCGTTAAGTGTGTGACAAACCAGGATCTCAGTCATTAGTTACACCAAACGACACTATATGAATTTAAAATATACGTGTCTCATTAAATGAGAAAATTTAATACAGAGTTAACGTTTAATAATTTGCGGAAGCGTAATCGAAATGTAATGTTATTAATATTAAATGGAACTAAATGCGCAAACACGCGCCCAACATAAGAAACATAGTTTAAATAATTGTTGAAACCAAACATAGTTTTTAAATGCAAGAAAGTGTTTAAATGCAAAGTTGTGACTCCATGCCATGTCCTAATTGCGCTGAACCTCAGTGACCTGTAAAAGTGAGAGACTAACAAGTGTCAACACGACGGTTGGTGAGTTCACAAAGTAAGTATGAAATCAAGTAGTCCAGTTGCAAGCAGAAATATAAATTAAGTATGTCATTGTAGGTAGCTAGTCTACAGCACATGTCCTAGAGGCGTATGTATCTGACCGAAGCTGACGTATGTACACATTAAGTGCATTTTGCTCATTCGTACATCCCAGCAGGATGCACTGTAAGTATGTTAGGTCATTCAACACCCGTTCGACAGGTCCTTCTGTCGTGCTAGCGCGACTAGCCCGGGTGGGGTTTGTCAAACCCAGTAGTACCACTCAAAATTTCCCCACTATTTCACAAATACTAACGGTCAACTAGGTATCCATGAGGTCTTTCATGAACAAAATAAAAGTTGCTCTAATCCAGACATGCGACAGATGCGTGCAATACTATATATAAAAACAGACACTAAAAACACCTAAGTTTTAAATTTATAAAACCTAGACAAACTACTAAATCACACACAACCGGCAGTGGACCAGTCGAATGTAATATAGCGTACGTAAGTCCGGGTATCGACCCACAGACTCTATATACTACATTAAATTAACTAATAAAGACTCGACTGACTAAACACGACTTAAATAAAAGATTATTTGAAAAGGGGGGTTTTACTGCTAAAAATAGATACTTACTAAAAATGGAATTTGACAATTTGAAAGACGGATTTCAAACAGATTAGAGAAAACAAACCACCTAGGCTAGAATCATCGTTAACTTCAGTTATCGCTCACGTTGGATTAATGGTTATGGAACCGGGATCTAAATTTATTCACTTAAAAGCGACGCTAACTAGGACCCTCGACCCTTTTCGAGAAGAAACCTAAAGTATCACCATTAAGTTATTATCACACTAGTTACAAGATTAAATTTCCTCACAGTTACCTAATCTGATTATGCTTGATTGACTTAAATTAAAGGCCTATCGCACGATACAGACTCTAAAGCCATTTCAACCTAGTTAATTAATTTAACAAGCAAAGTTGATAATTAACACTAAGACGGACTTTTCACAAAGACCTAAACCTGGCAAATCATTCAACCACGACTTATTAATAATCTATCACCTCACGGTTATCTAGATTAGCTACACGTTTTTTACCCGTTTAACAAATAATATTAATCCTATGGTTTTACTGCAGGTTAACCATAAAAACCACAACGCAAGTTAATGGCTAAAACGCACCCTATTATGTGACATAGACAATCACCAAGAACACGTAGACTAATGATATCAATCAAACAAATATAAACATGTAATACGCATCAATCAACAATAAAGATTAAAACTTTAATCATGCATAACAATCCATAAGCAAAAATCAACCAAACATGAAATCCAACGTAACGTTAACAAATCATCACAACACCTAGGTAGTTCTAAACGATTAGCCTACCATAATCAAAGTAGAAACAAAAACCGAAACATAAACAGAGTTACCGTTCATCGAAAAAGAATAAAAATAATTCAGCAGCCTATCTGCTAGCTTAAATTAATTCAGCTACCTGGTAGCCTGCTTAAATTAAATTAAATCGATCGATCACATATTGACTTCTTTGACATGCCTAGCAACCTGCTTGGTTCCTTTTTTTTTCTTCGAACGGCAGTCAACAAAACGGCTGACTTCTTTTTTTTTTTCTTTTCCACGGCCCCCTCTCCTTTCTTTTTCTTTTAGGGTTTTTTTTGTAGTTAGATTTATTTCTCACGTGGGCTTCTACACAAAAGTACCGGGCCCATTTGAATTAGACTTTCAAAGCATATGGCATTTAACTTCAAACATGCATTTTTTCAATCATCCTTTACGTGAAGTTATCTGCAAAACGAATTAAACATATAAATCAATTACTTACTTAGCAGTTTAACATTGAGCTCTAATTGGTCTCAAATTTAAATAAAATATATCATTTTTGCTCATGGACTCCTATAATATATAAAATAATAATATGAACTAATTAGGAGTAAAACTCAATCAAAAGTAACCAAAAAGTGAGAGGAGTATTAATATAAAATATATATAATTAAGACCACATCAAATATCCCAACACTTAACCTTTTTCGTCCCTGAAAAAGCATGCACATAGAATCACACTAATTAAGGATTCAACATTTTGTTACAATTTTTAAACAAGAAACAAATCAGATAAACATCGGTGCGTTTAATTTAAACACCCTAACACTAGCCAATTAAGTTTCCCCTTATGTTTAATCTAAATTTAATTAAATCATTTATCTACAAGGTCTCACACAGAGGAAACATAAGTTAGCCCGATTAATTGTTGCTTGACGAGGCACCGGATAAACCACAAAGGTTTTCCTACCAAAGTAACCTAAAGAACTTAACTAAGCTAAGAACTAGTGCCATATTAGGGTGGATTTTGATGGATGAATTTTGTGGGTATAGACTGTTATTCTCTTTTTTTTTTCATAAAACAAGATCACCTCACCCAGGGGTGTCGTATCCAAGTCGCTATCCCGGAGGTAGAGCACATGAGGTCTTGGATCACTTGCCTTATATTTTTCATTTTTTTCATTTTTTCAATTGGCTCTTTGAGCTCTTTTATTTAGCAGCTACTTTGAGCGCTTTTCAGTACTATACCCGGTGGACATTTTATTTGCGGATGCGCCACTTCTTTCACAAGAAGTGTGTTATAAATCCTAAAATGGCACTACTCCTTAACCTATTTAAGTTCTAAAGCCTACAATGGTGCCTAATTTAATTTAGTTAAGGCCTTCCTATTCCTCCTAAGATGATAACCCACGAGATTCACGATAATTATTTTTCAATTAGTACACTTAGGGAAACCATCTCAGCTAATTGGGTTACCAAATGTTTATCCAAATTCATTCTGTGTTTAAAAACCACAACTCATTTGAAAGCCAAAATCAGTTTCCTATCATTTTCTATTAAAGTGCACAACTTTAACAAAGACATTTTTCAAATTTTCAATTTTTTTGAATTTTTCATGACTCTATAAGACTCAAAACAAACAACTAAACAAACCTAAGACTCAGAAATGACTATTTCCTCATCCCCACACTTAAGTTCTACATTGTCCTCAATGTAGAGATAGAAAACATCTAAAAAAAATAAAAATAAAAATAAAAATGCAAAAATAAAAGATAGAAAGATGAATTGGAAAAGACTTAGCTGGTTTTGTGAAACGCGTAAGCTCCAAGTCTTCATTCCAACTGCAGCTTCGATCGTATAGCATTTTGGTCGAGATCGAGCTTCACCGACACTCTCGAGATCTTCTTCGTCTTCACAAATACAAACTCACCCGAATGGAGATTGAGTACGGGTAAGAATGATTTAAACCTGTAAAAACAAACACAAGATACCCGAGCGTAAAACTGACTCGACAAAAATAAATTAAATAAAATAATATAATATAAATGAAAGATAAATAACTAAACTCTACGAACTATACAAACTATATAAACCACTGAGAAACCTCCCCACACTTGAACTTAATCAGGAGGTTTCTCTTTGATCTGGACCCTATCTAACATGTTCAATTCCACTCGGTCCACACAAACGTTTACAAAGTCAGAAGCAGAATTGAAAATAATTTTGAAAATAAAGTTAAAAGCTTCAAACAGGTCAAACCACCAAAATTTGTACTTACCTGGCATGAACCGAATGCATGTCATGTATCGTGAAGACTGGTCGTTCTTGCACTTCAAGGGTTTCTTCTTCCATATAGACCATCTTCCGATCTGCAAAAGTGTGCGCTCCCTCGGTTCTTTCCTTGATTTAAACCGAGGTGTTGAGGAATTTTCATCATGTACCTCTTCCTCATGCTCACTCGATTCTTGACTCATCCCCACACTTGGCGTTTGATTGTATACTAAGTCTTCGAGAATCTTCAAATCGCCAAGTGGGTCAAATTCCACTTCCTCATCACAAAAAGGCAGATCTACCAGTTCATCAGCAAACTCATCCTCCCAGGATGGAACTGGTACCTCCTTCACATCTCCCTCATGCTCAGATTTAACTTCTAATTCCTGCACACCATCATTCTCAACAAACAAACATGAAAAATTAAATGAACCCGATGACTCGAGTTCATCCTCAATTAAGTCAACTGATGCAGGAATATCAAAATCAGAATGATCAGATTGAAGTTCAGAACACTTACCTGGTTCAGGATCATGATACAAATCTTCACAACTAAAGTCCCATTCATCTTCATCATCGCTAGAAGAATCATCTTGGACGGAAAAATCATAGATTCCGGCAGGTGGTAAATCCTCATTACCTTTGACCACATACCTCTCCATGATTTCTGGCTCTTTAGTTGCCTCTGGTGTCTCCGGCTCTGAAGTTAGATTTAAAAACTCGCCTCGTTCATTCTCATATCCTATGAATATCCCTTCTAAATCAAAAACTAGGCAGTTAGAATCCTTATGTTCTATCAAAACTCCAGTGGAGCTTTGATAACCTGTTAAATACCCCGTATGGTCAAACATCAACACCGCATCCCTAACAGGAGGTTCGGGAAGCAACATATAATTTTTCCCATACCGTGGTCGATTAGGTCCAATGGGTATCCTAGTTAGAGTTTCTACATATTGTTCAACAACTTGAATGTACGTCATCTCTCTAACTATGGTAGATATAGAAATAACAAAATGAAATAAACAAAAACGACACAAAATAATAGAAAAGAATAAAAAAAAAGAAAAAAAAACTTTTAGACTCCTACGACTCAAACCACTAACAAAAAGCACGTGAATAGTAGTTAAGACTCAACAAAGTTAAATAACGCAATTACCAAGAGTCCCCGGCAACGGCGCCAAAAACTTGATGCGTGCAATACTATATATAAAAACAGACACTAAAAACACCTAAGTTTTAAATTTATAAAACCTAGACAAACTACTAAATCACACACAACCGGCAGTGGACCGGTCGAATGTAATATAGCGTACGTAAGTCCGGGTGTCGACCCACAGACTCTATATACTACATTAAATTAACTAATAAAGACTCGACTGACTAAACACGACTTAAATAAAAGATTATTTGAAAAGGGGGGTTTTACTGCTAAAAATAGATACTTACTAAAAATGGAATTTGACAATTTGAAAGACGGATTTCAAACAGATTAGAGAAAACAAACCACCTAGGCTAGAATCATCGTTAACTTCAGTTATCGCTCACGTTGGATTAATAGTTATGGAACCGGGATCTAAATTTATTCACTTAAAAGCGACGCTAACTAGGACCCTCGACCCTTTTCGAGAAGAAACCTAAAGTATCACCATTAAGTTATTATCACACCAGTTACAAGATTAAATTTCCTCACAGTTACCTAATCAGATTATGCTTGATTGACTTAAATTAAAGGCCTATCGCACGATACAGACTCTAAAGCCATTTCAACCTAGTTTATTAATTTAACAAGCAAAGTTGATAATTAACACTAAGACGGACTTTTCACAAAGACCTAAACCTGGCAAATCATTCAACCACGACTTATTAATAATCTATCATCTCACGGTTATCTAGATTAGCTACACGTTTTTTACCCGTTTAACTAATAATATTAATCCTATGGTTTTACTGCAGGTTAACCATAAAAACCACAACACAAGTTAATGGCTAAAACGCACCCTATTATGTGACATAGACAATCACCAAGAACGCGTGGACTAATGATATCAATCAAACAAATATAAACATGTAATACGCATCAATCAACAATAAAGATTAAAACTTTAATCATGCATAACAATCCATAAGCAAAAATCAACCAAACATGAAATCCAACGTAACGTTAACAAATCATCACAACGCCTAGGTAGTTCTAAATGATTAGCCTACCATAATCAAAGTAGAAACAAAAACCGAAACATAAACAGAGTTACCGTTTATCGAAAAAGAATAAAAATAATTCAGCAGTCTATCTGCTAGCTTAAATTAATTCAGCTACCTGGTAGCCTGCTTAAATTAAATTAAATCGATCGATCACATATTGACTTCTTTGACATGCCTAGCAACCTGCTTGGTTCCTTTTTTTTTTCTTCGAACGGCAGTCAACAAAACGGCCGACTTCTTTTTTTTTCCTTTTCCACGGCCCCCTCTCCTTTCTTTTTCTTTTAGGGTTTTTTTGTAGTTAGATTTATTTCTCACGTGGGCTTCTACACAAAAGTACCGGGCCCATTTGAATTAGACTTTCAAAACATATGGCATTTAACTTCAAACATGCATTTTTTCAATCATCCTTTACGTGAAGTTATCTGCAAAACGAATTAAACATATAAATCAATTAGTTACTTAGCAGTTTAACATTGAGCTCTAATTGGTCTCAAATTTAAATAAAATATATCATTTTTGCTCATGGACTCCTATAATATATAAAATAATAATATGAACTAATTAGGAGTAAAACTCAATCAAAAGTAACCAAAAAGTGAGAGGAGTATTAATATAAAATATATATAATTTAGACCACAAGTTGTGCGAGTTTGGAATAGTTTGACTTTTTGATCACGTTTGACCAAGTTTGACTTTTTGGTCCAAGTTTGACGTTTAGTTGACCCGAGTTGACCCACGACCCGTTGGTGATTTGTTAAGTGTAAATATGTTGCATTTGGTGTATTTGACCATATTATATCCACATACCACATCATACGTCTCACATTCACAAATCGTATTTCAGGTTCCACAAAAGTTTCCTTTATGGGAAAGTCAGATCTTTAACGTATATTTGCATAATTCAACATTCCTAAGCATGTCAACTATTACACACACACCATAGCATGTCACACAAGTCAACAACACTTACTAACACTTCATAGTTCTCAATGTACAACATACTAGCATGCGTGGTCATTTCTAAGTACCATACATTGTTCACATGATTGGTTTGAACTAGCGTAGTAATAATTTCACCATGACATCCTAGTTAACTAGTACATACCATTTAGACTTCAACAAAACCATTTCAAGCAATCGTTCTACTAACCAACTAGCACCTACCAAAGTCCTTTCATGACCAAGGCATGTCTACTAAGCACCACATGTCTACAAACATTCATATGCAACCCCAAATCATGTTTGTACATCTAAAATCACTAAGCATGCATTCTAGTAGGCTTTCATGACGACAAGTTTCCTCATATAATAAGTCTTTCAAAACCAAGGCGGTTTCATACGTACAAATAATCAAAATTTATCTAATACATTATCCTAACGTACTAGTGACCCCAAAATCATTCCTAGGCATCCACAATGTGTAATTTAAATCAAGTTCATGAGAAAAAGTTACTATTTTAAGTAACATGACAAAATGTTCATGCAATTTCAAAACTAATTCATCAAATCTCATTACATTCATCATCTACTCACTTAATCAATCATATTTCATCAAAATCAAGTATGTAACATCAAGTTTCAATGACTCCCTATCAAACCCTAGTCTCTCAACAACACAATTTTGCATCCATTTCATTAACTAATCACCAAAATGATAAATAACACATAAACAAAATCCCAATTCCACAACAAAATCACCAATTGACAAATTTGGATGAACTAAGGTTTCATGTCTTATAATTTTCGAAACATATATGAAGTTTTTAGGAATGAAACTTACTCGTAATGTTTTTATAACTTAAATTAGCACGCAACAACACCACCAAAGATCCAACACAACCGAACATCATCATTTGACGAACCAAGCAGCCGAAATATTCAACTGGCCATAACTTTTTCATCGCTACGTGTTAGAAGACGTATTTACTATCATTGGAACCGTCTCGTCGAGACGAAGATTTTGATATATAATAAGCCTCGTGACGACGTCGGAGCTGGCCGTAATCTGGCCGGAAAGGTGACGGCCTGGGAGGAAAGAAAAACACAAGTGATGTTTTTTTTTATAAAACTAGGTTTAGAAATTGTTAATTTTTGTTAATGTTAAGTTGGGTTGGGCCTTGGGCCATCTATGGGTCACATGGGTGATCCATGGGCCCCGTTTTGTTTCGGTTTTGCAAACACCATGAAAATCTTTCTCAAATATTCATTTTTGTTTCGTAAGGGTTACCGAAATCCGCAAACGGTTAAAACCGGTAAATACGCGGTTACACGAAAATTCAACAATTAAGCACACATAACAGTTAAAATGTATTATTATTGTATTCGCATTCATTTAAGATCACCAACGCCCGGGTATTAACTCGTGTGATCGTTTCGTGTGAATATTTATATAACGGTTTGCACATTTAATTCATCAAATTAAATGAAAAGTATAATTGCGTTAACGTGACTAACAGAGTTTAACTAACGAAGTTAACCTGAATTTTGTTGGTCCATCTAGATCGTGATTTCAGTGCTATAATGACTTGTATAACAACAAACACTCTTGACTCAAACAAACAAAGTGCAATATAACCCACAAACGAATAACGAGATTAAAACCACACAACCGGAGGTAAATACGCTACAAAGATGAATAATATATGCTCCTAGCACCTCCTGTAAACACACACATGACACAAGGGTTTGGATAAGATTTTTGTCAAAGATGTCAAAGTCCCATTTCATGAAGATAAGGTTACAATATATAACAGACTTAGGTTCGCTGATAGATTCGCTGACAGCGAATCTATCTAGCGAACCACATAGGTTCGCCGGGCACAATCAGGTTCGCCCGGTCGACACCAACACAAAAGCTATAGATTCGCCCGTAGGTTCGCTAGTTCAGAACAATACAAAATACATACAAAAGATATAACACCGACATACCGGTGAGTCCGACCTATACATGACTATCAATACTCCCCCTAGGTTGGACCTCACCTGAGGAAGTCTTCTATTTAAGCACCGTCTTTTTCGGCTTCAAAGGTTCTCAATGTACGCTCCTGCCCTTGATTCAATACCGGCCAATGGATTAGTAACGTCTTCTGATCCGGCCTCTTCATCTTCACTGAACACCAGCATCGACTCCACGAACTCTGCTTCGGCGACATCAGTATCAGGCATATCAATAACAATCGTTTCCGCCTGAATGTTTTCTGTAGGCTCCTCATGTCACACCCCCAAAATCCACTAACGGAGTTTTACCGTTAAGTGTGTGACAAACCAGGATCTCAGTCATTAGTTACACCAAACGACACTATATGAATTTAAAACATACGTGTCTCATTAAATGAGAAAATTTTAATACAGAGTTAACGTTTAAAAGTTTGCGGAAGCGTAATCGAAATGTAATGTCAAAATATTAAATGTAAACTAAATGCGCAGAACACGCGCCCAACACGAGATACACAGTCTAAATAGTCATTAAACTCAAACATGATTTTTAATGCAAGAAAGTGTTTAAATGAAAATCCGTGACTCCATGCCATGTCCTAGGTGCGTGGTACCCCAATGACCTGTAAAAGTGAAAGGCTAACAAGTGTCAACATGACGGTTGGTGAGTTCACATAATAAGTATAGAATCCAGTAAGTTCAGTTGCAAGCAGAAATATAAATTAAGTATGTCATTGTAGGTAGCTAGTCTACAGCACATGTCCTTAGAGGCGTATGTATCTGACCGAAGCTGACGTATGTACACATTAAGTGCAGTTTGCCCGTTCGTACATCCCAGCAGGATGCACTGTAAATATGTTAGGTCATTCAACACCCGTTCGACAGGTCCTTCTGTCGTGCTAGCGCGACTAGCCCGGGTGGGGTTTGTCAAACCCAGTAGTACTACTCAAAATTTCCCCGCTATTTCACAAATACTAACGGTCAACTAGGTATCCATGAGGTCTTTCATGAACAAAATAAAAGTGCTCTAATCCAGACATGCGACATACAGAATTCGTAAATCCGTAAAAGTATTCGTCCGTGTTCAACCCATAAAAGGGTAAAATAGTAAAAGTACGGTTCAGTGAACTCACCTTTGAAGCGCTCAGCAAATAAATGGCAAAGATGCAACAAAAGAATCTAGACCGTCGTATGACCTGTTTTAAATAATCACTTACTAGTTATTAACTAAGAACATGTAATTATAATATAACATTCGCTAGGGTTTTGAGTGTTCGGTTCGGCTTCATATGATAAGAATAATAATACACCCCACAATATTTACATGTGCCACACGTATTAACTTTATACTTGTATTTGCAACACAATCCAAACATCTTATCATTAAATCAACCCGACTCACATCATCATACGCATACCACATATATGTGTTTCCTTGCTATTTCATCTAATCGTACATTTATCTATTAAATAACCTCATCATACATTATATAAGCTAAAATCCATTACTCCTACATACATATACCACATACATACAATACAACACTTACTGATGTCTCTGTTTTAATTATCTACTCATGCATGTGTTATGGTCATATATATACACCACATCATTTTCTTGTCGTTACATGTTAATATAAGTACATATACATAACTGCATACAGTGTAACGCATACATACTAGTTTCTCTACTCATACCCATATGTGCATCCATCATCACAATGTACAACATGGTCCCACTTTCTGATTACAATCATCCACATATTTATATCAGTTTGCTGCTAATTTTTCAAGTCATCAAACGTATATGCTAATCCATACAAGCCAATTTATAACTCCTGTATTACACATCTTTATATCACATGCATAATACATACATATGTCGAACAAGTATAACCATTACAAAACATACATACTTACACACGTCGACCTACATATGCAAACATATACATACACGCTACTGCTACTGTTTTGCACTCGCATATACATCGCACGTACACAACACATACCACATGATACATACGATGATACACCAATACATACACATACAAACTCGCTTTCACTGTTTATGCATTTATAACCACCTATACATACTACTCGATCAACATATACATACATACATTGTTGCCATATATATATTGAATACATACTGTCAAATTCCTTGCTGCCTTCACGTACATACATAGAATAATTATACATATATATCCATTTGAACTTCTGTTGACCAATGTTCACATAAGCACATGACGATATACATACCAACTAGCACATACAACACATACCGTACACATATGATCCTTCTGTTGATTTATATTTGCAACACACACATATATATATACAAATCACACGCATACTTTCACACATGCTACTTCTTCCTATTAATTGTTATTTTATACACATATATACAATACATACGATCCCTTTACTGCTGTTATAATATGCGTACACCCACTTATACATACATTTCACGTAAACCCATCACACATACATACAACACGTCTAATCGAAGCAATCGTATTATGGAAAATGAACCCAAATCGAAACCGAAACGACCCAAAAACTAAACCGTAACGCAATGAACAACATAGAGTAACACGGTAAATGCGTACCGATAGTCAAGGGAGCGACAAAGAAGTGATTGGTTCGACCGCCGAGGGAGGTGACCGGAGTTGCGGGTCTGCCGGACTCGATTGATTCTCCGAACAGCAGAAATCACGAGCAACGGTGGGACTCGATCGAACGGCTACGATGCTAGAATGGAACCGACATGATCCGGAGATGATGGTAGTGGTGCGCGACGGCTGAAATAGGGTTTGCAGGGTGGGGGGTGCGATCGGTTGCATAGGGATGTCCTGATGGATTTTGGGACGAGGGTTTGGTTTTGTATTATTAGCTTTTATGAATTTGGCCCTTATAGAATATGAGGTTATTAACTTTGGTTTTAAAATCAATTACTTAGTTTAGATAATTACAAAATGAATCCTAACTTATGTAAGACTTAACGGAACTGTTAAAAAAATAGTTAACGGTGTTAACATAAAATTTGCAGGTTGTCACATCATCCCCTTGTTGAAGGAATTTTCGTCCCGAAAATTGGATACGGTTGTTAAAATAGGTTTCGAGTTGTCACACAATGTTCCCAAAAACCTTTCGGTCACATAACATATAAGTTCACTAAATTTATATTTATTTAGTTGTTCGGAATTATTATTTTATCAACTCGCCAACATCCGTGTATTAACTCACGTGATCTGGTAATTCCTTGGATTGTCGTTACATGTAACTGTTTGTGTAATATGTAGCACGTTTAACTCAACTAATTAAAGGTGGAGTATAATTTCATTAATTGAAGTAACGAGATTTTGTTAACGGGGTTACTCTGAAATTCTCAGGTGTTACATCATCCCCTTGTTGAAAAGAATTTTCGTCCCGAAAATTTAACCAATAGTATTAGTATTTGATGTTGTCATTTGAAATAATTACAGATGCTTGTACATTATTTTATTTTTCACACTACTACGTAACTCTGGGCTATGCTTCCAAGTTCTAGCCACTTCGACTATAGTGATCTTACAGTGTTTGAGTATATTGAATTCTTTGCCTCTTATTTCAACTGATTTTCCGTGAAACTTTGTTGTTGACAATTGTTCCATTACATAAGAGCTTGATTAGGTTGCAGACATCAGAAACGTTGTGTACCATGTTTATCTTTTAACACTGATCCAGTCAATGGTCTAGAAGGCCAATACCCTAGGGTTTGAGATGGTCTAATGTGTATTATGATTTTGATGGAATTCCAGAAATTTTTTTTTTGTTTTTTTTTAAATGGGATTTACAAATTGCGATTTCTATACTGTATATTTCGGGGATTTAGGTTAATGCGTTCCACGTTGTTATTAGCTACCCGAGGACCGAGTACTAACAGAAGGGTTCATTTATTGGTATAGATTATTAGACTAGGACACTTGTGTACAAGTTACACCATGTGTAGGTACTTGACTTCATTAAAGGAACGTTGCCAAAACGCGGTCTAAAGGATGTCATGGACCTTCTAAAAACAGATGAGAAATGAGTTTTGATACTATCTATATGTTCGAACGTACGTGAATTAAGCAAGAATGATCAAGGAACTTAATAAGTATTCATGTTTCGTTGTGGTCGATAGAAAAAGTGGTTGGATGACGTAGGGTAAAGTGTTATTAATGTTTGCTTCTAAAGTAGTATTAAAATGAAAGTGTCTGCGTTGCATGAGGTGTTCCCAATCCTTTGGACTACAATCGATTTTCTCTTTGATGGAATCTGAGTGTTACGCTTAGAAGTGTGCCCGGGGGGGCATATGATACGCCAAGCATTTTCTCACTGAGAAGGTTTTCAAGAATGTTATCTTAGACTTCGCCTATATTTATTTCCATAGTTGTTACAATTACAATAACTCAATATTTCGTTCCACTTCCAGCGTATGATCACCGTTTCATGCTGGTCATCTCATTACTAAGTTCCTAATTTGTTGTTTAGTGTTTCAACCTAGATAGTTTTATGGCTGCGTTACTGTATTATCAAGCTCTTGTTGTTACGTGATTTCTGTTGTATCTTTAGATTTTAATTCCTACAATATTAGCCGAAAACAGGTGTTCTTATGGGCACATATTATTAATTGAACTCCAGGGTAATGTTTACAAGGGTGTGAGGGAGTATACGATAAACAAACCATTTTCTCATAGAAGCAGGTTCCATTAGATTTGTAAGCCGACATTAGGTGGGGATTTGATTCGGTTATTCTTTATGGAGAGATCGTTTTAGTCCAGTTCATTATTTGTGATTATAGCTCCCTAACCTACTAGGTGAGGGTTCCAGTATTAAATAGTAATATTCTAGCTGTGATTTTTATAACGGGATTCATCGTACGGTAGTGTTTAGATTCACCATTTGAGGATATAGAAGACGATGAGGTATAACAGTCCGATTTAAAGTCTAGGGTTCCAAGTTCATTAACGGATTAGAAAGGATCTCATGTTATATCATTACATGTGTCGGGTGGCTTCAGTATCATCATATCTTATATGGTTTCCTATACTAGGACCTTCACAAGTTAAAATAGCTAGGTTAAAGTTTCTTACATGGCGGCTAAACACTTTTTATTAAGGAAGCTAATTAATTTTAGTATGGAAATTGCTGGATAATAGAGCTTCTAAGAAGGGACATCAGGCATCCAAAGTGCCAAAGGATAATCAGAGTATCAATATTATGTTTCTTGGCAATTACAAAGGTGTACCGGGAATGGAACAAATTAGAAAGCGGTTACCCTGGACCGTAATGAGTGAATCTCCCTCAGAACATCAACTGGTAGTGTTGGTTTATTGTTGATGATGGTAATCATCAACAGAATTCTTAGAGTCGTGAAATGTATTCCAGATCAGAATTTATATGCGTGTGTCAGTTATGAAATGTTTGGTTTTTGTTGTTATTGTGAATAAAGGATATATGAAAGTTATAATTTATCTAAGTACATAGTAGGTTACCCTATAAGTGATAGATCAAACAGCTTTATAAGAAATTTCGTGTTTTTTTTTTATATTAGAGTTTCCCGGATTAATTATCGGCTTGGTTTCAGGTCCACATCCCACGTACCGTTAGTGTTTATATATAGGGTGTACCGCAGCTAACCCACCACACCACCAGCACTTTGAAGGCGTACCTGTCACCTAATAACATTCTTGCCTACTTTACTAAAGTCATTCAAAGGGGTCGGGAAGAAGGGAATATACTTTAAGTGAACTGGAAACGTTATAATATATATGGAAATTTCAGTTATGTATTAGAATTTTATGTGGTTCAAATGTGAATAATCACAAACTTGCGATTTTAAGACAGCTTAACTTGAATTCTGCTTTACCAAGCAGGTAAAGAGGTTTGAATATATATTACGATGTACAGAATGTAGATAATGTTTTGAATTAAATATAGGTTCTTTAAAGAGGAAAATAATAATAATAATAAAAATAATAATAATAATAATAATAAAATAAATTAAATCCAATACGTGTTTTACAATAATAGAGATGTGGATTGGGTGTATTAGTTAACGTTTACAAGAGTCCTGAATCGTGACAAGTCATCTAACTAGATTGAACCATATACATACCACATGTGTGGTTTGCCAGTGCATCGTTAACAATTGGAACATCATGAGCCGGAATTATTTCTAGGTAACTTATTATCAGAAATAACTTTAACTTCTGTTTAACTTGTAGAATTGAGAATAGGGTACGATTAGGTGAGATACTTCTAGAGCAAGCCTGGTATGTTCCGAGGTATTCACATGAAGGTTTATGTGATACAGATTTACTTCACAAGAAGTGATTTTGAATGAGAAATATTACGCAGTTGGTTCGCCATATCAACAGGAGGTTATTTTTAAATAAGTTGTTGGCTTTATAAGGCTCCTCCATGGAGTCTTAACAATTATAGTGTTTGTTTAACAATCACTTGCAGATACAATGTTGTTAAGATATTACTGGTGTGCTAAAAGGTTATAGTCCGTAGACTAGAATTTGAAACTTTGGGAATTAAGTAAGACAAATGTTTTAACTGGAGGATTCAGATTGTTTGTATGAAGGAGGAGTCATCATCATTAGAGGTCAAATATAGTATTAATTAAACATTGTGAGGTTTATCAGTATAGCTCTTTGTTCTTATTTGTGTGTTATCAAGGCAAGAATTTAATTATCTGTGATTTAGTTGCATAATCGTAATGTGTAGGTAGTTTTAAGATAAACTGGTGATATGCCATCACAGGTTGTATTGTAACTGTCTACCATCCATAGGTGGGTTATATGGGTTTAGTCAAGCATAAACTTGGTATCAGTGCGTTATTTAGAGATGGATGTTTGTTTCAGATGAATTTGTACTGATTGGTTCATTACCGTTGTGTGTCTTCTTGGGTACTACCGACATGGCAGACTTTGTCAGGATCATCGTGTACCTGTAAATTCACCATTACGTTGCGCACCCGTAGTCGTCAATTTACCTTACACAATCACCCAAGTTCGTCTCCCACCGGGTACATTAATCTTACGTTTAGTTATGTTCTTGGATTTACATTCATCCGTGTGGCATTGCTATTCCATAACAAGTATTGAGCGGTATAAGTGTATTATAAACCTATAAGTAGTAGATAACTACACTAGATGTATAGGACACCAACAGACTATCAGTGTGTTGTATCAATGGGTCGCATGTATCAGGTATGGTGTAAGTTCATACTAAGTGTAAGACTACTAGTCTAGGCACAATCTGGGTGTACGATGTGTATAAGCAGTAGTAATATCAAATCAAGTGAATAACATGTAGTGGATCACACAGTAAGTGACATTTTACAACTAATAATGTCTCATATTAAGTAACATGCTGTAGCACACGAACGTGTCGTATAATAAGTAATTTGTAATAGCACGTAGGAGGTCACATAAGTAATAAGTCATGACCTCACTAGGAATGAGTTTCTGGACAAAAATCCATTACTGTTGTTCATGTACCTCTATACCTTAGGCATCGGTCTCTGCCGGTTGGTTGCCATAATGAGTTAGGTAATTCAAAACTGAATTGTCTAGGCTTCATACGAAACCAGTTTGTTGCCATAGTCATGTAAGTTTCAAGTTATAATGAAATGTAATCGTTTCTCAACTAAGGCCCTTAAAAAAAATTTTGGCCTAAAAAGCGGAATACTTTTGAACAAGGTCATTGTCAAATATTTCTCATGCAGACTTCAGTGAACAATTCAAAACTAGCAGATACATACCTAGTTTAAGCTTCACTAGCAGAGCAAGTCACTTAAAAAAAAAAAAAACTTTTGCTCTAAAGTGTTACATAATACAAACTAGTCACTTCATGTAATGTTAGTGTAGGCGTGTGTATGTGTATATCACATGTATGTGGGTCATAAATAAATTTTCACAAGTCCAACTAATGTCATTTCTGAAATCACGCGTGTACAAGTCACTAACCAATAGTAAGTTCATAAATAATTCACTCGGTGCAACTAATGTAGTGTACAATTATAGTATAGAATGCAACGCAATGCAAACCTAGTTCGCTATAACCAATGGCTCTGATACCAATCTGTCACACCCCCAAAATCCACTAACGGAGTTTTACCGTTAAGTGTGTGACAAACCAGGATCTCAGTCATTAGTTACACCAAACGACACTATATGAATTTAAAACATACGTGTCTCATTAAATGAGAATATTTTAATACAGAGTTAACGTTTAAAAGTTTGCGGAAGCGTAATCGAAATGTAATGTCAAAATATTAAATGTAAACTAAATGCGCAGAACACGCGCCCAACACGAGATACACAGTCTAAATAGTCATTAAACTCAAACATGATTTTTAATGCAAGAAAGTGTTTAAATGAAAATCCGTGACTCCATGCCATGTCCTAGGTGCGTGGTACCCCAATGACCTGTAAAAGTGAAAGGCTAACAAGTGTCAACATGACGGTTGGTGAGTTCACATAATAAGTATAGAATCCAGTAAGTTCAGTTGCAAGCAGAAATATAAATTAAGTATGTCATTGTAGGTAGCTAGTCTACAGCACATGTCCTTAGAGGCGTATGTATCTGACCGAAGCTGACGTATGTACACATTAAGTGCAGTTTGCCCGTTCGTACATCCCAGCAGGATGCACTGTAAGTATGTTAGGTCATTTAACACCCGTTCGACAGGTCCTTCTGTCGTGCTAGCGCGACTAGCCCGGGTGGGGTTTGTCAAACCCAGTAGTACTACTCAAAATTTCCCCGCTATTTCACAAATACTAACGGTCAACTAGGTATCCATGAGGTCTTTCATGAACAAAATAAAAGTGCTCTAATCCAGACATGCGACATACAGAATTCGTAAATCCGTAAAAGTATTCGTCCGTGTTCAACCCATAAAAGGGTAAAATAGTAAAAGTACGGTTCAGTGAACTCACCTTTGAAGCGCTCAGCAAATAAATGGCAAAGATGCAACAAAAGAATCTAGACCGTCGTATGACCTGTTTTAAATAATCACTTACTAGTTATTAACTAAGAACATGTAATTATAATATAACATTCGCTAGGGTTTTGAGTGTTCGGTTCGGCTTCATATGATAAGAATAATAATACACCCCACAATATTTACATGTGCCACACGTATTAACTTTATACTTGTATTTGCAACACAATCCAAACATCTTATCATTAAATCAACCCGACTCACATCATCATACGCATACCACATATATGTGTTTCCTTGCTATTTCATCTAATCGTACATTTATCTATTAAATAACCTCATCATACATTATATAAGCTAAAATCCATTACTCCTACATACATATACCACATACATACAATACAACACTTACTGATGTCTCTGTTTTAATTATCTACTCATGCATGTGTTATGGTCATATATATACACCACATCATTTTCTTGTCGTTACATGTTAATATAAGTACATATACATAACTGCATACAGTGTAACGCATACATACTAGTTTCTCTACTCATACCCATATGTGCATCCATCATCACAATGTACAACATGGTCCCACTTTCTGATTACAATCATCCACATATTTATATCAGTTTGCTGCTAATTTTTCAAGTCATCAAACGTATATGCTAATCCATACAAGCCAATTTATAACTCCTGTATTACACATCTTTATATCACATGCATAATACATACATATGTCGAACAAGTATAACCATTACAAAACATACATACTTACACACGTCGACCTACATATGCAAACATATACATACACGCTACTGCTACTGTTTTGCACTCGCATATACATCGCACGTACACAACACATACCACATGATACATACGATGATACACCAATACATACACATACAAACTCGCTTTCACTGTTTATGCATTTATAACCACCTATACATACTACTCGATCAACATATACATACATACATTGTTGCCATATATATATTGAATACATACTGTCAAATTCCTTGCTGCCTTCACGTACATACATAGAATAATTATACATATATATCCATTTGAACTTCTGTTGACCAATGTTCACATAAGCACATGACGATATACATACCAACTAGCACATACAACACATACCGTACACATATGATCCTTCTGTTGATTTATATTTGCAACACACACATATATATATACAAATCACACGCATACTTTCACACATGCTACTTCTTCCTATTAATTGTTATTTTATACACATATATACAATACATACGATCCCTTTACTGCTGTTATAATATGCGTACACCCACTTATACATACATTTCACGTAAACCCATCACACATACATACAACACGTCTAATCGAAGCAATCGTATTATGGAAAATGAACCCAAATCGAAACCGAAACGACCCAAAAACTAAACCGTAACGCAATGAACAACATAGAGTAACACGGTAAATGCGTACCGATAGTCAAGGGAGCGACAAAGAAGTGATTGGTTCGACCGCCGAGGGAGGTGACCGGAGTTGCGGGTCTGCCGGACTCGATTGATTCTCCGAACAGCAGAAATCACGAGCAACGGTGGGACTCGATCGAACGGCTACGATGCTAGAATGGAACCGACATGATCCGGAGATGATGGTAGTGGTGCGCGACGGCTGAAATAGGGTTTGCAGGGTGGGGGGTGCGATCGGTTGCATAGGGATGTCCTGATGGATTTTGGGACGAGGGTTTGGTTTTGTATTATTAGCTTTTATGAATTTGGCCCTTATAGAATATGAGGTTATTAACTTTGGTTTTAAAATCAATTACTTAGTTTAGATAATTACAAAATGAATCCTAACTTATGTAAGACTTAACGGAACTGTTAAAAAAATAGTTAACGGTGTTAACATAAAATTTGCAGGTTGTCACATCATCCCCTTGTTGAAGGAATTTTCGTCCCGAAAATTGGATACGGTTGTTAAAATAGGTTTCGAGTTGTCACACAATGTTCCCAAAAACCTTTCGGTCACATAACATATAAGTTCACTAAATTTATATTTATTTAGTTGTTCGGAATTATTATTTTATCAACTCGCCAACATCCGTGTATTAACTCACGTGATCTGGTAATTCCTTGGATTGTCGTTACATGTAACTGTTTGTGTAATATGTAGCACGTTTAACTCAACTAATTAAAGGTGGAGTATAATTTCATTAATTGAAGTAACGAGATTTTGTTAACGGGGTTACTCTGAAATTCTCAGGTGTTACATCATCCCCTTGTTGAAAAGAATTTTCGTCCCGAAAATTTAACCAATAGTATTAGTATTTGATGTTGTCATTTGAAATAATTACAGATGCTTGTACATTATTTGATTTTTCACACTACTACGTAACTCTAGGCTATGCTTCCAAGTTCTAGCCACTTCGACTATAGTGATCTTACAGTGTTTGAGTATATTGAATTCTTTGCCTCTTATTTCAACTGATTTTCCGTGAAACTTTGTTGTTGACAAGTGTTCCATTACATAAGAGCTTGATTAGGTTGCAGACATCAGAAACGTTGTGTACCATGTTTATCTTTTAACACTGATCCAGTCAATGGTCTAGAAGGCCAATACCCTAGGGTTTGAGATGGTCTAATGTGTATTATGATTTTGATGGAATTCCAGAAATTTTTTTTTTGTTTTTTTTTAAACGGGATTTACAAATTGCGATTTCTATACTGTATATTTCGGGGATTTAGGTTAATGCGTTCCACGTTGTTATTAGCTACCCGAGGACCGAGTACTAACAGAAGGGTTCATTTATTGGTATAGATTATTAGACTAGGACACTTGTGTACAAGTTACACCATGTGTAGGTACTTGACTTCATTAAAGGAACGTTGCCAAAACGCGGTCTAAAGGATGTCATGGACCTTCTAAAAACAGATGAGAAATGAGTTTTGATACTATCTATATGTTCGAACGTACGTGAATTAAGCAAGAATGATCAAGGAACTTAATAAGTATTCATGTTTCGTTGTGGTCGATAGAAAAAGTGGTTGGATGACGTAGGGTAAAGTGTTATTAATGTTTGCTTCTAAAGTAGTATTAAAATGAAAGTGTCTGCGTTGCATGAGGTGTTCCCAATCCTTTGGACTACAATCGATTTTCTCTTTGATGGAATCTGAGTGTTACGCTTAGAAGTGTGCCCGGGGGGGCATATGATACGCCAAGCATTTTCTCACTGAGAAGGTTTTCAAGAATGTTATCTTAGACTTCGCCATATATTTATTTCCATAGTTGTTACAATTACAATAACTCAATATTTCGTTCCACTTCCAGCGTATGATCACCGTTTCATGCTGGTCATCTCATTACTAAGTTCCTAATTTGTTGTTTAGTGTTTCAACCTAGATAGTTTTATGGCTGCGTTACTGTATTATCAAGCTCTTGTTGTTACGTGATTTCTGTTGTATCTTTAGATTTTAATTCCTACAATATTAGCCGAAAACAGGTGTTCTTATGGGCACATATTATTAATTGAACTCCAGGGTAATGTTTACAAGGGTGTGAGGGAGTATACGATAAACAAACCATTTTCTCATAGAAGCAGGTTCCATTAGATTTGTAAGCCGACATTAGGTGGGGATTTGATTCGGTTATTCTTTATGGAGAGATCGTTTTAGTCCAGTTCATTATTTGTGATTATAGCTCCCTAACCTACTAGGTGAGGGTTCCAGTATTAAATAGTAATATTCTAGCTGTGATTTTTATAACGGGATTCATCGTACGGTAGTGTTTAGATTCACCATTTGAGGATATAGAAGACGATGAGGTATAACAGTCCGATTTAAAGTCTAGGGTTCCAAGTTCATTAACGGATTAGAAAGGATCTCATGTTATATCATTACATGTGTCGGGTGGCTTCAGTATCATCATATCTTATATGGTTTCCTATACTAGGACCTTCACAAGTTAAAATAGCTAGGTTAAAGTTTCTTACATGGCGGCTAAACACTTTTTATTAAGGAAGCTAATTAATTTTAGTATGGAAATTGCTGGATAATAGAGCTTCTAAGAAGGGACATCAGGCATCCAAAGTGCCAAAGGATAATCAGAGTATCAATATTATGTTTCTTGGCAATTACAAAGGTGTACCGGGAATGGAACAAATTAGAAAGCGGTTACCCTGGACCGTAATGAGTGAATCTCCCTCAGAACATCAACTGGTAGTGTTGGTTTATTGTTGATGATGGTAATCATCAACAGAATTCTTAGAGTCGTGAAATGTATTCCAGATCAGAATTTATATGCGTGTGTCAGTTATGAAATGTTTGGTTTTTGTTGTTATTGTGAATAAAGGATATATGAAAGTTATAATTTATCTAAGTACATAGTAGGTTACCCTATAAGTGATAGATCAAACAGCTTTATAAGAAATTTCGTGTTTTTTTTTTATATTAGAGTTTCCCGGATTAATTATCGGCTTGGTTTCAGGTCCACATCCCACGTACCGTTAGTGTTTATATATAGGGTGTACCGCAGCTAACCCACCACACCACCAGCACTTTGAAGGCGTACCTGTCACCTAATAACATTCTTGCCTACTTTACTAAAGTCATTCAAAGGGGTCGGGAAGAAGGGAATATACTTTAAGTGAACTGGAAACGTTATAATATATATGGAAATTTCAGTTATGTATTAGAATTTTATGTGGTTCAAATGTGAATAATCACAAACTTGCGATTTTAAGACAGCTTAACTTGAATTCTGCTTTACCAAGCAGGTAAAGAGGTTTGAATATATATTACGATGTACAGAATGTAGATAATGTTTTGAATTAAATATAGGTTCTTTAAAGAGGAAAATAATAATAATAATAAAAATAATAATAATAATAAAATAAATTAAATCCAATACGTGTTTTACAATAATAGAGATGTGGATTGGGTGTATTAGTTAACGTTTACAAGAGTCCTGAATCGTGACAAGTCATCTAACTAGATTGAACCATATACATACCACATGTGTGGTTTGCCAGTGCATCGTTAACAATTGGAACATCATGAGCCGGAATTATTTCTAGGTAACTTATTATCAGAAATAACTTTAACTTCTGTTTAACTTGTAGAACTGAGAATAGGGTACGATTAGGTGAGATACTTCTAGAGCAAGCCTGGTATGTTCCGAGGTATTCACATGAAGGTTTATGTGATACAGATTTACTTCACAAGAAGTGATTTTGAATGAGAAATATTACGCAGTTGGTTCGCCATATCAACAGGAGGTTATTTTTAAATAAGTTGTTGGCTTTATAAGGCTCCTCCATGGAGTCTTAACAATTATAGTGTTTGTTTAACAATCACTTGCAGATACAATGTTGTTAAGATATTACTGGTGTGCTAAAAGGTTATAGTCCGTAGACTAGAATTTGAAACTTTGGGAATTAAGTAAGACAAATGTTTTAACTGGAGGATTCAGATTGTTTGTATGAAGGAGGAGTCATCATCATTAGAGGTCAAATATAGTATTAATTAAACATTGTGAGGTTTATCAGTATAGCTCTTTGTTCTTATTTGTGTGTTATCAAGGCAAGAATTTAATTATCTGTGATTTAGTTGCATAATCGTAATGTGTAGGTAGTTTTAAGATAAACTGGTGATATGCCATCACAGGTTGTATTGTAACTGTCTACCATCCATAGGTGGGTTATATGGGTTTAGTCAAGCATAAACTTGGTATCAGTGCGTTATTTAGAGATGGATGTTTGTTTCAGATGAATTTGTACTGATTGGTTCATTACCGTTGTGTGTCTTCTTGGGTACTACCGACATGGCAGACTTTGTCAGGATCATCGTGTACCTGTAAATTCACCATTACGTTGCGCACCCGTAGTCGTCAATTTACCTTACACAATCACCCAAGTTCGTCTCCCACCGGGTACATTAATCTTACGTTTAGTTATGTTCTTGGATTTACATTCATCCGTGTGGCATTGCTATTCCATAACAAGTATTGAGCGGTATAAGTGTATTATAAACCTATAAGTAGTAGATAACTACACTAGATGTATAGGACACCAACAGACTATCAGTGTGTTGTATCAATGGGTCGCATGTATCAGGTATGGTGTAAGTTCATACTAAGTGTAAGACTACTAGTCTAGGCACAATCTGGGTGTACGATGTGTATAAGCAGTAGTAATATCAAATCAAGTGAATAACATGTAGTGGATCACACAGTAAGTGACATGTTACAACTAATAATGTCTCATATTAAGTAACATGCTGTAGCACACGAACGTGTCGTATAATAAGTAATTTGTAATAGCACGTAGGAGGTCACATAAGTAATAAGTCATGACCTCACTAGGAATGAGTTTCTGGACAAAAATCCATTACTGTTGTTCATGTACCTCTATACCTTAGGCATCGGTCTCTGCCGGTTGGTTGCCATAATGAGTTAGGTAATTCAAAACTGAATTGTCTAGGCTTCATACGAAACCAGTTTGTTGCCATAGTCATGTAAGTTTCAAGTTATAATGAAATGTAATCGTTTCTCAACTAAGGCCCTTAAAAAAAATTTTGGCCTAAAAAGCGGAATACTTTTGAACAAGGTCATTGTCAAATATTTCTCATGCAGACTTCAGTGAACAATTCAAAACTAGCAGATACATACCTAGTTTAAGCTTCACTAGCAGAGCAAGTCACTTAAAAAAAAAAAACTTTTGCTCTAAAGTGTTACATAATACAAACTAGTCACTTCATGTAATGTTAGTGTAGGCGTGTGTATGTGTATATCACATGTATGTGGGTCATAAATAAATTTTCACAAGTCCAACTAATGTCATTTCTGAAATCACGCGTGTACAAGTCACTAACCAATAGTAAGTTCATAAATAATTCACTCGGTGCAACTAATGTAGTGTACAATTATAGTATAGAATGCAACGCAATGCAAACCTAGTTCGCTATAACCAATGGCTCTGATACCAATCTGTCACACCCCCAAAATCCACTAACGGAGTTTTACCGTTAAGTGTGTGACAAACCAGGATCTCAGTCATTAGTTACACCAAACGACACTATATGAATTTAAAACATACGTGTCTCATTAAATGAGAATATTTTAATACAGAGTTAACGTTTAAAAGTTTGCGGAAGCGTAATCGAAATGTAATGTCAAAATATTAAATGTAAACTAAATGCGCAGAACACGCGCCCAACACGAGATACACAGTCTAAATAGTCATTAAACTCAAACATGATTTTTAATGCAAGAAAGTGTTTAAATGAAAATCCGTGACTCCATGCCATGTCCTAGGTGCGTGGTACCCCAATGACCTGTAAAAGTGAAAGGCTAACAAGTGTCAACATGACGGTTGGTGAGTTCACATAATAAGTATAGAATCCAGTAAGTTCAGTTGCAAGCAGAAATATAAATTAAGTATGTCATTGTAGGTAGCTAGTCTACAGCACATGTCCTTAGAGGCGTATGTATCTGACCGAAGCTGACGTATGTACACATTAAGAGCAGTTTGCCCGTTCGTACATCCCAGCAGGATGCACTGTAAGTATGTTAGGTCATTCAACACCCGTTCGACAGGTCCTTCTGTCGTGCTAGCGCGACTAGCCCGGGTGGGGTTTGTCAAACCCAGTAGTACTACTCAAAATTTCCCCGCTATTTCACAAATACTAACGGTCAACTAGGTATCCATGAGGTCTTTCATGAACAAAATAAAAGTGCTCTAATCCAGACATGCGATATACAGAATTCGTAAATCCGTAAAAGTATTCGTCCGTGTTCAACCCATAAAAGGGTAAAATAGTAAAAGTACGGTTCAGTGAACTCACCTTTGAAGCGCTCAGCAAATAAATGGCAAAGATGCAACAAAAGAATCTAGACCGTCTTATGACCTGTTTTAAATAATCACTTACCAGTTATTAACTAAGAACATGTAATTATAATATAACATTCGCTAGGGTTTCGAGTGTTCGGTTCGGCTTCATATGATAAGAATAATAATACACCCCACAATATTTACATGTGCCACACGTATTAACTTTATACTTGTATTTGCAACACAATCCAAACATCTTATCATTAAATCAACCCGACTCACATCATCATACGCATACCACATATATGTGTTTCCTTGCTATTTCATCTAATCGTACATTTATCTATTAAATAACCTCATCATACATTATATAAGCTAAAATCCATTACTCCTACATACATATACCACATACATACAATACAACACTTACTGATGTCTCTGTTTTAATTATCTACTCATGCATGTGTTATGGTCATATATATACACCACATCATTTTCTTGTCGTTACATGTTAATATAAGTACATATACATAACTGCATACAGTGTAACGCATACATACTAGTTTCTCTACTCATACCCATATGTGCATCCATCATCACAATGTACAACATGGTCCCACTTTCTGATTACAATCATCCACATATTTATATCAGTTTGCTGCTAATTTTTCAAGTCATCAAACGTATATGCTAATCCATACAAGCCAATTTATAACTCCTGTATTACACATCTTTATATCACATGCATAATACATACATATGTCGAACAAGTATAACCATTACAAAACATACATACTTACACACGTCGACCTACATATGCAAACATATACATACACGCTACTGCTACTGTTTTGCACTCGCATATACATCGCACGTACACAACACATACCACATGATACATACGATGATACACCAATACATACACATACAAACTCGCCTTCACTGTTTATGCATTTATAACCACCTATACATACTACTCGATCAACATATACATACATACATTGTTGCCATATCTATACTATCTATAATGCAGATTGGAAGGGTGACCAATTTGTCAACCACGTACAAGTATTTTAAGCATAATGTACAACCAGTTTTAGGGCAGTTTTAGGGGTATTTGAGTCTTTTTAATGCTAAAAATTAAACTTGCTTTCTTTCATTGAAAAATGAATTCGGGGTTTTAAAATTTGAAATCCTCAAATCCCCCTTCATCGCCTACAAGTTCTCGGTTATTAACTCTCTATTGAAACAATCAAACCAGTTCATTTCAACTCAACCAATTACTCTCTCTGGAAACTCGGTTTCAAACCATAGATGAAGAAGATAAGGGATTCACTTACATACCTAAAATCGCTGTTGTGATTTCAAACGACGGTTGTTCTGCGCCTTTGTTTATTCATCATCATATTCACCTTTGATTAATTCACACAACAGTGGTTTTAACTTTTAAGTACTCAATTGCTGAAGAAGACGAGTGATTCATCGATTCAACGAAATCGTAGATCTGGTTTTCCTTCTTTTCTCTGTATTGATTTCAATTTTTGAACGAATAGGGTTTCAGTAGGTTTTATTAGATTGTTTTTGTTCCGATTATGATTTTGTTTTATTGTTTTTGATTGATATTACCTGTTTTGATTCATAGGGTATGCTTTTTAAAATTGAGGTAAGATCATATTGATTCCTTTCTGATTTGGTTAATTATTTTGTTACAAATTTGATGTTATTGATGTGTATTAGCTATCTAAGATGCTAATGACTAACTGTATTTATGTTTGTATGAACAGTTTCTCGGTTCTTTTCTTCCAGTTTTGAACTATACAGGGTTTCACTTCACAATTTGGAGTTTCTCTTGGCGATCTTTGAGCTGGTTTGGCGTATGATCGGGTTGTGCAGTATGTCTCAGGTTAGTTCTCTGTATCTTTAATTTCATGTGACTTTCCTTTGAACCTCAAAGTCAACTGAAAACTTTCCTTTCAACAAAAATTGGAAAATTATAGTTATGATTTGAACAATGATATTGGTGGGCTAATATAACATCAAGTTTTTAAGTAAAGAGGTTTTAATAATTTTTAAGGTTCAATTTCATTAGATTGAAGAAACTTAACATCTTTATTTCTATTATTTAGTTGTGCTTTCATTGTCTTATTAGGTAAATGACATGAAGGTATATCTCTATTACATTGAATTAGTTATCGTTAGTGGTTTAGGGGTTTTGCTCAATCCATTGGAGATAATTGTGCACATTGTGAGTGTTAATTGAAAATATATTGCCATAAGTTGTTTTGGTGTTTGAGAAAACGCAAACCTTTCGTTCAACCACTTTAGTTCATACCTTCATATGAGTGAAGAACAAGTAGGTTGCGCAAAGCTGAGTGAAGCTCAGAGGATGCCTTTGTTGTTTTGAAATCGTGAAACACTAGGTAAGTTTCAATTTTTAGATTGTGCTCTCTACCCAATTAATCATTTAACATGAAAGCGTTCTAAAAATATCCTTTTGATTCATTTGTTTATAATATTCCATACATGAATCGGCTAATTGTACAGAATAGTTTCATAGTTGTGAATAAAGTGTGTAAAATGTGGGTAGGAATGATGAAACTCATTTGGGATTTTGTTCTTTTTTGTTTTACTTTGACCACTTAATGTTTTTTAGGAAATAAATTAGGCTTAAATCGCTAACCTGAAGTTTAAGTCTCTAATTATTGGTTTGGTATTCTTAGATTTTGGCTGACTATTTACATTTAATCGAATTTGAATTCCTTGACCGAAAAGAATGAAGTTTTTACAGAAGGAAGCTTCATGATATGAATTATACTTATACTTCTATGTACTCGTGATATCTTCAAAATAAGTTAACATCTAAATATATACCAATTCAACAACTGATCCATCTCAGTCCCGTGAACCACATGTCTAATCTTCTGCTGAATCAAGTTCATCAATTATCTTTTCTTCCGGTGAATGACACATTAACAAGGTACAAACTTAGTATTCAGCTATATATCTACACTTGTATACATGCACATATGTGTGTATAATGAGCATGTGAATTAACAAGGGACTAACCCACTTAGTAGATACATTGCCTCTTAGATTGGTGGTCATATGTTCAAACGCACACAAGTTGTTAACAAGTATTTTTAACAAATGTTTTGTTAAAGGTTTTTCTATGTTTGGATCTTGTTTCCTGTTGGATCAATTTAAGGTCTTATTTCCTTTTGGATCTATTTAAGGTTAGTTAGTTAGTGGTCTTGATATCCTTAGAATATGAAGATAGTTCTTTCGTTAGACCAATCATTGAAGGTATTTTCCTCTCATTACGAGTACACTATTAGAGATTCTAATTTTGTCATTGCTTATGAGTTTATCTTTTTATATTATAATTTGCCCCATGCTGGCAGTTTGAACGTGGGTGTGCAGTTCTATTATTGTCGTTCATTATTTGTTCCATCATGGCATTCAGCCGAGCCCTAGAAGCAGAGGACATGGTCATGGCTTCAAAACCCTTAAAGGTACATTAGCATAATAATTGTAGTTATCTTTTGAAATCCAATTCTATCATTTATACTAGAAGATTAATTACCACACAAACACAGATTTGCAGGTTTGTTTTGCTATCACTGATGCAATTTACTTTTTTTTAACAAATCTAGAGGTGTGGAAATAAAACGGGTTTTCTCTTCTTTCTTCTTTAACCATATCTTTGATCTTTAATATCAAATAAAAAATGACCTTTTTATTCTTTTCTTCAAAGGAGTCAATGTGGCATAACTTTTATGTCTTTATCTTGTTGAACTAATATGATATTAGGTGCATACTACAACTAAGAACGAATGTATGGTTTCTTCTTCTAAACATGAAACAAAAGTCTTGTTTTTAGAAAGCAATCTATCAACATCTACATGTGTATATCTTTTGAAACATTAGCCATTTATGCATCCCAAATAAGTATTTTTTTATTGTTTTGATCCTCTAGAAACTAAAATACAACTCGAATCATGGTGTAGATTTGTAAATGGGTGATCTTTAATCATGGGGTTGTATATGTACTTGCAAGTTCAAGTTGTCAAATATATTTTTTTTATTTAAATCAGAATTTTGATTCATTAATCCATTGAATGTATAGCACCATAACCTTATATAATCTTGAAAATAGGTCGGTAACTATTTCGCACCAAGTTGCAAGCCTTATCCTAACATGTGTATCATGACTAATGTTGTTCACACTTTAAAAATTTACAATAAATTGTCTGGCATTTGTTTGGCTGGGTTAATATACTAATACACGGTCCAAGAAAAGTGGTAGTTTTTTTTGTTACACTGACTTTAAAGGGAAAACGTAGTTCATTCGGAATATAAAGGATATCTCATGTGCATTTTTTCTAAGACTTTGTGTTCCCTGTTAATTAAGTGGGATTTTTATTTTCGGCTTACCAGATCATGGAAGCTATGGTGTGGAAGTTTTTGTGGGTGGTTTGGCTCGTTCTCTAACAGAAGACAAGGTTCATAAGGTTAGTGATCTCGCTATACTCATAGATTTTATTAGTTATGTTTATTAGATTAATTTTTTTTTCTTTCAAATCGTTTGGGCTGTGTAACTTTATATGAGACTCTATGTGTAAGAATGCACACAAAAGGTTTACAAAGGTGCATATGCAGTTTTGTTTCTTCTCACTCTCATCACAATGTTTGCACTACAAAGATATTTCCACAATATGCCATAGTGTAAGAAATAAGATCTGATGTTTCAACCGCGTCTAACTTTTATCACTTCGTTTCTGGCTCTTTTAGGTGTTTATAACATGTGTAGAAATCATGGACATGCGCCTGATAAAAGATAAACAAGACAGTCTGAATTGTGTGACTTGGAGATTTACAGTGTTCGCCACATCTCCAAGTTTTCGACGTAGTTGCGATCGGCCAACGATGGCTTGTAATTGAGGTAATCTGTTCCAAATGCAAATTTTAGATATGACTTGAATTGAGAAAATGAGTTGGATTATTTTTAGACATGTGAAAATAGAATCAATTTATGTTCTTCGATAAGAGAATTAGAATGGCAGAAAGTCATGTCATGGGTATGTTTTTTCATTTCTGGTTGATCAATATGTTTGAGTTTGAGTTTGAGTTTGTGACTTGAACCTCTCTTTTTTATCGGGTGAACTTAGATACCCTTTGTGTTCATTTTTTTTTGTTTCTTATGACTTATTTGAATCCACATTATTCATCTATCTTGTTAGTTATAGTTTAACTAATGATCTTTATTTTGATGGCTAAGCATTGATCAGTGTAAAAGACCGATGCACAAAAAGAAATATAATATGGGGATGCTACTGTTGAGTTATTCGTAAAATCATTACTTTTTCATTTCATGGCTACATACTTGTAAGCATTTAGCTACATGTGCTTTAAACTATCTCGTAGGAAATGGATGGTTTCCACAGTGATTCAGTTGTATTCATTATTCGAGTAGTTAATCATGTCAATGTATTGGATTGGATCCAACACTTCGCCCACCAAGTAGTTTTTTACTGTGAGATTTTGGTTTGTCTTCTTATCCCTTTTAGTATTTATCTTTTTGATATGTTCAACACTTGATAGTTTTTGTTGACAGCTTTTCTACGAGTGTCCACGTCAGGGAAAAGCACACGTTTGAATACATTGTTTCACTCAGTGCGAACGTTAGCATGATGCAAACAAACCTTGTCTGAAAGTCGTATTTCAGGTGCATAATCTATATGTGGATTTAGAATTTTCACATGTTATTTATAATATCAACTATTGAACTTAAGTTGTTACTTATAACTGTCAAAATGGACCAATTGGATTTTCAAAAAAATCTCAAATAACCAAATATAAATTTAGCCGCATAGGTTAATTTTGCTTTTCACTGTGTAATATATGTTGATATTTATGTGATTTTGTTACTCGACTACCTTATATTGCTCTTAAAACTTTATATGATTTTGTGTTAATGTTGTTGCCTATTGATTTCAAATATGTTATGCTCTGTTATTTACCAGCACTGCTCAAAAGTTTAAAACACGCCCTTACTGCTCAAAATATGTTGAAGGCATTTTATGGATTAGGCGTGTGCCTGAAAGAATTCATTTATGAAAACAAAAGTAAACAAAAGAAACATCCTAATGGTCAGATGCAACATATAAATCAAGCTAGAATAGGCCAAACATAATATACTGTAGATGCAAAAATCTTTCTGCTGTAGTATGGATAGCCAATCGTAGCAAACAGAGTTTATTTAATGACCAAACTCTTCGGTTATGAACTGACTTGGTGGACATTTTTCTAGGTGATTATGTTAGATCTAGCTTACTGTTGTTTTTAATGTGTGTGAATGTTGTTATGCATTATATAAAACTTTTTTATATGGATTGTTGTAATTTGTTATCTTATTCTGTTTATTAATTTAACATGTAGTTTTTGAAGGAACTTAAAAAACCCTTTTTTAACTTAAATAGAGGATTGTTATAGGTGGGTTGTAAGTTTTATGTCACTTTTTGCCTTGGTATATCACTTTTAAAACTACCCCGTTTTGACCCGTTTCGGCTTATGGAAGGGCGAATTCCCATTTGGCTTTTCTTGCAAAGAAAACCTTCATTATCTATGAGTTAAGTTTGTTTTGTCATGATGCTAAAGAAACGTGCAGTAGATTTCATCAGCTTAAATTGTCCATGATTTTGGCATATCATGGTAGCAAGTGAGTTATAAGTGAATTTTTGAATTTTGATTATACTTTGCGAATAAGGGCTTTAGGCTTATGTACCTTAACTGACCCATTATCTATGAGTTAAGTTTGTTTTGTCATTATTTTTAACAACAAACCCGTGACGCAGAGGATGCCAAGCACGACCTAAATGAAACACGGAAAATCACCAAAGTGAGTGGTGAATAAACCAATTGATTTGAAAGAAAGTATTGAATTTGATTACATGCATTCAAGTGATGTTTGATTTTTATATTTGATCAAAGGCGTGTATGTTTTAATGAGTTTTTATCGTGTTATGTTAGGATTAGGACAATCTATAAGGCGGCTTCCATTTGACCTCAACAGTTCATTTTAAGAGCTCCGAGGTTACTAGATGTGTGTGATATGCAGTTTAACGTCATGTTTTAGTGTTTTTTTACATGCCTCTTGAATATGATCTCAATCTCATTTTAAATGTTTTAGTTTTCGTAATTGTGATTTACAGGTCGAAAGTTGCATGTCAATGTCGCCTCTGATTCAGATGAATTGGTTGATCCACCAAAGGTTCAAGAAAAGCTTGGTGTTGTTCCACATTGTTTATCCACAATTTTGATGTTGGCAAGAGGTTTGCTATATCCTTTTACATAATTTCAGATATACCTAAATTTATTTTTGTAGTGTTCCATGACATGATGCCTAGCTATTTTTAAAGATCCCATAACCACCAATTCAATAAGTGAATAGGATTATACATTACTAAAACAAATTATGTATGTTATCTTTAAGATTCATCAATGATTCCTGAGAAGATGAGTGTTCGTGCGGACCTAAAAATGATAATGCCCAATATCCATATGTTATTGCTAGCCAATCTAGACATGTAAGCACATAACTATTTGTTTTTCCTATAAGATTTCAAGATCAAATTTATGTGATGGATACAGGTAAGGTGGTGAGATTCTTATATCAAGGCAACTTCGTGGAAAGTAGATGTTCACTACATAATCGATTGCATCCTTATGGATCACCCAAGTTCGGCATGTTTGTGATGTTAGCTTTGACCAATCTTATAAACTAAAACAATATATTTATGTATTTTTATCCTTAAATATATTTGCTATAACATGGAACAAAATATGTTTCCTACCATTCTTTATTTTAACCCACTTAATACTATACTTAATCAATTTAGTTTGGATGGTTGTGAACCATTGAATTTGCCATTAGTGTTTATTAACAATTGATTTTGTATGATTGCAAACTTTGGTACTCTTATATTCATAAATTTGACATTGTTAAAGTTAATGATATAGAAAGTGCTATAAAGATTTAATACAATATGAATAATGCTACGTATCATTATTTATGCATCGAGAAACCAATATCGTTCACAACAAATATAATACATTTTGGAAAGAAGTACTTAGATTCCGAAGCACCCAGAAACCAATACCAGTGACATTGTCGGTCCCGCTGCATCGCGCGGGTCCCTACTAGTATATATTGAATACATACTGTCAAATTCCTTGCTGCCTTCACGTACATACATAGAATAATTATACATATATATCCATTTGAACTTCTGTTGACCAACGTTCACATAAGCACAGGACGATATACATACCAACTAGCACATACAACACATACCGTACACATATGATCCTTCTGTTGATTTATATTTGCAACACACATATATATATATACAAATCACACGCATACTTTCACACATGCTACTTCTTCCTATTAATTGTTATTTTATACACATATATACAATACATACGATCCCTTTACTGCTGTTATAATATGCGTACACCCACTTATACATACATTTCACATAAACCCATCACACATACATACAACACGTCTAATCGAAGCAATCGTATTATGGAAAATGAACCCAAATCGAAACCGAAACGACCCAAAAACTAAACCGTAACGCAATGAACAACATAGAGTAACACGGTAAATGCGTACCGATAGTCAAGGGAGCGACAAAGAAGTGATTGGTTCGACCGCCGAGGGAGGTGACCGGAGTTGCGGGTCTGCCGGACTCGATTGATTCTCCGAACAGCAGAAATCACGAGCAACGGTGGGACTCGATCGAACGGCTACGATGCTAGAATGGAACCGACATGATCCGGAGATGATGGTAGTGGTGCGCGACGGCTGAAATAGGGTTTGCAGGGTGGGGGGTGCGATCGGTTGCATAGGGATGTCCTGATGGATTTTGGGACGAGGGTTTGGTTTTGTATTATTAGCTTTTATGAATTTGGCCCTTATAGAATATGAGGTTATTAACTTTGGTTTTAAAATCAATTACTTAGTTTAGATAATTACAAAATGAATCCTAACTTATGTAAGACTTAACGGAACTGTTAAAAAAATAGTTAACGGTGTTAACATAAAATTTGCAGGTTGTCACACCTCACCGGTCACATCCAAGTCAACAACCTCTACTGGTTTCTCGAACCTCTTCTCGATAGTTTGATCAAGCTGTTTAGATAAGTCGTCCATATCCATTTGCTGATCATCAGTCATCCTCAGCCTTTCATTCACACTCCTCAGCTCAGCACGAATACCCCGGGCTTTGTTTGCAACCTTCACAAACAGGTTTGCTTCAATCCTAGTGTCATCTCCAGCCCCGTGCTTGATACGGTTCTCGCACAATACTTTCAAATCTTCATCGCAAAATGAGAAGACCTCCATTGGATCAAACAGTCGAATCTCTAGACGATCTTCCCCTTTAAGTCTGATAACCGCTTCTCCCGTACCATTATCATAAAACCACTTCAGAAATTCTTATAGTCTCGGTGGCTGTGTATCCGGAACCCTGACCCGAGTCATGATCTTTGGCGCTTCAATCTTCAATACAACCTTACCCTTCCATGAAACCCAGTGCCTATCCTTCTTCTGTCTCATCCGCCTCGACTTTTGATACCCAAAATCTACGAAGTTATTCTTAGCAGCTTCTCTGATTGTGACCTCAAACGCACAGGCTCTTCCACTGTCATCCTTTCCTATCAGAGGAAGTTCGGCCAACCTTCGCAAGTCCCACCTCGGCAAGGTGGCGAAATGCTTCCTATTTCGGATATAACAGATGTCACCGCCCCTTCGCTTAATCATGTATGCATCCACAAGCGAGTTATACTTCCATGCGATCACTTGTCTGTCCAGTTGGGAGGTGTTTGGTTCGTCAAGATGTTGGAAGATGGGCACTTCAGGAACAACCTCTTCATCCTTTCTAAACCACTCCGATTTATCTAAGTCAATGTGATCGAACTGATAGCATACCCCCTTTTCTTCGACTTTGTATTTCTCCGGCTCATCCTCCAAGTCTTCCTCACTATCAGCATTTACATCAACCTCCGGTTCGTCTATCAAACTGAAATTCACGCTTGAACCTCCAACAACCTCAGCCCCCTCAAATACATCCAGATCTATACCCATATCCTCATCAAACAGCTCCTCAGCAGCTTTACCTTTACCTTTATCCTGATCCCCAAACACACAGTCCATTAACAGATACTTTGCAGCATCCGTTAAGTTTTTCAGTTCAGCCTCAGACATAGCAGGTTCTGACCCATCCTTTTCTTTCAGGATATTCAGCTCCTTGAATATTCTAACAATCAGGCACTGTTGGTCCTTCATCATCCTCCCCATTTCAAAAATAACAGTTGACTTCTCAGCATCCTGGGTCTCCAAATTCGCATACTTACCTTTCAGATCCACCAGCTCTGCCTTCAAACTATCAATCTCACCCTTCAACTCACTAGCTGATTCGGTAGATGTACCCGGAATATCATGCTTCGCTTTCTTTGACGCTTCAGTCGGTGCATCAGATTTCCTCTTCGTTCTATTTTCCCTACCTGCATCAACCTCAGCCTGTATCTCATCTACTTCCCGATCAAATGAATAATCCTTTTCTGACATAATTAGGTTCGTTGCACGTGCGAACCTGAGTTTTGACACCAGAACCTATAGATTCGCTGACATGAAAAATCAGTCATTTGGTCGAGCGAATGTATAGGTTCGCTAGAAACAGTAGGGCGAATCTATGTTGATGCACGGGCGGCATAACGACATAGGTTCGCTCAAAGTTTTGAACTTTCGTTCAGATTCGCCAGACGAACACATAGGTTCGCTTGAAACCCTAGTTTTTTGAAAAACAGTCAAATCTCAGTCTGAAAGCGATAAACATACAATCAAGGCAACAAACAAGCAACATAATCATGAAACGAGCCTAGTACAGATAAATAATAAAGCTATTAACAGTTTAATGAACCATTCACACAGAATCAAAGCGGGTCGATGGATTTTAACAAGGTTAAGGTGCAATTGATGAGATGAAACACTGATTAGAATGGAAACGATGACGTAACAGATTAATCAAGGTCAGTTTATTGTGAAAGATGCGGTTGGTGAGTGGGAATCGAACGTGTGACTGATTTTGAATAATGAAACGGCTACAGTAATAGTGACAGCGAAATTGTGAAATGTTTCGCTGTCACTGCATATATATACAGTTACAGGTTCGCTGACCAAAACACTAGCGAACTTCAGATTCACCCGAAGACCAAAGGTCAAGAGAAACCACGGCGGCGATGTAAAGAGGTTCCGGGCGAACATGAGGTTCTAGCGAACCTGTAGGTTCGCTAGTAGATTCGCTGGGACACAAAACAAAAGAAATTTAAAAATGTTTTTGGTTTTTCTCAAATTTTAAATTCTTTGTAATTCCACGAAAACTTCCCACAATTTCAACGCTCCAAAAATAAACACATTAACCTAAATAATAATAATAAAAAGAGAAAAATAAAATAAAATAAAATGAAAGAAAAAGCAAAAAGTAAAAGCTAAAGAAGGATATATATATTTTTCATGACGTTTTGAGCAGAATCCGGAGAATCACTGATTGGCGGGATTGCAGATATGTTTGTCCATTTAAACCCATGCCTTAGTCCTTTCAACACGAGATCAGCAACTTCTTTTATCATGTTTTTGGTTTGATTGAAGAAGCTCAGACAACCTGGTCCCCACAGACATCTAGGTAAAAAGAACAAGTTCTGTCATCAGGATATATCTGAACAATACGATTGACTTTGCTTGAATTTCGAGGATCAAATTTTGAATATTGATCGATGCATTAGCTTCTTTGACACTTGTGCAATATTTGCATCTTTTTGTGAGTGGAGCTTGTCAGCAATTGATTCTTTTGAATACAATGCGACTTATTATCTGGGAAACTCAAATAGTTCAGAGCTCCAGGTCTATACTGACGTATAACAGAGGAGATAAACATTTGAGCATGCTCGGTGAATCTTCAGGTCAATACTTCCGTATAGCAGAAAAGATCCACCAACTCCAGGTCAATACTTCCGTATAGCAGAGGAGTTAAGCACTTTGACTCAATACTTTCTGAGGAGTTAACAAGTAACTCACTCAGAGGTTTTTCCGAAGAGCATCACTAGCAGCTTTTTATTTGTTTTGCAAACTAGAAACTTGATTCGGGGATAGGGTGACGGTGATTTGGGATGTTTAGGGAAATCAAGGCAAAGATTTGACGCTCTCAACCCATTTTTGACAGAACCCGTATCTTTATGCAATCCAATCATGTCAAGGGGATAATCCTTGTGGCCGAGATCATGAACGTTATGTTTGGCTGCACAATCACTGTTTACTTTGTTTTCGGGCTGAGCGTATCTGACATATACCAAACACAATACTTCTGACCTCCTTGAACGTCTCTTCAACATCAATCAAAACGGAGATCCTGAAATAGCAAAATTTGAAAAACTATAAATAGTTAATCTTTAATATCTCCCCCAAAATTTCTATATAATAGCTATCTAATAAGAAATTTTTGTTTTTCAGATTTTCTTAATATATATATATACAGAATAAAAGAGAAAATAAAAGGAAATAAAATAAAATAAAATAAAGGAGCGAAGAAATGAGTGACCCACGGAATTTTCAAAGAAGAAGAAAATGAAAAAGTTATTTACATATTTACAAATTGATTCACATAGATAAAGGTTTTCAAAAAGATATCAGTCCCAACATAGAGATCAGTTCATAAAAACGTGGTTTGTCAATAGTTTTTGTGAAAAGATCAGCTTTTTGCTTTCTAGTTTCAATAGGAATAATATCAATGAACCCCTTTTCCTGTGCGTCTCTGATGGCATGAATTCTTGTTTCGATGTGCTTGGTGCGAGTGTGATGAATAGGATTCTTGGCAATTCCAACAGCAGCTTCATTATCACAAAAGAGTGGCGTATGAAGGAAGTTGATGCCATAATCCATCATCTGATGCTGAATCCAGAGGACTTGGAAACAGCAGCTTGAAGCAGCAATGTATTCTGCTTCTCCTGTGGACAGAGAGACGGTTGTTTGCTTCTTGCTTTGCCAGGAAACAAGACATTCGCCAAGATATTGACATCCACCAGTGACTGATTTTCAGTTTATCCTGCAACCAGCATGATCACTATCAGAAAAAGCATGTAAATCAAAGTTCCCACCTTTTGGGTACCAAAGTCCCAAACGAGAGGAACCCTTAAGGTAACGAAAAATGCGTTTAACAGCTTTCTCGTGTGATTATTTTGGATTGGCCTGGAAACGAGCACAGTAGCACACAGCGAATGTAATATCAGGTCGGCTGGCAATCAGATACATGAGAGATCCGATCATCGAGCGATACCGATGAGCATCCACAGGATTCCCATTATCATCAGAAGTAAGGCATGTTTGAGTGGTGAAAGGAATCAGTTCCGGAGAAGAATCATCCATGCCAAACTTTGTGAGGATCTCTTTGATATATTTCTCTTGGTGGATAAGAATTCCATCTGGCTTTTGTTCCACTTGCAGCCTCAAGAAGAAACACATCTCCCCCATAATTGTCATTTCAAAGCGATCCATCATCACTTTTTCAAATTCTCTACACAGCCCTTCATTTGTCGAACCGAAGATTATATCATCAACATACACTTGAACAATCAGCAACTCACCATTCACCTCCTTCTTGAACAATGTCATATCTATAGTGCCACGAGAGAAACCTTTGCTGAGAAGATACTGTGTCAGAGTTTCATACCAGATACGTGGAGCTTGATGCAACCCATACAAGGATTTATCAAGCTTGTACACCTTTGAAGGAAAATCTAGATCCTCGAAACCCGGTGGTTGACATACGTAGATCTCCTCATCGATATCTCCATATAGAAATGCACATTTCACATCCATCTGATAAACTTTAAAGTTTTTGATCGCACCATGAGCAAGAAAGATTCTAATGGCTTCAAGGCGAGCGACTGGAGCAAAAACTTCAGTGTAGTCAATCCCCTCCTCTTGAGCAAATCCTTGAACAACCAATCTCGCCTTGTTTCTGATAACAACACCGCGATCATCTGGCTTGTTTCGGAAAACCCACTTAGTGCCGATTGGACACTTATTAGGAGGAAGATCAACAAGTTCCCAAACTTTAAGCTTCCTAAATTGCTGCAGTTCCATTTGCATGGCATCAATCCAACTAGGATCTTCAAGTGCTTGTTTATAATTCTTCGGAACAACTTGAGATAGAAAGGCAGCATAGAGACATTCATTAATCAAACCACTCTGACTCCGAGTTCGCACACCATCAGTAATTGATCCTATGATATAATCATGAGGGCGATTTTTCAAGGTTTTGAAGTCTGTGTTGAGAAGCAAAGGATTGGTTTCGGTTGAGGGTGTTTGATTAGATGGTTGTGAAGGTGTATGTGAAGTTGGAGGAATTGTATTAGTGGTAGATGATTGAATGGTAGTGGATGAGGATGGAATATCTGATGGAGAAGTTGGAACAGTTTGAGGTGGTGGAGGTGGTGGAATGTCAAATGAAGTGGGAGGTAATTGTGTAGTTGAAGGTTGTGGTTGTGATTGTGTAGGTGGATGATTAAAGATAGAAACTGATGTGTGAGGAATGATGTCATCATCGTCAGAGTCAGGAACATTGAATGATTTGAAAATAGTGGTGGAATCATAAAACCATGCCGGTTCACTGCCAATACTTGTTGTGTTTGACTCTTGCCAGTCAACATAATAGGACTCTTGCACAATCCGCGTTCGCTTGTTGTAAACACGATACGCTTTTTGTGTGTTCGAGTATCCTATAAAGAAACACTCATCCGAAACAGAACCAAACTTCGTTTTCTGATCTTGAGTATTCAACAGAGTGCAAGAACATCCAAAGGGGCGCAGAAAATCGATCAACGGCTTAATCCCTCGAAACAGCTGGTATGAAGTCTTCATCTTTTCTTTGACAATCAGTACCCTGTTCAGAACATAAGCTCTAACTTATGTAATTGGAAGCTTTGACTCAATCAGCATAGTTCTAGCAGCCTCCACAAGAGTTCGATTCTTCCTTTCAGCAACACCATTTTGTTGTGGTGTTCGTGCGGCGCTAAACTGTCTGAGAATACCCCGTTGTTCACAGAAAAAGTTGAAGATATGGTTTCTGAATTCTATTCCGTTATCGCTTCTGATGGCTTGAACCTTTCGTTTTCCAAGAACCTCGATTTGAGGAATCAGCTTCATCAGCTCTTCAGCAGTCTCACTCTTGTATGCCAAGAATCTCACCCAGGTGTACCTAGAGTAATCATCTGTGACAACCAAACAATAAGATTTCTTAGCAATAGATTTGACACTTATTGGACCAAATAAATCAGTATGTAACAATTCGAGGGGTTCTGAGATAGAATTTGTAATTTTAAGTTTATGTGGCCTTTTGTGCTGTTTTCCCTTAGCACAAGCCATGCATTTCTCAATCACTGAAAAATCTTTAAGTGGTAAACCCCTGACCAAATTGTTCTTAACCAATTTATTCAGAATTTTAAAATTAATGTGCCCTAAACGTATATGCCACTGAAACGATTCAAAAGATGAAGCTTTAGATAGGAGACAGGTCACGGTAGAAGTTGATTCTTTTGATCCCATATTCAGCATATATGTATCATTTCGTCTTGGAGCTCGCATGATCACCAATTCTTCAGGAATAGAAAACTCTGGCTTCAAGAACAAACATTCATTTGGAAGAAACATCATTGGGATATTCTTATCACAGATTTGTGATACACTGAGAAGATTGAATGCAAGTTCAGGAACATAGTTGACGTCTTCCAAAGTGAGTGAACCATTTGAGACTTCTCCTTGACCAATCATCTTACCACCTTTCTTGTCTCCCGCAAAAGCAACATATCCGCCATTGATAATCCGATAGTTAGTCAGAAGGTCCTTCAACCCTGTCATATGTCTGGAACATCCGCTGTCAGTATGCCAATGACTATTTACAACAGCATTTGAATGTTCCTGACATTTATTAAAAAAAATTAAAAAGTTAGACCCTTGAAACTGGCACCCAAGTTTTTGTGTACTTGGGTGGTGGAACAGATGAAGGATTACAAAAGAAATTATTTACAAACGAGTTTAATCTTTTTCCAAAAGATTTTTGCTTAGAACTGTTTTTGACTAACTTGGGACATTGCTTAGCAGTGTGATCAACATTTCCACATTTAAAGCAATGAGATTTCAAGCCCACTTTGGAGATTTTACCAATAGGACTTTTATCCATTTCAATTTCTTCGTCACATTCAGACAGTTGAGAATTGCAATCACTGTAAGAGTCATAAGGTTCTTTTGACTTACCTGTTGTGATTTTTACTTTTTCAGATTCAGATTTAGGTTTTGAAATTCTCACTGGTGTGAAAGATGGAATTTGATGTGTGAAGAACTTTTGAAAACAGTTTGTTTTGGTTTGAATTTCAGAGACATGACCTGAAAGTTTGTCTTTGTCATTCACACACGCATTCTCAATCAAATCATCATTCAACATATTAGGGTTTGAAGTAGTGCACCCTAAATTACTATTAAACATGGAATTGTCTGAATATAACACATTACTAGAAACAGAATTAATTAAACTAATATCTTCAACAGACTTCTTGGAATCAGAACTAGAACATTCACTACTGCTAGAACAACCAAGCCCAGTACTTCCACCATAGGCGTAATCCTCTCTAACCTCTTTAAGATTCACTCCACTTAAACCTGCAATAGAACTGTTAGTATCATTCTGCATAATCTCTTGTATCAACTCATTTGAGGGATGAGGAATAGGTGTTGGAGAGTAACAGAAGGTACTAGGTAGAGGATATGCATATGTTTCATTGTTGTTAAGACCCAAACCTGTTTTAACTCTGGCCCCCCGTTGTTTCTTGCAGAGTTCCTCCCTTTTCATACTAGATATTGTCCACTGCTGCAGTTTATTTTTGAGTTTTCTTGTTTCAAATTCAGCAAGAGTGACTTGCTCAGTTAAGTAGTTTATTTCACAGTTCTTTTCCAAAAGAGTTCTTTTTAAATGTTCATTTTCTTTCAGGGCTTCTCTTAATTTGACAAAATATTTTGACTCACTCAATTTAAGCTCTTTGTTAGTTCTCTTTAATTCGTTTTCGTTTGACATTAACAATTTATTAGCTTTGTATATGCCAATTAAACGAATTTTGCAACCAGATGAACACATATCTTCAATAACATCGTAGGGAAGACCAATTACCAGTTTTTCGGCAGCAAGGGCACGATCGCACTGGCAGTAGGGAGTGTTCCTTTTGAATTCATCCACCGCATCAACCCTTGCCTTCTCAATCACGGCTTCCAAGTTAAGCTTTGATTCTTCATCATTCTTTACTTCATTAACCGCAGCTTCACAAACCAATCCCGAGTGATTCAGATGCCCTTGAACAATAGCATCTAATTGATCTTTGTCAACTTTCTCCAGTTTCTCTTCCTCATCTTTACTATAAAATTCTTTGAAAGGATCAAAGCAATTTATATAGTTGTCATCAATCTCAACAATCTGAGCAACAAGGACATGATTAATTTCCTCCTTGGTTTCTTCAATCTCTGCACTCCAATCAAAGTTGGTGAGCAGTGCAGTTTCATTCTTTGATTTTGCTTCCTCAAGCCTTTCTTGATTTGGAACTGATCTTGGATTTCCAGAATTTACTGGTTCAGTAACAATTGGTAAAGGACATTCCCTTTTGAAGTGACCCAATTGTTTGCAGTCATAACATCTCAGCTTTCCTTTGTCATACCCCAGCTTGCTATTCTGTCTCTGATTCCCAAAATTTCTTCTACCTGTTCTTTCCATAAATCGTCTAGCGCGAAGAGTAAGCATGGCCATTTGCCATTGGATGTCGGTTTCTTCCAGATCATCAGGATCCACCTAATACATATCTTCTACAGTCATCCCCTTTCCCTTTAACTCACCAGCAACAAGAGCTTCATAGCTATGAACAAACATTCCAAATAAAGCCATAGTGTCAGATGGAATCTGAGTGGTGACAGATGCATTTGAGCTTGAACCAACATTTGTAGATGCACCAACAGATTTAGCAGACACATGACTTGATGATCCTCCAGGTGCAGCACTGTAGATATAAGAGTTTGCAGCGGATGAAATAAGTGCAGCATTCTGAGAAGGAATATTTGGAACCATCATAGACTGATTGTATTCTCTTCTCTTCACATCAAGATCGAATGACTTCAGCTTGTTTATAACATCCATCAGCTTATAGTCATGAAAGTTTCTTTCTTGGTTCAACAACTTGATTTGAAGACTCCACTGAGGGGGAAGAGAATCTAACAGCTTTGTGACTTGTTCATGATTGCCCAGCTTATCATCATATTTCTTCAGATTACTTGATACAGATAGAAATCGATTTGTAATATCAGTCAGGTTTTCTTGCGAATACCCCACAAAAGAGTTAAAATCTTTCTCAGCTTGAGCTTTTCTATCCAGTTTCAGATCCTCATTACCATCATAGAACTCGCACAGTGCGTCATACAAGCTTTTTGCAGTTGTGTGTTCAGCAAACCTGTTGAAAATATCCTGATGCAAACAAAGTATCAATGCCCCAAGTGCCTTTTTGTCACGATCAAGCAACTTGGTGTCTGCTTCAGTAAATGTGCTTGGATCATTGTTTATTGAAGTAACGGTTCCTTCAACTGTCGTCGGCACGTGCGGACCACTTACAATTGACTCCCATTGATTGTAGTCAGTGTAGTAGAAAAAAGCTTTCAAGCACCTCTTCCAATCTTCAAAATTTTCACCACTAACTAGCCTCGGTGGCCTGTTAGGTTGAACACTATCCAGATCATTCATATTCAGTGTTGATGTAGCCATAATTTTGAACAGATTATAGATTCGCTGAAGACAAATAGATTCGCTGGCTAGATTCGCTCAAAGAACAAACAGATTCGCTGGCAGATTTGCTAGACAGACAAACAGATTCGCTGACCAGCAAACACAGTTTCGCTCGACAGAATTTGGCAGCAGTTTCGCTTGCACAATGAGCCAAACTGGTGAACTTTCATTGGATAAAATGTCAGATTTGCCAGCCACAAACACAAACCAACAGAACACCAGATTTGAACTAGATTCGCTGGATGAACAACTAGATTCGCTGGAAGAACAGATAGGTTCGCTGGGTTACGAACAAACCTGTACAGTACGAAAACAACCCGGACAGCTTCAAAACTTGACCATTTGTAGACACGTTTGTTTCAGAAGCTTCCTATGACCAAATATGACAATACTTGAGCAAAATACAACACCAAAACACCAAAATCAGTTCAGAAAAGAATCAAATAGTGTTTTGACACAAAAACCCCAAAATCAACACAAAAATCACTAGAATCAAACAATCAAGAGCACTAAGGCTCTGATACCATATTGTTGGTCCATAATGATCGTGATTTCAGTGCTATAATGACTTGTTAAACAACAAAACACACTTGACTCAAACAATCAAAGTGTATTATAACCAAACACCCAATAACGAGATTAAACCACACAACCGGAGGTATATAAGCTACAAAGATGAATAATATATGCTCCTAGCACCTCCAGTGAACAATCACACGACACAATCAGTAAGATAGAGTTTTTGTCAAAGTTGTGCAAAAGTTATATTTCTTGAAGATAAGGTTACAATATATATCAGACATAGGTTCGCTGATAGATTCGCTGCAACGAATCTATCTAGCGAACCATATAGGTTCGCTGGGCACAAACAGGTTCGCCCAGTCGACACCAATACAGAAACTAAACTATGCTACGGGCGAATCTATATACAAACAAAATATATAACACCGACATGCCGGTGAGTCCAACCTATACATGACTATCAACTGTTGCTTATTCCACTGCTCACAAATCGAAGATAATAGCCTGGAAGTTTGATGAAGACTTCAAAGGTTTTATTATAAAAAGGATCAATGGATCATGTGAAGTCTACTACTTCTTGACTCACATTGCTAAATTGGATCAACAAGACTAGAAGGAATTGAGAAGCTTATCTTTATTGAATCACAAGTTCAGTGTCAGAGGGACATCTTGTGAATTCATGTTGGATAAACTCTTCACTTCTGAAAAAGATTATTACTTGAGTTTAGCAAAGCTTCAAGATGCCAAGTATTTTCATGAAAAATCTGAAGCTTATAAGAAGAAGAAGACTGCTTTTGTTCCTGGCCTGATAAGACAACTCATGCTTGATGATATTGCCAAGTATCTTCCCAAGCTTGAACAACAAGGAGTGAAAGTATTCAAGGGTGATCAAACCAGTTATCCAATTCTGAGATGCTTTTATGATACTAGTAATAAAGAACTTGTACTTATGAGGAATATAGAAGATCAGAGTGAAGATGAAATCAGAATGTTTGGAGTTTTTGAACATAGACTGCTTCCTCCTTCCTATATTCTTTTTTTGGCCAAACAAAAGTTTGAGAAGGTTGTAGGTCAAGATTATGTGCAAGATCTGTGCTATTTCCTTCACATGATGGAAATTTTGTCTGTTGCTTATGAGAAGATGGCTCTAAGAAAAGAACTGTTATCTTTAAATGTTGGCACATTAAAGATATCATGAATTAAATCCTTGGAGATTAACAACAGAAGAAATTTGATGATAAAGAGTACATCAAGAAGTGATGAAATGTTTACCAAAGATGATATTCTTAACCTTGCATAAGAAACTGTTGAAGAGATATGGTGCAAATGCCTATCATTGTATAGAATGATAAACATGCAAAGGCTGCTGCAAAGTTTCAACAATATATCAAGGCTGCAAAAGATTGTTGGTCTAGCAAACCTTTTTCAGAATTCGTTGAAGTGAAAGAAGAAGAAGAAGAAGAAGAAGAAGAAGAAGAAGAAGAAGAAGAAACTTGAATTATCATGAGAGGGGGAGGTTGTTGATAAACATTATAAATCATCATACTTAAAGTTTTGAAGAAAAAGAAAAGATGTGCGGACAAGATGAAAAGATGTGTGGACAGATTTTAAGTTAGAGATGTGCGGACATAACTGTTATCCGCACACCAATTTAACTTTCTATTATTTTGTTTTCAATAGACTTGAAGTATCCGTGTAGTATAAATAGGTGTTCTTATGCATGTAATAGGGACTTTGAGACTTTTTAAACAGAAATTCTCTTTACACCTTTTGTACACACAGTTATCGATTAATACAAGTTTGCATTTATCAGTAATTTTTCTGTTGAATTGTTTGTGTTTTGCTGATTGTAATCATGTTTGTTGAATAGATTAACAAATCAACATGCTCGTGTGACCTGAATCCACAAAGCTTTCTATTAACGCAAACACATTGGAAAAGTTTGGACACTTAGGGTTAGTTAAACTACAAGAACTCATAGCCAAAGACCTATAATATATAACTACAAAGGCTAATATAGAATCCTCCGATAATTACTACCCAAACACGAAAATATTTTGTTTAAAACTTAATGTAAACTTTGATCATGGGTTAAAACTGGTTATTTGGATGATTTCTTGGTTTGCTTTAGTGAGAGTTTTGTATTGCTTGAAAAACTAGGGTTTCTAGTTTTAGTATCTTTATTTAGATCATGCATTATTCAAAGTAATTTAAGGAGTCAAAGCTTTCTATTAACACAAACACATTAGAAATGTTTGGATACTTAGGGATAGTTAAAGTACAAGAATACAAACTCAAAGACCTATTATATATAGAACTACTAAGCCTAATATAGAATCCACCTATAGTTACAACCAAAACAAGAAGAAATCTTAAAGCAAACATTGATCGTGGGTTAAAACTGGTTATTTGGATGATTGATTGGTTTGCTTTAATGAGAGTTTTGTATTGCTTGAAAAACTATGGTTTGTAGTTTAATTAACTTTATTAAGATCATGGATTGGTCAATGTAATTTAAGGAGTCAAAATATTTTGTTTAAAACATAATGTAAGCATTGATCATGGGTTAAACTGGTTATTTGGATGATTGCTTGGTTTACTTTAATGAGAGTTTTGTATTGCTTGAAAATTAAGGTTTCTAGTTTAAGTAACTTTATTATGATCATGGATTCGTCAATGTAATTGAAGGAGTCAAACCTTTCTATTAACATAAACACATTGGAAACCTTTGGATAATTAAGGATAGTTAAAGTACAAGAACCCATAGCCAAATACCTATTATATATAGAACTACTAAGCCTAAAATAGAATCCACCAATAATTACAACCCAAACACTAAAATATTTTGTTTAAAACATAATGTAAACATTGATCTTGGGTTAAACTGGTTATTTGGATTATTGTTTGGTTTCCTTTAGTGAGTGTTTTGTATTACTTGAAAAACTAGGGCTTCTACTTTTAGTAACTTTATTAAGATTATGGATCAGTCAATGTAATTTAAGGAGTCAAAGCTTCCTATTAACACAAACACATTAGAAATGTTTGGATACTAAGGGATAGTTAAACTACAAGAACCCATAGCCAAAGACTTATTATATATAGAACTACTAAGCCTAATATAGATTCTTCTGACAATTACAACCAAACAAGAAAATATTTTGTTTAAAACTTAATGTAAACATTGATCATGTGTTAAAACTTATTATTTGGATGATTTCTTGGTTTGCTTTATTGATAGTTTTGTATTGCTTGAAAAACTAAGGTTTCTAGTTTAAGTAACTTTATTAAAAACATGGAATGGTCAAAGTATTTTAAGGTGCAAATCTTTCTATTAACGCAAACACATTGGAAATGTTTGGATACTTAGAGTTAGTTATAGTACAAGAACACAAACTCAAAGACCTATTATATATAAAACTACTAAGCCTGATATAGAATCCACCAATAATTACAACCCAAACACGTAAAAAATTTTGTTTGAAACTTAATTTAAACATTGATCATGGGTTAAACTAGTTATTAGGATGATTGTTTGTTTTCCTTTAGTGTGTGTTTTGTATTGCTTGAAAAACTAGGGCTTCTAGTTAAAGTAACTTTATTAAACTCATGGATTGGTCAATGTAATTTAAGTAGTCAAAGCTTTCTATTAACACAAACACATTAGAAATGTTTGGATACTTAGGAATAGTTAAACTACAAGATCCCATAACCAAAGACCAATTACATATATAACTACTAAGCCTAATATAGAATCCCTCGATAATTACAACCCAAACAAGAAAATATTTTTTTTAAAACTTAATGTAAACATTGATCATGGGTTAAAACTTGTTATTTGGATGATTTCTTGGTTTGCATTAGTGAGTGTTTTGTATTGCTTGAAAAACAAGGGTTTCTAGTTTAACGAACTTTATTGAGAACATAGATTGGTCAAAGTAATTTAAGGAGACAAAGCTCTCTATTAACGCAAACACATTGGAAATGTTTAGATACTTAGGGATAGTTAAAGAACAAGAACACATACTCAAAGACATATTATATATGGAACTACTAAGCCTAGTATATAACCCACCAATAATTACAAACCAAACACAAAGATATCTTGTTCAAATCTAAATGTAAACATTGATCGTGGGTTAAAACTGGTTATTTGGATGATTTCTTGGTTTGCTTTAATGAGAGTTTTGTATTGCTTTAAAAACTAAGGTTTTTAGTTTAAGTAACTTTATTAAGATCATGGATTGGTCAATGTAATTTAAGGAGTCAAAGCTTTGTATTAACACAAACACATTGGAAATGTTCGAATACTTAGGGATATTTTAACTACAAGAACTCATAGCCAAAGACCTATTATATATAGAACTACTAAGCATAGTATATAACCCACCAATAATTACAAACCAAACACAAATATATCTTGTTTAGATCTTAAAGGAAACATTGATCATGGTTAAAAACGGTTATTTGGATGATTGCTTGGTATGCTTTAGTGAGAGCGTTGTATTGCTTGAAAAACTAGGGTTTATTTTTTAACGAACTATATTGAGAACATGGATTTGTCAAAGTAATTTATGGAGTCAAAGCTTTCTATTAACGCAAACACATTAGAAAAGTTTAGACACTTAGGTTTAGTTAAACTACAATAACCCATAGCCAAAGACCTATTATATATAGAACTACTAAGGCTAATATAGAATCCTCTAATAATTACTACCCAAACATGAAAATATTTTGTTTATAACTTAATGTAAACTTTGATCATGGGTTACAACCAGTTATTTGGATGATTGCTTGGTTTGCTTTAGTGAGAGTTTTGTATTGCTTGAAAAACTAGGGTTTGTAGTTTAACGAACATTATTGAGAACATAGATTGGTCAAAGTAATTTAAGGAGTCAAAGATTTCAATTAACGCAAGCATATTCAAAATGTTCAGATAGTTAGGGTTAGTTAAAGTACAAGAACACATACTCAAAGACCTATTATATATAGAACTACTAAGCCTAGCATATATCCCACCAAAGATTACAAACCAAAGACGAAGATATCTTGTTTAAATCTTAATGAGAGTTTTGTATTGCTTGAAAATCTATGGTTTGTAGTTTAAGTAACTTTATTAAGATCATGGATTGGTCAATGTAATTTAAAGAGTCAAAATATTTTGTTTAAAACTTAATGTAAGCATTGATCATGGGTTAAAACTAGTTATTTGGATGATTGCTTGGTTTCCTTTAATGAGAGTTTTGTATTGCTAGAAAAAGTAAGGTTTCTAGTTTAAGAAACTTTTTAATGATAATAGATTGGTCAATGAAATTGAAGGAGTCAAACTTTTCTATTAACACAAACACATTGGAAATCTTTGGATATTAAGGATAGTTAAACTACAAGAACGCATAGCCAAATACCTATTATATATAAAAACTACTAAGCCTAATAAAGAATCCACCAATAATTAAAACCCAAACACGAAAATATTTTCTTTAAAACATAATGTAAACTTTGATCGTGGGTTAAAACTGGTTATTTAGATAATTGCTTGGTTTGCTTTAATGAGAGTTTTGTATTGCTTGAAAAACTAATATTTCTAGTTTAAGTAACTTTTTTAAGATCATGGAATGGTCAATGTAATTTAAGGAGTCAAAGCTTTCTATTAACACAAACACATTGGAAGTTTTTGGATACTTAGGGATACTTAAACTACAAGAATGTCAGACCCTCAAAATCCACTAACGGAGTTTTACCGTTAAGTGTGTGACAAACAAGGATCTCAGTCATTAGTTACACCAAACGACACTATATGAACTTAAAACATACGTGTCTCATTAAATGAGAAAATTTAATACAGAGTTAACGTTTAAAAGTTTGCGGAAGCGAAATCGAAATGTAATGTCAAAAATATTAAATAAAACTGAATGCGCAAAACTCGCGTCCAATACAAGAACATAGTTTAAATAGTTGTTAAACTCAAACATGGTTTTTAATGCAAGAAAGTGTTTAAATGAAAAGCTATGACTCCATGCCATGTCCTAAGTGCTTTGTACCTCAGTGACCTGTAAAAAGTGAAAGGCTAACAAGTGTCAACACGACGGTTGGTGAGTTCACAAAGTAAGTATGAAATCAAGTAGTTCAGTTCCAAGCAGAGATATAAATTAAGTATGTCATTGTAGGTAGCTAGTCTACAGCACATGTCCTTAGAGACGTATGTATCTGACCGAAGCTGACGTATGTACACATTAAGTGCATTTTGCCCGTTCGTACATCCCAGCAGGATGCACTGTAAGTATGTTAGGTCATTCAACATCCGTTCGACAGGTCCTTCTTTCGTGCTAGCGCGACTAGCCCGGGTGGGGTTTGTCAAACCCAGTAGTACTACTCAAAATTTCCCCGTTATTTCACAAATACTAACGGACAACTAGGTATCAATGGGGTCTTTCATGAACAAAATAAAAGTTGCTCTAATCCAGACATCCGTAAAAGTAATCGTTCGCGTTCTCAGCCCATAAAAGGGTGAAACAGTAAAAGTACAGTTCAGTGAACTCACCTTAGGTAGCGCAGCAATTCAGTTTCTAAAAGCACACAGTAATACAGCAACCTAAATAACAATAGGTCTATTAATGTATGTTCATGTAGGGTCATAGTACCCTATGCATCCAAATGGTCATACAGTTTGTGCGAGTTTGGTTTAGTTTGACTATTTGACCAAGTTTGACTTTTTGTTGACCCGAGTTGACCCACAACCCGTTGGTGATTTTTTAAGTGTAAGTATGTTACATTTGGTGTATTAGATCATATTACATTCACCTATCACATCACACGTCACATATTCAACAAGTTGAGTTTCTACTTCCGTAAAAGTTTCCTTTATAGGAAAGTTGGACTTTTAAAGTCTACTTGCATAATTTAGCATCCCTAAGCATGTCAATTATTACACATATACCATAACATGCGTCACAAGTCAACAACACATACTAACACTTTACGGTTCCCAATATACAACATACTAGCATGCGTGGTCATTTCTAGGCACATCAAATTGTTCACTTGTTTTTTTTCAACTAACATAGTGACATTTCCATCATGGCATCCTAGTTACTAGTACACACCATTTATACTTCAAACAACCAATTTCAAGAAACCGGTCTACTAATCAACTAGTACCTCTAAATGTCATTGCATGATCAAAGCACATTTACCAAGCATCACATGTCTACAACCATTCATATGCAATCCCAAATCATGTTTGTACATCCAAAATCACTAAACATGCATCCTAGTCAATTTCCAAGAAAAAACGTTTCTACATTTAGCAAGTATTCCAAACCAGGTCGGATTCGCACGTTCAAATACTCAAAATTCGTCTAATACATCATCTTAACGTACTAGTGATCTCAAAACCATTCCTAGGCATCAACAATACGCAATTTCATACAATCTCTAGAGAAAAAGTTACTATTTTAAGCAAGGTAGCATAAAAATCATGAAATTACACAACCCAATAACCAATCTTCATCCAATTCACCATCTAAATACATAATCAATCCTATTTCATCAATATCAAGCATGCAACATCAAGTTTCAATGATTCCATATCATACCCTAATTTCATAAACACAAATTTTGTATCCATTTCATCATCTAATCACCAAAATAGCAAATAACACATGATCAATGAACCATTTCCATAACACAACATCAATTTGACCATATTGGATGAACTAGGGTTTTTATTAGTCATAGATTACGAAATATATAACAAAAATCAAGATAAACACTTACTAGTATTGCGTTTATCACTTCAATTAGCACCCAAAATCACTAACAATTGAATCAAAACTTGCAAAATCCATGGTTGTGTGTGTGTGTAAGTGTGCGACGGTTATAGGGTGAAATAAAAGAGTTTTGGCCGTGAGTTTTAGATAAAAATTAGGTTTAGGGTTTAGTTGTTTTGTTAATTAATTAGACCACATTAAAATAGTGGGCCTTGGGCCATCCATGGGTCACATGGATGCTCCACGGGCTCCGTTTCTGTTTCGGTTTGCAAACACAATGAAAACCTTTGCCGGTCATAAATATTTGTTTCATAGAATTTATTAAATTTCGCAAACGGTTAAAATCGGTAAATTACTTAATTAATCGGAAGTTCAACAATTAATAAGTGTGTGGGAGTATATGAGACGCAAACTATTTTCTCACAGGAGAAGGTTCCCATGAGGTTTGTAAACTGGCACCAGGTGAAGATTGATTCAGTTTTTGGATATTCTTAATGGAGATATAGTTGTAGTCTAGTTTAATATTTGTGGTCTTAGTTCCCTAACATATCAGGTAGGGGTTCCCAGTTCAAACATTAAGACTCTAGCCATGATTTTTATAACAGGATTAATCATACGATAGTGTTTAGATTCACCATTTGGGTATATAAAAGATGATGAGGCATCACCGTCCCGTTAAAGTCTAGAGTTCTAAGTTCACAAAGGGTTAGAAAAGGATCTCACGTTATGTCAATACTTGTGTCGTGCGGCTTCAATAGCGTCATAAAGTATATAGTTTCCTCTATTAAGACATTCACGGGTTAGAACAACTAGGTTAAAGTTTCCTACATGGCCACTAAAACAATTTTAATTAAGAAAGCAAATTACCTATAATATAGGAATTCATGAATAATGGAGCTTCGAAGACGGGACGTCATATGTTTATAGTGTCAAATGATAACGAGAGTATCAAATAACGGGAATGAAAACAAAATGGGAAGTGGTTATCCTGAACCGTAATGGATAAAGCTCCCTCAGAACATTAGCTGGTACTAGCTGTTCATTGTTGACAGTGGTAATCATCACGTGAATCGTTAGAGACGTGAAATATATTCAAAATCATAATTTATATACGTGAGTCAATTACGAAACATTTAGTTGTTGTTATAACTGTGAATAAAGGATGTATGAAAGTTATAATTTTTTGAGTACATAGCAAGTTACCCTGTGAATTATAGATTAAACAACATTATTGGAAAATATGTGCTTTTAAAAGGTATGAGAATGACATATTAGAGTTTCGCAGGTTAATTATTGGTTTGGTTTCGAGTCCCACATTCAAAGTACTATTAGTGTTTATGTATAGGGTGTACCGCAGCTAACCCACCACACCACCAGCTCATTAAAGGCGTACGTGTCACCTACTAACATTGTTGCCTTCTTTACTAAGTCATTTAAAGGGGTTGGGGAAAAGGAATATATGTTAAGTGAAATAGTAACATTATAATATATACTGTAACATCGGTTATGTATTAGAATTTTATGTAGTTCGGATCTAAATGATCACTGACTTAAGACTTTTAGAACGCGTAACTTGTTTTTGTTACGCGAATAATCAGGTAGAGGAGTTTGAATATATATTAAGACGGACAAATGTATATAATGTTTTTAAATTAGATGTTATTGCAAAAAAAAAAAAAGAATGACCCAAAACGTGTTTTACAACAATGGAGATGTAGATTGGGTGAGAATTAACATTTACGAGAGTGCTAGATCAAGACGAATCATCCAACTAGATAGAAACGTATGCATACCACACATGTGGTTCGTTGGTGCATCGTAAATAGTAGAAACATCATGAGTCAGAATTGTTTTTGGGTAACTTATTATCAGAATCAACTTGAAGTTCTGTTTATCTTGAAAAAATTGAGGAAAGAAATTGAGAATAGAGTACGATTAGGTGAAATACCTCTAGAGTGAACTTTGTATGTTACGAGGTATTTACATGAATGTTTAAGCGATATGGATTTATTCACCAGAGTGATTTTGAATGGGAAATATTACGCGGTTGGTTTATCATTCTAACAGGATGGTTTTTTTTAATAAGAAGTTAGCACGGAATCCAAAAAAAAATTATAGGGTTTATTTAACATTCATTTATAGAAACGATGATGTTAAGATGTAACGGCGTTTGGCAAAAGGTGGTAGTACACTGACTAGAATTTAAAACATCTCATATGTATCATAAAGTTGTGACTTCTGTAAGGTAAATGTTTTAGCTGGTGGATTCAGATTGATTATATGTGGAATGAGTATCAAGTTTTTCAACATAGATCTTTGTTCTTTTTTGTGTGTCATCAAGGAAAGATTTCAGTTATTTGTTATTTAGTTGTATAACGTAAATTGTATGCAGTTTAAAGATAAATTCCTATTATGCCATCGAAGGTTGTATTGTAATTGTCTACCATCCATAGATGGATTTTATGATTTCAGTCAAGGAGTCAAATCTTTTTATTAACATAAACACATTGGAAATATTTGGATACTTAGGGATAGTTAAACTACAAGAATCCATAGCCAAAAACTATTATATATAGAACTATTAAGCCTAATATAGATTCCTCCGATACTTACAACACAAACAAGAAAATATTTTGTTTAAAACTTAATGTAAACATTGATCATGGGTTAAAACTTGTTATTTAGATGATTTCTTGGTTTGCTTTATTGAAAGTTTTCTATTCCTTGAAAAACTAAGGTTTCTAGTTTAAGTAACTTTATTAAAAACATGGAATGGTCAAAGTAATTTAAGGTGCGAAGCTTTCTATTAACGCAAACACATTGGAAATGTTTGGATACATAGGGTTAGTTAAAGTACATGAACACATACTCAAAAACCTATTATATATAAGACTACTAAGCCTGGTATAAAATCCACCAATAATAAAACCCAAACACGAAAACAATTTTTGTTTAAAGCTTAATGTAAACATTGATCATGGTTTAAACTGGTTATTTGGATGATTGTTTAGTTTACATTAGTGCGTGTTTTGTATTTCTTGAAAAACTAAGGCTTCTAGTTTAAGTAACCTTATTAAGATCATGGATTGGTCAATGTAATTTAAGGAGTCAAAGCTTTCTATTAACATAAACACATTGGAAATGTTTGGATACTTATTGTCACACCCTCAATTTTCCACAAACTTGGTATCCGTTAGGCGTGTGACATACCAGGATCTCAAGCCATTAGTTACAGCAAACACTGACTCAATGTTGTAAACAAAATTTCTTATTAAAGTATTAAACCAAAACCCATGGTTTAAAATGAAAAGTTTCAAAGTTTAGCGGAAGCATTTGTAAAACATCCCCGTATTAAAAATCCAAGTACGTAACAATAAAGGTTAAACCAACCAAAGTTAGAAAAACCCGTGCATAAAGTTAGCACGACCCAAACAACCGTTTCAAAAACCAATAACAGTATAAATAACAAAACGTAATAGTTTTAAGACCAATGCATGCAAGTGTCCTACTCGTGCGCTTTCCTAGTTCTCTGAGAAAAACATACTAAAACGAGTCAACAAATAATGTTGGTGAGTTCAATGAGTTTATTTAAATAACAAAACAAAAAGTAAGTTTCCTTGATAAATCAATATATATTGCTGGTTTGCAAGACCACTTTGCTTACTACACGAGCACGTCGAGATTAAACTGAACGTTACTTGACTTGCCTTGTCACCATCACTACGGATGACCAAATGTTTAAAGGACAATTTGCACCAACTAGCTCCCCGCTAGTGGTGGGGTCTGCCGAACCCGTAGTACTACTCAAATTTCCCCGTTATGCCGAAGTTGGCATATAAATAATCTCGACTAAAGAAAAGGACTTTATAAGTATGTTAATGCTTGGTAAAATAAGCCCTTAACAATAATATTATTTACCAAAAAGCATTGCACCAGTTGGCAACGTAAGAGTTATGCCCGAAGGCCCCACCCGAAGGTGTAAAACGTAGCCGTAGTTGGCCCCGCCCGAAGGCATAAAGTTTTGCCCGAAGGCATAAAAATGCAGCTCGAAAGCCGTTAGAATCTTGCCCGAAGGCCCTACCCGAAGGTATAAAATGCAGTCCGCACAAAGGCATTGAAAAAATAGCTGCCCGAAGGCGTTATATAAACATTTGCATGTTTTCTCCCCAAAAAAGATTTAAAAGCGGGCAAAGAACTCACCTTTTAAGATCACACATCAATTAATCAGCAAAAATGCAGCAAAAGAACCTAGATCACTCTACAACCTGCTTTAGTAAATTGCTAATTATTAACTACTTATTTTTATATGAATACATATACATTTAACATTCGCTGGGGCTTCGAGTATTTGGTTCGGCTTTGATCTCGTATATAAAAATTATGCTTGTACATGTACAATTCACATTCTCATATATTCATGTATATCCTTATATTATTAATTCCAAACCCGACACACATTATCATTGTAGGAATTTTATATATTTATGCACGTATCTTTTGTTACATGTCTGCCACATACACAACCATTACATACTACCCATGCACACCTATTTTGTAAACATACACGTACTAAATGAACATACACACATATACACTCTTTACATCCACACATATATCAGTTTTGTTGTTGCTTCGATTACACAATATGCATACATCTAACACCATAACACGTACATACACAGCACATCGACACCTACCTAGTTGCTAATACACACCTATGCACGCTGCTATATACCAACATATATATACATTCATTTACGGTTGTTTCTACCCACACCTATACATTCACGCACTTCCACACACACATATACAACCCCAATTCTGCTGCTATATATATTCATATATCATTTACACTGGTTGCCATATATAAGAATACACGTACATACTTTATTTGCTACTACGTACTATTATTTGCTACTGTTGTTTCATTATTGAGACATGAACATATAACATGAAACGACTATACCTTGAGATGTGTTCAACATAATACATGAACAAGGTATACAGAAGAGATTCATTATTGAGAGGTATCAACTATTGAGACATGTCAACAATTGAGATGTGTCAACTGTTTAGACGTGTCAACAGTTTGATGTGTCAACATAAAGAATAATCAAGCACATATAACATGAAACGACTACACCTTGACTTGTTTTCTTAACCCGGCTGCACAGTAACACTAAGACGGTTCAACACTTAACATATTTTCCATTTCCGTGACAGTTGACTTTTGGTCTTCTGCATTAATTTCACCTACACACTTTTGAGAATTTAATATGAAAAGACATCCTTATTAGGAGTTTGTAATTTATGTTCAATCATGATTAGGGCAACAAATGCAGTTAATACACACACAAATTAATTTTTATTTTCATTTCATTTTCTTTCTGACTTGACATAAAAATCTGAGCACAACCAATTTTTCACTAGCTCGAAGCTTTTTTTCAAAAGATTTTAATTACATGACCTTGGGTTATTTTATCATAAACAACACGTATGCATCCATTAAAAACTTGATCCTTTCATCCAACAACATTTTTTGACATTTTTCTTTATTTCTCCCCCTAAACTTGAAATTTCTTGAAATTTTTAAGTTTACAAGGATTGTCAAAATCTCATTAATGATTCCACATGCCTGCACACACAAAGCACATAAGAATTAAATACGAATGTAATGCAATGTATCTATAAACTGCAGAGAGATCATACCAAGAATAATCTGAACATGCTTTAGATTTAAATAGACATTTGACTTGTGTTTGGTTGAGTGATGATATGAAAACATATCAATTAGCCAGAGTTGGCACACTTACTTTTTCAGTATCATGATGAGATTAAGGTTCAATTAGAATGACTTATGTGACCTACATGTATACATATATCAAGCTATTTCCTTATCAAAACAAACCAGAATGCATTATAACAAAAACCTGGTCACTTACAACATAATCAGTGTGGAATGGGTTTTTCTATCTTATGGGATTTGGTCCACTTTGAGACTTCTTTAGTAATTCCTTTTTGGAATTATCTTTTGCTTGTGTTCCCTTTAGGAATCTTCTTAAATTCAATTTTGGAATTTTGGTGATGGTCCACTTTGGGACTCTTTTCTGTTCCACATTGGGAATCTTTTGCTGCACCTTGAAGTGTTTCCGGGTACGTAGATAACTACACCAGAGGAGACTTCATGTGAGACTTCAGGTCTGTGGTCACCACAACAAAGAAGCTCACAGATGCGGTTCATCACACTAAATCATATTGCCTCATTACCCGGTATGTTAAAGTAACATAACTAGCAGGTCATCAAAAGAGATATCTTAGGACATGTATGACAATGGAACTTAACACAAAGATCATTAATATTTAGATTTCTCAACAATGAACCTACTTTTTCAGTTTAATTGCCTGAGCTGTCTAGCACATCAAGTAACACATATCAGTCTTTATTATTGAAAATAATGTATCAGAAAACACTTAATATACCTATCATTTCTCATAAATGCAAGTCAGATTCTTATGAAATGATGTTCATATTTCCGTTTTTCGTTTTTGTTTTTCAATGCAAGCACACAAACACTCATAACATAAACAAAAAGACATGAGAATCAAAGATGAATTCGACTTATTATATTTTTGGATTTTCAAGTTTTTCTGATTTTATATTTTGATTTTCTTGAAAAAGAATTAATCATGGTTGATTAATCCAATGGATTGGACTAAGAATTCAAATCGTCCTGACAAGAAGGATTTTGTAAACAAATCTGTCAGTTGTTTGTCGGTATGAACTTTAATCAAAATTATTAAACCTTTTTCAGAATTATATCTGAGAAAATGGTAACGGATTTCAATATGTTTTGTTTTTTAGTGTTGGACAAGATTAGCAGTAATGAACATTGCAGCAGTATTGTCAATGTAAATAGGAGTTTTGAGAAAATTAAACCTATAGTCAAGCAATTGATTTTGAAGCCATAAAACTTGAGAACATCCTGCTGATGCAGCAATGTACTCTGCTTCTACAGTGGATCCTGAAACATTGCTCCGCTTTTTGCATTGCCACGAGACAAGTCGAGGACCTAGAAACTGACATCCACCTATGGTTGATTACCTGTTAAGAGCACAACCACCATAATCAGTATCAGAATAACTATATAATTCAAAACTGCCTTCATAAGGATACCATCAACCGAGATTAGGTTTCCCTTTGTGATATCTGAATATACGTTTGACGGCGATCAGGTGCGACTCTTTAGGATCAGATTGATATTTGGCACAAACAAACACAACATACATGATGTCTGGTCTTGTTGTAGTAAGATACATCAGCGAACAGATCATTGACCTGTATAGTGTTTGATCAACAGATTTGTCTTTTTGGATCATGTTGGATCTTGCAGTTCACATTCGATGGAGTGCTAATAGTCTGACAGTCTTGCAACTTGAATTTCTTCAACAAACTTTGATTGATTGATAAAAATTTCAGCTGTAGACTATTTAACATGTAATCCAAGAAAGAAATTAATCTCCCCCCATAGAACTCATATGAAATCTGGCTTTCATGATTTCTTCGAACTCTTCGCACATGGACGGACTTGTTGATCCAAAGATGATATCATCGACATACACTTGAACACACAGTAGATCTACATTTTCCCGCCTCATGAATAAAGCAGGATCAATATGAGCTCTGGTAAAACCATGTTTTAGTAGATGTTTTGATAATGTCTCATATCAAATCCTTGGAGCTTGATGTAGACCGTATAAAGCTTTTCTGAGTTTGTATACATGATGCGGATACTCAGGGTCTTGAAATCCTGGAGGTTGCCTAACGTTCATCTGGCTTGTTCAAATAATCTCGCTTAGTTTCTCAAAACAATGTCACGTTCATCTGGCTTGTTCTTGTACAACCATCTTGTGCCAATAACATTTTCTCCTTCTTGTAAGTCCACTAATTTCCATACTTTTTCTTTCTGAAATGAAGTAACTCCTCTTGCATTGCTTCTATCCAGTTTTTATCTTGCAACGCTTTGGAAATGTTCTTCGGCACCACTTGAGAAAAAAAAACACGAATTGCTTCAAGTTGAGCGACTGGAGCAAACACTTCTTCATAGTCTATGCCTTCCTCCTAAGTGTACCCTTTTGCAATTAATCTCACTTTGTTTCTCACAACAATGCCACATTCATCTGGCTTGTTCTTGTATAACCATCTTGTGCCAATAATGTTTTCTCCTTTAGGGAAGTCCACTAATTTCTATACTTCTTACTTTCTGAAATAAATGAACTCCTCTTGCATTGTTTCTATCCAGTGTTATCTTGCAACGCTTCTGATATGTTCTTCAGTACCACTTGAGAAACAAAAACACGAATTGCTTCAAGTCGAGCGACTGGAGCAAACACTTCTTTATAGTCTATGCCGTCCTCCTAAGTGTATCCTTGTGCAGTTAATCTCGCTTTGTTTCTCACAACAATGCCACGTTCATCTGGCTTGTTCTCGTACAACCATCTTGTGCCAATAACATTTTCTCCTTCAGGTAAGTCCACTAATTTTCATACTTCTTGTTTTCTGAACTGAAGTAACTCCTCTTGCATTGCTTCTATCCAGCTATTATCTTGCAACGCTTTTGAAATGTTCTTCGGTACCACTTGAGAAAGAAAACATGAGTAGAGACAGATGTTGGCTTGTTTAGTCTGACTTCTCATCGTTCTTTGATTCAAAGGACCTATGATCTTATAGATAGGATGATTCCTGTGAATACGTGAAGTTAGAATTTCTTCACCTTGTATTTGTGTCTCCAGACTTAACTCACTCAGATTTGGTAGATCTTGCAGAATTGTTGATATAATGCTAAATATACATAAATCCCTTGTTGAGTTTTATTACGTTTCGAGTCGTTTCGGTTCAGTATTTATAACATTTTCTACGTAACTGTTGTTTTTATGTTTCGTAGGTCCCATATTGATAAAGAAATGGAAAGCTTCCGAGAAATCAAATCCGTAGGCGAAAATGGGACGCGAAACGGAGTTACGAGTGAGCCGGTAAGTGAAAACGAAGAAACCGAACGAAACTGGACCGCGCGACGCACCCGAGGGGGCTGGCCACGCCACGCGGTGACAGGGGGTGCCCTGACTGTTTGAAGCGGCGTGTACCATGGTGAGGCTGGGCACGTGGTGCTGTACCACGCGATGACAAGGTTGTTTCGTCGCCGCGGGACGCGGTGACGCGTTTTCGGCAAAAAGTTTCGACTTTTCTTGTCTCGTTTCGCGATATAAACACATCTAATGAAACCCTAGCCTCCTAAACACATTTGGGACGATTTTGGAGAAGATTTTCAGCAGAATTGAAGCTCTCAGACAGCTAGGAAGACGAAACAAAGACAACGGGAACGCGTGGGATCAAAGGCTTCATCTTGGTTCTTCTGGCTTTCGTCGTTCTCTTGTTTTAACATTAATTCTATCATGTTTACTACTTTAAAGCTTGTTTTTATTATTATTAATATGGTTGGCTAATCGTTTAGAACTACCTAGACGTGATGATGATTCATGATAGAGTACAAATTATACATATATCCCTAGTTGCGTTTAATTACATTTTGTGTCATTTCGGTACGGTTTATATACCATTTTTGGCACAACTAATGTTTTTATGTTTTGTAGGTCCCATGTTGATAAAGAATTGAAAAGCTCGCGGAAAATCGAATCCGTAGGCGAAAACGGGGCGCGAAACGGAGTTACGAGCGAGCCGGTACGCGAAAACGAAGAAACGAACGAAACCGAGCACGGGTGGGGTGTCACCACGCCACGCGACCACCACACACCACCATGGCCGCGTAACGCGGCGTGTGAAAGGCCTGGTGGGGGTGTGGTGACGTGTACCACGTGTCCAAGACTCATTTCGGCAGATTGTTTTGACGATTTTTGGCCCGGTTCGCTATATAAACTCATATTCTCTAACCCTAACCTTCCATGCAACTTTGGAGACGATTTTGGGGACGAAAAGAGGCTGGAAAAAGAGATTTTGAAGGTCAAGAACACGGAATTAAAGCAAAGGAAACGCGTAGGATTCTTTTTATCATGTTTAACATTATTAAACTTGCGTTTATTTTTGTTGATATGATTGTTGGCTAAGCTTCGTTAGACCATCTAGGCTAATGATAAACTAATGTTAACGTTTTGAATGTTTGGTGATTTCGGTTTGAACTATGGGTTACTTATGATTTAGTAAACGTTTGTTTTCATTTAATTGATGCAATTGTGTAAGTTTTGTTTGACTTGTTGATGATTGTAAATTCCATGAAATCCTTGATGAGTGTCTATATCATATAATAGGGTTTCGTTAGGTCAACTTACTGTGTGTTCTTTGACTAGTTTATGAATTGGATATATACTTTTCATAGGAATTGTAATCTAATGCAAGTCGATATTAATGTGCATGCTAGCCTAGTAAGTGTGAGGTGATAGGTTAATTGGCAAGTCTCGTTGGTTAGGTCTCAAGTTTGGATATCTGTGAAGAGTCTAAATTAGGTTTGGTTTAATCGGTCTTGTTTGCTAATGTCAATTGGTGTTTTCGAACTACCTTAGATTTTCGTACTTTGCGGTAGGTAATCATAATAGGTACTAATTCATAACTATTAGACAATTGTGAAAGAGTCTAATTAACTGGTTAATTTAATAACTTGATAGAAAGCCGTAAGTGTCTTCTCGAGAAGGGTCGAGGGTCTTATTCGTGTTTGAGTCAAGTAAACATATTACGATCTCAGTCCATAGTCAAACTGATAATTACCAAACTAATAACTTAGCATTAGTGAGTCGAGTCTAGGTGGTTTATCTCTTCTCATCTGGTTTCAAATTCGTCTTTCATTCTAGTTTCCATTTTTAGTAAGTTTCTAGTTTTAGTAACTTTCTATTTTTAGCAGGTTACTATTTTTAGCAGTACAACCCCCCTTTCAAATAATCTTTTATTTAAGTCGTGTCTAGTCAGTCGAGTCTTTCTTAGTTAATTTAGCGTAGTATATAGAGTCTGTAGGTCGACACCCGGACTTACGTTTCACTGTACTGCATTCAAACGGTCCACTGCCGGCTGTGTGTTGTTTAGTAGTACGTCTAGGTTTTTATAAATATTAAAACTAGGTGTTTTTGAGTGTGTAATTTATATATATTGCACGCATCAAGTTTTTGGCGCCGTTGCCGGGGACTCTTGGTAATTGCGTTGTTTAACTTTTTGAGTCTTAATTGCTATACACGTGCTTTATTTGTTTTGTTTGAGTCGTAGGGGTCTACGTCCGTGTCTTTAATTTTGTTTTCGTTTTTGTTTTGTGGTGTGTTTACGTCTTTTCTTTTCGTTGTTTTTCGATCTGATTTGTTTTGTTGGATTTGTGCAGGTTTATGCCATATTTGAGATCGCACGGACAAGTGAAGCATACGGTTGGAGCTTTTGAGTCGGAGCAAGAGACTATCGCTGAATCGTCTGCGGAGGTAAAGGTAAGTACTGTGAAATTCGATTTTACACTGCATCCGTCACCACATCACTCACCGCACAGCTCAGCACCTAGCAGTCCTAGGTTCACAATGGCTGATAATCGCACTGTGCACGAGCAAGCCGTCGATGGTTTCACCGGGAACCATTCATCTATCACGGTGCCCAACTCTTTGGCGGATCGGGCACTCATTTGGCTCGATTCGCAAGCTGCTGGGACGTTCATGATGTGGGCAGAACTTCGTTCAGCTTTCCTGAACAAGTACTTCCCACCTGCTAAGGCATCCCGCCTTCGTGATCAGATCCATTCGTTCCGCATGGAACATGATGAGCCCTATTACCGAGCTTGGGAGCGATTCCAAAACTTGTTATCTCGCTGCTCCCAGCATGGGCTCACACCTTGGGCCCTGGTTGAGAAGTTTTATAATGGGCTGACTTATGAAGTTAGGTCTAGGTTCGATACGTCTGCGGGTGGGCACTTAATGGGTAAAATGAATGTGACACAATGTAATGAGTTGTTTGAAAGTTTTGCCCAAGCTGAATGTGAGCAGCGGTCCACTAACAGGAATTCCAGTCCTGTCACTAGCATACCTTCTCCTTCCACTCGAGGTGTGCACCATGTTAGCATGGATACTAGTGTGGCTGCTGCGTTGGAAAATTTAACCCGTGAGATGAGAGATCTTAAGGCTAAAGTTGAGAAGTGTGAGATGTGTCGGGGAGGGCATGGTACGTTAGAGTGTCCTTTGATGTCGAGAGAGGAGCAGGTTGAGTTTGTGGCCAATCAGAGTAGGTTCCCTAATTCTAATAATGGTAATTCAAATTAGAACCGTAACTCAAACTTTAATAACAACTCAAATTGGTGTTCGTCAGGTGCCCCACCTAGTTATCAATCTAACTATAATAACAATAATAATCAGGGGGCGGGTAGTTCTTTTAATGGAAATGGTAGTGAACAGGCTAGTGGACAGGGGTCTAGTGATAGCATACATAAGATTGAACAGATGCTAGTTCAGTTAGTCTCTAGGGATAAGGTTACAGAGGAAACCCTAGCGAAACATGAGCTTCAATTACAGAACCAACATGCTATCATATTAGATATCCAGAGAGCTGTATGAGAGTTAATTAAGCAGTCACCTGCCCAGAGGCCACAGGGCCAGTTCTCTGGATCCACTCAAACGAACCCATCGGCTCAGTTGAATGCGATCTCAACCCGTAGTGGTAGAGTCTTAGAGCCCGTTAGGAAGAAGGTTACGTTTAGTGAGCCTGTAGTGAGTGAGAAAGTTGTAGTTGAGGAAAGTGAGGATGAGTTAGTCGATGAGGAGATAGTGTTAGAGGGTCGGGGTAGTGATCAGTCGATGAGGACATATTTTGGACATGTTTAAGCAGATCAAGATCAATCTGCCGTTTATAGAGGTTCTCCAGCAGATGCCTAAGTATGCTAAGTTCTTGAAGGACATCCTCAAGAACAAATGCAAGCTGGGAGAACTATCTTCAGTTCCGTTAAGTGGTGAGTGCTCGGCGGTTGTCACAAATACGCTACCGGAAAAGCTCTCTGATCCAGGGGTCTTTACGATCCCTTTCTTATTCGGTAGTAATCTAGAATCCCGAGCCTTAGCTGATCTAGGTGCTAGCATTAATCTAATGCCTTATTCGTTGTACAAAAAGCTAGGTCTAGGTGAGTTAACTCCCACTAAGATGTCATTGTCGTTAGCTGACAAATCTATTAAGTATCCACGGGGGATAGTTGAGAATTTGTTAGTGAAGGTGGATAAGTTTGTTTTCCCCGTGGATTTTGTCGTGCTAGATATGGAGGCTGATGCCAAGGTCCCCATAATCCTCGGTCGTCCTTTCCTTCGCACTGCACAAGCGGTTATAGATGTCTTTAAGGGGCAAATCACTTTGCAGGTAGGAGAGGACGTAGCGGTGTTTAAGATTCCCGATCCGATAGAAAATGTTAAACGTTGGGATAATCGGGTCCAGGTGATAGACGCCGAGGATAGATGGGTAGAGGGTTATGAGAGTGGTAGTGTGTTTTTCACGAAGGAATGGGCTGAAGTTAAAAGGTTGCTTAGGTTTAAGTGTGGGGATCCTGGTGGGTATGAGGATTCCCCACAAGGTGCTGGTTGAGTTGATCTTGGATAGGAAGGTTGGTTTGTAGAGTTTGTATAAGTGTCGTTTATCGAGTCAGTTTTTAGTTCATTTCATTTTATTTTATTTTAATTATTTTATTTTTGTCGAGTCAGTTTTACGCTCGGGTATTTTGTGTTTGTATTTGCAGGTTTAAATCATTCTCACCCGTACTCAATCTCCATTCGGGTGAGTTTGTATTTGTGAAGACAAAGATGGAGCTCGAGAGTGTCGGTGAAGCTCGATCGCGACCGAAATGCTATACGATCGGAGCTGAAGATTGGAACGAAGACTTGGAGCTTACGCGTTCTGCAAATAACCAGCTAAGTCTTTTCCAATTCACCTATCTATCCTTTTATTTCTGCATTTTATTTTATTTTATTTTTGCATTTTTAATTTTTATTTTTAGCTGTTTTCCATTTCTACATTAGGGACAATGTAGAACTTAAGTGTGGGGATGGGAAATAGTCATTTCTAGTTTGTTTAGTTGTTTGTTTCGAGTCATATAGTGTCTTAAAAATCCAAAAAAAATTGAAAAAATTGAAAAATGTCTTTGTTTAAGTTGTGCACTTTAACAGAAAATGATAGGAAACTGATTCTGGTTTTCAAATGAGTTGTGGTTTCTAAAACTAAGAATGAATTTGGATAAACTTTTGGTAACCCAATTAGTTGAGATGGTTTCCCTAAGTGTGATAATTGAAAGTTAATTGTCGTGAATCTCGTGGGTTGTCATCTTAGGAGGATAGGAAGGCCTTAACTAAAGAACAATTAGGCACCATTTTAGGCTTTAGAACTTAAATAGGTTAAGGGGTAGTGCCATTTTAGGATTTATAACACACTTCTTGTGAAAGAAGTGGCGCATCCGCAAATCAAATGTCCACCCGGTATAGTACTGAAAAGAGCTCAAAGTAGCTGCTAAATAAAAGAGCTCAAAGAGCCAATTCAAATGAAAAAAAAAGAAAAAAAAAGGAAAATATAAGGCAAGTGATCCAAGACCTCATGTGCTCTACCTCCGGGATAGCGACTTGGATACGACACCCCTGGGTGAGGTGATCTTGTTTTATGAAAAAAAAAGGAATAAACAGTCTATACCCACAAAATTCATCCATCAAAATCCACCCTAATATGGCACTAGTTCTTAGCTTAGTTAAGTTCTTTAGGTTACTTTGGTAGGAAAACCTTTTTGGTTTATCCGGTGCCTCGTCAAGCAACAATTAATCGGGCTGACTTGTTTTTCCTTTGTTTGAGACCTTCTAGATAAATGATTTAATTAAATTTAAATTAAACATAAAGGGAAACTTAATTGGCTAGTGTTAGGGTGTTTAATTAAACGCATCGATGTTTATCTAAGTTGGGTCTTGTTTGGATTCTGTAATGAAATGTCGAAACTTTGATTAGTTGTGATTCTATGTGCATGCTTTTTCAGGGACGAAAAAGGTTAAGTGTGGGGATGTTGCGCCAAAAACTTGATGCGTGCAATATATATATATATATATATATATTGCTCGCATCAATTCGTTAACGTTATTTTAAACTCATGTTGGTTACTTTTGGTTTATGGTTTATGCTTAATTAAAGTTTGGATCTTTATTATTGTTTGATGAATGATATATGTTTGCATTGATTGAATTGGAAATTGTTAATTCAAGTGTCCTTGGTGATTGTCTACATCACGAAATAGTGACCGTTTATATCATTACGTTGTGTTGTGACTTTTATGGTTGATTTACAATAAAACCATAGGATTAGTAAAATCGGTAACAACGTATTGCTAACCTATATATCCGTGAGGTGATAGGTTATTAATAAGTCTTGGTTGATTGAGTTGCTAGGTTTAGGTTTTTGTGAAAATTCCGGCTTAGTATTATTTACCAACTTTGCTTGTTAAATCGAATGATTGGGTTCAAATGGCTTTAAGGGTCGTATCGTGAGATAGGTCCTTAGTATGAGTCAATTTGGCATAACCTGGTTAGGTAATTGTGAGGAAACTTAATCTCATAACCGGTGTGCTAATAACTTAATGGGTCGAGGGTCTTAATTAGAGATGCTTTTAAGTGAACACGTTTAGATCCCAGTTCCATAACCATTAGTCCAACCTAAGTGATAATTGTAGTTAGCGATGATTCTGGCCTAGGTGGTTTGATGTGGTCAAGATTATACAAATTAAATATAAATATTCCATACACTTTTTGGGTTTCTTTTGGTCTGTTTCTACTCCTAATTGATTCATATTTATATTTTTATGATTTTAAGAGACCGTGAGCTAAATGATTTATTTTATCTCAAATTTCCATCAAACAAATTAATAAATTCTTTAAAGTGTTTTTGTTGACTTGCAACTTATATCAGTTAATTAAAATAAAGCGTCACATTTATTTGTTTAAATTGGTATTAGTTGGGAATTCACAATATATGTTCACGTGGATATGGAATTTTGTATATACGAGGACTTAAGACTTTAACTTCCATTCATATTATTGGATCCTCTTTTACAAGCCCATATGTTTAATTAAAACAATTAACCTAACTCTTTTCGTATATATATATATATATATATGTGTGTGTGCGGCGGCTAAAAAAAGAGGGAGACGGCAGAGGAAAGAACGAACGAGAAAAAGAAGTGAAGCAAGCTTCCAGGCACGTCAAAGAAGTCAACGTTTTGATCGTGAATTAATTAAGCAGGCTAGCAGGCTGCTGAATTAATTTAAGCTAGCAGATAGGCTGCTGAATTATTTTTATTCTTTTTCGATGAACGGTTACTCTGTTTATGTTTCAGTTTTTGTTTCTACTTTGATTATGGTAGGCTAATCGTTTAGAACTACCTAGGCGTTGTGATAATTTGTTAACGTTACGTTGGATTTCATGTTTGGTTGATTTTTGCTTATGGATTGTTATGCATGATTAAAGATTTAATCTTTATTGTTGATTGATGCGTATTACATGTTTATATTTGTTTGATTGATATCATTAGTCCACGCGTTCTTGGTGATTGTCTATGTCACATAATATGGTGCGTTTTAGCCATTAACTTGCGTTGTGGTTTTTTTATGGTTAACTTGCAGTAAAACCATAGGATTAATATTATTAGTTAAACGGGTAAAAAGCGTGTAGCTAATCTAGATAACCGTGAGGTGATAGATTATTAATAAGTCGTGGTTGAATGATTTGCTAGGTTTAGATCTTTGTGAAAAGTCCGTCTTAGTATTAATTATCAACTTTGCTTGTTAAATTAATTAACTAGGTTGAAATGGCTTTAGAGTCCGTATCGTGAGATAGGTCTTTAATTTAAGTCAATCAAGCATAATCAGATTAGGTAACTGTGAGGAAATTTAATCTTGTAACTGGTGTGATAATAACTTAATGGTGATACTTTAGGTTTCTTCTCGAAAAGTATCGAGGGTCCTAGATGCGTCGCATTTAAGTGAATATTTTTAGATCCCGGTTCCATAAACATTAAACCAAACATGGGTGATAACTGAAGTTGGCAATGATTCTAGCCTAGGTGGTTTGTCTTCATTCTTCTGTTTTACGTCCGTCTTTAAATCATCAGTTTCCATTTTTAGTAAGTTTCCAGTTTTAGTAACTTTCAGTTTTAAGTAAGTTTCTATTTTTAGTAAGTTAAACCCCCCTTCTTAAATAATCTTTTAATTAAAGTTCGTGTCTAGTTTAGTTAAGTCTTGTCCAGTTAATTCAACGTAGTATATAGAGTCTGTGGGTCGACACCCGGACTTACTTAAGCTATATTACATTCTACCGATCCACTACCGGTTGTGTGTAAATTAGTTAGTTTGTCTAGGTTTTATAAATTTAAAGCTTAGGTGTTTTTAATGTTTATTTTTATATATAGTATTGCACGCATCATGGTTCGTCTTCATTTCTCTGTTTTAAATTCGTCTTTTAAATCGTTAGTTTCTATTCTAGTAAATTTCCATTTCTAGTAAGTTTCTATTTTTCGCAGTAAACCCCCCTTTTAAACAAATCTTTTCATTTAAGTCGTGTCTAGTTAGTTGAGTCTTTATTAGTTATTTAAAAGTGATATATAGAGTCTGTGGGTCGATACCCGGACTTACTTGTAGCTATATTGCATCCGAGCGGTACACTACCGGTTGTGTGTGAGTTAGTTGAGTTGTCTAGGTTTTATAAATTTAAAGCTTTTTAGTGTCTATTTTTATATATATGTTTGCACACATCAATTGTAGAAGTGTGTGGAGTGAAATTAGGAACTTGTTATGGTGAATTGATGAAGTAATCGAGAGATTCCGGAGTAACTTCAACATTCGGATCTGATGATGGTTGTAAATGAAAAGATCCATCATCATTAGGAGAATTTTGCTCATTTGGAATATCTGCTTCATTGTTTGATTCCTGATCTTGAGAGACAGATGGACGTTGTAAATGATTAGAGGATTCAACATGCGTATCGTGAAAAGAAATGAACGGATACTCAGAACTGAGATCATCGTCATCATCATTGTCTGAATCATCACTGAAAGATCCTAAATCTCTTGGTTCCTTCTTTGATTTTCCTGAAAAATCAAACAAGTTAGAGTTGGAAGATTTGGATAACGAATCTAAATCAAATAACCAATCTAGACCATGAGCCACTAAGGGAAACGAGTTTTCTAAAAACTGTTCGTTTACGGATTCTAGGACAACATCAGTTCGTCTATTAAACACACGATATGCTTTAGACATTGATGAATATCCAAGAAAGAAACCGTCACTTAAATTTAGAATCGTGACAGGACAACTAAAAGCTTTCAAGTAAGAAATATTTGGTTTCCTTCCAAACAATAACTCATAAGGAGTTTTAAGTTTGTCCTGAACCAATAATGTCCTGTTTTGTACATAGCAAGCGGTAGCAATTGCTTCGTCCCAGAATGTGATAGGAATTTTGGCATCTGCTATCATGGATCTTGCAGCTTCAATTAGTGTCTGATTTTTCCGTTCAGCAACTCCATTTTGCTGAGGAGTTCGTGGAGCAATAAACTGACACACAATCCCCTTTTCTGCATAAAACGAGTCCACATTAGTATTTTTAAACTCGGTTCTATTATCACTTCTTAAGATTTTAACTTTTGTTACCAATTGATATTCAACTTTAATTATGAATTCTTTTAACAACTCAGGAGTTTCAGATTTAGCATGCAAGAAATAAACCCAACAAATCTTGTATAATCATCAACGATGACTAAACAATAAGATTTCTTTCCAATACTATGGAAATTTGTTGGTCTGAATAGATCTATATGAAGCATCTACAGAGGTTTGGAAATTGAGTTTTCAAGCTTGGACTTAAAAGACATTCGATGGTGTTTTCCTTTCAAGCATGCAGAGCAGAGATCAGTTTTAGAAAATTTCTTTGTTGGAATTCCTACAGCATGATTTCCTGTCACCAGTTTGTTCATGTTTCTGAAATTTGAATGACCCAACCGTCTATGTCATATCTGACTTTTATCATTTGATGCATGTGCAATGAGACAAATTGTTTGGGTTTCCGCATTGATCTGAGACATATCTAGTTTGTATACATATCTATCGCTTGGAGCTTTAACCACAACCCACTCATTAGCAATCTTGAAACCTAGTTTGAGTATGTAACAATAAGAGTCTATAAATAAAGTAGAATATGATTTGTCACAAATTTGGGAAACACTTAGCAAATTAAAGTTCAACTGAGCACAATAGTTGACTTTATCAAAGCTAATTATCTCATTGGATACAGTTCCTTCTCCAGTTATTTTACCACCAGCATCTCCTCCAAATGCAACATGAGTACCATTTTTATGCTTAAAATCTTGAAGCAAGGCATGATTTCATGTCATGTGCCGTCTACACCCACTATCAACAAACCATGAGTTGACAGGTCTTCTTGGGCGTACCTGCATTATCAACATTCACTTAGTTACTGCGGTCAACCTAGGCCGAAATGGTCTTGGGTTTTCCAAATTTATCCACAACAGTGAATTGCTGATATTGTAAGTTGTTTATGTTTGGTTCAGTTAGGAGATTGGGTTGAAAATTGTTTCTACCACTGGATGGGTTCGATTACTTTCTTCTTAAAGCATGATACCTCTCCTCTAAATTAGGATCAAGGTAGTTGTTATCTTTCTTTGAGCACCAACCATTACAGATCTTGGCATAAACCTGTTTGCCTGAAACTGCCTTGTTTAATTTCACTGAATTCAGGATTGATTCTTCTGAAATATCTCGAGTCAAGGGAACGACTATTAGTTGCATTTTGAAAACCAAAAGATTGATTTTGTTCAATATTTGGATAACTAGTCATTTCTCTTGATTACGTCTATTAGTTGCATTTTTCGGAAGTACCAATCAGACGTGTCATGATTACGTCTCTCACAAATATCACAAAATTTGTTATAATAGCATTCTGCGGATGTATGATTTCTTTTGTTGCAGTAATCACAGTACCTATTAAAGAAACACTCTGTAGTTGTATGGTTAAAACGATCACAAATTTCCCAATATCGTTTGCTGATTTTGAAAAATCGATTATTAACTTTTGATGTTGAACCAACGAATGATTCATTCACAACTTTGTTAGTTTTATAGTTAACTTGGTTCTTTTGGAGATTGTGTTTATGAATTCTATTTGATTTTACCATATTGAGGTTTTGCTTGTGAAACAGTTTTTGATTCTGAAACATCTTTCTTAGTTCTCTTCTTTGATTCAAATCGTTTAACAGCGGAAGTATTAGGACCTGAACCTGATTTCAGATCAGAGAAAGATTTGATCTTAGAATTTGTTTGGATATTTTGAGATGAATTCATATCAAATGTTCTAGTTGACACAAACTTCATTGGTTTTAACAATTTTGACACATTCTTTGGTACAGATTTTGTTGATGCTCATCGATGCAGGTCTATGATCGGTTCTTTAATATATCTCACCGCAAGTCGACCTGACATTGCATTTGCTGTTGGTTATTGCTCGTGATATCAAGCCAATCCAAAGGAGTCACATGAAAAAGCAGTGAAGCGAATTTTCCGTTATCTCAAAGGAACTCCCCGTTTAGGCTTATAGTATCCCAAAGGAGGATGTTTTGACCTACAAGCTTATTCTGACAGCGATTATGGTGGCTGCAAACTTGATCGAAAGTCTATTTCCGGAGGGTGTCAATATCTAGGGGAGTGTTTAGTTTCATGGCAAAGCAAGAAGCAAACCACTGTCTCTTTATCTACTGGAGAAGCTGAATACACTGCTGCCTCCAGTTGTTGCTGTCAAGTCTTATGGATTCAACATCAGATGATCGACTATGGCATCAATTTTCTCCATACTCCAATTTTCTGCGACAATGAAGCTGCACTCGGGATTGCAAAGAATCCCGTCCATCACACTCGAACGAAACATATTGAAACCCGAATACATGCTATTCAGGATGCTCAAGAAAAGGGTTTTATCAATATCATTTCAATTGATACAAAGAATCAGAAAGCAGATCTTTTCACTAAAACGTTTGACAAATCGCGTTTTTACGAATTGATCAACATGCTTGGTGTGGATCTGTATTAGGTCAAATTCACGAGCATGTTAATCTTTTAATCTATTCAACAATCATGATTCAATCAAACAAACAAGCAATTCAACAAGAAGAAATTACTGATAAATGCAATTGTATTGATCGAGAATAAATGTGTGTACAAAAGGTGTAAACGTTCAAAAGGTCTTCAAAAGTCTACCTACACAGTACACATGAACACCTATTTATACTACTTTATCAATACAAATAAGTACAAACAAAATAACAGAAACTTAAGTTGATGTGCGGATAACAGTTATGTCCACACATCTCTAAGTCTAATTCTGTCCGCAGATCTTTGTCTTTACTTCAAAACTTTAAGTATGATGATCAACAATATTTATCAACAATTGGACTTCTTTCTTTTTAATTCCTTTTCTTCTTCAAATAGTTTTGTTTACTTACTCTACAAAAAAAGAAACAGGGAGTGTTTGAGTCCAATTGTATTACCTATATTTTGTGATAATGCCCTTCCATCCCTTTGAATATGTTCTTAAAGTTTGAGAATTTCAGTTTATGTTGAAAAAATGAAATTTTGGGGGAGTATTACTACAAAAGTTCAAACTTATTCTTTATCTTACGATTTGCTTTGTGAGCTTCATCTTATGTAAATATTGTTTGTTTATGCAGGGATCAGATATCTGTGGAAAGCATCTAAAGGAGGATGTAGATTTGTGTCCAGATTAGTCAATAGGCTCAGCTCGAATACAATTAGACAGCAACTCTGTGACTAAACTAAATCCAAAGAGCTCGGTAATAAGGAGCATTTTCACATATACTTGGTCTGCAAAAAGTAATAAGTTTTGACAAAAAGGGGGCTGAGAGTATTTGATTCGAGCTTGATCTTTCCCAAATCAAAACCCTCTTAGCCGTAGCCCTGAATGACGCTTCTCGTTAGCTCTTCAGAATCTTATTTCGTGTTTATCTACTCTGCTATACGGAAGCATTGGCCTAGAGTGATGATCTTCTCTGTTATATGTAAATATAGGCCTGAAGCTCTCATCAGCACGCTCAAATGATCATCTCCTCTGTTATTTGTAAATATAGAACTGGAGCGCTCATCATCTGCAACCCACATGTAAAGCTAAGCTCACAATGATTCTACATCAAGATCGTTGTTTGACGTTTCATACATAAGAATATGCTCACAATATTTCTACATCAAGATCTTGTGGATGCTCAAACCCAACTCCAGTTCACTCCCAAATACATTCACCTTGATCATTAATTGATCTTGGTCTATGCCCATCCAGATTACAAAATCTCGCTGAATCATCTAAACTTAATAAGCCATGAGGTCAAAACAAATTACTTTGCTGAATGTCTGTGGAAACCAAGTTTCCTGAGTCCCTTCAAATTGAACTTAAAACATGATAAGACCGTCACAGATTGTTTTTCTTAATGGAACAAGGCATGGGTTTAAATGGACAAGCATATTGACAATCTTGGCACATCTACGTCTCTCTGGACGGTTGCCCTAAATGCCTTATCTGAAATTCTCGTGACTCATTATGTTTACTATTTTGTCTCTGTCCAAGTGAATTCTTTGTATTACTATCTTTTCAAACAAATGGGCTTTCGTATTGCTATTCACTTTGAAACTCTCAAGGGATGTGTTGGATTTTATCTTAAAATATTTGTAATTTAATTAAATTTGACTTTAAATGCTTTTCAATTTTTTTTATTTTTTAGGGTTTTTTGCGAAACTACAGTATTGCAATTTTGCGAAACTACCTTCTATTAAACAAGTATCTGGGTCGATATGGATCATAAGTCATTCTCAAACACACTTTTCAAAACCCGACCTAAACCCTAGTTTCACAAAACCTTAATCCACCATTTTGAAGTGTTTTTTGTTACATTTTATCAGTAAGACTCGTGATTAAACATGTTTCGAACCTTCGTCTTCATCTAAATTCGTGTTGTATGATGATATAATCTGGTTTTTGATTCAGTGACTGCTAGTTTCTTATCGTTTTGCGAAACAAACCTTCTTTTGCGATACTGAACGAAAGTTCAAGATGTGTTTGCGATACTACCCTGCTATGTTGTCCGTGCACACTCGGTAGTGTCGGAAACACATGTGTTGCGATACAATAGTGTCGATGGAATGCGACATTGTTGTGTCGCAATTTTGCAAAACTGCCTTGTGAATTTTATTTTTACTTTTATTTTTTATACATTATTATTATTTCCAATTACTAATCAACTTCCGGTTTTTATTTCAGGTCGATATGGATCCAAAGCCTCCTGCTCTGTTAAAGTTCAAACGTCGATCGAACGTGGTCGCTTAACTAAACGATAAGGATCCAAAGTCGGTTGGATTTTGTGACGTGATTTCCTGGTTGAGGAGTTCTCTGATATTCTATGCTATTACTCACGATCCAGTGATGGATCAACAGCATATTCGAGATTTTTGGGACTCCGCCACTTATGATTTGAACAAACAACCTGGGGAGATTTCCGCTATGATTATGGGGGAGCGGATTGTTATAAGTGCTGAGGCTGTCGCAAAGATGCTGAAATTGGAACGTGACGTTGGGTCACCTATCCTTCTAAACATGACCGACATGCACAGTGGATTCATTGAGATAGGATACGAGGGGACTGACTTCTTAGCTCGGAGAGAAATCAAGAAGTCGTTCTTGTCGAAAGAATGGAGGTTCATAGCTCATCTTATCATTGCTTGTTTATATCACAGAAAAGGGGGCACGGACGGTTTGAACTTTGAGTGGGAAAGGGCAATGCTGAATCTGTGCTGGGGGGACAAGGCAAATATACCACAAATGATTTTCGAATATATGATTGAGAATATCGGGGCATCTAGGAAGGATAAGTGGTTGTTATACCCGAGGTTCGTGCAAACCTTCATAGATCATCTAAAGCCGAACTTACAGAAGCTCGGCGATGTACTGGTACTGACGCCAATGAACGTCCGAATCTTTGCTGATAATGTTGCTCCACGCTATAAATTTTCTAGAAACATTGCGTATTTTTTCTGAAATATGTATACTGATGAAAGATGGGAGTACATTAAGAAGCTTAGGGATGTGGAAGAAAAGAGATTTGCGGAGAAGAGAGATGAGATTGAGGCTCAGATAAAGAAACGGAAAAATATGTGGATATTGCCAAGACAAAAGGAAAGAAGAAAAGGAAGTTTGCAGATCAGTCGCCTTCTCGAACTGAGTCCAACTCGGGACTGAAAGAAAGGAGGACAAAGGGAAAACACCTCGTGTTTGCTGAATCAAAGAAGCAGAAGGAAATGGATAAATCTGGATTTGATGAGGACGTGATTCGTGGGCTGAATACGTTGCTCGTAAATGAACTAAGCATGGTTAAAACGAAGTTGATGAATATGGAGGAACGTAAGACACACCGAGAAGGTGAGATGGAAGATTTGAGAAAAATTGTTCTTGATCAACAGTGTTTAATCTAGAAACTTTTGACTGAACTGAATGAAGTTAAAAAGGAAGTAAAGGTTAGCCAGACTGAGATTAAAGCAGAAATTGATGAACTAGTGAACATTTCGAGATATCCGACGTTGAAAGAAATGGTACAGATGGGGACGAGTAGAAAGGATTTTGCGGGTTTCAATGGCTAGAGGAAGTGAAACTGTGAAAGAAACAGAAGTTGCTAATGACTTCTGTTTCGATGTTGAAACTGATTTAGGAGGTGATGAAGTGATAGCAGAAAAAGCAAAGACTGATGAACTAAATCTAGTGGATGAAGAAGTTGAGGAACAGTTGGTGGATTATGACTCTGAGCCCAAATACTACGAAACTGAAGAGAAAGAGATGGTGTACATCACGAAGAAAAGTGATATGGAGGGTGACGTGGTTTAATTAGATAAATCCGACTGGTTCAAGAAGGTTGAAGAACCAGAAACCGTCACTCCTCTGTTCCAAAACATGGATGCCCTGACCTCTAAAGAATCTGAAAACAAAATCGTTAGCTGGAAATTCAGTATGGAGCTGAAAATATTTATGATAAAGAGGAGAGGGGGTGGGATTAACTATATTAGCAACCGAAAGCACTTCAAGACATTCCCGAAGTGGGACTTGAGGAGGTTAGCTGTTTTACCAATGATCAACGCAGATCTTTGTGCTCGTGCAAAATTACTGAAAGAAGAAATTCAGTCGGGACTGAAGAATAACTTTGAGACCTTTGGATATAATAAACTGGAACGAAGAAGGTTGAAGAAGGATTTGGACTGGGTTACAGGCAAGGGAAAGATCGTGCTAAGGTTGAAACCGATAAAGAATGTATAGAGGATGAGGGTACCAGACCCGAGTCCATCGAGATTACAAGAATTCAAGATATGGTTCTATGATAATCAGACTGGGGAAGCGGTTATTCGCGTCAAGGATTGAGCGAAACTGAGATTGTTTGATCCGATGGAAGTGTTTGGATTCTCAGATGATGATTTGAAAATTTTATGCAAGAATCCAATTAAAAGTGGAGCCGGAGCCGAGACGAAAAAGGAAGTTGCTCTATTCGAGAGGGTAGCCAATAGGGCTCGTGGGATTAGGGCGGAGGTAAAGCAGCTCGCCGAGAGCGTGCAAAGACACACAGAGTTTCAAGTAGAGGTTCGTGATTTAGGACACCAACTTGAAGCTGCTACAGCTGGAGCTCATCCTGAAGACCCGGCAAGTGAAGTACCTCCCTAGGGGGAGTATTGATGACCACATGTAGGGTGGTACTTCACCGCGTCGTTACCTTTATCGTACTTTGTTTTATTTGTAATAGATTAGTCGGATTTGGTTCCTTTGTAATAGTTAGATTATGTTGACTTGTTTAGTATTTAGTGTTTTGTACTTATGCAACTCTACATGCGACACTGAGTGTCACATGCAGCTTATCTTAGTCTAGCGGGCAGGCAATTGCGAAACTGCTTGCGATACTAGTTGTTGTATAAATAGTTGTTTAGGGTTATTTTGTACTAAACTCTTGGAACTTATTGAATACACTTGATCTTTTGGACTTGAGTTCGATTCTGATTACTATTTGCAAGGATTTGTTTAGTTATATCATTGTTGCATCCAATCTATTCTACTTCATCTAATCTTCATCTTCTTAATCTACTTCTTAATGGGTTTTTATGGTTTGTTTACCTTTTAATCAAATTCATAACCAATTTGTTGCTAGATCTAGTGGTAACAAAGTGTTTTGATCAGATATAAATCATAATAGCATGGATTAACGATTATCTGGACCAACAGAATTGTCATTTGATGAGATGACATTTTTACCTTTTTCTGCTTTTAATTTTGATTGATTGGTTGAGTTCTTGGATTTATTTGACTTGGAAGTAGACACACCATCATTCTTGACATTTGCTCGTTGTTGAGCTTTGACGACAGCAAGTTGTTTCTGTTCCTTCTTCCATTTCAGAAATTCAGGATCATTAAATCCTAAATATTCTTCGTCAGCCTTCACTTCCTTCTGTGTTTCTGAAATCAACACTTGATAATCAATAACTTGCTCAACACCGGACTTGATTATTCACTTGCTTGATCATCAGCTTCAACAAGCACAATTTCTTCTTTCTTCACATTCTCAGTCAAAACCTTTTCATCACCTTTTTTTTCTGAGCTTCCAAATTCAGATTTGATTCTTTGAATTTCTTTAAACTTTTCTTCATTTTCAGGTGAGTGATCAAATTGATTAAAGTTCTTAGTTAAGGTGTTTGTTATTGATTTAGACATTTTTTCATGAGTAAAACCCAACCCTGCTTTGTTATCTTTTCTCTCACTTACCAGTTTAGCAAGAATAGCTTTTGAACTTTTCATCTTTGTTAGATCAACTTGAGTTACTGCATGAGCAATCTTCTCATTTTCAAGCTCTTTTGTCATTTCTTCAAGTTGCTTAGTAGCAATTTCAAGTTCTTTAAGTGTTTTGTTCCATGAATTTTGAAGTGAAAGTATCTTATCATCCAAAATTTTGTGATTCTTTTTAAGCTGTTCATGATGTTCATGTTTACTTAATTTATCACCAATTTTAAACGAATGGTTTCGATAATGTTCCACCTGATCAATGCATTCTTTAGAACACAACTTGTTTTTCACATCATCTGGAATTGGAATATAGTTCAGGGGTAATTCAGAACTAACCTTTGGTTGTTCAGATTTAGCAGATGAGAAAGATTCTTCAGATGTAGCCATGAGTGCAATTTCAGCTTCTAATTCTTCAATCGGATCAGGCATTGCACTCCAGTCATATTCTTCTGATTCATGAGCATTATCCTTAAGAAATTTGAAATCACCTTCTTCAGACCAGTCTTCCTCTTCGATTTCACATACCAAAGCCAAATTACCAATAAGATCAGCCGTGAATTGTTCAGCATATGCACTCCACTCATAACCAACTTTAATACTGACTACAAGTTCCTTTTTCGGATCTTCTGGCTGTTTACTTTCATCCATTAATTCTGGCATGGGAAGACTTTGATACTGTTTCTGATGAAAAAGTTGATTCTGATTCTGATTCTGATAGCTTAAAGATTGTTGACTTGAACCTTGAAACTAATTCTGATTGCTTGAACTTGTCTGACCATTATAATTCTGATTCTTAGGAGCTTTGCATTGCCTAGAAAAATGACCATAATTGTTGCATATTGAAGCATCTCGCATTCGTTTTGTCAAAACCAATAGGTCTATTAGTACTTGGCCTGAAATTACGATTAACATAACCATGCTTCTGTGTCCTATATGCAACCATAAACATCTACCAATTCAGATCCATTTCCTCAACATCATCAGAATCCATTTCAAGAAGGTCTTGAAGTACAACATCCATTTGAGTTAGATGATTGCCTTGATAAGCTTGAAAGCTTGCCATGAATGCAGTAAAAGCATTCTTTGTTTCATCATCTTGCAACAGAATGTTCATTACGTCTTTGACTTTGCATGGAATTGTAGAACTTGAACTTTGAGATTCAAATTAAGCTTTCATTGGTTGAGGTTGAGCTTTTGGTGGAAATTGAGGTTGCATGTAAATTAGTGAGCTTGTTTGGCAAGTAGAATCTATGTAGAAACTAGCACCAACGAACATATCATCCTCGTCTTCTTGTTTCAAACCATCTTTAGCAAGAAATGCATTCTCAACCATATTTGAAGGATTCACAACAAATTTATACTGAGTATGAGAACCAGATCGGTCTGTGTTCCTTGAACTTTCATCGATTTCCACCTCTTCCATTTTTGCAATGAGAAGATCTAGGTCCATTAGAAATTTCTTAGTATGTTTCAAAAGGGTAACTGTTTGTTTCCATGAAGATGGAAGAGCACATAATAATATGTCATTTAAATCTTGATGATCTGTTTTCACACCAACATTTGTCATCTCAGTAGTTAGATGCACAACTCTATTCATCATCTTATGTACAGTCTCTCTAGATATATGTTCAAACAGTTCCAATTGTCTCTTCAATTTCTGTTTCTTTAGACTTCTTATTTGTTCTCCTCCTTCACACAATGCTTTCAGTGCCTTGAACAATGTATAGCCATAAGTATCCATCCTTGCCAACACTTGTAGTGGTAGCCCTTTACACATTAAGGAATAAGCCTTACTGTCATTCTTCACTTTCCGTAAGTCTTCTCCTTGTAGATCATCCTTTGGATAAGGTTCAGTGGAGTCTTTGGTATAAGTGCTTGCCCAATCAGGTGCAGTCTGAACAGAAATATGTAGACCCTTTTCGATTGACTTGCATAAATTAGTATCAATAGAGCACAAATGATGTTTCAATAAGATCGTCCAATTCTTGAAATCTGCGCAGTTAACTAACCATGGCACACGATTATCTGAATCATCACTAGGAGCATTTTAAATTTGATAAAAGAAAATATTTTTGTATTTTTGTTAATTTTAAAAAAGACAAGTAATTCAAAAATTAAAAATAAAAATAAATTAGAGTGATTAAAAAGTTCATTCGACTGAACAGTGATTCAGATAATGATGTTTAAAAATGACACGCCTAAACAGTCACATGGCTGAACAGTAGTAGATCACACGACTGAATAAAAGAATCTTGACCCGACTAAAAAACTTGACTCGGCTGAACAGTTATTCACCCGGCTGAAAATCTTGACACGGCCGAATAGTGAAACAACCAACAAATTAACAGATGACACGACTGAGTAGTTCACACGGCAAATACTTGAAAAATCTTGAAACTGCTTGAAAATGCTGACTCGACTAAATAGTTACACGACTGAATAATTTACACGGCTCAATAGTACACTTCAATTCTTAAGAATTTTCAGATTTTAACCCGACTACAACTATAAATCCTGAAACGTCTAAGTCATCATTTCAGTCACACGGCAAGAACATCTTCATCATACTCTGAACATCATCATCCAATTTTTCAATAATTCTTAAAAAACTTGTTAGATTTGTCCAGAAATCACACACAATCTGTATAATCACCCGATTAAAAACCCTATGTATCAATCAATCTCAAACAACATCCTTAGATTTGGTATTTTGATGAAATTTGGATCGAACAATAACTTTTTCAATTTGCTTAATTCTTCAAATCAGATCTTTTCTAAGTGAAATCAACACCAATGTTGTAAATTAGAAACGATTAGAATCAAATTTCAGTAACAGAATGTGAAAATCATCATTAGAGAAGTTTTTGAGTGTTTTTGCTTGATGAATAGCAAAGAACACACAAAACCAACAGCTCTGATACCAATTGACAGGTTCAATTGGATCGAAACTGCTACTAATATGATTATCAATAACGGAACTAAGTAAAGAAACAATTAGATCAACATAAGATATACTGATAATTTCTTTGTATTGATGATATAAAGTTGAAGTACAATGGTGCAGAGAAAAGTTGTTTACAATGGTACTTGTTCACCCTTTTAACCTAGAACCTACAACTTCTATATATACCAACAATACACTTTAGGGAAATAACAAATTATACCTTAAACAAAACAATTTGTGCAAACAAAAGACAAAGTAAATCTTTATAGATAAGAGCCCTAACAAGGTTTTATAGTTTAAGTTACTTTATTAAGATCATGGATCGGTCAAAGTAATTTAAGGAGTCATAGCTTTCTATTAAGACTAACACATTGGAAATGCTTGAATACTTAGGGATAGTTAAACTACAAGAACCCATATCCAAAGACCTATTATATATAGAACTACTAAGCCTAATATAGAATACTCCGATAACTAAAACCCAAATACGAAAATATTTTGTTTAAAATTTAATGTAAACAATGATCAAGAGTTAAAACTAGTTATTTGGATGATTGCTTGGTTTGCTTTAGTGAGAGTTTTGTATTGCTTGTGATAGGTTCAATTGGATCGTTAATATTACTCACAATGATCAGAATAATTCGCACAAACAAACAGTTCAATCACAAACACAATTCATACTAATAATTCTCTTTGTATATTGATGATCAAAGCAATTCGTAGTACAAGTGCAGGAGAAACAAAATCACACACAGTTAATTCTCTCTCTAACGTGTAAAAGTGATCTAGCCTCTCTCCTCACACACACACACTACATGCTTATAACAACAAAATACAAGGTTAAGGAATATAACAAAATAGACCCTAAACTATATACAAACATATAAACAATAAACAAAATACAAAGTAAATCTTAACAAGGAAATAACCCTAACAGTACTCCCCCTAAGATTTAACTTTGGATCTTTAGCAAAATCTTCAATCTTTTTCTTCTTGTTCAGCATCAATCTCTTTTACCATTCTTCTGGTTCGTCTTTGACATTCAGCATCTCTTTTCCTTTATACTCTTCTTGTTCCTTCAAAGCTTCTTCAATACATGATTTGAACTTTTCGGCAATCTTGGCTTGTCGAGGCTTGGATTCATTCGTCAGAATTGGGCAGGCATTCATACGTCTAAGTGAGTCCAAATTTAAACCTGCAAAATCAATATTAGCATAAAATTCGAATGGCATCTCCTGGTCTTTGACTTTCACCTCCAAAGTTCCTCTTCTGGATATTCTCATATACTCTATCTCTGGTAAATCAACCCTCACGAGATTAGAGTTCAGCAATGCCTTTCTCACACGTATCTTTTCAGTTGCTGCAGCTATTACTTCAATCATCACAACAAACAACTTCCTATCAGCTTCAGCAAGCGCATCCTTACACTTCTCCATTCTGTAGCTTCTCAAAAAGTCTATGTATGACGGATGTAACAGCTTCAACTCAAAAGTACTAAAAAGTGTAATCATGTCTTTGTCCCAATCCTCCAAATTCCTAACCAGCTTCAACTCAAATGTTTCTTGATTGTAAAACACTCTAAGTATAGGCTTCGTCATTTGACTTCCATCAATCACTTTTAGTCCAGGATCCGTCACTTTGTCAAAGTATTCATCGGAAAATTCTTCAAGATACATATCTTCAGTCACAACCAATCTCTTTTTCTTCCTTTCTTTCTTTGCTTGCACATATGCAGTATCTTCCTGTTGGCCTCGGAAATCAAGATACTTTGATGATCTGCCAATCCCGGCATCTAACAGCATGACACATTTATCACCACGCTCAGCATGCGTGTGATTTATCAACCTTAGTTTGTGCAGCTCCTTTAAATCTTGAACTTCCAACTTAAAAATGCTCGAGTAGTAATGATATACGTCACAAAGACCATTCACTCTCTTAATCATAAAAGCATCAAAAACTTCATCGTATTTCCATGCTATGATCTTAACTTTCTTGTTCTTCTCAGGCACAATCATCGAATCAAGCAACTCAGCAATAGATTGACCTTTACTCAACAGTGACCTAACCACGTCACCTGCTGTTGCTGATTTATGCCAAGATTCCCTAACATCCATTGGAATGTTGTAAGATTTAACTTCGCTTGGAAACATATCCATTAATTCGTGCCTCTTTTTGTGAGCATCTTCAGGTAAAGCCATAACTGGAAGTTCTTTTGGTCCAAGAATTTTGTATTTCTTTGTCAGCTCAAAGTATTGCGGATTGTTATAATCCAAATAAAACATCTGGTTATACAGTTTCTCTGTCTTCATAAAACTGACTACAATCTTCTTCAGTGATACAGACTTCAATCTCTGCAAAGTCTTGTACGGATAATTCCTTGAACTTAACCAATCACGCATCTCTCTGCTTGTCATTTCTTCCGGATTCGGATGATAAAGCTCAGTCGGTGGCAAATCTTCTATATTCAAACTTTCTTGCATTGGAGTCCATTCGCCCATTTCCGTAACAAACTCCTTTTTATCGGCTTCGGCTTTATCTTGATGAATCATGCATTTCTCGTACTCTTCATTTATCTGACTCACCGTCAAACCATTCAAAAACAAAGAATTGTATTTCATCCTTTCAAGATATGCAAATCTTTGATCCAAATCATTTGGAATCTCTTCAACAATATTCGGTACTGGCTCAGCTTCATCCTCAGATTCAGTAAAATCTATATCATCTAAATCATCCAAAGCTTCAATCATGGGTGCATTGTCAGTTTGAATCGGCTCAAACTGACTTGCAACTTCAGATACTATTTTAGGCACACTTTCAACTTCAACAGCTTCAGGTTGAATCGGCTCAACCTGAACTGTGTCTTCAGAACCAGCTTCTTTCTCACTCTCTGTGGCCTCAAAAACTTCAGTCTCAGCTACAGAATCAGATTGAATTGGCTCAATCTGACCTGATTTAGCAATCTCAGCTTCAGTCACATTCTCAGTCTCAATCACAGCTACAGATTGAATCGGCTCAATCTGCACTGTTTCATCTATCTTTGCCTTCTTCGAACTTCCTTCATCACCAAATATCTCAGGTATCGCATCTATCTTCCTTTTTCCCTCAGCTTTGTCCATATTGACAGTGTCAGCAACAGCTTCATCGGGAATGATGATTGGTGATTCCACTCTAATGCCAACATTCGTAGTACCTCGAGCTCTGGTCAAATAAACTTTTGGTACATGCGATTCAGTCACTTCCATTACTTCTTCAGAAAAATCTTTGTCTGATGATGAGCCAGCTTTCTTTGGTTTAGTCTCCTCCAACTCTTTTTCCAGCATTTCTTTCTCGGCATCCAAAGTATTACATTCAGCTTGCAATTCTTTGTAATCAAATTTCAGTTTTTCATGCTCCTCTTTCAGTTTATCATAATCATCCTTCAACTTCACATGTTCATCAACAAGTTTCACATGATCCTCATCCAATTTCTTGAAGGTTTTCAAATTCTGATTATGTATATCCCAGTACTCATCAAATCTTTTCTTCTTCCTCTCATTCGATGCCTTCAACAAATCATTAGCTTCTATCAACTTTGCAACCATATCTTCTAATTCTGCAATTCGCTTCTCATTCTCTGATTGATCAACACTTGGCACAACATTTGGTGAAGACTCCAAACCTTGTCCAATGTTTTCAGCAAATGGGGATGATATGGTGGGAATATCAACAGTAATAGGATTAGTAGCGCCAGCATCAGCTTCCTCAACTATCTGTGCCATAGTTTCAGCTTCGGCCACTACCTCCTGTGCAATCTGAAATACATCAATCTCTTCAGTTTCTACCACTGGTTTTGATCTCTTTCGTCTAACATACTGAACATTGATCTCCTTTGGAATATCAGCCACTACTTCTTTTTCAACCAAAGCAACCTCAACAGGTTCTTCTACCACAATAGGTTCAATAACCTCAACATTCTCAGTTTCCTCTGTCTCAGTCTCCATTGGTTCAGCCTCCTCTGAATTAGATTCAGATTTAGCATCATCACCACCATCATCATGTTCATCATCACTATCGCTATCCTCATCATTATCACCATTATCTTCTTCATCTTCTGGATGACGAGCAAAGTACTCGTCATCATCCAACAGATTGTCAGGCACCTCATCCACTAGGTCCTGTGGATCAACAATCTCACCATGAGATATATGATAATATACACCTTCTACATCTTCTTCATTGTTGACTATATCTCTCATATAGTCAAACAACTCAACATTAGGCACATTTCCGATACTCATCTTCCGGTAAGATAGATCGTTCATGTCCTCAGTGTATAAAATACCTCCAGCATAACCTTCATTTCTGATGATAGGATAGGCAATGTTTATCATCAGTTGTAAGAATCTCGGGTACATGAGAAACTTAAACCTTTTCCCTTTCACCAAGTTAAATACAAAGCCATTCATAATCCATCTCGACATGTTAAATGGCTTGTTCTCTGCTATGGCAACAATTGGTGAAGCAATATCTGAAGGGAAGTTATCGAATCCTGCACTCCTCCTGGACATGCATTGCTGTACAACATAGCACAACAACTTGTACTTCTTTCCCAACTTTGCCCTATAAAACTGTGATTTTGGAAATATAGGTGGATGCCCCATATTAACAAAACACGATTTGCATTCATCCATAGTCAACTCATCCATCATACCAACTTCATCTTCATCAATCCTCAGGGCATGTCTAATGACTTCTTCAGAAACTGTCAGTACCCAATCTCTAGTTATGTTGCCTCGAACAACAGTAACTCCATTCTCTTCTCTAATGACCTCTGCTGTCCTCCAGAAACTTTTGATCAACCTTGCATATATGACCGGTTTGGCACATATAGCATACACATATTTGGTCCTTTTGATGAACTTGATCATATCCCTGTAACCATCTGTTTCAGGAATTGATTCATCCAAACATGCTACCAAATTGTGTTTAGGCTCAAACTTGAGATTCTCCATCTGTCAAAACAAACATAAAACATAAACAAGACAAATGTGTTAGTTTCTTCATAAATATATATCAAAATTTTCATAAGTGTTTGAACAAAAGTTAGAAAGAAAAACATTCATATAATCATTTTAACCCTAAATTGATCTAACAAATTGATTTTCATCACTTTGATTAACACAACTTTGAATTTTAAATGATTTATACAACATTTTTCATTTTAACAGTTAATCACTTAAAGCAAAATTTTGACATTTGTATGATGAAGTTGTTTAACATGTTTTAGTTCATTTTTATCATGCATTTGTTACTTTTAACACACATTTCATCATTCTGAAGTGAAAACATTTAAGACTTTCAAAGTTCATCAATGGCGATTTTAACAGTTGTGAACATTTTGAGTGATTCAGTTGATTTTAAGGTGTTTTGGTGTAAATGAGTGATTGAATGTTGATGATCGACAGATTTTGTACATAAAGCAACATTCGATTTTGGTTTTAACACCCAAGATCAAAGTGTCGATTCAATGCACAAAACACTGTTCATCATCGTTTTTCCTTTTAACAGTTGATTTGCAGGTCAATTGAGGTCAAAAACCCTAAATCACTACCTTATCCAATCGATCAACCTTGTTACAGAGCAAAACGATTGAATATGATAACAATGGCGATTCAAGTACAGAGGATTTGTGTGAAAGTGAGTGTGTGAAATGATAAGTGTTTGTGTAGAAGCGGGTTTTTGTATCGTCAAAAATTTAGGTCAAATTTTAAGTGTCGGGTCAACAAAAGGGACGGGTAAACATAAAAAGGCCCAATAAGCTTTGACGGGTCAGGTACTGTAGTGACGGGTCATGTACTGTAGTGACGGGTCATGTACTGTAGTGACGGGTCAAGTACATAAGACAAGTCGCAAACATGTTGAAAACACTTGACGGGTCAAACACTGTAGAGACGGGTAAGTCACTGTAGTGACGGGTAAGGTTAGGAACAACTACACCTGATGGGTTTTATCAATCACCCGGCAGAATAGTCTTCAAACATCACCCGGCAATCTTTCTTCATTACCCGGCAACACAGTTGCTTTCCTTCTTCATCCGGCTTGCTTTCTTCATCACCCGGCAACATAGTTGCTTTACTTCTTCACACGGCATGCTTTTCTTCATTACACGGCAATACAGTTGTATCACCCGGCATGCTTTTACTTCTTCACACGGCAACATAGTGACTCATTTACACGGCAAGATAAAAGACTTTTACCCGGCTGTATAGTGAACACTTGTCAACCGGCTTGATATCTATGACCTTCACCCGGCTGTATTTGACATGATCATTGCCCGGCTGTACAGTGGTCACAATATCTTCACCTTTTCCTCAATCACCCGGCATGTATCAAACTTACACTATTACCCGGCTAAACAGTTCTTTACCCGGCAGAATAGTTGCATCTGATATCTTTGCCCGGCTATAACACTTGAGCAATTTTCTTCATTTTTCTCGTCTGTTGACTTTTTCAACGTCATTTATTGCACCTGCAAACATTCTCCGACATATTAATTAGACAAGTTATCCTTAAAAGGAATGTTTGTCATATTAATTATCAAACAACATTTAAACATTGCAACAAATTTGATTTCCAATTAAATTCATGTAATTCATGTTTCTTTTTCTTTTTCAAAAAAAAATGTTTTTGCACAACCAATTTTTCTATATCCCGAAGCAATTTCTTAAAAACAAATTACAAGACCTTAGGTTTGTTTTTAACACATCCAATACCTTTGCTTTTCATACCACATAACCTTGTTCATTCAAAACACACTTATTCAAAACAAAATATTTTTGGATTTTTGTAGATATTTTTCTTCAATTTTATTCTCCCCCTAAACTTGAAATTTCTAGAAATTTTTAAGTTTATCAAGGATGTCGATGTGTCAATAATGATTCCAAATGCCTGCACACACAAAGCACACACATTAAAATAAATACATATGCAATGCAATGAATCAAAATATCGCAGTGAGATCATACCACACATTATCTGAACATGTTTTGCAAGTTTTGAATAGACATTTGACTTATGCTTGATTGAGTGATGATATGAAAACATACCAATAAGCTCGAGTTGACACACTTACTTTTTCAGTATCATGATGATATTTAAGGTTCGATTAGAATGACTTATGTGACCCACATGTATACATATGTCAACATATTTCCTTATCAATCACTACCTGAATGCATATTGCACAAAACCTGGTCACTTACAGTCATACACAGTGTGGAATCTGGGTTCTATTCGGATTTGGTCCACTTTGGGACTTCTTTTTAATTCCATCTTTGGGAATTTTTTCTTTCCTATCGTTCCCCTTGGGAATCTTCTGAATTCCTTTTTGGAATTTTGTTTGGTGTTGGTCCACATTTGGGACTCTTTTTGTTCCATTTTGGAATCTTTTGCTGCACCTTGAAGCTCAAAAGAGACTTCGTGTGAGACTTCAGGTCTGTGGGTACCACAACAAAGAAGCTCACGATGCGGTTCATCACACTTAGAAGACTACATCGTTACCCGATTATGCACAACTATCATCACAAGCAATGTATCAAAAAAAATATATATCTAGACATGTATAACAATGGAACTTAACACAAAGATCATTAAGTTTATGTTTGTCAACAATCAACTTACTTGTTCAGTCTAATTGCCTGAGCTGTCTAGCACATCAATTAACATTCATCAGTCTTTATTAAAAATGATGTAACAAATAATGTCTAGTGTAACTATCATTTCTCACTTTTTGCAATATAGATTCTTATGACATGATATTTTCTTTTCTTTTTGCTTTTATATTTTGTTTTTGCTTTTCTATTTCTTTTTCATGCACACACACAATGCAAAACATAAAATAAAAGACAAAGGAATCAAAATATAACATCAACTTATTATATTTTTGGCTTTTATATTTTTCAGATTTTTGTTTGTTTTTACGAAAAATAGAATCAATCATGATTGATTAATCCTATAGATTGAATTAAGAATTCAAACCGGCCTGACAAAAAGGATTTTGTGAAAAGATCTGCCAGTTGTTTGTCGGTATGAACTTTAATCAAAATTATTAAACCCTTTTCAGAGTTGTCTCTTAAAAAATGATATCGAATTTCGATATGTTTGGTTTTTGAGTGTTGAACAGGATTAGCAGTAATAAACATAGCAGCAGTATTGTCTATGTAAATAGGAGTTTTTAGAAAGTTAAACCCGTAGTCCAGCAACTGATTTTGTAACCACAAAACCTGAGAACATCCTGCAGATGCAGCGATATACTCTGCTTCAGCTGTGGATACAGAAACATTGGTCTGCTTCTTGCATTGCCAAGAGACAAGCCTAGGACCCAGAAATTGACAGCCACCAGTTGTCGATTTCCTGTCAAGAGCACAACCACCAAAATCACTGTCAGAATAGCTATATAATTCAAAATTTCCTTCATAAGGATACCATAACCCAAGATTTGGTTTCCCTTTAAGATATCTGAATATACGCTTCACAGCAACAAGATGCGACTCTTTCGGATCAGACTGATATCTGGCGCATACACACACAGCGTACATGATGTCTGGTCTTGATGCAGTAAGATACATCAGAGAACCGATCATTGATCTGTATAGTGTTTGATAAACTGCTTTGCCCTTTGGATCAGGTTGAATCTTGCAATTCACATCAGATGGAGTTCGAATTGTTTGACAATCTTGCATCTTGAACTTCTTCAACAATTTCTCAACAAATTTTGATTGATTGATGAAAATTCCGTCAGCTGATTGTTTCACTTGTAATCCAAGAAAGAAATTAATCTCCCCCATTGAACTCATCTGGAATCTAGACTGCATGATTTCTTCAAATTCTTTGCACATAGACGCACTGGTCGATCCGAAGATAATATCGTCCACATATACTTGAACGCACAACAAATCGTCATTCTCCCTCTTCATAAACAAAGTTGGATCAATCTGACCTCTTGTAAATCCATGTTCTAGTAAATGCTTTGATAATGTCTCATACCAGATTCTTGGAGCTTGGTGTAGACCATATAGAGCTTTACTCAACTTGTATACACGATGAGGATAGTCAGGATCTTCAAAACCCGGAGGTTGTCTGACATATACGTCATCTGTAATTGGTCCATACAAGAAAGCACCTTTAACGTCCATTTGGAATACTTTAAACTTCATGAAGGAAGCATATGCAAGAAAAACGCGAATGGCTTCAAGTCTTGCGACTGGAGCAAACACCTCTTCATAATCAATGCCTTCTTCCTGAGTGTATCCCTGTGCAATGAGTCTTGCTTTGTTTCTCACTACAATGCCACGTTCGTCTGGCTTGTTTTTGTACAACCATCTTGTACCAATTGTGTTCTCTCCTTCAGGTAAGTCCACAAGTTTCCAAACTTCCTGTTTGCGAAACTGAAGTAATTCCTCTTGCATGGCTTCAATCCAACTGTTATCTTGCAGCGCCTCTGAAATGTTCTTTGGCACCACTTGAGATAGAAAACACGAATAAAGACAGACATTCGCTTGCTCAGTCTGACTTCTTGTAGTTCTCTGATTCAACGGCCCGATAATCTGAGAGACAGGATGTTTCTTGTGAATTCGATGAATTGGTATGTCACCTCCTTGCACTTGACTCTCCAGATTAGAAGTATTCAGATTTGGTAGATCTTGTAGTATGGTCGAAGTATGCGGTGTGAAATTCGGGATTTGATCCGGTGAATTGATGAAGTAATCAAAAGATTCTGAAACAACTTCAACATTCGGATCGGATGATGGTTGATTCTGAACAGATCCACCATCATTAGGAGAAATCACATCTTCTTCATGATTGTTCGATTCTTGATCTTCATAAGAACCAGAAGGACCCGGATCTTGACTGGATTTGACATGATCAGGATTGTGAAAAGACATGAATGGATATTCAGAGTTGAGATTTCCATCCTCGTCATTATCAGAATCGTCACTAAAGCATCCCAAGTCGCCTGATTCTTTGTTAGTTTTTCCTGAAAAATCAAATAGGTTAGAATTGAAAGATTTCGATAATGAATCTAAATCAAATAACCATTCGGGACCATGAGCCACTAACGGAAACGAATTTTCTAAAAACTTGACGTTAATAGTTTCAATAACAGTATTTGTTTTGCTATTAAAAACCCGATAAGCTTTAGAAACAGACGAATAACCTAGGAAAAATCCATCGTCAGATTTTGACTCAAACTTCCCGAGATGATCATTCAAATTTAGAATCGATACCGGACAACCAAATGCTTTCAAGTAAGAAATATTTGGTTTCCTTCCAAATAATAACTCATAAGAAGTTTTCTGTTTATCATGAACTAATAATGTTCTATTTTGTACAAAACACGCAGTAGCAATAGCTTCGTCCCAAAAAGTGATAGGGATTTTGGCATCTGCGAGCATGGATCTTGCTGCTTCAATCAGTGTCTGGTTTTTCCGTTCCGCAACCCCGTTTTGTTGAGGCGTTCTCGGAGCACTAAATTGTCTGGCAATCCCCTTTTCTGCACAAAATAAATCAACATTAGCATTCTTAAATTCAGTTCCATTATCACTTCTTAAAACTTTAACTTTGCATTCCAATTGATTTTCAACTTTGATGATAAATTCTTTTAATAATTCAGCTGTTTCAGATTTAGCATGCAAAAAATAAACCCAAGAAAATCTAGTGAAATCGTCAATAATGACAAAACAGTAAGACTTCTTTCCAATGCTTTGCACATTTGTTGGTCCAAAAAGATCCATATGTAGCATCTGCAAGGGTTTTGAAATGGAGTTTTCTTGCTTGGACTTAAAAGACATCCTATGCTGTTTTCCCTTCAAACACGCTGGACAGAGATCAGTTGTGGAGAATTTCTTCGATGGGATTCCCACAGCGTGATTTCCAGTTACCAAACGGTTCATGTTTCTGAAGTTGGAATGTCCCAGCCGTCTATGCCAAAGCTGACTCTCATCATTTGAAGCATGGGCAATGAGACAGGTTGTTTCGGTTTCAGCATCAATCTACGACATATCCAATTTGTAGACATCACGATCTCTTGGAGCTTTCACCACTACCCACTCATTGTCAATCTTGAAACCTGGTTTAAGAATATAACAGAAAGAATCATCAAAAAGAGTTGAATAAGATTTATCACAAATTTGAGATACACTAAGTAAGTTAAAGTTCAACTATGCCAGTAGTTGACTTTATTAAAACTTATGACCCCATTCGAAACAGTTCCTTCTCCTGTGATTTTACCACCCGCATCACCTCCAAATGCGACGTGTGTACCATTTTTCAGCTTGAAATCCTGAAGCAAGGCATGGTTGCCTGTCATGTGCCGGCTACACCCACTATCAACGAACCATGAGTTGATAGGTCTTCTTGGGTGTACCTGCAAATCAATCAATCAATTAGTTAGTTTGGTCAACCCAGGCCCACACGGTCTTGGGTTTTCCGAATCTATCTACAATAGTAACTTGTTGATATTGAATATTTTGAAAATTTGTTTCGTTCATGAGATTTTGATGCTGATAACTATTGTTTCGCCCATTGGCGTTCATTAATTGCTTTCTTCTCAAAGCACTAAACCTTTCCTCTAGCTTAGGATCAAGGTTATTTTCAAACTTTTGATTTTTCACCATCAAAGCTCTTGGCTTAAAACTGTTAACCTGCACACTTCTTGACAAGTTAGAAACAGAATTGTTTCGATTGAAATTTCTCAAAACCGGAGAATGACTTTGACTCATATTTTGAAAACCAAATGAATGATTTCTGTTAATGTTTGAAAACGGAGTCATTTCTCTAGTTGAGTTTGATCAAAAGAAACAATCCTTTGTGTCATGGTTTCTTCTCTCACAAATATCACAAAATTTGTTATAGTAACATTCTTCTGAAGAATGGTTTCTTTTGTCACAGAAACTGCAGTACCTGTTAAAGAAACATTCAGCAGTTGCATGATTATACCTATCACAAATTTCACAATGTTTCTTGCTAATCCTAAAGAGCCGATTGTTAACTTTTGATGTTGAACCAAAACGTGATTCATTATCATGGTTATTCGGTTTTAGATTAACGTTTTTCTGTGGAGTCTTTGTTTGCGATTTTGATTGCACGGGACTTTGATTCGATTTTAAACTGTTCTGTTTGGTGACCTTTTTGTTATCAATTCTCTTATCATTGACAGCGGAAGACTTAGGACCTGAACCTGTTTTCAGACCAGAGTTAGATTTGATTTGAGCATTGATTTGGTTACCATAAGAACCGTTCATGTCGAAAGTACCTGCAGACACAAACTTGATTGTCTTACCTTTTGACACTTTCTTGACAGGTTTAACTTTGTCAGTTTTAACACTTTGAACTTTGGTGTTATCATTTGATTTTAAGACACTTTGTCCTTTTGACTGTTTCGTTTCAGATTGATTGTTCATGACTTTCGATTTCTGCTTCTTTGCAGTTGAAACTTCAGTCTTTTTCACTTCTTGCTTCTTGATCAACTGAGCAGCAACTTGCGCCTTTTGTTCTTTCTTCCACTTGATGTATTCAGGATCATTGTATCCTGAAAACTCACCTTCTTCCTTCATCGTTGTTTCTGGTTCGGAATTAAGTTTTGGATACTCAACAAGTTGAATTAGAACAGGCTCTAATTTGTTGTCAGATTTGTTGCTTGCTTCATCATCTGCTTCAGTTGTCATTCCATCTTCTTCTTTCAAACTTTCAATCAACACCTCAGATCCTTCGGACTCGGATTTACTTCTTTGAATTTCTTTGAATTTACGTTCATTTTCAGGTGAATGATCAAATTCATTAAAGTTTTCCGGTAAGGTTTGAGTGATTGAATTTGGCATCGGTTCATGAGTAAAACCCAACCCGGTTTTGTTTTTGTTACCTCTTTCATTAATGAGTTGTTCAACCATTGTTTTACAACTTTTAACTTTCTTTAATTCAACTTGTGTGATAGCATGTTCAACTTTTTCTTGTTCAAAGTTCTTTGTCATTTCTTCAAGTTGTTTGGTAACAAGTTCCAATTCTTTTAAAGTTTTGTTCCATGATTCAGTTAGTGACAAAATCTTCTCATCAGCAATTTTGTGATCAATTTTAAGTTGTTCATGAATCTTTTCATGTTTGCTTAATTTGTCACCTATTTTAAATGAATGAGTTCGATAATGTTCTACTTGTTGAATGCATTGTTCAGAACATAACCTTTCTTTCACATCAGCAGGTAATGGAACATAATTAGGGGGTAAGTCGTTACTAACCTTTGGTTGTTCGGTAGATGATGAAGACTCATTGGATGTAACCATTAACGCAACTTCAGATTCAGACTCTTCAGTAGGATCAGACTTTGCACTCCAGTCATAATCTTCAGCATCTTCACTTTCATCATCAACCATTTTTCCATCCCCTTCTTCAGACCAGTCTTCTTCAATTTCACATACCAGTGCCAGATTTGATGTAAGATCAGACGTAAATTGTTCTGCATATGCGCTCCAATCATAACCATCTTTTACGCTGACTACCAGTGCCTTTGTTTGGTCTTCTGGTTTCTTTCCTTCGTCTTTCAGTTCTGGCATGGGAAGACTTTGATATGGTTTCTGAAAAGTACGTTGATTTCTGCTTTGGTAGCTTGAGAACTGTTGGGAACTTTGACCTTGACTTTGATTGCTTGAACTAGCTTGGTCATTGAAATTCTTTGGAGCTTTGCATTCTCTTGAGAAATGACCATACTGATTACAGTTAAAGCATCTGGCCTTTGATTTGTCAAATCCAACTGTCTTGTTAGCATGAGGTTTGTAACTTCGGTTAACATATGCATGCTTTTGTGTTCGATATGCAACCATAACCATTTGCCAATTAAGATCCATTTCTTCAACATCAACTGGATCCATTTCAAATAAGTCTTGAAGGACCACGTCCATTTGACTTAAATGACTTCCTTGGTATGCTTGAAAGCTTGCCATAAAAGCAGTAAAGGCAGTTTTAGTTTCGTCATCTTGCAACAGAATATTCATAACGTCTTTCACCTTGGCTTGAACATTCGAAGTTTGATTTTCTGACTGATTCTTCAGATTCTGATTTTGAACTTGAGCTCTTGGTGGAGATTGAGGTTGAGAATAAGTTGGTGAATTTGGAAAGTATGCTGAATCAGTAAAGAAACTTGCTCCAACAAATAAGTCACCCTCATCTTCAAACTTTGTTGCATCTTGTGCAAGAAAAGCATTCTCCACAGTATTGGCATGATTTACCACATACTTATACTGAGTTTGTGAGCTTGATCTATCAGTATTTCTTGATCCTTCATCAATCTCAACTTCTTCTATCTTTCCAATAAGCAGATCTAATTCCATTGGAAATTTCTCAGTATGTTTCAACAGAGTAACAGTTTGCTTCCATGATGATGGTAAAGCACTCAACAATCGATCATTCAAGTCTTGAAGTTCAGTCTTCACTCCGAGGTTTGACATCTCAGTAGTTAAGTGAACAAACCTGTTCATCATCTGGTGTACTGTCTCTCCATTAATGTGTTCAAATAATTCCAGTTGTCTTTTCAGCTTTGATTTCTTCAAACTTCTCAATTGCTCTCCTCCTTCACATATAGACTTCAATGCTTTGAAACATGTATAACTAGTCTGATATGCATCCAATCTCGACAGAACTTGAAGTGGCAATCCCTTGCACATTAAAGAATAAGCCTTGCTATCATTCTTTACTTTTCTCAAATCTTCTGCTGACAAATTATCTTCTGGATAAGGTTCAGTAGAGTCTTTGGTGTAGGTACTTGCACTGTCTGGAGCAGTCTGAGTTGGAATATGAGGACCTTTTTCAATGGACTTCCACAAGTCATTGTCAATAGAACACAAATGATGTCTCAACCTGATGGTCCAGTTCTTGAAATCTGCACGATTCAAAAGTCTAGGAACACGGTTATCAGAATCATCATTAGGAGCCATTTTTTTTTTAACAAATTTTAAAGAAAATATTTTTGGTTTTTGTTAATTTTTGAAAAGAAATGATTAAAATACTAAATTAAAGACAAGTAATTAAAGACAAGATAAGAAACAAGTATTAAAAACAACTAAAGTGAGTCACACGGCAAAACAGTGAAAATCCTTCTTCAACCGGCTAAACAGTGTCTTGTTCTTCACCCGGCAGGAAAAAGTCTTTACACGGCAGAACAGTTACCCGGCTCAACAGTTGTAATAATTTTGGTCTTCACCCGGATGAACAGTTACCCGGCAACAAGAATAAACTTCACACGGCAATAAGTCTTTGACCCGGCAGAATCTTGACACGGTAAAAAGCTTCCCCGGCTGAACAGTACTCGATCACACGGCAGAGTTGTTTACCACCCGGCTACACAGTTGATGATTACCCGGCTGTATTTTGTTTATCACCCGGCGTAACAGTGTTTTACCCGGCACAACAGTGTTTGATCCGGCTGAACAGTAACACTTTTTCAAGTCAAATTCTTTACCCGTCTAGCACAAATTCCCTTACACGGCTGCACAGGACCTAATTGTTCTTCAATCTAAGTCCAAGGAAAATTGTCTAAGTCAAATTACTCACCCGGCAAGTTAATCTTCAACCAAAATCATACTGTTCATCATCTTCTCCATGAGAATTTTCTGGGTTTTGTCTAAAACTTGTCCAATTAGTCCAAAATTCACACACAAGCTGTGAAATAGTCCGATTATCAATCCCTTATATCAATCAATCCAAAACAAGATCAAATTTGAGCAAAATTCGATTGAACAGTAAATTTTTCTTTCTTCTAAATTCCTCAGATCTGATGATAATCTGAAGGAATCTGCACAATCGTTGTGTATAGGAGTGATTGCGATGATAAATCACAACTAAAAACAGCAACAATTCATTCAGATCATGATTTTTGAGCAATATTGATGTGTTTTGCTTAAGAACAGCGAAGAACACAGTACCAATTGCTCTGATACCAATTGATAGGTTCAATTGGATCGTTAATATTACTCACAATGATCAGAATAATTCGCACAAACAAACAGTTCAATCACAAACACAATTCATACTAATAATTCTCTTTGTATATTGATGATCAAAGCAATTCGTAGTACAAGTGCAGGAGAAACAAAATCACACACAGTTAATTCTCTCTCTAACGTGTAAAAGTGATCTAGCCTCTCTCCTCACACACACACACTACATGCTTATAACAACAAAATACAAGGTTAAGGAATATAACAAAATAGACCCTAAACTATATACAAACATATAAACAATAAACAAAATACAAAGTAAATCTTAACAAGGAAATAACCCTAACAGCTTGAAAAACTAGCGTTTATAGTTTAAAGAACTTTTTAGCAACTATGGGTGAAGCTTTATTAGAGGGAAAGGAGTCAAAGCTTTCTATTAACACAAACACATTAAAAATGCTTGGATACTTAGGGATAGTTAAACTACAAGAACCCATAGCCAAAGTCTTATTATATATATAACTACTAAGCCAAATACGGAATCCTTCGATAATTACAACCCAAACACGAAAATATTTTGTTTAAAACTTAATGTAAACATTGATCATGGGTTAAAACTAGTTATTTGGATGATTGCTTGGTTTGCTATAGTTAGAGTTTTGTATTGCTTCAAAAAATAGGGTTTCTAGTTTAACGAACTGTATTAAGAACATGGATTGTTCAAAGTAATTTAAGGAGTCAAAGCTTTCTATTAACGCAAACACATTGGAAATGTTTGGAAAGTTAGAGTAAGTTTAAGTACAAGAACACATACTCAAAGACCTATTATATATAAGACTACTAAGCCTAATATAGAATTCACAAATAATTACTACCCAAAAATGAAAATATTTTGTTTAAAACTTAATGTAAACATTGATCATGGGTTAAACCTGGTTATTAGGATGATTGCTTGGTTTGATTTAGTGAGAGTTTTGTATTTCTTTAAACACTAGGGTAACTTTATTAAGATTATGGATGGTTCAAAGTAATTTAAGGAGTCTTAGCTGTCGATTAACACAAACACATTGGAAATGTATGGATACTTAGGGATAGTTAAAATATAAGAACCCATAGCCAAAGACCTATTATATATGGAACTACTAAGCCCAATATTGAATCCTCCGATAATTACAACCAAAGCATGAAAAAATTTTGTTTAAAACTTAATGTAAACATTGGTCATGGGTTAAAACTATTTATTTGGATGATTGCTTAGTTTGCTTTAGTGAGATTTTTGTATTGGTTAAAAAACTAGGGTTTCTTGTTTAACGAACTTTATTGAGAACATGGATTGGTCAATATAATTTAAGGAGTCAAATGTTTCTATTAACGCAAACACATTGAAATGTTTGGATACTTAGGGTTAGTTAAAGTACAAGAACACATACTCAAAGGCCTATTATATATACAACTACTAAGCCTAATATAGAATCCACCAATTATTACAACCCAAACATGAAAATATTTTTTTAAAAACTTAATGAAAACATTGATCATCGGTTAAAACTGGTTATTTGGATGATTGCTTGGTTTGCATTAGTTAGAGTTTTGTTTGGCTTGAAAAACTAGGGTTTCTAGTTTAAGTAACATTATTAAGATCATGGATTGGTCAAAGTAATTTAAGGAGTCAAAGCTTTCTATTAACGCAATCACATTGTAAATGTTTGGATACTTAGTGTTAGTTAAAGTACAAGAACACATACTTAAAGACCTATTATATATAGAAATACTAAGCCTAATATTGAATCCACCAATAATTACAACCCAAACAAGAAAATTTTTTGTTTAAAATTTAATGTTAACATTGAATATGGGTTAAAACTAGTTATTTGGATGATTGCTTGGTTTGCTGTAGTTAGAGTTTTGTATTGCTTAAAAACTAGGGTTTCTAGTTTAACGAACTTTATTGAGAACATTGATTGGTCAAAGTAATTTAAAGAGTTAAAGCTATCTATTAACGCAAACACATTGAAATTTTTTGATACTTGGGGTTAGTTAAAGTACAAGAACACATACTCAAAGACCTATTATATATAAGACAACTAAGCTTAATATAGAATCAACCAACAGTTACAACCCATAAACAAACATATTTTCTTTAAAACTTAATGTAAACATTGATCATGGGTTAAAACTGGTTATTTGGATGATTGCTTGGTTTGCTATAGTGAGGGTTTTGTATTACTTGAAAAACTAGGGTTTCTAGTTTACATAACTTTACTAAGATCATGGATTGGTTAAAGTAATTAAAGGAGTCAAAGATTTCTATTAAGTTAAACTCATTGGAAATGTTTGGATACTTAGTGTAACTTAAAGTACAAGAACACATACTCAAAGACCTATTATATATAAAACTACTAAGCCTAATATAGAATCCACCAACAATTACAACCCTAAAACGAAAATATTTTGTTTAAAACATAATGTAAAAATTGATCATGGGTTAAAACTGGTTATTTGGATTATTGATTTGTTTGCTTTAGTGAGAGTTTTGTATTGCTTGAAAAACTAGGGTTTCTAGTTTAAATAACTTTATTAAGATCATGGATTGGTCAAAATAATTTAACGAGTCATAGCTTTCTATTAACACAAACACATTGGAAAGGTTTGGATACCTGGGGATAGTAAACCTACAAGAACCCATAGCCAAAGACCCATTTTATATATAACTACTAAACCTAATATAGAATCCTCCGATAATTAAAACCCAAACACGAAAATATTTTTTTTAAAACTTAATGTAAACATTGATCATGGGTTAAAACTAGTTATTTGAAAAATTGCTTGGTTTGCATTAGTGAGAGTTTTGTATTGGTTGAAAAACTAGGATTTTTAGTTTAACGAACTTTATTGAGAACATGGATTGGTCAAAGTAATTTAAGTAGTCAAAGCTTTCTATTAACGCAATCACATTGGAAATGTTTAGATACTTAGTGTTAGTTAAAGTACAAAAACACATACTTAAAAGACCAATTATATATACAACTACTAAGCCTAGTATAGAATCCACCAATAATTACAACCCAAACACAAAAATATTTTGTTTAAAACTTAATGAAAACATTGATAATGGGTTAAAACTGGTTATTTGGATGATTGTTTGCTTTGCTGTAGTTAGAGTTTTGTATTGCTTGAAAACTAGGTTTTCTGGTTTGAGTAACTTTATTAATATTAGGGATTGGACAAAGTAATTTAAGAAGTCATAGCTTTCTATTAACACAAACACATTGGAAATGTTTGGATACTTAGCGATAGTTATACTACAAGAACCCATAGACAAAGACCTATTATATATAGAACTACTAAGCCTAATATAGAATCTTCTGATAATTAAAACCTAAACACGAATATATTTTGGTTAAATCTTAATGTAAACATTGATCATGGGTTAAAACTATTTATTTGGAAAATTGCTTGATTTGCTTTTGTGAGAGTTTTGTTTTGGTTGAAAAACTAGGGTTTCTAGTTTAACGAACTTTATTGAGAACATGGATTGGTCAAAGTAATTTAAGTAATCAAACCTTTCTATTAACGCAAACACATTGGAAATGTTTGGATACTTAGTGTTAGTTAAAGTACAAGAACACATACTCAAAGAATTATTATATATACAACTACTAAGCCTAATATAGAATCCACCAATAATTACAACCCAAACACGAAAATATTTTGTTTAAAACTTAATGAAAACATTGATCATGGGTTAAAACTGGTTATTTGGATGATTGCTTGGTTTGCTGTAGTTAGAGTTTTATATTGCTTGAAAAACTAGGGTTTCTAATTTAACGAACTTTATTGAGAACATGGATTGGTCAAACTAATTTAAGGCGACAAAGATTACTATAAATTAACGCAAACACATTGGAAATGTTTGGATACTTAGTGTAAGTTAGAGTACAAGAACACATACTCATAAACCTATTATATATAAGACTACTAAGCCTAATATAGAATCCACCAATAATTAAAACCCAAAAATGAAAATATTTTGTTTAAAAATTAATGTAAACTTAGATCATGGGTTAAAACTGGTTATTTGGATGATTGGTTGGTTTGCTTTAGTGAGATTTTTGTATTGGTTGAAAAACTACGCTTTCTAGTTAACGAACTTTATTGAGAACATTGATTGGTCAAAGTAATATAGAGAGTCAAAGCTTTCTATTAAGGCGAAACATTGGAAATGTTTGGATACTTAGTTTTAGTTAAAGTACAAGAACACATACTCAAAGACCTTTTATATATAGAACTACTAAGCCTAATATAGAATCGACTAATATTTACAATCCAAACATGAAAAAATTTCAAAACTTAATGTAAACATTGATCATGGGTTAAAATTAGTTATTTGATGATTGTTTGGTTTGCTTTAGTGAGAGTTTTGCATTGATTGAAAAACTAGGGTTTCAAGTTTAACGAACTTTATTGAGAACATGGGTTGGTCAAAGTAGTTTAAGGAGTCAAAGATTTCTATTAAATCAAACACATTGGAAATGTTTGGATACTTAGTGTAAGTTAAAGTACAAGAACACATACTCAAAGACCTATTATATATAAAACTACTAAGCCTAATATAGAATCCACCAACAATTACAACCCAAAAAAGAAAATATTTTGTTTAAAACAAAATGTAAACATTGATCATGGGTTAAAACTGGTTATTTGGATGATTGCTTGGTTTTCTTTAATGAGAGTTTTATATTGCTTGAAAAGCTAGGGTTTCTAATTTTAACTAATTTATATTGCAAACCAAACAATCATCCAAATAACTAATTTTAACCCATGATCAATGTTTACATTAAGTTTTAAACAAAAAAATTTCGTGTTTGGGTTGTAATTATTGGTGGATTCTATATTAGGCTTAGTAGTCTATATATAATAAGTCTTTGAGTATGTGTTCTTGTACATTAACTACCACTAAGTATCCAAACATTTCCAATGTGTTTGCGTTAATAGAAAGCTTTGACTCTTTAAATTACTTTGACCAATCCGTGTTCTCAATAAAGTTCGTTAAACTAGAAACCCTAGTTTTTCAAGCAATACAAAACTCTTACTAAAGCAAACCAGGCAATAATCCAAAAAACTAATTTTAACCCATGATCAATATTTACATTAAGATTTAAACAAAAAATTTTCGTGTTTGGGTTGTAATTATTGGTGGATTCTATATTAGAATTAGAAGTTCTATATATAATACGTCTTTGAGTATGTGTTCTTGTACTTTAACTAAAACTAAGTATCCAAACATTTCCAATGTTTCGCCTTAATAGATAGCTTTGACTCCATAAATTACTTTGACCAATCAATGTTCTCAATAAATTTAGTTAAACTAGAAACCCTAGTTTTTCAACTAATACAAAACTCTCACTAAATCAAACCAAGCAATCATCCAAACAATCAGTTTTAACCCATGATCAATGTTTACATTAAGTTTTAAACAAATATTTTCGTTTTTGGGTTTTAATTATTGGTGGATTTTATATTAGGCTTAGTAGTCTTATATATAATAGGTCTATGAGTATGTGTTCTTGTACTTTAACTTACACTAAGTATCCAAACATTTCCAATGTGTTTGCATTAATAGAAATATTTGTCTCCTTAAATTAGTTTGACCAATCCATGTTCTCAATAAAGTTCGTTAAATTAGAAACCCTAGTTTTTCAAGCAATACTAAACTCTAACTATAGCAAACCAAGCAATTATTAACCAGTTTTAACCCATGATCAATGTTTTCATTAAGTTTTAAACAAAATATTTTCGTGTTTGGGTTGTAATTATTGGTGGATTCTATATTAGGCTTAGTAGTTGTATATATAATAAGTCTTTGTGTATGTGTTCTAGTACTTTAACTAACACTAAGTATAAAAACATTTCCAATGTGTTTGCGTTAATAGAAAGATTTGACTACTTAAATTACTTTGACCTATCCATGTTCTCAATAAAGTTCGTTAAACTAGAATTACTAGTTTTTCAACCAAAACAAAACTCTCATAAAAGAAAATAAAGCAATTTTCCAAATAAATAGTTTTAACTCATGATCAATGTTTACATTAAGATTTAAACAAAATATTTTCGTGTTTGGGTTTTAATTATCAGAGGATTCTATATTAGGCTAAACTACTTGTGAATACATTTAAAAATAAAAAGAAAACATAAATTGAATTATAGTACTACTTTCATTTAATACTTTCTAAGTGAATCATAAAGTCCCACATGAACAACTATTTAACATTCTAAAAGTCGAACCGAGTAATTAGTAGTATGGGCTTCACAAATGGGCATTTTAATTAGAGAATAAGAGAGATTATGGACTTAAGGAGTCCATAGGCCTAAAATTATGGGTTTAAGGGCCCATAAACATCCCATAAACCACCCTAATTAGTCACCATCTCTATCATTTGCATCTAATTCACCTTCACCTCAGAGAGAGAAAGTAGAGTGAGAAAGTGAAGAATTTGAAGATTTGTGGATTTTGGAATTGAATAAGCAAGATCTTGTTGTTTGGGGATCAAATCATCAGTAAAAGAGCAAGGAATTCTGGTAAGAATCATCCCCAAAACATCCCTTTAGATCTAAATCAATTCTAGGGTTTTTGGTTTTCAGAAAAAGTGCGCAAAAATCATAAAAAGGTCACATTTTTGCGTTTATGATTGTATAAAAATGATAGATTTGGTGTTCTAGGTGATAAACCAAAGATTTGGATGTTAAAAGGTTGGATTTTTAGCGAAAAATGAAGATTTAGGGTAAAAACCGAGCTAAAACCCCGTTTTGCGAAACTACGGCTTTATATTACGAAACTATGGTTCATCTTGCGAAACTGTAATTCCTCATGCCTTGCGAAATTATAGTGTCGTTGGTGTCTTGATCTGTTTGTTGAGTGTATGAGTGTGCTTGCCATAGTAGTATAAGTCCCAACGAAAGTTGGGCACGTGCCTTGCGAATCTGCATGCAAAATTACTGCCAAAACAGCATGAGAACTGTAGCTTCGCAAATGCGAAACTAGCTGCGAAACTTGTAACATCCCGTATTTTGGGTACTAATTTAACTTTTTATTTCTTTATGTGAGAAATATTTATTTCGTCACACGTATCGAACTCTGTCGATTTGTAAACAAAACTTTGGGAACCACGACTCGACCATACTAAACGTAATAGAGTAATATGAATTATTACTCTACAAATCCGACTTAAGTCTTCCTCAAGATAAATTGTGGAAATAACCATGCAAAACATATATACATGTGTGTGTATATATATACACGTATGAAACACACATGCAAGCAAAACATGAAATCTACATATAATCAATCACCCAAAATAAAAACCCGAACTATCACAAGTAAAGACTAACTAAAACTACACGTTTACTAATCAACTAAACCAACCGAAAACCTTAAACAACTAACACCACCACCAACCATCATGACCTTGTACCACCTTGCTTCTTCCCCTCCTTCCCTACCCCCTATAGCCGTCGCCTATCACCACCAACCCATCACCCATCAACTCCAAGTCACTAGTTGTCCCCTTAAGATGCCTTGACTTATGGCTAATACACAAGGGATTAACATAACACTTAAAACCAATGGACAACAACTTAAACAAACACTATAAAAAGGGAGTCTTGGTTGCTTGTTTTCCCACACAAAGTTGCTAGCACTCTCTCAAACACACACACACACCCAAACCGTCCCCCCCCCCCTTGTGTTGCTGCTGATCGGACGAAGAATAGGGCACCAAGACGAAGCCACGAAGTCGAGCACAACACCCTCCATCATCCTTCATTCTAGCCCCAACGTTCTGTAAAACACTAACTTCATTTTCTTAACTAAATCATATGTTTTTACTAACCATCAAGACACTAAGTTGGTAAAACAAAAGTCCAAAACAAAAATGACACTAAAACCATGCTCAAAGAAATGGTAACTAGAAAGATAGAAACAAACATGATGAACTATGGTTCATCAACCACAAACACACAAGAAAAGACATAAAATTCTTCTTCTTCCCCTCTAGATCTTGATGTTGGTTCTAAATGGGTCTTGGAAAAGACAAGACAAACCTCCAACACAAGAAAAATGGACAAGATTTGAAGTGATAACACAAAGGTCTTGGAAAACAAGACATATCTTCACTCAAATCGTATCAACGTCGCCAAGCTCGGGTGCAAAATGGCCAATGGTAGACATGGTCTACTTATAACCGAGATCTCACGACTAGATACGTCTAAAGGTTGGTTTGATAACATAAAAGCCATGGTTGACAAGGCAAACAATCAAACCAAAATTTAGACACACTAACAAAGTGCAATGTTCAAAAACATTTTCTATAAATAACTTGAAGTCATGTTAATATTTGTGTGAAACTAGTAATGATGAGCATAATAATAACACAAACACATCCTCATAACACTTTGGGCTAACCCCAAAGACATTACTAATACACACTAAACATTAAGATCTAAAAGTTGTACCTTATTAAAAAAAAATATAAAAGCTGGCAGAATATATAGGTCAACTTTAGGAGGTCTTATGTCGGCCAAAACTTGATGAAACTACACGTTTCTGGAGTCTAAAATATAGTTCAGACTTTTATCTTTCAAACCCAAGTGGTCTCATAATTTTTAGAGGTGATTGGATACCCGAAAAGATAGTTACAAAACAGAAGTTCGGAACTGTCGATTTTTGCAGCATGTTTAAGTCAACTTTAATGTGACACTACTCTCTCAATTTTTACTCAAATGACTTGATTCTTCTTTTAAAAGTTAGCTTTATGTGTTAACTTTAAAACCCATGTAACTTATCCTCACAAAGATAAGATTTGGACACTCAACCAACTTAAATACTTTTGTAAGTCCAACAGCAAAATTGACGAACCTTTGTCAACAAATAAATAAACTTGAGGTCCTTGACTAAACTATTAAATAAAACGGTCAACAAATGTTGAATGATTATTTCCATCCTTATTTACTTGCAAATATTCGTGATAGATATTTGCTCAATATCTTATACTTATTACACTTGTCATTTGGTTAAGGATTGTGGGCTCATGGTAATAATTATCAACCGACTATGTGTTACTATTACATAAATTATATTATGAACTCAGTATGATCATTATCCAAACTTTGATTACTTTTGTTTATCGAGTCTCTAATCTCTACGAGCTCACCAACTTTATGTTGACCCATTTTCTGACATGTTTTTCAGGAAATTAAATCAAGTAGGTGTGGAACTTTTGGAAATGGCATACTAGGGCACATAGAAAGATTTTGAAGCATAGGCGTAGGATTATCTAAGCAAATGCGTTATAATCTTTTAAATATGTACCCTAATACATTGTAGCCATTTTGGATGTCATGTACGCTTAAATGGAATGTAGTAAGATCTTTTGTTACACCATGTGTTCATAACATCCCATGACGTCATGCCCTCGAGTTTCCGCCAAGTTGGGGTGTGACAGATTGGTATCAGAGCCATGGTTGTAGAGAATTAGGAGGCCTTAGATAGACCCCCTAGACTATAACTATAAGCTCAAGCACTTAGAATACACACACCTAGACAAAACACACTACTTAGTAACTACAACTTATATTCCTTGTTTCAGCTATGTCTGCACGATACATGTCGGACAACTCAGACCCCTCACCCTACCATCTTACTCTTACGCCGACAGACGCCACACGAGAGAGAGTGGTTCTTCCCGAAGGTTTCCTAGAACCAAAGGTGAAGTCAATCGCAAGACCTCTAAGGGTACCACCTAGTGACCTTCCATCAGGAGATTTGTCAAACCCTACCTTACCCGTTATACCCCCAAGACGCTTTAAGGATGCCCACAACGAGCGCATGTTTAAAAGGGTACTCATGATAGCAAAGGAGGTGGGCAATACGCGCGCTATTGCAGATGAAGCAGACACAAGGGTGACAAGACTGGAGAACCAACTAGAAATAGCAAGCCACATCGCCATAACTGCTACTAAGAGTGCCCAGAACGCCCAAGTGATGGCAACCGTTTCGATTGGATTACTAATCTTGGTGATTGCAGCAGCATTGGTGTGCAAGCTTTTCTATTGATGATCTAGTAGTAATATAATTGTATTTCTTTTGCCTTAGTTAAATACATGGGGTAGATAACCCATGCTTAGTAGGACTACACCCTCTCCCCATATTTCCCCACTATGTACGAATCGTTAAAATTTTCTAACTTACTAATGAAACGATTTATATTTATTCCTAGCATTTATAACATTTGTTATATATATATATATATATATAGGGGAGGGTTCATTTGAGAAGAGCAAATATTGCGAGAAGTGAAAGAAATAACTAATTTCTTCATTTTTTTCAACAAAAAACGTTTTTGACATACAAAAAAATGATAGAAATACAATATTTATTCATTAACTTTGACAAACAAAAAATAAAATTGAATGAATTTCGTTTATTTGTTAAACCTACACATGTGGAAGTCATGTGTAAGTTAGGTTACTTACACATGTGTAGGTAAACTTAAAACGCTAAAAATACATACGTAAAAAATATTTTAATGATTTTTTTTAGTTTATACATTACACATTTGTATGTAGGAAGTGAATTTATTTAAAAAAACTAAACCATTAATAAATTTTTTTAGTGATTTAGGTTTCTTCTTTTTCTTCTTGCAATATATGAGTCTTCTCAAATGAACCTCCTCCTATATATATAAATATATATATATATAAATATATATATATATACAGCATGGAAACATATCAATCCCACATTAACGATAACGAAAACGTAAGCGACACACAGTCAACCCACGAGAATGTAGACTCGATACATGCCCGACGATGAAGCTTCCGACACATCCTCACTTCTCTCGCCCACTTCTTTCTTGAACCACAACCCATTCAACGAACCCCCTCCTCGCATACGAGCCCGCTTCATCCCACTGCCCCACGAGTTGTCTACCCCGATAGTAGGAGTACCTATCGGCTTCGTTGGACCCTCTAGGATAGACCTAATCGAAAACGAAGTTAGACACCCTCACGTGGAGCGCAAATGAAATGGGAGATCATGTAAGGTACTTAGACGTTATGATGGAGAATCTCCAAGAAGGACGACAGATGAAGGAAGATGATCTCACAGAAAATATAGACGAGCTGCACCAGGAGGTCCACAACCTAAAGTACTACTTCACAGCATTTATCGTTATATGTATCGCAATCCTTGCTTGTATTACGGACTTTGGGATTAATAAACCCAATAGCCCGACCACCTGGTGTAGCTTAGACACTAGGCAATAAGTGATTACACTCTTGCCTAGTTAGGTACCATAAAGGGTATGTACGTTTAAGGTCGAGTGTTAAGCACTCTAGATCCTAGTAGTTAGTACTATTAGTTACTAGACTTCAAGTGATTACACTGTTGTCTAAGTAGCCCCATGTTCAAATTTTGTAACTTAAAGTATGCATGGAATGACAACATATTTTGACATGAACTATTACTTTAAGACCCTATTGTGCAATGATCGTAGTAGACATGACCAGAATCGTTGTGTTCCCTATTCGTAACAACTAAACTCGTAAGACCCAAAAGTTGACAAGGTTTTAGTGCCTGCAAATTAACTCACTAACATGGTGTCAGATTTAACAAAACGCGAACCCCCTACTAACAGTAAGAGCCCTATCGTAATATATAGAAAATGGCGCCAAGAAGGAACGAACCCACGATGTCTGAATTAATTGCCCAACAGTTGGCAGCCGCTATGCCATCAATCATATCCCAAATCAACGACTGTATCAGAAATGGGAGAAATGGAGAAAGTGAAAGTAACGACGGTGGAGCCCCAAACGGGGAGGCAGGAAGGAAAGGATGCTCCTACAAAACTTTCAAGTCCTGCAAACCTAAAGACTTCCATGGAAATGAAGGAGCCATCGGCGTACTACGATGGATGGAGAAGATGGAATCCGCTCTCGATATTAGTGACTGTAAGGTCGATTGCAAAGTAAGATATGTCGTTTGCTCTTTCCAAGGAAAGGCCTTGACCTGGTGGAACACCCAAGTCCAAGCGCGAGGTCGGGATAATGCAAACAAGCTCACCTGGGAGCAACTCAGGGAAATGCTTACCAAGGAGTATTGTCCTAAGAACGAGAAGCAGTGGAGAGAAATACCCTTAAGGAAGAACTACAGTGCGGAGTCGAAAGAGAATTCGAAATCAAATCCGACGAAGTATTATACTTCCAAGGGAAGATATGGATACCCAATTCCGATGAGTTAAGTGTGACACCCGACAAATTCAGGTTAACTCCGTTAGTTTAACTCTGTTAGTCACGTTAGTGCAATTATATCTTGCATTTAATTTGACAAATTAAATGTGCAAACTGTTACGCAAATATACATACGAAACGACCACACGAGTCAGTACCAGGGCGTTGGTGATTTTAAATGAATACAAATACAATAATAAGACATTTTAACTATTATGTGTGTTTAATTATTGAATTTTTCGTGTAACCGCGTATTTTACCGGTTTTAACCATTTACGGATTTCGGTAACCGTCATGAAACAAAAATGAATAATTGTGAAAGAGTTTCATTGTGTTTGCAAAACCGAAACGAAACGGGGCCCGTGGATCATCCATGTGACCCATGGATGGCCCAAGGCCCAACCCAACTCAACACTTAACAATAGTTAACAAAAATTAACAAAACCCTAAACCTAATTATAAAAAAAAAGGTTTTTTTGGCTTATTCCTGCCCTCTTGCTGCTGCCGCAACTATTACACACACAAACACATTGATTTTGGCTAGCTTGGTTCAATACTTGGTGATTTTAGTTGTTGATTGAAGTGTTAGAAGCAATACTAGTAAGTGTTTATCTAAATTCTTGACATATGTTGCGAAATTATATATGTATTGGAAACCCTAGTCATCCATAATGGCCAAATTGATGTTATGTTGCGAAAATGATTTGTTGTTTGGGTGTTAATGGCTATTTTGATGAGTAGATGTTGAGATTGATGCAAAAAGTGTGTTCATGAACTAGGGTTTAGTATGGAACCATTGAAACTTGATGATTATGCATGATTTGTGTGAAATGTGATTGATTATAGTGTTAAATGATGAATTGGATGAAGATTGTTTATTTAGTTTTGCAATTTTGTGAACGTTTCGTTAGATTACTATAAATAGTAACTTTTGTGTTAGAGGATTGTGTGAAACCGCATGTTACGAACATATAATGATCATTATGGACTTGCTAGCATGTTTAGAAGATATGTTAGATGAATTTTGAGCAATTGGACGTGTGAATTCGACTTGGTTTGGAACACTTACTAAATGTAGAAACTTTTTGACATAAAAATTGGATAGGAAGCATGTTTAGCAATTTCGTATATATATACATGATTTGGACCTTGCATATGAATGTTTGTAAGCATGTGGTACTTGGAAAACATGCCTTGGTCATGAGAGGACTTTGGTAGATGCTAGTTGGTTAGTAGAACGATTGCTTAAAAGTATGTTTGTTGAAGTCTAAATGGTGTGTGCTATTTGTTAAGATGCCATGAGGAAGATTACTACTTTGCTAGTTGCACAAAGCATGTAAATTCTATATTTTGCTTAGAAGTGACCATGCTTGCTAATGTGTTGTATATTAAAAATTACAAAGTAATGATAAGTGTTGATGACTTGTATAGCGTGCTATGACATTGGTATAATAGTTGACATGCTTAGGATGTTGTAATATGCACGCATGCTTTAAAGGTTCAACCTTCCTATAACGGAAACTTTTGGGAAATTGAAACTTCTATTTGTTGAATACGTGAAGTGTGATGTGGTATGCTTATGGGGTTTAGTCAAATACACCAAATGTAACGTGTTTACACTTAGCAAATCACCAACGGGTCGTGGGTCAACTCGGGTCAACTAAAAGTCAAACTTGGACCTAAATGTCAAACTTGGACCAAAAGTCAACTGAACGTCAAACTTGGACCAAAAGTCAACTGAAAGTCAAACTTGGACCTAAAAGTCAAACTTGGACCTAAAAGTCAACTGAAAGTCAAACTTGGTCAAACTTGGACAAAAAGTCAAACGTGGTCAAAAAGTGAAACTAAACCACACTCGCATAAACTGTTGACCATTTGGATGCATAGGGTACTATGACCATACATGAACGCACGTTAATCGACCTATTGTTATTTAGGTTGTCGTATTACATACTGTGTGCTGTTAACTATTTTTGTTGTGCAACCTAAGGTGAGTTTCACTAAACTGCACTTTTACTATTTTACCCTCTTATGGGCTGAACACGGACGATTACTTTTACGGATTTACGAATTCTGTATGTCGCATGTCTGGATTAGAGCACTTTTATTTTGTTCATGAAAGACCTCATGGATACCTAGTTGACCGTTAGTATTTGTGAAATAGCGGGAAAATTTTGAGTAGTACTACTGGGTTTGACAAACCCCACCCGGGCTAGTCGCGCTAGCACGACAGAAGGACCTGTCGAACGGGTGTTGAATGACCTAACATACTTACAGTGCATCCTGCTGGGATGTACGAACAGGCAAACTGCACTTAATGTGTACATACGTCAGCTTCGGTCAGATACATTACGCCTCTAAGGACATGTGCTGTAGATTAGCTACCTACAATGACATACTTAATTTAATAATCTGCTTATAACTAAACTGCTTGTTTTATACTACTATGTGAACTCACCAACCGTCGTGTTGACACTTGTTAGTCTTTCACTGTTTCAGGTCACTGAGGTACAATGCACGTAGGGCATGGCATGGTGTCCTTGCAAACATTTAAAACATTTCTTGCATTAAAAACTTCTTTTTGGGATTTGTAAACTATTTAAACTGCGTGGTTTGTGTCGGGCGCGTGTGTTTGCGCATTTAATTTCTGCATGGTTTGGGTTTACTTAAACTTACTTATTTATTACGCTTCCGCATAACCGAAAAACTAAATACTCTGATTGACGCTTAAACTACCACATTTAATGGTTTAACGTTTGGTTTTTCAAAACTCATATAGAGTCGTTCGGTGTAATTAATGACTAGATCCTGGTTTGTCACGCCTCTAACGGTAAAACTCCGTTAGTGGATTTGGGGGTGTGACATTAAGGGAACTCATCATGCACGAGGCACATAAAACAAGGTACTCGGTCCACCCAGAAGCTGACAAAATGTACCATGATCTAAGAAAGTGTTACTGGTGGCCTTGCATGAAGAAGGATATTGCCACCTATGTTAGAAAGTGTCTTACATGCTCAAGGGTGAAAGCTGAGCACCAACGACCCTCTGGATTGCTACAACAACCAGAAATACCTCAGTGGAAATGGGAACAAATCGCTATGGATTTCATTACGAAGTTACCAAGAACTTCGCGTGGCCATGATTCCATTTGGGTAATCGTGGACCGATTGACCAAATCCGCTCATTTCCTTCCCATCCAAGAGGACTTCAAGATGGATAAACTAGCCAAAATATACATAAGCGAGATTATGTCCAGAAATGTAGTGCCATCTCTATCATCTCGGATCGAGATAGCCGGTTCACCTCCAGGTTCTGGCGATCCCTACAGAAGTCGCTCGGAACCCAACTAAACTTAAGCACCGCATACTGTTGGACCTGAATTATAGTCTAATATTATCAACACCGTCAAAGTCAACAAAAGTCAACGTAAACGGTCAAAGTCAACGCAAAAGTCAAGACGACGCATTCGGGACGAAGATTAGAGACAAGGAGTTGAAAGCGACGGTTTTATTGTTAATAAATATATTTTGTGTCAACAAAATATATTTAATCGTTTTCGTCAGTTTAGTATTTTATGTAATATATATATTTTGTCTTAATGACAAAATATATATTAGACTAAACATTAGGGTTTTATTTGTATTATTTCCATTTGTCATGTTTTAGTCTAAGTCTAGGGTCCTAATTGTCATTAGTCCAAAATGTCATTAGGCTATAAATAGTAAATGGCAATTAGGGTTTTAGGGGCTTGAATGAGCATTTGATTGGGGTTTCCAACTTTGTAAATTTGATGCAATCAATACAAGATCAAATCTGAGTTTTTCATTGTGTTCTTCATCTTGTTCATCAATATTTTATCATTTTTATCCAGTTCTTCATTAAATTACTGATTCAAAGGTGTTAATGGGACGAACAATTGGTATCAGAGCCTAATAGAGATCCAATTTGAGTCATGTTATTGAAGATTTTGTTACTGAATTGAAGAATTTAGAAGAAATTTTAGAGAGAGAAAGTAGATCTGGAGGTTTCTAGAGAGAGAAACCAGATCTGAGTTTTGAATCGTCATCCAAATCCTCAGATCTACAACATTTCGTGATAGATCTTCACTTATAATATGCAAAAACATCATTTTCACTTCAAAAATTACAAGAAATCAGAAGAAAAAGTGCAGATCTAAGATTTTCTCTCACACAGTGTGTGTGTTCTTGGTGTTCTTCAAATCTTCAAATCTGCAAGACCAGCGAATCTAGTTAATATCTGAACGAAAGTTCAAAATTTTGAGCGAATCTATACCATGCTTTTGCATAGATTCGCCCGTTGTTCTTAGCGAACCTATAAGTTCCCCCGACACTTTGTAAGCCAGCGAATCTATAGGTTCTTGCTCACTACCTTGCAAAACCATCAAGATCTGAGCGAACCTACCGTTTGTTTGACACTTACCTGCACCAACAATCAACAAAAAAAAAAACTAACCATTTCTTTTCTTTCTTCAACCAAAACACCACCATAAACATTAGATCTACAACCATTATCACATCTTAACCAACCCATGACACCCACCAAAACCCATCAACCGAAACCATCACCAACATCCACCCCTATTGTCGGTTAACTCCAACAAAACCAAACCAAAACACAAAACCAACACTTAACCCAAACCCGTACCACATAATCACCAACCAAAACCAAACCATAAACAGAAAAACCGAGAAGAAGAAGAAAATCAAGAAAGAAAGAACGATAAGCAACAGCAGCAGATCTTGTATGTTTTCGGTTGACAGCAGCATATCGGCCTTGTGTGTGAGTTTGGAACCGAAGAGAGAGAGAGAGTTCATGTGTGTGCACGTGTTCATGAGTTTGGTTATGAAAGAAAAGCAAGCAGCAGCAGCAGCAAGCAAAGCAGCAAACAGAGTGTTCGACTGAGAGTGTATGTTGCTGTGTTGTTGTCGTTTGTTTAGAGAGAGAACGAGAGAGAGAGAGAGAGAGAGAGAGACCAGGAGATCGAGAGAGATTGGTTGTTGTTATGTTGATATTGTGTTGTTTGAGTTGCTGCTGTTAAATCGAACTAAAGAAAAAAAAAAGGGATCGACAGATTTTTTTTGTATGTTTAAGTGTTGTTTGTTGTGATGTTGATGTGTTCTTGAGAATAAAAAGGAAGTAGCAGGTTCTTGATGTTGGTGTGTTGTTTGCAAGGAAGAAGAAAAAGAAGCAGGTGTTTGTGTGTGTTATGGATAAGGAAGAGAGAGAGTGAGGTCAAGGGAATTAAAGAAAGAACAAGAGAAGAAGCAGCAACTTGTTGAAGTGTTGTGTTGAAAAGTGTTGTTGGTGATGTTGTGTTTTGTTGTATTTAACGGCTGAACAAAAATATATATATATAAAAAAAGAATTAAAAAAAATAAAATAAAACTAGGGTTAGGTTTAGGTTAAAGGTTGTTATTTGGGCTCATTAAAGTGGGCCGAGATAGTGGGTCGGCCGAAAATTAGAGTTAGGGTTTGGAGGTTTTAAAGTGTTTGGGCTGTGGATTGGGCTGGGTTTGGGTTGTTAAAAATTTGGACTCCTTAAATGGACTACGGAATTGGACTGTGAGGACCCGTCATATTAAGACATTAAACTGGTGGGTCGGGTCTTTGGTTGTCAATATTCTTGTCGCCGGGTTTTTAAAGTTAAAATTTTATGGGCGTTTTCATTAAACTCGTCATTAAATTTTGAAAAGTGACATCATTGGCCGGGTGTTCAAGTTTTTAAATTTTTTCAATCTTTGGGCCAAAAATATTGTCAGTTAAGTTGAAATATTTTTGTCATTGGCCGGGTCTTTCTAAAATTTATTTTTAGGCCAAATTTTAAAAAGGTTATCGATTAAAAAAAATGGCTTATGCAGAACTTTTTAAATCCTTCGAATCTGATGATCTCACAATGGCACAAAGCCGGTTTGATAATTTTGCAGTTTTAAAGAATGAAAGGATGCCTGAGTTTCTCGATCGATTTGTGATGGTGGCAAATAACCTGAAGAAGCAGGATCCAGAACTCGGAAATCATGAACGGGTTAAGAGATTGCTTGATTCTCTCCCACCAAAGTGGAGTTCACTTGGAAAATCGATTAGAAGAGAAAGAGGATTTACTGATCTCAAATTGGTGGAGGTGATGGACATATTAAAATATTTTGATGATAAAGATGAGAAAAATGATGAAGGAAAGAAGGAAGCAGAGGATGAAGAGATGCTGAAAGCAAAGGAAGAAATAAATCATGCTTTAATTGTTGAAATTGTTGAGGAGTCTGCTCATGATGATAACTATATTGATTGCTTCGATCCTTTCAAAGAATTCTATTGTGAAGATGGTGAAAATTTTGATGAGGTTGTTGATGAGTTAAAAGTGGTAAGGGATGAAGAAGTTCAAGATGGTATGGATCGTGAAGCTGGTGTAAAAACTGAAGTTCAAACAGATACTATTGTTCAAGGACATCTGGGACAGGAAGAGATAGTTCATTCTGGGTTTGTGTGTGAAGCTGTTGTCAATGAGATGAAGAATGATGAGGAATCAAAGATGAACATGGAAGCTGTGATCGAAAAGGCCAAGCTTGAAGCTGTGGATGAGTTCAAAAGGAGCACTCCCTATTGCTAGTGTGATCGTGCTCTTGCTGCTGAAAAACTGGTAATTGGTCTTCCTTATGAAGTTATTGAAGATATGTGTTTATCTGCATGCAAAATTCGTTTAATTGGCATATACAAAGCTAATAAATTATTAATGTCAAATGAAAACGAATTGAAGAAAATTAACAAAGAGCTTAAAGAGAACGAATCAAAATTTTTTGTTAAATTGAGAGAGGCTTTAAAAGAAAACGAACATTTGAAAAGATCTCTTATGGAAAAGAACTGTGAAATAAACTATTTGACTGAGCAAGTCAATCTTGCTGAGTTTGAGACTAGAAAAGTCAAAAACAAACTGGAACAATGGACGATTTCTGGTATGAAAAGGGAGGATCTTTGTAAGAAACAACGGGGGGCTAGAATTAAGACCGGTTTGGGTTATAAAAATGATGCACAAGTATATCCTCCACCTAGTACTTTCTGTTATTCTCCTACACCAATTCCTCATCCATCAAATGAGTTGATTCAAGAGATTATACAGAATGAATCTAACAGTTTGCATGCAGGTCTAGAGGGAGTTAATTTGAAGGAGGTGCGAGATGATTATGATTCTTCGACTGGCATGGGATATAGTAAAACGGGTACTGACAGTCAAGCTAATGATTGCTCAGTTCCTGTTGTTTCTAATCCTGTAACGGTTGTTACTTCTAATTTCTTTGATAAGTTTAAAGCATGTGAAATTCCTACGTTTGAGCCTGTCAGGAATGAGAAGGAAGAGTTAATCCAGGAATCACCTAATCATCAAGCTCCAATCACATCAATACACTCAATTCCTATCCATCAAGATCCGTTGGAAGCAGAGGTACTTATTGAAGACTGGACAAGTTCTGATGATGAATCAAAGACAAAGGAGAGTCATGGAGATTCAAAGATCAAGATGTCATCTACAACTGTCAAATCTGAAATGCTTCCAAAACCTGAATCAAGACAAATCCGGATCTCAGTCCCAGCTGGAAAACAAGTCACTCATCCATCAAAAGCTAAAAAGAAGAAGCCTTCACCTTTGTCCATCCTATCTCAAGTTTGTAAAAGACTTGAGAACAAGCAAGTGAAGATCTCATCTCCCATCCAACAAAGCATAACAAAAAACAGGCAATCACCCACAACTCAACATAAGAAGCCACAAGCCTCTCAACAAGTTGCATCAAGTTCAAAGAAAGCTCCACCCCCAGCTGCTCCATATGAGCCAGTCAAGCTTCAAAAGCCATTCAAGGCTTGCTTCAAGTGTGGAAAGGATGATCATGTGCTCAAGAAATGCCCAAAAGGACATGCTTCGGACGGTAAAGCCAAGCAGGTTTGCTTCTCCGGATCAGTGTCTAGAAAGAATCCTCCACTTGGTAAAGGTAAACAGGTTTGTTTATTTGAATTTCAAGTTAATAATCATACATCTTTGAATGGTCGGATGACGAACATTCCATCCCCACCTTCTCATGCGAAGCCGGTTTCACATGATTCAAAGATTAATGTGACCACATCATCAAAAACAAAACCTTTTTCCTCGGGGCTTAAACAGAAAATGATTTCCAAATTTAAATCTTTCAAATCGAAAATGTTTGAACCTAAACAAATTTGGCAAATTAAAAAGATAGAGGAAAAGATAATTGATACGAGAACAGGTAGTGTGCATAGACAAGTGTCTTACACTGATGAAAATGGAACGCCCAGGACTACGATGGCCTGGGTTCCCCTTTCTAACTAATCTGTTAATGAGTGCAGGAACATTTCAGGAGGACTGTTAGTAATCCGATTTACTGACAGGTTATGGTTTTGGTATCTTATCCACATTCTGGATCTTTCTTTGATTTTCACAGCCACTGCATTTTTTCTTAATAACTCATTTATAAATTTTTTTTGATAGAGTAATATGGAAGGCGTTTCTTTGGTAATTTCTATTTTATATATAGTAGATAGAATTTAAAAAAAATAAATAAATAATAATAATAATAATAATAATAATAATAATAAGAAAAAGTTGACGGAGCCTAACATTTTTACTTGTGTTTTTTATCAAGTTTTCACATCTCTTTGAGGTCGCTCTTGTGTCTTTAAAAAAAATTCAATTTTGTGCTGAAATAGAAATTTTGGGGGAGTAATATCAAAAATGAATATCTTTTGTCCAAAATTCGTTCTGTGTAAATATTTTGTGTCTTTTGAAGGTTTCAGGTTTGTGTGGAAAGCACCTAAAGGAGGACGTTGATTTGTGTTATGATGTGTCAATAGGCTCAGCCCGAATACAATTAGACAACAATTCTGTGATCAAACTAAGTTCAAGAACTCGACAATGAGGATTATCTCCTTGACATGATTGGCCTACACAAAGTTACAAGTCCTTGTCAGAAATGGGTTGAGAGTGTCAAATCTTTGCTTTGATTTTCCCAAAACATCCCAAATCACCCTCACCCTAGCCCTGAATTGAGTTTCTAGTTAGCAAAACAAAATAAAAAGCTGCTAGTATTGCTCTTCAGAAAAGCCTCTGAGTGAGTTACTTGTTAATTCCTCAGAATGTATTGAGTCAAAGTGCTTAACTCCTCTGCTATACAGAAGTATTGACCTGGAGTTGGTGGATCTTCTCTGTTATACGTCGGTATAGACCTGAAGATTCACCGAGCATGCTCAAATGTTTATCTCCTCTGTTATACGTCGGTATAGACCTGGAGCTCTAATCATTTGAGTTTCCCAAATAATAAGTCGCAATGTGTTCAAAAGAATCATTGTTGACAAGCTCCACTCCCAAAAATGCAAAAGTGCAGAATGTCAAAAGAGGCTCATAAATTGATCAATATTCAAAATTTGATTCATGAAATTCAAGCAAAGTTAATCATATTGCTCAATAAACCCTGACGATAGGACAAGTTTCTTTACCAAGATGTCTGTGTGGACCGAGTTGCCTGAGTTTCTTCAAATCGAACCTAAAACATGATAAGACCATCACAGATTGTCTGTTGAAAGGAACAAGGCATGGGTTTAAATGGACAAACATATTGACAATCTAGCCAAGTCTTTGTTTCTCTGGATGGTTGCTCGAAACACATTATCTGATATCCTTTCATGAAGTTTTTATTTTATCCTTATTTTATGTTTGGGTTCTTGAGTCGTGTTGGTCTTGTGTGTCTCAAGGAATGTGTTCTCTTTGTCAAAAATATTTGTGATCTTGTCAGACTCGTCCTCTCATTTCCGAATTTTTAATTTTTAGTTAAAAAAAATTATTTTTTTAATTTCAAATTTTTTTCATGTCTTCCATATTATGCTATTAAAATGTTATCATTTTCACATGCATTTCACAGGAAATTGCACACACAAACGGACACGGGTTCGTTTGTTTTCATACACAAATAAACACGGGTTTATTTTGTTTAATGAAATGATCTAATGAGAAATCTCGAGATTTTGTTTGTGATTGTGTTACAGATATTTGCTGCAAGTGATGGCCAATCATCAGTTGAGCAAAGCACCTGACCAGAGAACCTGTTCCTCAAAGTTTGCAGAAGATACCGAGCTAGGAATCCTCCTACTACATCTTCTGAAGCACTCAAGAAAAGATTATTGGAAAGCAGTTCCAGATTTTACGAAATAGTGCACGCAAAATGGGGGAGCATACAATATGGGGGAGCTTGTGAATTCAAGGATCTTCAGCAACATAATTTGGCAAGCATCAGTCTTGGGGGAGTTTTGTTGGATCAGAAATTAAAACTAAAGCTTACCAAATTGAAGATCCAACTGTATTAACTTATCGGTGCTGATCACGATGCAAGACATTGATAATAATAGACTATGGGGGAGTATTGTTGGACCTGAATTATAGTCTAATATTATCAACACCGTCAAAGTCAACAAAAGTCAACGTCAACGGTCAAAGTCAACGCAAAAGTCAAGACGACGCGTTCGGGACGAAGATTAGAGACAAGGAGTTGAAGGCGACGGTTTTATTGTTAATAAATATATTTTGTGTCAACAAATTATATTTAATCGTTTTCGTCAGTTTAGTATTTTATGTAATATATATATTTTGTCTTAATGACAAAATATATATTAGACTAAACATTAGGGTTTTATTTGTATTATTTCCATTTGTCATGTTTTAGTCTAAGTCTAGGGTCTTAATTGTCATTAGTCCAAAGTGTCATTAGGCTATAAATAGTAAATGGCAATTAGGGTTTTAGGGGCTTGAATGAGCATTTGATTGGGGTTTCCAACTTTGTAAATCTGATGCAATCAATACAAGATCAAATTTGAGTTTTTCATTGTGTTCTTCATCTTGTTCATCAATATTTTATCATTTTGATCCAGATCTTCATTAAATTACTGATTCAAAGGTGTTAATGGGACCAACGCATACCACCCTCAGACTGACGGACAGAGTGAAAGGACGATCCAAACGTTAGAAGATATGCTTCGAACCTGCATCATCGACTTCGGAAGAAGTTGGGATTCTTACCTCCCATTAATCGAATTTTCTTACAACAATAGTTACCACACCAGTATCAAGTGTGCACCTTTCGAGGCACTCTACGGTAGAAAGTGTCGGTCCCCCATCTGTTGGACGGAGGTTGGCGACAGCCAAATAACAGGTCCTGAAATCATACAAGAGACTACCGACAAAATAGCTCAGATCAAGGATAAAATGCATGTCTCCCGAGATCGCCAAGAGAGTTACGCAAACAGGAGATGAAAGTCACTAGAATTTCAGATCGGTGACATGGTCCTACTCAAGGTTTCTCCTTGGAAGGGCGTTGTCAGATTTGGTAAGAAAGGAAAACTCGCTCCTCGATACGTTGGACCATTCGAAGTAGTGGAAAGAATCGAACCGGTCGCCTATCGGTTAAGACTTCCACAGGAACTCAATGGTGTACACGACATATTCCACGTATCAAATTTGAAAAAGTGTCTCACCGATGATCTAGTGATAATACCGCTCGATGAAGTTCGTATCGACGATAAACTTCATTTCATTGAAGAGCCTGTCGAAATCTTAGATCGCGAAGTTAAGAAACTAAAGCGAAGTCGCATACCGATCGTAAAAGTTCGATGGAATTCCAGGCGTGGCCCGGAATTCACATGGGAACGTGAAGATCACATGAAACGAAAGTACCTGCAACTCTTCATGACTGAAACTGCGACCACACCCACTAACTAATTTCGGGACGAAATCCTCTTAACCGGGGGAGACTGTAACATCCCGTATTTTGGGTACTAATTTAACTTTTTATTTCTTTATGTGAGAAATATTTATTTCGTCACACGTAGCGAACCCTGTCGATTTGTAAACATAACTTTGGGAACCACGACTCGACCATACTAAACGTAATAGAGTAATATGAATTATTACTCTACAAATCCGACTTAAGTCTTCCTCAAGATAAATTGTGGAAATAACCATGCAAAACATATATACATGTGAATATACATGTGTGTATATATATACACGTATGAAACACACATGCAAGCAAAACGTGAAATCTACATATAATCAATCACCCAATATAAAAACCCGAACTATCACAAGTAAAGACTAACTAAAACTACACGTTTACTTATCAACTAAACCAACCGAAAACCTTAAACAACTAACACCACCACTGTGACACCCCGCCCGGCGGTGGAAAACACCGGGCGCGTCAAGTGAATTGGATATCAATAGTACAAAGCACATGGCACTAAATGCATATTTTAATATCATTAAAGTAATAATGTTGTGACATAAAAGAAGCATTAACTAGTCTTAAAATCGTAATAAAAGCCAACAAATAAATCATGTTTATTTATTCTAGGTCCAAAGCATCCTAAGTATCTTGAACCATAACCGTCTCAAACACCACCTGAAATACATGTAAAATAAGTTACCTAAAGAATTAGCTAGTGAGTAAAACACAGTAATAGTACGTAATACGAAATCCGAGATCATTATAAATATGTTTCGCAATCTTATGTGTATAGCAATTTCATTATATATATCTCAACCGTGACAACGAAACACACAACGAATCCAACTAACCTTGAACCTCGTAAAGCAACTTTAGCAACAAGTCATGAGAACCACTCATGTTACAAATACTGATAACTATCGTTTAACCGTCATTTAACCGTCTCGATTTACAGGTTATCAATAAATGTCTAAGCATCTAAGGGACATCGCAACATAGTAACAAGCATCACATATAGTACCAAGTAACAAACGAATCAACCAAAGAATCGCCGGGTCAAATCACCTATCAGGCCATTAATGTAGGTGGGCTTGTCAAGCCATTAGCGCTAATATAATACCGGTGGAAATTACAAGATAATATAAATACTATTGTCTAACACATAATTTCGCATCATGCGGCCAAACAAGATTAACACATCTAATGATCTCATTTTGAAAAATAGAAACAAAATAAAAGAAACGTAGTAATATAGGAACACGTATTTCAGCCCCAAAAACAGTAAAAAGGGGAGTGAGTTTACTCACCTCGTAAAGCAAAAGTAATCGAAAAAGTAACGCAGCTACAACGAACCGAGAGTTTCCCAAATTTTGGTACCACCTAATTAATTGGGAAAACCCTAACTTAGAAACGGAAACAATAGTAACGAAAATCATAAATCCGAGATCTAGGGTTTCGGATTTTGGGATTTACGGTTTTAAATTATCAATTGGGATTTTAGTACGAACCGAAATAGCATTTTTTTGTATATATATTTTAAACGACTCTATTTTAGTTCTTCTTTGAAATAATATTTGTAATTATGTAGCTTTTTTTTTTATTTGTATAAGAGTATTGTATGTTTTTAGTCTTTAGAACATTTTTAACTTAAGATGGGATAATTAAAAGGTATGGATTAATGTTTAAATGTGTAAAAGAAAAAGAAATAGGAAAGCAGGTCATGGGTAGGATTCGAACCCATGACCATTCCATCCTTAGTAATCACCAGCCACCATTCGATCAGATTTGTTTTATTGTTATAAGTTCAGATTTTAATTAATTTAACATGTAATAACCAATAAAACCCACCTTCAACATAAACCCTAGAACAAAACCATTCAATTAATCCAGATTTTTGTAAACACAAACACCATTGCAAGTAAAATTCGTAATCGTGACAACAAATAGATCATGTTGACGTATTGTTCTTACTTGGATTTGAACAGGTTGGGTCGGATTTGATTGAAGAACGAATGCAACGGGTCAAGATCAAACAGGTATGTAGAGATTGTTATGATTCGATTCGTCTTGCAGAAACGATCCTTGCTATGCGACCAACGAAAACCCTAACATAATTACAGGTTTAGTTAAAGATTGGGTGGTCTAAAGCTTATGAACAGGTTCGAACGAGAAGGAGAACACTTACCGATTACAGAGGACTGGAGCGAGAAAGTGGAAAATGGAGAGTGATTGCGCGTGAAAAGGGAAGGTATATGTCGAAGGAATTGCTGTGAAAGAAAGTCTGGATGCATTTTTGATTTAGTGATTTCGGTTTACAAAAATAGTTCAAATCAACGCGTTAAACAGCGGAAATCAAGCGATTAGACATTGATACGGGTTTGCAAATAGATTTAGAAAGTTTCCGGATTTATTTTTTGTGCTTAAATGTGGTCAAACGCGTCAAAAGGAGTCGACCGGAGTTGGCCGGAGCATCGCCGGAGATCTCTACGGGAGATAGGGGGTTTAGTTTAATTTACAAAGTTACACAATAGCCCCTGAGGTTTCAAGTTTTCTGAATTTTGGATATATAACTTTAATTTAAGTTTCTAGATTTACACTTTAGGCACAAAGTTTAGTTTATAAGTTATGTTAATTAACTCACTTAACCAAGTTGAAACGTAACGAGTATATAAGTGACGTTTTTATAGTTTTATCCCGTTTAAGTCATTAAAAGACTATTTCGAGACTTAGAAGCGTTATTTGTTTGACGATTTTAATAAATTTTCGTTTATAAAGCACTATATATATATATTTTTTTTGGATTTAGATAATATAAATGGTGATTATTTAATATACTTTAAATATTTTGAGATATAATACGATTGATTAAATACAATGAGAATAACGTAAAGATTCGATATATTTATTCATAATTTTAATGAACGTTACATTTCGAAGAAATAAATACGAATTACAATTAAAAGATAAACAACTTCGGGTTTGAAACGGGTATCCGGATTCGGGTTCGGGGCAGATGTCACAACCACCAACCATCATGACCTTGTACCACCTTGCTTCTTCCCCTCCTTCCCTACCCCCTATAGTCGTCGCCTATCACCACCAACCCATCACCCATCAACTCCAAGTCACTAGTTGTCCCCTTAAGATTCCTTGACTTATGGCTAATACACAAGGGATTAACATAACACTTAAAACCAATGGACAACAACTTAAACAAACACTATAAAAAGGGAGTCTAGGTTGCTTGTTTTCCCACACAAAGTTGCTAGCACTCTCTCAAACACACACACACACCCAAACCATTCCCCCCCCCCCTTGTGTTGCTGCTGATCGGACGAAGAAAAGGGCACCAAGACAAAGCCACAAAGTCGAGCACAACACCCTCCATCATCCTTCATTCTAGCCCCAACGTTCGGTAAAACACTAACTTCATTTTCTTAACTAAATCATATGTTTTTACTAACCATCAAGACACTAAGTTGGTAAAACAAAAGTCCAAAACAAAAATGACACTAAAACCATGCTCAAAGAAATGGTAACTAGAAAGATAGAAACAAACATGATGAACTATGGTTCATCAACCACAAACACACAAGAAAATATATAAGTTTTCATAAAATTCTTCTTCTTCCCCTCTAGATCTTGATGTTGGTTCTAAATGGGTCTTGGAAAAGACAAGACAAACCTCCAACACAAGAAAAATGAACAAGATTTGAAGTGATAACACAAAGGTCTTGGAAAACAAGACATATCTTCACTCAAATCGTATCAACGTCGCCAAGCTCGGGTGCAAAATGGCCATTGGTAGACCTGGTCTACTTATAACCGAGATCTCACGACTAGATACGTCTAAAGGTTGGTTTGATAACATAAAAGCCATGGTTGACAAGGCAAACAATCAAACCAAAATTTAGACACACTAACAAAGTGCAATGTTCAAAAACATTTTCTATAAATAACTTGAAGTCATATTAATATTTGTGTGAAACTAGTAATGATGAGCATAATAATAACACAAACACATCCTCATAACACTTTGGGTTAACCCCAAAGACATTACTAATACACACTAAACATTAAGAACTAAAAGTTGTACCTTATTAAAAAAATATAAAAGCTGGCAGAATATATAGGTCAACTTTAGGAGGTCTTATCTCGGCCAAAACTTGATGAAACTACACGTTTCTGGAGTCTAAAATATAGTTCAGACTTTTATCTTTCAAACCCAAGTGGTCTCATAATTTTTAGAGGTGATTTGATACCCGAAAAGATAGTTACAAAACAGAAGGTCGGAACTGTCGATTTTGGCAGCATGTTTAAGTCAACTTTAATGTGACACTACTCTCTCAATTTTTACTCAAATGACTTGATTCTTCTTTTAAAAGTTAGCTTTATGTGTTAACTTTAAAACCCATGTAACTTATCCTCACAAAGATAAGATTTGGACACTCAACCAACTTAAATACTTTTGTAAGTCCAACGGCAAAATGTGACGAACCTTTGTCAACAAATAAATAAATTTGAGGTCCTTGACTAAACTATTAAATAAAAACCGTCACTTTTCTAATATGTTAAAATACATATAAAAGTATGGTAAAAATCTCAAGTTTTACTTAGCGCAATTAGTCAACTAAAACGATGTCCGAAATTACACATGAAACGACATACTACAAATATAAACTTTAAATAAATGAACATATTACTACTCTCACCCTTCATTTAAATCACTAACATTTTATGAACAAATTATAAGATCCCTAAACGTCAACACAATCCAAAGATACAATTAAAAGAAACTACCAAGTTAGAAGAAAACTTGAGACTTGGTCAAACTTATAATCATGAGCAATAACCATGTGCCAAACACTTGTGTACTATAGGTCGTGTTCGTTACCACCCACTTAATCATTTGCTCAATCATTCTCTGCTAATCGACAGTGAGTTCTCGTAGCCCCTTTTTACTATTTTTACTCTTTTGGGGGAAAAACATGTTACTCAAACTTACTTTTCTTGTTCTGAATCTTATTACTTTATGTATGTGCACTAGTAAACCAGATAATGTATTTCATGAGCTAACTGAATATAACACTCTTTAAGATCTTGTTCTACTCGAACACAACCTCTTAGCTACTGGATGTAGCCTATGGATTAATATTGATAGTACTATCGGGATTGACAATCCCCATTCTCCCGACTGATTGGAACGCGTAAATCCACGGTCAACAAATGTTGAATGATTATTTCCATCCTTATTTACTTGCAAATATTCGTGATAGATATTTGCTCAAGATCTTATACTTATTACACTTGTCATTTGGTTGAGGATTCTGGGCTCATGGTAATAATTATCAACCGACTATGTGTTACTATTACATAAATTATATTATGAACTCAGTATGATCATTATCCAAACTTTGATTACTTTTGTTTATCGAGTCTCTAAACTCTACGAGCTCACCAACTTTATGTTGACCCATTTTCTGACATGTTTTTCAGGAAATTAAATCAAGTAGGTGTGGAACTTTTGAATATGGCATACTAGGGCACATAGAAAGATTTTGAAGCATAGGCGTAGGATTATCTAAGCAAATGCGTTATAATCTTTTAAATATGTACCCTAATACATTGTAGCCATTTTGGATGTCATGTACGCCTAAATGGAATGTAGTAAGATCTTTTGTTACACCATGTGTTCATAACATCCCATGACGTCATGCCCTCGAGTTTCCGCCAAGTTGGGGGTGTGACAAAACTAGTTGCGAAACTAGCTGAAAAATAACCAAATTGTATGTTAATCCTTATGCAGGCGTGGTAGTGTAATTTTCTTAGACTTGAGGTTAACCATCATATCCGGTGAGTTCTAGATCCCTTATTTCCTACTATTTTAACTGTTTTGGGGCTATATGCATACCAAATTGACAAGATTTTATAAGGATTTTTATTCCAAATTCATAAGAAAAGAAAAATTTCCTAATGAATTTCTTTTTAAAGATTTGTACCAAAACAAAATTTCTTCATGCTGACCTGGCAGCGCGACCCCAGCCAAGGGCTGCCGCCCCTTGGACCTCGCTATCTCTTTGGACTTAAAACACTTTCCTATACTTATGTTAAGTGGTTGATGTTTGTGTATCATCTTGGGTCATGTGAAATATAATATGTAAAACCTAAAGATTTATCTACCTGATAGGGGCTTAAGGCCACGGTAATGATTGATTTCGGCCCATTGGCGAACTTGGAAAGAGGAAAGATTAGTCTGGTCCTTCGGCAGATTGTGAATTGACGGATAAATGAAGATAAACCCTAATTCAATGAACTAACAAATTAGGAAGGAAAAATGTGGTGAATGACGTGTAAAGATGAGATTTGCAATATATATATACCTATATATATATATATATCTTTGTTTATGAGATTGTGTAATAATTATAAAACTAGAACTCACTCAGCGGAGCTGACTTTTGTATGCATATTAGTTTGACAGGTGAGGTGATGAAGTTGTGGATGGCATGGAGTGGAAACTACTTGGCGTGTGAAGGCTGGCATTCGTTTATGAAGATTATTGAGAAGACTATCTTTTTATTATTATTTATATTAAAAGACAACTGTTGAATGTTTAATGGTTTGTAATGCCTTATTTATGTTTTATGACTAATTCTGCTGCAATGTTTTAATATAAATGTTTTAAAATTTATTTTCATGCTGTGTATGACCAACTGTGAGGTCTTCTGTGATCAGGAGCCTTACAAACTAATTAGTTGTGATGTTGCTTTATGAATCCAACAAACAAACATTATTTGAATTATATACAAAGAATCTCATGAGAGAATTGAACCCCAAGACTTTGGGGGCTGTAACGGCAGAAAGATGGACGCATAAGTTTTGAGGAGAATACAATTATTGAGAGCAAAAGTAGAAAAGGTTGTGACGGCAGAAGAGACAGACACGAATTGAGGCTTAGACGTTTTGCAGCAGAAGGGACCTCTTTGAAGAAGTTGAAGGTTGAGACTCATGTTAGGAGCAATAATTCGGTTAGCCACTATTCAGTTACTTAACTTTGATTTCAAACTTGTTAAACATGAGAACAATGATTTTATTTGCTTTTTATTTATATTTAATGACTATTTGTAGCTAAATCCTATAAACTATCTAGATCATAGGCTGAATGTTGGATGATTTAGTGTTTTTCGGATAATGGATTATTTATGTTAATATATTCTTGTAAAGATTTATTAGTTATTAATCTTGATATTATTGTTTATTGATTTAGATGATTGATTATATTTACATATTCCACATGTTCTTTGATTAATTAGTCGTGTGTTATTTGATTAGGGTTTCACATTTTAGTCATTACTTGGTGGTTGAATCTAGACTAGATCACCATAGGAATACAGAATTTAATCTACCTAAAATCGGTAATGTAACTAATCTCTGAGATCGAGAGATGATATTTTATGGGGTAGTCTTGGTTATTAGGTTTTAGGGATCTAGTTGCACAAGAGTGATGTAACCATAATAAATTAATAATTCTTGCTATTTTAGTTAAGTTCAGTATTAACAGTTTGTCACTTGCATCCTTTACACTCCTGGGTGTATTGTGAATTGTGAGACCGAGTGGTAATCAAAATTCTTTGGACACTTGAGTATTATTTTTAGGTTAATGAGACCGAGAGGAGATTTAACCTACACACCACGTGAGCTTCACACATACCTTAGGATTCATTAGCTTTAGTTAGTGAGACCGAGAGGAAATTTAACAACACTTAGAGTATTTTTAAGTTAGATGTATTTTTAGATTTGGCACCAATAAGTTTCCCATAACTCGAAAGCATTAAAATTACCACCAGAATTCCAGGTCTAGATAGTTGCTTCGTCATCCAAGATTTGTTTGTGTTCAGTTTCCATTCGGTTAGTCTTCTATTTTCGTAATTTCTTTAGTTTAATTTTAAATTTAATTAATTAATAATTAGTTTCTTTTAATTTAAAATTTGCAACTTTCAAATAGGCTAGAACTCGACAAAAGTCTATTTCCAAGAGCTGTCTAATGTGTCCTTAGGTTCAATACTCGTATTTACCTGGCAATACAACGCACGACCAGTGCACTTGCTATTTGTGTGAAGTAGAGTTGGATATTTCTATTTTTAAATCAGAATTATGAAAAACAATTTTTATAACTAAATTGAGTATCAAATGCAACATAAATTATAAATCACTCTTAACACAAATTTTAAATGTTAATATTATCAAATGCAACATAAATTATAAATCACTCTTAACACAAATTTTAAATGTTAATATTAAAATATTTGTTTAGTCATGTCTATGAAATCTCACTTTGAGAAAGGAACTCCAAAAGCATAACATTATGAGTATTAAGATTCTGAATATGAGAATTAACTCTCGTGGTAACTTATCATGTCGAATTACGGAGTGTTTCTCAAGAGTTGATTAGGCTGGATTAACTTCTGCTACCATAACTCAAATGTCCACACTGTAGATTTTAGATTTAATTGCATATTTACCCCTATAAACACCTCTAAATGCATATTTTCCCAACTAAAAAAATCAATTGCATATATACCCAATGTTAACTAAATGTCTTTATTAAAAATGGGTATATTTGCAAATTAAAGTTGTTTATAAGGGGAAATATGCAATTGATTTTTTTGGCTGAGTAAATATGCATTTAAAGTGTTTTAGAGGGGGAAATATGTATTTAACCCTAGATTTTATACATGGAAGAAGATAATCAAAAGAAGATTGCTTTAAGATTCAAGCATTACATTGATAAAGCAATTGAGTTCATGTTAGAAAATGAAGTTATTGATAAAATGATCTACATAAAAGATCGAAGAAGAAATATCATACGAACAAGCTTAATAAGGAGGAATATTGTTCGGCACGAAAAATGCTTAAGTTGGGTTTGATACAAACTGGTTATTTCAGCAAATCAGAAGACTAGTATTGTGAACCTTCTTTATGTGAATCAATTAAATATCAAAACTTATGATCCAATGTAAAAAAATGAGCCTATTGCAACTTTTTGGTAGATTTTTGTATCCTTTTTTTAACAAAAAGGTTGCAGGTTGCATTAGAGGACGTTGCATTAGCTACAACTCTTTTTCAAAGACTTGCATTTTAAAAATGTTGCATTTGTAAAAAAAGTTGCATTATGTAACAAAAATGTTGTTTTACGTAACATAAAGTGGCATTAGGTCGGATGCAACTCACCTAATATTTTGTTAAAAAAGTTGCATTAGACTCATTTTTTCAAAGAATTGTGTTCAATCCATGATTATTCTTTGTTATTGTATTATGATTGTTTGATTTGCATAACATTGATCAATTCATTTAAGCTTGTCAACAATACTAAGGTTCATCTCTCTCCCTACACTAAATGCAAAAAAAATGCAAAATGCAAAGAGGAAAAGAAGATTTAGAAAACTCCATATAACACAATATTCTCAAGATTTATTGGTTCCGTAATTACCTTTGATTGCTAACCCACGATTTACTTGCATCACCACAATTTTTCAATAACTAAAAGGAAAAGAAAACATAATATCCGAGGTTTTACTTAGTGCTAATGTTGGTAACACGTGAGTTATAAAACGTACACGAGTTGATAAGGCCCCTTGGAGGTAAAATTATACTAACCGAGCCATATTAGATAGATAAAAAGATTAAAGATGGAAATTAGATATTTGATCAAAAAGTAAAAAAAAACAATTCTGAGTTAGGAGCAGGAGCAAGGCACGGGGGCATGCCCACCAAGAAAGGCATTTGGCCCATTTATCAGACTAAATCTTCTAATTTTCTTTCCAAGTTTGACTTGTTGAATTGACCATCAAAATTTTGTGTATGGGCCTTGAAGATATCTCTGTTTCGAGCTTCCAATACTTTCTGCCGTTATGGTTGCTATTGTATTTCCTACGATAAATGGGCCATCGAACACCTATACCAGTCGTATTTTTCGTCCAGCAGCCAATATTTTCACTAGTTGTTATCATGCGTAGATGGTGGCGATGGTGCTTAAAACCCCAAACTCTGCTCCGTCATTTTTTTTGGCCGTCTCACCGGACTTGGAAGATCGATGTCAATGACGCTTAAGACATGAAATTTGTTTGTCGCCCGACGCCGTTATTATTAATGGTTCCATTGTCGTAATTTTTGTTCATTAACTCGTATTTAACCCTCACGCAACATAGAAAATAACTAGTTATATATATTTGTGAACTTTATTAATTCCGACTTTGTAACAAACAACCTTACTACAGATTCAATACAACACATTTTATATAAATTCATTGATTCTCATACCAGTTGATTCTTATTGATATTCTTGCTTAATCACTTATCAAAAACAATAATTTTCTATCGTACAACTTTGACTATGATATTTGCGCAAATACACGAAATATCCATTGGTATAACCAACAATGCACACATTCTTGTTATTAGACCAAATAGACTTTGTACCTGATCCACTGATGTGTGTATAACACACACACGTAGCGTAGTAAAATGTCTATACTAACGTGAGAAACCCCAAAATGAAGACCTAGTGAATTAAAATACAAAACAAAAAAAGACCAACATAGATGATCATATTCACGTAGGAACTACACCCTTAATATAGAATCAAGAGATGGAACAATGATACTTGTGTATCAACTATTAACAAACGATCCGCCTTGGACTGTCTTCCTAATATTCAAGAATTTAAGTGAGTCAAATTGCGGTTAAGAGTTGATTTTTAATTCCATGATGCAAATGACAAACATGATTAGACTCATAAACATAAAAGGGTCCAATATCTCAATAGCACCTTTGTCTAAAGCCTAAAATGAAACTTCATATACGAAACGCAGTAATCATCTGACTAGAAAGTCATTAAAAACTTGATCGAAGAAGCTAGAGTCGATTACAAAAGTACTAGTTTGAAAGGCTCGTTGGAATTGATCCGCTACTAGATTTACATTACACGCAACAAAAGCACCTGAAGTACTAAACAAAATAGATATTAGTTTGGTAATGGTTGGAGCAGCAAACTCGGATTCGGCAAGAATCTCATTTTTTGGTAGTACGAAGGGAGAATTGGCCCAAAATTGGATAGGGGTCAAGACGATGTCGGGCGCCATCAGCAGACTCAAGTGTCCCCCGAACCGCGCGAAATGGTCGCCTATTACACGGCTCACTGGCTCACTAACTCTGCTTGGAGTGGTGGTACCTCTTATTCGTTGGTGGGGGTCCAACGATACGTAGATGACTTTTGACTAGTACAACCACTCGATTGTCCACTTCTAATAAACGTAATTGTGCCAATTCTAGTTTTTTCAACTGAGCAGCAGACCCAACACAACTGACAGATAAGCCAACATTAATGAAACTAGGAGTCTAATTTTGTAATGGGCGGTTCTTTTTCTAATTCATTTTAGGATCGCAACTTCCTGCGCAGTTCATACCATTAGTGATATCCTAATTCAGCTACCTATCCCACTCATCAAGGCAGAACATTAAAAAGGTGAACTATTGCCGAGAGAGACCGGGGAACGCTCTGCCCCTTCACCTACAAAAGGATTCGTTACCGGAGTGTTGCGCTTCTCAGGGCCGTCTGAGTCAGAGCAACCCTGTCGGGACGATCTAGTTACCATTATGCTAAAAACAGTCCTTCCCCTTCACACCAATCATGAGTTTCACATTTTTTTAACACGTGAAGGGATTTAAAGTCAGTCATGCATGAAGAATGCAAAAGAAAAGATAAATTTGACATCCCACAAAAGTATCTTATAGATCTCAAGTCTTAAGTCACGTACTTCAATTTTTGTAGTTTATATGAAATTAGTTACAAGAAAAACTATAAAATGTCTTACTCAGGTGATGGTGATGCACGTGTGCCCGTTATCTCATCCTGACTTGCAGAATTATTAGCGGAATTGTTAGCAGAGTTGGTGTTATGTGACACGGGTGACATGTCATGTTGAAGATGGTCCATCATACGTGATAATGTGGCGATTCCTGCACTGCACTCACCAATGTTTTTTGAACCATGATCAGTGGGACTGTTGTTGCGGGAGAATAATCTTTCTTTCCAATTCTTTGTGGTCTTTGTAATTGATTCTTTGTACCTTGTTCGACAAAATGAAGTTAATAAGCAGATAGAATAAGATATGATGTATGTAAAAATGAAAATACAATTTACCTCAATGATATTGCATTAACTCGGGTTTTGAAATCTGTAAACGAATTTTGTTCTGAAGGTCCTGCTCTATCATGGCTGTTTGGAGATGACTGCATAACCGACCTACCAAAAGTAGATCATATCTCTAGTTGCTCAATATGATATACAAACTATATTCTTATCATCATTAAGAAAATACTATTATAATAATCTGTGAACCTGTCCGTGGAGGGTGATTCATGTGGCCGTGCAGGAACAATGCTTGGGACAAATGGTGAAGCAGGGGACTCACTAGTATGAACAGAGGATGATGCTGATGATGATGATGGTGCAGTTCCTCTTGGAGGTTCTTCATGCACGGTTACTCTGGGGGGTCCACCGATTACAGGGGTAGTAGGTTCCACGTCATCAATTGAAGTGGGTCGGGTAGGGGAAGGTACATTAGGTTGGGTAGAAAAGCCCAAATATCGAGGGCGGGCCTGGGATGATGTTCGACTTCTATGACCTTCACGCCTGGCAATATGACGGGCCCGGCCCATTGCTGCTGCTGCAGCTAAGTGTTGTATTATACGCTCCTCAAGTTCAGCCTCGGTCGCACTAGCAGGCAACTGCATCGTTAAGAAAAGATAATGTAATTATGTAAACTTAGCAATCGTTATCACATTCACTCATGTTCATGAGAAAGAGAAAAAGAGTAGGAATTAAAAGGTAGCAAAACAGACAGGTTGACTCAATAGTCAAAAGGGGTAACTTTTTGGTTTATATACAATTAAAAGCACTAAATAATAAGATTATAAAAACTACAATGCTGAAATAATAATCCCCTTTCAGAAAGAAATAATTTCAAAAAGGAAGCGCATATAAAATTTGACAATAAACTACAATATTAGATGTATCATGAAATGGCTTTTGTTTCTGTAATCATACTCAACCGACCAAATGTTAATACAAAAAAATTGGACAAAAATGTATGGGTCAACAGGTATCAGAAGTTGCCCAATACAGAACCCAGCTAACCCGCCTATATGTCACCTAGGGAATACAGAGATAGATGTGTACATGTTGTAATTCAAAATCACCAAAGGTTGGATGATGAAATATTGTGGTGTTCATAGATGGGTTGTTTGCAATGCTTCTTTCCTTCTCTATTGCATCAAGCAACTCCTGACTGTCAATCAAGATATCAGGACGTAAGAATCACGGGTTCATAGTAAATAACTAAATGCTATAGAAAATGATAGAAAAACAATTTAAAAAACGGAACCTGCTTGGGTCCTTCAAGCTGATGGACTGCCAACACATAGGGCATTGAGAGCTCCTTTGACACCTAAAATACTTAAGTTGCACAGAATTTCAGCTAAGAGTGATGCTACATGTGATTACATGCATAAGTTTGAACTCAATTGAAAAACTAGAGGTAGAAACTTTGACCCATTTGAGTGAGCTAACTATTATAATTTTAATTTTTTATCACAAAACATCAAATGAGTAACAAACATAATCAGAAAAATACCGCTCATAGCAGATCTATTGATAGGCTCTAGAAAGAATAAGATGAGGGCAAATTTTCCTCTATCCTAGGCATAGAAAGGCTGCCCAAAAACCTTTTTCTTTAAATGCACAATGTACAGCATACAACATACAGTATATTAAGCTAAGTAAAGTAAAGAAGTAGCTAATAGAATCAGAGCAACAATCATACAAGGTACTATGATGATAATAGTAAACTACCGCTAGAATTAAGTGGTAAGTAATAGTAGCAACATGCAATAACACTCTCCTAATAAAATCTATCGCCAAGACAAACACAAAGGCTAAAGCAAAAGGCTAAGAGGCTAAAGTGAAGAAGTAGCTAACAGAATCAGAGCAACAATCATACAAGGGTACTCATGATGATAATAGTAAACTACCACTAGCATTAAGTGCTAAGTAATAGTAGCCACAGGCACTAGCATCCCCTAATAAAGTCTATAGTTACGCCAAGACAAATCTAAGACCAAAGCAAAAAAAGTTAAGGCTAAGGCAAAGCTCAAGCTAAGACAACACTAAAGCCAATGCTAAGGCTAAAGAAAAGTCTAAGACACATCTATACTAGGGATGTAAACAATCTCAGGCGAGTCAAGCCGGTTCCTTTATCTTAATGAGCTCAAAATAGGCACAGGCTCGGCTTGTTTATAAACTAGCCAGGTCAACCCAAGTTTGTTTTACACACATACACACACATCTATATAAGGAAAAGTTCAATGAGGAACCCCAAACTTTGTGATTTAAAGAACAAGGGAACACTTCTCAACCACAAGTTTTAAAGAGAAATTTTAAATAAAAAAGAAAGAAAAAGTGCAACCGCTAGAACTCAAACACATTCTGCTGAACTACTACTAGACCCTTGGTTGAAGAGAATGTTGAAAAGCAAAATATACCGCATATTAATACATACTTAGCTTCTTATTTATTTATTTGTTATATGAAAAAGCCTTCTTTTGTAATTTATTAATACATATTTAGCTTTTTATTTATTTTTTAGCTTTTAGGGTTTATCTTATAGGATTTAGCTTTTACTTTTTTCGTCAAATTTTTCGTTTTAGTTTTTAAAGTTAGGTTTTTAGGGTTACATTTTTGGAAGGGGGAGGTTAGGTTTTGGTTTCTTCTTCCCTATTCAAACCCCCCCCCCCCTCCTAAAAAAATACTCCTTATTGAACTCACCCAACCCAAGCTATACGTAGTGTATCCCACCCATAACAACGTTATTAGTAAGGTCTGAGGAGGGTGATGCAAGCAAACCATGCCTCCATCCGACGGATAATGACATGCACAAAAGCAAAGAGAGAAACTAGAGAGAAGCATACAAAAATATAGCATGCCCAAGTGGTAATTAATTATACACTAGGGCTAAGATATATTTTAGAAAATGGCAGAAGAATGCGTATGGGGTAGAATAAGAACACATAACACATCATGTAAGCACATAGATATGTGACATCGTGCATAGGAAAGTATTCAAAAATTAAGCATACAAGGCAAGGTTCTAATTATGTATCAGCTTATTGATAGTCCTTACCTTACCCTAACACAACACGATTATATGTTTACAAATAAGTAAAAGTATGCATAACATCATAAGTTAACCCATAGACATATATACAAAATGCAATACATATAAGGTCCACTTCAAAGATGGGAAGATATAAAACATAGAAAGTAGACTAACACATACAAAAAAATGAAATGCCAATCAAAACCAAAGAAAAAGCAAGACAAACATGAATACAAGTATCAGATAAGACAAATATAAGTGTTGCAAACAAAGTATGTGCTCAAGACGGATCTATAACCTCCCTTAGTAGTCCATAACCTTAATCCTACGTCACCAAGAAACCCTATCTACGACCAAGTCCTCAGAAGATGCAAGTCTAGCAAATCATGCCTATCTGCTCATCCTAAGTCAGTTTTGGCCTACCTCTACTCCTCACCCCCTTTACATTGAGGGGTTTTGCAGTTCGAATTGGGGCCGTCACTGTCCCCTTTTCACGTGGCCAAACCATCTCAATGTATGTCAACATTTATATTTTCATACATAGTTTTTTCGTTAAAAATGACATTAAGTATATCTATAGTCTATTTAAATGTATGTCATATTTTTTATTTATAAATTATATAAACTATATTATAGGCTTTGCCTCTCCCCCTTTTTCCCTCCACCATGGGTTGCCACAATTCTTGCGAGAGTAAATAGGTCAAATACAAATTGTTCAAACGTGTCGGATTGGCCCAAAGCGTATTTAAAATGAATGCATTAAACCATTAGATTGCTTTAAATCAATAAAGTTAGATTATTAAGGTGATAATAATCATATTAGAACATTATCATTTATAGAATAGCTAATATCCATTTTTATTTTTCTGGCTTAAGTATTTTTTGGTATTATGTATGGTACTGATACCGATTCGGATAAACTTAAACAATTCTTGGTTTCGTAATTTTTCGTTACCGCTCCCTACACCTATCTCACATACTACAAGTACATGTAACCATAACGATCATACTCTAAATAGCCGATAACCAGCAAATAAGAAATAAATTAGAAGTGTGAAATAGTAAGAATTTATTACGGCATTTACCACACCAATCAAAACCTTTTTAAGTGTGTAGGTTGCGGCCTTAATGGGTTTTCTAGGTGAGCTTGGGTTTATCTTGGGGATTAAGTTTCCTAACCCTAGATACCTTTATATGTTGAAAGTTTTGTACTTGTAATTCCTTGATCACCAAATAAATAAAATATTGTTCGTAATTGCTTTCGTGTGTATGTCGTGTTCTAATCTTCTAGACCTAAAAAACCTTTTAACCCCTTGAATCTTGAACAATATTATTAAGTTAAAACAAGGGTTATTGGATTTTAATAATCCGAACTTTAATGAATTGGCCGATATTAATCTCAACTTTAAAAATTCCCTCTGAGAGTCCCAACTTGTAATTTATTTTCCTCTATCGAGCCTTTTATAACGGATACTCAAAAAACCTACCAGACCATTTTTGTGTCTCATTAAAACCTTACCCGACCATTTTTCTGTCACACTTATAAAAGGTTCGATGGAGGAAAATAATTTACAAGTTGGGACTGCCATAGGGAATTTTTAAAGTTGGGATTAATATCGGCCAATTCATTAAAGTTCGGATTATTAAAATCCAATAACCCTTAAAACAAAAGGCTTAGATAATGTTTATTCTCTATCATCCCCTAACTATGCAGGTTCCCCCTTAGATTTAATATTCATCACTTCCATTTTCATTTTCATAGCAAAGAATCATTCTCCAAAAAGTCGCCCATCTGCTGCAATCAGTCAAATTCCTTTGACTGAAAGTAAAAGTTGGTTTAAATAAAGGCTAATACCATATGTATGTTCCTTTCTTTATGTATTTTTTCATGTAATTAAATTTAAAACAGGAAACAAAAACTAGCGCGTGATAAACCTACTGTAACAGGGAACAACCTATTAGTAATACAAGTGATGATTTTATGTTCATTAGAACACTTAACTTTTTCTACGTGTAAACTACGTGTGTTGCATAATTATCTTCACAAACTTAGAACACATTCACTATTCACTATTTATAAACTTAGCATGATTATTCTGACGAGTGACTTCTTCGGTGAATACAAGATTAAAAGTATACGTAGCTATAATTTAGTAATAACAAATAAAGAGAAGAGTGCTAACTATATAACAAAAAACCAAAGATGGCAACGTTTCTAGTTCTCGTTACTAGCTAAACAAAACTGACATGTAAACATTAATATGATTAATAACTATAACCCTCGAACGAAACTAATATGTACCAAAATAATTACAGTACCTAAATAACATCACAGCTACTTGAACCCTTGATCCTGATGGAACGAAAAGTGATTTCATAATATTTATCATTTCCATAGAGGACAAGAATATTCACTTTTACAATACTCCTAATTTTGAGAACGCTGATGCTCAACTTTACATGAAGGCAGCAATACCTATTACAAAAAACTTTCATCACCACCAATGTGATGATTAGTCTCTAGAAGTAGGTTAACAAAAAAAAGACAACACGAAGCACCAAGTATTTAATATTTCACACCTTTAACCAATATCAAATCTACCAGATGCTAGGGTTTTGCTAAATTTATTCTAAATGAGGATTTTCATTTCATTATCCTATTAGACAATTCTTATGAATTATGTGGAGTAGTTGGGCATATATTTGATGACAAAAGAATATCATGACAGTATGTAACTAAGTATGCATTCAACTAAAACAAACAAATCTAAAAAGCGTGACAATCAGATGTACAACTTTATATATAACTTGTAAGATTAAATAAATCTATTCGTATTAGTTCCATTTTTATTTTAGCCTATAGCATTCAACTAAATCCGTCTTATCTAAACAAGAAAGTATAAAACAGTGTAGATTACCATTCAAGAATGCATTGTAGATGAAACTCATGCTTGCAACCCGTAACCTGCAGCAAGAGAAATATAACTTGATAGAAAGAAAAAACAATGTTATTTATTTGAAGAAATGCAATCTCAAATGTACCGTTGGAGGATCACTTTCAGAGAATGCTTCAAGGCATATGCTGCAAGCATCATCACAAGCATCCTGAGTCCCACCTTCAACAAAAGCTGCAGCTGATATCAAATGGTCCTTAGACTTGGTGCCCTCCTCCATCGTTGAAATATAAACCTTCAAAACAAATTCCACTTCTCAACATCAAAACAAATATAAACTACAAGCGGTTGCTTGCAGATAAACACCGAAATTTCACCTAAGCGTAAACTAACTTCTCATATAAAGTTTGTAATACAGACGAAATATCCTATCAATTGATGTTATAACCATAACCCAAACCATCATTCTCCCTAAATCCAATGTGAATTGCAAGTTTTCCTTTCTTTCGACAAATTTTCAATTAAAAGATAACTATTTGCCTATGGTGATGATTAGCTCCACATGTATTTGAGTCGATCTAAATTTGTACACCGATGAGGAAAAACAATCTACCAAAAACTTGGAGCACATATACAATAACAAGGATAGCGATTTCAAAACCTTATATGTGAAAATAAAAAAAAACAAGATCAATCGACTTATCATAAATTAAATCAATACGAAAAAAGGACAAGATAACGAACGACCTGAAAAACTGATAGAAATAGCATCCGAAAAAAATACAAGTTGCAATTGAAATTAAGCTGAAAGAGTTACCGGAGTTGAAGTAGTGAGAAGAAGATACGATCGGGACGGAGATTGATCGATCGATGGAGCTGCAGATTGATTCGGTGGTTGATTTTATTGGCAAGACAAGGATCAAATGTAGAAGATAAAGAGAGAGAAGGCGAAGAAGACCAAGTCCTGGAATTTTCCTTTTCAACTTCTGATTTCAATAATCAAAATCAATTATATTCTATGTACGCGTTAAAAGACTAGTAATATCTTGCCGAGTGCCGACCACGTTAAATTCTTATGTATATACCCTCTTACTTTTCATTTGATAAAAATGTCATCAAAATATAACAAACTTTTTGATATTTTTATGTAGTTTAGTAAGTTAAAGTATAGTTTGTTCTGATTAGATAAGTTAAATTTAGTTTTATGTTTTAATTCTTTGTATTTGACCTGTTTAAGAGATAAACATTGATTTTTTATATCTAAAAAAATTACATAAATCCTTTATCCTTGCAAGTTATTAGTTATTAACTTTTCTCAACACTAATCCTTTGCATCCGTTCATTAAAAATTATTTCCGCACTTGCAAATTGTTTTCATCGTCTTCACATGTTATCCATTCACTGCAAATGATTATTGTACATGCTACTTTTCATCCATCCATTGCTGACCTTCGTTTCCCGGATGATTAGGGACAAACCGTAATCGCTTACAAAAAATGATCATCATTTTCCAAGTTTTTTTCATTGTCATGAAAGAAAACACCAGTATGATTTTGGAAATCTTGTTTCTTAATTTGTGCACTTTGTTGGATTGTTGATTGACCACTATCACAAAATGGTCCAGTTTCACTTACTAATTCTTATATCTTTGATTGATTTTCGAAACAACAATGTATTATTAAACTAATATAAATGTATAATCACGCATATTAAATGTAGATATCTTTCTTTTTATTGAATTTACAAGAATTGTGTCATCATCGAAGAATTGACATTTTGCCATGTTAACAGAAGAATTGACATTTTGCCATGTTAACAGGATTTAATTTAAAAATATTGTTAGACATATAGTTATATTGTATAATACTTGATAACTAGATTATAGGCCGGGGCTGCGCGTTGCGGCAACCTCGACCATTGGGTTAACATTGCCGTTTCTACATGGACTTCATAGCAACGATGTTAAATTTATATTAGTTATCAATATTGGTGGCATCACATTGTCTATAGTGTGCATGAACTGGTCTATTACTACATTTCTGCATATTACAAAAGTAGATAATCAAAGTTTTTATTACATATTTCAAGTTGTTATTGGTTTGTACTATAAAAGCTTTGACATCTTCCGCGGATGTTGTTGTCGTACTTCAAAAAAGCTTGATATTTCCACTACTACATTGCTACTACACTTCAAAAACAATAGCTTGATATTTCTGGATCTTCCAAAAGATTCGTGTGCTAGTCTTCCTTCGGTCTTTTGTTGCTTCTGCCAACTGCATTAATGGTAAGCAGCATGTGTTTATTCAATCACGTCAATGAGCGATTAGGTAACACTTGCATTACTCTTAATGAGCCTAGTGGCTGAAAGATTTTTGGTATTAGTAGATGAAAGATAGGCAGAACTTGCAGTCATATTTGATGGTAGTATTGTTTACCTGCTTGTGATTCCATAACAACTAATCATGGCAGGCATAAGCGGAAGATATTTAAAATACTCAAAGTAGCAGCCAAGTGCTATACCAACTGAAAGAACCGAAAGACACATACCCTTAGTCAACCACCAAGAAAGAAACCAGCTGAAAGCAACCTACAATAAAAAAAAACATAGTCAAATATAAAACAATATATGAAAACTCAATAAATTTGTCTTCGATAAAGTGGAATGACAAAAAAAAAAGTCCGATTAAGAAAACCACCAAAACTAAAGTCAAATTGCTACTTCCCTTGAAGGCAAAGCGAAGCAAAAAAACAGAGAATACCCTGTTTAAGAAGAAATTCAAGGGAAATTAGAAGTACAAGGCTAACATAGACTTAATTGGCACAATAAACGCAAGAATGGACCAATTACGATTGTCGATATGCACAATTAGGACAAGAACGCACCATTACAATCAATTAAAATTGTCAACTAATGAAATATGAATAGAGCCTGCCTGCAATCACTAACAAAACATGGCGAAGACATGCATCGTCGGCGACAACGATATCATGCAGGACAGAGAAGATGACGACATAGTTAGAACAATGCCTCACAATTTCATTACCAATCTTATCATTTTCTAAAGTTAATCCAGTAGCAGTAGATTGTAGGAAAGCAAATCATACCATTCATTTTATTCTTGTAGATTATATATATCAGTTTAAAATGCAGTCTCGAACATACGATGATAAACACACAATGAAAGGCACACTACCGTACTTGTTTAGAGATGACTGAAGGTCATGGATGTATGGGTTAAGTTTGACTCAAGTCAAAGTTTCTTTAGTATATAATAAGAAACAAAGCAAACAATAACACCAAAGAGAACATTCAACCCAACCACAGAACACAACATAAATGAAACTCAAACACAAAACACTCAAAACGAAAAGGAAACGCCAGTAAAACAGAACCCAAGGAGCCAATCTGCAAACAAACAAACCAATACAAAATCAACAGCATAAACATCAAAACAAATGCTGCTTATAGAGTTAACACTTACCAACAACCAAAACGGATGACCAATTAAGCCAATGGGCCGGCCATGCAACCACAACAAAGACAGAATTAAGAGCCTAAGAGGTCATGCAAAGCTGCAACAAAAACAAAAGGTTAAGCGACACAACAAAGACAACTAATTCATATTTCAATGGGATTATTGTTCATCTTATGAGATAAAGATCCCTTCGGTTATTTCTTTATCTTCTTCAATTTCAAGTACCTTTTGTTCACAGGCAAAGCCAAAAGACATTAGAAGACATGATCAAGCCACATATAGAGACAACCACCACACACAAAACACTAAAACAACAAAAAATGGCGGCAACATAAAAATAAAAAGGAAAACAGCTGCAACTGACCCAGAACAGTAAAAAAAAGAGACTACTTACTTGAGAAAGACAAGCACATGTGCCAAAGAAAAAAACACAGTGACCAGATGACACCAACAGATCGACAACTCGTAAACAACTCTCAAATGCATGTTGAATTAAACGCCAACAACAACAACTAAAAACAGGTAGAACACCAAACAAAAGACAATAACACCACCGATCACTCCAATTCAAAGCCGGAAAAGAAAAAACGCCATAAACGCCAAATCTAACAACAACAAATCACATCTAGAAACAAAATCAGTGCTTCAATAGAACGAACATGCTGATTTGAGCGTAGAACGAAGGAACCCTAATATCATATCGTATGAGACATATAACACACCAGGCAAGAAAATTAGGTTAAAAGAAATAAAGCAGAAATAATAAAGAGGAGGAAGAAAGACACACACAAACAACTTGAGAAAGTCACGTGGGGAAAACATGATAAGTAACCGACCTTACCTAATACTTTTGTTATTATGATGATGTTAGTGTTATATATTGTGTATCCCTGTTATCATCCATGTGGCAACCCATAAATTCAGGTTAATGTTGTTAACTCGCATTCATTAATTTTAGTTAACTTTCCTTATACAATTATTACTTGCTCTCGTTAATTAAGATTTATATAGTTTAGGGTCGAAAGTGTAATTGATTAAACTTAGTATTAACAATAAACCTAAAATTATAACATAAAGAAGTTAAGGGGGTAAAGTGTAACATCTTAATAATAACCCAAACCCTAAATACCCCCTCTCATTGTGATCCACCCTCCTCTAAGAAATCATATTCCAACAATTGTTTTTGCCGTCATTTTCATGTCTATCCCTCGATCCTTGCTCGTGTCAGAAAAATCCAACAGCAACCACAAACTGTAACTCTAGTTGTCGTTGATCCTGTCTCTGATCATCTTCGTCATCAAACTTTCGATGAGTTGTTCACTCCGAATCGATTGTGTAAGTTTAGCGTATTTGTATTTGTATGTGCAACAACATATGTATGTGTATGAGTGCCAATGTGTATGTATAACGATTGCAATGATTTAACAACAGTATATATGTATCAATGTATGAGTGTTTCAAGTATATGCATGGATGTATGTGACTGATATGTAGAAACATGAGGGTGTATGTGGTACAACAGTATGTGCGTGATGTATGTAAGTGTGGAAGTGTAGCAGCATATTGTGTCAATGTGTTGTATGCTTGTATGTGCCTAGATAAGTCTTGAGTAGCAGCAGTAGCCATATATATGTGAATGTATGTGTGTGTGTGATTCGAAGAAGTAGCAGGAACCACATGTATATATGTATAAATCTAAATGTATGTATCGATGTATACGCATGTGTATAACCAAATGAAAGTAGGTTTGTGTTATATGTATGTGTGTATACCAATGACATTAGAAGTATGTACGGATATTCGATGTGTAGCGGTATATATGTATTGTTGTGTATTGTATGCGCATGTATGATAGATCACTGTATAGTTGTTGTAGGCATGTATAAATGTATGTAAGTGTACAAGGGTATGTGTATGTATGAATATGAAATAGAAAACAACAAGTAGTACATGTTTTGGTCAAAAATCAACAAACCAAATCAGTAAAGTGAGGTTGTGCGTTTTAATGGATAATATGCAGAAATTAACGATGAATACGATGATTTATACGAGTAAAAGCCCTTGATCTTTTAAAGGATCGCCGACATAAAAACCTCGGGTGATGAAAATCGTCTATCACCACTATATTAATGATAAAAAGATAATACAACTCGAGAATTATGGCTGTGATTACAAATGTATGTGTAGAGAGCAGAATATAGAAGAAAGAGTAGAGAAATCGAATAGAGTTTTTGTATGTGTGTGTGTGTCATCAACCATAGCCTCATTATATAGTTTGAACTAATTGAAAAATCTTCCTAAAAATAAGCATAAAGTCGTTGATGGGCTTGACCACGTTCGTAGCTTGTTCCACAACTTCTTTGACCGAGTTTAATGGAGGACTGAGTCTTGAGAACGTTATCTGCACTGGAAATATCTAAAACACGTATAAGACAATTGTTAGTTATTCGACATTTATAAACATTAAGAATCCTCAATCCTCATACGCTAAGGATACTGGATCTAGCGTAAATAAGGATACTAGATCCTTGCTATCAAGATTTCGAGCCCTAACAATTGCCCCTAAATATGCTAATGTGGGAAACAGCTGGCATATTTATTCCTTTTCTTTTATTGTTGACAGTACGTGGGTAATGATCACTTTGCAACCGTTCCATCTTCCTAGGGTTTATATGTTTCGACCCTTGGCTCTGGATTCATTTTCGCAACCACTGCATAATCAATTCATCTTTGCCGATTAAGGTACGATTCCTCCCCTAATCACTTGATTTTCGTATTTACAATCTTCGTCGAGTATGTCTCCATCGTCTTCAAGTTCTCTCTCGAAAAATAGCTATAACAGCCTCCGCTCCCAGAATCTTCTTAAATAACCGATGAAAGAGATATGCAAGTTTGATGATCTTGAGGTTCAGTCCATAGCTTCCTAGTTTCCTCAGAATACTGTTTTTCGTCCGTTTGATCCTAAAGCTCCAAGCGATGCTATATCGGACGTTTGGGTTTGTTTCCCGGCTTTACCTTTCCAACTTAGTCTGTCATTCCCGTTCCCTAATCTGACGCAATCTTTCTTTGATGTCACCGGTTTGTTTTACATTCAGGCCATGCCGATGGTTTGGCGTACATTAGTGACAATCGAACAGACCATCGCTGAATATAACTTGTCTTTTGGTCTCCCTGATTTAGCATTCTTGTACAATTTAGTCACACATGGGTCCAGTCGATTTGTTATAAAGTCTAAACCCCATCAGGCTGTTCCGATTCTGAAAACAACCCAAAATGATCCTCTGTGGAAAAACCAATTCTTCTTTGTTCGACGCGATTCTATACCCGGAGGCAAAGATCTTCCAGTTGCTTGGGTTTCTAAGGGTAGGATATAGGATCCTTGTAATCTTATATATGGTTTTGTTTGAAGAGCCTTGGCATGCTGAAAGCCTCCCATGATAAAAAGATCAAGGAGTCTGAGACACATTTGGCCGACATGAGATCACTTCTGGCTGCGAAGGATAAGGTCTTGGCTCGAGCAGAAAAGGAGATCAATGAGTTGAAAGATGATCTGCAGGTAGCTGAAGAAGCCAAGGAATGGGCGGCCAAACTGGTTGTCACACCCTCAAAATCCACTAACGGAGTTTTACCGTTAAGTGTGTGACAAACCAGGATCTCAGTCATTAGTTACACCAAACGACACTATATGAATTTAAAACATACGTGTCTCATTAATTTAGAAATTTAATACAGAGTTGATGTTTGAAAGTTTGCGGAAGCGTAATCGAAATGTAATGTCAAAATGTTAAATGAAAACTAAATGCGCAAAACACGCGCCCCACATGAGAAACACAGTTTAAATATTTGTTAAACTCAAATCATGATTTTTAATGCAAGAAAATGTTTAAATGAACAGCTGGGACTTCATGCCATGTCCTAAGTGCGTTGTACCTCAGCGACCTGTAAAAGTGAAAGACTAACAAGTGTCAACATGACGGTTGGTGAGTTCACATAGTAAGTAGGAAATCAAGTAAGTTCGTTAGCAAGCAGAAATATAAATTAAGTATGTCAGTGTAGGTAGCTAGTCTACAGTACATGTCCTTAGAGTCATATGTATCTGACCGAAGCTGACGTATGTACACATTAAGTGCATTTTTCCTGTTCGTACATCCCATCAGGATTCACATGTATGTATGTTAGGTCATTCAACACCCGTTCGACATGTCCTTCTGTCATGCTAGCGCGACTAGCCCGGGTGGGGTTTGTCAAACCCAGTAGTACTACTCAAAATTTCCCCGCTATTTCACAAATACTAACGGTCAACTAGGTATCCATGAGGTCTTTCATGAACAAAATAAAAGTTGCTCTAATCCAGACATGCGACATATAAAATTTGTAAATCTGTAAGAGTAAATGTTCAGCCCATAAAAGGGTGGAATAGTAAAAAGTACGGTTCAGTGAACTCACCTTTGAAGCGCACAACAATTTAAACAGCAAGCTAAAGCTACACGTGTAATTCACTCAACGACCTGCTTATTAATTATTCTAGTTATTAGCTAAGAACTTGCATATATAGAAGGGTAGAATAATATATTAATATATACATATATTTACATACACAAAGTCACGTATACCTTTATTTAAATTCGACTTTCACATACACATAGACATACAATGTTGTTATACAATGTTGTTGGCTCACATACTATTACACATCCAATCATCCATTATTCTTGTTGTCAATACTAACCAATGCATAGATACGCCTTCTACAATTACATGCACTACAAGCATCCTACACGTATACATTTCTCACACTCGTACGATTATGGCTTCATCATCAAATAATGTTTTCAACACATTAAGTTACGATCTACTTATATAGGTTGTACGTTATATGTACACATACATACAATATACTTGTTTATTTAGCATCATACCATCATACGTACAAATTCTACTTTGATATATATATATATATATGCATTTATATATATATATATATATGCATTTATATATATATATATATATATATATGTATGTATATATATACTTCTACTCACATAATATCACGAATATGAATACATTATCAAGCTACTCCTCTACACTCTTATGCATATATATATATATACGGCACACCCACATACACTGTTGCAACAAATTTAACCAATTTATATGGCCCTACATACATGCTGGTTTACATTTATATACATACTAAGATGGCTGTAACTATATCCACACTGATCCATTTGCATACTCGACATACATTCACATGCCTCCTTGCTGTTTCTATTTTAATTTACACGTGTACACACATAGCCGCATACAATTCCTTGCCATACATACCATTTTAACAAACCTACACCACTACATACGCAAATACTGCAGAATACATGCATACATCAGCATAATACATACAACATCACGTATACAGCAGAAAAGCATATATACATAATACACATACTTACATACATAATTGAACACATACGTATATACAACAGCAGTACGCATACAACAGGAACACATACATACATACGGCAGATCATATATACATACAGAAATGCATACATATATGCTTATAACAGATCACACATATATACCTACATACATGTTGATTACAGTAAATCAACAATCTCTAATTCAGCCCTAAACTCGCTGCTGATCGTTCTTAACATGCATATATACACATCGATACAATACACACATAATCAATACATATACACATAATCATAAGTTTGTTTGAACCGGAATTTAAACCTTAATTGTTATTATTTAAACTCACCGGACTGGTTTAAGATGATGATTCGAGATGACAGAGGAGGTTGTTGCGGCGGCTGCTGCTGCTTCTTTTGCTTTATCCGCCGACGACGAGAGGAAAATCAAGAACGGGGAAGACAACCGGCCGACTTCGACTGCTGTGAAGGGCGTGAGAGACGTGCGATTCTCATGTGTGTGTGTGTGTGTGTGTTCTTGGTTTGCCTGACAGCCGACGAGAGGAAAGAGACGGGTTGGGGGTTTAAGGTTGGGTAAGATTTTTAGGTTGTTACACTTAGAACCCTAAACTTTGTTAAGTTATTTAGTTTAGGTTGGCAAATTTTATAAGTTAAATACAAGGTTTGGTTAGTTACAAAATGAACCCAGACTTTATAAAACTTAACGAAACAAGTGAAAAATAGTTAACAGTGTTAACTTATATTTACGGGTTGTCACACCTTCCTACACATAAATTTATTTCATAAAATTTATCGAATTCCACAAAAGGGTTAAAACTGGTAAAATACGTAATTACTCGGAAGTTCAACAATTAAACACACATGTTACTTAGAATATATATTTATTGTATTTGTATCAATTAAATTCACCAACGCCCGGGTATTAACTCGTGTGATCGTTTCCTGTGTATGTTCGTGTAACAGTTTGTACATTTAATTCGTCAAATTAAATGAAAGGTATAACTGTGTTAACGTGATTAACATAGTTTGGCTAATGAGGTTAACCTGAATTTGTCGGGTGTCACACTGGTTATTCAAGCCAGGATCAAGATGGCTAAAGAGGCTGCTGATGCTGGCTTTGAAAAGGTTGAATGGGATGTGGCTAAATGGCAATAGTCTCTGGCAAACTTGGACGATGAAAATCAGGCGGAGGACAAGGTGGCTGATAAAGAGGCAAGCAAGGATGTTGGGGGTGAAGCTATAGTGGGCGATAAAGGTGTGATGCAAGCCTGAGCCCACTTTTTTTTGTGAAACTTTTGGGATTTCGATTTGGTTGTAATTGAAACAAGTAATCGTAGAATTTAGGGTCACGTATCCTTAGGACATATTTTGGATGGCAGAGGTGGAGGGATCCTCTATTTGGGGGATGAAGCCTTTGTCATCTTTAGCTAGTAATTTCCTGCCAGTAATGGACAAGTAAAAAACAAATACTAACCCAGGTGGATGGTCCACTTTTTGCTGGTGAAGCCTGGGTTAAGCTTTATTAGTAATCTAAATAGTTTGTTTAATATAACTTTGATATTTTGGCGACAATAGCACAAAATCATGTTTGTTATATCATAGTTTCTAGAAAATGTTTTATATCACAAATTAGATTTGTGATCTGTTCAAAATCCTTCTAAAAATGTGATTTTGAAAAGATAGATAATTAGAACAGAAATCATATTAGAGGATCCTAGTTAGGATTACACCTTTTATGATATCTACATGAAGTATACTATTCATAAGCTTAGGATCCAGGATCCTGATGAATACTTGGATCTTTAGGCATTGATATTATCCAGCGAATATATCCTGCAACTTAGATAAATAAACTAGGGACAAGACCCAGAAGATAACTGGCGACAAGGCCCAATAGATAACTGACAACGAGGCCCAAACTGGGATTTATGCCCTTCCCGGGTCTTGCCCAAACGTAAGTGTCACACCCCCAAAATCCACTAACGGAGTTTTACCGTTAAGTGTGTGACAAACCATGATCTCAGTCATTAGTTATACCAAACGACACTATATGAATTTAAAACATACATGTCTCATTAAATGAGAAAATTTAATACATAGTTAACGTTTAAAAGTTTGCGGAAGCGTAATCGAAATGAAATGTCAAAATATTAAATGTAAACTAAATGCGTAGGACACGCGCCCAACACGAGATACACAGTCTAAATAATCATTAAACTCAAAACATGATTTTTAATGCAAGAAAGTGTTTAAATGAAAAGTCGTGACTCCATGCCATGCACTAAGTGCGTGGTACCCCAATGACCTATAAAAGTGAAAGGCTAACAAGTGTCAACACGACGGTTGGTGAGTTCACATAGTAAGTATAAAATCCAGTAAGTTCAGTTGCAAGTAGAAATATAAATTAAGTATGTTAGGTAGCTAGTCTACAGTACATGTCCTTAGAGTCGTATGTATCAGCAAGGTAAGAATAGTAATTTGTAAATCCGTAAGAGTCGTTGTTCAAGTTTTCATCCCATGACAGGATAGAACAATAATTGTTACGGTTCAGTGAACTCACCTTCGGGTGCACAGCTACAAGCATCAGCAAGGTAAAAGCAAACACAACATTCCTACTACATGATAAGTCTATAAGTGTGTGTTTGTGCAGGTATGTAAAACCCTATGCATCCAAAGAGTTCAATTGTTTACTTGGGATTTGAAAAGTTTGAATATTGACCAACTTTGACCAAGTTGACTTTTGTTGACCCAACAACCCGTGGGTGAGTTTTTAATTGTATTCATGTTTGTTTATGTTCATTTAGACAATGAGAGCAATCGAATTCTAGCACATAGTACATATGTTAAAGAGTCAAACTTTGTTTTTAGTGAAGTTACTATTTCTAGGAAGTCACATCCGAGAGTACATTTTAAGCAAATCCATCTTTACCATAAGTAACCATATAAAGATCACATAACTCAAATATAGTGTCTATCATGCTCCTTATGAAAGTTCTCAACACTCGTTTCAATAATGCTACTAACTTTAACAAGATTAACGTATCACATTCAAAATCATTAAGTTGTCCACCTATGACTATGCATATTTGAAACATTCATATTACTTACTTATGAACCTAATAGCATGAAAGCATCATCACAAAGTCATCATATGTCTAATTGACAAGTTACACACAAAACACAAGTGAAACACATTGCAAGTCCGTTATTCAGATTTTTCAGCTTTGTTGACCCTTTTTATTTTGTACAGAAACCAATATAAACTAACATGTACAAGTCCAAATATTCAACTATAGATTAAATACTGTCTTAAGTTCATTTCGTATTTTATATACTTTACTTGAAACCTAAATCAACTATTTATTAAAAATACCTCTTTACATTAAGGTCAGAAAAGACACCTGATTGCACACTATAAAGTTTTATAAAATTTGAACGACCATACAGGAGAATAAAAATACAAATTTTACCAATATAGAAAGCTAAGACAATAAGCTTTAATTGGGTGTAAGAATCATCCAAGAATACGTTGTAATTATAAAGTTATGACCTTTTGAAGTTGACTCATTTTCTGTCCAGATTTTCAGATTTGATATCTGTTTTTGTAAAATCAAAAAGTCAAACTTATTCTTCTCTAAAAATTCATTGGTTTAGTTTTATGGAAACTGCACTCTTTAAACTACAATCGAGGCTAAAGAATGACCCATTTTGGTTCGGTTTTCAACAAGTTATAGTCCAAGGAAAATCAGGTTATGAATATGTCAACTTTTGGTTATCAACGGTTTTGTCAAAAACGAAATCTAAATGGTTTCTTAGCATAGGTAGAACACAAAAACGATCAAAGCATAAACATTTCATGTTCTAGTAAACCCATATGACTCTAGTTTCTCCAAAAACAAAAGCCTAAACTTTTATAACATCCCCTAGTTTCTAATGATAACAATTTCATCAAAACTTCATATAAATCAACAATCAATACCCAATTTTACATACAAAATACCAATTGAAGAATTTGGATGAACTAGGGTTTGTGTAACATGAAGAAAAACAAAAATCTATAATGAATTAATCAAATTACTTACTTGTAATATGCTTTAGTACTTCAAATAACACCAAGATTGATCATCAATTTCATAAAAATGTCAAAAATCACAAGTTGTGTGTGTAGAGATGGTTGCCATCATCTAGGGTTAGAGGGGAAGAGGGGAATATATATATATATTTTTTGGTGAATTGGTTTAATATAATTAAATTAATTAAAATGGTGGGTTTGGGTCACTCATGGATCACCTAGATAATCCATGGACCATCTATTAGTTGAAGTTTGCTAAAATATAAGAAAAGCCCTTTATGTATTTTATAAAAAAACTTGATTTATAAATTGTGCCATAAAACTTGTTGAACTTGTTAAACGTTAAAACCGATAAAATACACGATTTCACGAAAGGTCAAGAAAGTAAACACATAAGTCATATAACATATAAATTTGCTAAATTTATATTTAGTTAGTTGTTTAGGATTATTATTTTATCAATTCACCAACGTCCATGTATTAACTCTTGTGATTTTGTAATTCTCTAAATTACCGTTACGTGTAACTGTCTGCGTAACAAGTAGCACATTTAATTCAACTAATTAAATGTAGAGTATAATTGCATTATTGGAATTAACGTGATTTAGGTAACGGGGTTAATCCAAAATTCTCGGGTGTCACATCATCCCCTTGTTGAAAGAATTTTCGTCCCGAAAATTGGATATGGTTGGTAAAAGGGTCTGAAATGAAAAGAAAATTTTCTGAGTAGCTACAGTAAGTGACATTGGAAAATTCCAAAACCATAGCTAACGTGAAAACGTTAGAAACCTTTGGATAACGGAGGTATGGTACGTCTACCATAAACTTGAGGATCCAACATACGACCAATAACAATGAAATTGTCAGCCACATATAGTGCACTGGTCCTATTGCCTTGAATCAAATGTGGATAACGAGCGCTACTGGCGATTCTTAGAAAAGGTGAAAACCTTTTAAACCTTAGAAGGTATTAGATACCTTAAACTTAGGAGAGAGGTGGCCAACCCCTATAATTTCCACATGAGCTTTCTGCAAAACTTTGAAATCTAATGAAATTGGATGTTAAAACATATTAACAACCTTTTTTATGTAAAAGGTTCGATAAGGTAAAAATATGATTTGAAAGGGTAAGATGATACCGAACTTAGGATCCTTAATCCATGGAGGATCCTATATCCTTATTACATGAAGTACTTCTTTAGATGTATTGCATTCCAGGCTCTTGGTAGTGGAATTCCTTCCATTGTTAGTAGTCTATATGCTCCTTTTCCAGTTTCAACTTCAATAAGATATGGACCTTCCCACTTCGGTGCCAATTTGCCATCGGCTGGATTAGTAGTATTTTGGAAAGCTTTGCTGAGTACCATATCGCCTTATTGGAATCTTCTTATCCTTATATTTTTGTTGTATGCTCCAGCTATTCTTTATTGATAAGCAGCCATTCTGATTTTTGCTAAGTCTCTGAGTTCATCAACGGTTTCTAGATCTTGGATAAGGGATTCTTCATTTGGTTGAGGATCACGGATGCTTGTTCTGGCTGTAGGGATCACCATTTCTGTTAACATAACATCTTTTTCTCCAAAGACAAGTGAGAATGGTGTTTGACCTGTGGCATTCTTTGGAGTTGTCCTATCAGCCCATAAGACATATGGCAATTCTTCAGCCCATTTCCCTTTCTTGGATCCTAACTTCTTTTTCAGATTGTTGATGATAATCTTGTTGCTGGACTCTACTTGACCATTGGCTTGAGGATGAACCGGAGTGGATGTAATCATTTTAATGCCCAACTGCCACAAAAGTTAGTGGTTCTTTTCCCGATAAACTGGGAACCATTGTCACAGACTATTTCCGAAGGGATACCAAATCTAGTAGTAATATTTCTTTAAATGAAAGATATTACCTCCGTTGACTTGAGCAAAGGATTCTGCTTCTATCCATTTAGAGAAATAATCAGTCATTGCAAGCATAAATACTTTGCCTCCTGGTGCCTTTGGTAGCTTGCCTACTATGTCCATGCTCCATTTCATGAATGGCCATGAGGATACAATAGGATACAGGGGTTCTGCAGGCTGATGAAGGATGTTACTATGCCTTTGACAAGCATCACACTTCCTCGAGTAATCCATGGCATCTCTTTTAATTGTGGGCCAGAAGTATCCTGTTCTAAGGATCTTTTAGAATAGCGATCTACCACCAGTGTGGTTCCCCTAGTCTCCTTCATGGAAATCCTTTAGGACTTCTTGGACTTCAGGCTCCTCGATGCATCTTAGATATGGTCCTACAAGAGATTTCCTGTATAATATGTTATTTGATATAATAAACGGAGATACCTTGATTTTGAAGGATTTAGGATTCTCTCCAACTGGAATTTCTCCTTCTTCAAGGTATTTTCTAATCGGTTGGATCCAGGATCCTTGTTGTGCTTGAGAGGATGAAGGATCCATAAGTTGGTTTCCTGAATCAATCTCCATTATCCTCCTTTCGTCAATAGCTGAATGAAGGATATGAATAATAGGAATCTTCAAATCTTCCGGAATCTTCAATGATGATGCTAAATTTGCTAGAGAATCTGCCCCTGCGTTTTCTTCTCTTGGTACTTGTGTTATACTAAAGACATCGAAATATTCTGCAAGGATTTTAACTATTTCGAGATACTTAACTAATTTTTCACCTTTAACTAGATAAGAGCCATTACAGTGATTAGTTATTAATAAAGAATAAACATATATACTTGTAGATACCGGATTTTCATATGTTGTGCTAGTTGTAATCTTGCTATCAAGGCTTCGTATTCAACTTCATTATTGGTGGCTTGAAATTCACAAGCAATAGATTGTGGTATAATGTCCCCCTATGGCGATTTTAGTAGTATGCCAAGACCTGTTCCTCTAACATTTGATGCTCCATCGGTGTAGAGTATCCAAGGATCCTTGGTCTCTTCTAACTGTTGTACTTCCAAGTCTGCTTGCGCCTGCAAGTCACTAGTAAAATCCGCCACAAAATCTGCTAGAGCCTGCGACTTAATTGCATTTCTTGGCTCATACTTTATGTCATAAGTGCTTAGCTTCACTGCCCATTTTGCCATCCTACCTAATAATTCTGGCTTTTTAAGAACATTCTTGAGAGGATAGTTAGTTTTAACAATAATGGTATGAGTTTCAAAATAATGCCTAAATTTTGTAGAAGCCATGATTAAAGCAAGAATTAGTTTTTCTAGGTGAGAATACCTGGCTTCAGCATCAAGAAGGCTTTTACTTACATAACAGACTAGATGTTGCTGGCCTTCGTGATCCTTAACCAGTACTGCACTTACTACATTACCTGAAAACGGCTAGACAGAGGATCAAGGGTTCTCCCTTGACTGGCTTCATTAATGGTGGAGCTGAGGATATATAATCCTTAAGATCCTTGAGCGCAGCTTCATGCTTTTCTATCCACTTGAACTTTTTATTCTTTCTAAGAATGTATAAAATTCTTTACATTTCTCTGAGGATTTGGATATGAATCTATTTAGAGTTGCAACTCTTTCGGTTAATCTCTAGACATCTTTCACATTTCTTGGTCATTTTAGATTGATAATAGCCTTTATGTGCTCAGGGATGGCTTCTATCCCTCTCATTGTCACCACATTTTTTTTGGAACGGCAGTTGCACCACCAGCTAATCGGTGGCTCAGAAGAGTGCAATGACCGAGCCTAGAAGCCCACGGCCTATCCCTGTAAGAGGGATTATTTGCGGCAGAGTATGGCAACTCCCCTAAGAGAAGAATACTCTTCTCGAGGCCCCGACCAACCCTTCCGAAGAGCAGGAAAGTCGGAGTCTAAGACTAGTCAACTAACCGCCCCGGGGGAAAATTACAGTAGGAACCTTTAACCTTTTCTGTGTAAAACCGGTCTCCTCAAGACTAGAACCCATGATCTCTAGGAAGTCAAGTGTTTTAGCCCATCATTGGAATGTCGTTGGACCAAATGGCCAACCGCATAACCTTGAAATTTCTCACTTTCACACCAAAGTGGTATTGGAAGGGTTGAGCTTCATGTTGTTTCTGTCAAGGATGTTGAATGCCACTTCTAGATTGTGACACCCCGCCCGACGGCGGAAACACCGGGCTGTCATTGGAATTGGATATCATTAGTAACCAAAGCACATGTCATCATTTTATTAATGACTAATAATATTACTTATAAGTTTGGAACATAATTCGTAAATAGCAAAACGACAAAAGTCATAAATGAAACAGCAATTGCAATGAAGTCTTTATTATTCATTAAGTCCAAGGCACCCTATGTCTTGGCAGAAGTAAAATTTCATAATCACGCACCACCTGAAATATGTGAAGAAGACACAGTTAGCTACACAAGCTAGTGAGTAAAAACACAATTTGATAATACTAGTATTGAAATCCGAGATCAACAAGATATGTTGCGCACACTTACATGTATAGCTATTTCGTAATATTACTCAACCATGACCCCTAGAATAGAACACAACCACATAGAATCCAGAACTTCTTGATTTTGCCATTTTGTCATGAGGAACCAACTCATGCATTTGGTTTAATGATAACTTTTACCAACCGTCAATTAACCGTCTCGTTTGTAAGTTATCAATAACCATCTTTCAACTTAGGGACATGTCATAGCAACTAGCATCATAGTATAGCAACAACCGTCATAGCATAGCAAACATAGTAAACATGGAATTAGAATGGCCGAGTTAAATCACCTATCGATGTTGTCCAGGCAGGTGGGTTTGTCAAACCATTAGCGCTAACATTATACCGGTGGGATTACCAAGCAATAAACTACTTTAAACTACTACATAATTTTGCATCTTGTCGCGAGTCAAGACTAACATATTTGTATGATCTCTTTTTAGAAAAATAGTAATTAGTAAACATAGCGCATATTTCAGCGCCAAAACGTAAAAGTAAAAAAAAGGGGAGTGGGTTTACTCACCTTAAGTACGGGTCTGAAATATTATAGCAAACACTTAGATGGAACCAAGGACTTTCCAAATACCAGAATTACCTAAGTAATGAGAATCCTAACTTAGAAAGCATATAATATAGAAAAATGGAATGGAAACAATAGAAAACTAGGACGATTGAGATTCTAGGATTTCGGATTTTGGGATTTAGGGTTTTCGGTAAAACGATTCGAAAATATATAATTTATTTAATCGTTACGTCGGAAAATATTAATAGCATTTTTGATGGCCGATAGCATTCAAAGAATATATATTTTTAACAATAATGTCAAAGAGTTCTTTATATATTTTAGAAACATTTTATATCATAAACCATAATTTGTAAAGTATACAAAATACATAAAAAGTCTCATTTGTACAACCTATTATTTATATAACTTTATGTGTATTTAAAACTATAAAAATACATTTTTTGTAGCATTTTTAAAATATAAAAAAAACACTTGTAATATCAAGCTTCATAAAACTAGGTTTATTTAAAATCATGGTTTTGATACATTTTATAAGATTTTTAGTATTTTATAATATAGATAATATAGTATTAGTTTTAGGTTAGTAATTTGGTTAAAAGGTTAAATAGAAAAAAATATTAAACATGTGAACAGGCCCTGGTTCGAACCCACGACCTGTTGGACTTAACAAACTCAACCAACCAGCCGCGCCAAGTTGTGTTGTTGTTGAATGTTAGAAATTAAATTGTTTTAACATGTTTAAATCAAAAACTACCAATTCTTTTTAAAACCCTAGAACACAAATCACTACAATACGTGAGATTGAAACACTGGAATCTAAAATTGATTGAGGATTATCAATCCTCGCACGAAGGGGATCATTTCAATATAAAACACTCACTATTTTGGTGAGGAATTGAATTAGAAACGTTGATGAACAAAGACGAACAAAGTGAAGATCACTTACGGTTTGTTGATGAATTCAGTTAGAAATTGATGTGACAGAGAGAAAGGTCGTGCAATAGAGAGAGTGTGGGTAGATTGAATTGAGTTTTTGTGAACTGAAAAAGGTCGAAAAGGTTTAAGGTTGAAAACGGGTTTAATTGGGTTAATGGTGGATTAATTTGTGGATTAAAACTCAATTAATGGATATGGACGAATTCTAATCGTTGAGAGGACCGTTTTGATGCAACAAGTTACTGATTTTGTACGTTTTTTGTCGAAATGGTAAAGTGGGTGTTAAGTGACGGTTTTGAAACCGATTTTGACATGGATTGGGTTGATTATTTGTCGATTAAACTATGTCAACAGGTTCGAATCATGCTTAGGAATGTTTTGGTACACTTTAATTGATTTAAAATGGGGTAAAACGGGTTTTGGGGGTGGTCGCCGGAGTCGTTTTGGCCGGAAAAAGGGCGCCGGTTTAGTGGCCGGTTTCACGGGGGTGGGAGAGGGTGGTTTGGGTAATTTTTAATATTACAGTTTGGGCCCTTGCTGTTTGTATTTGTTTTATTTTGGTGTTAAACTTTAAATTTAAGTTTCAAAATTTACATAAACGGCTCAAAGTTAATTTACAATTTATATTAGCTAACTAACTTAACCGAATTGAGACGTAACTATTATATAAGTGACGTTTTTTTACGTTTTTCCTTCATTCTTGATGTTAATGGTTATTTCAAAACTTTGATAGTATTTATTTCAAATAATCTTTATTAAAACTCTTTTATAAAATACACTTATATATATATATATATATATATATATATATATATATATATATATATATATATATATATATATATATATATATATATATATATATATATATATATATATTGGAGATATAATTTACTTATAGCTTGTACTTAATTGGTATATGTTGGATAATAAAGACGGGAAAAAAACGTAACGCTCAACAAATATATAGGTTTATTAATGACAACGTGTTGCATTTTTTAGTCCAAAAGGCATAACAATATAACAATATATGCTGGTAGGAGTCATGAATGCTGTATCCTCTTGATCAGATGCTTCCATCTGAATTTGTTGAAATCCAGACGAGGCATCTACAAAGGTTAACAGCTCATGTCCTGCCGCAGCATCCACCATGGAGTCAATGTGTGGCAAGGGGAAAGGATCCTTAGGACATGCTTTGTTTAAATTAGTAAAATCGACACATACCCTCCAATTTCTAATTTTCTTTTGAACAACGACCATATTGGCTAACCATTTTGGATACTTTACTTCTCTGATCATGCTTGCTCTCAAGAGTCTGTCCACTTCTTCCTAGATGATCACATTCCTCTCGGGTGCGAACTTTCTTCTGTTTTGTTGTATGGGCTTGAAAGAAGGATCAACACCTAATTTGTGAGTAATAATATCTTTGGATATACCTGTCATATCTTCGTGTTTCCAGGAAAATGTGGATTTTCTCCGCTTGAAGAAGGATATAAGATCTTGTTCGATATCTGCTTGGATCCCTGATCCTATAAGTATTTTGGATTCTGGATCCTCAAGTTCAAGCAATACTTCTTTTACGTCTTGCTCATCAGATCTTTCAACTTCCTTAGGCAGCTTCTGTAATTGCTATGATGCCGTTGGCTTGGATGCTAGTTTCATTGAGGACGTGTAGCAATTTTTTGCCTCTTGTTGGTCGCTGTTTATTTTCACTACTCCCCAAAAAGATGGCAATTTCACACATTGGTGATACGTTAAGGGTACTGCCTTCATCTCGTGTATCCATGGCCTGCTAAGAATAATATTGCAACAAGACAGACAATCAATAACACAAAATTTTTGAATTGTATTTACTCCCTGCTAAGAATAATATTGCTTGATGTCCCCCAAGGTGTTCTTGGTTTCGTCGCTGAATCCTACTAGAACAAAGGATCTTGGCACTATCTCCGATTCTGGAATGTTCATCTTTTTGAGGACATCGTATTGTATGATATTGATAGAGCTTCCTCCATCAATAAGGATCCTGCGAACATAATGGTTAGCAATAAATAGTGTAATAATTAGACTGTCATGATGAGGATCATGGATATGAGCTCGGTCTTCTTCATCGAAAGAGATGAACTTTTGGCTGGTTGTGGTAGACGTTGCAACTAGTCTTTCACCATACTCCAGTTTGCATTCTTTTGCGTTCTTTTTGCAGCTGAGTATGATCTACCACAGATGTCGGATCCTCCAGAGATGAAATTGATTATTCTAGCATCGGGAGGAGGTTGTGCAGCTTTTTCTAGAATTTTTTCTGGATCATGGATCCATTTCTTCTTTCTGCCAAATAGGTCTTTAAAGTGTCCTTTTCTGTGAAGATAACCTATTTCTCTTCTCAATGCAATGCATTCATCAGTGATATGGCCAAAATCTTCGTGGTAGGAACACCAATTGGATTTGTCTTTGTATCCAACTACTTTATCAGTTTTTCTTGGCCATCTTGCTTTTTCACCTAGATCTTGCATAGCCAGTAACACATCACCAACATCAACAGAAAAGCAATATTCAGATATTTTAGGATACTCTTCTTCATCCTCGTCATATTCCACTACATGAACATTTTGATTGTCATGCTTGAAATATGGCTTAGTCTTGTTGTTCTTGAATAAAGATCCTTGCCTTTTGTCCTGATGTTCCTCTTTATAGTTGAGCCAATCCTGTCTTGGATCTTCTTGTCATCTTCCAGCCTTATGAATCTTAAGGCTCTGGTTCTTACTTCATTTACATTCCTGCACGGGGTCATTACAAGATCATCGTATAAAGAGGAATCTTTTTTCAACCCCATTTTAAATGCTTGAACAGCCATAGCCATATCAAGGTTAGGGATTTCCAAGAACTCCATTCCAAACTTAGATACATAATCTTTTAGTGATTCAGAATTAGATTGAGTTATCCTGTATAAGTCACTGGTTAGTCTTTCAAAGGATCTGCTACAAGAGAACTGATTATTAAATAGATTAATCAAATGAGCAAATGAAGTAATAAAGTAAGGGGGAAGACTTAGCAGCCATTTTAAAGCTGATCCAGTAAGAGTGGATCCAAAGCTTTGCATAAACAGGCTTCCTTTAACTTTTCTAGGATAGGATTTATCTCCATCCTCTCCCTGTATTGAGCTACATGCTCCTCAGGGTCAGAGGATCCATCATAAAGCTTCATATTTGGAGTCTAGAAGCACTTTGGGATTTCAGCATCACAAATTGAAAGAGCGAATCTTGAAATCTTATGGCTTCCTACAGGAATTTCAGGAATCGGCCTAACTACCCATGGAACACTGGATATGGTATCCTTTAGTTTTTTGCAGTTCCCTGGCCATAGCTGTATTGATGCATGTATCCTACATTGAGCCAAAGTTAGTCTGTAAAGTCTGACTATTGAAATTGTTACCTCCCGGTTAGGAATATCCTGTTCCGTTGTAGTATTCTGAATGAGGTATCTCAGTTGAGATAGATGGCGCATTGATAGAGTTGGTCTGCATGGGAATGATATCATTGTCATGGATTTTAGTAACCTTCGATCACTACATGCTTGAGGATCCTGGATTCTGAAGAAAGGATTCTTGATTCTGGTTGAGGGGAGGACCCGGTAGATATTGCGTTGAGGATCCTGCTTGATGGAAGGATCCTTGAAGTATGGAGGATCCTGATTGATTGAAGGATCCTGGAAAATTTGAACTTCCTGGTCGGTTGAAGGACCCTTGTTGATTCTGCATGGAGGATCCTTGCTGGAATGTTGTAGTAGATATTTGAAACACGGATCCCATGTTTTGTTGTGCCAAGGATCCTGGAGTGTTGAAATCAAGCGCCTTTGGCATATAAGGACTGGCTTCCTCCATGTGCTTTTTGCTCTTCTTGATACCCGTGATCTCCTGAAGGATCCTTTGATTAGCGATGTTCTGCTGCTCCATGAAGGCTTTCATCTGCATAAACATCACAGAAATATCATGGCTAGCATTTACCGTAGAGGTTGCAACAGGAGGTTTAGATCCTTGATAGACTGCAGATGGCTTCTTGTTGGTAACATCCTTGATCTTCACCGGCCCCAAAGATGAACTAGATATTGGAATAAAAGACAATGAAGATGGCATGCTTGATGAAACAACTTTTAATTGAGAAGCCATTGAAAAACAGAAAATAAATAAGGATGAATTGAATGAATGAAATGATAAGAATGAGGATTAAAACAGCACTTGCCCCACGGTGGGCGCCAAATTGTTTTGGTCAAAAATCGACAAACCAAATCAGTAAAGAGAGGTTGTGCATTTTAATGGATAATATGCAGAAATTAACGATGAACACAATGATTTATACGAGGAAAAGCCCTTGATCTTTTAAAGGATCGTCGGCATAAAAACCTCGGGTGATGACAATCGTCTATCACAACTATATTAATGATAAAAAGATAATACAACTCGAGAATTATGGCTGTGATTACAAATGTATGTGTAGAGAGCAGAATATAGAAGAAAGAGTAGAGAAATCAAAGAGGGTTTTTGTGTGTGTGTGTGTCATCAGCCATAGCCTCATTATATAGTTTGAACTAATCGAAAAATCATCCTAAAAATAAGCATGAAGTCGTTGATGGGCTTGACCACGTTCGTAGCTTGTTCCACAACTTCTTTGACCGAGTTTAGTGGAGGACTGAGTCTTGAGAACGTTATCTGCACTGGAAATATCTAAAATACGCATAAGACAATGGTTAGTTATTCAACATTTATAAACATTAAGAATCCTCAATCCTTATTCGCTAAGGATACTAGATCTAGCGTAAATAAGGATACTAGATCCTTGCTGTCAAGATTTCGAGCCCTAACAGTACATGTATTGTATAGTATGTATGCATATATATATATATATATATATATATATATATATATATATATATATATATATATATATATATATATATATATATATATATATATATATATATATATATATATATATATATATATATATGAAAGTGTACGTGATCAATAGAGGGTACCATGTGCATGAACCATTATGTATGAAAAGACATGTATAAAACGCAACATGTATGATAGTAGATATGTATGCGTAAAAATAATACAGAAACTGTAACATGTATAGATGTGGTGTGATATGACATGTATGTGTAACGTGTATGAAGTTGAAAATACTATATGTGTGTAAATCACATTATATGTGTGTGTGTGTGTGTGTGTGTGCATGTATGCATGTATGCATTGTGTGTATGTGTAAAGTGTGTGAAGTTGAAAATACTATATGTGTGTAAACCACATATATATGCATGCATGTATGTATAAGTGCAAGTTCTTAGTTAATAATTAGTATTCAATTATTAAGCAGGTCGTAGAGTGATCTAGGTTTCTTTTGTGCATTTTTGCTTTCATTTTTGATCTAGGTCGTAGAGTGATCGAGATTATTTATATACAATGTGTATAACCGGGAAATTTGAGTAGTACTACCGCGTTCGATAGACCCCACCAATAGCAGAGAGTTATGTGGTGTAGATTTTTCTTCAAACATTTAGTCATCGAGTTTGATGGTGAAAAGGCAAATCGTAACGCTTAGTTTAATATCAACGTGCTCAAGTGGTAATCAATGTGGTCTTGCAAATCAACAATAATAAATGATTGTATCTAGAACTGATTCTTTATTTATATACTATTGATAAATAAACTCATTGAACTCACCAACCTTTTTGTTGACATTTTACGTATATTTTCTCAGAGAATTAGGAGCTGCACACATAGTACACTACATGCATGAGTCAACGCTTTGGTTATCATAACTTATTTATTCAAATGTTGGTCTTTTGAATCATTTGTTGGTTTTTTGCTAGACTACTGAGCACATGTTTTTATTTAAATGTTTGGGTTTAAACATTGACATTATACGTGCTCGAGTTTTGCATATGGGTTTATTTTAATGCATCCGCAAAACTTCGAATTTACATTTCATACCCTAAACTTTGGGATAATGTTAAATTAATTAAAATTTCATTGAATTATTGAGTCAGTGTTAACTATAACTAATGGCTTGAGATCCTAGTATGTCACACGCTTAACAGATGCTGCATTTGCAGAAAATTGAGGGTATGACATATTGCTATCAGAACCATAAGTTATAGAGAACTAGAATTTGCATCTAGACTATAACTAGGCATTACATTAGTTACACTCACACTTTACAGTATTACTGTAGATTGAACTTGTACTTGCTTCTATACGTGCCACATTATATGTGATTTCCTGATATAATATTTCCTTAGTTTAAGTTCCTTATATGCTTTACTATGTCTTTACCTGCAGACATGGATTCTAATTCAACTCCCAATTCTAAATCTTTCTCACGACGTGGCGGAGTCATCTCGAGGCTCCAAAAGGCAACGACCTGAGTTCGAGAATTATTTGTAGTTCAAACCATATGGGAGTCTTCCTGAACCAGTTTGCAACCCAAATTGGGCATATTATCCAAGTTTTGTCGAGAGGTATGTTCATTAAGTAGAGCACACCACTCTTATCTGAAAGTATCGAGACTTTTAACTCGAGAAACCCAACTGTTTCTTGGATACCTCATCTAGTTGAATGTGTGGTTATAACTACAATAGCAAGCCTTGATTCTGAGAAACATGCAATTCGAATCAACACTAAGCACATCAATCTCTTGAGAAAAAGTATTGGGAAAACTAATTCTGAAAACAAAAGGGTGGAGGAAGACTTGAAGGAATTTGAATCAAATCATAATAGCCTGGGTCAAGAGGTTGAGGACTTGACAAAGCAGTTCGAAGAGCATAAGTCAATCATAGCAGAGCTTAGGTGTAACATCTGCCCCAAACTCGAATCCGGGATTATTTATCGTTTAAATTGTATTCGTAATTATTTCTTTAAAAAAAATAATAACGCTCGTCATGATTATTATGAATAAATACATCGGATCCTACGTTATCCCCGTGATTAATTAGTCAATCGTTTTATATCACAAAAAATATCTAAGTGTACTAATTAATTTCGAACTATAATGATAAATATATATAAAAAAAATATATATATGCTTATATACAAAGAATATAGTTTATAAAAAGTAATCTTATAAAAATTGTTAAAAGAAAATGTTTCTAAGTCTCAAAATTGTCTCTTAACGTCATAACCGAACTAAAAATATAAAAATGTTACTTAAATAAACGTTACGTCTCAACTTGGTTAGGGTAGTTAGTAAATTATATTTATAATCTAACTTTGTGCCAAAACTGTCAAGTCTCAAATTTGAATTAACAGTTGATAATTGAAAATAAAACAAACATAAAACTCGAAGGACTGTTTGTGTAACATTGTTATTTACCCAACCCCAGCCCCCTTTACCCCGTGAATCCGACAGTTTGGCCGGCGACCCCTTCCGACCATCTATTTTTCTCCGGCGAGACCAGATGTGTGTTATTTTCAATTCAAAATCAACCGAAAATCAATCCTACACTTTCCTTAATGGGTTTCGAACCCCCTACACGTCAAATAAACGCGTTTTCAGCCATTTTTAACGCGGATTGATTGGGTAATGAAATTGAAATCGCAATCACCGTAATTAGAATCGTAATTTCAAATTAAACCATACCATAATATTCATTTACACTCGATTAACACATGTCAATCACCATAACACTTATTCATTCTATGCTATTAACCGAATCAAGACATCAAAAACATTTTCCGGTGAGTTCATCTTTTCCAACATTCTGATCATCAACTCGGGTAATTTTTGTATTCATTTCGATCCCCTCAATCATCTTTAACTTTCTAATCCATCAATTGCATCTCATTTCTATTTCAGATTCTTGAAAATCATCATAAATAGTCGATTTCTAATCTCATTCGAATCCATATAAAATCATCACTAACATGTAAGTTCTATATATCAAAATGATCGTGTGTTCATGGGGATTAAAAGCCCTATGTTTAATTTGGATGGGATTATCAGGATAAAACGATTTGGATGGATTTTTGTTCTAGGGCTTGAATATGAAATGGTTGTTGATAACCTATAAAAGATAAAAGAATTAAAAAACAGAATGGTTAACAAAAAACCCACTGGTCTGGTGGTTTGGATCGATTTTGTTAAACGACATGGTCATGGGTTCGAGTCCCATGACCTCCTTTTTTCTGGATTCTTACATTTTACCCATTTTAAACATTTAACTCTACTTTTCTATTAACCTAAATAATATATTAAGGTTAAATACCTATTAAAGACATAAACATGTAAATTTTTTTTATATACATATATACAAATAATAGTTCTTGGATTATAAGTGTTTATTTCAAATAGTATTTAAGAAAAATACTAAAATGAATTATTGTAAAATATATTTAACACGAAAATACAATTACGTCTCGTACCTAAATCCCAATTTGTATTTCAAAACCCTAATTCCCAATTTGTGATTTAAAACCCTAAATCCCCAAATCCGAAACCCTAGATTTCAGATTTTGATTCTTGTTACTATTGTTTCATTTCTAAGTTAGGGTTTTTCCCAACTAATTAGGTGGTACTAATATTTGGGCAACCCTCGGTTCGTTATAGTTGCATTTCTAACGGTTCGAATATATTTGCATTTCGAGGTGAGTAAACTCACACCCCTTTTACTATTTACGTTTTGGGGCTGAAATGCGCGTTCCTATATTACTACGGTTTCTTATGTTTTGTTTCTATTTTCAAAATGAGATCATTAGATGTGTTAATCTTGTTTGGCCGCATGATACACAATTATGTGATAGACAATAGTACTTATATATTCTTGTATTTTCCACCGGTACGATATTAGCACTAATGGCTTGACAAGCCCACCTACACTAATGGCCTGATAGGTGATTTTAACACGACGATTCTATGTTCGATTCTATGTGTTGGTTACTAGTTACTATTGTGATGCTTGTTGCTACGTTGCTATGTCCCTTCGATGCTTAAACATTTATTGATAACTTATATATCGAGACGGTTAAATGAAGGTTAAACGATAGTTTTCAATATTTGTAACATGAGTGGTTCCTCATGATTTGTTGCTAAAGGTTACCCTATGGGGTCTATGCTTCTTGTTTCTATGTGTTTCTATGGTCAACGGTTGAGAAATATGATGAAATTGCTATACACATAAGATTGTGGAACATATTTATAATGATCTTGGATTTCATATTATGTACTATTAACTGTGTTTTTACTCACTAGCTAATTCCTTAGCAAACTTATTTTACACGTATTTCAGGTGGCGTTTGAGCGTTTTATGCTTTTCAAGACACAGGATGCTTTTGGACCTAGAATAAATGAATAATAAATTACTATTATTGTTGACTTTTATTTCCGCTTTATGACTATTTATTTCTCATTTATGTCAAGACAATTATGCTTTAATAATATTAAAATATGCTTTTTAGTGTGCCATGTGCTTTGTACTATTGATATCCAATTCGCTTGACAGCTCGTGTTTCCGCCACCGGGCGGGGTGTCACAGTTTGGTATCAGAGCCATGGTTATAGGGAACTAGGATAGGGATTAGAAACACACCGACCTAGACTATAACCTAAGAGTCCTTAGTGCAAATAGATGTACTTATGAATTCTTTTGAACTTATTTTTTTTCTTTCTACGAACCTTTCTATGCTTTTCTTAATCTTATTTCTTATCCGATTTCGCGAAGGAGCACAAGAGACTCGTCTGTATGATTGGGATCTTCTCTTTGTGGAATCTCGTCATCGTGTTAAAGTAAGTTTGAAAACGTGAGAACGTGTGCAATCCGGAAGGGGGAACGCCTGTATCACGGACATCCTGACTAAGGCAAAGCATTTCGTATAAATCTCTTTAAAAGACATGTATGCTTACCTGGGGATGTACTAGATGAGTGTGAACCTATAGGATAAAGCACGCCTTCACGAGTACATTGAGAACGAACTTAGCACTTTGATAAGTCTTAAGTGTCCAAAACCAAGACACATTCCTAAGCTTTCAAATTTTCATTTTCTTGATAATTCTATGATTTTCTTTCCTACGATTTATAATTATTTCTATGAATTTCTATAGTGATTCAAATAATATTCCAAAGTCGTGTACTGATATTTCTAAAGTTTCTAAGTGATTTTCTATGATATGTTTCAAGGGATTCTATGATGTTCTAAGTACTATTACTATTTCATTAAATCGAAATTTCTAAAGTTTCTAAAGTTTCTAAGTGATTTTCTATGGTATGTTTCAAAGGATTTATGATGTTCTAAGTACTATTACTACTTCATTTAATCAAAATTTTGTTACCACTTATGTTATCTTAAATGTTGATCCATGGCTCATGAAAAAATTATTTCTATCATATCTTGTAGGATGGCAACAAGACTTGAACGACTTGCTAACACCATCGCGATAAAAAAAACTAAAATATATCGACTAACCTCAATCAAATTATCAAAACTACAAAACAGATACCAAAAACCAATCTAAGGCGCACTTCTAACCCCCAAATCGAATATCGACTCTCCAATCAAGGTTTGTCATGACTTCTGAATTCCAGTTAAGGTTAAATTCCATAACTAAATAAAAGTTAACGGATTTGCTATTCTTATAAGCGAACGTATTCGAATCGAACGCTTATCCTCAAAATATTTCAACTTGACTTCTATACTCAAATAGTTTCAATACTACTCATCTAACTATAAGGTTCTAATCCGATTTCTCATCCATCGTTAAAACTATAAATCTTCTATCAAATTATGAACTAACCATCAAAACATGTACTCGTTAATCAACTACGCGACGCTATCCATAAATTCGTTACCCAAAACCTAACGTGAACTCACTACACAACTATTCTCGAACTCATTGAACTATATGTTTCATCTATACATATGACCACTAATGAAATTCTACGCCACTAGTTTTCATAAACTAATCCGAACCCAATGTATTTCATTTATAAACTCGTTACTCTAAGCCAATGTGCAATCAATGGACTTTTTAAAACTACCGGTGTTCGATTTTATTAAAATAATTTTCTTATTTTCCCAAACAAATATATATATATATATATATATTAAAAAAATAAAAATAAGAAAAAAAGATTTTAATTAGAATAACCTTTTGGTTTTAGTATTTTGTAAGATATATATATATATATATATATATACATATATATATGCAGTTCGTGATAAATGATTTTGTTATAAAGGGATTGGTTATTTTAACGTTAGTCAAATATTTACACAGCATTTTCCCTTTTCCTCAAATGTGACACAAAGACTTGCAACAAACACTATGTCTTCTGGTTTCCAATACGAAGTACTTACAACTTAAATTGTGTCATTTATTTTCAAATCAATCCTCTTATCTATGAACTTTTTACTTAGCTTTTCAAAAACTGCATGATAGGAAAACAACGTCATCTCTTAGGAACTAAGTGATCTATTCATTCAAATTCACTACAACAAAAATGGCTTTTTAAGACCTTTTGTGTGGGACGCTTGTAAAAGTTGGTCCTAAAAAACTATTCAATAGGACGAATGAAATCTTGGGGTCCTTTTATAATATACTCTACTAAATCGGTGTCCTAAAAAGTTATTTAATAGGATGGATGACTTTTTGGGGTCCTATTATCATATAACTTAATAAGACACTTAGAATGTAGATCCTAATAATGTAATTTATAAGACATTAAGTTGTTGGTGTCCCATTATGTGGTAATGTAGTAGGGCACCGGATGAAAGGAGGTCCTATTATAACATTACTTAATAGGACACTTTGTTGTTAAGTCTTAAGTGTTCAGTGTTATAAGACCCTTTCTAGTTGAAGCCATATTAGAACACGAGTTAATAGGACACTTGACACTTGAGTATTATAACTTTAACCTTTATAGGACGCTTAATCATTGTGGTTTTATAATAACACATCGTAATAGGACACTCGATATTTGAGTCATAAAACATCAGATAGGATGCTTATTTGCTAGAGTTTTAATATAACATAGCTTAATAGGACACTTGACACTTGGGTTTTATAACTTAAACCTTTATAAAACACTTATTCATTGTCGTGTTATTATAATACATCATGATGAAAAAAACTTAATTTACATTCACTCCATGAGATGTTCAAAAAGAAGAATAAAAAGTCATTCTTGAAGCTTTTAATATATGATAAAATTAGTAGTTTACCAGGTGCGTTGCGCAGCATCAGGTCTATTATGGATTTTTAAACGTATTTATCTTATCATAGTTAGTTATTACACAAATCACAAACATAATAACTGTAGTAATCACTTTGGAAATTGACCTTAAACAAAGACAATAAGAAGTCGCATGCAACTTAAACTTACCTACAAGATACACCGCTCAAATATAAACTTTAACTCATCTATCATTTTGCACTACTAGAAAATACACCTCTCATGACATGCATTGTATGTCATAAAAAGGGGTAGATGTAGGCGTGTTCAAAACCGGATGGCGGAAAAATCCTGATAGTGGATTTTTGTATCCAAATTACGGATATCCGAATTTTCGGATACGGAATCTAATAACTATCTGAATATCGAAAAATTATAATTCTTAAAAATTTTTGTATAGTTTTGTTTGAAATATGAATAAACTAATTACATCATTCAAAACCCCAAAGTATGTTAAATCTCCCACGATAGGATTGTTATCTCTCGCACTCAAGAAACTATTAGTCATGGCATCAAGCATAACTCCACTATTTTGTATTTTCCTATTCTCTTCCAGATTTTTTTTTTGAAATCGAAAACCATTTATGATAAACCATTTGTGTTTTCCTATTCTCTTCCTACTTTATTATGGCTTGATTACTGTTTTAAGAATCACTACTACAACATTAAGTATTTGCTATCGGAATTTGCCACCGAAATAACCGGTCGCAAAATTTGTGACCGTTTTACCACCGTTTTAAAGTGGTCCCATATTTAGCAACCACAATCAATCCGGTTGCATAAAAATGGCAAAAGTTACCACCGGTAAAACTTGGTGGCAAACCGGTCATCAAATTTGTGACCGTTTTCCTTTGGTTGAAAAAAAATTGAAAAATAAAATATAAAAAGTTAAATACAAAATACAGTGGCAGAACGTAAGCAAATTTTGCCACCATAAATTTCGGTGGCAAATGGTTAAACTATATCTACCTATTCTAATAATTGAGTAACTGATACACTTGTCATCATCTGAGAATGTCCACGTATGAAACAACTGATGTGTCAATATCAGAATCTATTTCACTTTAAGAAAAACGCGGATCCTCTCTTTTTTTTCAACCCAATCCGAAATTCATACCATCCAGCATCCCTTTCGTTCTTCATTGTTCTATCTCAAGCAACCTTAAACGAGCACAAAAACAGAGTACTATCATTTTTTAGTGAAAGGATTGGTGACAAAAACAGAGTACTATCATTTTTTAGATTATTAACTTTCCGCTTTCTACATTTGGTTACGTTTCTGGTATTTGGCTTTCTACTAAAACCATAGGTTAATTAGACGAAACATGTTTGATTTGAGTTCTAGTAAATTGATTTGAGTTTTGATGAACTTGAAGTTTGAATTGGTATATGTTTTGAAGTAGATGTTTAATCACTGAATTTGAATAATATGAGTTTAGTTTTTTATCAACTTAAAGTTTGATATAACATATGTATTGACTTGGTGCTTAATTCACTTGATTTTGAGTACAGTGTGAGCACTAAGTACATGATTAAAGGTTTTTGAAGCTGTGGTGATAATTTGAAGAAACCAAAGCTGGGCGGTCATTTTAGGAGCTGCTCTGCTAATACGGTTCTATTTCTCAGCTGAATTTCATATTTTTATTCGTTAATTTGCTGCTTTTCAGGCAATCGTTGTTGTTTTGTTTAATCGTGTAGCTATCATGCATCGATTGTGGACAAATGTTTGGGCAATAAAGTGTTCAAGGACACACGCAATGCATCACGGAAATGGTGCGATTTCTACTCTATAGTGTTCCTTTTTTTAACAATAATAAAGTTTTATCTGTGATTGGCTTATTGAATTGGTTAAACACGATGATTATTGTAATCATAAATTAGTGGTGTTATTTATATCATAAAAATTGTTTTTCTTCTTCTGAATTGAGGATAAGGATGATCAATCACTCAGCCTGTATACTTATATTGTGTTGGTGCATCCACTCCAATAACTGATTGAATTGAAGCCCTAATTTGTGGATCATTGGGAGAAAAGAAGTTGTGAAAGATAATGATTTCCTGGATCCCTTGGTGTATCGTCTTTATGAGATGGTAAATCTAAAGCATACTACTAATTTTTACTTCATTATTTTTATCATATTATGATTATCTGTCACAACCCCAACACGGCGGGCGGTCCCAGGAGATGGAGCCCCGGGGGTTTACACGCGTGACGAATGGATATCAGGAGCAACGCATCGGAACAACAACATACACACAGCTTAACACTTAAAGCTGTTCATACATTAAACTTCAAATACACAATACTTTGATTACAAAATGACTATTAATTGTGTGATACATAACATCAACAAACTAAAGCTAGTCACTATTCTAGGTCCAGAGCGTCTATCTTCTAAGCCTGCAAGCCCTCAACCTGCTCTAGCCTCGACAGTGCTTCCCTGCATCACTCGGCACCTAGGATGTGTGCCAAAAAGTTTTAAAAGAAATGGTCAGCTTACACTGGTGAGTTCATAATAAAACATTCTTACAAAACATTTCAAAACATTCAACCAAATATTTGTAAAAACCTTGATCAACGAGTTACGAAGCTCCATTGATCAAAGAGTTACCACTAACTCCATCACTTACAAGCATTTCATAAACATACTAGCATCATCAGATAAATATACACAGACAATACGATAAACCCCTCAACAACTCCGTCAGGCACGTCTGCGCTGGAGCAGAATATATGCATATACCCTTCACCGAGTTTACCGCGTCACCCTATAACTGAAGTGTTATTGCCCGATATTTACTTTAGAATGCTAACCAACCGTTCAAAAACAACAGTTTAAGAACACAACCGATCCAAAAGAGTTTATACAAAAACTCACAATCATTTCCAACCTTAACAGGTTTAAGCAACACATCCAGTTTTGTAAAAACACACAATCATTTCAAAACCAAAACAGTTGCACAAAAGTTTGGGTATATGAACTCACCTCAACAAGATAACAACAAGCTCACAACTAGCTTCGGTCCTTGATCTAATCCCAAAAATCAATCTAAATAGATATCTTCACAGTCAAGACAAATAGCTCTATCGACAATCAACCTCAATAGCTATAATCCACCTATAACGCGATATCACAACGTTATAAATAACGATTCCTAAGACTATGTAAGTCGTAGGGCATAACTAGCGAAGCATTCGATTAGACAAGAGTCGTTGCCACCTACGCTTACCAAATCCCGAGGGAATCTAAACAAATCCCACAGAGATATGTTACCCGTTCACAACAGATAGCATATCCCTAGGGTATGGATATTCAACCCGCACCCTCCCCGGGTAATCTACCCGTTAGTTGCGGGTGTTTAATCCCGCAACTATTTCCCCTAGCACGTCCCTCGTGTTATGCGGGTATCTTCACCCCGCATTCCCAATCGGGTTCCCAACCCGATTCCCGCCCTAAACTAATCGAGAATGAAAGACCATTTACCTTCTCGACCATCGATCTTCAATTGCGCACCACCTCGATGACCACCGCTCTTCACTCGGGCAGAACCTCGGCGCACGCCAAGCGATCTACTCACGCCCGAGACTCGAAGGAACGTCACGACACAGGGTACCGCACTCAAGGCGCGGTTCCGCAACAAAACTAAGGTGTTTCTCTCTCTATAAAGTCTAGAGGGAGAGAAGTGATGAGCACAAATGAATAGGGGGTTGCACCCCCTTTTATAGGCCGGTCGGGCTGTTCTAGGCGCTACGCGCAGGACCATGGGTCCTCCTGCACGTATCGTGTAAGAGGCAAGTGCCTGATCACAGCTGTTTTCCACCCGACTTGTTCTAGGCGATACGCGCACGGGCCTACCCTTTGATGCGCGGATAGCGTAACCCACATTTTCAGATTCCTCTCGTCAAAACACGTGGAATTCTTATATTATGGGCTCCGTAACTCTTTTCTAAGTCAAGATATGCTCGAAAGAAGTTTTCGGGCATTCCTCGGGTGTTTTCACATTTCCCGCTTCGTTATAACTCCAATTTGAGTTCCGTTTTCGCCCACGTTCTTCATTTTCAGTCCTCTATCACCCCTAGGGTTTATCACTATAGATTAGGACTTTTTATTCAACGTGCTATTTACATGAACACCCGCCCATTATCGACGTATACTTTTGTCTAGATTTAGGGTTTTACATTTCTCCCATCCTTTAAAGAATTTCTTCCTCGAAATTAGAATATTACAAAAATAACTGAGGGTATTTGGTTTTCATCTCACTAGCCAATTCCCAAGTCTTCTCCGGTCCTCTTTATCCTTCCCATTGGACCAACATCAACCGGATTCTTTTCTTTCTTAATTTCCTTTCTTGCGTATCAAGAATCTTTATTGGCCTCTAAGTAAAAGATAGCTTCTCACTTACTTGAACATCTTCGAGAGATACAACTTGATTTGGATCTGCCAAACATTTCCTTAAGTTTGAAACGTGAAAGGTATCGTGCACACCCTTCAAGGTTTTTGGTAACTCAAGCTTTTAAGCAACTTTCCCAATTCTCGCAACAGTCTTGTATGGACCAATGTACCTCGGGGCTAACTTCCCACGTTTGATAAACCTCACCACTCCTTTCCATGGAGATACCTTCAACATCATGTAATCTCCAACTTTAAATTCTAAAGGCCTTCTACGAACGTCAGCATAATTTTTCTACCTATCCTGGGCAGCTTTCAGCCTTTGCCTAATCTGTTGGATTTTATCAGTTGTCTCCAACTTCCGTCCAACAAACAGGAGTTCTGCACTTTCTTCCATAAAGTGCTTCAAACGGTGCCATCCTTATGCTGGTGTGATAACTGTTGTTGTATGAAAACTCAACCAATGGTAAGAATTCATCCCAACTACCACTAAAGTCAATCACACACGCACGCATCATATCCTCAAGGGTTTGGATCGTACGCTCACTATACCCATCGGTTTGAGGGTGATATGCCGTGCTCAAATTCAATCTAGTTCCTAGATCTTTCTACAAACTTGCCCAAAACCTTGACGTGAATCGACTATCTCTGTCAGAGATGATCAAAAGTGGCATGCCATGTCTACTCACAATTTCCTTGATGTACACTTTCGCCATCTTCTCTGGTGAGTAGCTCTCGTTTTATGGTATGAAATGAGCCGACTTGGTCAATCGATCTACAATCACCCATATGGCATTATGCCCTGCACGAGTTCTTGGGAGCTCCGTGACATAATCCATCGTTATTCTTTCCCACTTCCAAACTGGTAGTTCTATCTGTTGTAATAGACCTGCTGGTTTCTGATGCTCAATCTTAACTTGCAAACAAGTTAAGCACTTTTGCATATACTGTGCAATTGATCTCTTCATATTGGGCCACCAATAATGCTCTTTCAAGCTCTTGAACATCTTATCCGTTCCAGGATGAATCGAGTACTTAGACTTGTGGGTTTCATTAAGAATCTTATCCTGAATTCCTCCAAACTTTAGAATCCAAATTCGTGATCCAAACCTTAGAATCTCATCCTTTCCTTTTGTCAACAAACCTTCATTTCCAACCATTCGCTCCTTCCTGATGCTTTCTTCCTTCAAGGCATTTGTCTGAGCTTCAACGATCTGATCCTTTCAATCAATTGTTACAATGATCTGCAAAGCCCTTACTCTAATGGGTTTAACCCTCTCCTTCCGACTCAGGGCATCTGCTACCACATTGGCCTTGCCAGGGTGGTATTTGATCTCACAATCATAATCGCTAAGCAATTCCATCCATCTACGTTGCCTCATATTTAGCTCCTTTTGATAAAAAAGGTGTTTGAGGCTTTTGTGATCAGAATATATCACGAATTTAGTACCATAAAGATAGTGTCGCCAAGTTTTCAAGGCAAACACTATGGCACCTAATTCTAAATCATGTGTGGTGTAATGTTTCTCATGAATGCTTAATTGTCGTGATGCATAGGCAATGACCTTCTCTCGTTGCATCAGCACGCAACCAAAACCATTAAGCGAGGCATCACAACATACCACAAAATCCTCGATACCTTCGGGTAATGAAAGAATTGGAGCGCTGCAAAGCTTCTTCTTCAAGACACTAAAGGCTTCCTCTTGCTCGGGTCCCCATTTGAACTCAGTCTTCTTTCGCGTTAATGCAGTCATCGGTGTAGCAATCTTGGAGAAGTCTTTGATAAATCTTCGGTAGTACCCAGCTAAACCTAAGAATCTTCTAATTTCCGTGGGAGTCTTCGGGACTTCCCATTTCGTTATAGCCTCTATCTTAGTTGGATCTACCTTAACACCAGATTCATTTATCACATGCCCGAGAAATTAAACTTCTCTCTTCCAAAAATCACACTTGGAGAACTTAGCGTACAACTTCTCCTGCCTGAGAGTTTCCAAAACCTTCTTCAAGTGTTCAGCATGATCATTTTGATCTATCGAATAGACCAAAATATCATCGTTAAAGACAATGAAAAATTTGTCTAAGTATGGCTTGCAGACTTTGTTCATGAGATCCATGAATGCTGCAGGGGCATTGGGTAGTCCAAAGGACATAACCAAAAAACTCATAGTGCCCATAACGGGTTCTAAAGGCCGTCTTGGGAATATCTTCTTCCCCACCTTTAGTTGATGGTATCCAGACCTAAGATCGATCTTGAAGAAATAGCTGGCTCCTTGCAGCTGGTCAAACAGATCGTCTATCCTTGGCAAGGGATACTTGTTCTTAACTGTCAACTTGTTCAGCTCACGGTAGTCAATGCACATCCGCATGGAACCGTCCTTCTTCTTCACAAACAGAACTGGTGCACCCCAAGGGGATGAACTCGGTCTAATGAAGCCTAAGTCGAGCAATTCCTGGACTTGCTTCATCAACTCTTGCAATTCGGAGGGCACTAAACGATAAGGAGCCTTCGCAATCGACCTTGCTTCAGGTATTAAATCGATTCGAAATTCGATTTGTCGGTTGGGAGGGAGTCTAGGTAAGTCATCAGGAAACACGTCAGGGTAATCACACACGACTGGGATATCCGAAATCTGCTTTTCGGGCTTAGCATCTAAAGCATAGGCTATAAAAGCCTCACAACCTTTCATCAAACATTTACTAGCCTTAAGTGCAGATATCATCCGAATATTACCTCCGATACTATCTCCCTTAACCACTAATGTTTCACCATCTGACTTACGTACCCTAACCAACTTCTTCTCACAATCAACTTGGGCTCGATTATAAGTTAACCAGTCCATTCCTATGACTACATCATAACCACACAAGTTCATAGGCATAACATTAACTGGAAAATCGGCACCATTTAAATTAAGCAAGCAATCCTTATACACTACTGTTATCATATCACTTCCTCCCTTTGCGGTTTCTACCTCATAAGCAAGATCTAGTACTACAGGTTCTTTTCGTAGGTATTTACCAAAGGAATATGACACAAAACTCTTATTTGCACCTGTGTCAAATAAAACTTAGCATATACGTTGTTTAGAGGGAACATACCTGCCACAACATCCTCATTAACTTCTTTATCACCACCCTTCTTCATAACAAACACCCGCCCTTCGGCTGGGTTCTTTCCTCCTTTAATTTTAGGGCAATCATTCTTAAAATGCCCTGTTTTCTGACAATTATAGCACTTAATCGTCGGACACGATCTTGAGAGATGTCCCAGTTGCTGACATCTGTAACACCTCTTCTCTTGATATTCCTCTCCAGCCTTTCTCTTATCTTTGCCACCGCCTTATCCCTTTTTGAACTTGAATCTACCGCCAGAACCACTCTGTTTATCCTTCGACTTCCTCTTCCTTTCTCCTTCATGTGCCTCTTGACTTTGCACCTCATCATAGATGATTGCACTCAGTCCAACTGCTTCATCAAAGGTCGTTGGCCCTTTTGCCTTTACATGCGTTCGGACCTTTGGTGGAAGCCCCTGGATATAACATCTCAACCTTCTGGACTCAGGAGTAACTAAGTGGGGAACCAACAAAGCCATCTCGTTGAATCTAGAGGTGTATTCACGATGCGTCATCGATCCAGCCTCTAGCCGAAGAAACTCCATCTCCATCTTGTCCAACTCATTCTGAGGACAGAATTGCTGGAGCACCAACTCCTTCATGTCATTCCACCTCATGCTATCGATAGCGGCTTGTCCTTTCCTTTGGACTATCGTCTTCCACCATTGCATAGCTTCTTCTTCAAACGAATGAGCAGCGTACTTGACCGCTTGATCTTCTCGGCACTCACTTATGTTGATCACAGCTTCCATCGCAGAAATCCAATTGTACGTCGCTATGGCACCACCTTTTCCGTTGAAGGGTTTAGGAGTACAATCCTTAAAACCTTTATACAAGCAACCTTGCTTGGGGATTCTCCCGCCATCGTTTCCAACAGTATCATCACCGCCTCTGGCATCGCCACCACTTCCCGTGCCACAACTGCCTCCGGTACCACCACTGCCTCCGGTGCCTTCAGTACCACCACTGCCACCACCGCCTCCACGGTTCCCTTCATTTGATCTCCTCTGCAATGCATAGTCTAAGATCCTAGGTAACATGGCTTCAAGAACCTTGGAAACTTGATCAGCAACCGCCGAATTAAACTGGGTTTCCGTCATGATAACTTCCTCTCCGTCATTATCATGATTCTCGGTAGTCTCAGCGTTAACTGTTTCTTTGTTCGTGTTCGTCCTAGTACTTCTTCTTGTAAGAGGAAGCCTACCGCTACCTTCCCTTTTACCAGCCATAACTCTACCTACAAAAGAGAGCAGGGAGTCAGTATTCACATGATGGACCATGATTAAGAACAATATAGTGCTTGTAAACAAATAATGACAGTGGCCAGTTGCGATTATTTATTTACCGCACTGATCGTCTTCTCAGCCATTCTCCACCAAGTTCATCCCCAAAACCCATTTCCCTATCAAAAAAGGCAACTTCTATACACCTATGCGGGCACTTATCCTATCATATCTTAGTTTAAGTCTAGATACTAAGCTTGTACCTAGTTTACTTAAACTACGGCTCTGATACCAAGCCTGTCACAACCCCAACACGGCGGGCGGTCCCAGGAGATGGAGCCCAGGGGGTTTACACGCGTGACGAATGGATATCAGGAGCAACGCAGCGGAACAACAACATACACACAGCTTAACACTTAAAGCTGTTCATACATTAAACTTCAAATACACAATACTTTGATTACAAAAAGACTATTAATTGTTTGATACATAACATCAACAAACTAAAGCTAGTCACTATTCTAGGTCCAGAGAATCTATCTTCCAAGCCCGCAAGCCCTTTACCTGCTCTAGCCTCAACAGTGCTTCCCTGCATCACCCGACACCTAGGATGTGTGCCAAAAAGTTTTAAAAGAAAGGGTCATCTTACGCTGATGAGTTCATAATAAAACATTCTTACAAAACATTTCAAAACATTCAACCAAATACTTGTAAAAACCTTGATCAACGAGTTACCAAGCTCCATTGATCAAAGAGTTACCACTAACTCCATCACTTACAAGCATTTCATAAACATACTAGCATCATCAGATACATATACACAGACAATAATATAAACCCCTCAACAACTCCGCCAGGCACGTCTGCGCTGGAGCAGAATATATGCATATACCCTTCACCGAGTTTATCGCGTCACCCTATAACTGAAGTGGTATTGCCCGATATTTACCGTAGAATGCTAACCAACCGTTCAAAAACAACAGTTTAAGAACACAACGATCCAAAAGAGTTTATACAGAAACTCACAATCATTTCCAACCAAAACAGGTTTAAGCAACACATCTAGTTTTGTAAAAACACAGAATCATTTTAAAACCAAAACAGTTGCACAAAATTTTGGGTATATGAACTCACCTCAACAAGATCACAACAAGCTCACAACTAGCTTCGGTCCTTGATCTAATCCCAACAATCAATCCAAATGGATATCTTCACAATCAACACAAATAGCTATATCGACAATCAACCTCAATAGTTATAATCCACCTATAACGCGATATCACAACGTTATAAATAACGATTCCTAAGACTATGTAAGTCCTAGGGCATAACTAGCGAAGCATACGACTAGACACGAGTCGTTGCCACCTACGCTTACCAAATCCCGAACCTCAGGAATCTAAACGAATCCTACAGAGATATGTTACCCGTTCACAACGGATATCATATCCCTTGGGTACAGATATTCAACCCGCACCCTCCCCGGGTAATCTACCTGTTAGTTGCGGGTGTTTAATCCAGCAACTATTTCCCCTAGCACGTCCCTCGTGCTATGCGGGTATCTTCACCCCGCATTCCCGATCGGGTTCCCAACCCGATTCCCGTCCTAAACTAATCGAGAATGAAAGACCATTTACCTTGTCGATCACAGATCTTCAATTGCGCACCACCTCGATGACCACCGCTCTTCACTCGGGCAGAACCTCGACGCACGCCAAGCGATCTACACGCGCCCGAGACTCGAAGGAACGTCACGACGCAGGGTACCGCACTCGAGGTGCGGTTCCGCAATAAAACTAAGGTGTTTCTCTCTCTAAAAAGTCTAGAGAGAAAGAGAAGTGATGAGCACAAATGAAGGGGGGGTTGCACCCCCTTTTATAGGCTGGTTGGGCTGTTCTTGGCGCTACGCGCAGGACCAAGGGTCCTCCTGCGCATTTCGCGTAACAGGCAAGTGCCTGACAGCTGTTTTCCACCCGACTTGTTCTAGGCGATACGCGCACGGCCCTACCCTTTGATGCGCGGATCGCGTAACCCATATTTTCAGATTGCTCTCGTCGAAACACGTGGTATTCATATATTATTGGCTCCGTAACTCTTTTTCTAAGTCAAGATGTGCTCGAAAGAAGTTTTCGGGCATTCCTCGGGTGTTTTCGCATTTCCCGCTTCGTTATAACTCCGATTTGAGTTCCGTTTTTGCCCACGTTCTTCATTTTCAGTCCTCTATCACCCCTAGTGTTTATCAATATAGATTAGGACTTTTTATTCAACGTGCTATTTACATGAACACCCGCCTATTATCGACGTATACTTTCGTCTAGATTTAGGGTTTTACATTATCCATTGATAATTTTTTTACAAATGTTGTTTGTATTTCATGGTTTTTCATATAAATCCAACCCACAAAAGATCAGTTAATCCCCTCGTCTATCCCCAAACCACTCAATAGCATTAAACATATAAAATTCGATATTTCCCTCCTTATACATGTCATAAGAACACATGCATAAAAACATATAAAATTCATGAAAATTGTGAAAGAATGAAACATTTCAATAATTCTAATCAAACACACAGTACATAATATTCAAGAAATTAATAATCTTAAAAAAGTTTATAAAGCATTGGCCTTAAGTGTACCATAGTCACATAAATCGTAGTTCGCTCTGGTACGGGAACGTGGTTCGGGTACGCAATTCGTTAGAGATAACGTTTTCGGTACGGAAGGGGGTAGGTTCATTTCGGTACGAATTGGTACAGTGTACCATGTAGTTCGGTTCGATTTACCCAAATTATAGCTAATATATTAATTAACATTAATTTTATACTATTTATGTTGAAGTTTACTAGTGTAGGGATAAATTTTAAACTAACAAACATGAAGGGGGTTTAATGCAAAATTTACCAAAGTTAAACCTAAAGCACCACAAATCACAAACCCCACCCTTATCCCACCATCATTTCATCCCGATTACTTAACCGGCATCGTGTTGTCGCCGGAACCGTAATTTTTTTGTCGAATTCACCCTCACAACACCTCTGATTAGTCCAATCGGAGGTTTAATTAAGTTTCTGGCACAACAATTTCATATTTTGATCGCTCCAATCGATTACAATTGCGATTTTATGGTTGACAAGAACGACGAACCAGAGTTTGTGAATTTCGATTTTGTGTTCAACTGGATCATCGTACCAGAATTTGGGGATCGCGATTTGGATAGCGATCGGTACAAAAGCGAATTGCGATTGGGTACGAAACGTACCAATATGCAATTTGTGGTTGATTGAGCGATTTATGTGACTATGGTGCATACACCATCGGTTTCCTTTACTTGGCTGCTTTTCTAGACTGTATCGGGTTGGATTGATGGTGTCTGTGTTGATATTAGTTGTTATTCACGTCTTATTGTAAGCGCGCTAACGGTTCTTTGGTATTGTTTTGCAGGTTTGGTATTTAGAGAGGACATATGTTGAGATGCGCTTGCTATCTCAAGATCATCGACCCTTATAAATTTTAGTGTTTGTTGTTTTTAGATTCTAATAGAACTATTACGCGTACATGGTCACGTAATTTTTGGTGGATTTTAATAGTATCTATGATAGTCACTATGTATAGGTTGGACTCACCGGCTTGTCGGTGTTACTTTTGTTTGTATTTGTAAGACTTGTAATTGTATTTGTACTAGCGAACCTACGGGCGAATCTATAGATTCGCCCGCAGTTCATGTGTCTTTTGTATTAAGGTGTCGACTGGGCGAACCTATGTGCCCAGCGAACCTGTGTTGGTTCGCTAGATAGATTCGCTCGAGCGAATCTATCAGCGAACCTAACTCTACTATATATGGTAACCTTATCTTCATTTGAATGCAACTTTTGCACACCTTTAACCAAAACTCTTATCTACTGATTGTGTCGTGTAATTGTTCCACTGAGGTGCTAGGAGCTTATTCTACTCATCATTGTAGCTTATATATCTCAGTTGTGTTGAGTAATCTTGTTATTGGGTTTATTTGGATATTTTACACTTTGTTCTTTCAAGTCAAGACTATTTGTGTTAAACAAGTCAATATAGCACTGAAATCACGATCATTATGGACCAACAATATGGTATCAGAGCCTTAGTGCTCTTGATTGTTTGATTCTAGTGATTTTTGTGTTGATTTTGGAGTTTTTGGGTCGAAACACTATTTGATTCTGTTCTGAGCTTATTTTTGTGTTTTGGAGTTGTATTTTGCTCAAACATTGTGTTATTTGGTCATAGGAAGCTTTTAAAACAAACGTGTATGCAAATGGTCAAGTTTTGAAGGTTTTCAGTTTGTTTTCGTACTGTTACAGGCTGGTTTGTTATCCAGCGAATCTAAGTGTTCTTCCAGCGAATCTAAGTGTTCTTCCAGCGAACCTATTTCAAATTTTTGCTCTGTTGGTTTGTGGTGTGGCCAGCGAATCTGACATATCATTGAACGAAAGTTCACTTGTTTAACTGACTGTGCAAGCGAAACTGCTGCCAAAATCTGGCCAGCGAATCTGTGCTTGCTTGTCAGCGAAACTGTTTGCTTGTCTAGCGAATCTGTCTCCAGCGAATCTGCTGTGTTCTTTGAGCGAATCTAGCCAGCGAATCTGCTTGTCTTCAGCGAATCTATAATCTGTTCAAAGTTATGACTTCATCAACACTGAATATGAATGATCTGGATAGCGTTCAGCCTAACAGGCCACCGAGGCTTGTTAGTGGTGAAAACTTTGAAGATTGGAAAAGATGTTTGAAAGCATTTTTCTACTACACGGACTACAACCAATGGGAATCTATAGTAAATGGTCCGCACGTGCCAACAACTGTTGAAGGAACCGTCACTTCAGTAAACACAGATCCAACTACTTTTACTGAAACAGATATCAAGTTACTTGATCGTGACAAGAAGGCACTAGGGGCATTGATACTTTGCTTGCATCAGGACATCTTCAACAGGTTTGCTGAACACACAACTGCAAAGAGTCTGTATGATGCATTGTGTGAATTTTATGATGGGAATGAGGATCTGAAACTGGACAGAAAAACACAAGCTGAAAAGGAATTCAACTCTTTCGTGGGGTACTCACAAGAAAACTTGACTGATATCACAAATCGATTTCTATCTGTGTCAAGTAATCTGAAGAAATATGATGATAAGCTGGGCAATCATGAACAAGTTGCAAAACTGTTAGATTCTCTTCCTCCTCAATGGAGTCTTCAAATCAAGCTGTTGAAACAAGAGAGAAACTTTCCTGACTACAAACTGATGGACGTCATCAACAAGCTGAAGTCTTTCGACCTTGATGTGAAGAGAAGAGAATATAATCAGTCAATGATGGTTCCAAACATTCCCTCTCAAAATGCTGCACTTATCTCATCCGCTGCAAACTCTTATATCTACAGTGCTGCATCTAGAGGATCATCAAGTCATGTGTCTGCTAAATCTGGTGGTGCATCTACAAACGCTGGTCCAAGCTCAAATGCGCCTGTCACCACTCAGATTCCGTCTGACACCATGGCTTTATTTGGAATGTTTGTTCACAGTTATGAAGCTCTTGTTGCAGGTGAGTTGAAAGGGAAGGGTATGACAGTAGAAGATATGTATCAGGTGGATCCTGATGATCTGGAGGAAACAGATATCCAATGGCAGATGGCTATGCTCACTCTTCGTGCCAGACGATTCATGGAAAGAACTGGTAGAAGAAACTTTGGAAATCAGGGACAGAATAGTAAGCTGGGGTATGACAAGGGAAAGTTACGATGCTATAACTGCAAACAACTGGGCCACTTCAAGAGGGAATGCCCATTGCCAATTGTTACTGAGCCAGTTAACTCTGCAAATCCAAGATCTGCTCCAAATCAAGAAAGGGTTGAGGAAGTTAAGTCAAAGAATGAAACTGCACTGCTCACCAACTTTGATTGGAGTGCAGAAATTGAAGAAACCAAGGAGGAGATTAACCATGCCCTTGTTGCTGAGATTGCTGAGTTTGATGACAGCGATATAAATCTCTTTGATCCGTTCAAAGAATTTTATGGAAAGGATGAGGAAGAGAAAGTGGAGAATGTTGATAAAGTTCAATCAGATGTTATTGCTCAAGGGCATCTGAATCATTCAGGGTTGGTTTGTGAAGCTGCTGTTAATGAAGTGAAGCATGAGGAGGAGTCAAAGCTTAGCATGGAAGAAATGATTGAGAAGGCAAGGCTAGATGCAGTTGATGAATTCAAAAGAAGCACTCCCTACTGCCAATGTGATCGTGCTCTGGCTGCCGAAAAACTGGTAATTGGTCTTCCTTACGATGTTATTGAAGATATGTGTTCATCTGCTTGCAAAATTCGTTTAATTGGCATATACAAAGCAAATAAATTGTTAATGTCGAACGAAAACGAATTAAAAAGAACCATCAAAGAGCTTAAATTAAGTGAATCAAAATATTTTGTTAAGTTAAGAGAAGCTTTAAAAGAAAATGAACACTTAAAAAGAACTCTTTTAGAAAAGAACTGTGAAATTAACTACTTGACTGAGCAAGTTACACTTGCTGAATTTGAAGCAAGAAAACTTAAAAACAAATTGCAGCAGTGGACTATATCTGGTATGAAAAGGGAGGAACTGTGCAAGAAACAAAGGGGGGCCAGAGTTAAGACGGGTTTGGGTCTTAGTAATAATGAAACATATGCTTATCCTCCACCGAGTACTTTCTGTTACTCTCCTACACCTATTCCTCATCCCTCAAATGAGTTAATTCAAGAGATTATGCAGAATGATACTGACAGTTCAATTGCAGGTTTAAGTGAAGTAAATCTTAAGGAAGTTAGAGAGGATTACGCATATGGTGGGAGTGTTGGGCTCGGTTGTTCTGGCAGTAGTGATTGCAGTAGTTCTGATTCCAAGAAGTCTTTTGAAGACATTAGTTTAATTAATTCTGTTTGTAGTAATATGTCATGTTCAGACAATTCCATGTTTAATAGTAATCTAGGGTGCTCTACTTCGAACCCTAATGTGTCGAATGATGATTTGATTGAAAATGTGTGTGTGAATGATAAAGACAAACTTTCAGGTCATGTCTCTGAAAGTCAAACCAAAACAAACTGTTTTCAAAAGTTCTTCACTCATCAAATTCCATCTTTCACACCAGTGAGAATTTCAAAACCAAAAGACAAGGAATCAACTTTTTCATACATTCTTAAACCTAAACCTGAATCTGATAAAGTTAAAGTCACAACTGTTAAGTCAAAAGAACTCTATGACTCTTACAGTGACTGCAACTCTCAACTGTCTGAATGTGATGAGGAAATTGAAATGGATAAAATTCCTGTTAACAGAGTTTCCAAAACTGGTTTGAAGTCTCATTGTTTTAAATGTGGAATTACTGGTCATACTGTCAAGCAATGCCCCAAGTTAATCCAAAATAGCTCAAAGCAAAAATCTTTCGGAAAAAGATTAAACTCATTTGTAAATAATTTCTTTTGTAATTCTTCATCTGCTTCACCACCCAGGTACACAAAGGCTTGGGTACCTATTGCAAAGGTCTAACTTTTCATTTCTTTTAATAAATGTCAGGAACATTCAAATGCCGTTGTAAATAGTCATTGGCATATTGACAGCGGATGTTCCAGACATATGACAGGGTTGAAGGACCTTCTGACTAACTATAGGATCATAAATGGCGGTTATGTTGCTTTTGCGGGAGACAAGAAAGGTGGGAAGATGATTGGTCAAGGAGAAGTCTCAAATGGCTCACTTACTTTGGAAGACGTCAACTATGTTCCTGAACTGGCATTCAACCTTCTGAGTGTATCACAAATCTGTGATAAGAATATTCCAGTGATGTTTCTTCCAAATGAATGCTTGTTCTTGAAGCCAGAGTTTACTATTCCCGAAGATATGGTGATCATGCGAGCTCCGAGAAGAAATGACACCTATATGTTGAATATGGGTTCACTGGAATCAAATTCCACCGTGACCTGCCTCCTGTCTAAAGCTTCATCTTTTGAATCATTTTTGTGGCATAAACGTTTAGGACACATCAATTTTAAAATTCTGAATAAATTGGTTAAGAACAATTTGGTTAGGGGTTTACCACTCAAAGACTTTTCAGTGGTTGAGAAATGCATGGCTTGTGCTAAAGAAAAACAGCACAAAAAGCCACATAAACTTAAAATTACAAATACCATCTCAGAACCCCTCGAATTGTTACATACTGATTTATTTGGTCCAATAAGTGTCAAGTCTATTGCTAAAAAGTCTTATTGCTTGGTTGTCACAGATGATTACTCAAGGTACACCTGGGTGAGATTCATGGCAAACAAGAGTGAGACTGCCGAAGAGTTGATGAAGCTAATACCTCTAATCGAGGTTCTTGGAAAGAAGAAGGTTCAAGCCATCAGAAGCGATAACGGAACTGAATTCAGAAACCACATCTTCAACTCCTTCTGTGAACAATGGGGTATTCTCAGACAGTTCAGCGCCGCCCGAACACCACAACAAAATGGTGTTGCTGAAAGGAAGAATCGAACCCTTGTGGAGGCCGCTAGGACTATGCTGATTGAGTCAAAACTTCCAATTATTTTCTGGGCTGAGGCAGTTAATTGTGCAGCTTATGTTCTTAACAGGGTACTGATTGTCAAGGAAAAGATGAAGACTTCATACCAACTGTTTCGAGGGATTAAGCCGCTGATTGATTTTCTACGCCCCTTTGGATGTTCTTGCACTCTTTTGAATACTCAAGATCAGAAGACGAAGTTTGGGGCTGTCTCTGATGAATGCTTCTTTGTGGGATACTCTAACACACAAAAGGCGTATCGCGTTTACAACAAGCGAACGCGGATTGTGCAAGAGTCCTACTATGTTGATTGGCAAGAATCAAACACTACCAGTATTGGTAGCGAACCGGCATGGTTTTATGATTCCACCACCATTTTCAAATCATTTAATCTTCCTGACTCTGACGATGATGATATCATTCCACACACATCAGTTTCTATTTTCAATCATCCATCTACACCATCACAACCACAACCTTCAACATCCGCCACACAACTACCTCCCACTTCATTTGACATTCCATCACCTCCACCACCTCAAACTGTTCAAACTTCTCCACCAGACATTCCATCCACATCCAACACCATCCCATCACCTACACCTCCACAACCATCTAATCAAACACCTTCAACCGATCCAAATCCTTTACTACTCAACACTGACTTCAAAACCCTGAAAAACCATCCTCACGATTATATCATTGGATCTATTACTGATGGTGTGCGAACTCGGAGTCAGAGTGGTTTGATTAATGAATGTCTTTATGCTGCCTTTCTGTCTCAAGTTGTTCCAAAAAATTATAAACAGGCACTTGAAGATCCAAGTTGGGTGGATGCCATGCAAATGGAGCTGCAGCAATTTCGGAAGCTTAAAGTTTGGGAATTGGTTGATCTTCCTCCTAATAAGTGTCCAATCGGCACTAAATGGGTTTTCCGAAACAAGCCAGATGATCGTGGTGTTGTAATCAGAAACAAAGCGAGACTGGTTGTTCAAGGGTTTGCTCAAGAGGAGGGGATTGACTACACCGAAGTTTTTGCTCCAGTCGCTCGCCTGGAAGCCATCAGAATCTTTCTTGCTCATGCCGCGAACAAAAACTTTAAGGTTTATCAGATGGATGTGAAATGTGCATTTCTATATGGAGATATCGATGAGGAGATCTATGTCTGTCAACCACCAGGTTTCGAGGATCCCGATTTCCCGTCAAAGGTTTACAAGCTTGATAAATCCTTGTATGAGTTGCATCAAGCTCCACGGATCTGGTATGAAACTCTGACACAGTATCTTCTCAGCAAAGGTTTCTCTCGTGGGAGTATAGATATGACATTGTTCAAGAAAGAGGTGGATGGCGAGCTGCTGATCGTTCAAGTGTATGTTGATGATATCATTTTTGGTTCGACTAATGAAGGGTTGTGTAGAGAATTTGAGAAGGTGATGATGGAACGCTTTGAGATGACCATAATGGGGGAGATGTGTTTCTTCTTGGGGCTGCAAGTGGAGCAAAAGCCTGATGGAATTCTAATCCACCAAAAGAAATATATCAAAGAAATCCTCACGAAGTTTGGCATGGATGATTCTTCTCCTGAATTGATTCCTTTTACAGCTCAAACATGCCTTACTTCCGATGATAATGGGAATCCTGTGGATGCTCATCGGTATCGCTCGATGATCGGATCTCTCATGTATCTGACTGCAAGCCGTCCAGATATTACATTTGCCGTGTGTTACTGTGCTCGTTTCCAAGCCAATCCAAAAGAATCACACGAGAAAGCTGTTAAACGCATTTTTCGCTACCTTAAGGGTTCCTCTCGTTTGGGACTTTGGTACCCAAAAGGTGGGAACTTTGATTTACATGCTTTTTCTGATAGTGATCATGCTGGTTGCAGGATTAACAGGAAATCAGTCACTGGTGGATGTCAATACCTTGGAGAATGTCTTGTTTCCTGGCAAAGCAAGAAACAAACAACTGTCTCTCTGTCCACAGGAGAAGCAGAATACATTGCTGCTTCAAGTTGCTGCTGCCAAGTGCTGTGGATTCAACATCAGATGATGGATTATGGCATCAACTTTCTTCATACGCCACTCTTTTGTGATAATGAAGCTGCTGTTGGAATTGCCAAGAATCCTATTCATCACACTCGAACCAAGCACATTGAAACAAGAATTCATGCAATCAGGGATGCACAGGAAAAGGGGTTTATTGATATTATTCCTATTGAAACTAGAAAGCAAAAAGCTGATCTTTTCACAAAAACTTTTGACAAACCACGTTTTTATGAACTGATCTCCATGCTAGGACTTATATCTTTTTGAAAACCTTTTTTCTGTGAGAATCCATTTGTAAATATGTAAAAAAAAAATCTTCTTTTTCTTCTTTGAAAAATCCGTGGGTCACTCGCTTCATCGCTCCGTTATTTTATTTTATTTCATCTTATTTTCCTTTTATTTTTTTTAACTCTGTATATATATATTAAGAAAAAATCAGAAAAACAAAAATTTCTTATTAGATAGCTATAATGTAGAAATTTTGGGGGAGATATAAAAGATTAACTATTTATAGTTTTTCAAATTTTGCTATTTCAGGATCTCCGTTTTGATTGATGTTGAAGAGACGTTGAAGGAGGTCAGAAGCATTGCGTTTGGGATATGTCAGATAGGCTCAGCCCGAAAACGAAGTAAACAGTGATTGTGCAGCCAAACATAATGCTCAAGATCTCGACAACAAGGATTATCTCCTTGACATGATTGGATTGCACAAAGATAATGGTTCTATCAAAAATGGGTTGAGAGCGTCAAATCTTTGTCTTGATTTCCCTAAAAAAAATCCCAAATCACCCTCGCCCTATCCCCGAATCGAGTTTCTAGTATGCAAAACAAATAAAATAAAAAGCTGCTAGTGATGCTCTTCGGAAAAGCCTCTGAGTGAGTTACTCGTTAACTCCTCAGAACGTTTTGAGTCAAGTGCTTAACTCCTCTGCTATACGAAAGTATTGACCTGGAGTTGGTGAATCTTCTCTGCTATACGGAAGTATTGACCTGAAGATTCACCGAGCATGCTCAAATGTTTATCTCCTCTGTTATACGTGAGTATAGACCTGGAGCTCTAGACTATTTGAGTTTCCCAAATAATAAGTCGCATTGTATTCAAAAGAATCAATTGCTGACAAGCTCCACTCACAAAGAAAAGATGCAAAAATTGCACAAGTGTCAAAAGAAGCAAATGCATCGATCAACATTCAAAAGTTGATCATTGAAATTCAAGCAAAGTCAATCGTATTGCTCAGATATACCCTGATGACAGAACTTGTTCTTTTTACCTAGATGTCTGTGGGGACTGAGTTGTCTGAGCTTCTTCAATCAAACCATAAACATGATAAAAGAAGCTGCTGATCATTTGTTGAAAGGACTAAGGCATGGGTTTAAATGGACAAACATATCTGCAATCCCGCCAATCTATGATTCTCCGGATTCTACTCAAAACATCATGAAAAATATCTCCTTATTAGCGTTTAAAATTTCTTCTTTGTTATTTTATTTTATTTTATTTTATTTTATTTTATCTCATTTTTATTTTTAACTTCTATATTGTTATTACTAGTATTTTTAGGATTAGAATTGTTTATGTTTATTTTTGGAGCGTTGATATCGTGGGACGTTTTAACGGTTTTACAAAGATTTTAAAAATTTAAGAAAATCCAAAAATATGTTAATTTGTGTGCGAGCGAACCTGCGAGCGAACCTACAGGTTCGCCCAAATCTCAGATTCGCCCGCAACCTTTTTGCACCACGCGTCGAAGGCAGTTTTGTCTTTTGGTCTTCTGGCGAATCTAAAGTTCGCTGGACTGTCTGCCAGCGAACCTATGTATGTATATATATACAGTGACAGCGAATTATCTCACATATTCGCTGTCTATCTGTACTGTAGCAAACCTTTTCAATTTCAAACACCGAACGTTCGATTCTCACTTTCAACCGGTCTTTTTCACACTTAAACATCACAAATATTGTCTGGTATGTGATCGATTTCATCTTAATCACTGTTTGAACTCTTAATCGCACCATTATCTTGCTTTAATCTGTCGGCATATGTTTGTGTGTGGTTTAAATGACTGATTTTGTGTTAGTTGTTAGGGTTTTACTTCATAATAGCCTCGTTTAATGTTTATGTTACTTGTTTGTTGCTTTGAATGGTTGATAATGATGGACTGTACTTGATTTTAGCCGTTTTTCAAAACTAGGGTTTCCAGCGAACCTATGTGTTCGTCTGGCGAATCTGAACGAAAGTTCAAAACTTCGAGCGAACCTATGTCGTTATGCTGCCCGCGCAACAACATAGATTCCCCGACTGTTTCTAGCGAACCTATACATTCGCTCGACCATAATGACTGATTTTTCATGTCAGCGAATCTATAGGTTCTGGTGCCAAAATCTCAGGTTCGCTATACCAGCGAACCTAATTTCCAGCGAATCTATTAACTGTTTTTCAAATCTTCATTTCTGATCAATCTCCGTTTATTTTTCAGGCACAATGTCGACTTTATTCTTCGAAAGAAAGCACAATATGTGTGCTTTACTTGACGAGAATCATGAAAAGGCCGGCAGCTATAGAGATTCAATCAAATGGCTGAAATCCTCTCACATACATTATGCCATATCTCACTCACCCACCATATATGAGCTGCACGTTCGAGATTTCTGGCGAACTGCAGTAATGAACGTGTCGGTACAGCCGTCACGCATCTGTGCTAAAGTCGGTGGATACGACTTGGAGTTTACTGAAGCCGATCTGGCTAGAATTTTGAGGCTAGAGGATGATGTGGGTGAGGAGGTCCATATGACGGCTGAAGAAGTTTATGGGGCATTCCGGACAGCGGGGTATGAGGGTCCGATGCCCGGTGAGAAGAAAATGGAGTTTGTCAAATCCTACTTGATCCAGGAATGGAGGTACATAGCGCACGTATTTATTATGTGCCTGGATCATAGGAAAGGGGGAACAGACGGGCTAAACTTGGACTGGGCTCGAGCTATGATGCTGTTTTGCCGGGGGCAAAAAGCAAATCTTGCGAAGCTGATCTTCAATTACATGCTCGAGAACATCCATGCCAGCAAAGGGGCCAAATGGTTAATGTATCCCAGATTCATTCAGATGATTCTGAATGATAAATTGCCAAATCTGCCGGTGGAAGGTGCTGAACTAAAAATCTGGGATATGCATTCAAGGATCTTCAAAGATTGTAAATCGGTGAGGTCAGACTGTGTGGGCAGGACTTCATATCTATGGGAAAATATGTATCCGGCTGAAAGATGGGTGTATATTCAAAGGCTGATTGAGTCTGAAAGGAAAAGGGGTGGAGAGAATATAGAGATTGTAGAGAAGAAGATGAAGAAACGGAAAGCATACGCCAAAGAAAAGGACTACTCATTTGAACGAGAGGTCGATGAGATTGAGGCAGAGATTGATGCTAGTAGGGAACAGCGAACAAAGAAAAAGGCTGATGCACACGCTGAAACGTCAAAGAAAGCAAGGCATGATATCGGGGGTACATCTGCTGGGTCTGGAAATGAGTTGAAGGTTGAGGTTGAAAGTTTGAAGGCTGAACTGGTTGATTTGAAAGTGAAGTATGAAGAGTTGGAAAAGCAGGATGCCGAGAAATCTACTGTTATATACGAGATGGGTCGAATGATGAAGGACCAGCAGTGTCTGATTGTGAGGATTTTCAAGGAGTTAAACAGTTTGAAAGAAAACGTAGGGACTGAACCGGCAATGACTGAAGCGGAACTGAACTCCTTAACGGATATTGCAAGATATCCGTTAATGGATGTTGATTTTGGTGACAAAGGTAAAAAAGAAGCTGCTGAGGAGACATTTGATGAGGAAATGGGGATCGATTTGGATGTTTTCGAAGGAGAAGAAGTGGTCGGTGGATCTGGTGTGGACTATTCTCTGATAGATGAACCAGAAACTGACATTGATGCTGATAGTGAGGAAGATATTGATGATGAGCCGGAAATATATAAAATGGATGAAAAGGAGATGAGTTACCAGTTTGAACATGCTGAATTAGACAAATCTGAATGGTTCCGGAAAGAAGAAGAAGTTGTCCCTGAGGTGCCAATATTTCAACACTTGGATGAACCGAACACCAAACAGTTAGATAGGCAGGTGATAGCATGGAAGTACAATAGTTTGGTGGATGCCTATATGATTAAAAGAAGGGGCGGTGACATCACGTATATCAAGAACAGGAAGCACTTCGCCACTTTACCAAGATGGGACTTGCGTAGGCTGGCAGAGCTACCACTGTTGGGGAAAGAAGAAAGTGGAAGGGCGTGTGCGTTTGAGGTCACCATCCGAGAAGCTGCAAAGACAAACTTTGTTGATTTTGGATACCAAAAACCGAGAAGGATGAGACAGAAACGGGATAGGCATTGGGTTTCGTGGAAAGGTAAGGTAGTTCTGAAGATTGAGGCACCGAAGACGATGACAAGGGTCAGGGTCCCGGACACACAGCCACCCAGATTACAGGATTTTCACAAATGGTTCTACGACAATGGTACGGGTGAGGCTGTTATCAGATTACAAGGAGAAGATCGTCCTGAAATCAGACTATTTGACCCAATGGAGATCTTTTCCTTCTGTGATGAGGATCTGAAGGTGTTGTGCGAGAACAGAATAAAGCACGGGGCTGGAGTTGATACTGCTACTGAAGCGAACCTGTTTGTGAAGGTCGCAAACAAAGCCCGGGGGATTCGTGCTGAACTTAAAGCGGTGAATGAAAGATTGAGGAGGTCTGATGATCAGCGTATGGATATGGATGATCTAACTAGACAGCTGGATTAATCAATTGAGCAAAGGTTTGAGAAGCCGGTGCAGGTGATAGATTTGGAGGTAATTAGCGAGGAGCAAACTGCAGAGACTCAGGCGGAGACGATAGTTCAACATGAGCCTGATACTGAGGTCGCAGACACAGAGTTTGTGGATTCTATGCTAGTGTTCAGTGAAGATGAGGCCGGATCTGAAGACTTTACAAACCCAATGGCCGGAATTAAAGAAAGGGCAGGAACGTTTATCGAACATCTTTGAAGCCATCAAGACGGAGCTAATTTAGAAGACTTCCCCAGGTGAGGTCCAACCTAGGGGGAGTATTGATAGTCACTATGTATAGGTTGGACTCACCGGCTTGTCGGTGTTACTTTTGTTTGTATTTGTAAGACTTGTAATTGTATTTGTACTAGCGAACCTACGGGCGAATCTATAGATTCGCCCGCAGTTCATGTGTCTTTTGTATTAAGGTGTCGACTGGGCGAACCTATGTGCCCAGCGAACCTGTGTTGGTTCGCTAGATAGATTCGCTCGAGCGAATCTATCAGCGAACCTAACTCTACTATATATTGTAACCTTATCTTCATTTGAATGCAACTTTTGCACACCTTTAACCAAAACTCTTATCTACTGATTGTGTCGTGTAATTGTTCCACTGAGGTGCTAGGAGCTTATTCTACTCATCATTGTAGCTTATATATCTCAGTTGTGTTGAGTAATCTTGTTATTGGGTTTATTTGGATATTTTACACTTTGTTCTTTCAAGTCAAGACTATTTGTGTTAAACAAGTCAATATAGCACTGAAATCACGATCATTATGGACCAACAATCTATATGTATTTTGAAGGATCTGACAAGTTTAAATGTTGGATTTGTGATGGGTTAATTGCTGGACTTGGCAGGAACAAATAATGGGATTTGTTTTCAATTTTGGCGGCTTAAATTTGTTATCTTTATGTAGTTCAGTTTTGACGGATATAAAATATTATTTTTCGATTTAAATCCTATAATTGTGTCTAAAGCTCATGTTCTCAACATTTTGATCACATATCAAGCACCGCATCTAAAAATTGATTGGTTTTTAGCGGCGAGGCTTTTGGACGCGGTCATTAACCGCGTTTAAAGCTCATTTCCACCGCGTCTAAACCTCATTTATGTATTAGTGTAAGGGTCCTATAAATTAATTTTTAAGGACGATTGTACGTGTATTATAAAATTAAACGTAAGTAGCAATATATTGTAACATTGTAAAAGTGTCCTTATATGTTTTTATTAGGACGCTTTTTGAGTTGTTCATAGACATATTATGCGACCATAAAATTGGTTTTATAATCTTATTTGAGATATTAGGACCATTTTCTTAGTACTAAAGTAACTACACTGTCACATTATAAGGGTCTTATAAACTAATTTTTAAGGACGCTTGTACGTGTATCATAAGATTAAAAGCAAGTAGCCACATATTGTAACATTGTAAAAGTGTCCTTATATGTTTTTATTAGGACGTTTTTTAAGTTCCGGGACTTATTACAACCTCTTTACATGAAACGCTTTTACTATTGGTCCTATTAAATGAAAGGTCCTATAAAGTACCATTATAGAACACTTTTAGGCGTACTAAAAACTCAATTTTGTTGTAGTGATTATAAATTGGATTATCCACATTATCTACTTTTCATGAAACTAATTTTTCTAAAAAATCCTAATTGTTGGTCCATATAGATCGTGATTTCAGTGCTATAATGATTTGTATTACAACGAAACACACTTGACTCAAACAAACAAGACTAATATAACCCAACAACCAAGAACAAGATTAAAACCACACAACAAGAGGTAATTAAGCTACAAAGATAGATAATATAAGCTCCTAGCACCTCCTGGAAACACCCACACGATACAAGAATTTGGATAAGATTTTTTGTCAAAGTTACCTTGCATTAAGATAAGGTTACAATATATATCAGCTTTAGGTTCGCTGATAGATTCGCTGACAGCGAATCTATCTAGCGAACCAAATAGGTTCGTCGGGCACAATCAGGTTCGCCCGGTCGATACAAACACAAAAGACTATACTGCGCTAATACAAAAGATATAACACCGACATACCGGTGAGTCCGACCTATACATGACTATCAATACTCCCCCTAGGTTGGACCTCACCCGGGGAAGTCTTCTGTTTTAGCTCCGTCTTTTTCGGCTTCAAATATTTTCAACGTATGCTCCTGCCCTCGATTCAATCCCGGCCAGTGGATTTGTAACATCTTCAGATCCTGCCTCTTCATCTTCACTAAATACCAGCATCGACTCCACAAACTCAGCTTCGGCGACATCAGTATCAGACATATCCAGAACAATTGTTTCCGCCTGAACTTCTTCAGTATGCTCCTCACCGCCCACATCCACATCAACAACCTCTACCGGTGTCTCGAACCTCTTCTCGATAGTTTGATTAAGCTGTTTAGACAAGTCGTCCATATCCATTTGTTGATCATCAGTCACTCTCAACCTTTCATTGACACTCCTCAGCTCAGCACGTATTCCTCGGGCTTTGTTTGCGACTTTCACGAATAAGTTCGCTTCAGTCCTTGTATCATCTCCTGCCCCGTGCTTGATGCGGTTCTCACACAGTACCTTTAAATCTTCGTCACAGAAAGAGAAAACCTCAATTGGATCGAACAGACTAATCTCTGGACGGTCATCTCCTTTAAGTCAAATCACCGCTTCACCTGTACCATTGTCATAGAACCACTTCACGAATTCTTGTAGACGAGCAGGCTGAGTATCAGGAACCCTGACCCGTGTCATAATCTTTGGAGCTTCAATCTTCAACACAATTTTACCCTTCCAAGAAACCCAATGCATGTCCTTCTTTTGTCTCATTCGCTTCGGTTTTTGATATCCAAAATCAATAAAGTTGTTCTCCGCAGCCCTCCTAATTGTAACCTCAAAAGCACACGCCCTTCCACTATCCTCCTTTCCTAGCAGAGGTAGTTCAGCTAACCTTCGCAGATCCCACCGAGGCAAGGTGGCGAAATGCTTCCTGTTCTTTATATAGCAGATATCCCCACCCCTTCGTTTAATCATATAAGCATCAACAACAGAGTTATATTTCCATGCGATCACTTGTCTATCCAGTTGGGAGGTGTTTGGTTCGTCAAGATGTTGGAAGATGGGCACTTCAGGGACAACCTCTTCATCCTTTCTGAACCATTCGGATTTGTCCAAATCTATGTGATCAAACTGATAGCACACCCCCTTTTCTTCGACTTTATACCTCTCCGGCTCATTCTCTAAATCTTCTTCACTATCAGCATTTTCATCAACTTCTGGTTCGTCTATCAAACTGAAATTCACGCTGGAACCTCCAACAACCTCAGCCCCCTCAAATATATCTAAATCTATGCCCATGTCTTCATCAAACAAATCCTCAGCAGCTTTCCCCTTACCTTTATCCTTGTCTCCAAACTCACAGTCCATTAACGGATACTTTGCAGCATCCGTTAAGCTTTTCAGTTTTGCCTCAGACATAGCTGGATCTGACCCATCCTTTTCCTTCAAGCTATTCAGCTCCTTGAATATTCTAACAATCAGGCACTGTTGATCCTTCATCATCCTCCCCATTTCAAAAATAACCGTTGACTTCTCAGCATCCTGCGTCTCCAAATCAGCATATTTACTCTTCAGATCCACCAATTCAGCCTTCAGACTATCAATCTCACCCCTTAGCCCACTAACGGTCTCAGTAGATTTACCCGATTCATCATGCTTCGCTTTCTTTGCAGCTTCGGTGGGTGCATCTGATTTCCTCTTCGTTCTATTTTCCCTACCCGCATCAATCTCAGCCTGTATCTCATCTACTTCCCGATCAAAAGAATAGTCCTTTTCCTTAGCGTATGGCTTTCTTTTCTTCAACCTTTTCTCAACAACCTCTACGTTCTCACCACCCTGTTTCCTCTCAGTCTCCATTAACCTCTGTATTTGTACCCATCTATCAGCAGGGTACATATTCTCCCACAGATATGAAGTCCTACCAACACAATCAGATCTCACCGATTTGCAGTCTCTGAATATTCTCGAATGCATCTCCCATATCTTCAGCACATCACCAACAACCGGCAGATTTGGCAATTTGTCATTCAAAATCATCTGGATAAATCTGGGGTACATCAACCATTTGCCCGCCTTCGTAGCATGAATGTTTTCGAGCATGTAGTTGTAGATAAGCTTCGCAAGATTTGCCTTCTGCCCTCGGCAAAACAACATCATAGCCCGAGCCCAATCCAAGTTTAACCCATCAGTACCCCCTTTCCTATGATCCAAGCACATGATAAAGACGTGTGCAATGTATCTCCAATCTTGGATCAGATAGGATTTCACAAACTCCATCTTCTTCTCCCCCGGCATAGGACCTTCATAACCAGCTGTCCTAAATGCCCCGTAAACTTCCTCTGCCGTCATACTAACCTCCTCACCGACATCGTCCTCTAACCTCAAAATCCTGGCCACATCGGCTTCTGTAAATTCCAAGTCAAACCCACTAACTTTGGCACAGATCCGTGATGGCTGCACAGATACATTCATCACCGCTGTTCTCCAGAAATCTCTGATGTGCAGCTCGTAGATGATTGGAGAATGGGAGATAGCGTGATGAATGTGTGAAGACTTCAACCATCTGATACAGTCTCTATACCCACCAGCTTTCTCATGATTCTCGTCCAGTAAAGCACACATGTTGTGCTTTCTTTCAAAAAATAACGTGGACATCGTGCCTGAAAAATAAACAGAAATTGATCCGACACAAAATTTTGAAACAGTCAATAGATTCGCTGCACGGGCGAACCTGAGATTTGGCACCAGAACCTATAGATTCGCTGACATAAAAAATCAGTCATTTGGTCGAGCGAATGAATAGGTTCGCTAGAAACAGTCGGGCGAATCTATGTTGATGCACGGGCGGCATAACGACATAGGTTCGCTCGAAGTTTTGAACTTTCGTTCAGATTCGCCAGACGAACACATAGGTTCGCTGGAAACCCTAGTATTTGAAAAACTCCCAAATCTCAGTCAAAACACCATAATCAAGCAAACAAAGCAACAATCAAGCAATATAATCATCAAACGAGGATATTATGATGTAAATACCTAACTAATAACACAAATCAGTCATTTGATTTACATAATATCACAGATGGATGGATTTAAGAGGATTAATGTGCGATTGATGGGATGAAACATAGATTAAGATGAAGACGATGACATACCAGACAAAGGTAAAGACGATTTAGTGTGAAAAAGTCGGTTGTGGATGAGAATCGAACGTTCGACAGTTTGAAAATAAAAAACCCGGCTACAGAAATAGTGACAGCGAAATTGTGAAACGTTTCGCTGTCAACACAAATATATACAGTCACAGGTTCGCTGACCAAAACACTAGCGAACTTCAGATTCGCCCGAAGACCAAAGGTCAAAAGAAACCACGGCGGCGATGTGAAGAGGTTCCGGGCGAACCTGAGGTTCTGGCGAGCCTGTAGGTTCGCTAGTAGATTCACTAGGACTCAAAACAAGAAAAAAACTAAAAATATTTTTGGTTTTTCTCAAATTTTAAATTCTTTGTAAATCCACGAAAACGTCCCACGATTTCAACGCTCCGAAAATAAAAACATTAACCTAAATAATAATAACAAGAGAAAAATAAAATAAAATAAAATGAAAGAAAAAAAAACATGAAGTAAAAGCTAAAGAAGGATATATATATTTTTCATGACGTTTTGAGCAGAATCCGGAGAATTATTGTTTGGCGGGATTGCAGATATGTTTGTCCATTTAAACCCATGCCTTAGTCCTTTCAACAAGAGATCAGCAGCTTCTTTTATCATGTTTTTGGTTTGATTGAAGAAGCTCAGACAACTCGGTCCCCACAGACATCTAGGTAAAAAGAACAAGTTCTGTCATCAGGATATATCTGAGCAATACGATTGACTTTGCTTGAATTTCGAGGATCAAGTTTTGAATATTGATCGACGCATTAGCTTCTTTTGATACTGTGCAATTTTTTTGCATCTTTTTGTGAGTGGAGCTTGTCAGCAATTGATTCTTTTGAACACAATGCGACTTATTATTTGGGAAAGTCAAATAGTTTAGAGCTCCAGGTCTATACCGACGTATAACAGAGGAGATAAACATTTGAGCATGCTCGGTGAATCTTCAGGTCAATACTTCCGTATAGCAGAGAAGATTCACCAACTCCAGGTCAATACTTCCGTATAGCAGAGGAGTTAAGCACTTTTGACTCAATACATTCTGAGGAGTTAACAAGTAACTCACTCAGAGGTTTTTCCGAAGAGCATCACTAGCAGCTTTTTATTTGTTTTGCAAACTAGAAACTCAATTCGGGGATAGGGTGAGGGTGATTTGGGATGTTTAGGGAAATCAAGGCAAAGATTTGACGCTCTCAACCCATTTTTGACAGAACCCGTATCTTTGTGCAATCCAATCATGTCAAGGGGATAATCCTTGTGGCCGAGATCTTGAACGTTATGTTTAGCTGTACAATCACTGTTTACTTTGTTTTCAGGCTGAGCCTATCTGACATATCCCAAACACAATACTTTTGACCTCCTTCAACGTCTCTTCAACATCAATCAAAACGGAGATCCTGAAATAGCAAAATTTGAAAAACTATAAATATTTAATCTTTAACATCTCCCCCAAAATTTCTATATTATAGCTATCTAATAAGAAATTTTTGTTTTTCAGATTTTCTTAATATATATATACAGAATAAAGGAGAAAATAAAAGGAAATAAAATAAAATAAAGGAGCGAAGAAATGAGTGACCCACGGAATTTTCAAAGAAGAAAATGAAATGGTTATTTACATATTTACAAAGTGATTCACATAGATAAAGGTTTTCAAAAAGATATCAGTCCCAGCATAGAGATCAGTTCATAAAAACGTGGTTTGTCAAAGGTTTTTGTGAAAAGATCAGCTTTTTGCTTTCTAGTTTCAATAGGAATAATATCAATGAACCCCTTTTCCTGTGCGTCTCTGATGGCATGAGTTCTTGTTTCGATGTGCTTGGTGCGAGTGTGATGAATAGGATTCTTGGCGATTCCAACAACAGCTTCATTATCACAAAAGAGTGGCGTATGAAGAAAGTTGATGCTGTAATCCATCATCTGATGCTGGATCCAGAGCACTTGACAACAGCAGCTTGAAGCAGCAATGTATTCTGCTTCTCCTGTGGACAGAGAGACGGTTGTTTGCTTTGCTAGGAAACAAGACATTCGCCAAGATATTGACATCCGCCAGTGACTGATTTTCGGTTAATCCTGCAACCAGCATGATCACTATCAGAAAAGGCATGTAAATCAAAGTTCCCACCTTTTGGGTACCAAAGTCCCAAACGAGAGGAACCCTTAAGGTAACGAAAAATGCGTTTAACGGCTTTCTCGTGTGATTCTTTTGGATTGGCCTGGAAACGAGCACAGTAGCACACCGCGAATGTAATATCAGGTCGGCTGGCAGTCAGATACATGAGAGATCCGATCATCGAGCGGTATCGATGAGCATCGACAGGATTCCCATTATCATCAGAAGTAAGGCATGTCTGAGCGGTGAATGGAATCAATTCAGGAGAAGAATCATCCATGCCAAACTTTGTGAGGATCTCTTTGATATATTTCTCTTGGTCAATAAGAATTCCATCTGGCTTTTGTTCCACTTGCAGCCCCAAGAAGAAACACATCTCCCCCATAATTGTCATTTCAAAGCGATCCATCATCACTTTTTCAAACTCTCTACATAGCCCCTCATTAGTCAAACCGAAAATTATATCATCAACATACACTTGAACGATCAGCAGCTCACCATTCACCTCCTTCTTGAACAATGTCATATCTATAGTCCCACGAGAGAAACCTTTGCTGAGAAGATACTGTGTCAGAGTTTCATACCAGATACGTGGAGCTTGATGCAACCCATACAAGGATTTATCAAGCTTGTACACCTTTGAAGGAAAATCTGGATCCTCGAAACCCGGTGGCTGACATACGTAGATCTCCTCGTCGATATCTCCATATAGAAATGCACATTTCACATCCATCTGATAAACTTTAAAGTTTTTGTTCGTAGCATGAGCAAGAAAGATTCTAATGGCTTCAAGGCGAGCGGCTGGAGCAAAAACTTCAGTGTAGTCAATCCCCTCCTCTTGAGCAAATCCTTGAACAACCAATCTCGCCTTGTTTCTGATAACAACACCGCGATCATCTGGCTTGTTTCGGAAAACCCACTTAGTGCCGATGGGACACTTATTAGGAGGAAGATCAACAAGTTCCCAAACTTTAAGCTTCCTAAATTGCTACAGTTCCATTTGCATGGCATCAACCCAACTAGGATCTTCAAGTGCTTGTTTATAATTCTTCGGAACAACTTGAGATAGAAAGGCAGCATAGAGACATTCATTAATCAAACCACTCTGAATCCGAGTTCGCACACCATCAGTAATTGATCCTATGATATAATCATGAGGATGATTTTTTAAAGTTTTGAAGTCTGTGTTGAGGAGCAAGGGGTTGGTTTGGGATGAGGATGTTTGATTAGATGATTGTGAGGGAATATCTGAGGTTGGAGGAATTGTATTAGTGGTAGATGTTGGAATGGAAGTGGATGATGATGGAATATTTGATGGAGAAATTGGAACAGTTTGAGATGGTGGAGGTGGAGGAATGTCAAATGAAGTGGGGGGTAATTGTGTAGTTGAAGGTTGTGGTTATGGTTGTGGAGGTGGATGGTTAATAATAGAAACTGATGTGTGAGGAATGATGTCATCATCGTCAGAGTCGGGAAGATTGAATGATTTGAAAACAGTGGTGGAATCATAAAACCATGCAGGTTCACAGCCAATACTTGTAGTATTTGACTCTTGCCAGTCAACATAATAGGACTCTTGCACAATCCGCGTTCGCTTGTTGTAAACACGATACGCTTTTTGTGTGTTCGAGTATCCTACAAAGAAGCGTTCATCCGAAACAGCACCAAACTTCGTTTTCTGATCTTGAGTATTTAACAGAGTGCAAGAACATCCAAAGGGGCGCAGAAAATCGATCAACGGCTTAATCCCACGAAACAGCTGGTATGAAGTCTTCATCTTTTCTTTGACAATCAGTACCCGATTCAGAACATAAGCTGCACAATTCACTGCCTCTGCCCAGAAAATAATTGGAAGCTTTGACTCAATCAACATAGTTCTAGCAGCCTCCACAAGAGTTCGGTTCTTCCTTTCAGCAAGACCATTTTGTTGTGGCGTTCGTGGGGCGCTAAACTGTCTGAGAATACCCCGTTGTTCACTAAAAAAGAATTGAAGATATGGTTTCTGAATTCAGTTCCATTGTCGCTTCTTATGGCTTGAACCTTCCGCTTTCCAAGAACCTCGATTTGAGGAATCAGCTTCATTAGCTCCATAGCAGTCTCACTCTTGTATGCTAGAAATCTCACCCAGGTGTACCTAGAGTAATCATTTGTGACAACCAAGCAATAAGATTTCTTAGCAATAGATTTGACACTTATTGGACCAAATAAACCAGTATGCAACAATTCGAGGGGTTCTGAGATAGAATTTTCAATTTTAGTTTATGTGGCCTTTTGTGCTGCTTTCCTTTAGCACAGGCCATGCATTTCTCAACCACAGAGAAATCTTTAAGTGGTAAACCCCTTACCAAATTGTTCTTAACCAATTTATTTAGAATTTTAAAATTAATGTGCCCCAAACGTCTATGCCATTGAAAAGATTCAAAAGATGAAGCTTTAGATAGGAGACAGGTCACGGTGGAAGTTGATTATGTTGATCCCATATTCAGCATATATGTATCATTTCATCTTGGAGCTCGCATGATCACCAATTCTTCAGGAATAGAAAACTCTGGCTTCAAGAATAGACATTCATTTGGAAGAAACAACACTGGGATATTCTTATCACAGATTTGTGATACACTGAGAAGATTGAATGCCAGTTCAGGAACATAGTTAACATCTTCCAAAGTTAGAGAACCATTTGAAACTTCTCCTTGACCAATCATTTTACCACCTTTCGTGTCTCCCGCAAAAGCAACATATCCACCATTGATAATCCGATAGTTAGTCAGCAGGTCCTTCAACCCAGTCATATGTCTGGAACATCCGCTGTCAATATGCCAATGACTATTTACAACGGCACTTGAATGTTCCTGACATTTATTGAAATTCAGAAGTTAGACTTTTGAAATTGGCACCCAAGCCTTTGTGTACTTGGGTGGTGGAACAGATGAAGAATTACAAAAGAAATTATTTACAAACGTGTTTAATCTTTTTCCAAAAGATTTTTGCTTTGAACTATTTTTGACTAACTTAGGGCATTGCTTAACAGTATGATCAATATTTCCACATTTAAAACAATGAGATTTCAAACCCACTTTGGAAACTTTATCAACAAGAATTTTATCCATTTCAATTTCCTAGTCACATTCAGACAGTTGAGAATTGCAATCACTATAAGAGTCATAAGGCTCTTTTGATTTACCTGCTGTGACATTTACCTTTTTAGATTCAGATTTAGGTTTTGAAATCCTTACAGGTGTGAAAGACGGGATTTGATGAGTAAAGAATTTTTGAAAGCAATTTGTTTTGATTTGACTTTCAGAGACATGACCTGAAATTTCATCTTTGTCATTCACACACTTATTTTCAATCAGATCATCATTCAACACATTAGGGTTTGAAGTAGTGCACCCTAAATTACTATTAAACATAAAATTGTCTGAATGTAACACATTACTAGAAACAGAATTAATTAAATTAATGTCTTCAACAGACTTCTTGGAATCAGAATTAGAAGATTCACTACTGCTAGAACAACCAAGCCCAGTACTCCCACCATAAGCGTAATCCTCTCTAACCTCTTTAAGATTTACTCCACTTAAACCTGCAATAGAGCTGTTAGTATCATTCTGTATAATCTCTTGTATCAACTCATTTGAGAGATGAGGAATAGGTGTTGGAGAGTAACAGAAGGTACTAGGTGGGGGATATGCATATGTTTCATTGTTAAGACCCAAACCTGTCTTAACTCTGGCCCCCCGTTGTTTCTTGCAAAGTTCCTCCCTTTTCATACTAGATATTGTCCATTGCTGCAGTTTATTTTTGAGTTTTCTTGTTTCAAATTCAGCAAGAGTGACTTGCTCAGTCAAATAGTTTATTTCACAATTCTTTTCCAAGAGAGATCTTTTTAAATGCTCATTTTCTTTCAAAGCTTCTCTTAATTTGACAAAATATTTTGATTCATTCAATTTAAGGTCTTTGTTAGTTCTCTTTAATTCGTTTTCGTTTGACATTAACAATTTATTAGCTTTGTATATGCCAATTAAACGAATTTTGCAAGCAGATGAACACATATCTTCAATAACGTCATAAGGAAGACCAATTACCAGTTTTTCTGCAGCAAGGGCACGATCACACTGGCACTAAGGAGTGTTCCTCTTGGATTCATCCACAGCATCAAGCCTCGCCTTCTCAATCATGGCTTCCAGGTTAAGCTTTGACTCTTCATCATTCTTCATTTCATTTACCGCGACTTCACATACCAATCCCGAGTGATTCAGATGCCCTTGAACAATAGCATCTGATTGATCTTTATGAACTTTCTCCAATTTCCCTTCCTCATCTTCACCATAAAATTCTTTGAAAGGATCAAAGCAATTTATATAGTCATCATCATTCTCAACAATCTCAGCAACTAGGGCATGATTAATTTCCTCCTTTGTCTCTTCAATTTCTGCACTCCAATCAAAGTTGGTGAGCAGTGCAGTTTCATTCCTTGATTTCACTTCCTCAAGCCTTTCTTGACCAGGAACAGTTCTTGGATTTCCAGAATTCACTGGTTCAGTAACAATTGGTAAAGGACATTCCTTTTTGAAGTGACCCAATTGTTTACAGTTATAACATCTCAGCTTCCCTTTGTCATACCCGAGCTTGTTGTTTTGTCCCTGATTCCCAAAACTTCTTCTTCTTGTTCTTTCCATAAACCATCTAGCACGAAGAGTAAGCATGGCCATTTGCCATTGGATGTCGGTTTCTTCAAGATCATCAGGAACCACCTGATACATATCTTCAACAGTCATCCCCTTTCCCTTTAACTCACCAGCGACAAGAGCTTCATAGCTATGAACATACATTCCAAACAAAGCCATGGTGTCAGATGGAATCTGAGTGGTGACAGATGCATTTGAGCTTGAACCAACATTTGTAGATGCACCAACAGATTTAACAGACACATGACTTTATGATCCTCCAGGTACAGCACTGTAGATATGAGAGTTTGCAGCGGAAGAAATAAGTGCAGCATTCTGAGAAGGAATATTTGGAACCATCATTGACTGATTGTATTCTCTTCTCTTCACATCAAGATCAAATGACTTCAGCTTGTTTATAACATCCATCAGCTTATAGTCATGAAAGTTTCTTTCTTGTTTCAACAATTTGATCTGAAGACTCCACTGAGGAGGAAGTGAATCTAACAGCTTTGTGACTTGTTCATGATTTCCCAGCTTATCATCATACTTTTTCAGATTACTTGATACAGACAGAAATCGATTTGTAATATTAGTCAAACTTTCTTGCGAATACCCCACAAATGAATTGAACTCTTTCTCAGCTTGAGCCTTTCTATCCAACTTCAAGTCTTCATTACCATCATAGAACTCGCACAACGCATCATACAGGCTTTTTGCAGTTGTGTGTTCAGCAAACCTGTTGTAAATATCCTGATGCAAACAAAGTATCAATGCTCCGAGTGCCTTTTTGTCATGATCAAGCAACTTGGTGTCTCCTTCAGTAAAAGTACTCGGATTAGTGTTTATTGAAGTAACAATTCCTTCAACTGTCTTTGGCACATGCGGACCATTTACAATTGACTCCCATTGATTATAGTCAGTGTAGTAGAAAAAAGCTTTCAAACACCTCTTCCAGTCTTCAAAATTTTCACCACTAACAAGCCTCGGTGGCCTGTTAGGTTGAACACTATCCAGATCATTAATATTCAGAGTTGATGTAGTCATAATTTTAAACAGGTTGTAGTTTCGCTAAAGACAAATAGATTCGCTGAATTAGATTCGCCCAAAGAACAGACAGATTCGCTCGCAGATTCGCTGGCAGATTCGCTCAATAACCAAACAGATTCGCTGGCCAGCAAGCACAGTTTCGCTCGACAGATTTGCTGTTAGATTCGCTCAAAAGATTTTGGCAGCAGTTTCGCTTGCACAATGAGCCAAACAAGTGAACTTTCGTTCAGTAAAATGCAGATTCGCTACACAGAAACACTGAAGTACAGTAACACAAGATTGTGTTAGATTCGCTGGAAGAACAAGCAGTTTCGCTTGATGAACAAATAGGTTCGCTGGGTTACGAACAACACAGTTTCAGTTCAAAAACGACTAGAACAGCTTCAAAACACAACCAGTTGTAGACCCGTTTGTTTCAAAAGCTTCCTATGACCAAATATGACAAATCCCAAGCAAAATACAACACAGAAACACACAAACCAGTTCAGAAATGAATCAAATAGTGTATTGACCCGAAAACCCCAAACATCACAAAAATCTCTAGGATCAAACAATCAAGAGCACTAAGGCTCTGATACCATATTGTTGGTCCATATAGATCGTGATTTCAGTGCTATAATGATTTGTATTACAACGAAACACACTTGACTCAAACAAACAAGACTAATATAACCCAACAACCAAGAACAAGATTAAAACCACACAACAAGAGGTAATTAAGCTACAAAGATAGATAATATAAGCTCCTAGCACCTCCTGGAAACACCCACACGATACAAGAATTTGGATAAGATTTTTTGTCAAAGTTACCTTGCATTAAAATAAGGTTACAATATATATCAACTTTAGGTTCGCTGATAGATTCGCTGACAGCGAATCTATCTAGCGAACCAAATAGGTTCGCCGGGCACAATCAGGTTCGCCCGGTCGACACAAACACAAAAGACTATACTGTGCTACGGGCGAATCTATCGAATCTATAGATTCGCCCGTAGGTTCGCTAATACAAAACAATACAAAACTCATACAAAAGATATAACACCGACATACCGGTGAGTCCGACCTATACATGACTATCACTAATAAACTATATTATTACATGTACACCACCAACTAATGCTTATGAAACTGGTTAATATATATCAGAAAACTTAGATAAATACATCTTACAAACATAGAGTCGGTCTTCACAAACTTAAGTGTTACTATTCTAGTACTCGAACTTGACTATCTATATCGATGAACAAAACTATTTATATGAGCAATATCTACCTAATGAACTTTAGTTTTTCTTTTGAATCATCAATCTACTTATCATATTAAACTAATTTTTCCTAGTACTATTCCTATCGGGTATGATATTGGAACCTATGTGTATCATCACTTTAGCTTAAAAAAAATTATATACATTTGACTCGCACGTGAGCGAATGAACTATGGGGTCCATGCAAAAACTGAAGTAATTACGGGTGCACACGAAATTATGAAAGTTGGTGCATGGGAACCATAGTAAGTTTTGTCTTGTGTAGTTGGGCCATATTTAATCATCTTATTTTCACTTTACTTATTTACTCATTTTACTAATTGCGTTTAATTCGTTTGACTATACGTAAAGTTACTATATTCGTTTCATCCGTTCTATTAATCACGATTATTTCTGATCTTCATTTAAATAATTCTAAATCTATATACTTAAAATGTTTTATTCGCAGGTTGGGATTTAAAAAAAATATATCCATTAATTGTATAAAATCTTATTCATCTTACTCTTGAGTAACAAGAAATCTATATCCAAATCTCAATTCAATTAACTCACTCGAACTCTTATATCTCGTAAAGAGTTAAATTGATGACTCTCACTAATTTAAAACAAATTAAAAATAAATAACTTCTTAATCTTGTTTAATTAAATGCAGTTCACTGAACTACCATTAGAAATCATGGATCGTGAAGTTAAGTAACTAAAACGTAATCGGCTACCGATCGTTAAAGTTCGTTGGAACTCAAAGCGTGAACCTAAGTCTATGACCAAATGAAAGCTTAACATCCACAACTTTTTGCTGCATATTCATATTCGGTTTGAGCAAATTTCGGGACGAAATTTCTATAAGGAGGGGAGACTGTAACATCTGCCCCAAACTCGAATCCGAATGCCTGACTCGAATCTGGGATTATTTATCGTTTAAATTGTATTCGTAATTATTTCTTTAAAAAAAATAACGCTCGTCATGATTATTATGAATAAATACATCGGATCCTACGTTATCCCTGTGATTAATTAGTCAATCGTTTTATATCACAAAAATATCTAAGTGTACTAATTAATTTCGAACTATAATGAAATATATATATATATATATATATATATATATATATATATATGGAAGGGGTAATTTGAGAACACCCTCTAGTTGTGAGAACACGTGAGAACCTTACTTTCCGAGTTTTTCCATAGTATTTTTTGGCTCAATTGTTGAGTATATTAAAAACTAGAACCTGGAAAAAAGAAAATTAAAAAAAATATATTTCCGTCGTTAAAAAACGTATATGTTAATAAAAAATATTTACGTCATATTACATGGGTGTAATAAGTTACACCAGACGTTTTTTCGCTGTAAATATTTTTTCGTTACATATATGTTTTTTAACGACGAAAACGTTTTTTTAGTTTTCTTTTTTCCAGTTTCTAGTTTTTAATATACGTAACATTTGAGCCAAAAAAGTTCTATAAAAAAACTCGGGAAGTAAGGTTCTCATGAGTTCTCAAAACTAAAGGGTGTTTTCAATATATATATATATATATATATATATATATTGAGAAGGCTAAGAAGCAATAAGAGATTGACACGTGGCATCTACGAAAATTAGAAGAGAGGGTATTTTAGTCATTCCCACTTTTTTAAATATTCTCTCTCCACATGCAAGTCACATGTCAATTCCCCCACTTTTTTAAAACGTTTATAACTTTTACATACGACATTATTTTTTTAAACAAATTACACCATAAAAACGAGAATTTTTTTCTCTTTAAAACGCGTATAATATTGATATATAAAAAACAAACTTTTTTCACATTTTTTCAGCTCATTGTGTCTAACGTCAGGTCATTGTGTCTTCTGTCAGGTCATTGTGTCTTTCGTCAGGTCATTGTATGATTATGTCATCCGTAAGGTTGTTGTGTCATTTATCGGGTCATTGTGTAATCTTATTTGACAAGTAATACAAAATGATCTAATAATAATTACACAATAACACAAAAAGTATTTCAAAGATATTGCTCTAACATTATCCTCCTTAAAAAATAAATAAACCTAATTTAAAAAATAATAAAAACGGTAATTTTTTTAATTTTTTTTAATTTTTCGTTTATTTATTTTCTGAAAGAGGAATACATGGGGAACAAGGTCTCCGAACCACGTTTTTCAAATTTGATTTATATTGTGAGTTATAATTTTTTTAAAAGTGTCATTGTGTCTTTGTTTACTATTGTGTCATTCTCACACTTTGTAACAAAAAATGACGTTGTCTTTGAACATTTCTCAAACACATATTAACAATTTGTGACACGGTGATAATTTTTAAACACATAATATGACACAACAAATATTTAAAATAAGATGATATTATATAATGACTTAAGAATGAACCGATAAAAGTGATATTTCACTAGTTATAATATAACACAATCACATGATATTACACAAGGACTAGACAAGTGCCGAAAATAAATTTTATTTTTATATATCAATATTATACGCGTTTTAAAGATAACAAAACGCTTGTTTTTTTGGTGTAATTTTAAAAAAAAAATAATATCGTATCCAAAAGTTATGAACGTTTTAAAAAAAAGTGGGGGAATTGGCATGTGCCTTGCATGTGGATAGAGAAAGTCAACAAAAGTGGCTATGACTAATGTACCCTTCCACCAATTTCTTTTCCTACAAATTGATCTCAACCATTAAAAGAGAGATCTAAAGGTCATAAATCCTTCTTAGCCTTCTTAGATTTCCATCACTATGTAGGATAACTCTCCTCTATATATATATATATATATATATATATATATATATATACACTTAGAATTTCTGATGTTGTTGATGTTCTGTTGCTGTGTGTAGTTGTAGTGTTGTTGTCGTTCAGTTGGTTTTCTACTTCTGTTTGGACTGCTTTTTGTTGTTATAGTGTTGTTGTTTTAGGTTTTATTGCCGCTGGCGTTGTGCAGCAGCTTCTATTTTTTTTACTTCTACTATTGTTCAGTGCCTTTTGGGTTTGTGTTGGCTCAGTGTTGTATTTCGAGATTTAGCAGAGTTGTGTTATCAGTTAGGAAGTGGCGTAGGGGTTCTTCCGTCGCCTCTACTTCGTTCTCTACTACTTCTCTTCAACAATGATCCCGGCTATTCCAAATACAAAAGCAAAAAAGCCAACAAAAAACTTCATACCAATGAAGTTTTGTTATGATGTGTGTTTATTAAAATGTTTTATTAAATTGTAGGAGCAATTGTGATGTGTGTTTATTAAAATGTTTTGTTATGATCTGATGTAGGTGATAATTTGGAACTATTAGTTGCTGTAGTTAGTTTTTAAATTGCTTATTTAAATGGTTGAAACTTTGTCAGATAGAGAGTTGAAAGGTGCTTTGAATGTATAATGGTTGCTATGTGATTTATTTGCAATATTGTAGTTATGTGTCACCTTTGAAATATAACTATTACCTGATGAGGCTTTGAAGTAATAGACTTTTTGCAACAACAGATGTGTTATGACTTATGAAATTCAAAAAAGGCTAGCTGAAGGAAAAACATGCAAAAAAAACTTCTCATTTATATTTTGGCACTAATTTTGTTAACTTTAGAAGAAAACAATTCTGCACATGTTACACGGAATACTTGGTACTACTAATGTCACAAAAATAGAAGAATCCAACATCAGACATAACCACTCATTTTTGTTGGTCAACAGGAGAAACCCAAGTGGAAGCGTCGAACGAGAAACACAAGTCCGACTAAGGAAGCAACAACAAAAATCCTTTTGTTATAGGTAAAGAGTATTCGGTCTCTGCTTTTGGTAAGCTTTTGAAATGCTCAACAACATCATCAAGGAGTCGTAAAGTGGCAACAAATCTTTTGAACACCAACCGCAACAACAAAGACAACTTTCGACAAAAGCATTGGCTAAACTAGCAGCCATGAAGGCAAGTCAAGGATTAAGCACTTGAAAAATGAAGCAGACCATGAATGAGGAACCCTAAACCAGGTGAACTATCATGTGTAATGTAGTAATCTGTATTGCTCGCTTCAAAACACTACTCATCTAATGAATGTCTACGTACTATTAACTTCAAAACACTACCCGACCTAACTAATAATATTACTAGCTAGATGCCTCACACCATACACATGTATTTCCCGGCCGCCGCAACGCGCGGCCCGGTACCATTATCTAGTTTGAATTAAAATGCAAGCTAGATTTTCTTAAATTCAGTTTTGGATTAAATTGGTAAGGCTGTGAACGTGAAATCACGGGTATAATGTTGAAAACTTGGATTTGAAACCAGGCCGGGGTTCGCAACTTATTGGAAAATAGTTAGGAGTTATTTAATTGAAATTGATTAAAAATGGAGATTTTTCTTCGTCGGAGTTTGCTGGAGTGTTGCTAGAGCAACCTCCCGCAAATATGGGAGACAACGGGGGATGGGGGCTTGGCTTTATTTGTAATATACACTTTGGCTCCTTGATGAAATATGAAGTTTATATTTTAAGTTTTAAGGTTTAAAATGAGTTATAAAGAATGACACAATAACCCCTCTAAGTTATTTTGTAAATAAAACTCTAACTAACTAGCTAACTAGAACAATTTCTTTTATAACTTACAAATTTTAATACTTGAATTTTATAGTTTTATAAAATTTAAAAAGTATAAATCCTAAAGTTATTTCTTTAAGATGAAATATGATATAAAGAACAAATAAATGATTTGATTTACATGGATACAAATAATGAAAATAATAATAATAATAATAATAATAATAATAATAATAATAATAATAATAATAATAATAATAATAATAATAATAATAATAATAATAATAGTGAAATAGGTCGGGTTTGGATTTGGATCAGGTTTGATTTGTGGCAAATGCTACAATAATAACAAAGGGAACAACGGTAATGGTGGTGACAACATGAATTATCATCGGTGCGGGAAGGCATGTCATTGGAAGAAGGACCACCCAGAAAACAAGAAGCCTAACATCAATAACAACAAAAACAACAACAACAATAACGATAACAAAAATGGGGGCAACATGGCTCGTGTTAGGGCTTTTACCATCGGCATAGGTGAAGCATGAAATAATAACAATATGGTGACATGTACATGTTGGTCCCATTAACACCTTTGAATCAGTAATTTGTGAAGATTTTGGATCAAATGATAAAATATTGATGAATATGACATGAACAATGAAGAACACACTTAAAAAACTCAGATTTGATTCATATTGATTTGCATCAGATCTTGTTACATGGAAAGACCCCAAATCATTGACTCATTCAAGCCTCCTAAACACTAATTGCCATTTACTATTTATAGTCTAATGACACTTTGGACTAATGACAATTAGGACCCTAAACTTAGACTAAAACATGACAAATGGAAATAATACAAATAAAACCCTAATGTTTAGTTTAATATATATTTTGTCATTAATGACAAAATATATATATATTACATAAAATACTAAAATGACGAAAACGATTAAATATATTTTGTTGACACAAAATATATTTATTAACAATTAAACTCCGTTGCCTTCAACGTCTTGTCTCTATCTTCGTCCCGAATGCGTCGTCTTGACTTTTGCGTTGACTTTGACCGTAGACATTGACTTCTGTTGACTTTGACTGTGTTGATAATATTAGACTACAATTCAGGTCCAACAATACTCCCCCATAGTCTATTATTATCAACGTCTTGCATCGTGATCAGCACCGATAAGTCAATACAATTGGATCTTCAATTTGGTGAGCATCAGACTTAATTTCAGATCCAACAAAACTCCCCCAAGACTGATGCTTGCCAAATTATGTTGCTGAAGATCCTTAATCTCACAAGCTCCCCCATATTGTGTGCTCCCCCATTTTGCGTGCATCCTTTCGTAAAATCTGGAACTGCTTTCCAACTATCTTTTCTTGAGTGCTTCAGAAGATGTAGGAGGAGGCTTCCTAGCTCGGTATCTTCTGAAAAACTTTGAGGAACAGGTTCTCTGGTCAGGTGCTTTGCTCAACTGATGATCGGCCATCACTTGCAGCAAATATCTGTAACACAGTCATAAACAAAATCTCGAGATTTCTCATTAGATCATTTCATTAAACAAAATAAACCCGTGTTTATTTGTGTATGAAAATAAACGAACCGTGTCCGTTTGTGTGTGCAATTTCCCGTGAAATGCATGTGAAAATGATAACATTTTAATAGCATAATATGGAAGACTTGAAAATAATTTGAAATGAAAATCTTTTTGGATTTTTTTTAATTAAAATTAAAAATTCGAAAATGAGAGGACGAGTCTGACAAGATCACAAAAATTTTAGACAAAGAGAACACATCTCATAAGGTACACACGACCAACAAGACTCAAGAACCCAAACATAAAATAAGGATAATAAAAGAAGTTTTCATGAAGGATATCAGATAATGCGTTTCGAGCAACCATCCGGAGAATCATAGACTTGGCGAGATTGTCAATATGTTTGTCCATTTAAACCCATGCCTTGTTCCTTTCAACAAACAATCCTGTGACGATCTTATCATGTTTTGGTTCGAATTGAAGGAACTCGGGCGACTTGGTTTTCACAAACATTCAGCAAAGTAACTTGTCCTATCATCAAGGTTTATTGAGCAATATGATTGACTTTGCTTGAAATTCTTTTGGATCAAATCTTGAATATTGATCGATTCATGAGCCACTTTTGACATTCTGCAATTTTTGCATGTTTGGGAGTGGAGCTTGTCAACAATGATTCTTTTGAACACATTGTGACTTATTATTTGGGAAACTCAAATGGTTAGAGCTCCAGGTCTATACTGACGTATAACAGAGGAGATAAACATTTGAGCATGCTCGGTGAATCTTCAGGTCAATACTTCCGTATAGCAGAGAAGATCCACCAACTCCAGGTCAATACTTCCGTATAGCAGAGGAGTTAAGCACTTTGACTCAATACATTCTGAGGAGTTAACAAGTAACTCACTCAGAGGTTTTTCTGAAGAGCAACACTAGCAGCTTTTTATTTTGTTTTGCTAATCAATTCAGGGCTAGGGTGAGGGTTGATTTGGGATATTTGGGGAAATCAAGGCAAAGATATGACGCTCTCAACCCATTTTAGTCAAAACTTATTACTTTGTGCAGGGCAAATGTCTGTGAAAGTACTCCTCATCACCGAGCTCTTTTTGACTTTAGTTTGATCACAGAATTGCTGTCTAATTGTATTCGGGCTGAGCCTATTGACACATCATTACACAAATCAATATCCTCCTTCAAATGTTTTCCACACATATCTGAAACCTGTAAAAGGACACAAAATATTTACACAGAAAGGACTTTGCAGAATGATATTCAATTCACTTTTAATATATATTTTGTCATTAATGACAAAATATATATATATATATATATATATATATATATATTACATAAAATACTAAAATGACGAAAACGATTAAATATATTTTGTTGACACAAAATATATTTATTAACAATTAAACTCCGTCGCCTTCAACGTCTTGTCTCTATCTTAGTCCCGAACGTGTCGTCTTGACTTTTGCGTTGACTTTGACCGTAGACGTTGACTTCTGTTGACTTTGACTGTGTTGATAATATTAGACTACAATTCAGGTCCAACAGTACATTTCCTCTAAATCAATGCTATGCTCAGGTTCTATTTGATTTGGGTGCTGATAGGAGTTTCATATCTAGTAAATTCGTAAAGTTTCTATGTTTGGTCCAATTGAAGATGTCACTTTACTAAATGAGCAAACCTTGGTCAAGGTCCGAGAGGAGTGAAGATATCGAGCAATGACACGAGTAAGCACAGGTTAAGACTTAGTTTAATTGTATTTTTCTTAGAATATTTGTGTAATCGTTATGTGCTTAATTGCGCATGTTTAGGCTTATTGTAAGGTGAGAATGGTATAGACTATAAATACCATCACCTTGGTCATTTTAAATAGGAGTTTCCTACATTTCTATTACATATCTTATTCTAACCTTCCTTAGATCTAATACACTTTCCTATTCATAGTATTCATCATCTTTATCATACATTGCATTGATCTTCATGAGCATTCATGCATTAACACATGATTAGTGAGACTCCGCATCACTGATCGTAAACAATATTCATAACAATCTTAGATCTAGATCCAAGCTCATCCATTAGACTCATGAATTAGTATCAGAGCTATTGGTGATCTTTGACTGTTGTTGTTATTGATGGAATTGAAGCTATCAAGAACTTTGACTCATGTTTGTGTAAAGATCTAATGGTGATCATTTAAGTAATTCTTGGAAACCAAGATCTGTTAGAAAATAATATAAATCAAATTCATTGTTGCATAATCAAAATCAATTTTTAAAAAATAGGTTTAAACCGACTATGACAAATCTTCTTTGAATTCTCCTAATAGGTGTATAAACCAAAGTGTTCCTTTAGTTCTAAAAAAAAGGTTCTGGGAGAAATACCTATTATGGAAAAATATGACCAAAGTGATTTATCCTATGATGGTCCATCAGAATATGCAATTTACCAACATATTACTTTTATTGATGAATTTGGACTATCCAAGATCGCAATGGCTTAGATCTCAACCTTTAGCTTTGGCTGATCCCTTATCATGACAAGATACCAAATCTTGTTCATAATGTCTTTTATGCAACTGATGCCAAATGGAGTTGGGAACACAACTGTCATTTTCTTTTCATAAAACTTTCAAATTTCAAAGAAATTTAAAAGTTTAGGGGGAGTAATAATAAAAAAAACATGATAAAATCAGAAAAATCCATATATATTTTGAATCTATTTGCACGTACATGAGAAATGATAGTACACTAAGGTGTTATTTGTTTTTTAGGAAAAGGTCTTCCTGGCCTATTTTTTCTGTGTCGTGCAAACCACGCGTAGACGTTTTGGTCTGTAGTGCGTTTGTTTTTCAGAAGACATTTCATTTAAAAATGTATGCGCGTCCTCTTCTTGAGGCAGACATGGACTAACATCTTCTCACCTCTTCTCATTACTCAGTCCTCTCATTCACAATATCTCTCTCAGCCCTAATCCCCCATCAGCCGCTACACCCTCTTCAGTCGCTGTCCAGCCACCGTTGAGCCACTGACTCACCCCTCTCCTCATCCCTTTGTGTTGTCGCATACCTCTCCTCCCTTTGGGTCGTCGGTTGCTTCAAAACAGCGTATCATTTCCTTGATTCGATCGACTGTAAGTAAGATCACTAATTTACTATTCGATTATTGTTATATCACTTGATGTTGCTATTATGTATTACTCATATTGCTTTCATTACTCCCCAACAAAGACGCTATTAAATCATTCTTTTTACACCATTTACAGTTGTGAAATTGCTTTCATTACTCAATCAACTTCTTCATTCTGTTCTTACCACTTAAACAAAATTGCTCTCGTTACTCAATGAAATTGCTTTCGTTATCACTTTGTGGGTAGGTTGTATTAACGCCATTTTAGTGTTTTTAGCTCAGTGGTCACGTCCTTATTTGATGCTGTTAGTTTTGATGTAAGATTGATAATATATTATCTATCGTAGTTTCAGGTTGTTAGGTGAGTGATTTGCCTTGTTTATGTAATGCCTGCCAACTATTTATGTTGGGTCCAATTGAAGATGTCACTTTACAAATATAAGCGAGTGAAGATATCGAGCATCGTCACGAGCAAGCACGGGTGAAGACGTTAGTTAACTGTATTTGTCTTAGAATATTTTTGTAATCGTTTTGTGCTTAAGTGCACGTGTTTAGGTTTAACTGTAAGGTGAATGGTATGGACTATAAATACCATCACTAAGGTCATTTGTTAAATAGAGTTTTCTATCCTTTGTTATTCATATTCTCCTTGTAACCTCTCCATTGATCTAATACATGAACCTATTCAATATTATCATAATATTCATCATACCTTGCATTGATCTTCATGAACATTCTCAATACGTGATTAGTAAGATTCTGCATCACTGATTACAAACAACATCCCCAAACAATCTCAGATCTAGATCCAAACTAGGTTCTTTTGAACCTATCAGTTTGTTAATACGTTTCATAGAATTTAGCAGTTCGACTTCGAAACAAATAAAGTTTTGGCTAGGAATAACTGAATATAGCATGCTTCTTACGTTAGCTGAACAAATTTTTTATATATGTATTAGATTTCGAGCTTGAAGTTAGTCCCTGTGGTCTCCAAAATTAAGTATTGTTGGAACTTGGAACTTTGACATGGATGTTTTAATTGAAATGTAAGGGATTGCCATGTGTTTGTGAAAATGTGATAATCTTCTTAAGATCCTATCAACTTGTCAAGTCTTTTGAGTGTCTTCGTAGACAAGCATAGATATATGCTGGAGGATTGGTGTTGTGTTCCTATTGAGGCAAAGAGCATCTTTGAATGTGTAGTTTATGATAATGAATTGGAATTTAAGGTTAACTTATCATTATGTTTGTGATAAGATTTTGCTCTTTTATAGGTGTGATTAATAGAAATGGGAGAGAAACATCAATGGTTAAATGAGCACATGGTACTGCATCATATTAGGAATATATGAGCAAGTTACGAGATGAAATTGTTGAGCAGTTAATGCAACTTGTGAAAATAGATTATTTAAAATATGTTTGTGGTTTTATGAATATTATTTCAGTGTTGTTGTGGTTTTATGAATATTTCTCTTAGTGTTATTGTGTTTTTACGATTATTATTTGAGTTTACTAAATCAGTTGTATTTAAATTTTAGTTTATTTCAGTAGACTGTAGACGTTAAAAAAACAAACAGTCCTCTTCTTGCATACTGCATAGGTTTGGTCCACCTCTTCTTCTGCTGATGTCTGAAGATGTGGTCTGCAGACTGCATACATTTTCCTGCTGAAAAAGCAAACAACACCTAAGTCATTGTCTTCTACATATGATTTCAAAATGCACAATAAAGACTGGCTGATCATATTTAAAAGTAGACTCTTTGATGATAAACTACATACTTCTATGAAAGTTGTGTTAAGATCTATCTTAGGACATTAGTTAAGAATTCACTTCTCTAACAGACTGCTTGTAATATCAATTACAAACACCAGGTAATGTTCCAATAAAATCAGTGTGAAGCAAAGCATTTGTGAAATTCTTTGTTATGGTATCCACAGACCTGAAGTTTCACGCTAAGTCTCCTATGTTGTAGTGAGCTACAGACCTGGAACACTAAAAGATGCGCAAAAGATTCCCAATGTGGAAGAAAACCAATAAAATTTTCCAAAAATGAATAAAAAGAAGCTTTCTCAAGGGAACACCACCTAAGACTTCCATTCATGGAATTCTTCAAAACCCGAAGCTTCACTGATTATATTGTAAATACTTGGTTTTAAAGTTTTTAAAGTGCTTACTTGTATGTTTTGATGAGGGTAGAGCTTATAGTGTTTCTGAGTGTGGGTCACATACTTGTCATACTTAATCGAACCAAAACATGATAAAAATCACTAAGTGTTTGAAAAAGTAAGCATGCTTGAAGTTAAATGCCCATCATCCACTTTGAAATATTGTCTATGTATATTCAAAAGTTTCTTTTATTTTGTGCAAAGATATTTGCATGGTATGATCTTATTGAAGGTAAAAGATTACGATATGTAAAGACAAAATTCAAAAAATATCAAAGCATTGAAAAATGAAAAATTAAAAAAAGTTTGCCAAATATTTAACATTATTCTTCTTGTTTCGTAGTTTAACATGTGTTATTGTTGTAAGAGTTGTTCCTCAAGCAATATCTCATCCGATTAAGAACTTTATCTTTACATTGATGATAAATGCACATTATTGCTTGAGTTTAATGTTTTTCTTTAAGTTGTAGGAACAGTTTCCATTGTAGAACAAGCTTCCACACAACTTGAAGATGTTCCTGATTAAGGAACATTTTCCATTGCAGAACAAGCTTCCATACGACTTGAAGATGTTCCTGATCAAAGAACAATTTCCATTGAAGAACAAGCTTCCACACAACTTGAAGATGTTCCTAATCAAGCTTGTTTCCAGATCAAGGATCTCCAAGTCAGATTGCTGAGTATTAAGAATCCTCCTCTTAATATCTCATACGCAGATCCCATTAACCTCTAAAGCAAAAGTTGAGGGGGAGTATTATAAGTCAAATATGTCTTCACATTCTACTTTAAACGCAGATCCCATAGTCTTTGATGTTACATAAAAGGGAAAGAAGAATGCAGATTGCAGATATAGATTCACCGAAATCTACATTCTCTACTTAAGCTTATCCGTTGGATTTGTAAAGTATCATCTAAGGAGGAGTATTGTTAGGTCCAATTGAAGATGTCTCTTTACAAAATGAGCAATGACACGAGCAAGCACGGGTGAAGACTTTGTTTAATAGTATTTGTCTTAGAATATTTGTATAATGTTTAGACTTATTGTAAGGTGAGAATGATATAGACTATAAACACCATCACCTAGGTCATTTTAGAAGAGAATTGCATTTCTATTCCATATCTTATTGTAACCTTCCCGAGATCTAATACAATTTACTATTCATATTATTCATGATCTTCATGAACATTCATGCATCAATACATGATTAGTGAGATCCCGCATCACTGATCATAACAACATCATAACAATCTCAGATCTAGATCCAAGCTCATCTTTTAGACTCATGATTCTAGAATTAAATCCTACTCCTATGAATTATATTTGTTCCGTTGAAATCACAAATGGTAAATTAATAGAAACCAACCATATTCTTGAAGGGTGTAGCCTAGATCTTTTGGGCCATAAATTCCTTATAAATCTTATGCCAACGCCCTTAGGTAGTTTTTATGTGGTAGTGGGAATGGATTGGTTATCTCAAATTCATGCCGAAATTATTTGCAAGGAGAAATCCGTTCGCCTTCCACTCCTTTGTGGGTATCTTCTCTCTGTTAATGATGTTGTTGGTATTATCTCGTGTATATAGTTCCAAAAGTGTTTAAAGAAAAGGCATTTAACTTTTCTAGCCATGGTCACTGAGAAGTCATCTGACTAAATAAGAATCGAAAGCATTCCAATTGTTTGGAATTATCCAGAGGTGTTTCCTGAGGAGCTACCAGGCCTACTTCCACATCATCAGGTCGAATTCCAAATCAAGCTAGTGTGTGGAGCAGCTCCTATAGCTCGGCCGCCTTATCGACTCGATGCAACCGAACTCCAAGAATGAAAGTGAAATTTGGTTAGAGACATAGGATACTCCATCTGGCAAGAAGAATGAAAGTGAAGAGGTCACATCCAGACCATCAAATTGATCTAGCCACATCCTAAGGAGACAAACTTATGTGTATGACCTGTGTGTACATCTGAAGTGTAAAACTGGGATGTATTCACTCTCTATATCTGACACTTCGAAGGAGTGTGTCTAGGGAGAGCTACTATGGTATATGAAAATGATGTAAGCATTAGAAAACCAGGCTTTAATTTTATAAAGTGGAAAAACCCAACAATTTCACACAAACGGAAAGTGCACCGATCGCATGTAGCAAGTCCAGTAAGTCCGAATATCGTACCCAAAGATCTGAGTTTGGCATCCTTCAGTACCGGATCTCTATCGACTTTTAACTGTTGTAAAAGACTTAGATTCTAATTTTATAACTATTTAAAACAAACGAAAGACAATTTATCTAAATTATCCTAAAAATAAGATTTAGACTAAGGAAAATTTATCTAAAAATAAACTAAGGGTAAAAACTTAACTAAATGGAAACTAAAGGTGTAAGGAAGCTAGAAGAGAACTATGGATGAAATGATGACTACTTAGGTGGGAATCCTAATGATAATCTGACAACTCTTGGCTTTCTGGATATGTTGGCACCGGATCTGAGAATATATCCAAATGATTATTTAATCTAGTGGACTAAACACAAAAAATGTGAACTTTATTTTCAAGTTATCAAATCAAGATAATTTTATCCACAATCAAGTAAAGATCTCAACATGAATCATAAAGTCAACACACATATTGCATACAAGATCATCATAAACCAATTTTCTCACATAGAATATCCATCTAACATATCATAAACAACCAAAAATCATCAAAATATCATCATTCATCCATAAAGCCTAAGTTTTCATACAAGATCTAGCCAATAATCATCATCACAATCATCAAATCAAGCATGATAACTAGATCTAACATGATAATGTCTAAATTGAAAGCAATGATCAAAAGTAGAGAAGTTTACATACAACCAACCAACAAAACTTTACCAATCTTCTAATCCAATGCTTGATCTTTATCAATTCACCCACAAAATCATCAATCCAAGCTTAAATCTTCAAGATCCATCTTCTAAACTTCAAGATCATGCTTCAAATCTCTAAGTTTAGCTTCCAAATCCTTGAATCAAAGCTCAAATATGCTTCTAAAGCTCCAAAGCAACACCCAAGATCACCCCAAAGACACATTGCTCTGTTTTAAGCTGTTTTTGGGTTTTTAGGAAAGAGACGATGCCCTAAAAATGTGTAAAATGTTATTTAAATAGTGATTTTTAGGGTTTTTCTGCCTGTAGTCGATGCGCCCTTCTTCACATAATAATGAGGGGTGCATCGTGCTATGTCAGTGCAAAATTATGATGAGCTGGCAGGGCGATGCACCCCTCTTCATCATGTGATGAAGGGTGTATCTTGCATCAGGTCTTCATCTTTTATAAAATCTTGAATTTGCTATAACTTTTTGCTCGAATCTTGGTTTTTTCTCAAACTTCTTTCATTTTCTTCTCATTTTCGTACTGAATCCGCTTCTATAATTCAAGCTTACCTAAAACAAAACAAAAAAATAAATAAATAAAAACTAAAGATATTAACATATAATAAGATTAAATGTGGTAAAACAGATATATAATCATATCATGTGTTTACCAACAGATCAGTTATCAAAGCAGCTTCAGAAGCTTTTAGACAAGCGTTTATTAGACCTAGCTCATCACCCTAGGAGCTCCGGTCCTCTTTGTTAAGAAGAAGGATGAAACTTTCCGCATGTGTATTGATTACCACGAATTAAACAAAGTCACAGTAAAAAACTGTTATCCTTTACCTCGTCTCGATGATTTGTTCGGCCAACTGCAAGAGTCAGGTGTCTAGTTTAAGATAGATTTACGGTCTGGTTACCATTATCTCCGTGTCTGTGATGAGGATATCTCAAAAAATATTTTTCGTACTAGATACGACCATTATGTATTTATCATGATTCATTTAGGAGATTCCAACGCACCGATGTATTCATGGATTTTATGAATCGGGTGTGTAAGGCATATCTTGACAAGTTCATTATCGTGTTTGTTGATGACCTTTTAATCCATTCCAAGAAGGAATTCGATCATGCTGAACACCTTCGTCTTAATCTAGAACTCTAGAAGAAGGAGCAGCTTTATGCTAAGATATCTAAATGTGTATTTTAGATTAGGGAAGTTCATTTTCTTGGTCACGTGGTAAATGCAAAGGGGATTCATGTTGATCCTGCTAAGGTCGAGTCGATTCAAAACTTGCCAAGTCCTAAAATGCCATTTGAAATCCGTTAATTCCTTGGGCTAGCGGTTATTATCGTAGATTCATTACGGGGTTCTCAAGGTTGTACATGATAGGTTCAATTGGATCGTTCAATCGCTCACAATGATCAGAATAACAAGTACACAACAATCGATTCAATCACAAACACAATCCATACTAATAATTCTCTGTATATTGATGATCAAAGCAATTCGTAGTACAAGGTGCAGGAGAAAATAAATCACACACAGTTAATTCTCTCTCTAACAGTGTAAAAGTGATCTAGCCTCTCTCCTCACACACACAAACTACATGCCTATATCAACCAATTACAAGTTTAAGGAATATAACAAAATAGACCCTAAACTATTTACAAACATATAAACAATAAACAAAATACAAAGTAAATCTTAACAAGGAAATAGCCCTAACAGTACTCCCCCTAAGATTTATCTTTGGATCTTCAAAAACTTCAATCTTTTTCTTCGTTTATCAGCATCATCTCTTTCTCTAATCTTCTGGCTCATCTTTGACTTTCAGCAACTCTCGTCCTTTATACTCCTCTTGTTCTTTCAAAGCTTCTTCAATGCATGATTTGAACTTTTCAGCAATCTTAGCTTGTCGAGGCTTGGATTCATTCGTCAGAATTGGTAAGGCATTCATACGTCTGAGCGAGTCCAGATTTAAACCTGCAAAGTCAATATTAGCATAAAACTCGAATGGTAGCTCTTGGTCTTTGACTTTCACCTCCAACGTTCCTTTTCTGGATATCCTCATATACTCTATCTCTGGCAAATCAACCCTCACAAGATTAGAGTTCAGCAACGCCTTTCTCACACGTATCTTCTCAGTTGCAGCTGCTATTACTTCAATCATAACCACAAATAACTTCCTGTCAGCTTCAGCTAGTTTATCCTTACATTTCTCCATTCTATAACTTCTCAAAAAATCGATATATGAAGGATGTAATAGCTTCAACTCAAAAGTACTAAAGAGTGTGATCATATCCTTATCCCAATCCTCCAAGTTCCGAACAAGCTTCAGTTCAAACATTTCCTGATTGTAGAATACTCTGAGTATAGGCTTCGTTGTCTGACTTCCATCAATCACCTTCAATCCAGGATCTGTAATCTTGTCAAAATACTCATCCGAGAACTCTTCCAAGTACATATCTTCAGTTACCACCAATCGCTTCTTCTTTCTTTGTTTCTTAGCTTGCACATATGCGGTATCTTCCTGTTGACCTCTAAAGTCCAGAAACTTTGCTGTTCTACTCATTCCAGCATCAAGAAGTATCACGCATTTATCACCACGCTCAGCATGCGTGTGATTAATTAACTTCAGTTTGTGCAGCTCTTTCAAATCCTGAACCTCCAGTTTAAAGATGCTTGAGTAGTAATGATAAACGTCACATAAACCATTTACCCTCTTAATCATAAACGCATCAAAAACTTCATCATATTTCCATGCTATGATTTTTACTTTCTTGTTCTTCTCAGGCACAATCATAGAATCTAGTAACTCAGCAATTGATTGTCCTTTGCTCATCAGCGACCTCACCACATCACCTGGTGTTGCTGCCTTATGCCAAGTTTCACGCACTTCCATCGGTATGTTGTACGATTTAACCTCGCTCGGAAACATATCCATCAGTTCGTGTCTTTTCTTGTGAGCATCTTCAGGAAGCGCCATTACCGGAATCTCTTTTGGACCAAGCACTTTGAATTTCTTTGTCAGCTCAAAGTACTGAGGATTGTTATAGTCCAAGTAAAACATTCTGTTGTACATTTTCTCCGTTTTCATAAAGCTGACTACAATCTTTCTCAAAGACTCAGACTTCAACCTCTGCAAAGTCTTGTACGGATAGTTTCTCGAACTTAACCAACTCTACATATCAGACGTAGTCATTTCATCTGGATTTTGATGGTAAAGCTCAGTCGGTGGCAGATCTTCAATATTCAAACTTTCCTGCATTGGAGTCCATTCGCCCATCTCAGTCACAAACTCCTTCTTATCTGCTTCAGCTTTGTCTTGATGAATCATGCATTTCTCGTACTCTTCATTAATCTGAGTCACCGTCAATCCATTCAAAAACACAGAGTTATACTTCATTCTCTCAAGATACGCAAACCTCTGATCCAAATCATCTGGTAACTCTTCAACAGTATTCTGTACTGGTTCTTGCTCTGCTTCATTTTCAGACTCAGTCCAATCTATATCATCTAAATCATCCAATGCTTCTATCATAGGTGCTTCGTCAGTTTGAACCGGCTCAAACTGACTAGCCACTTCAGCTTCTGTTTCAGGCACACTTTCAACTTCACCAGCTTCAGGTTGAATCGGCTCAACCTGAACTGTTTCCTCAGAGCCAACCTCCTTCTCACTATCTGTTAGCTTAACTACTTCAGTTTCAGCTACAGAATCAGATTGAATCGGCTCAATCTGACCTGATTTAACATTTTCAGCTTCAGTCACTTTCTCGGCCTCAATCACAGCTACAGATTGAATCGGCTCAATCTGCACTGGTTCATCAATCTTCGCCTTTTTCGAGCTTCTATCTTCCAAAAATTTCCGGAACAGCATCTATCTTCCTTTTTCCCTCAGCTTTGTCCATATTGACAGTTTCAGCAGCAGCTTCATCGGGAATGATAATTGGTGATTCTACCAAAATACCAACATTTGTAGTTCCTCGAGCTCTAGTCAAGTAAACTTTTGGCACATTCGATTCCGTCACTTCAATTATTCCATCAGAAAAGTCTTTGTCTGAAGATGAGCCAGCCTTCTTCGGTTTCATATCTTCCAACTCTTTTTCCAACATTTCCTTTTCTGCATTCAAAGTATTACACTCAGCTTGTAATTCTTTGTAATCAAATTTCAAATTTTCATGCTCATCCTTAAGTTTTTCATAATCTCCTTTCAAAATCACATGTTCATCAACTAATTTCACATGATCCTCATCCAACTTCTTGAAAGTTTTCACATTCTGATTATGTATATCCCAGTACTCATCCAATCTTTTCCTTTTTCGTTCATTAGAAGCTTTCAACAAATCATTTGCCTTAAACAGATTTTCAACTATCTCCTCCAATTCTGCAATCCGTTTCTCTTTTTCATCCTCAACTTCATCAACACTTGGCACAACATTTGGTGAAGACTCCAAATCTTGTCCAATGTTTTCAGCAATTTGTGGTGAATTGGTGGGAATATCAACGGAAATGGGATCAGTAATGCCAGCATCCACTTCATCTATCTGTGCAATAGATTCAGCTTCGGCCATTACTGTCTGAGCAATCTCTATCACATCAATCTCTTCAGGCTTTTCTACTGATTTCGACCTCTTCTTTCGAACATACTTAACAGCAATTTCTTTTGGAACTTCAACAGCAACCTTTTCAATCTCAGAAGCAACCTCAACAGGTTCTTCTATCACCATAGGTTCACTAATCTCAACATTCTCTATATTCTCTGTCTCAGTCTCCATTGGTTCAGCCTCCTCTGAATTAGATTCAGATTCAGCATCATCACCACCATCATTACCATCACTATCACTGCTATCATCATCATCATCATCACTATCACCATTTCCATCATCTTCTTGATGACGAGCAAAGTACTCGTCATCATCCAACAAATTATCTGGCACCTCATCCACAAGGTCCATTGGATCAATAATCTCTCCGTGAGAAATGTGATAGTAAATTCCTTCTACATCTTCTTCATTGTTTACTATATCTCTCATATAGTCAAACAATTCAATATCAGGCACATTCCCGATACTCATCTTTCGATAAGAGAGATCGTTCATGTCCTCAGTATACAAAATGCCTCCAGCATAACCCTCAGATCTGATGATAGGATAAGCAATGTTTATCATCAGCTGTAAGAACCTCGGGTACATGAGGAACTTAAACCTTTTACCTTTCACCAAGTTGAACACGAAACCATTCATAATCCACCTCGACATGTTGAATGGCTTGTTCTCTGCTATTGCCACAATTGGTGATGCTATGTCTGAAGGAAAGTTATCGAACCCTGCACTCCTCCTGGACATGCATTGTTGCACTACATAACACAGCAACTTGTACTTCCTTCCCAACTTAGCCCTGTAAAACTGAGACTTTGGAAATATAGGTGGATGTCCCATATTAACAAATCCAGATTTACATTCCTCCATTGTCAGTTCATCCAACATACCAACCTCATCCTCATCAATCCTTAGGGCCTGCCTAATAGCATCTTCTGAAACTGTAAGTACCCAATCTCTGGTTATGTTGCCCCTAACAACAGTAACACCATTATCTCCTCTAATCACCTCTGCTGTCCTCCAGAAACTTTTGATCAACCTTGCATATATGACCGGCTTGGCACATATAGCATAAACATATTTAGTCCTCTTAATGAACTTGATCATATCCCTATAACCTTCTGTTTCAGGAAGTGATTCATCTAAACATGCCACTAGATTATGTTTAGGTTCAAACTTGAGATTCTCCATCTGTTAAAAACACAAACAAACACAAAACAAGACAAATGTGTTAGAATCTTCATTAAAACATATCAAAATTTTCTTAAGTGTTAGAATAAAAGTTAGAAAGCAAAACATTCACATAATCATTTTAAGTCCTAAATTGTTCTAATAACCTGATTTTCATCATTTTAATCAAACAATTTTGAATTTTAAAGATTATACTTCATGTTTCAATTTTAACTGTTAATCACTTAGGTAAAATTTTGACATTTGTATGATGAAGTTGTTTAACATGTTTTAGTTCAATTTATCATGCATTTGTTATGTTTAACACACATTTCATCATTTTGAAGTGAAACATTTAAGAACATTCAAAGGTCATCAATGGCGATTTTAACTGTTATGTCCAATTTACTTGATTCAGTTGATTTTAAGGTGTTTTAGTGCAAATGAGTGATTGAATGTTGATGATCGACAGATTTTAACTCTAAAACAACATTCGATTTAAGTTTTAACAACCAAAATCAAAATGTCGATTCATTGTCCAAACACTGTTCATCATCGTTTTTCGTTTAAACAGTTGATTTGCAAGTCTATTAAGGTCAAAAAACACTTAATCACTACCTTATTCAATCGATTAACCTTGTTACAGAGCAAACGATTGAATATGATAACACGGCGATTTTTCGTTCAGAGGATTTGTGTGAAAGTGAAAGTGTGAAATGATAAGTGTTTGTGAAGAGGCGGTGTTTTGAATCGTCAAAAAATTTTAGGTCAAACTTAAAGTGCCGGGTCAACAAAATGACGGGCAAGCTTAAAAGGCCCAATAAGCCTTGCCGGGTCAAGTACTGTATGGACGGGTCATGTACTGTAGTAACGGGTCATGTACTGTAGTGACGGGTCATGTACTGTAGTGACGGGTCAAGTACATAAGACAAGTCGCAAACATATGAAAAACACTTGACGGGTCAAGCACTGTAGAGACGGGTAAGTCACTGTAGTGACGGGTAATGGTTAGGAACAACTACACCTGATAGGTTTTATTCATCACCCGGCAGAATAGTTATTATCAACATCACCCGGCAACTCTTCTTCATCACCCGGCAACACAGTTGCTTTCCTTCTTCATCCGGCTTGCTTTTCTTCTTTACACGGCAACCTTCTTCACAAGACAACCTTCTTCACACGGCAACCTTCTTCACAAGACAACTTTCTTCTTCATTACCCGGCTGTATAGTAAACACTTGTCACCCGGCAAGTTATCTATGACCTTCACCCGGCTTTGTTTAACATGATCATTGCCCGGCTGTACAGTGGTCACAATATCTTCACCTTTTCCTCAATCACCCGGCATGTATCAGACTTACAACCTTACCCGGAAGAACAGTTCTTTACCCGGCAGCATAGTTGCATCTGATATCTTTGCCCGGCTATAACACTTGTTCATTTTTCTTCATTTTTCTCGTCTGTTGACTTTTTCAACGTCATTTATTTCACCTGCAAACATTCTCCGACATATTAATTAGACAAGATATCCTTAAAAAGAATGTTTGTCATATTAATTATCAAACAATATTAAACATTGCAACAAATTTAATTCCAATTAAATTCATTTTTCTTTTTCTTTTTCAAAATGTTTTTGCACAACCAATTTTTCTATATCCCGAAGCAATTTCTTAAAAACAAATTACAAGACCTTGGGTTTGTTTTTAACACATCCAATACTCTTGCTTTTCATACCCACATAATCTTGTTCATTCATAAACACACTTATTCAAAACAATATTTTTGGATTTTTGTAGATATTTTTCTTCAATCTTATTCTCCCCCTAAACTTGAAATTTCTTGAAATTTTTAAGTTTATCAAGGATGTTGATGTGTCAATAATGATTCCAAATGCCTGCAATGCAATGAATCAAAATATCGCAGTGAGATCATACCACACATTATCTGAACATGTTTTGCAAGTTTTGAATAGACATTTGACTTATGCTTGATTGAGTGATGATATGAAAACATATCAATTAGCTCGAGTTGACACACTTACTTTTTCAGTATCATGATGATATTTAAGGTTCGATTAGAATGACTTATGTGACCCACATGTATACATATGTCAACATATTTCCTTATCAAACACTACCTGAATGCATATTGCACAAAACCTGGTCACTTATAGTCATACACAGTGTGGAATCTGGGTTCTATTCGGATTTGGTCCACTTTGGGACTTCTTTTTAATTCCATCTTTTGGAATTTTTCTTTCCTATCGTTCCCCTTGGGAATCTTCTGAATTCCATTTTGGAATTTTTGTTTGGTGTTGGTCCACATTTGGGACTCTTTTTGTTCCATTTTGGAATCTTTTGCTGCACCTTGAATCTCAAAAGAGACTTCGTGTGAGACTTCAGGTCTGTGGGTACCACAACAAAGAAGCTCACGATGCGGTTCATCACACTGAGAAGACTACATCGTTACCCGATTATGCACAACTAACATCACAAGCAATGTATCAAAAGATATATATCTAGACATGTATAACAATGGAACTTAACACAAATATCATTAAGTTTATGTTTGTCAACAATCAACTTACTTTTTCAGTCTAATTGTCTGAGCTGTCTAGCACATCAACTAACATTCATCAGTCTTTATTTAAAAATGATGTACCAAATAATGTCTAGTGTAACTATCATTTCTCACTTTGTGCAATATAAATTCTTATGACATGATATTTTCTTTTCTTTTTGCTTTTATATTTTGTTTTTGCTTTTCTATTTTTCTTTTTCACGCAAGCACACACAATGCAAAACATAAAATAAAAGACAAATGAATCAAAATATAACATCAACTTATTATATTTTTGGCTTTTATATTTTTTCTGATTTTTGTTTTGTTTTCGAAAAATAGAGTCAATCATGATTGATTAATCCTATGGATTGAATTAAGAATTCAAACCGGCCTGACAAAAAAGATTTTGTGAAAAGATCTGCCAGTTGTTTGTCGGTATGAACCTTAATCAAAATTATTAAACCCTTTTCAGAGTTGTCTCTTAAAAAGTGATATCTAATTTCGATGTGTTTGGTTTTAGAATGTTGAACAGGATTAGCAGTTATAAACATAGCACCAGTATTGTCTATGTAAATAGGAGTTTTTAGAAAGTTAAACCCGTAGTCCAGCAACTGATTTTGTAACCATAAAACCTGAGAACATCCTGCAGATGCAGCGATATACTCTGCTTCAGCTGTGGATACAGAAACATTGGTCTGCTTCTTGCATTGCCAAGAGACAAGCCTTGGACCCAAAAATTGACAGCCACCAGTTGTCGATTTCCTGTCAAGAGCACAACCACCAAAATCACTGTCAGAATAGCTATATAGTTCAAAATTTCCTTCATAAGGATACCATAACCCAAGATTTGGTTTCCCTTTGAGATATCTGAATATACGCTTCACAGCAACAAGATGCGACTCTTTCGGATCTGACTGGTATCTGGCGCACACACACACAGCGTACATGATGTCAGGTCTTGATGCAGTAAGATACATCAGAGAACCGATCATTGATCTGTATAGTGTTTGATCAACTGCTTTGCCCTTTGGATCCGGTTGAATCTTGCAGTTCACATCAGATGGAGTTCGAATTGTTTGACAATCTTGCATCTTGAATTTCTTCAACAACTTCTCAACGAATTTTGATTGATTGATGAAAATTCCGTCAGCAGACTGTTTCACTTGTAATCCAAGAAAGAAGTTGATCTCCCCCATAGAACTCATCTGGAATCTAGACTTCATGATTTCTTCAAATTCTTTGCACATAGACGCACTGGTTGAACCGAAGATAATATCGTCCACATAAACTTGAACACACAATAAGTCGTCATTCTCCCTCTTCATAAACAAAGTTGGATCAATCTGTCCTCTTGTGAATCCATGTTCTAGTAAATGCTTGGATAATGTCTCATACCAGATTCTAGGAGCTTGATGTAGACCGTAAAGAGCTTTACTCAGCTTGTATACTCGATGAGGATAGTCAGGATCTTCGAAACCCGGAGGTTGTCTGACATATACGTCATCTGTAATTGGTCCATACAAGAAAGCACCTTTAACGTCCATTTGGAATACTTTAAACTTCATGAAAGAAGCATATGCAAGAAAAACGCGTATAGCTTCAAGTCTTGCGACTGGAGCAAACACCTCTTCGTAATCAATGCCTTCTTCCTGAGTGTATCCCTGTGCAATCAGTCTTGCTTTGTTTCTAACCATGATGCCACGTTCGTCTGGCTTGTTTTTGTACAACCATCTTGTACCTATTGCGTTCTCTCCTTCAGGTAAGTCCACAAGTTTCCAAACTTCCTGTTTGCGAAACTGAAGTAATTCCTCCTGCATGGCCTCAATCCAACTGTTATCTTTCAGCGCCTCTGAAATATTTTTTGGCACCACTTGAGATAGAAAACACGAGTAAAGACAGATATTTGCGTGCTCCGTCTGACTTCTTGTAGTTCTCTGATTCAACGGCCCAATAATCTGAGAAACAGGATGTTTCTTGTGAATTCGATGAATAGGAATATCACCTCCTTGCACTTGAGTCTCTAGATTAGAAGTATTCAGATTTGGTAGATCTTGTAGTATGGAAGAAGTATGCGGTGTGAAATTCGGGACTTGATCCGGTGAATTGATGAAGTAATCAAAAGATTCTGGAATAACTTCAGCATTCGGATCTGATGATGGTTGATTCTGAACAGATCCACCATCATTAGGAGAAATCACATCTTCTTCATGATTGTTCGATTCTTGATCTTCATTAGAACCAGAAGGACCTGGAGCTTGACTGGATTTGACATGATTAGGATTGTGAAACGACATAAATGGATATTCAGAGTTGAGATTTCCATCTTCGTCATTATCAGAATCGTCACTAAAGCATCCTAAGTCGCCTGATTCCTTCCTTGCGTTTCCTGAAAAATCAAATAAGTTAGAATTGAAGGATTTCGATAATGAATCTAAATCAAATAACCATTCGGGACCATGAGCCACTAAAGGAAACGAATTTTCTAAAAACTTGACGTTGATAGTTTCAATAACAGTATTTGTTTTGCTATTAAAAACCCGATAAGCTTTAGAAACAGACGAATAACCTAAGAAAAATCCATCGTCAGATTTTGACTCAAACTTCCCGAGATGTTCATTTAGATTTAGAATCGATACCGGACAACCAAATGCTTTCAAGTAAGAAATATTTGGTTTCCTTCCAAACAACAACTCATAAGAAGTTTTCTTTTTATCTTGAACTAATAATGTTCTATTTTGTACAAAACACGCAGTAGCAATAGCTTCGTCCCAAAAAGTGATCGGGATTTTGGCATCTGCGAGCATGGATCTTGCTGCTTCAATTAGTGTCCGGTTTTTCCGTTCCGCAACCCCATTCTGTTGAGGCGTTCTAGGCGCACTAAATTGTCGAGCAATCCCCTTTTCTGCACAAAATAAATCAACATTAGCATTCTTAAATTCCGTTCCATTATCACTTCTTAATACTTTAACTTTGCATTCCAATTGATTTTCAACTTTAATGATAAATTCTTTTAATAATTCAGCTGTTTCAGATTTTGCATGCAGAAAATAAACCCACGAAAATCTAGTAAAGTCATCTATGATAACTAAACAGTATGATTTTCTCCCGATGCTTTGAACGTTGGTCGGTTCAAAAAGATCCATATGTAGCATCTGCAAGGGTTTTGAAATGGAGTTTTCGAGCTTGGACTTAAAAGACATCCGATGCTGTTTTCCCTTCAAACACGCTGGACACAGATCAGTTGTGGAGAATTTCTTCGATGGGATTCCCACAGCGTGATTTCCAGTTACCAAACGGTTCATGTTTCTGAAGTTGGAATGTCTCAGCCGTCTATGCCAAAGCTGACTCTCATCATTTGAAGCATGGGCAATGAGACAGGTTGTTTCGGTTTCGGCATCAATCTGCGACATATCCAATTTGTATACATCACGATCTCTAGGCGCTTCAACCACTACCCACTCATTGTCAATCTTGAAACCTGGTTTCAGAATATAACAGAAAGAATCATCAAAAAGAGTTGAATAAGATTTATCACAGATTTGAGATACACTAAGTAAGTTAAAGTTCAACTGTGCACAGTAGTTGACTTTATCAAAACTTATAATCCCATTCGAAACAGTTCCTTCTCCTGTGATTTTACCACCCGCATCACCTCCAAAAGCTACGTGAGTACCATTCTTTTGCTTGAAATCCTGAAGCAAGGCATGGTTGCCTGTCATGTGCCGGCTACACCCACTATCAACGAACCACGAGTTGATAGGTCTTCTTGGGCGAACCTGCAATTCAAACATTTTCAGTTAGTTTGGTCAACCCAGGCCCACACGGTCTTGGGTTTTCTGAATTTATCTGCAATTGTAACTTGCTTATATTGAATATTTTGAAAATTTGTTTCATTCATGAGATTTTGATGCTGATAACTGTTGTTTCGCCCATTGGCGTTTATTGACTGCTTTCTTCTTAAAGCCCTGAACCTTTCCTCCAACTGAGGATCAAGGTTGTTTTCAAGATTTTGGTTTCTTACCAACAAAGCTCTCGGCTTAAAATTGTTAACCTGCACACTTCTTGACAAGTTAGAAATAGAATTGTTTCGATTGAAATTTCTCAAAACCGGAGAATGACTCTGACTCATATTTTGAAAACCAAATGAATGATTTCTATTAAAGTTTGAAAACGGAGTCATTTCTCTAGTTGAGTTTGATCGAAAGAAACAATCCTTTGTGTCATGGTTTCTTCTCTCACAAATATCACAAAATCTGTTAAAATAACATTCTTCTGAAGAATGATTTCTTTTATCACAGTAACTGCAGTACCTGTTAAAGAAACATTCAGCAGTTGCATGATTATATCTATCACAAATTTCACAATATTTCTTGCTAATCCTAAAGAGCCGATTGTTAACTCTTGATTTTGAATCAAAACGTGATTCATTATCATAGTTGTTCGGTTTTAGATTAACGTTTTTCTGTGGAGACTTGGTTTGTGATTTTGATTGCATGGGACTTTGGTTCGATTTTAAACTGTTCTGTTTGGTTACCTTTTTATTTTCAATTCTCTTATCATTGACAGCGGAAGACTTAGGACCTGAACCTGTTTTCAGACCAGAGTTAGATTTGATTGGAGAATTGTTTGGTTTACCATAAGATCTGTTCAAATCAAACGTTCCTGCAGACACAAACTTGATGTTTTTACCTTTTGACATTTTCTTGACAGGTTTAACTTTGTCAGTTTTAACATTTTGAGCTTTGGTGTTATCATTCGATTTTAAGACACTTTTGCCTTTTGATTCTTTTGTTTCAGATTGATTTGTCATTGTTTTCGCTTTCTGCTTCTTCACAGTTGAAACTTCATCCTTCTTCACAGTATTCTTCTTGAGCAACTGAGCAGCAACTTGCGCCTTTTGTTCTTTCTTCCACTTGATATACTCAGGATCATTGAATCCTGAAAATTCACCTTCTTCCTTCACCGATTCTGGTTCTGGGTTAAGCTTTGGATATTCAATCAGTTGAATAAGAACAGGCTCCAGTTTGTTTTCGGATTTGTTGCTTGCTTCATCGTCAGCTTCAGTTGACACATTATCTTCTTCATCCAAGCTTTCCATCAACACTTCAGTACCTTCAGACTCGGATTTACTTCTTTGAATTTCTTTGAATTTTCTTTCATTTTCAGGTGAATGATCAAATTCATTAAAGTTTTCCGGTAAGGTTTGTGTGATTGAATTTGGCATTGGTTCATGAGTAAAACCCAAACCGTTTTTGGTTTTGTTACCTCTTTCTTTGATTAGTTGTTTAACCATGGTTTTACAACTTTTAACCTTTGTTAGTTCAACTTGAGTGACAGCATGTGCGACTTTTTCTTGTTCAAAGTTCTTTGTCATTTCTTCAAGTTGTTTGGTTACCAATTCCAGTTCGTTCAAAGTTTTGTTCCACGATTCTTTAAGTGACAAAATCTTCTCATCAGAAATTTTATGATCAATTTTAAGTTGTTCATTAAGTTTTTCATGTTTACTTAATTTATCACCAATTTTAAATGAATGAGTTCGATAATGTTCTACCTGTTGAATGCATTGTTCGGAACATAACCGTTCTTTCACATCTAGGGGCAATGGAACATAGTTAGAGGGTAATTCAGTATTAACCTTTGGTTGTTCAGTAGAAGATGAAGACTCATTGGATGTAGCCATTAACGCAACTTCAGATTCAGTTTCTTCAGTAGGATCAGACTTTGCAGTCCAGTCATAGTCTTCAGAATCTTTACTAACATCTTCAACCATCTTTCCATCCCCTTCTTCCGACCAGTCTTCTTCTTCAATTTCACACACCAGTGCCAGATTTGAAGTAAGATCAGATGTAAACTGTTCTGCATATGCACTCTAGTCGTATCCGTCTTGTACACTTACAACTAACGCTTTAGTCTGGTCTTCTGGCTTCTTTTCATTTTCCTTCAATTCAGGCATCGGAAGACTTTGGTACGGTTTCTGAAAGAAACGCTGATTTCTGCCTTGATAACTCGTAGACTGTTGAGAACTTTGACCTTGACCTTGATTGCTTGAACTAGCTTGGTCATTAAAATTCTTTGGAGCTTTGCATTCTCTTGAGAAATGACCATACTGGTTACAATTAAAACACCTGGCCTTAGATTTGTCAAATCCAACTGTCTTGTTAGCATGAGGTTTGTAACTTCGATTAACGTATGCATGCTTTTGAGTTCGATACGCAACCATAACCATTTGCCAGTTAAGATCCATTTCTTCAACATCAACTGGATCCATTTCAAATAAGTCTTGAAGAACCACGTCCATTTGACTTAAATGACTTCCTTGATACGCTTGAAAACTTGCCATAAAAGCAGTAAAGGCAGTTTTTGTCTCGTCATCTTGAAGCAAAATATTCATGACGTCTTTCACCTTGGCTTGAACATTTGAACTTTGATTTTCTGACTGATTTTGAACTTGAGCTCTTGGTGGAGATTGAGGTTGAGAATAAGTTGGTGAATTTGGAAAGTATGCTGAATTAGCAAAGAAACTTGCACCAACAAATAAGTCACCCTCATCTTCAAACTTTGTTACATCTTGTGCAAGAAAAGCGTTATCCACAGTATTGGCAGCATTTACCACATACTTATACTGAGTTTGTGAGCTTGATCTATCGGTATTTCTTGATCCTTCATCAATTTCAACTTCTTCAATTTTTCCAATAAGCAAATCAAGTTCCATTGGAAATTTCTCAGTATGTTTCAACAAGGTAACAGTTTGTTTCCATGATGATGGTAAGGCACTCAACAATCGATCATTCAAGTCTTGAAGTTCAGTCTTCACTCCGAGATTTGTCATCTCAGTAGTTAAGTGAACAAACCTGTTCATCATCTGGTGTACTGTCTCTCCATTAATGTGTTCAAACAACTCCAATTGTCTCTTTAGTTTCGACTTCTTCAAACTTCTCAATTGTTCTCCTCCTTCACATATCGACTTCAATGCTTTGAAACATGTATAACCAGTCTGATATCCATCCAATCTTGACAAAACTTGAAGTGGCAGTCCCTTGCACATCAAAGAATATGCCTTGCTATCATTCTTTACTTTTCTCAGATCTTCTGCTGACAAATTATCTTCTGGATAAGGTTCAGTAGAGTCTTTTGTGTAGGTACTAGCACTGTCTGGAGCAGTCTGAGTTGGAATATGAGGACCCTTCTCAATTGATTTCCATAAGTCATTGTCAATTGAACACAAGTGATGTCTCAACCTGATGGTCCAGTTCTTGAAATCTGCACGATTCAAAAGTCTAGGAACACGGTTATCAGAATCATCATTAGGAGCCATTTTAACAAATTTTTAAAGAAAATATTTTTGGTTTTTGTTAAGTTTTGAAAAGAAATGATTAAAATACTAAAATAAAGACAAGTAATAAAAGACAAGATAAGAAACAAGTATTAAAAACAACTAAAGTGAGTCACACGGCAAAACAGTGAAAATCCTTCTTCACCCGGCTAAACAGTGTCTTTGTTCTTCACCCGGCAGGAAAAAGTCTTTACACGGCTGAACAGTTACCCGGCTCAACAGTTGAAAAAACTTTTGTTCTTCACCTGGATGAACAGTTACCCGGCAGCAAGAAAAACTTCACACGGCAATAAATCTTTGACCCGGCAGAATCTTGACACGAAGAAAAGCTTCCTCGGCTGAACAGTACTCGATCACACGGCAGAGTTGTTTACCCGGCAACACAGTTGATTACCCGTCTGACTTTTGTTCTTCACACGGCGTAACAGTGTTTTACCCGGCACAACAGTGTATCACCCGACTGAACAGTAACACTTTTTCAAGTCAAATTCTTCACCCGTCAAGCACAAATTCCCTTACACGGCAATACAGGACCTAATTTCTTCTCAAATCTAAGTCCAAGGAATTTGTCTAAGTCAAAAATATTCACCCGGCAAGTTAATCTTCAACCAAGTTCTTAATGTTCATCATTTTCGTCAAACGAATTTTCTGGGTTTTGTCTAAAACTTGTCCAAATTGTTCAAAATTCACACACAAGCTGTGAAAAGGTCCGATTAACAATCCCTTTTATCAATCAATCCAAAACATGATCAAATCTGATGAAATTGAGCAAGAATTTGATCGAACAATAACTTTTTCTATTCTTCTTAATTCTTCAGATCTGATGATGATCTGATAGAATCTGCACAATCGTTGTGTATAGGAGTGATTGCGATGATAAATCACAACTAAAAACAGCAACAATTCATTCAGATCATGATTTTTGAGCAATTTTGATGTGTTTTGCTTAAGAACAGCGAACAACACAATACCGAAAGCTCTGATACCAATTGATAGGTTCAATTGGATCGTTCAATCGCTCACAATGATCAGAATAACAAGTACACAACAATCGATTCAATCACAAACACAATCCATACTAATAATTCTCTGTATATTGATGATCAAAGCAATTCGTAGTACAAGGTGCAGGAGAAAATAAATCACACACAGTTAATTCTCTCTCTAACAGTGTAAAAGTGATCTAGCCTCTGTCCTCACACACACAAACTACATGCCTATATCAACCAATTACAAGTTTAAGGAATATAACAAAATAGACCCTAAACTATTTACAAACATATAAACAATAAACAAAATACAAAGTAAATCTTAACAAGGAAATAGCCCTAACAGTACAACCATTAGAGGCATTGACTTATAAGGGAACAATGTATAAATGGGGCGATATTCAGGAAAAATCTTTTCAAACTCTTAAGGATTTTTTTAGTCCAATGCGACACTTCAATACAGGGTCTCGGGTGTGTGTTAATGCAACATGTTAGGGCTATTTCCTGTTAAGATTTACTTTGTATTTTGTTTATATGTTTGTATATAGTTTAGGGTCTATTTTGTTATATTCCTTAAACTTGTATTTGTTTGCTTTAAAGCATGTAGTGTGTGTGTGTGAGGAGAGAGGCTAGATCACTTTTACACGTTAGAGAGAGAATTAACTGTGTGTGATTTTGTTTCTCCTGCACTTGTACTACGAATTGCTTTGATCATCAATATACAAAGAGAATTATTAGTATGAATTGTGTTAATGATTGAACTGTGTTTGTGTTTATGTTATTCTGATCATTGAGCGATTTTCACGATCCAATTGAACCTATCAATTGGTATCAGAGCCTTGATACTGTGTTCTTCGCTGTTCTTAAGCAAAACACATCAAAAATTGCTCAAAAACAATGATCTGAATGAATTGTTCGTGTTTTTAGGTGTGATTCATCATCATAATCATTCCTATACACAACGATTGTGCAGATTTCATCAGATCATCATCAGATCTGAGAAATTAAGAAACTACCATTCGATCGAATTTTTCACAAATTCATCAAAAATTGGACATGTTTCAGATTGATTGATATAAGGGATTGTTAATCGGAGAGTTTCACAGCTTGTGTGTGAATTTTGGACAAATTGGACAAGTTTTAGACAAAACCCAGAAAATTCTCATGAAGAAGATGATGAACAGTATGATTTTGGTTGAAGATTAACTTGCCGGGTGATTATTTTGACTTAGACAATTTCCTTGGACTTAGATTGGAGAACAATTAGGTCCTGTATTGCCGTATAAAGGATTTTGTGCTTGTCGGGTGAAGAATTTGACTTGAAAAAGTGTTACTGTTCAGCCGGATCAAACACTGTAGTGCCGGGTAATACACTGTTACGCCGGGTATTTAAGAAAATTCAGCCGGGTAATCATCAACTGTGTAGCCGGGTGATTAACAACTGTCGTGTGATCGAGTACTGTTCAGCCGGACAAACCTTTTGCCGTGTCAAGATTCTGCCAGGTCAAAGATTATTGCCGTGTCAAAGTTTATTCTTGCTGCCGGGTAACTGTTCATCCGGGTGAAGAACAAAATTATTACAACTGTTGAGCCGGGTAACTGTTTGGCCGTGTAAAGACTTTTTCCTGCCGGGTGAAGAACAAAGACACTGTTTAGCCGGTTGAAGAAGGATTTTCACTGTTTTACCGTGTGACTCACTTTAGTTGTTTTTAATACTTGTTTCTTATCTTGTCTTTAATTACTTGTCTTTATTTTAATATTTTAATCATTTCTTTTCAAAAATTAACAAAAACCAAAAATATTTTTCTTTAAAAAATTGTTAAAATGGCTCCCAATGATGATTCTGATAATCGTGTTCCTAGACTTTTGAATCGTGCAGATTTCAAGAACTGGACCATTAGGTTGAGACATCATTTGTGTTCTATTGACAATGACTTGTGGAAGTCCATTGAAAAAGGTCCTCATATTCCAACTCAGACTGCTCCAGACAGTGCAAGTACCTACACCAAAGACTCTACTGAACCTTATCCAGAAGATAATTTGTCAGCAGAAGATTTGAGAAAAGTAAAGAATGATAGCAAGGCTTATTCTTTAATGTGCAAGGGGTTGCCACTTCAAGTTCTGTCTAGATTGGATGCATATCAAACTGGTTATACATGTTTCAAAGCTTTAAAGTCGATATGTGAAGGAGGAGAACAATTGAGAAGTTTGAAGAAATCTAAGTTGAAAAGACAACTGGAATTGTTAGAGCATATTAATGGAGAAACAGTGCATCAGATGATGAACAGGTTTGTTCACTTAACTACTGAGATGTCAAACCTAGGAGTGAAGACTGAACTTCAAGACTTGAATGATCGTTTGTTATGTGCTTTACCATCATCATGGAAGCAAACTGTTACTTTGTTGAAACATACTGAGAAATTTCCAATGGAATTAGATCTGCTTATTGGAAAGATAGAAGAAGTTGAGATTGATGAAGGATCAAGAAATACTGATAGATCAAGCTCACAAACTCAGTATAAGTATGTGGTAAATGCTGCCAATACTGTGGATAATGCTTTTCTTGCACAAGATGCAACGAAGTTTGAAGATGAGGGTGACTTATTTGTTGGTGCAAGTTTCTTTACTGATTCAGCATACTTTCCAAATTCACCAACTTATTCTCAACCTCAATCTCCACCAAGAGCCCAAGTTCAAAGTCAATCAGAAAATCAAAGTTCAAATGTTCAAGCTAAGGTGAAAGACGTAATGAATATTCTATTGCAAGATGACGAAACTAAAACTGCCTTTACTGCTTTTATGGCAAGTTTTCAAGCGTACCAAGGAAGTCATTTAAGTCAAATGGACGTGGTCCTTCAAGACTTATTTGAAATGGATCCAGTTGATGTTGAAGAAATGGATCTTAATTGGCAAATGGTTATGGTTGCATATCGAACACAAAAGCATGCATATGTTAACCGAAGTTACAAACCTCATGCTAACAAGACAGTTGGATTTGACAAATCAAAGGCCAGATGTTTTAATTGTAACCAGTATGGTCATTTCTCAAGAGAATGCAAAGCTCCAAAGAATTTCAATGACCAAGCTAGTTCAAGCAATCAAGGTCAAGGTCAAAGTTCCCAACAGTTTTCAAGCTACCAAAGCAGAAATCAACGTACTTTTCAGAAACCATATCAAAGTCTTCCCATGCCAGAACTGAAAGACGAAGGAAAGAAACCAGAAGACCAAACAAAGGCACTGGTAGTCAGCGTAAAAGATGGTTATGATTGGAGCGCATATGCAGAACAATTTACGTCTGATCTTACATCAAATCTGGCTCTGGTATGTGAAATTGAAGAAGACTGGTCTGAAGAAGGGGATGGAAAGATGGTTGATGGTGTGAGTGAAGAGTCTGAAGATTATGACTGGAGTGCAAAGTCTGATCCTACTGAAGAAACTGAATCTGAAGTTGCGTTAATGGCTACATCCAGTGAGTCTTCATCTTCTACTGAACAACCAAAGGTTAGTAATGACTTACCCCCTAACTATGTTCCATTGCCCCTAGATGTGAAAGAAAGGTTATGTTCTGAACAGTGCATTCAACAAGTAGAACATTATCGAACTCATTCATTTAAAATTGGTGATAAATTAAGTAAACATGAAAAACTTCATGAACAACTTAAAATTGATCATAAAATTTCTGATGAGAAGATTTTGTCACTAACTGAATCATGGAACAAAACGTTAAAAGAACTGGAACTAGTTACCAAACAACTTGAAGAAATGACAAAGAACTTTGAACAAGAAAAAGTTGCACATGCTGTCACTCAAGTTGAATTGAAAAAGGTTAAAAGTTGTAAAACAATGGTTGAACAACTTGTTAATGAAAGAGGTAACAAAAACAAAACTGGATTGGGTTTTACTCATGAACCAATGCCAAATTCAATCACTCAAACCTTACCGGAAAACTTTAATGAATTTGATCATTCACCTGAAAATGAACGTAAATTCAAAGAAATTCAAAGAAGTAAAACCGAGTCTGAAGGATCTGAGGTGTTGATTGAAAGTTTGAAAGAAGAAGATGGTATGACAACTGAAGCAGATGATGAAGCAAGCAACAAATCTGACAACAAATTAGAGCCTGTTTGTGACATCTGCCCCAAACCCGAACCCGAATGCCCGACTCGAACCCGAAGTCATTATCCTTTAAATTGTAATCGTATTTATTTTTCTTCAAAATGTAACGTTTATTTTTATTGTTGTGAATAAACGCATTTAATTCTACTTTATTCTCTTCTCAATTAAATAACCGTATTTACATCGCAAAATATTCACGCGTATCTAATAATTATTATTCGTGGCAATAAAACTCAAATATATATATAAACAAATATGTATATAGCTCGTAAAATAAAAATATAGAAATCGTTAAACAAAAACACTTCAACGTCTCGAAATAGTCTTTTAATGGCGTAAACGAGCTAAAACTATAAAAAACGTCACTTGTATAATTGTTACGTTTCAATTTAGTTAAGCTAGTTAGTTAAAATATATATATACTTAACTTTGGGCTAAATCTGTCAAGTTACAAACTATTATTTAAAACTTATAATAACTAAATGCAATAACCCGAAAACTAGAGGGACCTATTGTGTAAATAACGATTTCACCCAGCCCCCACCCCTTATACCCGTGTTTCCGGTGACAAGAAGTTCCGGCCAAATGGCCGGAATATGTATGTTTTCCGGCGAGGCCATATGTACTCATTTTTAACACTTACAACTCAATTAAACCTATTCAAATTGTGCGTGTGTATGTTTCGAACCCTGCACCATATCTTGAAGAAAAATGTACCCATTAATCTCATTTGACCAAAACGGTCACCATAACTCCAACAACGAATTTCAACAACTCGAGCGTTACAGCATCAAATGAGCGAACCCAAAACGCCACTGCAATTGTCTAAGATGTAGTTAGTTAAGCAATTCCAATCAAAAGCAGCAAACTCTTTTCCAATTAAGAAAAATCAATATCGGAGTCTCTCATAACGGGTTAGATTCAATACAATGAAATGGGAACAAAGTAACAGTTATCAAGACAAGCCACATCGAACACTTGATCTTTCTGCAAAAGCAGTTGCATTATAACATCCCTGAATGATCCCATCGATTCCAAGCCGTCGTTTTGTTCTTCATCTCAATCGAACCAAATCTTCAACAATCAAGTAAGTATAATATACCAAAATGATCGTGTGTTCGTGTAGATCAAAAGCCCTTTATTAGTTTTGAAATTGATTCACTGGTTTGAACGAATTGGATCGATCTTGAATCTAGGGTTTATATTGAGAAAATTGTTTTTGGTAAACAAAATACAAGATAATTAAAAACCAGTTCTATTAACAAAAGCCACACCTGGTTCAGCGGTTGGATGTGTGTGTGTTTAAAGCCGTGACCCGGGTTCGAGTCCCACAGACCACTTTTATTAAATTTGTATTTTTTTAACCCATTTACTTTTGTACAAATATTATTCTAATAAAAAGAAACTATTTTGACATTTTACAAAAATACGTTAAAATATATATATTACTTAAAACGTTGTCGTTTATCAAAAAAATTGGTTCTCGAAACCCTAAATCCCCAAATCGGATTCTGAAACCCTAAATTGGATTTGAAACCCTAAATTCCCAAATTGTATTTTAAACCCTAACTCCCAATTGGTACTTTAAAACCCTAAAACCCCAAATCCAAAACCCTAGAAGTTCTATTTTCTTGATTCTAGTTATTACGTTACTTGCTTCGTTTCTAATTTAGGTTCTCCCGGTTAATTAGGTGATTCTAATATCTGGGCGATCCTCGGTTCTTTCTAGTTGCGATTCTAGTGTTTCTATTATCTTTGGATTTTAAGGTGAGTAAACTCACTCCCCTTTTTCCATTTTACTATTTTGGGGCTGAAATATGTCTTTTACTATATTGCGTTTTCTATTCGTTTTCTAAAAGAGATCATACAAATATGTTAATCTAGTTCGCGGCTTGATGCAATCTTATGTGTTAGTTAAAAGTAGTTTTATTGCTTTGTAATCCCACCGGTACAATGTTAGCGCTAATGGTTTGACAAACCCACCTGCTTGTACAACATCGATAGGTGATTTAAACCCGGCCTTTCTAATTCCATGTTTACTATGTCGAGATGCTATGTTGCTATACTATGTTGCTATGCTATGATGCTATACTATGCCATGTCCCTAAATTGCTAAATGATGACTTATATATCGAGACGGTAAACGACGGTTATTAAAAGTTATCATTATTTATTACATGAGTGGTTCTCATGACAAATGGCTAAACGAGATACTATGGTTTCTATTGTGGTTGGTGTGCTATTCTATTCTAGGGGTCCTGGTAGGGTGATATTACGAAATTACTATACATGTGGGATTGCGCAGCATATCTTGTTGATCTCGGATTTCAATACTATTACTATTCAATTTGGGTTTTACTCACTAGCTTGTGTAGCTAACTTTATTTTCACGTATTTCAGGTGGCGCGTGATTTTTGGCTTATTTCTATTTTGTCAAGACATAGGGACTCGGACCTAGGAAAAAGATAATAATAAAGACTGTTTCATTTACTGCTATTATGAATTTGTCGTTTCGCATTTAAGACTTGGGTTTTGCCAAACTTATGATAATAATTATTAGACTTTAATAAAAGTAACACCATGTGCTTTGTTTACTATGGATATCCAATTCTATGACAGCCCGGTGTTTTCCGCCACCGGGCGGGGTGTCACAGTTGGTATCAGAGCCATGGTTATAGGGAACTAGGATAGGGTATTAGAAACACACCGACCTAGACTATAACCTAAGAGTCCTTAGTGTAAATAGCTTGTGCTTAGAAAACTCTTCTAGAACTTATTTCTTTATTCCTTTTTATGAATTTCTCTATGCTGTTTCTTTATCTTATTTCTTATCCGATTTCGCGAAGGAGCTACAAGAGACTCGTCGGTATGATTAGGATCTTTCTCTTTGTGAAATCTCGTCATCGTCTTAAGTAAGTTTGAAACGTGGGAACGTGTGCAATCCGGAAGGGGGAACGCCTGTATCACGGACATCCTGTCTAAGGCAAAGCATTTCGTATAAATCTCTTTAAGAGACCTGTATGCTTACCTGGGGATGTACGAGATGAGTGTGAACCTATAGGCTAAAGCACGCTTTCTCGAATACGTTGAAAACGAACTTAACACTTTGATAAGTCATTAGTGTCCAAAACCAAGACACACTCCTAAGCCATTGAAATTTCATTTTCTTAATGATACTATGAATTTCATTCCTACGATTTATAACTATTTCTATGATTCTTATAGTTATTCAAATAATATTTCAACTTCATTTACTAATGTTTCTAAAGTTTCTAAGTGATTTTCTATGATATTTTCAAAGGATACTATGATGTTCTAAGTACTATCACTATTTCATTTGATCGAAATTTCTAAAGTTTCTAAAAGTTTCTACGTGATTTTCTATGGTATGTTTCAAAAGATTCTATGATATCCTAAGAGGAACGAGTTGCTATTATTAAATCGGATGTTTCTATCGGTCAAAGATTACAAAACCGTGTTATTCTACGTTTCATCATTCAATTTGTTTTCTAAGCTACAATAATACTTATGCGATATACTCGCTAGCTTATCCATATAGCACAATTACACCATTGTAAACCAAACATTTCAATTCAAAACTAAGACATATCTCAATCGAATTATCCAAAACTTCAGATCATGCATATATCGATTACCGAATCTAAGTCGTATTTATAATTCTAAATCAAATATCAACTCTCCAATCAAAGGTTCGTTATGATTTCTAAATTATAGTCAAGGCTAAATTCCATAACTAAATAAAAGTTAGCGGATTTTGCTATCCTTATAAGCTAATGTATTTGAATCGAACGTCTACCCTCAAAATATTTCAACTTGACTTCTATACTCAAATAGTTTCAAAACTACTCATTTAACTATAAGATTCTAATCCGATTTCTAATTTATCATTACAACTATATCTACTATCAAACTATGAACTAACCATCAAAACAAGTACTTGTTAATCAATTACACGATACTATCCATGAATTCGTTATCCAAATCTAACGAGAACTCCTCACACAACTATTCTCGAACTCATCCAACTAAATGTTTTCAATCATATACATATGACCACCAACGAAATTCTACGCAACTAGTCTTCATGAACTAATCCAAACCCAATGTGTCCATTTATAAACTCGTTACCTTAACACAACGTGTAATCAAAGGACTTTGTAAAACTAACGGTAGTTGATTTTATTAAAATAATTTTCTTATTTTCCCAAACCAAAATATATATATCGTTTTTTTTTAAAAGAAATTTTAATAACCTTTTGGCTTTAAAATCTTGTAAAACAAAATAGATATATATATATATATATATATATACATACATATAAATTTCGTGATAAATGGTTTCTTTAAAAAGTGATTGGTCAATCTAACGTCGGCCAAATATTTACACAAACATTTTCCCGTTTCTCAAATACGACACAAAGACTTGCAACAAACACCATGACTTTTGTTTTCTTTTCCAATACCAAGTACTTATAACTTAAATTGTGTCGTTTATTTTCAATTCAATTCTCTTATCTATGGTAAAGATTAAAACTTTCAACTTTTTATTTAGCCTTTAAAACTACCTTATAAGAAAAACAACACCATCTCTTATAAACTTGTTATCTCCATAGTCAATACATCTGGTTTAGCTAAAGCGGTTGGTCATAAATACAAACACCTTAAAAGTTAAATCCAATTGGAACTAAGTGATCTATTCATTCGAACTATAAATTGGATTATTCGCATTATCAAATTTTCTTGAAAACTAATTTTTCTAAAGATCTCAATAAACTACATTATTACATCTTACACACATAAAGTCGATTTTCAAAAACTTAAGTGTTACTATCCTAGTACTCGAATTTAACTATCTATATCGTTGAACAAAGTTATGAGCAATGTCTACCTAAAGAACGTTAGTTTCTTCTGAATCATCAATCTATTTATCATCTTAATATGATTTTTCCCAAGTACTATTTCTATCAAGTATGATATCAATACCTATACGTATCGCCATTTTAACCTAAAATGGTTGTGTACTTCTGACTCGCACGTGATCGGATGAACTGTGGAGTCCATGCAAAAACTGAAGTAATTACGGGTGCACACGGAATTATGAAAGTTGGTGCATGGGAACCATAGTAAGTTTTGTCTTGTGTAGCTGAGCTATATTATTTTCACTGGACTTGTTTACTCGTTTTACTAATTGCATATAAGCCACTCAATTATGTGTAAGATTACTTAATTCGTTTCAAACAATCTATTAATCACGACTATTCTCGATAATCATTTGAATAATTCTGAACCCATATACTTAAAATATTTCATTTGCAAGTTGGTATCCTATTCTATTCCTATATTGAGTAGCAAATAAGATTTATTCGAATCTACTTACAAATAGTTCAAGCGAACTCTTATAAGTGAAAAGAGTTAATTAAACAATTCTCAATGAGACAAAGCAAATTAAGAATAAATAACTTGTTAACCTCGATATTTAAAATCGTGTCTCAATCAAAATGCTCATTTTTTTCCATTGATCGAATTCTCAAGAGTTTCTTGCGAGATGAAACTCCCTACGGAAGTGGGCAGTGTTCATCCCGTGCTACATGTTTCTAATCTGAATAAGTACTTATCCGATAAAAATTTCATTGTGCATATCGATGATGAATCGATGCAAGTTGTTGGACGGCCATTGGGAATTATGGACCGTGAAGTCAAACAACTAAAGTGTAATCAGATACCAATCGTTAATGATCGTTAAAACTCAAAATGTGAGCATAAATTTAAGATCAAATGAAGTTTAAGTATCCGCACCTTTTTGTTTCATCTTTTCTACTTAGGTTTGAGCAAATTTCGGGACGAAATTTCTATAAGGAGGGGAGACTGTGACATCTGCCCCAAACCCGAACCCGAATGCCCGACTCGAACCCGAAGTCATTATCCTTTAAATTGTAATCGTATTTATTTTTCTTCAAAATGTAACGTTTATTTTTATTGTTGTGAATAAACGCATTTAATTCTACTTTATTCTCTTCTCAATTAAATAACCGTATTTACATCGCAAAATATTCACGCGTATCTAATAATTATTATTCGTGGCAATAAAACTCAAATATAAATATAAACAAATATGTATATAGCTCGTAAAATAAAAATATAGAAATCGTTAAACAAAAACACTTCAACGTCTCGAAATAGTCTTTTAATGGCGTAAACGAGCTAAAACTATAAAAACGTCACTTGTATAATTGTTACGTTTCAATTTAGTTAAGCTAGTTAGTTAAAATATATATATACTTAACTTTGGGCTAAATCTGTCAAGTTACAAACTATTATTTAAAACTTATAATAACTAAATGCAATAACCCGAAAACTAGAGGGACCTGTTGTGTAAATAACGATTTCACCCAGCCCCCACCCCTTATACCCGTGTTTCCGGTGACAAGAAGTTCCGGCCAAATGGCCGGAATATGTATGTTTTCCGGCGAGGCCATATGTACTCATTTTTAACACTTACAACTCAATTAAACCTATTCAAATTGTGCGTGTGTATGTTTCGAACCCTGCACCATATCTTAACAGTCCTCTAACTGATCGAATTTATACCCATTAATCTCATTTGACCAAAACGGTCACCATAACTCCAACAACGAATTTCAACAACTCGAGTGTTACAACATCAAATGAGCGAACCCAAAACGCCACTGCAATTGTCTAAGATGTAGTTAGTTAAGCAATTCCAATCAAAAGCAGCAAACTCTTTTCCAATTAAGAAAAATCAATATCGGAGTCTCTCATAACGGGTTAGATTCAATACAATGAAATGGGAACAAAGTAACAGTTATCAAGACAAGCCACATCGAACACTTGATCTTTCTGCAAAAGCAGTTGCATTATAACATCCCTGAATGATCCCATCGATTCCAAGCCGTCGTTTTGTTCTTCATCTCAATCGAACCAAATCTTCAACAATCAAGTAAGTATAATATACCAAAATGATCGTGTGTTCGTGTAGATCAAAAGCCTTTTATTAGTTTTGAAATTGATTCACTGGTTTGAACGAATTGGATCGATCTTGAATCTAGGGTTTATATTGAGAAAATTGTTCTTAGTAAACAAAATACAAGATAATTAAAAACCAGTTCTATTAACAAAAGCCACGCCTGGTTCAGCGGTTGGATGTGTGTGTGTTTAAAGCCGTGACCCGGGTTCGAGTCCCACAGACCACTTTTATTAAATTTGTATTTTTTAACCCATTTACTTTTGTACAAATATTATTCTAATAAAAAGAAACTATTTTGACATTTTACAAAAATACGTTAAAATATATATATTACTTAAAACGTTGTCGTTTATCAAAAAAATTGGTTCTCGAAACCCTAAATCCCCAAATCGGATTCTGAAACCCTAAATTGGATTTGAAACCCTAAATTCCCAAATTGTATTTTAAACCCTAACTCCCAATTGGTACTTTAAAACCCTAAAACCCCAAATCCAAAACCCTAGAAGTTCTATTTTCTTGATTCTAGTTATTACGTTACTTGCTTCGTTTCTAATTTAGGTTCTCCCGGTTAATTAGGTGATTCTAATATCTGGGCGATCCTCGGTTCTTTCTAGTTGCGATTCTAGTGTTTCTATTATCTTTGGATTTTAAGGTGAGTAAACTCACTCCCCTTTTTCCATTTTACTATTTTGGGGCTGAAATATGTCTTTTACTATATTGCGTTTTCTATTCGTTTTCTAAAAGAGATCATACAAATATGTTAATCTAGTTCGCGGCTTGATGCAATCTTATGTGTTAGTTAAAAGTAGTTTTATTGCTTTGTAATCCCACCGGTACAATGTTAGCGCTAATGGTTTGACAAACCCACCTGCTTGTACAACATCGATAGGTGATTTAAACCCGGCCTTTCTAATTCCATGTTTACTATGTCGAGATGCTATGTTGCTATACTATGTTGCTATGCTATGATGCTATACTATGCCATGTCCCTAAATTGCTAAATGATGACTTATATATCGAGACGGTAAACGACGGTTATTAAAAGTTATCATTATTTATTACATGAGTGGTTCTCATGACAAATGGCTAAACGAGATACTATGGTTTCTATTGTGGTTGGTGTGCTATTCTATTCTAGGGGTCCTGGTAGGGTGATATTACGAAATTACTATACATGTGGGATTGCGCAGCATATCTTGTTGATCTCGGATTTCAATACTATTACTATTCAATTTGGGTTTTACTCACTAGCTTGTGTAGCTAACTTTATTTTCACGTATTTCAGGTGGCGCGTGATTTTTGGCTTATTTCTATTTTGTCAAGACATAGGGACTCGGACCTAGGAAAAAGATAATAATAAAGACTGTTTCATTTACTGCTATTATGAATTTGTCATTTTGCATTTAAGACTTGGGTTTTGCCAAACTTATGATAATAATTATTAGACTTTAATAAAAGTAACACCATGTGCTTTGTTTACTATGGATATCCAATTCTATGACAGCCCGGTGTTTTCCGCCACCGGGCGGGGTGTCACACTGTTCTAATTCAACTTGTTGAGTATCCAAAACTTAATTCCGAACCAGAAACAACGGTGAAGGAAGAAGGTGAATTTTCAGGATACAATGATCCTGAATACATCAGGTGGAAGAAAGAACAAAAGGCGCAAGTTGCTGATGAGTTGATCAAGAAGGCTGAAGTTTCAAATGCAAAGAAGCAGAAATCGAAAATAATGTCAAAACAATCTGAAACAAAAGAAGTGAAAGGTAAAAGTGTCATAAAATCGAATGACAACACCAAAGCTCAAAATGAGAAAACTGTTAAGAAGAGAGTGTCAAAAGGTAAAACAATCAAGTTTGTGTCTGCAGGTACTTTCGACATGAACGGTTCTTATGGTAACCAAATCAATGCTCAAATCAAATCTAACTCTGGTCTGAAAACAGGTTCAGGTCCTAAGTCTTCCGCTGTCAATGATAAGAGAATTGAAAACAAAAAGGTCACCAAACAGAACAGTTTAAAATCGAACCAAAGTCCCATGCAATCAAAGTCACAAACAAAGACTCCACAGAAAAACGTTAATCTAAAACCGAACAACCATGATAATGAATCACGTTTTGGTTCAACATCAAGAGTTAACAATCGGCTCTTTAGGATTAGCAAGAAACATTGTGAAATTTGTGATAGATATAATCATGCAACTGCTGAATGTTTCTTTAACAGGTACTGCAGTTTCTGTGACAAAAGAAATCATTCTTCAGAAGAATGTTATTTTAACAAATTTTGTGATATTTGTGAGAGAAGAAACCATGACACAAAGGATTGTTTCTTTCGATCAAACTCAACAAGAGAAATGACTCCGTTTTCAAATTTTCAAAGAAATCAATCATCTGGTTTTCAAAATATGAATCAAAGTCATTCTCCGGTTTTGAGAAATTTCAATCGAAACAATTCTGTTTCTAACTTTTCAAGAAATGTGCAGGTTAATAATTTTAAACCAAGAGCGTTAATGGTAAGAAATCAAAAGTTTGAAAATAACCTTGATCCTAAGCTAGAGGAAAGGTTTAGTGCATTGAGAAGAAAGCAGTCACTGAACGCCAATGGGCGAAACAACAGTTTTCAGCATCAAAATCTCATGAATGAAACAAATTTTCAAAATATTCAATATCAACAAGTTACTATTGTAGATAGATTCGGAAAACCCAAGACCGTGTGGGCCTGGGTTGACCAAACTAACTAAGTGATTGTTGATTTGCAGGTACGCCCAAGAAGACCTATCAACTCATGGTTCGTTGATAGTGGGTGTAGCCGGCACATGACAGGCAACCATGCCTTGCTTCAGGATTTCAAGATGAAAAATGGTACACACGTTGCATTTGGAGGTGATGCGGGTGGTAAAATCACAGGAGAAGGAACTGTTACGAATGGGGTCATTAGTTTTGATAAAGTCAACTACTATGCACAGTTGAACTTTAACTTACTAAGTGTATCTCAAATCTGTGATAAATCTTATTCAACTCTTTTTGATGATTCTTTCTGTTATATTCTTAAACCAGGTTTCAAGATTGATAATGAGTGGGTAGTGGTTAAAGCTCCAAGAGATCGTGATGTATACACATTGGATATGTCGCAGATTGATGCTGAAACCGAAACAACCTGTCTCATTGCTCATGCTTCAAATGATGAGAGTCAGCTTTGGCATAGACGGCTGAGACATTCCAACTTCAGAAACATGAACCGTTTGGTAACTGGAAATCACGCTGTGGGAATCCCATCGAAGAAATTCTCCACAACTGATCTCTGTCCAGCGTGTTTGAAGGGAAAACAGCATAGGATGTCTTTTAAGTCCAAGCAAGAAAACTCCATTTCAAAACCCTTGCAGATGCTACATATGGATCTTTTTGGACCAACAAATGTGCAAAGCATTGGAAAGAAGTCTTACTGTTTTGTCATTATTGACGATTTCACAAGATTTTCTTGGGTTTATTTTTTGAATGCTAAATCTGAAACAGCTGAATTATTAAAAGAATTTATCATCAAAGTTGAAAATCAATTGGAATGCAAAGTTAAAGTTTTAAGAAGTGATAATGGAACTGAATTTAAGAATGCTAATGTTGATTTATTTTGTGCAGAAAAGGGAATTGCTAGACAATTTAGTGCGCCAAGAACACCTCAACAAAACGGGGTTGCGGAACGGAAAAACCGGACACTAATTGAAGCAGCAAGATCCATGCTCGCAGATGCCAAAATCCCTATCACTTTTTGGGACGAAGCTATTGCTACTGCGTGTTTTGTACAAAATAGGACATTATTAGTGCAAGATAAATAGAAAACGTCTTATGAGTTGTTATTCGGAAGAAAACCGAATATTTCTTATTTGAAAGCATTTGGTTGTCCTGTAACGATTTTAAATTTGAATGATCATCTCGGGAAGTTTGAGTCAAAATCTGACGATGGATTTTTCCTAGGTTATTCGTCTGTTTCTAAAGCTTATCGGGTTTTTAATAGCAAAACAAATATTGTTATTGAAACTATTAACGTCAAGTTTTTAGAAAATTCGTTTCCGTCAGTGGCACATGGTCCCGAATGGTTATTTGATTTAGATTCGTTATCGAAATCTTTCAATTCTAACTTATTTGATTTTTCAGGAAAAACAAACAAGGAATCAGGCGACTTGGGATGCTTTAGTGACGATTCTGATAATGACGAGGATGGAAATTTCAACTCAGAATATCCATTCATGTCTTTTCACAATCCTGATCATGTCAAATCCAGTCAAGATCCGGGTCCTTCTGGTTCTCATGAAGATCAAGAATCGAACAATCGTGAAGAAGATGTGATTTCTCCTAATGATGGTGGATCTGTTCAGAATCAACCCTCATCCGATCCGAATGTTGAAGTTGTTCCAGAATCTTTTGATTACTTCATCAATTCACCGGATCAAGTCCCGAATTTCACACCGCATACTTCTTCCATACTACAAGATCTACCAAATCTGAATACTTCTAATCTAGAGAGTCAAGTGCAAGGAGGTGATATACCAATTCATCGAATTCACAAGAAACATCCTGTCTCTCAGATTATTGGGCCGTTGAATCAGAGAACTACAAGAAGTCAGACTGAGCAAGCGAATGTCTGTCTTTATTCGTGTTTTCTATCTCAAGTGGTGCCAAAGAACATTTCAGAGGCGCTGCAAGATAACAGTTGGATTGAAGCAATGCAAAAGGAATTACTTCAGTTTCGCAAACAGGAAGTTTGGAAACTTGTGGACTTACCTGAAGGAGAGAATGCAATTGGTACAAGATGGTTGTACAAAAACAAGCCAGACGAACGTGGCATTGTTGTGAGAAACAAAGCGAGACTCATTGCACAGGGATACACTCAGGAAGAAGGCGTTGATTATGAAGAGGTGTTTGCTCCGGTCACAAGACTTGAAGCCATACGCGTTTTTCTTGCATATGCTTCCTTCATGAAGTTTAAAGTATTCCAAATGGACCTATTACAAGTTGAGTAAAGCTCTATATGGTCTACACCAAGCTCCAAGAATCTGGTATGAGACATTATCCAAGCATTTACTAGAACATGGATTTACAAGAGGTCAGATTGATCCAACTTTGTTTATGAAGAGGGAGAATGATGATTTGTTGTGCGTTCAAGTATATGTGGACGATATTATCTTCGGATCGACCAGTGCGTCAATGTGCAAAGAATTTGAAGAAATCATGAAGTCTAGATTCCAGATGAGTTCAATGGGGGAGATTAATTTCTTTCTTGGATTACAAGTGAAACAATCAGCTGACGGAATTTTCATCAATCAATCAAAATTTGTTGAGAAATTGTTGAAGAAATTCAAGATGCAAGATTGTCAAACAATTCGAACTCCATCTGATGTGAATTGCAAGATTCAACCGGATCCAAAGGGCAAAGCAGTTGATCAAACACTATACAGATCAATGATCGGTTCTCTGATGTATCTTACTGCATCAAGACCAGACATCATGTACGCTGTTTGTGTATGCGCCAGATACCAGTCTGATCCGAAAGAGTCGCATCTTGTTGCTGTGAAGCGTATATTCAGATATCTTAAAGGGAAACCAAATCTTGGGTTATGGTATCCTTATGAAGGAAATTTTGAATTATATAGCTATTCTGACAGTGATTTTGGTGGTTGTGCTCTTGACAGGAAATCGACAACTGGTGGATGTCAATTTCTGGGTCCTAGGCTTGTCTCTTGGCAATGCAAGAAGCAGACCAATGTTTCTGTATCCACAGCTGAAGCAGAGTATATCGCTGCATCTGCAGGATGTTCTCAGGTTTTGTGGTTACAAAATCAGTTGCTTGACTACGGGTTTAACTTTCTAAAAACTCCTATTTACATAGACAATACTGCTGCTATGTTCATTACTGCTAATCCTGTTCAACACTCAAAAACCAAACATATCGAAATTCGATATCACTTTTTAAGAGACAACTCTGAAAAGGGTTTAATAATTTTGATTAAAGTTCATACCGACAAACAACTGGCAGATCTTTTCACAAAATCCTTTTTGTCAGGCCGGTTTGAATTCTTAATTCAATCTATAGGATTAATCAATCATGATTGATTCTATTTTTCGTAAAAACAAACAAAAAATCAGAAAAATATAAAAGCCAAAAATATAATAAGTTGATGTCAAGTATTGATTCCTTTGTCTTTTATTTTATGTTTTGCATTGTGTGTTTGCATGAAAAAGAAAATAGAAAAGCAAAAACAAAATATAAAAACAAAAAGAAAAGAAAATATCATGTCATAAGAATCTATACTGCAAAAAGTGAGAAATGATAGTTACACTAGACATTATTTGTTACATCTTTTTTAATAAAGACTGATGAATATTAATTGATGTGCTAGACAGCTCAGGCAATTAGACTGAAAAAGTAAGTTGATTGTTGACAAACATAAACTTAATGATCTTTGTGTTAAGTTCCATTGTTATACATGTCTAGATATATATCTTTTGATACATTGCTTGTGATGATAGCTGTGCATGATCGGGTAACGATGTAGTCTATTCAGTGTGATGAACCGCATCGTGAGCTTCTTTGTTGTGGTACCCACAGACCTGAAGTCTCACACGAAGTCTCTTTTGAGCTTCAAGGTGCAGCAAAAGATTCCAAAATGGAACAAAAAGAGTCCCAAATGTGGACCAACACCAAACAAATTCCAAAAAGGAATTCAGAAGATTCCCAAGGGGAACGATAGGAAAGAAAAATTCCCAAAGATGGAATTAAAAAGAAGTCCCAAAGTGGACCAAATCCGAATAGAACCCAGATTCCACACTGTGTATGACTGTAAGTGACCAGGTTTTGTGCAATATGCATTCAAGTAGTGATTGATAAGGAAATATGTTGACATATGTATACGTGTGGGTCACATAAGTCATTCTAATCGAACCTTAAAAATCATCATGATACTGAAAAAGTAAGTGTGTCAACTCGAGCTAATTGGTATGTTTTCATATCATCACTCAATCAAGCATGTGTCAAATGTCTATTCAAAACTTGCAAAACATGTTCAGATAATGTGTGGTATGATCTCACTGCGATATTATGATTCATTGCATTGCATATGTCTTTACTTTAATGTGTGTGCTTTGTGTGTGCGGGCATATGGAATCATTATTGACACATCGACATCCTTGTTAAACTTAAAAAATTTCAAGAAATTTCAAGTTTAGGGGGAGAATAAAGTTGAAGAAAAATATCTACAAAAATCCAAAAATATTTTGAATAAGTGTGTTTTGAATGAACAAGATTATGTGGTATGAAAAGCAAAAGTATTGGTTGTGTGAAAAACAAACCCAAGGTCTTGTAATTTGTTTTTAAGAAATTGCTTCGGGATATAGAAAAATTGGTTGTGCAAAAACATTTTTGAAAAAGAAAAAGAAAAATGAATTTAATTGGAATAAATGTTATTGTCTTGTTTAATATTGTTTGATAATTAATATGACAAAATTCTTTTTAAGGATATCTTGTCTAATTAATATGTCGGAGAATGTTTGCAGGTGCAATAAATGACGTTGAAAAAGTCAACAGACGAGAAAAGTGAAGAAAAATCGCAAGTGTTATAGCCGGGCAAAAATATCAGATGCAACTATTCTGCCGGGTAAAGAACTGTTCAGCCGGGTAATGTTGTGTGTTGATACTGCCGGGTGATTGAGGTGAAGGTGAAGATATTATGACCACTGTACAGCCGGGCAATGATCATGTTAAATACTGCCGGGTGAAGGTCATAGATATCAAGCCGGGTGACAAGTGTTCACTATACAGCCGGGTAAAAGTCTTTTATCTTGCCGTGTGAATGATTCACTATGTTGCCGTGTGAAGAAGAAAATGCATGCCGGGTGATACAACTGTGTTGCCGGATGATGAAGAAAGCATGCCGTGTGAAGAAGGAAAGCAACTATGTTGCCGGGTGATGAAGAAAGCAAGCCGGATGAAGAAGGAAAGCAACTGTGTTGCCGGGTAATGAAGAAAGGTTGCCGGGTGATTGTTGAAGACTACTATTCTGCCGGGTGATTAATAAAACCCATCAGGTGTAGTTGTTCCTAACCTTTACCCGTCACTACAGTGACTTACCCGTCTCTACAGTGTTTGACCCGTCAAGTGTTTTTCACATGTTTGCGACTTGTCTTATGTACTTGACCCGTCACTACAGTACATGACCCGTCAAAGCTTATTGGGCCTTTTATGTTTACCCGTCCCTTTTGTTGACCCGGCACTTAAAGTTTGACCTAAATTTTTGACGATACAAAAACCCGCTTCTACACAAACACTTATCATTTCACACATTCACTTTCACACAAATCCTCTGTACTTAAATCGCCATTGTTATCATATTCAATCGTTTTGCTCTATAACAAGGTTGATCGATTGGATAAGGTAGTGATTTAGTGTTTTTGACCTAAATAGACCTACAAATCAACTGTTAAAAGGAAAAACGATGATGAACAGTGTTTTGTGCATTGAATCGACACTTTGATTTTGTGTGTTAAAACCAAAATCGAATGTTGTTTTAAGGCTAAAATCTGTCGATCATCAACATTCAATCACTCATTTGCACCAAAACACCTTAAAATCAACTGAATCACTCAAAATGCTCACAACTGATAAAATCGCCATTGATGAACTTTGAAGCTTTTAAAAGTTAAACATCAAAAGGATGAAATATCTGTTTAAAAAGTGATTAATACTTGTTAAAACTGAACCAAAACATGATAAACAATTTTATCATAAAATGTCAAAATTATGTCTTAAGTGTTAACTGTTAAAAATTGAAACATAAGTATAATCTTTAAGATTCAAAGTTGTTTGATTAAAATGATGAAAATCAGGTTATTAGAATAATTTAGAATTTAAAATGATTATGTGAATGTTTTGCTTTCTAACTTTTATTCAAACACTTATGAAAATTGTGATATGTTTTAATGAAGAATCTAACACATTTGTCTTGTTTTGTGTTTGTTTGTGTTTTAACAGATGGAAAATCTCAAGTTTGAGCCTAAACACAATTTGGTAGCATGTTTGGATGAATCAATTCCTGAAACAGATGGTTACAGGGATATGATCAAGTTCATCAAAAGGACCAAATATGTGTATGCTATATGTGCCAAACTGGTCATATATGCAAGGCTGATTAAGAGCTTCTGGAGGACAGCAGAGGTTGTTAGAGATGAGAATGGTGTTGCTGTTGTTCGAGGGAACATAACTAGGGATATGATTTTGACAGTTTCTGAAGAAGCCATTAGACATGCCCTGAGAATAGATGAAGATGAGGTTAGGATGAATGATGAGTTGACCATGGATGAATGTAAATCGGGTTTTGTTAATATGGGTCATCCACCTGTATTTCCAAAGTCACAGTTTTATAGGGCGAAGTTGGGAAAGAAGTACAAGTTGTTATGCTATGTGGTGCAACAATGCATGTCCAGGAGGAGTGCAGGGTTTGATAATTTCCCATCAGATATTGCATCATCGATTGTTGCCATAGCAGAGAACAAGCCATTTAATATGTCGAGATGGATCATGAATGGTTTTGTTTTCAACTTAGTGAAGGGCAAGAGGTTTAAGTTTCTCATGTATCCGAGATTCTTACAACTGATGATCAACATTGCCTATCCTATCATCAGATCCGAGGGTTATGCTGGAGGTATGCTATACACTGAGGACATGAACGATCTATCTTACCGAAAGATGAGTATCGGGAATGTGCCTAATGTAGAGTTGTTTGACTATATGAGAGATATAGCCAACAATGAAGAAGATGTAGAAGGTGTTTATTATCATATTTCGAATGGTGAGATTGTTGATCCATAGGACCTAGTGGATGAGGTGCCTGACAATTTGTTAGATGATGACGAGTACTTTGCTCGTCATCCAGAAAATGAAGAAGAAGGTGAGAATGGTGATAGTGATGATGATGAAGATAGTGATAGTGAGGATGAGAATGATGATGGTGGTAATGATGGTGCTGAATCTGAATCTAATTCAGAGGAGGCAGAGATTGTAGAAACTATTGAACCTTTGGAGGTAGAGAATATTGAAGTTATTGAGCCTATGGTAATAGAAGAACCTGTTGAGGTTGCTTCTGTTGTTGAAGAAGTTGTTGCTGAAATTCCAAAGGATGTTAGTGTTCAGTATGTCAGAAGAAAGAGATCGAAACAAGGTAAAGAGCATGTGAATGTTGAGCCTGAAGAGATTGATGTACTTCAGATTGCTCAGGAGGCAATGGCCGAAGCTGAGACTATGGCACAGATAGTTGAAGAAGCTGATGCTGGCGTTGCTGATCCTACTGCTGTTGATATTCCCACCACATCATCCCAATTTGCTGAAAATATTGAACAAGTTTTGGAGTCTTCACCAAACGTTGTGTCAAAGATTGATGAAGATGAGAAAGAGAAAAGAATTGCAGAGTTAGAAGAAATGGTTGCAAAGTTGATTGAAGCGAATGACTTGTTGAAAGCTTCAAATGAACGGAAAAAGAAAAGATTTGATGAGTATTGGGATATACATAATCAGAATTTGAAAACCTTCAAGAAGTTGGATGAGGATCATGTCAAGCTTGTGGATGAACATATGAAGTTGAAGGTCGATTATGAAAAACTGAAAGAGGAGCATGATAATCTGAAATATGATTACAAAGAACTGAAAGCTGAATGCAATACGTTGGAGGCTGAGAAAGAAATGCTAGAAAAATGGTTGGAGGAGACGAAACCGAAGAAAGCTGGCTCATCATCTGACAAAGATTTTTCTGATGAAGTAGTTGAAGTGCCTGAATCTCAAGTACAGAAAGTTTATTTGACTAGAGCACGAGGTACTACGAATGTTGGCATTAGAGTGGAATCACCAATTATTGTTCCCGATGAAGCTGTTGCTGAAACTGTCATCTCTGATAAAGCTGAGGGAAAAAGGAAGTTAGATGCTATTCCAGAGATTTTTGGAGATGAAGAAAGTTCGAAAAAGGCGAAGATTGACGAAACAGTGCAGATTGAGCCGATTCAATCTGTAGCTGTAGTTGAGACTGAAATTGCTAAAACAGTTCAGGTTGAGCCGATTCGATCTGAATCTGTAGCTGAGACTGAAGTGTTTGAGGCCACAGAGAGTGAGAAAGAAGCTGGTTCTGAGGAAACAGTTCAGGTTGAGCCGATTCAATCTGAAGCTGTTGAAGTTGAAAGTGTGCCTGAAAATGTACCTGAAGTTGCAAGTCAGTTTGAGCCGGTTCAAACTGACGATGCACCTATGATTGAAGCGTTGGATGATCTGGACGATATTGATTTCACTGAGTCTGATGATGAAGCTGAACCAGTACAGAATGTTGTTGAAGAGATTCCGGATGATTTGGATCAAAGGTTTGCATACCTTGAGAAAATGAAGTATAATGCTGTATTTTTGAATGGGTTGACGGTAAGCCAGATAAACGAAGAATATGAAAAGTGTATGATTCATCAAGACAAAGCTGCAGCTGATGAAAAGGAATTTGTTACTGAGATGGGAGAATGGACACCAATGCAAGAAAGCCTAAACATAGAAGATTTACCTCCGACTGAATTGTATCACCAAAATCCAGAAGAAATGTCAGCTTCAGACATGCGTAGTTGGTTGAGTTCAAGAAATTACCCATATAAGACTTTGAAGAGGTTGAAGTCTGAATCTTTGAGGAAAATTGTTGTTAGTTTTATGAAGACTGAAAAAATGTACAATCGTATGTTTTACTTAGACTACAACAATCCTCAGTATTTCGAGTTGACAAAAAGATTCAAAGTTCTTGGACCGAAGGAGATTCCGGTAATGGCTCTTCCTGAAAATGCTCACAAGAAACGACATGAATTGATGGATATGTTTCCAAGTGAAGTGAAATCTTACAACATACCAATGGAGGTGCGTGAGTCTTGGCATAAATCAGCAACAGCAGGTGACGTGGTTAGGTCACTGCTGAGCAAAGGGCAGTCAATTGCTGAGTTACTTGATTCTATGATTGTGCCAGAGAAAAATAAGAAGGTGAAGATAATCGCATGGAAATACGATGAAGTATTTGATGCTTTTATGATTAAGAGAGTGAATGGTTTATGTGATGTATACCATTACTACTCGAGCATTTTTAAACTGGAAGTTCAGGACTTGAAAGAATTGCACAAACTGAGGTTGATAAATCACACGCATGCTGAGCGTGGTGATAAATGTGTTATGCTGTTAGATGCCGGGATTGCTAGACCACCAAAGTATCTTGATTTCCGAGGCCAACAGGAAGATACTGCGTATGTGCAAGCAAAGAAAGAAAGAAAGAAGAAGCGGTTGGTAGTGACTGAAGATATGTATTTGGAAGAATTTTCAGATGAGTACTTTGACAAAGTGACAGATCCTGGATTGAAGGTGATAGATGGTTCACAAATGACAAAGCCTATACTCAGAGTGTTTTATAATCAAGAAACTTTTGAATTGAAGCTTGTTCGAAACTTGGAAGATTGGGACAAAGATATGATTACACTGTTCAGTACTTTTGAGTTGAAGCTGCTACATCCGTCATACATAGACTTTTTGAGAAGCTACAGAATGGAGAAGTGTAAAGATGCACTCGCTGAAGCTGATAGGAAGTTGTTTGTTGTTATGATTGAAGTAATAGCTGCAGCAACTGAAAAGATACGTGTAAGAAAGGCATTGCTGAACTCTAATCTCGTGAGGGTTGATTTGCCAGAGATAGAGTACATGAGGATTAGTAGGAAGGGTACTTTGGAGGTGAAAGTCAACGGTCAAGAGATGCCATTCGAATTTTATGCTAATATTGACTTTGCAGGTTTAAATCTGGATTCACTTCGACGTATGAATGCCTGCCCAATTCTGACAAATGAGTCCAAACCTCGTCAAGCTAAGATTGCCGAAAAGTTTAAATCATGTATTGAAGAAGCTTTGAAGGAACAAGAAGAGTACAAAGGCAAAGAGCTGCTGAATGTCAAGGATGAACCGGAAGAGTGGTAAAAGAGATTGATGCTGAACAAAGAAGAAAAAGATTGAAGATTTTGCTGAAGATTCAAAGATAAATCTTAGGGGGAGTACTGTTAGGGCTATTTCCTGTTAAGATTTACTTTGTATTTTGTTTATATGTTTGTATATAGTTTAGGGTATATTTTGTTATATTCCTTAAACTTGTATTTGTTTGCTTTAAAGCATGTAGTGTGTGTGTGTGAGGAGAGAGGCTAGATCACTTTTACACGTTAGAGAGAGAATTAACTGTGTGTGATTTTGTTTCTCCTGCACTTGTACTACGAATTGCTTTGATCATCAATATACAAAGAGAATTATTAGTATGAATTGTGTTAATGATTGAACTGTGTTTGTGTTTATGTTATTCTGATCATTGAGCGATTTTCACGATCCAATTGAACCTATCACAACAAGAGAAGGTTATTGCTTATGCATCTTGTCAGTTAAAGGTTCATGAAAATAATTATACGACTCATGACTTAGAGATAGGAGCCGTTGCTTTTGCACTTAATATTGGAGACATTATTTATATGGCACACAATGCTCGATTTTTACCGATCTTAAGAGTCTCCAGCATAGTTTTTTACTAGAAGGACCTCAACATGCGACAACAGCGATGGGTAGAATTACTGAACGACTACGAATGTTCTATCAAATATCATCAGGGCAAGACAAATGTGGTAGTCGATGCGTTAAGCCGAAAAGAAAATCTTAAACCTCATCGTGTACGTTCTCTCCAGCTTATTATCCATACCAAGTTACATGAGCAAATTCAGGGTTCTCAACTCGAGGCTTTAAAAGAATCAAATATGAAAGTCGAGTCGTTTCGTGGGTTAGACCAGCAATTTAAAATTAAACCAGACGGTATTTGTTACTTTAATGAGCGAATATGGGTTCCTCCCTTTGGGAATCTCCGAGAATTGGTAATAGATGAAACACAAATCTCGTTATTCTATGCACCCAGAATCTGAAAAGTTGTACCATGATCTAAAGGTTCTATATTGTTGACCCAGAATGAAAGCCGGGATTGCCACCTTTGTATCAAATGTCTCACCTTTGTATCTAAAGGTTCTATATTGTTGGCCCAGAGAAACCGAACGATATGCTGCAACAACCAGAAATTCCCATGTGGAAATGTAAGCATATTTCCATGGACTTTGTTACCAAACTTCCTAGGTCACAAATTGGACGTGATATGATCAGGGTAGTTATGAATTGTTTGCCCAAAAGTGCTCATTTCTCAACTCTCTAGGAAGGTGATAATAGAGAAGCCCTAGCTAAAGTCTATCTGAAAGAAGTTATCTCTCGGCATGGAGTGCCACTTTCTATCATATATGATCGTGATCCGGAGTTTACAGCTGTCTTATGGCGATCTTTGTAGAAATATTTAGGCACTCGCCTTAATTATGCTTCGAGCATGTACTCTTGACTTTGGGAAACGCTGGGAATCTCATCTACCGTTGATTGATTTTCTTATAATAACAGTTATCATAATGGTGCTAAAATGGTTCCGTTCGAAGCTCTTTATGGTCGAAAATGTAGATCACTGCTTTATTGGGTTGAAGTGGGTGATAGTCATATCACGGGTACAGAAATGGTTCACAAAGATACTGAGACTATTGTTTAGATTTTTAGTCATATGACGGCAGCTCGTGACCGTCAGAAAAGCTATGCCGATAAACGGCGGAAACCCTTTTTGTGTCTCTGACAAGTATCACATTTCTTTGAGTAACTGATATCATCCTTCTTCATTTTGGCAAAAAATAACATGTTCTCAGGATCATGGAGAATAAAGCTTTGCCCTATGTATGATTCCCACAATCTCCTTCATGGAAATCCTTTAATACTTCTTGAATTTCAGGTTCCTCAATGCATTTTAAATATGGACCTACAATGAAATTCCTTATCTGGTGGATCCACGATCCTTAAGTAGTTGTTGAGAATGAAGAATCCTTAGATTCTTTAGAATTTTCATTATGTATCTCCATTATTCTAAGTTCATCAATGGTTGGGTAAAGAATATGTATAATGGGTATCTTTAAATCTTCTGGGATCTTCAACGCTGATGCTAAGTTTGCTAAGGCATTTGCCCGTGCATTTTCTTCTCTTGGTACCTGATATTGATGTGCAGAAAGTAGTTATGTTTCAAAATAAGCAAAAGCAACTAATCTAGACACTTAGTAACAAATCTAGACTCCTAAAACTTAACTAAAACCGGCAAGTGTATCGATAGACTCTAATAAAGCTAAGTAAGTCTGGTTATCCCCAACGAGAATCTTTTAATTACGTTTACTAGCAAACAAAACTCAATTAAAGACACGACTTTTATGAATGATAATGTGACAAAAAGGGGGTTTAACTAAACTAAAGGTAGTTTAAATGGACTCCTCACGAAGAACTAAGTTTAGCTAATTTACCAAATAAGACTTACCAATATCCCTTTCACCTCACGATTACTAGGAAAGCTACACACTTTTGTACATTTAGGTAAAAGAGTTTGTTTTTATGATCTTATTGCAAATCAATCACAATAGGCAAACATGGCAAATATATTTGACTCAACTAAACCCTATTATATAAAAGACATTCACCAAGAGTTTAATAAACCAAAACAATCAACCAAACCGATTCAAGCATATAGAACGCATCAATTGAAAGAAACAATAAGCGATTACTTCAATCATAAAACCATAACTTCACAAAATCCCAAATAACAATCAAACGAACTAATGTTTCATCATTCAACCTAGGTGATTCTAGCTAGTTTAGCCTAACCTAAAGCAATTAAACAATAAACAATTGAAATAGTTCATAGTTGAAGAATAAGAAAACAAAGAAGAAAAGATTTGGATGATAGAACCTGCAAACTCTTTATTCCTGATGATTACTTCACTTCAGAAACATGATCCCGTGCTCCTCGAACAACACAAAAATCTCGTCTTTAGCTCAGAAAATCTCCCAAAAACTCCTCTCGTTCATAACTATCTAGGGTTTTAAGTTTTGCAATACTTTATGCAAAAATACACATTAGACGCTCGAAACTTTCTGCCAAATTAGCCTCACCACGCAGTGCGGTGAGGTGGATCCTTCTGGTTGCGTAGCGCGACATGAATTATTTGACGCACTTGTTTTCTTCTTCGCCGCGTCACGCGGTGATGCATTGTCCATTGGCCGCGTGGCTTGGTGAGGTGTTTTGTGCAGAACGCTCCTTTGGTTTTCCTTCTTCGCTCCGGCTTTTGGGTTTTCACTCAATTAAATCCATTTCTACCCCTTTCATCACACATTAACACTCAAGCCTGCAATATCAAACTCGACTTAATAGTGTACAAATTCTAATTAGAACTAGACAAAAAGCAATTAAAACACGTACAAACTCTACACGGGAATCATATATATTTTACTATATATCAAACATCCCCACACTTATCATTTTTTTTTCCTCGAAAAAGTTTTGCAAACGGAATCATAATTAAGGCTAAGGCTTTCACATAATTCTAAAAACATGAACTTTCAAACAAGCAATGGATCAAAGTAACTGTTAGTAAAGTTTCCATTTCAACCCTAACACTAGCTCGTTAAGTTTTCCTTCTTGTTTGTTTAGATTTATGTGATATCAACTTATGTAAACGTCTCACACCTAGGAAGCCATAATCCAGCCCATTTAATTGATTGCTTGATGAGGCACATGATTAAATCACAAAGATTCTCCTACCCATATAACCTAAAGAACTTAAATTAGTTAAAGACTAGTGCAATATTAGGGTGGTTCAGTGATGGATGATACTTACGGGTATAGACTTCTTTTCTCTTTTTTTTTTCTAAAACAAGATCACCTCACCAAAGGGTGTCAGCTCCAAGTCGCTATCCCAAAGGTAGAGCACATGAGGTCTTGGATCACGTGTTTTATTTATTTATTTTTTTTTTTTCAGTGGCTACATTGAGCTCTTTTATTTCAAGTTGCTACTTTAAGCACATTGAGTCTATACCATGTGGACATTTTTTTGCGGAGCGCCACTTCTTTTCAAAAGAAGCGTCCTATAAATCCTACTATGGCACTTACCCTTAACCCGTTTAAGTTCTTAATCCTACACTGGTGCCTAATCTTTTTTTAGTGAAGGCTTTCTTACTTCTCCTAGGATGACGACCCATAAGATTTTTTACTTTTAGTGGTTTGATTAAAGCACTTAAGGATTCTTTCAAAGCCAATCAGGTCACCCAAAAGTTACTATATGATCCATTCTTGTTACTAAAACAGACATTTTCCTCTTTAAAAGCCAAAGTCCTAATTTCCTATCATTTTTCATTTGTTGCAAAACTTATTCAAAAACATTTTCAATTTTTCCATATTTTTTATGACTCTTTTTTACTCAACTAGACGACTTTCTCCCATCCCAACACCTAAACGAAAGATTGTCCCCAATGTAGACATAGAACACGTCTCGACAAACTAACTAAAAGTAAATACTACCAACATAAACCAAAACTAAAAACTAAAAAGAAAATAAAGATAATAAAACACTAATAAAGAACAAAAAATTACAAAAGTAAAAAGGCAAGGACTTAGCTGATAATGTTGCAAGACTATCAAATGTCAGTCTGTTTCTAATGGGTAGCTCACTTTACTCATTCCATGCTTAACCATGCCCACTAAACGACCCAATGGACTCTTGTTTCCATGTTCCACACTTAAACGCAATCAAACAACAGTCATATATATCTTGTTTGGAATCATTACAATTGATCACAAACCAACATCCGAAAGCCATAGCAACCCAATCCACCATCCTACCCTTACACTTGTTCAAAGAGTTAATTCAAATCACAACCCAAGTCAGACAAATCAAAACAAAAATAGAATAAAAATAAAGCAAACGAAAAAGATACAATAGATATCCTCCACTGCTGCTCCTCAGTCCTCATCCGCATCTTAATCATCTGCATCTTCAAATGAGTTGTAGGTTTGAGCATTTTCCCAACCACTAGAAGCCGATGCATACGGTTGATGTTGGTAAAAGTTCGAGTTACCCACGTTTTGCTGCTGATAATAACTGAACATACCCATGTTCTGCTGCTGAGAATAGTTGGCGGTCCCCACGTTTTGATGCTGGTACTAATGGTAGTGATCAGGAATCCTGATGTTCATCTGCTCCATCATGTACGTTAATCCCTGATTCTGCCAATCAAAGCCCTCATGCATTGTTTACCTCACATCACCAATTATGCTTAGTTATATACCCATGCAAAAAGCCAAAGCCAATCTCCATCTTGTTATATAACAAATCTAATGTAATAACCTCAGGACGAGGCTCCCTCAATGGATAGACTGGTGCAACCCTTTCAGATCTATGTAGTAGCCTTTGATAACGAGTCAGGATTGCCGATTACATGGAGGCCGCTTTTGAATTTGGGGGTGGTTGACTCTATGGTCTCTCTTGCATGTATGCCCACTGAACCGGGTCATACTGCGACAAAACTCCCATCAACCTCAAATCTTGAACACTCACAACTAACACTAGCGGTCTCCTAGTCAACAAATAACTTTTATATCTCTCAAACACCCCTAAATTCTCGACAATGATAGTGATGTACGGGTCCATGTCCAAAGCGGACCTTGGGCCTCCTCGTTTCCTATGAAAACACATTGCCAAGATGCTAGCCCAATTCATCGGTCTCTTCTCCACCATATACATCAAACAACAGAGATCCTTCCAATTCACCTTGTTTTCACCTGACCCTCGGCCCACATTAGTCAGAGTTAACACCTTATGAAGATATCTCAAAACTGGGTCTGTGATGTCTGAGTTCACCAAGTTCCCTGATAATGCTGCAGTCGATATCGATCTCCAGAAATTCACCAAATCCTCCTTGACCATAGAACACTCATATCGGTTCTTGAACACACCCCTACAACTTGTGTTAAACTCTGAAGATTCCACTTCTTCTTGTGTATAGAAACCACTGATCATCCCAAATTATGCCACAATCATTTCATGCATCCTCCTTCCCAGTGAGAATGAAACCGCATTCCATTGATCGAAGTTTCCATCTTTAAATTTAAAGGTGCAGTGAAATTCCAAGACTAACTCTTTATACTGCGGATCTCTCACACTCAAGATGCTCAATTTCGGACCCAACAACTGCATTACCCTTTTCCTTGAACTAAGTCTCTCTAGTAGATCCCTGTCAATTTCATGAATTCTGATAGGTTCAATTGGATCGATATCGCTCAATGATCAGAATGATTCAAGCACACAAAACAAACAGTTCAATCAGCAACACAATTCATTACTAATAATTCACTTGTATTGATGATCAAAGCAATATTGCAGTACAAAAAGTGCAAGAGAATGTAAATCACACACAGTTAACTCTCTCTCTAACGTGTAATTGTGATCTAGACTCCCTCCCTAACATTCTCTTACTACATGCTTTATGCAACAATACATAAGGGAAAATACACAATTAACCCTAAACTATACAAAATGTATAAACAAAGTACAAAGTAAATCTTAAACAGAAATAAGCCCTAACAAACTCTAATAGAACTGAATCCCAGAGATTGTCTAACTTACCATATGGCTTGGTATCCATTTTGAACCTTAGCAATGGGTGCCGTTTGATGTCTTGAATGCTGTAGGTTGGCTCAATTTCCGGCCCCTCATAGTCTATTCTTCTTTTTCTCCTTCTATCCACCGGTTTCTCATTCTCTACAATAATACCTCTAGGGCGTGGAACTGGGCCACATCGCTTTCTTGACGATCCTTTACCTGAGATTCTGCAAAACAAATCTAAGAGGCAAGCAAAAGAGAACAACACATTAGTTAACAACTTAGTTAAACGATTACAATATAAACAAAATCGCGACTAGACTTAGACCAAAGTGCCTCCGAATGGAGATTGAGTACGGAAAAGCTCTAGTATAAGGTGACCAACAAAAAGGAACTACAAAAACAAATACTCATACATGATTTAACTTGCTCAAAACCTAACATCTATGACTCTAAACGAAGACTCTATGTACACTTCCCTCCTAGCACTTTAATTGTCCCCAATTAAGCCCTTGTGCTACACAAAATCTAACATTGAGCATTATATCGGAAAAAACTTTAAATGTTGAAACCGATGTTGTTAACAAAAACTTGTGTTTCTAATTCAAGTGATAATATAGATTGAATACTCTAATGTTTGTATCAACCCATTTGTTACGACTTGTAATTGTTACTAGATCAAGTATACGAGCAACAATCAAGGTGATATCCCAAACCAACCAGACCACATCCTAGCATTGTTACCCCAAAACCAACTTAACCTAACAATTGAACAAACCTAAAACACTAAAGCCTTACAACATAAAACAGAAAGAAAAGAACTAAAAATAAAGAACATTGTTGCAAGAAATTGTTAGGGCTCGTTTCTGTTTAAGATTTACTTTGTACTTTGTTTATACAAGTTTGTATAGTTTAGGGTTAATTTTGTATTTTCCCTAAAGTGTTGATGCATAAAGCATGTTGCTTAGTGTGTGTAAGAGAGAGAGTCTAGATCACATAGTTAGAGAGAGAATTGTGTGTGTGTGATTGTATTCTCCTGCACCATTGTACTGCAACAGTTTGCTTTGATCATCAATATAGAGAATTATTTAGTAATGAATTGTGTTGTTGATTGAATTGTGGTTTTTTGTACTTGAATCATTCTGATCATCGAGCAATATCGATCCAATTGAACCTATCAATTGGTATCAGAGCTGTTGGTATTGTGTGTGTTCTTCGCTATTCATCAAGCAAAACACATCAATATTGCTCAAATCATGATCTGAATGTTTTGTTGCTGTTTTTAGTTGTGATTCATCATCGGAATCATTTCTAATTCACAACAATTGTGCAAATTCCATCAGATTCTCATCAGATCTGAGGAATTAAGAAGAAATTGAAAATTCACTGTTCGATCAATTTTCTGCTCAAAATCATCAGAAATTGATCATGTTTTGGATTGATTGAGATTGGAGATTGATAATCGGTATAAATTACTACTTGTGTACAATTTTTGAACGAATTGAATCAGTTTTGATAAAAATCTGAAAAATGAGTATGAAGATGTTCATGAAGATGATGAACAGGTTGAAGATGAACTAGACGGGTGACAAATTTTGACTTAGACAATATTTTTGGACTTAGTGTGGTGAAAAATTAGGTCCTGTGCAGCCGTGTAAAGGATTTTGTCTAGACGGGTGAAGAATTTGCAGGAAAAAAGGTTGTACTGTTCAGCCGGATCAAGAACTCTTGTGCCGGGTGATCAACTGTTCAGCTGGTTGATTTACATTTCAGCAGGGTGATTCATTTACTGTTGAGCCGGGTAATCAACATTTCTGCTGTGTGATCAACAACTGTTCAGTCGGGTCAACTTTTTCAGCCGTGTCAAAATCTTGCCGTGTTAAGTTCAACTGTTCAGCCGTGTGACTATTCAGCCGGGTGATATCTATCAGCCGTGTGAAGATTTTATAGTTTTCAACTGTTGAGCTGTGTGACATTAAATTTTCACTGTTGAGACGTGTGAAGTGATTCTCAGCCGGGTGAAGTAGAAAGTAAACTGTTCAGCCGGGTGAAGAACAAAAATCACTGTTCAGCCGTGTGAAGTTTTACACTGTTCAGCCGTGTGACTTAATTTAGTCATTTCAAACTTTATTATCTTACTTGTTACTGTTTAGTCGCATCATACTTCATTTCTTTACTTAAGAATATAGTTTTTATTGCAAAGTTATTTGTGTTTTTCTAATAACCGTGTTCCTAGATTGGTTAATCGTGTTCCTAGATTGGTTAATCGTGCAGATTTCAAGAACTGGACAATCAGATTGAAGCATCATCTATGCTCTATTGACAATGATCTATGGAAGTCAATTGATAAAGGTCCTCACATTCCTACTCAGACTGCTCCTGATAGTGCAAGCACCTACACCAAAGATTCAACTGAACCTTATCCTGAAGATAATCTATCAGCAGAAGACTTACGGAAGGTCAAGAATGAAAGTAAGGCTTACTCTTTGATGTGTAAAGGGCTGCCACTTCAAGTGTTGTCGAGATTGGATGCTTATCAAACTGGCTACATATTGTTCAATGCAATTAAATCAATCTATGAAGGAGGAGAACAATTGAGAAGTCTCAAGAAGCAGAAATTGAAGAGACAATTGGAATTGTTTGAGCATATTGCTGGAGAATCTGTGCACCAGATGATGAATAGATTTTTTCATCTAACTACTGAGATGACAAATGTTGGTGCAAAGACAGATCTTCAAGACCTGAATGACAGATTGTTGTGTGCTCTTCCATCCTCATGGAAACAAACAGTGACTCTACTGAAGCATACAGAAAAGTTTCCAATGGACTTAGATCTGCTTATTGCAAAGATTGAAGAAGTTGAGATTGATGAAAGTTCAAGAAATACTGACAGATCAGGTTCACATGCTCAGTACAAATTTGTGGTGAATCCTGCTAACACAGTGGAGAATGCATTTCTTGCTCAGGATGCTAAGCCTGATGATGAGGGTGATCTGTTTGTTGGTGCTAGCTTTTATACTGATTCATCATATCTTCCAAGCTCACCAATTTACTCTAAAGCTCAATCTCCACCAAGAACTCAAGTTCAAAGTCAATCTATGAAATCTCAAACAGAAAATCAAAGCTCAAGTTCCACAGTTCAAGCCAAAGTAAAAGATGTGATGAACATCTTGTTACAAGATGATGAGACAAAGAATGCATTCACTGCATTCATGGCAAGCTTTCAAGCTTATCAAGGAAGTCATTTGACTCAGATGGATGTTGTGCTACAAGATTTGTTTGAAATGGATCCTGATGACGTTGAAGAGATGGATTTAAATTGGCAAATGGTTATGGTTGCATATCGAACTCAGAAACATGCATATGTGAACCGAAGCTACAAGCCACATGCAAACAAGACAGTTGGTTTTGACAAGTCAAAGGCTAGATGTTTCAATTGCAACTGCTATGGTCACTTTTCAAGGGAATGCAAAGCTCCTAAGAATCAGAACTATAATGATCAAGCTAATTCAAGTGGACAGAATCATGGTCAAAGTTAGAACTCGCAATAGTCTTCAAGCTATCAAAACATGAATCAACGTTTCATGCAAAAGCCATATCAAAGTCTTCCCATGCCAGAGCTGAAAGATGAAGGCAAGTAACCAGAAGATCAGAACAAAGCACTAGTGGTTAGTGTAAAAGACGGATATGACTGGAGTGCTTATGCGGAACAGTTTACATCTGATCTTACATCAAGTTTAGCACTAGTATGTGAAATTGAAGAAGATTGGTCTGAAGAATGGGATGATCAAATGACTAATGCAATCAGTGAAGATTCTGAAGAGTATGACTGGAGTGCAAAGTCAGATCCTGTTAAAGAATCTGAACCAGAATTTGCTCTTATGGCTACATCTGATGAGTCTTCATCATCTGTTGAGCAACCAAAGGTTAGTACCGAATTACCCCCTAATTATGTTCCTTTGCCTGATGATGTTAAAGGTAGGTTATGTTCTGAACAATGCATTAAACAAGTGGAACATTATCGAACTCATTCTTTTAAAATTGGTGACAAATTAAGCAAACATGAACAAATTCATGAACAACTTAAAATTGATCACAAAATTGCTGAGGAGAAGATATTGTCACTTAAAGAATCATGGAACAAAACCTTGAAAGAATTGGAACTAGTGACCAAACAACTTGAAGAAATGACAAAGAATTTTGAACAAGAAAAAGTTGCTCATGCTGTCACTCAAGTTGAAGTAACAAAGGTAAAAAGTTGTAAAACAATGGTGAGACAACTTATGAGTGAAAGAGGTAACATAAACAAACTAGGATTGGGTTTCACACATGAACCAATGCCTAAATCAATTACTAACACTTTACCTGAAAACTTTAATGAATTTGATCATTCACCTGAAAATGAACAAAGATTCAAAGAAATTCAAAGAAGTAAATCTGAATCCGAAGGATCTGAAGTGTTAATCGAAAGCTTGAAAGAAGATGACACCGTGACAGTTGAAGCTGATGATGAAGCAAGCAACAAATCTGATCCTATTCTGGTGCAACTTGTTGAATATCCGGAACTGAATCCTAAACCAGCAGAAAAGGTGAAGGATGAAGCTGAATTTTCAGGATACAATGATCCAGAATACATCAAGTGGAAGAATGAACAGAAGGCGAGTGTTGTTGATCAACTGATCAAGAAGAAAACAGTGAAGAAGACTGAAGTTTCAAATGCAAAGATGCAGAAATCGAAATTGACAAACAATCAATCTGAAACAAAACAGTCAAAAGGTAAAAGTGTCATAACATCAAATGACAACACCAAAGCTCAAATTGTTAAAACTGAAAATGTCAAACCTGTGACAAAGAAAGTGTCTAAAGTTAAAACAATCAAGTTTGTGTCTGCAGGAACGTTTGATATGAACTCATCTCATGGTAACCAACTCAATTCTAAGTTCAAATCTAACTCTGGTCTGAAAACAGGTTCAGGTCCTAAGACTTTCGCTGTCAATGATAAAAGATTTGAATCAAAGAAACATTGTGAGATTTGTGATCGTTATAATCATGTTACTACTGAATGTTTCTTTAACAGGTACTGCGATTACTGTGACAAAAGAAATCATTCTTCAGAAGAATGTTTTTATAACAAGTTTTGTGACATTTGTGAAAGGAGAAATCATGACACTGCAGATTGTTTCTTTCGGAAAAACTCATCAAGAGAAATGACTTCTTTTCCAAATTTTCAAAGAAATCAATCTTTTGGTTTTCAAAAATTTAACCAAAGTCATTCTCCTGATTTGAGAACTTTCAAACGAAACAATTCTGGTCTTAATGAACAGTTGTTCAGAAATGTGCAGGTTAACAGTTTTAAGCCGAGAGCTTTGATGGTAAGAAATCAGAAATTTGAAAATAACCTTGATCCTAAGTTAGAGGAAAGGTTCATTGCTTTAAGAAGAAAGCAAAGAAATCAAGCCGTTGGGCAAAACAGTTTTCAACCAAATCTATCAAATGAAACAAATTTTCAAAATCTACATTATCAACAAGTTACTGTTACATATAGATTCGGAAAACCCAAGACCATGTGGGCCTGGGTTGACCAAACTAACTAGGTAAATGTTTAAATGCAGGTGCGCCCTCGAAGACCTATCAATTCATGGTTTATTGATAGTGGGTGCAGCCGGCATATGACAGGCAACCATGCCTTGCTTCAAGATTTTAAGCTAAAGAATGGTACACATGTTGCATTTGGAGGAGATGCTGGTGGAAAAATAACTGGAGAAGGAACTGTGTCAAATGGGATTATTAGCTTTGATAAAGTCAACTACTGTGCACAGTTGAACTTTAATTTGCTAAGTGTTTCTCAAATTTGTGATAAATCATATTCAACATTGTTTGATGATTCGTTTTGTTACATACTTAAACCAGGTTTCAAGATTGACAATGAATGGGTGGTGGTTAAAGCTCCAAGAGAACGAGATGTTTACAAACTTGACATGTCTCAAATTGACGCTGAAACCGAAACCACTTGTCTCATTGCGCATGCATCAAATGATGAGAGTCAGCTTTGGCATAGACGACTGGGCCATTCAAACTTCAGAAATATGAACCGACTGGTGACTGGAAATCATGCTGTGGGAATACCGTCGAAGAAATTCTCCACAACTGATCTCTGTCCAGCTTGTTTGAAAGGAAAACAGCATCGAATGTCTTTTAAGTCCAAGCAAGAAAACTCCATTTCAAAGCCCTTACAGATGCTACACATGGACCTTTTCGGACCAACAAATGTTCAAAGCATCGGAAAGAAGTCATATTGTTTAGTCATCATTGATGATTTTACTAGATTTTCTTGGGTTTATTTTTTACATGTTGTTGGTCCATAATGATCGTGATTTCAGTGCTATTATGACTTGTTTAACACAAAAATATCCAAGGCTTGAAGAACAAAGTGTATAATATCCAAACAACCCAATAACAAGATTACACACACAAATGAGGTATATAAGCTACAAAGATAAGTAGAATATGCTCCTAGCACCTCAGATTGAACGATTACACAACACAATCAGTGAATAATAGCTTTGGTAAAAGATGTGCAAAAGTTACATTCAAATGAAGATAAGGTTACAATATATAGCAGTGTTAGATTCGCTGTAGCGAATCTATCTAGCGAACCAACACAGGTTCGCTGGGCACATAGGTTCGCCCAGTCGACACTTAATACAAAATATAACATGAACTGCGGGCGAATCTATAGATTCGCCCGTAGGTTCGCTAGAACATCTACAAATACAAGTCATACTAATACATACAAAAGTAACACCGACAAGCCGGTGAGTCCAACCTATACATAGTGACTATCAATACTCCCCCTAGGTTGGACCTCACCTGGGGAAGTCTTCTGATTAAGCTCCGTCTTTATCTTGGCCTCAAAGGTTTTCAATAAAAGCTCCTGCCCTATCTTCGATACCGGCCAAAGGATTTGTAACATCTTCTGATCCTGCCTCATCCTCACTTAAATTCAGCATTGATTCCACAAATTCTGTATCTGCGACCTCAGTATCAGGCATATGTTGAACTGTCGTCTCCGCCTGAGTTTCTACTATATGCTCCTCGCCGATAACCTCCAAGTCAATAACCTGCACCGGTTTCTCAAACCTTTGCTCAATTGATTGATCCAGCTGTCTAGATAGGTCGTCCATGTCCATACGCTGATCATCCGACCTCCTCAATCTCTCATTCACCGCCTTTAGTTCAGCACGAATCCCCCGGGCTTTGTTTGCGACCTTCACAAACAGGTTCGCTACAGTAGCAGTATCATCTCCAGCCCCGTGCTTTATACTGTTCTCGCACAACACTTTCAGATCCTCGTCACAGAAGGAGAAGACCTCCATTGGATCAAATAATCGGATTTCTGGACGGTCATCTCCTTTCAATCTGATAACTGCCTCGCCCGAGCTGTTGTCATAGAACCATTTCAGAAAATCCTGCAGTCTCGGTAGCTGAGTATCAGGGACCCTAACCCTGGTCATTATCTTTGGAGCAGCAATCTTCAACACAATCTTTCCCTTCCACGACATCCAATGTCTATCTTTCTTCTGTCTCATCCTCCTAGGCTTTTGGTAACCAAAGTCAACAAAATCAGTCTTTGCAGCCTCCTGGATTGTAGCTTCGAACGCACAAGCCCTCCCGCTGTCTTCTTTACCAATCAATGGAAGATCAGCCAACCTCCTCAAATCCCATCGAGGCAAGGTGGCGAAGTGCTTCCTGTTCTTGATATATGAAATGTCACCGCCCCTTCTCTTAATCATATAAGCATCTATCAAACTATTGTACTTCCATGCTATGATTTGTCTGTCCATTTGTTTGGTGTTGGGTTCATCCAAGTGTTGAAATATCGGCACTTCGGGAACCACTTCTTCTTCCTTTCTAAACCACTCAGACTTGTCTAAATCAACATGCTCGAACTGATAGCTGACCCCCTTTTCTTCTACCTTATACGTTTCCGGCTCATCCTCTAGATCCTCCTCACTATCAGCATTGATATCAATCTCCGGTTCATCAATCAGAGTGTAATCCATACCAGATCCACCGACCACTTCATCTCCTTCAAAAGCATCCAGATTAATCCCCATTTCCTCATCAAACACCTCCTCAGCTTCTTTGGCCTTTCCTTTGTCTCCAAAATCAACATCCATTAACGGATACTTTGCAGCACCCGTTAAGGAGTTCAGTTCCGCTTCAGTCATTGCAGGCTATGTCCCTTCCTTTTCCTTCAAACTATTTAGTTCCTTGAAGATCCTCACAATCAGACACTGCTGGTCCTTCATCATTCTACCCATCTCGTATATAACAGTTGATTTCTCAGCATCCTGCTTTTCAAGTTCCTCATACCTACCTTTCAGCTCAACCAGTTCTCCCCTCAAAATTTCAATCTCACCTTTCAACTCATTTCCAGACTCAGCAGATGTACCCCCGGTATCATGCCTTGCTTTCTTTGACCCTTCAGCGTGTGCATCAGACTTTTTCTTTGTTCGCTGTTCCCTACCAGCATCGATTTCAGCTTGAATTTCATCAACCTCTCGATCGAATGAGTAATCCTTTTCTTTGGCATACGCTTTCCGTTTCTTCATCTTCTTCTCTACAATTTCTATGTTCTCTCCACCCCTTTTTCTCTCCGTTTCCATCAACCTCTGTATATACACCCATCGTTCTGCAGAGTACATGTTCTCCCACAGATATGAAGTCCTGCCCACACAGTCCGATCTCACAGAATTGCAATCTTTGAAGATCCTCGGGTGCATCTCCCAGATTTTTAGTTCTGCACCCACCACCGGCAGATTTGGCAGTTTGTCATTCAGAATCATCTGAATGAATCTGGGGTACATCAACCATTTAGCCCCTTTGGTGGCATGGATGTTCTCTAGTAAATAGTTGAAAATCAGCTTCGCAAGATTGGCTTTTTGCCCTCGGCAAAACAGCATCATTGCCCTTGCCCAGTCTAAGTTTAGCCCGTCCGTACCCCCTTTCCTATGATCCAGGCACATTATAAACACGTGAGCGATGTACCTCCACTCCTGGATCAGATAGGACTTTACGAATTCCATTTTCTTCTCACCGGGCATCGGACCCTCATACCCCGCTGTCCGGAATGCCCCATATACTTCTTCAGCCGTCATACTAACTTCTTCTCCGACATCCTCCTCTAGCCTTAAAATCCTGGCTAGATCAGCTTCTGTGAACTCCAGGTCATATCCACCGACTTTAGCACAGATGCGTGACGGCTGTACCGACACGTTCATTACCGCAGTTCGCCAGAAATCCCGAACATGCAGTTCATATATAGTGGGTAAGTGAGATATGGCGTGATGTATATGCGATGACTTCAGCCACTTGATACAGTCTCTATACCCGCCGGCCTTTTCATAGTTCTCATCAAGCAAAGCACACATGTTGTGCTTTTTCTCAAAGAATAATGTCGACATTGTGCCTGAAAAATAAACGAAGATTGATCAGAAATGAAGATTTGAAAAACAGTTAATAGGTTCGCTGAAAAATAGATTCGCTGGTATAGCGAACCTGAGATTTTGACACCAGAACCTATAGATTCGCTGACATGAAAAATCAGTCATTTTGGTCGAGCGAATGTATAGGTTCGCTAGAAACAGTCGGGCGAATCTATGTTGTTGCGCGGGCAGCATAACGACATAGGTTCGCTCGAAGTTTTGAACTTTCGTTCAGATTCGCCAGACGAATACATAGGTTCGCTGGAAACCCTAGTTTTTGAAAAACGGCCAAAATCACATACAGTCCATCATTATCAAGCATTCAAAGCAACAAACAAGTAACATAACCATTAAACGAGGCTATTATGAAGTAAAACCCTAACAACTAACACAAAATCAGTCATTTAAACAATACACAATCATAGGCCGACAGATTAAACAGGATTATGGTGCGATTAAGGGGTTAAAACAGAGATTAGGATGTGGACGATTACATACCAGACCAAAACGCAGTGTAAATAAGTGAAAAATCGGGGAAATAGTGAGGATCGAACGAACGGCCGTTGGTATTTTTGAAAAACTTTGCTACAGTGGTGACAGCGAATGTTTTGAAAAACTTCGCTGTCACAGCCTATATATACAGACATAGGTTCGCTGGCAGACAGTCCAGCGAACTTAATACAGGCCAGCGAACTTTTTGTACAGCGAACTTTAGATTCGCCAGAAGACCAAACGTCAACACGGCCTGCGGCGGTGGTGCAAAAAGGTTGCGGGCGAACCTGAGGTTCGGGCGAACCTGTAGGTTCGCTAGCAGGTTCGCTCGCACACAAATTAAAATATTTTTGGATTTTCTTAAATTTTAAAACTTTGTAAATCCGTGAAAACGTCCCACGATTTCAACGCTCCAAGAAAAATATTAACATATATGATCTTAAAAGTACTATTAATAACAAGATGGAAGTTAAAAATAAAATAAAATAAAATATCAGAGAGGAATTTTGAACGCTAATAAGGATATATATTTTTCATGATGTCTTGAGCAGAATCCGGAGAATCATCGATTGGCGGGATTGCAGATATGTTTGTCCATTTAAACCCATGCCTTAGTCCTTTCAACAAGAGATCAGCAGCTTCTTTTATCATGTTTATGGTTTGATTGAAGAAGCTCAGACAACTCGGTCCCCACAGACATCTAGGTAAAAAGAACAAGTTCTGTCATCAGGGTATATCTAAGCAATACGATTGACTTTGTCTGAATTTCAATGATCAACTTTTGAATGTTGACCGAAGCATTCGCTTCTTTTGACACTTGTGCAATTTTTGCATCTTTTCTTTGTGAGTGGAGCTTGTCAGCAATTGATTCTTTTGAATACAATGCGACTTATTATTTGGGAAACTCAAATAGTCTAGAGCTCCAGGTCTATACTGACGTATAACAGAGGAGATAAACATTTGAGCATGCTCGGTGGATCTTCAGGTCAATACTTCCGTATAGCAGAGAAGATCCACCAACTCCAGGTCAATACTTCCGTATAGCAGAGGAGTTAAGCACTTGACTCAATACGTTCTGAGGAGTTAACGAGTAACTCACTCAGAGGCTTTTCCGAAGAGCAACACTAGCAGCTTTTTATTTTATTTGTTTTGCATACTAGAAACTCGATTCGGGGATAGGGCGAGGGTGATTTGGGATGTTTAGGGAAATCAAGACAAAGATTTGACGCTCTCAACCCATTTTTGACAGAACCATTATCTTTGTGCAATCCAATCATGTCAAGGAGATAATCCTTGTTTTCGAGATCTTGAGCATTATGTTTGGCTGCACAATCACTGTTTACTTCGTTTTCGGGCTGAGCCTATCTGACATATCCCAAACGCAATGCTTCTGACCTCCTTCAACGTCCCTTCAACATCAATCAAAATGAAGATCCTAAAATAGCAAAATTTGAAAAACTATAAATAGTTAATCTTTTAAATCTCCCCCAAAATTTCTATATTGTATCTATCAAATAAGAAATTTTTGTTTTTCAGATTTTCTTAATAAATATATATATACAGAATAAAAGAAAGATAGAAAGAAATAAAAGAAAAATAAAGATAAAATAAAGTGACGGAGCGATGAAGCGAGTGACCCACGGATTTTTCAAAGAAGAAGAAGAAAAGATCATTTACATATTTACAAATGGATTCTCATAGAAAAAGGTTTTCAAAAAGATATAAGTCCTAGCATGGAGATCAGTTCATAAAAACGTGGTTTGTCAAAAGTTTTTGTGAAAAGATCAGCTTTTTGCTTTCGAGTTTCAATAGGAATAATATCAATAAACCCCTTTTCCTGTGCATCCCGGATTGCATGAATTCTTGTTTCAATGTGCTTGGTTCGAGTGTGATGAATAGGATTCTTGGCAATTCCAACAGCAGCTTCATTATCACAGAATAGTGGCGTATGAAGAAAGTTGATGCCATCATCCATCATCTGATGCTGAATCCACAGCACTTGGCAACAGCAACTTGACGCAACTATGTATTCTGCTTCTCCTGTGGACAGAGAGACGGTTGTTTGCTTCTTGCTTTGCCATGAAACAAGACATTCTCCAAGATATTGACATCCGCCAGTGACTGATTTTCTGTTAATCCTGCAACCAGCATGATCACTATCAGAAAAGGCATGTAAATCAAAGTTCCCACCTTTTGGGTACCAAAGTCCCAAACGAGAGGAACCCTTAAGGTAACGGAAAATTCGTTTAACAGCTTTTTCATGTGATTCTTTTGGATTGGCTTGGAAACGAGCACAGTAACACACGGCAAATGTGATGTCTGGTCGGCTTGCAGTCAGATACATGAGAGATCCGATCATCGAGCGGTACCGATGAGCATCCACAGGATTCCCATTATCATCGGAAGTAAGGCATGTTTGAGCTGTAAAAGGAATCAATTCAGGAGAAGAATCATCCATGCCAAACTTCGTGAGGATTTCTTTGATATATTTCTCTTGGTGGATCAGAATTCCATCAGGCTTTTGTTCCACTTGTAGCCCCAAGAAGAAACACATCTCCCCCATTATGGTCATCTCAAAACGATCCATCATCACCTTCTCAAATTCCCTACACAACCCTTCATTAGTCGAACCAAAAATGATATCATCAACATACACTTGAACGATCAGCAGCTCGCCATTCACCTCCTTCTTGAACAGTGTCATATCTATAGTCCCACGAGAGAAACCTTTGCTGAGAAGATACTGTGTCAGAGTTTCATACCAGATCCGTGGAGCTTGATGCAACCCATACAAGGATTTATCAAGCTTGTAAACCTTTGACGGGAAATCGGGATCCTCGAAACCTGGTGGTTGACAAACATAGATCTCCTCATCGATATCTCCATATAGAAATGCACATTTCACATCCATCTGATAAACTTTAAAGTTTTTGTTCGCGGCATGAGCAAGAAAGATTCTGATGGCTTCCAGGCGAGCGACTGGAGCAAAAACTTCGGTGTAGTCAATTCCCTCCTCTTGAGCAAATCCTTGAACAACCAGTCTCGCCTTGTTTCTGATTACAACACCACGATCATCTGGCTTGTTTCGGAAAACCCATTTAGTGCCGATTGGACACTTATTAGGAGGAAGATCAACCAATTCCCAAACTTTAAGCTTCCTAAATTGCTGCAGCTCCATTTGCATGGCATCCACCCAACTTGGATCTTCAAGTGCTTGTTTATAATTCTTTGGAACAACTTGAGACAGGAAGGCAGCATAAAGACATTCATTAATCAAACCACTCTGACTCCGAGTTCGCACACCATCAGTAATAGATCCAATGATATAATCGTGAGGATGGTTTTTCAAGGTTTTGAAGTCAGTGTTGAGGAGTAAAGGATTTGGCTCGGTTGAGGGTGTTTGATTAGATGGTTATGAGGGTGTAGGAATTGTATTTGTGGCAGAGGATTGAATAGTAGTAGATGTGGATGGAATATCTGAAGGAGAGGTTTGAACAGTTTGAGGTGGTGGAGGTGATGGAATGTCAAATGAAGTGGGAGGTAGTTGTGTAGCTGATGTTGAAGGTTGTGGTTGTGATGATGTAGATGGATGATTGAAAATAGAAACTGATGTGTGTGGAATGATGTCATCATCGTCAGAGTCAGGAAGATTAAATGATTTGAAAATGGTGGTGGAATCATAAAACCATGCCGGTTCGCTACCAATACTGGTAGTGTTTGACTCTTGCCAATCAACATAGTAGGACTCTTGCACAATCCGCGTTCGCTTGTTGTAAACACGATACGCCTTTTGTGTGTTCGAGTATCCCACAAAGAAGCATTCATCAGAGACAGCCCCAAACTTCGTCTTCTGATCTTGAGTATTCAAAAGAGTGCAAGAACATCCAAAGGGGCGTAGAAAATCAATCAGCGGCTTAATCCCTCGAAACAGTTGGTATGAAGTCTTCATCTTTTCCTTGACAATCAGTACCCTGTTAAGAACATAAGCTGCACAATTAACTGCCTCAGCCCAGAAAATAATTGGAAGCTTTGACTCAATCAGCATAGTCCTAGCGGCCTCCACAAGGGTTCGATTCTTCCTTTCAGCAACACCATTTTGTTGTGGTGTTCGGGCGCCGCTGAACTGTCTTAGAATACCCCGTTGTTCACAGAAGGAGTTGAAGATGTGGTTTCTGAATTCAGTTCCGTTATCGCTTCTGATGGCTTGAACCTTCCTCTTTCCAAGAACCTCGATTAGAGGTATCAGCTTCATCAATTCTTCGGCAGTCTCACTCTTGTTTGCCATGAATCTCACCTAGGTGTACCTAGAGTAATCATCTGTGACAACCAAGCAATAAGACTTTTTAGCAATAGATTTGACACTTATTGGACCAAATAAATCAGTATGTAACAATTCGAGGGGTTCAGAGATGGAATTTGTAATTTTAAGTTTATGTGGCTTTTTGTGCTGTTTTCCTTTAGCACAAGCCATACATTTCTCAACCACTGAAAAGTCTTTGAGTGGTAAACCCCTAACCAAATTGTTCTTAACCAATTTATTCAGAATTTTAAAATTAATGTGCCCTAAACGTTTGTGCCACAGAAACGATTCAAAAGATGAAGCTTTAGACAGGAGACAGGTCACGGTGGAATTTGATTCCTGTGATCCCATATTCAGCATATAGGTATCATTCCGTCTCGGAGCTCGCATGATCACCATATCTTCAGGAATAGTAAACTCTGGCTTCAAGAATAAACATTCATTTGGAAGAAACATCACTGGAATATTCTTATCACAGATTTGTGATACACTGAGAAGGTTGAATGCCAATTCAGGAACATAGTTGACGTCTTCCAAAGTAAGTGAGCCATTTGAGACTTCTCCTTGACCAATCATCTTGCCACCTTTCTTGTCTCCCGCAAAAGCAACATAACCGCCATTTATGATCCTATAGTTAGTCAGGAGGTCCTTCAACCCTGTCATATGTCTGGAACATCCGCTGTCAATATGCCAATGACTATTTACAACGGCATTTGAATGTTCCTGACATTTATTAAAGGAAACGAAAAGTTAGACCTTTGAAATGGGCACCCAAGCCTTTGTGTACTTGGGTGGAGGAGCAGATGAAGAATTACAAAAGAAATTATTTACAAATGTGTTTAATCTTTTTCCGAAAGATTTTTGCCTTGAGCTATTTTGGATTAACTTAGGGCATTGCTTGACAGTATGACCAGTAATTCCACATTTAAAACAATGAGACTTCAAACCAGTTTTGGAAACTCTGTTAACAGGAATTTTATCCATTTCAATTTCCTCATCACATTCAGACAGTTGAGAGTTGCAGTCACTGTAAGTGTCATAGAGCTCTTTTAACTTAACTGTTGTGACTTTAACTTTATCAGATTCAGGTTTTGGTTTAAGAATGTATGAAAAAGATGATTCCTTGTCTTTTGGTTTTGAAATTCTCACTGGTGTGAAAGATGGAATTTGATGAGTGAAGAACTTTTGAAAACAGTTTGTTTTGGTTTGACTTTCAGAGACATGACCTGAAAGTTTGTCTTTGTCATTCACACACGCATTTTCAATTAAATCATCATTCAACACATTAGGGTTTGAAGTAGAGCACCCTAAATTACTATTAAACATGGAATTGTCTGAAAATGACACATTACTACAAACAGAATTGATTAAACTAATGTCTTCAAAAGACTTCTTGGAATCAGAACTACTGCAATCACTACTGCCAGAACAACCGAGCCCAACACTCCCACCATATGCGTAATCCTCTCTAACTTCCTTAAGATTTACTTCACTTAAACCTGCAATGGAACTGTCAGTATCATTCTGTATAATCTCTTGAATTAACTCATTTGAGGGATGAGGAATAGGTGTAGGAGAGTAACAGAAAGTACTCGGTGGAGGATATGCATATGTTTCATTGTTACTAAGACCCAAACCCGTCTTAACTCTGGCCCCCTCTGTTTCTTGCACAGTTCCTCCCTTTTCATACCAGATATAGTCCACTGCTGCAATTTGTTTTTCAGTTTTCTTGCTTCAAATTCAGCAAGTGTAACTTGCTCAGTCAAGTAGTTAATTTCACAGTTCTTTTCTAAAAGAGTTCTTTTTAAGTGTTCATTTTCCTTTAAAGCTTCTCTTATCTTAACAAAATATTTTGATTCACTTAATTTAAGCTCTTTGATGGTTCTTTTTAATTCGTTTTCGTTTGACATTAACAATTTATTAGCTTTGTATATGCCAATTAAACGAATTTTGCAAGCAGATGAACACATATCTTCAATAACATCGTAAGGAAGACCAATTACCAGTTTTTCGGCAGCCAGAGCACGATCACATTGGCAGTAGGGAGTGCTTCTTTTGAATTCATCAACTGCATCTAGCCTTGCCTTCTCAATCATTTCTTCCAAAGTAAGCTTCGACTCCTCCTCATGCTTCACTTCATTAACAGCAGCTTCACAAACCAACCCTGAATGATTCAGATGCCCTTGAGCAATAACATCTGATTGAACTTTATCAACATTCTCCACTTTCTCTTCCTCATCCTTTCCATAAAATTCTTTGAACGGATCAAAGAGATTTATATCGTTGTCATCAAACTCAGCAATCTTAGCAACAAGGGCATGGTTAATCTCCTCCTTGGTTTCTTCAATTTCTGCACTCCAATCAAAGTTGGTGAGCAATGCAGTTTCATTCTTTGACTTTGCTTCCTCAACCCTTTCTTGATTTGGAGCAGATTTTGGATTGGCAGAGTTAACTGGCTCAGTAACAATTGGCAATGGGCATTCCCTTTTGAAGTGGCCCAGTTGTTTGCAGTTATAGCATCGTAACTTTCCCTTGTCATACCCCAGCTTACCATTCTGTCCCTGATTTCCAAAGTTCCTTCTACCGGTTCTTTCCATGAATCGTCTGGCACGGAGAGTGAGCATAGCCATCTGCCATTGTATGTCTGTCTCTTCCAGATCATCAGGATCCACCTGATACATATCTTCTACAGTCATACCCTTCCCTTTTAACTCACCTGCAACAAGAGCTTCATAACTGTGCACAAACATTCCAAATAAAGCCATGGTGTCAGATGGAATCTGAGTGGTGACAGATGCATTTGAGCTTGAACCAACATTTGAAGGTGCACCAGCAGATTTAGTAGACACATGACTTGATGATCCTCTAGATGCAGCACTGTAGATATAAGAGTTTGCAGCGGATGAGATGAGTGCAGCATTTTGAGAGGGAATGTTTGGAACCATCATTGACTGATTATATTCTCTTCTCTTCACATCAAGGTCGAAAGACTTCAGCTTGTTGATAACGTCCATCAGTTTGTAGTCAGGAAAGTTTCTTTCTTGTTTCAACAGCTTGATTTGAAGACTCCATTGAGGAGGAAGAGAATCTAACAGTTTTGCAACTTGTTCATGATTGCCTAGCTTGTCATCGTACTTCTTCAGATTACTTGACACAGATAGGAATCGATTTGTAATATCAGTCAAGTTCTCTTGTGAGTACCCCACGAAAGAGTTGAATTCTTTTTCAGCTTGTGCTTTTCTATCCAGTTTCAGATCCTCATTGCCATCATAAAACTCACACAATGCATCATACAAGCTCTTTGCAGTTGTGTGTTCAGCAAACCTGTTGAAGATGTCCTGATGCAAGCAGAGTATCAATGCCCCTAGTGCCTTCTTGTCACGGTCAAGTAACTTGATATCTGTTTCGGTAAAAGTACTTGAATCTGTGTTTACAGAGGTGACGGTTCCTTCAACTGTTGTTGGCACGTGCGGACCATTTACTATAGATTCCCATTGGTTGTAGTCCGTGTAGTAGAAAACTGCTTTCAAACATCTTTTCCAATCTTCAAAGTTTTCACCACTAACAAGCCTCGGTGGCCTGTTAGGTTGAACGCTATCCAGATCATTCATATTCAGTGTTGATGAAGTCATAACTTTGAACAGATTATAGATTCGCTGAAGACAAGTAGATTCGCTGGCTAGATTCGCTCAAAGAACACAGCAGATTCGCTGGCAGATTCGCTGGGATCAGATTCGCTAGACGAGCAAACAGTTTCGCTGACAAGCAAGCACAGATTCGCTGGCCTGATTTTGGCAGCAGTTTCGCTTGCACAGTCAGCCAAACAAGTGAACTTTCGTTCGATGGTATGTCAGATTCGCTGGCCACAACACAAACCAACAGAACATAAATTTGAATTAGGTTCGCTGGATGAACAGTTAGTTTCGCTGGACGAACAGATAGATTCGCTGGATAACAAACCAGCCTGTAACAGTACGAAAGCAACCCGAAAACCTTCAAAAATTGACCATTTGCGTACACGTTTGTTTTAAAAGCTTCCTATGACCAAATAACACAATACTTGAGCAAAATACAACTCCAAAACACTAAAACAAGCTTAGAACATAATCAAATAGTGTTTCGACCCAAAAACTCCAAAATCAACACAAAAATCACTAGAATCAAACAATCAAGAGCACTAAGGCTCTGATACCATATTGTTGGTCCATAATGATCGTGATTTCAGTGCTATTATGACTTGTTTAACACAAAAATATCCAAGGCTTGAAGAACAAAGTGTATAATATCCAAACAACCCAATAACAAGATTACACACACAAATGAGGTATATAAGCTACAAAGATAAGTAGAATATGCTCCTAGCACCTCAGATTGAACGATTACACAACACAATCAGTGAATAATAGCTTTGGTAAAAGATGTGCAAAAGTTACATTCAAATGAAGATAAGGTTACAATATATAGCATTGTTAGGTTCGCTGATAGATTCGCTGTAGCGAATCTATCTAGCGAACCAACACAGGTTCGCTGGGCACATAGGTTCGCCCAGTCGACACTTAATACAAAATATAACATGAACTGCGGGCGAATCTATAGATTCGCCCGTAGGTTCGCTAGAACATCTACAAATACAAGTCATACTAATACATACAAAAGTAACACCGACAAGCCGGTGAGTCCAACCTATACATAGTGACTATCACATGTTAAATCTGAAACTGCTGAGTTATTAACAGAATTCATTATCAAAGTTGAAAATCAGTTAGACTGTAAAGTAAAAATCTTACGAAGTGATAATGGAACCGAGTTTAAAAACTCTAATGTCGATTCGTTTTGTGCAGAAAAAGGAATTGCGCGTCAATTTAGTGCTCCAAGAACTCCACAACAAAACGGAGTCGCAGAACGGAAAAATCGAACGCTAATTGAAGCTGCAAGATCCATGCTCGCAGATGCCAAAATCCCTATCACATTCTGGGATGAAGCTATTGCTAATGCCTGCTTTGTGCAAAACAGGACATTATTGGTTCAGGATAAAAATAAAACGTCTTTTGAGTTATTGTTTGGAAGAAAACCGAATATTTCATATTTGAAAGCATTTGGTTGTCCTGTATTGATTCTAAATTTAAGTGATCATCTCGGTAAATTTGAGTCAAAATCTGACGATGGATTTTTTCTTGGTTACTCTTCGGTTTCAAAAGCTTATCGGGTTTTTAATAGCAAAACGAATATTGTTATTGAAACTATTAACGTAAAGTTTTTAGAAAATTCTTTTCCGTCAGTGGCTCATGGTCCCGAATGGTTGTTTGATTTAGATTCGTTATCAAAATCTTTCAATTCTAACTTGTTTGATTTTTCAGGAAAATCGAGTAAAGAATCAGGAGACTTGGGATGTTTCAGTGATGATTCTGATAATTACGATGATAGCAATCTCAACTCTGAGTTTCCATTCATGTCATTTCATAATCCTGATAATGGTGTATCCAATAAAATTCCGGGTCCATCAGGTTCTCAAGAAGACCAAGAATCAAACAATTTTGATGATAATGCGAATCCGCAAGTTTCTCCTAATGATGGTGGATCTGTTCAAAATCAACCATCATCAGATCCAAATGTTGAAGTTGTTCCAGAAACATTTGACTATTTCATTAATTCACCAGAACAAGTTCCTAATTTCACTCCGCATGCTTCTACAATTCTATAAGATTTACCGAATCTGAATCAGTCTAATCTGGAGAGTCAAGTATAAGGTGACGCTATACCAACTCACCGAGTTCATAGGAATCATCCTCTCTCTCAGATTATTCGGCCTTTAAATCAGCGAACTATGAGAAGTCAAACTGAGCATGCAAACGTTTGTCTTTATTCATGTTTTCTTTCTCAAGTGGTACCGAAGAACATTTCAGAAGCGCTACAAGATAATAGTTGGATTGAAGCCATGCAAGAGGAGTTACTTCAATTTCGCAAACAAGAAGTTTGGAAATTAGTGGATTTACCTGAAGGAGAAAATGCGATTGGTACAAGATGGTTGTACAAGAACAAGCCGGATGAACGTGGCATTGTGGTCAGAAACAAAGCAAGACTTATTGCACAAGGTTACTCAAGAAGAAGGTATCGACTATGAAGAAGTGTTTGCTCCGGTCGCTCGACTTGAAGCTATTCGCGTTTTTCTAGCTTATGCCTCTTTTCTGAAGTTCAAAGTGTTTCAAATGGATGTTAAAGGCGCTTTTCTGTATGGACCAATTACCGATGATGTGTACGTCAGACAACCCCCAGGTTTTGAGGATCCTGAGTATCCACATTGTGTATACAAATTGAGCAAAGCTTTATATGGTCTACATCAAGCTCCAAGGATTTGGTACGAGATGTTATCTAAACATTTGCTGGAACATGGCTTTACAAGAGGTCAGATTGATCCTACTTTATTCATGAAGCGGGAAAATGTAGATCTTCTATGTGTTCAAGTGTATGTGGATGATATCATCTTTGGATCAACAAGTCCGTCCATGTGCAAAGAGTTTGAAGAAATTATGAAATCAAGATTTCAGATGAGTTCGATGGGAGAGATCAATTTCTTTCTCGGATTGCAAGTCAAACAGTCAGCTGGAGGAATTTTTATCAACCAATCAAAGTTTGTTGAAAAGTTGCTGAAAAAGTTCAAGATGCAGGATTGTCAGAATATTAGAACGCCATCTGATGTGAATTGCAAGATACAGCCGGATCCAAAAGGCAAATCCGTTGATCAAACACTGTACAGATCGATGATTGGTTCATTGATGTATCTTACTGCATCAAGACCAGACATTATGTATGTTGTGTGTGTGTGTGTGTGCCAGATATCAGTCTGATCCAAAAGAGTCGCACCTGGTTGCTGTTAAACGTATTTTCAGATACCTTAAAGGGAAGCCGAATCTCGGGTTATGGTATCCTTATGAAGGCAATTTTGAATTATATAGTTATTCTGATAGTGACTTTGGTGGGTGTGCTCTTGACAGGAAATCGACTACGGGTGGATGTCAATTTCTGGGTCCTAGACTTGTTTCTTGGCAATGCAAAAAGCAGACCAACGTTTCTGTATCCACAGCTGAAGCAGAGTATATCGCTGCATCTGCAGGATGTTCTCAAGTTTTGTGGTTACAAAACCAATTGCTTGACTACGGGTTTACCTTTCTCAAAACTCCTATTTACATAGACAATACTGCTGCTATGTTCATTACTGCTAATCCTGTTCAACTCTCAAAAACCAAACATATCAAAATTTGATATCATTTTCTCAGAGACAACTCTGAAAAAGGTTTAATAATTTAGATTAAAGTTCATACCGACAAACAACTGGCAGATCTTTTCACAAAACCATTTTAGTCAGGACGGTTTGAATTCTTAATTCAATCCATATGGTTAATCAACCATGATTGATTCTATTTTTACAAAACTCAATACAAAAATAGAAAATGTAAAAGCCAAAAATATAATAAGTCGATGTCAAGTATTGATTTCTTTGCCTTTTATTTTACTTTTGCATTGTGAGTGTGCATGAAAAACAAAAAGCAAACAAAAAGAAAAGAAAAAGCAAAAAGAAAAGAAAATATCATATCATAAGAATCTATATTGCAGAAAGTGAGAAATGATAGTTACACTAGATATTATCTATTTCATCATTTTTAATAAAGACTGATGAATGTTAATTGATGTGCGAGACAGCTCAGGCAATTAGACTGAAAAAGTAAGTTCATTGTTGACAAATATAAACTTAATGATCTTTGTGTTAAGTTCCTTTGTTATACATGTCTAAATATATATCTTTAGATGCATTGCTTGTGATGATAGTTGTGCATAATCGGGTAATGATGCAGTCTATTCAGTGTGATGAACCGCATCGTGAGCTTCTTTGTTGTGGTATCCACAGACCTGAAGTCTCACATGAAGTCTCTTTTGAGCTTCAAGGTGCAGCAAAAGATTCCCAAAGTTGGAACAAAAAGAGTCCCAAATGTGGACCATCACCAAAAAAATTCCAAAAAGGAATTCAGAAGATTCCCAAGGGGAACGATAGGAAATGAAAAATTCCAAAAAAGGAATTCAAAAGAAGTCCCAAAGTGGACCAAATCCGAATAGAACCCATATTCCACACTGTCTATGATTGTAAGTGACCAGGTTTTGTGCAATATGCATTCAAGTTGTGGTTGATAGGGAAATATGTTGACATATGTATACATGTGGATCACATAAGTCATTTTAATTGAACCTTAATATCATCATGATACTGAAAAAGTAAGTGTGTCAATTCGAGCTAATTGGTATGTTTTCATATCATCACTCAATCAAACATAAGTCAAATGTCTATTCAAAACTTGCAAAACATGTTCAGATAATGTGTGGTATGATCTCACTGCGATATTTTGATTCATTGCATTGCATATGTATTTATTTTAATGTGTGTGCTTTGTGTGTGCAGGCATATGGATTCTTTATTGACACATCGACATCCTTTTTAAACTTAAAATTTTGAGAAATTTCAAGTTTAGGGGGAGAATAATTGAAGAAGAAAAATATTTACAAAAAGCCAAAAATATTTTATTTGAAATAAGTGTGTTGAATGTAAGGATCTTGTGGTTAATGAAAGCAAGTTGTGTATTGGATGTGTTAAAAACTAACCTAAGGTCTTGTGATTTGATTTTAGAAACTTGCTTCGGGATATAGAAATATTGGTTGTGCAAAAACATTTTTGTGAAAAAAATAAAGAAAATGAAAAAGGAAATTAATGAGAATTAATTTTGATGAAATTGTTGCCCTAATTTCTATTTTTGATTATTTAATTTGACAAACCCTAATAAGGATGTTTTATCTAATTAATATGTCGAGAATGTTTGCAGGTGCAATAAATGCCGATTGAAAAAGTCAACAGACAAAGAAAAAGAAGAAAAATCGACTAAGTGTTGCTGCCGGGTGAAGAAATTATCTTTCACTGTTAAGCCGGGTGAGTACACGATTATGTGTTTAGCCGGGTAACAAACTTGCCGGGTGACAGAGTCAACTTGTTACTATTCAGCCGTGTAAGTGGTTTCACTTATCAGCCGGGTAATGAAGATGTTTCTATTTAGCCGGGTAATGAAGTGTTTTCACTTATCAGCCGGATAATGAATAAGTCACTGTTTAGCCGGGTAATGAAGTAATGTCTGTCATCAGTCGGGTAACTGACTGAACTATACAGCCGGGTAATGGTTTTGTTGTTACTCTGAAGTCAAGTGATGCAAGTGTCACTATGCTGCCGTGTGATGAATGAACATGCAATTGTTCAGCCGGGTGAAGAGATAAAGTATAAGTGTGAAGCCGGGTGATGATGTAATCTGTCACTATTCAGTCGGGTGATGAACAAAGTGTTACTATTTAGCCGGGTGATGAACAAATGTGAAACTGTAGAGCCGGGTGATGAACAAAACAAAGGTGTAGTCGTTTCAAATCTTATGACTCGACTATATACTCATTTGACTCATGTTCACTTGACCCGTCCCAAAGTGTTGACCCATTCAAAGCACTTGACCCGTACAAACAGTAACATGACCCGTCCCAAATTTTGACCCGTCCCAAAATTTTGACCTAATTTTTTAGCCGGCTGATTCACATGTAAATGCCCGCTTGTTCACAAACACTTATCATATTTTCAAAATCACTTTGAAGCAACATCCCCTGAACATCAATCGACCATACCATATTCAATCCCTGATTCTATATCAAGTTTTTTAGATTGGATAAGATATAATCATCATGATCGGTCATCATAAACCCACCATTGTTCTTAAAATCGACACTTGATTTTTTGTTGTTAAAATCAAAATCAAGGGTTGAAATCAGTATAATAATTGTTAATCTTCTTTGTTTAATCATCATTAATTGTGAGAATCAAAAGAAAAAGTTTAACACCCTGTTGAACCACCATTGTTAAAGATGAACTTGGACATAATTTTAAGTGTTAACATTTCATTTTACAAATGACAATCTTTGTTCTTAAGTGTACAAGCAGTAAATTTGTTAAGTGATACTGAAAACATTGATACACAAAGTGTTAAACAAAATGAGTTGATTCATAAGTTTAAATCAACTTGAGTGTAAAATGTTAAGATGTTACATTATGAATTTGTTCTTATCTTTGAGCAATTGTTGTTATTTATTTGAATGAATGATTACTAACACATATGTCTTGTTTTGTTAACAGATGGAGAATCTTAAGTTTGAGCCAAAGCATAATCTGGTAGCTGTGCTAGATGAATCTCTGCCAGTAGCTGAAGGGTATGAAGAGATGATTTGGTTTCTGAGAAGAACCAAGTATGTGTATGCAATGTGTGCTAAACCCATTGTATATGCAAGGTTAATAAAGAAGTTTTGGAAAATAGCAGAGGTGATTACCAATGAGGATGGTACATCTGTTGTTAGAGGGTTCATTACCAGACAATTAGTGTTAACTGTGTCTGAAGAGTCCATCCGGACTGCATTAAGGTTGGATAATGCAGAGGTAGATGTGCCTGATGAGATCACAACTACTGAATGTCAGACTTGTTTTATCAATATGGGACATCCTCCCATATTTCCCAAGCAGCAGTTTGTGAGGGCGAGATTAGGAAAGAAATGGAAGTTATTGTGCTATGTTATCCAACAGTGTATGTCAAGGAGGAGTGCTGGGTTTGATAACTTTCCTTCAGAAATTGCATCCCCAATCGTTGCAATTGCTGAGAACCGGCCATTTAATATGTCGAAGTGGATTATGAAGGGTTTCATTTTCAATCTGGTTAAAGGAAAGAGGTTCAAGTTTCTGATGTACCCACGATTCTTGCAACTGTTGATAAATATTGCTCATCCGATGATTCGAGAAGAAGGTTTTAAAGGAGGGATCTTATACACCGAAGACATGAATGCTCTATCTTATCGGAAGATGAGTATTGGAGGTGTTGAAGGTGTTGATATGTTTGATTATATGAAAGATATAGCAAACCATGAAGAAGATCTTGGAGGAATATATCACCATATTTCTCAAGAAGAAGTTCTGAATCCGTTAGATCTTATAGATGAAATGCCTGATAACCTTCTGGAATATGATGAGTACTTTGCTCGACATCCAGAAGAGGATGAAGATAATGATGAGGATGAGAATGAAGATGAAGATGATGAGTCTGATAGTGATGATGATGATTGTGATGATAATGGTGATGGTGGAAATGATGATGTTGTTGAAGAAGAAAGTGCTGAATCAGTTTCTGAGGAGGCAGAGCATGTAGAAGAAGAAATAACTGTTGATGAACCGGTTGAGACTGAAAATGTTCAAGTATTGGAACCAGTTATGGAAGAGACTGTGATTGAAAATGTTCATGTGGTGGAACCGGTTGTAGAAGAAGAAAATGTGCAAGATATGAGTGAACATGTTGATGTGATTAAGATTGCAAATGAAGTCGTTGCTGAAGTGGAGACTGTGGCACAGACAGTCGATGATACTGATGCTGAGTTCATTCATCCAGAACCAGCTGATATTGCCACATCCTCCCATGCAGCTGAACATGTTGATCAACTGAAGGAGTCTTCACCTAAAGTTGATTCAAGTGTTAATTTGAACGAAGAAGAAGATAAGATTTTTCATCTAGAAAGGATGATTGCCAAACTCCTGGATGCAAATACGTTATTGAAGGCATCTAATGAAAGGAAGAAGAAGAGATTGGAGGAGTTTTGGGCTATTCATCAGAAGAATCTGGAAACATTTAAAGAATTAGAAGCTGATCATGAAAAGTTGAAAGCAGACTATGAGGAGTTGCAAGCAGAATGCAACACTTTACGTGCTGAAAAGGAGGTGTTAGAAAACTGGATGAAAGAAAAGGAGACAGCTAGTTCTGAATCGGATAAAGATTTTGTAGCTGAAGAGGACGTTGGAGTGTCTGATACTCCTAGGGACGTCTCAGTTTACTATACTAGATCTCGACGATCTAACACTGAGACAGAACCGATTGTAGAATCAGTCCCTATTCCCGATGATGTTGCTGCTACTACTGTCATTCCTGACAAAACGGAGGGAAAACGTAAGCTCGATGAAGTTCCTGAGATAGTTAAAGAAGATGAGGTTGTGAAGAAAGCTAGAATAGATGACGCAGTTCAGTTTGAGCCGGTTCAAACTAAAACTGCACCTACAATTGAAGCATTGGATGACTTGGACGAAATAGATTTCACAGAATCTGAACCGGAAGCTAATCCTGATGATGATATACCGGTTGATCTGGATGAAAGGTTTGCATACTTGGAGAAAATGAAATATAATCCTGTTTATTTGAATGGACTCACTGTCAGTCAAATAAACGAGGAATATGAAAAGTGTGTGAATGCGCAAGACAAAGTGGAGGGTGATGCAAAAGAATTTGTAGTTGAACCGGGTGAGTGGATTCCTCTTCAAGAAAGTCTGAGCATTGATGATCTTCCTCCGGAAGAACTATATCATCAAAACCCTGAAGAGATGACGTCCACGGAAATGCGTCAGTGGTTGCAATCTAGAAATTATCCATACAAGACGTTGAAAAGGCTGAAGAAAGAATCCTTGAAGAAAATTGTGGTTAGTTTTCAGAATTCTGAAAAGATGCATAACCGTATGCTCTTTTTAGATTATAACAACCCACAATACTTTGAATTGACCAAACGGTTCAAAGTTCTGGAGCCTAATGATATCCCACTGATGGCATTGCACGAAGATGCCCATAAGAAGAGGAAAGAGCTTATTAATATGTTCCCAAGTGAAACAAAAGCATATCATATTCCTATGGAAGTACGAGAGTCATGGCACAAGTCTGCCACAACAGGTGATATTGTTAGATCACTGCTGAGTAAGGGTGAGTCCGTTGCTGACTTACTAGACTCAATGATCGTGCCTGAAAAGTCCAAGGATGTGAAGATCATTCCTTGGAAATATGATGAGATATTTGATGCGTTTCTAATCAAGAGGGTGAATGGGCTATGTGATGTTTATCACTATTATTCAAGCATTTTCAAGTTGCCAGTTCAAGATCTGAAAGAATTGCACAAACTGAGGTTGATAAACCATTCTCGAGCAGAACGTGGAGACAAGTGTGCAATGTTATTGGATGCTAGAATCAGCCGCATGCCAAAATTCTTGGAGTTTCGGGGACAACAAGAAGATACTGCATACTTGAAGAATAAAAAGAGGAAGCAAAAGAAGTTAATTTTGCATGACATGTACTTGGACGAATTTTCTGATGAATACTTTGATAAGGTGACAAATCCTGGTTTGAAGATATTTGATGGTTCGCAAGCAACTAAGCCTATTCTGAAGTTTTTCTATCATGAAGAAACTTATGAGCTGAAGTTGGTACGAAACTTGGATGATTGGGATCAAGATATGATCACGCTGTTTAGCACGTTCGAGCTCAAACTGCTGCATCCATCGTACATTGATCATTTGCGCAATCACAAGATGGAAAAGATGAAAGATCCTGTTGCTGAAGCTGACCGAAGATTATTTGAGATAATGGTCGAAGTGATTAGTGCTGCAACTGAGAAAATCCGATTAAGGAAGGCATTACTCAATGCTGACCTTGTGAGGATTGATATACCAGAGATTGAGTTTATGCGAGTGACTTCAAAGGGTACATTAGAAGTACGGGCCAAAGGAAAGAAAAGGCCGTACGAATTTTTTGCTAACATCGATTTTGCAGGTATCTCTTTGGACACTCTGAAACGCATGAAGGATTGTGACATTATTAAAAATGAGTCAAAGCCAAGACAAGCAAAGATCGCTGAAAAGTTCAAGTCATGTATTGAAGAAGCTTTGAAAGAACAAGATGAATACAAAGGAAAAGAATTGCTGAAGGTCAAAGATGAATCAGAAGATTTTTGAGAGAAGATCAAGAGTTGAAAGCTGAAAAAGTTTTTGAAAGTCCAAAGTTAAATCTTAGGGGGAGTACTGTTAGGGCTCGTTCTGTTTAAGATTTACTTTGTACTTTGTTAAGTTCAAGGATGTGTCGAGTATGTCTTGGAATATGGCAACCATGCACCGCTGAAAAGTAGCTGGAGCATTACATAGCCCAAATGGCATGTGGCGGTACGCAAAAGTGCCATTGGGGCATGTAAAGGTGGTCTTCTCCTGATCCTCTAGTACGATAGGAATCTAGAAATAGCTCGTTAATTGATCGAGGGAACAAAAAAAATGGTTGCTGTCACACCCCCAAATCCACTAACGAAGTTTTACCGTTAGAGGCGTGACAAACCAGGATCCAGTCATTAATTACATCGAACGAATCTATATGCGTTGTGAAAACCAAACGTTTACCCATTAAATGTGGTAATTTAAACGTCAATCATAGTAAATAGTTTTTAGTTATGCGGAAGCGTAATAATTAAGTAATTAAAGTAAACCCAAACTATGCAGTAAGTAAATGCGCAAAAACACACGCCCGACACAAGGCACACAATTTAAATAGTTGTTAAATCCCAAAGCACAGTTTTTAATGCAAAGAAATGTTTTAATGAAATACTGGGACGCCATGCCATGTCCTACGTGCAGTGTACCTTAGTGACCTGAAACAGTGAAAGTCTAACAAGTGTCAGTGTAGGTAGCTAGTCTACAGTACATGTCCTTAGATTCGTATGTATCTAACCGAAGCTGACGTATGTACACCTTAAGTGCATTTTGCCTGTCGTACATCCCATCAGGATGCACATGTATGTATGTTAGGTCAGTTCAACACCCGTTCGACAAGTCCATCTATCGTGCTAGCCCGGGTGGGGTTTGTCAAACCCAGTAGTACTACTTAAAATCCCCTAACTATTTCACAAATACTAACGGTCAACTAGGTATTCATGAGGTCTTTCATGAACAAATAAAAGTAACTCTAATCCAGACATGCGACATACTAAATTTGTAATTCCATAAAAGTCTTTGTTCAAGTTTCCATCCCATAACAGGGTAGGATAGTAGTTAATATGGTTCAGTGAACTCACCTTAGGTTGCACAGCAATTCAGTTTTAAAAGCACACAATGTAATGCAGCAACCTAAATAATAGTAGGTCCATTAATGTGTGTTCGTGTAGGGTCATAGAACCCTATGCATCCAAATAGTCATACAGTTTGTGAGAGATTGGAATGGTTTGTCTTTTTGACCAAGTTTGACCAAGTTTGACTGTTTGACCAAGTTTGACCAAGTTTGAATTTTTGACCCGAGTTGACCCACGACGCGTTGGTGATTTATTAAGTGTAAGTATGTTACATTTGATGTATTTGTTCATATTTCATTCACAAACCACTTTACATGACAAGTATTCAACAAGTTAAGTTTCTATGTCCATAAAAGTTTCCTTTATAGGAAAGTCGGACTTCTAGAACATGTTTGCATAATTCAACATCCTAGAGATTCTCAAACAACCCTATGCATGTCAACTATTACATAAAAATCATAGCATGCTAAACAATACCTTTACACACACTATCACTTTACGGTTTCCAATATAAGACATACTAGCATGTGTGGTCATTTCAAGGCACAATACATTGTCCACATGTTTTGTTTCAAGTAACTTATTAACACTTTCATCATGGTATCCTAGTTAACTAGAACACACATTTTAGATTCCAACAAACAATTCCATGCAACCGGATTACTAACTATCTAGTACTTTCAAATGTCATTTCATGATCAAAAGCTAGTTCACCATACACCAAGTTGTCTACAATCTTTCATATGCAATTCAAGTCACTAAACATGCACCCTAGTGAACTTTCATGACAAAAAGTCGGATTTCCACATTCAATCAATCAAAATTCGTCTAATACATTATACCAACGTGCTAGTAATCTCATAACAACTCTTAGACATCAACAACATGCAATTTCACATGAGTCCCAGAGGAAAAGTTACTACTTTTAGTAATATGGCTAAACGATCATGAAATTTCAAAACCAATTAATCAACCTTCATCCAATTCATTATTTAAACACACATATATCATATTTCATCAAAATCACGCATGCAACATCATGTTTCAATGACTTCATATAAACTCTAATTTTTGTAAAACACTAACATGGATTCAATTTCATGATTTAATCATCAATACAACAAAGAACTCATAACCAATAACCAATTTCCACATCACAATCATCAGTTGACCATTATGGATGAACTAGGGTTTTAATCTACAACTTTCAAGCGTATATATCTAATTTTTATGAAGAATACTTACAATTATCGCGTTTACAACTTCACATAACACTCAAAAACACCACCAATGAATCAAAATTGCAAGAAATCAAGAGTGTATAGATGTGTGTGTTGTGCGATGGCTTGGAGAAAAGAAAAAGAGCACAAGTGCCTTTTTTATAAAAAAACTAGGTTTAGGTTTTTAGTTTTTTTGTTTAAAAGTTAGATTAGGTTAAAATAGTGGACCGGCCATCCATGGGTCACATGGATGATCCATGGGCTCCGTTTTGTTTCGGTTTGTAAACACAATGAAAATCTTTCTCAAACGTAAATTTTTGTTTCATAAAGATTACCGAATTTCACAAACGGTTAAAACCGGTAAAATACGCAATCAACAGGAAATTCAACAATTAAGCACACACGTTACTTAAGATGTATATTCATTGTACTTGTATCAAATTAAATTCATCAATGCCCGGGTATTAACTCGTGTGGTCGTTTCGTGTGTACGTTTGTGTAACAGTTTGTACATTTAATTCATCAAATAAAATGAAAAGTATAATTGCGTTAACATGGCTAACATAGTTTGATTAACGAGGTTAACCTAAATTTGTCGGGTGTCACAGTTGCCTCGCTAGACACTCCAACATTTGATCGATGAACGGAAGAGGGAAATAGTCCTTTCGGGTGGCATCGTTTAGCCTGTGTTAGTCGATGCACACACGCCACCCGGTGACGGTACGCGAAGGAATGGGTTCGTTCTTCTCGTTCATAACAATGGTCATGCCCCCTTTTTTTCGAGACAAATTGGGTTGGACTCACCCATTGAGAATCAGAAATTGGATAGATCATCCCGACGTCCAGTAACTTCAACACTTCTTTTGTCACCACCTCCTGCATATTCGAGTTTAGACGCCTTTGCGGTTGCACCACCGGTTTATACCCATCCTCCATCAGAGTTAAGTGAGTGCAGAATGCGGGGCTTATGCCCTGAATGCCTGACAACCTCCAAGCTATGGCATTCTTGTTTACTTTCAACACCTCTAATAGCCTAGACTTCTCATAATGTAACATCCCAAAAGTCGAATCGAGCATTTAAAATATATGGGCTTTTTTTTTGGTTTTATGGTTAAAGATAAAGATACATTATGGACTTATGAGTCCATGTGCCTAAAATTATGGGTTTAAGGGCCCATAATCCTCCCTTAAACAACCCTAATCAGCCTCTATCTCCATCATTTCCATCCATTTCATTTCAAATCTAGAAAGAGAGAGTAGAGTGAGAAAGTGAAGAATTTGAAGATTTGTTGATTTTGGGATTAAGGATTCAAGATCTGATTGTTTATGCATTGAATCATCAAGAAAATAGAAGGAAATCCAGGTAAGAATCATCTCCAAAGCATCTCTTTAGATCTGGATCAAATCTAGGTTTTTTAGTTTTTAGAAAAGTGAGCAAAAATCATAAAAAGATCACGTTTTCGTGTTTCGAATGGTATAAAAATGATAGATTTTGTGTTCTGGGTGATAAGCCAAAGATTTGGACGTTGAAAGGTTGAATTTTGGGTGAAAAATGAAGATTTTGGGTTAAAACCGAGCTAAAACCCCGTTTTGCGAAACTGCGTCTTCATATTGCGAAATTGTGGTTCATCTTGCGAAACCGTAATTCCTCATGCCTTGCGAAATTATAGTGTCGTTGGTGTCTTGATCCTTTTGTTATGTGTCTGAGTGTGCTTGCGATAGTAGTATAAGTCCCAAAGAAAGTTGGGCACATGCCTTGCGAATCAGCATGAAAAATTGCTGCCAAAACAGCATGCGACACTGTATCTTCGCAAATGCGAAACTAGTTGCGAAACTAGCTAAAATGACCAAATTGTATGTTAATCCTTATGCAGGCGGTGTAGTGTAATTTGCTTAGATTTGTGGTTAATCATCGTATCGGGTGAGTTCCAGATCCCCTCCTTTTACTATTTTTAACTATTTTGGGGCTATATGCATACCGATGACGAGATTTGAAACAAAGATTTTATGACAGACTTTTATAAAAGATAAAGATTTCCTAATAAACTTTCCTTAAAGACTTGTACCAAAACAAAATTTCTATAATTATGCTAAGTTTGTGGATATTCGTGTAGTATCTTGGGTTGTGTGAAATATAGTATGTAAAACCTAAAGATAACAGTGAAACTAAAGAATGATCATTTGGGCCCAAAGTGGAGTTACATCTAAAAGAAAGTCTTTTAAGCAAATGAGGGAATTGCATTTGTTGCATTCTCGGTGACGTTACATCTAAAAACAGTGGTGCTACATCTAAAAACAGAGGGACCATATACTAAAGCAAGGTGAAAGGGCCTATGGGCATTAGTGGGTCAAACTATCAGGGGCTTAAGGCATTCACCTGATGAGGGCTTAAGGCCATAGAGTGGGTTCGGCCTAGTGGCGAATCCGAGACGAGGTTAAAGAAGTCTGGTCCTTCGGCAGACTGTGAATTGCCAGAAAGAGAATTGACGGATAAAGAAGATAAAGTAAAATATAAAGTTTAAATGAATTAACGACGAAGTATTGCCAATGTGCTAGATTGTTTACATGATAAAGTTAAAGCATTTTGACAAAGATTATGAGATGTTATTTGATAAAGTAAAACTAGAACTCACTCAGCGAAGCTGACTTTTGTATGCATATAGTTTGACAGGTGTGTTGGTGAATCAAGTGGATGGCATGGATGGCAAGCTACTCGGAAAGCGAAAACTAGCATTGGTTTTAAGAAAACTTTTTATGTTTATTTTTAAAGACAGATATTTAACTTTTATGGTTTGTACTGACATATTATGTTTTAAGACTTCCGATATGGTTACTTTAATTTAATGAAGGTTTTTATGAAATGTTTTATGTTGTGTATGACCAACTAGGAAGCCTAATGGAAAGAGGGCCTTACACATAATCACTCAAATTTGACGAGACTATGACTGGAAAACTAGACCCTTCTCCTAGATAAGCATACTCTAAATTGGAAAGAAGGACCTTAAGTTCTAAAGGAGCAACTGCCTCGGGGGGATGACTTTCTTTTTCACACTCGATCTCACTAACCTCCATCACTTCAGGGACAAACGAAATCTCCTCCGACTCTTCTTCTTCTAACTCATCGTCAACCATTGCAACTAAATCAATCCCACAGATGTAATCAAGACAAGTGTCTATGCTAGAAATAAACGAGTTCAGGAAATAAACATAATGACATGGTTCACTAAAGTCATCTTGACCACCAGGATGTCACATAGCTCTCACAACATCGTATGTGATGTTCATCTCCCACCCGAAGAGTGATTTTCCCATCAAAGGCATCGATGAGTGCCTTCGCGTTACGTAGAAAAGGACGACCAAGAATGATGGGAACCTTGCCATCCACATCCGTATCGAGAATGACGAAATCCACAGGGAAGAAAAAATTTTCAACTTTGATGAGCAGATTTTCAATGATCCCCAGTGGATGCTTATTGGAACGATCGGCTAAGGACAAGGTCATTCGGGTGGGGGTGAGTTCGCCTAGGTCTAATTGTTCGTAAAGAGAAAACATTGCATAAGATTGATGCTAGCTCCTAGGTCAGCCAATGCTTGGCTTTTTATGTAACTACGAAGCAGACACGGGATTGTGAAAACCCCAAGATCATTCAACTTCTCTGGTAGCTTATTGAGGACTACCATAGAACACTCACCTTTCAGAGGGACGGTCGAGATCTCCCCCAGCATATCCTTTCGCTTTAGGAGGTCTTTCATAAGTTTAGCTTACTTAGGCATATGTTGGAGGGCCTCGATGAACAGAAGGTTGATTTTCAACTGCTTAAACATGTCGAGGAAATGTCCATACTCTGTAGTAAACTTTTGATGCTTAAGGCGGGCAGGGTATGGGACACTAGAGTGATCAACTAAGGATGAAGGTCTAACTACTACGTTCTAACTCTGGCTCGATGGTAGGTATGGTACTTTCTAGGGTTTGCCTATTTTGCACCCTCATAAGAGCCTCTAACTCTATCTCTTCCTCAACTATCTCATCCTCCTCTTCTTCAACCTCTCTCTCCCTAACTTCAGAACCTAAAACTCTACCGCTACGAGTGGAAATTGCTTTTAGATGAGGAGTAGGATTTGGTTGAGTGATGGCTGAGAATTGGCCTTGAGGACTTTCCTCTAGATGACAAGCAATGTCGTCTACGCTTCGCTAGAGATCAAGGAGTGCATATTGCTGATTTTTCAAAAGAAGATCCTGACTTTTCAACATAGCTTCATGATCAGCTAAAGATTTCTAGGTACCTTGGTACTTAACAACTAACTGTGATAACAACTCTTCTACTTGCTCTAGCCCACTACCTGACCCTTGCCCATTATTGGAATTCTGCCCACCTTAATTATTACCAGAAATCAGACCCTACTCCCGATTGGATTTGTAATTGGATTGGAAACCAAGGGGTGCACCGGAGGAACGCCAGTTAGGATTGGTATTAGAGCTCTTAAAATTGTTCCAGTTTGAGTTATTATTACCATTATATGAGTTTTGGAACCTGTTCTAACCACCTATGAACTCTACCTATTCCTGATTCATCTTTGCGCAATCTACAGTACCATTCCCACCCCTACATAGCTCACACTTATCAACTTTGGCTTTAAGATCTTTCACCTCTCGAGTAAGGTTCTCGAGAGCAGCAACAACACTAGTTTCCATGGCGACATGGTGCACACCTCGAGTGGATGAGGGTGTGCTAGTGACAGGAGTAGAATTCCTGTTGACTGACCTTTGCTCGAACTCGACTTGCGCAAAACTTTCGAACATCTCATTACACTGATCCAAATTTCTTTAACCCATTAAATGACCCCCCGCTGAAGTGTCGAACCTAACCCTAGTTTCATAGGTTAACCCATTATAGAAATTTTCTACTAAAGCCCAAGGAGTGAGCCCATGATGGGAGCAGCCAGATAACAAGTTTTGGGATCGCTCCCAAGCTAGGTAGTAAGGCTCATCAGGTTCCATTCGGAACAAGTGTTCACGAAGGCGGGCTGCCTTAGCAGGTAGAAAGTACTTGGTCAAGAATGCAGGACGAAGTGCTTCCCACGTGGTGAACATGCCAGCTGCTTGCGAGTCGAGCCAAGTGATAGCTCGCCCTGCCAGTGAGAAGGGAAAAAGGTGGACAAAAATGGAATTAGTTGATGCACCCTGGAGATTGAAAATGCCCACGACTCGTGACAGACTAGGAATGTGACCGGGTGCATCTTCATCATCCCCCCTATGAAATTGGTTGTTAGCAATGGCGGTCATACTGTGGGACGGGATTTGCCACGAGTTTTGGTAATTGATGGGCATAGTAATTGTTGAATGGTTTCCGGTGAAACCATCAATTGATTGTTAATGCACAGTTTAGTTATTCACCATATGGATGCTCTTAAGACTTCTAGGTGCTGAACTAAAAGGGGAGTGGTGTGGTGTTGGAAAAGGTGTAAAATTGGAGGTGAGGGACTTACCTTCTAGATATTACAAGTCTTCCTTGGATTCTGAAGATGAGCTTGTCTCAACCTTAACCGGTGTGGTTCTGTGATACATTGGTGGTGGTTCGTGCGATCTAATGTGTGAAATAAACCTGTAATAATACTTAAAACGAAACGAAATACATAAATAAAAAAGCAAAATTTAGACACAACGACCTGTTTAATTTGTAATAGTTTTACATGCTTGTATATGTAGAATTTTCAAGGTCAAACAACGACCTGTTTAATTTCTAATAGTTAGGTACAAATTCATCTAACAATGTTTACTTTCAGTTTTGCGTTTCCCAGTTTGGTTTCGCATTTCCCGTTCGGTTTCACACCAATACCCATATTATTATATTCTTTTTATTCAAAGTTTAGACTCACACCGATTTACATAATTTAAACCAACTTTCATGGCACGTTACAATGACCAAAAGTGTTAAGTGTTACTTGTCGTGCGTCCATTCAGGTTATATTTTATGCCAATGTGTACCCACACACATACATAAACTACATATATAATTATATACTATATGTTACTACGACATATATATTCGTGCATTATATTATACTAACAAAAAATAAGCATACACACGTAATATTCACTATCACAATAATTCCTATATGCATCAACGAACTAAACCAAATTATCATTACTCTTCATCATGATTCCTATGATACTAAAATATATAAATATATATACATTCTCACTTATATAATCATAAAATATTTTACAATATATCACAGCATAACTATGCACACAAGGCTCTTGTATAAACACAAAATTCGTAACATAAGTATATATATATGTATATATATACACCTTTCACATTGTTAAGCAATTTCACGTATATATAAATCATGCATCTAATACTGTAACTATATATACATATATAGCAATCATATATATACACCCACAACAATCATATATACGCATACAACTCGTTTCGAAATCAACCCGTAACCCGTAACGGAACCGCAAAACTTATAGATAAACACGTAACACATACTGTTTTACATGCTTGTATATATATGAACGGTAGGTTATTTTAACCCAAACCATAACCGAGACCGGAACGCATAACGAACCAAAACTGTAACGCTAGTTACCGAAACTTAACATAAAGCTTACGCGGTGCGTCGCTGATGTTCGTCAAGTTCACCATGGGTCATTAGTTGTGGTGGCGGTGTCTGAGTGATGGTAGTACGTGATGGTTCAACCGTAGCTTCCAACAGTCGAAATTGCTGGTAAAGTTGGGTTAACGGCGTTAACCCGAAATTGCTAGGTGTCACAGTTATCAATACAAGTGAATTTTTGTGTAATATCTATCTTCGTTGTGTGTTGATCATCGATAGAATTCTCATCTAGCAGTTTTTGATCCTACTGAACATGTCAATTGGTATCAGAGCTGTTGATTTAGAGCTTTTTATGTTGTTCATCAAGCCGAAAACCCTCAAAAACTGCTCTAGTGAGATTTTTTATAATCTGTTGTTGAATTTAACTTCGATTCATCACTACAAATGGATTCTAATTCACCATTTGGTGTAAATTTCTTTCAGAAAGAAGGAATATGAGAATCAATACACAATAAACACTCAAAGTTTTTGAACCATAAAAATTGACAAACATACAATTAAATGATGACGTTTGAGATTGATTGATATTTAGGGTTGTTAATCGAGTGATTATACAGCTTCTGTGAAAATTCTAGACAAATTCAACAAGTTTTAGTTATTTGTGACAAATTGATGATGCTATGAACTTGTCGTATGATGATATGAATTTGCCATATGAGACCTGAAATTGTTAAGTGTTGAGATGTATCAGGACTGTTAGACGTGTTAGATTCAGACGTATCAAGTACTGTTTAGTCATTTCATCACTATTGAGTCGTGGTACCCTGTTTGAAATCAATTAAAAAATCTGAAAATTTTGAAGTACTGTTGAAACTTTTCATTAGTATCACTGTTCAATCATTTCAATCTTTTCAGCCGTTTCAAGATTTTTGCTTCAAAAGTTTCCAAGTTTCATTCAGTCGTTTCACTATTCAGCCGTATCACTATTTAGTCATTTCAAGTTTCAGCCGTTTCAAAATTCATTCTGTTCAAGCTTCAGTCGCATCAACTGTTCAGTCGTTTTATCTGTTCAGCCGCATCATCAATTTTAGTCATTTCATTGTTCATCCGTTTCATTATTTTCATAGTTTTAGTCACTTAACTTAGAATTTAAATTTTTCAACTTATTTTGTATCTTTAAAAAATAATCAAGAAATCAAAAATGTGTGTTTGGATGGAAGGATCACGTTTATATGAAGGCATATACGTATTGTTCATGTTTCTAAAATGAACCTTGTGTCAAGTAATTAAAAGTGTTTTCAAAGGCTTCTTGATATTGAAAATTTGGTTGTGCAAAATTTTTGAAAAGAATATAAAAGAATTTTTGTGATAGAAATTGAAAAACGGTAAAAAAAAATGAAGTAAAAAGTTGAAAATGGCCTTGAAATATGTCATTTATTTATTAAAATGTTATTTTTATGATAAAAAGTAAAAATGTCATATTATTTAATGAAAATGAAACCATGTTTCAGGTGCATTTAATGAGAGAATGAAGAAAATGTCAAAGGTTGACCAAAGTTGGACTTCAACGCGAGTTGTGACAAAGAATTGTTGAAAATTCGATGTAACGACCAAACAGTGTCAAGATTGACGAAAAACAAATAAGTATAGGGAACAAAGGATGAAATGACCAAATAGTGACCAAACGTCCAAACAGTGGTCATGCTGCTATGTTTTCAAGTTTTTTGTTCATGAAATGTCCAAACAGTGGATGTACAAGCAGTCTCAATGAAGTCTTGGACGTTTTGGAAGCATGAAACGACCAAACATTGATCATACGTCCACAGTGAAGGATGAAACGTCTAAACAATGGTCATGCGTCTAAAACAAGAAGAAATGTCTGAATCTCCATCAAGTTCGACTAAGTCATTCATGAAAGGTCTCAACAGTGTTCACACGTCCAAACAGTGACAATTCAGCCGTTTTGGTCAATAAAAGTCAAAGGTGTAGTCGTTTCAACTTGGTAACTTGTTCATATGTTAGACGTTTTGGAAGTCTGATACGTCTGAACAGTTGTCATATGTCCCAAGTGTTGATACGTTGATGTGTGTGTGAGTTAAAACTTGTTAAGTGTTAGCCGTTTCAACAAGTTCATACGTTTGAACAGTGCATGAAACATCTAAGTTAAATCATAGTGTCTTCGCATGATACGTCTAAACAGTGTTCAAACGTCTAAGTTGAAAACTAGGGTTTTGAGGTGAAACGTCTCTACAATGCTCAAACGCCTAAACCTTTTAACTTGAATATTTTTCAGCCGTTTCAACACTTTTCGACTATAAATAACAACACTTAACAATTTTTCATTAATTTAACTCTCATTTCTTCAAACAACTCTTTTACTCTCATACCCTCATCTCCCCATTTCATATCATCGATTCTATATCGATTGATTTTGATTTATCTAGGTATATCATCATCACTAACATCGATTAAACATGGTGAATCATCATATCACTTAAATTTGTTGATTAATCAATGAACAGTGCCTTTGAACATGAACCGTCATTTTGATTTTGAAACTCAAATTGGAAATTTGTTGTTTTAATAATAAAATTGGACTGATTAATCACGCATGCTCATCGTTTGATCATCATCTAATCCCTAAAATGAACATGATTGAACTAATGTTTGAATTGAACTAAAACTGCCAGTGATGAACTGGAAGTGTTCTTCATGAAGTCATTGATTCAAGCTGTTTGAACAGAAATTCTGAAACCTGATCTTAATATGATGAAAAAGTTCAAAGTTTTTACAAGAAATGATTGTTGAAGATTTTTGTCCAAACAAATGTGTTTTCATAAAATTTCTAGGTGTTTTTTATGTTAATTGTTAGAACATATAGATTAGCATTTTTAGTTATCTTGGCATTTCATCTTTTGTATATAGTCTAGGGACTGTTTATGTAATTATTTGTAGCTATTTTGTATTGGTCTATAAATAGTGCTTGTATCTCTTTAGAAGACAACCTTTCCTTCACAATTGTAATGGCTATTTGATCAATACAAAGAGAATTTATGAGTATTTTGTGCTTGTGTTAGATCGAATTATAATTGTGTGTTGTGGAATTGTCTTGTGTTGATCATAATGTTTATTGCAGATTGTAGATCCGAAATCCTACCTTATCAATTGGTATCAGAGCTTTTAGCTTAGATCTGAACCGTGTTCATCTCAACGAACACTGTGTGATCCAAAATCTGCTTCAAATTAAAGTTCTTTATCCAATCCATTGAATCAAAGCTGTGTTACATCACATACACACAAATCGAAGCTCAATTGAGAAGAAATTCAAGCAAAAAGTAAGAAATCACCAGATCTAAGGGTTTTTAGTGTTCATAAACTATCGAACTGAAAATCTCTTCATTAACAACAATTATGATGAGAATTGGTGAAAATTGTGATTAAGGATCATTGATCTAATCATAGTTCAGCTATTTAGAAGAAAACTCATCAAAAACAACGCCAAAATCATGAAATCAGAAATCGAAGTGGTTATGAATCTTCCGTTTTGGATCTGATATTTTGTGGAAAATCGAAGTGTTCATCCGTTTGACAATTGTTCGTCCGTCTGAGAACTGTTCGTCCGTTTGAATACTGTTTGAGCGTATCAGTCAGGACTTAGTAAAACATAGTGTTTCTTATGTGTATTGTTCGTCCGTTTGATCACTATTCGTCCGTTTCAAGAAGTCAAAATATTTCTAAGTCTTTTCTGTTAGTTTCACAATTCCTGTCCGTTTTACAAATATCTATCCAAAGTCTGTCCGTTTCATTCTAATTCATTCATTTCACTAAAATTTCAGAGTATTCTGTCCATTTCATTGCATCCGTTTCAGTAAATTTTTCTAAGTTTTCAGTCCATTTCATAAAGTTATGTCCGTTTTGCTCTTTGTCTTAAGTAATTTTTCTTCGTTCACATATATTGTTTATCTTTCAAAAATCAATAATACCAAAAATATATGTTTCATTCAAACATCATCGCACTTGATGATTTTGAGAAGAGTGTTCCTAAGTTGAAAAATCGATCAGATTTCAAAAATTGGACAATCAGGCTAAAACTTCATTTGAACTCAATAGATTCCAATCTATGGAAATCTATAGAAAAAGGTTCATTCATTCCTACTCAATCTGTCGGTCCATATACTAATAGTGTTGCTTACACTAAAGAGTCCACAGAACCATATCCAAAAGATGATTTGGAAGGAGAAGACTTGAAGAAAGTAAAGAATGATATTAAAGCATACTCACTTATGTGCAAAGGCTTACCTCTTCAAGTATTAACCCATCTTGAAAATTATCACACAGGATATACTCTTTACAAGGCACTTAAAGTAATCTATGATGGAGGGGAAGACTTGCAATATTTGAAAAAGCAAAAGCTGAAAAGACAACTTGAATTATTTGAGCATATGTCAGGAGAATCTGTACATCAAATGATTAACCGTTTCATGCAACTAACTCAAAAAATGTCCACTGCTGGAATAAAAAATGAATTGAAAGATTTGAATGCTCGATTGTTGAATGCTTTACCATCAAGCTAGAAGCACACAGTTACGATGTTAAAGCACACTAAGAAATTTCTTACGGACATGGACATACTTATTACCATAATAGAATATGTGGAAATCGATGAGAGTTCAAGGAAAAATGGTCATGTTGTGTCATCATCTCAGTATAACTTTGTGACTTCGTTAGCTAACACAAGTGATAATGCCTTTTTGGTTCAAAAGGAAGAAATGAGTGAAGATGGAGATTTATTTATAGGAGCTGGTATTTTTGTTGAATCGCTTTACTCAAATGCACAACCTACACAATCAGCCACCAAACAGTTTGTTAAATCTCAATCTACTCAATTTGTGAAAATGAACCAAAATCAGTTTGAGAATCCTACTCAAAACTCTGTTAATTCTTGCAATGTTAATGATGTTATTAACATTTTATTGCATGATGATGAAACAAAGAATGCATTTACTGCTTTTATGGAATGTTTTCAAGCATATCAAGGTAGTCATCTTACTAATCTAGAATTTATTTTGCAGGATTTATTCGAGATGGAACCGAAAGATGTAGAAGAGATGGATCTCAATTGGCAAATGGTGATGGTGGCATATAGAACTCAAAAACATGCTTATGTGAACAGGAATTTTAAAGCCAATGCAAATAAATCTGCTGGATTTGACAAGTCTAAATCAAGATGCTTTAACTGTAATAGTTATGGTCATTTTTCAAGATAAGCAAAGCTCCAAAGCAACATCAATCAGGAGGACAATCTAGTTCAAACAGTTTTTCTCATCAAGCAAGTGCAAGCAATACAAACTTTCAACGGGAACCTCAACAGTCATTTCAAAGACAATATCAAAATCTACCAATGTCTGATGTCAAATTAGATTCTAAGAAGATCGAAGATCCGAACAAGGCACTAGTCGTAAGTATCAAGGATGGATACAACTATAGTGCATATGCAGAACAATTTACTTTTGATCTTATGTCGAATCTGGCATTAGTAGCTGAAGTGTATGAAGAGGATTGGTCAGAAGAAAGTGATCCTAAGCTTAATGATGTTGAAGAGGAATGTGGATCTGTATCAGGTCAAAACTAGAGCTCGTGAATCTGTTAACTAATCAACAAACACGATATCAATCAATCAAACAAACACAGAATCAACAGAAGAATTACTATTAAATGCACTTTGTATTGATCTTGTAACTATGTGTACAATAAGGTGTATTTGCAGCAAGTTCTGTTCAAAAGTCTACTAAATACAATGCATACAACCCTATTTATACTAGATAGAGACAATGCACTAATAAGAAAAACAAATTAACAAACAGTTAAAATGATATGCGGATGACAGTTCTGTCCGCACATCTCTGGTACAGAAGCTGTCCGCACATCTCAACACTTGTGCGCACATCTTTGTTTTTCTTCAAAACTTTAAGTATGATGATCAAAATATATACCAACAATCTCCCCCTATCATCATGCTTTAAGTTTCTTCGATTTCTTCTTCTTTTACTTCAATAAATTCTGACAAAGGCTTGATTGACCAAAAATCTCTTGCAGCTTTAATGTACTGTTTAAACTAAGCAGCAGCTTTAGCATGTTTATCCACCTTCACAATTATAGGCATTTGACTCATTTCTTCAATGGTTTCTTGTGCAAGATTAAGAATATCATCTTTTGTAAAAATCTCTTCACTTCTAGTAACACTCTTTATCATCAAGTTTCTTCTATTGTTAATCTCTAAAGATTTGATACCAGTTATCTTTAATGTACCAACATTCAAAGATAAAAGTTCTTTTCTTAGAGCCATCTTCTCATATGCAACAGATAGAATCTCAATCATGTGTAAGAAGTAACAAAGATCTTGCACATAATATTTTCCAATAACCTTCTCAAATTTTTGTCTTTCCAAGAAGTGAATATATGAAGGATGTAGAAGTCTGAGTTCAAACACTCCAAACATTCTGATCTCATATTCACTTTGATCTTCTATATTTCTCACAAGTACAAGTTCCTTATTCCCAGTTCATAGAACCATCTGAGAATAGGATAACTTGTTTGATCACCATTAAACACCTTCACTCCCTGTTGCTCAAGCTTAGGAAGATATTTTGCAATATCATGCAACATGAATTGTCTTATTAGACCAGGTACAAATGTTGTTTTCTTCTTCTTATATTCTTCTGATTTTTCATGAAAATATTTGGCATCTTGCAATTTTTCCAAATTTAAGTAATAATCCTTGTCAGATGTAAATAGTTTATCAAGCATGAACTCACAAGATGTCCCTCTAACACTGAATTTGTGATTCACCAAGAATAAACTTCTCAATTCTTTCAAATCTTGTTGTTCCAACTTGGCAATATGGGTCAAAAAGTAATATACCTCACATGCTCCATTTATCCTTTTGATTATAAAGCCTCTAAAGTCTTTATCAAATTTCCATGCTATTATTTTGGCTTTATGATAAGTAGAATAAGCAAAAGTCTTGGCAAGTAACTCTTGAATAGTTTGACCTTTTTCAACTAAAGACCTCACACTCACACCAATAGGGCTTTTAGGAAACCAATTCTGCATTTGCTCTTTAGATGATGGTACAAACTTTGTCACCTGATAAGGTCTTACAATTTTTGACTTTATCTTGTATTTTTCTTTGATTTCAGCCATTGACTTCTTCTTTGGTGGAGGAATGGGCTTCTTTTCAGACACATCAATGTAATTGTCTTCAAAAGGATGTAATTTCACCATTCTTCTTTTAGCTTTTTCTTTAATTTGAAATGTTTCAACCATCCTTCTGAGTTGTTTTGTGTTCATATTCTCATCTGTCTAGAAGGATAATTTCTGGATAAAAGCCAATCTTTCAGCTCATCCTTTTTCATCCTATCAATAACAGGATGTAGTAGAGTCCTTGGATTATCAGCCTCTAAGTCTTCAAAATGTTTTTCTACATCAAACTCTCCTTCTTCTGTTTCTGAAGACTTAAGCTTTTGAATATCCAAATCCAACTCCTCTTCTGTCCTACCCAACACATATACCCTATTAAATCCTTTTTGTAACAAAAACATAATCTTGTTACTAAAAGCAAATTTAACAGTCTTTTTAACTTCAGGTGTGGGCTCATACAGTTCAAAATTTAACACTTCATCATAAAATTCATCTGGATATTTCATCTCTATTTCAGTTTCAGACACACTCTAAGGATTATGAACATTTAAGTTCAAATCATCTTCATCATCAAGATCTTGTAATGCTTCAATCATTTCAGAATCAGACACTTCTTCATTAACTTGTGATGATTGAATACCTTCAGCTGATTGAGCTTCTAATTCAGTCAACTCTGTGTGTCTCTTCCATTCTTCTGGAGTTAGAAACCAATCATTCTCAAGTTTTCTTTTAATTCTTTCATCCATTCTTTCTAACTTTGTCAACTCTTTGACTTCAGACACTTCTTGTTCAATTACCACAGCTTTGCCCTTGTTCAATCTTCTCTTCTTTCTTTGATAAGTAATGGAATATGATTTTGAAGATTCAATCATCAATGGTTGAAACTGCTTCAGTTTTTCAACAACCATTTCAAAAGTATTCTTTACTCTTTCAATCTCATTAAGTAACATTTCTTGTTGATCTTGACTTAACAGGTTAGAGATGACTAACTGTTTATCTTGATAAGACAATATGGGCTTAGAAACAGTTCTTTCTCTCCATAAGTAACTGGATTGAATATTCTTCAAAATAGTCTCATCAACTTTCAAATTCTCAAAAGAATAAGTGTCTTGAACAGGCACTACATCTGGATAAACAATTGCCAAAGGCTTAAATCTGTCTTCTACTTCTTCAACCAAAGTTAGTTGCAAAGAATTTTCTTCTTGTTCAAGAATATCTTCATCATCAATAATATCATCATGATCATGATGATCATCACTAGAAGTAGACTCAGAACTAGATGATGATTCAAAACTATCAACACTTTCAGATGAAGAATCAGCAGGTACTTTCTTCATTGAATCAATGATTTTCAGCAAGTCTTCAATCTGTCTACTTTTCAACTCACTTTCACTTTTCAGATCTTGAATTTTTTCATCTCTCTCATTCAAAAGAGTAGACAATTTTCTAACTCTTTAACTTTTTCTACAATTTCTTTAGTTAGATCAACATTCATCTTCTTTGCATCATGATTTTTAGTCACAAGCCTGTTATATCCATTAACAAGCTTACTGGATGTTAATCCAAACTTATTGAATAGATTGTCAGAATCATTTATCTTTCTCTTTAATTCTTCAATCGCAAGATTCAACTTGTTCATTTCAGTACATCATCTAAATCAAACTGCGATAGATCTCCAACAGGCACATCATCTTCATGTGTAGGATAGTTCAGAGGCAAGTCATCAGCAACTTCCTCACATCCTTTCTAATCACCTCATCTTCTTCATCAGAAGAAATTAAAACTATCTCAACTTCATCTTCAACTTTAGATGAACTTTCATATTCTTCTTCAACAAAATCAATATTCTCTATAATAATTCTGTCAATCTCTTCTTGATGATCAGATATTGTCTTTTCTGAACTATCATCTTGTTGTTTTTCAATAACATCATTCAACACATCCTCAACTTGAATATTATCTGTTTGAATAGATTGATCATCAACAACAACATAATCTTCTTCTAACTCTTCTTGAACAATATCATCTTGTATGTTCATAGGTTGATCAACATCAACATCCTCTTGAACACTATCACCAACTTGTTCATCAGAACTATCAGCAGGAATTACAGGTTCCTCTCCAATCAAATCATCCATATTAACTGGTTCATCAATCAAGTTAACTAGTTCATTGTTGTTTGCAATCAACCCAGCAGCCACATCTTTCATATATTGGGTGAGATCAGTTTCCAACCCACTGAAATTGCTTCTTGCATTAGTTCGTGTTAAGTATGCAAACACCTTAGAATCATGATGAAGAACTCTAAGTGTTGGTCCATTGTATTCTCCAACAAGCTCAGGAAATGATTGATTGATCAGACACTGAATAAATCTTGGATACAACGAGAATTTATTCCTCCTATCTTCTTCTATATTCATTCTCAATCCATTGAAAATGTAATTTGACATGTTGAATCCTCTATTCATCACCAATGATACAAGAATTGAGGCAGTTCTGTATGTCATGTCATTCCAACCAGATTTTCTCTTAGATAGAGAATGTTGTATGCAATGAATGATAAACCTCCACCTAGAACTGATTTTCCTTTTAAGTAATTGTTTTCTGACTGGACCTCCCTCATACCCAATATCTTCAAAACATTGAAGGATATCAGCCTCATCAAATTCTACAGGGAAATTATCATCTTCTCCAAACCTCAGGCATGTTCTAATACTAGCTTCCGTTACAATCCAATTCTCGACCTTGCATAAATTCTCCTCGAATTCTTGTAACTCCATTAACTGATTCAACTAAAGCTGTTCTCCAAAACCTCTTTATGAATTTTTCAACAATCACAGGATCAATACACATTGCATGAGCCAATCTTGTCCTTGACAAAAATTGAATAGCTTCTAAGAATTGCTTCTTATCAGCTGGAACTTCAGGTCTCAGATAGGACACAGCATTATGCTCTTTAACAAATTTTAAATCAGCCATTTATCCTGCAAAAAGAAAGAATTTAATCAGTATTAAAGCTCAACTTTAAGTTTTAACAGATTTTGACTTTTAGGTCAAAGTAGATTAAGTTCAGATTTGAATTTAAGGTGATAAAGATGTTTAATCAGAAAATGAAGATGTTTAGACTCATGTTTAGTGACAAATATTCAAGTTAATTTCAAAGTTCAGGCTTGATTTTATCAATTTTAAGAATTGTCGATTAGATTCTTATGCAGTGAACAATGACATTTCATCATTTAAAATCGATTCTTACCCAAACAGATATACAAAATGATTTTTGATATCTAGATGGTATGATTATGATGTATGAATGACTGTTTTGAAGATTGATTTAAAATGTATGAAGATCGTCTTTTGTCTGAATGAAGAGTTTGAAATGAACGGTTTAAGGGTTTTGAATGACTGTTTTGAAGATTGCTACAGTAGCATCCGCACATCTTTCAAACACTTAGACATTTTTAAGATAATCTTCATCTTTCTTGATATTGTACTTAGAAAAGTACTCAGAGATCATGAATTGATCAATGGGTAACGATTCTTTGTACTTGTGACAATTTCATCAAATCTAATTTGATTCTTCCTTGCTCATCTGCACACACAAAATTCAGATCATTAGTTCATTTGTCATGAATCATTGAAGAATTTATGAACATCAAATTAAAATAAACTTCACTTCATTGATTTCTAACAGTGATTTCAGTTGATCTGCGGATCACAGTGTCAACTGATCTGTGGACAACAGTGTTCGCACATCTCGATCTGCGAGCAACAGTGTTCACAAATTTTATAATTTTTCAAGATTCAGACTTTTATTTTATGTGATCAAAGTACTTGATTTTTACACAGAAAAACATCATTGACACATATTTTGATTTTGGTCTTTTGATCCTTTCATAACAGTTGTAATTGTATCATGTAGAGAACAAATTTTCAATTATGAAATATATTGCACATTGCACACATTCAAACTATTTTTATAATGCTGCTGCATCCAATCAATCCAGAATTTCTTATGAATTATTTGAATGATTTGAATATGACATTTTCTCCCCATAAAGTTTTAATTTTCTAAGAGAAGAAAATTTAAACTTTTCTCATGATTAAATATGAATCAATCACATGTATGAACAAGGCCATATTTATTCTTTTTTTTTAATTAAGGCAAGCAAGTACTTTTATGAACAAATGTAAATAAGCAAAGAGATCATAACACTTAGTGATACTTTTATCATGTTTTGAGTTTATTAAGTATGTCTAGTATGTGATCCACACTTAGCAACATCTTAGAAAGTCCACTAACTTCAAGAACATACAAGTAGGCACTCTAACAATCAGGTCACTTACAATGTAATCCGTGGAGCTTTGGGTTATAAATTATTGGTGGGTTCCCTTTGGGAATCTTCTTTACTTTCCAATTTTTGGAATTGACACTGTTCCACTTTGGGAATCTTTTAACACTGGTGTCGTTCCTTTTTGGAATCCTTTGTACATCTTGAGGTGTTCCAGGTCTGTAGATTACTACAACAAAGGAGACCTCGTGTGAGACTTCAGGTCTGTGGATACCACACAAAGAAGCTCACAGATGTTTGCTCAACACGTATACTATTGCGTCATTACCTGATATGTGTAAGTATCACCACAAGCAGCCTATCAGAAAGATGAAAACTTCACCAATGCTACTTAGATGGAACTTAACACAACTAGACATAAAGAACTTTAGTTTGTATCACCAATATGTTTAATTTTCAGATTAACAGTTTTCAGCTTACCCACACAAGCATTATGATCAGTCAGTCTTTATTGTTTTTGAAAGTTATGTAAAAGATTAAGAATGTGATGTAATATCATTTCTCTTATTTTGCTCAATTTAACATTCATCTTTTATTATGTACTCCTCCCTTTTAATTATTGTTATTATTATTTTTATTTGTATGGCAATGCTCAATGATCATGGTTCATAGTTGATCATTCCAATGGCTTGAACCAAATGTTCAAATCTGCCTTGATCAAAGGCTTTAGTAAAAAGATCAGCCAATTTGTTTTATGTGCTAACTTGTACCAACACAATTAACCCCTTTTTCAGAATTATCACGAAGAAAGTGATATCTGATTTCTATATGTTTGGTTTTATAGTGTTGTACTGGATTACTTGTTATGAATATGGCTGCAGTATTATCAATATAGATTGGAGTTTTCAAGAAATTAAACCCATGGTCTAGTAGTTGGTTTTGACACCAATGGACTTGTGAGCAGCATGCAGACGCAGCGATGTATTCAGCCTCTGCAGTGGATACTGTGTTGGACCTGAATTGTAGTCTAATAATATCAACATTGTCAAAGTCAACAAAAGTCAACATCTGGTCAAAGTCAACGTAAAAAGTCAAATGACGCGTTAGAGACGAAGAACCGAGTCAAGACGTTGAAGTTGTTTTATGTCTAGGATCGTTAATGTAATAAATATATTTTGTGTCAACAAAATATATTTAATCTAGTTTTAGACATGTTTTAGCCTTTTAACTTGTTATTTTCTAATTAGTCTAAGTGTAGGGACTATTAGTGTAATTAGCATGTTAAGCACTTACTATAAATAGTAAATGACAATTAGGGTTTAGGTGGCTTGAATGAGCCATTGATTGGGGGTTTCCACTTTGTAATATCTAATGCAATCAAAATATAGATCAAATTGAGGGTTTTCATTGTGTTCATCATTGTTCATCCATTGTTCTTATATTTTATGTGTTTTTGATCCAAAATCTTCATCAAATTCTGATTCAATAGTGTTATGGGACCAACAATTGGTATCAGAGCCTAATAGAGATCCAATTTGAGTCATGTTTTTGAAGATTTTGTTACTAAGTTAAAGAATTTAGAAGAAATTTTAGAGAGAGAAAGTAGATCTGGTGGGTTTCTAGAGAGAGAAACCAGATCTGAGTTTTGAATCTACTTCCAAATCCTCAGATCTACAAGGTAGATCTTCACTTATAATCAGCAAAAACATCATTTCCACTTCAAAATTTACAAGAAATAAAAAAATAATTGCAGATCTGAGATTTTCTCTCACACACAGTGTGTGTTCTTGGTGTTCTTCAAATCTTCAAATCTGCAAGACTAGCGAAACTAGTTAATACCTGAACGAAAATTCATAATTTTGAGCGAATCTATGCCGAGCATTTGCATAGCTTCGCCCGTTGTTCTTAGTGAACCTATAAGTTCGCCCGACTCTTTGTAAGCTGGCGAACCTATAGGTTCTTGTGCCACTACCTAGCGAACCTACCATTTGTTGACATATTTCATGCACCAACAACCAATCAAACAAACACATTAACATATTAACTACCCTACTTTAACCCAAACAAAACCAACCCAAAACCAACAAACTTTAACCCCCACTTTAACCATACCATAACACATAACCATAGCCAATCTATAACCATCTGATCTAAACAAACCCCTCCCACTTTAACTACAACTAAAACACAACTCATTTGCCATTATCACCACCATTCACCCTGCACGCTGCCATACAACCATACCACCGTCTCCATCCACCACCATAACAGATCCGTCAACCACCACCATAAAACTCGAACCATAACAGATCTAGAGTTAAAAAAAAGGGAAGAAAATAGAGCAAGAAGCTGCAGATCTTGAAGTTCGTTGATGTGTTAGTGTGTATGTCGTGATTTTGTTGTTGTTCGTGTTCTTGAGACCGAAAAAGAAGAAGCAGCGAAAGTTGTTAAGAGGTTTTGAACAAAGAAGAAGAGAGAGCTGGTTGTGTTTGTGTTTGTTTTCTCGGTACAAGAATTCGCAGATCGAGAGATTTGTGCGTGTGTATGTATGTCTCTTGTTGATGTTGTGCTGCTATGTTGTTGTTGTGTCGTTTAGCAGCTAAAACAGCAAGAGAGACAAGAGAAAGTGTGTGTTCTTGTGATGTTGTTTGAAGGTTCTTGTTGATGTTATCATGTATGTGTGTGTTGAACTGATTTTGTGTGTGTTGTAGTTGTGCTGTTGTTTGAACTGAGAAGAGATAGGCCTGCAGATTTGTTTATGTGTGTGTGTTTAGTTGAGAAAGAACACAAGCAGCAGCATTTTATGTGTGAAATGTTTATGTGTTATGTTGATCAGAGAAAGAGATTTTATGTTCATGTGTGTTTGAACTGGTAGAGAGAGAGTGAGAGTGAGAGTGAGTTTAAGAATATGTTGATGTTGATGTTGTGAATGTTGTAAGTGTTGTTGTTGTGGGTTGTAGAGTAAACAAGAAGAAGAAGTAGCAGCTTGTTTGTGTGTGTGTTTGTAAACGAGAGAAAGAGTGTTGTGAGGGTGAGTTTTTTTGGTGTTAAAGTTGTGATATTGTGGTGTTGTTTTGGCTGTTAACACCGAGAGAGAGAGAGAGAATGGGAGAGAGATAGAGTGTTGGTGTTGATGTGTGTTCAAAGAGAGAGATGAAGTTGAAAATTGTGTGTGTGTTTGATACATAATGCAGCTGCACATCGTGTGTTTGTATGTATGTAACTATGTATAGAGTAGAGAGAAAGTGGAAGACAAGGTAGAGAGAGAAAGAGTGTGTGGCTATTTTTTGCTTGAACCCATTTAGGGTTTGAGTTTGGTTTTAACGTAAACACAAGAGAAATGCTGGGCCAGATTCTTTGACCATGTAGTTTGTGTGCTGAATATTTGATTCCACTTGGCTGATTTTTTTGTTGACCAAATCATAGTTGAATTATGAAAATCCTTGGGTTGAGACTTATATATATATAAAGAAAAGAAAGGTGTCGGTATCTTTGGACTTGAGACTTATATCCGAAGTTGTCTTTTTAAATCTTTATTGGGTCGTATTCGCTCGAGTGTTCGTCAATTTAAAAAAAAACGTCTTTGGTCGGGTATTTTTTGTTATCTTTTGGGCCAAAATTTTTGTTAAGTGCGTCGAAAATATTTTTGTCAATCGGCTGGGACTTTCTAAAATTTATTTTTAGGCCAAAATTTAAAGGGGTTATCGATTTAAAAAAATGGCTTATGCAGAACTTTTTAAATCCTTCGAATCTGATGATCTCACAATTGCACAAAGTGTTGGATTTAATATGTCTGGACCCGATAAATTAACGTGGCTGACAGAGTTATGACCCGTAAGAGTTACACCAAGGGCAACGAACATTAAATCCACTTAACTCGTTTAATTGGTAATCACGAACGAAAGATGCGTATATAATTTATAATATCTATAAATTATATATACTCATTTAACTTAATTAAATGAATAACGGATTTATTATTACGTTGGGCTCAAACTAATTTAACCGGGCTTAGAGCTCACTAAATAAGATTAGTTTATATAATAAGGGATCATTAGGAATTAAATTAACCTAATTCCTTCACCCTTCTTTTTGGCTGTAACATGAGAAGCAAAGAAAAAAAGGAAAACACCTTTTCTTCTTTCCTGCTAGCCGATGCACAACAAATATAAAAGTAAACATATTTGTTCTAGTTGAATTGCCGCAAGATCAAAGAAAAGAAAGGTAAGACCTTTTTGTGTTCTAGATTGCAACAAGAAAGAAACACATCTTCTATCTTCGATCGATTCCGGCGTGAGCACCTGTTCGTGTTCTAGCATCTCGTTCGTTGAACCCTCGGTGTCTCAAACGGTTATTTATTAACCAAATGTATAATTTTATCTCATCGGTAGATTAATTATTTATTAACCGTATTTGCATGTCTGTAACCGGATCCTGTCGGTTTCACTTTTGGTATAGGTTTTAATGTTAACTTTCCGTTGCGTTAATAATTACCGGTTTAATTATTACAATTGTCAAACCCGCTTTGATATAATTAAAATCTAAAGATACCACTGAAACCCAACAGTGGTATCAGAGCCTTGCTTACAACATGCAAATCGGTACCTGTCTCCTTTTAACCGGTTATAGATCACAAACTTAAAGTTTTTTTTTTAAGTTTCTGATCTATGTATAATATTGGGCAACAAAATTGTGGTCAACAATTTCATTATTATTGACCAATAGTTTGCCCGAATGATTATTGTGATTATGATAAAAATATGTGAATCTGGCCAGACCTTGTGGTTGTGTTGTAATATAATTCAGTTTTTGGTTTTATGGTTTTGGCCACTTTGATGGCTCAAAGTTGTAATAGATTAGGGTTCTTTTATTTTATATATTTTGTAAAATTGTCACATTAAAGACCCGGAAGAAAGACTGAAGACAACACAGATCTAGGAGTCAGTGGGAGATACTCAGGACAACAAATGCACTCAAGTCCATCATTGAGGTTGTTTATGTGTTGTGACCCCGTGACCTAGTTTGGTCTTGCTAAAAGGCTCTGGCAAGACCAAACAAAATTTTGGCCATAAAGATTTACATATTTATTTGTTTTTGCTATTGTGGTTGCTTTATTTTATAAGTGTTGTAACATACCAAACTAATATCAAACCATTTTTTAAAGAGTTTTAAAATAATTTCACAGTCAGATAAAAACAAGTTCTAAACATATTTTTTACAACTTGTGAAAATTTTTATAAAACGACTAGTTTGTTTTATAATTAAAATAACCAGTAAGTTTTGAAAACTTAAACTAATTTTGACTTTTTAAAACGTGTAACTTAATAGTTTAATTATTAACTTTTAATCGATTATTTATGCCGCGACAAGACTTAGTTTTAATAGGTTATATAAACTAAGTGTCCTGAGAGATGAAAGGGCTCATCTTATTGTCACAAATTAATTTAGTAAAACTGGATCTTGACCCTATTCGGTAATTACTAAAATTGAAACCCATATTTAAAATCAATAGTCTATGCTATCCTATTATAAGGAACACTTGGAGCACAAAGCGAAACATCAATGTTTGGAGCCACAACACCGCATTTGATGTGTAGTTGTATCCTTTCAAGGTGCAAGGGTTTCGTTGACACATCCGGACCCTTCCACACGTACCTAGTTCTAGGACGACTATTACTTTTCCTCTCTTGCTACATGCCCCAGCTGTCTAGAGAGTAAAAGTAAGCATAGATGAGGCTAAACGTATTAATGCATTGACAAAAGTTGTCATAGCGGCCTCATATTGGAGAGTTGTGCATTTTTCACAATTGACAGTCGTTGTCAGTCTACCTACCCACTTGTTAATGTTGTATGCCCCAGCTGCCATTAGCAATTGACATAGCTAGATTCTCATTCCTTATTCTTATTACTGTTAATGGGTCATTAATTAAATAAGGAATAATACATCGATAATACTAACTATTTTATTTTGCTTATTTATCAGATGTATTCTGAAAATAATCACTCATTCGCTCTCAAGTCTATACTTGAGAAAGAAAAACTCGATAACACCAATTTCATCGAGTGGCACCGCAACTTGAAAATAGTTCTCAAGTTTGCGAAAAAGCTCTATATTTTGGAAGCCCCAGTTCCTGATCAGCCCGAGGCTAATACCGCTGCTGCGCGTAAGGCCTGGGATAAGCATAACGAGGATGCCGTTGAGGTAGCCTGCCTTATGCAAGCCACCATGTCTCCCGATCTCCAGAAGAACATGGAAGACATGACTGCCTCTGACATGATTGAGCAACTTAAGGGCATATTTCAGAAACAGGCCCAACAAGAACGCCATGATACCATGAAGCAGCTTATTGGCTGTAAAATGCAAGAGGGCTCATCAGTTAGTGCTCATGTGCTTAAGATGAAAGTTTATATTGACCAGATGGCCAAACTTGGTAACCCTATGCAAGATGAAATGGCAGGTGACTTCATCTTGAACTCCCTCCCTAGCTCTTACGACCAGTTCGTAATGAATTACAACATGAATGCATGGGTGAAGCCTGTTGCCGAGCTACATGGTATGCTCAAAACAGCCGAGATGAATATTCCAAAGCAAAACCAAGTTTTGATGGTCAGATCTGGTGGTGTTAAGAAGCCAAACCCCAAGAAAAGGGGTCATAACAGCAAAGGCAAACAGTTAATGTTGCTGTCAATCGAGCCACCAACAATAACAAGGTTGTTGCAAAACCAAAACCACCCCCTCCTGAAGAGCGTATGTGTTTTGAATGCAACAAGATGGGGCATTGGAAAAGAAACTGCCCTGAATATCTGGCTAAGCTGAGGAAAATGAAGGCCTCTGGAGAAGGCACTTAAGGTATTTCTATTTATGTTATTGAACTTTTTACTGTCTCTAGCAACACATGGGTATTTGATACTGGATGTGGTTACCACATCGTTAATGTCTTGTAGGAGCCTGAAAAGTTGAAGAAGCTGAAACAAGGCGACATGGAGCTCATCATTGTTGATGGGAAAAGAGTACTAGTTCTTGCAACTGGAAAATATCATCTTTCATGTCCTTCTAGCCTTGTAGTTATTTTGAATAATTGTTTGTTTGCACCTGGTTTAACCAGAAACATTATTTCAGTTTCTTTATTGTTTGAACAAGGTTTCAAGTACGCTTTTAATGAGATTTCTATTTCTGCATACTTGAATGATGTTTTTTTTATTTTGAGGCTAAACCTCGAAATGGTATTTACGAGGTAGATGTTCATACAAACAATAACATTTATAATCTTTCTAAACGTGCCAAATTTGGTACGAATGATACTTATCTATGGCATTGTAGACTTGGCCATATAAGCAAGGCACGTTTGAAAAGGCTTCAATCTGATGGAATTCTTAAATCCACTGGACCTGACTCCTTTGATGACTGCGAGTCTTGCTTAGCTGGCAAACTCACTAAACACCCCTTCACCCATGTAGGTGAACGGGCTAACGATGTCACACCCCCAAAATCCACTAACGGAGTTTTACCGTTAAGTGTGTGACAAACCAGGATCTCAGTCATTAGTTACACCAAATGACACTATATGAATTTAAAATATACGTGTCTCATTAAATGAGAAAATTTAATAAAGAGTTAACGTTTAATAATTTGCGGAAGCGTAATCGAAATGTAATGTCAATAATATTAAATGGAACTAAATGTGCAAACACGCGCCTAACATAAGAAACATAGTTTAAATATTTGTTAAAACCAAACATAGTTTTTAAATGCAAGAAAGTGTTTAAATGCAAAGTTGTGACTCCATGCCATGTCCTAAGTGCGTTGAACCTCAGTGACCTGTAAAAGTGAAAGACTAACAAGTGTCAACACGACGGTTGATGAGTTCACATAGTAAGTATAAAATCTAGTAAGTTCAGTTGCAAGCAGAAATATAAATTAAGTATGTCATTGTAGGTAGCTAGTCTACAGCACATGTCCTAGAGGCGTATGTATCTGACCGAAGCTGACGTATGTACACATTAAGTGCATTTTGCCCGTTCGTACATCCCAGCAGGATGCACTGTAAGTATGTTAGGTCATTCAACACCCGTTCGACAGGTCCTTCTGTCGTGCTAGCGCGACTAGCCCGGGTGGGGTTTGTCAAACCCAGTAGTACTACTTAAAATTTCCCCGCTATTTCACAAATACTAACGGTCAACTAGGTATCCATGGGGTCTTTCATGAACAAAAAAAAAAAGTTGCTCTATCCAGACATGCGACATACAAAATTTGTAAATCCGTAAAAGTAATCGTCCGTGTTCAGCCCATAAAAGGGTAGAATAGTAAAAGTGTGGTTTAGTGAACTCACCTTAGGTTGCACAGCAAATCAGTTTCAAAAGCACACAATGTAATAAAGCAACCTAAATAATAGCAGGTCTATTAATGTGTGTTCGTGTAGGGTCATAGAACCCTATGCATCCAAATAGTCATACAGTTTGTGCGAGATTGGAATAGTTTGACTTTTTTACCAAGTTTGACCAAGTTTGACTTTTGTTGACCCAAGTTGACCCACAACCCGTTGGTGATTTATTAAGTGTAAGTAGTTTACATTTGATGTATTTGTTCATGTTTCATTCACAAACCACGTCACATGACAGGTATTCAACAAGTTAAGTTTCTATGTCCATAAAAGTTTCCTTTATAGGAAAGTCAGACTTCTACAGCATGCTTGCATAATTCAACATCCTAGAGACTCCCAAACATCCCTATGCATGTCAACTATTACATAAAAACCATAGCATGCTACACAAAACAACAACACACACTATCACTATACGGTTTTCAATATGAGACATACTAGCATGTATGATCAATTCAAAGCACAACACCTTGTCCACATGTTTCACTTCAACTAACATAGCAACACTTTCACCATGGCATCCTAGTTAACTAGAACACACCATTTAGATTCCAAACAACCAATTTCATACAACCGGTGTATTACCTACTTATCACCTTTACATACCATTTCCATGTCAAAGGTCAATTTACCATTCACAAGATGGCCTACAATCTTCCACAAGCAAATCCATTCATGTTTATATGTCCAAAGTCACTAAACATGCACCCTAGTGAATCTTCATGACAAAAAGTTTCCACATTTAGCAAGTCATACCAAATCAAGTTGGATTTCCACATTCAAATAATCAAAATTCATCTAATACATTTTACAAACATGCTAGTAACCTCATAACAACTCTTAGATGTCAACAACATGCAATTTCACATGAGTCCTAGAGAAAAGTTACTATTTTTAGTAATATGTCCAAACGAGCATGAAATTTCAAAACTAAATAATCAAACTTCATCCAATTCACAATATAACCATATATTTCATCATTTTACATCATAATCATGCATGCAAATTCATGTTCCAATGTCATTCTATAAACCCTAATTTTTCTACAATACTAACATGGATTCGATTAGTCATTTGATCATCAAAACACCAAATAAACCTAGAATCTATACCCAATTCCACAACACAATCACCAATTTACAACTTTGGATGAACTAGGGTTTCATGACTTGCAATTTATGTAGTGATTTTAGGATTAAAAATTACTTGTATTGTGTTTACAACTCCAATTAGCAAGCAACAACACCACCAAAGATTCAACACAACCGAACATCATCACTAGAATCCATCACCGACGCCATTAATCACTACTACCGTGCTTTAGTTCTGCTGTCCATCACCATCGCCGTCATCCATCGTAACCCACCATCACTAACATCAACAAAAACGAGTAACAAACCTCAAAGCCCTAGCAGCCGCAACCTTTGAAGGCCTATAACTTTTAAACCGTTGCGTTTCAGAGTATGAGATTACCACCGTTAGAAGTGTCTCGTCGAGACGAAGCATTTGATGTATTATTTGTGCCATGAAAGTTGCCGGATGAGATTACCACCGTTAGAAGCGTCTCGTCGAGACGAAGCATTTGATATATTATTTGTGCCATGAAAGTTGCCGGAGGTGGCCGGAAATTGTCCGGGAACAGGGCTGCATTGAGAGTGACGGGAATGGTGGGGGTGTGAGGCTAGTTAGGGTTTGTAAAAGTGATGTGGGGTGATAAATAAGTTGTTTATATAGTAGGGTTTTGAGGTGGATTCTTTCTAATTAAACATTGCGTATCCGGGACTGCGTGTCGTATCGTTTCCTATCCAACTTATCGTCGAGATTAAGGTTTCTAAATCTATTTCCCAAATCGTTGCCAAATGTTATTTTATTTATTAGTACTTCAGTTATTTGAACGTGTTTGAGCGGGTACGTGTTTTCGTAGCGTTTCTAATCATTTTATTTGAATTATCGTATAAAATCTCGAAATCAAGATTATAGTAAATATACTAATTGAAGATAGTATCTTTAGTATTTTAACACTCGGGTTATTACTTTAGATGTCAGCTAATGCCATTACGGCTCGGTATCCGTGTTTCGCAATTAAATAAGTTTGTTTGTTTTGGGATTAAATATACAACTTCTTATAAGTACGTAAAATGCATTTTTATATTAATATGTAGAACGAACATTTGCTATAATGCATTGGGCCTATAATGAGCCTCGTTTATCTTAATGGGCTTTGTTTAATAGATTGGGCCCTTATTGGGTCTTTAAGCCCATTTAGTAGAAATACATGTTTGAGATTCATATAAATAAATTAATATAGTTTTGTTAAAGGAATTAACCTAAAATTGCCGGGTGTCACATCATCCCCTTGTTGAATGTTGAAAGAATTTTCGTCCCGAAAATTGGATACAGCTGGTACAAGGGTCTAAAATGAAAAGATAATTTTTCCAAGTTTTTCCAAGTTGCGACAAACGATCTGCTAGCACTCATACATACTGATGTATGTGGTCCTTTCAGAACAATGTCTAGAAATCATGAAAGATACTTTGTTACATTCATCGACGATTACAGTCGATATGCTTATGTCTATTTGATGAAATACAAGCATGAAACTTTTGAAAAGTTCAAAGAGTTTCAAAACGAAGTAGAAAACCAACTCGGCAAAACGATAAAAACATTTCGATCAGATCGAGGTGGTGAATATCTTAGTTCAGAATTCCTCAATCATCTAAAGGAACGTGGAATAATTTCACAGCCCACTCCACCTGGCACACCCCAGCTCAATGGCGTGTGCGAGAGGAGAAATCGAACTCTGCTAAACATGGTCCGATCGATGATGTGTAGGACAAACTTACCTCACTCCTAATGGAGTTATGCTCTTATGACCGCCGCTCGCATTATCAATCTAGTACCGACTAAAAAGGTAGACAAAACCCCATATGAGATATGGCATGGGCATAAACCCAATTTGTCTTACCTTAGAGTCTAGGGATGTGATGCCTACGTCACTAGCGATTCTGATGACAAGCTCGATCCTCGAGGCAAAAAAGTTGTTTTCGTCAGATATTGTAACAAAAGCGGATTATATTTCTACCATCCTGATGCAAACATTATTTCCATCAAAAGGAGGGGACACTTCCTTGAGAAAGAAGCTCTTGATCGAGGAACGGGAAACAATGTTGTGGATCTCGAAGAAGTTCGAGAATCACAAACTACCGCTGATGAAGTTGGAAAGTCTGATGCACCAGAAGTCGTTGCAAATGAATCAGACGAGAACACTAGCATTCGCAGAAGTAGCAGGACTCGTAAGGAACCTGGAAGATATCTTTGGAATCTTGAGGGTGCTGAAGTTCTGGTAGTAGCTGACTCTAATGGCGCGCCTGCTAACTACAAATCTGCTATCACAGATCTAGAATCTGTGAAATAGCTGGAAGCCATGAATGCTGAGATGCAATCTATGCGTGACAATCAAGTCTGGGACTTGGTTGAGTTACCTCCCGACTCTCGGGCAATAGGAAGTAAATGGCTTTTCAAAAGAAAACCCGACATGCATGGAAAAAATACACACTTATAAAGCACGGCTAGTTGCGAAAGGTTACACTCAGATTGAGGGTATTTATTATGAAGAAACCTTTTCGCCCGTTGCTATGATCAAATCGATCAGGATATTACTAGCCATTGCTGCGTACTATGACTATGAGATGTGGCAAATGGATGTCAAAACCGCTTTCCTTAATGGACATCTTTCTGAAGATGTCTATATGGTTCAGCCTGAAGGTGTTGTCGATCTAAAATATCCTAAAAGGGTGTGCAAACTGAATAAGTCCATTTATGGACTTAAACAAGCATCTCGTAGCTGGAATCTTAATTTTGACCAAAAAATCAAAGAGTTTGGTTTTGTCAAAAATGAAGATGAGCCTTGTGTTTATAGGAAAGTTAGTGGAAGCTCTATATCATTCCTCATCTTGTATGTAGATGATATACTGATCATTGGAAACAACATCCATATGCTTAATGAAGTTAAACAATGGTTAGGATCTTGTTTTGCAATGAAAGATCTTGGAGAAGCAGCTTACATTCTAGGAATCAGGATCTACAGAAATAGATCCAAGCGGCTTCTATGGCTAAATCAAAGTACATACATTGACAAAATGATGACACGCTTTAAGATGGAAAGCTCCAAGAAAGGAGGTTCGTATAGTTTACACTATATCAAGCAGCATGTTTCATATTTTGTTTTTGTTCAGTTTTGTGTTTGTGTTTCTTCCATTTATTAGGAGTGTTCTTTTGGTATAAATTAAAACCATAATCTGTTGTATCTTTGTTTTTTCTGTTTTTTGTTTTATTTTTTATGTTCTTTTTTATTAGCTTATGCAAATTGCAATAAAAATACAATCTTTTTTATGTTTCTTCATGTTCCATGAATAAAATTAGTTCTCTATGTCGTTTTGTGTTTGTTTCTTCAGGTTTAATGTTTGTTTGTTTCTTTTTATTTGTTTCATGTGTTTGTTTCCTATGCATTTGTTTATGTGCATTGTTTGTTATCTGAGTTTTGTCTTTTTAATCTCATTGTACTCCCATGTCTCATTATGTTTTTATTTTTCATGTTCAATTTTGTTTCTTTTATATTTTTACTGCAGTTGCTGCTTCAGTGTTTCTTCAATTTATTTTCTGTTGTCATTAGTAGCAGCATGCTTCATATGTTATTTTTGTTTGGTTTTAAGTTTGTGTTTCTTCCATTTATTTGTAGTGTTCTTTTGCTATAAATCAAAACGCTAATATCTTATACATTCTTATTGTTGCTTCTTGATGTTCCATCAATAAAATTAGTTCTATATGTTGTTTTGTGTTTGTCTCTTCATGTTCAATGTTTATTTTTATGTTCAATGTTTGTTTCTTGAGCTTTGTCTTTTTAATCTTTTTGTACTCCTATGTCTCATTATGTTTTTATTGCAATTGCTGTCATTTAATGTCGTTGTACTCCTATGTATTAGCTCATGCAGACTGCAATAAAAAGACGTTCTTTTTGTTGTTTTCTGTTTATTTCTTCATGTTACATGTATGTGTGTTTCTTTCATTTATTTTCTGCTGTCAATAGTAGTATCATGTTTCATTTAAATGTTATACTCTATCTGTTTGTATTATTTGTTTGTTGTGCATTGTATTTTTAATCTCATTGTAGTTATATTTGTCATTATGTTTAATATGATGTGTATGTTGTCATTCGTAGCAAAATGGCAATTACTTTTTTAATGGTCAACAAGAAAGATGTTTCGAACCTGGTATCATTCCAATTTCATCTTTTTAGAAACTTGCTAGAGTTTTCAAAACTTTGGTGAAATTATTTAAAATTCCTACTTGAATTTTGAAACTACATTATCAGGGTACTATTTTTGATGTCATGCTTGAGGAAACAATTGAAGTTTATTTTTGTCTGGTGGATGGGAAAGGATTGTTGATTATCTCAATATGATGTCAATGGGTATTGTTCTTTTTAATTATGACGAAAGAGTTAAAAGTTGCAGCTTCAAATTCATCCATGCCAACAAGAAACACTTACTCAGCAACACGTTTGCTCATTTCATGGAAAACAAAGTCACCAAGGGGGTTGTAAGTTTAAATATCACTTTTTAGATAATAAATTAGTTTAATTTTTTAAATGGAAAACTAACGGTTTTTTTCATACTTTATTTAGACAATTACTAGGAATTTTATTAAGCGCTACTACTCTGATTCCCCTCTAGAAAATAGTGTAACTGTTCATATTGTGAACGTATCAAAGAAATTTGATCTTCTAATAAAAAAGGACCATGATCGTGATATTTTCTTTTTTCAACTGGTTGGACCGACTTGGTTTATGATTTGGAGGCTGGAGCTACCTCTCCCTCTTCTTTTTTTTTTTGTTTGGAAAATGAAATGAAGTACCATTTAAATATTTACAAAATGAATAGTGGGAGTTCATTATTCCTAATCTTCCATCCAAATGTGTAAAGGTAATTATAAAATTTAGATAATGTACTAATTAACTCCATATTTTAGCAACTCTAATTATATTATACTTCATTGTAGTTTGAGTCAGTCGCTGATGATGGTATGTCAATCCATGATGCTCCACCCGGTTTTACCTACAACTATGGTGCATCCTCCTCTCATATTGTTTCTATTATCGAAAACCCTTCTTCATCATCGAAAAAACAAGCAACAGGAACCTTTGAAGTCAATTCTTTTGATCGAAACATCTATTGGTTCAAATAGATTCTTCAAAACCGTGTGGTAATTATTTAAGCAACTTATTTATTTACCAACTAAATCTCACTTTTAACTTTATATAAAATAATAGATTATAATAATGCATCTGTTTTGTTAAGCACCTGTCTAGGGATTTCCTTGTTTCTCAGGACTGAAAGTTGGAGATTTAATTAAAGTATCATATGAACAATATAGTCCTATTCATCTAAAGATTACTAATGAAAATAATGAAAATTACACAAGGAATACTATTTTTTATAGCTATTTTTTCATTTATTTTAAGAAATAACTAGTTTTGAGGCCATACGCGCGCGTTGCTACGCGTTTTTGACTCATTACACTAGTTACGCTGGTGATATAAATTGTGACACGTTTTTTATTCATTAAAAGCGTAATGGTGGTGGTATTTTTGCATTCCACTAATTAAACATGTTACGTTTGTGACATTCAAGTTGTTAGACATACATAACACTTAATGTAGACTCCTAGGAATATTTAAAATAAGATTAAGAAAAAACAAAGTAAGCGTACCCATAAATATATTTAGATCATGTATTACTAAAACACAGCATATCAACCATATTTACAAGTTTAAAAATGTCCAACTAAATGTTGGAGTATATAAACATTCGGTTCAAAAAAAAAATTTATAAACATTAATAAGTAAATTAGTTAAAAGAAAATAATATATATTCCTCACTACAAAACCATTTAAAAATAATAACTTAAAAGTTAAAACCATTTAACAAAACCTCTCTTCTCTACATCCTCTCTTCTCTGATTAAAACCATCAACCAAAACCACTCATCAAACCACTATTAATATAAACAAAGTCTAGATCGAGACTGATCCTACAAGCCTCGGTTCAAGAAGTTCAGATCTAAAGTCATCCATTTCACGTAGTCGTTTAATACTCTTGATGATGTCTAGATCTAAAGGTCGAGATCCCTCAAGATCTGATTCACGAAGTTAAGATCTGAATCGTTCACCACCCTTGATGATGTCTACATCGACAACGAAGATCTTTTACGCTCTGATGCAAGAAGTTGATTATACAAGCGTCGGCAGTAACTCCGGCACCGTTTATACGGAAGTGAGAGTTGCTGCAGAAAGCGACAAAGGAGGCGTCATAACCACTGGCCTGTTGCGTCGACGGTGTAATGGGTAGAGAGATAGAAGATGAGAAACCCGGTTGTGTGAAGAAGATAATGTGGAAATTGCATTTTGTTGTCTGTGAAGAATGCATATGAAGAAGCTGAAATACCCAAACTAACCCTGGCCGGTGGCACTGTAGCCACCGACCTTGTGTTTTAGTAGTATGTATAATTCTACACATAATAAATATTAACTTTCTTTCATTTTTAAAAGGCCTGTTGTGCATGAATGGTGATCATTTATGAGGTTCTATGGGTTTCGTTGGGGATCAGAGGTCTTATTCAATTTTAATAAGATATATAAAACGCTTTTATATACAAATCAGAGATTTTATAATACCTTATTCTTAATACGGAAGTGTGAAAGTTCAAAATTTTAATCATTAAACAAGACGGATATCCCTCCAGCAATCTAGTTACGAGTTATATAAACAATAACATCATCCACAACCATAGGGTGTTTAGAATTTGACCTTTGACGGATACCGAAAGATTGCACGAAGGATGCGATGAACGGATCTGCTAGAAATCCAGATCACTTGTTCAACTCTTGAACCCGAACACTCGTTCAACTCTTGAACACAAACGAGTACCTCAAACTGATTCCGAGAACACTTCGAAATCACTTACGCGCCTGAGACGACGGCTACGGCTACAGCGAACGTAGCGGCGGCGGAGTGGCGGAGGTGGGGGTTGGTGTGCGAAGGCGAGAAGAGAGGGTGGAGAGGGGGCCGACGGCCAATTTGGGGTTTTTAGGGTTTTCTCAAAACCCTAATCTCTCTCTTTTGATTAATCTCTCTTAATTGTTAGCCCCCTTAATTGATAGCCCATCCTTAAGGTTAGGGTTTAACCATCTATAATTAATATTATATGTTACACATTAAACCATTTAACTTATAACTGCTTACACAAGTCATTAACCCTAATCTATTAATCATCTTCCATAAATATCATAATTGGTTACCGTTGACTATATTTTCTATCTCAATTAAACACTTTAGCTTTACTTCATTCATAATGACCAGTCATTATAATAAAGTCCAACATTTAATTCTATTATCTCATAATGAATTATCGCCAGTGATAAATTAATATTTAACCATTACATATTATTCATAGTTCGTTGTCCAACATGTAACTCTTGGACCGTACCTTTTAGTAACATTAGTTATAATCAGGATCAGACATTCTAATCCAACAATCTCCCACTTGGACGATTTTGATTATCTCATAATGTAGACAGAGGAAGATGCCTAGTTGCCTCTATCCACCCCTAACAAGGTATGACGTAATTTCTTTCGCCAACTATTCTCTAAGTGATAGTATAAACTCTTTAATAAAATAGAGTATAATGCAATCTTATATCCTTTCTGTAGTGAACATCCGTTGAACATGAGACATGGATCATCTTTCACTCTCATTTCTTCGTTCAACATTTCTTCTGCTCATTCCAGATTCAAAAGTGGTCTGCAAACTACTTTTAGTTTGAGTGGGGACACACATTCACACCAGTTTGATTCCACGAGGGTGCCAAGACGTTATACTTCTTACTTTTGAGAAGTACAGAATCCCCTAGACAACATACAACTCTCACTTACTTTCAGATTTATTCCCAATCAAATATCCTTATTACTACCCTTTTACGATGTAGCGTTAGATAAGATCAAAGAACAAACTTACACTAATGTTAGTTCCATTATGATTCTTAAGTCAGAGATTTTAAAGATCATACTTTTATCAAAACTTCTTATGACTTTGATCCATGAAGAGAGTTTTGAATCGAGTTACGTCCAATAGTATTCTCTAATACATATTTATGAATATTGTCCCTCAACCCTTTGAGCCTTCATCTCATGAACAACCAATCCTCCATAATAGTCTTAACATGTAAAAGTCACTTTTAGTCCTATAACTTACCTGAGTAAATATACACTTATACAATATGATACATAAGCTTAGGAAAATATATTTCAACTTTTAAGGCTCATAACACTTAGAATAATATGTACACACTTTTCCTAGTTAACTAGCATGCATTTCTCAACATAACGGTTAACACTTAACGGGATATTTAACCATATTTTCATAAGCAACTTATTAATCATATGAACTTATATATCTAAACATATTGTCACACAACATATATCATATTTCAAAAATTATTCATACAAGTCACAATATAAGTCCATCGTGTAAATTTCTTACAAATCAGGGTATGTTTTCGGGTCACGGAGAGCAACCCAATACCCGTATTTTCATCATTACTTTATAAATATTTTTAGATCAATATGTTATCTTAAAAATAAGTCCAAAGTTTTTGATCCAAATCAGTTTACAAAAATGTTACGTTTTAGAGTCGAAAATCTTTTTCGGCTTTTCCGGGTACATAGTTTGCTTGTTTTTGTGTTTAAAACTCCAAGTTTTTGTACCAAACTTTAAATCTTATATTTTTACATAAACATACACTTAAGAATCTGTGAAAATAATATTTTGACATATTTTACATTTTAAGCAAAGATCGATGCTTTTTACGCGTATTTTTATATTAAAACCGTTATTTATAGAGTTTAAATCATTTCTTTGTTATATTACATTCAATATACTTATTTTAGAAGGTTTATAAATCCTCAAAAATATGTTTTATCTCAGAATATAAATTAGTTTTTATATCTTTACAAAAATGTATAAAAGTTACATTTTAGTCTTTTAAAACATTTAAGTATCGCATATCATTACTTGCATCAAAGTTTCATACATATAAATACAATTTTACACTTTAAGAAATCATATATTTTATCATATCACAATCACCATAAAACATACTTATCATACTTACATCTAGAAATTTCATAAACAAACATGTAGCAAGTTTTTTACAAAAATAACATCTTTCAAATTTCATGCCATATGACTATATTTTGTAAGTATTTTCCTAACACTTTAGCTTGGAATTCAAAATCATCTAGTGATAATGTTAACTTAACTTTATTAAACATATTTGCATGTCAAGATCTAACCTTTTTAAGTGCAATACACAACAAGTCTTACATGATTTCAACCAACATATATATATATATATATATATATATATATATATATATATATCCACATACATGCATACGGATCTACACACACATATACACATTCATGTTTTTAACATCACAACTAACATATACTTATTCATATCATCCCATTTCCTTTATCAAACTTTTAGAACCATCCATTGTACACATATGTAATCTTGTTTTCAAAAATCAAAAACACACACACATACTTATACATACATACATACATACGGATACAAACACATACACACACACATCCATTTTGAAAACCCATTTCCATTTTAAAAACATTCATCTTTTGGTTTAAGGTTTGGTGAACAACACTTCAAGAACACAATCTTGAACACATTCAAACCACAAAATCAAAATGAAAAGAGTTCATACCCTTGATGAGCACTAGAATAAGATGAAGGAGATGGATTTGGTATATGAACACTTCTTGGTTTCACCCACTTGCTTCAAGGACTTTCAAAAACACTAGACTTTGGAAGGAAGTGCAATAGGTGAATATGGAGAGTGGTGTGGGGTGCTTGGCCGAAATTATGAGGATGGTGGGGGTGGCTTACGGTTTTGGAAGGGAAAAGGGGGAAGAAAGAGTGTTGTAGTGGTAATAAATGGAGTGTGATCTTGGTAAAGTATTTTGGTAATAACAAGAAATATCTTTTCCATTAATCTAAGCAACACATGGACCAAGAATTATCTTTGTAGGGTCTAGGGGGAGGGGGCCGGTTATATTAAAAAAAGAATATTTATAACAACTTTTTATATAAACATTACAAACTTTAATTATTTGTAAACTTTAAGTTTTGCTAAATTTTTAACCCCATATATACTATAATACTTAAAATATTATTATTTCACTCTCAAAATAGTAAAAATATATTAATAATTATTTTACTGTACTCCGGGTAGTGTACTGGTAGTGAAACGGGACAAAAACTTAAACACGCGTGATAACCGGAAAAACATCGGATAAAATACTTCGCTTTTAGTTTTTTTTTATGTTTTCATTTATTCACACCCAAATTATATTATTTGATGCTATATCGAGCATTATATCAGTTATTGGACTGTTAAAATTTATCAGACAATCACCAACGTTTATTACCGGGTATTTAACCGCTACGCGATTAAGCAATTTCGAAATCACGAAATGCAAAACAATGGACAAAAATGGGCTTATTTAACTTTACTAACACCTTAATCATTATAATTAAGTCAAATGACGCATTTCAAAAATAAGCACGTTTTAAGCTAGTACGAATATTGACGTGGAAATTTGCCGGGTGTCACAGTCTTCCCCCGTTTAGGAAATTTCGTCCCGAAATTTTACTTGGATGAGTTCAATTAGGATTTAGATAGGAACAAATAGTGTTACTTCTGCTTCATCTGGTCTTCACGCTCCCACGTATACTCTGGTCCACGTTTAGAGTTCCAACTAACCTTGACCAATTTAATACGAATTCGTCTGACTTTCTGGGCCTTCGAGTCCATGACCTCAACGGGTTTCTTAACGAAGTGAAGTTTTTCATTAATACGGACTTCATCGGGCGGTATCACCAGGGTTTCATCAGATAAGCACTTTTTCAAGTTCGATACGTGGAACACGTCATGCACATTACTAAGATCACTAGGTAACTTAAGTCTATAAGCAACTAGGCCTATCCTTTTCAAGATTTCGAAAGGTCCTATATATCGGGGACTAAGCTTCACCTAGTTGCCAAACCAAACTACACCTTTCCAAGGTGAGACTTTCAAAAACACACGATCACCTACTTGGAATTCTAAGGGTTTATTATCCATAGCTCTTCTGCTGACTGACCGCGGCTTCTAACCTTTTCCTAACTTGGGAAACTTTATCAGTTGTTTCCTGGATAATCTCAGGACCAATTAGTTCCTTTTCTCCAATTTCAGCCCAACAAAGGGGTGAACGACACTTTCTACCATACAAAGCCTCAAAAGGGGTGGCTTTGATACTAGCGTGATAACTGTTGTTATACGAAAACTCAGCTAAGGGTAGGTGGGCATCCCAATTACCACCAAAATCAATCATGCATGCTCGTAACAAGTCCTCCAACGTTTGGATTGTACGTTCACTTTGGCCGTCCGTTTGAGGATGATACGCAGTGCTCATATCTAAACGAGTACCTAGGGCTCTATGCAAGGCTTTCCAAAACCTTGAGGTAAAGCGGCTATCTCTGTCAGCGATAATCGAAACAGGCACACCATGACGAGACACAACTTCCTTAAGGTAGATCCTTGACAACGTTCCTACCTTATAAGATTCCTTAATGGGCAAAAAGTGAGCGGATTTCGTCAAACGATCAACAATTACCCAAATAGCATTATTACCACTAGATTTGCGGGGTAACTTCATTACACAGTAAAAAATGTTACGTTAACTTACCTTTTAATAGTATAACTTGACGGATGCAGCTGCTTTGATGCACAGATTTAAGTGTGTGAACATGCTTATATATCAATTAATAAATAAAAATTGCTCTGCTTCATACGGTAATTGCAAGAGACATCTACTACTTTACTAAAGGAAGAATTACGATGATGTCAGCAATGCTGATGTGTCAAAAAACTAACCATGCCACATAAGATTTTAAAGGGTTTTGATGACATCATAAACCATTAATAAATAAAACAATAAACCAACCGGATTGTTATTAACCCGGATCCGACCCGGTTCACTTCAAGTTGAAAAAACTCTTCATTCACTCCTTTTCAAAACACTTCTTCTCAACTCACTTTTCCAATTCATTTTTTTCTCTCAACTCTCTTTTCCACAATCACCAATCCAAATCCCTCAAAGAAAAAATCGCTTGTACCATTTCCAGGTAACATGATCTTCGTTTCTTCTTTCCATTCCGGTTGTTGTAAGTTGTGGAGTGTAAAAGAAACACTAATTTTTTTTAAAAATAGAATGAACTGTTATCTGTTGCATCATTTTGTTTGTAGGCGCTTTTTACATGCTCTCGATCTTTCATTGCTTTCAAATATTATCCGGTAATTTCATCATGCATGACACTTGTTTTTCTGTGTTTATTCGAGGGTATAATGTGTGTGTTCAAGTTTTTATCTCTGAAATTAAATAAGAAGTTTAAAGAGTTGCTATAAATCAAAACCCTAATTTGTTGTATATTTGTTGTTTTCTGTTTTTTTTACATTCTTCATGTTCTTTTGTATTTTTCTTGGAAAAGTGACTTTTTTGTTTTTTTCTGAAGTATAATGTGTGTGTTCAGGTTTTCTTCTCAGAAATTAGAAGTTTAAAGGGTTGATACAAATCAAAAACCCTAATTTGTTGTATTATATTTTCTTGCAGATGCCCTTTTCGTGTTTCTTCCATTCGTTTTCCGATAAGTTTCTTCAAACCAGTCAATATTCTTTGTGTATCATTTTTTGCTATAAACCGATACCCTAATTTGTTGTATCTTTTTTGTTTTATGCTGTTGTTACATTCTTTATGTTCTTTTGTATTTTTCTTGGAAAGGTAAATTTTTGGTTTTAAGAAAAATGTAATTTCTTTACACTAAATAATCCTCATTGTTTTATGAATTTTTGCTATAAATCAAAACCCTAATCTGTTGTATCTTTGTTGTTTTCTGTTTTTTGTTTCATTCTTTATGTTGTTTTGTGTTTGTTTCTTCATGCTCAATGTTTGTTTCTTTTTCTTTGTTTCATGTGTTTGTTTTCTATGTATTTTTTTATGTTCAATGTTTGTTATCTGAGTTTTGTCTTTTTAATCTCATTGTCTCCCGGGTCAAATTATGTTTTTATTCTTCATGTTCAATATTTGTTTGTTTTATATTTTATTACAATTGTTGTTTCAGTGTTTCTTCAATTTATTTTCTGCTGTCATTAGTAGCAGGATGTTTCATATGTTGTTTTTGTTCAGTTTTATGTTGGTGTTTCTTCCATTTATAAGAAGTGTTATTTTGGTATAAATCAAAACCCTAATCTGTTGTATCTTTGTTGCTTTTATTCTGCATGTTCAATGTTTGTTTCTTTTATGTTTTTATTGCAGTTGCTGTTTCAGTGTTTCTTCAATTTATTTTATGTTATCATTAGTAGCAGTGTTGAATGAAAAAACTCCATAAATTACCTGCAACAAAGTAACACGGGAGTCGATATGAAAACGTCGTTCAGGAATTCGTAAAACTTAAAACTTTAAAAACCGAAACATCGAAAACAAACAAAAACATTATTGATTTCAGTATTCGCCATTGATGAATGATTTTGGATAACAAATCGAGAGTGTCGATCGGGTAATCACAAAACATCCAACTTTCAAATGAAAACGTCAAAACCCAACAAAAACATCATTGCTTTCCAAATAAACACCATACGTTAAAAGGACGAAGATGCCCCTCCGCCTATTTTTACCCACATGGACGCGTGTATGATGGTGATTGCTTCCTACTCTTCTTAGAGTTTTGACCCTTTTTAGAAAACACCTAAGTTTTAAATTTATAAAACCACCTAAGTTTTAAATTTATAAAACCAAGACTAGCAAACTATTTCACACACAATCGGCAGTGGATCGATCAAATGTAATATAGCGTACGTAAGTCCGGGTGTCGACCCACAACTCTATATATTACGTTAACTTAACAAACTAAGGCTCGCTAAAAAGACACGAACTTTAAACGGAAGATTGATTGAAAGGGGGAGTTTATATAAAATTACTAAATTGCTTATAGTAAATGACGAAATAAAAGATGAGATTCAAATTCAGTTAAACCAAGTAAAGCACCTAGAACTGAATCCCCATTGTTTTAATTATTGCTTAAATGGAAGTATTTGCTATCGAACTGGATCTTAAGATATTCACTTAGAGTTACCACATTTAGGACACTTGACCATTTTCGAGAAGACAAATATGAGTTTCTAGCAAGTTAATACGAACACCAGTTTTAATAATTAAATGCCCTCACAGTTTTTTAATTTAATTATGATTAAGTGACTTTAACCGAACTCTAACCTCACAGCATACGGTTTAGAAATACCCATTTGACTCGATAAACAAGTTTGTTAACTAATACCTAGATAGACTTCTCATGAATATCTAAACCTAGCAATTAATCAAACAAGACTTATCAATTTATCTAATCCCTCACGGTTACTTACAAGAGCTGTAGATTTTCACTGGATTGACAAACATTATCATTCCTATGGTTTTAGCATGCATTTAGCCATAACACATTCATACACTGTCAATGAATTAAACCAAATCTTATTCTATGTCATAGACAATCAACAAGGATTTAGTGAAACGATAATATCAAACAACCCAATTTCAGCATACATAAACACATCAAATAAATAAAAATCCAACCTTTTACTTAATGCATAAAATCCATAGTCAAAACACAATCAATTCAAGTTCAAACATTAACAATGATTCAACATTAGCCTAGGCGGTCTAATGAGCCTAGCCAACAACCATAATCACAAAAATAAATGCCTGTTTAAGATATGGAAACATGGTAGAAGAAAATAAAAGCAAAGTAATTAAAGAACCCGTTGACGTTAATCGACACGTCTTATTAGTTGATAACTAAACCCAAACTGAGTTAATTTATCCAACTAGTTGTGTCTAACCTTGTTAATTAAAATGTTTCTATTCTTCTACATCTTAGTTTAGTCGAACGTTAAATTCATGCTTCAGATGATCTTTCTGTTCTCAGAATCCCAAAGTCTATAACCCATCTCTTCAAATCCATAACCAATGAATGTGCACGTCACGGATTTTGAATCAAGTTTATCTCTCATTCAAAAAATTGTAAGCATTACAACCAAATACCTTCGTATTCTTGAGATAACTTCTTTTCTTTTCACTCTTCCTCTGTTAATTTAAAATCCAAAGGAACAGAAAGTGCATGATTGATCAAGTAAGAAATAATGTTAATTGCATCAGCCCATAATGTTTTTAGTAACCTTTTATTTTACCTCATGCTTCTAGATTTCTTATTCACCGTTCCATTCATTCTCCAAGCAAATCTTTTCTACTGAGGAGTACCTGAAACAATCTTAATCATATTTATCACGTGCTTGGCACAATAGTCTACAAACTCTTTGCTGATGTATTCTCCATCATTATCTGAGTTCAAGCTTTTTTACCTTCAAATCGGTTTTGTTTCAACAGTAGCTTTCCATTTCTTAAAAATTCAAATACAGCAGATTTATGTTTTAGACATCTAAATGGACAAGCTCTAACTTCTTAGATTTTGGTGTTTTTCCTGGACCTCAGAAATGAGACTTTCTTCTGTTTGCCGAAAACACAAGATTCATAGAATTCACATTCCACTTTCTTCATGTCTAGAAATTTTCCTTAGCTATCAACATCTTCAACCCTTTCTCACTCATATGTTCGAGTTGCTGGTGCCACATCATTGTTGGACTAGAACCATGTGTCTCTATATTCAGACTATCACAGTCAGCAGGAACCTCTACCATGTACAATGTGCCCTCTTCTTTCCACATGCTATCATTATATTTTCATTTATTACCTTTCACTGATCATTGCCGAAAGTAACATCAAGTCCTTGAGCATCCAACCTACATATATTAACGTTCTTTTTCAGATTTGGAATAACCCTAACATCTTTCAATGTCCACTTGGTTCCTAATGATGTAGTCAATTCAACATCACATATTCCTGTAATGTTAAGTGATTGGTCATCAGCTAAACGAACTTAATAAACTTTTATGTTCTCAAATTCTTGACTAACTCTATGCTTGGGACATCATGGAATGAAGCATCTGAATCCATAACCAGGATTGAACTAAATTTTCATCACTACATATGAGAACATCACTAGATTTTTCAAAAGCTACATGGTTTACTTCTTTCTTTTTAGGACACTGCCTTCTGAAGTTACCCTTCTCTTTACAGTTCCAACATTCAATCTCTTTCATGCTCTTTAACTAACCCCTTTTTCTTGACTTGATATGCCGTATTTATTTCCACATCTCTCAGTCCTTCTACCACATTCTTCAGTCTGCAATAATGAACTAGAAGGTTTTCTTGTACCTCTTCTTATTATTTCTTCATTGAGAATCATGTCACGCATACCATTAAAGGTAAGCATGTGAGGTGTAGTACTGATTCAAGTGACAATGACTGACCACCTATCTTGAAATGAAGATAACTGAGCTTGAATCTCATCATCAAAGTTGATATCAACTTATTCTTAGTGAGAGATAATCAAATTGAACTCATTGATATGACTCGTAACATAACATGCTTCCTTCATCCTGGTGTTAAACAAATGTCCGATGAGAAATATCTTTTTAAAATTTGACGGTTTCTCATAAATATTAGACAAAACTTTCAATATCCCAAAGGTAGTCTTTTCATTGGCAATGTTGTAAGCAACACTTTTTGGCAATGAAAATCTAGCCATACCCAAGGCTTGTCGATCTAGTAGATTTCACTCGTCATCATACATGTCGTCTGGTTGATCACCGTGCATGGGTAAGCGTAAATTTTTCTTGTATAACATATCCTACATCTGCATTCTCTAATATCCATAGTCTTTTCCATCAAACTTCTCTATCCTAAACCTATTTTCTGACATTGTAACTGCGGAAGCAAAGTGTGAGTTTCTTGATTAGTTTCGTTGGTACTTTCACTCGCAAATTCGCTAGTATTTTCGCTAGCAAATTTGCTGATCATATTTGAACTTTTGTTTAGTTTAGCTATAGAGTTTAGATAATTTCGCCCGCAAATTTGCTGGTAATTTTGCCCGTAAATTCGCTGGTAATTTCGCCCTAAATTCGCCCATAATTCACAGAACAGATTTGAAATTTCATTCAGTTATGCTGCTTAATTCCGTTGCCAATTTCGCTGTTCAATTTCATTGTTCAGAAAAACGAATTTATTCACACAAATTCGCTTGTAATTTCGCTGGAAACAAAAACACGAGAAATAGCAAACCCTGAAATCAGGTGGGAACAGATGTAAAGGGCACGAACTAAATCCACGAGTTATAGAGCCAAAAGTTCTGATACCAGTTGTTAGGCACAACGGGCAACCTCACTAATCACTTGAAGACTCAACAATGATGATGAAGAAAGCAAGTAAAACAATCAACAAAGAAATAAAGCATGAAAAGATGAGCACAAGATTTAGAGTGGTCGATCAATATGATCTACGTCAACTTTGGTGCAACTGCTGATTTCTATTGAGGTGAAGGTTGGATGGGATCTAGGGTTGGTGGAGGGCTTGAAGCCTAAGACTTTCCATTAATGGTTTGGGCCTAATGATTAGACAATCATGGCATACATCATACATATAAAACTAGTAATTGCAATATAATCGTGAAAGTAAATATGTGGTAAAGTGATTGATTTCATAGATGTAATGTGTTCTATATATAGTATATGAATTCGGTCAGTACATAAATTCCTCCTTGAAGTTAGCCATAACTGCTAATCATTTTTTAGGTTTAATAGTTACATAAAAAGCCTATACTATAATGCATATTACCTAGTGTCATAGCAACCTTATCCCATTATTCTTTAACTAGCAATTTTCTTACTCCCATGGTTCTTAATAGTTCTAATTAGATCCATTAAACAAATTTTTTTCGTTCCTATAGTAGGTGGTATTTCCTTTAATTTTCATGAGGGCTCTTGATGTATTCTTTGTAAAACCATAGTACCATATCATCAAAGGTTTTGCTAAAGAAATATTTTTCTTAGTATTGCTAGTTTGTCTTCTAGGATTAGATCCATCATACCCAATACACCTTTTAATCCTATGGGCATCACTCCATCATGTGTAAGATTGGGGTCATCAAGGAATCCTTTGTGAAACTACCTTATAAATAATCCGATCACGCTTTTTTACTAGCATATCATATCTAAGGCAACACTTTTTGCTATGCTTTCTAAGTGTTCCGTTGTGAAACTACCTTTGGTATTATCTTTATCAGATTTTCCTTGACTATTGTTGGAAAACATTTGTTTTGTGGTGCATTTGTGAACCTTAACATCTACTTCATATCTATGGGCTTTCAGTTGTTTCAATCTTAGAATGTTAATTCCTATATTTGGTGTATGTAGTGCACTACACATCATATATTTATGATTCTTAAATTATGATTTAGATGTGCATCTACTTTGAAATCACAGACCTAGTAGAATCAAAATGCTTAGGTAGGGATTTGCTTACATACCATATCCAGTTGCAATTACTATCATCTGTGTTAGCGACCATGTAATATTCGGTGAGATTGTGTTAGACCTTTTCATTGTGTGATCATCCTTCCAACATCATATTTGTCTTCGTGTACCATGATAGCCTCTCCTTTTTCTTCTTTTTAAAGTTGTTCTTTTTGTTGAAGTTATTAGTGTTTACGTGGCCTTTTATATTGCAATTGAAACATGTTGCATGTTTCAATTTTCGCACTGAGGCTTCACTCCTTTTCCACTATGCCCAAAACCAATATGAGATCTCCGAACTTATCAAAGAAATCAAAGAAACCATGCCTGTTTTTCTACCATGATCGTTGTTTGAATATTGCATCTTGTCGGGGTTTCAACCAACTGTTCCAGATTGGTTTCATGGTTCTCTAATGCAGACCTTTCCTTTCAGCTCGTGTCCCACTACAACAGAACTGGGTTTTTAGTACTCACAAAAATGTCTATAATGTTATTTTATAGGGCATTTCATTTAATAGGATCAGTTGTAAAAGGGTTTCATGTAAAGGGGTCGTAATAAGTCCCAGAAGTTAAAAAGCGTCCTAATATCTCAAAAAAGTTATGAAACCAATTTTATGGTCGGCGCAATAACTGAAAACTCCATCAATAAGTTATAATCATTCACAAATACCATAATAGATCAAAACAATAGCTTCAACTATCAAATCCCTAATTCTCTTTTAAATCGTGACCTTTCTTTGAAAACGGTGACCAACAAAATATGATTATTGGTTAGGATTTGAGACCGCTAATTGTTATAGAAGAAGGAAAGCTTTAGTCTTTTGAATTCTATCAACTACCACCATTTTTCACCTTGTTCCTGAGGGACAAACCGGATTATCTAACAAGATGCCTAGTACAGTTGCTCATCAGTGCCCAATACAATATAAATTTGGGGGCCCTAATCAGGTGGGGGCCTAAAACCCTAACATTACTTTGCATAACTGTTGAGACGGCCCTAATGGTCACATAAAATGTGTATGAACAACCCCAAAAACATCCTAATAAAAACATATAAGGACGCTTTTATAATGTTATAATATGTGGTTACCTATTTTTAATCTTATCATATACATACGAGCGTCCTTAAAAATTAATTCTTAGGACCTTTATAATGTAAAACTACAGGTACTTTAGTACCAAGAAAGGGGACCTAATATCTCAATTAAGATTATGAAACCAATTAGTTTTATGGTCGCATATATGTCTAACTATAAACAACCCAAATAGCGTCTTAAAACATATTAGGACACTTTTACAATGTTCAAATAAGTTTAATATGACAAATTCAAAGTTCTAACAAGTCATATGATACAACGCTTTTTTAAACATCCACACAGACAGTTTTATGATATGGTTATGGACATCTATCCAAATAATGGTTTTAATTAACAATAAAAAGATCATCAATATATAAAACCCTAATAGTTATTGTGTATATAAAATCAACTAACGAAAGAAAAACAAATTTATTATATTTCAAATAAGCTTGTTCATAACAAAACCACTAAACTTAAAGAAGTTAAAACATTATCCAACATAAAGTCTTGTAACATTTAACAAAGAAGTTAAAAGCAATGCAAAAGATGATCAACATAAATCCAAGTTATCAATGTGTCCTCAATCCTCACGTACTACCTACAAGTAAACCACCCACGTATAACTGTGTAGTTCCATGTTATTAAAATTATTCGCATATCATGTTTTACAAATACATACCAAGATGAAAGGACAATGCCATGGAGTGGATGCACCAACACAATCTTAAATTATGGAAAATAACCCATATGGTCTCACCAACTTTTCATCTTTTTTTATTGGTATTTAAATATTTACCTCACACCATTCTTGTCCAATGTCCATACTACCAACAAGCTCGTTTGAGTTCAAGCTCTTCACCCGTCCCCATCCCATGGCTAGAACCTGTGTTGATACGAATCACCTTTAATGTATCCAACCCGTTAATTAATATTTAATATTAATGCTTATTTTACTAGTATATATGTATGCATGTAGCATAAGTTACTTTCATCTCCTGAACTAACCCACGTTCATTCATATGAAACTACATGTTTGTACATTTATATTTCTTGTATTGCATTTTTTGAGATGAAGAAATGAATTAAGACAACTTGTTTTAAGTTCTGTGTTCTCATCTTATTTCTTGGGAGTGTTTTCCTACTACAAAAGACTAGAAGATTGATATTCTCTACGGATTTCTATCAATGGTGATTTTATTCACATCTCATCCACCCACTTGATAAACTGTTTTATCAAAGCAACATTCGGTGATCATGTTCATCAATGGCGGTTTTATCATTTCAAACATTTAAGAGCAATTAGGTTCAGATTCATGATTTTGTGAAGATTGAATGTTGATTTGAGTGATTATCAGTCCGATTTTAACTTTAAAACATCACGAGTTCAGTTTTTTGTCTTAAAATCAAAGTGACGATTCAATGGTCATTTACTGTTCATCAACAATCAATCAAATTTAGGGTTTATGATGGAATGAATCGGTGATTCGATGATTAATCATGATAAATATACCTTTATTAATCATAAAAACTTGATATAGGAAAGATTATAAGAACAAGGTATAGACGGGTAACTATGTGAAAGTTATGGTCGGGTGAAAATGAGAAATGATGAAATGATGTTAAGTGTGAAGAAGAAGGGTATTTATATGATATGTTAACACAACTGATAATTAGGTTAAACATTAGACGGGTCAACACTTGGGACATGTCAACACACACAAAACACCTTTGGTCGGGGTCATTCACTATTCAGGCGGGTGAACACGTATGGACAGGTTAATAGATTAATCAATGATCATTTCAACCCTAAAACACTTAGTCGTGTCAACCATTGTCGAGAAGGGTCAAGTGTATCAAACGGCTGAAAAATAACATATGAAGCATTAGTCGGGTCAACAAATGTTGAGACGTGTCAACGACTGTTGAGATGTTTCAACACTGTTAAGATAAACAAGATTCATCAAAAGAAACCATGAGACGTGCCAAACGGCTTGGACGTGTGAAAAACTGTTGGGACGGGTCATGGTTATCAGACGTGTCAACACTTGTGACCCAGTAGTATTCACCACAAGTTGAGACGGATCATGCACTGTTGAGACGTTTCAAATATTGAGACATGTCAACTATTGAGACATGTCAACATAATACAAGGACAACGTATACATAAGACAAATTCATTGTTGAGACGTATCAACTGTTTAGACGTGTCAACTGTTGAGACATGTCAACAGTTTGAGACGTGTCAACATAATGAACCAGCAAGCACATATAACATGAAACGACTACACATTGACTTGTTGACTTAACCCGGCTGCACAGTAACACATGAGACGGTTCAACACTTAACACTCTTTTTCTTTTCTGCGACTGTTGACTTTTTACACAGTAAAACTTTTGACCGATTGGTCTTCTGCATTAATTGCACCTACACACTTTTTGATAAAATTAATATGACAAGGCATCCTTAATTAGGGTTTTGTAATTAATTTTTCAAAGTATCATTTTAGGGCACCAATTTGCAATAAACACACATAATAATTTTTTATTTTCATTTTCTTTTCTTTGACTCGAAAATTTTTGCACAACCAATTTTCAATATCCCGAAGCATTTTTCAAAGGATTTTAATTACAGGACCTTGAGTAATTTTAACATGAGCAATATGTATGCATTCATTAAAACATGATCGTTCTATCCAACAACATATTTTTGACATTTTTCATTTTCTTTTTGGATTTTGTGAGTCAAACTTATTTCTCCAACTTATTTCTCCCCCTAAACTTTTAAATTTCTTAAAATTTTAAAGTTTACAAGGATTGTCAACATCTCATTAATGAGTCCACATGCCTGCACACACAAAGTACACAAAAATTAAATACGAATGCAATACAATGAATCTATAGACAGCAGAGAGATCATACCAAAAATAATCTGAACATGTTTTAAGTTTTTGAAATAGACATTTGACTTGTGTTTAGTTGAGTGATGATATGAAAACATACCAATTAGCTCGAGTTGGCACACTAACTTTTTCAGTATCATGATGAGATTAAGGTTCGATTACAATGACTTATGTGACCCACTTGAATACATATATCAATCTATTTCCTTATCAAAACAAACCAAAATGCACTGTAACCGAAACCTGGTCACTTACAACATAATCAGTGTGGAATGGGTTTTCTATCTTATTCGATTTGATCCACTTTGGGATTCTTTTTGAATTCCTTTTTGGAATTATCTTTTGCTTATGTTCCCTTTGGGAATCTTTTCAAATTCCATTTTGGAATTTTGGTGATGGTCCAATTTGGGACTCTTTTCTGTTCCACATTGGGAATCTTTTGCTGCACCTTGAAGTGTTCTAGGTCTGTATCTTACTACAAAAAAGGAGACTTTATGTGAGACTTCAGGTCTGTGGTCACCACAACAAAGAAGCTCACATATGCGGTTCATCACACTGAATCATATTGCATCATTACCCGGTATGTTAAAGTAACATAACTAGCATGTCATCAAAAGAGATATCATAGGATATGTATGACAGTGGAACTTCACACAAAGATCATTAGTATTTAGATTTGTCAACAATGAACCTACTTTTTCAGATTAATTGCCTGAGCTGTCTAGCAACTGACAATGGAAATCGACTTATTATATTTTTAAATTTTCTAAGTTTTCTGATTTTATATTTGTTTTTCTTGAGAAAAAGAATTAATCATGGTTGAATTAATCCTATGGATTAATCCTTGAGAAAAAGAAGGATTTTGTAAACAAATCTACCAGTTGTTTGTCGGTATGAAATTAGTTTTGAGAAAATTAAACCCGTAATCAAGAAATTGCTTTTGAAGCCATAAGACTTGAGAACATCCTGTCGATGCAGCAATGTACTTTGCTTCTGCAGTGGATACTGAAACATTGGTCTGCTTTTTTGCATTGCCACGAAACAAGTCGAGGACCCAGAAACTAACATCCACCTGTGGTTGATTTCCTGTCAAAAGCACAACCACCATAATCACTATCAGAATAACTATATAATTCAAAATTGTCCTCATAAGGATACCATAAACCGAGATTAGGTTTCCCTTTGAGATATCTGAATATAAGTTTGACGGCGATCAGGTGTGAGTCTTTAGGATCTGATTGATATCTGGCACAAACACAAACGTCATACATGATGTCTGGCCTTGATGCAGTTAGATACATCAGCGAACCGATCATTGACCTGTATAATGCTTGATCAACAGATTTGCCTATTGGATCAGGTTGGATCTTGCAGTTCACATCAGATGGAGTTCTAATAGTCTAACAATCTTGCAACTTGAACGTCTTCAACAAATTTTCAACAAACTTTTATTGATTGATAAAGATTCCATCAGCAGACTGTTTAACTTGCAAACCAAGGAAGAAATTGATTTCTCCTATAGAACTCATCTGAAATATGGATTTCATGATTTCTTCGAACTCTTTGCACATGGACAGACTTGTTGATCCAAAGATGATATCATGCACATACACTTGAACACATAGTAGATCATCATTTTCCCGCTTCATGAACAAAGTTGGATCAATCTGACCTCTGGTAAAACCATGTTCTAGTAAATGTTTTGATAACGTCTCGTACCAAATCCGTGGAGCTTGCTGTAGACCGTATAAAGCTTTGCTGAGTTTGTATACTCGATGCAGATACTCATGGACTTCAAATCCTTGAGGCTACCTGACGTACACATCATCGGTAATAGGTCCATATAAAAATGCGCCTTTTACATCTATTTGATACACTTTAAACTTCATGAAAGAAGCATAAGCAAGAAAAACACGAATTTCTTCAATTCGAGCGACCGGAGCAAACACTTCTTCATAGTCTATGCCTTCCTCCAGAGTGTACCCTTGTGCAATAAGTCTTGCTTTATTTCTGACAACAATGCCACGTTCATCTGGCTTGTTTTTGTACAACCATCTGGTTCCAATAGCATTTTCTCCTTCAGGTAAGTCCATTAACTTCCATACTTCTTGTTTTCTGAACTAAAGCAACTCCTCTTGCATCGCTTCTATCCAACTGTTATCTTGCAACGCTTCTGAAATGTTCTTCGGTACCACTTGATAAAGAAAACATGAGTGAAGACAGATGTTGGCTTGTTCGGTCTGGCTTCTCATTGTTCTTTGATTCAAAGGACCTATTATCTAAGAGATAGGATGATTCCTATGAATACGTGAAGTTGGAATATCTTCACCTTGTATTTGTGTCTCTAGATTTGACACATTCAGATTTGGTAGATCGTGCAGAATTGTTGAAGCTTCATCATTCGGATCTGATGATGGTTGTGTATGAACAGATCCACCATCATTAGGAGTATTTTGCTGATTTTAAATATCTGTTTCATTGTTTGATTCCTGATCTTCTTGAGAAACAGATGGATCTTGTGATTGATTGAAGGATTCAACATGCGGATCGTGAAAAGACAAGAAAGGATACTCAGAGTTAAGATCATCGTCATCATTGTCTGAATCATCACTGAAGGATCCTAAGTCTCCTGGTGGCTTCTTTGATTTTCCTGAAAAATCAAATAATTTAGAGTTAAAAGATTTGGATAACGAATAAATCAAATAACCAATCGGGACCATGAGCTACTGAAGGAAAAGAGTTTTCTAAAAATTGTACGTTTACGGATTCAAGGATAACATTCGTTCGTCTATTAAACACACGATATGCTTTAGACATTGATGAATATCCTAGAAATAAACCGTCATCAGATTTTGACTAAAATTTTCCGGGATGGTCACTTAAATTTAGAATTGTGACAAGACAACCAAAAGCTTTCAAGTAAGAAAATATTTGGTTTCCTTCCAAATAGTAACTCGTAAGGAGTTTTATGTTTATCCTGAACTAATAATGTCCTGTTTTGTACATAGCATGCGGTAGCAATAGTTTCGTCCCAAAATGTGATAGGAATTTTGGCATCTGCTATCATGGATCTTGCGGCTTCAATTAGTGTTCGATTTTTCCGTTCAACAACTCCATTTTGGTGAGGAGTTCATGGAGCACTAAACTGACGCGCAATCCCCTTTTCTGCACAAAACAAGTCTACATTAGCATTTTTAAGCTCGGTTCCATTGTCACTTCTCAAGATTTTAACTTTTGATTCCAATTGATTTTCAACTTTAAATATGAATTCTTTTAACAACTCAGCAGGTTCAGATACTGCATGAAGAAAATAAACCCAATAAAATCTAGTAAAATCATTAATGATGACTAAACAGTAAGATTTCTTTCCAACACTCTGGACATTTATCGGTCTGAATAGATCCATATGAAGCATCTGTAGAGGTTTGGAAATTAAGTTTTCAAGCTTGGACTTAAAAGACATTCAATGTTATTTTCCTTTCAGACATGCAGAGCAGAGATCAATTGTAGAAAGTTTCTTTGTGGGAATTCCTACAGCATGATTTCCTGTCACCAATTTGTTCATGTTTCTGAAATTGGAATGACCCAGCCGTCTATGCCAAAGCTGACTTTCATCGTTTGATGCATGTGCAATGAGACAGGTTGTTTCGGTCTCTGCATCGATTTGAGACATATCCAATTTGTATACATCTCTATCTCTTGGAGCTTTAATCACAACCCACTCATTTGCAATCTTGAAACCTGGTTTGAGTATGTAACAAAAAGAATCATCAAATAAAGTTGAATACGATTTGTCATAGATTTGGGAAACACTTAGCAAATTAAAGTTCAACTGGACACAGTAGTTGACTTTATCAAAACTAATGACCCCATTGGATACAGTTCCTTCTCTAGTTATCTTTCCACCAGTATCTCCCCGAATGCAACATGAGTACCATTTTTATGTTAGAGCTCTTGAAGCAAGGCATGATTGCCCATCATATGCTGGCTACACCCACTGCCAACAAACCATGAGTTGACAAGTCTTCTTGTGCGTACCTGCATTTTCAACATTTCACTTAGTCAGTGCGGTCAACCCAGGCCGAAATGGTCTTGGGTTTTCCAAATTTATCCACAACAGTGAATTGCTGATATTATAAATTGTTCATGTTTGGTTCAGTTAAGAGATTGGGTTGAAAGTTGTTTCTACCACTGGATGGGTTTGATTGCTTTCTTCTTAAAGCATGATACCTCTCCTCTAAAATAGGATCGAGGTTGTTGTTATCTTTTCTTTGATCACTAACCATTACAGCTCTCGGCAGAATCTGTTTGCCTGATACTTCCTTGCTGGCATTTCACAGAATTGATTCAATTCAGAATTGATTCTTCTAAAAGGTCTCGAACCGAGAGAACGACTGTTAGTTACATTTTGAAAACCAAAAGATTGATTTCGTTGAAAATTTGGGTAACTAGTCATTTCTCTTGATGAGCTTTTTCGGAAGAAACAATCAGACGTGTCATGATTATGTCTCTCACAAACATCACAAAATTTGTTATAATAGCATTCTGCTGATGAATGATTTCTTTTGTTGTAGTAATGACAGTACCTGTTAAAGAAACACTCGGCAGTTGCATGATTATAACGATCACATATTTCACAGTACCTTTTGCTGATTTTGAATAACCTATCATTAACTTTTGATGTTCAGCCAACAGGTGATTCATTCACAACTTTGTGCGATTGAAAGTTAATTTGGTTCTTCTTTGGTGATTGTGATTGTGAGTTCTGTTTGATTTTACCAGATTGAGGTTTCGCTTTTGAAACAATTTTTGATTCTGAAACATCTTTTTTAGTTTCCTTTTTAGATTCAAATCGTTTAACAGCGGAAGTCTTAGGACCTGAACCTGTTTTCAGATTAGAGAGAGATTTGATCTTAGAATTTGTTAGGTTACTTTGAGATGAATTTAGATCAAATGTTCCAGCTGACACAAACTTCACTGGTTTTAACAATGATAACACATTCTTTGGCTCAGATTTTCTTGATTGAGCTTGATTGGTTTTGGAAGTATCATTCGACGATATGACAGATTTACCTTTTGTGCCCTTCAAACGATGTAATTGTAGTAACTTTGTCAGGGTTTTGTAGTGTAAAGTCAACATGTTGTATGACTTCTAGACTGTTGAATCTGCGATGTTAGAAGTTAGGACATGATTTCTAAATCAGATAGATTTTTAGGTAGCCTAACTATGTATTTATGAAAAGAGTCACCTATCAATGTAAGTTTGCAAGCTGCAGGAAATCTGAATTGAGTTCCACTGTCGTTGAGACTCTGGTTTCTAGCTGAACGACGTCATACTCAGTGACGATGGTCGCTGTGACGACAATCGCCTTACCTATTGCGCTTTCGTGCTCAATCAAGTTAGCCCTCCCCTTAAAGCAAGGTATCTCACAACTTTCAACCAAGAAATAAAATATCATTAAACCAAACAAATAGCATTGATTAGTACTTTCATTAGAGAAAAAAAAACTACTAAAATCTAATCATAGCATTTGAATAAATATTTTCCCAAACCTAGTTATGGTTTTCAGATTCATATTCTGATCCAAGTTTGATAGTTATTTTGAACGCATATCCCTTCCTAGCTCAATGAGAAATGCATATTCGTATGCAAACACTTAATACCCAACCATATACAAGTACCAACTTCATGAACTTTCATTGCATGCCCACTGATGAAACCGAAATCAAGAACCGGAAAAAAAAATGAAAAAGAAGAAAAGTAGTCTAGGTATAACACGTTTTTGTTTTAGTGCGCAAATACAATACATCTATTTCCAGTATATTGGCACCTATTGTTGGATGGATCCCATCCTTCCTTCCTAAATCAAAAGATAGACATTCGAGAATGAGTATGCTGTATGCCAAACAAATAAATCTGCACATAATTTTTTCAACTAATCTACATAGAAAGAAACTAACCTGCAGCAAAATAAATCGATAACTTCAACTCATTCTTGGAGTAGTCAGCAGCCCAAAAACAGTTATTTGCATCCACTTGGAAACAATTGCACCACAAAGAAATCAACATAAATAAAGTAAAATCACAAACATAAGTTCAATAAGCAAGCAAAAGAGACGATTAGTGAAAATCCACTATTGCATGCCCAATCAAAACATCAGAGAAGCAACCACCAAAGTCGTGACAAATACAAAACCGAAGATCAGAAAACCCCAACAGATAAAGCAACAACGATTACATGACAGCCATTCACCGATGTAGAGTCAAAACAGAAAGAAATAAACAATCGGCCAATCGACGAAGAAATACAACCAATAACCGGCGGACAGTCAGCACCAACAATCGCCGATACACACACTCAAAGGCGGCAACAAAACTGAATCAACAAAAGAAGAAGAAGGCAAATAAGATAGTAGAGAGAACACGGGCAAAAAACGTGCAAGACACACGTGATATCAACGTGCACATAACCGACCTTACTCTTTAGGAGTAAGGTAAATTTGCACAAAAGTAAGAGATAACACGTAAGACGAATTAAAACAAATGAGAAATAAACAAACCACCTAGACTGGACTCCCTAGTTGCTTGAATTATTAGTTTGTTTGAAAATAGTTTTGACATTGCTTGAAATGATCGCTTGCCCAAACACCGATAAGACCCTCGACCCTATTCAAGAAGACACATGCGGGTTTTTATCAAGTTATTAATTAAGAGAAGGCCAATGGGGTTAGTGGCCCATTGGTAACACAATTGTGTTAGGAGCACTAGGTCAGGGGTTCTAATCCTACTGACCACGGGTTGTGGTGTATTTCTCCTTGAAAATCAAGGTGTTGCTTATCAAAAAAAAATTAATTAAATCAGTTTAATAGTTAGACTTCCCCGCAATCCTAAAGATTATGACTTAGTACCTAGATTGTTTATCTACCTCACAATACAATAAACTAAGGTAATTTCTCTTATTTGATTGACACCAATAAACAATGTAATTAAACTAAACTTAGACTACTCTTCACAGAAATGAACCTAGTTATTTAATCACATAGACTTACCAGTTAAACTATTACCTCACACATACTAGTTTAGCTACATGTTCTTATTAGTTTGATCCAGTTAATTATTCCAATGGTTTTAGTGCACCTAAACTAGTCAGTAACACACAGTCCGTGACCTATCTTAATTCTATTATATGAAAGACATTCATCAAGAACTAAATGGAACAATTAAACCAAATCAAACCAAACCAAATATGTAATTATTTTTTAGGTAAAGGGTTTTCCCCTGGTGATTCTATTAACAAATTAACACAAGTAGTATGGAGAAACCCACACTAGTTCAGTCTTGGACATACCCAAAGACTGTCGACCACTTACAAGTAATATGAATCAAATAAAAAACATGACCAAACAAATCACACCACTAATCTCTAGCTATAACTAGACATTGTAACAAAATAAGAATTCTCCCCAAGTCATCAGTTTTCGTTTGCTTCCACGCATCTAATATATGTTGTACCCAAGGAGTAGTCTTGACCTTTAATCTCATGATCTTGCATCTAACAGTATGGATGACCGATTTAACAACAACTTCCGGAGGCCTAGGATTTTCATTGAAAAGCCTTCTATTTCTCTCATGCCAAATAGAATAAGCAGACGCCGCTGTGATCAGCCGGCTAACAATCGACTCAATACACTTGCCCTTGGAAAGAAGCTGGAGCTCATGTAGAATAATCGACCAAGTCGGAGGGACTTGAGCCATTTTAGCCTTACCACGCACCAAAAACCAGACCCGAGAGGCATAAGGGAATTCAAAGAATAAATTATTATGAGAGTCCACATTGTGCAAACATAAGAAAACACATCATATTAATGTTATGACCTCTCAATTGGTTCCATCTAATGAGCCTATCTTGTGTTAATAGCTTACCTTGGCATATAAGCCACCTGTTAAAAGCATGCTTTGGGATGCATTGAGGGAACCAGACACAATCTGCCCAGACCACCGGTCATTCCTTAACTCTGATAGCGTTCCATGCTATAGAAGTAGAAAATTGAATAAGATCAGGACCTTCCCTCCATCGCACCACATCCATACCATTTGAAGAACACGGAATAGTACGTAATGTTCATCAACAATGGAAAGCGACTTACAAGCTCATTAGGCCAAACCCATGACGAATCCACCAAAACTTTATCAACAGAGTCCGTTAGAGCCATATTTGCATCCCGAATGGATCTAGGAGTAATAAAATCAGCTAGGGGACTCTAGTCAGACCAATAGTCATTCCAAATATTAGTATCCTTTCCATCACCAAGTTGGACCTAGAGCATCAATGTCATAAACAAATCATAAACTGTACCAATGTCATAAACAATCCAACAAACATGCAAACAAAGCAATTAGTTCATCATTGGCCTAGGTAATTCAAAGAGTCTAGCCAACAATCATGTTTATTAAAAAAACAGTTTTAATAGTAGCAAACATGATGAAAGAAAAGACGAGAATGAAGAAACAATGAAACCCGATGTGTCCAAGAAGCAATCCTTGATCCAACGAACTTCTAGCGCTTTGTTTCCGTCTTTCTAGCCTTAAAATCTCTTCACTTGAGCTCCAATTCTTCCCCAAAACCTGCATGAGGCTAGGGTTTATGTGTAGAGATGTTTATATAGCAAATAGGCCAAAACAATCAAAACTCTCTGCCGAAAAAGCCTCACCACGTCGCACGGCAAGGAAATCCATGTGTGGCCCCACGTACCACTCATATCAAACCCAACCGTCGCGCAGTGACCAACATGCCGACACGGCACAACAGCAGTAGGACACGCTGTCGATGCTGACCACTAAGCCATCCTTGCTGGCGAGCGCCTCGAGCACCTCTTGGTTGGGTTGGCAACTATCCTTGTTTTTCATTCAGCACCATGAACCTAATCGGGTGGGTTGTGCCATAGGTTAGAGTTATGAAACGCTTGTATTAATGGGGCGATGTAGCCCATTACTTTTGCTACACCATTAGGACTATTGTAACAAGACGTTTCATAGTCGTTGTTGACCAAACACTTAAACCTCATCCAACACCAATCAAAGCCCAATCTTCTACACCTTTGTCTTCCATATATCCAATTAAAGTAAAGCCTGCTAATGAGGCTTAAAAGGGTAAGAAACATGGGCATTGGCGAAGGGACATTGAGACCAAAGGGGGTCAAGGCCTTTGCAATTTTTTTCGTCACAAACGTTAATTTTTTGGCTGGTAGTTAATTTTTTTATATATATATAAGATTTGGCCCCCTTTGAAAATATTATATATACTAAGTTTGGCCCCCTTAAATTTTAAAATTTCCAACTTAAATTTAATCGGCTTTTTTGTTTAATTATCCATAAAATAAACAACAAGACTAAACTCATAATGTACAAATCCACAACTTGAGTTTATTTTTCCATTTAACCGGTTAACACTTCCCACAACCCCACCCAAAAATTCAATCTCGTGTTGTACTTCTGCTCACTCCGAATTTGTTGCCTTCCATAAGAGCACCGCACATTCGCTCTCTCTACCACTACCAAATTGTATCCAATCTTGCCTCCACCACCAAGTAGGTTTTTAGTTCAATTAGTGTTTTATTTCTTTCAATTGTAGATATTCAGTTTTCTGTTTGAGTTGTAATTCTTCTTCCAAGTACTCCGTACTTGCATTATTTTTGCATTATTATAAATATTTTAAGTTTTTGTTTGTTAAGCTAACTAGTTTTATTTTTGTGTAAAAACGGTCTTTAGAAAGAATTAAGAAAAAATATATATTTAGAGTTTTTAATATTTGACCTGACTCGGACCGAATCGCCGACCTGAATATATAACCCGAAACATAGCGCTAGGAGAAAAAATTATAGGTCTCGTGAGTCCAGCTCCCCTTATATAAAATTGCTGGCTTCGCCACTGAACATGAGAATGAAAATGATGCAAAAAGTGCTAGAAAGACAATAAAATGGGAGGCTAAAGTTAAACAAGTTTGTCTAATTACCTTACATATTTTGTTTACTCTCATTTGTGTGATAGCTTATATTGACTATCACATGTGAATAGATGTTTTTATTGGCTTTCACATGTTTTTATTGAAAGATCTAACTTGTAAATGTGTAACTAACTGACATACAGTTTCAAATCCAAAAATGGACATTAGTATAAAACTTATATGCGTCTTATTGCACACTGGATTGATGATGATTGGGTTAACCAGGAAATTCTAATTTTTTGTAGATATGAATTAAAATCATAGGATTGAGACTATTGGAAGACTTGGAATTTGTTTTCGGGTGCTAGAGTCATCTCCGGCTGTGCATTCGAGTTCTCTCAGGAGACTTGAAATTTGTTTTAAGGGACCCATGTTAATAGACAAAGCATCAGCCACCAACTTCTTCTTCTATTGTACTAATCGTTTTCTTCATTTCAGTTGTAATATTTGTATTGTAATTTATTGCTTTCACTAGGTTTAATACACGTGTGTTACACATGGGTTAAATAACAATACTTATAAAGAAAATATAATCATTACGTTTAAGGGTTTGTGAATATCTAATATTTAAGGACCGGCTCCATCAACTTATGCAAGATGAAAAACTCCACTTAATTTTCCTTCTCAAACTTCTTACTATAGAACAAATATTCCCCAAAAAATGACCCCATAAAACCTTAAATTTATAAGATAGATTGATTCTTGTACTAGGTTTCAATCATGTATGTTACACACGCGTTAAATAATAATATTTATAAAGAAATTATAATTATTATGTTTAAGGATTGATAAAATTTTCATATTTAAGTATTTCGTTCCATCAACTCATGCATGGTGAAAAAACCACTTAATTTTTCCTCTTAAGTTTCCTATTAAATAAAAAATCCCCCTCCCCCCTAAAAAAATGCCCCCTAAAACCTTACTTTATTACATAGATTGTAATTTGAAAATTTACAAAGTATTTTATTCATTTTGACAAACCGATCACTACTAGCTACCACCACTAATCACCACCGCTCATTGTCGCCACCACCATGCTCATGATCGCTTACCACCACCAGTCCACCACATTTGTTTTACATTCCTTCGTGTGTTTTTCCCTAGTAAACAACACAAGGTAATGATTAATTCGATGCCACAAGTTAACAAAACATGAAATTCAAATGACAATGTCCCATTTCATTTCCTCCCTTTTACTTGTACCAAATAGACCTTAAAATATAGAATACTTTTGTGTTCCATAAGCATTTACACACGGCCTGTTTTTAGTATTAACCGTAAACCAATATTTTGAAAACCGGACCGGACATCGAACCGTAATTTTAATTTTATTGGTTGGACCGGGGTCGGACCGTGGTTGGACCCGGGTTTGACGAAATATACATTTATCAAAATAATACCATAAGAATTCTAATTTAAACACAACCTAAGTTCAAATATCTTAAGTTATAACACAAAAGTCATAAATCAAACAAATTTTAACACCAAGAACCACAAAAAAAAAAGTTACAATTTAAACAAATTTTAACACCAAAATAAAACCAAATCATCATCATCATAAGTTCTAAGTTCAAATGTCACGCCACGTATCCAATTCTTCATCATTAAGTAAACAAATTCATCATCTTCATCACTAGAACATTAGCATATTGAGTTTCATCACCTAAAACACAAAAAAATATAGATATAAACATAAAATCCAAGAAAATCCGGTTCGATAGCGGTTCAAAACGGTTCGGTTCGAGCGGTTCGCAGCGGTTCACAAACACCTATCAGACCGTGACCTATCGAACCGTAATTCTCAAAAAACACGATCCAACCGCGGTCCGACCGGTCCGACCGACCGATTTAACAACACTGCCGTAAACTAAACCATCAACTATTGATTGACACTTTTAAAACAGCCAAACCGAAACTTAAAAAATTTACCATGTTCTTTTATAATTGTTTTATAACCCAAATTAAAAGATTTGATGCTAATTGGGCTAGCCTTATCAATTTATCATCTTTACGAAACCCTAGCTTGTTTATTAATATTCATTCTTCCTTTTACGCCGATGCTTCAAATCTAAACTAAAATCAAACAAACAATTTCAAAACGGCGATGTTTGTTGAACTGCTTCCATGCAATGTTTGGTTTAATCTTGTGTCATCTTTAATCATAAATTCGATCAAATATATACTAGTTTACGACTACTAGAGATCGATACTTGTACGAGCTAGTGGGCTATACTACTTTCATAAACACGTACTATATATAAGGTTTGTTCATGCTCTTCAATTACTTATTGTGTTGATACTTTAAATGCTTCTTAGTGATCATTCATAGAAAATTTGTTGACATTGCATGTAATTAAATTTTTTTTATGTTTGATAAAGACAATATATTTGATAAACAAGTCAATGATTTGGTGTTGGGTCAAGATGGGGATAATAAAGTATGTAACACATACACCAGTTTATTAACAGGGAAATTTACAATTTTTGTTGATAAAGACAAAGTTCCAATGATTTATGATGTCATTTGTGGTGAACAAACTATTGAGGTTGAAGATAATGTTGATTCTTCTGATGATGGATTTAATGATATTGAAGATGATACTGGTTTTTATAAGGGTTTTTGTATATTTCTTATAATTTAATAATTTGATTGGTTTATGAGTTCTAATTGTATTATTAGTGTCCTACATGTATGAAAAAATGATGGTATGCATAAGTTGTATGAAAAAAATGGCATATCTTTCATGATTATATGGTTTAGAAGCAGGCATATATGCATATATTTAATATTTAAGTAATATTTACATTATACTATATTGAAACTAAAACATCATGAGTAGTGTTTTTATAAGAGTCACATGTAGGTGACTTAAGGCTATATTATGCATAAAATATTGAATGTGTATACATGCATGTATTCTTATGAGAGTCATGCATGTATGTTTTGTGTGTTGTGTGATGAGGTGTTGCATTACTATTAGTTGGTGGTTTGATGTGTTGTGTTCCTATTGGTTAATGTCATGAAATATTGTTTTGAGTGTGACTTGAGGTGTTGTATTGTTATTGGTTGATTTGTTGCATTCCTATTGTTGATGGTTTGAGGTGTTGTGTTGTTATTGGTTGAAGTCATGATATAGTGTTTTGTGTTGTGTTGCTATTGGTTGATGGTTCGAGGTGTTGTGTTGCTATTGGTTGATGTCATGTGTGTGTTTTTGTTGTTGGTTGTTTTTTGTTATTTTATATGTTTTTTAAATCAAATTTATTTGTTTTGTTACAATTTTGTTTATGGGTTATTGATATTTGGTAGGGCTTATAAGAAGTAATAACCCGCTTAAAACTGTCGCGCAACGCGCGACAGCGTGAATATACCTAGTTTTATCAAAATTCTTGTTTACTTAATGTGTAAAGTAAATTTTTTGTTTGATATTTGATGTTTGTGTTATTTACAGATGATGCATCTAATGATTCCAGACTAGCTGGTTGAAGACACCCGGTTTTACAGTGGTGGTTCAGGGTTCTATCCCTGCCTGTGAGATTTTTCAGGAAAAACCCCATTGGTTTTCCCGGTTGAACGCCTAGCCAAACTCTGGTGTCAAATGGGCCCGGTTAAGACAACATATTGACCGGAATGGGGTGGTGGGTTCCCCATTACGGAGGATGCGACCGACTGGTTGCATAAATTGAAAGTCGCAGTTCAAAAAAAATTTACAGATGATGCATTAATGCATAATTTTTCATTCATTATCTTATTGTTTTAATTTTTTTTATATCTTAATGTGTATATACACGTCATTAATCAGGTAATGATTTTTTTGTTGTAAGGTAATATATTCCCCAAATGGTAATACATATTGGAAACATGGGCTTCTTGTTAAAAGACATTCCGGTTAAAGGTACAATGCACTCATCTTTAGAAGAAGCTATCGAATGTACTATATGGATTATGTGTTAAAAGCTGGATTCAGTACTCATTTGAGTACAATTAGGCATACAAGAGGAGACATTAAAACAATTAAGTATCGTTACATTGTATGCAATAAGTCTGGTAAATCAAATATAGTTGTTGTTGCTACATTGGATGATAAACATATCGGGTCTTCTTTTCGAATGACGAAACTTAAAGTTACAAATTGTAAGGCTCGAGCAATGTTTAAATATATTCCAAACACTCCAAATTAGTATTTGTTTGATTTTGTTGAGGCGCATAATCATCCTTAGCATGAACATGGTAATAGAGATTTAAGTAAGGCTAGTCGGAGGCTGCAGTATCCTGAAAAAAGGTACCTTCTTCGATTGTCAACGTTCAATATAGGTCCTTCTCATGCTTATAGAATTAGATATTTGACCAGTGGTGGTCAAAGGAAGATCCATGGTAACATTGCAGATTTCATGAATTTTAAGCGTGATATAAATCTATTTATTAGAGAATGGGATGTTCAATTGTTTATCGATAGGATGGAGATGTGGAAACAAATTAAGAGACAAGATACATTTGTTTTATACCGACTCAAATGAGATTGTTATGGTGTTTTGGGCTGATGAGATTGCTAAAATAAATTACTGTGCATTTGGTGATATAGATGCATTTGATGCAACATTTAGAACAAACAGGTAATTATGTTGTTGTAATTTTTATAGTATTAGTATATATATATATATATGCTTTGTAGGATAAATCTCCTCCATATATATATATATATATTTATATGTATATTTATATATTTATATGTATTTAGAAAAATTGATGAATGAAATTTATCTTTTTGTTATATATTAATAGGTATAAACTGGTGGTATTTGTTCAATTTACTGGAGTTGATCACCACCAAAGGAGTGTTGCATTTCGTGGTGTTTTGATCAAAAGAGAAACTGTAGGATCACACTCGTGGGTACTCAGATCTTTCTTGGAAGCACATGGGAAACAACCGAAGTTGATACAGACGGCTCACAACCCCCGGCTAATAAGATTCAATGTAATAATTGGGTGTCATCAAAGGTCAATACCTTAATTTGGAGAGCAAATTAGATAGAATTCCCGTGATGCCCTCTCCATTAGAGATGTCCCTATTCCAAACATTTTATGTCCATGTTGTGGAGATCAAGCGGAGTCGAGTGATCACATTTTGACGTCATGTCGCTTCATATATATTATATGGTCTATTATTAGTACATGGCTGAAAATCATGTCCATAAATGCTATCTCCTTTTATGATTTAATGCACATCCAAGAACTAGCTACGAAAGATAAAACAAAAAAGAAGTTGATCCAAGCTATTGTTTACACGTTGATATGGTCTGGATGCAGAGAAACAAATTGGTATTCAAGGGTTCTCATCCTTCGGTTACAACTACAATTGGGTGCCTCAAATCAATATCGGACATATGGGTGAAGAATAGTTCAAAAAGTCTAATCTTGATTAGGCAAAATGGTGTGTTTTTAATTTCCTTTGATTGTAGTTTATTTTTCTCTTTCGAGTTTTTCCTTTTAATTTTTATACATGCGACTAGCCCCTTGCTAGAATGTTTATTGAAGTTTTTCACGACTGTTAAAAAATAAACAAGTAACAACTTTTTTCTGTGTAACTATTCATCTTATATGTTGACAGTTGCATGTTTGACCTCCAAACTGGATGCGGTTAACCATATGAACTGAACAAGGTCTAAAGACATGAAGGAGCCAAATGTGAGGAAAAAGGATTTTGGATGAATGTGATAAAAGTCATCAAACTACCTAGTCAAAAATAACGATTTACTCTATTTCTTTTATTCGAATTATATATGAGAGCTTATTTTGTTAGTCTTTTTTTATGTGTATATATATTTCTAAATCTTCAAATTTATGTGCTTAACTAGCAAAGTCTCTTAATTTGTGTGTTGCGGCAGAACACATTTTGTATACAACGAAAAAATGGTGTTTAGATACTTGGGTTAAAGTTAAAACTATTGAAACTCTAAAGTTGAGAGTTAAGTTTTAACACTTTATAAAGGTGAGGGTTCATTATGAAAAATTTTAAGTTAAAATGTTAATAACATTTTTAAATATTGAAAAGTGAATAATTAACCAAACCGTTCAAATTCAAAAATGATACCCTTAGTAACACTTTGATTTCATGTTTTTGGCTCATTAGGGTTTTTTTCTAGTTGTGCAAAATATAAACATTAAATACGTATGTATACAAATACACGATTTGGTTTCACGGTTTACACACATTTTATTTTTTAGAGGAAATGTCATAGAAACATAACCAAGTTTCAACTTTTTTCTAATTAGGTCACATTAGCATCAAAAAATGTAAAAAATAATTCTTAACTGAAACGTAAAGAACAACATGTGAAAAAAACATGTTAAAACCTCTAATTTAAATAAAATATGAAGGTGAGCGACCTAATTGAAACAATTTTTAAACTTGAGTGACTTAATTAGAACAAAATTGAAACTTGGTTATGTTTTACAAAGTTACCCCTTATTTTTATTCACCCTTTGTTTTTTACTTTTTTGTATTTTCATCAATTCATTTTTTCACACTTTGCAATCACTAACAAAACTACCACCTACCACCACCACTAATCACCACCAGTAATCACACTTCAAAAATTCGACTTTTGGCGACGCCAGAAGTCGTTACCAAAGGCCAAAAATGTCGTCGTTAAAACTTTTGGCGATGACACTAGTGGCCGCCAAAACTTGGCATCCTATTCATTTTGGTGACGAAATTTGGCGACAACATTTGTGGGACCCGCCTTCCGGGAAAAAAATGAAAAAGAAATTCAAAAAAATTTCCCTGATGACATTTGGGATGACATATCGTCGTTAAAAAGCATTTTTTTTATTAAGACTTTATTTTCCAGTTAAAATAATAATATTTTAATCACTTTTGACGACGACATGTTGTCGCCAAAAGTTGTCACATATGATTTTTAGGAACGACAAACTGCAGTAAATATTTTGTAGCATTTGACCTTTGGCGACGACATGTCGTCGCTAAAGTGTTCTGATGCAGCATCTAGCTGCTGCATTTTCCTATTTCCGCCAGATTTTTTTTCGGGTAATTTTTCATTAACTAAACCTGTGTTTAAAACATGTTTATATGTATCATAATAAACAACCACAACACATCATCAACAACATCTAGCTAACATCATCAATAACATCATAACAATTAAACACCAAAGTTTTACAAACCTAAGTTCGCAAAACTAATTTTTACATACTAAAAAATGTACCAAAGTGTACCAAAATGCCCAACATATCAAATGTACCAAAGGATAATGTTAAACAAAACTACCAATCACTCATCATCATCATCATCATCATCATCGTCGTCGTCGTCGTCGTCGTCGTCGCCGCCGTCGTCGTCGTCGTCGTCATCATCCCCGTCATCTTCAGCATTAAAGGGGGGAGGGGTCATATTGAGCTTCCTCCAGAGCGGGGCGGTATATTCCGCTATCATCCGCTGCACCTCCTCTTTTGCATATCTTCGGCTACTTGACGAAGAGGAATCAGCTGCAAAGGCATATTGAGGTAGCTTCTGCCCTACCCTCCGGGTCCAACCACCATGCTCTCCTAACACCTCTTGTATGATTTCATCCTCGGTCAACGTGTTATGGGGATCATCTCTCATCTGGATCATATGGGCCTGCATGGTTACAACACAAATAATATAAGTGCAAGTAAAAAAATTACCTGCATAGTAAAAACAACAACCACTTGGTAGGCATGAAAGTAAACCAAAAATTAAACAATCATTTCTATATTGAAGGCAATTCATAAAAGTAATCAACCGAAATAAGTATCCATTTACATAAAAAAAAATTCATGAAGAATAACAAACTATGTAATTAACTTACATAGTTTTGTACCGCCTGCGGCTCTATAAAGTCACCATTACGAACCCTCATTCTCCTGTATAGCTCAATGGGGCTTACACCCCGCTGTAAACGCATGTAATTAACATAAGGTTAGTGTCATTTATAATGTCTCATATTTAAATTTAAAACACCTTACATTATCATAGCGAACTTGGGCTAGATTTTTCTGACAACCCTTATTCGTCAAAGAGCGTTTCTGGAACTTTTCACCGCACCGATAATCGACAAACTGACGCCCCTCTTCATGCAATTGGTTTGTCGTTTGAGGTATGGCATGTTCTATTGGCTTAGGCAAAACGACTGGTTCGCCATGAAACTTCCATATCTTGTAACTTTGGCTAAAACCATGAATATGTATGTGTACTTTTATATCTTCAAGTGAAAGATATTCCAGGTTTTCACATCGTTCACATGGGCATCGACATAGACCACTTTGAGTCACATGGTCCTTACATCTCTCGATAAAAGCGGAAAGACCAGACCAAAATTCTTTAGATAAACGGTCTAAAGTAGTCCAACTCTTATCAATCGACATTATATTTGCTGTGTTCATCACAATTATATAAAATTAAAGTTCATATAGCGAAAAAATTTTAACAAAAATAATTTTTCTAGCCTAATCAACCCCAATTTCAACAACAATAATTTTTCTAGCCTAATCAACCCCAATTTCAACAACAATAATTTTTTAGCCTAATCAACCCCAATTTCAACAACAATAATTTTTCTAGCCTAATTAACCCCAATTTCAACAACAACAATAATTTTTCTAGCCAAATCAACTCAAATTTCAACAACAACAATAATTTTTCTAGCCTTATAATCAACCCCAATTTCAACAACAACAAAATTTTTCTATCCTTATAATCAACCTCAGTTTTTCTAGCCTTATAATCAACCCATCAATTACAATAACATTAACAACAACATTAATAACAACAAACAACAACATCAATAATAACAAGCCACAACATTAACATCAACAATAACAACAACAACATCAACTCCAACCAAATCAACAACAACAACAAAAACATCAACACTATCAACAACAAAAACATCAACAACATTAACAAGAACAAGAGAAAGATGAATTTTACATACCTTATAATGTAGGTGTGTTGTGGTGGGTTATTATGTTGGAAAGAACTGGAAAGCGTCGGTGTTGTGCTTGGAATCGCCAGAAGAGATGGAGAAATTGGGGAGATGAAAATGTCGTCGCCAAAAGTCCAGCCAGATTTTTTCTCACCAACCCCCTTTATATATAGATTCAATTGCATATTTACCCCTATAAACACCCCCTAAATGCATATTTCCCCAACTAAAAAAATCAATTGCATATATACCCAATGTTAACTAAATGTCCTTACTAAAAATTGGTATATTTGTAAATTAAAGTTGTTTATAGAGGGAAATATACAATTGATTTTTTTGGCTGGGTAAATATGCATTTAAAGTGTTTTGGAGGGGGAAATATGCATTTAGCCCTTATACATAAATATTTATTTATTATAAATAAATACTTATTAATAATAAAAACTAGTTTTTTTATAATATAATATATTTATTTATAATAATGTCGGAAATAAAAAAAACTGGGACGGTTTGATGGTTCAGGTCCACTCCATAATAGGCCCAATTATAGTCGGTTAAACCGATCGATAGTTTATTGGGCTTTGACCATCCTTTGTTATCTTACGTAAACCCAATATGTATGTATGTATGTATGTATGTATGTATGTATGTATGTATGTATGTATGTATGTATGTATGTATGTATGTATGTATGTATGTATGTATGTATGTATGTATGTATGTATGTATGTATGTATGTATGTATGTATGTATGTATGTATGTATGTCTGTATGTATGTATGTCTGTATGTATGTATGTATGTCTGTATGTATGTATGTATGTATGTATGTATGTATGTATGTATGTATGTATGTATGTATGTATGTATGTATGTATGTATGTATGTATGTATGTATGTATGTATGTATGTATGTATGTATGTATGTATGTATGTATGTATGTATGTATGTATGTATGTATGTATGTATGTATGTATGTATGTATGTATGTATGTATGTATGTATGTATGTATGTATGTATGTATGTATGTATGTATGTATGTATGTATGTATGTATGTATGTATGTATGTATGTATGTATGTATGTATGTATGTATGTATGTATGTATGTATGTATGTATGTATGTATGTATGTATGTATGTATGTATGTATGTATGTATGTATGTATGTATGTATGTATGTATGTATGTATGTATGTATGTATGTATGTATGTATGTATGTATGTATGTATGTATGTATGTATGTATGTATGTATGTATGTATGTATGTATGTATGTATGTATGTATGTATGTATGTATGTATGTATGTATGTATGTATGTATGTATGTATGTATGTATGTATGTATGTATGTATGTATGTATGTATGTATGTATGTATGTATGTATGTATGTATGTATGTATGTATGTATGTATGTATGTATGTATGTATGTATGTATGTATGTATGTATGTATGTATGTATGTATGTATGTATGTATGTATGTATGTATGTATGTATGTATGTATGTATGTATGTATGTATGTATGTATGTATGTATGTATGTATGTATGTATGTATGTATGTATGTATGTATGTATGTATGTATGTATGTATGTATGTATGTATGTATGTATGTATGTCTGTATGTATGTATGTATGTATGTATGTATGTATGTATGTATGTATGTATGTATGTATGTATGTATGTATGTATGTATGTATGTATGTATGTATGTATGTATGTATGTATGTATGTATGTATGTATGTATGTATGTATGTATGTATGTATGTATGTATGTATGTATGTATGTATGTATGTATGTATGTATGTATGTATGTATGTATGTATGTATGTATGTATGTATGTATGTATGTATGTATGTATGTATGTATGTATGTATGTATGTATGTATGTATGTATGTATGTATGTATGTATGTATGTATGTATGTATGTATGTATGTATGTATGTATGTATGTACGTACGTACGTACGTACGTACGTACGTACGTACGTATGTATGTATGGATGTATGTATGGATGTATGGATGTATGTATGGATGTATGGATGGATGTATGGATGGATGTATGTATGTATGTATGTATGTATGTATGTATGTATGTATGTATGTATGGATGGATGTATGTATGTATGTATGGATGGATGGATGTATGTATGTATGTATGTATGTATAATAGGCACAATATGATATGTAATAAAACAAAATTTAATAAATAAATAACTAAATAACTAAATTGTGATTTATCTTGTTGTCGTCGCTAAAATCGCCACCAATAAAATAGCGGGAACTTTTTCCAGGAAAGCGGGAAAGAAATTTCTAAAAATTTAAGCAAAATGTTTTTGGGACGACATTGGCTACGACAATGTCATCGCTAAAAATAATTTGACTTTTTTGGTCAAAATTTAATTATTAAAGAAAATGGAAATTGATTTTTTGACGGCTTTTGGCAACGACATGTCGTCGTTAAAAATAATATGACTTTTTTTTGGTCAAAATTGAATTATTAAAGAAAATGAAAATTGATTTTGGGACGACTACGGTCTTCACCAAAATTAAATTAGTAAAGAAAATGTTTTTTTTGACTTTTTTTGTTAAAAAAAACAAATATTTTTGTTGTTTTGTGGGTAAAATCATCGCCAAAAGTCACAATTCTTGTAGTGCCAACCACCGCCACCACCTGTCACCATTAGATACCACCGACCATTGCCATCACCTCACTACCTCCGGCCCCCACTACCAGTCACCACCACCGCCATTATAACCTACAATCGGTCACCACTGAAGCACTGATCACCACCGCTCATTGTCACCACCACCGCCACTATAACCTATAATCGATCACCACTGATCACCGCCGCTCATTGTCACCATCACCATGATCATGATCGGTTACCATCACCACATTTGTATTACATTCCTTCGTGTTTTTTCCCTAGTAAACAACACAAATTAATGATTAATTTCATGCCACAAGTTAACCAAACACAAAATTCAAATGATAATGTCCTTTCCATTTTGTCGTCAATTCTATTCCCGTACCAAATAAACCCTAAACCCAAAAATTACTTTTGTGTTTCATCCGCATTTACACGTCGGGTTTTTAGTATTAACCGTAAACTAAACCATCCACTATTTATTGAAAGTTTTAAAACCGCCAAACCAAAGGTTAAAAAATTTACTAAGTTTTAACAAATTCATACTTCTATAATTTTTTAATTATGACCTAAAGTTAAAAGATTTGATGCTAATTGGGCTGGGTTTATCATCCTTACAAAACCCTAGCTAGCTTGTTTATTTATACTCCTTCTACGCCTCTACTTCATATTTAAACTAAAAATCAAACCAACAATTTCAAAACGGCATATGTTTGTTGAACGACTTACATGCAATTTTGCTTTAATCTTGTGTCCTCTTCAATCATAAATTCAAAAATATTTATGAAGAACCAATGTTGGGAAGTGAGGGAGCAAGGAAAATATATACTAGTTTACAACTACTAGAGATACTTATACAATTGGGCTATACTACTTTCATAAACACTATATAAGGTTACTTCATACTTTTCAATTATTTATTGTGTTGATACTTTACATGGATCTTGTGATTAATTTTTTTTTATGTTTCTAGAACATGTTATGAACAAACTTTTATTTGCTAGCATATATTCATTTAGTGTTAGTTATACTAATGGTTGATTGGGTTAAGAATAGAGCAAAGTTAAGATGGTTAGATCAAGTGGTCTATTTTGCGTAGTTTTAATTTCATGTAAAAAATGTCACTTTCATTTTATTTTTGTACTCTAGCCTTTGACTAGTATTTTCTTTTTCATGCTGCTAGTCCGCCGTTAAAAAAAGTACAATTATGGTTGATGTGTACGTATGTGTGTGCGTATGGATGTGTGTGTGTATGTGTGTATATGATTTTTTTGTATGAATGTGAAGAAATTTGTGTTAAAAAACTATGAAATCATGAAATTAAGGTTTTGATCATACGTACATGATGAAGTTTAATGTTTATGAAAAGTTCTTAAGTATGATGATGTATGATTATGAGGAAAATGATATGAGCATGATAAGTATGTATGTATGTATGTATGTATATGTACGTAGGTGATTATCATATTACTACTATGGATACTGTTGTTATATATTTTCATTTGTAGTTTATTTATGTGTAGGAAAAAAGTGAAAAAGCAAAAGAAAGTGTAAACGCAAACAAAAATCATTCCCAACTAGGACACCTCTCGTTTGCGAGGTGGAGCTCTTGCAATGGTGCAAAAATATGGTCTCAACTTATATCCGCATCTTGATACAATTAAGGATTCCCGTGCTAGATAGCTTCTCGCGAGTAACTCGACAGAAAACAAACAAACTAAAAGGTATGAACTTTAAAAGGAGGTGATAACATCATATCCTGAAATGGTTAGTAATTATATAATCCTTTGATTGTATCATGAATGAAGCGATTTCTTTTAAGGCTCTGATATCAAATGATAGGAGTTAGAGTACGTAGCGGATAGAAAATTGAAAACTGAACAAAAGTTGGTAGAAAATGATAGATCTAATGTTTGTTTGTGATACAATAACAACACACAAATCCACCTAATAAATCAAGGTTTTAGGGGGTCATTTTTCGGGGGAAATTGCATTTTTTGTTCTATAATAGGAAGCTTTGGAAAGAAAATTAAGTGAAATTTTAACCATGCATGAGTTGATGAGTTAACTTAAATATTCATATTTATAAATCTATAAACATAATAGTTATAATTTCTTTAAAAATATTATAATTAACCCGTATATAACAAACGAGTATTAGACCTAGTGAACAATAAGGCAACGAATTTCCAACCAAGGATACATAGTTTTGTGCAGGTTTCTTTTAAGGCAAGTTTGACCATTTTGGTCTACTTGTTGATACATAATAATAGTTTAACAAAAGCAATCAAAACCAATAGTTGAATCAACATAAAGATATATACTAAACCATCAATAGTTGAAACTAAAAAGTTTAAAAACTATAGCTTAAACATAAAAAATACAACAGAAAACTAACATTATAGATTAAAATTTGGTTTGATTGTATGCATGTAACGTTACTGTGGATGCATATTATGTTTTTCCGATTCGTTTATTCACACTTAGACGTGATGTATATTGATTATGTATAAACAGGAAGCAATAGTTCTGATGAATACATAAAGGAATGGAACAATTCATATCGTGGGAATATTGTGACAGCTATTGATATAATGCAACGCACATGTACCGATCAAGAGATGCAGATTTGAAGTTTAAGCTTGATTTTCAATGTTATTTTATTCTACAATGGTACACTACAACATGTGACATCTGCCCCGAACCCGCACCCGAAATATTTATCTTTTAAATTGGATGCATATTTATTTTCGTTAAAAGTAACACGTCGATATTAAATATATGTAAATAAATATCAATGGACGCTACGTTAATTCCCGTCTTTAATGCTTATCGACCAAATGTTTATCCAATGGCTACAAATAAATATCTAAGTGTAACAAATAACTATTATTACATGAATCTCAAAAATATATGAATTGTGTTTTATAAAAGAGATATTATATAAATTACTAAAGGAAAATGCTTTTAAGTTCAAATATAACGTTCCAACGTCAAAGACGTGCTAAGTATATAAAAACGTCAATTCTTTCAACGTTACAATTTATTTAGTTAAGTTAGTTAGTTAATACGATTTAAAGATTTACTTTGGGTCAAAACTGTCACTTTTGAAACTTGAATTGCAAGTTAATTAACCCAATTTAAACCAACCTTTAACTACAGGGGCCAAACATGTATAATCAATTAAACCCAGCCCACCCCCCTGTTGCAACGCGTTCCGGCAGCAGCCCCTGTTTCCGGCCAAATTCAAATTCCGGCGACTCGAATACGCGTTTTGCTAACTAATTTCAATCAATCTAAACATTCCTAATCTGCTATTACCATGTTTTCGAACCACTTAATGCTCCAAAACACGGTTACAACGTGATTAGCTCGAGTAGATTGAGATTCAATTGGAGATCACATCTCCGTAAATAGTCGACAATTACCCATTTCCATAACACTGCTTCATTCGTTTTAACACTTTCAAATCGTCAAAACTTCCATTCTTTCTGCAAATAACAAATCTTAGCATCAAACAAATTCTCCGGTGACTTAGTCGATTGCCATCATCTGAACATCATTTCTGGTAACTCTTATACTCGTTTTAATCCTAGTGATCACATACATCTTGCTAATCCATCAATTTCTTCTATTTCGTTCTAGATTCCACCTAAATCCGCCAAGAACATTCGACTTCTTCTTCGATTCGAATCTGTATCAAACGATTTCAATAAAGTAAGTTCTATACATCAAAATGATCACCATTGCACGTAGATCAAAAGCCCTATGTTTTTTTGGGATGGGATTAACAGTTTTGAACTCAATTGAGTGGATCTTAAATCTAGGGTTTATATGAAAATGGGTATTGTTGGTGAAACAGGAATAAATAAATTAATTGTTGAACCTGTGCAACAAAAACTCCATCTGGTCTGATGGTTTGCTCTTATGTTGCGAACGATTTGGTCATGGGTTCGAGTCCCATGACCTGTTTTATTAATTTTTGTACCTTCAACTATTTTAAACATTTAATTAAACTTTTCTAATAACCTAAATAACATATTTAAGTTATATATATTTTTTAAGGGCATAAAAAAGTTTATAAATAATGTTTCATGACTTTAGTAATTATACAAATATATATATTATATACATTGTAAGGATTTTAAGACTTAAAATTTCTATATATACAAATAACAAAGTTATTTAGTATTTTGAATTTGTACGAAAGTAAATACAAGAAGAAATACTTATAATTTATAAAAACTAAAACTAGATGCGTAAAAAAATATAATACCAAAAATACTACTACGTTTCGTACCAAAATCCCAATTCGTAATTTAAAACCCTAAAATCCCAAATCCGAAACCCTAGATTTTCTGGTTTTGATTCTTGTTACTATATTATTGTTTCGTTTCTAAGTTAAGGTTTTTCCCAATTAATTAGGTGATACTAATATTTGGGCAACTCTCGGTTCGTTATTGTTGCGTTTCTATTTCGGTTATCTAGTGCATTTCAAGGTGAGTAAATTCACTCCCCTTTTTACTATTACATTTTGGGGCTGAAATATGTTCATTTGCTATACAATGCTTTTGGTTTTCGTTTCTTTGTTTCTATTTTCAAATGAGATCATTAAATATGTTAATCTAGTTCGCGGCTTGATGCAATCTTATGTGGTAGTTTAAAGTAGTATATTACTTGTAATTTCCACCGGTACAATGTTAGCGCTAATGGTCCGACAAACCCACCTACACTAATGGCCTAATAGGTGATTTAAACCCGACGATTCTATTCAATGGTTACTAGTTACTATGCTGTGATACTTGTTGCTATGTTACTACGTCCCTTGATGCTAAAACAATTTTTGATAACTTACATTCGAGACGGTTAAATGACAGTTATCACTAATTGCATCATGAGTTGGTTCCTCATGACAAATGATTACAAGTTGCTATACAATGATGGTGTTCAATGTGTGTTCAATGTGTTCATGTGTTCTATGGTCAAAGGTTGAGTAGTATGATGAAATAGCTATGTAAGATTGCGCAGCATATTATGATGATCTCGGATTTTCTATACTATTATTTATCAACTGTGGTTTACTCACTAGCTTTAATTAGCTAACTTTATTTTTACATATTTCAGGTGATGTTGAGCGTTTATTCTTTCGAGACATTTAGGATGCTTATTGGACCTAGAATAAATCGGAATTAAACGTTATTAATTGTTGGCTTTTACTTCTGTTTTAATGCTATTTATTTCTCATTTATGTCACAACAATTAGTGCTTAATGATATTAAAATATGCTTTTAGTGTGCCATGTGCTTTGTACTATTGATGTCCAATTCCAATGACAGCCCGCTGTTTCCGCCGCCGGGCGGGGTGTCACACAACACGTCTGGCATTTGCAATATTTCCGTTCTAAAATGTTTACCCGTTGGTATGGATTTCAAAGTACTTGACTTGTGTGGGGATATATTCAACCATCTCAAAACATGTAATAAGGGAGAATTTGGTAATGGTGACGATGTAAGTTGGATATGAAAGAAAGACATGTTGATTATATCATTAACCATGGATTAAAATATGAACAACTAATCATGAGTAATCAGTCACAAACACAGACATGAACATCAATATAAATACTTACTTGTTGGGATAGTGATCTGAGTTGAAGATGATGACGCCATGAGCATACGATTCCCGTTATGGTACCTTTAGTTGATGGAGATTGAGTGATTGAGAGAGTACTTGTTGGTGTTCATAAGGAGAGTTATATATCGATTAACCATCATGTTCATAATGGTGGTAATATCATTTAGGTTACAAAACTCCTTGTATTCTCTTATTAAAGATACCTAAAGGGAAATCGTAATTGCCCCCTTGACTAATATTATTTACAATTACTTCCATCAAGTAATTGTCGGGGACTAATAATGTCATATTAGTGAATTCAGTCAAATGATCCGTAGGCCACATAACGGGTTATTTCCAACATTCTCCCACTTGGCCAAGTGATCATTTGTGATGAGTATGCGTAAGTTTGGCCAAGTTACACTCATCGAGTTTCATATTGAAATTATAGCAAAGAGTTACAGTCATTCGAACTGGAATCAATTCGAGACCCCCAACAGTCATACTAAAATTTCAATACAAAACAATTAATCGTAAGACCAAAATGACTAAGATAAACCCATATAAATTTGTCCATAGATTATTAAGTGCGCGCATTCATTATTATAGACAAAATAAACATTCCAGGAAGTTTCGTTATTTTTATCACAAACTTGATATGCTATTACATGAGGTCTCTACTAAAACCCATCCTTGTTATAAGTTCTTGGAAAGTTTTGGGTGGTAGACCTTTAGTCATTGGATCCGCAAGCATATCTTGTGTGCTAATGTGCTCGATACAAAGATTATTTTCCTCTACTCGTTCTCGTACGAACAAATACTTTGTATCGAGATATAAGCCAGCTCCACTCGAACTGTTACTGTTCGAGAAACTAACAGCAGCTGAGTTGTCACAGTAAATCTTCAACGGTCGTGATATGGAGTTAACAACTTTGAGTCCAGCAATGAGATTTCTTAACAACATCCCATGACAAGTTGCATTGTACACTGCAACATATTCTGCCATCATTGTTGAGGTTGTTGTCAACTGTTGTTTATGACTCCTCCATGAAATTGGTCCGCCTGCTAGCATAAAGATGTACCCTGAAGTTGATTTCTTATCATCTTTGCATTTAGCAAAGTCGGAATCAGAATAGCCCACTACTTCTAAATTGTCAGTTCTTCTGTATGTCAATTTATAGTCTTTTGTCCCTTGAAGATATCGCAATACTTTCTTTGCTGCTTTCCAATGATCTAGACCAGGATTAGATTGATATCGGCCTAGCATTCCAGCAATATATGCGATATCTGGACGAGTGCAGACTTGGGCATACATTAAACTTCCCACTACCGAAGCATAAGGTATCAATCGCATTTGCTCTTTCTCAACCTCTGTTTTCGGACATTGGAATGAACCAAAAACATCTCCTTTAACTACTAGAGCAACTGAAGGAGAGCAATGTTGCATGTTGTAACGTGTAAGAACACGTTCAATGTAAGCCTTCTGAGAGAATCCCAATATCCCTTTGGCTCGATCTCGGTGTATTTCTATGCCTATTACGTAAGAAGCTTCCCCGAGATCTTTCATGTCAAAACTATGCGAAAGTAATCGCTTTGACTCATGCAACAAATCTAAACTATTACTTGCCAATAAAATGTCATCTACATAAAGGACAAGTATAGCAAAGTTACTCCCACTCATTTTGAGATAAGTGCACTGATCCACTTGATTCTTAATGAAACCTTGCTTCTTCATGACTTCATCAAATTTAAGGTACCACTGACGTGATGCTTGCTTCAACCCATATATAGACTTCTTAAGCTTACATACTAAGTGTTCTTTGCCTTTAGGTTTAAAACCTTCAGGCTGAGTCATGTACACTTCTTCATGTAAGTCACCATTAAGGAAAGCAGTTTTAACGTCCATTTGATGTAGCTCTAAATCATAATGAGCTACTATGGCCATAACAATCCTCATAGAATCCTTTCATGAGACAGGTGAAAAGGTTTCTTGATAATCAATTCCCTCTTTTTGAGTGTAGCCTTTAGCAACCAATCGTGCCTTATAACGATCTGATTTGGTTTTAAAGACCCATTTACACCCTACAGGTTTTACACCCATGGGTAATTCAACCAAATCCCAAACGTCATTCTGATACATGGAATTTAGCTCATCAGTCATAGCCTTATTCCATTCAGAAGATAGATTGCTATTAATGGCTTCTACATAAGAGGTAGGGTCATTGTGCTTTCCTAAGTCCATGTCAGCTTCATTAAGGTAGGTTACAAAATCATCAAAATTAGTAGGCCTTTTAGACCGTGATGACCTCCTTGGCTGATGTTCAGGTTCAACAGTTTCAGCAGTAATTTCAGAAACTTGCTCTTGTGTGTTTGATGTGCCTTCATTTACAGAGATGTTTGGAGCAACATGACCTTCTGAGGAAACAAGGGTTAATGGTTCAGTACCATGTACAAGAGGTGCAATAAGACGAGTTGAGTTTAGAGAGCCCATCCCCCCTCCTCTTGCATTTCTTGTAAGTTAATGTCTTGACGATCACTGCTCCCACTAACCTTAGAATCCTCTAGAAACTCAGCATGACGAGTTTCTACAATGCGAGTAGTGTGAGAAGGGCAATAAAACTTATGTCCCTTTGAATGATCGGGATATCCTATAAAGAAACAACTGACTGTCTTCATGTCAAGTTTTCTTTGTTGAGGATTATAAATCTTAGCTTCAGCAGGACAACCCCATACTTTCATATAATTTAAGCTAGGTTTTCTTCCTGTCCAAATCTCATAAGGAGTTTTAGGGACAGATTTAGAAGGAACCCTATTAAGTATATGAACAGCTGTCTGTAATGCCTCTGTCCATAAAAATTCAGGTAAGGAGGTGTTGGCTAACATACTTCTAACCATATCCATAAGGGTACGATTTCTTCTCTCAGCTACACCATTCTGCTGAGGAGTACATGGCATGGTAAATTGGTTCACAATCCCGTGTTCTTTACAAAATTCAAAGAAAGGACCAGGGGCTTGACCAATATCAGTATGCCTTCCATAATACTCACCACCTCTATCTGATCTCACCACTTTTATTTTTCGGTCGAGTTGATTTTCAACCTCAGCCTTAAAAGTTTTAAACTTGTCAAGTGATTCAGATTTATCCTTAATTAAATATAAGTACATATAACGTGAATAATCATCTATAAAAGTGATAAATGATTTAGGTCCTGATATTCCAATGGGATAGGGTCCACTAATGTCGGTGTGTATGAGTTCCAACAAACTAGAACTCCTAGTAGCACCACCCTTTTTAGATCCCTTAGCCATTTTACCTTTAAGGCATTTAACACATGTTTCAAAATCCGAAAAATCAAGATTAGGTAGTATTTCATCCTTCACAAGTCTTAGCATTCGATCTCGTGAAATGTGGCCTAAACGTTGATGCCACTACATGGATGATGTTTCTAAATCTCGTTTTCGTTTATTAGTGTTCTCATTCACATTATATGACAACAATGATTTTGAAAATTGATCATCTAGTTCTAACTTATAGAGACTTCCATCCAAATAACCACAACCAATGACATGGGAATTTAAAGTAATAGTGACTTTGTCATTTCCATGCAAAATTTCATAACCATCATTGTCCAACTTTGGTACTGATACTAAATTCCGAGTTATCCTCGGTGCATACAAAGTATCATAAAGTTTAATACAATGACCAGTTTTCATAATTAGTTGCATGGTTCCAACGACTTCAACATTTATTTCATCACCATCTCCCATCTTAATTGTCCTTTGGTTTCTTTCCAGCTTCCGGATTGTAAGGAATCCCTGAGTGGAGTTAGTAACATGAACCATAGAACCAGAGTCAACCCACCATGTTTTAATTGGAACATTAATATTAAAAGACTCAAATATCATAAATAGATGATTACCTTTCTTAGCCAGCCACTCCTTGAACTTAGGACATTCTCGTTGCTTGTGCCCCTTGTTACGACAGAACTTGCAATTGTGACATCTGCCCCGAACCCGAATCCGGATGCCCGATTCAAACCCGAGGTTTGTTTATCTTTTAATTATAACTCGTATTTATTTCCGCAAAATGTAACGTTCATTTTAATTATGAATAAATATATCGAATCGTACGTTATTTGTATCTTATTTAAATCAAACGTATTTACACCTCAAAATATCCGCGTATATCAAATAATAATTATTTGTTGACTATTAAACGTTAAGTATGTATATAAATGTCACACCCCCAATTTCCACTAACGGAGTTCTACCGTTCGAGGCGTGACATGCCAGGATCTCATTGCCATTAGTTACGTTGAACGACCTCTATATGAATTTAAAAACCAACATTTATAAATCCAAGTTTAAAATATATTTCAGTGCGGAAGCATAAATAAAAATCCAACATTCAATGCGTAAACCACGCGTCCAAAACCATAATTAAATAAAATATAAAAAAAATAGTTTTAAATGCAACTACAACTCGACCAAAGCATGCTCCTAATCCATGCACAGTACCTGAGAAAGACATGCTAAATCGTGTCAACACTAGGTTGGTGAGTTCACAGGTTTAGATATTCATAAAAATCAACAACAGCCGATAATGTAAAATACAATTATATCGTTGGGTAGCGAACCCAGTTTCTTATTATTTAAGCGTTTCGATACCGAGCTGACTGAGATTTATATGCGCCTCGTCACCATTGCTACAACAATGGACCAACAACATAGGACAATTCACACCTACCCGGCTCCCAGCCGAGGGTGGGGTTTGTCAAACCCAGTAGTACTACCCGAACTTCCTCGCTATACCTCGTATATTAACGGCTCGAAGATTTAGTGAGGACTTGACAACTTGTTACGTTTACGCTTAATAATCAAGAGATATAAAGTAATTACCATTATCAAATTTAGTTTTGTGCATGCTTTCTCCCCCAACAGGAAAATAGTAAAAGGGGCCGTGAAAACTCACCTTAGGTTGCGCGGCTACAAATAATTACCAGAAATATAATTTCCAAGGTCAACCCACAACCTGTTTAAGTTTTACTAATTAGATACAAATTACTCTAATAGAGTTCATGTTCGGTTTCATATTCCCAATTCGGTTTCGTATCAATCCTCATTAAAATATTGTCATGTGAAAAACAAGTTTTAAGACGTGACTAAGATCACCAAAGGGACTTGAATTTTCTTACTTTTTTTATTTTGAACCAAAACTATATAACACATAACCATATATATCTCCTATACATATATTCACACATACATGAGCTCAACATACACAAACACCTAGTATAATCATGCATACATTACACCTATATACTCAAATTTATTTAATTCAAATGGTTTAGATTATTACTTGATAAATCTTTTAATCAAACTAGTTTGTAGTAGGTGTAAAATTATATAACCATATTATTAAGTAGCATTTTATTATTTGAACACATACACACATAGTCATGCAGTTTAATGCGCAAATTGAAATACCAATTTATATCAACACATATGAGATTATATCATTTACCCTCATCTATAATCATGCAAACATATATAAAGGTTATATATATATATATACATCATATGCACACAACAAGAGCATATTTATTATAACCTGTTATGCAAACACAAACACCACTCTTCTTCATATATCCCCTACTTATAATATTACCACCCTTTATTTTATTTTTTTATATATATATACCACACTGTACAATCCGATTCATGTATACATATACATATTTATTTATAATCAAACTATTATTGGTTAATATAACACACATATCACATATGTTCATGCATATAGACGCTGTTACATTCACACAAATCATGTACATATATATACATTTATATGAATCATACCACACACATATATATATATATGCATACGAGTTCAACAACACATACAAACACATGCTAAAAAAAATCTTAGAACTGCATCCATGTTTATTAATTTATGTACCAACATACACACATATATTAACAGTATACCCACGTTGGTTCTTAACCCAAACCAGTAACTAAATCGTACAGGCAACGAAACCGAAAACCCAATGATGAAACTGTAACGAACCAAAACCATAAAACTAGTTACCGAAACTTACCGAAAGCGTATGCGAAATAGAACGAAGGTTCGCCGGGGTGTTACGGTGCTTGACGGTGGGTCGTTGCAGCAGGGAGTGGACGGAGGTGGTTGCCGGAAAGCGATCGGAATTGCGGGGTAGTGGTGACGGCAAAAGTAGGGTTTACGAGTATGAGGCTTTAGATGGTTAAATAGAATTTATTTCATTTTGCAAATTGGTCCCTTAAGTTTCATATTTAATTAACTTGTTTCCAAAGTTATTATAAAACAACTATTAATAAATTACAATTTGAACCCCGTACTCTTACGACATATATAATTTACGAAATCGTCACGTTTACTTTTCGGTACGTTTTCGAGTTATAAGAATTTGTAATTTCCTAAATTACCGACGTTTAAACGTCACTCGTTATGATCCGAAATTTGATCGAGTTAATATTTTTGTAATAAATATTTATTTTGATGACTTTAATTATATAGATGGATTTCAAGTTAAAAGAGACTAACGGAATTTGGTAAAGTTGGGTTGACGACATTAACCTGAAATTGCCGGGTGTCACAATAAATATATATATATATTTCGTAAAAGACAAATATTCAAAAACGTTAATCAAAGACGCTTCTAAGTCTCGAAATAGTCTCCTAACGTCAAAAACGAACTAAAACTATAAAAACGTCTCCTATAAAAACGTTACGTCCCAACTCGGTCATCTTAGTTAGTTAGTCTATGAAAAAAAAAAAACTAACTTATGGGCCAAATATGTAATTTCTAGAACTTAAACTAAAACTTAACAACAAAAAATGAAACAAACTTAAAGGAGAGGGACCAAAGATGAAACATTCCATTTAATGCTCCCCCCCTCCCCCTCTGTCGCGACAACCCCGCCCCCCGACCACCTGTCTCCGGCTGCCGCCCGACCACCCTGTTCCAGCACGTTTCTCCTTGATACCTGCTCCGCATTTAATGCTACACGCTCCATCGATTGTTTATATCACCTCAAACCCACCAATTGAACCCCTTAAACCCGTCGAACCTCTCCTCCCATTTTTTTTTTCCTCCGGCGACTTCGATTTCAACTATTCCGGCATCGTTTCAGGTAGATTTTGGTTCCATTTTAATCCTCTCAACATTCTACAACACCCTAATCCACCAATTTAATCTCATTTCAGTCCAAGATCCACCAAACTGATCAAGAACGGCCGCAACTATTCTTCATTCGAATCAATATCAAAACTCCACCAAATCGTAAGTTTAATACACCAAAATAACCGTAAATCCATGGGGATTAAAAGCCCCATGGTTAATTTGTCTGGGATTATCAAATTCGAACGAATTTGATGGATTTGTAAACTAGGGCTCAAATGGGATTTGGGTTATAGTTCAGATTACATGTGAAAACATTTAATGTTCCAGATCTAACAACAAACGCGCGCCTGGTTCACTGGTTTGTGCGTGTGTTTGTGGTTGTGTTGGTCACGGGTTCGAACCTTCTCCCCACCATTCTTTTTAATTACTTCTTTTAACCACTAAAACCAACACTAATACACTATATTAATCTAATAACCTATTTAATTGTTAAAAATAGTTATTAAAGGTTAAAGAAAAATATGTATAAGTGTATTTTATTTTACAAAGAGTTAAGTTGTAAATTTTATACCAAAAACATGTTTTTATAAATGATTAAAGTTTCTAATTTTTATATAAAAACATATTCTCTCAAATTATTTAAACGAAACGTTCGAACGTTCAAACTCGTTTAAAAACTTTAATTGCTAAATCCTAAACATTCGACTTCGGACATAACTCTGGTTACCACGGTTCTATTTCTAAATTAAAATCTTTATACTTTTATTTATTTATATATTATATAACTTTTAATAATCAATGATTTAGTTAATAATATGTATTAAAGACTAAAATGTACAAGTTTAAATAAAGATTCTAAATATTACTACCAATATATTACTAATGTTTTCTAAAATATTTTTCTAGTAAAATACAAAGTCTTAAAGTATAATAAAGCGGTTTCGTATAAAAACGCTCGGTTACGGTTCGTACCAAAAATCCCAAATCTCCGTAAATTCCTATTATTTCTATTCTAGTTTCTATATTATATGTTTTCTAAGTTAGGATTCCCATTATTTAGGTGATACTAATATCTGGGAAATCCTCGGTTCAAGTTGATTAATTTCTATACCATTTCAGATTTCGTATTCAATGTGAGTAAATTCACTCCCCTTTTTATACTATTTTGGGGCTGAAATATGTCTTTTTCTATATTACGTTTTCTATTCTAAAAGAGATCATACAAATATGTTAATCTAGTTTGCGGCTTGATGCAACCTTATGTGTTAGTTAAAGTAGTTTTATTGCTTGGTAAACCCACCGGTACAATGTTAGCGCTAATGGTTTGACAAACCCACCTGCCTGTACAACATCGATAGGTGATTTAAACCCGACCTTTCTAATTCCATGTTTACTATGTTTACGATGCTATGACGGTTGTTGCTATACTATGATGCTATGCTATGCCATGTCCCTAAATTGATAAATAATTATTGATAACTTATATATCGAGACGGTAAATGACGGTTAGTTAAAAGTTATCTTTAATTATCACATGGGTGGTTCCCATGCTAAAATGGCTATACGAAATACTATGGGTTCTAAAGTGATTGGTGTGCTATGTGATTCTAGGTGTCCTGGTAGGGTAATAATTACGAAATTACTAATTATATAAGTTTGCGCAGCATATCTTGTTGATCTCGGATTTTCCATATTATTATTTATAAAGTGTGTTTTACTCACTAGCTTGTGTAGCTAACTTTATTTTCACATATTTCAGGTGGTTCTTGATTTATGGTTTATTTCTAGTTACGTTCAAGACATAGGAGCCTTGGACCTAGTGAAATAAAAATAAAGACTGTTTCTGTTGCTATGGATTTGTCGATTTATGTTTAAAGACTTGTATTTCCTAAACTTAAGATAATTCCTATTAGATTTACTAATTAAATGCCATGTGCTTTGTTACTATTGATATCCAATTCTATTGACGCGCCCGGTGTATTCCGCCGCCGGGCGGGGTGTCACAGTTTGGTATCAGAGCCATGGTTATAGTGAACTAGGATAGGGTATTAGAAACACACCGACCTAGACTATAACCTAAGAGTCCTTAGTGCAAATAGTTGTGCCTAGAAAACTCTTCTAAACTTATTTTATTTTCTTCTACGAACCTTTCTTTGCCTTTTCTTTATCTTATTTTTATCCGATTTCGCGAAGGAGCTACAAGAGACTCGTCTGTGTGATTAGGATCTTTCTTTTTGTGGAATCTCGTCATCGTCTTGAGTGAGTTTGAAACGTGAGAAACGTGTGCAATCTGGAAGGGGAAACGCCTGTATCACGGACATCCTGTCTAAGGAAAAGCATTTCGTATAAATCTCTTTAAGAGACCAGTATGCTTACCTGGGGATGGACGAGATGAGTGTGACCCTATAGGCTAAAGCACGCTTTCTCGAATGCGTTAAAAACGAACTTAACACCTTGATAAGTCTAAAGTGTCCAAACCCAGACACATTCCTAAGCTTTCAAATTCCATTTAATCGTTTTTCTAAGATTATCATTTTCTATGATTTCTAGTCATTTTATGAGTTCTTCATGATTTTAAAATATCACTCCAAATTATTTGTTTGCGTTTCTTTCTAAATGATTGTTAAGGGATGTTTTCTAAAGTAATTCTATGATATTTCTAAGTAGCATTCAATTTCATCAAGTGTTTACTACGATTTATGTTTTAACAAAAACGGAATATTCCATGTCTCACGAAATCGTTTTCTCTTTTGTAGAATGGGATCTAGACAACGACTTGCTAATATTATTGTGACCCAAATGGCCGGTATCTTGCCCGGTCTCGTGAATCAACTCAATGCTGCGAACCAAAATAACGGGCCTAAGTGCACACTGAAATATTTCAACTCTTGCGGGCCGACTAAATTCTTTGGCAACGAAGGGGCCACGGGACTTCTCCAGTGGTTCGAAAGCATGGAGAGTACCTTTATAAACTGCGAATGCCCCGAAAATCTTAAGGTTCGTTATGCCACTAGCGTTCTCCAAAAGGGTGCTCTTACTTGGTGGAACGATGAAAAACGCAGGCTCGGAGAAGCTGCTGTTACTGCCTTAACCTGGGCTGCGTTCAAAACAACGATGACTAGCAAATACTGCCCTCCCAGCGAAATCCGAAAACTAGAGGGTGAATTTTGGGCACTCAAACAAGATAGCGGGGAGAACGTGGCTTATAACGACCGTTTTTCTCAGCTTAGCACTCTATGCCCAAACATGGTTACTCCGGACTCTCGAGGTATTGAACAGTACATCGGGGGTCTACCAATGACAATTCAGGATGCTATCTGGGGTAGTAAGCCAACTACCGTGGGTGAGGCCATGACTCTAGCCGGCCGTCTTACTGAAAACCACGTACAGGCCGGTACTCTGTTCCGTAAGGGCAACAAAAAGTTTAAGGGCTCCTCGAGCAACGATTCCAAACCCACTGAAGGAGGTTCTTACAAGAGCCTTAAACCCGAATCATCATCTCAATCTAAGAAACAGAAGAATAACTCTACCAACTATGCAATTGTTACTCCTAACCCTCCTGTGGCTCAGCAAGGGGGTAATGTTAACCGCAAGCCCTACACGAGAAATCTGCCAAAGTGCAACCACTGTCCGCTTCATCATGCTCCTAATACTCCGTGCCATAAGTGCACAGTTTGTCAACGTTTCGGCCACGTGGCTAAGGATTGCTGGAACGCTCCGAATAATGCAAACAATAATCGGGGAAACCAGGGTCGTGCCTGTTATAACTGTGGTGATCCAAACCACTTCCGGAACAATTGCCCACAGCCCATTAATGTGAATGTGAACACTAATGCAAATGCAAATCAAGCTGGTCGTGCTAGGGCTTTCAACATTAATCCTAATCAAGCCCAAGCAAACAACGATGTGGTGAACGGTATGTTTCTTGTTAATGATCGTTATGCTTCCATTTTATTTGATTCGGGTGCCGATAAGAGTTTTGTCTCTCTAGATTTTGCTTCTTCCTTTACTGTTAGTCGTATGGGCCTTGATAGACCTTATGTGGTAGAGGTAGCGAATGGGAAGGTTATTACTATTAGTTCATGTTTTATGGGGTGTATGCTTAATCTTTTGGGTCACGTTTTCCGTGTCGATCTCTTACCTATGACTCTCGGTAGTTTTGACATTATTATCGGTATGGACTGGTTATCCGCTAACGGTGCGGAAATTTTGTGTCGGGAAAAGATTGTTCGAGTTCCTCTTCCATCGGGTCAAATTCTGAACATCTCGGGGGAGAAATCTCCTATCGGTTTGAAAATCATGTCTTGCGTCGAAGCCCAAAAATATTTGCGTAAGGGCTATGTTGCGTTTTTGGCTCGTGTTGAAGTTAAGAAAACGAAAGAGAAAAAGCTCGAAGATATTCCAGTTGTGCGGGATTTTGCGGAGGTTTTTCCCGAGGACGTAACCGGTCTTCCACCCGCACGACAAGTTGAGTTCCGTATTGATCTTGTACCCGGTGCTACTCCTGTAGCAAAAGCTCCTTATCGTCTTGCACCTTCCGAACTCCAAGAGTTGGCTAGTCAACTCCAAGAGTTATCCGACAAAGGTTTCATTCGTCCGAGTTCCTCTCCATGGGGTGCTCCAATCTTGTTTGTAAAAAAGAAAGATGGCTCGTTCCGTATGTGTATCGATTATCGCGAGCTTAATAAACTCACCGTCAAAAATCGTTATCCATTGCCGCGTATCGATGATCTTTTTGATCAACTCCAAGGTGCAACTTGCTTTTCTAAGATCGATCTCCGTTCTGGTTATCATCAATTGCGTGTTCATGAAGATGACATACCGAAGACTGCGTTTCGTACGCGGTATGGTCACTTTGAGTTCACGGTCATGCCTTTTGGTTTAACTAATGCACCTGCTGTTTTCATGGACTTGATGAATCGCGTGTGTCGACCGTTTTTGGACAAATTTGTTATTGTGTTTATTGATGATATTTTGATCTATTCCAAATCCAAAACCGATCATGAGCAACATCTTCGTACCATTCTTCAAATGCTTAAGCAAGAGCAACTCTATGCTAAGTTTTCCAAGTGTGAGTTCTGGCTCAAGGAGGTTCAGTTTCTGGGTCACATTGTTAACGAAAACGGGGTTCAAGTGGATCCTGCGAAAATCGAAACCGTCAAGAATTGGTCAGCACCTTCAACTCCAACCGAAATCCGTTCTTTTCTTGGTCTAGTGGGTTACTATCGTCGGTTCATTGCTAATTTTTCTAAGATTGCTGTTCCTCTCACGTCCTTAACTTGTAAGAATGTACCTTTTGTGTGGGGTCCCGAACAACAAAAAGCGTTTGATATTCTTAAAGGCAAATTGTGTAACGCTCCGATTCTTACTCTCCTCGACGGTCATGAAGACCTTGTTGTGTATTGTGATGCTTCGAAACAAGGTCTTGGTTGTGTTCTCATGCAACGGGGTAAAGTCATAGCTTATGCCTCGAGGCAACTCAAAGTTCATGAAAAGAACTACGCCACTCACGATCTTGAACTGGGTGCTGTGGTTTTTGCTTTCAAAATTTGGAGGCATTATCTCTATGGTACCAAATGTCTCGTCTATACCGATCATAAGAGTCTGCAACACATTCTGAACCAGAAAGAGCTTAATATGAGGCAAAGGCGTTGGGTGAAATTGTTGAATGATTATGATTGTGAAATCCGTTACCACCCTGGCAAAGCCAATGTCGTCGCCGATGCTCTTAGTCGTAAGGAACATGTCATGCTTTCTTGTGTTTCTCTCCGTGTTGATCTTAAGTCCCAAATCCTTGATGCTCAGCGTGCCGTTGTTTCCGAGGGTACCTTTCGTGATGAGATGACCGTCGGTACTGATTTGCAGTTGGAAACTAAAACCGATGGCCTACTCTATTTTATGAATCGTCTTTGGGTGCCTTCTCGGGGTAGTGTTCGTACTCTTATTCTTGATGAGGGTCACAAAAGTCGTCATTCTATTCATCCTGGTGCGGACAAAATGTATATGAGTCTTCGTCCGCATTATTGGTGGCCTGGGATGAAGAAAGATATTGCTTTGTATGTCTCCAAATGTTTGACTTGTTCAAGGGTCAAAGCCGAACATCAGCGTCCTTCCGGTCTTCTTGAGCAACCGGAAATTCCTGTTTAGAAATGGGAGAGCATAGCCATGGATTTTATTACTAAGCTTCCTCCTTCTAATGGCTATGATAGTATCTGGGTTATTGTGGATCGGTTAACAAAATCTGCTCATTTTCTTCCTATCAAGGAAACTTACTCGGCTGAAAAGCGTGCCCAACTCTATGTTAAAGAGATTGTTTGTCGTCATGGGGTGCCACTTGATATTATTTCTGACCGTGATGGTCGTTTCATGTCCCGTTTCTGGAAGGGTCTTCAGGATGCTATGGGTACTAAACTTAATCTCAGCACAGCTTATCATCCTCAAACGGATGGTCAAAGCGAGAGAACTATTCAAACTCTTGAAGATTTGCTTCGTTCTTGTGTAATTGACTTCAAGGGTAATTGGGATACTCATCTGCCGTTGATTGAATTCTCGTATAACAATAGTTATCATTCTAGCATTGATATGGCACCGTTCGAAGCTCTTTATGGTCGTAAATGTCGTTCTCCTTTATGTTGGACCGAAGTCGGTGACTCTCAAATTACTGGACCCGAAATGATTCAAGAGACCACCGATAAGATCCAAAAAATCCGTGAGAATCTTCTAGCAGCTCGTAATCGCCAAAAGTATTATGCCGATAAAAAGCGAAAGCCTATGGAGTATGAAATTGGTGATATGGTTTTGCTCAAAGTGTCTCCATGGAAGGGAGTTTTCCGTTTTGGTAAGAAGGGAAAGCTAGCTCCTCGATATGTGGGACCGTTTAAAGTTCTTAAGAGGATTGGTAAAGTTTCTTATGAGTTGGAACTACCCGAGGAATTGGGTGGTGTTCATCCTGTGTTTCATGTTTCCAATCTGAAGAAGTGTTTATCCGACGAAAATCTTATTGTGCCCATCGAAGATATACAAATTGATGAATCGATGCAATTTATTGAATGACCATTGGAGATTATGGACCGTGAGGTAAAACAACTCAAGCGAAGCCGGATACCGATAGTCAAAGTTCGTTGGGAATCTAAGCGTGGACCCGAGTTTACTTGGGAACGTGAAGATCAAATGAAAGCCAAGTATCCGCATCTTTTTGCTTCATTTTCTTCTACCTCGGTTTGAGCAAATTTCGGGACGAAATTTCTATAAGGAGGGGAGACTGTGACATCTGCCCCGAACCCGAATCCGGATGCCCGATTCAAACCCGAGGTTTGTTTATCTTTTAATTATAACTCGTATTTATTTCCGCAAAATGTAACGTTCATTTTAATTATGAATAAATATATCGAATCGTACGTTATTTGTATCTTATTTAAATCAAACGTATTTACACCTCAAAATATCCGCGTATATCAAATAATAATTATTTGTTGACTATTAAACGTTAAGTATGTATATAAATATATATATATTTCGTAAAAGACAAATATTCAAAAACGTTAATCAAAGACGCTTCTAAGTCTCGAAATAGTCTCCTAACGTCAAAAACGAACTAAAACTATAAAAACGTCTCCTATAAAAACGTTACGTCCCAACTCGGTCATCTTAGTTAGTTAGTCTATGAAAAAAAAAAAACTAACTTATGGGCCAAATATGTAATTTCTAGAACTTAAACTAAAACTTAACAACAAAAAATGAAACAAACTTAAAGGAGAGGGACCAAAGATGAAACATTGCATTTAATGCTCCCCCCCTCCCCCTCTGTCGCGACAACCCCGCCCCCCGACCACCTGTCTCCGGCTGCCGCCCGACCACCCTGTTCCAGCACGTTTCTCCTTGATACCTGCTCCGCATTTAATGCTACACGCTCCATCGATTGTTTATATCACCTCAAACCCACCAATTGAACCCCTTAAACCCGTCGAACCTCTCCTCCCATTTTTTTTTTGCTCCGGCGACTACGATTTCAACTATTCCGGCATCGTTTCAGGTAGATTTTGGTTCCATTTTAATCCTCTCAACATTCTACAACACCCTAATCCACCAATTTAATCTCATTTCAGTCCAAGATCCACCAAACTGATCAAGAACGGCCGCAACTGTTCTTCATTCGAATCAATATCAAAACTCCACCAAATCGTAAGTTTAATACACCAAAATAACCGTAAATCCATGGGGATTAAAAGCCCCATGGTTAATTTGTCTGGGATTATCAAATTCGAACGAATTTGATGGATTTGTAAACTAGGGCTCAAATGGGATTTGGGTTATAGTTCAGATTACATGTTAAAACATTTAATGTTCCAGATCTAACAACAAACGCGCGCCTGGTTCACTGGTTTGTGCGTGTGTTTGTGGTTGTGTTGGTCACGGGTTCGAACCTTCTCCCCACCATTCTTTTTAATTACTTCTTTTAACCACTAAAACCAACACTAATACACTATATTAATCTAATAACCTATTTAATTGTTAAAAATAGTTATTAAAGGTTAAAGAAAAATATGTATAAGTGTATTTTATTTTACAAAGAGTTAAGTTGTAAATTTTATACCAAAAACATGTTTTTATAAATGATTAAAGTTTCTAATTTTTATATAAAAACATATTCTCTCAAAATATTTAAACGAAACGTTCGAACGTTCAAACTCGTTTAAAAACTTTAATTGCTAAATCCTAAACATTCGACTTCGGACTTAACTCCGGTTACCACGGTTCTATTTCTAAATTAAAATCTTTATACTTTTATTTATTTATATATTATATAACTTTTAATAATCAATGATTTAGTTAATAATATGTATTAAAGACTAAAATGTACAAGTTTAAATAAAGATTCTAAATATTACTACCAATATATTACTAATGTTTTCTAAAATGTTTTTCTAGTAAAATACAAAGTCTTAAAGTATAATAAAGCGGTTTCGTATAAAAACGCTCGGTTACGGTTCGTACCAAAAATCCCAAATCTCCGTAAATTCCTATTATTTCTATTCTAGTTTCTATATTATATGTTTTCTAAGTTAGGATTCCCATTATTTAGGTGATACTAATATCTGGGAAATCCTCGGTTCCAGTTGATTAATTTCTATACCATTTCAGATTTCGTATTCAAGGTGAGTAAATTCACTCCCCTTTTTATACTATTTTGGGGCTGAAATATGTCTTTTTCTATATTACGTTTTCTATTCTAAAAGAGATCATACAAATATGTTAATCTAGTTCGCGGCTTGATGCAACCTTATGTGTTAGTTAAAGTAGTTTTATTGCTTGGTAAACCCACCGGTACAATGTTAGCGCTAATGGTTTGACAAACCCACCTGCCTGTACAACATCGATAGGTGATTTAAACCCGGCCTTTCTAATTCCATGTTTACTATGTTTACGATGCTATGACGGTTGTTGCTATACTATGATGCTATGCTATGCCATGTCCCTAAATTGATAGATAATTATTGATAACTTATATATCGAGACGGTAAATGACGGTTAGTTAAAAGTTATCTTTAATTATCACATGGGTGGTTCCCATGCTAAAATGGCTATACGAAATACTATGGGTTCTAAAGTGATTGGTGTGCTATGTGATTCTAGGTGTCCTGGTAGGGTAATAATTACGAAATTACTAATTATATAAGTTTGCGCAGCATATCTTGTTGATCTCGGATTTTCCATATTATTATTTATAAACTGTGTTTTACTCACTAGCTTGTGTAGCTAACTTTATTTTCACATATTTCAGGTGGTTCTTGATTTATGGTTTATTTCTAGTTACGTTCAAGACATAGGAGCCTTGGACCTAGTGAAATAAAAATAAAGACTGTTTCTGTTGCTATGGATTTGTCGATTTATGTTTAAAGACTTGTATTTCCTAAACTTAAGATAATTCCTATTAGATTTACTAATTAAATGCCATGTGCTTTGTTACTATTGATATCCAATTCTATTGACGCGCCCGGTGTATTTCGCCGCCGGGCGGGGTGTCACAGCAATGAGACTGTCCAAAAGAGACATTTGAACTGGAAGCTACATTTGTGCCAGCTTTATGGACTTTAAAGCTTTCCCCTTTGAAGTTTCCCTTTCTCTTTAATGGTTTCGTGGTGGTGATGTGAACAACATCAGGTTTTTCAATCTTCAGACGTTCTTCCTCCTGCACACACATTGCTATCAACTCACTCATTGACCATTTATCTTTCTGAGTGTTATAGTTGATTTTAAAAGCATCAAAACGTGCTGGAAGAGAAGTCATAATGAAGTGTACAAGAAAACCATCACTGATTTCCATGTCTAAGCTCTTAAGTTTATGAGCCATGTTGTTCAACATCATTATGTGCTCACGCACACCACTAATACCGTCATACTTTGAAGTAAGCATCTTTAGAATCAAAGTGCTCGCATGTGCTTTAGAAGATCCTTTAAATTGTTCCTCCACTGAGTTCAGATAAGTTTTAGCATTATCTGAATCGGGTATTGCTCCCCTGATTGCAACAGCAATGGATTTTTTAATTACCATTAGAGACATTCGGTTAGACCTCTCCCATTTTTCATACTCTTGTTTCTGTTCTGCAGTGCTTTCAGCAGTAAGAGCATTAGGAGCGTTATGCCTTAAGGCATAATCAAGATCCAACATTCCAAGAGTAAGTTTAACATTATCCCTCCATGAAGCAAAGTTTGCCTCGGTTAGAACTTCAACTCCAAAGTTAGGAGTGATAGTGGATGCTAAATTGATACAAGCAGTAGTAGAAGAGTTGAAGTGAGCTATAATATAGGGTAATAAAAAACAAACATAATTAATACGTTGAAGAGAAAACCTATTATAACACCAAAATAATAGGATAGAAAAAGTTCTATTTGAATATTGGCTTCGCGTTGGCTATGACCAATACTCAAATTAAAATAACGTTCTACTTGCACGTTGGCTTCGCGTTGGCTATGACCATCGTTCAAGCATTAGGAACAGATTAAAGTAATGTTCTACATGACTGTTGGCTTCGGGTTGGCTATGACCAACATTCAAGTATTATGAACACAGCTATGCTAAGGCACATAAATACGACACATCACCGTTGGGCAGAAGTGTAATATTTATGCAATTTGCCAAACATCCATCATGTGTATTACCAAAAAACTAGCCGTTAGGTTCATTATTTGACAACACACGTTATTACATAAAAATAATAGACCATAAAATTTAGTGTCAAATCAAATGATGTACCTTTTGGACTAAACATTTAATCATTTTATATATCAACTCGAAGACTTATGAGCAAGAGTCTAAGTATTATACTAAAACAAGTACATGAAGACTTTATTTAGTGCAATATATTTAATCACTTTGTTTCACTTGTATTATAAAATTCCAGAAGCTTTAAATTTGATGAATGCACTAAATATTAAATATGAATACACTAAATATCAAACATGGATGGAAACTGAAATACTAACTAAAACTAAGTTGAAAAGTCAAATATTAATCTAAGCATTCATGGATTTAATAACATAAACAAAAAATGCATTCTTGATTATCATAACGTACACAATGATTCCTAATTCATGACTTTGCTTATATGATCAATATCAAATATATATGAACACAGAATCATGAGAAGAATTATAGGAGAGTGAAATATTATTCTAAATCATTCATCGATATTGTATACAAGGCTTATGAAGGTCCAAAGGCATAACTAAGATATATAAAATTATAAGTCATTCTGTTTGCACATTCATGTCATCTATGAAATAGAAGATTGTAAGACTAAACAAGAGGTAAGTTCATGAATCGATTTGTATGTCCATTGCATCAGGTTTAACTTATTATCAATCAACATCAAGATAATTATGAAATCAATTTTAACAGCTAAAATCATAGTCATTAGTGAACTAAATTTATTTAATACATTGATCAGTTCAGTTCTAAACTTTGGTGACTTTATTCCAATACACACCTTTTATTAAAATCCTTCACATCGGCAATTACAAGGTTTGCGATTCAAGAAAAATAAAAAACGTCACCATAAATAAGAGCATGATGTTTCCTATGATTAAAAATCTTCTATTATCAAAAGCAAATCTTGAGTGAATGAATATAATCAACATACGCTCTGATACCACATGTTGATTATATCATTAACCATGGATTAAAATATGAACAACTAATCATGAGTAATCAGTCACAAACACAGACATGAACATCAATATAAATACTTACTTGTTGGGATAGTGATCTGAGTTGAAGATGATGACGCCATGAGCAAACGATTCCCGTTATGGTACCTTTAGTTGATGGAGATTGAGTGATTGAGAGAGTACTTGTTGGTGTTCATAAGGAGAGTTATATACCGATTAACCATCATGTTCATAATGGTGGTAATATCATTTAGGTTACAAAACTCCTTGTATTCTCTTATTAAAGATACCTAAAGGGAAATCGTAAATGCCCCCTTGACTAATATTATTTACAGTTACTTCCATCAAGTAATTGTCTGGGACTAATAATGTCATATTAGTGAATTCAGTCAAATGATCCGGTTATTTCCAACAAGACAATGTTTCATTGGAACAGTTTCATGAACAATCAGATATGAAACGGATAGCTTGGACAACGTACCATTTTCTTAACATATGAGGGAACTTCAACTGAAAAATCTAGAATTGAAGCAAAAGAGGATAACAAGTCGAAGCATTATAATTAAGTCACCATATGTAAATCGGATAGTGGACATTTCAAAGCGATGCATAAATGCTGCATCATACATATGATTTATTTGAATTTTATTGCAGTAAATGCATACTTTCAACAATGAATGGGATGAGCTTACTCCTAATGAATGGCTTTCGATAAGTCTTATTGACATAAGGTCAACTCTTTAAATTACGAGGAACATTTGATCAAGGGATGATGCATCACTTCTGTTGTTGTAAGTTTAATTTGTTTTACATTTATGTAATATTATAGGCTATTTAGTATGATATTTTTTTTTCTTTAAGTAACTTTTTTAATAATATGTGTCAGATACAACGAATGCTAGATGAAGGAAGAATGAATGAACCAGTAAAGCTTCATATTTTCCGTGAGAAGTGATAATGAGAGTTTGCTGAAGTTTAAAACATATAATTTCGGTTTTTTTCCTCTTCTTGAAGTTACTTAATATGCTTTGACTCAAAGCACATATCAAATGGTAAAAGCTGACAACGTATCAGACGAATGTGATGGTAAATGAAGTTTCAGATCTGATGTTAGTTCCTGGTGTAAACTCAGCTACTAAATAGAAGATCAACATGTCATACCATGTAAATATGTAAGTATTTTGTAAACTTAATTACTTTTACACATGTATAATGCATTTAACCCAAATTGACCCATTAGTAAATATAATTTTTGTTTTTTTCTAGCGTGCCATCTTTCGTAAATATCTTGAAGCCGGTGAACATCCAAAAAACAGCGACATTTTGACTGCCATTCATCTTAAAAGTTCTTTAATTACTTGGACCACAACATTCAATACAAATGATTGTTGAGTTTTTGTTATGTTGATTTTCATGAAGAAGGTAAAAAGCAACAAACACATTTAGAACATTTAAGGAAAAAGTATGTGTGCGGCAAAGATTTTACTCTATTAGTTTTGAGGAAACAAGTGATTGATGAGGCTGAAGCTGTGTGGGAACAAAGTCAAATTTAAAAATCAAACCGACCGAGCAAGCACCTGCTATGAAAAGGGAGGTAAAAAAACTAACTATGAACGTCAAATGTAAGACTGTGAAGCAACGAAAATAAAGTGATATATTAAGATTAAACTTTTTTGTTCCCTACATTATTATGTTTTTGGGAACTAAATGTTGAATTATATGACTCTTATCTAATGAAGCATATCTTTTTGGGTTTTGTTTTATAAGTAGTTTTGATCCTTCCCTATTCTTGAATGTTTTCTTATAGTTGTACATGGTTGCGTTAGTGCATTATTGCAACAACATATGTGATTGTACATGATGCATATATGCTCGAATTATAGACATATATGAATATACATTGTGCATATATGCTCGAATTACGGGCATATATGACCATACAAGGTGCATATACGTACACTTGAAAATGCGTTGTATGTATTAAATCTATATTATTTATAATAATGCATTAAATAACATTGCACATGAATCACAAGATGTATACTTGATCCACTAAATATATTGCATTACACAACACTCCACATATACATGGTGCATATAAAGGATCAAGATGTCATACCATGTAAATATGTAAGTATTTTGTAAACTTTTACTTTTACACATTGCATTTAACCCAAATTAACCCATTAACTTAAAGTAATTTTTTCTGTCCGCCACTAAAATGAGTCATTTGTCATACGCATAATGTAAGTTTAAACCCAACCTGTTAGTACACCTTTAATAGATAAAACTGCATGTTTTGATATTTTACATCATGCAAATCTAAATGGCAATGAATGAATTATTGCAATAACAGAAATATTTGACTATACATGTTAGGTCGTTCACGAAGAATTATAGGAATTTTTAGAACCCCGAACTCTAGTGGCGGATCTAGAACCAAATATCAGGAGTATCCTATGAGAAATTTTTCGCTTAACGGTATCATAAATTTTTTGCAGATGTATCCTGATACTTAAAACCGTAAGAAAAAATGGTATCCTGATACTTAAACTGATAAAAATTGTACTTCGTAATGAAAGTTGAGGGGTAGCCCGAGATACCCCTGACCTCTCCATAGCTCCATCCCTACCGAACTGCCATCTCATAATCATACTTATGAAGATAGTGTGATGCATCAAACACCATCTTATAATCATCCTTTGATGAAACATGTAAGATAATGGATCAAATGGGTAGTAACACTTAAATTAAGTATATGATCAATTTTTGCTATTATACTTTACCCAAACTGACCCTTATGAACAATGCTAATGTAAAACATACAATAAAGGACATATAACATCCAACAACATTAAAAACTTCAAAATTTGATTAACAGAAAAAAACATGCCTAAAATATTTAATACAAACATTAACAATATGTTTACTTAAATTACTTTCTATGCTTCTAGTTATTTGACGTTGAACTGTCCCGGTGCGTATTTTCCACACATACGACAATGTTTGTGATTTTTGTTTAACTTTTCCACTTCTTTCTCGAACTGTCCAACCATTCGTTTAATTTTTGGATCCCCAACCTTTATTCCGAGTAGTTTGAGGAGGATCAGTTTCAACTTTTCAGGCGAAGAAACATAAAGTTTCAACTGACTTGAAGATTTCGGCGTGACTATTTTCGTTAGGTTCTTCAGAGATTTTTGAATATATTTCTTCCTCCATTTTTTCAAGCTTTTGCACAAATGATTCCATCTAAACTACATCGCCACGCAACTTGGATACAGTGACAGATCCAGGAATTTTTATCAGTGGGTTCACTGTTTTTAGATGCTCTGGTTTAATAGATCATGACATTGAAAAATTCGGATCGATTTTACGGTGCGGGTCGGGTCTAATTTTTAATAGAACTCGACATCGTAACAACGCGATATAATAATCAGAGTGTTTATTCTTTCTACCATGCTCTTTGCATGATCACTTACCCTAATTATGTTGTCAAAATATACGGATACATCTCAGCCAACTTTCACAAGTTTAATTTATTAAAGGCAGTAAACTATCAAACAGGCTCAACAAACTCATAAACGTAAGAAGTTAATGGTCACCTTATCAAAACGTTTGCTAACTTTTTGAATTTGCATATCGAGAACGTATGGTCACAAAATAAATCTTTTGGACAAAAGTTATATAAAATAAAAATTCAAAATTAAAAATAAATAACAACATATAATTAATAAAAATCAGAAAACTAAATTTCATGAATATCTTTTTATGTTTATTCAATATAAAAAATAAAGAATAGTGAATATATGTTTATTCAATATAAAAAATAAAGAATAGTGAATATATAAATGATTTGACACTCTAGTATAGTAGTCTGCATTGCTCATTTACACATAATATATTATAATATAATATTAGATTTAATATATTTATTTGTTTATCATCAGAATCTCAAAAGCTAACATCATCTTCTTTCTTTACTCTTCTTTATAAATTTACAGAAGTTTCAGGTATGTATTAGCTCATTTAAAAACCTGAAATACGCATATTTTTACTCCTAATCAAAAGATATGGGTTCACTTCTACAAAAGATATGGGTTCACTTCAACTATTTATATATAATATCTACTAAAATTTTAAAACGCGGTGGGTTCCTGTGAACCCACCCTTACTACCTTAGATACGTCCCTGCTTGGATACACAAGATTCAACAATAATTACTGCCTTGCAAAAGAGTTCCTCACACTCGTCAGCCGTCACACTGTGTTTAAATATTTCCTAAAAAAGAATTTGCACTTTCCGACCTAGATGTTGTTTTCATAAGACAATACATAAGCAACTCCCTAACGTATCCTTGAACCCATCTGTCTCTAATCTAGTACATATCATGTAGCCACTTATTGTCTTCCAAATAGTATTCATCTATTAACTTCGACCATCGTTCTTCGAACTTAAAACGAGTAATATAAACATTCCAGACGAGGTTATTAAGATCTTTCCGTAAATTTGTATTTGCCAATGTATGATGTATCACCAGATATCTAAAAAAGTGTAAAATATAGTTCTTGTTAAAAATTAATTTGCATTATAACATAAATTGTTAGCAGGATTTAAACTACAACATCACATATGCATAATCATACCTTAGTAGGAAATTTGTCCATGTTGTGTCACATTAACAATCTATACATGGAAATGGGAAATGAAACCCATATGGCTAGTTTCAAAGCTAGATCTTGATCACTTAGTACCAGCATTGGTTTTTTCTCATGTGCATCGTTAAACGATTCAAAACCCATTTGTGATAATCAACGGTTTCATGCTTAATTAATGCTCCACCAAAACATACACTTTTCTTGTGATGATCGATTCCGGTGCCTGACATCTGCAAAATATCATATACAATATAACCTGCATATGTTATTTAATGATATTAATATATGTCACATAATTTTAAAATCAAAGTACGTACCAGTTTGTTCAAAATGTTCCATCAAATGCAACAACATCACCAAATGATTTGTAATAAGCATTCGTGCATCACATGAACAAATGAACACATTCATATATATATATATTTATGAAATCTTCCACGTTACCATGACTATGTCGTCTTTATGAAAGTAGTATAACCCACTTGTTTCACATGTTGCTAGCAAGTGTAAAGTAATATCCTTGAACACATACATTTTTTGGATCCACAACATTGGTTCCTCATCAATGGTTTTGAAATTTTTTGATTTGATTTCAGATTTGAAGCAGGCGAAGAAGATATAAATAAACGATTTAGGGTTTTGGTAGAGTTGAGGCCCAATCAACCCACAAGGAAAGTCAATTTCATTTTACCAATTCAAATATTTAATTTCGGGTCATTAATTCGTTATAAATCATGATTTAATCCGAAGTACCTAGTATTTTTCTTTAACTTTGGATTTGAACTTTTTAAAATTGAGTTAAATACAACTGCAATTTTGATTCATGTGTTTTGATCAATGTTGTTAAACCGGGCGATCCGACAGGTCCAACCACGGTCGGACCGCGTTTTCTAAGAATCACGGTTCGATAGGTCATGGTCTAATTTGTGTTTGTGAACCGCTCGAACCTGACCGGTCGGACTGGAACTGAACCGTAGTTGAACCGGGGTTGAACCGGGTTTAGTATTAATATATATTTTTGTTTTTGATTTTTTTGAATTTTATGTTTGCATCTATTTATTTTTATGTTTTTTTGTAATCTATATCTATACTTTCTAATAAAAGAGGGTTTTAGAGGACACTTATCATTCAATGAAGAGAGTGTTGGAGCATTTTTCCCGCCAAAACTAAAAATCTTTTATTTTAAGCTATGTATGGAAGGAAATCGATAACATTAACTCACCCATAATATTCTCTTCCAATTTTTCAATTTACCTTATTTATATCCTTGAAATAACTATTAAAACGGAAAACAAACAACTTAAATAACTAACTGTATCAAAATTTACGACCCAGACCCATGCATGCCGACCCATTCGCTCGGCCCGGTACATATAAGTGTCACCGCGAATTTTTCTGGATATCTATTATCTGGATTATTTTTTTAACGGCAAATGTATGACCATGCTTCGGAAGATATATATTATCTTAATCGGACCCACTTATCTATTTCCAGACCGAGACCACACCCTAACCCCCACAAGAGGAAACCCAACCCACCTTTGGTGAGAAAACCTTTTGGCCCAACCTAAAACCTCTATTTTTTATTTTTTTTTATTCTAAGTGAGAGTTAAACCCAAGACCTCCTCATTTTTATAAAATTTGGTTACCTCTTTTCTTAACCACTTGAGTTAAGGATCATTGGTATCTAGATTATTTGTATATATCTATTCTTTAATCTTTTTTTAATTAATTGGTGAGATTTATAAGGTACCGAGTTTAAAAGCTTCAATATCTAATTTGCTACTAATAGTGTATTTGTAATTTAAATATATTTGTTTAAAGCTCATATTTGTTCATGTAATATTTAGTTTATTTTCAAATGTTACTTTTTCATAAAATTTTAGAATTGTGTTTTTATATTTACGTTGTTAGCGTTCAGCCCGTGTAACACACGGGAAATAACTAGTTATTATTAATATTTTGATGTTTTAAATGATAAAGATAATGAGCTCGTTTTATTTTGAAATTAAAACTTGGTTAAATATGATTTTTTGGTGATTTTTTGCGTTAAAACTTAATGAATTATTAGTTTTTTTATAAAACTTAATATTATTGACTTAGGTTGTGTTTAAATTAGAATTCGTATTACATTAATTTGATAAATATATATTTATCATACCCCAGTCTGACTAGTCTCACCAGTAAAATCATAATACCAGTTCAGTGTCCGGTCCGGTTTTCAAAACATTGGTTTTGATACCATTAACTGTTTCAATCTCACCTGAAAAGTTTTGGTCCATGTGTTTTCATTTTCTAATAGAAATGGTCCCGAACACTAACTTCATTCAATTTTCCGTTAAGTCTCTCTCACACGTGGAGTAAAATATGGCATTTCTTCCACTTGTTTTGACATGCCACTAAATAAAAATGTTAACCTACATGATCACCTAGATAAAAGAGGGGGAGAAATGACATTTTTACCCCTCAGATGTGGGGCGTGTGTGAAAGACTTAACGGAAAATTGATGGAATTAGTGTGCGGAACCATTTCTGTTAGAAAATAAAAATACAAGGACCAAAATTGTTAATGTGGAACTAAAACTGTTAATGATATCAAAACATAGGGACCAAATTGCAGTTTACTCTAAATACAAAATAAGAATTTGTCAAAAGTTTTAAAATTGTTTTTCCGGTCCATTTGTTTTAGTTTTGTCTAAATCAAGTCCATTCGGTTAAAGTCAGTAAATAATTGATTTTTTTTGTTGTCTCTATGAAAATTAAGACGATAATACCGACGGCAGAACTTGAGGGGCTATACTCAGAGAAGAGTATCAAATTCCCGCACAACGATTATCCTTATTGTGAGAGAAGACCATGGGCGAAGGATCAAAGGGACGGGGGAGGGTCACCCCCCCCCTCCAATTTTTTTCCCGTTGAAGTGTTGGTTTGTTGTTTGGTAATTGATTTTTGATATATATATTGGGTTTGGCTCCCCCCGAAACAAAACGATAATAAGATTTAGCCCCCTTGACTACAAATCCTGGCTTCGTCATTGGAGAAGATCCCGACAACTCTATAACTTTGAGATCGACATACATGTATATTTATGGATAAAATGTTTTTTATTAATGAAGATACGACTTGTAGCTAGCCAACGGACGTTATGTAAGACTTAATCTCAGGGGCGGCCTAGAGGGTGTGCGGCATGAGCGACCGCACAGGGCACTCGTTTGACGGGGCACCATCACCGGAGGCGAGATCTTTATGTTTTTTTTCTTTTGTTTTCTGGCTGAGATCGAGTTACTCTGTTTTCTTTTCCGGCGAACATAGTGCAGAGAGTTAGTACTTCGTTTTTTTCCGGCGAACTTTAGTACTTCGTTTTTTTCCGGCGAACTTTATTATTGCAGGTAAGGAAGGGAAGAAGAAGATGGAGATAATGAATTTTTTTTCCTTTTTCTAGTCATTTCAATTACAAACAATAAAAATAAAAGTCTGACACATTTATGTGTGGTCAAAGTTTTAATTGTATACATGTGGGGTCAAAGATTTAACATATAAGTTTAAATTTTATTTAAATTTTAAATAATTCAGTAGTTTATTAGTTAAAATTAAATAATAGATGGGTTTCACGACAATTAGTTTAGTTTAGTGACGAGACGTGTGATACTCAAATAAAATACTTTTAGTTAAAGTCTTATTTGAGACATGAAGCATAATGATTAGAGTAAAAAAATGTTTCAAAAAACATGTTTCAATTTAAATTTAACATGTCACTATTGTATTTAATTTCATTTTTGTTTTCAAGTTTTTTAAAATCAATGTGAAGATGTGTCTGGGGCACTTTTTTCAAACTCGCACAGGACACCAAATCCTTAGGGACAACCCTGATTAATCTATTTCCCATCGTTTTCTTCTAGTATTAACAAGTAACAACTCTTTTTTTCGCGTAAACTATTCATCTTATAATATCTCAAATGAGCCAGTGGGTTTTTACAACATCAACCTTGTCGACAGTTGCATATTTGACGGTAAAAACCGGATGCGGTTAACCATATGGACTGAACAAGTTTTAAAACATGAAGGTTCCAAATGTGAGGAAAAAATATTTTGGATGAATGTGATAAAAGTCCTCAAACTACGAGGTCGAAGATAACGATTTACTCTATTTCTTTATTTGAAATAAACTAGATTTAAGACAAGGGTCGTGCGATGCGGCTCCTGGTTCAGGCAGCCGGGCTCGCTCATATGACTTCGGGTAACCAGATTTTATAATATCTGGATTGTAAAAGATGATGATGGATCATCAGTGGAAGCAAGTTGCATACTTGATCATAGATGGATACGATGGATTTGGAAAACCCCCGTTGATGTGCGGCGAGAAGTCATATTAAACAAACCCTAGATTTTAAAATAACAAAACAAACCTTTGTATACATTAAGCATAGCAAGACAAGTCGGCATAAGTTTAATGATATTATTCTAAGTAAGCAATTATGGGGTAGATATGCTAAGAGATTAACACATGACAATAGGTTTGTTTTATTATATTTTATAAATGTTAACTACATCTACCTTTTTCTAATAATTGAGTAACTCGTCCAGTTGTCATGATCTTAGATACGCCACATAGGAAAAATTCTATGTGACAAATTCTCCTTTAACTTAACGTACATATCCTATTCGGGTCAAATACTACCCGCATATCGTTTTTTAAATAATTAAATTATTTTCTTTTATATATCTATCTACATAGTTTAAATTTTAAAATATTCTCTTATCCATATTAATCAGTGCATTCGATACTAATATAATAATTGAGGAATTCAAATTTTTTATTACATCTATATTACACGTGTTTTTTATTAGAAATATCATTTAATATCATATTTTTTTACCTAGCTCGTGTGTTACACGGGACGATAATCTAGTGTATAACAATTATAAAAATAAGTGAGTTACAAACACTAAAAATACAAGTAAAGAAATGTAGGAAAATATGTAAGAGTCACATGATACTCGCGAACCAATCCAACACCATATTTACTACGCGAAATAACATAACTTTTAACATCCTCAACATGGTGACAGGTTGCAACATAACACCACGTACCAAACCGATTTATAAATCTACTTCTGAACCTCTTCGAAAATGGTACATGTGTAACCCTCGACTGCATGTTTTTCAATCAGTATACGGGTGCATAAAGAAGGATTGGTGGTCATAGTAGTAAACTCAAGTTTTCTTTGTTTATAACGTTGACCCTCTACCGTCGAGTTGAAACATATTAGGAATCAACAAGTGTGTTAACTCCACTAGCCTGTATTTGAAAAGCGCGTTTGAACTTTCACATCTAGATGTTGTTTTCATTAGATAATAAGATAATCTGATAAAAATACCTTCTTTGGTATTTTCTTGTTAATATACCTCATGCACAGACGATGGGTAGATTCATGTAACACGATAGAAATTGCTTGTCTTGTGGTCGAGTCTTGATCACAGTTATCAAAGGCGCGGGGCGCACTCTAGGCGAGAGGTTGGGCCTTGGGCCTAGGCGAGAGGCGCTAAAAAAGCGCGGGCCCGGCAAATAAAAAGCGAACTTAAAAAAATATAAAATATTTCAGATAACAGAAGATTAACACATCTTTCAAATACCAAAAATTTCCAATACCATAATATTCAACAAAAAGTACAAAAGTTATTTGAATATTGAAGAAATCATACATGATTGAAGACGGTTAATGGTCGAACAACACATAGAGAAGCCATAAATATCAATGGAATATTTTTAGAGCCATTTTTACTGGAAACTTACTTGGTAAGGAATAACGATTAAATAAAATAATATTAAAATAATTGAATATTAACTATATGGAGGGATTTTTTTACCTAGGATTTGAAAGCGTAAATGATGGGCCTGGCTTAAATTAGGAGACTATGTGACAAAGCGATGACTTTTGATAACTATGGTCTTGATCAGTTAGAACTCAGGTTGGTTGCTTTACATGTGCTTCTATAAAACGTTCGAGCAACCATTTATATGAATCAATATATTGTTTCATCATATAGCAACCCCACACCAAAGGTTACACATTTTTTTTTATCGTGGTCAACCCTAGTGAAAGGCACAAAAATCATGTTAGTACCTGAAATTTTAAATAAATGTCAATTAAATTAAGGTTTGTGTTAATATATAACCAAAAGGTCCATAAGTGTACAAACGTGTTTCCATATCATGAGTTAATAAACAGTTAATGTGGAAAAATATTGGTTATCGGTCAAGGATCGATATTTGAGATATCGGTTATCTTGGTGGGATATGGGTGAGATATCTAAGTCATGCATAAATTTATATTTAATAATACTTAATAATAAAAAACATGATCTAAGTCACAACGCAAAACAAAAGTATCAACATTTTATATTAGAAAGTAAAACATGATCTAACCATAAGCAAGGAAATCTTCCTCCGAATCTACATCAACCAAGCCACAGTTGTAGACTTGTAGTTAGGTTTTTTTTGGAAAATATCTTACACAACAGTCACATGTTGTCTTGTGGGAAGAAATTGGCCACTTGATCAACAACCCATCGTTTTAAAACACAAAAAAATGGCTCGACAAGTCAAAACCGAGATCTCACTAAGAGTACCGATATTTTGATTTTGAAATCAAAATATCGGCAATATATCGGCCGATCTTCTCGGTATCGAGATTTTCACCGATATTTTTAAATAGATTTTGTTGGAGCACCGATTACCAAGATCTCACCGATATATCACCGAGATTAACTACATAGCTTCTAATCAGTTAATTTAATGGATATGTGTTAGTAAATTGTAATATTTGTTACTAAAAATATGATTTAATTTACATATGTGTGAAGTAACTAAAATCAAGCTAGCTTAAGGGTTCTGAATTAGTTTTTAGCATATTTGTAGAACATAATAAGATAAAGTATACTAATTACTAAATGTAACATAAGTATGCACAAAATGACTTACTGATTGGTATGGTATGTTGCATCAAATGCTAACATGTCTCCGAATGTAGTGTAGTTGCATTTTGACACATTATCTGCCCAAAATATAGCCCTTAGCTCACAATTTACAACCTTAAAGACAAATGTAAATTTTTTCCACTTCTTCCATTGCTTGTTAACGATATCAACAACGATCTGTGTATGTATTCTTGTGTACCAAATTGCAATTGTCGACGAGTACTTCTAGTTAAATCCGTGTTATCCGCATCAACAAGTGCATGGTTATGTTTCTCCACAAACTCATATATCTTAAACTTACAAGTTCCCTTAATGGCTTTACATCTAATCAAAGCATGACAATCTATTACTTTGATATTAGAGAAACGCGCACTACTAGAAAAGTGCCTATTTTGCTACGGATTTTTGCGACACAATCAGTTTTGTCGCAAATTGCAACACATTTCCGACAAAATTGCAACAAAATCATAAAAGTAAGTAAATAAAAAACTTTGCCTCGAATTTGCGACACAAAATAAAATCCATAGTTTTTTCCGTCACAAAAGTGTCGCAATTTTCACGATTCAGAATTTTATAATGGTATTAAAATAAGGAGAATACCATCTGCGACACACTTGTGACACAAAAATTAATTAAATAAAAAAATTCAGTTTAAGTAAAACTGGGTGGTGAAAGAGCATCGTAAATTGTTTTCTCTTTATATAAATTAATATTTATAAAATTAGTTGCTACACATTTGCAACACAAAACTGAATTTTTTGCAGTTGAATACAAGTTATCAAAGAGAACGGTAAATTATGATTTATTACACATTAAAGCAATTTTAGTATGTTATATATATTAATTGCATATGGATGTTACTATGATATGTAGGTACCTTATCTCATCAAAGCAAGTTCAGTATGTTATATGTATTAATTGTATATGGATGTTAACAAGAACAGATTCAGTTTATTTAGGTAAGCCTCAGTTTAAAGAGATTTTGACCCATTAAAAATGCAGTATATACGTTCATAAGTTTTTACTTTTTGTATCTTGTAAACTAATTAGGCTAGCTTCTTGTTTGTGATTTTCAATCAACGTCAACATCACCGATGGCAAGCACGAATGATGAACATGTCTACTTGTCTAGACAATAATATGTAGCTCATCTAAGACGGTAACTATCAACTTAATCCCATTTTTGAACCATATAATTATCTACATTATCTCGGTTCAACACTAGTTTGTGTTTGAATCTAAGAATAATGAAAATGGAACTTTTGGTCTTATCTTCTCTTCAATGGAGGATGGATCCAGTGACCCTACTTTGTTATTAATTGATTATTTTGGATGTATGTTATCATCTTTAGAAATTGTTAGGATTGATAACTAAACAATAATTAAACAGGAACTGTTTACTAGTTTGAGTAATTAGTTTGCATGCATGGTAGTTGCAAGGGGGTGTTTGGCATTGTGTTTTGAAGGTGATGATGTGATATGAAATCATTGTAAGTTTATCAACCATAACAAAGTAGTTTACGGTTCCAAAAGATAATGTTTGATTAAGCACTTTTCTTGGAATTTTAGGATTGTATATTGAAATCAAGATTTTTACCTTCTGAGTACATCGTATCATTCAGAGTTTTTTTGAAAGATACACTATTACTATTATTATCTACTAAGTTATGCACATGTGTTTCTCATTATTATTTCTTTTGTATACCACATATTTCATTGATGGAAAAGCTAGATAATGAGCATTTCCATTATAACGTGTTTAGTTTCAATTAGTTAGACGTTGTAGGTTTATTGGATAATAAGTTGCTACTTCATACTCAAACGCGTCTTTGGTACCTTTAAAGCACAAATACTCAGCTAGGAGTATTAGCAGCAGCTGGATGCAGAGTCTGACTTTTATACTGCATTATTGAGTTTTCTTAATTTTAAAGTTGTTATGTTTAATATTTATGTTAATGAATGCATTTTGTGTACAAATTTAGCTCAAGGAATTTGAAAAGTTAGGCCACAGAAAAGGTGTCATCAGTCAATATGTCAAAGATGTTGTTCAAAGTCTAGTGGATGATCCAACTACATTTGAAGCAATGAGTAATGACAAGATTGGAACATCGGTAAGATAGAATTTATGATCTGAAAGTAAGTTATTCTCTTTATATTGTAATCACGATACAACTTAAAAGATGTTATTGCAACTGTTCTAAATTTCAGGCAGAAATGAGACAATATGCAGAAAATGATCCAACTACATTTGAAGCAATGAGTAATGAACTAACAACCTTCTTTTTTTTTGTTATACTCTCTGGTTAATTTTGCCAATACGCAACTTGCTTTCACAAGTTTTATGCAAGATAATTTGGTTTTTACTATTGGTATTTAGGTAACCTTCTATAGTAGTTAAAATGGTATTGTGGCACCAGTTTTTTATGTTCTGCCGGTGTCGCATCATTATTTTACCTGTTTTATACGATTAGTCACAACTGTAAAAAATTGTAAGTTCTTGAGTCTTAACAATGAAAAAAACACATTGTTTTGTAACTAACCCATATTATTTTTATATTTAGCATAACACCTTTAATTTTGAAGACTTAACTTCATATGTTATCTACTAAGCTACTAGTTTGTAAACACATGCTGATAAATTTATTTTTGATTTCAGAGGAGGTTGTTAAGATTGCCCATGAAGCATCTAAGAAATAGACAGGTTTGATCTCCTAACATTATGACATGTGTTTTGTTTTTGCACTTATAAATCACTGCTTGTATGCTGTTTGGGTTTTTATTATTGTTTCATGGAACAAAAGTATCAATCCCATTTCTTGAAACCCATAGCATTAAACCAAGCACACTTTAACATGATGAAACCAGTACCCTCAAACCAAACACCCCTTAATGCCTTTGGATTTCTATTAGATCTCTAACGGGTCAGACGGGTACAACCGTACAAAGTTATAAACTTAGGCCTTATGGGTTAACCAAGCCGGTAAAAAGGTCACCCCAGGTCTACTTAGTTAGCTACAACCTAATATAGTAAAAATATTCTGTTATTATAGTAATTTATCTAATCTTTTTTAACTTTTTAGTAAAATTGTTGTATGTTACTAGATCTATGTGAAGCTGATCGAAAAAGCATGGAGGACTTGCAAGTGATGCATTTTGTAACGGAACGTTGAAAGAATTCAAAAGAAATGGGTGTTTTAGGGTGAATTTGTAGTAATTTCTATAATATGTTGGATTTGTAGCTTTATTCTTTAACTAGTATAATTTGGTTGTAATGGATACATTTTGTAATTTGATTGAAATAAATACTTTTCTATGTTTATTTTTGTTTTTTTTAAACAGGGCTTTCTTTTTTTTATATGCAACTTTTTTTTCAAAATAATCAAAAATTTAAATTAACATAAAAAAAATGCGTTGCAAGTTTGTTGCAGATTGTAAAGTTGTGGCGTCGCAAATGCGTCACAAACAACTAATTAGTAAAAATCTATAAAACGAAGAATGCGTTGTAAATCTGTTGCAGATTGTAAAATAAATGCGTCGTAGATGTGTGGCAGATAGTTACTTAGTTAAAATCAACACAATTAAGATTGTGTCGCAAATGTGTAGGGAATACCTACACTACTAATTTTGTCGCAATTGTGTTGCATAATGTGTAGCAGCTGCGTTGCAAATGATTTGCGACGAGGGTTTTTGCTACTAAGTTTTTTTGTTGCAAGTGTGTCGCAAAAGCTAGTTTCCTACGCATTTGCGACAAATTGTGGTGTAGCAAATATCTAACTTTTCTAGTAGTGGCGATCGTTCGCAGCATATAACTTATCTTTAACAGGTTTATATGAATCATCAACGTTTGAAATCATATTTTGTAGCATTAGATGAGTGATAAAAGTTGCTACAAGTTGATTGTTTAGAAGTTAGAACTGTCATTACTCATACCTGTGTACAGAAAAAAAATCAGTTAAGCATATATACAGTACTATATAAATGCCAATTAAATTGAGTAAAAGTCTATTAGTAAAATAATATTGTAAAGTAGTTTTATTATTTTACGATATATTAGTTTTTATCGGTTCTAACTATCACCTTTTGGTTTCTGTTGTTCTCAACTTTTATCACTTTGGCAAATGGTCTGTCGTTAAATTTTTTTAAACGTCATAAAGTTTTTCGAATTCAAGGCCGATGTTTTAAGTCTTTTGATTGAAAGAAAAATACGAGTCTATTTATATATACATAACAATTAATTAAACCTGGTGCACAATGAATAACAAAAAAAAATTATTACATAAAAATAATTAAAAAAGAATATGTATACCTTAAAGTCATTAACATATTGTTGCACCTTTTCATTGTGCCTCATCACATGTACATCAATACCTCACATGTCTCTATTCCTTTAATGGTACAAGGCAAGTCACCTTTGAATATTTCTTGCCTCACATCAAGAAAAACTTCATGTGTGTATATTTTGGAAGCAAACATTTCTTATTGGTAGACGGGTCATGTTTTTAGGTGTGCTTGTCATCGTCTCAGTCCTGGATGGTGTTTTCATTAAACAACACATTGGCAAATCCCTAAAATATACCGGAATCCATTGCTCTCTAATTTGATACATATCGTTAAGCCACTTATGCACATGCAAGTTATAATCAATAATTATCTTTAACCAACGTTCCTCAAACTCAGTTGGTGTAAGATATGTATTCCAAACCAGTTTATTAATGCGTATATGCAAATCTGTATTTGCCAAAATATCTCCAGCAATCTAGAATGATTAACACAAACTATGAGTTACTTTTAATATTACCATTAAATATTTATACTAGAATTGTTAATTCATACCTTAATAGGCAAGTTGTCCATTATATGTTTCATACACAACCTGTGTTGTGATTTTTGAAAAACATTATTAACAGCAACCTTCATTGCAGGATCTTGATCCGTCAGTACCAACTTTGGTTGTTTTCCATGTGCTTCCAAGAAAGATCTGAGTACCCACAAGTATGATAATGCAGTTTCTCTTTTGATCAAAGCACCACCAAATACAACACTCCATTGGTGGTGATTAACACCGGTAAATGGAACAAATACCATTTTATACCTATTATTATATAACAAAAAGATAAATGTCATACATCAATTATTCTAAATATATATACCTTTATATATGTATATGTTAATACGATAAAAATTACAACAAAAAAATTACATGTTTGTTCTAAATGTTACATCAAATGCATTGTAATTTATTTTAGCAGTCTCATCAGCCCAAAACGTCATAACAAGCTCATTTGAGTAAGTATGATAAACAAATGTATCTTGTTTCATATTTTATTTCCTCTTCTCCATCATGTTGATAAACAATTAAGCATCCCGTTCTCCAATAAATAGATTCATATCACGCCTGGAATTCATGAAATTTGCAACGTTACCCTGGACCCTCCTGTGACCACTACTTGTCAAAGATCTAATTCTATAAGCACGAGAAAGACCTATATTGGACGTTGACAATCGAAGAAGGTACCTTTTTTCAGTAAACTACAGCCTCCGACTAGCCTTACTTACATCTCTATTACCATGTTCTAGAAAAGGATGATTATGCGCCTCAACAAAATCAAGCAAATAGTAATTTGGAGTGTTTGGAATATATTTAAACGTTGCTCAAGCCTTACAATTTGTAACTTTAAGTTTCGTCATTCGACCGGAAGACCCGGTCTATTTATCATCCAATGTATCAACAACAACTATATTTGATTTACCAAGACTTAATGCATACAATGTAACGATACTTAATTGTGTTAATGTCTCCTTTTTTACGCCTAATTGTACTCAAACGAGAACTGAATCAAGCTTTTAATGCATAAGTCATACACATCCTTTTAACTTCTTCTAAAGACGAATACATTGTACTTTTAACCGAAATGTCTTTAACACGAAACATTGGTTTCCAATAGATATTACCATTTGAGGAATGTATTAACTTCGAATACATTCATTACCTATACATACACATTAAGACAAAAAAATTAAAAACATAAGATAATGCAGAATTGTGTATTAATGCATCATCTTTAAAATAACACAAACATCAAATATTCTTTACACATTAATTAAACAAGAATTTTGATAAAAATGTAAATATTACTTAAATCTGTGTAGATATATGTATCCTTCTAAATCATACAATCATGAAAGATATCCTTCTAAATCATACAATCATGAAAGATAAGTCATTTTTTCATACAACTTATGCATACCTATCATTTTTTCATACATGTAGGAAACTAATATAACAATTAAAGCTAATAAACCAATCAGATTATTAAATTATTATAAGAAATATACTAAAACAATTAGAATTAAAACAATTAAAATTAACACATGTTTTTTCTTTAAGTGATCATATATGGCTCAATCATGAATCAATTAAACTATGATCACAATAATTAAATAACTAATTAAAGAATATGACCTTAAGCCGTGTTTATGAAAGTAGTATAGCCCACTTGTTTCATATGATGCTAGCAAGTGTAAAGTAATATCCTCCATCTCATACATTTTTTTGATCCGCAACATTGGTTCCTCATCAATGTTTTTAAATGTATAACAAAATCTATAAATAAGAATAACAAATATGAAATTAATTAGAATAAAATAAACCTTCGTTGATCATGCCTGGTATGATTCAAAATAAAATCAAATGATGAATTATTTTACCTGGATTGCTTAATGATTGGCTTTGTGAAAATTGTTGATTTGATTTCAGATTTGAAGGAGAATATATATAGATAAACGATTTAGGGTTATAGTAGAGTTGATAAGCCCAATCAACCCACGTGGGTTTTTCAATTTCATTTTACCAATTCTAATATATTAATCTTGGGTCATAAAATATTTAGAACTGAGTTTTTGCTGTGGGCGAATGGGCCTACGATGTGGTGACAAAGTCTTAGTTGAGATACGTATCATATGGTGTAATATTATATCTCGCACGTAACAGATAGAAAAAAAATAAAAAAGAATAAATAGACTAAAAGGTTTGAACCTTTGACCTCAACCGTATTCTAACCAATCCTCACAAATACCCTTAATAACTAGGATGATCAATTGCATATTATTACTTATAAATAACCCTTAATTGCATATTTTCTCAACTAGAAACATTAATTACATATATCCCTAATCTTTGTCTTTAGGGATTATATAATCCTAATCGAATTCACGTGTTTCGGTAAAGAAAATTAGTCACTTGCCGAAACATAAATTTTAAAGATATATAATCCTAATCGAAGTCACGCGTTTCGGTAAAGAAAATAGAAGGAAAAAAATTGCTTATAGGGACTTGAACCTCTTACCTTTAAAACAAACTAGATAATTAAAGTATCGAGGTCATGCGTTGAGGCACCAGATAAAAAAATTTGCACAGAAACAGTGCATAACTTTTACCCGTTGAATGACGGCCTTTATCCAGTAGAATCACTCAAATTGTACAAAGTTGAAAACATTAGTAAAACACAAAAGCAATGAGCAACAACAATAGATATTATAACAGTAGAATATGGGTCGGGTTAGAGTTGCATAATTCAACCCGTCAACCTGTGGTTCTTTAACCCGCCAACCCGACACGATTGACGCCCCTACGTGTAACTCACAAAGCAATCACCTGGACACCTGTAACTCACAAAGCAATCACCAACACTTCAAAATAGTTGTAAGGGTTAATAGAATGTAAAAAAATCACTAAAGTGTGTCAAGGGACTCATACCCTACCCTTGATCTCTAGATGCATAATGACATATGCCTACCACCAAGCCAAAGCCACACTTTGTGTTACATAATAAAATGATGTTTATAAGATAATTCGGTAAAAAAAAATAACAAAAAAACGTTTTTGGTACAATAGCAAGCTGTCACATGGAAACAAGTAATTGACGGTGTAAATCACCGACCATGAAACTTAGTATTATAAAGGAATTTTTTTACACCACTCAGGCAACCTACCATCTTCCACCACCGTCATCTTTAACATTGTGATTAGGTAAACTTTTCAACAATGTCATCGTCAATGGCGTCTTTAACATTGAATTTGGTATTAGGGTTCGGGGTTGATGGAGATTGGTTTATAATTTATAAAAATTTACATACACTAATATAAAGTTTTGACACATATCACATATCTTGTCGCATACAGCTGCTTAGGTTTCAATCTCAAATTCACCATCACTTTCAACACTACAACATGCCACCATCGGCCACCGACCACCACTAGCCAACATTGATCATCACCACCAGTCCATCATCGATTACTATCACTACCTCCGGCCCCCACCGAATACCACCACACCACCATCGATTACTACCTCCAACCCCCATCGGCTACCACAACCACTGCCATCATAACAGGTCACCACTAGCCCTTACCACTGGCAACCACTGACCATCGATCACCGACACCATGACCACCACCATGATCGGTTACCATCACCACATTTGTTTTACATTTCTCGTGTTGTTTATACTAAACAATATAAAGTAATGATTTCTTCCATGCCACAAGTTAACCAAACAACAAAATTCAAATGATACGATCATTTTCAACCTCTTATTCATTCCATTACATTTTTCTTTTTCATTCCCCGTCAATTCCATTACGCATTTAGCCCACCTGTTTTAATATTAATCATAAACTAAACCATCCACTATTGTTTGCAAGTTTTAAAACCGCCAAATCAAAACATGAAAAAAATCTATACCTTCTAATAAAAGAGGGTTTTGAATGCCACGTGGCATTCAATGGAGCCGTTGTTGACATTAAATTCCCGCCAAAAAATGAATGATCCCATATTTACGTCTACATTCATTCCTTCATTCATACTAATTTTTTTAAAATCTATAAAATATAGTTTTCATGCATACATTCTAATAAATAAGGAAATTCCAAATTCACTTCCTAACTCATTAATTAAAAGATTTCCAAAATCATTTTCATACTTCAAGGACAAATACATTTACTACATTTACCGGCTTCGCTCCAATAAATAAATTTTGAATAAAATTGCGAAGTGGCTACAAAGTTTTTACAGATTTTTATTTTCTTTTTTATTTTCAAAGTCATATGTTATAGAAATGTAATCAGGTTTACTCATTGTTTTAACTAGTAGGTACCCGCGCGATGCAGCGGGGACATTATTATTGGATGTAATTAATTTCTAGGTGTTTTGTTAATTTCGTTAAGTTTTTTTACTAAGTTGTATTATGGTTGGCTTGCTGAAACATTTTAAGTAGATATCATCATAATGGTGGATTTAGATGGTGGGCATAACACATATCATGTAACTAATAATTCAATATGAAAGTTGTCAAGCTTTCATGAAACAATTGTTTATAGTATGGACCTTTGTGATGGAGCTTAACATATGTAAAGTAATTAATAATTGAAGATGAAAACCGGAGACGATAATATTCAAATAACCATGAGTTAAATACGTAACATTCAAATCTTAACATACGAGCTGAAAACAAATGATCCATGTGAGTTCATGAAGATGGAACGGAAATTAATCGTACTTACTACACAGCTCTTCGATTAGATCCCTATTATCCCACCACCAAGTATCATCAAGAGTAAGATCATGGATTTCAGGCTTTTCTTTGACTTCACCTTTTACATCCTTTTGTTGTTGGACGTTGTCGAGTATCTCCTCTTTGACTGTCACCTCATTCGTTGGAGCTGGAGCAACGTTGTTCTCTGAAATTACAATGTTTAGTTTTTTGACATAAGTTTTCAAAAAGCATGTGTGTTATATAACCTTATATAGGTAAAGAGAAGTCTTTGTTTAAATTTTAAGAATACCTGACACATTATTCAAGTTAGCATTACTCTGCTCCATATTAGATTTTTTAACCCTGAGAAAACAAAATAAAATAAGTTTGTAAGCACATTATAATAATAGTTTGAAAAAAATGCAAATATATCAAATGAAAAACGACATTGAGGTTATAATAAAAAAACACAAATGTTAACATATGAAATCATATTACTAAGTTATATCACACATACATTTCACATATCATGCAAAACCTCGCGATACACGACATTTGAGGTGTACACTCCGTTTCGTTTGAAATCTCTTGCAGGGTGTACTAAAACCTTTGTATTCTCCCGTGATACCCCTCTTGATAACGCCACATAAAGCTGGCCGTGAGAAAAAACAGAATCCGGAAGATAAACGCCAACATGAGGGATTGTTTGACCTTGAGCTTTATTGATGGTCATTGAAAAGCTAAGTCGAATGGGAAATTGTTTTCTTTTAAGCTTGAACGGAAACATTTCATCCTCAGAAAGTGTTAGAGGGATTCTAGGCAAGAAAACTCGTTTTCCTGCATGTTGACCTACGGCTATCTCAGCATCTATAACATTGCGTTGGAAGGCTCTACATATCAATCGTGTGCCATTACATAGACCGTGTGAAGGATCGATATTCCGTAACAGTATAATGGGACACCCAATCTTCAAGCGAAGCTTATGAGGCGGGAGTCCACTAACAGTTAGTGCGTTCAAGAACTCAACAGGATAAAAGTTGTGGTGATCATCTTCTACCATATCAAAACTATAGTAAACTTTTTCCTCCCCTTGGAACACGTCAATCATTTGATCATTTATTTCATCAACACTTTCATTTTTTGTGGATAATATTGCTCTGTTGATTATGTAATCCGAAGACCGTACGTTTTCTTGAATCGCAGGAAATACAACTTTGATCAAATCTTTTACCGATTCTTTTTTATCTATGCACGGAACCGTCATGTTGTCTGGTAAACGGATAAAGGTACCTTCGATTGACTCTTCGGTTCCATCACCCACTCTCAGTAGGAAATCAGAAAACCACGGATCTGTACGCGCTCTCATGTTTATGGTCAGACGCATCTTCTTCGTCACAGACCACAAAGGTGACATACGTATACTGGCGTCCACAATTTGTGCGCGAGTGCCACGTTTGATGACTGGCAACACCTGCCTGAAATCCCCTCCCATTACCATTATCTTTCCACCAAAGGGGAGACTAACGCCTATAATATCCTGCAATGTTCGATCTACGGCCTCTATCCCCTGACGCTTTGCCATTGATGCCTCGTCCCATATGATTAATGTGGCCAACCTAAGTATTTCAGCCGCACCGCTTTGCTTTTTTATAGTGCACATAGAGTTATTGTCAAGGGTAATAGGAATTTTGAACCTCGAGTGAGCCGTTCGACCTCCAGGCATATTATTCGCCGCAGCACCAGATGAGGTTGTCGCAAGAGCTACAAGCCCACGTGAACGAACTTGAGCCAACAAAGCTTTATATAAAAAGGTTTTGCCCGTCCCACCAGGTCCATCTACAAAAAACACACCTGAACGATTATCGTCCACATGCGACATGATCTCATCAAACACCCTTTTCTGGTCTGAATTCAGATCGTCTTTTGCACGTAAGTGTTCAGGATCCACAGCTATATCATACTCCTCCTGTACCTCACGAGAACTTGCGTGCTGTACGTTTTCTTGTGTTATATCAGGAAGATCAAAATCACGAATATTTTTACCCATAGATTGTAGAAAGACCCTGATGTCTGTAAGAACCATATTTTGTACTCTTTCCGCGTTCTGGCAATGTAAATGATAATCTTCAGAAAGCGATTCGAAGTGTTCATTCCACAACCTACGAATATCACCAGGTTCGCAAAATACCATTATTGTTGCGAATAACCTTCTTAGTGAACCAGGGAACTGGAATAGAGAGGCTTCCGTGAGACATTGCGATAAACTGTCATCGTTCTCTATTAAACCGTGATCTAGAGCCGCTCTTCGAAATGTTGGGTGCGTTACACCATTAATCGTGCGAAGATTTTCAAAAGAAGTAGGTCCTCTTACATTTAACAAAAGTAGTCGCAAGTAGTACCTTTCGCCTTCAGCGGGATTAGCAGCAACAATACGGCCTCGTTGTCCCTGAGCTTTACGTTGGTTCCCGCTTGCTTGCATCCCATGTGAAGTGTTTTGGAAATTCCTTATAAAGATACTGTCTTGCATTGGGATTCGACCTGTTTGTTTTAAAAAATGCAGTAAGCATGGAATCCTTGTCTGACTCCCTATCAACAATGTTTTCTAGGGTATCATTCTCTCTAAATCTAACCATATGCATATTCGGGAGATGAAGCTGTAAGGCCAACACCGAAGGATGGATTTTTGAAAGGTCGAATGAAAAAATACGCCACATGGCCTCCGGCGGAGACACATAACGCGCATCCTGATATTTTTTTATCTCATTAATAACGCCTTGGCCATCTTCATCGACGTGAATAACTTGCTTGTCGTGCCCTTTGTAAACATATTTAAACAGATACTTAACAGATTTTATACTTGAACAAACCTCGACATTCATGTGGCAGTTAAACATCTTCAAAAGCCTTGGGTTATAAGGGACCACCCATCTGTTATCAAGATTTGATCCTCGCACATCAACACTAACTTTGTTGTCTCTCCTTCTGTATAAAGGATATGAATCCTCTCCTTGCGTAGTCTGTTCATTAAACCCTCTAGGATAATGAAACCGACAGACCGGTGGATCACCCTCCATACAAGGACTGCTTTTCCGTAAAGCACCGCACGGACCATGCATCATGTGCTTAACAACAACTTCGTGCAGCTTCGGATGACGTACCGGGTCAGGAATCTCAGAACACACAACCTTATCATAATGATCTGGGTTACCCATTTTGTCTTCCGCGTGCATGATAAGGAGGAAATGCGCATGCGGCAAACCACGCTTCTGAAACTCGATGACGTAAACGTATGACTTTACATGACCGAGTATATGTTTCTTGAATAGTTGATGCTTAAGCTCCTCTAATCGGGCACGAAACACTCTAGAAACAAGATCTGGACGGTCTTGTGCAGTTTGGCCAGGTTTTAAGTTATCACATATTTCAGGCCACTGAGGATTACATGTCATCGTTAGGAAAAAATCAGGACGCCCGTCGTCTTGAACTAAAGTCATGGCATCTAAAAAACGGCGTCGCATGTCGCGAGGACCTCCAACGAAACTTGCAGGCAACACAACCCGTTGTCCGATTCTGTTTGGCTGAACCTCCCCAGCATGAACACAATCAACAATACCTTGGTATAGATCAGCTCGCATATCATTTTGGTGGTGTTCAACATACTGTAAACGGGATGTCTCAATCTTTATGTAAGTATCGACGACAAACTGCTGTAGCAGCCGACCACCTAACAATACTAAGTTTTCTATCGGGCGAATCTAAAACTTGTAGCAATAGTACTCCCGCATTGCTACTGTTGTCCTACCACTTTGTTGGTTAACACCTATATAAATATAAACATCATGTTATTAGTACATAACATAGCACATCCACTTAAAAAACGGATAAAGTGTTCGTACCTTCATGTTCTTCATCTATGTTGGCCGAATGGCTATTAAGTTCATTTATTGACACTCCTTTACGTGGTATGTTAGGATGCCATCCCGACTCACCATTAGGAAAAAACAGAGGATAACATAATGGATCATAACATCCAAAGTACGGCTGAATAGTTTGAGTACGGTCTGACCTTCCATACACGACAATACTCCTTTTGTATGCTGTAATATTGTCATTCCCTTCCACGCAGACACCGGCAACCTAGAGAACATGTGTTTATAACTAACAAATCGCGTGAATAAGTGTAAATCAAATAATTATATTCTATATACCTCTGATGTCGTCGGTCGGTTGTACACCCTCTGGTCAACATCAACTGAAGCGTTGAGTGTGACTTTATAGTTGTCTAGAGGACCAAGCTCCGCAAGACTACGGAACGTGACGACGTAAGGATTGGTAGAAAGAACACGTGACAACGTCTCAGTGATATTCCGATCTAGATTTGGCCATCGGAGTCTGTGTTCTAGCTCGGTTTCAGGATCATAAAAATACAGTTGTAGGTATCTGGGTGTTCCATCCCTGGAGACTAACTGGTCGATTCTGTGGTAGATTCCTTTGTGTGCACGGAATGTATAAACACCGTCCCTCATATTGTTCAGTGTTTCGTCCAACGTGACGCCCATTGATGCGAACGAAAAATTCGTGTTATAAGCTCGTATGTTGGACCTAAACATTATGCCAGTTTCATTTTGCAACGTGAACAACAAGTACAGTTCTCTAGGGATCTCTAAATGTGCTAATTCAGTCAGACCATTCATGCAACAAAAGGTGGGGAATTCATATTTAAATAGTTTTGCGGAACATTTCAAGCATGAACTCCGATCCTTTAATATGAGAGACTCTGACGGTACACCGTCGTAAACAAAGTTATAAGGATCCTCTTCTACTGGTGGTTGTTCGCCGTCTGTAATCTGTGCAACCGCAGCGTCATTTGAAATACGTTTTTCTTTATCTTTACGTGCAAGATAATATCGTCTATTACATTCTCGTCTTTGTTCAGCTGCACTACATGCGACTCTCTCGTTTGCAAATTGTTCTGTCTGACTACTATTAGGGTTTAAGGATCCTAGAGGTCTCCTTTCACACGACTGGTTAATGGGAAGTGATGTTAATTGATCGCGTTGATATACACCGGAGTTAACAGCGTTTGCCGCTTTCTTGTTCTCTTTGTTTGACCAGTAACGTCTATTATACTCTTTCCTTTTCACAGCTCGTGACGTAGATGTACTTGAGGACGAAACGTCATTAGGATATTTTGACTGACCGTTGCTCATATTAAAATGATGAATCTATACTGGAACAAATAGCTACGGTGTGAGTATTATTTCACAATCTATCTACATGTACAAACATTTGTAGCTAATAGTTAATTAACTAACATAGTAAAAACGGTTTTATGTATGTACTAACAAACATGGAACAAATATATAACAGTATATGTATGACATGCAACTACAATATATGAAAGGAGAGTAAAACAACAATACATCGAATATTTATTTTGGTTCATAGCCATCTAATTATTTACAGTAACGAGATCAATTGTTTTTGTTGTCTTTACTTATTTGGAATTGTAATTTTGGATGACGTTCAAATTTGTTGGATGTATATAGTTACCTATATATTGAGTGTTACTTTTGTAATTTTATATATAGGTTAAATTGATATACAAAATTCAAATAGGTGATTGAAATATATATAATTAATATATATAGATATTATATGTAACTTTGTATGAAATAGCAACATAATACATATCATAACACAGTAATAAAGAAATATATTATCTAAAAGATATAAAACGATGTTGAACACGAATAACAAAGACTAAAAGAAAAATCAAAAATTCAAATAGAAAGAGCCTCTGGCACTTTTGGTTCTACGATGATCCTAGAGAACTCTGTTGACTGTAAAGTATTTCCTATAATTTAAAATGAAATTTGTAAGTTATAGAAAACGATATGAACCAGAAAAATACACGTTAGTTGTTAAAAATGTTTAAGTATAACATACCCCTCGGCAAACAAATCAACTTGACGCGAGATACAAAGACAGTTGCTTTTCCTATCATTGCACGAAAGGTTTCCATCATATGAATATTCGGCGGGTCGTATAAAGATAGTTTTATTACGCCACCCCTGTTAAATCCTTTACTTACATTAGAAATAGAAACAAAATATATTGTACGATCGAGGGATATAGTTTAAGTATGTTCTCAATATTTATTGTATAATTCAAATGCCTTACGTATGATCTTTAAGAAATATACGATTCTCCCCACATAGGCGCACACCCTTGACAATCTTCCCAACAACATCTACAACCAATACATGTTGTTTTTATTTTCTAGCAAAAAGATGTAGCATGCAATCAAAGTTGCTTGATTAAAATATATTTATACGTACCAATAATTATTTTATCCGGGCCATTGTTTTCCAAAAGATATTTAATGGGAGCCACTAATGGAAACACACGTAACCCCTTTGGTAGATGACTTGAGAATGATAGAAGTTTCGTGTGCTCATTAAATACAATCTTGAAATTACTCCAAACCAATAGGTAGCTTTCATGTTTGGGCCACTCATTGAAATCAAACCTCTCTCTTTGAAAACGGTTTAGAACGAACATGTTCCCAACCAGATCCATATCTAAAAAAGTTTGCATCAACGTTTTCGGGATAAAACCCACAACCCTCTGTCTCTATAAAAAAAATTAACCTATTGATTCAAGTACCATGCACATAATATTGAGTATATATATTTTTATAACAAAAAAAAGGTCTTACGTGTTGGTCGAGAAAAACTATTAAAAGTTTTTCTTCAGACGCGATAGGCAAAACAAAGTCAACCCAAACGAAACACACAGTATACCAAAGGCAGAATTGTGTGACTGATGTAAAATCATCGACAATGGTATGCGTATCCATGACCAAGTATACCTTCATGCATAAACATAATTAAAAACTGAACAATTTAAGCTTGAAAGAAACATAAATATTGTGATCTTAGTTGGATCAAAAGAAACATGATAAACAAACACACTGAATAATCCCATTACATATCAAAACAAAATCAATCATAAAGTTCTAAACATGATAAAATAAACAATGCAAAAAGATTCATAATATTTAAACGCATGGAGTCGAGCTAACACCACGGTGAAAGTACGGTATCCGTGTAAACAGCACCATGAAAACATCTATCAAAAGTTCGCGGCTCAAAATGATGAACATCTAAAAGGTTCACATCGATTTCAAGAAATAGTCCCCAACCAGTGATGACAATTATAGAGCCACTTGCATTGTAATGAGTAAGGGTAGTCAAACGTGGAAATGGAAGACATACTCGGTAACGATATTCATCTGTCATGTTCCAAATTCCGTTTTGTAGCTTCCATAATTCCAATGGCTTGTTAAAGTAACCACAAGAAACAAAAGCATATATTTCCGAGCGCCAGCTAAACAAAGCACCGTTAGGACTCAAAGTCCCAGATCTCGGATATTCTAACACAGAAAATTTATGCGTGTTTACGTCAAACCGAATAACGCTCTTGATGCCATCTAGCATGTCAGATTGGGAAACCCTGAAGTATACAGCATCTCCAGAGAAGGTTCCTAAAGACCACTCATAGTTATCAGCAGAGTAAGGGGTCTTCTTCAAGAAGGGTACATGTTTCCACGATCCACGACGAAACGCAAACAAAGAAACGGCAAGAGTACCTCGTCTACGTTTTATGTGAATAATGTTGTAATTGAAGGTTGCGTCAACATAGAAACCAACAGAATCGTTGTCTGCCTTGAAGAAACCTTGCTTAACACGGTTGGACAACATTCTATAAGCACCTGTTAGTGGATTCCAAACAAGCAAGTCACACGCGTGTTGAATGGTCACACATAACATGCCATCCAAGATCGCTAAGAATATCATATTTTTTGGATGGATATTATCAGGGGGCCTTACATCATTACCCTCTAAATAGTTAGGACTCTGATTATTCAACAGCCTTGAAACGCATGTCGGTTGGTCCCTAGTGGTGATAAGTTTCTGATTTAATGAATCTCTAGCATAATTGGTGTGTGCCAGTAGAAAATCATTGCTTGATATACAATCATACCATTCCTTGCATACGCACTTGCATTTGATTATAAGCAGCGGTGGTAGCTCTGCAGTTATCTTGAACATCAAAAGCATGAAGAGTTGTGGATTCATATTTGTTTGGATCTAGAATTGAATATAACAAGAGAGAAAAGATCGTGAACTTATTAGTTAGATATAGCACAAATAATCACATGTATTCAGATCGAGCTAGGATAATTAACGAACAACTTCATGGAAAACAACAAAATGGATTGCTCGTCTTATAAAAAGAAACGAAACACAAATCATTCATACCAACATAACAATATTCGATTCATCGTCTTACATAAAGGAAGGAAATCCAAAACATTCAAGCAAACATAAATTAAAAATATGATTTTAAAAACTAAAAATCCCCTGACATAAGAGTCTCGGTATAAACCGCTCCTTGTAGCCTGCTCCCCAAAAACACTGGATAGTAACACTCTTCGCCATTCTTAGTAATGTCTAGTTCATTGACACATCCAGATTTGCTTACCACAAGAAACCTGTCTGTACTCACAATGTACGTAATGGTGTGACTAAAAAGTGACTGTGGCACAATGGACTGGCGAACCCATATTTTAGTCCAGTTATCTCCGTCCATCCTCCACAAGTCAAGAGACCAAAAATGGAAACCGTGAGCAACAAACATGTGAAGCGCTTTACGAACCAACACTAAACTCCCTTCTCCGTCGTCATGTGAAGTTGCTGGAAAGGGTTTAGACTTAAACTGATCAGAATCAACGTGAAAACCATATAAGTAGTTTCCCTCACCAATAGCATGCACTTTAATAGTAAAATAAACCACTCCTTGGAAGAAAGTTCCATTAGACCATGACATTTTATAGTTATGGTACTTTCGTTCGTCGATGAAACCCATCTTGCGCCACGAATCAAGCCTTGATGAATATTTGTAAAGAGTCATCATGCCATTTCTGCGTTTCGCATGTAGAAGCATGTACTCATTCGAAGGAGAAGCATACAACCCAACAGCATCTGATTTTTGTTTGAATCGACCACGACTTTGGGTGCTCGATATGAATTTAGTCACGCGGGTTAGGGGGTTCCAGAGAATCAGTTTGTGGGTGCTACAAAAAGAAAGACATACAAGCCCGTCAAAGCTTGTTAGGACGCGAACACCAGACGAAGAAACATTTGATGATAGAGGAATTTGGGTCTTTGAAAAAGAATCTGATTGTTCAAAAGTAACGGGAAAGACAGACGACTCGTAAATACCGATAGATAAAAACATTTGATTATAGGATGTGGACATGCGACGACAATGCATTAGACGAAATTTTTGAGCAGCTACCAAAGACAACCATTGCTTAGACACGATCTTACATCGGCCGATACATTTTGCGGAAAGCCTTATTAGTATTTCTGTAGATAGTATGTCGGCAGGAACATCATCGATTGAAGTAGTACGACGACCGTTGACATTCATACATATTATTTTAGTTGATGGAGGCATAACGAAAATATAACTGGAAATAAAATATGAATGAGGGTTATAAAATAAAAAAAATGTGTATTTTTTATAATTAGCAACCTTTATTTTTAAAAACAAACATAACACACTTTAATTAATCTATACAATCTATAATATTAGGTTCTTATAAAAGAAAAAAAAAACCCAGAAATGGATTACGCTGAAAATATGAATGAGGGTTATAAAATAAAAAAATGTGTATTTTTTTAATAGAAACCTTTATTTATAAAAACAAACATAACACACTATAATTAATCTATACAATCTATAATATTAGGTTACTGTAAAAGAAAAAACCCAGAAATGGATTACGCTGAAAATATGAATGAGGGTTATAAAATAAAAAAATGTGTATTTTTTTTAATAGAAACCTTTATTTTTAAAAACAAACATAACACAAATTAATCTATACAATCTATAATATTAGGTTACTGTAAAAGAAAAAACCCAGAAATGGATTACGCTGAAATATGAATGAGGGTTATAAAATAAAAAAATGTGTATTTTTTATAATTCGCAACCTTTATTTTTAAAAACAAACATAACACACTTTAATTAATCTATACAATCTATAATGTTGGGTTACTGTAAAGAAAAAACCCAGAAATGGGTTACGCTGAAAATATCGTTATAAAATTTAAAAATGCGTATTTTTTATGTTGAACATAATAATAGTTATAAAATAAAAAAGTGGAGTTTTTTTTCCAAATAGGTGTTAATAGAAAAATTATTGACCAAAGTGGGTGGTTTGAAAAATATTTATCAATATGGTTATTTTTGATAAACACAATGTTTCTCACTCTTAATATTATTGGTTTAACAATAACTCATTATTAATTATTAGAAGATTAAGTACGGAGTAAAATATCTATACTATATTAAAAAAAAAGTTATTGTATGTCTCTTTCGTTAAAAAAATTTATTTATATTTCTATTAAAGAAATTGATTATTCATATTATGTGTTTGCATTAGTAAAGACACTTTTAAAAAATATGTCTTTTGAAAAACATTTACAAAACAATTCTTAAAAATACGTTAAGAAAATAACCAAACGCTTTTTGAAAAGGAAGTTTAAAAACTCCGAAAGGCAACATAGAGAGAGTTTTTAAAAATTGACGGTATTTTTAAAGGCCGGTTTCATAAAAGTCGTTTATATGTATTTAACAAGTTTCTAAGTAATATAAAACACTTAGTAAAAAAACAACTTTAAGATGTTTGCAAATGAGTTATACGATTTTTTAAAAAAATTAATTAATCTAAACCTAATGACCGAACATATCTTTTTATTTAATCTTGAAGTAAGGGTCACTTAGAAGTAAACTTTTTATATTTTTAATCTAATAATGTTAGAAGTGAAAAAAGAAACTTTATCAAAAAAACACCCACTTCGATAAATATTTTTCAAAACACCTATTTTGGTAAATAAGTTTTCCACCAACACTCATTTGGTAAAAAACTCAAAAAAATGGGTTTTGGGCTTCTTAAAAGTGTTGGGCTAATTTAAATGTAATAATTTGAGTTATGGGTCGGCTATACGCTAGGATTAAATAAACGAGATTGAGGGTTGGACGCATAACGACGAAGTTCGGTTATAACTGGAATATAAAGCGGTAATTAGTTCAATAAAAGTAAATGAAACGTATCAAATATGACGTAATGATAAAAAAACACAACACATTGGGCTGATCTGTTAATATAATTTGCTTTATAGGATGAGTTTAAACAAAATTAATTTGAAGAATCAAATATGTACTAATGACATGAATAATCATCTTATTGTCTTTTAAACGGACCAACCATGTTTGTTTTAAAGTAAATATATGTAACTTAAAATGTGAAAAAATATTTTTAATACTGGTATAATGTTAATATTAAAAATTTGTATTAATTTATCATACATATTAAGAAAATAATTAGCAAGCTTTATTTTTAAAAAACAACAATAATACACTTTAGTATAGATATAGTATAAAATTAAAAAAATGAGTTTTAGGCTTTTTAGAAGTGTTGGCCTAGTTTAAATGTTAAAAAATGTGTTATGGGTCGTGTTGTTATCCATTAGAATTAAAATACCTTTTTTGAGGGTTATAACGTTATTACAAAAGTTAGGGTTGTTATATATGATGTAATATATTTATCTATATATTTATATGTATTATTTTTAGTTGATGGATGCATAACGATGAAGTTCGGTTGTTACTGAAATATAAAACGGTAAAGAGTTCAATAAAAATAAAAGGCACGAATCAAATATGACGTAATGATAAAAAGAAAAACACAAACGCATTGGGATTGATCCGTTAATATATTTGGGCTAATTGTTAATTAATGGGTTGATAAGGTGAGGTTAAGACATGGGTTTACTTAAAAACACTAACTTGTCTCAAACCCTAAATCACGGTGTATATATAAAAGCTCTCTTTCTTTCAAAACCCTAAACATCCGCCTCTATCGCCTCTATCCAGATCTCGAACACACTCTTTCAAAACCCTAAAACACAACACACTGCATCCGCCTCTATCATCTCGAACACAACTCTAGATGCAAACCCTAAATCGATGCATATATTCCTGTAATCACAATCCATCCGCCTTCGTTTTCTATCTTCGAACACAAATCCTAGACCTATTAACTACTGCGATGTCTGGACCGCTTGATCGATTTGCGACTTAAAGTACAGGTAAAGATTTGCTGTATTATGATTCTTATGTATTGTGGAAGTGGGATTTGGGTATATTGATGTGCGATTTGGGTTTATTGTTAAATTTTGTGTTTCCTGCTCTTTTTTAAACGATACAGGGTTGATTATTGATTGTTGTTACTTTGTGATTGCTTATCTGTACACACTTGTCCGTGATTCTGTGATGCGTGTGAAAGTATTTGCTTGTTGCTTTTTGCTCGGTGGGTACTTTCTTAAGTAGTTAAGTCGTGTATTAATTGCACATTCTGAGTTTTTGACAGTATTGTACATTGTTTGGGTTTTTGACAAAAAATTAATGAGAATGTGTGTAGTTTGGATAATATGCCATAATTAAAGCTTGGTTGTATATAGTCAGAACACGAGCACCTAATCTTAACTTAAAACTGAATGTAATAAAAGTCAGTTGCTCTTTAGAGATTTGAGAAACACAGTTTATTTTTTTTGTGGTGTTATTTCTTAATGTGTTCAAGGCAATCATGGGTTTAGTAGTTGTTAAGTTATGCTATAATTTGGGTTAATGTATAGATGTGTTGAAGTAATTACAATTTTTTGTTAAAATTTTTGTGTTCTAGAAGTAGTAAAATTTATGTAAATACACACAGATTTGTCAAGTTCTATTGTTGTTAGCTGTTAAGTCTCAACATACCAGTTATTTACTAAATTTGAAAGATTTTGACCTTGTTAAATATTAACTGTCAATTTGTGTTCTTTCAATTAGTTAATTTTTTGATTGGATTTGTAGATGCAGATATGTTATGGACTTGTGAAAGAACACATTCAAAAACTTTTGATTACTGTTGAAAAAAACATCTAAACTTTTGATTTTACAATGTTTTTAGTTAACCCATTTATTGAATCAGTTTATCTGCAAGTAGATAACTCAGTCTTGAGTTATATAAAAATTATATTGAACAAAAGTTTTTGACTTTCAATTTTACATGATGTAATTGAAGGTTGGGTTGACTCAATCTGCATCTTGTTAGTTAGATTATGTGAAATTTTTGAAGGTGTGCTTGTTTGTTTTATATACCATGGCATTATGAATAGAACAAATGATTGATTGATTTTACATAATGACTATTTGTGCCTTTTTTGCAGATTTACTTGTAGTGGATTCAACTTATGGTCTAGGGTTGCATAATGTTGGTTCACAACAGAGTTTAAATATTTCAAGGGGGTTTTCTATTGAGGTAATAATTCAATTTAAAGATGTTCATACTTGAATTTGGGGAATTGTTTTCAAATTTTAAGGTCACTGTAGATATTCTGATATAAAGTTATGAATAAAACTTTAATTGCTTTATGTAATCTCTAAACTTTTACCTTATATGAAGCGTATGTAATCAACCTAGCTATAACTAAATCAGTTAAATGCCACTTTACAGTTTTTTGAATTTGAGAAATCATACTTATAACTAACCATCTTTTTTGAACCATATCATGCAATCTTTTGATTCTTAAGTACTTTTGAAAAATTTGTTCCAGACAATTAAATTTGAAATGTTTTTAGTGTTTGTGTTAAATACTATAAGTGTTGTACTTACATGTTGTTGTTAGTTCAATGAGAATAATACTTCAACTTTGTTCAAAAGGTAAAGCTTGTTCATATCATTGTGCTTGTTATGCATTTGGTTAATTAATCTTGTATTATGTGTTGTGCATGTTTTGTTTGGCCCTGATTCAACATACCTGCTGTGTTCAAGTTGAAATTATGGTGCTACTTCAAAGATTGCGCGTAAGTAAATAACCATTTACTAAATCAGTCAAATGTTACTTTATATTTTTTTTCAGATTGTTTTATGTACTTATACAAAACTCATGATGAATTTTCAGATGTGTGTTATGGTTTGTTATTGAGATTTGGTTTGGTTTTTAAGTGATTTTGATTAAATTGAGCAAAAGTTTTTGATTTAATTGGTTAAAAGTGTTATTAAAGCTTTAAATTGATAACATGATTCATGTGTTTTGGAAAACAAGGTCTGGTTTAATATTATAGATTTTGTCTTAAGTGTGATTGGTATTTAATAGTTGTAACCAAATTGTAATTAACCATTATCTAAATCAGTTAAATGTTACTTTACAGTCTTTAGAAAGTAATTGTCTTCCTTGTAATTTTTTGTATTTGAGAAATCATATCTATAACTAACCATCTTTTTTGAACCATATCATGCAACCTTTTGATTCTTAAGTACTTTGGAAAAATTTGTTCCAAACAATTAAATTTGAAATGTTTTATTGAATTATTATTTTAAACAGATTGTTTTATGTGTTGTTTTAAGAATAAAACCAGCATTAATTTAGTGTTTGTGTTAAATACTATAAGTGTTGTACTTACATGTTGTTGTTAGTTCAATGAGAATAATACTTCAACTTTGTTCAAAAGGTAAAGCTTGTTCATATCATTGTGCTTGTTATGCATTTGGTTAATTAATCTTGTATTATGTGTTGTGCGTGTTTTGTTTGGCCCTGATTCAACATACCTGCTGTGTTGAAGTTGAAATTATGGTGCTACTTCAAAGATTGCGCGTAAGTAAATAACCATTTACTAAATCAGTCAAATGTTACTTTAGGTTTTTTACAAAGTAATTTGTTATCCTTACTTGTAGTATTTTTAATATTGTAGGGACTTTTAAGAGTTTAAGGTGTTATATTGGCATATCTTGGCTTGACATTTTCTCGTAATTAAGTGTTATCCAATGTAAGTGTTCTAACCTACCTTGAATCGTAGCAAGTACCTCATCGAAGAGTTTCTGTGATGACAGGAATCAACTGCCCTTCGGTTGACACTTGGACTATGGTCTGGGATCTTCACACATGTTATCAACTTTTATATGCTTATTTGTTTACGGTTTATATTTGATCTGTGTATTTTTTATTTAAAATAATAAATAAAGTTTTAACTGATGTTGTATATAAGATTTGTTATTCATGTTGTGTTTTCATATAATAGATGTCCAAATTTGAATGTTGAGGTATGTTCAAGTATAAAATCTAAAACCAGTTAACTATTTTAATATTAGTGAATGCTAATTTATTTTGAAAAACAAAGTATGTGTTAAAAGAATTTTATAGATTTTGTCTTAAGTGTGATTGGTATTTAATGGTTGTAGAAACTAAGTTTTACTTTCATTATTAAAAGAGTTTTATAAAATAAATCAGTTTAAACCAACTGCAACCAAAGTGTTAAGAATACAAGTTACAACATTTAAGAGATTAAAAAAATAAATCATTTTAAACCTCAAATCATCAAACTGTTAAGAACATACTTACAAGTTTAAACATAAAAAAATATTAAATCAGTTAACTATTTTGATGTTTAATATTTTAATTTTTCTACACTAACATTTTTTGATAATGTTTCTGTGTTTCTTAATATGATTAGTGTTTTTTAGTGAAAAAAATTAAAATGAGAAAAAGTTAATGCATAGTATAGATGATTCATGTGTTTAGAGTTATAAAGTTTGTTCTTATACGTGAATTATTTAGTATATGCTAGATGTTATTGCCTTTTAGTATAGATATATTGTATGTTTCAGTCTTCATATGAATTGATTGTTGTTTTAGTATAATAGAAAAAGATAACACTAACTGTAATAGTTGATTAATGAAAGATAGTGCACATTTTTACCAATAAAAAGCTATATATATTAGTTTTAAAGCCGGATAAAAACAAAAACTATTAAAAGAATTTTATAGATTTTGTCTTAAGTGTGATTGGTATTTAATGGTTGTAGAAACTAAGTTTTACTTTCATTATTAAAAGAGTTTTATAAAATAAATCAGTTTAAACCAACTGCAACCAAAGTGTTAAGAACTAGATATAAACCCGCGCGTTGCGGCGGAAATTGTTTTGAAACGGTTAAACCTAATGGTAACATAAAAACACAAAGACGAACCAAAGATTTAGTTTTTCTTAACAAACAGGCTCAGATTAAAAAACAGATCAATCATTATTGTAAAACCGGTTGCAAGTAGGGAATTCCTACTTACCATCCAGGTTAATACAACTTAGAAGCCAGTTTTAAAAATATCATCATAGCCACATACTTGGTAGACAAAAACAATGCAAGGCACTTGACAGCGACAGAAACATCATCGTAAAGAGCCGGTGAAAGTCACAGCCAACAATAGGAACATGGAGATGTGGCCCAATATGTACACACATCAGCGAGCAGCACATTGGTAACCACCATTACAAAAACGGCGACAAGGGCATAAGCACACCGTTACAAGCAACTGACATCAATAGTCAAGCCTAAATCCATTAACCAAATCAATCAAATCATAACAGTGCTACAACAACACAACCAACAATCACAACCTTGCACAACGATCCAATGCCTCAGACGCATCACCACAGTGGTAACCACCGTCACACAACCGACGGCAACGGCAGAAACGCCATCACGAACGGCCCATGACAACGGTGGTAAAAGGGTAACATAAACCCCAAATCAAAAATCAGATCATTACAGATCTACAACAACACAACCAGCAGCCGCAACATGCACAACAATCCAGACCTACAAGCGCCTCACCACAGCAGGAACCACCGTCACACAGCAGGTGGCAACGGCGGAAACGCCATCGCACAGCCGACGGCAACGATGGTGAAAGGGTAACACAAAACGGCGGTAAAAGGTTAACATAAACCCCAAATAAAAAATCAGATCATTACAGATCTACAACAACACAACCAACAGCCGTAACATGCACAACAATCCAGACCTACAAGCGCCTCATCACAGCGGGAACCACCGTCACACAGCCGGTGGCAACGGCGAAAACGCCATCACACAGCCGACGGCAACGATGGTGGAAGGGTAACCAGGACACCCACCAACGCCGGTGATTTTTAGAGAGAGAGAGTTTAACGGTGATGCTTAGAGAGAGAGAGAGTTCAGCGTGAAATGTGTGAAGAAAGAGGAAAAAAATGTATTTATATACTCAAAACATCACGCAACAAAATGAGTACCACACGCAACAAATATGGTACCTAAAGCAATGAAAGTCGTACGTTACGCAAACAAAACAGTACGTCACTGTAGACGTCATTTGTAAATGTAGATTTATAAATACAAGTTACAACATTTAAGAGATTAAAAAAATAAATCATTTTAAACCTCAAATCACCAAACTGTTAAGAACATACTTACAAGTTTAAACATAAAAAATTATTAAATCAGTTAACTATTTTGATGTTTAATATTTTAATTTTTCTACACCAACATTTTTTGATAATGTTTCTGTGTTTCTTAATATGATTAGTGTTTTTTAGTGAAAAAAATTAAAATGAGAAAAAGTTAATGCATAGTATAGATGATTCATGTGTTTAGAGTTATAAAGTTTGTTCTTATACGTGAATTATTTAGTATATGCTAGATGTTATTGCCTTTTAGTATAGATATATTGTATGTTTCAATCTTCATATGAATTGATTGTTGTTTTAGTATAATAGAAAAAGATAACACTAACTGTAATAGTTGATTAAGTGTATTGGTTTTAGTTTGTTTTATTTGGCTATGGGTTTTGTTATAACATATGTAAAAAGTGTAATGTTTTAATGAGAACATTAAAACATTTAAATAAGTTTGAATGTTTTCATCTATTAATATATGATATTTACTACCTTTGTTTTTTAAAAAGGCAAACTGCTATTAATATATGATATTTATTACCTTTGTTTTTGGAGTGAAGTAATGTAATTAACAATTGATATTTACATACAGCAGATTGCAAACATGACATGAAATTGAAAATAAAACATTTTAAGGATCGAAATACATGAACAAATAAATGACAAAACATTAACAGAACTTGTTTACATACCTGTTTGAAAAGCTGAAATGGAAATGAGATCAACAAAACTACATGTTTAAGAAGCACAAACATGTTAAGAATAATATGTAAAAAATATATAATATTAAGTACTATGTTAGTGTTTTTAATCTTAACTGTTATTTTAGAAAATTAACACTTTTTATTATATGGTTTAGGAAATGGTTAGTTTTGTTTAATGTAAATCAGAAATGATCCTTAAACATGGGTTGATTCAATATTACATACGTATCAATTTGATTTAAAACAAAAGTTATAACAAAACATGATTAAATACCTTTGTAAAAATCTGAACTGAAAATGAGGTAGATAAACTGCATGTTTAGGAGACGCATGAAGATTAGAACAATACATAAACATGTATAAATGTTTACTATATATCATAGATAGAAAACATTGAATGGTAAAACTCACCTCTGAAGCTTGCTAATTAGAGGTAGAAGTGAAATGTGAATATGTGGTTTGTGTTTCATAGTATTTATATTACATTTCTGTTAGGGTTTTAATTTTTTATATAAGAGATAAACATCAATTATATTTAAACTTTATCACTAAAAAATGGAACAAACCTTGGAGTATTTTCAGGAGAGTCTAGATTTTTGATTGTATGTCGATTTTAGCTACTTATTTTTATATACTTATCAATTAAATATATAATTATCTTTAGTATAAAAACTTGTGATTAAAACTTTCTGATTCATACTTTCTGTATCCGGCTTAAACTTTTTATTTTTTGTTCTTTTAAGCTAATAATACGGTTATGGTTTTAAATGACAACATTAACAGAACGTGATTACATACCTGTTTGAAAAGCAGAAATGGAAAATGAGATCAACAAAACTGCATGTTTAAGAAGCACAAACATGTTAAGAACAATATGTAAAAAATATATAATATTAAGTAGTATGTTAGTGTTTTTAGTCTTAACTGTTATTTTAGAAAATTAACACTTTTAATTATATGGTTTAGAAACTAATTACGTATCAGTTTGATTTAAAACATGAAGTTATAACAAAACATGATTAAATACCTGGGTAAAAATCTGAACTGAATATGAGATAGATAAACTGCATGTTTAGGATACGCATGAAGATTTAGAACAATACATAAACGTGTATAAATGTTTACTATATATCATAGATAGAAAAAATTGAATTGTCAAACTCACCTCTGAAGCTTGCGTATTGGAGGTAGAAGTGAAATCTGAAAATGTGGTTTGTGTTTCATAGTATTTATAGTACATTTCTGTTAGGGTTTTAATTTTTTTATATAAGAGATAAATATCAATTATAGTTAAAACTTTATCAATAAAAAATGGAACAAACCTTGGAGTATTTTCAGGAGAGCCTGGATTTTTGATTGTATGTTGATTTTAGATAGATAATTATTTTTATTATAAAAACTTGTGATTAAAACTTTCTGATTCATACTTTCTTTATCCAACCAAAATTTTTTTATTTTTTATTCTTAGGTTGCTAATAAATCTTTCTATATACTTATCACTTAAATGTAATATATTATTATGGTTTGTACAAAATAAATATCGTTCTTAAATATATAATTATTTTTAATTTTCTGATTCATATTTTTATTATAAATCTTTTAATGTAATATTGTTATGGTTTGTACGAAATAAATATTGTTTGAGTTCAATTCTTAATGTTTTATTAGAGTTCCATTTTTTTTAGAATTTTAATTGTTTTATTAAATTATTCATGAAACTATTAGTTTTTTTTGTTCATGTGAGGCAGAACTTTATTAAATATTACTTAGATATTATATATGGATAACACATATTCGAACACAAAACACTCTATACTAACAGTTCAGTTTTTCATTATTAAACATAAATAAAACTTTATTCAAACATCTTCGTTATAACAAAGATGATAAATTCAAAACAAAAACATTTTCATAATTAATAGCATAATTAAATTCAAACTAAATGAGGCCTGTTTCTTTTTTGAATCGTAACTCGAGCTATCTTAGCTGGGCTTTCTTTCCCTTTTATTGAATTTCCAGAATTTTTAAAAAGGTTTTTTTCTTCCTCATCTGAACCATCTAGCTCAATGACTTCAGCCCAATTCCACTCTGATTCAAGCCTCTTGACTCTTTTTGCTCTGTTTTCAAAAACCTTTCTTTCTTCTTCAAAGATGCGATCCTGAAATGTTTTTTTATGTTAAACTTTTATAATGCACCTATAAAAATATAAATTAGTTAAGTTTATTCTTACTTCTTCAGCCCATTCACGTTCAAGATCTGACTTGTAAGGACTGAACATTAAACCATGATAAATGATCTCAACACTACTATCAGAATCAGCCTACACAGAAACAAACATAAATATTAAACAATGTACATATGAAAACTAAATAGAATTAAATGCTTGAAGACAGGTATATATGAAAAGTGTTTGTGAACTTGATATTATGAACCTTTGAAGCACCAAATTTTGTTGTGTTAAAATCAAATGAAGCATCTTCTTTTTCTATTTTCAAATCATCATGAGCAACTTCCTGCAAAAATAAAAGTGTTATTAAGAACATATTCGAACAAACTACAAATATTTGACTGAAAATGAAGATGACAAACTTGAACTTATTAACCTTTGAATCATCACTTGTTTTTTGCAAATCAATAGAACAATGTTTTTCTGTTTTCAGATCATCATTAGCACTTTCCTGCTTAAATAAGAATATTAATAAAATCAGTTATGCAAAAATTATAAACATTTGACCGATTGAAAATCTAACACAGATATAACCTTTATAGCAAAGACTAATCGTGTGTTAAGGTCACAAGAAACAACATGTTTTTCTGATTTCATATCATCATAAAGTTCCTGCATTATTAATCTCTTTCGAAGAATAATTTTTTGTAATATGCAAATCAAAAGAATCGTATTCTTTTTTTTGTTTTCATATCATCATAAATAGTTTCCTGCTTAAATAAGACTATTATTAACATATTATATGAAAAAATTATAAGCATTTGACTGAAAATGAAAAACCACTGACAGATTGAACTTTTGAAGCAAAGAATTTTAGTGTGTTAAGATCACAAGAACCATGAAACAATTCGGATTTTAAATCAGCATAAACGGATTGAATATATAAAACAATTATCAATAAGAAAATTTATGAATAACATAAATAGATGATGCATAATGTAACCTGGATTTGTTTGATATTCTTTGAAGTAGCTTCCATGGCTAATATAAATCAAGAATGTAAATAAAACAAAACCTTGTTAGTATATTTATACAGTGATTGACCTAGGGTTTTTTTAAACTTTAAAAACTTTGATTTCCCGCTTACCTTAAATTACGAAATAGTTTGTTAAAATCCAGATTTAGTGGATTTAACATCCCAGATTTAGGGGATTTAACATTTCAGATTTTTAAACCAGATTTTCATAAACCTAGGTAAACATTATGTTACATTAGTATATCCTGATTTTTTTAATATTCACTTGATAAAAAGTTACCATAAGTTGTTTTCTTTGTCTGAAATGAAAATTGCTTAATTACATTAACATCCGTTGGTGTATATTACATTAACTTTATGGTAATTTGAATTGTGTTAGACTGCTTAATTATGTACTATTGTTGTGGGTTGCTGATTGTAATATTGTTGTGGGTTGTATATAGTTAGATTTTTTATTGATCAGCCAAAGCACGAGTCAAGCATCAAATAACTATTGAAGTGAAGATTCTAAAGCGCGGCTTGACTTTATGGTAATTTGAGTTGTTTATGTTTTATTGCATTAACATGATCATATATATACATGATATGATTTGAAAAACTCACCTAAAATACTCAAATGGTATAGCTCTGTAGGCCGGCAGAATCACGATTTGTACAGCAGAAGCAAGTGTCGAGCAGCAGCTGGAGTTGAAGAATGTCATACGAATTTTAAGGTAACTGGAAGTGATGGTATAGTTCTATTCATATCTAAATTATTGTTTTGGGTTGCTGTATGTAAACATTTACATAATTCCAGCATGCGATTTTAAATTTAACGTAGCTTGTTTATCATTTTAAATTTATAGCATTCATTTTAGATTTATGGCTTTCATTTTAAACTTGTCGAGCAACAGATTTGTCTAGCAGCAGAATGTAGTTGGGAACAATCAACAACCCAAAGCAATCCATTCTGCACCAGCTGCAAATACATGTAATAACTCAATTATTTTCGACTTTTTAAGTATTTTAGGTTGTTAATTGTTTGAGCTTTTGATTGTAAAGTTGTGTTGCACCACATTTGTTACAGATCAAACGATATTTATACGAACCCGGACACGCCGGTTGTCGAGCTTCTCGAATAGAAGACTGTTGAGCAACATATTCACGACTTGAGCACCAGCTGCAAAAAAACATGTAATCACTCCTATTTTTTCGACTTTTGAACTGTAGGTGATTTTAGCTAGCTACTATGTTTTTTTTTCTAAAATCTGGACTGTATTTGAACTGTAATAAATTGGACTGTATTTGGACTGTATTGGTACGTTAGACTGGAATGTAGTTGTTTTTTTATAAAAAAAACAACTGATAACTGCAGTTTTGGACTGTATTTGGACTGTATTTGTATGTTAGACTGGAATGTAGTTGTTTTTTATAAAACTGGACTGCAAAAATTTTAGCAGAATTGTTTTTAAATCTAACATTCAGAAATGGGGTATAAATTTAATATATATTTCGTAAATTAGGGTTTAGATTGTAATTAGTTAGGGTTTATAGTGTAATTAATTAAGAGGGTTAAAAAGAAATTTGTGTTTAAAAGACCAAACAGCCCTTATTTTTCTTGTACTTTATGCAGTTGAGTTAGTAAATTGTTCTTATTTTTAAGGTATCTTAAATTGCCCTTCTAATTGGCTTTATATATAGTATAGATTAAGTAGCTTAAAGATAAAAAAAAGTTTTCCGACTTTATTAACCATTTATGTCATGTAATATTTAATTTTCTTTCAAATATAAGTTTTGTAAAAAACTTGAAATTATTTATTGTTAATGATTCACCGTGTAACACACGATCAAATAACATTTTTTTAAAACTTATATTTTTTTAGATATTTATTAATGTACCCGTGTAACACACGGGATCTAACCTAGTAATAATAATACTACTACGTTTTCACAAATTCATGCTTTTATAATTTTTTATGACCCATTATTAATTAAAAAATATTTTAATTTGAAACCCATGTGGCAAATTGGGCTAGGCTTATAATGTGTACGAAACCCTAGCTTGTTTGCTTTAAATCTAAAATCATACTGACAATTTCACAACGCCGATTTTTGTTTGCATTTATCATCTGGTTTAATCTTCTCTTCAATCATAAATCCCAAGATATTGATGAAGAAACTATGTTGCGGAGTAACATACTAGAGATATATGAATCATGTGTGTGGGCTATACTATCTTCATAAATATAATATAAGGTTAGTTCATACTCTTCAATTACTTATTATGATTTTGTTGCTATTGATTTTGTTGCTATTACGTATATAATTCATTGTTTTTTTATTGATTTTCAAGAACTTGTTATGAACAAACTTTTTATTTGCCTAATATTTGTATTAATTGTTTAAAAGAAAAGAATTATTTCATTTAAGCTTTTACACGAACAACAAGCTCTTACAAACAAAACTTTAGGTTTTAGGAGCCGAAAAATCATCATGTATGTATCGGATTAAATGATTTAAGAGGCTTTATGTATTTAAAACACATATAATAATGGATTTAGTTTAGGGTAAATTATACGACAATCAAGTTTTAGGTTAAGCAAAATATGTTTGAAATTGAAAAGATTCATATAGCCACTTAAACAATAACCCATTTTTATGGAAGTAAACTTCTTGAAAACTTAAAGTCAACATTTTCCACATGAACATTTCTATGTAAAACATTAACTTATCATCCACGTTCAACTAATTAATAAGACCATATGTGAAAGACCGAGTAGATGCAAAACAAATTGTGCAACCATCATAGCTATAAACAATCACATTTGCATTACATAAGTAGACTCATAGAGTCATACAAGAATTGCCACATTCTATAACGCCACAAAAAGAAAGAAATTACACTAAGACTATCAGAATCATATTTAATAAGAAAGATAAAACCACACGACTTTAAAGAACCTAGAACCACGCCCGAAGACACCACATGTGAGGAACATAAAGACTAATTTGACTTGATAAAAAACTTTTATAAATTTACAAGAGATTTCTCTAGAACTCGTAAAGAACATAAAGACTAATTTGAAACATAAAAAATATTTTACAACCTCACAATGAAGATGAAACCATGTTTGAAGATAAGTGTAGAACACAAAGACTACTTTGATTTGATTAAAAACTTGTGTTTATTATTGTATGTACATATATCCTTATATAATATAGCAATGACAGTTATTATACTTTGTTGATTGTGAATGTTAATGTAAGAACTTGAATTTTAGGGCCAATTTTTTTAATTTATTATTAGGCGATACATGTTTGAATAGCATAAGCAACACACATTGAACAAAAAATAGGGAAGTTGTAACACAGACTAGGCCCGTTATAAGTTATGATGTAGTTATAGACTAGACCCAATGCAAATGGCCTACTTTTAGCTTATTGGGCTTGGCCCAATCCACCCAAAACCCATTAAATATAATTCGACCCAATGACGTAACTAAAAGTATAATTATAAAGTCCACTAATATAACCCGACACTAGTTACGTGTGAAATCTAGAATACGAAACGTATACCCAAATACATATATATACGTATATTATATAAAACAAACAATATTTAAAAATATATAATACCAAAAACCATACGAATATATACACATGCATAAACACTTAATAAGTAATAGTAATAATAATAATATAAATAAAATGAGAAGAACTTAAACCTACGAAATGTTATAGCCGTTCAAAATAGTCTATATGAATAAACAATTTAAATTATTAGACATAAATATATAATAAATAAGTAACCTTGTAAATTTTTAAATTTAACATTAGTTAAATGTTGATAGGTTGGTAAAAGAAAATCATAACCCAACCACCCACCCCAATTTCCAACGTCCACACATATCCATGATTCATTAGATTTTCTCTCATGTTAACATATTATATTTGTTTTCATATTAACCTTAATAAATATAATGTATCATAATTTAAAAACTTACTAGATTAAATGTGAGTAAAAAAATAAAAAACAAAAACCTAAAATCCTAGAAAATCTCACCAAGATTGTTTACGTGAAAATATTCCCAGTATCTTCCTAATTCCAAAACCTAAATCCTGTAAATCTATTATGCAGACATCGACCTCTACACCCTTTCAATAGGGTTTCATCAAATCCTACACATGATATATCTTAAACCTCTGCTTATCCTTCCTCTTGAGTCCATGAATGACATATTAAAAAAATACAAGAACTAAGTGAATGTTTTCTTAAGTCTTCATCAAGTCCTAAATCACATGTTGCTTCTGTGATTTCATCCAAGAATCATCCGGGTTCGATTTCTACACATACACACATCATCCTTGTAAGTTTTCATATCTACAAATGTTCATACGGCTCCTAATCACTTCTAATCTATTTTTACGGAAAACACCATCCATCTTGCTCTCTTTCTAGACATATATTAGTACCTTAACAACCCCTAAAATTAGTCCCAACAAGGTAATTCGTAAACTCATCCTAAATCCTACAAATTCACATGTTAACTTCATGATTCGTGCAAGCTATTGTACCAAAACACTAACCTATGTTGTCAAAGGCGTAAGGCGCACTCAAGGCGCAAAGGCCTCGCCTCTCGCCTAGGCGCAAGGCGCAAAAAAAGCGCACGCCCGAGACAAAAAAAGCGCACTGCTGTAAAATATTAAAAAATATATATAACAAACATAAAAAGAAAAAATATATAATCCTTTAACAATAAACAAATTCAAATTTTGTAAATTTAATGAAATGTAATGTGTCATGCATTCATTTACTTAATTTACACTTATCTTTTTATTTTTTTCTTTAAATTTAATGAAATATAATGTGTCATGCATTAGTTTACTTAATTTAAACTTATTTTTTACTTTTTTCTGCACTTTTTTATACTATATGTCATTTTTTTCTCTTTATAACTTTTTCTAACTTTTATCTAACTTTTTACTTTTTTGGATAGTCAAACACATAATCAAATCTTTTATCATCATCACCCAACTCTTCTCTCTACTCTTCTCCCTACCCTTCTCCTCCCTTTTATCTCTTCTATCTTCACCATCTTCTATTCATATTAGCAAGCTTTAGAATACAAACCAAACAGAAGCAAGTGCTGCAGTAACAGAAGAAAGAAGAAAGAAAAAACAAAAAAAAACTCGCCGGCGTTTCGATTTTGGCCGGAATATCGCCGGAACCTCGCCTGAGCGCGCCTGAACTCACCTAAGGCGCTTTCCTTGCGCCTCGCCTCAAAATTGCGCCTAGGCGCGCGCCTCCAGCGCTTTTGACAACATAGACACTAACACTACTAGACCTACAAAATTTAAAGCTCTACGTAGACCTATTCGAAGCTTCTTAAAGTCATAAACTCAGCCCTATCACAAGGCACACAAATTTCTTCTGAAAACCCGTTGTAGAATACGTTAAATATGAAATTTAACCTTTTTTTTACACTTATGCCATATAATTTGATCAACACATTAAGAATGCTAAAAAATAGATAAATACCAAAAAATATCGGGTCTATGACAATCGTTGCATAAAAACCCGCTAAAACCCTTAAAACCGGACTTTATCAACCAAGTACCTTGAAAACTGGATTTTCTAGTGAACGTAAATCCAAATGAAGGTTTTGACATGAAAAATAACACTAAACACGTTACCAAATAATTAAATGATTTTAAACGGGTTTAGTAACAAGAAAATGGGAAAAATAGCTTACGACCTAGAAAAATTATGAAAATTTACAAAGACCTTAAATTTACTGTTCTAAACACAAGAAAAATGTTAAAATAGGTTCATGTCATTATTTTATATATATATTATAAATATTACCCTATAAAAGCATATAAAAAGACATAAAACAATAAAAATTAGAAGAATCAGTTTATTACGACTTATTTTTTCTACACTATATGTACCACATATAATGAGTATAAATTATAAAATGTGAATTATATGTCTTTTTACTATTTATTTAGAATTATGGCCTTAAAATGATAATATACAGACATAAATAATTAATTAAAAAATAAATATCAAATATATATAAACAAATACAAATAGGTATAACATACTGCATAAAAATGGACTTAGCAATTGAACCCTAATTATTTGGTATTTTACCCATCTACTAAAGCATTAAAATAAGGTTAAATAAAGAAAAATTGTTGGTCCATAATGATCGTGATTTCAGTGCTTTGTTGACTTGTTTAACCCAAATATGTCAAATACTTGAAGAACAAAGTGTAAAAAGTCCAAACAACCCAATAACAAGATCCAACACACAATCGAGGTATATAAGCTACAAAGATGAAAGATATATGCTCCTAGCACCTCAATAGAACGATTACACAACACAAATCAGTGAGAAATAGCTTGATTAAAAGATGTGCAAAAGTTGTATAAATGTGAAGATAAGGTTACAATATATAGGTGTTAGGTTCGCTGATAGATTCGCTCTAGCGAATCTATCTAGCGAACCAACACAGGTTCGCTGGGCACATAGGTTCGCCCAGTCGACACCTAAATACAAAAGACATGTTGACCTGCGGGCGAATCTATAGATTCGCCCGTAGGTTCGCTAGAACAAATAACATTACAAGTCAAACAATTACAAACAAAAGTAACACCGACAAGCCGGTGGGTCCAACCTATACATAGTGACTATCAATACTCCCCCTAGGTTGGACCTCACCTGGGGAAGTCTTCTGATTAGCTCCGTCTTGTTGGCTTCAAAGGTGTTCGATAAAAGCTCCTGCCCTTTCTTTGATCCCGGCCATTGGATTTGTAGAGTCTTCAGTTCCGGCCTCATCTTCACTTAAATTCAGCATTGAGTCTACAAACTCAGCATCTGCGACCTCTGTATCAGGCTCAAGTTGAACTGTCGTTTCCGCCTGTATCTCTGCAGTTGGCTCCTCGCTTACCACTTCCAAATCAATCACTTCAACTGGTTTCTCAAACCTTTGTTTGATAGTTTGATCGAGCTGTCTTGTCAGGTCATCCATCTCCATTTGCAGATCATCCGACCTCCTCAATCTTTCATTCACAGCTTTAAGCTCAGCACGAATTCCCCGGGCTTTATTTGCGACCTTTACGAACAGGTTCGCTTCAGCAGCAGTGTCATCTCCAGCCCCGTGCTTAATTCTGTTCTCACACAACACCTTCAAATCTTCGTCACAGAAGGAGAAGACCTCCATTGGATCAAACAAACGTATTTCAGGACGGTCTTCCCCTTTAAGTCTGATAACAGCCTCACCCGTACTGTTATCGTAAAACCATTTAAGAAACTCCTGCAGTCGGGGTGGCTGTGTGTCTGGGACCTTGACCCTTGTCATCACTTTCGGTGCAGCAATCTTCAAAACAATTTTGCCCTTCCACGATACCCAATGTTTATCCTCCTTCTGCCTCATCCTCCTAGGCTTTTGGTATCCAAAATTAACGAAATCTGACTTTGCAGCCTCCTGAATTGTAGCTTCAAACGCACAAGCCCTCCCGCTATCCTCTTTCCCTAATAGTGGTAGCTCTGCAAGCCTACGCAAGTCCCAGCGAGGAAAGGTGGCAAAGTGTTTTCGGTTCTTGACGTACGTAATGTCCCCACCCCTTCGTTTAATCATGTAAGCGTCCACCAAACAGTTATATTTCCATGCTATAACTTGCCTATCAAGCTGTTTGGTGTTGGGTTCATCTAAATGTTGGAATATCGGCACTTCAGGTATCACAGCTTCTTCCTTCCTGAACCATTCAGATTTGTCTAGCTCAGCATGTTCAAACTGGTAACTCATTCCCTTTTCCTCAACTTCATACATTTCAGGCTCGTCATCTAAATCTTCTTCACTGTCAGCATCAACATCAGTTTCTGGTTCATCTATCAAAGTAAAGTCCACACCCGATCCTCCTACCACTTCATCCCCTTCAAATACATCCAAATTAATCCCCATTTCTTCATCAAACTCTTCCTCAACGGCCTTTCCCTTTCCTTTATTACCAAAATCAACGTCCATTAACGGATATTTTGTAATATCCGTTAAGGAGTTCAGTTCCGCTTCAGACATAGCCGGTTCAGTCCCAACATTCTTCTTCAAATCATTTAGCTCTTTGAAGATCCTTACAATCAAACACTGCTGGTCCTTCATCATCCGACCCATCTCATATATCACTGTCGATTTCTCTGCATCCTGCTTTTCCAACTCTTCATGTTTACTTTTCAGCTCAGCCAATTCTGCTTCCAGTCTCTCAACAACACCCTTTAATTCATTTTCAGATCCACCCGATGTACCCCCGGTATCATGCCTAGCTTTCTTTGATGCTTCCGCGTGTGTATCAGCCTTTCTTTTCGTCCTCAGTTCCCTTCCAGCATCGATCTCAGCTTCGATCTCATCCACTTCCCTAGCAAACGAATAGTCTTTATCCTTTGCATATGCCTTTCTCTTTCTAATCTTCTTCTTAACCTCCTCTATATTTTCACCGCCCCGTTTCCTTTCAGTCTCAATCAACCTCTGTATATACACCCATCTCTCAGCCGGATACATGTTTTCCCACAAATAAGTAATCCTTGCCACACAATCCGGCCTCACTGATTTACAATCCTTGAAGATTCTTGAATGCATATCCCAGATTTTTAATTCTGCACCCTCCACCGGCAGATTTGGTAGTTTATCATTCAGTACCATCTGAATGAATCTGGGATACATTAACCATTTGGCCCCTTTGCTGGCATGGATGTTCTCGAGCATGTAGTTGAAAATCAACTTAGCAAGATTTGCTTTTTGCCCTCGGCAAAACAGCATCATGGCTCGAGCCCAGTCCAAGTTCAGCCCGTCCGTACCCCCTTTCCTGTGATCCAGGCACATAATAAACACATGTGCTATATACCTCCACTCCTGGATCAGGTACGACTTTACGAACTCCATTTTCTTTTCTCCGGGCATCGGACCCTCATACCCAGCGTTCCGGAATGCCCCATACACTTCTTCCGCTGTCATACACACCTCTTCACCCACATCCTCTTCTAATCTCAAGATTCTAGCCAGATCGGCTTCAGTAAACGCCAAGTCGTGGCCACAGACCTTGGCACAGATGCGTGACGGCTGCACCGACACGTTCATGACAGCAGTTCGCCAAAAATCACGAACATGCGACTCATATATAGTTGGAGAGTGAGAGATGGCATAGTGTATGTGTGACGACTTCAGCCACTTGATTGAATCTCTATAGCTGCTGGCCTTTTCGAAGTTTTCGTCAAGTAAAGCACACATGTTGTGCTTTTTCTCGAAGAATAATGTCGACATAGTGCCTGAAAAATAAACGGAGATTGATCAGAAATGAAGATTTGAAAAACAGAAAATAGATTCGCTGGATAATAGGTTCGCTGGTATAGCGAACCTTAGATTTTGGCACCAGAACCTATAGATTCGCTGACATGAAAAATCAGTCATTGTGGTCGAGCGAATGTATAGGTTCGCTAGAAACAGTCGGGCGAATCTATGTTGTTGCGCGGGCAGCATAATGTAACATTTGCGAAATTTGATTTTTATTTATAGTATCGAATACTTGAAGTTTATGAAACTTATTGTATAAATAATTTAGCAAGTGAAAACTTATTCTTAATCTCGTGTATATTAAAATCATGTCTCAATCGAAATGCTCATCTTTCCGTGGATCGAATTCTCATATAAGAAAGTCTCTTATGAACTGCAACTGCCTGAGGAATTGGGTAGTGTTCTTCCTGTGATCCACGCTTCTAATGTTTCTAACCTGAAAAGTGTTATCCGATGAAAATCTTATCTTACCTCTCGATGAAGTCTAAAATTGATGAATCAATGCATTTTATTGAACGGCCATTGGGAATTATGGACCGTGAAGTCAAACAACTCTAGCGTACCGGATACCGATTATCAAAATTCGTTGGGATAACAAGCGCTGACCTGAATTCACTTGGGAGCGTGAAGACCATATGAAGATACATTTTCCTCACTTGTTTATCTAGTTCTTTAAATTTCGGGACGAAATTCCTAAAAGTTGGGGAGACTGTAACATTTGTGAAATTTGATTTTTAATTATAGTATCGAATACTTGAAGTTTATGAAACTTATTGTATAAATAATTTAGCAAGTGAAAACACTAACAATAACAATAATAATAGCAATAACAAAAACAAAACTTATCAAAATATATGTATATATAATACTTGTTTACAACCAAAATAAAAAAAAAAGAAATATGGAAAGATAAGGGACCAAAATTGTCAAAAGCCCAAACTCTCTTCTTCTCCCTCCCTTTCACGCAACATCAACAGTAACATCCTCTCTTCACCATACTTGAACACTCCAACCAAGATTCAGTCAAAAATCAGACCTATTCCAAGCAATAACGTGTTTAATACATCCCTAGCTATCATCAAACAGGTAATTTCGTGTGCAATTGAACAAAAAATTGGTTTGAAAACCTCCTTTTTCTTCATTTCAGCCGAACTCAAAACCATAACCAAAACCATATCTAGACCTCACCATTTTACAATTAAACACACACACACATACTCGCAAACATACCGCAAACAAACCCCCATACCCAGATTTGGCGAAAACGAAGTAAAAATCTCACACGAAGAGCTCAAAACGGCCGACCCGTTCATCACTCGAACGCGCACTTAAGCCGCACCATTTTGTAAGTTTCTTGCACCATTGAACTCGTTTTTGGGAGTGGATTAAAAGCCCTAACGTTAATTTTATCAAAAACCATTAAAACGAATCCAATTTGGGGGTGATGGATCTAGGGCTCGTATGGGGAATGTGGGGATTTTTGAATCTGTGAAAGTTAGGTTAAAAGAATTAAGGGCTGGAGTATTTACAGGTCAGTCACCCAGCTCAAGTGGCTGGGTGCATATGTTTAGATGCTGCAGGTCATGGGTTCGAATCTCCTAACCCACTTTTTTTGTTTATTTTAGATTTTGACCTCAAATCCACATTTTTAAGCATTCAAACTACCCCCTAAACATGTAAAAATTATATTTTTATCATTATCATGTCTTAAAAACCCAAGAATTTTCATAAACAAATGTTAACTCTAAAAACTTTATAAAACCATGTAACAAAACATGTATATACTTTTTTATAAAAATCTTGTGAATGAACACTTAATCAAAAATACTTATTTTAAACCTTGTAAGTATTATTTATATAAAATTAGATACATAAACTTGTTTCGTCAACTATTTAAAAACTTTATAAACTAAAAACCTACTTAAACGTCATACCGTATTGGTAAAAAAAAATCAAGTAAACGACTTGTAATGGCAATAATCTTTAAAGGTATATTATTTACAAATAAATAATATTTCAACCTATTTTTATAAAAACTTATAAATATACCAACATTCATAACTATTTCACAAAACAACTAAAAATAAGAATTTGACTCGTACGATCTCGAAACCACATATGAACTAAAATCATTATGTTCGATTACTAGGATAAGCTACCGGGAGTTATTTTCGGCTTCCACTGTATACTTTCTTGAGTAGATTTTGGAGCCATTTTAATGTGAGTTTACATACCCCTTTTTATATTTATACACTTTTGGGGTGAAACATGTTATATTATTCAAATACACTACATGCACTAAATCTATTTATCAACTATGTGATTCCATTTATGTCTTGGTTGTGCTTTATGTATACGTGTGGTGTTCTATTTTATGATCGATACAATCATTAACTATTGCTAGCCCAGCGACGTCTTAGATCTAAGGGCCTGACAAGCCTTTTTGGTGCTAAAGCCGATGCTAAGTCCGGCTCTTCAATGACGCATTCTAGTTCATTGAAGGAACCAAATTTCACTTAGCTGATCATATACTATATTCTATTTGTTGAGGCTTGATTGTACATTTGAGGGCGTACGTGTTGTTACATATTTGCACTAACCATTGTGGACATGGAATCGCTTATCATTGTGATCTATAAACTATTATCTATGTATCTAACTATGTGAACTCACCAACATTTTTATGTTGACATTATTTTCTAACATGTTTCAGGGAATACCAACGTTTAATGCTAGCTTTGGATCATGATCACCATAGGCTTTTGGACCTAGCTAAATTCTAAATCAATGAACAATTATTAGCTATGTCATTTGTAATTTGCCAAACTTGTGAACAAATTGTACTATTTAATTTGGTGATACATGCTTATTTAAAACTATAATTTGTAGCGTCATGTGGCTATGAGCAATCTCTAACACTCACGTCTCGACGATTATCCGCCTTTTATTTATTTAATTGGTCGGGGTGTGACAGATTGGTATCAGAGCCCATGACTGTAGGGATTTAGGTTATTAGAAACGGTGACCTAGACTACGGTATGCTTAGGGACCCTATACGAATTATCTCATACTTGCTTATGTGCTACATGATGCTACATGCTATGTGTTACATGATACATGCTATTTATGATTTAATGCCATGGCCTTTGCACTCACTATGAAATTCTACAACTTAAACCGAACTTTAACAAATGAATTCAACATAAGCAAGAACAAATAGCTAAGACTAAACCCTTAACTTATTTTCTTCTTCCCTTATCCAAGCTATTCATCTTAAACCTCATCATCGTTTACTATAACTCTAATTAGCTAAGTAACATTTCTTTATCTATTTCTCGACTCAATGTGGATATCATATGATTAGTGAAACTCTTAGGCAAATGCCTAATCCATTCTCATCAAGGTTTCAAATCAGTATAACGAACAAGATGATGTGTATCTAGACAGTAAACAACTATATCCTGAATTTTTTGGCAAAACGATAGAAAGTTCTATCCAAGGTTAGCGTATCGTATAAATCCCTTAAAGGGACATGTATGCTTACTTGGGGATGGACGTGATGAGTGTAACCCTATACGCTAAAGCACACCTCCTCGAATACGTTAAAACAAACTTAACACTTTGATAAGTCATTAGTGTCCAAAAACAAGACACATTCCTAAGCTTTCAAAATTCTATATATTTTCTTTTCAATGATTCTACGATTATCATTTTATCTAAAGATTTGTAAATATTTTCATGTGTTTTCTATATTACCTTAAATGTTTGCTATAATTCCAAATAGATTATTCATATTCCTATGATTTCCAAGAACTTTCTATGATTCTAAGTGTTTACTATACTATGTTTTCTAAAGATTCTATGATATTCTAAGTGGGACGAGGTGCTATTATTATATCAGATATTTCTGTCGGTCAAAGATTTTGCTACAAAACCGTGTTATTCTACATTCCATCATTCCATTTGTTTCTAAGCTGCAATAATACCTATGCGATATACTCGCTAGTTTATCCATATAACACAATTACACCGTTGTAAACCAAATATCTCAAATCAAAACTAAGACATATCAACTAACTTCAATCGAATTATTCAAAACTTCAAATCATATATCAATTACCAAATCTAGGGCATGCTTCTAATCCCAAATCGATTATCGACTCTCCAATCAAAGGTTTGTTAGTATTTCTGAATTCTATTCAAGGCTAAATTCCATAATTAAATAGAAGTTAACGGATTTTGCTACCCTTATAAGCTAACGTATTCGAATCGAACGGTTACCCTCAAAATATTTCAACTTGACTTCGATACTCAAATAGTTTCAAAACTACTCATCTAACTATAAGATTCTAATCCAATTTCTAATCCATCATTAAAACTATAAATCTACTACCAAATTATGAACTAACCATCAAAACATGTACTCGTTAATCAACTACGCGATGCAATCCATAAATTCGTTATCCAAAACATAACGAAAACTCACTACATAACTATTCTCGAACTCATTGAACTACATGTTTCATCTATACATATGACCACTAATGAAATTCTGCGCCGCTAGTTTTCATAAACTAATACAAACTCAATACATTTCATTTATAAACTCGTTAGTCTAACCCAATGTGTAATCAATGGACTTTGTAAAACTACCAGTATTCGAATCAATTAAAATAATTTCCTTATTTTCCCAAAATTTGATTAAAAAAAAAGATATGTTAATTAAAATAACCTTTTGGTTTTAGTATTTTGTAAAATATATATATATATATATAAATAAAATATATGCATTTCATGATAAATGACTTCTTTAAAAAGGGATTAGTTATTCTGACGTTGGTCAAATATTTACACAATACTATTCTTGTTTTCTCAAATATGACACAAAGACTTATAGTAAACACCATGTCTTCTGTTTCCAATACCAAGTACTTACAACTTAAATTGTGTCGTTTATTTCCAAATCAATCCTCTCAACTATGGTAAAGATTAAAAACTTTCAACTTTTTACTTAACTTTTAAAACTACACTAGAAAAACGACATCACCCCTTATAAACTTATTTACCTCCATAGTCAATACATCTGGTTTACCTAAAGCTGCTGGTCATATAAATTCAAACATCTTAGGAACCAAGTAACCTATTCATTCGAATTATAAATTGGATTATCCACATTATCAACTTTTCATGAATCTAAATTTTTCTAAAAATCCTAATAAACTATATTATTACACGTACACCACCAACTAATGCTTATGAACTAGTCAATATCAGAAAATATAGATAATTACATCTTATACACATAGAGTCGGTTTTCACAAACTTAAGTGTTACTATTCTAGTACTCGAACTTGAGTATCTATACCGATGAACAAACTATTTATATGAGCACTGTCTACCTAATGAACTATAGTTTTCTTTTGAATCATCAATCTAATGTACACCATCAACTAATCCTTATGAACTAGTCAATATCAGAAAACTTAGATAATTACATCTTATACACATAGAGTCGGTTTTCACAAACTTAAGTGTTACTATTCTAGTACTCGAACTTGACTATCTATACCGATGAACAAACTATTTATATGACAAATGTCTACCTAATGAACTATAATTTTCTTTTGAATCATTAATCTAATGTACACCATCAACTAATGTTTATAAACTAGTCAATATCAGAAAACTTAGATAATTACATCTTATACACAAAGAGTCGGTTTTCACAAACTTAAGTATTACCATTCTAGTACTCGAACTTGACTATCTATACCGATGAACAAACTATTTATATGAGCAATGTCTACCTAATGAACTATAGTTTTCTTTTGAATTATCAATTTACCTATTATCTTCAACTGATTTTCCCAAGTACTATTTCTATCGGGTATGATAGCAATACCTTTGCGTATCATCGCTTTAACTTAAGATTTTTGTGTACTTCTGACTCGCACGTGATCGAATGGACTGTGGAGCCCATGCAAAAACTGAAGTAATTACGGGTGCACACGGAATTATGAAAGTTGGTGCATGAGAACCATAGTAAGTTTTGTCATGTGTAGTTGGACCATATTTAATCATCTTATTTTCACTTGACTTGTTTACTCACTTTACTAATTGCATCTAAGCCACCTAATTATGTGTAAGGTTACTTTATTCGTTTCGCCCATTCTATTAATCATAGTTGTACTCGATGGTCATATAAATAATTCTAAATCCATATACTGAAAACATTTTATTCGCAAGTTGACATCCTATGTCATTCCTATATTGAGTAGCAAATAATATTTATTCGAATCTCCATACAATTAGTTCACCCGAACTCTTATAAGTGAAAATAATTAAATAAACAACTCTCATTGAGTCAAAACAAATAACTTCTTAATCTCGTGTATATTAAAATCATGTCTCAATCGAAATGCTCATCTTTCCGTGGATCGAATTCTCATATAAGAAAGTCTCTTATGAACTGCAACTGCCTGAGGAATTGGGTAGTGTTCTTCCTGTGATCCACGCTTCTAATGTTTCTAACCTGAAAAGTGTTATCCGATGAAAATCTTATCTTACCTCTCGATGAAGTCTAAAATTGATGAATCAATGCATTTTATTGAACGGCCATTGGGAATTATGGACCGTGAAGTCAAACAACTCTAGCGTACCGGATACCGATTATCAAAATTCGTTGGGATAACAAGCGCTGACCTGAATTCACTTGGGAGCGTGAAGACCATATGAAGATAGATTTTCCTCACTTGTTTATCTAGTTCTTTAAATTTCGGGACGAAATTCCTAAAAGTTGGGGAGACTGTAACATTTGTGAAATTTGATTTTTAATTATAGTATCGAATACTTGAAGTTTATGAAACTTATTGTATAAATAATTTAGCAAGTGAAAACACTAACAATAACAATAATAATAGCAATAACAAAAACAAAACTTATCAAAATATATGTATATATAATACTTGTTTACAACCAAAATAAAAAAAAAAAAGAAATATGGAAAGATAAGGGACCAAAATTGTCAAAAGCCCAAACTCTCTTCTTCTCCCTCCCTTTCACGCAACATCAACAGTAACATCCTCTCTTCACCATACTTGAACACTCCAACCAAGATTCAGTAAAAAATCAGACCTATTCCAAGCAATAACGTGTTTAATACATCCCTAGCTATCATCAAACAGGTAATTTCGTGTGCAATTGAACAAAATTTTGGTTTGAAAACCTCCTTTTTCTTCATTTCAGCCGAACTCAAAACCATAACCAAAACCATATCTAGACCTCACCATTTTACAATTAAACACACACACATACTCGCAAACATACCGCAAACAAACCCCCATACCCAGATTTGGCGAAAACGAAGTAAAAATCTCACACGAAGAGCTCAAAACGGCCGACCCGTTCATCACTCGAACGCGCACTTAAGCCGCACCATTTTGTAAGTTTCTTGCACCATTGAACTCGTATTTGGGAGTGGATTAAAAGCCCTAACGTTAATTTTATCAAAAACCATTAAAACGAATCCAATTTGGGGGTGATGGATCTAGGGCTCGTATGGGGAATGTGGGGATTTTTGAATCTGTGAAAGTTAGGTTAAAAGAATTAAGGGCTGGAGTATTTACAGGTCAGTCACCCAGCTCAAGTGGCTGGGTGCATATGTTTAGATGCTGCAGGTCATGGGTTCGAATCTCCTAACCCACTTTTTTTGTTTATTTTAGATTTTGACCTCAAATCCACATTTTTAAGCATTCAAACTACCCCCTAAACATGTAAAAATTATATTTTTATCATTATCATGTCTTAAAAACCCAAGAATTTTCATAAACAAATGTTAACTCTAAAAACTTTATAAAACCATGTAACAAAACATGTATATACTTTTTTATAAAAATCTTGTGAATGAACACTTAATCAAAAATACTTATTTTAAACCTTGTAAGTATTATTTATATAAAATTAGATACATAAACTTGTTTCGTCAACTATTTAAAAACTTTATAAACTAAAAACCTACTTAAACGTCATACCGTATTGGTAAAAAAAAAATCAAGTAAACGACTGGTAATGGCAATAATCTTTAAAGGTATATTATTTACAAATAAATAATATTTCAACCTATTTTTATAAAAACTTATAAATATACCAACATTCATAACTATTTCACAAAACAACTAAAAATAAGAATTTGACTCGTACGATCTCGAAACCACATATGAACTAAAATCATTATGTTCGATTACTAGGATAAGCTACCGGGAGTTATTTTCGGCTTCCACTGTATACTTTCTTGAGTAGATTTTGGAGCCATTTTAATGTGAGTTTACATACCCCTTTTTATATTTATACACTTTTGGGGTGAAACATGTTATATTATTCAAATACACTACATGCACTAAATCTATTTATCAACTATGTGATTCCATTTATGTCTTGGTTGTGCTTTATGTATACGTGTGGTGTTCTATTTTATGATCGATACAATCATTAACTATTGCTAGCCCAGCGACGTCTTAGATCTAAGGGCCTGACAAGCCTTTTTGGTGCTAAAGCCGATGCTAAGTCCGGCTCTTCAATGACGCATTCTAGTTCATTGAAGGAGCCAAATTTCACTTAGCTGATCATATACTATATTCTATTTGTTGAGGCTTGATTGTACATTTGAGGGCGTACGTGTTGTTACATATTTGCACTAACCATTGTGGACATGGAATCGCTTATCATTGTGATCTATAAACTATTATCTATGTATCTAACTATGTGAACTCACCAACATTTTTATGTTGACATTATTTTCTAACATGTTTCAGGGAATACCAACGTTTAATGCTAGCTTTGGATCATGATCACCATAGGCTTTTGGACCTAGCTAAATTCTAAATCAATGAACAATTATTAGCTATGTCATTTGTAATTTGCCAAACTTGTGAACAAATTGTACTATTTAATTTGGTGATACATGCTTATTTAAAACTATAATTTGTAGCGTCATGTGGCTATGAGCAATCTCTAACACTCACGTCTCGACGATTATCCGCCTTTTATTTATTTAATTGGTCGGGGTGTGACACATAACGACATAGGTTCGCTCGAAGTTTTGAACTTTCGTTCAGATTCGCCAGACGAACACTTAGGTTCGCTGGAAACCCTAGTTTTTCAAAAACGGCCAGAATCTCAGTCAATCAACCATTACCAAGCAAATAAAGCAACAACAGGTCAAACTAAACAATAAACGAGGCTATTATGAAGAAAGTCCCTAACATTTAACACCAAAACAGTCTTTAATTTTTACGCAATCACAGATTTGACAGATTGACGAGTTTGTAGTGCGATTAAGAGTTTAAAAAGTAGATTAGGATGTAGACGATGACATACCAGACACTTAAATGATGTTTAATGTGTGAAAAAGACCGGAAATAGCGAGAATCGAACGTTGGTAGTTTTGAAATTTGAAAATCGTGCTACAGTAGATGACAGCGAATGTTAGAAAAAATTCGCTGTCACAGCCTATATATACACACATAGGTTCGCTGGCAGACAGACCAGCGAACCTTAGGTTCGCCGGAAGACCAAAAGTCAAGGCAGCCGACTGGTTCGCTAGCAGGTTCGCTGACACATAAACAACGATGTTTCATGTCAGCGAAACAAAGAGGTTCCGGGCGAACTTTGGGGGCCGAGCGAACCTGTAGGTTCGCCTTAGGTTCGCTAGAATACACACAAAGAAAATATTTTTGATTTTTCTTAAATTTTAAAATCTTTGTAAAAACGTGAAAAACGTCCCACGATATCAACGCTCCAAAAAAATAAACATATACACATATAATCCTAAAATTTAAAATAAAATAAAATAAAATAAAAATAGAATAACAAGAGACGGTTTTAAGCGCTAGAAAGGATATATATTCTTCATGATGTTTTTGAGTAGAATCCGGAGAATCATCGATTGGCGGGATTGCAGATATGTTTGTCCATTTAAACCCATGCCGTAGTCCTTTCAACAAGTGATCAGCAGCTTCTTTTATCATGTTTTCGGTTTGATTGAAGAAACTCAGACAACTCGGTCCCCACAGACATCTAGGTAAAAAGAACAGGTTCTGTCATCAGGGTATATCTGAGCAATACTATTGACTTTGCTTGAATTTCAATGATCAACTTTTGAATGTTGACCGATGCATTAGCATTTTTGACACTTGTGCAATTTTTGCATCTTTTCTTTGTGAGTGGAGCTTGTCAGCGATTGATTCTTTTGAATACAATGCGACTTATTATTTGGGAAACTCAAATAGTCTAGAGCTCCAGGTCTATACTGACGTATAACAGAGGAGATAAACATTTGAGCATGCTCGGTGAATCTTCAGGTCAATACTTCCGTATAGCAGAGAAGATTCACCAACTCCAGGTCAATACTTCCGTATAGCAGAGGAGTTAAGCACTTGACTCAAAACGTTCTGAGGAGTTAACGAGTAACTCACTCAGAGGCTTTTCCGAAGAGCATCACTAGCAGCTTTTTATTTTATTTGTTTTGCATACTAGAAACTCGATTCGGGGATAGGGCGAGGGTGATTTGGGATTTTTAGGGAAATCAAGACAAAGATTTGACGCTCTCAACCCATTTTTGACAGAACCATTATCTTTGTGCAATCCAATCATGTCAAGGAGATAATCCTTGTTGTCGAGATCTTGAGCGTTATGTTTGGCTGCACAATCACTGTTTACTTCGTTTTCGGGCTGAGCCTATCTGACATATCCCAAACGCAATGCTTCTGACCTCCTTCAACGACTCTTCAACATCAATCAAAACGGAGATCCTGAAATAGCAAAATTTGAAAAACTATAAATAGTTAATCTTTTTATATCTCCCCCAAAATTTCTATATAATAGCCGTCTAATAAGAAATTTTTGTTTTTCAGATTTTCTTAATATATATATACAGAGTTAAAAGAAAATAAAAGAAGATGAAATAAAATAAAGTAGCGGAGCAATGAATCGAGTGACCCACGGATTTTTCAAAGAAGAAAAAAAAAGATTATTTACATATTTACAAAAGGATTCTCACAGAAAAAGGTTTTCAAAAAGATATAAGACCCAGCATGGAGATCAGTTCATAAAAACGTGGTTTGTCAAAAGTTTTTGTGAAAAGATCAGCTTTTTGCTTTCTAGTTTCGATAGGAATAATATCAATAAACCCGTTTTCCTGTGCATCCCTGATTGCATGAATTCTTGTTTCAATGTGCTTGGTTCGAGTGTGATGAATAGGATTCTTGGCGATTCCAACAGCACTTGGCAACAGCATCTGATGCCATAATCCATCATCTGATGTTGAATCCACAGCACTTGGCAACAGCAACTTGAAGCAGCAATGTATTCTGCTTCTCCTGTGGACAGAGAGACGGTTGTTTGCTTCTTGCTTTGCCACGAAACAAGACATTCTCCAAGGTATTGACATCCGCCCGTGACTGATTTCCTGTTGATCCTGCAACCAGCATGATCACTATCAGAAAAGGCATGTAAATCAAAGTTCCCACCTTTTGGGTACCAAAGTCCCAAACGAGAGGAACCCTTAAGGTAACGGAAAATTCGTTTAACAGCTTTTTCATGTGATTCTTTTGGATTGGCTTGGAAACGAGCACAATAACACACGGCAAATGTAATATCTGGACGACTTGCAGTCAGATACATGAGAGATCCGATCATCGAGCGGTACCGATGAGCATCCACAGGATTCCCATTATCATCGGAAGTAAGGCATGTTTGAGCTGTAAAAGGAATCAATTCAGGAGAAGAATCATCCATGCCAAACTTCGTGAGGATTTCTTTGATATATTTCTCTTGGTGGATTAGAATTCCATCAGGCTTTTGCTCCACTTGCAGCCCCAAGAAGAAACACATCTCCCCCATTATAGTCATCTCAAAACGATCCATCATCACCTTCTCAAAATCTCTACACAACCCTTCATTAGTCGAACCAAAAATGATATCATCAACATACACTTGAACGATCAGCAGCTCGCCATCCACCTCCTTCTTGAATAATGTCATATCTATACTCCCACGTGAGAAACCCTTACTGAGGAGATACTGTGTCAGAGTTTCATACCAGATCCTTGGAGCTTGATGCAACCCATACAATGATTTGTCAAGCTTGTAAACCTTTGACGGGAAATCAGGATCCTCGAAGCCTGGTGGTTGACATACGTAGATCTCCTCATCGATGTCTCCGTATAGAAATGCACATTTCACATCCATCTGATAAACCTTAAAGTTTTTGTTGGCGGCATGAGCAAGAAAGATTCTGATGGCTTCCAGGCGAGCGACTGGAGCAAAAACTTCGGTATAGTCAATTCCCTCCTCTTGAGCAAATCCTTGAACAACCAGTCTCGCTTTATTTCTAATTACCACACCACGATCATCTGGCTTGTTCCGAAAAACCCATTTAGTGCCGATTGGGCACTTGTTCGGAGGAAGATCAACCAGTTCCCAAACTTTGAGCTTCCTGAATTGCTGTAGTTCCATTTGCATGGCATCCACCCAACTCGGATCTTCAAGTGCCTGTTTATAATTCTTTGGAACAACTTGGGACAGAAAGGCAGCATAAAGACATTCATTAATCAAACCGCTCTGACTCCGAGTTCGCACACCATCAGTGATAGATCCAATGATATAATCGTGAGGATGGTTTTTCAGGGTTTTGAAGTCAGTGTTGAGGAATAGAGGATTTGGTTCGGTTGAGGGTGGTTGATGAGATGGTTGTGAAGGTGTAGGTAATGGGATGGTAGTGGATGTGGATGGAGTGTCTGATGGAGAAGTTTGAGTAGTTTGAGGTGGTGGAGGTGGTGGAATGTCAAATGAAGTAGGAGGTAGTTGTGTAGCGGATGTGGAAGGTTGTGATTGTGATGGTGTGGGTGTATGATTGAAAATAGAAACCGATGAGTGTGGAATGATGTCGTCATCGTCAGAGTCAGGAAGATTAAATGATTTGAAAATGGTGGTGGCATCATAAAACCAAGCTGGTTCACTACCAATACTTGTAGTGTTTGATTCTTGCCAATCAACATAGTAGGACTCTTGCACAATCCGCGTTCGCTTGTTGTAAACGCGATACGCCTTTTGTGTGTTAGAGTATCCCACAAAGAAGCATTCATCAGAGACAGCCCCAAACTTCGTCTTCTGATCTTGAGTATTCAGAAGAGTGCAAGAACATCCAAAGGGGCGTAGAAAATCAATCAGCGGCTTAATCCCTCGAAACAGTTGGTATGACGTCTTCATCTTTTCTTTGACAATCAGTACCCTGTTAAGAACATAAGCTGCACAATTAACTGCTTCAGCCCAGAAAATAATTGGAAGTTTTGACTCGATCAGCATAGTTCTAGCGGCCTCCACAAGGGTTCGATTCTTTCTTTCAGCAACACCATTTTGTTGTGGTGTTCGGGCAGCGCTAAACTGTCTGAGAATACCCCGTTGTTCACAGAAGGAGTTGAAGATGTGGTTTCTGAATTCAGTTCCGTTATCGCTTCTGATGGCTTGAACCTTCTTCTTTCCAAGAACCTCTATTAGAGGTATTAACTTCATCAACTCTTCGGCAGTCTCACTCTTGTTTGCCATGAATCTCACCCAGGTGTACCTTGAGTAATCATCTGTGACAACCAAGCAATAAGACTTTTTAGCAATTGACTTGACACTTATTGGACCGAATAAATCAGTATGTAACAATTCGAGGGGTTCTGAGATAGTATTTGTAATTTTGAGTTTATGTGGCTTTTTGTGCTGTTTTCCTCTAGCACAAGCCATGCATTTCTCGACCACAGAAAAATCCTTTTGTGGTAAACCCCTAACCAAATTGTTCTTAACCAATTTATTCAGAATTTTAAAATTGATGTGTCCTAAACGTTTATGCCACAAAAATGATTCAAAGGATGATGCTTTAGACAGAAGACATGTCACGGTGGAGTTTGATTCTGTTGATCCCATATTCAGCATATAGGTATCATTTCGTCTCGGAGCTCGCATGATCACCATATCTTCAGGAATGGTAAACTCTGACTTCAAGAACAGGCATTCATTTTGGAGAAACATTACAGGAATATTTTTATCACAGATTTGTGATACACTCAGAAGATTAAATGCCAGTTCAGGAACATAATTAACGTCTTCCAAAGTAAGTGAGCCATTTGAGACTTCTCCTTGACCAATCATCTTCCCACCCTTCTTATCTCCCGCAAAAGCAACATAACCTCCATTTATGATCCTATAGTTAGTAAGAAGATCCTTCAATCCTGTCATATGTCTGGAACATCCGCTGTCAATATGCCAATGACTATTTACAACGGCATTTGAATGTTCCTGACATTTATTAAGAGAAATGAAAAGTTAGACCTTTGAAATTGGCACCCAAGTCTTTGTGTACTTGGGTGGTGAAGCAGATGAAGTATTACAAAAGAAATTATTTACAAAACTGTTTAATCTTTTTCCGAAAGATTTTTGCTTTGAGCTATTTTGGATTATCTTAGGGCATTGCTTGACAGTGTGACCAGTATTTCCACATTTAAAACAGTGAGACTTCAAACCAGTTTTGGGAATTCTGTTGACAGGAATTTTATCCATTACAATTTCCTCATCACATTCAGACAGTTGTGAGTCACAGTCACTGTAAGTGTCATAGAGTTCTTTTAACTTACTTGTTGTGACTTTAACTGTATCAGATTCAGGTTTTGGTTTAAGAATGTATGAAAAAGATGATTCCTTCTCTTTTGGTTTTGAAATTCTCACTGGTGTGAAAGATGGAATTTGGTGAGTGAAGAACTTTTGAAAACAGTTTGTTTTGGTTTGACTTTCAGAGACGTGACCTGAAAGTTTGTCTTTGTCATTCACACACACATTTTCAGTCAAATCAACATCATTAAACACATTAGGGCTTGAAGTAGAACACCCTAAATTACTATTAAACATGGAATTGTCTGAATATGACACGTTGCTACAAACAGAATTAATTAAACTAGTGTCTTCAAAAGACTTCTTGGAATCAGAACTACTGCCATCACTACTGCTAGAACACCCGAGCCCAACACTCCCACCATATGCGTACTCCTCTCTAACTTCCTTAAGATTTACTTCACTTAAACCTGCAATGGAATTGTCAGTATCGTTCTGCATAATCTCTTGAATTAACTCATTTGAGGGATGGGGAATAGGTGTAGGAGAATAACAGAAAGTACTCGGTGGAGGATAGGCATATGTTTCATTGTTACTAAGACCCAACCCTGTCTTAACTCTGGCCCCCCTTTGTTTCTTGCATAGTTCTTCCCTTTTCATACCAGATATGGTCCACTGCTGCAATTTGTTTTTAAGCTTTCTTGCTTCAAACTCAGCAAGTGTAACTTGCTCAGTCAAGTAGTTAATCTCACAGTTCTTTTCTAAAAGAGTTCTTTTTAAGTGTTCATTTACCTTTAAAGCTTCTCTTAACTTAACAAAATATTTTGATTCACTTAATTTAAGCTCTTTGATGGTTCTTTTTAATTCGTTTTCGTTTGACATTAACAATTTATTTGCTTTGTATATGCCAATTAAACGAATTTTGCAAGCAGATGAACACATATCTTTAATAACATCATAAGGAAGACCAATTACCAGTTTTTCGGCGGCCAGTGCACGATCACATTGACAGTAGGGAGTGCTTCTTTTGAATTCATCAACTGCATCTAGCCTTGCCTTCTCAATCACTTCTTCCAGGCTAACCTTTGACTCTTCCTCATGCTTAACCTCATTAACAGCTGCTTCACAAACTAACCCAGAATGATTCAGATGCCCTTGAGCAATAACATCTGATTGAACTTTGTCAACATTTTCCACCTTCTCTTCCTCTTCCTTTCCATAAAATTCTTTGAACGGATCAAAGAGATTTATGTCATTGTCATCAAACTCAGCAATTTCAGCAACAAGGGCATGGTTAATCTCCTCCTTGGTTTCTTCGATTTCTGCACTCCAGTCAAAGTTGGTTAGCAGAGCAGTTTCATTCTTTGACTTTGCTTCCTCAACCTTTTCTTGAATTGGAGCAGATCTTGGATTTGCAGAGTTAACTGGCTCAGTGACGATTGGTAATGGACATTCTCTCTTGAAGTGGCCCAGTTGTTTGCAGTTATAACATCGTAACTTTCCCTTGTCATATCCCAGCTTAGCATTCTGTCCTTGATTTCCAAAGTTTCTTCTGCCAGTTCTTTCCATGAATCGTCTGGCACGAAGAGTGAGCATAGCCATCTGCCATTGAATATCTGTTTCCTCCAAATCATCAGGGTCCACCTGATACATATCTTCTACAGTCATACCCTTCCCTTTTAACTCACCTGCAACAAGAGCTTCATAACTGTGAACAAACATCCCAAATAAAGCCATAGTATCTGACGGAATCTGAGTGGTGACAGACGCATTCGAGCTTGAACCAACATTTGAAGGTACACCAGCAGATTTAGCAGATACATGACTTGATGGTCCTCTAGATGCAGCACTATAGGCATAAGAGCTTGCAGCGGATGAGATAAGTGCGGCATTTTGAGACGGAATGTTTGGAACCATCATTGACTGATTATATTCTCTTCTTTTCACGTCAAGGTCAAAAACTTCAGCTTGTTGATGACGTCCATCAATTTGTAGTCAGGAAAGTTTCTCTCTTGTTTCAACAGCTTGATTTGAAGGCTCCATTGAGGAGGAAGAGAATCTAACAAATTTGCAACTTGTTCGTGATTGCCCAGCTTTTCATCATATTTCTTCAGATTACTTGACACAGATAGGAATCGATTTGTGATATCAGTCAAGTTCTCTTGTGAATACCCCACGAAAGAGTTGAATTCCTTTTCAGCCTGAGCTTTTCTATCCAGTTTCAGATCCTCATTGCCATCATAAAATTCACACAATGCATCATACAGGCTTTTTGCAGTTGTGTGTTCTGCAAACCGGTTGAAGATGTCCTGATGCAAACAAAGTATTAAAGCCCCTAGTGCCTTCTTGTCACGATCAAGTAGCTTGATGTCAGTTTCAGTAAAAGTAGTTGGATCTGTGTTTACTGAAGTGACGGTTCCTTCAACTGTTGTGGGCACATGCAGACCATTTACTATAGATTCCCATTGATTGTAATCTGTGTAATAGAAGAAAGCTTTCAAACATCTTTTCCAGTCTTCAAAGTTTTCACCACTAACAAGCCTCGGTGGCCTATTAGGTTGAACGCTATCCAGATCATTCATATTCAATGTTGATGAAGTCATAGCTTTGAACAGATAATAGATTCGCTGAAAACAAACAATTTCGCTGGCAGATTCGCCAGAAGAACAAAGCAGATTCGCTGGTGACAGATTCGCTGGCAAGCAAACAGTTTCGCTGACAAGCAAGCACAGATTCGCTGGCCTGATTTTGGCAGCAGTTTCGCTTGCGCAGTCAGTCAAACAGGTGAACTTTCGTTCGATGAAATCTCAGATTCGCTGGCCACAACACAAACCAATCAGGACAAAATTTGAATTAGGTTCGCTGGAAGAACAATTAGTTTCGCTGGTTGAACAAATAGGTTCGCTGGTAGCTCAACCACCCTGAAACAGTACGGAAACAGTTCGAAAACCCTCAAAACTTGACCATTTGCACACAGGTTTGTTTTAAAAGCTTCCTATGACCAAATACTACAAACCTTGAGCAAAATACAACACCAAAACACAAGAAACAAGCTTCAAACAGAATCAAAGTGTTTTGACCCAAAAACTTCAAAAATCAACACAAAAATCACTTGAATCAAACAATCAAGAGCACTAAGGCTCTGATACCATATTGTTGGTCCATAATGATCGTGATTTCAGTGCTTTGTTGACTTGTTTAACCCAAATATGTCAAATACTTGAAGAACAAAGTGTAAAAAGTCCAAACAACCCAATAACAAGATCCAACACACAATCGAGGTATATAAGCTACAAAGATGAAAGATATATGCTCCTAGCACCTCAATAGAACGATTACACAACACAAATCAGTGAGAAATAGCTTGAGTAAAAGATGTGCAAAAGTTGTATAAATGTGAAGATAAGGTTACAATATATAGGTGTTAGGTTCGCTGATAGATTCGCTCTAGCGAATCTATCTAGCGAACCAACACAGGTTCGCTGGGCACATAGGTTCGCCCAGTCGACACCTAAATACAAAAGACATGTTGACCTGCGGGCGAATCTATAGATTCGCCCGTAGGTTCGCTAGAACAAATAACATTACAAGTCAAACAATTACAAACAAAAGTAACACCGACAAGCCGGTGGGTCCAACCTATACATAGTGACTATCAAAAATAACAAAATAAGTCTATTTAATTAAAAGCTACATTTTTTCGGTAGCATAAAGTATAAATTATATTATGTAATTGTTATAATGGTGAAATGTTGTTAACTTAACAAAAAAGGAAAATTAGACCACTAAAGCGCAATTCCGGTAAAACCGAAAATAACAACACTTATAACTAATTTTAATTATATATTTCCAGAACATTTGTTTTTATAGATGAACAATTAAAATGTTATGTTTATAGAAATCTACAAATACTTAACGGGTTTGTAGCATTTGAGCCGATGTCACTTTAGAACACTTCACATATAGATTACTTGTATTATTGAGACTCTAGTGACACGGTTGCATATTTTAGGGCATTCCGTCTAGCATTTGAGAACACACACGACCAACATGTGAGTTCATGCGATCCCATTTTTTAAACTATTTGATTACACTCGTTTTGGATTTGAGAATGCATACTCTTAAATATTTTTGAACTTATTGGTGTATGATTATTCAAGATTAATTTTAGTTGCCATAACAATCCCTGACTTTTAGCACAATCATTACCTCCAAAAACGAGCCCCAGGATATATGAGTAGAACTATATGGGGAAACCCCACACATAACGGACCTTTTGGGATAACCATCCGTTGAATGATATATGGTTTATCTTGTGGCATATATTTGCACCATTTGTTATCTTATGTTGGCATAGCATAAGTATGGAAATTATTATTTTGATGTCCACTTGTCATGGGTACAGCTTTGATTGTGAGCATAATTAATTTAACACCATAATTAATTATTGTGTCTTGTGTCTAAAACACATGCTCCCACCAACATATTGTTGACGTATTTAAGTATGTATTTTCAGGTAATGATCAAGTGTAAAGAGTGTAGGCACTGAGCACTAGAAGGACCAACCCTAGTCGAAGTCAAGAAGACATTAGTCTAGCTTTATTATTAAATAAATTCGATTGGGTTGGATTTTATTATTTTGGTTTTCTTTTCTTTTCAGACATGTAATTGTAATCTGGACCAAACGTTATGTACTAGTGAAATAAATATGTAGTATATCCGCTGCGTTTGGTTGATATCAGTCTTCATGCCTGGGCCCTTGGTCGGTGTGTGACAGATTGGTATCAAAGCCAACGGTTTCAGCGAATTAGGATCTTAAAAATTAAGATACCTAGGCTTTAACCACATATTTAGGAACCAAAATACATAGGACAAACACAAAGTAAGGATTAAACACCTAGATCCTAAGTTATTTAGATGACCTACACACATGTGAGATTAACTATTTTCAAGATTAATATTTTTATCATTATTTTTATGCTAACCATTGCACATATATAAAATTTTTGTATAGAAATGGCAGGATCAAACGACAAGGAAAAGGCAACAATTGTCATCAACTCCCTACCAACTTCACAACAACAACCGATCATGCCAACTTACTCGGTGTAAAACGGAGGGCAAGTGACAGCAACGCCGTTTGTCATGGGTGTTCGACCTTCTAGGCCACACTATGTTTTCATAATTCACGACTTTTTGTGGGGATGCGGTCCGGTAGACCATGTTCATTGCCCCGCAAGTTATAGGCCGGAAGAGTCTCATCCGACCATCGAGTCCTATAGATCGTGGACCCAAGGACAAGGGTGGCTCCACGTGTCGGCGAATCTGCACGAATTCGGTTTCTCCCTGTTTGGGAGAACTAAAACTGGGCGGGGTTGCCACTGTTCCCCGAAATGCCACCTCATGCTCCACCTGTCCTGTTCCCTGTTGGGGAACCACGTGAGGCGGCACATCATAGTGTACATTTATGGTATCCTGGACTGTACCAAGACCTATATTTGATGCCATCCCAACAAATCGCGGTGGATGAACGTCTTTACTTTTCTGGACCTTTGGTAATTGGAGGACCCATTCGACATATGGATGACTGCACTCGGTACAAGGCCGAGAGAGTTGAGGCTTGCGCACAAGTTGGAGGTCTCAAGAAAGCTTTGTGTCAGATAGTCGCAACGTGCCAACGTAAAGTGGCGGATATCGCTCGTCGTCGTCGCCTTCATCAATAAAGATTGTATTTTCTTTCTTTTATTGTACCGCATAAGTGAATTACTCACTTGTGCTATCTATCATGTTATTTCATTTTATTTTATGTCTTTGTAATCGACATGTAGTGTTTAGCTAGTGTCTTATTGTTCTATGTATCCTCAAATTTTGAGATCCTTAAAGGAAAATTATTATGAGGTATCTACTTGTCATTATATTGTTATATATCACGTTATTGTCATATCTTATGTACTAAATGTCTTACCTTAAAATTTACATCATATTTTGCACACATGTAATCTATATATAAATATATGATATGTAAACAAGGCGAATAATTGTAGAAATGGCAAGAGGACGCGGTAAAATTCACAAACAAGCCTCAAGGGGAGGCATAGCAACCCGCTCCGGTAGGTGAACCCGATCATCCGGTGGAGACACGGACAACACTAACAATGACAACACAAACACCAATACTAATATCAACACCAATGATAAACCAAACCCAGATGCCCGGATTCAGCAACTTATTGTGGAGGCCATTGCAAACGCTTTACCAGCTATTACTGCACATGTTAACGCAAAATGTAACAGTAGTGGTGAGCGTGATGGAGAAGATGATGGAAACCTAGATGGAGGCATAACCAGTAGTGGTATGGACGGTGATATTGAAATTGGTGTCACTAGAACAGGTTGTACTTACTAATCTTTCATGGTGTGTAAGCCAAATAACTTCTATGGAACTGAGGGAGCAACATGAGCTATTAGGTGGATGGAAGAAATGGAGGCAGTGTTGGATATAAGCGAGTGCTCTAAAAACAAAAAGGTCAGATTTGTCAGTCACTCACTCAAAGATGGAGCCTTCTCGTGGTGGAAAACAGTGCAACAATCTCGAGGAAGAAATGATATTAATCGAATGGGCTGGGTGGAATTCAAAAGGTTGGTGACAGAACGCTATTCTCTCTACAATGAGATATAGAAAATGGAAGAGGAATTTCTTAAATTGGAAATGAGGGGAACCGATTGGTTAACATATACAAAAAGGTTTTATGAGTTATCACGCTTGGTACCGCATCTGGTGACTCCTGAATCTAAGAGAATTGGTAGGTATGTTTGAGGTTTGATACCATAAATTAGGGGGTGGTTAAGTCGGCCAAACCAGGCATGTTCCGATCAACCGTGGAACTCGCAGGAGCATTAACTGACAAAGTGGTCCGTTGTGAAAGACAAAAAGGTGGTGAAACTAGAGTTGGAGCTAAAAGGAAATTGGAGGATAGGAATTCAGGTGGTAAGTTTAGAAACCAGGCTGTGGTAAAAACTAGAAATCAGTCAAGAGGAAGGTTCAATAACAAAACTGATGGAAGAAATGATGGAAATCATGGTGGTGGAAAGAATAAGGCAAATGGATCAGACAAAGGGAATAGTGAGAGGAGGCCGTATCGAGGAAATCGACCTCTCTGCAACAAGTGCAACAACCATCATGAAGGGGATTGTAGGGCGAATGTGTGCTATAAATGCAATCGTGCTGGCCACCATGCAATAGCTTGTAGAGCTAAGACAATAGCACCACCTAAGTGCCATGAATGCGGGAGTCCTGATCACAAGAGGCCATAGTGCCCAAAACTGAAAGAGAAAAAGGTTGCATTTAGGAAGCCAACGGGCATGGCCTTTGTGATCAATGATGAAACTGCCAGAGATGAGGTTGATGTTTTAACTGGTACGTTTCTCATAAATAATCACTATGCTTTTGTATTATTTGATACTCGTGCAAGTAAGAGTTTTGTCTCCATAAAAGTAAAAGTTTTGTCTCCACAAAATTTAGACCAAGAAAAAGGTGTGGGTTGGTTGAGTAAGGGCCAAAGCAAGAGGTGCATGTCAATAATCATAGGTTGAAATACGCATATAAAAGTCTGACATCCAATGTTAATATACATAAGGAAAAGGTTGTTCAAGTAGCAAGGATACTGGATGTAGAAGTTGAGTTTGGTTGATGTTGAACTTGTTTTTAAGTGTATAAGTAGTCGTTGGGTCAATGAATAAATTATTTTTTTGGTTTAAAGTTTTGAATGTAAGTTGTGACTTTTTTATATGAAACACAGGTTGGCATGTGGTTACATATATGAAGCGATTTTTTACCGTGTTTTTATTCTGGTTTTACTTAGTTATATGTTTTTATAGTGTTTTATGGTTTGTAGGTAATTGTTTAAAAGTTGAAGGTTTTATTGCCCATATCATGATATAAATGATTGTAAATTAGTTAGACATAATGGTTTTATATGTAGTACAAACTTTTATACATATATCTAAATCTAATTATAAAATGTGTCATATAACCTAAGTTTGGTATCACAAGACCCATAAATTCATTAAATGTTAAAAATGTTCGCGTATGTTAACAATACTATTTAACATATATGTAATTAGCCGTGCACAAACCGGGTTTTTTTAGGAACCGGTTTCGGTTTTGGTTAACAAAGTCAAAAACCGGGTAGGGTCGGGTTCGGTTTCAGGTATGATCGGGTATTTGACCGGGTTTTGACCGGTTTAACCGGGTTTTTTTCGGTTCCGGGTAGGTTCGGGTCCGGTTTTGACCGGGTTGAGGTGGAACCGGTTCCGGGTACGGTTCTACTTTCTTTGAGAAACCGGAACCCATGTGTACCCTACGGTTCGGGTATGACCGGTTCCGGTTCGGGTACACCGGGTCAGTTCCGAAACCGGTTTTTTTGTGCACGGCTATATGTAATATATGTTTACCCATTAGAACGGTTTAGGTTATTGCAATACTATAAAACATATATGTATACGTATCGACCAAATTTACCTATATAGGTTAACATAGAGGTTTATATATTGACTCATTGTAGCCGTATAGGTTAACATATGTATATAAATACAGTAAAAAGGTTACAAACTGTTTGGGTATATAAATAAGTTTAATGTTTTTGTTGTGTTTTAAACTGATGAACATATACGTATATATAGAATGTTTCCCATTTTTTCTTAGTTGTACATTTGGGATCTTCTTCTGGTGGTACATAATATATACCCCCTTTTAACTTGGTTGGGTAGTTATGAGAATCATGGTTGTTGGTTTTCTTCAAACATGTCCTACAAAGGTACATGTTTATTGTGATGGTCAACGCCAGTAAATGGAACAAATATCATGTCGTACCTGTGAAAAGTAAATTAATATTAAAGTATGTAAATAGGATCAAAGTATGAAAATTTAATTCTAAAGTGTACAAATGGACTTACTAGTTCATGTGGTATGTGGCATCAGCCCAAAAACAAGTTTTTAACTGTTTTTTATCCGCTCTAACATCAAGAGAAAAATTATTCCATAACGAAAGTCGTTCTTTAAAAGTCTTCACCAACAGACGTGCATCTCGTTTACCTATGAACCTTCATAGATCCTTATTAAAATTCTTGTGGTCCGTAACAGTACCATGAACCATATATTGACCAACCCTAACAGTAGTTTGTATTTTATGTGCCTTGTTTAGACCAATTTTTGTAACTTTTACATGGGTTAGGTATTCTTTTTCTACGAATCTCAGTTGTCAGTGCTTCTTCGTCAAATCACGATTATTAATACCCACAAGCGCATGATAATGTTTATCAACAAAATCATTAACAATATATTGGCCCTTAACTAATTTAAACTTGATGCATGCAGGACAAATAGTAACATTGCTTGTGGATGTACATCTTTTCCGACTAGATGATTTCTGGTCCCTAGAATCAAAAAATTCACCACGCCGCATACCGGCCTTGTTACAAAGAATATATTTCAGAGTCACGATGCCACCATTTTTCCTAGTAGTTGACATTCTCATATCGAAACCTGATGCCTCGACATATTTTTCATACATTGCATGTGCTTCCTCCTATTTAGAAAACAACATACCAATTGGATGTTTAAGATCATCAGAAACTATAGGAACCCAATATTTAGTGCCATTAAGAGATTGATGCTGGTTACTACAAACAGATTCTTCACTTGTGGGAGTATTGATATCTACAACAAAATAAAATAAATGGTAGGAGTTAAAAATAAGATGTGTGGAAATTCAGATAAGACCTTTTATGCTTCAAAAACACTATTGTTAATACCTAAATGGGTCAATATATATGTTGATCTGTTAAATATTAATGATACATTTGTGATTTACATATGTGTTAATTTGTTGAGTATTGAACATCAGTTTTGATTTACATATATGTTAATAAGTGAAATATGTATTAAACAGAATTATGTGTGTGAAAAATCGAAACACTATATATTAATTAGTGAAATACATTGAAGACCATGTATCAAACCTCTAGTTTCTTGCATCATGGTAACCCCATAACCCACATTTATGACAATATCGTTCATTTGGGCCTTGATTAGATTCTACGATTATATCTTCGTCAACAACAGCAACATCATCTTTTCTATATCCTTGATCACCCATAACCATTGCTGTTACAATTTAAAAAAACAAAACATGAAAACGCAATTAAAGTATGCAATTTTAATCGATCACTATTGAATGTAAAAAAAATAATATCCTTGAATTCATAACTGAGATGATTCAGTTACAATTAATTGAATGTATATAATGTATAAAATTATCAAAATTAAATGTATTTGTGAAGATCGTGGAAAATTATTAGTTTTATAAAAAAAACTATGATTTTGTTAATAAACAAAATCGTGTATAAAATAAATACCCTTGAATTACTGGAGAGCTTTTTGTCAATCAACAACTTGATTTCCTTCCTAATTTGAAGAAATGAAATCAGGAAAATTATTAGTTTTATAAAAAAAACTACGATTTTGTTAATTAAATTACCTAAATAACCTTTTAACAAATAAAACTAATAAAGTAATTAAAAACTTAATTAACGGTTGAGATTTGTTTTTTTTGTTTTCACGATAAACCCTTGTTTTGTAATGATCCTCATCTTATATTTATATAAGGTTAGTTCAACAGAGAACATTTTTTAGGGTACACGAGAACACATCTTGCCTATCTATTTAAGATTCTGGTGCACATTCCGTGCTTCAAAATCATGTGTTTATGCGCATGTCATTTAAATACATCTAAACCATCCACTCACTTAAAAAAAACTCATCCCTCAAAAACCTAAACCATCCCGCGCACCATACCCCCTCCCGCTAAAAGAAAACCTAACCTCCACCCCCACAATCAATTGGATGCATTGTCCACATAATCACTTAAACAATCTTTTTAACTTCTAAATTTTGTTAAAAATGATCATATATATTAAACAATTGATCACAATAATTAAATAACTAATTAAAGAGTATGACCTTAAGCCGTGTTTATGAAAGTAGTATATAGCCCACTTGTTTCATATGATGCTAGCAAGTGTAAAGTAATATCCTCCATCTCATACATTTTTTTGATCCGCAACATTGGTTCCTCATCAATGTTTTTAAATGTATAACAAAATCTATAAATAAGAATAACAAATATGAAATTAAATAGAATAGAATAGAATAAACCTTCGTGATCATGCCTCGTATGATTCAAGATAAAATCAAATGATGAATGCAAAACATAAACACAAATAATTATTTTACCTAAATTGCTTAATGATTGGCGTTGTGAAAATTGTTGATTTGATTTCAGTTTTGAAGCAAAATATATATAGATAAACGATTTAGGGTTATAGTAGAGTTGATAAGCCCAATCAACCCACATGGGTTTCCAATTCCATTTTCCGAATTTTAATAATATAAAACTTAAGTGTAATTTTCATCTTTGTCGTTTAGATTCAAAAGCGCTTTGTAATTATGTTTGAAAACTTAGACCGTTTGCAACCATATTCTTTATAAAGCGGATTATTTGCACTTCTCTATGATTTTGACCGTAAGTTTCTAACGAGGTTGCAAAGTGTTTTTGGGTATAAACTACAGGAGTGCAAATTGCACTTAACTCATATTTTAATCTTGGGTCATAAAATTGTTATATTTTTTTAAGACGAGCGGTTAGTGCAACGGTTTATAACTAATGCACTTAGAGGTGTAGAAACTGAGATCGAAATCTCGTATCTAACACCAATAGGTTTTTTCATCGGCATTGGGGTTTCTTTCGTTATTGTGAAAGTAGCATCTCCCCACAACCCTCCTTATGGGTCAAGTTGATCGGGCTTATCAACCTTGTATTTTTCTTTAACTTTCAATTTGACCGTGTTAAAATTGAGTTAAATAGGATTTCAGGGATCAAAATAGTTATTTTAGTCCAAAAATTTTTAAAGTGTTTCTTCAATCCAATTTTTTAAAATTTGTTTCAATCAAGTCGATCTAATCACTTAAAATAGTTAACTTTTAATGTTAAGAGAAATAGTGCTAGCGGCAAAACTCGAGATAGTGTTTTACATAGAAGTAGGAGGAATTTGCTTCATACGAATGTAGGAGGTGAAGGTAAAAATTTTAAGCTATTAAGTTACCGAGTCAAAAATTAACACAAATAAAGGAAAAAAACATATTAAATTAATATATCTCTTTCTCTCTTACATTACACCATGGCACTACAATTAGGGCTTGCAGTTTTGTCACCTATTTAAACTCTAAAAAACACGTTAATCAAAAAATACACTATGTATTTTTATAATTTTTTAAAATAATTAAAAATAGAAGCCTAGAGTTTATCATTTCAAATTCTTGTTGCATAAAACATCTAACTGACACACTCAAACCATCAAAACTATGTGTTAAACAAGTCATTTTCATGTTTGATATGCGTGTTAGTCACGTCGTCTTTAACATGTTAAACACGATAGGACACAATTTGTCTGCCCTAACTACAACCAATTCTTACGCCACCCAGGCATCTACCTTCCTCCACCACCATCATCTTTAACATTAAGTCTTGGCACGTATCAGTTAAGACACGGCCGCCGCAGTGCGGCCATGTCAAAAGTTTAGTTTTGTATGATGTATAACTAACTAATTGTTTTTTTGCATTTTAAGAACTCGTAGGAAAGTAAATAGTGTTAAATGAATTAATCTAACCGTAATTTTACACACATTTTCTCTTATTTTTGCACAAGTCGCAAAAGTACCAAACGAGCTCAAACCGTGAATATCAAACTCTTACCGATGATACTGTTTGGTTCGGTTTTAAATTTTAGGTACATTGGCAACTATAATTCGAACTACGACCTACTAATCGAAAATAATCCCTCTTGCATTTTTTTTCTCTACAATGGTCCCAACTTTCCACTATTCTATCTCGAATAGTATGTTAAAAAACAGTTAGCACCGTTAGTTATTTTTTTTTAAATTTGAAATTGATTTTTGAGGTTTTTGATCAGGGGTAAGATACGAATCAAATGATGTGAAACTTACCTCGAATGAGTGTTTAAAATGACGAAACGGTGCTTCAATCGGTATAAGTTTTACGTTTTAGGGGTTTTCGAATCACTGTTTCGTCGTTTGGAGCACAATGTAGTTCCAGGTAAGTTTTACATCAACTAAATCGTATCCATTTTTATAACCGTGATGTGGTGTATCTGGAAAGCGAGAAATTATATGAGCTTCAACAATCTTAATAAGACCGATCAGAATCTATTGGGGGAGATTAAATCATTATCATTTCTTTGGATTAAAGCGACAACAAAAATAGGTGACATTACTTGGAATAAATGGTGTAAATTTTGATTTAAATGGCTTGTATTCTAACTCCTTGATAGTTTTATTTATCTAATCTTTGGCAGTTAGGAAAAAAAATACTAACTCGTATCTTCCGGCTGAGCAAAAGTCTTAAAACATCATTAAGAAATTCGAGAAAAAAAATTATCGGGGTTAAGTGTTTTTTAATGTAGAATCACTCTAGGTAAAATAGTGAAAAGTTAGAACCATTATAAAAAACAAACGTAGTTAAGATTATTTTCGACTAAAAGATTGTCATATATAGGAGTTATTCAACGATAATTTGCCATTATCACTTGGTATCTAGTTATGTTATTAAAGCATACTCATGAAAAATTTTATAAAAAAACACACTAATAAACTATGATTTATAATTTTATAGCAGAAATGTTCACGTTTTGAATTTGAACTTTTTAAGTTAAATCTTTAGCCAAATTGTTAAGAACAAATTTTAAATATTGAAACCTAAAAATCAAACTATCAAAATTTATAACTCAACCAACCCGGTATCCTTGGTAAGAGTTTGATTTCACGTTTTGGGCTCATTAGATTTTTTACTAGTTGTTCAAAATAAAACCCAATGTACATATAAAATTACATGGTTATAATAAATCTTTCTATTATAACGATTGAGTAACTTATTCGGAGTTTTTTACCAAAATGGTGTAGATAGAAAAATTATTTACCAAAATGGTGTAGTTTTAAAACTATTTACTAAAATGGTGTGTTTTTTAAATTTTCTTGTTTCTCACTCCTATTCTTATTGGTTGTTTTATTAAATACTTTTAAAATATTTTTTATTCTTTTAAGAAAGATTATTATCATTCATTATAAAATATTTTTTAAACAGTAAATCTTCTAAGTTCGTAAAAAGTTTTATATACAACTTGTTAAGTACAATATCTTAAACTCTTTTAATCGGAATATATGTTTCACTCTAAAGGTTTTTAATGTTTATTATTTATGTTACTTGTTTTACAAATCATTTACAAATTTGGTTCTCGCTTAGCTATGTTTGCATTTTAAAAATTATTTACAATTTCAAAAATCATTTACACTAATAATAAACATTACCGTTTTAGAACCTTACGAGCAATGCTAAATATTTTGATTATAAGGTTAAACTAATCAAATTTGGTTCTCGCTCATCTATGTTTGCATTTGTTGCGCCTAGAATTGAAATTTGGTTCTCACTCAGCTACAACCGTTGGATGACATTGACGTGGTTAACGGCAAGTTTGCGTTCGATAGCACGCCGACACATGCGGCGAACAAGTTCGTTACATATCCGACAAATTCATAGGACATTCTAAAAAGTTGTACTTACAAGTTAAAACAATATTTTGATAAAAATATATTTTTTTAAAAATCTAAAAAATAACATTTAGAATATATATTTTATAAAGTTGTATCATAATCACCCTTAAAACAATTAAAAAAAACATTTAGAAAGTATTTTGTAAACTAACTAATAAGAATATGAGTGAGAAACAAGAAACTTAAAATTACACCATTTTGGTAAATACTTTTACAACTACACCACATTGGTAAATAATTTTTCTATATACACTATCTTGGGAAAAAACTCAACTTATTCGCATGTCAAACATTTTAACTACTTTACATAAGATTTTGCTTAGGTGTTACCCTCTATTTTAATTTGATGTAGGATTTAAGGCGGGTCACAATGTTTCATATTCGAAATAACCCGATATATTTAAATAAAAAATTTATCAATTATAATGAATTATCTCTTAAATCGATATGTTCAAATATATAAGTTACCAGCTATCATGAATTATCTTCTAACCCGATATGTTCAAATAAAAAATTTACCAATTATCATGAATTATCTCCTAACCCGATATGTTCGAATAAAAATTTACCATAATCTCCTTTATTTTAACATATGATTTTTTTAACAAAATATTTGTAAATATTCATACCAATTCATATTCGAATAACCCGCTATGTTCAAATAAAATTTACTATTTATCATGAAATATCTATAACCATATATGTTTGAATAAAATTTTAACCAATTATTATAAATCATCTGTTTCATTTTAACATATGATTTAATCCAAATTGATTTAATAGAGATATGTTAAAAATAAAATTTAATACATAAATTTAGATAAAACTTATAAAACAAAATCTCATATAATACACAGATAGTAATCTAGTTTTATAATAAACACTAGTTTTATAACAAAATCTCATATCATATAATACACAGGTAGTATTATGAGAGCATACTAAAATGTCTAGTTGTCATGTGAATAAAATCTTATACCCTTTAAACATCTTCCATCCACCCTTTTTTCATTCACTTACCTCTTTCATATTTCACCATCACCAAACCATAAATACCAAATAAATCTCTAATATAATAAAGAAAAATATAAAAAATTTATATGACATCTTTTTAAAGCTTTCGGCTTATATGTTGCATTAGTTGAGAGTTTTTCTCACAATAATTTGATTTTTTATTTAAAATATGTATATAAAATATATTATAATAATACTATACATTTTGACCACCTAATATTTAGAAGAATTTAAAAAAAATTAAAAGTAAATTAGAGATAAATTGATAATAACATACAGTTAAGACCTCGGTGTTTTACAAACATACATAACTTTTTATACAAACATATTTTAAAAAATAAATTACACTATAAAACCAAACACTTAGTTCGTTTTAATTTGAGTATAATATTATTATATTAATTAACAATTTTTAAAAAACAAATTTTTTGTTTGATTTACCACGGTTTTGTCTAAAAATTTATTGGAATACCATTAAAATCATCATTTGAGTTTGTGTTCCCGAGCGTAGCGCGGACACTAAACTAGTTCTAAAATATAAAATATTTTTGTTTTCAATCCACATTTATACGACCTATTTTTAGTATTAACTAGGTTTATTTCCGGGCCGCGCGATGCGGTGGCCGGGTCTCGTTGATTTCATAACATGTTACACTGGTGACGCTAAGATTTTGACCTTTTACACGCGTTACAACACAAGTTTCTTGACATGAGTCATGCGTTGCGGCGACGTAGTTTTTTTACATCATAACATGTGTTAACAACTTTTTCGACTTCAACCCGTACGTCACGTTGTGACAATGAGAGATACAAAGGTAAAAAGTGTATAGTCGATAATAAAAGTTGTAAATATTTCAAAGTTAAGTATGTGGTTAAAGTTATAAAATGAGAAAAATAAGGGGTTAAAGTCGTAATTATGTCAAAATACAGGGTCTAAACCATAAATAACCAATAAAATTAACTTAATGACAATTTTATAGTTTGATCAAAGTTGAGGGGTTAAAAGAGAAGGTCTAACCGACCTTCTCTATTAGAATTATATATAATATAATTGTAAAATAAACCATCCACTATATGTTGTCTGCCAGTTTTAAAACCGACAAATCGAAACATGAAAAAAATAATTCTACAATTACACGAATTCATACTTTAGTAACTTTGTTTATGACCCATTATTAATTAAAAAATATTTTAATTTGAAACCAATGTGGCTAATTGGGCTAGGCTTATCATTTATCAATGTATACCAAAACCCTAGCTTGTTTGCTTTAAATCTAAAATCAAACCAACATTATCACAACGCCGATTTTTGTTTGCATCAATAATTAATCTGGTTTAATCTTCTCTTCAATCATAAATCAGAGACAATGTTGCGGAGAAACATATATACTAGAGATATATGAAACATGTTGTGGGCTATACTATTTTCATAAATATAATATAAGGTTAGTTCATACTCTTCAATTTCTTATTGTGATTTTGTTGCTATTGCATATATAATTCATTGTTTTTTATTGATCTTCAAGAACATGTTATGAACAAACTTTTTATTTGCCTAATATTTGTATCATTTTTAAAGAAATTTTCATTTCATGACAATTAAACAAACAAGAAGCTTTTAAAAACAAAACTTTAGGTTTTAAGAGCCGAAAAATAATCCGGTATTCATCGGATTAAATGATTTAAGATATTTTATGCATCTAAAACACATATAATAAAAGATTTAGTTTAGGGTAAATCATAAGAGAATCGAGTTTTAGGTTAAACAAAAATATGTTGGAAATTGAAAAAATTCATATAATCACTTAAACAATAATCCATTCTTATGGAGTAAATAGATATTCAAAATTCTAAAGATGAAAAGATTTGAAGTTGTAACTGCTTGAATGATGTTTCTTTCTAGAGACATAAAACCATATGACATGAAGTGTACAACTTCCTGAAAACTTAAAGTCAACATTTTCAACATGAACATTTTTATGTATTTCAACTAATAAGACCATATGTGAAAAGATCAAGTACAACAAATGCAAAACAAATATCATAAAAACCGTATCATGTGAAACAAAACGTACCGAACGCACAAGATTCAAAACACCATCACAACTATAAACAATCACATAAACTAAACAAATTTTCTTGTAGAATTATATGATTGCATTACAAAGTAGACTCATAGAGTCATACAAGAATTGCCACAATCTATAACGTCACAAAAAGAAAGAAATTACACGTGACAACCCGCAAATTCAGGTTAACGTCGTTAACCCGTTCTCATTAATTTTAGCCAACTTGCTTTGTTTCAAATCATTACTCACTCTCGTTAGCCTAGCTATATAAGTCTTGGGTCAAATCTATACTATTAATAAAGCAGATTGGAGGGGCATTTTAAGATACCCAATTTGTTGACCAGGTACTGCTATTTAATGCACAGTGTACAACCATTTTTAGGGGTAGTTAGGTTTTTTTGACACTATTTTCATTTTAACTCTCAAAACTAATTACATAAAACACCCTTAATTTTCGAAATATATAGTTAGGTACTGCAAAATCTTTCCAATAAAACAGGAAAACAACTTTTTTATATCTTGGAGTTGTTTCTTTTGAAATATAAGTTTTTTTAAACTGTTGAAATCTTCATTTTACCGGCATGATTTTACGAACACTTTAGTGTAAAATTTGAACCAACCCGCTCTATAAATCTCAATGTACAAACAAGGGATGCATGAAGTACAATAACATTTTCAGGATTTGCTTGAGCTGCAATTTTTAAAAACCTATTAACGTGTTGTTCTATTGACCCAGTCAAAAATATATATAAATAGTCCAGTTTGTAAACATATAACTACAACAGTACACTTCAAATACAGTCCGGTTTTAATGAAATATAAATACAATCCAGTTTTTTAATAGCAAATGTAAGAATATACGATAGGTAAAACAAATATTACCAAACGCCATACTCCTTTGTAGCATCTGAGGCAAGTTGCTGCTCGTAAATAAAATTTGTATTATTAAGCCCTACAAGCCAATTAAGGAGGATTATAGTGTATACAAAATATAAACTTTATAATACAACAACGCCGCGTGTAAATACCCGACCAGATTATTAAAACAAACATACGGTTTACCTTCAGTTTATATAGGTGATGCACCATCCTTGCTGCTACGTACGTTGACCTTGACCTTGGCTGGTGCAAATCTTCACTCATTATCCTTCTTTGAACAATAACAGGCTGCCATAGAGTGACCTTCAGTTTATTGCCAGCCCATTCATTATAAGGTCTTTGATCAAAAAAAATATTTGAAAGGAGTCGAAGCGTACCTGCAGTTTCAGCTGCTGCTCAATCTCTTTATGCAGCTGCTTGGTCTCTTCTGCTGCTAGACAAAGTTGTCCGGATCCATCCGATCCATCCGATCCATCCTTACTACAGATAAATGTAAAATTCACTGCAACAATCATTAAAAAATAAATAATGTAAAGTTCACTCCAACAAATCTAAAAAATATTACCAAATGCAATACTCCTTTGTAGCATCCAAAGCAAGTTGCTGCTTGTAAAATAATCTATATAAAACAACGCAGTGCGTAAATATCTAACCAAATTATACAAAAAAACATAAAGCTGACCTTCAATTTATAGCCAGTCCATCCATTTAAAAGTCTTTGATCACAAGCAATAGTTGAAAGGAATGGAACCGTACCTGCACTTTCAGCTGATGCTTCTGCTGCTTGATCCGTTGCTTCTGCTGCGTTAATATTAACTGCTTGATCCGTGGCTTCTGCTGCATGATCTGTTCTTCTGCTGACAAACAAAGTTGTCCAGATCCATCCAAGCCATCCTTACTACAATCACTGCAACAATAATTAAAAAACTGATAAATGTAAAATTCATTGCAACAAGAGAAAAGAACCCAAAAACACCTTAGTGTTTGTAAAATTACCTTTAAAGTTGTGTTTGACCCGTGACTGCTGTGGTAAACATACCACCGTCGACCCGGCAATTCGGTTGCATGTTCCAACTTCACTAAAAATATATGTCTGCAGTTAAAACTAACAATATATGAGATAAAAAACTACTAAAATCTTGTTGAGTGTTTTAAAAGTAATCCAAAATACCTTTTAAATTCGTTTTTTACCCGTTCATTGTGTTGTAAACATATATCCGTCGACCCATGTAACAAAAAGTTACAAAATATTTAAAAATAACAAAGTTGCAACGGTAGAAATGCACCATATGATGTACAAGTTGTCCAGACTTTTATTACCACACATGTAACATAATATTCAATAACAACAAAATTAATTAAAACCAATTTCTAGCATGATAATACCTAATTATAATATGTGCATTTATAATAACTATTTTGATAGGTTCAATTGGATCGTTCAATCGCTCACAATGATCAGAATAACAAGTACAAAACAATCGATTCAATCACAAACACAATCCATACTAATAATTCTCTGTATATTTGATGATCAAAGCAATTCGTAGTACAAGGTGCAGGAGAAAATAAATCACACACAGTTAATTCTCTCTCTAACAGTGTAAAAAGTGATCTAGCCTCCCTTCACTCACACAAACTACATGCCTATATCAACCAATTACAAGTTTAAGGAATATAACAAAATAGACCCTAAACTATTTACAAACATATAAACAATAAACAAAATACAAAGTAAATCTTAACAAGGAAATAGCCCTAACAGTACTCCCCCTAAGATTTATCTTTGGATCTTCAAAAACTTCAATCTTTTTGAACTTTTATCAGCATCGATCTTCAATCTTTTTTCTACCATTCTTCTGGTTCTTCTTTCACAGTCAGCAACTCTCGACCTTTATACTCTTCCTTTTCCTTCAATGCTTCTTCAATGCAGGACTTGAACTTTTCAGCGATCTTAGCTTGTCGAGGCTTGGATTCATTCGTCAGAATTGGTAAAGCATTCATGCGTCTAAGCGAATCCAGATTCAAACCTGCAAAATCGATATTAGCATAAAACTCAAACGGCAACTCTTGGCCTTGAACTTTCACCTCCAAAGTACCCTTCCTACTGATCCGCATATATTCTATCTCTGGTATATCAACCATCACGAGATTAGAATTTAGTAAAGCCTTTCTCACACGAATCTTCTCCGAAGCAGCAGCAATCACTTCTATCATCACAGTGAATAACTTTCTGTCAGCTTCAGCAAGTTTATCTTTGCACTTTTCAATCCTGTAACTTCGTAAAAACTCAATGTATGACGGATGCAGCAATTTCAACTCAAAAGTACTAAAGAGTGTGATCATATCCTTATCCCAATCCTCCAAGTTCCGAACAAGCTTCAGTTCAAACATTTCCTGATTGTAGAATACTCTGAGTATAGGCTTCGTTGTCTGACTTCCATCAATCACCTTCAATCCAGGATCTGTAATCTTGTCAAAATACTCATCCGAGAACTCTTCCAAGTACATATCTTCAGTTACCACCAATCGCTTCTTCTTTCTTTGTTTCTTAGCTTGCACATATGCGGTATCTTCCTGTTGACCTCTAAAGTCCAGAAACTTTGCTGTTCTACTCATTCCAGCATCAAGAAGTATCACGCATTTATCACCACGCTCAGCATGCGTGTGATTAATTAACTTCAGTTTGTGCAGCTCTTTCAAATCCTGAACCTCCAGTTTAAAGATGCTTGAGTAGTAATGATATACGTCACACAAACCATTTACTCTCTTTATCATAAACGCATCGAAGACTTCATCATATTTCCAAGCAATTATCTTTACCTTCTTATTTTTCTCTGGCACAATCATTGAGTCAAGCAACTCAGCAATCGACTGTCCTTTGCTTAGCAGTGACCTCACTACGTCACCTGCTGTTGCTGACTTATGCCAAGACTCACGCACCTCCATTGGTATGTTGTAGGATTTAGCTTCGCTTGGAAACATATCCATCAGTTCGTGTCTTTTCTTATGAGCATTTTCAGGAAGCGCCATTACTGGAATCTCTTTTGGACCAAGCACTTTGAATTTCTTTGTCAGCTCAAAATACTGAGGATTGTTATAGTCCAAGTAAAACATTCTGTTGTACATTTTCTCCGTTTTCATAAAGCTTACTACAATCTTTCTCAAAGACTCAGACTTCAATCTCTGCAAAGTCTTGTACGGATAGTTTCTCGAACTTAACCAACTCCGCATATCAGGAGTAGTCATTTCATCTGGATTTTGATGATAAAGCTCAGTCGGTGGCAGATCTTCTATATTTAAGCTTTCTTGCATTGGAGTCCATTCGCCCATCTCAGTCACAAACTCCTTCTTATCTGCTTCAGCTTTGTCTTGATGAATCATGCATTTCTCGTATTCTTCATTAATCTGAGTCACCGTTAATCCATTCAAAAACACAGAGTTGTACTTCATTCTCTCAAGATACGCAAACCTCTGATCCAAATCATCTGGTAACTCTTCAACAGTATTCTGTACTGGTTCTGGCTCTGCTTCATTTTCAGACTCAGTCCAATCTATGTCATCTAAATCATCCAACGCTTCTATCATAGGTGCATCATCAGCTTGAACCGGCTCAGACTGACTAGCAACTTCAGTAACAGTTTTAGGCGCACTTTCAACTTCACCAGCTTCAGGTTGAATCGGCTCAACCTGAACTGTTTCCTCCGAGCCAACCTCCTTCTCACTATCAGTTACAGCAAATACCTCAGTTTCAGCAACAGAATCAGATTGAATCGGCTCAATCTGACCTGATTTAACATTCTCAGCTTCAGTCACTTTCTCGGTCTCAATCACAGCTACAGATTGAATCGGCTCAATCTGCACTGGTTCATCAATCTTCGCCTTTTTCGAGCTTCTTTCATCACCAAAAATTTCCGGTATTGCATCTATCTTCCTCTTTCCCTCAGCTTTGTCCATATTGACAGTTTCAGCAGCAGCTTCATCGGGAATGATAATTGGTGATTCTACCAAAATACCAACATTTGAAGTTCCTCGAGCTCTAGTCAAGTAAACTTTTGGCACATTCGATTCAGTCACTTCAATTATTCCATCAGAAAAGTCTTTGTCTGAAGATGAGCCAGCCTTCTTCGGTTTCATATCTTCCAACTCTTTTTCTAACATTTCTTTCTCTGCATTCAAAGTATTACACTCAGCTTGTAATTCTTTGTAATCAAATTTCAAATTTTCATGCTCATCCTTAAGTTTTTCATAATCTCCTTTCAACATCACATGTTCATCAACTAATTTCACATGATCCTCATCCAACTTCTTGAAAATTTTCACATTCTGATTATGTATCTCCCAGTACTCATCCAATCTTTTCCTTTTTCGTTCATTTGAAGCTTTCATCAAATCATTCGCTTCAATCAATTTTGCCACCATTTCTTCTAATTCTGCAATACGTTTCTCTTTTTCATTATCAATCTTTGACACAACGTTTGGTGAAGACTCCAAACCCTGCTCAACGTTTTCAGCAACTTGTGGTGATGTGGTGGGAATATCAACGAAAATAGGATCAGTAATGCCAGCATCCACTTCATCTATCTGTGCAATAGATTCAGCTTCGGCCATTACTGTCTTAGCAATTTCTATCACATTAATCTCTTCAGGCTTTTCTACTGGTTTCGACCTCTTCTTTCGAACATACTGAACAGAAATATCTCTTGGAATCTCAGCAACTACTTTTTCAACCACAGAAGCAACCTCAGCAGGTTCTTCTACAACCATAGGTTCAATCAACTCAACATTCTCAGTCTCCATTGGTTCAGCCTCCTCTGAATTAGATTCAGATTCAGCATCATCACCACCATCATTACCATCACTATCACTGCTATCATCATCATCATCTTCTTGATGACGAGCAAAGTACTCGTCATCATCCAACAAATTATCTGGCACCTCATCCACAAGGTCCAGTGAATCAACAATCTCACCATGAGATATATGATAGTATACACCTTCTACATCTTCTTCATTGTTGACTATATCTCTCATATAGTCAAACAATTCAATATCAGGCACATTCCCGATACTCATCTTTCGATAAGAGAGATCGTTCATGTCCTCAGTATACAAAATGCCTCCAGCATAACCCTCAGATCTGATGATAGGATAAGCAATGTTTATCATCAGCTGTAAGAACCTCGGGTACATGAGGAACTTAAACCTTTTACCTTTAACCAAGTTGAACACAAAACCATTCATAATCCACCTCGACATGTTGAATGGCTTGTTCTCTGCTATTGCCACAATTGGTGATGCTATGTCTGAAGGAAAGTTATCAAACCCTGCACTCCTCCTGGACATGCATTGTTGCACTACATAACACAACAACTTGTACTTCCTTCCCAACTTAGCCCTGTAAAACTGAGACTTTGGAAATATAGGTGGATGTCCCATATTAACAAATCCAGATTTACATTCCTCCATTGTCAGTTCATCCAACATACCAACCTCATCCTCATCAATCCTTAGGGCCTGCCTAATAGCATCTTCTGAAACTGTAAGTACCCAATCTCTGGTTATGTTGCCCCTAACAACAGTAACACCATTTTCTCCTCTAATCACCTCTGCTGTCCTCCAAAAACTTTTGATCAATCTAGCATATATGACCGGTTTGGCACATATAGCATATACATATTTAGTCCTCTTGATGAACTTAATCATATCCCTATAACCCTCTGTCTCAGGAAGTGTATCATCTAAACATGCCACAAGATTATGTTTAGGTTCAAATTTGAGATTCTCCATCTGTTAAAAACACAAACACACACAAAACAAGGCAAATGTATTAGATTCTTCATAAAACATATCAAAAAATTTTAATAAATGTTTAACTAAAAGTTAGAAAGCAAAACATTAACATAATCAGTTTAAATCCTAAATTGTTCTAATAACCTGATTTTCATCATTTTAATCAAACAATATTGAATTTTAAAGATTATACTTCATGGTTAAACTTTTAACAGTTAATCACTTAGGCAAAATTTTGACAAATTTATGATGAAAAAGTTTAACATGTTTTGGTTCAGTTTTAACAAGTTTAATCACTTTTAAACAGATATTTCATCGTTTTGATGTTTAACTTTTAAAAGCTTCTAAGTTCATCAATGGCGATTTTTTATCAGTTACGAACATTTCACTTGATTTGGTTGATTTTAAGGTGTTTTAGTGCAAATAAATGATTGAATGTTGATAATCGACAGATTTTAATCCTAAAACCACATTCGATTTAAGTTTTAACGCTCAAAATCAAAGTGTCGATTCAAGTTCAAAACACTGTTCATCATCGTTTTTCTTTTTAACAGTTGATTTGCAGGTCGGTTTAGGTCAAAAACACTTAATCACTACCTTATTCAATCGATTAATCTTGTTATAGAGCAACAGATTGAATATGATAACAAGGCGATTTGAGGTTCAGAGTGTTTGTATGAAGGTGAAAATGTGAAATGATAAGTGTTTGTGAAGAGGCGGTCATTTGTATCGTCAAAAATTTTAGGTCAAACTTTAAGTGCCGGGTCAACAAAATGACGGGCAAGCTTAAAAAGGCCCAATAAGCCTTGCCGGGTCAAGTACTGTAGGGACGGGTAAGTCACTGTAGTGACGGGTAAAGGTTAGGAACAACTACACCTGATGGATTTTATTCATCACCCGGCAGAATAGTTTCCAAACATCACCCGACAACTTTTCTTCATCACCCGGCAACACAGTTGCTTTCCTTCATCATCCGGCTTGCTTTCTTCTTTACACGGCAACCTTCTTCACAAGGCAACTTTCTTCACACGGCAATCTTCTTCATTACCCGGCAACGTAGTGTCATCTTTACACGGCAAGAAGATTTCTCTTTTACCCGGCTGTATAGTAAACACTTGTCACCCGGCAAGATATCTATGACCTTCACCCGGCTGTATTTGACATGATCATTGCCCGGCTGTAAAGTGGTCACAACATCTTCACCTTTTCCTCAATCACCCGGCATATATCAGACTTACAACCTTACCCGGCAGAACAGTTCTTTACCCGGCAGCATAGTTGCATCTGATATCTTTGCCCGGCTATAACACTTGTTCATTTTTCTTCATTTTTCTCGCCTGTTGACTTTTTCAACGTCATTTATTGCACCTGCAAACATTCTCCGACATATTAATTAGACAAGATATCCTTAAAAAGAATGTTTGTCATATTAATTATCAAACAATATTTAAACATTGCAACAAATTTAATTCCAATTAATTCATTTTTCTTTTTCAAAATGTTTTTGCACAACCAATTTTTCTATATCCCGAAGCAATTTCTTAAAAACAAATTACAAGACCTTGGGTTTGTTTTTAACACATCCAATACTCTTGCTTTTCATACCCACATAATCTTGTTCATTCATAAACACACTTATTCAAAACAATATTTTTGGATTTTTGTAGATATTTTTCTTCAATCTTATTGTCACTGTAGTGACGGGTAAAGGTTAGGAACAACTACACCTGATGGATTTTATTCATCACCCGGCAGAATAGTTTCCAAACATCACCCGGCAACTTTTCTTCATCACCCGGCAACACAGTTGCTTTCCTTCATCATCCGGCTTGCTTTCTTCTTTACACGGCAACCTTCTTCACAAGGCAACTTTCTTCACACGGCAATCTTCTTCATTACCCGGCAACGTAGTGTCATCTTTACACGGCAAGAAGATTTCTCTTTTACCCGGCTGTATAGTAAACACTTGTCACCCGGCAAGATATCTATGACCTTCACCCGACTGTATTTGACATGATCATTGCCCGGCTGTAAAGTGGTCACAACATCTTCACCTTTTCCTCAATCACCCGGCATATATCAGACTTACAACCTTACCCGGCAGAACAGTTCTTTACCCGGCAGCATAGTTGCATCTGATATCTTTGCCCGGCTATAACACTTGTTCATTTTTCTTCATTTTTCTCGCCTGTTGACTTTTTCAACGTCATTTATTGCACCTGCAAACATTCTCCGACATATTAATTAGACAAGATATCCTTAAAAAGAATGTTTGTCATATTAATTATCAAACAATATTTAAACATTGCAACAAATTTAATTCCAATTAATTCATTTTTCTTTTTCAAAATGTTTTTGCACAACCAATTTTTCTATATCCCGAAGCAATTTCTTAAAAACAAATTACAAGACCTTGGGTTTGTTTTTAACACATCCAATACTCTTGCTTTTCATACCCACATAATCTTGTTCATTCATAAACACACTTATTCAAAACAATATTTTTGGATTTTTGTAGATATTTTTCTTCAATCTTATTGTCACTGTAGTGACGGGTAAAGGTTAGGAACAACTACACCTGATGGATTTTATTCATCACCCGGCAGAATAGTTTCCAAACATCACCCGGCAACTTTTCTTCATCACCCGGCAACACAGTTGCTTTCCTTCATCATCCGGCTTGCTTTCTTCTTTACACGGCAACCTTCTTCACAAGGCAACTTTCTTCACACGGCAATCTTCTTCATTACCCGGCAACGTAGTGTCATCTTTACACGGCAAGAAGATTTCTCTTTTACCCGGCTGTATAGTAAACACTTGTCACCCGGCAAGATATCTATGACCTTCACCCGGCTGTATTTGACATGATCATTGCCCGGCTGTACAGTGGTCACAACATCTTCACCTTTTCCTCAATCACCCGGCATATATCAGACTTACAACCTTACCCGGCAGAACAGTTCTTTACCCGGCAGCATAGTTGCATCTGATATCTTTGCCCGGCTATAACACTTGTTCATTTTTCTTCATTTTTCTCGCCTGTTGACTTTTTCAACGTCATTTATTGCACCTGCAAACATTCTCCGACATATTAATTAGACAAGATATCCTTAAAAAGAATGTTTGTCATATTAATTATCAAACAACATTTAAACATTGCAACAAATTTAATTCCAATTAATTCATTTTTCTTTTTCAAAATGTTTTTGCGCAACCAATTTTTCTATATCCCGAAGCAATTTCTTAAAAACAAATTACAAGACCTTGGGTTTGTTTTTAACACATCCAATACTCTTGCTTTTCATACCCACATAATCTTGTTCATTCATAAACACACAGTTATTCAAAACAATATTTTTGGATTTTTGTAGATATTTTTCTTCAATCTTATTCTCCCCCTAAACTTGAAATTTCTTGAAATTTTTTAAGTTTATCAAGGATGTTGATGTATCAATAATGATTCCAAATGCCTGCACACACAAAACACACACATTAAAGTAAAGACATATGCAATGCAATGAATCAAAATATCGCAGTGAGATCATACCACACATTATCTGAACATGTTTTGCAAGTTTTGAATAGACATTTGACTTATGCTTGATTGAGTGATGATATGAAAACATATCAATTAGCTCGAGTTGACACACTTACTTTTTCAATATCATGATGATATTTAAGGTTCGATTAGAATGACTTATGTGACCCACATGTATACATATGTCAACATATTTCCTTATCAATCACTACCTGAATGCATATTGCACAAAACCTGGTCACTTACAGTCATACACAGTGTGGAATCTGGGTTCTATTCGGATTTGGTCCACTTTGGGACTTCTTTTTAATTCCATCTTTGGGAATTTTTCTTTCCTATCGTTCCCCTTGGGAATCTTCTGAATTCCATTTTGGAATTTTTGTTTGGTGTTGGTCCACATTTGGGACTCTTTTTGTTCCATTTTGGAATCTTTTGCTGCACCTTGAAGCTCAAAAGAGACTTCGTGTGAGACTTCAGGTCTGTGGATACCACAACAAAGAAGCTCACGATGCGGTTCATCACACTGAGAAGACTACATCGTTACCCGATCATGCACAACTAACGTCACAAGCAATGTATCAAAAGATATATATCTAGACATGTATAACAATGGAACTTAACACAAATATCATTAAGTTTATGTTTGTCAACAATCAACTTACTTTTTCAGTCTAATTGCCTGAGCTGTCTAGCACATCAATTAACATTCATCAGTCTTTATTTAAAAATGATGTAACACATAATGTCTAGTGTAACTATCATTTCTCACTTTGTGCAATATTGATTCTTATGAAATGATATTTTCTTTTCTTTTTGCTTTTATATTTTGTATTTGCTTTTCTATTTTTCTTTTTCACGCAAGCACACACAATGCAAAACATAAAGTAAAAGACAAATGAATCAAAATATAACATCAACTTATTATATTTTTGGCTTTTATATTTTTTTCAGATTTTTGTTTTGTTTTTCGAAAAATAGAATCAATCATGATTGATTAATCCTATGGATTGAATTAAGAATTCAAACCGGCCTGACAAAAAAGATTTTGTGAAAAGATCTGCCAGTTGTTTGTCGGTATGAACCTTAATCAAAATTATTAAACCCTTTTCAGAGTTGTCTCTTAAAAAGTGATATCTAATTTCGATGTGTTTGGTTTTAGAATGTTGAACAGGATTAGCAGTTATAAACATAGCAGCAGTATTGTCTATGTAAATAGGAGTTTTTAGAAAGTTAAACCCGTAGTCCAGCAACTGATTTTGTAACCATAAAACCTGAGAACATCCTGCAGATGCAGCGATATACTCTGCTTCAGCTGTGGATACAGAAACATTGGTCTGCTTCTTGCATTGCCAAGAGACAAGCCTTGGACCCAAAAATTGACAGCCACCAGTTGTCGATTTCCTGTCAAGAGCACAACCACCAAAATCACTGTCAGAATAGCTATATAGTTCAAAATTTCCTTCATAAGGATACCATAACCCAAGATTTGGTTTCCCTTTGAGATATCTGAATATACGCTTCACAGCAACAAGATGCGACTCTTTCGGATCTGACTGGTATCTGGCGCACACACACACAGCGTACATGATGTCAGGTCTTGATGCAGTAAGATACATCAGAGAACCGATCATTGATCTGTATAGTGTTTGATCAACTGCTTTGCCCTTTGGATCCGGTTGAATCTTGCAGTTCACATCAGATGGAGTTCGAATTGTTTGACAATCTTGCATCTTGAATTTCTTCAACAACTTCTCAACGAATTTTGATTGATTGATGAAAATTCCGTCAGCAGACTGTTTCACTTGTAATCCAAGAAAGAAGTTAATCTCCCCCATAGAACTCATCTGAAATCTAGACTTCATGATTTCTTCAAATTCTTTGCACATTGACTCACTGGTCGATCCGAAGATAATATCGTCCACATAAACTTGAACACACAATAAGTCATCATTCTCCCTCTTCATAAACAGAGTTGGATCAATCTGTCCTCTTGTGAATCCATGTTCTAGTAAATGCTTGGATAATGTCTCATACCAGATTCTAGGAGCTTGGTGTAGACCGTATAGAGCTTTACTCAACTTGTATACACGATGAGGATAGTCAGGATCTTCGAAACCCGGAGGTTGTCTGACATATACGTCATCTGTAATTGGTCCATACAAGAAAGCACCTTTAACGTCCATTTGGAATACTTTAAACTTCATGAAAGAAGCATATGCAAGGAAAACGCGTATGGCTTCAAGTCTTGCGACCGGAGCAAACACCTCTTCATAATCAATGCCTTCTTCCTGAGTGTATCCCTGTGCAATCAGTCTTGCTTTGTTTCTCACCACAATGCCACGTTCGTCTGGCTTGTTTTTGTACAACCATCTTGTACCTATTGCGTTCTCTCCTTCAGGTAAATCCACAAGTTTCCAAACTTCCTGTTTGCGAAACTGAAGTAATTCCTCCTGCATAGCCTCAATCCAACTGTTATCTTTCAGCGCCTCTGAAATATTCTTTGGTACCACTTGAGATAGAAAACACGAGTAAAGACAAACATTTGCTTGCTCTGTCTGACTTCTTGTAGTTCTCTGATTCAACGGCCCAATAATCTGAGAGACAGGATGTTTCTTGTGAATTCGATGAATAGGAATATCACCTCCTTGCACTTGCGTCTCTAGATTAGAAGTATTCAGATTTGGTAGATCTTGAAATATGGTCGAAGTATGCGGTGTGAAATTCGGGACTTGATCCGGTGAATTGATGAAGTAATCAAAAGATTCTGGAATAACTTCAGCATTCGGATCTGATGATGGTTGATTCTGAACAGATCCACCATCATTAGGAGAAATCACATCTTCTTCATGATTGTTTGATTCTTGATCTTCATTCGAACCAGAAGGACCCGGAGCTTGACTGGATTTGACATGATCAGGATTGTGAAAAGACATAAATGGATATTCAGAGTTGAGATTTCCATCTTCGTCATTATCAGAATCGTCACTAAAGCATCCTAAGTCGCCTGATTCCTTCCTTGCGTTTCCTGAAAAATCAAATAAGTTAGAATTGAAGGATTTCGATAATGAATCTAAATCAAATAACCATTCGGGACCATGAGCCACTAAAGGAAACGAATTTTCTAAAAACTTGACGTTGATAGTTTCAATAACAGTATTTGTTTTGCTATTAAAAACCCGATAAGCTTTAGAAACAGACGAATAACCTAAGAAAAATCCATCGTCAGATTTTGACTCAAACTTCCCGAGATGATCATTCAAATTTAAAATCGATACCGGACAACCAAATGCTTTCAAGTAAGAAATATTTGGTTTCCTTCCAAACAACAACTTATAAGAAGTTTTCTTTTTATCTTGTACTAATAATGTTCTATTTTGTACAAAACACGCAGTAGCAATAGCTTCGTCCCAAAAAGTGATCGGGATTTTGGCATCTGCGAGCATGGATCTTGCTGCTTCAATTAGTGTCCGGTTTTTCCGTTCCGCAACCCCATTCTGTTGAGGCGTTCTAGGCGCACTAAATTGTCGAGCAATCCCCTTTTCTGCACAAAATAAATCAACATTAGCATTCTTAAATTCCGTTCCATTATCACTTCTTAATACTTTAACTTTGCATTCCAATTGATTTTCAACTTTAATAAATTCTTTTAATAATTCAGCTGTTTCAGATTTTGCATGCAGAAAATAAACCCACGAAAATCTAGTAAAGTCATCTATGATAACTAAACAGTATGATTTTCTCCCGATGCTTTGAACGTTGGTCGGTCCAAAAAGATCCATATGTAGCATCTGCAAGGGTTTTGAAATGGAGTTTTCGAGCTTGGACTTAAAAGACATCCGATGCTGTTTTCCCTTCAAACACGCTGAACACAGATCAGTTGTGGAGAATTTCTTCGATGGGATTCCCACAGCGTGATTTCCAGTTACCAAACGGTTCATGTTTCTGAAGTTGGAATGTCCCAGCCGTCTATGCCATAGTTGACTCTCATCATTTGAAGCATGGGCAATGAGACAGGTTGTTTCGGTTTCAGCATCAATCTGCGACATATCCAATTTGTATACATCACGATCTCTAGGCGCTTTAACCACTACCCACTCATTGTCAATCTTGAAACCTGGTTTCAGAATATAACAGAAAGAATCATCAAAAAGAGTTGAATAAGATTTATCACAGATTTGAGATACACTAAGTAAGTTAAAGTTCAACTGTGCACAGTAGTTGACTTTATCAAAACTTATGACCCCGTTCGAAACAGTTCCTTCTCCTGTGATTTTACCACCCGCATCACCTCCAAAAGCTACGTGAGTACCATTCTTTTGCTTGAAATCCTGAAGCAAGGCATGGTTGCCTGTCATGTGCCGGCTACACCCACTATCAACGAACCACGAGTTGATAGGTCTTCTTGAGCGAACCTGCAATTCAAACATTTTCAGTTAGTTTGGTCAACCCAGGCCCACACGGTCTTGGGTTTTCCGAATTTATCTGCAATTGTAACTTGCTTATATTGAATATTTTGAAAATTTGTTTCATTCATGAGATTTTGATGCTGATAACTGTTGTTTCGCCCATTGGCGTTCATTGACTGCTTTCTTCTTAAAGCCCTGAACCTTTCCTCCAACTGAGGATCAAGGTTGTTTTCAAAATTTTGGTTTCTTACCAACAAAGCTCTCGGCTTAAAATTGTTAACCTGCACACTTCTTGACAAGTTAGAAACAGAATTGTTTCGATTGAAATTTCTCAAAACCGGAGAATGACTTTGACTCATATTTTGAAAACCAAATGAATGATTTCTATTAAAGTTTGAAAACGGAGTCATTTCTCTAGTTGAGTTTGATCGAAAGAAACAATCCTTTGTGTCATGGTTTCTTCTCTCACAAATATCACAAAATTTGTTATAGTAACATTCTTCTGAAGAATGGTTTCTTTTGTCACAGAAACTGCAGTACCTGTTAAAGAAACATTCAGCAGTTGCATGATTATACCTATTACAAATTTCACAATGTTTCTTGCTAATCCTAAAGAGCCGATTGTTAACTTTTGATGTTGAACCAAAACGTGATTCGTTATCTTGGTTATTCGGTTTTAGATTAACGCTTCTTTGTGGAGTCGTTGTTTGCAATTTTGATTGCATGGGACTTTGGTTCGATTTTAAACTGTTCTGTTTGGTTACCTTTTTGTTTTCAATTCTCTTATCATTGACAGCGGAAGACTTAGGACCTGAACCTGTTTTCAGACCAGAGTTAGATTTGATTTGAGCATTGATTTGGTTACCATAAGAACCGTTCATGTCGAAAGTACCTGCAGACACAAACTTGATTGTCTTACCTTTTGACACTTTCTTTACAGGTTTAACTTTGTCAGTTTTAACACTTTGAACTTTTGTGTTTTCATTAGATTTTAAGACATTTTTGCCTTTTGATTCTTTTGTTTCAGATTGATTTGTCATTGTTTTCGTTTTCTGCTTCTTTGCAGCTGAAACTTCAGTCTTTTTCACTTCTTGTTTCTTGATCAACTGAGCAGCAACTTGCGCCTTTTGTTCTTTCTTCCACTTGATATACTCCGGATCATTGAATCCTGAAAATTCACCTTCTTCCTTCACCGATTCTGGTTCTGGATTAAGCTTTGGATATTCAATCAGTTGAATAAGAACAGGCTCCAGTTTGTTCTCGGATTTGTTGCTTGCTTCATCGTCAGCTTCAGTTGTCATTCCTTCTTCTTCTCTCAAACTTTCAATCAACACCTCAGATCCTTCGGACTCGGATTTACTTCTTTGAATTTCTTTGAATTTACGTTCATTTTCAGGTGAATGATCAAATTCATTAAAGTTTTCCGGTAAGGTTTGAGTGATTGAATTTGGCATCGGTTCATGAGTAAAACCCAATCCGGTTTTGTTTTTGTTACCTCTTTCATTAATGAGTTGTTCAACCATTGTTTTACAACTTTTAACTTTCTTTAATTCAACTTGTGTGACAGCATGTTCAACTTTTTCTTGTTCAAAGTTCTTTGTCATTTCTTCAAGTTGTTTGGTAACAAATTCCAATTCTTTCAAAGTTTTGTTCCATGATTCAGTTAGTGACAAAATCTTCTCATCAGAAATTTTGTGATCAATTTTAAGTTGTTCATGAATCTTTTCATGTTTGCTTAATTTGTCACCTATTTTAAATGAATGAGTTCGATAATGTTCCACTTGTTGAATGCACTGTTCAGAACACAACCTTTCTTTCACATCAGCAGGTAATGGAACATAGTTAGGAGGAAGTTCAGAATTAACCTTTGGTTGCTCAGTGGAAGATGAAGACTCATTAGATGTTGCCATTAACGCAACTTCGGTTTCAGTCTCTTCAGTAGGATCTGCTTTTGCACTCCAATCATAATCTTCAGAATCTTCACTGATATCTTCAACCATTTTTCCATCCCCTTCTTCCGACCAGTCTTCTTCTTCAATTTCACACACCAGTGCCAGATTTGATGTAAGATCAGATGTAAACTGTTCTGCATATGCACTCCAGTCGTATCCGTCTTGTACACTTACAACTAACGCTTTAGTCTGGTCTTCTGGCTTCTTTTCATTTTCCTTCAATTCAGGCATAGGAAGACTTTGGTACGGTTTCTGAAAGAAACGCTGATTTCTGCCTTGATAACTCGTAGACTGTTGAGAATTTTGACCTTGACCTTGATTGCTTGAACTAGCTTGGTCATTAAAATTCTTTGGGGCTTTGCATTCTCTTGAAAAATGACCATACTGGTTACAATTAAAGCACCTGGCCTTAGACTTGTCAAATCCAACTGTCTTGTTAGCATGAGGTTTGTAACTTCGATTAACGTATGCATGCTTTTGAGTTCGATACGCAACCATAACCATTTGCCAGTTAAGATCCATTTCTTCAACATCAACTGGATCCATTTCAAATAAGTCTTGAAGGACCACGTCCATTTGACTTAAATGACTTCCTTGATACGCTTGAAAACTTGCCATAAAAGCAGTAAAGGCAGTTTTAGTTTCGTCATCTTGAAGCAGAATATTCATTACGTCTTTCACCTTGGCTTGAACAGTTGAACTCTGATTTTCTGATTGACTTTGAACTTGCGCTCTTGGTGGAGATTGAGGTTGAGAATAAGTTGGTGAATTTGGAAAGTATGCTGAATCAGTAAAGAAACTTGCACCAACAAATAAGTCACCCTCATCTTCAAACTTTGTTATATCTTGTGCAAGAAAAGCGTTATCCACAGTATTGGCAGGATTTACCACATACTTATACTGAGTTTGTGAGCTTGATCTATCGGTATTTCTTGATCCTTCATCAATCTCAACTTCTTCAATTTTTCCAATAAGCAAATCAAGTTCCATTGGAAATTTTTCAGTATGTTTCAACAAGGTAACAGTTTGTTTCCATGATGATGGTAAGGCACTCAACAATCGATCATTCAAGTCTTGAAGTTCAGTCTTCACTCCGAGATTTGTCATCTCAGTAGTTAAGTGAACAAACCTGTTCATCATCTGGTGTACTGTCTCTCCATTAATGTGTTCAAACAACTCCAATTGTCTTTTTAGTTTCGACTTCTTCAAACTTCTCAATTGTTCTCCTCCTTCACATATAGACTTTAATGCTTTGAAACATGTATACCCAGTCTGATATGCATCCAATCTAGACAGAACTTGAAGTGGCAGTCCCTTGCACATTAAAGAATAAGCCTTGCTATCATTCTTTACTTTCCTCAGATCTTCTGCTGACAAATTATCTTCTGGATAAGGTTCAGTAGAGTCTTTTGTGTAGGTACTAGCACTGTCTGGAGCAGTCTGAGTTGGAATATGAGGACCCTTCTCAATTGATTTCCATAAGTCATTGTCAATTGAACACAAGTGATGTCTCAACCTGATGGTCCAGTTCTTGAAATCTGCACGATTCAAAAGTCTAGGAACACGGTTATCAGAATCATCATTAGGAGCCATTTTTAATAATTTTTAAAGAAAATATTTTTGGTTTTTTGTTAATTTTGAAAAGAAATGATTAAAATACTAAAATAAAGACAAGTAATTAAAGACAAGACAAGAAACAAGTATTAAAAACAACTAAAGTGAGTCACACGGCAAAACAGTGAAAATCCTTCTTCACCCGGCTAAACAGTGTCTTTGTTCTTCACCCGGCAGGAAAAAGTCTTTACACGGCTGAACAGTTACCCGGCTCAACAGTTGTAATAATTTTGTTCTTCACCCGGATGAACAGTTACCCGGCAGCAAGAAAAACTTCACACGGCAATAAATCTTTGACCCGGCAGAATTTTGACACGATAAAAGGCTTCTCCGGCTGAACAGTACTCGATCACACGGCAGAATTGTTTACCCGGCAACACAATTGATGATTACCCGGCTGTATTTTGTTTATCACCCGGCGTAACAGTGTTTTACCCGGCACAACAGTGTATCACCCGACTGAACAGTAACACTTTTTCAAGTCAATTTCTTCACCCGTCAAGCACAAATTCCCTTACACGGCAATACAGGACCTAATTTCTTCTCAAATCTAAGTCCAAGGAATTTGTCTAAGTCAAAAATATTCACCCGGCAAGTTAATCTTCAACCAACATCATACTGTTCATCATTTTCTCCATGAGAATTTCTGGGTTTTGTCTACAACTTGTCCAAATTGTCCAAAATTCACACACAAGCTGTGAAATAGTCCGATTATCAATCCCTTTTATCAATCAATCCAAAACATGATCAAATCTGATGAAATTGAGCAAAAATTTGATCGAACAGTAACTTCTTCTATTCTTCTTAATTCTTCAGATCTGATGATGATCTGATAGAATCTGCACAATCGTTGTGTATAGGAGTGATTGCGATGATAAATCACAACTAAAAACAGCAACAATTCATTCAGATCATGATTTTTGAGCAATTTTGATGTGTTTTGCTTAAGAACAGCGAACAACACAATACCGAAAGCTCTGATACCAATTGATAGGTTCAATTGGATCGTTCAATCGCTCACAATGATCAGAATAACAAGTACAAAACAATCGATTCAATCACAAACACAATCCATACTAATAATTCTCTGTATATTTGATGATCAAAGCAATTCGTAGTACAAGGTGCAGGAGAAAATAAATCACACACAGTTAATTCTCTCTCTAACAGTGTAAAAAGTGATCTAGCCTCCCTTCACTCACACAAACTACATGCCTATATCAACCAATTACAAGTTTAAGGAATATAACAAAATAGACCCTAAACTATTTACAAACATATAAACAATAAACAAAATACAAAGTAAATCTTAACAAGGAAATAGCCCTAACATATTTATTAAGAATTCAGTTTAACTAAACTCAATTATAATATGTGCATTTATAATAACTCTTTACTAACAAATCAGTTTGACAATAATCATTTAGTTTGTTATCTCCCTATTATTTAGTTATAATATCAAGATATTTTTATTTTTTGACTAAAATAAGTTAACATGGATTAATCCACCTAATATGGAACTTAACAATCTGAATCGAAAATTTAGGGTGATTTTTTATTTGAAATGTAAACCAAGCGGGAAAAACAAAAGTTGAATACAATAAACCCTAGCTGAAATCACACTATAAATAGACTAAGAAACAGGTCATCTGTTTTTGCATACTTGAAATTCATTAATTAGACACGGAACCAATCTCCAATAAAATGAAACACCAATCAGTTCAGGTTTAGATTATTCATTTATACAATATATCTATTCTATATTTATATTTACTTGTTCTCATTAACAGTCTTATTATGCAGGAAGTGATTTATGATACTTTGAAATCAGAAAAACTTAAAACGTCAAAGGTTCCTATGTTTAACTCTTATCAGTTTCATTTCCTTTTTAAACAAATGTTTGTAATTTGCTACAACATGTTGTTAATAGATATTACTTATGCAGGAGGTTGTTTTTAATGCTAAAAAACAAAAATACTCATTGGTTCTTGCGAATTAAACTCACCAGAAAAAGATGCTTCAAAGGTTCGTTTATAAAATTTTATACATCTTTATTATTATTTAATAAAAATATAATTGTGCAGGCTGATTCTGATAGTAGTGTTGAGATTATCAACCATGGTTTAATGTTTAGTCCATACAAGTCCGATCTTGAACGAGAATGGAGTAAAGAGGTAACTCCACAATTACAATTTATTATATTTCTATAAATGTTTTCCTAATAGTTAACATAAAAATTAATACATTATAGGATCAGATTTTTGAACAACAAGATAAGATCTATGAGAACAGAATGAAAAGGGTCAAAAGGCTTGACGAGGAGTGAAACTGGAGTGAAGTTATAGAGCTTGACGGTTCAGATGAAGAAGAAAAAAATCTTTTCAAGGCCTATACAATTTCTGTTAACAAGAAGAAAAGTCCACTAAAGATCCCAAGAGTTTCGATTCAAAAGCGAACTAGGCCTCATTTAGTTTGATGCTATATATCTTAAAATTCGTTTTAGATTTTTTTTCTAGACTAAGTTGTTTCCTTAACATGTTTTATTTCGTAACATTAATTTTTTTATTTGTTTTTCAATTTTTATGAATGAATAAAAAATGACGCTTTTGTTTCATGAATAAATGAATTTATAGTTCCTAATAGACAACTTTTTATGTTCGACTAAAATATAATATTTTTAACAACTATTTAATACTACAAAATCAGTTAAAAAAATAATATCAACATAAGTATATATGAAAATAAAAGTTCATTGTCTTATATAGTATAGATATAGTATAGATAAGACACCTTACTCTTGGAAAAAGGAAATGTGAATCCAATTAAACACAAACAAATGTATGTTTACAATAAAACATATAACTTTAATATTTAATATTTAAAAAACTATAATATTTTATGTTCAGCAAACAAAAAATACAATTTTAATCAGTTTTTAGACTAAAAATGTAGACTAGCCATAAACACATTGTTTAAATCATATTAGATTTAACATTTTTTAATCAAAAAACTTTAGCAAGTAATATAGTACTTACAAACTAATGTATGTTTAATTTTAATATTTCAGATTGGATAATAGCACATCAGCAAACAAAAACATAAACATTTAAGCAGTTGTTATACACTAAAAGTAAAAAAATATATTAGGCATAAATACAATGTATATATCATATTAGATTAAACAGTTTTTATTAAAAAAAATCAAGTAGTATAGGAACTAAAAAATGACATATGTGAATATTTAATAATTAATATCATTTTCACGATAAAACCTAAATTATATGTGAAATTCTGTTGAGAAAAAACTGTAAATTTAATAAACATATAATCAGATTTTACTCTACTTGCTTGCAGAATTTTAGGGATAGACATCAGCTTTTAAATCTTATAAAAGATAGTTTAGCTTTGCATTTCTCATTTCATAATAGCAAATCACATACACAGGTAAGTTTACGGTTTCTCATTTCATAATAGCAAATCAAACATTTGATTTTTACCGATTTTTACAAGTTCCTAACCCTAATCTTATTCACTCTACAGGAGTTTTGCTTTATTACACAAAGACACGGTTCAGGTATGCTTAGAAGTTCATGTTTTCATTTTTATGCTGTAAGCAATTTTTAAACTCTGTTTTTATACTATATTTTGGAGCTTCGTTTGATTGAAGAGCAAAAAAGCTCAAGTGCTTTCACTAATATTTCAACTCCTCAAACAGGTATGTATTGTATTTTGGATGAAAACTAAAAATTTTGTTACACGTGTTGTGTTTTATTTGTATTCTGCAAACAGTTTTTGTATTAAAACAGATATTTTATATACCTAGGAAGAGAGATTCAAGTTTTTCCAGTACATTTTACAAGTCATCAAACATGTGTGTATTCATTTTTATATTAAATCTAAACCAGTTGTATGTTGTATATTAGATTGTTTTTATGTTTATTATTGAAACTTCAACTACTTATGTTATGTTTAGTAATTAGCTTAAACTATGACTTTTCAACTTCTTATTTTATGTTTAGTGCTTAGCTACGTGTATCAACATCTTAAAATCATAAACAAACACTTTAAAACACATAAACATTATCAAACTATTGCGTCCCATCATTAACTATTTAAAACAACAACAAACGATCAGACTCAGAATGAAAAAAACAAAAAATACGAAAGTCTAAGATTTTACCAAACTTGAAAAAAACTGTAACAGCCTAAACAAATATCAAACCCTACAATAATCTATTTCAAGGAAATTTCATATCAACATCTTAAAATCATAAACAAACACTTTAAAACAGAAATATTATCAATCTATTATATACCATTATTATTGATCCAACATATCCACACAATTAAAAATCAATCACAGTCAATGTCAACGAAACCTAGATGGAGGCCAGATTTCAAAACCTCTCTACTGAAGGTTGGACAAGCACATCTAGGGAGTTAGACACTTAATATGATTGATTTCATTTACAAAAATATAATAAAAATAAGTTTTATGTAAAAAAATTATGTATTTAAGACAAATAGTCAATCTTCATGTAAAACAAACAAAATGAAAATTAAAAATGAAGTATAATAGCTAAAAGAACCTCGCCCATAGTCCAAGTTTTAACATCAGTGGGCAGTTGATTCCCGAATCCATTCGGAAACTCACTGGTGAAGGTACTTGCTACCAGTCGAGGTTTTTAGAAGACTTACAGTGCTGTTTCAAAAGCTTTAATGCCTTACACAAACTTCACAGTTTATTCCGGTCTTTTATAGCAGTGACCAATTTATTCTGGTCTTACAATTCATGCCTTCCTGGTTAAGAGACCTACATTATTTCACACAAAACAAACCTTTAGTTGGTTGATATGTGAAATTATACAACAAACTGACAAGTTTGGTAAACAGTTTATTACATACCGTTGGTTGTTTAACCATCAACATGTTCTGAACATCGTTGGTATGTTGAAACAAATTCATAAAAAAGTTGCATAAAACATAAAACACATGATTTAGTATTTACATATCTTCATTTAAAAAAAATGTAAAACTAAATTGTCATATACGAAACCTACCTATTGTATAAAGCTGGTAAGTAATCTCATTTAATCCAACAACATCCTATAAAACCTAAAATCTTCAAATATAAAGGATTTTGTACAATTAAGAAATGTTTACAAACCAACCATAATTGATTAAATCTATAACAACTAAAAATTTCAAAGCTATAAAACATAAATAATGTCACAGGTTAATAAAAGTCTATATATTCTAAAAAAGTTAATTGCACTTGCTAATGACCAGATAAAATCTTCAACTAAAAAGCACACAACTACAGAAGTTTCAAAGACTAATCATATAATGGAAAATTCGTTTAAAACAAAACCACTTACATACAATTAGTTAACCAAAAACAAAGCCATACAATTTCATTGATCCTTATCAAACAAACATAAAGAAACTGTTACAAATCAAAACAAAGTTTCACTAATAACATCTTTTAAAAAATACCTAAAACATTTACCCAAACAACAAATCTAAAACACATGTGCAACCATGCTTAGTCATACGTATATTATTACCATAAATTTTAATGTTAAAACACATATCTGAACTACTTTGATTAAAAAATAAATTTGTAAACCAAGCTTTGTATCATGGTAGTTTTTAGCAATGCCAACATGTGTACATCAACTACAAACAAATCTAAGACTCCCTTAAAACATAACACTTTGACAATTAAAACTACTATTGTTGTAATATCCTACTTAATTCAATATTCCATCATATTACTACACAAATACTACATATTTTATAAACAATACTTGCTACAATAGCTTTAAATCAAATAAAACCTAAGCAGTTATATAATTATCGTTTATAGTAGCATATTATTAATAAACTTATAATCCAACTAAACTGAATAGTTGTATACATAACAGTTGCAACACAAACTTATCTACACATCGAAACACATAACACTGATTATCATTCTCATTTTCAAGTAACACTACTCTGATATTTTAAGGAAAAGTGCCTTAGTTTAAAAAATAACCACTGACAAATTACCTTCTTGAATCTTAATGAACTTGGAAATGAAGGCATTGTGATGAACTTGAAAATGAAGCAAACCTATTCAATAATTCAAAAATCAACAGATGCAATTTAATGAATACATAATTCAATTAGAATAAGCTAACTAAAATGATAAATGCACATCAACGGGTACAAACACCAAACCTAACCTTCCAATTGTTGCCAATCTTGATTTTTATGTCGGACACGGGTGGTTCGCTGGTGAAACCATAAAGTGAGCAGTGGATACGGTACAGATATATTTTCATGTCACAAAAGCCTGTATTAGAACAACTATTAGATTACAATTAAAACTACTAAAAGAAACCACTATACACATATACAATCAAGCATTTTTAAGCACACAACATCATAAAAAGAAGGAATAGAAGACAAAATCTATTAGAACACAAACAACAGCTACATTTACAACCAACTACTATAATCAACCACAAGCAAACAACCACACAAAGTAGACATACCACACTAAACTAACATAATAGAAATTAACATGTTCTTATATCCAGAAAAATCAGAGAACATAAGCATGTATCAAAAGGCCAATTGGAAAGATATTCACAACTAAACATTCAAGGAGAAAAAAAGAGAACATAAGCATGTTTCAAAAGGCCAATTGGAAAGATATTCATAACTAAACATTCAAGGAGCAGCAGGTTGACTAAAGAAACCACTATACACATATACAATAGAAGAAAAATAAATAGATTCGTATTATAAGATAAACATATCTAGGGTTTGAAATAGAAGAAAAATAACCTCTTCAACTTTAGATTCATAGCAACGAACGATAAAAACGAATCCACATCATAACCAAAACAGCAAACAAACCCTAATCGATCTTAACACTAACAGCAAAACCATTATCAACCAACTTAACCCTAATCGATCTTAACCCATGCAGCAACACCATTAACCCTAACAACAAAACCATTATCAACGAACTTAACCCTCATCGATCTTAACATGTACCACAACACCATTAACCCGCACAGCAAAACCATTATCAATGAACTTAACCCTAATCGATCTTAACCCGTACAGCAACACCATTATAACCCGTACGAAACCCCTAAACCAAAACAACCTAACCCTAACACAGCTGAACGATCTGCTACAAATCATCGAATATATTCAAAACCCCCGAATAGATTCATAGCAACGAACGATCTGCTACAACCTAACCCTAACACAGTCGACGATCTGCTAAACTGAAGGTGAATTTTGTGTGTTTGAATGAGCGGCTGGGTAGGGTTTGTGCAAGATGTCGTAAATCTAGGGTTTGTGTAAGATGTCCTTATATAGCACCAGACATATTTCTTTAAACCCTAATTATAATAACCCGACCCAATTACACTTTAAAGCCCAACTCGTTTTTTTTTTTGTTTTTTTTAAACATTTTAAAGCCCAACCCATGTAATAAATATTGCAGAATTTTTTTTTTGTTTTGTTAAACACTATTTTTTATAAATTTTGTAGAATTTTTTTATAATTATTTTAATTAAATACAAATTTTTATAAGTTAAATTATTTTGTATACGATAAGTTATATTGTATAAAATAAACATTACACTTTAATAAAATGAACTATTATTTGGCTATTATTTATAAAGGATAATATGATGATTATTTTTATCATCACTACAAATTTTATTAAACTCATGATCATTTTGTATTCCAGTTATATATCTTCGATATGCATCCATCAACTAAAATAATATGTATGAATGGCAACGGTCGTCAAACTACTTCAATCTATGGTTGTCTTTTGTATCTACTCAAAATTTTCGTCTAATGCATTTCTATCGCATCTCCACATCCTATAATCAAAAGTTTTTTTCTATCGGTATTGACAAATCGTCTGTCTTTCCCGTTAATTTTGAACAACCAGAATATTTGTCAAAGACAATAATTCCACTGCCATTAAATGGTTCTTCGTCTTTTGTTCACGTCCTAACAAGTTTTGTTTTTTCTGTAAGACGAGCAATCCATTTTATTGTTTTCCATGGCGTTGTTCGTTAATTACCCTTGCTCGATCGCATATATGTTACTATTTAAGCTCTATTTAACTAATAAGTTCATTATTTTTTCTCTCATATTATATTCAATTCTAGATCCACTCAGCTATGAATCCGCAACTCCTAATGCTTTTGATGTTCAAGATAATTGCGGAGCTACCACCGCTGCTTATAATCAAATGCAAGTGCGTATGCAAGGAATGGTATGATTTCATATCAAGCAAGGAGTTTCTATTGGCACACACCAAATATGCTGCTGATTCATTAGATCAGAAGCTTATCACCACTGGGGTCAAACCGACATGCCTTTCAAGGCTGTTGAATCGTCAAAGCCCTAACTATTTGGCAAGTAATGAAGTAATGGCCCCAGCTAATATCCAACAAAAAAATATTATATTCTTAGCGAGCTTGGATGGCATGTTATGTGTTACCCTAGAACACGCGTGTGACTTGCTTGTTTGGAATCCGCTAACAAGTGCTTACAGAATGTTAATTTCCACCGCTTACTCAATCGAGCTCTCACAAACTGTTGCATAGGAAATACAAGTGAATGACCAATATTGATGAAACATTCCTGGCCCTCAGCAGTTGTTAATTCATCCAGTTCCCCAACTTCATTTTCATCTAGAAACAGTGCATCTCTAACTGATTCTTCAGAAACTGTGACTTGCAACTGTTTAGTAATGAAACCTCGAACAACAGAATGACCTTCATCATTGGTTATCACCTCAACAGTCTTCCAGAATCATTTTATCAGTCTCATGTATACAATAGGTTTTGCACATATGGCATATACATACTTCGTTCTGAGAAGAAATCGTATCATCTGCTGGTATCCTGCTATTTCAGGAATAGATAATCAAGCATAGCCACGATGTTGGCTTTGGCTCATACCTAAGAATATTCATATGAAATTAGTTACAAATGTGTCAGTGATCAACAATATGAATAAATGATCAATAATCATGAATAAAGTGATTAAAGTCTTGCAAATTATAATGTAACACTTAATAGTTGTGAGTTTTTGATACACTAATTTAAAAACAGTTTGAGATTATCATCTTGTTTAAACCTTGTAATTGTAATAACACACACACACCAACTGTTATATCAAAATTTGATCATTCGAACAGTCCACACTTGTTTTAAGATCGATTTTACACTTTGATGAAAAACGACTTGATTGAAAACATGTTTTAGCATCAGTTTAACACACCTAAAACATTTTCATGAAGTTTTGTTGTTCACACAGGGCTCTTGATTCAGGTTCATCAATGGCGGTTTCATGCATTCAAATTATTTGTCTATTGATTAGGTTCAAATTGATGATTTGAGGCGGTTAAAATGTTGATTGTGAGTGATTAACAGTCTGATTAAGGTTCATAACAACTTGATTGCAGTTTTAGATTACTAAATCAAAGTGTCGGTTCATTTTAAAAGATACTGTTCATCAAAATCGGTTGATTTTTAGGGTTTATGATGATGAAATAAGATGAAGACAATGGTCGAACATGGTGTAAATACCTCTATCAATCCAAAAAAATTGATATAGATCACAAGATTGAACAAGGGTATCGAAGGTTTTAACGAAAAGTGATGAGTGGTCGGGTGAAGTTATGAAGAAATGATGTTAAGTGTTTATGAAAAGGGTATATATATGATTAAGTTGAGGCGGCTGAATTAGGTTTAACAAATGAGACGGGTCAAATGTTTTCAGACGGGTCAACTTAAACCTAAATACCGGGTCAGTCCCTGTTTGGACGGGTGAGTCATTGTTTGGACGGGTGACAAAGGGTAGGCGTGTCAAATAATGAACAGAGATATTTTAACCCCAAACACACTTAGTCGTGTCGCACACTGTTGAGACGGGTCAGAGTATTAGACGGGTAAAAATTTGACACATGAAAGCTTGGTCGTGTTATGCACTGTTGAGACGGGTCATGAACTTGGTCGTGTCAACATTTGAACCATAGCAGAAATCATCACAAGTCTTAGACGAGTCATACACTATTGAATCGTGTCAACTGTTGAATCGTGTCAACATTTGAGACGTTTCAAACATTGAATCAAATAAGCACATTTAATGTAGAACGACTACACCTTGACTTGGTTATTTTCCTTAACCCTACTGCGTAGTAACATGGGACTGTTCAACACTTAGCAAAATTTTTCATTTTCTGCGACTGTTGACCTTTTCTCCTGCATTTATTGCACCTACACAATTTTGACAAATTAATGAGACAAGACATCCTTAATTAAGGTTTTGCAATTAATTTTCAATCATGACAAGTGCAACAAATTTATTATAACCAAATATTTCAATTTTCATGATTGAAAATAAACATTCATTTTCTTCAATTTTCATTCATTTTTTATTTTCCGGTTTTACACAAAAAATTTGTACCACCAAATATTTCAATATCCCGAAGCATTTTTAATGAAAATAAATCGCAAGACCTTGGGTTATTTTTATCATGAACAAAACTTTTGCATTCATTAATCACTTGATCCTTTCATTCAACACTTGATTTGTGGTATATAAATATTCTTTTAAAATTTTCTTTATTTCTCCCCCCTAAACTTGAAATTTCTTGAAATTTTTAAGTTTACAAAGGATGTCATTGTACTATTAAAGAATCTACATGCCTGTACACACAAAACACACATAAAAGTAAATACGAATCCAATGCAATGAATCTATAAACTGCAGTGAGATCATACCAAAAGTTATCCAAACATGCTTTAAAGTTTTGGAGTAGACATTTGATCTGTGTTTGGTTGAGTGATGATATGAGAACATACCAATTAGCTCGAGTTGACACACTTACTTTTTCAGTAGCATGATGAGATTAAGGTTCGATTAAAACGACTTATGTGACCCACATGTATACATATATGTATTTATTTCCTTATCAACAACAAACCAGAATGCACTTGTAACAAAAACCTGGTTACTTACAACATAATCAGTGTGGAATGGATTTTGCTATCTTATTTGGATTTGGTCCACTTTGCGACTTCTTTTGGATTCCTTGTTGGAATTATCTTTTGCTTATGTTCCCTTTGGGAATCTTCTGAAATTCCATTTTGGAATTTTGGTGATGGTCCATCTTTGGTACTCTTTTCTGGTCTCTTTGGTACTCTTTTGTTGCACCTTAAAGCTCGAAATAGACTTCATGTAAGACTTCAGGTCTCTAGATACCACAACAAAGAAGCACACAGATGCGGTTCATCACACTGAATTATACTGCATCATTACCCGATTACGTTCAAAGAACATCACTAGCAGTTCATTAAAAGAGATATATTTAAACATGAATAACAATGGAACCTAACAACAAAGATCATTAAGATTTAGATTTGTCAACAATGAACCTACTTTTTTAGTTTAATTGCCTGAGCCGTCTCACACATCAATTAACGCGTATCAGTCTTTAATATTGAAAATGATGAATCACATAATACTTAGTGTATCTATCATTTCTCACTTTTGCAAATCACATTCTTATGACCTGATGTTTTTTTTCCTTTTTTTCTTTTTCTTTTTCATGCAAACACACAATGCATAAATGATAGGTTCAATTGGATCGATGATATCGCTCAATGATCAGAATGATTCATACACAAACACAGTTCAATCACAAACACAATTCATTACTAATAATTCTCTTTTGTATATTGATGATCAAAGCATATTTTTAGTACAAGTGCAGGAGAAAATAAATCACACACACTTAGTTCTCTCTCTAACGTGAATAGTGATCTAGCCTCTCTCCTCACACTCTCTCACTACATGCTTTTAAGCAACAATTACAAGTTTAAGGAAAATAACAATATAAACCCTAAACTATACACAATTGTATAAAACAAGTACAAAATAAATCTTAACTAGGAAATAGCCCTAACAGTACTCCCCCTAAGATTTATCTTTGGACTTCAGCAAAATCTTCAAACAGTTTTCATCTTGTTCAGCTTCAATCTCTCTTACCAATCTTCTGATTCTTCTTTGACATCCAGCAGCTCTTTCCCTTTGTATTCTTCTTGTTCTTTCAATGCTTCCTCTATACACGACTTGAACTTTTCTGCTATCTTTGCTTGTCTTGGTTTGGACTCGTTAGTAAGGATTGGGCAGGCATTCATACGTCTCAGAGAATCAAGAGTTAAACCTGCAAAATCAATATTAGCATAAAATTCATAGGGCATTTCTTTCCCTTTGACTTGCACTTCCAATGTTCCCTTTGCAGTTACTCTCATAAATTCTATCTCCGGAATATCAACTTTTACAAGGTTAGCATTGAGTAATGCCTTCCTTACACGTATCTTCTCTGATGCAGCTGCAATCACCTCGATCGTCACCACAAACAAGTTTCGATCAGCTTCAGCAACTTTGTCTTTGCATTTTTCCATTCTGTAACTTCTCAGGAAATCAATGTAGGATGGATGAAGCAATTTCAGCTCAAATGTACTGAATAAGGTAATCATGTCCTTATCCCAATCATCCATATTTCGTACAATTTTCAACTCAAAAGTTTCCTGATTGTAGAAAACTTTAAGAATTGGCTTAGTCGCTTGAGAACCATCAAACACTTTTAACCCCGGATCAGTCACCTTGTCAAAGTATTCGTCAGAAAATTCTTCCAGATACATATCTTCACTCACCACCAACTTCTTCTGTTTCCTTGTTTTCTTCGATTGAACATAAGCACTGTCCTCCTGTTGACCTCTAAATTCCAAATACTTCGGTAATCGGCTTATCCCGGCATCAAGCAGCATTGCACATTTATCACCACGCTCAGGATGCGTGTGATTTATCAGTCTTAGCTTGTGCAACTCTTTCAAATCTTGAACTTCTAACTTGAAAATGCTAGAGTAGTAATGGTATACATCACATAAACCATTAACTATTTTAATCATGAACGCATCGAACACTTCGTCATATTTCCACGCTATGATTTTTACCTTTTTGGATTTTTCCGGTACGATCATTGAATCAAGAAGTTCAGCAATCGACTGACCCTTGCTCAGCAGTGATCTCACAACATCACCTGCTGTGGCTGATTTATGCCATGATTCACGTACATCCATAGGTATATTGTATGACTTGACTTCACTTGGAAACATGTCCATCAACTCATGTCTCTTTTTATGCGCATCTTCTGGTAAAGCCATAACCGGTATCTCTTTTGGTCCGAGAACTTTGTATCTCTTGGTCAGCTCATAGTATTGAGGATTGTTGTAATCCAGATAAAACATACGATTGTACATTTTCTCTGTCTTCATGAAACTTACAACAATTTTCCTCAGTGACTCTTGTTTCAATCTTTTCAAAGTCCTATAGGGATAATTCCTTGAGCTCAGCCAGTCTCGCATATTTCTGCTTGACATCTCTTCAGGATTTTGGTGATAAAGCTCAGTTGGAGGTAAATCTTCAATATTTAAACTCTCTTGTAACGGTGTCCACTCACCCATCTCAACAATAAACTCTTTCTCATCAGCAGCAGCTTTATCTTGAGCTATCAAACATTTCTCATATTCTTCGTTGATTTGACTCACTGTCAGCCCATTCAGAAACACTGGATTGTACTTCATCTTCTCAAGATAAGCAAATCGTTCAGGCAAGTCAGCTGGAATTTCATGATCAGGATTAGTTTCCGGCTCAGCCTCCGGTTCAGATTCTGTGAAATCTATATCATCAAGATCATCTAGTGCCTCTATCATTGGTGCATTGTCAGTTTGAGCCGGCTAAAACTGACTTACTTCTTCTGTTATAGTTTCAGGCACATTCTCTACCATTTCAACAACATCTGGCACTTCTTCAACCAATACAGATTCAGATTGAATCGGCTCAATCTGAACTGTTTTATCAACTTCAACTTCTATCACAGTTTCATCTATCTTTGCTATCTCAGCCACTTCAGTTTCAGTCACAGATTGAATCGGCTCAATCTGACTTTCTTAAATCCTTGCCTTTTTCGTACTGCCTTCATCACCAGTAATCTCCGGTACTGCATCTAACTTCCTTTTTCCCTCAGCCTTGTCAGAAATGACAGAATCAGCAGCAGCTTCATCGGGAATAACAATTGGAGATTCAACCCTTATGCCCACATTCGTTGTACCACGTGCTCTAGTATAGTAAACTTTTGCTTCTTGAGTTGCTTCAGTCACTTCTATCACCTCATCTGAAAAATCTTTGTCTGATGTGGACCCTGACTTCTTTGATCGAGTTTCTTCCAACCATTTTTCCAACATTTCTTTCTCAGCATCAAGAGTATTGCATTCAGCCTTCAATTCTTTATAATCATACTTTAAGTTTTCATGTTCCTCCTTCAACTTATCATACTCAGCCTTCAACTCTTCATGTTCAGTCTTCAACTTAATATGATCAGCATCCAACTCTTTGAAAGTTTTCAGATTCTGATTATGAATAGTCCAAAACTCTTCAAATCTTTTCTTCTTTCTATCATTTGAAGCTTTCAACTGTTCATTCGCATCTAAAAGTTTTGCCACCATCTCTTCTAATTCAACAATCTTCTTATCCTCATTCTCATCAACACTTGAAACAATTTTTGGCGAAGACTCCAAAACTTGTTCAATGTTTCCAGCAACTGGAGATGATGTGGTGGGTACGTCAACTGGAATAGGATCAGTAATGCCAGCATCAGCTTCATCAACAATCTGTGCAATAGTCTCAACATCGGCCATTACTTCCTGAGCTATCTGAACAACATCTATCTGTTCAGGTTCATCAAAACATTCTGTCGAACTTGGTTTCTCAATCAACATTTCCTCAACAACAGATTTAGATCTTCGAGATCTAACATACTGCTTTGTGATGGGCTTAGCAACTTCAACTACCACTTCTTTTTCAACACAAGAAACCTCAACAGGTTCTTCAATCAAAGCAGGTTCAATGACTTCAACATTTTCTTCCTCCTCTGACACAGATTCAGCACCATCATTACCATCATTTCCACTATCATCACCACCATCATTTCCATTATCATCATCTCTATTATTTTCACTCCAATCATATTCTTCTTCTTCTTCTTCCTGATTGTCATGAGAATTTGCTTGACTCACAAGAACAAGTTTTGTGTGTTCATGAAAATCTCTTCTCTTTTGATCACAAGCTTTGGCAACTTGAAGATAAGTTGTTTCAAACATGTGATTGAATTCTGTAATAAATTCATTGATATCTTCTCTTTTATTTTCTTCTCGGATCACGGTAAACATGCCTGTTGACATTTTTCTTGAATTTTCAAAGTCATTTTGATGATTGTTCTGGGAAGTCATGGTGGCTAAAAATGACTAATTTGAAATTTTGGAAAAATGAAATTTTTAGTTTTTTTTTTTTTTTTTTTTTTTTTTTTTTTTTTTTTTTTAGAGACGGGTCACTTTTGGGATGGGTCAACAATTGAGACGGCTGAACAGTGCTTCACCCGGCTGAACAGTGTCTTCACCCGGCTGAACAGTGCTTCACCCGGCTAAACAGTGTCTTCACCCGGCTGAACAGTGTCTTCACCCGGCTGAACAGTGATTTCTTCTACTTCACCCGGCTGAACAGTGTTCACACGGCTGAACAGTGTTTTTCACTTCTTCACACGGCTGAATAGTATCTTCACCCGGCTGAACAGTATCAAACTTCACCCGACTAACACTTGACACGGCTGAATAGTGTATCACCCGGCTGAAAACTTCTTCAAATCTTCATATCAGATTGACTTTTCAAAGTCAAAATTATGATGAACACAAGATCAATTCTTCAATTTTTGATGTTTTTGTTCAATTCAACACTTGTATTAGCTGAGGAATGATGTTTCTAACACTCCTTCAAAGTTTTTCTACCTTGAATCAAGCTAAATCTCATTCAGATCCGGATTTTTGATGAAGAACACAATAAGTGGGTTTTGAAAAAATTGACAAAATATGGATTGAAATCAACAAATCAGTGATGTTTGATCATGAACGAAGCTTAGGATAGTGATTTCTAACATATCTCAATCAATAATTTCTCAATATCAACAACAAATTCCAGATTTCAATTTTGAGCAGTGAAATGACGAACATGAACAATTTCTTCAAAAACTCAGTCAAATCTTCACCAATTGATCTCAAACTTTGCAGTTCTTTACACAAACATGAATCAAAGCTAATGGTAGCTAAAATTCCATCAATAACAACAACAATCAGAGATCACCCAACAGCTCTGATACCAAATGATAGATTCAATTGGATCGATGATATCGCTCAATGATCAGAATGATTCATACACAAACACAGTTCAATCACAAACACAATTCATTACTAATAAATCTCTTTTGTATATTGATGATCAAAGCAGATTTGTAGTACAAGTGCATGAGAAAATAAATCACACACACTTAGTTCTCTCTCTAACGTGAATAGTGATCTAGCCTCTCTCCTCACACTCTCTCACTACATGCTTTTAAGCAACAATGACAAGTTTAAGGAAAATAACAATATAAACCCTAAACTATACACAATTGTATAAAACAAGTACAAAATACATCTTAACTAGGAAATAGCCCTAACAATAAACAAAAAGACATAGGAAATAATAAATGACAACCACTTATTATATTTTTGGTTTTTCATGTTTACTGATTTTATATTTTGTTTTTCTTTAAAAAGAATTAATCATGGTTAAATAATCCTATAGATTGGACTAAGAATTCAAACCGTCCTGAAAAAAAGGATTTTGTAAAAAGATCTGCTAGTTGTTTGTCGGTATGAACTTTAATCAAAATTATTAGACCTTTTTCAGAGTTGTCTCTGAGAAAATGATATCGAATTTCGATATGCTTTGTTTTTGAGTGTTGAACAGGATTAGCAGTAATGAACATTGCACCAGTATTGTCAATGTAAATAGGAGTTTTGAGAAAATTAAACCCGTAGTCAAGCAATTGATTTTGTAACCACAAAACTTGAGAACATCCCGCAGATGCAGCAATTTACTCTGCTTCAGCAGTGGATACAGAAACATTGGTCTGCTTTTTGCATTGCCAAGAGACTAGACGAGGAACCAGAAACTGACATCCACCTGTGGTTGATTTTTTGTCAAGAGCACAACCACCATAATCACTATCAGAATAACTATATGATTCAAAATTGCCTTCATAAGGATACCATAAACCGAGATTAGGTTTCCCTTTGAGATATCTGAATATACGTTTGACGACGATCAGGTGTGACTCTTAAGGATCTGATTGATTTTGCACATACACATACAACATACATGATGTATGGTCTTGATGCAGTAAGATACATCAGCGAACCGATCGTTGATCTATAAAGTGTTTGATCAACATAATTGCCTTTTGGATCAGGTTGGATCTTGTAGTTCACATCATATGGAGTTCTAATAGTCTGACAATCTTGCAACTTGAATTTCTTCAACAGTTTGTCAACAAACTTTGATTGATTGATGAAAATTCCATCTGCACACTGTATTACTTGTAATCCAAGGAAGAATTGATTTCCCCCCATCGAACTCATCTAAAATTAGGACTTCATGATTTCCTCGAACGCTTTGCACATCGACAAACTTGTTGATCCAAAGATGATATCATCCACATACACTTGAACACACAGAAGATCTTCATTATCCCGCTTCATGAATAAAGTTGGATCAATCTGACCTCTTGTAAAACCATGTTCTAGCAAATGTTTAGATAACGTCTCGTATCAAATTCTTGGAGCTTGATGTCGACCGTATAAAGCTTCGCTCAATTTGTATACAGGATGCGGATACTTAGGGTCTTCAAAACCTGGAGGTTGTCTGACGTACACATCATCGTTAATTGGTCCATACAAAAATGCGCCTTTTTACGTCCATTTGATACACCTTGAACTTCATAAAGGATGCATAAGCCAAAAAGACACGAATAGCTTCAAGTCGAGCGACTTGAGCAAACACTTCTTCGTAGTCTATGCCTTCCTAGTGAGTGTATCCCTGTGCAACAAGTCTTGCTTTTTTTCTGACAACAATGCCACATTCATCTGGCTTGTTCTTATACAACCATCTTATGCCAATAGCAGTTTCTCCTTCAGGTAAGTCCACTAATTTCCATACTTCTTGCTTTCTGAACTGAAGTAACTCCTCTTGCATAGCTTCTATCCATCTGTTATCTTGCAATGCTTCTGAAATGTTCTTCGGTACCACTTGAGAAAGAAAACATGAGTAAAGACAGATGTTGGCTTGTTCGGTCTGACTTCTCATCGTTCTTTGATTCAACGGACCTTTAATCTGAGAGATAGGATGATTCTTGTGAACACGGGAAGTTGGAATGTCTTCACCTTGTACTTGCGTCTCCAGATTAGATTCATTCAGATTCAGTAGATCTTGCAGGATTGTAGAACTATGTGTAGTAATATTAGGAACTTGTTCTGGTGAATTGATGAAGTAATCGAGAGTTTCGGAGTAACTTCACCATTCGGATCTGATGATGGTTGATTATGAACAGATCCACCATCATTAGGTGAATTTTGCTAATTTGAAAGATTTGCTTCATTGTTTGATTCCTGAGCTTCTTGAGAAACGGATGGATCTTGTGAATGATTGGAGGATTCAACATGCGGATCACGAAAAGACATGAACGGATACTCATAATTGAGATCATCATCGTCATGATTGTCTGAATAGTCTCTGAAAGATCCTAAATCTCCTAGTTCCTTCCTTGATTTTCCTGAAAAATCAAACAGTAAGAAATATTTGGTTTCCTCCCAAATAATAACTCATAAGGAGTTTTATATTTATCCTGAACCAATAGTGTCCTATTTTTTACAAACTAGGAGGTAGCAATTGCTTCATCCTAGAATGTGATAGGAAGTTTAGCATCTGCTAGCATGGATCTTGCTGCTTCAGTTAGTGTCCGATTTTTCCGTTCCGCGACTCCATTTTGCTGAAGAGTTCGTGGAGCACTAAACCGACGTGCAATCCCCTTTTCTTCACAAAACGAATCCACATTAACATTTTTAAATTCGGTTCCAATATCACTTCTCAAAATTTTAACTTTTGAATCCTATTGGTTTTCAACTTTAATGATAAATTCTGTTAACAAATAAGCAGTTTCAGATTTTGCGTGCAAGAAATAAACCCAAGTAAATCTTGTAAAATAATCAATGATGACTAAACAGTAAGATTTCTTTCCAATACTCTGGACATTTGTTGCTCCGAATAAATCCATATGAAGCATTTGTAGAGGTTTGGAAATTGAGTTTTCGAGCAGTGATCAGTTGTAGAGAATTTCTTCGAAGGTATTCCCACAGCGTGATATCCTGACACCAGCATGTTCATGTTTCTGAAATTTGAATGGCCCAGCCATCTATGCCAAAGCTGACTCTCATCATTTGATGCACGTGCAATGAGACAAGTTGTTTCGGTTTCTGCATCGATCTGAGACATATCCAGCTTGTAAACATCTTGATCTCTTGGAGCTTTAATCACATTAGCAATCTTAAAACCTGGTTTGAGTATGTAACAGAAAGAATCATCAAATAGAGTTCAATATGATTTATCACAAATTTGGGAAACACCTAGCAAATTAAAGTTCAACTGGGCACAATAGTTGACTTTATCAAACCTAATTATCCCATTGGATACGGTTCCTTCACCAGTGATTTTCCCTCCAGCATCTCCTCCAAATGCAACATGAGTACCATTTTTATGCTTAAAGTCTTGAAGCAAGGCATGATTGCCTATCATTAGGGGTGCTTAATGGGTCAGGTTGTCAGGTTAGTGGGTCGAACCCGACCTGAACCTGAAAATTTTTTACAAACCCAAACCTTACCTGAACCTGATAATTTAAACATCTATTAAACCTGAACCTGACCTGATTTTTAGTAGGTTGACCCGAACCCAACCCATTTGACCTGAACTACACAAAAAAAAATACATTCTTCAAAAGTTCAAAATCATCATCATCATCAACAACAACAATAACCGGTTCCTTGTTCTGATTGTCCATCATAGGTTCTGCAAAGATAAGTTTCACAATTATTAGCATCTAAATTCCAATAGCATTAGCAAACTTGCGTGAATCAAAACAAACTTAATTGATACAAAATTTCAATAACAAACTTGCACTCCTAAACTATACACGAATCAAAATGAAGTTCAAAGACAAATTTGCAAAGAAAAACGTGCAATAATAAGCATATACCTGAATGATACGAGACTTGAAAATAATTCCCTGCTCAATACATATATATATATAATATACTCATTCGATTGATCGAATTGATTCCTTGAATAGTTTGCAGATTGAAAATGGCGATCCGATTCATATTCAATTGATCTTGGAATTTGTTGAAATTTAATTAAATATTTGATTTATTTGAGAAAGTCTTATGGAAAATTGGGTTTATTGTCGTTGTTGCTGCCGTACACAAGTGCAAAACCCTAGAGTAAACATTAATATAATTATATGTAGTTTTATTATTGACATAAAATACCCTTGATGTGCATATAAGATGACACAATATACCCAAACTTTGGCTTTACATAAAAGTTTCAGGTTGACCAGTGAACCCGGTGGGTTGACCCGAACCCGACCTGCTTTTCTAAACAGGTCATCGGGTTCGACCCGAAACTGACCCGCACCCATTCAATGTAAACCCAAACCCGTAAATTTCGTGTTCGGTTCGGGTCGTGTTTTCAGGTCAGGTCGGAAATTCCCAGCCCTACCTGTCATATGCCTGCTGCATCCACTATCAACAAACCATGAGTTGACAGGTCTTTTTGGGCGCACCTGCATTTTCAACAGTTACTTAGTTAGTGCGGTCAACCCAGGCCCAAATAGTCTTGGGGTTTCCAAATCTATCTGCCACAGTAATTTGCTGATAATGTAAGTTATTTAAATTTGGTTCATTTGGGAGATTGGTTTGAAAGTTATTTTTACCACTGGTTTGGTTCTATTGGTTTCTTCTTAAAGCATGATACCTCTCCTCTAACTTAGAATCAAGGTTGTTGCGTATCCAAATCAGGTCGCAACAAGAGCTCGTGAATCTGTTAAACGTTCAGTAAACATGCTATGAATCAATCAAACAAACAGAGAATGAACAGATGATTTACTAATAAAATGCTTGTATTGATATTGTTAAATGTGTGTACAAAAGGTGTAGTTGCAGTGAATTGTGTTATTCAGTCTGCTAATAACATTGCATACTACTCTATTTATACTAGCTAACATCAATACATGTAATAAGAAAAATAAAATAACAAACTGTTAAAATGATGTGCGGATGGCAGTTCTGTCCGCACATCTTTACTACAAAAGCTGTTCGCACATCTTTCTTGTCCGCACATCTTTTGTCCGCACATCTTGTTTTTCTTCAAAAGACTTTTAAGTATGATGATCAAAATATATCAACAATCTCCCCCTATCATCATGCTTCAAAGTTCTTCAGTTTTTCATTTGTATATGCATGATTTTCTTTCTTCATTTCACAAGTCATGAGTTCAACATCTTTAGATACTCTCTTGTTTATGCTTTCAACTTCATACACTTGTGCATGCATCATGCTTTAAATTTCTTCAACTTCTTTTCTTGTTTATATTGATCAAACATCTTCATTTCAGCAATGAGCAACTTTGATTTATCTTTAGGATTGCTTTGATTGTCATGGTAAGCAATGATGTTTGATCTTTATCAATCTCAGATTGTTTATTTTTCTTCAACTCATTAAGTTTGATCTCATCAATCTTAGATTGTTTATTCTTCTTCAGCTCATTTTTATACTTCAAATTTCAAATTTTCTTAAGCTGAGGCTAGAAGATTTTTCTCCTCTTCAGCCTTGGTTTTCAACTTAAGAATTATTTCTTTCATGTTCTGTTCGCGTTCCATCAACGTTTTAGCTATGGATTGAAACTCATTTGAGAAGAAAGATGATCTTTCTAATAGTTTCACTTTCAAGTGAGTATTAATCCCAGCATAATCATCATATATTGCTGATCCAATTTCAGGTTTAGGAGTTTTATCTTGATTAGCAATAGCAGATATTATCGGAGATATGACCTGATTCAACCTTCTTCTTCTGTAATCATCTTCTCAATCACATATATTAGGATGATCAGCAGAAGTTCCAGTTGTGTAGATTACAACAGCTAGGAACGCTTCATGTGAAACTTCAGGTCTGTGGTTACCACAACAAAAATACTCTGCTTGATGCTTCTTTTCAAACTCCGTACTCTCCATTTAACCTGAAAAAGAAAGAAAAATATATCTGTTAGAACGAACACTTCAATATAAATTAAAAACCCTAACTTTACTGTTAGGTCAAAAGTAATCGACTATTAGGTCAATCGATTCAAACAGATGAAAATGAACCAATAGACATCAATAACTTGTAAACATGTATCAATATACACGATTTTCAAGTTTAGACTAAAGCTCAGAACTTGATTATGTTCATTTCATCGATTTGTCGATTCGCTTTTCTCGTTGATGAACAGTAACCTTGAAAGTTTCAAACATGATACTTACCAACAAAGATTACCAGTTGATTCTGTAATCTTTATGGTAACCTTGAATTGTACACGTTTAAAAGATTTTATGAACTATTTGATTTTTGATGTATGAAAATCACCTTTTTGTCTGAGTGAATTGTTGATAGTACGTTGAAATGAACGTTTAAGAGCTTTGAAGGGTATATATACTATGTCCACACTTAGTGTAATTTTAAAAACAGACTTTAAAAGATATACGGATAACAGGTTGTTCGCACATCGTTTAAATTCTTAACAATTTCACAAGTAAAATGATTATTTGAAAGAGTTAGAGTTGATTCAAACACATTTACAAGTGATTATCAATCTTTTAGTATCAAACTCTGCTTTTAAATCAAACAAATTTGTGATCTGCGGACAATAGTACATGATATGCGTGCAACAGTAACACTCTTGAATTGTACTGTTGTTCGCACATCCTTCAAAAATTCCTTGAATGAATCAAAGATATTCATTTTAGACTTGAATCAATTTTCAAAAATTGATTTATTTCCAAATCTTGAAATCTATGATTTTTGGTCGATCTGCGGACAATAGTGTCATCCGCACATCTTATGATATGCTTGCTACAGTAACATCCGCACATCTTTCAAACACTTAGACATTTTAAGAAAATCTTCATCTTTATTGATATTGTACTTAGAAGAGTACTCAAGGATCATGAATTGATCAATGGGTAACAATTCTGTGTACTTGTGACAAATTCATTCATCAAATCTCAGTTTGATTCTTCCTTGCATACCTGCACATACAAAAATCAAATCATTAGTTCATGAAAAACTTTAAAATCATCAAAGTAAAGTAAACTTCACTTCATTGATTTCTGACAGTGAGTTCAGTGACTTCAGTTGATCTGCGGATCACAGTGTCAATTGATCTGTGAGCCACAGTGTTCACACATCTCAATCTACGAACAACAGTGTTCACAACTTTTTCATTTTCAAAATTCAAGCTTTTCTTTTATGTGATCAAAGTACTTGATTGTTTACTCAGAAAATTTCTTTGACACATTAACATGGTCTTTTGATCATATCTCACAACAGATGCAATTGTATCATGCAGAAAACAAATTTTCAAAATCAAATTTGCTTGCACATTACACACATTCAATCTACTTTCATAATACTGCTGCAGATCAGATCAGATTCATTCATATTTTCTGAAAGATTTCATATTTATTTGTTGAATATGAGTCAGATTCATTCATATTTTCTGAAAGATTTCATATTTATTTGTTGAGTATGACATTTCCCCCCCCCCCCCTAAAGTTTTAATTTTCTAAGAGAAGAAAATTTGAACTTTACTCATGATCAAATATGAATCAATCTCATGTATGAACAAGGCCAAATTTATTCTTTTTGATTTATTTTGGCAAGCAAGTACTTTTATCAACAAAAGCAGATAAGCAAAGAGATCATATCAAATTCAATAATCTTCACACAAATAAAAATAAGATTTTGAATAGACATAGACAATTTTTCAATTTGCATGATGGGCATAAAACTTATTTCACACTTACTTTTCAACACTTAGTGATACTTTTATCATGTTTTGAGTTTATTAAGTATGTCTACCATGTGAACCACACTTAGAAACATCTTAGAAGGTCCACTAACTTCAAGAACATACAAGCAGGCACTTTAACAAATCAGGTCACTTACAACATAATCCGTGGAGCTTTGGGTTATAAATTATTGGTGTGTTCCCTTTGGGAATCTTCTTTACTTTCCATTTTTGGAATTGACACTGTTCCTTTTTGGAATATTTTGACACTGGTATTGTTCCATTTTGGAATCTTTTGTACATCTTGACGTGTTCCAGGTCTGTAGATCACTACAACAAAGGAGACCTCGTGTGAGACTTCAGGTCTGTGGATAACTGGATACCACAACAAAGAAGCTCACAGATGTTTGCTCAACACGTATTCTATTGCATCATTACCTGATATGTGTAAGTAACACTACAAGCAGCCTATCAGAAGAATGAAAAACTTCACCAATGCTACTTAGATGGAACTTAACACAACTAGACATAGAGAACTTTAGTTTGTATCACTTCCATGTTTAGTTTTCAGATTTACAGTTTTCAGCTTACCCACACAAGCAATATGATCAGTCAATCTTTATTGATTTTGAAAGCTATGTAAAAGATTATGAAAGTAATATACTATCATTTCTCTTATTTTGCTCAATCTAGCAGTCATCTTTTATTATAGTTGATCATACCAATGGCCTGAACTAAATGTTCAAATCTGCCTTGATCAAAGGCTTTTGTAAAAAGATCTGCCAATTGGTTTTCTGTGTTAACTTGTACCAACACTATTAATCCCTTTTCAGAGTTATCACGAAGAAAGTGATATCTGATTTCAATATGTTTAGTTTTTGAGTGTTGTAATGGATTACTTGTTATGAATATGGCTGCAGTATTATCAATGTAGATAGGGGTTTTTAAGAAATTAAACCCATAGTCCAAGAGTTGGTTTTGACACCAAAGGACCTGTGAGCATCATGCAGAAGCAGCAATATATTCAGCCTCTGCAGTGGATACTGAAACATTGGTCTGTTTCTTGCATTGCCATGAGATTAATCTCAGACCCAAAAACTGACAACCCCCTGAAGTAGATTTTCTGTTAAGGTTACAACCACCATAGTCACTGTCAGTGTATGCATGCAATTCATAGTTTCCATCTTTAGGATAGCACAACCCAAGGGCAGCTTTTCCTTTAAGATATCTGAAAATGCGTTTGACAGCTTGTAGGTGTGATTCCTTGGGTTTAGCTTGATATCTTGCACATAAGCATACTGCAAACATAATGTCAGGCCTACTAGCAGTCAAATACATCAATGATCCAATCAATGATCTGTAATATGTTTTATCTACAGGCTTGCCACTTTCATCTGGCTCCAGTTTGTGAGCTTTATCCAGTGGTGTTCTGATAGATTGAACATCTTCAAATGAAAATTTCTTGAGGATCTTCTTGATGTACTTTTCTTGGTTGATAAAGATTCCATCTTGAGCTTGAGTGACTTGCAGTCCTAAGAAGAAGTTCATCTCACCCATAGAGCTCATCTGGAACTTTGACTGCATAATAGTCTCAAACTCTTTGCACAGTTCTTTACTTGTTGATCCAAATATGATATCATCCACGTAGATTTGGACCAAAAGTAAATCTTTATCCTTTTTCTTCAAGAAGAGTGTTTGATCAATCCTTCCTCTTTTGAAACCATTCTCCATCAAATGAGAAGACAGATCCTCATACCACTTGCGTGGTGCTTGATGCAAGCCATAGAGAGCTTTATCAAGCTTCATCACTCGATGAGGAAATTCTTTATCTTCAAAACCTGGAGGTTGTTGAACATACACCTCTTCATTGATTACTCCATACAAAAATGCACATTTCACGTCCATTTGATAGACAGTGAAATTCATATATGCAGAGTAAGCAAGAAACAATCGAATAGCTTCAAGGCGGGCTACAGGATCAAAAACTTCTTCATAATCAATGCCTTCTTCCTGAGTATATCCTTGAGCTATTAACCTTGCTTTATTCCTTACGACAATGCCACGCTCATCTGATTTGTTTCTGTATAACCATCGAGTTCCTATGGCATAATGTCCTTCAGGAAGATCAACTAGTGTCCAAACATTTTGAATTTGGAATTGAAGAAGCTCTTCTTGCATTGCTTCAATCCAACTTGAATCTTTGAGAGCTTCTGAAATATTGTTTGGCACTGTTTGTGATAAGAAGCAAGAATAAAGACAAATGTTGGCATTTGTGCTTTTGCTTCTAGTCACTCTTTCATGCAGACTTCTAATAATGTTTGATTGTGAGAGGCTTCTCAGAGTCCTTGACACAGGAGCAGGATCAACAGCCACCTCATTTTCAAGATTTGTGTAATTGAAGTCTTGCACTGTTGTGGTGTGGGTGGAAGGATCAGATTCATGTGGTGCATTGTGAAAGTAGTTGTATCCATCATCAGCAATCAACTCATCATTTGGAACAAGTGGATCAACTGTAGGTGGGCTACATTCTTCAAAATTTGCATGAATGTCTGGATTTCCAAGATCAGGATACTTTGAGGGAAATGGAAGAACAACTTCATCATCAGAATCTCCCCCTGAGTCAAAGCCTGCAGAAAAGTCAATGGAATTAGAATTTAATGATGTAGTCAATGCATCTATATCAAATAACCATGCAGGACCATTAATAGCTTTTGGAAATGAGTTTTCATGAAACTCAACATTCATTGATTCTTCAATGATGTTGTGTTTTGACAAGTAAACCCGATAAGCAATGGATTGGGATGAATATCCAACAAAAAATCCATCACTTGATTTTTCATCAAACTTAGCTAAACGATCTGAGGTATTCAATACAGACACTGGACAACCGAATGATCTTAAGAAACCAATTTGTGGTTTTCTTTTGAAAAGCAATTCATAAGGTGTGTTATTATGAGGTGTGACAATTAGACTCCTGTTTTGAACAAAACATGCTGTTGAAACTGCTTCTGCCCAGAAAGTGATTGGTAGTTTAGAATCAGCAAGCATTGTTCGTGCAGCTTCGATTAAAGTTTGGTTCTTGCATTCTACAACTCCATTCTGTTGTGGAGTTCTAGATGCACTGAACTGTCTTTCTATTCCTTTTTCTGCATAAAAAGATCCAAACACATCATTCTTAAATTCAGTTCCATTATCACTTCTCATTATCTTAACTTTGCAATCAAATTGATTTTCAATTTTTATAATGAAAGCTTTGAGAATGTCAGATGTTTCACTTTTTCTATACATGAAGAACACCCATGTGAATCTGGAATAGTCATCTATCACCACAAGACAATATTGCTTTTTAGTATGACTTAAAACATTTGTTGGTCCAAATAAGTCCATATGCAAAAGTTTTAAAGGTGTAACATTTGAGTTCACAGTTAGTCTAGTTGACTTTTCATAAAATTCAGATTTGGCACTCTGTGACAGATTTGTTCTGTGAAAGTTTGGATTTTGTTTGGGTTTGAACACTTGTTTAGCTTTGTTATGTACATTCAAAGAACTTTGACCAGTAGAATCAACCTTGTTACCATCAGAAACCGCTGAAGATTTTAAGTTTGACTTAGTTTTCTTCTTTTGTTTCTTCTTGGTTTTCTTTTTAAGTTCAAGTTTAGAAGCGGAAGTTTCAGGATCTTGACATGTTTTCATATCAGAATTTGCTTTGAACTTGTTTTCAGGTTTCTTTGATTCTTGTTGGCTAAGATATCTTTTGAAATGAGGATTATCAAACCCAACCCCTTCACTCTTTTCACCTTTGTGATCATTGTAAACCATTTGAATTTTACCTTTGTTTCTTAATTCAAATTTTTCTTTAGCTTCTTCAACAAAGTTTGAATGTTCAGTTGGTGAATGTTCGGATTTTACAAAGCCATTGAAGTTCTTTGTTTTAAGGTACACCTTTTTAGGTTCATATGAAGTTATTTTCACAGGGTGACCTTCTTTGATCTTTTCTTCATCATCTTCAATGTAAACAGTTTTGTTCAGCTTTGAACTTTTTGAATCATCAGACGATTCTGAATTTTGATTCAATTTAAACTTTGTTTGAGCTTCACTGGAATAGTCATGGGAATTAAAATTAGATGGTAGAGTGTTTGTCATGGCAGTTGGCATTTTTTCATAGTTCACAGGAGGAGGTGTTGTTTGATATGCCACTTGTGAAAAACCCAACCCATTACAATTCTTTACCTCTTTTTACTAGCCATCCACCTTTCCATTTGTTCTTTTGTTGACATGAGTTGTTCATATTTCATTTTAAAGGTGGAAGCTTCCAGTTGACTTTGGATGTAAGAATCTTCAAGAGTTTTTAATGAGTTCTTTAAAATTTGCTCCTGTTTTTTAGATTCTTTTAAGTCCTCTGTCAGTGAAGTGATTTTCTTCTCAAATTCCTTTTGTTGTTCTTTTGTTTTGTTATGCCTGTAAATTTCATCTTTTAACTTCTCATAAGTAGCAAAAGAATGAGATCGGTAATGACTTACCTCATGCATACAGGCCTTTGTGCATACCTTGTCCTTGACATCTTCAGGCATTGGAGGGTACTTACTTGCATCAAATTTGCTTGCATCAAATGTGCTTCCATCATAACCATCAGGTACTCTCACCTTTTCTTCATCTGAATTCAGTGCCATCAAACCAAACTCCTTTTCCATTTCAGCTCCATAAGCATCCCAATCAGTTTCTCCATCATAAGTCACACACATGGCTTTGGAGGGTTTAGCAGAATTGTTTGTTGAAGTGGATGCTTGTATAGTAGAATTGATGGTGTTTTGAGTGATCTTGGCAGCTGGATTGTTGCATTCTCTAGAGAAATGCCCATAAAGATTACATTTAAAGCACCTGACTTTAGTCTTGTCAAATCCCATCTTCTTGTTTAAGTTTGGTTTGCTGAAGTTTCTGTTAGATTTCATCTGCTTTTGTGATCTATATGCCAGCATCACCATGTTCCATTGGATGTCCATCTCCTCTACATCATCTGGAAGCATATCATTGAGATCTTGCGCCATTAATTCCATAGGAGTCAGTTGACTTCCAAGATATGCCTGAAAACTAGCAGTGAATGCAGCATATGCAGCTTTATGCTCCTCAGTCTTTAACACAATGTTGATCACATCTTGACTTTTGTCAACATTGACAGTTTTGACCTTTCCAGTAGCAACTTCAGCATGTTCCTCACAAAATTCACTTACATTGCATGAATCAGCAGCATTAGCAAAAAAACAGTCACCTTGAAAGTGTTCATCTGCAACATCAGCTGTTATAAATGCTTGTTGACCAGGCTTCTCTCCTTTAAAAATGTACTGCTCCATCTCTTTCTTTGTCATGAAATTTCTAGACTGTTCATCCATAGCTAAAGATTCAATCTTTGTAATCATAAAATCTAGATCTTGAACATCCAAAGACAAAGTTTGTTTGAGAGTGGTGACAGTATGCTTCCAACTCTCTGGCAAAGAATGCAGCAGCCTCAGATTAATGTCTTCTGTGTTGGTTGGAATCTCCATAGCTTCCATTTCTGTTACAAGCTACACAAACCTGTTTAGATGAGAGTTGATGGATTCACCAGGCAAAGCTGAGAACATTTCAAGTTGTCTTTTCAATTTCTGCTTCTTCATGCTTTGTATTTCTGTACCACCTTCACATAATTTCTGTAGCATCTTGTACAAAGAATTTGCAGTCACATATTTCTTAGTTCTGGTTAGAAAGGCTAAAGGAACAGCCATTGTGAGTAAAGAATAGGCTTTAAGATCAATAGCACACTTCCTCAAATCTTCTTTAAATTCTTCACCTTCCAACTCCTCCATAGGAATAGCCTTCATTCCTGTTTTGTATGCATCATCCTTGTACTTATCACCATTTGAAGCTGGTCTTGGGATATGAGGGCCATTAGCAATAGACCTCCATAGATTATGATCAACAGTATTCAGATGGTTTCTGAATCTGATCTCCCATCCCTTGGAATCAGCTCTTGATTTTAGCAATGGTACTTTTGATGCATAGTCATACATTGAGTTGTTGTTGTTAGACATTTTAAAAAACTTGAAATTTTGATATGCGAACAATTTAGTTGATCTGCGGACGACAGTGAAGATCTGCGGACTGCAGTAATGATCTGTGAACTACAGATTTGATCTGCGGTCAACAATTTTCAACACTAACGATCTTTGAACAGAGTCAGACTAATTGTTACACTCTCTTTCAACACAATCTTCAACAAACTCTAACTATGAACTTGATCTGCGAACAACAGGATATTCAACGTTGATCTGCGAACAACAGTTGAGTTCAACCTTGAAGCAAAATCAGTCCAACAAATCAAACCATGCCAAAACACAGATAAGAATGAAAAACCTAATCGGAAACTGAACGAATAAAGGATCAACTTCTGTGAACATCATCATCTTCGATTTGCGAACAACAGTCAAATAGCTCAATCTGCGATGAACAGTGAAAATTGAAATTTTGAATTTGCTGATTTAACTCTGTATTTGATTGAAATTAAACGAAAACTTTCCATGCATTCATCTTAATTTCTTCGCTCAATCTTCAATTTTATCAAAAACAGACTTTAATCACCAATCTCTCGAAGAACAGTTCGTTCACCAACAATCACTTCAAATCCATATTTCTGTCAATCTTCACGTTAATTCTCTTCAAATTGTTCAAAGGATTTATCTCAGTAATGAATATAACAAATTGAATCGGTTCGATGATCCAAAATGTTTATGAATTAACAGATTCAAGTAGTTCGAACGAAGTTCAATACTACGTAACCGAAAGATCTGATACCAATTGTGTATCCAAATCAGGTCGCAACAAGAGCTCGTGAATCTGTTAAACGTTCAGTAAACATGCTATGAATCAATCAAATGAACAGAGAATGAACAGATGATTTACTAATAAAATGCTTGTATTGATATTGTTAACTGTGTGTACAAAAGGTGTAGTTGCGGTGAATTGTGTTATTCAGTCTGCTAATAACATTGCATACTACTCTATTTATGCTACCTAACATCAATACATGGAATAAGAAAAACAAAATAACAAACTGTTAAAATGATGTGCGGATGGCAGTTCTATCCGCACATCTCTGCTACAAAAGCTGTTCGCACATCTTTCTTGTCCGCACATCTTTTGTCCGCACATCTTGTTTTTCTTCAAAAGACTTTTAAGTATGATGATCAAAATATATCAACTGTTGTTTTCATTTCTTTGAGGACCGACCATCACAGGTCTCGGTGTAAATCTGTTAGCTTGAAACTACCTTGATGACATATCATTGAATTCAGAATTGATTCTTCTGAAAGGTATCGAATCAAGAGAATGACTATTAATTGCATTTTGAAAGCCAAAAGATTGATTTCGTTGAAAGTTTGGAAATCTAGTCATTTCTCTTGATGAGGTTTTCCGGAAGAAACAATCAGACGTGTCATGATTACGTCTCTCACAAATTTCACAAAATTTGTTATAATAGCATTCTGCGGATGAATGATTTCTTTTGTTGTAGTAATCACAGTACCTGTTAAAGAAACACTCGGCAGTTGCATAGTTATAACGATCACATATCTCATAATAAGTTTTGCTGATTTTGAACAACCGATTGTTAACTTTTGATGTTGAACCTACATGTGATTCATTCACAGCTTTGTTTGTTTTAAAGTTAACTTGGTTCTTCTTTGTAGATTGTGTTTGTGAGTTTGGTTTGTTATTACCAGTTTGAGGTTTTTGTTTTGAAACAGGTTTTGATTCGAAAACATCTTTCTTAGTTCCCTTCTTAGATTCAAATCATTTAACAGCGGAAGTCTTAGGACCTGAACCTGTTTTCAGATCAGAGAGAGATTTGATCTTAGAATTTTATTGGTTACTTTGAGATGAATTTAAATCAAATGTTCCAGCTGACACAAAGTTTACTGATTTTAACTTTGACACATTCTTTGGTACAGATTTGACAGATTGAGCTTTAGTGGTGTTGGAATTGTCATTTTTTGACATGACCTTTTTACCTTTGTCTTGCTTTGTGTCAGATTGATTGATTAAATTCTTTGATTTATGTGATTTTGAAGTAGAAGCACCATCATTTCTCACATTTGCACATTGATGAATCTTGGCAGCATCAAGTTCTTTCTGTTCCTGCTTCCATTTCAGATATTCATGATCATTGTATCCTGAAAATTCTTCATCATTCTTCACAGTCTTTGCTGTTTCTAAATGCAATGTTGGATATTCAAAAACTTGCTCAAGGGCAGGACTTGATTCTTCACTTGCCTCATCATCGGCCTCGACAAGCATAACTTCGCCTTCTTTCACACTCTCGGTTAACAATTCAGAACTTTAAGATTCAGATTTACTTCTGTGAATTTCTTTGAATTTTTCTTCATTTTCAGGTGAGTGATCAAATTGATTAAAGTTCTCAGGCAAAGTGTTTGTTATTGAATTAGGCATTGGTTCATCTGTAAAACCCAAACCTACTTTGTTATCCTTTCTTTCACTTACTAGTTTAGCTAAAATAGATTTTGAACTTTTCATTTTGGTTAAATCAACCTGAGTTGCTGCATGAGCAATTTTTTCCAATTCGAGTGCTTTTGTCATTTCTTCAAGTTGCTTAGTGACAATTTCAAGTTCTTTGAGTGTTTTGTTCCATGAATTTTTAAGTGACAATATCTTATCATTTGAAATTTTGTGATCTTGTTTAAGTTGTTCATGAAGTTTTTCATGTTTACTTAATTTATCACCAATGCTAAATGAATGATTTCGATAATGTTCCACTTGCTTAATGCATTCTTCAGAACATAACCTGTCTTTCACATCATCTGGCATTGGAACATAATTCAGGGGTAATTCAGTACTAACCTTTGATTCTTCAGATTCAGCAGACGAGAAAGACTCTTCAGATGTAGCCATTAGTGCAATTTTAGCTTCTGATTCTTCAGTTGGATCAGCTTTTGCACTCCAATCATATTCATCTGGTTCATGACTATCATCACTAAGAACTTTGATATCACCTTCTTCAGTCCAGTCTTCTTCTTCAATATCACAAACTAGAGCCAAACTAGAAGTAAGATCAACAGTACATTGATTCATGACTATCATCACTAAGAACTTTGATATCACCTTCTTCACTCCCGTCATATTCGTCATTGACACTGACCACAAGTGCTTTGTTCTAATCTTCTGGCTGTTTACCTTCATCTTTGAGTTCTGGCATGGGAAGACTTTGATACGGTTCTGATGAAAACGCTGATTTATGTTCTGGTTGCTTGAAGACTATTGAGAATTCTGACTTTGACCTTGAATCTGATTCTGACCGCTCGAACTTGCTTGACCATTGTAGTTTTGATTCTTTGGGGCTTTACATTCCTTAGAAAAATGACCATAACAGTTGCAGTTGAAACATCTGGCCTTTGATTTGTCAAAACCAACCGTCTTATTTGCACTTTGCTTGAAATTACGATTAGCATACGCATGTTTTTGTGTTCGGTATGCAACCATAACCATTTGCCAGTTTAGATCCATTTCTTCAACGTCATCAGGATCCATTTCAAATAGATCTTGAAGTACAACATCTAACTGAGTTAGATGACTTCCTTGATAAGCTTGTAAACTTACCATGAATGTAGTGAAAGCATTCTTTGTTTCATCATCTTGCAGCAAAATATTCATCACATCTTTAACTTTTCCTTGAACTGTAGAACTTGAACTTTGAGATTCAGATTGAGACTTCATTGATTGAGGTTGAGCTTTTGATAGAGATTGAGGTTGCATGTAGATTGGTGAACTTGTTTGGTATGAAGAATCAGTATAAAAGCTAGCACCGACGAACAAATCACCCTCATCTTCTGATTTAATACCATCTTGAACAAGAAAAGCATTCTCAACCGTATTTGACAGATTTACCACAAACTTATACTGAGCATGAGAAGCAGATCGATCAGTATTCCTTGAACTTTCATCAATTTAAACTTCTTCTATTTTTGTAATGAGAAGATCTAAGTCCATAGGAAACTTCTTAGTATGTTCAGAAGTGTCATTGTTTGTTTTCATGCAGACGGAAGAGCAGACAATAATCTGTCGTTCAAATCTTGAAGATCTTTCTTAACTCCGAAATTTGTCATCTTAGTAGTTAGATGCACAAATCTATTCATCATCTGATGGACAGTCTCTCCAGATATATGCTCAAATAGTTCCAACTGTCTCTTCAATATCTGCTTCTTGAGACTTCTAATTTGTTCTCCTCCTTCAAAGATTGATTTCAGTGCTTTGAACAATGTGTAGCCAGTCTGATAAGCATCCAATCTTGACAACACTTAAAGTGGCAGCCATTTACACATTAAGGAATAAGCCTTACTGTCATTTTTCACTTTTCGTAAGTCTTCACCTTGCAAATCATCCTCGAGATAAGGTTCAATTGAATCTTTTGTGTAAGTGCTTGCACTATCGAGAACAGTCTGAATAGGAATATATGGAGCTTTATCAATCGACTTCCACAAATCATTGTCAATGGGGCACAAATGGTGTTTCAACCTAATAGTCGAATTCTTGAAATCTGCACGGTTAATGTCACACCCCCAAAATCCACTAACGGAGTTTTACCGTTAAGTGTGTGACAAACCAGGATCTCAGTCATTAGTTACACCAAACGACACTATATGAATTTAAAATATACGTGTCTCATTAAATGAGAAAATTTAATACAGAGTTAACGTTTAAAAGTTTGCGGAAGCGTAATCGAAATGTATGTCAATAATATTAAATGGAACTAAATGCGCAAACACGCGCCCAACATAAGAAACATAGTTTACATATTTGTTAAAACCGAATGTAGTTTTTAAATGCAAGAAATTGTTAAATGCAAAGTTGTGACTCCGTGCCATGTCCTAAATGCGTTGAATCTCAATGACCTGTAAAAGTGAGAGGCTAACAAGTGTCAACACGACGGTTGGTGAGTTCACAAAGTAAGTATGAAATCCAGTAGTTCAGTTGCAAGCAGATATATAAATTAAGTATGTCATTGTAGGTAGCTAGTCTACAGCACATGTCCTTAGAGGCGTATGTATCTGACCGAAGCTGACGCATGTACACATTAAGTGCATTTTGCCCGTTCGTACATCCCAGCAGGATGCACTGTAAGTATGTTAGGTCATTCAACACCCGTTCGACAGGTCCTTCTGTCGTGCTAGCGCGACTAGCCCGGGTGGGGTTTGTCAAACCCAGTAGTACTACTCAAAATTTCCCCGCTATTTCACAAATACTAACGGTCAACTAGGTATCCATGAGGTCTTTCATGAACAAAATAAAAGTTGCTCTAATCCAGACATGCGACATAAAGAATTTGTAAATCTGTAAAAGTAATCGTTCGCGTTTTCAGCCCATAAAAGGGTGAAACAGTAAAAGTACAGTTTAGTGAACTCACCTTAGATATCCAACTATTACACGTATGCACATAAGTTTAAATGCTCACGTAAGCTAGCACCGATGCACAAACACTCAATCGTCAACAAAGTCCCTATTGTACACATAATATATAATATCTAATATTAGCATGATGTTTATTATACACATGCGGTTGAGCTCGTTGTACTAGTTAAAGTGTAGTGATTTATTATTGTACCTAGTTGGCCCATGATCTTGTTTCAATAACAATGTTTTGCTTTATTTCAACACGCTAGATAATCTTTATTAATAGGTCCACATCTTTTATTCATTGTATAATAATATATAACGATACGAAAGGTACGCACACAGCGGTTTAACTATTAGTGTAGTAGTTGTCATTTGGTCTTGTGTTTTAAAAGAATGTTCCACGAACCGTTATGTTCGTGTCTTATTTATCAAGTTCACAAAACAAGTTACTAATATTTATTTGTCGTTTGGTTTACCATTTGTATACTTGATATTACTTTAATTACAAGCTCAACTCACGGCATTTTATATTGCAATTAATTAATCTCTTAACTTGGGTTATACCTTAATATTCGGTTTCCATTCACGTTCTCTAATCAACTCAAGTATAATTTGATCCTGTTGTTGACCATGCTTGACCAATCAACATCCGAAGCCTCTACACTCCATAAATCATCATCACCAAATACCATTTCATACCATAACCCGTAGCGTACGATCATCCGTTGCTTCAGCTTAGGCCATACACCAGAACAACCACCAACACTGATATTAACCACCCTTTAACACCACAACCATTGCAACTTGTCATCGGATGTCGGAAAACAAAGAAAAAGAAATGTAAACCTAGCAGCCGCAACCTTTAACTAGCCATAACTTCTTAATCCCTACGAGTTAGGAGAAACCGTTACAAACCGTCTCGTCGAGACGAAGATTTTGATATATAATACGCCTCATGGGGACGCCGGATTTTGCCAGAAAATGGCCGGAAAACATGTACTGCGGCTGAAACAAAAACCCTCGCCGCTACAGCATCTTCTTCGTCCTATAACTCCTTCGTCTTTGAGAATCAGAGTGCAAACTTACTACCAACAGAACCGGGATGAAGAGAGGAAGAAAATGACATATAGAACTCGTCATATGGTGGCCGGAGTTGGCCGGAAATCGGCTGAAAAGGAGGGTGGCGGCTGAATTAGATAAAGAGGGGGGGTTTAGGGTTTGACAAAAAAATATGGAGGAGGAGGTAAAGAATATATCTAGTTAGGGTTTGTAAATTGGGTCCTTTTAGAGCTATCGTGTATAAGCATCGCGTCTCGAAACGTTTATCGGCTTGGGTTTAAAGTCTAGATTAATATTTCACTAACGATTTTCCGAATCGTTCCCAGATATTATTTTATTTATCACAAGTTCAATTGTCTAAGCATATTGAGAGAATATGCATTTCGCAGTTAAACACGTTCATTTGTTACGTGATTACTTATTTGACTTCTCATAAGTTATAAGATGTATTTTAAATTAGTATATCAATTTATCACTCGTTATAATGTATTGGGCCATTAATGGGTCTCGTTTATCTTAACGGGCTTTGTTTAATAGATAGGGCCCTTATTGAGTCTTTAAGCCCATTTAGTAGAAATACATGTTTGAGATTCATATAAATTAATATAGTTTTGTTAACGGAATTAACCTACAATTGTCGGGTGTCACATCATCCCCTTGTTGAAAGAATATTCGTCCCGAAAATTGGATACAGCTGGTACAAGGGTCTAAACTGAAAAGATAATTTTCCAAGTTGCGACATCATCCCCTTATTGAAAGAAATTTCGTCCCGAAATTTAACCAATAGCGTTAGTGTTAGACATTATCATTTGAAATAGTTCAGAATGTTTGTACTTTATTCGATTTTTCACACTCCTACACAAACTCTAGTCCATGCTTTAAGTTCTTGCAACTTTGATTATAGTGATCTTATTGTGTTTTAGTGTTTTGCATTCCTTGTCTACAATTTCAACCGATTTTTCCATGAAGCGTTGTTGTTAATCGATTTGAACCTCCTTAAGTAGGACGACGAGTGTTCCATCAGGTAAGAGCTTGATTCGTTTGAAGATGTCGGAAACGTTGTGTACCATGTTTATCTCTTAAAAATGATCCAGTCAATGATCTAGAAGGCCAGTGCCCTAGGATTTCAAGTTGTCTAATGTATCATGGTTTTGATGGAATTCTAAAGTTTTTGGTTGGAATTTATAAATAGTGATTTCTATACTGTGTGTTCGGGGATTTGGATTAATGAGTTTCGCGTTGTTATTTAGCTACCCGAGGACCGAGTGCCAACGGGAGAGTTTATTTATTGGTATAGATTGTTAAACTAAGACAACTTGTGTACAAGGTAAACCGTGTGTGGGTACTTGACTTCATTAAAGAAACGTCGTCAAAACGCGGTCACAAGGATGTCACGGACCTTCTAACAAAGATAGATGAGGAATGAATTTTGATACTATCTATATGTTCGGACGCACGTGAATTAAGCAAGAATGATCAAGGAACTTAATAAGTATTCATGATTCGTTATGGTCGATAGAAAAGTGGTTCGATGATGTAGGGTAAAATGTTATTAATGCTTGCTTACTGAAGTAGTATAAAAATGAAAGTGTCTATGTTACATGAGGTGTTCCTAATCCTTTGGACTACAATCGATTTTCTCTTTGATGGAATCTAAGTGTTACGGTTAGAAGTGTGCTCCGGTGGGGGGTATATGATACGCCAAGCATTTTCTCATAGAAAGTTTTCAAGTATCTTATCTTTCTAATTGAATAGCAGATTCTAACAATATCCTGTTAAATATGGGTTTTAGTTTACTCTTGGATTAGATAAGAGTTCAACTAATAAGATGTTAGCAAAGATTTTTGACATCAAGCCCCACTGAATGATAGTGTTTGAGTTCATCATCAGGGTGTTTAAGGGATGGTGGGAGATAATAGTCTGGTTTGCTAACGGGTCAAGAAAGGATGTCGAGTTATTTCATTACTTGGGTTGTGTAGCGTAACCAATTTCTTTAAACATGCAGTTCCCTCTATTAGGATTTTCATGGTTTGGAACGATTAGGTGATAATTGCTTACATTGCGCCTCAAATAGTTTGATCGAGAAGTAAATTACATACATGGTAGAATCTCATGCGTAAGCTGGAGCTTCTAAAGAAAGATATTGCCCGATTGGAGTGTCAAATGACAATGAGGGCATCAATTATAATGTTTCTGTTGGTCCATCCGGATCGTGATTTCAGTGCTATTATGATTAAGAGATAACAAAACACACTTGATTCAAAGGGGACACAAACAAAACAACTCAAAAGAGGTAAACACGCTACATTGATGAATGATATACGCTCCTAGCACCTCCGACACTCATACAAACACAATAGAATTGCAGTGATTTTGTTTACATGTGTAACCTCCCAATTCTAGGCTATTTTTCAAGCAAGTTCAACCCTAATCAAACTAATCTATATATAGATCAGCTACAGATTCGCTGATAGATTCGTTGGGCTTATCCGCGAATCTATCGAGCGAACTATAGCTTCGCCGGGCACAAACAGGTTCGCCCGACGACAAAACTGATCTATAGACTACGACTAGTCTAGACCTCCGGGCGAATCTATAGATTCGCCCGTAGGTTCGCTAGATACAAAAACATAACAACAACCTATATTTAATAATACAAAAGTAACACCGACAAGCCGGTGAGTCCAACCTATACATGTGACTATCAATACTCCCCCTAGGTTGGACCTCACCTGGGGAAGTCTTCTGTTTAAGCTCCGTCTTCTTTAGGCTTTAAAATGTTCAATGAAAGCTCCTGCCCTCGATTCAGTCTCGGCCAACGAAATTGTCACGTCTTCAGATCCGGCTTCATCATCTTCACTTGACTCAACATCAGCGACATCAGTATCAGGCATATCAATAACATTCATTTCCTCCTGAATATTTTCTGTATGCTCCTCGCCTCCCACATTCCAATCAATTTTGGCCCAAAAATAAAACTTATAAAGATCCGGCCCTTTTTTTTTTTTTTTTTTTTTTTTTTTTTTTTTTTTTTTTGGAAAATTAGGTTCTCTGGTAGGTTCTCTCGCAGATTCGCTCACAGATTCGCTCGTAGATTCGCTCACAGATTCGCTCGTAGATTCGCTCGCTCGCTCGTAGGTTCTCTCGCTCGCCGTAGGTTCGCTCGTAGGTTCTCTCGCAGGTTCTCTGGCAGATTCTCTGGTAGGTTCTCTCGCAGATTCTCTCGTAGGTTCTCTCGCTCACAGAACCAAACAGGTGAACTTTCGTTCAAAATCTTTGTAGATTCGCTGGCCACAACACAAACCAATCAGGACAAAAATTTGAATTAGGTTCGCTGGTAGAACAGACAGTTTCGCTGGTTGAACAGATAGATTCGCTGGTAGCTCAACCACCCTGAAACAGTACGGAAACAGTTCGAAAACCCTCAAAACTCAACCAAATTAAGATCCGTTTGTTTCAATAGCTTCCTATAACCAAAAGCGACAAACCCCAAGCATATTCCAACTCAAAAACACAACAAACAGTCCCGAAATGAACCAAGTAGTGTTTTGACCCAAAAACCCCAAAATCAACACAAAAATCTCTAGGATGAAACAATCAAGAGCACTAAGGCTCTGATACCATATTGTTGGTCCATCCGGATCGTGATTTCAGTGCTATTATGATTAAGAGATAACAAAACACACTTGATTCAAAGGGGACACAAACAAAACAACTCAAAAGAGGTAAACACGCTACATTGATGAATGATATACGCTCCTAGCACCTCCGACACTCATACAAACACAATAGAATTGCAGTGATTTTGTTTACATGTGTAACCTCCCAATTCTAGGCTATTTTTCAAGCAAGTTCAACCCTAATCAAACTAATCTATATATAGATCAGCTACAGATTCGCTGATAGATTCGTTGGGCTTATCCGCGAATCTATCGAGCGAACTATAGCTTCGCCGGGCACAAACAGGTTCGCCCGACGACAAAACTGATCTATAGACTACGACTAGTCTAGACCTCCGGGCGAATCTATAGATTCGCCCGTAGGTTCGCTAGATACAAAAACATAACAACAACCTATATTTAATAATACAAAAGTAACACCGACAAGCCGGTGAGTCCAACCTATACATGTGACTATCAGTTTCTTAACAGATACAAATGTGTATTAGGGTAAATGAAATAAGAAGTCATTAGTCTGAACAGTAATGGGTAAGGTATTAGTTGTTTGTTTTGAATCGTTCTAAATATCATGTGAATCTTTAGCCATGGAACATATTCGGTATTCATATTTATATATGGGGGATAAGTCATTAACATTTATGTCAATGTATAGCAGTGTAATCTTATTAATTTGTCAAAATAATTCATGAGTCTTGTGATCGTGTCATTATGGATCGACTTCAATTGCAGTATGTGTACGGTGAATTAGGTGTGAGGAAGTTTGTATATATTTGAGTTTATATTGTTTCTCATCTGTAGTAGTATTGTAAGTTTTTATCATCCATGGATGGGTTTTAATGAATATAATCGATGATAAACTTGATATAAGTGTGTTACTGAAGAATAAACTTTCGTTCCAAATAGACTTTTGTTCAGGTGGATTTGTGTTGAGTTATTCTACACTTTCGTGCTTCTGGGTTTAACCCACATGAAGGGTGTTACCAGGAATTAAACATAATAGAAAGTGGTTATCTGGACCATAATGAGTAAAGCTTTTTCAAAACATCAGTTGGTATTAGCGGTTCATTGTTGACGATGGTATTTATCACGTGAACCCTTGGAGTCGTGAAAAGTATTCAAAATCATAGTTTATATATATGAGTCATTTAAGTAACATTTGCTTTTTGTTATTACTGGGAATGTGGGATACAAGGAAGTTTAAAGTGTTTATGCATATAGTAGTTTACCTTATGAATGTTGGGCTAACTAGAGTTCCTAAGAGTTAGATGTTTCGTAATAGTATGAGAGTGATATTTAAGAATTTCTCGGGTTAACTGCTGCTTTGGTTCCAGGTCCACGTCCAACGTACTGTTAGTGTTTATATATAGGGTGTACCGCAGCTAACCCACCACACCACCAGCACCTTGAAGGCGTACCTGTCGCGTACTAACATGCTTGTCTACTTTACTAAGTCATTCAAAGGAGTTAGGGAAAAGGGATATGTGTTAAGTGAAATGGTAACGTTATAATATATACTGTAACATTGGTTATGTATTAGAATTTTATGTGAATCGAATATGAATGATCACTAACTTGAGACTTTGAGGACGCTTCACTTGGATTCCGCTCTACTAAGCAGGTAAAGAAGTTCGATTGTATATTAAGACGTACAGAGTGTAGATAATGTTTTTAAATTAAATATATGTTCTTTAAAGATAATAATAATAATAATAATAATAATAATAATAATAATAATAATAATAATAATAATAATAATAATAATAATAATAATCTATACTACATTATAAAACATCTTGGATGGGCAAAATAGTAAATTAACATTTTCCTTAATGTTGAAATCTTAATCATGTGTATTGTCAACAGCCTTAAAATGCAGGGACCAAACTTGTCATTTGAGAATGTTTAATGTGCAGGGTCTTAACCCTTGTTGAACACAGTGGCTGCAAACAACAATCTGCAACAAACAGATCTGTAACACCAACACACAAACGCAGAGCAATAAAGAAGAGGAAAGATTCCATGATGCTTTTGCTCCTGTTCTATCAATCAGTACACGGTTATGGAAAAATAGGCGGTAAAGTGAACATTCAAATCTCGCCTGCATCTTGCTATATATCGGTTCATTACTCGCCTGCTCTAGATGCTTGCCATTCAATTCGGTTCATTACTCCATATCTCAGGTTTGTTACTCATGCTCCTGCTCTAATAATTTCTTTATCAAACTTATAATTTCTGTTCAATCCGAGGGTTTGGGTTTCATTGAATACGGTTTTGGGTTTATGGTTTGTGTTTTGTCTCTCATGTTGCAGGTTGTGTTTGTGGATCAATCTTCAATCCGAGGTACGTTTTGTTTTGTTGTATTTTGTGTTCTATTGTGTTGTATTTGGGTTTTTGGCTATGTAAAACGACCATTTTGTCAGCAGCAGCAAATTTTAACAGCAACAGGCCAACAACACTTAGTGTTTTAAAATATAATCTTTCTGGGCCATTTTTGCGTATAAAACTTTGAGTTTTTGAAACAGCAGCAACACATACGTGGGTGTTTGAAACAGCAGCTTCAACACACTTAAAATATGTGTGTGTGTGTGTGTGTGTGTTTGGGCCATTTAACCTGCTACTGTTTAATCTGTTGTTGTTTGAATTTGAATGTGTGTGTTAGTATGATAAAGACTTCAAAAAACACACACCTTCATATAATAAACAGCAGCTTCACCTATGTGTATGTGTATGAAACTTGTTGCTGCTGCTGTGTTGTATGTATGAAAGCATGTATAAACTATGTGTGGGTGGGTGGGGGGGGGGGGTAAACAGTTGTTGCTGTTTATATAAAGTTGTTGTGTTGTGAGTGATAATGAACTCCCAAAAATACAAAAAAAGTTGCTGCTGCTGATTATAGGTAAAGCTGTGTTTTTATGTTGGTATTATATACAGCAGCAACACACTTAAAAACTTATTTTTTTTTTAAAAACAGATGATGTTTGAATCTGCTGCTGTTTAATCTGCTGTTGTTTGAATTTGAATGTGTTGTGTGAATGTGTTGTGTGTGTATGAATGTGTGTGTGTTGGGGGGGTGGGGCCGGGTTTAAAAACTTGTTGCTACTGATGTGTTGTGTGCTTGTGTTGTGAAAACTGAAAAATGCTTAAAAAATGTCATTTTTGTTCAATTTTTGTGCATGAATGTGTTGTATGTTAGTATGATGAAGACCTCAAAAAACACACACCTTCATACAATAAACAGCAGCTTCACATGTGTGTATGTGTATGAAACTTGTTGCTGCTGCTGTGTTGTGTATATGTGTGTGTGTGTGTGTTTGAAACATCAAAAACTTGTTGCTGCTGCTGTGCTGTATGTATGAATGTATGTTGTTGCTTATGAATGTTTATATGTTGTTGCTTATGAATGTATGTATGAACTTGCTTATGCTTATGAATATGTTTGGGTTGTGTTGTGTGTATAAACAATGAAAGCATGTATAAACTATGTGTTGTGTTGTGTTGAGTTGTGTTGTGTATGAATGTGTTGTGTTGTGTTGTATGAATGTGTTGTGTGTTGTAGTATAGATGAGTGTGTGAATAAATGCTAAACTAATTATGGGTCAAAATGGGTTAGATGTATGAATGTATGTATGAACTTGCTTATGGTTCTCATTCATTAAATAAATGTGTTCTAATTTCAGCAGCAAAAATGAATGTGTTCTAATGTGTATGTTAAACAGTTGATAAAGACCACCAAAACGCACACATTGTAATAAATATAACAACAGCATCAGCTGTTTATATGTTGTTGCTTCTGCTGTTTAAACGTATCAATTTTGTGCAATATTGTGTTGTGTTGTGATGTTTAAAACACTAAATGTCGTTGCTGTTTAAAAACACTAAATGTTGTTGCTGCTGCAAAACTGTTTTGGTGCTGCTGCTGTGTCACACCCCAAAAATCGTCGCAGCGGAAATATACGATATAGTGGTGTAAGGAGCGAAGTTGGCACCCATTAATTATAAAGCAAACATCCACATTAATTTAAAAGGTAATTAAAAGTGTTAATGTTGATACGTCAACATCCCACAATTTTTCATTAAAATACGATATTGTCTTAATAAAGCGTAGATTGTTTGTAGTAAAGCCAAACAAAATTTTAAACAAAGAGGTCCCAAAACACATAAACCAAGTGTGGAGTTTGTAGTCCAAAAACTATCCTTCCACAAATTCCCATGCCCATCACTTAGTACCTGAAAAACATGTAAAAACTGAGTCAACATAAAGTTGGTGAGTTTTCGGGTTTTAATCAAAGTAAAGTCATCTTTCATTCACAATAGATATGCTTGGCTTTGAGACATCAACAAGACCGTACGTCAAGGGCTAGCTAGGCCCAGAGACAAATGAATCATCAAAGTCATGAGTCCATAATCAAACCAAGAAACGAAGTTCCCTCACAACAATCAGCTTATATTCCCCCGCATGTCAACACGATCAGAGCGACTGATCACGAGGGGCGGAATTCCAATCCCGATAGATCTACCAATATAACATGTGGTTTCCCACTCCAAGAGAAATTAATGATTATGAGAGGGCATTACGCGTAAAATCATCAAACACTCATGCCATCATTTTGGTCAACAACAATACCCGTCTCCCAATACATATCAAAATCAACATAAACCAAAATACATGTTTTTCCCCAGAAAATATTTAAATAAAGCATTATTTAAAAAGGGGCCGAGACACTCACAGGTCTTTCAATTCATTTCAAAACATTATAAAAAAATACATGTTTTTCCCCCAAAACAGTTAAATAAAACGTTATTTAAAAAGGGGCCGAAGAACTCACATGTCTCCCAATTCATATCAAAACAACATAAACAAATACATGTTTTTCCCCCAAAACAGTTAAATAAAACGTTAGTTAAAAAGGGGCCGAAGAACTCACATGTCTCCCAATTCATATCAACACATCATAAACAAATACATGTTTTTCCCCCAAAACAGTTAAATAACACGTTAGTTAAAAAGGGGCCGAAGAACTCACAGTGAATACGCCAAAAGCTAGAACATATAAGCCCAACAATAACACCACCTAAGAACACCCTCTACACGAAGGACCCGTTCAAAAGATGCACACATATATCAAGTCTAAAACCGTGTAGGTTGTTCACCAAAACCTAACTAGACTTACGTGAAAACATTTCATTTACAAAAACAACCCTTAATTTTAATGATCCGTTGGTGATCTTTGCCTTGATTAATTTTATGTATAATAACACACACTTTGTTATTTTGTTATAACTTTGATTAGTTTTCATACTACTAATCACATAAACACACATAACACACATGTAATCACACATAAAGTCATATTTAGTACTTTAACTTTTCTAAGTAAAACAAACACTTTTACTTATCCAATATTATTCATATACTTAGGAAAATATAATTTAATATTCTCATGTCATAAGTAAAGTTCATAACACTTAGAAAAATATACATTTTTCTCTAGTTAACTAGTATGCAATTTTCAACATGACGGTTAGCACTTAACGGGACATTTAACCACGTTTTCATAAACAACTTATTAATCACATGAAATTATATATATCTAAACATATTTTCACATAACAAAAATCATATTTCATATATTTTACATACAAATCACAATATTAGCTAAACATGTCAATTTCAACATTTTCGGGAACGTTTTCGGGTCACGGAAAGCAACCCAATACCCGTATTTTTGTCATTACTTTATAAATACTTTTAGATCAGTATGTTAACCTAAAAATATGTCCAAAGTTTCTGATCTAAATCAGTTTACAAAGATATTACGTTTTAGAGTCGAAAATCGTCGTTTTCGGCTTTTCCGGATACATAGTTTGCACGTTTTTGAGTTTAAAACTCTAAGTTTTTGTACCAAACTTTAAATCTCATATTTTTATATAAAAAATACACTTTATAATCTGTTGAAATTAATATTTTTATATATTTACATTTTTAAGTAAAAATCGATGCGTTTTACGCGTATTTTCGTATAAAAACCGTTATTTGTAAGGTTTAATCACATCTTTCTTATAATACATTTAAAATACTTATTTTATAAAGTTTATAAATATTTAAAAATATGATTTAACTCAGAATATAAATTAGTTTTTAAATCATTACAAAAATGTATAAAAGTCTCATTTTAATCTTTTTAATCATCAAGTATTATATATCATCACATACCATATAATCTCTTACATGTTTAAACACTTTTACACTTAATGAAATCTCACATTTTATCATGTCATACATAGCATAACAAAACACTTATCATACTTTCATCTAGCAATTTTCACAAACGAACATGTAGCAAGTTTGCATAAAAATAACATTTTTCAACTTCATGCCATATGACCATATTTTTGCAAGTAATATTCCTAACACTTTTTATATTATTCAAAACCATCTAATGACATTGTTATCATATTTTCATTAAAACCAATTTGCATGTCAAGATCTAACCATTTTAAATGCAACTACACAACAAGCTTTACATGATTTCAACCAACATATATATCCATATACATACATGCCTACGGTTTCATATACATACATACATACATTCATATTTCAATATCACAACTAGCCTATACTTATTCATATTATCCCATTTCCAACAAAACAACTTTCATGTTCTTTGACCTAAACATTTTCAATGCAAAAACACATCTTTTAACATGGCATCACTAGCATGTAAATACATACACACACATATATACATACGGATTTGCACATATACATATCCAAAATCATGTTTTGATGACCACACATAACATATACTTGTTCATTTCTTCCCATTTCCTTTATCAAACTTTCAAAACCATTCATTTAACACTTATGAAATCTTGTTTTCAAAAATCAAAAACACACACACACACACTAATACATACATACATACGGACATAACACACCCACACACACACCCATTTTGAAAACCCATTTCCAGTTCAAAAACATTCATCTTTTGGTTTAAGGTTTGGTGAACAATACTTCAAGAACACAATCTTGAACACATTCAAATCATAAAAACAAAATGGAAAATGTTAACACCCTTTATGAACACTAGAAAAAGATGAAGAAGATGGATTTGGCCTTTAAACACCTCTTGGATGCTCCTACTTGCTTCAAACACCTTCAAGAACATAAGATCTTGCTAGGAAGTGTAAGAGAAGTGTGTGGAGAGTGTGAGAGATTTGGTGGCCGAAAATTATGAGTATGGGGGTGTTGGATTCGGATTTGAAACAAGAAAGAGAGAAGAAAGAGTGTTGTGGTGGTATTAGTTAGTGTGTGGAAGTGGAGAAAGGGTGGAGTGTAGTAATGGGTGTTGGGAATATGTGTAGGGGATGTTGGAAAGATTTTGTGGGGATTTGGGGGATTTTAATGGCCTAGGGCCGAATTTCTTTAAAAAAAAAAAAAGAATTTTTATTACATTTTATTTAATACATATTACACACCTTAATCACTAACATTTTTCAAATCTATTAAACTTTAATCCCCATATTTGCCATAATACTTCCAATATTATTATTTTATCCTTAAAATAGTAAAAATCTATAAATAAATATTTTAGTGTGTTCCGGGTAGTGTACTGGTAGTAAAACCGGGCAAAAACTGAAACACACGCGATAATCGGAAAAACATCGGATAAAATACATCGCTTTTAGTTTTTATTACATTTTCACTTATACACACCCAAAATATATTATTTGATGCTATCTCGAGCATTATATCAATCACTGGACATTTAAAATTTATCAGGCAGTCACCAACGTTCATTACCGGGTATTTAACCGCTACGCGATTAAGCAATTTCAAAAATCACAAATTGCATAACAATGCACAAAAATGGGTTTATCTAACTTTAATAACATATTAATTATCATAATTAAGTCAAATGACGCATCACAAAATAATAAGCACGTTTTAAGCTAGTACGAATATTGAACGAAATTTGCCGGGTGTCACATGCTGCACACCAAAACACACAAAAAACCTGCTGTTGCTGCTGCTGCACACCAAAACACACAAAAAACCTGTTGTTGTTGCTGTTGCACAAGATAATGTGTGTTGCGGATGCACAACTGTTGTTGCTATTTATTGCTGCAATTTGGACTATTATGTAGTTGTATTTTTGAACTTTTTTTGCTACATTTTGATTTTTTTTATCACCACAAATTTGGCTTTAATTTGGCTGAGTTTTTTCTACAATCCGGCTATAGTTTTGACTGCATTTTGGCTGCAAAAACCAGGTTTTTAGTGCATAATGGATGCATTCTGCCTAATTTTTCCAGCTGTATTGACTGCATTTTTGTTGCGATTTTGATTGCATATTTGTTGCGATTTTGACTGCATATTTGTTGCGATTTTGACTGCATATTTGTTGCTATTTTGACTGCATTTTGACCTTTTTTCACTGCAATTTTGGCCGCAATTTGGCTGCGTTTTTTCTGCAATTCGGCTGCAGTTTTGACTGCAGTTTTGCTGCGCAAACCAGGTTTTTTAGTGCTGCATTTTGACTAATTTTTGCAGCAGTTTTGACTGTTTATTTGTTGCAATTTTGACTGCATTTTGAATTTTTTTCGCTGCAATTTGCTGCATTTTTTTTTTGTAATTCGGTTGCAGTTTTGACTTCATTTTAGATTCAATTTGGCTGCAAAAACCAGGTTTTTTTAGTGCATAACGGCTGTATTTTGACAAATTTTTGCAGCAGTTTCGACTGCATATTTGTTGCGATTTTGACTGCCTTTTTTACTACTTAGTGTTGTCAAGACTACTTTTTTTATGTGATAACCGGTTTAAATCAGTTCATTATTCATTATAACGGACATCTGTCATTTTACTTATGACTCGACAAGTCAAATGTGTCAAACAAGTTAAAAGATGCTCAATTTTTTTTCAACACGCAACCTCCTAATTTTTTTTATGATTTGGGCTAATGTTTTAAAAATTGTTGCAATCATAGCTTTTTTGCCAAACAGGTCGAAGAGATCAAGGCAATTGTCCAAAAGTTTATCTAATGCATAAAACCACCTAATTGTTATAATTAATAAATCAATTCTTTATTGTAATAATGTTGTTTTTATGATTTCTACTGAACGCATTAGGTATTCAGAAGGCGAGACAATAGATGTAACAAATAATGTAATATACACTGAGTTCTTGACTAAGATCAACAACACCTGTGCACAACCCTTACATTCACAGTTAAACATATTGAGAGAATATGCATTTCGCAGTTAAACACGTTCATTTGTTACGTGATTACTTATTTGACTTCTCATAAGTTATAAGATGTATTTTAAATTAGTATATCAATTTATCACTCGTTATAATGTATTGGGCCATTAATGGGCCTCGTTTATCTTAACGGGCTTTGTTTAGTAGATAGGGCCCTTATTGGGTCTTTAAGCCCATTTAGTAGAAATACATGTTTGAGATTCATATAAATTAATATAGTTTTGTTAACGGAATTAACCTAAAATTGTCGGGTGTCACAGTTAACTAACCTTGGCACACGATTATTTGAATCATCAATAGGAGCCATTTTAAATTTGTTAAAAGAAAAAAAATTGTATTTTTGTTAATTTTGAAAAAGATAAATGAATTTAAAAATTAAAAATGAAAATTAATCTGAGTGATTAAAAAGTTTGAACGAGGTGTTTGAAGATGACACGGCTAAACAGTCACACGGCTGAACAGTTGAAAAACCTTGAAGTCACACGACTGAACAATGAAAGATCACACGACTGAATAGTAGATAAATTCTTGACACAGCTAACAAAACTTGACATGGCTGAACAGTGTTTCACCCGGCTTAATAGTTACAACCCAAGTTTAATTTTTATGACTCGGCTAGAAGATTCACACGGCAAACACTGAACAAAACTTGAAATGGCTGAAGTACATTGACCCGACTGAATAGTAACACGACTACACAATGTTTCACACAGCTCAACAGTAGACTTCAATTTTTTTAAGAATTTTCAGATTTCACCCGTCTACAACAACAAGCCTTCAAACAACTAAACAATACCCTTAATCTTTGTTCAAAAACTAAGTCCTGAAATGTCTAAGTCACAAGTCACACGGCAAGCACATCTTCAACAGATTCATGAACATCATCATCCAAATTTTCAATAATTCTTCAAAACTTGTTCAATTTGTCCAAAAATCACACACAAGGTGTATAATCACCCGATTAACAACCCTTATATCTCAATCAATCACAAACAACATCTTTTGATTATGAATTTTACTGAAATTTTGATCGAACAGTATTGTTCTTAATTTTCTTAATTCTTCAGATCTAATCTATTCTGATTGAAATTAACACCGATGTTGTGAATCAAAAATGTTTTGATGGAGAAAACGAATCAGATTTCACTAACAGATCGTGAAAATCATGATTAGACCAGTTTTGAGTGTTTTTGCATGATGAACAGCGAAGAACACACAATACCAACAGCTCTGATACCAATTGGTAGGTTCAATTGGATCGATACTGCTACAAAAATGACTATTTGTCACGAATCTAAGTAAAACAACAATCAATCAACACAGAAAATCATACTGAATAATTCACTTGTATAGATGATTAGAAAGTTGTAGTACAATGGTGCAGAGAGAAAACGAGTACAATCACACTATCACACTCACACACTTTTCTCACGGCCACGCATACTCTCACCTACAACTTTCTATTTATACCACAATACATTTTAGGGAAACAACACATTTACTCTAAACAAAAACTTTTGTACAAATAAAGAACAAAGTAAATCTTCACACGAGATGAGCCCTAACAGAAAATATCAAAAAAAAAATAAATAATAGAATGTCTTGAAAATGGTTGAAAAGATCGAAGTGGTTGAATGAATGTCAATGCATGAAATGATCTAGCATACGTGTTGAAAATGTTCTAAAATTGTTCTTGAAAATGTTTTGGAAAAGTTTTCGTGCTTACCAATATAAGATACATTTGTTTATGTCTTCATTTGACTAAAAATGTGAAAAATATGACAATTTATTATTTGATATAAGTTCTCTTTGAGTTCATGAATAAATTGATTGAGAAATGATAAGCATTTATTGATTCTAACATGTTTAGAGTGAATAATGTCAGGTATCAAATCAAGCATTGAATTCAACAATTTATGTCACATCACTATTGGAAAGGTTAATGGTTAACAGAAGAATTTGAGTAAAACAGTCAAATTGATCTAAGTCAGATATATTTCTTCTTCCAAATGGATAAACAGTTTCCATACGGATAAACAGTGCCCAAACGGGCAAAATCTTAACTGTTTGATATAAAACCCTAACACTTGTCACTTTTACATCATTTTTTCCTTCTGAAACCATTTATTACTACCGTTTCATCCTCTTCACACCCATTTTCACACTTTGTTTAATCGTTTCTAAGGTAAAGACATGTTCTAAATCCAAATCCAACATCAAAATCGAATAATTTTAACTGTAGGGAGTTGAACAATTAATTAAGGTTTTTACGACTAAAACTCAAATCGAACTTAAAATATGTAAAATCAACCGTTCATAAGTTAAAATTAACCCGTAAAACTCAATAAAACTCATTAAATCACCTATCAATCATCTCCATGTCATTAAATCTGTCAAAAATTCATCTTTAAATTTTTCAAAATCTTTAACAAAACAAATATCTTACACATTTGTCTTGTGTGTGCAATTATGGCAGATATAGAGTTGAAACATAATATTGGAGCATTTCTATACGAAGATTGTGTTGAACCAACAAGTTATGAGAATATGATCAGATTTTTGCTGAGGACGAAGTATGTTTATATAATGTGTTATAAGCCCATCATTTACAAGAACCTTATTAGAAGATTTTGGAGAACAACCGAGGTTGAGCATGATGATGATGGAAAAGAAGTTTTAAGAGGATTTATATCAGCAGACATAATGATTGAAATCTCTGAACAATCCATCAGATCAGCCTTAAGATAGGGAGAAAATGAATCTTTTGATCTAGATGTTTTACCATTAAATGTGTGCAAGGATGTATTTGTAGCAATGGGGCATCCTGCTGATTTTCCAAGACAACAGTTCTTCAGGGCTAGAGTCTGTGATCATCGGAAATTGTTTTGTTATGTGTTTCACAATTGTTTATCAAAGAGGAGTGCATGATTTAACTCATTCTCTTATGAGTTAGCTTCACCCATAGTTGCTGTGGTGATGAATCATCCTTTTAATATGGCAAAGTGGATACTGAATGGTTTTGCATACAACATTACCAAAGGGATAAAGAACAAGTTCTTGATGTATCCAATATTTTTGCAAATGATTATCAACGAGGAGCGTCCAGATATTGTAGCCTACGGGTTAGAAGCAGAAAGAGTGGAATTGCAGCATATGACTAAGGAAGTCTACCAGAGACTGTCCATGATTACACAATCAAGTAATGTGACATTGTTTAGGTACATTGTTGATGTCAGCAATGACAATGTGAACAACAATGTATCACATTATCATCTAATTGATTGTGAGCCTTTAGATCCAAATGACCTTGTACAACCTGATCCTTTAAGTGAATCTGAACAAGTGTCAACCTCAGAAAAAGAGAATGAGAGTGAAGGTGAACAATCTGAAAATTCTGAGGACTTAAATGCGGATGATTTTAAGGATGTTGATGATATTCAAGTGAATTTAGAGGAAGAGCAGGATGATAACTTGTATTTTGATACAAGTGTATTAGATGATGACATTATAGAGGCTGCCCCAACGGTTATTCAAATGAACCAGGAGCCTAAGGTAAATATGATGGAAGTTGCAAGTGAAGCTCTTCAAAGTATAGCTGAGTTAATGGCACAGACTGAAGATGAAGTTATGTCTCTAGTGCATGTGTCTCCAAATATATCAGAAAATACAGAAGTGGTTGAAATAGAAGAAATAGAATTTGTTCACTCTGGTTCAACCAAAATGATTGCATTAGGTGAACATAAATTTTAAAGAAAGTAACACTAAAGTTGCCAAGTTTGGAGATACAGAGGAAATTAAATCTAATGGTACTGAGGCTATTAGAACTGAGGAAATTGAAGTTGTATCCACAGAGTCTTCCATAGAGATTATAAAAGTTGTAGATGTGATAAATATTGAAGAAGAATCTTCTGAAAAGTGGCTGAGGATGTGTCTTTGCATTAAAGGATGAGGAGATAGCTCATTACCTGTTGATGATAAACAATCTCAAAGTTAAGAATGAGACGTTAGAAAAGAATCTAGCTGAGAGAGATGCAGAGTTGAACAAAATAAAGCTTCTATCAGTAAAGAGCACAAAGGTTTTCAACAAGCTAAATGAAGAATATGAAAAGCAATATAAAGAATATGAGTTAGTGATGCGTGCAAATATATATATAAACTAATAACACAAAAACTTTAAATTTAAAAACAAAGACGAACTAACTAACTCACACACAACCGGCAGTGGACCGGTCAGATGCAATATAGCCAAAGTAAGTCCGGGTGTCGACCCACAGACTCTATATATTACGCTAAAGTAACTAAATTAAGACTCGACTGACAAAAACACGACTTAAATGAAAAGACTGTTTGAGAGGGGGGTTTTGCTAAAAATAGTAAATTGCATAAAAAGTAAATGACACGAAAGACAATGATTGAAACAAATGAGAAGTGAACAAACCACCTAGACCCGACTCCCTAGTTACTTGAGTTATTAGTTTGTTGGAAAACGTTTAGACATTGAACTGGGATCTTGAGATACTCTCTTGACCCAAACACCGTTAAGACCCTCGAGCCTTTTCAAAAAGACACCTACGGTTTTTATCAAGTTAATAATTAAACCAATTTAGTTATTAGACTTCCTCACAGTTGTCTAAAATTCTATGACTTAGTACCTATATCGTTTATCTACCTCACATTACAATAAACTAAGGTACTTTCTCTGTTTTGATTGACACAAGTAAACAATGTAATTAAACTAAACCTAGACCACTCTTCACAGATATGAACCTAGTTATTTAATCACATAGACATACTCGTTAAACTATCACCTCATGGATACAAGTTTAGCTACACGTTCTTATTAGTTTGATTCAATTAATTACTCCTATGGTTTTAGTGCAACTAAGCCATAAACTAGTCACTAACATAAAGTCTGTGACCTAACACATTTCTCTTGCATGAAAGACATTCACCAAGAACTAAGTGCAATAAATAAATTAACTCAAACCAAACCAAATATGTAATAGGCATCAATCAATCAAAAGAGATAGTTTACTAAATCATAAAATAACCCAATGTCATAACATAATCCAACAAAACATGCAAATAAAGCAACTAGTTCATCATTGGTCTAGGCGGTTCAAAGAGTCTAGCCCAATCATGTTTAACAATATAAACACAAAATCAAAGTCACTAAACACGTTGACGTTAACTGACAAGCCTTGATCCTCAGTTTTTCACTTGCTTCTTGTCTGGCTAGTTTCAACTCCCTGTTTGCATCCAAAACCAAAATAAGCAGCTGCCTCTCTGTCGTCCACTCCCCTGTTCTTTCTTTTCTGCCGCCATTTTTTTTCCTCCAAATATATATCCCTCAATTATAGAACGACCTTCAATCTCTTTTCTCTCGTTGTGGGCCTTTCAAAATATATATCCACCAAACAAGTAATTAGTTAGTGGGTTGTTTGGGTTTTTTACATATTTTCACTTCCTAAGTCCATCAATTATATATTTACCCAAGCCTAAAGTTTAATTACATATATCCCCTTTGATATAATAAATTACTCATTTACCCATTCTTTTACACAAATCATAAGAAAATATAAAAATATATTTATCAAGATCATTAAGGGTAAAATAGTAAATCAAAAGGCTATTTTAAAGAAATTGGGTAAATATGTAATATATGTGGTTTAGGAAGGGGAAATATGTAATTGAATTTAAGAAGTGGGTAAATACGTAATAAATGATCTTATGAATGAGATATATGTAAATGCCCCTTTAATTTAGGTTTTTTAATTTATAGTTCAAATAATTGATGAAACATTTTACTCAAACTCACGTGGACTAGAAACTTTGTGAACTTTTAAATTGTAATGTTGTTTCTTTTAAAATAATAAGTTCATACTCATTGTTAGTTTTAGCCCATGACTTAAATACATTATACAAATTAATATATAACATTTATTTTGAAGTTTTAACTCGCGGTCTCTTAAAACAATTAAAATTCAAATATGAACCATTTACGAGTAGAAATTGACCAAAGTTACCCAAAAGTGTAGGAAATATTTTATTTAACATATATATAATTTAGACCACATCAAATATTCTCATACTTAAACATTTTTCATCCCTGAAAAAGCATCAACTTATCTCAGGGACTTCAGACTCAAAAACTTTAAAATCAAAAACTAAATTTCATACATTTACAACTCATACCCTCAATCTTTACTCAAACAAGTAACAGTGACTAAAACTTTAGTGATTTGTAGTTAGAGTGGGACCCACAGCTAATAAATAAGATTTCCATGGTTTTATTAGGTCGAGTCACCCCAACTTGACTTAAACCTCATAACTAAATGATTAAAAATATTTTAAAGCACATTCAACACTTATGCAATTTTAACAACATTGCTTATTAATCATTTCACAAGTGGCATAAAAGAAATTCAATTTTCAATTTTCTCCTAGCTAATGTTCCCCATTACATGACATACCCCCGTTATCAAGCAATGCCCCGAAATTCATCACCATATGTGACTATGCACGACTTCATCTGTGGGCTTACATATGGTGTGTCCCTTGTGGTCCGTTTCTTATTGGTATTAGGCCACGAACAAGGGAACCCCATATGACTAACAGGTGGTTTGATCAAGTCAATAGTGAATTTGTACTTTTAAGAACACTGTGATCAAATTTATTGACTTAGAATTGCAACTTAATTGCGGGTTTTGCTCTTTGAGCTTTTATTGGAATATTCATACCCCCCTTTTAGAAGTATGAATGTTAGATGATAGACCGCATAAAAATTCATGGTCTCCGAACCCCGAAACATCCCATCAATACAAGATTTAAGATCATAAAATCATACGCCATGAAATGTTAACCAGTAAAACTAAAAGTATGAAAATTAAAGTTTACCATAAACCACATACTTCACAAAAGCAACTTCATTTTGTATCAAATTAGAATACAAGGCTTGAGTATGACTCAACTTTTTATTCCACTTCAAAAATAACATGTTTCCCACTAAAAAACCACTTAATTAGGTTTTATAAGGACACAATGTTACTGTCATTTCATTCATAAAGGTTGAGAAACACAAAACAAAAGAAAATATTTTTTTTTATTTGTGAACTTTTTTAATATTTTTTTTGGATTTTTAGACTCTAATTTGACTCAAACAAAACTTAAGACTAACCTAAGACTCAAAAGCTATTCTTCATCACCACACTTAATTTCTACATTGTCCCTAATGTAGAAATGAAAAATATCTATAAATAAAACTAAAAATGCAAAAATAAAAAAAATAAGACAAACTAGAAAAACTTAGCTGGTAATTTGCAGGCTGCGTATGCTCCAAGTCTTCTAGTCCAAACCACAAACGTCGATCGGATAGCATTTCGGTCGCGATCGCGCTTGAAATCAACACTCTCGAGGTCCATCTTTATCTCCACAAATGCACACTCACCCGAATGGAGATTGAGTACAGATGAGAATAATTTAAACTTGCAAAAACAAAAACAAGAATACCCGAGCATAAAACTAACTCGACACAAATCAAATAAAAAATAAAAATAAATAAAAGACTGACTCAAAATAAACTAAATTTTTACAAACTATACAAACTAATAAGAAACCTCCCCACACTTAAACTTAATCAGGAGGTTTCTCTTTGATCTGGACCCTATCTAACCCTTTCAATTCCACCCGATCCAGATAAACACTTAAAAACTTGCAAGTGAAATTGAGAACAGTTTGGCCAATTGATTGTAAAGCTCTAAATGGGTCGGAACACCAACATTTAAACTTTCCTGGAAAGAAATAAATCCATGGCATATACCTAAAGGATCGATCATGCTTAAATTTTAAGTGCTATATCTTCCTAGGTTTGTAAAAGCATTCATCCTTACCCTGACCCCGATCTTTCCTTTTTCTTTTCTTTGCCTTATCCCGTGACTTAGGTAAACTAGGTATAGCTTCATCCTTTACATGTTTCACGAGCCGGCTATAATGTTCTTCCTTTACCACCACACTTATTTGAAGATCCCCACACTTAGCGTTTTCATAGGATATTGGGGCAATCATCTCTACTAGTTCATCTTCTAAGAGGCCGTCTAAGAATGCTAAGTCACCCTTAGTATCAATCATACCTAAATAACTATGATCGGGTAAACTATCTAACTCTAGATTTAAGAACTCGTCCTCCTAAGACAAATGAACCTCTAACTCATCCTCACCTATACCAAACATCCAGCTTAAAGAGTCTTCTAACTCTACCTCTTCCTCATGCATGACTTCCCTAACTAAGGATTGCCTATACTAAGCCGATTTAATTTCATCTAGATCATCATCAGAATCACTATCAACAGAAAAAATAACATTTAAGTTACCTGGAGGTGGGTCTTCAGCGTCCATTTTCATTTCCAAGTCAGGGCTAATCGGGTCATCCTCTGCCTGCATCAACCAAATCGGATATCAATGAATTTTTTTCCGTCACATCATAAAACAAAAATAATTATATCATATTGATTTATTTAAGTTCTTACATTAATTTATGTAATAAATCACTAATTAAGTTGATCAAACAGTTTGGAGGCTTCGTGAACACACTTAACACTCTTATCCCGATCTCCTTATCATCCAAGCATCATTATATAATTCTTAGAACATTGTGTTTTGGAAAGCTTAGATGTAAAGAATAGCAAGTAAGAAGCTCTACATGTTGGATTCTTAGTTTTGGAATAAGGTGACTTTCCGGTGATTTTTTTTGCCAACCTTTCTCCATTCTTGGGCTATCACTTTGGATCATTCAAAGCTCTTAGACATACTTGGTATACTAGGGATTAAGTAGGTTCAGTCGGCGAAGCAAACCGAGCCCAAACAAAGCAAGAATGTCAAATAAATTTTTGAGAACGCAACCATTGACCCACACCAAGATCCAAGGTTTAAACTCAATTTTCGACACCATGAATACTGTATTATCTCTTCCATATGGTAATACTTTGAAAATTATGAACATTGGCGAAAACCGCGCAGAAACAGAGTTATAACGAAGCGGGAATCGCGAAAACAAGTTTGGTGTTTTTAGCTGATTTGCAACACGCGATTTCTGCATTGAAATTGTCCCACATCGCCCCAAAGCCATTATTTTCCTCTATTTCACACCTATAAATACCCTTGCTTTGTTCTTTATAGCTTGCAACTCCTAGTTTGAGTCTAAACAAGTAGAATAGCCAAATTTTGGTGGTTCTGTAAGTGCAATACCTTTTTGGACGTTGTGCGTAATTTTTTTTATTCTTACAACGAGGAAGTGCCGCCCTACGAAATCGTCTTGTTTGTAAAGCTTCTTTGAGGTTATCTTCATCTTTTTATTTCCTTAATCATTCATTTATTGCTTTCTTAGTTTTATTAGCTTAATTTAGGTTTGTTAGTTAAGGATAATTGCCTTTAGGCTTGGTGTAGTCTTGTAGAGGTTCAACGAGCACAACCTATCATGTCCGTTTATTTAGCTATTCCTTAAAACATTTACCCATCCTTGTTGTCTTCAGTTGACTAGGTTGAGTCACGTTTGTATTCGGATCATATACATATTCATTAGAGTTGCCGTCTGATCACATACGTTCAAATCCTAAAACATCCAGCGTGATACGTGCCACACCCCGACCGATGGCGGAAACATCGGGGCAGACGTAAATGGATAGATTGCTCGTAGCTCATGTTGCTAAAATGAGTAAAATATATATTAACATCCTTTTCTTAATTCCAAATAACAAGTTTACATCGTTTCAACCATAAACACACATAACTCAGTAAATACTCGTTTAATTAAACTAGGTCCAAGATCCTACATGTGAAGGCATCTCAAAATCCTCCTAAGCTGCATTTTCTGAAATCATGTGAAAATAGTATTTGTTCAGCTTACGAATTAGCTGGGGAGTAAACATAGGTTTGCATATATAGATAAAAAAAAGTATTTGAAATAATTAAAATGAATAAATGGGTTCAATGCTCATGTTATGTATAAATTATAAAGGCAAAGAGTATCACACAAGGTAAACATATAGCACAATCAAATCTTACGACTAGCATCAATTTAATCACACAGACTAAGTGACATTGATAAAAATGATTAAATTGAAAAGTCGTTTAATCATCCTCGGATAAAATATCGGATAATTAAACTAAATGTAGTTACCATCACCCTCGGATGAAGTATCAGGTGATTAAGTTAAAATGTGGTTACAATCACCATCGGATAAAGTATCAGGTGATTAAGTTAAAATGAAATAAATAACCGGTTACAACTACCCTCGGATAACATATAAGGTAATTAAACCAAAATAAATAAATAAACGGTTACAATTACCCTCAGATAACATATCAGGCAATTAATCCAAATAAATTAAAACAGGTCACAATCATCATCGGTTAAAGTATCAGGTGATTAAATAAAATGAATAAAAATGAACAAAATGATAGACATGATTTGTAAAGCACATGATTTCACCCCAAAACAGAAAAGTAAAAAGGGGCTATGAATACTCACCTCAATAGTTCTCGAACAAACTAGTGTATGATGGAAAAGAATCAAGATAAAAAGTCGTATCACACTGGATGCTTTTGGATTTGAACGTATGTGATTAGATAGCAGCTCGAATGAATAGGTTATGATCCGAATGCAAGCATGATTCTACCTAATCAAACGAAAGCAACATGGATGGGTAAACGTTTCAAGGAATAGTCAAATGAACGAGCATGATAGGTTGCGCTCGTTGAGCCTCTACAAAACTACACCAAGCCTAAAGGCAATTTTCCTTAACTAGCAACATAATTAAACTAATAAAACTAAGAAGACGATAAATAAACGACTAACGAAAGGAAGAAAAAGAAAGAAAGAAAAAAAAGAAGATTACCTTAAAAAAGCTTTACAAATGAGACGAGTTTGTAGAGCAGCACTTCCTCTTAAAAATTTTTTTTTTAAAATAAACTACGCACAACACCCAAAAAGATATTGCACTTGTAGAACCACCAGAATTTGGCTATTCTATTTGTTTAGACTCAAACTAGGAGTGCAAAGTATAAGGAACCAAGCAAGGGTATTTATAGGTGTGAAATAGAGGAAAATAATGGCTTTAGGGCGATGTGGGACAACTTCAAGGTAGAAATCGCGTCTTGTAGATTAACAACAAACAACAAACTTGTTTTCGCGATTTCCGCTTCGTTATAACTCCGTTTCCCGCGCGGTTTTCGCCTACGTTCATAATTTTCAGAGTAATTTCATATGGAAGAGAGAAATAAAATATTCATGGTTTCGAAAATTGAGTTTTAATATTGGATCTTGGTGCGGGTCAAGAGTTACGTTCTCAAACTTTTGTTTGTCATTCCTGCTTTGTTTGGTCTCGGTTTAATTCGCTGACTGAACCTACTCACTCCCTAGAATACCAAGTATGTCTAATTGCTTTGAATAATCCAAAGTGATAGCTCAAGAATGGAGAAATATCTGCAAACAATCACCCGAAAGTCGCCTTATGGCAAAACTAATAATCCAACATGTAGAGCTTCTTACTTGTTGTCCTTTATATCTATGCTTTCCAAAACACAATGTCCTAAGGATAATATAATGAAGCTTGGATGATAAGAAGGTCGTGATAAGAGTGTTAATTGTGTTCACGAAACCTCCAAACTGTTTGATTAACTTAATTAATGATTTAATTATATTATTTAATGTAATAACTTAACTAAATCAATGTGATATAATTACTTTTATTTTATACTACGACGGAAAATTTTCATGGATATCTGATTGGGTTCGGGTTTGAATTTGGATCGGGTATGGATCAGGGCAAATGTTACAATACGACTGTTCATCTTGATTATTTTCCATCATACACTAGTTTGACTGAGCACCATTGAGGTGAGTAAACTCACTCTCCCTTTTACTTTACATTTTAGGGCTGAAATATGTGTACTATTACCAAACCATGTTTTCTATTTTGTTTCTATTTTTCAAAGAGATCATACAAATATGCTAGTCTAGTTCGCGGCTTGATGCAATCTTATGTGTTAGTTTAAAGTAGTTTATTGCTATGTAATTTCCACCAGTACAATGTTAGCGCTAATGGTCTGACAAACTCACCTACACTTTACAACATCGATAGGTGATTTAAACCCGGCGATTCTATATGGTTGATTCTATACAATGGTTACTAGTTACTATACTGTGATAAGTGTTGCTATGCTACTATGTCCCTTCGATGCTAAAACAAATTTTGATAACTTACACATCGAGACGGTTAAATGATGGTTAAATGACAGTTATCACTAATTGTAACATGAGTGGTTCCTCATGACTTGTTGCTAAAGGTTACCCTACGGGGTCTATGGTTGTTGTTTCTATGTGTTTCTATGGTCATGGTTGAGTAATATGATGAAATTCCTATACATGTAATGTTGCGCAACATATTTATGATGATCTCAGATTTTCTATACTATTAGTCACCAATTGTGTTTTTACTCATTAGCTTTAGATAGCTAACTTTATTTTCACATATTTCAGGTGATGCTTGATATCATTTTGCTGTTTTGCCAAGACATAGGATTACATCGGACCTAGTTTAAATAATAAAGACAACTGCATTTACTGTTTCGATATTATTACTTTTGTTGTTTCTATTTAAGTCTCTTGTTCCAAAACTTATGATATCAATATTAGATATTAATAAATAATTACCATGTGCTTTGTTTACTATTGATATCCAAATTCTATGACAACCCAGTGTTTCCGTCGCCGGGTGGGGTGTCACAATAGTGAGAATGAGGATGTGTATGAAGATCATGCAAATAATGATAGTGATGATGACGTTGACTGGAAAAGAGAAACATACCCACATTTAGAAGACATTATCGAGTATTATAAACAAACTGAAGATCAACTACATGAGGTGTCACTACCAGGAAACCATTTGTTGATCGAAGTTTGTGTCACAATAAAGTTTGTCCCAGAACATTGAAGACATCCAGCATGGATCCAAGGTATGTTAATCTAATAAAAACTTAATGTATTTAAATCAATATTATTGTATTTTTTTATTTGCCTATAATGATGTTGTTTCTTTGTCAACATAGGTAGAAGAACAAAATGATGTGAATCATGTAGATGAGGTATATCTAACTCTAAGTAGGACATAAAATTTTGTTCAATACACGTCATGAATTTTGTTCAAGTTGTGTAGACATAAAATTATTATGTGGTTTTTGTTTGCCAATGCAGGTTGATCAACTCAATGAAATGACCAGCGGATCAGAGGTATAATAAACTTTGTAAAACAAACGTTATAATTCTCTATACATAAAATGGTGTTATTTCTCTTTCAATGTAGGTGGAAGAACAAATCAAACAGAGTGATGAGGTATGAAACACTTTAAGAATATTGCATTTATTAAAAATGACATAATAAAACTGGATAAAACAGACGACATATTTCCGATTATTATAATGGTGTTATTTCTCTACCAATGTAGGTGGAAGAGCGAAATAGTTTCTAACAGACTGATTAGTTATGTAATACTTTGACTGAATTGCATTTATTAAAAACTGCATTTTTATTTAGGTGAATTTAGGTAGAACACACCAAAAATGGCATCAATGGAAATGATAGGTCTAAACATATGGCTGAGGTAATGGATCTGATTTTAACATACTGTAACATGAAAACACTATGTTGTATACATTTGAAATTTATAAGCAGGATGATCAAGAAAGTAAAGGCGACATATCCAGAGAAGAGATTATGATAGGAGATAAATTGGGTTGTGTGCTACAATAGTTTAAAGATTGCTTGCAGAAAGTAAATATAGTATTCAAAGATTTATCAAAAAAATATATCTATCCAGCAATGTTATTAAACAAAAGAAAAATGAATGGAAGGATATGTGTGAAAAACATACACATTCTGTTTTGTCGACATCAAATGAGGAGGATAGTACAAAAACCAATGGACGCATGTCAAAAGAAGGTTGTGGAAAAAATTCCAAAATTGTAAACTGTTGGTGTGATTATAAAAGTGTTTGTTTCACTTTAATTAGGGAAGACAACAGCCATTCATTTTTAAGTCTTTTGAGGAGCTATTGTTACTTCTAGCAGAAGATTCTGATAGGATATTGTGGTTAAAAACAAGACGTGGATTGTCTAGGAAAAAGAAAAAAACCTTGGTTAGCTTGATACTTAATATGGAATCATCTGGAACAGATGATGGAGACAAAACTGGAGATGAGTGTGACATCTGCCCCAAACTCGAACCCGTAGTTATGTAGCTTTTATTGTATTCGTATTTAATTTCTGAAGATGTAACGCTTCGTTATTGGAATAAATAAATATGTCGGATTTTATGCTTTTCCCGTATTTTATAATTTATATTTTATAAAAAGAGATCTTATAAAAAAATTAAATACTATCTAAGGCTCAAAGTCACCATCTAACGTACGAAAAAATTAAATATGCGAAAACGTCAATTATATAAACGTCACGAGTTAATTCGGTTAGGTTATTTAGTTAAAATAAAGTATAAATTAACTTTGGGTCAAAAGTGACAAGTTTGAAACTTATATTAAAGCTTTAATTAAAAAAACGGAAACCAAAAGAAACCTCAAGGGCCAAACTTGTAAAAATCCAAAGCAGATTCCCCCCCCCTCTTCTAGCTCGTTTTTCCAGTGGCCTTTCCGGCCGCCGGCTACCGGTTTCCGGCGAAGCTAAAAAAACCATTTTATGTCATTTCTAATCAAATTAAACTATGGTAAAACCATGACAATCGCTTTCTAAGCGAGTTTCGAACCTTCAATCACTATATAAACATCATAATTCGTGTTATAATGCGTTTCAAAAACCGTAACATAAAACCCATCTCAATCAAAATCATTAATTTTTGCGTTTTAATCAAATCAAATCATCCTAGATCATCACCTCGACGATTAAAAACCGCCTTTAGTATTCAATTGGGTTTTAATCAACTAATTAAACACCAAATTAATCACATTTACTCGTAATCAAACCAATACCCTTCGACCACTTTCTGATCATAATAATCAAAATAAATCGACCCTCACCTTCTTCTAATCTCGCTCTTGCTCCATGTAATATCAATTTCAAGTGAAATCCATCAAAACCCAGTTAGTGATCTCCATTTTTTACGTTCTTGTTCTTCATCAATCCATCATCAAATCATTAATTTGATGCACAATTGATTTAGGGCTTTCATTTGTTTCATATTAAGGATTTTTTCTGCATGAGGAATTGCATTTTAACGATCTTTAAGTGCTAAGTTGATTTTCAACTAGTCGCCCTTTGTTCTTCGTGTTCAATCGACCCAATCCGACAATTATAAAGTAAGTAATTCTATATAAAGTGTTCATTATCATGCCATGATCAAAAGCCCTATGTTTAATTTCCAAATCTTGATCGAATTATGTTCTAAATAGCGATTTAGTGTTCTAGGGTTTGTATGGAATTAGGGGTTTTTCTTTATAATGTGTTAAAATCATTTCTCCTTCAAATCAGAACACTAATATGATTTGGTCTACTAGTTTGATGAAATATTTAGAAACCAGAATGTCCCTGGTTCGAAACTAGGGACAAGCATCTATTTATATATATTGTTTTTTGTTTAACTATTGTATTAATAAAGATGTTTATCTAATTCAAATATAATACTAATACCATGCATATATTTTATTAAAAAAATCTTATAAAATATAAGCAAAAACATGATTTTATAGAATTTAGCTTTATAAAAATAATTATTACAAACATGTTAATACTTTTAAAAAAGTATTTTTATAGTTATAAAACATATAGAAAGTTATATAAATAATAGGTTGTACAATTGGGATTTTTATGGACTTTTGCATATTTTACACATTTTGGTAAAAGTTATAAAGTATTTCTAAAATATATAAAGGCTCTTTGACATTATATATAAGTATGGTTAAAAATATATTATTTGAAATGCTATCGTTTATCAAAAAAATGCTAATATTATTTTTCATATTAATGATTAAACAAATTTATATATTTTCAATTCGATTACAAAAACTCTTAATCCGAAATCTGAAACCCTAGAATCCCAATTTCCTTAAGTATTCTGTTTCTTCTATTCGAGTTTTCTATACTATGTGTTTGCTAAGTTAGGATTCTCATTACTTAGGTAATTCTAGTATTTGGGAAGTCCTCGATTTCATCTAAGTGTTTGCTATTATATTTCAGACTCGTATTTAAGGTGAGTAAACTCACTCTCCTTTTTACTTTTACGTTTTGGGGCTGAAATATGTATTACTTTTTCTACTTACTATTTTCCAAAAGAGATCATACAAATATGTTAATCTAGTTCGCGGCTTGATGCAACCTTATGTAGTAGTTCAAAGTAGTTTGTTGTTTGGTAATCCCACTGGTACAGTGTTAGCGGTAATGGTTTGACAAACCCACCTGCCTGGACAACATCAATAGGTGATTTAAACTCGGCCATTCTAATTCCATGTTTACTATGTTGCTATACTATGTCGGTTGTTTCTATACTATGATGCTAGTTTCTATGCCATGTCCCTAAGTTGCTAAATGATTATTGATTACATATAAATCGAGATGGTTAATTGACGGTTGGTTAAAAGTTATCTTTAATCAAATACATGAGTTGGTTCCTTATGACAAAATGGCTAAAATGAGAAGTTGTGGATTCTATTTCTAGGGGTCATGGTTGAGTAATATTTACGAAATGGCCATACATGTAAGATTGCATAACATATCTTGTTGATCTTGGATTTCAATACTGTTATTACCAAATTGCTGTTTTACTGACTAGCTTGTGTAGCTAACTTTATTTTTCACATATTTCAGGTGGTGTTTGATTATGACTTATTGCCATTTGTCAAGACATAGGGATGCATTGGACCTAGATTAATAATATAGACTCAATTGCCTTTGCTGTTTGGTTATGACTTTTGTTGTTTACCATTTAAAGATTCTGTTCCAAATTTATGATTACCATTATTAGACTTTAATAAAATGATGCCATGTGCTTTGTTTACTAACGATATCCATTTCTATGACAACCCAGTGTTTCCGCCATCGGGTGGGGTGTCATAATGAGCGTTCAGACAATGCTCATGTGTACAATGATACACCACTGGCCACAAACAAGTTGAGCGATGAACCTGTGTATGATGAGACACCACAAGCCAACAAGATGATGCCAGAAACTGAAACTTTTGGTGATAAAGCACCCGTTTATGATCAAACACCCCAAAGTGCATGTGTATTGGGCAATCAGACTAGTTTTGATGAAACTCCAATGTCTCAAATTTTTACTGTCCATCCATTGTTTGATTTTAACATTACAGGTGTGGATGTCGATGATGAGGAAACTACGAATGAGCCAGATATAACACGGTTAATTAGAGAAAACACCATGCTAAGGTTGATCTAAAAAACAACTAACAACTCCTACATTGATGCCAACAACTGATGCCACGAACTTGAGATTCAAAGGAGTGGAGGAAATGTATCGTTAGTATCAGATACAAATGGGAACAAAAAAAGGGTAAACTGACTAAAATGGAAAAGATATTGATGTCTGCATATGAGAATAAAATAGTTGAAATACAAGACGAAGTAACTACATTGAAAAAGAATATAACATCATACTAGTTTGCATGCATAGGAGATGCATGGTACCTAAATATTAAAAATGTGTAAATAATTATTATTTTTTGGGTACTTGTATCACATGTAAATTGACATTTTTTGAAAAATGTATACAGGAGTGTGGTATTCAGCATTGAAGGAAAAATAAAGGTGACTAGAGTACTCATGGAGAGCCTGAGGCCAGGGCAATATATACACATCAATATCATTCTAGCATGGGGCTTCTATTGAATCATGAGGAAATACTGAAAACATTTGTGAAAGTTGCTGAAAGTCCAAAGGAATGAAGCCAAGATAGTGAGATGACGCCAAAAAATTTGTTTTGTACAGAGATCATGCTGGTATGAAATCATCTATATAAAAATAACAACCATACGACATAAAACTATGCTCTTGATATTTTTGGTAGTTTTATTGTAACGTAGCATAGGGACATCTTTCCTAAAAGTGAGGAAGAAAGATTGCAGGAATTTACAAGACATATGAAAATTGTGCTTCAACGTGTAGAATCAACAAGCATTGAAGATTTTTATCTGATTTTCATCCCAATTTTATATGAACGTCATTACTACTTGATATGCTTTAATCTCAAAACTAACATCGGTGAAATAATTGGCAACAGTGCAGCTGAGCCAAACGAGACTATAACTGTCAAATATTCAGGATGGGTAGATAAAATGGTAAGTTGCTATGCTATTTTTAAGCACCATCTAGTACAGTAACAACATTTGAATATACTATTCTAATGTTAAAGTTTGACAGGTACAACATTTGGTGATTATTTGTTGTCTGTTTCACATAAAAATGCCATGAACATAAGGTCAGCATCACCGGTTCGTTTAGAGATGGAATGGAGGACCACCATAAACAAAGTGGCTTGTGGTGTGTTTCTAATGAGACACGTGGAGACTTATGATGGAGCCTTCAAAGGGTGAAAATGTGGTATATGTGAAGAAAATAACAAAGAACACAAACAACAAAGTCAGCTGGAAAATTAAGGCGGAAGTATGCGACAAAGATTGTATTGTACTATCTAACAATAGTAAGGAAAATTTTATCGACAATACGGTTCCATTTATGAAGATGAGCAAAAAATCAAAAAAAGAAATCGAAATAAAGGCATATGCAGGAGTTACTAAGAGGATGGCAAACGAAGTTGATTGATAAGTATAGTTGCACTTTATGAACAAAAACTTCACTTAGTTGCTATGTAAAACTGCGCTTTTACTTGACAAGTATTTTTAACATGGTACTTTTGTGTTATTAGGTTACTACGTTAAATATTAATGCATGTTGTGGATTTAAAACACACACCAAAAAAAAGTCAAACGCTGACATTAAAAAAACACCATAAAAAAGCATTAAAAACAACATGATATAAAATGAAAGCACAATGCATAACATGAAAAATAAAACATCATAATCTTTAAAAAGGAGACTTCATGAAAGCCATTTTAGTCTCCATGTCCCCTTGGATACCCCTTATTATATCCGAATGCATCTTAATCAGCTGTTTGTCATCAGAGTAGTGTTCCATGTTGAACTCCATGGCAAGGTCTCTAATTTTGTCTTCAGGAAGACAACTAAGTTCTTTGTTAATTTCGTCACGTTCTTTAACAGACTCCTTAATTGTTTTCATACTAGACCCTATAACTTCAATTATGGCAAATCTTGTATTGCTTCATGATAAAATCATACAAATACCTCTTCTCCTCAAGAGTATATGATGATGAACTAGACGCCATAACTTTTGATTTGATATTATAGGTAAAATGATGATCTAGGTCTAGGTAGTAAAGTTAACAAATGCCAACTCTATATATAATAAGAGCATTAATTAGGGTGGTTGCAAAACAACTCTATATGTAATTAATATTGGAGTGTATCAGCCGTTTGATTGCTATGATAGAAGTTGGATAATTTATTATCTATCAATGAAAAGACGAATGACATGTGTACATAATCACAAGTGATGTGCGAAGAGTAACAAAAAAATAAAAAGAATTAATCAAATAAATAAAACGTCATAACCGTCATATACACCAAACAGACCCCCCCCCCCCCCCCACACTCTTCGTTTATAAATAATTGCATGGAACTCATATCACCTTATGATAGGTTCAATTGGATCGATAATATCGCTCAATGATCAGAATAATTCATACACAAACACAGTTTAATCATTAACACAATTCATACTAATAATTCTCTTTTGTATATTGATGATCAAAGCAGATTTGTAGTACAAGTGCAGGAGAAAATAAATCACACACACTTAGTTCTCTCTCTAACGTGAATAGTGATCTAGCCTCTCTCCTCACACTCTCTCACTACATGCTTTTAAGCAACAATTACAATATTAGGGAAAATAACAAAATAAACCCTAAACTATACATAAAATGTATAAACAAATACAAAGTAAATCTTAACTAGGAAATAGCCCTAACAGTACTCCCCCTAAGATTTATCTTTGAATCTTCAGCAAAATCTTCAACAGTTTTCATCTTTTTCAGCTTCAATCTCTTTCACCAATCTTCTGGTTCTTCTTTGATATCCAGCAACTCTTTCCCTTTGAATTCTTCCTGTTCTTTCAATGCTTCTTCTATGCATGACTTGAACTTTTCTGCAATCTTAGCTTGTCTTGGTTAGGACTCGTTAGTAAGGATTGGGCAGGCATTCATACGTCTCAGAGAGTCAAGATTTAAACCTGCCAAATCAATGTTAGCGTAAAATTCATAAGGCATTTCCTTCCCTTTGACTTGCACTTCCAAAGTTCCCTTCGCAGTCACTCTCATAAACTCTATCTCTGGAATGTCAACCTTCACAAGATTAGAGTTGAGCAATGCCTTCCTTACTCGAATCTTTTCTGATGCAGCTGCAATCACTTCTATCATCACAACAAACAGTTTTCGATCAGCTTCAGCAAGTTTATCTTTGCATTTTTCCATTCTGTAACTTCTCAGGAAATCAATATATGATGGATGAAGTAATTTCAGCTCAAAAGTACTGAATAAAGTGATCATATCTTTATCCCAGTCATCCATATTTCGTACAATCTTCAACTCAAAAGTTTCTTGATTGTAGAAAACTCTAAGAATTGGCTTCGTCGCTTGAGAACCATCAATCACTTTTAACCCCGGATTAGTTACCTTGTCAAAATATTCATCAGAAAATTCCTCTAAGTACATATCCTCACTGACCACCAACTTCTTTTTCTTTCTTTGTTTCTTCGCTTAAACATATGCACTGTCCTCCTGTTGACCTCTGAAGTCTAAGTATTTCGGTGATCGGCTTATCCCAGCATCAAGCAACATTGCACATTTATCACCACGCTCAGCATGCGTGTGATTTATCAGTCTAAGCTTGTGCAACTCTTTCAGATCTTGAACTTCTAACTTGAAAATGCTAGAGTAGTAATGGTATACATCGCATAAACCATTAACTCTTTTTATCATGAACGCATCAAACACCTCGTCATATTTCCATGCTATAATCTTTACCTTCTTGGACTTTTCCGGTACGATCATTGAATCAAGAAGTTCAGCAATTGACTGACCCTTGCTCAGCAGTGATCTCACAACATCACCTGCTGTGGCTGATTTGTGCCATGATTCACGTACATCCATAGGTATATTATATGACTTGACTTCACTCGGAAACATGTCCATCAACTCATGTCTCTTTTTATGCGCATTCTCAGGTAAAGCCATCACCGGTATCTCTTCTGGTCCGAGTACTTTGTATCTCTTGGTCAGCTCATAGTATTGAGGGTTGTTGTAATCTAGATAAAACATACGATTGTACATTTTCTCCGTCTTCATGAAACTTACAACAATTTTGTTTCAATCTCTTCAACGTCTTATAAGGATAATTCCTTGAGCTCAACCAATCTCGCATATTTCTGCTAGACATCTCTTCAGGATTTTGGTGATACAGCTCAGTTGGAGGTAAATCTTCAATGTTCAAACTCTCTTGAAGCGGTGTCCATTCTCCCATCTCAACGATAAACTCTTTCTCATCAGCAGCAGCTTTATCTTGAGCTATCAGACACTTCTCATATTCTTCGTTGATTTGGCTCACTGTCAGTCCATTCAGAAACACTGCATTGTACTTCATCTTCTCAAGATAAGCAAATCTTTCTGGTAAATCTTCTGGAATCTCGTGATCAGGATTGATTTCTAGCTCAGCTTCTGGTTCAGATTCTGTGAAATCTATGTCATCAAGATCATCTAATGCCTCAATCATTGGTGCATTGTCAGTTTGAACCGGCTCAAACTGACTTGCTTCTTCAGTTACAGTTTCAGGTACATTCTCAACTATTTCAACAACTTTAGGCACTTCTTCAACTATAACAGCTTCAGATTGAATCGGCTCAATCTGAACTGATTTTTCAATTCCAGCATCCGTCACAGTCTCATCAACAACCTTTGCCAACTCCACTGCCTCAGTTTCAACTACAGCTACAGATTGAATCGGCTCAATCTGCACTGTCTCATCCAGTTTTGCCTTCTTTGAAACAGATGCATCTTCAGTAATTTCCGGCACAGCATCTAACTTCCTTTTTCCCTCAGCCTTGTCATAAATGACAGTTTCAGCAGCAGCTTCATCGGGAATAACAATTGGAGATTCCACCCTTATACCCACATTTGTTGTACCACGTGCTCGAGTATAATAGACTTTTGCTGCTTGAGAAGGATCAGTCACTTCCATCACTTCGTCTGAAAAATCTTTATCAGATGTGGACCCGGATTTCTTTGATCGAGTTTCTTCCAACCATTTCTCCAACATTTCTTTCTCAGCATCCAAAGTATTACATTCAGCCTTCAATTCCTTGTAATCATACTTCAGGTTTTCATGTTCCTCCTTCAGTTTTTCATACTCAGCCTTTAACTCGTCATGGTCAATCTTCAAATTAACATGATCAGTATCCAAGGCTTTGAAAGTTTCAAGATTCTGATTGTGAGTAGCCCAAAACTCTTTAAGTCTTTTCTTCTTTCTATCATTTGAAGCCTTCAACTGTGCATTCGCAGCTACAAGCTTTGTCACCATCTCTTCTAGTTCGACAATCTTCTTCTTATCCTCATTCTCATCAATACTTGACACAATTTTTGGTGAAGACTCCAAAACTTGTTCAATATTTTCTGCAACAGGGGATGATGTGGTGGGTATATCTACAGGAATAGGATCAGTAATGCCAGCATCAGCTTCATCAACTATCTGTGCAATAGTCTCAACCTCGGCCATTACTTCCTGAGCAATCTGAATAACATCTATCTGTTCAGGCTCATCAACATTTTCCTCAATAACCTTCGGTTCCTCTACTAACACAGGCTCTATCACTAGTTTCGATCTTTGTCTTCTAACATACTGAACAGTAATAGCCTTAGGAACTTCAGTAATAACTTCTTCAACATCAATACCTTCAACAGCAACTGGTTTAACAACAACATTTTCTATCTCCAAATCCATTGGTTCGACTGTCTCAATATTCTCTGCCTCCTCTGAAACAGATTCAGCATCATCACCACCTTCATTTCCACTATCATCATTTTCTTCATCATCACTATCATTGTCATCATTTTCATCATCCTCAGATTCATCTTCTTCATCTTCTGCATGACGAGCAGCATACTCATCATCATCCAATAGATTATCAGGCACCTCATCAACAAGGTCCTAAGGATTCACAATCTCTCCGTGTGAAATATGATGATAAACTACCTCAACATCTTCTTCATTATTTGCTATATCTCTCATATAGTCAAATAGATCAACACTAGGCACATTCCCGATGCTCATCTTCCTATAAGATAGATCGTTCATGTCCTCAGTATAAAGTATCCCTCCAACAACACCTTCTTCTCTGATGATTGGATAGGAAACATTTATCATCAACTGCAAGAATCTCGGGTACATGAGAAACTTGAATCTTTTGCCCTTTACCAGATTAAACACAAACCCATTCATAATCCACTTCGACATGTTGAATGGTTTGTTTTCAGCTATAGCAACAATCGGAGATGCTATATCAGATGGGAAGTTGTCAAAACCTGCACTCCTCCTTGACATGCACTGTTGAATGACATAGCACAACAACTTCCATTTCTTCCCCAACCTTGCTCTATAGAATTGTGACTTTGGAAATGCAGGAAGATGTCCCATATTAACAAAGCACGCTTGACATTCAGCCATAGTCAACTCATCATTCGCTCCTATCTCATCATCTATCCTTAATGCTGTTCTGATTGCTTCTTCAGAGACAGTCAACACTAAGTCTCTAGTAATGTTTCCTCTAACAACAGCTACTCCATCATCATTTCTGATCACCTCAGCTGTTCTCCAAAAACTCTTTATCAACCTTGCATATATGACCGGCTTGGCACACATAGCATATACATACTTTGTCCTCTTGATGAATTTGATCATATCTCTGTAACCTTCAGTTTCAGGAATAGACTCATCTAAACATGCCACCAGATTGTGTTTAGGTTCAAACTTTAGATTCTCCATCTGTTAAAACAAAAACAAACACAAACAAGACAAATGTGTTAGATTCTTCATTAATAAATTTCAAATTTTCATAAGTGTTTGAACTAACAATTAAAAAGTAAAACATTCACATAATCATTTTAACTCCTAAATTGATCTAACAAACTGATTTTCATCATTTTGATCAAAACAACTTTGAATTTTAATGATTATACAACATTTTTCAATTTTACCAGTTTAACACTTAAGACATAATGATAGGTTCAATTGGATCGTTAATATCGCTCAATGATCAGAATAAATCATACACAAACACAGTTTAATCATTAACACAATTCATACTAATAATTTGACAGTTTAACACTTAAGACATAAATTTGACATTTGTATGATGAAGTTGTTTAACATGTTAATCTTAGTTTTAACAATGATTTGTTAATGTTCAACACAAATTTTGTCAGTTTGAAGTTAACACTTAAGAATTTTTTCAAAGTTCATCAATGGCGGTTGACAGTTATGAATTATTTTCATTGATTCTGTTGATTTTAAGGATTTTTGGTGCAAATGAGTGTTTGATTGTTAATGATCGACAGATTTTACACTTAAAACAACATTCGATTTTGGTTTTAACACACACAATCAAAGTGTCGATTCAGTGATTAAAAACACTGTTCATCATCGTTTTTCATTTTATCGGTCGATTTGCAAGTTTATCAGGTTCAAATCACTTAAGCAATACCTTATTCAATCGATCAGACTTGTTACAGAGCAAACGATTGAATATGATAATCAAACGATTTAAGTACAGAGGATTTGCTTGAATTTGTGAGTGAAAAATGATAAGTGTTTGTGAAGAGGCGGTTTTTTATATGGTTAAAAATTAGGTCAAACATTGAGGTGCCGGGTCAACAATTTGGGACGGGTAAGCATAAAAAGCCCACTAAGCCTTGACGGGTCAAGCACTGTTGAGACGGGTCATGTACTGTAGGGACGGGTCAAGTACGTGAGACAAGTCACAACATATGACGGGTCAACATATAACATGTGAAAAACACTTGACGGGTCAACCACTGTAGAGACGGGTAAGTCACTGTAGTGACGGGTAAAGGTTAGGAACAACTACACCTGATTGGTTTTATTCATCACCCGACAGTATAGTTAGTCTTTACAACATCACCCGGCATCCTTTCTTCATCACCCGGCAACACAGTTGTCTTTTTCACTCGGCATGCTTTCTTCTTCACACGGCATGCTTTCTTCTTCACACGGCAACATAGTTGCTTCCACTATTACCCGGCAACACAGTGTTATACACTTACACGGCAAGATAAGACTTTTCTTTTACCCGACTGTATAGTGACAACATTTCTTCACCCGGCTGTATAGTGACACAACTTGTCACCCGGCAGATATCTATGACCTTCACCCGGCTGTATTTGACATGTTCACTGCCCGGCTGTACAGTAGTCATAATATCTTCACCCGGCAACACATCCTTTTCTCAATCACCCGGCTTGTATCAAACTCACAACTTTTACCCGGCTGAACAGTGTGTTCATTACCCGGCAAAATAGTGTTATGATATTCTTTGCCCGGCTACAACACTTGAGCGATTTTCTTCACTTTTTCTCGTCTGTTGACTTTTTCAACTGCATTTATTGCACCTACAAACATTCTCGATATATTAATTAGACAAGACATCCTTAAAAAGAATTTGTCATATTAATTATCAACAACATAAGACAAGTCAATAAAATTAATTTCAATTAAATTCCTTTTCCTTTTTCTTTTTCAAAAATGTTTTTGTTTTTGCACAACCAACATTTTTATATCCCGAAGCAATTTCTGAAAAACACATCACAAGACCTTGGGTTTGTTTTTAACACATCTAACACTTTTGCTTTTCATACCACATAATCTTGTTCATTCAAAACACACTTATTCAAACAAAAATATTTTTTTTTTTTGGATTTTTGCAAACATTTTTCTTCTTCAATTTATTCTCCCCCTAAACTTGAAATTTCTTGAAATTTTTAAGTTTAACAAGGATGTCGATGTGTCAATAATGATTCCATATGCCTGCACACACAAAGCACACACATTAAAATAAATACATATGCAATGCAATGAATCAAAATATCGCAGTGAGATCATACCACACATTATCTGAACATGTTTTGCAAGTTTTGAATAGACATTTGACTTATGTTTGATTGAGTGATGATATGAAAACATACCAATTAGCTCGATTTGACAAACTTACTTTTTCAGTATCATGATGATATTAAGGTTCGATTAGAATGACTTATGTGACCCACATGTATACATATGTCAACATATTTCCTTATCAACCACTACCTGAATGCATATTGCACACAAACCTGGTCTCTTACAATCATAAACAGTGTGGAATCTGGGTTCTATTCGGATTTGGTCCACTTTGGGACTTCTTTTTAATTCCATTTTGGAATTTTTCTTTCCTATCGTTCCCCTTGGGAATCTTCTGAATTCCTTTTGGAATTTTTGTTTGGTGATGGTCCACATTTGGGACTCTTTTTGTTCCATCTTTGGGAATCTTTTGCTGCACCTAGAAGCTCAAAAGAGACTTCGTGTGAGACTTCAGGTCTGTGGGTACCACAACAAAGAAGCTCACGATGCGGTTTATCACACTGAATAGACTGCATTGTTACCCGATCATGCACAACTATCATCACAAGCAATGTATCAAAAGATATATATCTAGACATGTATAACAATGGAACTTAACACAAAGATCATTAAGTTTATATTTGTCAACAATCAACTTACTTGTTCAGTCTAATTGCCTGAGCTGTCTAGCACATCAATTAACATTCATCAGTCTTTATTTAAAAATGATGTAACAAATAATGTCTAGTGTAACTATCATTTCTCACTTTTTGCAATATAGATTCTTATGACATGATATTTTCTTTTCTTTTTGCTTTTATATTTTGTTTTTGCTTTTCTATTTTCTTTTTCATGCAAGCACACAATGCAAAACAATAAAATAAAAAGACAAAGGAATCAATATATGACATCAACTTATTATATTTTTGGATTTTATATTTTTCTGATTTTTGTTTTGTTTTCGAAAAATAGAATCAATCATGATTGATTAATCCTATGGATTGAATTAAGAATTCAAACCGTCCTGACAAAAAGGATTTTGTGAAAAGATCTGCCAGTTGTTTGTCGGTATGAACTTTAATCAAAATTATTAAACCTTTTTCAGAGTTGTCTCTTAAAAAGTGATATCGAATTTCAATATGTTTGGTTTTTGAGTGTTGAACAGGATTAGCAGTAATGAACATAGCAGCAGTATTGTCTATGTAAATAGGGGTTTTGAGAAAGTTAAACCCGTAGTCAAGCAATTGGTTTTGTAGCCATAAAACTTGAGAACATCCTGCAGATGCAGCGATATACTCTGCTTCAGCTGTGGATACAGAAACGTTGGTCTGCTTCTTGCATTGCCAAGAGACAAGTCTAGGACCCAGAAATTGACATCCACCAGTAGTCGATTTCCTGTCAAGAGCACACCCACCAAAGTCACTATCAGAATAACTATATAATTCAAAATTTCCTTCATAAGGATACCATAACCCAAGATTCGGTTTCCCTTTAAGGTATCTGAAAATACGTTTAACAGCAACCAGGTGCGACTCTTTTGGATCAGACTGATATCTTGCGCACACACATACAGCATACATAATGTCTGGCCTTGATGCAGTAAGATACATCAGTGAACCAATCATCGATCTGTATAGTGTTTGATCCACGGATTTGCCTTTTGAATCCGGTTGTATCTTGCAGTTCACATCAGATGGAGTTCGAATAGTCTGACAATCTTGCATCTTGAACTTTTTCAGCAACTTCTCAACAAATTTTGATTGGTTGATAAAAATTCCATCTGGTGATTGTTTAACTTATAATCCAAGAAAGAAATTAATCTCCCCCATTGAACTCATCTGAAATCTTGACTTCATGATTTCTTCAAACTCTTTGCACATGGACGCACTGGTCGATCCGAAGATAATATCGTCCACATAAACTTGAACACATAAGAGTTCTTCATTCTCCCTCTTCATAAACAAAGTTGGATCAATCTGACCTCTTGTGAATCCATGTTCTAGTAAATGCTTAGATAATATCTCATACCAGATTCTTGGAGCTTGGTGTAGACCATATAGAGCTTTACTCAACTTGTATACACGATGAGGATAGTCAGGATCTTCAAAACCCGGAGGTTGTCTGACATAAACATCATCTGTAATCGGTCCATACAGAAAAGCGCCTTTAACGTCCATTTGGAATACTTTAAACTTCATGAAGGACGCATAGGCAAGAAAAACGCGTATAGCTTCAAGTCTTGCGACCGGAACGAACACTTCTTCATAATCAATGCCTCCCTCCTGAGTATATCCCTGTGCAATGAGTCTCGCTTTGTTTCTCACAACAATACCACGTTCATCTGGCTTGTTTTTGTACAACCATCTTGTACCAATCGCATTTTCTCCTTCAGGTAAGTCCACTAATTTCCAAACCTCTTGTTTGCGAAATTGAAGTAACTCCTCTTGCATGGCTTCAATCCAACTATTATCTTGTAACGCTTCTGAAATGTTCTTCGGCACCACTTGAGAAAGAAAACATGAATAAAGACAAACGTTTGCTTGCTCAGTCTGACTTCTTGTAGTTCTCTGATTCAACGGCCCGATAATCTGAGAGACAGGATGTTTCTTGTGAATTCGATGAGTTGATATGACATCTCCTTGCACTTGACTCTCCAGATTAGACTGATTCAGATTCGGTAGATCTTGTAGTATGGAAGAAGTATGCGGAGTGAAATTAGGAACTTGATCCGGTGAATTGATGAAGTAAGCAAATGATTCTGGAATAACTTCAGCATTTGGATCTGATGATGGTTGATTTTGAACAGATCCACCATCATTAGGAGAACTTTGCGAATTCACATCATCTTCAAGATTGTTTGATTCTTGATCGTCTTGAGAGCCAGAAGGACCCGGAGCTTGACTGGATTTGACATGATCAGGATTATGAAATGACATGAACGGATACTCAGAGTTGAGATTGCCATCATCGTCATTATCAGAATCGTCACTAAAGCATCCCAAGTCGCCTGATTCTTTGTTCATTTTTCCTGAAAAATCAAATAAGTTAGAATTGAAAGATTTCGATAACGAATCTAAATCAAATAACCATTCGGGACCATGAGCCACTAACGGAAACGAATTTTCTAAAAACTTTACGTTAATAGTTTCAACAACAGTGTTTGTTTTGCTATTAAAAAGTCGATAAGCTTTAGAAACAGACGAATAACCGAGGAAAAATCCATCGTCAGATTTTGACTCAAATTTCCCGAGATGATCACTTAAATTTAGAATCGATACAGGACAACCAAATGCTTTCAAGTAAGAAATATTCGATTTTCTTCCAAATAACAACTCATAAGATGTTTTCTGTTTATCCTGAACCAATAGTGTTCTGTTTTGCACAAAACACGCAGTAGCAATAGCTTCGTCCCAAAAAGTGATAGGGATTTTGGCATCTGCGAGCATGGATCTTGCTACTTCAATCAGTGTCCAGTTTTTCCGTTCCGCAACCCCGTTTTGTTGAGGCGTTCTTGGAGCACTAAATTGTCTAGCAATTCCTTTTTCTGCACAAAACAAATCAACATTAGTGTTCTTAAATTCAGTTCCATTATCACTTCTCAAAGTTTTCACTTTACAATCCAACTGATTTTCAACTTTGACTATAAATTCTTTTAACAACTCAGCAGTTTCAGATTTAACATGCAGAAAATAAACCCAAGAAAATCTAGTGAAATCGTCAATAATGACAAAACAGTAAGACTTCTTTCCGATGCTTTGCACAATTTGTTGGTCCGAAAAGATCCATATGTAGCATCTGCAAGGGTTTTGAAATGGAGTTTTCTGGCTTGGACTTAAAAGACATTCGGTGCTGTTTTCCTTTCAAACATGATGGACAGAGATTAGTTGTAGAGAACTTCTTTGAAGGTATTCCCACAGCATGATTTCCAGTCACTAAACGATTCATGTTTCTGAAGTTTGAATGGCCCAACCGTCTATGCCAAAGCTGACTCTCATCATTTGAAGCATGCGCAATGAGACAAGTAGTTTCGGTATCAGCATCAATCTGTGACATATCAAGCTTGTATACATCACGATCTCTTGGAGCTTTCACCACCACCCACTCATTGTCAATCTTGAAACCTGGTTTGAGTATATAACATAAAGAATCATCAAATAAAGTTGAATAAGATTTATCACAAATTTGAGATACACTTAGTAAATTAAAGTTCAACTGTGCACAGTAGTTGACTTTATCAAAACTAATGACCCCATTCGATACTGTTCCTTCTCCTGTTATTTTACCACCGGCATCACCTCCAAATGCAACGTGTGTACCAGTTTTCAGCTTAAAGTCTTGAAGCAAGGCATGGTTGCCTGTCATATGCCGGCTACACCCACTATCAACGAACCATGAGTTGATAGGTCTTCTTGGGCGTACCTGCATTTCAATCAATCACTTAGTTAGTTTGGTCAACCCAGGCCCACACGGTCTTGGGTTTTCCGAATCTATCTGCAATAATAACTTGTTGATATTGAATATTTTGAAAATTTGTTTCATTTAAGAGATTTTGATGCTGAAAACTGTTTCGCCCATTGGCGTGCATTGATTGCTTTCTCCTCAAAGCAATAAACCTTTCCTCTAACTTAGGATCAAGGTTATTTTCAAACTTTTGATTTCTTACCATCAAAGCTCTTGGTTTAAAACTGTTAACCTGCAAATTAGAAACTGAATTGTTTCGATTAAACTTTCTCAAAACAGGAGAATGACTTTGATTAACATTTTGAAAACCAAATGACTGATTTCTTCGAAAATTTGAAAATGGTGTCATTTCTCTTGTTGAGTTTGTTCGAAAAAAACAATCCTTTGTGTCATGATTTCTCCTTTCGCAAATTTCACAGAATTTGTTATAAAAACCTTCTTCTGAAGAATGGTTTCTTTTGTCACAGAAACTGCAATACCTGTTAAAGAAACATTCAGCAGTTGCATGGTTATAACGATCATAAATCTCACAGTGTTTCTTGCTAATCCTAAAGAGCCGATTGTTAACTTTTGATGTTGAACCAACTCGTGATTCATTATCAGTTTTGTTCGGTTTTAGATTAACTTGATTCTTTTGTGGAGATTTTGTTTGTGAATTTGGTTGCTTGGAAATTTGGTTCGATTTTAACACACCTTGATTGGTTAACCTTTTTGATTCAATTCTTTTATCATTGACAGCAGAAGACTTAGGACCTGAACCTGTTTTCAGACTAGAGTTAGATTTGATTGGAGAATTTATTGGTTTACCATAAGATCCGTTTAAATCAAAAGTTCCTGCAGACACAAACTTAATTATTTTTCCTTTTGACACTTTCTTTTTGACAGGTTTGACCTTGTCAGTTTTAACAATTTGAGCTTTGGTGTTGTCATTTGATTTTATGACACTTTTACCTTGTGACTGTTTTGTTTCAGATTGATTGACTTTCGATTTTAATTTCTGCGTTTTAGCATTCGAAACTTCAGTCTTTTTCACTTCTTGCTTCTTGATCAGTTGATCAGCAACTTGCGCCTTCTGTTCCTTCTTCCACTTGATGTATTCAGGATCATTGTATCCTGAAAATTCACCTTCTTCCTTCACTGTTTCTGACTTCGGATTCAGTTCCGGATACTCAACAAGTTGAATCAGAACAGGCTCTGATTTGTTGCTAGCTTCATCATCAGCTTCAGTTGTCACACCATCTTCTTCTTTCAAACTTTCAATCAACACTTCAGATCCTTCGGATTCAGATTTACTTCTTTGAATTTCTTTGAATTTTCGTTCATTTTCAGGTGAATGATCAAATTCATTGAAGTTTTCAGGTAAGGTTTGTGTGATTGATTCAGGCATTGGTTCATGAGTGAAACCCAATCCTAATTTGGTTTTATTACCTCTTTCTTTGATAAGTTGTTTAACCATTGTTTTACAACTTTTCACTTTTGTTAATTCAACCTGTGTGACAGCATGAGCAACTTTTTCTTGTTCAAAGTTCTTTGTCATTTCTTCAAGCTGTTTTGTTACCAGTTCCAATTCCTTTAAAGTTTTGTTCCATGATTCTTTAAGTGACAAAATCTTCTCATCAGAAATTTTGTGATCAATTTTAAGTTGTTCATGAATTTTCTCATGTTTGCTTAATTTATCACCAATTTTAAATGAATTGAGTTCGATAATGTTCTACTTGTTGAATGCATTGTTCTGAACATAACCTTTCTTTTACATCAGCAGGCAATGGAACATAGTTAGAGGGTAAATCAGTACTAACCTTTGGTTGTTCGGTAGATGATGAAGACTCACTGGATGTAGCCATCAGCGCAATTTCTGACTCAGATTCTTCAACCGGATCAGACTTTGCACTCCAGTCATATTCCTATGAATCTTCACTCACATCTTCAGTCACTTTACCATCCCCTTCTTCAGATTAGTCTTCTTCAATTTCACATACTAATGCCAAACTGGAAGTAAGATCAGATGTGAATTGTTCAGCATACGCACTCCAATCATATCCGTCTTTTACACTGACCACCAGTGCCTTAGTTTGATCTTCTGGTTTCTTGCCTTCATCCTTTAGTTCTGGCATGGGAAGACTTTGATATGGTTTCTGAAAGAAACGTTGATTTCTGCTTTGGTAGCTCGAAGACTGTTGTGAGCTTTGACCTTGACCTTGATTACTTGAACTAGCTTGGTCGTTGTAATTCTGATTCTTAGGAGCCTTGCATTCCCTTGAAAAATGACCATAACAGTTACAGTTAAAACATCTGGCCTTCGATTTGTCAAAACCAACCGTCTTGTTTGCATGAGGCTTGTAGCTTCGGTTAACATATGCATGCTTCTGCGTTCTATATGCAACCATCACCATCTGCCAGTTTAAATCCATTTACTCAACGTCAACAGGATCCATCTCAAATAAGTCTTGAAGTACAACATCCATTTGACTCAAGTGACTTCCTTGGTATGCTTGAAAACTTGCCATAAAAGCTGTAAAGGCAGTTTTGGTCTCGTCATCTTGTAACAAGATGTTCATCACATCTTTTACCTTTGCTTGAACATTCGAACTTTGACTTTCTGCTTGATTCTTCATATTCTGACTTTGAACTTGAGCTCTTGGTGGAGATTGAGGTTGAGAATAAGTTGGTGAACTTGGAAAATATGATGAATCAGTATAAAAACTTGCACCAACAAATAAATCACCCTCTTCTTCAAATTTGGTTGCATCTTGTGCAAGAAATGCATTCTCCACAGTATTGGCAGGATTCACCACATACTTATATTGAGCTTGTGAGCTTGATCTATCAGTATTTCTCGATCCTTCGTCAATCTCAACTTCTTCAATCTTTCCAATAAGTAGATCTAAATCCATTGGAAATTTCTCAGTATGTTTTAAAAGAGTAACAGTCTGCTTCCATGACGATGGCAAAGCACATAACAATCGATCATTCAAGTCTTGAAGTTCAGTCTTAACTCCAATGTTCGACATCTCAGTAGTTAAGTGAACAAACCTGTTCATCATCTGATGTACTGTTTCTCCATTAATATGCACAAACAATTCCAATTGCCTTTTCAACTTTGATTTCTTCAGACTTCTTAATTGTTCTCCTCCTTCGCATATTGACTTTAGTGCCTTGAAACATGTATAACCAGTTTGATATGCATCCAATCTCGACAGAACTTGAAGTGGCAGTCCTTTGCACATCAAAGAGTAAGCCTTGCTATCATTCTTCACTTTTCGCAAGTCTTCTGCTGATAAATTATCCTCAGGATAAGGTTCAGTTGAATCTTTGGTGTAGGTACTTGCACTATCTGGAGCAGTCTGAGTTGGAATATGAGGACCTTTTTCAATTGACTTCCATAGATCATTGTCAATGGAGCATAGATGATGTCTCAGTCTGATTGTCCAATTCTTGAAATCTGCACGATTGACAAGTCTAGGAACACGGTTATCAGAATCATCATTAGGAGCCATTTTTAAGATTTTTTTTTTAAAAAATATTTTTGGTTTTTGTTAATTTTTGAAAAGAAACAATTAAAATACTAAAATAAAGACAAGTAATTAAAGATAAGATAAGAAAACAAAGATTAAAACAACTAAAAATGAGTCACACGGCTGAACAATGAAAAATCCTTCTTCACTCGGCTGAACAGTAGTTTTTGTCTTCACCCGGCAGAGAAAAGGTCTTCACCCGTCTGAACAGTCACACGGCTCAACAGTTGTAAGTCTTGGATTCTTTACCCGGCAGAACAGTTACCCGGCAACAACAAATAACTTCACACGGCAGATAACTTGACCCGGCTTGAATCTTGACACGGCAAAAAGCTTTACCCGGCTACACAGTTATCAATCACACGGCTAGAATTTGTTAATCACCCGGCGTAACAGTGTATTACCCGGCACAACAGTAGTTGATCCGGCTGAACAGTAACATTTTTTCCTCGTCAAATTCTTTACCCGTCTAGCACAAAATCCTTTACACGGCTGCACAGGACCTAATTGTTCTTCAATCTAAGTCCAAAGGAAATTGTCTAAGTCAAATTTTATCACCCGGCAAGTTAATCTTCAACCAAGTTCTTACTGTTCATCATCTTCATCATGAGAATTTTTCTGGGTTTATCAAAAACTTGTCCAATTCCTTCAAAATTCACACACAAGCAGTCAAATAGTCCGATTATCAATCCCTAATCTCAATCAATCCAAAACATGATCAAATTTTTATGAATTTGAGCAAAATTCGATCGAACAGTAATTTTTTTCAATCTTCTTAATTCCTCAAATCTGATGATAATCTGATGGAATTTGCACAATCGTTGTGAATTAGGAGTGATTGCGATGATAAATCACAACTAAAAACAACAACAATTCATTCAGATCATGATATTTGAGCAATATTGTAGTGTTTTGCTTGATGAATAGCAAAGAACACAATACCAACAGCTCTGATACCAATTGATAGGTTCAATTGGATCGATAATATCGCTCAATGATCAGAATAATTCATACACAAACACAGTTTAATCATTAACACAATTCATACTAATAATTCTCTTTTGTATATTGATGATCAAAGCAGATTTGTAGTACAAGTGCAGGAGAAAATAAATCACACACACTTAGTTCTCTCTCTAACGTGAATAGTGATCTAGCCTCTCTCCTCACACTCTCTCACTACATGCTTTTAAGCAACAATTACAATATTAGGGAAAATAACAAAATAAACCCTAAACTATACATAAAATGTATAAACAAATACAAAGTAAATCTTAACTAGGAAATAGCCCTAACACCTTATCAAAAAATTAATAACATCAAACACACACCATAAAAATGTCTTCTACAAAAGAACATGTTATGCATCTTGTTGACAAAATGAAGGCAAAGGAGGACCTTTCCAGGGATATGTGTTCAAAATCAATGAAAATTATCAAGCACTTGACTCACGGCATGGAAATACTGGACCTAGTGACCATCAAGCAGCTTCTTCGAATGCGACAAACACCTGAACGAGATGCAGCCCTCAAGTTCTACAAAACAGAACTGGAGGCTGATGCTTCAATCACTTGGTTGCTAAACGATGCTGCAGAGAAGGTGGAGGAGTTTAAGAAAAAATATGATATGCATGTGGAAACCATAAAACAACCATATGTGTTATGGTTTGTTTTAATGGTTGTTTTATTTTAAAATCTTTTGATGGGGTATTTTTTGGATGTTGTTGATGGTTTTATGTAAATGGTATGATGTTTTTTTAATTATTATTACATTATAATGAATTATTGTAAAGAGTGGTTTATCTAATGAAATTGTACATTCGAAAAATACTTGATACTTCACATTCGGTAGTATACGAACCAAAAACAGTATTTAATTTCATTGATCAGCAGACATGGTGCCAAATCTTCTATCTCTGGTACTTGCCACAGTTTTCTTGACTGCTTTTGTACAAGTAGAAGCATAATGTCCATACTCTTTGCAGTTTTGGCATTGTCTTGATTTCAAAACGCCTACATGAACAATATATTGTAAGGTCTTCCTAATGAAACATAACCTGCAAGAGACAACAGAAAAAAATAAGCAAATATTATATTTTATATAAACACCATAAGTCAAAAAAATTAAACACTGTACCTCGAATAAAGAGTTACATGTCACACCCCCAACCTGGCGGAAACTCGAGGGCATGACGTCATGGGATGTTATGAACACATGGTGTAACAAAAGATCTTACTACATTCCATTTAAGCGTACATGACATCCAAAATGGCTACAATGTATTAGGGTACATATTTAAAAGATTATAAGGCATTTGTTTAGATAATCATACGCCTATGCTTCAAAATCTTTCTATGTGCCCTAGTATGCCATTTCCAAAAGTTCCACACCTACTTGATTTAATTTCCTGAAAAACATGTCAGAAAATGGGTCAACATAAAGTTGGTGAGCTCGTAGAGTTTAGAGACATAGTCGGTTGATAATTATTACCATGAGCCCACAATCCTCAACCAAATGACAAGTGTAATAAGTATAAGATCTTGAGCAAATATCTATCACGAATATTTGCAAGTAAATAAGGATGGAAATAATCATTCAACATTTGTTGACCGTGGATTTACGTGTTCCAATCAGTCGGGAGAATGGGGATTGTCAATCCCAATAGTACTATCAATATTAATCCATAGGCTACATCCAGTAGCTAAGAGGTTGTGTTCGAGTAGAACAAGATCTTAAAGAGTATGATATTCAGTTAGCTCATGAAATACATTATCGGGTTTACTAGTGCACATACATAAAGTAATAAGATTCAGAAGAAGAAAAGTAAGTTTAAGTAACATGTTTTTTCCCCAAAATAGTAAAAATAGTAAAAAGGGGCTACGAGAACTCACTGTCGATTAGCAGAGAATGATTGAGCAAATGATTAAGTGGGTGGTAACAAACACGACCTACAGTACACAAGAGTTTGGCACATGGTTATTGCCCATGATTATAAGTTTGACCAAGTCTCAAGTTTTCTTCTAAGTTGGTAGTTTCTTTTAGTTGTATCTTTGGATTGTGTTGATGTTTAGGGATCTTATAATTTGTTCATAAAATGTTAGTGATTTAAATGGAGGATGAGAGTAGTAATATGTTCATTTATTTAAAGTTTATATTTGTAATATGTCGTTTCATGTGTTATTTCTGGCATCGTTTTAGTTGACTAATTGCGCTAAGTAAAACTTGAGATTTTTACCATACTTTTATATGTATTTTAACATATTAGAAACGTGACGGTTCTTATTTAATAGTTTAGTCAAGGACCTCAAATTTATTTATTTGTTGACAAAGGTTCGTCACATTTTGCTGTTGGACTTACAAAAGTATTTAAGTTGGTTGAGTGTCCAAATCTTACCTTTGTGAGGATAAGTTACATGGGTTTTAAATTTAACACATAAAGCTAACTTTTAAAAGAAGAATCAAGTCATTTGAGTAAAAATTGAGAGAGTAGTGTCACTTTAAAGTTGACTTAAACATGCTGCCAAAATCGACAGTTCCGACCTTCTGTTTTGTAACTATATTTTCGGGTATCAAATCACCTCTAAAAATTATGAGACCACTTGGGTTTGAAAGTTAAAAGTCTGAACTATATTTTAGACTCCAGAAACGTGTAGTTTCATCAAGTTTTGGCCGAGATAAGACCTCCTAAAGTAGACCTATATATTATGCCAGCTTTTATATTTTTTTAATAAGGTACAACTTTTAGATCTTAATGTTTAGTGTGTATTAGTAATGTCTTTGGGGTTAACCCAAAGTGTTATGAGGATGTGTTTGTGTTATTATTATGCTTTATCATTACTAGTTTCACACAAATATTAACATGACTTCAAGTTATTTATAGAAAATGTTTTTGAACATTACACTTTGTTAGTGTGTCTAAATTTTGGTTTGATTGTTTGTCTTATCAACCATGGCTTTTATGTTATCAAACCAACCTTTAGACGTATCTAGTCGTGAGATCTCGGTTATAAGTAGACCATGTCTACCAATGGCCATTTTGCACCCGAGCTTGGCGATGTTGATACGATTCGAGTGAAGATATGTCTTGTTTTCCAAGACCTTTGTGTTATCACTTCAAATCTTGTCCATTTCTCTTGTGTTGGAGGTTTGTCTTGTCTTTTCCAAGACCCATTTAGAACCAACATCAAGATCTAGAGGGGAAGAAGAAGAATTTTATGAAAACTTATATATTTTCTTCTTGTGTGTTTGTGGTTGATGAACCATAGTTCATCATGTTTGTTTCTATCTTTCTAGTTACCATTTCTTTGAGCATGGTTTTAGTGTCATTTTTGTTTTGGACTTTTATTTTACCAACTTAGTGTCTTGATGGTTAGTAAAGACATATGATTTAGTTAAGAAAATGAAGTTAGTGTTTTACCGAACGTTGGGGCTAGAATGAAGGATGATGGAGGGTGTTGTGCTCGATTTTATGGCTTCGTTTTGGTGCCCTTTTCTTCGTCCGATCAGCAGCAACACAAGGGGGGGCGGTTTGGGTGTGTGTGTGTGTTTGAGAGAGTTCATGCCTCTATTTATAGGGGATTTTGAGTGGTTTAACCATTGGTTTTAAGGGTTATGTTAACCTTTGTGTATTAACCATAAGTCAATTCATTCTAGGAGACAACTAGTGACTTAAAGTTGATGGGTGATGGGGTGGTGGTGATGGGCGACGGCTATGGGGGTAGGGAAGGAGGAGAAGAAGCAAGGTGGTACAAGGTCATGATGGTTAGTGGTGGTGTTAGTGGTTTAAGGTTTTCGGTTGGTTTAGTTGATAAGTAATCATGTAGTTAAAGAGCGTTTAGACTACTTATACCCCTCACTGGGAATCAGAGAAAGGAGAGGATAGGACCGGTATTAGCAGAATAGATGGCTTCCTAAGAATCCATCTGATGGTCTTTAGTAAAGACTTGAATAGATGCCTTCCTTCATAAGAACAGCTAACCTGGTAGGTGAGTCACTCTCCGCTAACCTGGTAGGTGGGACTTGCTCTACTTTGACTTCTCTATTTCATAACACTAGCCAACCAGCGTACCTGGAAGGAGCTGACACTCGAGCAAGAGCTACAGCTATATCTCTCGAAGGTGTCTTAGCTCCACCGATAGGAACTGCCCACCTATCCAGGTAACCTCACCCGTGAACCACGAACTACACTTACAGACAACCTAAGAAGAAACGGAGTCTAACCCATCAGCAAGCATAAGAAGCAAAAACTAGAAGAATAAACAAGAGATAACGCGCATACAAAGAGGATTCTTAACCGTTCGCGAAGAGAAGATAGTTGTTTTAGGCAAGGAAAAAAGCCAACCATAGCAGAACGCAATCAAAGCTTTCGTCCTTGGCCGCTCCTTCAACTGATTTCATTCATTCATAAACTCGCTTGAACGTGCCATCAAGAGCTCCAGCTGCAAGAGGATAGGATCTTTTTAGGCTGGGCACGAAAGCTGCATTGATTTGACTTCTTTGCTTCTGCTATTGAAGCGAAAAACCCCAAGAAAACTTTATCAATTCTCATTCTTCTTTGGCGACAAGGAAGGCTACCCCTGGGTAAAAGTACTAATCCGTCTATCTACGTTTAGTTAGTCTTTACTTGTGATAGTTCGGTTTTTTATTTTGGGTGATTGATTATATGTAGATTTCATGTTTTGCTTGCATGTGTGTTTCATACGTGTATATATATACACACACATATATATATTCACATGTGTATATGTTTTGCATGGTTACTTCCACAATTTATCTTGAGGAAGACTTAAGTCGGATTTGTAGAGTAATAATTCATATTACTCTATTACGTTTAGTAGGGTCGAGTCGTGGTTCCCAAAGTTTTGTTTACAAATCGACAGAGTTCATTACGTGTGACGAAATAAATATTTCTCACATAAAGAAATAAAAAGTTAAATTAGTACCTAAAATACGGGATGTTACAGTCTCCCCTGGTTAAGAGGGTTTCGTCCCGAAATTAGTTAGTGGATGTGGTCGCAGTTTCAGTCGTGAAGAGTTGCGGGTACTTTCGTTTCATGTGATCTTCACGTTCCCATGTGAATTCCGGGCCACGCCTGGAATTCCATCGAACTTTTACGATCGGTATGCGACTTTGCTTTAGTTTCTTAACTTCGCGATCTAAGATTTCGACAGGCTCTTTAATGAAGTGAAGTTTATCGTCGATACGAACTTCATCGAGCGGTATTATCATTGGATCATCGGTGAGACACTTTTTCAAATTTGATACGTGGAATACGTCGTGTACACCATTGAGTTCCTGTGGAAGTCTTAACCGGTAGGCGACCGGTCCGATTCTTTCCACTACTTCGAATGGTCCAACGTATCGAGGAGCGAGTTTTCCTTTCTTACCAAATCTGACAACACCCTTCCAAGGAGAAACCTTGAGTAGGACCATGCCACCGATCTGAAATTCTAGTGGCTTTCGTCTCATGTTTGTGTAACTCTCTTGGCGATCTCGGGAGGCATGCATTTTCTCCTTGATCTGAGCTATTTTGTCGGTAGTCTCTTGTATGATTTGAGGACCTGTTATTTGGCTGTCGCCAACCTCCGTCCAACAGATGGGGGACCGACACTTTCTACCGTAGAGTGCCTCGAAAGGTGCACACTTGATACTGGTGTGGTAACTATTGTTGTAAGAAAATTCGATTAACGGGAGGTGAGAATCCCAACTTCCTCCGAAGTCGATGATGCAGGTTCGAAGCATATCTTCTAACGTTTGGATCGTCCTTTCACTCTGTCCGTCAGTCTGAGGGTGGTATGCGGTGCTTAAGTTTAGTTGGGTTCCGAGCGACTTCTATAAGGATCGCCAGAACCTGGAGGTGAACCGGCTATCTCGATCCGATATGATAGAGACCGGTACTCCATGTCTGGACACAATCTCGCTTATGTGACACCCCGCCCGGCGGCGGAAACACCGGGCTGTCATTGGAATTGGATATCCATAGTAAACAAAGCACATGGTATTTATTTATTAAAGTCTAGTAATGATATCATAAGTTTGAAACATGAGTCTTAAATATAAACGACAAAAGTAATAAAACCGAAATAGTAAATGCAATTGTCTTTTTATTATTCTAGGTCCAAGGCAATCCTACGTCTTGGCAAAAGTAGCAAAACAATATCAAAGCATCACCTGAAATATGTGAAAAATAAAGTTAGCTACACAAGCTAGTGAGTAAAACCCAAATTGAATAGTAATAGTATTGAAATCCGAGATCAACAAGATATGCTGCGCAATCCCACATGTATAGTAATTTCGTAATATCACCCTACCAGGACCCCTAGAATAGAATAGCACACCAACCACAATAGAAACCATAGTATCTCGTTTAGCCATTTGTCATGAGAACCACTCATGTAATAAATAATGATAACTTTTAATAACCGTCGTTTACCGTCTCGATATATAAGTCATCATTTAGCAATTTAGGGACATGGCATAGTATAGCATCATAGCATAGCAACATAGTATAGCAACATAGCATCTCGACATAGTAAACATGGAATTAGAAAGGTCGGGTTTAAATCACCTATCGATGTTGTACAAGCAGGTGGGTTTGTCAAACCATTAGCGCTAACATTGTACCGGTGGGATTACAAAGCAATAAAACTACTTTTAACTAACACATAAGATTGCATCAAGTCGCGTACTAGATTAACATATTTGTATGATCTCTTTTAGAAAACGAATAGAAACCGCAATATAGTAAAAGACATATTTCAGCCCCAAAATAGTAAAATGGAAAAAGGGGAGTGAGTTTACTCACCTGAACAATATAGATACTAGCAAACGCAAGAAAGTAACTAAATAGAATCGAGGATCGCCCAGATATTAGAATCACCTAATTAACCGGGAAAACCTAATTTAGAAACGAGACAAATAATATAGTAACTAGAATCAAGAACTTAGAAATTTTAGGGTTTTGGATTTGGGGTTTTAGGGTTTTAAATTATAAATTGAAAATTAGGGTTTCGAAATATAGTTTGGGAATTTAGGGTTTCAAAGTCCAATTTGGGGATTTAGGGTTTCAAAATCCAATTTAGGGCTTTAAAGTCCAATTTTGGGGATTTAGGGTTTCAAAAACCAATTTAGGGTTTTAAAAGTCCAATTTGGGGATTTAGGTACGAGATGTAAATATATATATTTTTTTTATAATAAACAATTTCTAATTTTATAATTGATATATTATTTATATATAATCTTGAGAAATATATATATATAACTTAGAAGTAAGGGGGTTAAAAAGATAAAAATTAAAAAATGGTCACAGTGGGACTCGAACCCACGACCTAACGCGTCAACGACAGCGGCCCTTCCACTGAACCAACCGCGCTTTTTGTTTCTTTAAACAGACGGAAATAGTTTTAATCTTTACTACACAAGTATACCCATTTCCATATAAACCCTAGATTTGAAAATCAACCAATTCGTTCTTAATTTGATGATTGAATCCAGAAGACCATAGGGCTTTTAATCTATACATTACAACGATCATTTCAATGTATTAAACTTACTTGCATTCGAACGAATTGGGTTGATTAGAATGTAGAACAAACATGCGACAGGTTCGGATCAAACACCGAGTTCTCCTGATTTTTGATAGAAATTAAGATACCAGGGAGTGAAAGGGATAGGAATGGAGTATATTGAACGATTCAATTTGATCCCTTGCTTTGTAAAAACTGTCGAACGAGTCTCGAGTTGAATACGAGATGTTTTGGATTAATTGAACTTTAATTTGGTGTTTTAATTCCAATTAATTGCTAGAAACGGCTTCCATTTGATGTAGGGATCATTTTTGTTGCTTCAAATCACTGATATTGTGCGTTTTTAGTCGATTGGGGTGGTGGGTATAATGTTGAAACCGAACACTTATTATTTGGATTAAAGAAGACGATTTGAGCATTAAAATGCAATTAAAAAGGATCATCGGTTCGAGTTTTGAGGGAGGATGATAATACTGGGTTTTGATTTGTTTAAAGCTAACGAAATCTTGAATTTAGGCTTGCCGGAAAATAGCCAAACTCCGGCCAAATTGCCGGAACAGTGGAAATCGGAATCACGGGCTTCACAGGGGGGGTTGGTTTTAATGAAAATTTACAGTTTAGGTCCTTCATGTTTCAAGAGGTATTAAGTAGTTAATATAAGTTTTGTTATAAGTTTGAGAAATGACATTTTTGACACAAAGTTAATTAAGTATTTATTTTAACTAACTGACTTAACCGCGTTAACTCGTAACGTTTATATAAATGACGTTTTTATATATATTTACTTTGCTTCTTGACGTTGAAAGGCTATTTGATCACTTAATAGTATTTATCTTTAAAATTTCTTTTTATAACATGTGATTTGTATATTTTGGACATTTCAATTATTGCATTTAGTGATTAACTAGTAAACGTCAGACAATAATTTGGTCGTTTTATTAAAGACGGGTTCGACATATTTATTCATATTAATAATGGCGAAGCGTTACATTTCAGAATTTAAATACGATTACAACAAAGATAGATTACTTCGGGTTTGAGTCGGGCATTCGGGTTTGGGTTTGGGGCAGATGTCACAGTCTCCCCTCCTTATAGAAATTTCGTCCCGAAATTTGCTCAAACCAAAGTAGAAGGAGATAACGCAAAAAGGTGCGGATACTTAAACTTCATTTGGTCTTAAATTCATGTTCACATTTTGAGTTTTAACGATCATTAACGATTGGTATCTGATTACGCTTGAGTTGTTTGACTTCACGGTCCATAATTTCCAATGGCCGTTCAATAAATTGCATTGATTCATTATCGATATACGTAATAAGATTTTTATCCGATAAGTACTTTTTCAGATTGGAAACATGAAACACGGGATGAACACTGCCCACTTCCGTAGGGAGTTTCATCTCGCAAGAAACTCTTGAGAATTCGATCAATGGAAAAATGAGCATTTTGATTGAGACACGATTTTAAATAACGAGGTTAACAAGTTATTTATTTTTAATTTGCTTTGTCTCATTGAGAATTGTTTATTTAACTCTTTTCATTTATAAGAGTTTGGTTGAACTATTTGTGTGTAGATTCGAATAAGTTTTCTTTGCTACTCAATATAGGAATAGAATAGGATACCAACTTGCAAACGAAATATTTTAAGTATATGGATTTAAAATCATTTAAATGATCATCGAAAATAGTCGTGACTAATAGAAAGTTTGAAACGAATTAAGCAACCTTACACATAGTTAAGTGACTTATATGCAATTAGTAAAATGAGTAAACAAGTCAAGTGAAAATAAGATGATTAATTATGGCCCAACTACTCAAGACAAAACTTACTATGGTTCCCATGCACCAACTTTCATAATTCTGTGTGCACCCGTAATTACTTTAGTTTTTGCATGGACTCCACAGTTCATTCGATCACGTGCGAGTCAGAAGTACACAATAATTTTTGGTTAAAAAGATAATACGTATCGGTATTGATATCATACTTGATAGAAATAGTAATTGGGAAAATCATATTAAGATGATAAATAGATAGATAATTCAGAAGAAACTAACGTCCATTAGGTAGACATTGCTCATATAAATAACTTTGTTCAACGATATAGATAGTCAAATTTGAGTGCTAGGATAGTAACACTTAAGTTTGTGAAAATCGACTATATAAGTGTAAGATGTAATTATCTAGGTTTTCTGATATTGACCAGGTCATAAGTATTAGTTGATGGTGTACATGCACTAATATAGCCTATTGGGATTTTTCAGAAAAATTAGATTCATGAAAATTTGATAATGTGGATAATCCGATTTATAGTCCGAAAGAATAGATCACTTAGTTCCTATTGGATTCGATTTTTTTTTTATAATGTTTGAATTTATATGACCAACAGTTTTAGTTAAACCATATGTGTTGGCTATGGAAGTAAACAAGTTTATAAGAGATGATTATGTTTTTCTATAATGTAGTTTTAAAAGCTAACTAAGAAGTTGAAAGTTTTGATCTTTACCATAAATAAGAGGATTGATTTGAAAATAAACGACACAATTTAAGTTATAGGTACCTGGTATTGGAAAAACAGAAGACATGGTGTTTGTTGCAAGTCTTTGTGTCATATTTGAGAAAACGGGAAAATGTTTGTGTAAATATTTGACAAACGTTAGAATGACCAATCCCCTTTTTAAAGAAATCATTTATCACGAAATTTATATGTATATATATATATATATCTATATATTTTTTTTTACAAGATACTAAGACCAAAAGGTTATTAAAATTTTTTTTTTTTAAACATATACATGTATATATATTTGTTTGGGAAAATAAGAAAATTATTTTAATAGAATCGAATACCATTAGTTTTACAAAGTCCATTGATTACACGTTGTGTTAGGGTAACGAGTTTATAAATGAAACACATTGGGTTTGGATTAATTCATGAAGACTAGTTGCGTAGAATTTCGTCGGTGGTCACATGTATAGGTGAAAACATTTAGTTGAATGAGTTCGGGAATAGTTGTGTAAGGAGTTCTCGCTAGATTTGGATAACGAATTCATGGATAGTATCGTGTAGTTGATTAACAAGTACTTGTTTTGATGGTTAGTTCATAGTTTGATAGTAGATTTATAGTTGTGATGATAAATTAGAAATTGTATTAGAATCTTATAGTTAAATGAGTAGTTTTGAAACTATTTGAGTATAGAAGTCAAGTTGAAATATTTTGAGGGTAGACGTTCAATTCAAATGCATTAGCTTATAAGAATAGCAAAATCCGTTAACTTTTATTTAGTTGTGGAATTTAGCCTTGACTATAATTTAGAAATCATAACGAACCTTTGATTGGAGAGTCGATAATTGCTTTAGGATTAGAAGTACGACTTAGATTCGGTAATCGATATATGCATTATCTGAAGTTTTGGATAATTCGATTAAGGTATGTCTTAGTTTTGATTTTGAAATGTTTGGTTTACAATGGTGTAATTGTGCTATATGGATAAGCTAGCGAGTATATCGCATAAGTATTATTGTAGCTTAGAAAACAAATGGAATGATGAAACGTAGAATAACACGGTTTTGTAATCTTTGACCGATAGAAACATCCGATTTAATAATAGCAACTCGTTCCTCTTAGGATATCATAGAATCTTTTGAAACATACCATAGAAAATCACGTAGAAACTTTTAGAAACTTTAGAAATTTCGATCAAATGAAATAGTGATAGTACTTAGAACATCATAGTATCCTTTGAAAATATCATAGAAAATCACTTAGAAACTTTTAGAAACATTAGTAAATGAAGTTGAAATATTATTTGAATAACTATAAGAATCATAGAAATAGTTATAAATCGTAGGAATGAGAATCATAGTATCATTAAGAAAATGAAATTTCAATGGCTTAGGAGTGTGTCTTGGTTTTGGACACTAATGACTTATCAAAGTGTTAAGTTCGTTTTCAACGTATTCGAGAAAGCGTGCTTTAGCCTATAGGTTCACACTCATCTCGTACATCCCCAGGTAAGCATACAGGTCTCTTAAAGAGATTTATACGAAATGCTTTGCCTTAGACAGGATGTCCGTGATACAGGTGTTCCCCCTTCCGGATTGCACACGTTCCCACGTTTCAAACTTACTTAAGACGATGACGAGATTTCACAAAGAGAAAGATCCTAATCATACCGACGAGTCTCTTGTAGCTCCTTCGCGAAATCGGATAAGAAATAAGATAAAGAAACAGCATAGAGAAATTCATAAAAAGGAATAAAGAAATAAGTTCTAGAAGAGTTTTCTAAGCACAAGCTATTTGCACTAAGGACTCTTAGGTTATAGTCTAGGTCGGTGTGTTTCTAATACCCTATCCTAGTTCCCTATAACCATGGCTCTGATACCAACTGTGACACCCCGCCCGGCGGCGGAAACACCGGGCTGTCATTGGAATTGGATATCCATAGTAAACAAAGCACATGGTATTTATTTATTAAAGTCTAGTAATGATATCATAAGTTTGAAACATGAGTCTTAAATATAAACGACAAAAGTAATAAAACCGAAATAGTAAATGCAATTGTCTTTTTATTATTCTAGGTCCAAGGCAATCCTACGTCTTGGCAAAAGTAGCAAAACAATATCAAAGCATCACCTGAAATATGTGAAAAATAAAGTTAGCTACACAAGCTAGTGAGTAAAACCCAAATTGAATAGTAATAGTATTGAAATCCGAGATCAACAAGATATGCTGAGCAATCCCACATGTATAGTAATTTCGTAATATCACCCTACCAGGACCCCTAGAATAGAATAGCACACCAACCACAATAGAAACCATAGTATCTCGTTTAGCCATTTGTCATGAGAACCACTCATGTAATAAATAATGATAACTTTTAATAACCGTCGTTTACCGTCTCGATATATAAGTCATCATTTAGCAATTTAGGGACATGGCATAGTATAGCATCATAGCATAGCAACATAGTATAGCAACATAGCATCTCGACATAGTAAACATGGAATTAGAAAGGCCGGGTTTAAATCACCTATCGATGTTGTACAAGCAGGTGGGTTTGTCAAACCATTAGCGCTAACATTGTACCGGTGGGATTACAAAGCAATAAAACTACTTTTAACTAACACATAAGATTGCATCAAGTCGCGTACTAGATTAACATATTTGTATGATCTCTTTTAGAAAACGAATAGAAACCGCAATATAGTAAAAGACATATTTCAGCCCCAAAATAGTAAAATGGAAAAAGAGGAGTGAGTTTACTCACCTGAACAATATAGATACTAGCAAACGCAAGAAAGTAACTAAATAGAATCGAGGATCGCCCAGATATTAGAATCACCTAATTAACCGGGAAAACCTAATTTAGAAACGAGACAAATAATATAGTAACTAGAATCAAGAACTTAGAAATTCTAGGGTTTTGGATTTGGGGTTTTAGGGTTTTAAATTATAAATTGAAAATTAGGGTTTCGAAATATAGTTTGGGAATTTAGGGTTTCAAAGTCCAATTTGGGGATTTAGGGTTTCAAAATCCAATTTAGGGCTTTAAAGTCCAATTTTGGGGATTTAGGGTTTCAAAAACCAATTTAGGGTTTTAAAAGTCCAATTTGGGGATTTAGGTACGAGATGTAAATATATATATTTTTTTTATAATAAACAATTTCTAGTTTTATAATTGATATATTATTTATATATAATCTTGAGAAATATATATATATATAACTTAGAAGTAAGGGGGTTAAAAAGATAAAAATTAAAAAATGGTCACAGTGGGACTCGAACCCACGACCTAACGCGTCAACGACAGCGGCCCTTCCACTGAACCAACCGCGCTTTTTGTTTCTTTAAACAGACGGAAATAGTTTTAATCTTTACTACACAAGTATACCCATTTCCATATAAACCCTAGATTTGAAAATCAACCAATTCGTTCTTAATTTGATGATTGAATCTAGAAGACCATAGGGCTTTTAATCTATACATTACAACGATCATTTCAATGTATTAAACTTACTTGCATTCGAACGAATTGGGTTGATTAGAATGTAGAACAAACATGCGACAGGTTCGGATCAAACACCGAGTTCTCCTGATTTTTGATAGAAATTAAGATACCAGGGAGTGAAAGGGATAGGAATGGAGTATATTGAACGATTCAATTTGATCCCTTGCTTTGTAAAAACTATCGAACGAGTCTCGAGTTGAATACGAGATGTTTTGGATTAATTGAACTTTAATTTGGTGTTTTAATTCCAATTAATTGCTAGAAACGGCTTCCATTTGATGTAGGGATCATTTTTGTTGCTTCAAATCACTGATATTGTGCGTTTTTAGTCGATTGGGGTGGTGGGTATAATGTTGAAACCGAACACTTATTATTTGGATTAAAGAAGACGATTTGAGCATTAAAATGCAATTAAAAAGGATCATCGGTTCGAGTTTTGAGGGAGGATGATAATACTGGGTTTTGATTTGTTTAAAGCTAACGAAATCTTGAATTTAGGCTTGCCGGAAAATAGCCAAACTCCGGCCAAATTGCCGGAACAGTGGAAATCGGAATCACGGGCTTCACAGGGGGGGTTGGTTTTAATGAAAATTTACAGTTTAGGTCCTTCATGTTTCAAGAGGTATTAAGTAGTTAATATAAGTTTTGTTATAAGTTTGAGAAATGACATTTTTGACACAAAGTTAATTAAGTATTTATTTTAACTAACTGACTTAACCGCGTTAACTCGTAACGTTTATATAAATGACGTTTTTATATATATTTACTTTGCTTCTTGACGTTGAAAGGCTATTTGATCACTTAATAGTATTTATCTTTAAAATTTCTTTTTATAACATGTGATTTGTATATTTTGGACATTTCAATTATTGCATTTAGTGATTAACTAGTAAACGTCAGACAATAATTTGGTCGTTTTATTAAAGACGGGTTCGACATATTTATTCATATTAATAATGGCGAAGCGTTACATTTCAGAATTTAAATACGATTACAACAAAGATAGATTACTTCGGGTTTGAGTCGGGCATTCGGGTTTGGGTTTGGGGCAGATGTCACAGCTTACGTATATTTTGGCTAGTTTATCCATCTAGAAGTCCTCTCGGATGGGAAGGAAATGAGCGGATTTAGTCAATCGGTCCATGATTACCCAAATGGAATCATGGCCACGCGAAGTTCTTGGTAACTTCGTAATGAAATCCATAGCGATTTGTTCCCATTTCCACTGAGGTATTTCTGGTTGTTGTAGCAATCCAAAGGGTCGTTGGTGCTCAGCTTTCACCCTTGAGCATGTAAGACACTTTCTAACATAGGTGGCAATATCCTTCTTCATGCCAGGCCACCAGTAACACTGTCTTAGATCATGGTACATTTTGTCAGCTCCTGGGTGGACCGAGTACCTTGTTTTATGTGCCTCTTGCATGATGAGTTCCCTTAACTCATTGGAATTGGGTATCCATATCTTCCCTTGGAAGTATAATACTTCGTCGGGTTTGGTTTCGAATTCTCTTTTCGCTCCGCACTGTAGTTCTTCCTTAAGGGTATTTCTCTCCACTGCTTCTCGTTGCACTTGAAGTATTCGGTGTTTCAAGGCAGTTTGCACCGTTATTCCTAAGGCTCGGACTCGCAATGGTTTTATTCTTTCCTTACGACTGAGAGCGTCAGCTGCAACGTTGGCTTTCCCTGGATGATATTTGATTTCAAAATCATAATCATTCAACAGTTCTATCCATCTCCTTTGTCTCATATTCAACTCCTTCTGGTTGAAAATATGTTGAAGACTTTTATGATCGGTAAAAATGGTGCATTTTGTACCGTACAAATAATGTCTCCATATTTTGAGTGCAAAGACTACGGCTCCTAATTCGAGGTCGTGAGTGGTGTGACCTTTTTCGTTCTCCTTGAGTTGTCGGGATGCGTATGCTATGACTTTCTCATTTTGCATTAGTACGCACCCAAGGCCTTGGTGTGACGCATCACAGTACACCACGAAATTCTCGGTGCCAAGGTAGGGATAGGATGGGTGCATTGCAGAGCATGTGTTTCAGTGACTGGAATGCTTCTTCTTGTTCGGGTCCCCAAATATACTTGATGTCTTTTTGGGTTAGGGTGGTCAATGGTTTTGCGATCTTTGAAAAATTCTTTATGAATCGTCTATAATATCCGGCTAGTCCCAAAAATTGTCTTATCTCTGTTGGTGTCTCTGGCGCCTTCCACTGCTTTACAGCCTCGATTTTGCTTGGATCCACTTGGATTCCTTGTTCGTTTATCAAGTGACCGAGGAAACGATCTTTCCGTTGCCAAAACTCACACTTTGAGAACTTGGCGTACAGCTTTTCCTTGGCAAGGAGCTCCAATATCAGCTTTAGGTGGCCTTTATGCTCCTCTTCGGATTGAGAGTAGATGAGGATGTCGTCGATGAATACTATGAGGAATTTGTCGAGGTAAGGTTTACAAACACGATTCATTAGATCCATGAACACGGCCGGGGCATTGGTTAGGCCGAAGGGCATTACTAGGAATTCGTAGTGTCCATATCGAGTTCTAAAAGCCGTCTTTGGAATGTCTTCATCTTGGATTCTGAGTTGGTGATACCCAGATCGAAGGTCGATTTTGGAAAAGTACGTTGCTCCTTGGAGTTGGTCGAAGAGGTCGTCGATCCTGGGCAAGGGGTATCGGTTTTTGATCGTTAACTTGTTTAGTTCTCGATAGTCGATGCATAACCTAAAGGATCCATCCTTCTTTTTGACAAAAAGGACCGGGGCTCCCCAGGGTGAGAAGCTGGTCGGATAAATCCCTTGTTGAGGAGTTCTTGAAGTTGCTTAGAGAGCTCTTGCATCTCTGGAGGTGCTAAGCGGTATGGGGACTTCGCTACGGGTGTAGCTCCAGGCATGAGGTCAATGCGGAATTCTACTTGCCGTGCGGGTGGAAGTCCGGGCAAGTCTTCGGGGAAGACTTCTAAGTGATCACGGACTATCGGAATGTCCTTGATGTTCCTCTCCTTTGGTTCCTTAATTAGGACGTGAGCGAGGAATGCTTGACATTTCTTTTGCAAGGATTTGCGGGCTTTTAGGCACGAGATGATTTTTAGGTTCTTCTCACCATGGATGATGAGGGTTTCGCTATTTGGGAGGGGAATTCGAATGATCTTTTGATGACAAACAATTTCGGCTTGATTTGCGGATAACCAATCCATCCCTACAACCACATCAAAAATCCCGAGTTTGATAGGTATTAGGTTGATTTTAAATAGATGGTTATTCAGGTGCAAGGTACAATCCCTTATTATCCTACTGGCTGTCAGTAACTTACCATTAGCTAGTTCTACAATGTAGGGGTCGGGTAAACAGGTAGATGTTACTCCTAAAATTGATTCGAATTTAGGTGAGATGAAGCATTTATCAGCACCAGTGTCAAAGAGTACTGATGCATAAAGGTTATTTAGGAGAAACGTACCAGTTACTACGTTCGGATCCTGACGAGCTTCATTGTTGTTCAGGACAAATCTGATTTACATTGAACTTATTAATGTAGTTAAACTCAAACCTGATGCAACTAATGTTAAACTCAAACCTGATTTACATTGATTGACTCATGAGTAATGTATGATGCAACTAATGTTAAACTCAAACCTGATTTACAATGAACTTATCAATGAAAGACTCAAATCTGATTTACATTGAACTTATTAATATAGTTCATGGTATGCAGAATGATAGAATCATATGATTGTTGTTTTATCATGAACAAATGATTGCATAGGTAAGGTTTTGCTTTCCATTTCTCGAACCGGGTTGTCTTTTCACACATTTTGTCATTTTTTCTTCATTAGTTTCATGTTAATTATCGACACTCATGGTAACATGTTGTTCTTTTATAGGCTCTTTATATTGACACATCTATGTCAATTGGATTGAAAGAGTTCACCAAAACCACTTATTCGGCTATCGTGGACAAGAAAGGAGAAGGCCAACGGTGGCGATGGTTCGGGTAGATGCAATGGCGACTAGATTATTTCATCATCAACCTTTATTTGCGAGAAGGTAAATTATTAAAAACAATAAAGCATATTGTACATTTTTACATAAGTTAGATCCCCAAAACATTCTTTTGGTGTGTGTTGGATCTGAAATTAAGACTGAAGCTTACCTAATTGAAGACCCAACAGTATTGACTTATCGGTGCTGATCACTATGCAAGACGTTGATAATAATAGACTATGGGGGAGTATTGTTGGACCTGAATTGTAGTCTAATATTATTAACACAATCAAAGTCAACAAAAGTCAACATCAACGTCAACGTTGATTCTCCGGATTCTGCTCGAAAAACGTCAAGAAAAATATATATATATCCTTCTTTAGTTTTAATTTTAGTTTTACTTTCATTTTTATTTCTATTTTTCCTTTTAAGTCTATAATTTTCATTTAAATTTTGTTTTTGAGCGTTGAAATTGTGGGGTGTTTTCATGGATTCTTAAAAGGAAAACTAACTTAAGAAAAAAAACCAAAAATATTTTATTATTAACTTTCAACGTAGCGAAACTATGGGCGAATCTGAGGTTCGCCCGGACTTGGTTTAAGTCTCTTCGACTTTCATTTGATCTAATGTCCCGAGCGAATCTAAAGTTGGCCACGTCCTGTCTCAACGAACCTATGGTTATATATATATATATATATATATATATATATATATATATATATATATATATATCCGTTTCCTGCAAAACCATTTCACACATTCGCTGATACTGTGACCGGTTCTTTTCAAAAGGTTTCAAGTTCGAATCTCACAAAAGGCATTTCTATACTAATCAACTCGTTTTAATCCCTTCAGGTATGTAAACGCAAGTGCCCTTAAACCAAATCATCCTGTTTTAATCGTGTTTTTAACCTGATTCAATCCATTCTAACCCATTTAACTTGTCTCTGATTATTTGAACTTGCTGCGGATGAATGATTGATAAAACCTATTCTAATGTGTTCTTTTTTGTGATTAAATGCATGATGGTGTGTTCTATTTGGTTTATCCTATTGTTTCTGCCTGATTTTCAAAATCTAGGGTTCCAGCGAACCTAGTGTTCGTCTGGCGAATCTGAACGAAAGTTCAAACTTTTGAGCGAACCTATGTTGGACCTGAATAGTAGTCTATTATTATCAACACAGTCAAATTCAACAAAAGTCAACGTCAACGGTCAACGTCAACGCAAAAGTCAAGACGACGCGTTCGGGACGAAGATTAGAGACAAGACGTTGAAGGCGACGGAGTTTTGATTGTTAATAAATATATTTTTTGTCAACAAAATATATATATTTTGTCTTAATGACAAAATATATATTAGACTAAACATTAGGGTTTTATTTGTATTATTTCTAATTGACATGTTTTAATCTAAGTATAGGGTCCTAATTGTCATTAGTCCATAGTGTCATTAGGCTATAAATAGTAAATGGCAATTAGGGTTTTAAAGGCTTGAATGAGTCATTGGGGGTTTCCACTTTGTAATATCTGATGCAATCAAAATATAGATCAAATATGAGTTTTTGTTAGTGTTCTTCATGTTTTATGTCATTTGATCCAAATCTTCATAAAATTACTGATTCAATAGTGTTTTGGGATCAACAATTGGTGTGAAACCGGCTTCACATGAGAAGGTAGGGATGGAATGTTCGTCATCCGACCATTCAAAGATGTATGATTATTAACTTGAAATTCAAATAAACAAACCTGTTTACCTTTACCATGTGGAGGATTCTTTCTAGACTTTGATCCGGAGAAGCAATTTGTTTTGGCTTTACCGTCTGATGCATGTCCTTTTGGGCATTTCTTGAGCACATGATCACCCTTTCCACACTTGAAGCAAGCCTTGAATGGCTTTTGATGCTTGATTGGCCCGTGTGGAGCAGTTGGGGGTGGGGCTTGCTTTGAGCTTGAAGCAACTTGTTGGAAGACTTGTGGCTTCTTATGTTGAGTTGTGCTTTGTCGGATGGGAGAAGAGATCTTCACTTGCTTGTTCTCAAGTCTTTTACAAACTTGAGATATGATGGATAGAGGTGAAGACTTCTTCTTTTGAGCTTTTGATGGATGGCTTGTTTTGCAGCTGGGAGTGAGATCCGGATTTGTCTTGATTCAGGTTTTGAAAGCATTTCAGATTTGACAGTTTCAGATGACATCTTGATCTTTGAATCTCCGTGACTTTCCTTTGTCTTTGATTCATCATCTGAGCTTGTCCAGTCTTCAATAAGTACCTCTGCTTCCAGCGGATCTTGATTGATAGGAATTGGATGTGTTGATGTGATTGGAGCTTGATGATTAGGTTTTGTTTGTGTGAGTGTTGTTTAAGATAAATGAGAGAGAGAGATGTGTATGTGAGTGTATGTGTTGTTGATATGTGTTGTGTTGTTGTTGTGTGGGTGTGTTTGGTGTTTATAGAGGAAGAGAGTTTGTATGTGTGTGTGTTAAGATAAGGTTGAGAGAGATTGCAATAGATATCAGGATAAGGTTGTGTGGTGGGTGTTGATATCTTGCAAATTAAAAAGACAAAGAAGAAAGTGACGTGTGGTGGTGAGAAAACAAAAGGAAACAAGTGGATTATTGTTTTGTTTGTGGGTGTGTTGTGTGTGTGTATGCAAATTTAAATTGTGTTGAAGTATTAATGTTAGGGTTATTGTTTATATTCTGGGCTTTTAATTCATTGGGCCGAGTGGGTTGTTAAGTTGGGCTAGGGATATTGGTTTGGGCTGCAGATTAGGCTGGGTTTAGGTTGTTAAAATTTGGACTGTTAAAATGGATTACGAAATTGGGCTGTGAGGACCTGTCATATTAAGACATTAAAATGTTGAATTCGGTTTCGTATTGTTGGCCGGGTGTTATCTGTTTTTTTAATTTTTGGGCCATATTTGTTCGTGTGGACGTCAAACTTTTCAAAAGAAACATCAACTGGTCGGGTATTAGTTGTTCCTATTTTTTGGGCCAAAATTTTGTTCATCTGAGTTGAAAATATTTTTGTCAATTGGTCGGGACTTTCTAAAATTTATTTTTAGGCCAAATTTTGAACGGGTTATCGATTAATAAAAAACGGCTTATGCAGAACTTTTTAAATCTTTCGAATCTGATGATCTCACAATGGCACAAAGCCAGTTTGATAATTTTGCAGTTTTAAAGAATGAAAGGATGCCAGCGTTTCTCGATCGATTTGTGATGGTGGCAAATAACCTGAAGAAGCATGATCCAGAACTCGGAAATCATGAACAGGTTCAAAGATTGCTTGATTCTCTCCTACCAGAGTGGAGTTCACATGGAAAATTGATTAGAAGAGAAAGAGGATTTACTGATTACAAACTGGTGGAGGTGATGAACAAACTAAAAGAAATGGAGTTGGATATCAAACGTCGTGAGTACGATGAAGCGATGTCTTTATATTCAAAGATCACCTCAATCTCCAAAGAGAAACCAGAAGAGATATCAGTTTCTACCTCCAATTTCAAAGGTTTACCGAAACCTGAAATTGAAAAGGTACAAGGGGAGATCAAGCAGACATCAGTGGGTAAAGATGGAGCAGAATTAAATGATAAAGCTTGTGATGCTGAGAAGGAGTGGGAACAAAAGACAAATATAAGAGTCTGCAACTGCGAGAAGGTTCTTGCTTCTGAAAAAATCATCATGGATCTTCCATACGAGACAGTTCAGGATATGTGTTCTTCTGATTGCAGAACTCGTTTATTTGGTATTTATAAAGCTAACAAATTGTTAATCGGAAATGAAAAATATTTGACTCGGGTAAATCATGAACTTAAACTTAACGAGTCAAAATATTTTGTCAAATTAAGAGAAGCTTTGAAAGAAAATGAACATTTGAAAACGAGTCTTTTGAAAAGAAATGTGGAAGTCAATACGCTAACTGAACGTGTCGCCCTGGCTGAGTTTGAAACCAGTAAGTTGCAAACGAAACTCGAAAAATGGACTATTTCGGGAATGAAACTTGAGGATTTAATCAAAAGCCAACGGGGGCTCGTATTAAGACTGGGTTAGGTCATGAAGATAAGGTTTTTGTATATCCTCCTCCCAGCACTTACTGTTACTCTCCTACACCAACTCCACACCCGACCAATTGTAGTCTAATATTATCAACACAGTCAAAGTCAACAAAAGTCAACGTCAACGGTCAAAGTCAACGCAAAAGTCAACACAACGCGTTCGGGACGAAGATTAGAGACAAGACGTTGAAGGCGACGAAGTTTTAATTGTTAATAAATATGTTTTGTGTCAACAAAATATATTTAATCGTTTTCGTCTTTTTAGTATTTTATGTAATATATATATTTTGTCTTAATGACAAAATATATATTAGACTAAACATTAGGGTTTTATTTGTATTATTTCTAACTAGTAAAATACCCGCGCGATGCAGCGGTGACAGTTCTTTTCTGTTTGTCGAATGAAGTGTGAGTAATTTTAGAAAGAAATAATTCTTTTTAACAAGAATTGCAAGTAGTCCAACAAATAAGGCATTGAACTTTTATTCAAAATTTGATGTTCGCCTATGCATTTTAGAAAACCAATTTGATGCGGTGCCGACAAATTTTAACGTAATACGCGTATATTAGCTATAACTGATTATCCGTGTTGTAAGCTTTTACATATGCTATATTCTTCAACACATCATTTCCATTTACCAAAACCTACAACATAAATGCACACTATAAAATTTACAATAAAAGATTAAGTATGATACTTAAGTCTATAAAATCTTTCATGTATAGGTCATTGCTAGTAGTGTACCCGCGCGATGCGGTGGCGGCACTAATACGTTATAGACTGACAATTTACAATGTGATAGTTGTTCATGTTAGGTAATTATTACCCTAGAGAGCCACATATCTAAATTAAATAAAAACAAATATAAGAATAAGAAACTTTCAATAGTAAACATAGTACTTTAAAAATAAATATCCGATCGTATGAATAAAAAAATACAAGTTTGAACTACTTGCATCTAAATCAAAATAGTACTTCTACGACGAAATTCACTCCTCTTCTAGACTCGCTTAATTAAAAGTTGCATCAACTGAAGTCTCCCCGATCAAACCCCACATATCCACAAACGTCTGTTGCACCGTATTCACCTATTAAATCATAATCATCTTATAATCCCTTTCTTTTATAAAAAAAATAGAACATGGATAAAACCCACACAATCAAAAGAAAAAACACATTATATGCATAACCCAAATACCCCAAAATCAAAAAAAGATGAAGATGATTAAATACCTCTATGAGTCCGAGAAGTAGGGAATGCAATTGTTATGATTCAACCACAGCCCGCGAATCTAAACACACAGAAACTGCTGCAGGAAACCCAATCAAAGCTTTCACCAGAAACTACTATAGTCACCACTATATACAACTACCTTTGTGTTGTAACCGTCGGTGTCTCTAAATTTCAGTTTCTACCCATCTTAAAACTGCATTGTTTGGACAGTTTACAGCTGCATTGAAGTCTTTTATCAACCTGAAACAGCAGCAAAAACAACGCAAAATATTGCTGAAAATTTGTACCTGCAATGGACTCAAGTTTGGAGCATACATTGTACCCAAAAGCAGCCCCCATATTGACTGGTCTAGACACTCTAAATCACACTTGTTCAACTGTTGTAGCCTCTTTCAAACTTGTCTCAAGTACACATGTAGACAAAACACACATTCAGTATGCCTTTGGATGTTTTATGTATTGATTGATCAAAAACAACAGGTGATGTGTATAAACATATAACTAAATGATCAAACAAATTCACACGTTTCATACAACACACGCATTCACTCAATAACACATGCTATGTCAAACATTTGAACTTAAAATTAAAACTTCAACGCAGATTTCAAAATTCAGGTATTCATAACATATAAAACACATGGAAATCATTCATAAGTGAAAAAAACATATTCACAACACATAACAGCAGCAACAGTTGCCTTAAGCATCATATTTCATTAACTAATGTTTAAAACAGTTACTGCTATTATGTGTTGAGAATGTATTGCTGCTATTTTTAAAAGTATTATAATTTCCAACACTTTCAGAATTTCATAACAACCAGCAGCAACAACTGTTTTTTTTTTCGTTTTTTTGAATCATAACACACAGCACACACATACACTTTTTGTTTCAAAAATCACAAATTAACACAACACAACACCACACATTCAAATCCCCCCCTCATCTTACACACACACAGCACATACACATAACATAACAACAACTGATATATGTGTGTGTTTTAATGTTGAAACTGAATGTGTTGTGTGTGTATGTGCAGTTTTTGTATGTTTAGTGCTGCTGTTTCAACACAACCAACAGCAACAACTGTAAATTTTTTTTTTGAAATCTTTATCATTCCCAACATAATATTTAAAACAGTCTATAAATATACACCAGCTGCTGTTTTTATCAATTAACACGCAACATTCGTTTAAATCATAGACAAATAGTTACTTACTTTCCATTCGTTTCATGGATAATTTGAGCAGCTGATTTGATGCTGACTTGTTGATTTGGCTTCAATAAAATGTCTGATACTTAAGTCTTCACGTCTACCTTAAAATCGGCCTCCAATGGTAGGAAAAGTGATTCACATTTTGTAACAATCAAGTACCTACTGAAACCAACTCCAAATTATCAACCTAAATGCAACAGATTTGTAATTATACTACAAAGTCAAAAAAATAAAACTTTTACTTTTCATTCTTGTTTGGAATTATCAAAATCGGTAAGAACTATACAACAAATCAGCAAGACCCCATATCAATCTCTAGCCACCTAGGCCTACTCACACTCCTTAGCTTAAAAATGCACATTAGAACACCTCCTTAATTGCGCAATTTAGGTAAACACAAAAGAATATCTTTTACATCTAATAACATGATAACAAAAAGTTCAACAAATAGGTATGTTTTTCAACATAAAAAAATAGTACAAAGCCGCAACGTACCTCAACTGTTCTTCACAAACCTGCAACAAAGCTTTAGAGACGTAAGCAAACATGCAACAGAAAAACCCTAATGAACAGATAAACCAAGAAAATTGAAGGCTAAGGTCTAAGAATAACCAGTGTTTGAAGAATCAGGAATACATAACTCGAAAAACAAATCGAAAACTTCCAATCAAAAATTGGTAAACGTTTCTGAAATCAAAAAATTTAAACACGTCTTGCATAACGTTTTAACCCATCAACTAAACTCAAATAAGAAAATATAGCACACAAAGACGAAAAAAATCGAGAACCCTAGTGTCTTTCTTCCATTCTCAATTGTAAGAAAAAAAACGGAGTAAACCATGGCCATGAAAATCATAAATTTGCATACCTCTGAAGTTTTATGATCCTTGGCTGCCGTATACCACATCATTAGACTTTCCAAACCCTCGCGAAATCCGGCCACCTAGTTGTATTCTTGCCGTCTGGTCACCATTTAAGAGCAGCCAACTGAAACATCAAAAGATCTTAGCCTGATCTTAGAAATCTAGTTTCATCTTTAAGACAACAAAAGCCATGTTTCACAATGCAGAGCATTTTTTCAAAATAATGTAAACTGAATTAGAATAAAAGGTTGGAAATTACATACCAGAAGTAAGAAATTTCATACATGTTCTCTATAGAAGCAATGTAAGATGAAATCGAAAGGTGTTTTGTTTCCTGCGAAATTGAAGAAAAAAATAAAAATAGGTTGCTGAAACATTTTTAGGGTTTTTAACCTGCAAACACAATCAAAAAGTTAAAACAAAATCAAAGATTCGATAATAGAACTATTAGCACACAAACGTTTAACAATAAACATGACTTTGAAAAACACGATGATGAATCAAAGTAAGACATAGAAAATAAAACAGTTGCTTAATTTGATGCACTACTTACATAGAAATATAGTTTTGTTTCTTGGCATTGGTTTGGATCAACAAGACAAATAGCTGTCAATTTATGTACTTCAAATTCCCCTTCAGATAAATCCGACTCTTTAGAGTCATAGTTGTGTCTTCATCGTGAGTTGAAGTTTTAACCCATCGAACCAAACTATTTACATAGATTCTTCATTTGTAGTGGTAACGCTAGTTGTAGTGGTTGTCCTCTGTGAGCTCACTGCAACAAAATTATAAACTTCTTGATTGAAACAAAAACCCTAAATCACAAGAAAGAATATGAAAGTCAGATGATTTATAGAAATTAGGACTTTAATTTAACTAAACATGTAAATTAGGGGAGATTTTCATCAGTTTTTGAATACAACTATTAATCTACAGCTACTAAACAGTTTTGCAACTAATCAACCATATAACTTTTGGACCACACAAAGAAATACAAATACATGTCGATAAAAAATAACACTACATCAAAGAACTAATATTTATAGCCTTTGGAGAACACCAAGTGGGAACAAATGGAGTAACCATATCCTTAAACCATTCCCCATCCATGCATATGACCAAAGAAAAGACACAAAAACAAATAATCAGTATCAGAAATCATTTCATTCTAATTTAATATCATACCTAGCTACATAAAGAATACAATCCTAAATCTTTGTTACGCAAATTTATACTCTACGAACCAGCTTAAAGACTAACTGCACACAACAAAAAGAAACATTTTTTAACCTGTTTAACCGTGTAGATAGTTCATCGAATTACCCCCCCCCCCCCCCTAAATTATGTACATAAACCATGTAAACATTTAACACTTTCTTTTGAACGGGTCAAATGCATTTTAACAACCAAGTTACATGAATCTAAACCTTAAATCAAAGACATGACGAACAATGAGCTTTATTACTTTATACAATGAGCACTTTTAGATCCGAAATAACAAACAAAGCTAATCATTATAAAGCAAACTAACTTGTAAATAAAAAATTAGCAGCCAAAAAAGTAATAATCACTGATTCAATTCATTTATAATTTGATTAAGAACATGAACTTAATACACCTGATGACCTGAGAACAAGTAACCTGCCTAATTTATCAAAAAATCATTTCATGTAAGATAAAAGTTAACACGAGATGACATATTCTCAAACTGTCTTTACTACCCATGAACCACAATCTTCAGTAATCTATGCCACACACACAGACAACGAAAATATACTAACCTTACAAGTGAAATCGCTCAGGCACTGCCACCTATAGTTGCAACTGAATCAGACTCATGATTTTTAGCTGGTGGTTCAACCGAACTCATAGACACTCGCTTCACACCCCTCCCAACAGCCCCAAGATGTGTTACCCATGAATCACCATTCGCGTGAACAGTTGAAATAATAGAAGACCTGAACCTTCAACCGCTATTTGTACCACCAGCAGCACCACCACTACTTTTCCCCTTGGCGCCTATCATTTCAAGTATATCAAATAGTTCAGAGATGGGTTTGACACAATCAGACGATCTGCTGAAGATTCAAACTGCAATTTACAAAGTAATCATGAAATAATGACAAATCTAACACCATATAAGAAAGACAAGTGAGGATCTGAACCTCAATTCGTAGAAAAACAAACCTGATGTAGGAGTAGAGGTGAAATGATCGATTTTATGGAGAAATGGAAGTCTGGAAGAGGATTGAAACCCTAAACGCTGCTGCTTTGGATCGATGTTTGTGATAAAACCCTAGCAGACATAGACGGCTTTGAATTTGATAGCTAGTGGCGTGTTTTGGTATTTTGATATTTAGGGTTTTATGTTGAAAATGTTGAAAGTTTAAGGAAATTGTTAAATGACTATTTTGCCCATCCTAAATGCTTATTAACGTAGTATAGATTGACATGTTTTAGTCTAAGTATAGGGTCCTAATTGTCATTAGTCCATAGTGTCATTAGGCTATAAACAGTAAATGACAATTAGGGTTTTAGAGGCTTGAATGAGTTATTGATTGAGGGTTTCCACTTTGTAATATCTGTTGCAATCAAAATATAGATCAATTTAAGGGTTTTCATTGTGTTCTTCAAGTGTTCATCTCATGGTCATCAATATTTTACCATTTTGATCCAAATCTTCATTATATTACTGATTCAATAGTGTTATGGGACCAACAACCTATGCTGTTATGCTGCCCGTGCATCAGCATAGATTTGTCCGACTGTTCTTAGCGAACCTATATATTTGCCCGAGATTTTATGTCAAATTTGTATGCCAGCGAATCTATAGGTTCTGCAGTCTAATTATAAGTTCGCATGTTCAGCGAATCTGTTACATTCGAGCGAACATATAAACTGTTTCAAACTTATTTTTTTGATCTACTTCCGTTTCTGTTTCAGGCATTATGTCCACATTATATTTCGAGAAGAAGCACAATATGTGCGCGTTGCTGAACGGGAACCATGAAAAAGCCACAGGATACAAGGATTGCATCAAATGGCTCAAATCTTCTCAGATTCATTATGCTATATCACATGCTTCGATCGTGTACGACTTACACGTTCATGACTTATGGAGGAACGTTGTGCTGAATGTCTCTGAACAATCATCAAAGATCTGTTCGAGAGTACAAGGACAAGAGATTTCATTCAATGAGGCGGATTTAGCCATAATTCTAAAGCTCGAAGGTGATGTGGGAAATGAAGTCAAGATGACTGCTGGGGAGGTTTATCGTAAATTGAGGACTGCGGGGTATGAAGGGCCGATGCCCGGGGAAAAGAAAATGGAATTCCTAAAGTCTTACTTGATTAGAGAATGGAGGTATATAGCCCACGTATTTATCATGTGTTTGGATCACAGAAAAAGGGGCACAAATGGTTTGAATCTCAATTGAGCCAGGGCGATGGTGCTTTTCTGCAACGGGCAGAAAGCAAACCTGGCAAAGCTCATCTTCAACTATATGATTGAAAATATACATGCTGCGAAGAAGGATAAATGGCTGCTGTATCCGCGATTTGTGCAAATGATCCTAAACGACAAGAAGCCTGATCTACCCGTTGTTGGTGATACTCTGAAAATATGGCCGATGCACTCAAGGATCTTCGGTGATTGCAAGGATGCTAGACATGATTGTGCGGGGAGGATATCGTATTTGTGGGAGAACATGTATCCGGCTGATAGATGGGTACATATTCAAAGATTGAAGGAGATCGAAAGGAAGAGAGTTGGTGAGAATGTTGAGGAAGTTCAAAAGAAGTTGAAAAAGAGAAAACCATATGCAAAAGAAAAGGAGTACTCGCTGGATAAGGAGATTGATGAGGTCCAGGCTGAGTTAGATGATGGTAGGGAGAGGAGGACAAAGAGAAAAACTGATGTCTCTACGGCCGAAAAGGAAAAGAGATCGAATGTGCTGCAAGAAACCAGTGGTAGGGAAACCAATATTGAGATCAAGACTAAATTGGAGAAACTGAAAGGTAAATATGCTGAGTTGGAGATGAAAGATAGGGAGAAAGAGAATGTTATCACGGAAATGGGTAGAATGATCAAAGACCAACAATGTCTGATTGTTCGAATCTTCAAAGAACTAAGCAGTTTGAAAGAAAAGGATGGGTCTTATCCTGCAATGTCTGAACAAGAGCTTATCAGCTTAACAGATGCCGCAAAGTATCTGTTAATGCATTCTGGGAGTAAGGATGAGACAGAAAAGAAGATTGTTGAAGATGTATTTGATGAAGATATGGGATTGGATTTTGATGCATTCACTGGCCCCGAGGTTGTTGTTGGTTCGAAGGTAAATGTTGAAAGTGAAGAAGAGATAGAGGATGATCCTGAGGATGAACCTGAGCACTACAATGTTGAGGATAAGGTTGTGACTTATTTGTTTGAGCATATCGATCTTGACAAATCAGAATGGTTTAAGAAAGATGAAGAAATTATCCCTGAAGTCCCGATATTCCAACACCTGGATGAACCAAACAGCATGCAGATGGACAGACAGATCATTGCATGGAAATACAACACTTTGATTGATGCATATATGATAAAGAGGAGAGGTGGAGATATTTGCTATATTAAGAACCGAAAGCATTTTTCTACACTGCCAAGATGGGATCTAAGAAGATTAGCTGAACTCCCTCTGCTCAGCAAGGAGGATAGTGGCAGGGCATGTGCATTTGAGGTTAGAATTCGAAGGGCTACCGAAGATAAATTTGTAGCTTTTTGGGTACCAGAAACCGATTAGAAGAAGGTCAAAGAGACAAGCATTGGGTATCGTGGAAAGGAAAGATTGTGCTGAAGTTGGCTACTCCAAAGATTATGAACAGAGTGAGAGTTCCAGATTCTCAGCCACAATGATTGCAAGAGTTTGTCAAGTGGTTTTATGATAACAGCACTGAAAAAGCAGTAATTAGATTAGAAGGCGAAGATCGTCCAGAAACTAGATTGTTTGACCCAATGGAGATCTTCTCCTTCTGTGATGAAGATCTGAAGGTGCTATGTGAGAATGAAATTAAGCACGGGGCTGGAGATGACACCAAGACTGAAGCCAACTTATTTGTGAAAGTTACAAATAAAGCCCGAGGGGTACGTGCTGAGTTGAGAAAAGTGAATGAGAGGTTAAGAAGAACTAATGATCTGAACTTAGAGATGGATGACCTATCCAAACAATTGGATCAATCGATTGAAAAGAGATTTGAGAAGCCTGTTGAGGTGGAAGTTAGTGGATCAAAGGTGCAAGGTGAGGAGCAAACGGTAGATATTCAGGAGGAGATTATTGAAACTGATGTGCCTGATACTGTGGTCACCGAAGCATAGTTTGTTGAATCGTATTTGAATTTTAGTGAAAGTGATGAGGCCGGATCTGAAGATGTTACTAATCCTTTGGCCGGAATTGAATCGAGGGCTGGAGCATTCATTGAGAATCTTTAAAGCTGGAAAGAGACGGAGCTTAAACATGAGACTTCCCCAGGTGAGGTCCAACCTAGGGGGAGTATTGATAGTACATGTAGGTTGGACTCACCGGCATGTCGGTGTTACTTTCGATATGTCATGTATTTTGTTCAAAATGTAACTAGCGAACCTACGGGCGAACCTATAGGTTCGCCCGGAAGTCTAGATTAGTATAGACTTTAGATTAGATCAGTCGCCGGCGAATCTATTTTGTGCCCGGCGAAGCTGATAGGTTTGCATGACAGATTCGCTGACAGCGAATCTGTCAGCGAACCTATGTATGTTCTATATAATGTAATGTTTTCTTATTGTGAATGGGAGTTTTTGCAAGTTTATCAAACCCTAATTGTGTGAAAAAAAAAGAATTTTGGACAATGATATTTAGTACATTTTCATTTGTGATATTACTTCCCCAAAATTTCTATTTCAGCACAAAATTGAAATTTTTCAAGAAATAAAAGCGACCACAAAGGGATGTGAAAACTTGATCACAAATACGAGTGAAAATGTTATACTCCCCCAAAATTTCCCTTTTTTTTACTAACTACAATATATAAAATAGAAATTACCAAAGAAATGTCTTCCATATTACTCTATCAAAAGATTATAAATGAGTTATCAAGAAAAATGTAGTGGCTGTCAGAGAAGAAATCCAGAATGTGGATAAGATACCAAAACCATAACCTGTTTGTTCTGCTTCAAATTTGAATAAGGAACATTCTCTGTCAGTAAACCGGATTACTAAAAGGTCCTTCTAAAATGTTCATGCACTCATCAACAAATTAGTTAGAAAGAGGAACCCAGGCCATCGTAGTCCTGGGCGTTCCGTTTTCATCAGCGTAGTACACCTGTTTAAACTCACAACGAGTTTTTGTATCACTTATCTTTTCCTCTTTCTTTTTAATTTGCCAAATTTGTTTAGGTTCAACCATTTTCGATTTGAAAGAGTTAAATTTGGAAATCATTTTCTGTTTAAGCCCCGAGGAAAAAGATTTTGGTTTTGATGATGTGGTCACATTCATCTTTGAATCATGTGAAACCGGCTTCACATGAGAAGGTAGGGATGGAATGTTCGTCATCCGACCATTCAAAGATGTATGATTATTAACTTGAAATTCAAATAAACAAACCTGTTTACCTTTACCGCGTGGAGGATTCTTTCTAGACACTGATCCGGAGAAGCAAACCTGTTTGCCTTTACCGTCCGAAGCATGTCCTTTTAGGCATTTCTTGAGCACATGATCATCATTTCCACACTTGAAGCAAGCCTTGAATGGTTTGATGCTTGACTGGCCCTTGTGGAGCAGTTAGGGGTGGGGCTTTCTTTGAGCTTGATGCAACTTGTTGACAGATTTGTGGCTTCTTATGTTGAGTTATGGGTGGTTGCCTGATTTTTGTTTTGCTTTATTGGATGGGAGATGAGATCTTCACTTGCTTGTTCTCAAGTCTTTTACAAACTTGAGATATGATGGACAGAGGTGAAGGCTTCTTCTTTTGAGCTTTTGATGGCTGACTGACTTGTTTTGCAGGTGAAGCTGAGATCCAGATTTGTCTTGATTCAGATTTTGGAAGCATTTCAGATTTGACAGTTTCAGATGACATCTTGATCTTTGAATCTTCGAGACTCTCCTTTGTCTTTGATTCATCATCTGAACTTGTCCAGTCTTCAATAAGTACCTCTACTTCCAGCGTATCTTGATTGACTGAAACTGAGTGTGTTGATGTAGTTGCAGCTTGATGATTAGATGATTCCTGAATTAACTCATCCTTCTCACTCCTGACAGGCTCAAACGTAGGAATTTCACCTGCTTTAAACTTATCAAAGAAGTTAGAAGAAATAGAAGGTACAGATTTACTAACACCGGAAACTGAACAATCATTGGCTTGACTGACAGCATCTGGTTTACTATATCCAATACCAGTCGGGGACTCATAATCATCTCGCACCTCTTTAAGATTCACATTCTCCAATCCTGCATACAAACTATCAGTGTCTTTCCGAATTATCTCGTGAACCAATTCATTGGTCGGGTGTGGAGTTGGTAGGAGATTAACAGTAAGTGCTGGGAGGAGGATATACAAAAGCCTTATCTTCATGACCCAACCCAGTCTTAATACGAGCCCCCCATTGGCTTTTGATTAAATCTTCAAGTTTCATCCCCGAAATTGTCCATTTTTCGAGTTTCGTTTGCAACTTACTGCTTTCAAACTCAGCCATTGTCACACGTTCAGTTAGCATATTGACTTCCACATTTCTTTTCAAAAGACTCGTTTTCAAATGTTCATTTTCTTTTAAAGCTTCTCTTAATTTGACAAAGTATTTTGACTCGTTAAGTTTAAGTTCATTATTTACCTGAGTCAAATATTTTTCATTTTCGATTAACAATCGGTTAGCTTTATAAATACCAAATAAACGAGTTCTGCATTCAGAAGAACACATATCCTGAACTGTCTCGTATGGAAGATCCATGATGATTTTTTCATAAGTAAGAGCCTTCTCGCAGTTGCAGACTCTGGTATTTGTCTTTTGTTCCTCCTCCTTCTTATCATCACAAGCTTTATCATTTAATTCTGCTCCATCTTTACCCACTGATGTCTGCTTAATCTCCCCTTGTACCTTTTCAATTTCAGGTTTCGGTAAACCTTTGAAATTGGAGGCAGAAACTGATATCTCTTCTGGTTTCTCTTTAGAGATTGAGGTGATCTTTGAATTTAGAGACATCGCTTCATCGTACTCACGACGTTTGATATCCAACTCCATTTCTTTTAGTTTGTTCATCACCTCCACCAGTTTGTAATCAATAAGTCCTCTTTCTCTTCTAATCGATTTTCCATGTGAACTCCATTCTGGTGGGAGAGAATCAAGCAGTCTTTGAACCTGTTCATGATTTCCGAGTTCTGGATCATGCTTTTTCAGGTTATTTGACACCATCACAAATCGATCGAGAAACACGGGCATCTTTTCATTCTTTAAAACTGCAAAATTATCAAACCGGCTTTGTGCCATTGTGAGATCCAAACACACTTCTTTCTCTTTGTGTAATCTTAGCAGACAACAACATACACAACATACAACTTCACAGCAACAACACAGCAAGCTCTCTCTTCTTTTCTGTTAAGTTTAAAATACTCACACGCACACAGATCTAATCTTTCTTCTTCAGTTTTGTCTTGTTCACGTTCAAACATACACACAAACAAGCTGTTGCTTCTTCTTCTTGTTTACTCTACAACCCACAACAACAACACTTACAAATGCTGCTTCTTTTTGTTTAATTCATAGCCAACAACAACATAGCAACATACACAACATCAACATCAACACAATCTTAAACTCACTCTCACTCTCTCTCTTCTTCCTCTAACTCACTCTCTTTCTCATCACTCTATCTCTCTACCGGTTCAAACACACATGAACACAACAACTATCGATCTGCTGTGACTTTCTCTTGTTCGAAACGAACATAAACACAGATCTGCAACTGTAACTTGTTTCACGTTCAACAGAAACAAAACAAGAACATCACGAACACAAAAATCAAACGACTGTTGCTACTTGTTCTTGTTTATTCTTTATCTTTCTTGTAAGAACACACAAACACGCTTCTTCTTCTTCTTGATTTTTTTTAGATCTGTAGACGAGGTTACTTTGAGGTGGACACAGATGGAAGTTGACGATGTGTTATGGATATGGTGGGGTATGGGTTTATGGTTATGGTAAATGGTTTTGGTTTGGGTTTTGGTTTTGGTGGGGTTTGGTTATAGATATGGTTATGGTTGGTTATTGAAATGTTGAGAAAAAGTAAAAAAAAAAACGATTTTTTTTAATAATCAGATGTCGTTATTATAGTTGGATTGGGTTGTTTTGGTTTGATGTTCAAGTAATTTAGCTCAGATCTGTGGTTGTAATATGAAAGAAATGATTTTGGTATGGATGGAATGGTGAGGGTCGTAGGTTTGAAAGCAGATCTGAGTTTGGTTTTGGGTTATAGTTTTTAATGGTAAGTTTTGGATTGATGTTTATGAAATGGTTCTGATTTTAGCTTTGGTTGACAGATCTGGTTACGGTGAATGGTTTTGTGTTTGTTTGGTTGATTTTTTGTGCAGGAAAAATGTCAACAAATGGTAGGTCGCTCAGATCAGGATTGTTTCACAAGGTAGTGACGCAAGAACCTATAGGTTCGCCGGCTTACAAGGTGTCGGACGAACTTATAGATTCGCTAAGAACAACGGCCAAAGCTATGCAAATGCTCGGCATAGATTCGCTCAAAATTTTGAACTTTCGTTCAGGTATTAATTATTTTCGCTAATCTTGCAGATTTGAAGATTTGAAGAACACCAAGAACACACACACTGTGTGTGAGAGAAAATCTCAGATCTGAAAATTTTCTTCTATTTTCTTGCAGATCTGAGTTGGTATATTACAAATGTGTTGTTGTTTTGCTGAGATTTGATGTTTGTTGATGTAGATCTGATGATTTTTTTAAATCAGATCTGGTTTCTCTCTCTAAAAACCCACCAGATCTACTTTCTCACTCTAAAACCCTTTCTTCTACCTCTAAAATTTCTTCACAAATCTTCAATAACAGCAGTAAATCTTCAATAAAATGATTCAATTGGATCTCTCTTAGCCTCTGATACCAATTGTTGGTCCCAATACACTATTGAATCAGTAATTTTATGAAGATTTGGATCAAAAAGGTAAAATAGTGATGAACTAGATGAAGAGCATAAAGAAGAACACAATGAAAAACTCAGATTTGATCTTTAATTAATTGCATCAGATTTACAAAAGTGGAAACCCCAATCAAAATGCTCATTCAAGCCTCCTAAAACCCTAATTGCCATTTACTATTTATAGCCTAATGACACTTTGGACTAATGACAATTAGGACCCTAGACTTAGACTAAAACATGACAAATAAGAAATAATACAAATAAACCCCTAATGTTTAGTTTAATATATATTTTGTCATTAAGACAAAATATATATATTACATAAAATACTAAAATGACGAAAACGATTAAATATATTTTGTTGACACAAAATATATTTATTAACAATTAAACTCTGTCACCTTCAACGTCTTGTCTCTAATCTTTGTCCGGAACTCGTCGTGTTGACTTTTGCGTTGACTTTGACCGTTGACGTTGACTTTTGTTGACTTTGACTGTGTTGATAATATGTGACTACAATTCAGGTCCAACAATGTGAAGTTTGGTGTTTGTCCTTAATATGGGAAAGCAATTGTTTAAGAGATTTTATGGAGCTATCAAGTTAGATCCACAAAATGCATGTACACTTACTCATTGTGTATCTTGTATAAAGATGAAGGTAGATTGGTGGAGGCTGCAGAGGTATTAATTTGTCAATTGAAGTTAGCATAGTATCATTATTATAAGAGTTCATTACATAATTCTAATGATTTTATGTGCTATAGAGATCATATTATCGCCAACTTTGTTACTTGTTCATGCAGTGTTACCGAAAGGCTTTAGAGGCAGATCCATCATATAAACCAGTAGATGTATGCCTCGAATTGTATAAACAGATATTGGAACGAGTATAAAGCTTGCTTGCAACCCTCAAGAGAGAACGGAATTATTGTGATGCTATAAAGATTGACCCTTTTCTTGATCTTTATACATCTTGATAAGTTTTCAGTTCATTTATTGCATTTTTAGATGGTGATACTTTTGGTTTGATTTAGGCAGCCTACATTTTACAACCTTGGAGTTGTATACTCCAAATTGATGCAATATGATAGTGCACTTAATTGCTATGAAAAGGTTGCGTTAGAAAGAACCATGTGTGCTGAAACATAGTATGACATGGGTTTGATATATAAAAACCATTGAGATCTTGAGGCAGCTATTGCCTGTTATGAGAGGTTATGGATGTATATTTATCATCTTTCAGAGGGGAAATCATTATTATATTGTGCTAAGAGACATTGTATGGTTATCTTTTTTTAGGTGTTTGGTTATGTCACCCAACTTTAAGATTTCCAAGAATAACATGGTAATTTCCTTAACAAATTTAGGCACAAGGTAACTTTTACAACATGATTTGTTATTACTTCTTTTAGCTGTCATGTTTAGTCATGGTATCTTTTTAGGTCAGGGGAGATATCAATGAAGGAGTGACAGTAAAATATTAGGTCTTTTTGGATGGAAATTGTAATTACGGACATTAAAAGTTGATATGAAACTTGAATGTGCTATACTTGAACGTTTGCTAATTATGCAAATCAATTATGTGAAATATGCTTTATAGATATACCAAACCACTGTTTATTTGGATTTTTATCCCAAGAAGTTTCAACTCTATAGTAAAAACCTACTCGCAACCATCTTACAACTTTTTACTACTATTTTTTTTGTTTGGCGTCTATCATGCGCTTAATTATTTGTTATAAATTGTTTCTTCTAGGGGTTCTCTACAGAGATGATGGGAGTATATATATATATATATATCTTTGGCTATTGAAGCATACGACAATTGATCCAGACTCACACAAACGGGCCAAGTATCATTATATGCTCGTGACTGTTACACAACTCATTTGGATATAACCAATTATCCTGTCATATGAGTTAAAAAGTCTACCTGATGGTGGATGCTAAATGGGTATGATGTATTAAAGTTCTAGAACTGGAGACATGATGCGAAGCTATGTTTAGTTTATTTTTTCAGTTGTTAACTATGAGAATCCGTTACAAGTTTAGTTTTGTGCGAATTTGTAATGGTTGGCTATGTTTTTGGAATAATTTTGGTCTTTTGATGGGAATAGTGAAAGAGTAAATTACGACAACCACTGAGGTAGCTTAGATAATTTAATTTCTAATTGTGTTAGGATTTCTTGATTATAAATTTCTAGGCGTATGTGTGTTAGTGTTTTTTTTTACTTTCTTGGTCGTGCGCTTTCATGTGTCTTGCAGCTTGGGAACAAACACGTACTTTGCACTTTTAAGTACCTATATATTCACTCTTAGCTTTTTTAAAAACCTAATGACTTATAACATTTGTAATGCATGTAATTAAGGATAAATTGAGAAAATTGTTTGATAAATAGGAAAGCTAATGAAACTACTATGGAATAGAAACCACGAGAGTATTCATTAAATAATAGAAACCGAGCATCACGTGGTAATATGAAATCGCAGCCGCATCGCGCGGGTACCCTGCTAGTGTGAGTGTGTATATATATATATTGTATTTTGAGAACATAGGTTAGTTGGGAGAAACTTGAGTGTTTTCAACCATTGATCTAGTGTGATGTGTGCTTATCTTATGATTCTCATTTAATTAACATATTGCTTATTAAAGAAATTAGGCGTACAGTTGCTTTGCATGTGAGGGTATGTTAGTCTTTTGCTCATTCATGTTTTCTTTGCATACTTTTTATATGTCATCAGTCAACATCACGCTACCTTTTTCATATTTTAAAACTTTTTTTTTTTTTTCTAAAACATGATCAATATTAAAATGATTTTATAATATAATTTTGCAATAACTTTCATGTACGTTAGTTTTAGCAAAATATAATTCGTATTATTTTATGTATTTCATCTTTATAATTTTTACTTGTTTAATATGTTATACGTAGTCATAATAATGTAATAATCTCATTACATGTATATAATGTCCTAAAACATGTATCTTTAAATAATATTATATGCAATTATATGAATGTAATAATCTCATTACATGTATGTAATGTCATAAAAACAAGTATTTTAAATGAACACAAATATAATATCATATTAAAATAACCTAAACATTTGATACAAATTTATATATTGAGACAAAAGTACAGAATATCTAAAACAACTTGTTCTTCATTTCTTAATCAACATCGTCGTCATTTGTTTTAGCACATTAGAGGAAGCACCACATCTATAAACAACAAGAAATACAAACTTTAAAAAATTTTACATCTTGTAAAGTCGTATTTTAAGAGTACATAATCTTTTACGGAAATGTATGTAATTATTATTGCATATACAAAATATATGTAAATGATTAATAATTACATGTATGTAATGTCATAAAACCTTCCATAGCTTCTAATATAACCTAACAAATATAATCAAACAACAAATGACCTTACAACAATAGAAAATATATCATAATCAAATTTATACAACTTGCAGAATGCAAAACTACATGTGTGTAAAATATAAAGTATTATGTATGTGTAAAATATATTAAAAATAATTATATGGAATTACAAGTGTATAATCAAAAGACAATAAGGTTATTTGAAATCATATTTTTAAACATAAATACTCTATGTAATTTGTAATAACGTAATTTTTTTTATCAAAAGCTAACATATAAATTTAAAGTTGGATAAGTAATAGAGAAAATTTTGGATGATTACTATTTTAAAATATTTGTTAAAAATAAAAATAAAAAACTTCTATAAATGTTAGCATCAAAAACGAATTAACCATTTCATTATAAATAATAAATGAGAGATGTTATTATTTTTCAACTTTTTAATATTTTTAAGATCTTTAAAAGTTTTTAAGATCTTAATGTTTCCAAATCTTGAAAACATATCTAACTCATTATCAATTCATACATAAGAATAACTTTTCTATACACACCAACCTTTCAATATACACCAATTTGTTTCAGTCTTTCAAGTTCAAACCTTTCGGTACACTATAACCACAACATCATTATTAATCCAACAACTAATAAAAAAAGAGGTTATGGGACATACCGTGTAAAGAGAAAGATGAATGCTTAGGAGGCGTCATAATGTAATAATGGCATGACAAAAAGGGTTGTGATGATGAAGGGGTGGTTTGTGACAGTAACGAGGATTTGTTGCTAGTTACAAATAGTTAGGGATCTACTTGGTGATTGATTGGTGGAGATGGCAGGATTTAGGGTTCAGATGGGTGTGGATCGTGATTATAGCAATGATGAGCGTTGGTGTCGGCTTACGGGTTGTTGTCGTAAAGGTGGTCGGAGGGTATCGAGGAAATGAAGACATATGATAGAACAAGGTTTGTTAGATGCATTTCATGTGTTATATGGGTTTTTGATTTAAAGATTTTAGAGGATAAAGATGAAGTCTGTGGAAGAAAAATGAGATTAGGGAGGGTTTATAGAAAATAGAAATGACATAAATCTATCTACAAAAAAGTGGAGACTTGATATAAAGTTTTGACATAAAGTTGCAGGAGTAATACTTGTCAAAGAAAAACACAATGTTAAGAAAAAGTATATGAGTAGTAATTGACCATTACACCCTTACAGTAATTTAAGAGGAGGTGATGTGGCATATTCTGATTGATTTACCCAATTCTGAAATTCTTAAAGCTAGGATATGTTCTCGTATTATCCCAATTCTATATATATATATATATATATATATATATATATATATATATATATATATATATATATATATATATATAGAGTGAGGTTCACCTACATAGTGTTATAAATCTAAGAAGGCTAAGAAGCAATAAGAGATTGACATGTGGCATCTAGGAAAATTAGAAGAGGGGGTATTTTAGTCATGCCCATTTTTTTAAATATTCTCTCTCCACATGCAAGTCACATGTCAATTCCCCCACTTTTTTAAAACGTTTATAACTTTTACATACGACATTATTTTTTTAAACAAATTACACCATAAAAACGAGAATTTTTTTCTCTTTAAAACGCGTATAATATTGATATATAAAAACGAACTTTTTTTCACAATTTTTCAGCTCATTGTGTCTAACGTCAGGTCATTGTGTCTTCCGTCAGGTCATTGTGTCTTTCATCAGGTCATTGTATGATTGTGTCATCCGTAAGGTTGTTGTGTCATTCATCGGGTCATTGTGTAATCTTATTTGACAAGTATTACACAATGATCTAATAATAATTACACAATAACACAAAAAGTATTTCAAAGATCTTGCTCTCACATCATCCTCCTTAAAAAATAAATAAACAAAACTTAAAAAAACTACTATTTTCTCATTGTGTCTTTTTTCATTGTGTCTAATTTAAAAAATAATAAAAAAGGTAATTTTTTTAATTTTTTTAAATTTTTCGTTTATTTATTTTCTAAAAGAGGAATACATGGGGAACAAGGTCTCCGAACCACTTTTTTCAAATTTGATTTATATTGAGAGTTATAATTTTTTTAAAAGTGTCATTGTGTCTTTGTTTACCATTGTGTCATTCTCATACTTTGTAACAAAAAATGACGTTGTCTTTGAACATTTCTCAAACACATATTAACAATTTTTGACACGATGATAATTTCTAAACACATAATATGACACAACAAATATTTATAATAAGATGATATTATATAATGACTTAAGAATGAACCGATAAAAGTGATATTTCACTAGTTATAATAAAACACAATCACATGATATTACACAAGGACTAGACAAGTGCCGAAATTTTTTTTTATTTTTTATATATCAATATTATACGCGTTTTAAAGATAACAAAATGCTTGTTTTTTTGGTGTAATTTTTTTAAAAAAATAATATCGTATCCAAAAGTTATGAAAGTTTTAAAAAAAGTGGGGGAATTGGCATGTGCCTTGCATGTGGAGAGAGAAAGTCAACAAAAGTGGCTATGACTAATGTACCCTTCTACCAATTTCTTTTCATACAAATTGATCTCAACCATTAAAAGAAAGATCTAAAGGTCATAAATCCTTTTTAGCCTTCTTAGATTTCCAACACTATGTAGGATAACTCTCCTCTATATATATATGTATATATATATATATATATATATATATATATATATATATATATATATATATATATATATATATAGGTAGGTTCAAATGAAAACACAATTTATAATTAAAAACACTAAAAACCAAAGAAACTAATTTGTATTTAATTTTTGTTTTTATAATTAGAAAAGGCTAGTTATGTAATTTACATTCTCTTTTGTAACTGTTATATATTAAACTATTTTGACTTAATCCCTTGTTTCTCTCAACCTCTCATTAAATTAATTTAATCTAATTCTTTTTATTTGAATCTAATACGTTTTAGCGATTTTAATAGATCTAATTGAATCGGTTTTCATTTACTTCAAACATTTTTTCTCTTTTTTTAATCACTTTTCTTTAATCCATTTCCTCTCTTTCTCAATTGCAAAACACAATGGTCAAAGGTTTTCTGATTATGGATCTCACAACTGGGGAGATCTACAAAATATATTAAATCAAGCTTTACTATTGTATTGAAGCTTAGTTATTAATAATAACCAACGATTCAAGTTGTTGATCCAGAATTGATAATTTGATCGATCAATAATTTTCATGCTTTTAAAATGATGATGATGATGATGGTTGAAGATGATGAACTTGAAGATGATGGATCGAAGAAGATAAACTATATAATGACGATGATGATGATGATGATGATGATGATGATGATGATGATGATGATGATGATGATAAACTAAAAGATGAACACGGTAATACATGAAAACACATCGCTTACGTATACGTATCACTCTTGTTTGTATGATTTTGGCTCAATGGTTCTTGTTTAAATGTTTGACACATCACATGGTTGTGACAACTCACTATTGTTAGATTTTTTTTTCAACTTTTGAAGATGAAGGTAGCTGTTGATGAAGATGAAAAATATAAAAATGAAATCCATTATTGTTTTTAGAACATGAAACGTAATTTAGAGAAGATAGAATAAGAATTGGATGAAGTTATTGTCCAAAGTGTAATTTCAGTACAAAAGCGGTCAAACGAACTCCATTTGACTTCATTCCAACGGTGTTACGTATACGTAACTGTGCGTTTACATACATGTAACACTGTCATTACGTGTGCGTAACTCCACTGTTAGGTATACGTATTTCTGTTAATGGCTTGTTAGTAACTTTGGTTTGATGGTTTTGGTTTATTTTTTTGATTCAATGGTTTCATTTACGTATTTCTCTTAATGGTTTGTTTTGTAATTTTGGTATTTGACTACGTGGTTAGATATGTAGGTAACCCCACTATTACGTATACGTATTTCTGTTAATGGTTGTATAAATACTTGGGTTTAATTATTTGATTCATTGTATACATATGTACGTAACTTCGTTTTTACGTATACGTATATCTATTAATAGTTTGTTTTTATAAATTTGGTTCTAGTATGTAACTTTTTTTTTCTTTTTAATGTAAACATATGTTTACATATACGTATACATGTGTGAGTATTCACTTTTTAGGATTTAAAAAAAGTTTACGGAGATGATGTTAGAAGCTTATTAAAAGAAAGACTAGAAGATCATAATATTTGGTTTAAAAGAAAAAAACGTACATTATATGGATAAAGAATGTATGAATTTTAATGAGATGAGAGAGAGAAGAGTGAATGTAGGGATTTTGATGGTAAATTTCAAAATTAACAGTTTTTTGTTTAGACTAATATACCCTTTTATATTAAAAATATATTATTTGTCAATAACCATCAAATTTAATGACTTTCTTTGGTTTTTAGTATTTTTAAATATAAAGGTGTTTTCAATAGATCTCACCCCTATATATATATATATATATATATATATATATATATATATATATATATATATATATATATATATATATATATATATATATATATATATATATATATATATATATATATATATATATATATATATGTATGTGTGTATGTATATACACTCCATTTTTATCATTCAATACCCTGATGTAACTATATTACGTACTCCATGGCAATCCGATATCCACACACAACAATCATATATATACACTTAACAATCCTATACACACACATAGTGATCCTATATATATATATATACACACACAATTATGTGGCCTATATATATGTACATATTGCAGTCGTTTCATAATCCCGAACCCGACTTACAACTCATCTCAACGCATAAACAATGCCATATATACATATAAACAGAATCATATTCGAACTCAACCCAAAGGAAACCAAAGCCCAAAATTATTACGAAACGAGATAACTACACGAGTTATGGAGACGTACCGAAACGCGTATGGGAGAGAAAGGTACTCGTTGATGGTTGTTGGATGTTGCAGGTCCGCCGAAAGTGGTGATCGGTGGTTGCAGGTAGTTGCCGCTGCTGTTGCTGCTGCGCTTCTTCTTTGACGGTAAGCAAAGACAAGATGGGTGGTGGATGGTTCGTCGAAAGCTGCTACGGCAGGTGGAGGTGATAAGCGATGGAATTTGAATTAGGTTGCGGTTGTTGATGTCGAGCAAAAGACGAAGGCGACAAGATATATAGGGGGTTGGTTTAATTGATAATAATTTTAAATTTTACATATCAGACCCTAAAGTTTCTAAATCTATTATCTTGTTTCTTAAGTTAATTTATTTAGCTTTTAAACATATTTACGAAGCGAACCCCGAACTTTGATACCTTAATTTTTATGAAGGGATGAAACCGAAGGAACTGAACGAGGAAAATAACGACGTCTTACGTTAAATCCATCGGATTAATAAAGTGCTCATTCTTCGTTTTATTATTTAATTACTAGCGATTTACTTTTACAAATAAAAGGTACCATTAATTATTATATAATTTAATAAGAACAAACGGAATGAATTGACTCAGTTAACTCGAAAATGTCAGGTGTCACTGATACACTGTTAATTATACATTTATCAGGTGTTGAGTTTGTATACATTTTCGAGTCATTTTATTTTGTTTTATTTAGGTTTTAAATACTATTGATACATTTGTGTTTTGTAGGTCTCATGTTGATGATTTAATGAAAAGATCTCTAGAAAAGTAGATCGTAGAAAGAAACGGGACACCAAACGGAGTTACGAGCAAACCGTAGCGCTAAACGGAACGATACCGAAGTACGGCACGCCCGAGGGGGTTTCACCATGCCACGCGGTGACAAGGACCACCCTTGGTTGCGTGACGCGGCGTGGTGGTGATGATGTTGCTGGTTGTGGTCGCTGCTACGCGGCCATGACTCCTTTCATCGCTGCGTGACGCGACGAGGACATTTCGGCAGATTGTTTTGACGGGTTTTGGCCTATTTTGCTATAAAAAAAAGTTTTCTACTAACCCTAGCCTCCATACTGAATTTGGGAACGAATTGAGGCTGAAAGTAGGCATTTTTAGGCTTGAAGTACGAAATCAAGAGAACGAAAGCACGTGGGATCAAGGATTGCTCTTTGCATCTTCAGGGTTTCTTCAATCTTTTTTGTTTCTTTTCTTTTTACCATGTTTTATGACTTTGAACTTGTGTTTACTTTCATGATTATGGTTGGCTAAATACCTTTGAACCATCTAGGCTTTAGGATGAACGTTAATTTATGTTGAAACTCATGTTTGGTTGTTTTTTTTATTATGGACTATTTTGTTTAAGTAAAGTTTTGATCTTTTTATCATATGGTGCATGTTTATGTGTTGGAATTGATTTGATTAGTTTGATTATTCCACTTTAGCCTTGATGATCATCTATGTCATAGAATAGGTTATTGTCTAAATCATTGACTGTGTGTTATGATTTTTTTGTGGTTTAACTGCAATAAAACCATAGGAATAATTCTATTAATTGAACTTGAAAAAATGCATAGCTAACTTAGATATCCGTGAGGTGATAAGTTATTAATGAGTTACGTTTAAATAATGTGCTAGGTTTAAGTCGTTGTGAGAAGACCGTCTTAGTGCCAATTGTTAAACCGGCTTATTGAGTCATATGATTAGATTGAAATGGCTTAGAATGCTTAACTGCGAGGTAGGTTTTCTATTAACGTCACTTAAACATAATTCATTTAGGTAACTGTGAGGAAACTTAATATCGTAACTGGTGCGCGTATTAACTTGATAGAAACCCGTAGGTGTCTTCTCAAAAAGGGTCGATGTTCCTATTTAGTGGTGTCTTTAAGTGAAAAGTTTAAGATCCTAGTTCCATAACAATTATACCAAACGTGAGTAAAAGCTGAAGTTAACGTGGACTCTAGCCTAGGTGATTTGCTTTAATTCGTCTGTTTTCACAACTCGTTTTTCGTGTCATTTACTTTGAATGCAATTATTTTTATTAATCAAAACTCCCCCCTTTCAAACAATCTTTATTTTAATCAGTCGTGGCTAGTTAAGTTGACTCTTGTCTAGTTTATTTAACGTAGTATATAGAGTTTGTGGTCCGACACTCGGACTTACATACACTGTATTGCATTCGACCGGTCCACTGCTAGTTGTGTGTGAAATAGTAGTCTAGTCTTGATTTTTATAAATTTAAAACTTAGGTGTTTATTTATTATTTATTATATATATATATATATATTTGCACGCATCAGTCACACCTACCATGGATGATCAAGTGTTCATAAATTGAAAGAAACTTGTGCTTTAAATTGGAAAAAAAGAAAAACAATATAAAGTGATCGTAAACTACATGAGGGCAACAACATTTATCGTTCAAGATTACCATTATCAAACATGACAAATGGTATTCCATTTAAACACACTTTCTTGACTTTTGATTTTTTTCTATTACATAATTATCATAATTATGCAACTCTTTCTTATTTGCAAGTTTCAACAACAAAACTAAAAGCAAAAAATGTGTATTGTGATCCTATGAAATGTTCTTCTTCACCAATTTATCCTAAATCATATCAAGGTCAAGAATTTCATTCTACCCTTACTACTTCAGGATCACTATTATCCAAAATTAGAAATGAAATCCAATGTACATATAAAGGAGCAAATAATTTATATCAAAGTCCTTCATCAAGTTCTGTTATATCACAAAATATATATTCATAGTACTCCTTATTATACTGGTAAATTAAATGATATATCTTATGCTTCAGTTTTACAGTACATTATCATCATTTGATAATAAACAAATTATTTTTCATCTTTACTTACTTGCAAGTAGCGGTGTTAATCGGGTCAACCCGATCGGGTTTTGGGTTAATCGGGTCGGGTTAGTCGGGTTTTTAAAAATAAAATCTAATCCGCAACCCGACCCTATTAAGGTTCGGGTTTTTCGGGTTCGGGTTAATCGGGTTTGGGTTAGTCGGGTCGGGTTAGCCGGGTTAATTGGGTTACTTGGTAACTAGAACACTTTCTAACCTAATTAAAGATCTCAGGTTCGAATCCACATCAAAATGTCCTTGTACTATCAATTTAAAATACAACAATTTGGAAAATGTTTGATCATCTCCTTTGTTGGTTTTATTGTTAATTTACAACTGTATAGTAATTTTAATTATTTCAAAACGCGAGCAACTAAAGTTATAAAGCTTTAGTCTTTATATTTATGTGAATAAGTTATAATTATGTCTCATTTTTCCCGTTCAAATTATTATAAATGATTAAATATTAAGTTTGTGAAAATTAGTGAGAACAAAGGACCGAGAACTAGAGGTTGTTTGTGAACGATCCAACCATATGCAAATATATGTAAATTGAAATGATAGGCATGGAACACTAATCGGGTTATTCGGGTTAACCCGAACCCGATATTTTTTCAAAAAACAAACCCGCAACCCGACCCTATTAACAATTCGGGTTATTCGGGTTAACCCGAATAACCCGATTAATATTTTTGACCCTATTTAACCCGACCCTAATTAGCTTATTCGGGTTTGGGTCGGGTCGGGTTAATCGGGTTCGGGTATTTTGAACACCCCTACTTGCAAGACCATCGATATCAAACTAAATCAAAGGCTTCTGCATCATCACCAGGAGTATATACAATAAATATGTATCAAATTCCTGTCAACTATTGTTCCTCATCAACATTTGCAACATCATCAGTCATTGTAGATGGTAACTTCTGAAACCTTTGTCAAATTATGTTTTATTTTATTTCAACATTGTTTATTTAAAGAGCAACTGCAATTTTTTTATATTATAAGGAGTTAAGTGCAAAATGTACCCTTGTGGTTTACACTCAATAGCACTATGCAACCCTGTATGTATATTTAGACATTTTGCAACCCTAGGCTTTGTAAGGTGGGTCATCTGCATCCCTCCGTTCAACCATTAATTGACCGTTATTTGAAAGGGTAGCACAGAATTTTTACATTAGAAAAGCCCTTAACAATCATTTGCTAGAACATCCTGAACCAGTTAAACATTTTGGTACCTTACACATGATTAAGCATTTAGATGCTGGTTATTATCTATAATAACAAACACCCAAATTAATGATTTATAACAACACTATCCAATCAACCACTTAACGGCAACAACTCTATCGTTCATTACCTGATTGTATATATTTCATCCATTTTCTTTGACAATCGTCAGTTACGCTTCTTTATTTTCATTGGTCTTCGTAAACAACAACCTAAAATCAATGATGCATAAACATCATATTATGTTCATCATCATCAACTACATGAGTAATAGGGTTATGACGGCTAACTTCTGTGGTTTCCGATTACTATTATGTTCATCATCAACGACACGAGTTATAGCGTTATGACGACTAACATTGGAGGTTTCGGTTAAAGCGGCACACAGTCAACGGTTTCCGATTACGACGTTCACAGACAGTATGTCTCTCCTTCTTAAGTATATTGCCCTCACCATCGTCATGATCACAACCTCCAATTGTGCGCCGCACAATTTTTAAGTTTTAACTAATGGGTGAAGATAGGTGCAGATCGACGTGAACATATGTGAATTAATGTTAAAGATCGGTGTGGACGTATGGGAATTGAGGATTTTATTAAGGTGGCATTTTTTAAATAATGAGTTGAACACATAAGAGGGGCAATTATGTAATTTAACTAATTTTTGATGGTCAACTGACAGTCAAACTAAAGGAGGGATGCAAATGACCAATTTTAATTAGCCTAGAATTGCAAAGGGTCTAAATATTCACGCGGGGATGCAGAGTGCTATTGGGTGTAAACTGTTGGTCCATAAAGATCGTGATTTCAGTGCTATATTGACTTGTTTAACAACAAAATACCCAAGACTTGAACAACAAAGTGTATAATAACCAAACAAACCCAATAACAAGATTACACCACACAACTGAGGTATATAAGCTACAAAGATAAGTAGAATATGCTCCTAGCACCTCAGGTGAACAATTACACAACACAATCAGTAGATAAGAGTTTTGGTTAAAGATGTGCAAAAGTTGTATTCACTTGTAGATAAGGTTACATTATATATCAGTGTTAGGTTCGCTGATAGATTCGCTGTAGCGAATCTATCTAGCGAACCACACAGGTTCGCTGGGCACATACAGGTTCGCCCAGTCGACACCATAGACAACAACTAACTTGAACTACGGGCGAATCTATAGATTCGCCCGTAGGTTCGCTAGAACAATTACAATCAAAAGTCATACAAATACATACAAAAGTAACACCGACAAGCCGGTGAGTCCAACCTATACATGTGACTATCAATACTCCCCTAGGTTGGACCTCACCTGGGGAAGTCTTCTGATTAAGCTCCGTCTTTGTCTTGGCTTCAAAGGTTTTCAATGAAAGCTCCTGCCCTATCTTTGATACCGGCCAAAGGATTGGTAACGTCTTCAGATCCGGCCTCATCTTCACTAAACACTAGCATTGATTCCACAAACTCAGCATCAGCGACATCAGCATCAGGCATTTGTTGAACAGTTGTTTCCGCCTGAATCTCTGCAGTATGCTCCTCGCCCGTTACTTCCAGATCTACAACCTCCACCGGTTTCTCGAACCTCCTTTCAATGGTTTGATCCAGCTGTCGAGACAAATCATCCATCTCCAACTGATGATCATCAGTCCTCCTTAATCGTTCATTCACCGATTTCAATTCTGCACGGATTCCTCGGGCTTTGTTTGCGACCTTCACGAACAGGTTCGCCTCGATCCTTGTATCATCTCCAGCCCCGTGCTTTATCCGGTTCTCACACAGCACCTTCAGATCCTCGTCGCAAAAAGAGAAAACCTCCATTGGATCAAATAAACGGATTTCTGGACGGTCATCTCCTTTCAATCTGATAACAGCTTCACCCGTACTGTTATCGTAAAACCATTTAAGAAAATCCTGCAGTCTGGGTGGCTGTGTATCTGGAACTCTGACCCTTGTCATAACCTTTGGGGCTTCAATCTTCAAAACAATTTTTCCCTTCCACGAGACCCAATGTCTATCCCTTTTCTGCCTCATCCTCCTCGGCTTCTGATATCCAAAATCAACAAAATTCGTCTTTGCAGCCTCTCTGATCGTCACTTCGAAAGCGCAAGCCCTCCCACTATCCTCTTTTCCCAATAATGGAAGTTCGGCCAACCTCCGCAAATCCCACCTTGGCAGAGTGGCGAAATGCTTCCTATTCTTTATATAACAGATATCACCTCCCCTTCGTTTAACCATATACGCATCCACCTGACTATTATACTTCCATGCTATTACCTGCCTATCCAGTTGTTTGGTGTTGGGTTCATCCAGATGTTGAAATATGGGCACCTCAGGGACAGCTTCTTCTTCTTTTCGGAACCACTCAGATTTATCTAGCTCAACATGCTCAAACTGATAGCTGACCCCCTTTTCTTCAATCTTATACATTTCCGGCTCATCTTCCAGATCCTCCTCACTATCAGCATCGATATCAATCTCTGGTTCATCTATCAAAGTAAAATTTACACCAGATCCTCCGACCACTTCATCTCCTTCAAAAACATCCAAATCAATCCCCATTTCCTCGTCAAACTCCTCCTCAACTACTTTGCCCTTTCCTTTGTCTCCAAAATCAACATCCATTAACGGATACTTTGCAGCATCCGTTAAGGAGTTCAGTTCAGCTACAGTCATAGCAGGTTCAGTCCCCTCCTTTTCCTTCAAACTGTTCAACTCTTTGAAGATTCTGACCATCAAACACTGCTGATCTTTCATCATTCTACCCATTTCATATATAACTGTCGACTTCTCAGCATCCTGTGTCTCCAACTCTTCATACTTACCTTTCAATTCAACCAATTCTGCCTTCAAACGCTCAACTTCACCCTTTAATTCACCAGCTGATTCAGAAAATGCACCCCCAGTATCGTGTCTCGCCTTCTTTGACCCTTCAGCTTGTGCATCAGATTTCTTCTTGGTTCGTTTTTCCCTACCAGCATCGATTTCTGCCTGTATCTCATCAACCTCTCTCTCAAACGAATAATCTTTCTCCTTTGCATACGCCTTCCTTTTCTTGATCTTCTTCTCAACCTCCTCGATATTTTCACTGCCCCGTTTTCTCTCAGACTCCTTCAATCGCTGAATTTGCACCCATCTATCTGTCGGGTACATGTTTTCACACAAAAATGAAGGCCTCCCCACACAATCTGCCTTTACTGACTTACAATCACGGAATATCCTTGGGTGCATCTCCCATATCATCAGAACATCTCCAACTACCGGCAGATTCGGCAGTTTGTCATTCAGCACCATCTGAATGAATCTCGGATACATCAACCACTTAGCGGCTTTGGTAGCATGGATGTTCTCGAGAATGTAATTGAAGATCAGCTTCGAAAGATTTGCTTTCTGCCCTCGGCAAAACAGCATCATAGCTCGTGCCCAGTCCAAATTCAGCCCGTCTGTTCCCCCTTTCCTATGATCCAGGCACATAATAAATACGTGTGCAATGTACCTCCATTCCTGGATCAGATAGGACTTCACAAATTCCATCTTCTTCTCACCGGGCATCGGACCCTCATAACCCGCAGTCCGGAATGCCCCATACACTTCTTCAGCAGTCATACTGACCTCCTCACCCACATCCTCTTCTAACCTCAAGATTCTAGCCAGATCGGCTTCAGTAAACTCCAAATCATAGCCACCGACTTTGGCACATATACGTGATGGCTGTACCGACACGTTCATCACCGCAGTTCGCCAGAAATCCCGAACATGCAGCTCATATATAGTGGGTGAGTGAGATATGGCGTGATGTATATGAGATGACTTCAGCCACTTGATACAGTCTCTATAGCCGCCTGCCTTTCCATGATTCTCGTCAAGTAAAGCACACATGTTGTGCTTTCTTTCGAAGAATAATGTCGACATTGTGCCTGAAAAATAGACGGAGATTGATCAGAAACGAAGATTTGAAAAACAGTTAATAGATTCGCTGAAAATTAGGTTCGCTGAAAGAGCGAACCTGAGATTTGGCATCAGAACCTATAGATTCGCTGACATGAAAAATCAGTCATTTTGGTCGAGCGAATGTATAGGTTCGCTAGAAACAGTCGGGCGAATCTATGTTGTTGCGCGGGCAGCATAACGACATAGGTTCGCTCGAAGTTTTGAACTTTCGTTCAGATTCGCCAGACGAACACATAGGTTCGCTGGAAACCCTAGTTTTTGAAAAACGGCCAAACTCACAGACAGAACACCATTATTAAGCATACCAAGCAACAAAAAGGCAATATAAACATCAAACGAGGCTGTTATGAAGCAAAAGCCTAACTAAACACACCAAATCAGACATTTGATTTAAACCCAATTACAGATTGACAGATTTAACAGGTTAAAAGTGCGATTAAGGGTTTAAAACAGAGATTAAGATGAAAACGATCACATACCAGACAATATAAGTGATGTTTAAGTGTGAAAAAAACCGGTTGAAAGTGAGAATCGAACGTTCGGCGTTTGGATTTTGAAAAGCCTTGCTACAGTGGTGACAGCGAAATTGTGAAAAATTTCGCTGTCACAACCTATATATACAGACACAGGTTCGCTGGCAGACAGTCCAGCGAACTTCAGATTCGCTCGTATCCCCAAAGGTCAAGCCAGCTTGCGGCGGCGGTGCAAAGAGGTTGCGGGCGAACCTGAGGTTCGGGCGAACCTGTAGGTTCGCTAGCAGGTTCGCTAGCACACAAATTAAAATATTTTTGGTTTTTCTCAATTTTAAATTCTTTGTAAAAACCATGAAAACGTCCCACGATATCAACGCTCCAAAAAAATAAACATATTATCCTAAAAATCCTAAAAAATACAAATAAAAACAAGATAGAATTTAGAAAAAATTAAAATAAAATAAAATGAAATAAAAAGACAAGAATTTTAAACGCTAAAGAAGGATATATATATATATTTATCATGATGTTTTGAGCAGAATCCGGAGAATCATCGATTGGCGGGATTGCAGATATGTTTGTCCATTTAAACCCATGCCTTAGTCCTTTCAACAAGAGATCAGCAGCTTCTTTTATCATGTTTATGGTTTGATTGAAGAAGCTCAGACAACTCGGTCCCCACAGACATCTAGGTAAAAAGAACAAGTTCTGTCATCAGGGTATATCTGAGCAATACGATTGACTTTGCTTGAATTTCAATGATCAACTTTTGAATATTGATCGATGCATTTGCTTCTTTTGACACTTGTGCAATTTTTGCATCTTTTCTTGTGAGTAGAGCTTGTCAGCAATTGATTCTTTTGAACACAATGCGACTTATTATTTGGGAAACTCAAATAGTTCAGAGCTCCAGGTCTATACCGACGTATAACAGAGGAGATAAACATTTGAGCATGCTCGGTGAATCTTCAGGTCAATACTTCCGTATAGCAGAGAAGATTCACCAACTCCAGGTCAATACTTCCGTATAGCAGAGGAGTTAAGCACTTTGACTCAATACGTTCTGAGGAGTTAACGAGTAACTCACTCAGAGGCTTTTCCGAAGAGCATCACTAGTAGCTTTTTATTTTATTTGTTTTACATACTAGAAACTCGATTCGGGGATAGGGTGAGGGTGATTTGGGATGATTAGGGAAATCAAGGCAAAGATTTGACGCTCTCAACCCATTTTTGACAGAACCCTTATCTTTGTGCAATCCGATCATGTCAAGGAGATAATCCTTGTTGTCGAGATCTTGAACGTTATGTTTGGCTGCACAATCACTGTTTACTTTGTTTTCGGGCTGAGCCTATCTGACATATCCCAAACGCAATGCTTCTGACCTCCTTCAACGTTTCTTCAACATCAATCAAAACGGAGATCCTGAAATAGCAAAATTTGAAAAACTATAAATAGTTAATCTTTTATATCTCCCCCAAAATTTCTATATTATAGCTATCTAATAAGAAATTTTTGTTTTTCAGATTTTCTTAATATATATATACAGAATAAAAGAAAGATAGAAACAAATAAAAGAAAATAAGGATAAAATAAAGGAACGGAGCGATGAATCGAGTGACCCACGGAATTTTCAAAGAAGAAAAAGAAAAAGTTATTTACATATTTACAAATGGATTCTCACAGAAAAAGGTTTTCAAAAAGATATAAGTCCCAGCATGGAGATCAGTTCATAAAAACGTGGTTTGTCAAAAATTTTTGTGAAAAGATCAGCTTTTTGCTTTCGAGTTTCAATAGGAATAATATCAATGAACCCCTTTTCCTGTGCATCCCTGATTGCATGAATTCTTATTTCAATGTGCTTGGTGCGAGTGTGATGAATAAGATTCTTGGCAATTCCAACAGCAGCTTCATTATCACAAAATAGTGGCGTATGAAGAAAGTTGATGCCATAATCCATCCTCTGATGCTGAATCCAGAGCACTTGGCAACAGCAACTTGAAGCAGCAATGTATTCTACTTCTCCTGTGGACAGAGAGACGGTTGTTTGCTTCTTGCTTTGCCAGGAAACAAGACATTCTCCAAGGTATTGACATCCGCCAGTGACTGATTTTCTGTTAATCCTGCAACCAGCATGATAACTATCAGAAAAAGCATGTAAATCAAAGTTCCCACCTTTTGGGTACCAAAGTCCCAAACGAGAGGAACCCTTAAGGTAGCGAAAAATGCGTTTAACAGCTTTCTCATGTGATTCTTTTGGGTTGGCTTGGAAACGAGCACAGTAACACACGACAAATGTAATATCTGGTCGGCTTGCAGTCAGATACATGAGAGATCCGATCATCGAGCGGTACCGATGAGCATCCACAGGATTCCCATTATCATCGGAAGTAAGGCATGTTTGAGCTGTAAAAGGAATCAATTCAGGAGAAGAATCATCCATGCCAAACTTCGTGAGGATCTCTTTGATATATTTCTCTTGGTGGATCAGAATTCCATCAGGCTTTTGTTCCACTTGCAGCCCCAAGAAGAAACACATCTCCCCCATTATTGTCATCTCAAAGCGATCCATCATCACCTTCTCAAATTCTCTACACAGCCCTTCATTAGTCGAACCAAAAATGATATCATCAACATACACTTGAACGATCAGCAGCTCACCATTCACCTCTGTTGGTCCATAATGATCGTGATTTCAGTGCTATTATGACTTGTTTAACACAAAAATGTCCAAGGCTTGAAGAACAAAGTGTATAATATCCAAACAACCCAATAACAAGATTATACACACAAATGAGGTATATAAGCTACAAAGATAAGTAGAATATGCTCCTAGCACCTCAGATTGAACGATTACACAACACAATCAGTGAATAATAGCTTTGGTAAAAGATGTGCAAAAGTTGCATTCAAATGAAGATAAGGTTACAATATATAGCAGTGTTAGGTTCGCTGATAGATTCGCTGTAGCGAATCTATCTAGCGAACCAACACAGGTTCGCTGGGCACATAGGTTCGCCCAGTCGACACCTTTATACAAAAGATAACTTGAACTGCGGGCGAATCTACAGATTCGCCCGTAGGTTCGCTAGAACTACCACAATTACAAGTACTACAAATACATACAAAAGTAACACCGACAAGCCGGTGAGTCCAACCTATACATAGTGACTATCAATACTCCCCCTAGGTTGGACCTCACCTGGGGAAGTCTTCTTAATTTAGCTCCGTCTTGATCTTGGCTTCAAAGATGTTCAACGTACGCTCCTGCCCTTTTTTCAATTCCGGCCAAAGGATTTGTGACGTCTTCTGATCCGGCCTCATCTTCACTCAAATTTAACATCGATTCTACAAACTTTGTATCTGCGACCTCAGTATCTGGCATATGTTGAACTGTCGTCTCCGCCTGAATCTCTACAGTATGCTCCTCGCCCATAACCTCTAAATCTATAACCTGCACCGGTTTCTCAAACCTTTGCTCAATTGATTGATCCAGCTGTCTAGATAGGTCGTCCATGTCCATACGCTGATCATCCGACCTCCTCAATCTCTCATTCACCGCCTTTAGTTCAGCACGAATCCCCCGGGCTTTGTTTGCGACCTTCACAAACAGGTTCGCTTCAGTAGCAGTATCATCTCCAGCCCCGTGCTTTATCCTGTTTTCAAACAACACCTTTAGATCCTCGTCACAGAAGGAGAAGACCTCCATTGGATCAAATAATCGGATTTCTGGACGGTCATCTCTTTTCAATCTGATAACTGCCTCACCCGAGCTGTTGTCATAGAACCATTTCAGAAAATCCTGCAGTCTCGGTGGCTGAGTGTCAGGTACCCTAACTCTTGTCATAACCTTCGGTGCTTCGATCTTCAGAACAATCTTACCCTTCCACGAGATCCAATGCCTATCTCTCTTCTGCCTCATTCTCCTAGGCTTTTGGTACCCAAAGTCAACAAAATTAGACTTTGCAGCCTCCTGGATTGTAGCTTCGAATGCACAAGCCCTTCCGCTTTCTTCTTTCCCTAACAAAGGTAGCTCTGCCAGCCTACGCAAGTCCCATCTAGGTAAGGTAGCGAAGTGCTTCCTGTTCTTGATATAACTGATGTCACCGCCCCTTCTTTTGACCATATAAGCATCCACCAAACAATTATACTTCCACGCTATGACCTGCCTATCTAGCTGTTTGGTGTTGGGTTGGGTTCATCTAGGTGTTGAAATATCGGCACTTCGGGTACAGCTTCTTCTTTCTTTCGGAACCATTCAGATTTGTCTAGTTCTACATGCTCGAACTGGTAACTCACTCCTTTTTCTTCCACCTTATATATTTCCGGCTCATCATCAAGATCTTCCTCACTTTCTGCATCTACGTCCAATTCTGGTTCATCTATCAATGTGTAGTCCTTACTCGATCCTCCGACCACTTCTTCTCCTTCAAATGCATCTAAATCAATACCCATATCCTCGTGAAACTCCTCCTCAACTGCCTTTCCCTTTCCTTTGTCAGAATCCCCAAATATAACGTCCATTAACGGATACTTTGCAGCATCCGTTAAGGAGTTCAGTTCGGCTTCAGTCATTGCAGGTTCAGTTCCTACCTTTTCCTTCAAACTGTTTAACTCCTTGAAAATCCTCACCATCAAACATTGCTGATCCTTCATCATTCTACCCATCTCATATATAACCGTTGATTTCTCAGCATCCTGTTTTTCCAGTTCCTCATACCTGCCTTTCAACTCTACCAGTTCTCCCCTCAAACTCTCAATCTGGCCCTTTAATTCACCCACTGATTCACCCGATGTACCGCCAGTCTCATGCCTTGCTTTCTTTGATGTTTCAGTTTGTGCATCAGACTTCCTCTTCGTCCGCTGTTCCCTACCAGCATCAATCTCTGCCTCAATCTCATCGACCTCTCGTTCAAATGAGTAGTCCTTTTCTTTGGCGTATGCTTTCCGTTTCTTCATCTTCTTCTCTACAATCTCTATATTCTCTCCACCCCTTTTCCTTTCAGACTCAATCAGCCTTTGAATTTGTACCCATCTTTCAGCCGGATACATATTTTCCCATAAAAATGACATCCTACCAACGCAATCTGATCTCACTGCCTTACAATCTTTGAAAATTCTTGAATGCATATCCCATATTTTCAACTCATCTCCAACTACCGGCAGATTCGGTAGTTTGTCATTCAGCACCATCTGAATGAATCTCGGATACATCAACCATTTGGCGCCTTTGGAAGCATGGATGTTCTCGAGCATATAATTGTAGATGAGCTTCGCAAGATTTGCCTTCTGCCCTCGGCAGAACAGCATCATAGCTCGGGCCCAGTCCAAATTCAGTCCGTCGGTTCCCCCTTTCCTATGATCCAGGCACATAATAAATATGTGTGCAATGTACCTCCACTCCTGGATCAGATAGGACTTCACAAATTCCATCTTCTTCTCACCGGGCATCGGTCCCTCTTACCCGGCAGTCCGGAATGCCCCATACACTTCCTCAACTGTCATACTAACCTCTTCCCCGACATCCTCCTCAAGTTTCAGAATCCTGGCCAGATCAGCCTCAGTAAACTCCAGGTCGAAACCGCTAACCTTGGCACATATACGAGATGGCTGTGTAGACACATTCATCACCGCAGTTCGCCAGAAATCCCGAACGTGCAGCTCGTATATGGTTGGAGAGTGAGAAATGGCGTAATGTATGTGAGACGATTTCAGCCATTTGATAGAATCTCTATAGCTGCCGGCCTTTTCATGATTTTCGTCAAGTAAAGCACACATGTTGTGCTTTCTTTCGAAGAATAAAGTCGACATTGTGCCTGAAAAATAAACGAAGATTGATCAGAAATGAAGATTTGAGAAACAGTTAATAGGTTCGCTGAAAAATAGATTCGCTGGTATAGCGAACCTGAGATTTTGACACCAGAACCTATAGATTCGCTGACATGAAAAATCAGTCATTTTGGTCGAGCGAATGTATAGGTTCGCTAGAAACAGTCGGGCGAATCTATGTTGTTGCGCGGGCAGCATAACGACATAGGTTCGCTCGAAGTTTTGAACTTTCGTTCAGATTCGCCAGACGAACACATAGGTTCGCTGGAAACCCTAGTTTTTGAAAAACGGCCAAAATCACATACAATCCATCATTAACAAGCATTCAAAGCAACAAACAAGTAACATAACCATTAAGCGAGGCAATTATGAAGTAAAACCCTAACAACTAACACAAAATCAGTCATTTAAACAATACACAATCATAGGCCGACAGATTAAACAGGATTATGGTGCGATTAAGGGGTTAAAACAGAGATTAGGATGTGGACGATTACATACCAGACCAAAACGCAGTGTAAATAAGTGAAAAATCGGGAAATAGTGAGGATCGAACGAACGGCCGTTGGTATATTTGAAAAACTTTGCTACAGTGGTGACAGCGAATGTTTTGAAAAACTTCGCTGTCACAGCCTATATATACAGACATAGGTTCGCTGGCAGACAGTCCAGCGAACTTAATACAGGCCAGCGAACTTTTTGTACAGCGAACTTTAGATTCGCCAGAAGACCAAACGTCAACACGGCCTGCGGCGGTGGTGCAAAAAGGTTGCGGGCGAACCTGAGGTTCAGGCGAACCTGTAGGTTCGCTAGCAGGTTCGCTCGCACACAAATTAAAATATTTTTTTGGATTTTCTTAAATTTTAAAACTTTGTAAATCCGTGAAAACGTCCCACGATTTCAACGCTCCAAAAATGAACATAAACAAATATAATCCTAAAAAAATACTAATAAAAACAAGATAGGAGTTAAAAATAAAATGATAAAAAATAACAAAAAAATTTTAAACGCTAATAAGGATATATATTTTTCATGATGTTTTGAGTATAATCCGGAGAATCATCGATTGGCGGGATTGCAGATATGTTTGTCCATTTAAACCCATGCCTTAGTCCTTTCAACAAGAGATCAGCAGCTTCTTTTATCATGTTTTTGGTTTGATTGAAGAAGCTCAGACAACTTGGTCCCCACAGACATCTAGGTAAAAAGAACAAGTTCTGTCATCAGGGTATATCTGAGCAATACTATTGACTTTGCTTGAATTTCAATGATCAACTTTTGAATGTTGATCGATGGTTTTGCTTCTTTTGACACTTGTGCAATTTTTTGCATCTTTTCTTTGTGAGTGGAGCTTGTCAGCAATTGATTCTTTTGAACACAATGCGACTTATTATTTGGGAAACTCAAATAGTTAGAGCTCCAGGTCTATACTGACGTATAACAGAGGAGATAAACATTTGAGCATGCTCGGTGAATCTTCAGATCAATACTTCCGTATAGCAGAGAAGATCCACCAACTCCAGGTCAATACTTCCGTATAGCAGAGGAGTTAAGCACTTTGACTCAATACATTCTGAGGAGTTAACAAGTAACTCACTCAGAGGTTTTTCTGAAGAGCAACACTAGCAGCTTTTTATTTTGTTTTGCTAACTAGAAACTCAATTCAGGGCTAGGGTGAGGGTGATTTGGGAAGTTTGGGGAAATCAATACAAAGATTTGACGCTCTCAACCCATTTTTGACAGAACCATTATCTTTGTGCAATCCAATCATGTCAAGGAGATAATCCTTGTTGTCGAGATCTTGAACGTTATGTTTGGCTGCACAATCATTGTCTACTTCGTTTTCGGGCTGAGCCTATCTGACATATCCCAAACGCAATGCTTCTGACCTCCTTCAACAACTCTTCAACATCAATCAAAATGGAGATCCTGAAATAGCAAAATTTGAAAAACTATAAATAGTTATTCTTTTAAATCTCCCCCAAAATTTCTATATTGTAGCAATCAAATAAGAAATTTTTTTTTTGTTTTTCAGATTTTCTTAATATATATATAAACAGAATAAAAAATAGAAAGAAATAAAAGAAAATAAAGATAAAATAAAGTAACGGAGCGATGAAGCGAGTGACCCACGGATTTTTCAAAGAAGAAGAAGAAAAGATTATTTACATGTTTACAAAAGGATTCTCACAGAAAAGGTTTTCAAAAAGATATAAGTCCTAGCATGGAGATCAGTTCATAAAAACGTGGTTTGTCAAAAGTTTTTGTGAAAAGATCAGCTTTTTGCTTTCGAGTTTCAATAGGAATAATATCAATAAACCCCTTTTCCTGTGCATCCCGGATTGCATGAATTCTTGTTTCAATGTGCTTGGTGCGAGTGTGATGAATGGGATTCTTGGCAATTCCAACAGCAGCTTCATTATCACAGAATAGTGGCGTATGAAGGAAGTTAATGCCATAATCCATCATCTGATGCTGAATCCACAGCACTTGGCAACAGCAACTTGACGCAGCTATGTATTCTGCTTCTCCTGTGGACAGAGAGACGGTTGTTTGCTTCTTGCTTTGCCATGAAACAAGACATTCTCCAAGATATTGACATCCGCCAGTGACTGATTTTCTGTTAATCCTGCAACCAGCATGATCACTATCAGAAAAGGCATGTAAATCAAAGTTCCCACCTTTTGGGTACCAAAGTCCCAAACGTGAGGAACCCTTAAGGTAACGGAAAATTCGTTTAACAGCTTTTTCATGTGATTCTTTTGGATTGGCTTGGAAACGAGCACAGTAACACACGGCAAATGTGATGTCTGGTCGGCTTGCAGTCAGATACATGAGAGATCCGATCATCGAGCGGTACCGATGAGCATCCACAGGATTCCCATTATCATCGGAAGTAAGGCATGTTTGAGCTGTAAAAGGAATCAATTCAGGAGAAGAATCATCCATGCCAAACTTCGTGAGGATTTCTTTGATATATTTCTCTTGGTGGATCAGAATTCCATCAGGCTTTTGTTCCACTTGCAGCCCCAAGAAGAAACACATCTCCCCCATTATGGTCATCTCAAAACGATCCATCATCACCTTCTCAAATTCTCTACACAACCCTTCATTAGTCGAACCAAAAATGATATCATCAACATACACTTGAACGATCAGCAGCTCGCCATTCACCTCCTTCTTGAACAGTGTCATATCTATAGTCCCACGAGAGAAACCTTTGCTGAGAAGATACTGTGTCAGAGTTTCATACCAGATCCGTGGAGCTTGATGCAACCCATACAAGGATTTATCAAGCTTGTAAACCTTTGACGGGAAATCGGGATCCTCGAAACCTGGTGGTTGACAGACATAGATCTCCTCATCGATATCTCCATATAGAAATGCACATTTCACATCCATCTGATAAACTTTAAAGTTTTTGTTCGCGGCATGAGCAAGAAAGATTCTGATGGCTTCCAGGCGAGCGACTGGAGCAAAAACTTCGGTGTAGTCAATTCCCTCCTCTTGAGCAAATCCTTGAACAACCAGTCTCGCCTTGTTTCTGATTACAACACCACGATCATCTGGCTTGTTTCGGAAAACCCATTTAGTGCCGATTGGACACTTATTATGAGGAAGATCAACCAATTCCCAAACTTTAAGCTTCCTAAATTGCTACAGCTCCATTTGCATGGCATCCACCCAACTAGGATCTTCAAGTGCCTGTTTATAATTTTTTGGAACAACTTGAGACAGAAAGGCAGCATAAAGACATTCATTAATCAAACCACTCTGACTCCGAGTTCGCACACCATCAGTAATAGATCCAATGATATAATCGTGAGGATGGTTTTTCAAGGTTTTGAAGTCAGTGTTGAGGAGTAAAGGATTTGGTTCGGTTGATGGTGTTTGATTAGATGGTTGTGAAGGTGTAGTTTGTGAAGTTGAAGGAATTGTATTAGTGGTAGATGATTGAATGGTAGTGGATGAGGATGGGATATCTGATGGAGAAGTTGGAGCAGTTTGAGGTGGTGGAGGTGGTGGAATGTCAAATGAAGTGGGAGGTAGTTGTGTAGTAGAGGGTTGTGGTTGTGGTTGAGGTGGATGGTTAAAGATAGAACTGATGTGTGTGGAATGATGTCATCATCGTCAGAGTCAGGAAGATTAAATGATTTGAAAATAGTGGTGGCATCATAAAACCAGGCCGGTTCACTACCAATACTGGTAGTGTTTGACTCTTGCCAGTCAACATAGTAGGACTCTTGCACAATCCGCGTTCGCTTGTTGTAAACACGATACGCCTTTTGTGTGTTCGAGTATCCCACAAAGAAGCATTCATCAGAGACAGCACCAAACTTCGTCTTCTGATCTTTAGTATTCAAAAGAGTGCAAGAACATCCAAAGGGGCGCAAAAAATCAATCAGCGGCTTAATCCCTCGAAACAGTTGGTATGAAGTCTTCATCTTTTCTTTGACAATCAGTACCCTGTTAAGAACATAAGCTGCACAATTAACTACTTCAGCCCAGAAAATAATTGGAAGCTTTGACTCAATAAGCATAGTTCTAGCGGCCTCCACAAGGGTTCGATTCTTCCTTTCAGCAACACCATTTTGTTGTGGTGTTCGGGCGGCGCTAAACTGTCTGAGAATACCCCGTTGTTCACAGAAGGAGTTGAAGATGTGGTTTCTGAATTCAGTTCCGTTATCGCTTCTGATGGCTTGAACCTTCTTCTTTCCAAGAACCTCTATTAGAGGAATCAGCTTCATCAACTCTTCTGCAGTCTCACTCTTGTTTGCCATGAATCTCACCCAGGTGTACCTAGAGTAATCATCTGTGACAACCAAGCAATAAGACTTTTTAGCAATAGATTTGACGCTTATTGGACCAAATAAATCAGTATGTAACAATTCGAGGGGTTCTGAGATAGTATTTGTAATTTTAAGTTTATGTGGCTTTTTGTGCTGTTTTCCTTTAGCACAAGCCATGCATTTCTCAACCACTGAAAAGTCTTTGAGTGGTAAACCCCTAACCAAATTGTTCTTAACCAATTTATTCAGAATTTTAAAATTAATGTGCCCTAAACGTTTATGCCACAAAAATGATTCAAAAGATGAAGCTTTAGACAGAAGACATGTCACGGTGGAGTTTGATTCCTTTGATCCCATATTCAGCATATAGGTATCATTTCGTCTTGGAGCTCGCATGATCACCATATCTTCAGGGATAGTAAACTCTGGCTTCAAGAACAGGCATTCATTTGGAAGAAACATCACAGGAATATTTTTATCACAGATTTGTGATACACTGAGAAGATTGAATGCCAGTTCAGGAACGTAGTTGACGTCTTCCAAAGTAAGTGAGCCATTTGAGACTTCTCCTTGACCAATCATCTTCCCACCTTTCTTGTCTCCCGCAAAAGCAACATAACCGCCATTTATGATCCTATAGTTAGTCAGAAGGTCCTTCAACCCTGTCATATGTCTGGAACATCCGCTGTCAATATGCCAATGACTATTTACAACGGCATTTGAATGTTCCTGACATTTATTAAAAAAAATGAAAAGTTAGACCTTTGAAATAGGCACCCAAGCCTTTATGTACTTGGGTGGTGCAGCAGATGAAGAATTACAAAAGAAATTATTTACAAATGTGTTTAATCTTTTTCCGAAAGATTTTTGCTTAGAGCTATTTTGGATTAACTTAGGGCATTGCTTGACAGTGTGACCACTATTTCCACATTTAAAACAATGAGACTTCAAACCAGTTTTGGAGACTCTGTTAACAGGAATTTTATCCATTTCAATTTCCTCATCACATTCAGACAGTTGAGAGTTACAGTCACTGTAAGAGTCATAGAGATCTTTTGACCTAACTGTTGTGACTGTAACTTTATCAGTTTCAGGTTTTGGTTTAAGAATGTATGAAAAAGATGATTCCTTGTCTTTTGATTTTGAAATTCTCACTGGTGTGAAAGATGGAATTTGATGAGTGAAGAACTTTTGAAAACAGTTTGTTTTGGTTTGACTTTCAGAGACATGACCTGAAAGTTTGTCTTTGTCATTCACACACACATTTTCAATCAAATCATCATCATTCAACACATTAGGGTTTGAAGTAGAGCACCCTAAATTACTATTAAACATGGAATTGTCTGAATATGACACATTACTACAAACAGAATTAGTTAAACTAATGTCTTCAAAAGACTTCTTGGAATCAGAACTACTGCAATCACTACTGCTAGAACAACCGAGCCCAACACTCCCACCATATGCGTAATCCTCTCTAACTTCCTTAAGATTTACTTCACTTAAACTTGCAATGGAACTGTCAGTATCATTCTGCATAATCTCTTGAATTAACTCATTTGAGGGATGAGGAATAGGTGTAGGAGAGTAACAGAAAGTACTGGGTGGAGGATATGCATATGATTCATTGTTACTAAAACCCAAACCTGTCTTAACTCTGGCCCCCCTTTGTTTCTTGCAGAGTTCCTCCCTTTTCATACCAGATATTGTCCACTGCTGCAATTTGTTTTTAAGTTTTCTTGCTTCAAATTCAGCAAGTGTAACTTGCTCAGTCAAGTAGTTTATTTCACAGTTCTTTTCCAAAAGAGTTCTTTTTAAGTGTTCATTTTCCTTTAAAGCTTCTCTTAACTTAACAAAATATTTTGATTCACTTAATTTAAGCTCTTTGATGGTTCTTTTTAATTCGTTTTCGTTTGACATTAATAATTTATTTGCTTTGTATATGCCAATTAAACGAATTTTGCAAGCAGATGAACACGTATCTTCAATAACATCGTAAGGAAGACCAATTACCAGTTTTTCGGCAGCCAGAGCACGATCACACTGAAAGTATGGAGTGCTTCTTTTGAATTCATCAACTGCATCTAGCCTTGCCTTTTCAATCATTTCTTCCATGCTAAGCTTTGACTCCTCCTCATGCTTCACTTCATTAACAGCAGCTTCACAAACCAACCCTGAATGATTCAGATGCCCTTGAGCAATAACATCTGATTGAATTTTATCAACATTCTCCACTTTCTCTTCCTCATCCTTTCCATAAAATTCTTTGAACGGATCAAAGAGATTTATATCGTTGTCATCAAACTCAGCAATCTCAGCAACAAGGGCATGGTTAATCTCTTCCTTAGTTTCTTCAATTTCTGCACTCCAATCAAAGTTGGTGAGCAGTGCAGTTTCATTCTTTGACTTTGCTTCCTCAACCCTTTCTTGATTTGGAGCAGATCTTGGATTTGCAGAGTTAACTGGCTCAGTAACGATTGGTAATGGGCATTCCCTTTTGAAGTGGCCCAATTGTTTGCAGTTATAGCATCTTAACTTTCCCTTGTCATACCCCAGCTTACTGTTCTGTCCCTGATTTCCAAAGTTTCTTCTACCGGTTCTTTCCATGAATCGTCTGGCACGAAGAGTGAGCATAGCCATCTGCCATTGGATGTCTGTTTCCTCCAGATCATCAGGATCCACCTGATACATGTCTTCTACGGTCATACCCTTCCCTTTCAACTCACCTGCAACAAGAGCTTCATAACTGTGAACAAACATTCCAAATAAAGCCATAGTGTCAGACGGAATCTGAGTGGTGACAGATGCATTTGAGCTTGAACCAGCGTTTGTAGATGCACCAGCAGATTTAGCAGACACATGACTTGATGATCCTCTAGATGCAGCACTGTAGACATAAGAGTTTGCAGCGGATGAGATAAGTGCAGCATTTTGAGAGGGAATGTTTGGAACCATCATTGACTGATTATATTCTCTTCTCTTCACATCAAGGTCGAAAGACTTCAGCATGTTGATAACGTCCATTAGTTTGTAGTCAGGAAAGTTTCTTTCTTGTTTCAACAGCTTGATTTGAAGACTCCATTGAGGAGGAATGGAATCTAACAGTTTTGCTACTTGTTCATGATTGCCCAGCTTATCATCACACTTCTTCAGATTACTTGACACGGATAGGAATCGATTTGTAATATCAGTCAAGTTCTCTTGTGAATATCCCACGAAAGAGTTAAATTCCTTTTCAGCTTGAGCTTTTCTATCAAGTTTCAGATCCTCATTGCCATCATAAAATTCACACAATGCATCATATAGGCTTTTTGCTGTTGTGTGTTCAGCAAACCTGTTGAAGATATCCTGATGCAAGCAAAGTATTAATGCCCCGAGTGTCTTCTTGTCTCGATCTAGTAACTTGATATCTGTTTCAGTAAAAGTGCTTGGATTTGTGTTTGTTGAAGTGACAGTTCCTTCAACTGTTGTTGGTACGTGCGGACCATTTACGATAGATTCCCATTGATTGTAGTCTGTATAATAGAAAAAGGCTTTCAAACATCTTTTCCAGTCTTCAAAGTTTTCACCACTAACAAGCCTCGGTGGCCTGTTAGGTTGAACGCTATCCAGATCATTCATATTCAGTGTTGATGAAGTCATAATTTTGAACAGACAATAGATTCGCTGAAGATGAATAGGTTCGCTGACTAGATTCGCTAAAAGAACACAGCAGATTCGCTGGAAGATTCGCTGATCACAGATTCGCTAGACGAGTAAACAGTTTCGCTGACAAGCAAGCACAGATTCGCTGGCCTGATTTTGGCAGCAGTTTCGCTTGCACAGTCAGCCAAACAAGTGAACTTTCGTTCGATGATATGTCAGATTCGCTGGCCACAACACAAACCAACAGAACAGAAATTTGAAATTAGGTTCGCTGGATGAACAGTTAGTTTCGCTGGACGAACAGATAGATTCGCTGGATAACAAACCAGCCTGTAACAGTACGGAAGCAACCCGAAAACCTTCAAAAATTGACCATTTGCGTACACGTTTGTTTTAAAAGCTTCCTATGACCAAATAACATAATACTTGAGCAAAATACAACTCCAAAACACTAAAACAAGCTTACAACAGAATCAAATAGTGTTTCGACCTAAAAACTCCAAAATCAACACAAAAATCACTAGAATCAAACAATCAAGAGCACTAAGGCTCTGATACCATATTGTTGGTCCATAATGATCGTGATTTCAGTGCTATTATGACTTGTTTAACACAAAAATGTCCAAGGCTTGAAGAACAAAGTGTATAATATCCAAACAACCCAATAACAAGATTACACACACAAATGAGGTATATAAGCTACAAAGATAAGTAGAATATGCTCCTAGCACCTCAGATTGAACGATTACACAACACAATCAGTGAATAATAGCTTTGGTAAAAGATGTGCAAAGGTTGCATTCAAATGAAGATAAGGTTACAATATATAGCAGTGTTAGGTTCGCTGATAGATTCACTGTAGCGAATCTATCTAGCGAACCAACACAGGTTCGCTGGGCACATAGGTTCGCCCAGTCGACACCTTTATACAAAAGATAACTTGAACTGCGGGCGAATCTACAGATTCGCCCGTAGGTTCGCTAGAACTACCACAATTACAAGTACTACAAATACATACAAAAGTAACACCGACAAGCCGGTGAGTCCAACCTATACATAGTGACTATCAACCTCCTTCTTGAACAATGTCATATCTATAGTCCCACGAGAGAAACCTTTGCTGAGAAGATACTGTGTCAAAGTTTCATACCAGATACGTGGAGCTTGATGCAGCCCATACAAGGATTTATCAAGCTTGTAAACCTTTGACGGGAAATCTGGATCCTCGAAACCCGGTGGTTGACATACGTAGATCTCCTCATCGATATCTCCATATAGAAATGCACATTTCACATCCATCTGATAAACTTTAAAGTTTTTGTTCGCAGCATGAGCAAGAAAGATTCTGATGGCTTCCAAGCGAGCGACTGGAGCAAAAACTTCGGTGTAGTCAATCCCCTCCTCTTGAGCAAATCCTTGAACAACCAGTCTCGCCTTGTTTCTGATTACAACACCGCGATCATCTGGCTTGTTTCGGAAAACCCATTTAGTGTCGATTGGACACTTATTAGGAGGAAGATCAACCAGTTCCCAAACTTTAAGCTTCCTAAATTGCTGCAGTTCCATTTGCATGGCATCCACCCAACTAGGGTCTTCAAGTGCTTGTTTATAATTCTTTGGAACAACTTGAGACAAAAAGGCAGCATAGAGACATTCATTAATCAAACCACTCTGACTCCGAGTTCGCACACCATCAGTGATAGATCCTATAATATAATCATGAGGATGGTTTTTCAAGGTTTTGAAGTCAGTGTTAAGGAGCAAAGGATTGGTTTCGGTTGAGGGTGTTTGATTGGTTGGTTGTGAAGGTGTAGTATGTGAAGTTGAAGGAATTGTATTAGTGGTAGATGATTGAATGGTAGTGGATGAGGATGGAATATCTGATGGAGAAGTTGGAACAGTTTGAGGTGGTGGAGGTAGTGGAATGTCGAATGAAGTGGGAGGTAGTTGTGTAGTTGAAGGTGGTGGTTGTTGTGCAGGTGGATGGTTAAAGATAGAAACTGATGTGTGTGGAAGGATGTCATCATCGTCAGATTCAGGGAGATTAAATGATTTGAAAATAGTGGTGGAATCATAAAACCATGCCGGTTCACTGCCAATACTGGTAGTGTTTGACTCTTGCCAGTCAACATAGTAGGACTCTTGCACAATCCGCGTTCGCTTGTTGTAAACACGATACGCCTTTTGTGTGTTCGAGTAACCTACAAAGAAGCATTCATCAGAAACAGCACCAAACTTCGTCTTCTGATCTTGAGTATTCAAAAGAGTACAAGAACATCCAAAGGGGCGCAGAAAATCAATCAACGGCTTAATCCCTCGAAACAGCTGGTATGAAGTCTTCATCTTCTCTTTGACAATCAGTACCCTGTTCAGAACATAAGCTGCACAATTAACTGCTTCAGCCCAGAAAATAATTGGAAGCTTTGACTCAATCAGCATAGTTCTAGCAGCCTCCACAAGCGTTCGATTCTTCCTTTCAGCAACACCATTTTGTTGTGGTGTTCGTGCGGCGCTAAACTGTCTGAGAATACCCCGTTGTTCACAGAAAGAGTTGAAGATGTGGTTTCTGAATTCAGTTCCGTTATCGCTTCTCATGGCTTGAACCTTTCTCTTTCCAAGAACCTCGATTTGAGGTATCAGCTTCATCAATTCTTCAGCAGTCTCACTTTTGTATGCCATGAATCTCACCCAGGTGTACCTAGAGTAATTATCTGTGACAACCAAGCAATAAGACTTTTTAGCAATAGATTTGACACTTATTGGACTAAATAAATCAGTATATAACAATTCGAGGGGTTCTGAGATGGTATTTGTAATTTTAAGTTTATGTGGCTTTTTGTGTTGTTTTCCTTTAGCACAAGCCATGCATTTCTCAACCACTGAAAAATCTTTGAGTGGCAAACCCCTAACCAAATTGTTCTTAACCAATTTATTCAGTATTTTAAAATTAATGTGCCCTAAACGTTTATGCCACAAAAATGATTCAAAAGATGAAGCTTTAGACAGAAGACATGTCACGGTGGAGTTTGATTCCTTTGATCCCATATTCAGCATATAGGTATCATTTCGTCTTGGAGCTCGCATGATCACCATATCTTCAGGGATAGTAAACTCTGGCTTCAAGAACAGGCATTCATTTGGAAGAAACATCACAGGAATATTTTTATCACAGATTTGTGATACACTGAGAAGATTGAATGCCAGTTCAGGAACGTAGTTGACGTCTTCCAAAGTAAGTGAGCCATTTGAGACTTCTCCTTGACCAATCATCTTCCCACCTTTCTTGTCTCCCGCAAAAGCAACATAACCGCCATTTATGATCCTATAGTTAGTCAGAAGGTCCTTCAACCCTGTCATATGTCTGGAACATCCGCTGTCAATATGCCAATGACTATTTACAACGGCATTTGAATGTTCCTGACATTTATTAAAAAAAATGAAAAGTTAGACCTTTGAAATAGGCACCCAAGCCTTTATGTACTTGGGTGGTGCAGCAGATGAAGAATTACAAAAGAAATTATTTACAAAAGTGTTTAATCTTTTTCCGAAAGATTTTTGCTTTGAGCTGTTTTGGATTAATTTAGGGCATTGCTTAACAGTATGACCAGTATTCCCACATTTAAAACAATGAGACTTCAAACCAGTTTTGGAAACTTTGTTAACAGGAATCTTATCCATCTCAATTTCCTCATCACATTCAGACAGTTGAGAGTTGCAGTCACTGTAAGAGTCATAAGGTTCTTTTAACTTAACTGTTGTGACTTTTACCTTTTCAGATTCGGATTTAGGTTTAAGAATGTATGAAAAAGATGATTCCTTGTCTTTTGGTTTTGAAATTCTCACTGGTGTGAAGGATGGAATTTTATGAGTGAAGAACTTTTGAAAACGGTTTGTTTTGGTTTGACTTTCAGAGACATGACCTGAAAGTTTGTCTTTGCCATTCTCACACACATTTTCAAACAAAACATCATTCAACATATCAGAGTTTGAAGTGGAGCACCCTAAATTACTATTAAACATGGAATTGTCTGAATATGACACATTACTACAAACAGAATTAATTAAGCTAATGTCTTCAAAAGACTTCTTGGAATCAGAACTAGAGCAATCACTACTGCTAGAACAACCGAGCCCAACACTCCCACCATATGCGTAATCCTCTCTAACCTCCTTAAGATTTACTTCACTTAAACCTGCAATGGAACTGTCAGTATCATTCTGTATAATCTCTTGAATTAACTCATTTGAGGGATGAGGAATAGGTGTAGGAGAGTAACAGAAGGTACTAGGTGGAGGATATGCATATGTTTCATTGTTACTAAGACCCAAACCTGTCTTAACTCTGGCCCCCCTATGTTTCTTGCAGAGTTCCTCCCTTTTCATACTAGATATTGTCCACTGCTGCAATTTGTTTTTAAGTTTTCTTGCTTCAAATTCAGCAAGTGTGACTTGCTCAGTCAAGTAGTTTATTTCACAGTTCTTTTCCAAAAGAGTTCTTTTCAAGTGTTCATTTTCTTTTAAAGCTTCTCTTAATTTGACAAAATGTTTTGATTCACTTAATTTAAGCTCTTTGATGGTTCTTTTTAATTCGTTTTCGTTTGACATTAACAATTTATTAGCTTTGTATATGCCAATTAAACGAATTTTGCAAGCAGATGAACACATATCTTCAATAACATCATAAGGAAGACCAATTACCAGTTTTTCGGCAGCAAGAGCACGATCACACTGGCAGTAGGGAGTGTTTCTTTTGAATTCATCCATTGCATCAAGCCTCGCCTTCTCAATCATTGCTTCCAAGTTGAGTTTTGACTCCTCCTCATTCTTCACTTCGTTAACAGCAGCTTCACAAACTAATCCTGAATGATTCAGATGCCCTTGAACAATAGCGTCTGATTGATCTTTATCAACATTCTCCACTTTCTCTTCCTCATCATTACCATAAAATTCTTTGAACGGATCAAAGCAATTTATATCGTTGTCATCAATCTCAACAATCTCAGCAACAAGAGCATGATTAATCTCCTCCTTGGTTTCTTCAATTTCTGCACTCCAATCAAAGTTGGTGAGCAGTGCAGTTTCATTCTTTGATTTTGCTTCCTCAAGCCTTTCTTGATTTGGAGCAGATATTGGATTTGCAGAGTTTACTGGTTCAGTAACAATTGGCAAAGGACATTCCCTTTTGAAGTGACCCAATTGTTTGCAGTTATAACACCTCAGCTTTCCCTTGTCATACCCCAGCTTGCTATTCTGTCCCTGATTTCCAAAGTTTCTTCTACCTGTTCTTTCCATAAATCGTCTGGCACGAAGAGTAAGCATGGCCATTTGCCGTTGGATGTCGGTTTCTTTCAGATCATCAGGATCCACCTGATACATATCTTCTACAGTCATCCCCTTTCCCTTCAACTCACCAGCAACAAGAGCTTCATAGCTATGAACAAACATTCCAAATAAAGCCATAGTGTCAGATGGGATCTGAGTGGTGACAGATGCATTTGAGCTTGAACCAGCATTTGTGGATGCACCAACAGATTTAGCAGACATATGACTCAATGATCCTCCAGGTGCAGCACCGTAGATATAAGAGTTTGCAGCGGATGAAATAAGTGCAGCATTCTGAGAAGGAATGTTTGGAACCATCATACACTGATGGTATTCTCTTCTCTTCACATCAAGGTCGAAAGACTTCAGCTTGTTTATTACATCCATCAGCTTGTAGTCAGGATAGTTTCTCTCTTGTTTCAACAGCTTGATTTGAAGACTCCACTGAGGAGGAAGAGAATCTAACAGTTTTGCGACTTGTTCATGATTGCCCAGCTTGTCATCATACTTCTTCAGATTACTTGATACAGATAGGAATCGATTTGTAATATCAGTCAAGTTCTCTTGCGAATACCCCACGAAAGAGTTAAACTCTTTTTCAGCTTGAGCTTTTCTATCCAGTTTCAGATCCTCATTACCATCATAAAACTCGCACAATGCATCATACAAGCTTTTTGCAGTTGTGTGTTCAGCAAACCTGTTGAAGATATCCTGATGCAAACAAAGTATCAATGCCCCGAGTGCCTTCTTGTCTCGATCAAGTAACTTGGTATCTGCTTCAGTAAAAGTACTTGGATCTGTGTTTATTGAAGTGACAGTTCCTTCAACTGTCGTTGGCACGTGCGGACCATTTACAATAGATTCCCATTGGTTGTAGTCTGTGTAGTAAAAAAAGGCTTTCAAACATCTTTTCCAGTCTTCAAAGTTTTCACCACTAACAAGCCTCGGTGGCCTGTTAGGTTGAACGCTATCCAGATCATTCATATTCAGTGTTGATGAAGTCATAATTTTGAACAGATTATAGATTCGCTGAAGACAAATAGATTGGCTAGCTAGATTCGCTCAAAGAACACAGCAGATTCGCTGGTAGATTCGCTGAAGACAGATTCTCTAGACAAACAAAACAGATTCGCTGACAAAGCAAGCACAGTTTCGCTCGCCTGATTTTGGCAGCAGTTTCGCTTGCACAATGAGCTAAACAAGTGAACTTTCGTTCGATGAAATGTCAGATTCGCTAGCCACAACACAAACCAACAGTACAAAAATTTGAAATAGATTCGCTGGATGAACAGCTAGATTCGCTGGAAGAACAGATAGATTCGCTGGGTTACGAACCAGCCTGTAACAGTACGAAAACAACCCGAACACCTTCAAAACTTGACCATTTGCAGACACGTTTGTTTCAAAAGCTTCCTATGACCAAATAACACAATACTTGAGCAAAATACAACTCCAAAACACCAAAACAAGCTCAGAACAGAATCAAATAGTGTTTCGACCCAAAAACCCCAAAATCAACACAAAAATCACTTGAATCAAACAATCAAGAGCACTAAAGCTCTGATACCATATTGTTGGTCCATAAAGATCGTGATTTCAGTGCTATATTGACTTGTTTAACAACAAAATACCCAAGACTTGAACAACAAAGTGTATAATAACCAAACAAACCCAATAACAAGATTACACCACACAACTGAGGTATATAAGCTACAAAGATAAGTAGAATATGCTCCTAGCACCTCAGGTGAACAATTACACAACACAATCAGTAGATAAGAGTTTTGGTTAAAGATGTGCAAAAGTTGTATTCACTTGTAGATAAGGTTACATTATATATCAGTGTTAGGTTCGCTGATAGATTCGCTGTAGCGAATCTATCTAGCGAACCACACAGGTTCACTGGGCACATACAGGTTCGCCCAGTCGAAACCATAGACAACAACTAACTTGAACTACGGGCGAATCTATAGATTCGCCCGTAGGTTCGCTAGAACAATTACAATCAAAAGTCATACAAATACATACAAAAGTAACACCGACAAGCCGGTGAGTCCAACCTATACATGTGACTATCATAAACCACAGAGGTGTATTTTGCAATTAACTCTATTATAAGATTCAATCAAGAAAAATGGTAGAAAAGAAGTAAGGGATACGCCGGAAGCTGATAAAATAACAAAAGGAAACTATTCCAAAGAAAAGATTCGACATAAGTAAATTTAATTTGGAGGTGAATGATGATATATTTACAGAGTCAGTGCAAAATGTCCATGGAGTATCCAAAGGTAATTTTTTATTATTTAACGTTATATTCAGCTAAGAATATAGTTATTTAAATATATATATTTCCAACATTTTCAAGACTATATTGATCATGGAGATGCAATATATGTGTGCTGCAATTGACATTCAATGTTGTGGCAAGCTGAGATGCTAAGAGATATTCAAAATCGTCAAAAGAAATCTTTTTCACTTTGTTGTATGAATGGAGTTAGTTACCAAAAGGAATACCTCCTCCTCTAATGTTACATAATTTATATATAGGGGCAATTCTCGGAGCAAAAAATTTATGAACAATATCCGTGCATATAATATGATGTTCTCTTTCACATCGATGGGTGGCAAAGTTGACAAAAGTGTTCAGAGAGGTAAATGACCATTTTTCTTTAGACTACAAGGTCAGAATTTTCATAGAATAAGTAGCCTAATTCCCTCTAATGTACAAAAACCAAAATTTTCCCAGCTTTACATATATGATTCAGCAAATGAGGTTGACAATTTACTAAAGTCAGTAAGGTCTGTTTTTACCTATGAGTTTTCCTATAAAATAATTTCTTGATAACTGTAATATATCAACTAAGATTTGTTGGTTTTTATGAATAGTTCAAATTATCAATCTACTTCAATAAAGAAGAATGACCTTGACGCTGAAAAAATTAAAAGCCTTAAAGTTATGTTGGACTCTTGCAATCCACTTGTAAAATCATTCGGGATGGTAAGGGATTGTTTGAAACAAAATGAATTAGAAAATGTAAGTCTTAAATTAGCTGCAACAAGATCAAAAGATGGAAGAACTTACAATTTTCCAACATCCTTAGAGGTTGCGGCTTTAATAGTCGGTGATATTGCTGGATTAGTTGATAAACGAGACATTGTTGTGAGAACAAATGCTGGTAATCTACAAAGAATAAGTGAACTTCATCCTTCATACCTGGCACTACATTATCCACTAATTTTCGTATTTGCAGGAGATGGTTTCAGAAATGGTATCAAACATAAAGGTATTCCAAATGATTGTGTAAAGCCAAGAACGAGACTTACAATGAGAGAGTTCTTTTGTTACGGAATTCAAGACAAAACCAATGAGTTTTCACTGTTGCTTCATGCCAAAAAACTGTTTCATCAGCTTTTAGTTTATGCATACACAATGGTAGAATCTAATAGGTATCTTACATCAAAACACAACTAAAGAAGCTTAGATCTGAAAATTTTCAAATATTGGAAAATAATGTTCAAAATGGAAACACCAACGCATCAGATTCTGGGAAGCGTATATTGTTAACATCTTCTTGTACTGGAGGATCCAGATATATAATGCAAAACTATTTGGATGCTATGGCAATATGCAAATCCGTTGGTTATCCTGATCTATTCATAACAATTACCTGTAATCCAAATTGGCCTGAGATCCATAGATGTTTATTTGAAAAAAAAATCTAAAGCCTAACGATCGATCGGATATTCTTACGAGAGTATTTAAAATTAAATTGGATCATTTGATAGATGAATTCCAGAAGAAACAAATTTTTGGTCCTCTACAAGCATAAGTATCATTTATTAAATTTATTAGCACTTCAATTAATTAATTAATTAATTAATTAATTAATTATTCATCTGTGTGTAATAACTTACTAATTAAGTTAAACTTTTTTAGTTATTTATATAGTTGACTTTCAAAATCCTGGATTGCCGCATGTACATATTTGTTTGTTTTTTAGCTCAAAACACAAATTCCCAACAGCTAAGGATGTAGATCATGTGATTAATGATGAGATTCCTGACCAACAAGAAGACCCGGAATTATATGAACTTGTGAACCAATTTATGATTCATGGACCTTGTGGTCAAGATAATCCAACTTATCCATGCATGGTTAATAATAAATGTTCCAAAAACTTCCCAATGAAATATCAAAACGAAACTTCTGTTGATGATGAAGGTTATCATGTATATAGACGTCGGGGCACTGGTAAGACAATAGTAAAGAATGGTATCCCCCTTGATAATCGTTATGTGGTTCCATACAATGCTTATCTTCTAGGAAAGACCAGTGTCATATAAATGTTGAATGGTGCAACCAGTCAGTTTCTATCAAATATTTTTTAAATATATAAATAAGGGTCCTGATAGAGTTACTGCTTCTTTCTATCAAACACATTAAAACAATCAAGGAAGTAAAAAAGCTTGATGAGGTCCAAAATTACCTAGATTGTAGGTAATCATTTAGTGCTTTAAGAAAAAGTTATAAATATATAGAATATTTAATATAAATATCAAATCATCGTATAAAATCAAAGTTTCCTTTATAGGTATGTATCTGCTTGTGAAGCGGCATGGAGAATACTTAAATATGATATACATTATAGGTGGCCAGCTGTTGAAGTATTACCTTTTCATGAGAAAAATAATCAAAGCGTTGTTTACGATGAAAGTGATTATCTTTGTGATGTTGTTACTAATCCTATTGTCAAACAATCAATGTTTCTTAAGTGGATGGAATGTAATCAAACAGATGCCATTGCCAGAACATTGTATTACGTGGATTTCCCAAGGTATTATGTTTGGCTACGTAAAAAGAAGATATGGTTTCAAAGAAAATATCCAGGTGGTAGTGTTGGAAGAATCATTATGTTCCACCGTCCCTTGGTGAGGTTTATTATTTAAGGATGTTACTGAATCATTTAAGAGGACCAATGTGTATTGAAGGCATAATAACAGTTAATGGCAAGTTATTTTCAACCTTCAAAGAGGTATGCAACGAATTAGGACTGTTAAATGATGACAAAGAATATGTCGATATAATTACATAGGCTAGTTTGTGGGCAATAGGATCTTATTTGCGATGCTTTTTTGCAATGTCGCTACTTTCAAACACAATAGCATGTCCCAGAGATTTGTGGTAAAAAAACTTGGAACATACTATGTGAAGATCTTCAACATAGACAGAGAAAGATTATTAATTGTCCTGGTAAGTTATTTGCTTGTCTTTCTGATTTAACCATACCTCTTGGATTGTCTATTAGGATTGGTCTTGGAAGAAAAAGATCTTCAAAATCTATGTTTAACAGATATTGAAGAGTTGCTAAATAAGAATGGCAGATTGAGAAACTTCCTAAATATGCATTGCCTTAACAACTCATTAATTCGAGAAGAGCTTTTATATGATAAAGAAAATTTGAAAATTGAGCATGCAACTTACTTACGTACCTTAATAAGAGAACACAAAAATCTCTATCAAAAAATAATGGAGGCAATAAAAAAATAAGGGAGGTGTATTTTTTGTATACGGTTTTTGTGGTACTTGAAAGACATTTTTTTGGAACGTTGTCAGCAGCTTTACGTTCTAAAGGAGAAATACTTCTAAATATTGCATCAAGTGGAATTGCATATTTGTTACTCTGTGGAGGGAGAACTGCAAACTCTAGATTTATTATTCCAATCAATATTTTAGAGAATTCAGTATGCTCAATTACACCAAATAGTGATCTCATTGTTTTGATTAAGAAGACAAAACTTATAATCTGGGATGAAGCACCAATGATACACAAACATTGGTTTGAAGCACTTGATAGGAAAATGAGAGATATCTTGCGTTCATCTAAAATATAAACAGTGAAGATCAACCATTTGGAGGGAACGTGATTGTATTTGGTGGTGATTTTACACAAATTCTACCAGTTATTCCAAAATATTCTCGAAGCAACATTATTAATGCATCTTTGAATTCTTCGTATATGTAGGAGCATTGTCAAGTTCTTAAATTAACAGTTAAAATCCGACTAAGAGTGGGAAGTGAACAGAAAGATTTAGGTGATATTAAGGTGTTTGGAAAATGGACATTAAAAATTGGTGAAGGTCTTCTTAGGGAGAAAAATGATGGTGAAATAGAGATTTAAATCCTGGAAGACTTACTTATTATTGACGTTGATAATCCAGTTAACTCCCTTATTTTGTTTACATATCCAAATATGATAAACAACTTCGATGATCCTGTTTATTTCTAACAGCGAGAAATTCTTGCTCCAACACATAATTTAGTCAATTCAATCAATGAAAAGTTGCTACATATGATATCGGGTAATGTACAAAAAACTATAACATGTGTATAAATTAAATTTGGTTATTTGAAAAGTTGCTACAGATGATACCAGGTAATGTACAAAAAACTATAACAGGTGTATAAATTAAATGTGGTTATTTGATTTTAATAAAAGTCAACGGATTTGCTATTCTTATAAGCTAACATATTCGAATCCAACGTCTATCCTTAAAATATTTCAACTTGACTACTATGCTCCAATAGTTTCAAAACTACGAATCTAACTATGAGATTCTAATCCAATTTCTAATCCATCATTAAAACTATAAATCTACTATCAAATTATGAACTAACTGTGACACCTCGCCCGACGGCGGAAACACCGGGCTGTCAAGTAAATTGGATATCAATAGTAACCAAAGCACATGGTAATTGTTTATTAAGCCAAATAATAATTAATACGTTTGGAACAAGAGTCTTAAATAGAACAATAAAAGCAACAAAACAGAAACAATAATTATAATTGTCCATATTATTTAACTAGGTCTAAGGCAATCCTAAGTCTTGGCAAAGCAGCAAAATAATATTAAGCGTCACCTGAAATATGTAAAAATAACGTTAGCTATTTAAAGCTAGTGAGTAAACCACAAATTGATACATAATAATATAGAAATCCGAGATCATCATAATATGTTGCGCAATCTTACATGCATAGCTATTTCATATCATTCTCGACCATAACACCTTGAACACACATTGAAAACCATCATTGTATAGCAACTTGTAATCATTTGTCATGAGGAACCAACTCGTGTTATTAATTAAAGATAACCTTCTAGCAACCGTCTCGATATAAGTTATCAATAATTGTTTAAGCATCTAAGGGACGTAGCAACATAGCATAGCAACTAGTATCATCGTATAGCAACTTGTAACATTGAATAGTAACTAGAAACATTGAATGGCCGAGTTTAAATCACCTATTTTGAAATACATGTAGGTGGGTTTGTCAAACCATTAGCGCTAACATTGTACCGGTGGAATTACTAAGTAACAATACTACTTTAAACTACCAAATAAGGATTGCATCTTTATGATGGATCCTCTGATCCTGAGGAGCATGTAGCCCAATATAGGGAAAGGATGGAGACAAATCCTATCCCATAAAAGTTAAAGGAAACTTGTTTATGCAAAGGTTTTGGATCCACTCTCACTGGATCAGCTTTAAAATGGCTGCTAAGTCTTCCCCCTTACTCTATTACTTCATTTGCTCATTTGGTTAACCTATTTAATAATCAGTTCTCTTGTAGCAGATCCTTTGAAAGACTAACCAGTGACTTATACAGGATAACTCAATCCAATTTGGATTATTAATAGATTATGTGTCTAAGTTTGGAATGGAAGTCTTGGAAATCCCTAACCTTGATACGGCTCGGCTGTTCAAGCATTTAAAATGGGGTTGAAAAAATACTCCCCTTTCTACGATGATCTTGTAATGACCCCATGCAGGAATCTGGATGAAGTAAGAACCAGAGCCTTAAGATTCATAAGGCTGGAAGATGACAAGAAGATCCAAGATAGGATTGGCTCAACTATAAAGCAGGAACATCAGGACAAAAAGCAAGGATCCTTATTCAAGAACAACAAGACTAAGCCATATTTCAAGCATGACAATCAAAATGTTCACGCAATGGAATATGACGAGGATGAAGAAGAGTATCCTAAAATATCTGAATATTGTTTTTCTGTTGATGTTGGTGATGTGTTACCTGCTATGCAGGATCTAGGTGAAAAGCAAGATGGCCAAGAAAAACTGACAAAGCGATTGGATACAAGGACAAATCCCAATGTTTTTCTTACCACGAAGATTTTGGCCATATCACTGACGAATGCATTGCATTAAGAAGAGAAATAGGTTATCTTCTCAGCAAAGGGCACTTCAAAGACCTATTTGGCAGAAAGAAGCAAAGGATACAGGATCCTGAAAAAGTTCCAGAAAAAGCTACACAGCCTCCTCTCGATGCTAGAATAATCAATTTCATCTCTGGAGGATCCGACATCTGTGGTACATCATACTCAGCTGCAAAGAGGAACGCAAAAGAATGCAAACTGGAGTGTGGTGAAAGACCAGTTGCAACATCCACCACAACCACATCTTTTTCGATGAAGAAGACCGAGATCATATCCATGATCCTCATCATGACAGTCTAGTTATTACATTTTTATTGCTAACCATTATGTTCGTAGGATCCTTATTGATGGAGGAAGCTCTATCAATATCATACAATGCGTTGTCCTTAAAAAGATGAACATTCCAGAATCGGAGATAGTGCCAAGATCCTCTATTCTAATAGGATTCAGTGGCGAAACCAAGAAAACCTTGGGGGACATCAAGCTGCCGATATGCATAGAGGGAGTAGATACAATTCAAAAATTTTGTGTTATTGATTGTTTGTCTTGTTGCAATATTATTCTTGGCAGGCCGTGAATACACGAGATGAAGGCAGTACCCTCAACGTATCACCAATGTGTGAAATTGCCATCACCTTGGGGAGTAGTGAAAATAAACAGCGACCAACAAGAGGCAAAAAATTGCTACGCATCCTCAATGAAACCAGCATCCAAGCCAACGGCATTATAGCAATTACAGAAGCTGCCTAAGGAAGTTGAAAGATCCGAAGAGCAAGATGTGAAAGAAATATTGCTTGAACCTAAGGATCCAGAATCCAAGTTATTCATAGGATCTGGGATCCAGACAGACATAGTATCCTTCCTCCAGCGAAGAAAATCTAGTTTTGCCTGGAAACATGAAGATATGATAGGTATATCCAAAGATATTATTACTCACAAATTGGGTGTTGATCCCTCGTTCAGGCCCATACACCAGAAAAGAAGAAAGTTCGCACCCGAGAGGGATGTGATCATCCAGGAAGAGGTGGACAAACTCTTGAGAGCAGGTATGATTAGAGAGGTAAAGTATCCAAAATAGTTAGCCAATGTGGTCGTTGTTCAAAAGAAAAATGGAAAGTGGAGGGTATGTGTCAATTTTACTGATTTAAACAAGGGATGTCCCAAGGATCATTTCCCCTTGCCACACATTGACTCCATGGCGGATGCTATGGCAGGACATGAGTTGTTAACCTTTATGGCTGCCTCGTCTGGATTTCACAAATTCGGATGGAACCATCTGATCAAGAGGATACAACATTCATGACTCCTACCTGCATATATTGTTATATTGCTATGCCTTTTGGACTAAGAAATGCAGGTGCTACCTATCAAAGGTTGGTCAATATGATGTTTAAAGATCATATAGGTGATACAATGGAAGTCTACATAGATGATATGGTGGTCAAGTCTTAAAGAAAGGAAGATCATCTTTAGGATCTAGAAGTAGCATTCAACATCCTGGACAGATAAAACATGAAGCTCAACCGTTCCAAATGCCACTTTGGTGTGAAAGTTGGGAAATTTCTAGGTTATGTTGTCATAAAGAGAGAGATAGAAGCCAACCCTGAGCAGATAAAGGCTATTATCAATCTAAAATCACCAAGAAATGTGAAAGATGTCCAGAGATTAACTGGAAGAGTTGCAACTCTGAATAGATTCATATCCAAATCATTAGAAAAATGTAAAGAATTCTATGACATTCTTAGTAGCCTCTTTACGCTGAAACCAGTATCCTCGGCGTTCGCAGGATCAAGGATCTTTACTGCTTATAAGTTTTGAATAACTAACTATTGTCTTCCACGTGTCTTAGATATTTTCAATGCAGGTAACGCTAACAAGACTTAGTCTACCTGAAAACTCGGTCCAAGAAGTCGTGGAACAAGCTGAGAACATGGTCAAAACCCTAAAACGGCTAGTGGCATGATTTTAGGAGCTAGTTTGTTATTTATGTTTACTATTAAAATGAGGCTAGATGGCTGATATCACATACATTCGACACCCTCTGATTTCACTCTTTTCTCTCGATCATTTCTGCTCACACACACAATATTGTAATAGCCATCATAGTTCTCGAGTTGTAATTCTTTTTATCATTAATATAGTGGTGATAGACGATTGTCATCACCCGAAGTTTTTATGCTGGCGATCCTCATTGATCAAGGGTTTTTCCTCGTATAAATCATTGTGTTCATCACTAATTTCTGCTTATTATTCATTAAAACGCACAACCTCACTTAACTAATTTGGTTTGTCGATTTTTGACCAAAACAATATATATATATATATATATATGCATTTCATGATAAATGATTTCTTTTAAAAGGGGTTGGTTATTCTAACGTTGTTCAAATATTTACACAATATTTCCCCGTTTTCTCAAATATGACACAAAGAATAGCAACAAATACCATGTCTTCTGTTTTCCAATACCAAGTACTTACAACTTAAGTTGTCTTATTTATTTTCAAATCAATCCTCTTATTTATGGTAAAGATTAAAACTTTCAACTTTTTACTTAGCTTTTAAAATTGCATTATAGAAAAACAACATCGTCTCTTATAAACTTATTTACCTCCATAGTCAATACACCTTGTTTACCTAAAGTTGTTGGTCATATAAATTCAAACATCTAAAAAAATCCAATAGGAACTAAGTGATCTATTTATTCGAACTATAAATTGGATTATCCACAGTATCAAATTTTCATGAAACTAATTTTTCTAAAAATCCTAATAAATTATATTATTACATGTACACCATCAACTAATACTTATGAACTGGTCAATATCAGAAAACTTAGATAATTACATCTTACATACATAGAGTCGATTTTCACAGACTTAAGTGTTACTATTATAGTACTCGAACTTGACTATCTATATCGATGAACAAAACTATTTATATGAGCAATGTCTACCTAATGAACTTTAGTTTCTTTTGAAATCATCAATCTACTTATCATCTTAAATTTATTTTCCATAGTACTATTTCTATCGGGTATGATATCGGAAACTATGCGTATTATCACTTCAACTTAAAAAAAAGTTTTTGTGTTCATCTGACTCGCACATGATCGAATGAACTATGTGGTCCATGCAAAAACTAAAGTAATTACAGGTGCACACGGAATTATGAAAGTTGGTGCATGAAAACCATAGCAAGTTTTGTCATGTGTCTGAGGGCAATACGACAAATGTGGTATGACAAGAGCATGGTGGATGCGCCGCTGGTACATCCTATATATAAGTGTTTCTGTCATACTGTCAAATGAAACGTTGTCTGTAACCAGTGATGGTTGTTCTAAGTATTCCATTCATATAATAAAACCTAGCGTATACCATCGAGTAAGATAAGCTATATTCTAAATTGATCTAAAAATAACAACCAGTTACTATTTGAACCTATGCAGAAATCATAAACCAATTCTTATCATGTAGAAATCAAGATTTAACAATTGTTTTCGCATATTACCATTTGTCATCATTATTATCCAATTCTTAAGTTGGGTTATTCTAATTCAGCTCCTCGAGACTAATGTATTCTTGTTCAAACCTAATGTGCTAAATAACGTTAGTACATTTATGATGGAAAGCGCTAGGTTATGGACAACTTGTATAGTTGAGCCACATCTATTCATTCTAAATATCATGGGCGTATTCACTCATTTTTATAATTGAGTCTAATTTACCTATCTATACGCAAAGTTTGATAGGTTCAATTAGATCGATACTGGTACAAATCAGAATGATCAACGTACAAAGACAACAATTCAATCAACAACACAATCCATTACTTAATAATTCTCTTGTATTGATGATCAAAGCAATAGTTGTAGTACAATGGTGCAGGAGAATACAATCACACACACAGTTTCTCTCTCTAACGTGTATTAGTGATCTAGACTCTCTCTCTAACATTCACTAGCAACATGCTTTATGCATCACTACTTAGGGATAATACAAAATTAACCCTACACTATACAAACTTGTATAACCAAAGAACAAAGTAAATCTTCTAACGGGAACGAGCCCTAACAGTACTTCCCCTAAGATTTATCTTTGGTCTTCAAAATCAAAAATCTTCAGCTTTAATCTTTTCTTTTCTTTAATCACCAATCTCTCTTGAATCATAGTTCTTCATTCAATCTCTTCAGGTTCATCTTTCACATTCAGCAACTATTTTCCAGCATATTCTTCTTGATCTTTGATAGCTTCTTCAATGCATGACTTGAACTTTTCAGCTATCATGGCTTGTCTCGGCTTTGACTCATTGGTGAGTATATCACATGCAGCCATCTGTTTCAGCATTTCCAAAGTGATATCTGCAAAATCAATATTAGCATAAACTTCATACGGCCTTTTCTTTCCTTTGGCTCGCACTTCTAAGGTACCCTTGGATGTAATCCTCATGAATTCAATTTCTGGAATGTTGATCTTCACAAGGTCAGCATTGAGTAATGCTTTCCTTAATCGGATCTTTTCTGTAGCAGCTCCGATAACTTCAATTATTATTTCAAATAACTCTCTATCAGCCTCAGCAATCGGATTCTTCATCTTTTCCATCTTGTGACTTCACAAGTGATCAATGTAAGATGGATGAAGCAATTTGAGCTCAAAAGTACTGAACAAGGTGATCATATCATGATCCCAATCTTCTAAGTCACGAACGATCTTGAGTTCAAATGTTTCTTCATGATAGAAAAATTTCAGAATCGGCTTCGTCTTCTGCGAACCATCGAACACTTTTAATCCTGGATTGGTTACTTTATCAAAGTATTCGTCTGAAAACTCTTCTAAGTACATATCATGAAGGATCAACCTTTTCTGCTTCTTCTTCTTATTATCCAAATAAACTTTATCCTCTTGTTCGCCACGAAACTCCAGAAACTTAGGCATTCGGCTGATTCCAGCATCCAAAAGCATAGCACATTTGTCACCACGCTCAGCCCTTGTATGATTTATCAACCTCAGCTTATGTAATTCCTTCAAGTCATGAACAGGAAGTTTGAAGATGCTTGAGTAATAGTGATAAACATCACATAAACCATTAACTCGTTTGAACAGAAAAGCATCAAAAACTTCATCATACTTCCAGGCAATGATCTTCACATCCTTGGATTTTTCCGGCACGATAATTGAGTCAAGCAGTTCGGCAACAGATTGACCTTTACTCAGCAGTGATCTCACAATATCACCTGCTGTGGCAGCTTTATGCCATGACTCTCGTACATCCATAGGAATGTGGTAAGCTTTCACCTCACTAGGAAACATGTCGATCAATTCTTTCCTCTTTTTATGTGCATCTTCAGGTAAAGCCATCAATGGTATCTCCTTCGGTTCCAATACTTTGAGCCTTTTGGTTAGTTCAAAATACTGTGGATTATTGTAATCCAAAAAGAGCATACGGTTATGCATCTTTTCTGACGCCTGAAAACTAACAACAATCTTTTTCAGCGACTCCTTCAACCTCTTCAGAGTTTTGTACGGATAATTCCTTGATTGTAACCATTGACGCATATCAACCGAAGTCATCTCCTCTGGGTTTTGATGATACAATTCTTCAGGAGGAAGATCATCAATGTTCAAACTTTCTTGTAATGGCGTCCATTCACCCGGTTCAACAATAAACTCTCTGTCATCACCATCTACTCGATCTTGGGCATTGACACACTTTTCATACTCCTCGTTTATTTGACTGACTGTAAGTCCATTCAAATAAACAGGATTGTGCTTCATCCTTTCCAGATATGCAAATCGTGCATCTAGATCAACTGGAATTTCTTCATTAATATTCACTTCAGTTTCAAACCCAGAATGACCAACTTCTTCTGATATATCCATCACTTCAGTTACTTGAAAGTTTCAGCTTGAACCGGCTCAACCTGGACTGCTTCCTCGGTTCTAACTTTCTTGATGGATACATCTTCTTCAAGAATCTCAGGGACTTCATCAAGTTTACGTTTTCCCTCCGCTTTGTCATATGTAACAATAGCAGCATCATCGGGAATAAGGATTGATTCAACAATCGGTTCTGTCATAGTTTTAGATCGTCGTGATTAGGTGTAATAAAGTGTGACGTCCTTAGGAGTATCAGTCACTCCAACGTCTTCATCCGCTACAAATTCTTTATCCGATTCAGAACTTTCAGTTTCCTCTTCTTTCAACCACTTTTCAAGAACTTCTTTTTCAGCACGCAAAGTATTACATTCTGCATGTAATTCTTCATAATCGATCTTCAGATTTTCATATTCAGCATCTAACTCTTTGAAAATCTTTGAGTTCTTTTGATGCATAGCCCAGAATTCTGCTAATCTCTTCTTCTTTCGCTCATTGGATGCCTTTAATTCAGCATTTTCATCCAATAGCTTGGCTATCATCCTCTTTAAGTGAAAGACTTCACCTTCTTCTTCGTTCATATTCACATCTAAACCAACCTTAGGTGAAGACCCCTTTGGTTGTTCAGTATGTTTAGTTGCAGGAGCGGATGATGTGGCTATATCACTAGGATCAGGAACAGACTTAACAGCTTCAGTTTCATCAACTGTCTGTGCCACAGCCTCTACTTCAGCAACAACCTCTTGTGCAATCTGAACCACATCAATATGTTTAGGCACACTCACTTCTTCAATTAAGATAACATTCTCTTCATTAGTTGATACCACTTCAGGATTAATCAATTCTACTTCTTCTTCTGCTTGATCAAATTTTGATCCAGCTTCAATGTTCTCATCACCATTATCATTAATTTCATCATCAGTATCATCCTCATTGTTATCATCATCATCACCATTTTCTGTGTTAGTGCTACTAGATTCTTCACTCTCAGACTCACTTTCATCTGTATCACTCGAATCAGTCTTAAGGGCATCAGGAACATCATCTACAAGATCCAGAGGATTAAGCACTTCACCTTGAGAAATATGATGATATATTCCTCCAATATCTTCCACATTGTTTGCTATATCTCGCATATAGTCAAACATTTGCACTTCAGCAACATTCCCAATGCTCATCTTTCGATAACATAAAGCATTCATGTCTTCAGTCATGAGCAGGTCACCATTCACACCTTCTTCACGGATCACAGGATGTGCAATGTTGATCAATAACTGTAAAATCAAGGATACATCAAGAATTTGAATCTCTTCCCTTTTACCAAGTTAAAAATAAACCCCTTCATGATCCATCTTGACTTGTTGAAAGGTCTATTTGTAGCTATTGCAACAATTGGGGATGCAAAATCTGAAGGAAAGTTATCGAATCCAGCACTTCTTCTGGATAAACATTGCTGAATCACATAGCAGAGTAACTTCCATTGCTTACCCAATCTAGCTCTTACGAACTGCTGCTTAGGAAATACAGGAGGATGTCCCATATTGATAAAACACTCTTGGCATTCAGCAATCGTATATTCATCAAGTGCACCTACTTCATCTTCATCTATTCTTAGTGCAGTCCTGATTGTCTCTTCAGACACAGTTATTTGTAACTGTCTGGTAATATTTCCTCTTACCATAGATACACCAGCCTCATCAGTAATTTCCTCTGCTGTTCTCCAGAAAGATTTAATCAATATTGCATATACAATGGGTTTGGCACACATTGCATATACATACTTGGTTCTTCTCAGAAATCGAATCATATCTCTATATCCATCAGCTTCTGGTATAGATTCATCCAACAAAGCCACAAGATTGTGCTTTGGTTCAAACTTGAGGTTATTCATCTGATAACAAACAAAGACATGTGTGTTAGTTATCAAAAATTTATAAACAAGCACATTTGTTTAATGAAGTTTTATCACATGATTCAAATCATTTTTAGCACCAATTGATCAATTAAACTTAGATTATGTATCATTTGTGATCAAAATCATGAACAAGTTCAATGTTCGTCAATGGCTATTTCGACAGAATTTTGAACTTTTCCTTTGATTCAGTTGATTTCAGATGTTTTGATGTTGATTAATGGATGAATATTGGTGATTAATAGTTACTACAACCTATTACAACAACCGATTTCAGTTTTTACACAGATAATCAAAGTGTCGATTCAAGTCCAGTTACTGTTCATCATCAACATTTTGATTTTAAGAACAATAGTAGTGTCGATGAAGTTTGATCATGATGATTATACCTTATTCAATCTCTAAAACTTGTTACAGAATCGGTGATTGAATATGATATAAGGCGATTTGATATACACGGTATTTGCTTGAAAATGATTATTGTGAAAAATGTTAGGTGTTTGAGAAGAGGCGGGTATTTATATGTAGATGAGCCGGCTTAAAATTAGGTCAAAATCTTTGAGACGGGTCCACATTTCAGACGGGTCAACAATTAGGCCCAAAAGCCTTGGACGGGTCATGTTACTGTTAGGAAGGGTCAAACCTTTGGGACGGGTCAACATGTGAATATACAATTTTAACATGTAAAAACACTTAGTCGGGTCACACACTATTGAGACGGGTCAAGTACTGTTGAGCCGTGTCAACACTGTTGGGACGGGTCAGAGTGTCTGCACATTAAATTTTCTTCATGTAAAAGCTTGGTCGAGTCAGACAACTGTTGAGTCATGTGAACATCAGTTGAGACGGATCAACACTTGTTTAACATAAGTTCACCATGTAGACATGAGTCGGGTCATGATATAGCCGTGTCACAAAATTTGGAACGACTACACCTTTGTTTTGTTTTACCCATCATCCGGCTGAACAGTAGCATTTTCTTTCATCACCCGGCTGTATAGTGACAACAATTACCCGGCTGCATAAAAACAACAACTTCATTGCCCGACTGCATAGTAACAACAACTTCATTACCCGGCTGCATAGTAACAAGTAAATTTTGTCACCCGGCATCGTTTCATTCAATCACCCGGCTATACAGTGATAAATGATTTTTCTTTACTTTCATTGTCTGTTGACTTTTCAACTGCATTTATTGCACCTGCATTTATTGCACCTGCAATCATTCTCGACACATTAATTAGACACGACATCCTTATTAGGGTTTGTGTTAATTAATTATCAATCATAATCTAGGGCAACAAATTTTCACACATTAAATTCAATTAAAAAAAATTTATTTTTCTTTTATTTTCCTCAAACAGACATTATGCAAACATTTTTGCATTACCAACAAATCACAAGACTTCAGGTTTGTTTTTATCATATCCAATACATTTGCTTTCATTAACCACTTGATCCTTACATTCAACACACTTATTTCTTGATATTTTTGGTTTTTGAAAATATTTTTGTACTTTTTCTTCAGTTATTTCTCCCCCTAAACTTGAAATTTCCAAGAAATTTTTAAGTTTAAAAAGAGTGTCAAAATGTCAACAAAGACTCCATATGCGCACACACAAAGCACACACATTAAAGTAAATACATATGCAATGCAATGAATTAAACAATTGCAGTGAGATCATACCATAAATCATCTGAAAACATACCAATTAGCTCGAATTGACACACTTACTTTTTCAGTATCATGATGAGATTAAGGTTCGATTAAATGACTTATGTGACCCACATGTATACATATGTCAACATATTTCCTTATCAGCAACAACTCGAATGTATGTTGCACAAAAACCTGGTTACTTACAATCATAAACAGTGTGGAATTTGGGTTCTAATTGAATTTGGTCCACTTTGGGACTTCTTTTGAATTCCATTTTGGAATTTTTCATTTCCTATTGTTCCCCTTGGGAATCTTCTGAATTCCATTTTGGAATTTTGATTTGGTGATGGTCCACATTTGGGACTCTTTATGTTCCAACTCTGGGAATCTTTTGCTGCACCTTGAAGCTCAAAAGAGACTTCGTGTGAGACTTCAGGTCTGTGGGTACCACAACAAAGAAGCTCACGATGCGGTTCTTCACACTGAATAGGTTGCATCGTTACCCGATCATGTTCAAATAACATCACAAGAAGTTCATCAAAAGATATATATTTAGACATGTATAACAAAGGAACTTAACACAAAGATCATTAAGTTTAGATTTGTCAACAATGAACTTACTTTTTCAGTCTAATTGCCTGAGCCATCTCGCACATCAATTAACACTTATCAGTCTTTATTATTAAAAATAATGAAACAGATGATGTTAATTGTAACTATCATTTCTCACTTTTGCAATGTAGATTCTTATGATATGATATTTCTTTTCTTTTTGCTTTTTCTTTCTTTTTGCTTCCTTTTTGTTTCATGCACCCTCACAATGTAAAAATAAAAAGACATAGGAATCAATACTTGACATCGACTTATTATATTTTTGGATTTTATATTTTCTGATTTTGTATTTTGATTTTCATAAAAAAGAATTAATCATAGTTGATTAACCCTATGGATTGAATTAAGAATTCAAATCGTCCTGACACGAATGGTTTTGTGAAAAGATCTGCCAGTTGTTTGTCGGTATGAACTTTAATCAAAATTATTAAACCTTTTTCAGAGTTGTCTTTGAGAAAGTGATATCGAATTTCGATATGTTTTGTTTTTGAGTGTTGAACAGGATTAGCAGTAATGAACATAGCAGCAGTATTGTCTATGTAAATAGGAGTTTTGAGAAAGTTAAACCCGTAGTCAAGTAATTGGTTTTGTAACCACAAAACTTGAGAACATCCTGTAGATGCATCAATGTACTCTGCTTCAGCAGTGGATACGGAAACATTGGTCTGCTTTTGCATTGCCATGAGACAAGGCGAGGACCTAGAAACTAACTTCCACCTGTGGTCGATTTCCTGTCAAGAGCACAACCACCAAAGTCACTGAATAACTATATAATTCAAAATTTCCTTCATAAGGATACCATAACCCGAGATTTGGTTTCCTTTTAAGGTATCTGAATATACGTTTGACAGCAATCATATGTAACTCTTTAGGACCGGACTGATATCTGGCACATACACATACAACATACATGATGTCTGGTCTTGATGCAGTAAGATACATCAGTGAACCGATCATTGATCTTTAAAGTGTTTGATCAACAGATTTGCCTCTTGGATCAGGTTGGATTTTGCAGTTAACATCAGATGGAGTTCGGATAGTCTGACAATCTTGCATCTTGAACTTCTTCAGCAACTTTTCAACAAACTTTGATTGGTTGATAAAAATTCCGTCTGCTGACTATTTTACTTGCAAGCCGAGAAAGAAATTAATCTCCCCCATAGAACTCATCTGAAATCTGGATTTCATAATCTCTTCAAACTCTTTGCACATGGATGGACTTGTTGATCCAAAGATGATATCATCAACGTACACTTGAACACATAGAAGATCTTCATTTTCCCGCTTCATGAATAAAGTAGGGTCAATCTGACCTCTTGAAAAACCGTGTTCCAGCAAATGTTTAGATAACGTCTCGTACCAAATTCTTTGGGCTTGATGTAGACCATACAAAGCTTTGCTTAATTTGTATACACGATGTGGATACTCAGGATCTTCGAAACCTGGAGGTTGTCTGACGTACACATCATTGGTAATTGGTCCATACAAAAATGTGTCTTTAACATCCATTTGAAACACTTTGAACTTCATGAAAGAGGCATAAGCTAGAAAAACGCGAATGGCTTCAAGTCGAGCGACCGGAGCAAACACTTCATAGTCGATACCTTCTTCTTGAGTGTAACCTTGTGCAATTAGTCTGGCTTTATTTCTGACCACAATGCCACGTTCATCTGGCTTGTTCTTGTACAACCATCTTGTACCCAATAGCATTTTCTCCTTCAGGTAAGTCCACTAATTTCCAAACTTCTTGTTTTCTGAACTGAAGTAACTCCTCTTGCATGGCTTAAATCCAACTATTATCTTGCAACACTTCTGAAATGTTCTTCGGTACCACTTGAGAAAGAAAACATGAATAAAGACAAACGTTTGCAGGCTCAGTCTGACTTCTCATGATTCTCTGATTCAAAGGACCTATAATCTCAGAGATAGGATGATTTCTATGAACTCGGTGAGTTGGAATTTCGTCACCTTGTACTTGAGTCTCCAGATTAGACTGATTCAGATTCGGTAGATCTTGTAAAATTGTAGAATTATGCGGAGTGAAATTAGGAACTTGTTCTGGTGAATTGATGAAGTAATCAAATGTTTCTAGAACAACTTCAACATTTGGATCTGATGATGGTTGATTATGAACAGATCCACCATCATTAGGAGAATTTTGTTGATTCACATCATCTTCAAAATTGTTTGATTCCTGACGTTCTGGATAACCAGATGGACCCGGAGCTTGATTCAATACACCATTTTCAGGATTGTGAAATGACATGAAAGGATACTCAGAGTTGAAATTATTATCATCGTCATTATCTGAATCATCACTGAAACATCCTAAGTCTCCTGATTCCTTCTTCGTTTTTCCTGAAAAATAAGTTAGAGTTGAAAGACTTGGATAACGAATCTAAATCAAATAACCATTCGGGACCATGAGCCACTGACGGAAACGAATTTTCTAAAAAGTTAACGTTGATAGTTTCAATAACAACATTCGTTTTGCTGTTAAAAACTCGATAAGCTTTTGAAACTGATGAATATCCTAAGAAAAAGCCATCGTCAGATTTTTGACTCAAATTTACCGAGATGGTCACTTAAATTTAGAATCGACACAGGACAACCAAATGCTTTCAAGTATGAAATATTCGGTTTTCTTCCAAACAAACTCATACGACGTTTTATGTTTATCCTAAACCAATAATGTCCTGTTTTGTACAAAGCAGGTAGTAGCAATAGCTTCGTCCCAGAATGTGATAGGGATTTTGGCATCTGCTGCTTCAAATAGTGTCCGATTTTTCCGTTCTGCGACTCCGTTCTGTTGAGGAGTTCTTGGAGCACTAAATTGATGCGCAATTCCTTTTTATGCACAAAACGAGTCCACATTAGAATTTTTAAACTCGGTTCCATTGTCACTTCTCAAGATTTTTACTTTACAATCTAACTGATTTTCAACTTTGATAATGAATTCTGTTAACAACTCAGCAGTTTCAGATTTAACATGCAAGAAATAAACCCAATAAAATCTAGTAAAATCATCAATGATGACGAAACAATAAGACTTTTTTCCGATGTTTTGAACATTTGTTGGACCGAAAAGATCCATATGTAGCATCTGTAAGGGCTTTGAAATGGAGTTTTCTAGCTTGGACTTAAAAGACATGCGGTGTTGTTTTCCTTTCAAACATGCTGGACATAGATCAGTTGTTGAGACTTTCTTTGAAGGTATTCCCACAGAATGATTTCCAGTCACCAGTCTGTTCATGTTTCTGAAGTTTGAATGGCCCAGCCGTCTATGCCAAAGCTGACTCTCATCATTTGATGCATGAGCAATGAGACATGTGGTTTCGGTTTCAGCGTCAATCTGAGACATATCAAGTTTGTACACGTCTCGATCTCTTGGAGCTTTAACAACCACCCATTCATTGTCAATATTAAAACCTGGTTTGAGTATGTAACAAAAAGAATCATCAAAAAATGTTGAATACAATTTGTCACAAATTTGAGATACGCTTGGCAAATTAAAGTTCAACTGTGCACAGTAGTTGACTTTATCAAAGCTAATAATCCCATTTGATACAGTTCCTTCACCAGTGATTTTTACACCAGCATCTCCTCCAAACGCAACATGTGTACCATTCTTTTGCTTAAAATATTGAAGCAAGGCATGGTTGCCTGTCATATGCCGGTTGCACCCACTATCAACAAACCATGAGTTGATAGGTCTTCGAGGGCGCACCTGCAATTCAACACTTACTTAGTTAGTTTGGTCAACCCAGGCCCACATGGTCTGGGGTTTTCCGAATCTATCTGTAACAGTAACTTGTTGATAATGTAAGTTTTTAAAATTTGATTCATTTGAGAGATTTGGTTGAAACCTGTTTCTGCCAATGGCTTGATTAGTTTGCTTTCTTCTTAAAGCTGAAAACCTTTCCTCTAACTTAGGTTCAAGGTTGTTTTCAAATCTTTGATTTCGTACCATCAAAGCTCTTGGCGTAAAACTGTTACCCTACTGATTTCTTGATGACATTTCCTTAAATCCAGAATTGATTCTTTTGAAAGGTCTCAAATCAGGAGAATGAATTTGGTTTGTTTTTTTAAAACCAAAGGATTGATTTCTTTGAAAATTCGGAAAATGAGTCATTTCTATTGATGAGTTTTTCCGAAAGAAACAATCTGCAGTGTCGTGATTTCTCCTTTCACATATCTCACAAAACTTGTTATAAAAACATTATTCTGAAGAATGATTTCTTTTATCACAGTAATCGCAGTACCTGTTAAAGAAACACTCAGCAGTAGCATGGTTATAACGATCACAAATCTCACAGTGTTTCTTACTGATCTTAAAGAGCCGATTGTTAACTTTAGATGTTGAACCAACAAGTGATTCATTAACAAAATTGTTTGTTTTTAAGTTAACTCGGTTCTTTTGTGGAGATTTTGGTTGTGACTTTGATTTCTTGTTATCAAAGTTTGGTTGTTTGGGAACTTGATTCGATTTTGAAACATCTTGCTTAGTTACCTTCTTTGATTCAAATCTTTTATCATTGACAGCGGAAGACTTAGGACCTGAACCTGATTTCAGACCAGAGTTAGATTTGATCTTAGAATTTATTTGGTCACCATGAGATGAATTCATATCAAATGTTCCTGCTGACACAAACTTGATTGGTTTGATTTTAAACACTTTCTTTGTCACAGGTTTTACAGTTTTAGTTTTAACAACTTGAGCTTTGGTGTTGTCATTTGATGTTATGACATTTTTACCTTTTGACTGTTTCATTTCAGATTGATTGTTTGACAATTTCGATTTCTGCACCTTTGCTTTCGAAACTTCAGTCTTCTTCACTATTTCCTGTTTGATCAGCTGATCAGCAACACGAACTTTATGCTCCTTTTTCCACTTGATATATTCTGGATCGTTGTAACCCGAGAATTCTGCTTCATCCTTCACTGTTTCTGCTGGTTTTGGATTCAGTTCCGGATATTCAACAAGTTGCACCAGAATAGGATCAGATTTGTTACTTGCCTCGTCATCAGCTTCAGCAGTCATAGTGTCATCTTCTTTCAAACTTTCGATTAGAACTTTAGACCCTTCGGATTCAGATTTGCTTCTTTGAATTTCTTTGAATCTTTGTTCATTTTCAGGTGAGTGATCAAATTCATTAAAGTTATCTGGTAATGTGTTAGTGATTGATTTAGGCATTGGTTCATGTGTGAAACCCAATCTTGTTCTGTTTTCTTTTGTATCACTTATCAATTTTGCTAGAATTGCTTTTGAACTTTTCATTTTAGTCAATTCGACCTGAGTTGCTGCATGGGCAATCTTTTCTAGTTCAAAGTTTTTGGTCATTTCTTCAAATTGTTTATTTGAAAGTTCCAGTTCCTTCAAGGTTTTGTTCCATGATTCTTTAAGTGACAATATCTTCTCATTAGCAATTTTATGATCAATTTTAAGTTGTTCATAAACTTGTTCATCTTTACTTAATTTATCACCAATTTTAAATGAATGAGTTCAATAATGTTCCACTTGTTTAATGCATTGTTCAGAACATAACCTACCTTTCACATCATCAGGTAAAGGAACATAGTTAGGTGGTAATTCGATACTAACCTTTGGTTGATTTGTTTCAGCAGATGAGAAAGACTCTTCAGATGTAGCCATAAGAGCAATCTCTGATTCAGTTTCTTTAGTTGGATCTGACTTTGCACTCCAATCATACTCTTTTGAATCTTCACTGACATCATTAACCATTTGGTAATCTCCTTCTTCAGACCAGTCTTCTTCCTCAATTTCACAGACAAGTGCCAAACTAGAAGTAAGATCAGATGTAAACTGTTCCGCATAATCACTCCAGTCATATCCATCTTTGACACTAACCACAAGTGCTTTGTTCTGATCTTCAGGCATTTTACCTTCATCTTTCAGTTCTGGCATTGGAAGACTTTGATATGGTTTTTGGATGAAACCTTGATTTCTATTCTGATAGCTCGAGGACTGACCTTGATGCTGATTCTGTCCACTTGAACTAGCTTGACCATTATAATTCTGATTCTTAGGAGCTTTACATTCCCTTGAAAAATGACCATAGCAGTTATAGTTGAAACATCTGGCCTTTGACTTGTCAAAATCAACTGTCTTGTTTGCATTTGGCTTGTAACTATGATTCACATACGCATGTTTCTGAGTTCGGTATGCAACCATAACCATTTGCCAGTTTAAGTCCATCTCTTCAACGTCATCAGGATCCATTTCAAACAAGTCTTGAAGAACAACATCTAATTGAGTCAAATGACTTCCCTGATAAGCTTGGAAGCTTGCAATAAATGCAGTAAATGCATTCTTAGTCTTATCATCTTGTAACAAGATGTTCATGACATCTTTTACTTTTGCTTGGACTGTTGAGCTTGAACTTTGATTTTCTGCTTGAGATTTCATTGGTTGAGCTTGAACTCTTGGTGGAGATTGAGGTTGAGAGTAAATTGGTGAACTTGATTGATACGACGAATCAGTGTAAAAGCTAGCACCAACAAACAAATCACCCTCATCATCAGTTTTAACAACATCTTGTGCAAGGAAAACATTCTCAACTGTATTAGAAGGATTCACCACAAACTTATACTGAGCATGAGAACCTGATCTGTCAGTGTTTCTTGAACTTTCATCGATTTCAACTTCTTCAATCTTTGCGATAAGAAGATCTAAGTCCATTGGAAACTTTTCTGTATGCTTAAGCAAAGTCACTGTTTGTTTCCATGAGGATGGAAGAGCACACAATAGTCTATCATTCAGGTCTTGAAGATCTGTCTTTGCACCAACATTTGTCATCTCAGTTGTTAAATGCACAAATCTGTTCATCATCTGGTGTACAGATTCTCCAGCAATACGCTCAAACAGTTCTAATTGTCTCTTCAGTTTCTGTTTCTTGAGACTTCTTAACTGTTTTCCTCCTTCACAAATTGATTTTAATGCTTTGAACAATGTGTAGCCAGTTTGATAAGCATCCAGTCTTGACAACACTTGAAGTGGCAGCCCTTTACACATTAAGGAATAAGCCTTACTGTCATTCTTCACCTTTCGTAAGTCTTCACCTTGTAGATTATCTTCAGGATAAGGTTCAGTTGAATCTTTTGTGTAAGTGCTTGCACTGTCAGGAGCAGTCTGAGTAGGAATATGAGGACCTTTGTCAATAGACTTCCACAAATCATTATCAATAGAGCATAGATGATGTTTCAATCTGATTGTCCAGTTCTTGAAATCTGCACGATTAACCAATCTTGGTACACGATTATCAGAATCATCAATAGGTGCCATTTTTAAATTTTAAAGAAAATATTTTTTGTGTTTTTGTTGATTTTTGAAAAGAACAATTAAAAGTTTAAAAAGAAAAGAGTTGATGCGACTAAACAGTAACGAAATAAGATAACAAAGTTTGAAACAACTGAAATAAGTCACCCGGCTGAACAATGAATTTTCTTCTTCACCCGGCTGAACAGTGAATTTTCTTCTTCACCCAGCTGAACAGTCACATGGCTTTGATCAGTTGCAAATCTTCGAACAATAAAATCTTCACACGGCTGAACTATATCACCCGGCTGAATAGTCACACGTCTTGATGACAATCACACAGCTGAATAGTAAAAACTTGACACGGCTGAAAAAGTGAATCACCCGGCTGAACAGTTGTCAAAATTATCATCCGACAACACTTGACACGGCTGAAACAGATAAAGACCCGGCTGAACAGTAACAAGTTGATCCGGTTGTAGAGTTGATCACCCGGCTGAATAGTTACAACACAAGTAGAGTTTGTTACCCGGTTGTACAGTTGCTTCACCCAGCACAACAGTACACAACTTTTACTTGAAAATTCTTCACCCGTCTAGACAAAATTGATTCACACGGCTGCACAGGACCAAATTGTTCATCAAACTAAGTCCAAAATTTTGTCTTAGTCAAATTTATTACCCGTCTAGTTCATCTTCAACCTGTTCATCATGTTCATCAACATCTTCATACAAATTTTTCTGAATTTTAACAAAACTTGTCCAATTTGTCCAAAAATCACACACAAGCAGTGATTTATACCGATTATCAATCTCCTATATCAATCAATCCAAAACATGCTCAATTTTCGATGAATTTGAGCAAAAATCGATCGAACAATAAATTTCAATTTCTTATTAATTCCTCAGATCTGATAAAACCTGATGGAATTTGCACAATTGTTGTTAATTAGAAATGATTCCGATGATGAATCAGATCTAAAAACATCAACAGATCATTCTGATCATGATTTGAGCAATATTGATGTGTGTTTGCTTGATGAATAGCGAAGAACACACAGTACCAACAGCTCTGATACCAATTGATAGGTTCAATTGGATCGATACTGCTACAAATCAGAATGATCAACGTACAAAGACAACAATTCAATCAACAATACAATCCATTACTTAATAATTCTCTTGTATTGATGATCAAAGCAATAGTTGCAGTACAATGGTGCAGGAGAATACAATCACACACAGTTTCTCTCTCTAACGTGTATTAGTGATCTAGACTCTCTCTCTAACATTCACTAGCAACATGCTTTATGCATCACTACTTAGGGATAATACAAAATTAACCCTACAATATACAAACTTGTATAACCAAAGAACAAAGTAAATCTTCTAACAGGAACGAGCCCTAACAAAGTTACTTATTCGTTTCCTTCTTGCTACTAAACATGATTGTTTCCGATCTTCATTTAAATCATTTCTTAATCTATTTACTTAAAACATTTATTCACAAGTTGAAATCTTATTTCATTCCTATATTGAGTAACAAATAATCTTTATTCGAATCTCTACACAATTAATTCACCCAAACTCTTATAACACGAAAAGAGTTAAACAAGGCGACTCTAACTGATTAAAAACAAATAACTTCTTAATTTCGTGTGATTAAATTCAGTTCATCGAACAGCCATTAAGAATCATCGATCGTAAGGTTGAGCAACTCAAGCGTAATCGATACCATTCGTTAATGTTCGTTGGAACTCGAAACATGATCATGAATTTAAGACCAAATGAAAGTTAAGTATCCGCACCTTTTTGCTTCATTTTCTTCTTCTTCTTCTTCTTCTTCGGTTTGAGCAAATTTCGGGACGAAATTTCTATAAGGATGGGAGACTGTGACATCTGCCCAAACCCGAACCCGAATACCCGTCTCAAACCCGAAGTTATCCATCGTTAATGTATTCGTATTTATTTATTTTTCTTTAAATGAAACGCCTTATCATATATATATATATATATATATATATATATATATATATATATATATATATATATATATATATATATATATATATATATAAACATGTCGAGCCTTATGTCATTCTCGTCTTTATTATATAACGATAGAATTATTACCCAACGTTTACTAATTAAATACTAAAAACAATTATTTAATCTCTAAAGTATATATATATATATATATATATATAAGTGTATTTTATAAAAGAAATTTTATAAAGATGATTAAAGATAAAAACGTATTAAAGTCTCAAAATAACCATCTAACGCCATAAACGAACTAAAGACATAAAAACTTCACTTATAGAATCATTACGTTTCAACTCGGTTAAGTTAGTTAGTGAATATAATTCACAATTTAACTTTAGGCTAAAAGTGTCAAAATTGAAACTTTTATTAAAGTTTAATTGATCTCAAGAATATTAATGTAACACCCTAGGCAAATCCCACATCGACCGTGGGCAGGAGAGATCTGGGATTTATAAGAGATATCCGACCTAAAATACTAACAACGCGTTTTGGGGCTTAATGCTAGTGGATGAGTAGAAAACACCACAGTTAAGCGTGCTTGGATGGCAGCATTCTCAGGATGGGTGACCATCCTGGGAAGGTTTCACCCGGGCAGCCAAAAGCAAATCCCTGAGCTCTAATGTGGCAAAGCGGACAATATTGGTGGTATGAGGGGCCGGATGTTACAAGTGGTATCAGAGCAACTCCTGTGCCGTTCGGGATAGTGGGGCAAACCTCATCGAGGATGGTGAGTCCCCGGGGGTGTTCAGAGGAGGGGCACCTTAGGCAAATCCTACATCCAAGAATGGGATGGTGGGGCAAACCTCATCGAGGACGATGAGTCCAAAAAGGGGGGGTGTTACACCCTAGGCAAATCCCACATCGGCCGTGGGCAGGAGAGATCTGGGATTTATAAGAGATATCCGACCTAAAATACCAACAACGCGTTTTGGGGCTTAATGCTAGTGGATGAGTAGAAAACACCACAGTTAAGCGTGCTCGGATGGCAGCATTCTCAGGATGGGTGACCATCCTGGGAAGGTTTCACCCGGGCAACCAAAAGCAAATCAGTGAGATCTAATGTGGCAAAGCGGACAATATTGGTGGTATGAGGGGCCGGATGTTACAATTAATTAAAGTATAAGGACTGTAACCGTAAATTTGTATTAAACCCAAACTCCCCCCCTTTTGCTGCCCGTACTTCCGGCACCCCCTGCTGGCGCCGGCGATGTTTCCGGCCAGTTTGCGTTTTTCCGGCGAGACCTAAATACACATTTTTAACCCGTTTTAATCAAATTAATCTTATGTAACATGTCCATTAGTATGTCTCGAACCCGTAGCCACCCTTAAATCATCCAATCAATCAACGAAATCCATGATTCAATCGGTTACCAAAAATAATCTTAAACCCAATTAACCATTTGGCAATTTAACGCTCAATCAAATCAATTCTTGGAACCAAAATGCTCCTCTCAACATTCCAAAGTTATTCCAATACATCAATTTTGTCAAAAATCTCGAAAACAATCAACTTGATTATAAAAAAACCGAATCTTAAACGAGACCATTTCACCATCCATTCGTACTTTTCTTCTGAAATTGACCTAGGATTTTCATTCATCTCACCAACAAGAGTGTTTCTGGAAGATGTATTGAATTCTAACCACTCCAATCTACCAATTTGATTCTCAACCCGTGGGTTCTTGTTCTTCATTCTTCTTTGATCGAATTCATCCGTAATCAGGTAAGTGTTATATATCAAAATGATCTTCAATCAATGGAGATTAAAAGCCCTATGATCGTTATGGATGAGATTAACATATTTGAATTCAAGTTGGGGATTCTTGTTTTAGGGTTCATATGAAAAAGTGATGGATGATTTTAAAGAAATAAAATCTTTTAAAACAAGTTTAATAAAAAAACACCAACTGTGCAGTGGCTAAGACTCTTGGCTATGAGCAGGATGGTCGTGGGTTCGAGTTGCCTTGCCCACTTTTCATTAGATTTCATATTTGTATCTATTTTAACATTAATCTTTATTTCTCAAAATGATCTAAATAACGTTTTTCTACTAAATATTATATAATTTCTAATATGTATAGATAATGATTATTACATGTTCATATACTTAAAAAAATAAGTATTTTAAATGGTACAAATACTTAAAATACCACAAAGAAATTCTTATAAAATACATATAACTATAAAAAAACTACAATAATATTTGTAGAACCATGATTCCTAAATTTGAAACCCTAGATTCCTGATTCTTGAATCTAGTTGCTATACTATTTGTTTCGTTTCTAAGTTAGGTTTTCCCAATTAATTAGGTGATACTAATATGGGCAACCATCGGTTCTCGTTAGTTGCGATTCTATTATTTCGGTTATCTTTGCATTTCTAGGTGAGTAAATTCACTCCTCTTTTTACTATTTCGGTTTTAAGGCTAAAATATGTGTTTCGATACTATACTATGATTTTTCTTTGCTTTTTGTTTCTATTTCAAATGAAATCATTAAATGTGTTAGTCTTGTTTGCAGCATGATGCAATCTTATGTGGTAGTCAATAGTAGTTGTAATATTTGTAATTTCCACCGGTACGATATTAGCGCTAATGGCTTGACAAGCCCACCTACATGTATTTCAAAATAGGTGATTTTAACCCGGCGATTCTTTGGTTGATTCTATAGGTTGGTTACCGTTACTATACTGTGATACTTGTTGCTACGTTGGTATGTCCCTTAGTTGCTTAAACAATTATTGATAACTTGTACATCGAGACGGTTAATTGACGGTGAAACGACTGTTATCATTAATTGTAACATGAGTGGTTCTCATGACTTGTTGCTAAAGGTTACCCTGCGGGGTCTATGGTTCTTGTTTCTATGTGATTCTATGGTCATGGTTGAGTAATATGATGAAATTGCTATGCACATAAGCTTGCGAAACATATTTATAATGATCTCGGATTTCATATTATGTACTATTAACTGTGTTTTTACTCACTAGCTAATTCTTTAGCTAACTTATTTTACTCATATTTCAGGTGGCGTTTTGAGCGTTTTATGTTTTTCAAGACATAGCATGCTTTTGGACCTAGAATAAATGAATAATAAATTGCTTTGATTGTCGGCTTTATTTATGAATTAATGGCAATTAGTTTCTCTTTAATGTCACAACATTTATTGCTTTAATGATATTAAAATATGTTTTTAGTGTGCCATGTGCTTTGACTATTGATATCCAATCCACTTGATAAGCCCAGTGTTTCCACCGCCGGACGGGGTGTCACAACTACTGTATTTTCAACTAAGCTTTTAAACAACTTGCAGTTATCTAGATTACCAAATCACAAGTTAGTTTTGAAAGTAGGAGCTCCAATAATGTTACTCAGAAATATTAATCAGTCAAATGGTTTATGCAATGGTACGCGTTTGCAGGTAATCAAACTAGGAAAAATGTTATTGAGGCTAAAGTAATCACGGGAAATAATATTGGACATCAGACATTAGTTTCAAGTTGACCGAAGTCAAAAACTCGTCAATTAACCGTTCCAAGAAGAAAAAACCATGACAAGAACCTTTAATTCCATATAAAACACTTCGATCCGACTCGAATCAGGTTTACCACAAGTTTGATCATTCAATATTTACATATGTCTTTTGAGTAAACTGCAATTTTGGTCCCTGTGTTTTGATACCATTAACAGTTTTAGTTCCACCTTAACAGTTTTGGTCTCTATGTTTTTATTTTTAACAGAAATGTTCCCGAAGACTAACTCCATTTAATTTTCCGTTAAGTCTCCCTCACATACGGAGTAAAAACGTCATTTCTCTCACTTTTTTTGACATGCGACTGAATAAAAATATTAACCTATATAATGACCTAGATAAAAGAGAAGAAGAAATTATATTTCCTTAGATGCGGGATGTGTGTAAGAAACTTAACGAAAAGTTGAATGAAATTAGTGTTTGAGATATTTTTATATGAAAATAAAAACACAAGAATTAAAACTATTAAAATAAAACCTTTAATGGCAAACACAGTAACCAAACTAAACTGAGTTTATGCCTTTTTACAAAATATTGTTATGATCTTTCCCAATAACAACGTGTTGATAAAAATGTTGGTTACAAACATAAAAACCACACAAACAAGAATGAATAAGGATCAAGTCAACAAACAACATCTTGTTTGATAGGCGCGTCATACTCCGTTAAATACCCAAATTCACAATCGAGCCCTAGAACTGAATCAAATCAAATCAGATCAAATCAAATTCTCTATTCGTACACCAATTTCGTCTGAATTGGACCTTCAATCTGATCGGAATTAATATCCGGTGTCTTTTGTGCTGCAAAGAATGTTTCCTGGAATGATGGATCCGGAGATGATGAGACTTGCTCAAGAGCAGATGAGTCGTATGTCACCAGCAGACATAGCTAGGATCCAACAGCAGGTCAATCTCCCCTTTCTCCCTTTTTTACTGTTTGATTTGATGTAGAAGCGAGTATTTAATCAATTTGGTTTTGATGAATTTAAGGTTACTGTCTATTTAGGGATTTGGGTGTTTATGATGTACTTTATCGCCGGATCATTGATTAATTTACAATTTAAAAGTTGTGCGTGAACTGAGATTGTGATTGACTATGAGTATGATCACAGCACACAGGTGTAGCAAACAAAGAATTATCTGGTTTTGTTGGTGATCTGCACTTCAATATAGGGAAGCTTTTAACAACTAATTTAGTATGATAATGTGCTCAAAATTTATCTTGATATAATTGCAGAGTTTCCATTACTCAGAGGCAAAATTTCTACTAAATATGTTTTAAGCACTCACACAAGCTCATCTTCTCTTTTCTTAAAAAATATTTTTATCAAATTGGTTATCTTGAGTGAACACTATATAGGGGACACAAGATTCAGAATAAATTATGTGATTTATTCTGAAGTTCGACTCTGATGAAGGGTGAGTGCCTGAAAATGTTGGACTGATTGAAGTTTTTGCCGGAGCATGTCGAGAAGTGGAAGTCTGAATACACTTTACTTTCTAAAGTCCCTAAGCCACTAGGTCCATATACATGCTGGGATATGTGATACAGTTGGTACACGGTATAAATATTCAAGAAATATACATATGCAAAAAATAAAGACGCATATCATAAAATCAAATTGAATCATATAACTAAGAAAATTTGAGAATAGAAACATTACTTGAAAATTTGTACCTTAGTTCTAAAGGTCCTAAGACACTAGCTTTTATTTCTCTTTCTTTTCTTCCTGATAATTATATTAATAGTTAGTACTTATTGTTATTGTGCTTTTACAAATGTTAATTGTTATAATATATGTTTATTTGTAACTGCAGATGATGTCCAATCCTGATCTGGTGAGAATGGCCACTGATAGCATGAAATATATGAAGCCTGAGGACTTGAGGCATGCTGCAGAACAGTTGAAGTCTACTAGGCCAGATGAGATGGCACAGATTGGTGAGAAGATGGCCAATGCAACACCTGAAGAGCTAGCTGCTATGCGTTCTCGAGTTGATGCACAAATAAGCTATGAATTGAATGCAGCTCAGATGCTAAAAAAACAGGTAATTTAAAATGCCTGAAGTGCAACAATTTAATTCTTGAGCTGATGTCAAAAATAGCAACATGCTTGATTACATATTGGGCGTGATACTTTGATGCATAATGAGTCTTTTTAAGCTTGGTAAAAATTCCATTTTCATCATTTATTTATGCAAAGAGATAGCAGTAGATCTGAGCAGCATGTGTCACGTGCAATTCCATGTGAATAAGCAAGGACCACCTTTTTGACCTTAGCCCTTAGTTTTTTGGAGTCACCAAATACATAAGACGTGTATATATGTACATACTCAAATACTATGTGTGTTTATATATAAGCCATCAGGACAACACACTTTAAACTTATGAGGCTGGATTCTTTCAAGTTGGTTTTGTACTTTAGTTAATCACTTAATCTCATGTGACTAATGATTTTTAGTTAATAAGATAGTGTAGTGTTCTCAAGTTTTGAACTTGAAAAACAATTCTAGACTAAAAGATCCAAGCCAACCAGTTATCTAGAAAGCTCTATATGAATCTTGTCATATATTACTATATTAGTAATTTGTTATTTGTTTATCAGTGTAGTTTGTTTGTTTTGTATTATTCAAGCATTAAAAGATGCATATCCTGAACAAGAAATACAATCCACTTTGCTTAAAAGTTCTAGCTAGTGATTGCTTTATCCTAATTGCTGGCATGAACACCATTCTTTGTTTCCATTGTGGCAGGGGAATGAATTTCACAGTCAGGGAAGGTTTAATGAAGCCTTGGAGAAGTACATGCGGGCATGTGTAGCATTTAAAATATTTAACTCTTACTAGTTTGTTTGTGCAGTTTTGCTTATGTGGTTTTCTCAAAAGTAACTTTTCTTAATCTATTTCATTACATCAATCAGGCAAAAAGTAACCTAAAAGGTGTTCCGGCGTCTAAAGGTGGAACTCTCCTCTTGGCATGCTCTCTTAATTTGATGTCATGTTACTTGAAAACAGGGCGGTATGATGAGTGCATAAAAGAAGGCACTGAGGTATGTACAGGTGTAGGTCACCCAAATTGTATCTTGGTTTTATGCATATTTCATTTTACAGAAATGAAGTATATTACTTTTATGCTACAAATCATTTGAGTAATTGAGTAGTTAGTTTTGTTTTCATGAATACAACTCCTGAAGGCGGGAAGTGGGAATGTAAGTTACTTCCACATCCCTCCTTCACGAGGATTATCAGCATTGTCCATTACAGAATTTTTTATGTTAAATTTTACATAGCTTGGAAATAATATACAAGCTCATTGATCTAAAATTCATTCAGGTGTTGGCAAGTGATGCAAGAAATGTCAAAGCTCTTTATAGGAGAGGTCAAGCATATAAAAATTTAGGACAACTACAAGTGAGTAGTTATCTACTTATCTTCTCTTATGTGATTCTTAATTGAGGTTGAAGATTATATCTCTGATGTTAAGCATATACAATTATCTGATTGACCTCCTATACTTTCTAGAAAGCGGTGTCTGACTTGTCCAAAGCATTTGAATTTTCTCCTGATGATGAAACTATTGCAGATGTTTTAAGGTATATCCTCTTTTTTACTTGCACAGTTACTTCTTTTCATTTTAACTACAATGTTTTTACTCACAAGCATGGTGTCATGCCACCTGTTTTATTTGATGATTTTCACTACCTCTTTATGCCTAATGTCACGGACCTGTCTTGACGGGTACCGTGCAGTTTTCTTGTCCCCAAAAGGATCAGCCTTCCGTGTGTATGATTGAGGTTCACTGTCTTGCCTTGGACTAATTATGTCATTGGAAAGTTATTTAGATGTGTATATAATTTGTTTCTAGAATAGTTATGAGTAGGAAGGTTCTAGATTAAGATTCCTTTCGTAGGTTTGAGTAGTATAATTAGGGGTGACTTTATTTGGCGCAAACCACCTTGAAAGTAGCTTGAATGCACGTCTAAACCAATCTTGTAAGAATTCTTGCAAGCAATGCAGAGTCTTCTTACATAGTATAATATTGCGTAAATGCTTCCATCCTTAGTCGTGTGAATATCTGCTATGGTTGGAATTAGTCTGACTTAGTTAGATTGATAAGGGCCACACAAGAGCTAACATAGATTAGTCCAATACACTAAGGTGCAAATCTCTATTGGTATGGTAACTCATGTCTAACAGTAAATGTTCTGAATCTTTTTATGATTTGTTGATACAGGGATGCAAAAGATAAATTAGTTGAACAAGGCGATGGGGATGCACCAGGAGGTATTTTGCTTTCCTTTATGTTTGTCAAATTTCATATCAACCAACTCATGTTCTTTTGCCATTTCAGCTAAGACTTAAATGTACTTCTAATAGGAATTAGAATCGAGGAAATTACTGATGAATTGCCAGCCCCATTATTTGAAAAGGATCAACCTACATCATCAAAACCTTCTGAGCAGAAAAAGGATTATAGTAAACAAGTGAGGAGCAGTACTGGTGCTCTTACTGATGACAAAGAATCCATCAGGTTAGCTTTCGTTATATGCTAGGATTCTACCAGCCAGTTAGCCATATTCTTTATATGATCATTTTCTTTTAGAAAAGCTACTTTTTAATTTTTTTAAAACCTTTTTCGAGCAGATCCTTTCAGAACTTCTTGTCTCAAACTGATCCAGAAACCATGGCATCTCTGGGTGGAGAAAAAATTGAAAACTTATCTCCTGATATGGTGAAAACCGCCTCAAACATGATTAGCAAGATGCCACCTGAAGAATTTCAAAAAATGCTCGAGATGGCATCCTCCTTGCAGGGGGGAAATGGAAATCCATTGTTGAATAGGAATGGTAATAACGAGTCAGGCATGCCGAATTTAACACCTGACATGATTAAATCGGCAAGTGATATGATGAGTAAGATGCCGCCAGAAGACCTCCAAAAGATGTTTGAAATGGCATCATCTTTGAATGGTGGTTCACAATCAAATAGGGATAACAGTATTAATAACAATAATTATAATAAGAATTCAGACGGGCCAGAAAGTCTTAGAAGTTCAACAGATTATGGAATTAATGGTGAGAGTGGTCCTTCTAGAGGCGTTTTGAATTCAAGAAGTGCACCTCAACCAAGCTTCCCTAGCTCTAGCTCTGATATTAGAAACCAATTGAAGAATCCTGCTATGCGTGAGGTACGCTCCGATATATTTTATTTGTTTCTGTTCTTTATATTTCCGGGCTCTCTCTGTGTTCACAACACGATATCCTAATTTAACAATCACTCAACTATCGTATGTTCAAAGAATGCTAATTGCATTTTATATTCAAGTTCATTTCTGATTTATTGATTGGCCAGATGATGTCATCAATGATGAAAAATATGAGCCCTGACATGTTGGCAAACATGAGTGAACAATTTGGAGTTAAACTTTCTCGGGAGGATGCAGAAAGAGCACAACAAGCCATGGCCTCAGTGTCACCGGAGAACCTCGACAGACTGGTAAACTCTTAACTTTGTTTTATTAAAAAGGGAAAATGTCATAGAAATGTAACTAAGTTTACTCACTGTTCCAATTAAATACTTCAAATTTTTTGTCTCCCTAAAGTCACTGAAGTTTCATAAGTGTTCCAATCCTATGTAATATTTTTACAAATGTTTGAATTTTTTAAAATTGAATTGGGCATATGAAACATGAATGATGATTATAAAAACGTGAAAGTTTTTTTCCAATCAATTTGAATCGAGATCTAAAAGTGAGACTATGAATTTGCAACTTAATAACAAAGTTCTAAATTTATTGAGTTTAAGTCAAATTGAACAAAAATAATCACAAAATAATGTCCAAAGTTTATACATATTTCATTTGCCTAACTCAATTTTTAAAAATTCAAATAATCGTAAAATTAGTACATATGATTGGAACACTTAATGAAACTTCAGTGATGTTAGAGAAACAAATAAAGTTTCAGGTATTTAATTGGAAAAGTTGGCAAACTTGGTTACATTTTTATAAAGTTACCCTATTAAAAAACCTATATTAGTAATTTAATAATGTATATTACATCATTGTATTCGTATTTGTTTGGCGCCTCTACAGATGAAGTGGGCTGATCGAATGCAAAGGGTTGGTGAAACTGCTGTAAAAACAAAAAATTGGCTCCTGGGTCGGCAAGGGCTGGTTTTAGCAGTATGTATGCTTGTTTTTGCGATGTTTCTCCATTGGCTGGGCTACATTGGCAGTTAGTTGAACAGTTAAGAATTGGATCATGTTATACGTGCTATCTTTACCAAACTTGAGGCTGGAAGTATGATGCCGAATGCACAGATTAGGTGGTTGGGGGATTGTAAAACCGAACATGTTTTTGTCCATGAGCTGAAATTTGTAACGCCGTATATTGTCTTTTTGCATTTTAGTTTATAAACTACCAAACAGAAACTGAACAATGGCTCGGATATATTCTTAACTTTTAAGAATCATTATTTTATTATTGAAGTGTGATCAAGCATTTATTATTTTATTATTATTTATAGTGAAATTATCTCACAAAATGAAAAAATGGTACAAAATGTGAGAATGATACGATAATACAAAAAAACATAAAAGCCGACCTTCCCCACGTCATCCTTAAAAAATTGAAACAAAATGAAAAAAAATTAGATTTTTCATTGTTATTTTTATATTTTTATTGACACAATAAAAACATTGATTTTTTTTTATTTTTTTAGGAGGACGACAATGGAAACAAAGTTTTCGAAACATTTTTAAAACTTGATTTATATTAAGTTGAAAGTATCTTTTTTATTATGTTTTTTTTATCATCGTCTTATTTTCATGCTTTATACTAAAAAAACTTTATATATGACCCTCTTATTATTTTATATTATCATTTTTTTTAAAAACATTACAATTAACTATAACAAAATAAAATTCCATCAACTTCACATGTGGCGTAATTCTGTGTATTAGACTATAACCTTTCTTTTATGATATAAAATGAAGCGGTAAAACACACCGACCCAAATGGGGTTGACATGCTTAACAATATACATGTAGATTGTGTGGATAAACTACAATTTTAGCTATGGTTAGAGCCGCTCTCATAAACACGATAACACTACACGTCAAGATAAAATATTAACAGATTGCATGTTTGATCTTAACGAGTGTCGTGCCGTTAATAAGTTAACACGATAAAGACACGTTATCTATCGTGTCTTAACAAGTTAAAGATTTGTTAGCACGATATGTCATGTGTCAATATTTAATTAAAGCAAATGTTGGTGGAGAATGGAGGTGGAAGTAATTTTGACGGAGATGAGTAGAAAGTTAAAAAACGCCTATGAACTTTAATGTACTGTAATCTTTTTTCACATTCGTTTATCAAGTATTATTATTGTTAAAAACTACTTTTATCGATTTTTGTTGTTTTGTGGCTTAAGGATTATCGTATGAAGTCGTATTTAATATTTAAGACTAATGAACTTTATGCAAAAAAAAAAAATTTACTTAAGAAGTGATGTTTTATCGTGTCATATCGTATAACTTGTTTTTATCGTGTCTGTATTCGTGTTTAGAAAAAATGACACGATTAGTTATCGTGATGTGTTCGTGTTTGGGCATAGACGTTTAGGGCACATTAATTTTAAAATTCTAAATAAATTGGTTAAGAACAATTTGGTCAGGGGTTTACCACTTAAAGATTTTTCAGTGGTTGAGAAATGCATGGCTTGTGCTAAAGGAAAACAGCACAAAAAGCCACATAAACTTAAAATTACAAATTCAATCTCAGAACCCCTCGAATTGTTACATACTGATTTATTTGGTCCAATAAGTGTCAAATCTATTGCTAAAAAATCTTATTGCTTGGTTGTCACAGATGATTACTCTAGGTACACCTGGGTGAGATTCATGGCACACAAGAGTGAGACTGCTGAAGAACTAATGAAGCTGATTCCTCAAATCGAGGTTCTTGGAAAGCGAAAGGTTCAAGCCATCAGAAGCGATAACGGAACGGAATTCAGAAACCATATCTTCAACTCTTTCTGTGAACAACGGGGTATTCTCAGACAGTTTAGCGCCGTACGAACACCACAACAAAATGGTGTTGCTGAAAGGAAGAATCGAACTCTTGTGGAGGCTGCTAGAACTATGCTGATTGAGTCAAAGCTTCCAATTATTTTCTGGGGAGAGGCAGTTAATTGTGCAGTTTATGTTCTGAATAGGGTACTGATTGTCAAAGAAAAGATGAAGACATCATACCAGCTGTTTAGAGGGATTAAGCCGTTGATTGATTTTCTGCGCCCCTTTGGATGTTCTTGTACTCTGTTGAATACTCAAGATCAGAAAACGAAGTTTGGTGCTGTTTCGGATGAGTGCTTCTTTGTAGGATACTCGAACACACAAAATGGTGTTGCTGAAAGGAAGAATCGAACTCTTGTGGAGGCTGCTAGAACTATGCTGATTGAGTCAAAGCTTCCAATTATTTTCTGGGCAGAGGCAGTTAATTGTGCAGCTTATGTTCTGAATAGGGTACTGATTGTCAAAGAAAAGATGAAGACATCATACCAGCTGTTTAGAGGGATTAAGCCGTTGATTGATTTTCTGCGCCCCTTTGGATGTTCTTGTACTCTGTTGAATACTCAAGATCAGAAAACGAAGTTTGGTGCTGTTTCGGATGAGTGCTTCTTTGTAGGATACTCGAACACACAAAAAGCGTATCGTGTTTACAACAAGCGAACGCGGATTGTGCAAGAGTCCTATTATGTTGACTGGCAAGAGTCAAACACAACAAGCATTGGCAGTGAACCTGCATGGTTTTATGATTCCACCACTATTTTCAAATCATTCAATCTTCCCGACTCTGACGATGATGACATCATTCCTCACACATCAGTTTCTATCTTTAACCATCCACCTACACAATTACCTCCCACTGCATTTGACATTCCACCACCTCCACCACCTCAAACTGTTCCAACTTCTCCATCAGATATTCCATCATCATCCACTTCCATTCCTACATCTACCACTAATACAATTCCTCCAACCTCAAATATACCTTCACAACCATCTAATCAAACACCCTCATCCGAAACCAATCCTTTGCTCCTCAACACAGACTTCAAGACCTTAAAAAATCATCCTCATGATTATATCATAGGATCAATTACTGATGGTGTGCGAACTCGGAGTCAGAGTGGTTTGATTAATGAATGTCTCTATGCAAATGGAACTACAACAATTTAGGAAGCTTAAAGTTTGGGAACTTGTTGATCTTCCTCCTAATAAGTGTCCCATCGGCACTAAGTGGGTTTTCCGAAACAAGCCAGATGATCGTGGTGTTGTTATCAGAAACAAGGCGAGATTGGTTGTTCAAGGATTTGCTCAAGAGGAGGGATCGACTACACTAAAGTTTTTGCTCTAGTCGCTCGCCTTGAAGCCATTAGAATCTTTCTTGCTCATGCTGCGAACAAAAACTTTAAAGTTTATCAGATGGATGTGAAATGTGCATTTCTATATGGAGATATCGATGAGGAGATCTACGTATGTCAACCACCGGGTTTCGAAGATCCAGATTTTCCTTCAAAGGTGTACAAGCTTGATAAATCCTTGTATGGGTTGCATCAAGCTCCACGTATCTGGTATGAAACTCTGACACAGTATCTTCTCAGCAAAGGTTTCTCTCGTGGGACTATAGATATGACATTGTTCAAGAAAGAGGTGAATGGTGAGCTGCTGATCGTTCAAGTGTATGTTGATGATATAATTTTCGGTTCGACTAATGAGGGGCTGTGTAGAGAGTTTGAAAAAGTGATGATGGATCGCTTTGAAATGACGATTATGGGGGAGATGTGTTTCTTCTTGGGGCTGCAAGTGGAACAAAAGCCTGATGGAATTCTTATCCACCAAGAGAAATACATCAAAGAGATCCTCACGAAGTTTGGCATGGATGATTCTTCTCCTGCATTGATTCCATTCACCGCTCAAACATGCCTTACTTCTGATGATAATGGGAAACCTGTGGATGCTCATCGGTACCGCTCGATGATCGGATCTCTCATGTATCTGACTGCCAGCCGACCTGATATTACATTCGCTGTGTGCTACTGTGCTCGTTTCCAGGCCAATCCAAAAGAATCACATGAGAAAGCTGTTAAACGCATTTTTCGTTACCTTAAGGGTTCCTCTCGTTTGGGACTTTGGTACCCAAAAGGTGGGAACTTTGATTTACATGCTTTTTCTGATAGTGATCATGCTGGTTGCAGGATTAACCGAAAATCAGTCACTGGCGGATGTCTTGTTTCCTGGCAAAGCAAGAAGCAAACAACCGTCTCTCTGTCCACAGGAGAAGCAGAATACATTGCTGCTTCAAGTTGCTGTTGTCAAGTGCTCTGGATTCAGCATCAGATGATGGATTATGGCATCAACTTCCTTCATACGCCACTTTTTTGTGATAATGAAGCTGCTGTTGGAATTGCCAAGAATCCTATTCATCACACTCGCACCAAGCACATCGAAACAAGAATTCATGCCATCAGAGACGCACAGGAAAAGGGGTTCATTGATATTATTCCTATTGAAACTCGAAAGCAAAAAGCTGATCTTTTCACAAAAACTTTTGACAAACCACGTTTTTATGAACTGATCTCTATGTTGGGACTGATATCTTTTTGAAAACCTTTTTCTATGTGAATCAAATTTGTAAATATGTAAATAACTATTTCATTTTCTTCTTTGAAAATTCCGTGGGTCACTCGTTTCTTCACTCCTTTATTTTATTTTATTTTATTTCCTTTATTTTTTCTCTTCATTCTGTATATATATATTAAGAAAATCTGAAAAACAAAAATTTCTAATTAGATAGCTATAATATAGAAATTTTGGGGGAGATATTAAAGATTAACTATTTATAGTTTTTCAAATTTTGATATTTCAAGATCTCCGTTTTGATTGATGTTGAAGAGACGTTGAAGGAGGTCTGAAGTATTGTGTTTGGGATATGTCAGATAGGCTCAGCCCGAAAACAAAGTAAACAGTGATTGTGCAGCCAAACATAACGTTCAAGATCTCAGTCACAAGGATTATCCCCTTGACATGATTGGATTGCACAATGATACGGGTTCTGTCAAAAATGGGTTGAGAGCGTCAAATCTTTGCCTTGATTTCCCTAAACATCCCAAATCACCCTCACCCTATCCCCGAATCGAGTTTCTAGTTTGCAAAACAAATAAAAAGCTGCTAGTGATGCTCTTCGGAAAAACCTCTGAGTGAGTTACTTGTTAACTCCTCAGAATGTATTGAGTCAAGTGCTTAACTCCTCTGCTATACGGAAGTATTGACCTGAAGATTCACCGAGCATGCTCAAATGTTTATCTCCTCTGTTATACGTCGGTATAGACCTGGAGCTCTGAACTATTTGAATTTCCCAAATAATAAGTCGCATTGTGTTCAAAAGAATCAATTGCTGACAAGCTCCACCCACAAAAAGATGCAAAAATTGCATAGTGTCAAAAGAAGCTAATGCATCAATCAATATTCAAAATTTGATCCTCGAAATTCAAGCAAAGTCAATCGTATTGCTCAGATATATCCTGATGACATAACTTGTTCTTTTTACCTACATGTCTGTGGGGACCGAGTTGTCTGAGCTTCTTCAATCAAACCAAAAACATGATAAAAGAAGCTGCTGATCTCTTGTTGAAAGGACTAAGGCATGGGTTTAAATGGACAAACATATCTGCAATCCCGCCAATCTATGATTCTCCGGATTCTGCTCAAAACGTCATGAAAAATATATATATCCTTCTTTAGCTTTTACTTCTTGCTTTTTCTTTCATTTTATTTTTCTTAATTTTTCTCTTGTTATTATTATTATTTAGGTAAATGTGTTTATTTTCGGAGCGTTGAAATTGTGGGACGTTTTTGTGGATTTACAAAAAATTTAAAATTTGAGAAAAACCAAAAACATTTTTAATTTCTCTTGTTTTGTGTCCCAGCAAATCTACTAGCGAACCTACAGGTTCGCCAGAACCTCAGGTTCGCCCGGAACCTCTTTACATCGCCGCCGTTGTTTCTCTTGTCTTTTGGTCTTTGGGCGAATCTGAAGTTCGCTAGTGTTTTGGTCAGCGAACCTGTGACTGTATATATATGTAGTAACAGCGAAACCTTTCACACATTCGCTGTCACTATTACTGTAGCCGTTTCATATTTTTCAAAAACGTCAAACGTTCGATTCTCACTCACCAAGGGTCTTTTTCACAATAATCTGACCTAATTCTGTCTGGTATGTCATCGTCTTCATCTTAATCTATGTTTCAACCCATCCATCGCACATTAACCCTCTTAAATCCGTCGATCTGTGATATTGCGTAAATCAAATGACTGATTTTGTGTTATTAGTTAGGAATTTACTTCATAATATCCTCGTTTGATGATTATATTGCCTGATTGTTGCTTTGTTTGCTTGATTATGGTGTATTGACTGTGATTTCGACCGTTTTTCAAAAACTAGGGTTTCCAGCGAACCTATGTGTTCGTCTGGCGAATCTGAACGAAAGTTCAAAACTTCGAGCGAACCTATGCCGTTATGCCGCCCGTGCATCAACATAGATTCGCCCGACTGTTTCTAGCGAACCTATATATTCGCTCGACCAAATGACTGATTTTTCATGTCAGCGAATCTATAGGTTCAGGTGTCTAAACTCAGGTTCGCCCGTGCATCGAACCTAATTATGTCAGCGAATCTATTGACTGTTTCAAAATTTTTGTGTCTGATCAATTTCCGTTTATTTTTCAGGCACGATGTCCACGTTATTCTTTGAAAGAAAGCACAACATGTGTGCTTTACTGGATGAGAATCATGAAAAAGCCGGTGGGTATAGAGACTGTATCAGATGGTTGAAGTCTTCACACATTCATCACGCTATCTCCCATTCTCCAACCATCTACGAGCTACACATCAGGGATTTCTGGAGAACAGCGGTGATGAATGTATCTGTACAGCCATCACGGATCTGTGCTAAAGTCAGTGGGTTTGACTTGGTATTTACTGAAGCCGACGTGGCAAGGATTTTGATATTGGAGGATGATGTCGGTGGGGAGGTTAGCATGACGGTAGAGGAAGTTTACGGGGCATTTAGGACAGCAGGTTATGAAGGTCCTATGCCGGGGGAGAAGAAGATGGAGTTCGTGAAATCCTATTTGATCCAAGAATGGAGATATATTGCACACGTATTTATTATGTGCTTGGATCATAGGAAAGGGGGTACTGATGGGTTAAACTTGGATTGGGCTAGGGCCATGATGTTGTTTTGCCGAGGGCAGAAAGCAAATCTTGCGAAGCTTATCTACAACTATATGCTCGAGAACATTCATGCTACGAAGGCGGGCAAATGGTTGATGTATCCCAGATTCTTGCAGATGATCTTGAATGACAAGCTGCCCAATCTACCTGTTGTCGGTGAAGTGCTGAAGATCTGGGATATGCATTCTAGGATTTTTGGGGATTGTAAGTCGGTTCGAGCTGATTGTTTTGGTAGGACCTCGTTTTTATGGGAAAACATGTACCCCGCTGACAGATGGGTACAAATTTAGAGGTTAATGGAGACTGAGAGGAAACAGGGTGGTGAGAACGTAGAGGTTGTTGAGAAAAGGTTGAAGAAGAGAAAGCCATATGCTAAGGAAAAGGATTATTCATTGGATCGGGATATAGATGAGATTCAGGCAGAGATTGATGCAGGAAGGGAAAACAGAACCAAGAGGAAATCTGATGCCCCGACTGAAGCGTCAAAGAAAGCGAAGCATGATATTCCGGGTACATCTACTGAATCAGTTAGTGAGTTGAAGGGTGAGATTGATAGTTTGAAGGCAGAGTTGGGGAATCTGAAGAGTAAATATGCGGAATTGGAGACGCAGGATGCTGAAAAATCAACGGTTATTTTTGAAATGGGGAGGATGATGAAGGATCAACAGTGCCTTATTGTCAGAATATTCAAGGAGCTGAATAGCCTGAAGGAAAAAGATGGGTCAGAACCTGCTATGTCTGAAGCTGAACTGAAAAACTTAACGGATGCTGCAAAGTATCCGTTAATGGACTGTGTGTTTGGGGATCAGGATAAAGGCAAAGGTAAAGCTGCTGAGGAGCTGTTCGATGAGGATATGGGTATAGATTTGGATGTATTTGAGGGGGCTGAGGTTGTTGGAGGCTCAAGCGTGAATTTTAGTCTGATAGATGAACCGGAGGATGATGTAAATGCTGACAGTGAGGAAGACTTGGAGGATGAGCCGGAGAAATACAAAGTCGAAGAAAAGGGGGTGTGCTATCAGTTTGATCACATAGAATTGGATAAATCGGAGTGGTTCAGAAAGGATGAAGAGGTTGTTCCTAAAGTGCCCATCTTCCAACATCTTGACGAACCAAACACCTCCCAACTGGATAGACAAGTTATAGCATGGAAATACAATTCCCTTGTGGATGCGTATATGATCAAAAGGAGGGGAGGTGATATTTGTTATATCAGAAATAAGAAGCATTTCGCCACCTTGCCGAGGTGGGACTTGCGAAGGTTGGCCGAACTTCCTCTGATAGGAAAGGATGACAGTGGAAGAGCCTGTGCGTTTGAGGTCACAATCAGAGAAGCGGCTAAGAATAACTTTGTAGATTTTGGGTATCAAAAGCCGAGGCGGATGAGACAGAAAAAGGATAGGCACTGGGTTTCGTGGAAGGGAAAGGTTGTTCTGAAGATTGAAGCTCCAAAGATCATGACACGGGTCAGGGTCCCTGATACTCAGCCTGCTCGTCTACAAGAATTATTGAAGTGGTTCTACGACAATGGTACGGGTGAAGCTGTTATTAGACTAAAAGGAGAAGACCGTCCAGAAATACGTCTGTTTGATCCTATGGAGGTCTTCTCATTCTGCGATGAAGATTTAAAGGTATTGTGCGAGAACCGTATCAAGCACGGGGCTGGAGATGACACAAGGATTGAAGCAAACCTGTTTGTGAAGGTTGCAAACAAAGCCCGGGGTATTCGTGCTGAGCTGAGAAGTGTAAATGAAAGGTTGAGAGCGACAGATGAACAAAGAATGGATGTTGATGACTTGTCCAGACAGCTTGACGGAACTATCGAGAAGAGTTTCGAGAAATCGGTAGAGGTTATTGATGTGGATGTGGGAGGCGAGGAGCATGCTGAAGACATTCAGGCGGAAACGATTGTTATTGATATGCCTGATACTGATGTCGCCGATGCTGAGTTTGTAGAGTCGATGCTGATATTCAGTGAAGACGAAGAGGCCGGATCAGAAGATGTTACAAATCCATTGGCCGGAATTAAAGGAAGGGCAGGAGCGTATCTTGAGAATTTGTGAAGCCGAAAAAGACGGAGCTTAACTGAAGACTTCCCCGGGTGAGGTCCAACCTAGGGGGAGTATTGATAGTCATGTATAGGTTGGACTCACCGGCATGTCGGTGTTATATATTTTGTATGTATTTTGTAATGATTAGTACTATAGTTTTTGTTTTAGTTTTGACCGGGCGAACCTGTTTGTGCCCGGCGAAACTATATGGTTCGCTAGATAGATTTGTTGTCAGCGAATCTATCAGCGAACCTAAGTCTGCTATATATTGTAACCTTATCTTCATGATATACAACTTTTGGCAAAAATCTTATCCAACTCTTGTGTCGTGTGTGTGTTTACTGGAGGTGCTAGGAGCATATATTATTCATCTTTGTAGCGTATTTACCTCCGTTGTGTGGTTTTAATCTCGTTATTGGTTGTTGGGTTATATTACACTTTGTTTGTTTATGTCAAGAGTGTTTGTTGTTATACAAGTCATTACAGCACTGAAATCACGATCTAGATGGACCAACAATATGGATATTAGATCTATTTGCGTTTCTGGTTTGGATTGATGTTCCTAGTGGTGGATTTGTGTTGAATCTGGCATCAATGGTAGTGCTGGTGCGTTTGATAATTTCTGCAATCAGTGGTTCCATGTCACTGGATTTAAACCCTGATTTATTTTAGGATATAAACCCTAGCTTTCTGCTGGTGATGGTCGATTGATGGGTTTAAACCCTGATTGGTCTTTTTAAACTTGCATTTTGGATTAATGGTGGTGACGGTTGGTCGATGATGATGACTATAGTTCATCTGAGACATGTGGTGGGTGAAATCCCTTGGCTTTTATTTTATTCATATCTATTGATGGCTATGATGAAGTCGTTTACGGTCGATATATTTCAGTTGTTGGTTTATTTGAAAAGGCGATGATGATGATGGGGTTCTAACGTCTCCTTGGTGTGGCATCCATTGCAACCATGGTAATGTTGTGTGAAACCCACTAAGCCTGTTTTTATGTTGGTAATATTTTTGGCTTATGATTTTGTGAAATTATTCACTTTTTATGTTTAAAAGTGTTTTTGTGTGAAAAACAGTCTTGTCGTATTAAGATTATAAGGATAATAAACTATTGTCATCGTCTAATTAATAGGTTGGATAAAATTGTTGCATTGGAGTGGAATTTGATGGATTTTTTTTGGGTTTGGATAAAGTTGATGAATTTATGTGTTTTTTTAACTATATTGAAATTATTGGATGTGATGAAATTGAGTGGTGATGTGGATCTGTGATTAGATAACTGATTTGGTTTTTATAATTCTTTGAAGTGATGAAATCAGGCGGTGATGAGGTCCCGTTAATCTAATAGTGATGTGTCTTTGGCGTGGCAAATTTGGTGGATTATCGGTTAATGCCTGCAACCCCATTGCAGCCATGGTGCATTCACAATGTGGTTGTGGATTCACAAATACTCAGAGCCTGTTATAACTTTTGTTGTTTTGGTTTGTTTAATGCTCGCGCAACGCGCGAGCGAGCGTATTTACCTAGTGTATTTATATATAACAAAATACATATTATAAATTTTTAATCTTACTTTATATATATTTTAAGTATTAATAACAACATATACTTAAAAAAACATATAAATGAAAAGCTCGATAAGGCTCGCGAGTCGGCTCGAACTCGATATGTAAAGCTCGAGCTTGGGCTCGATAACTTAATGAGCTTTTTTTAATCCCATCTCAAATAGCTCGGCTCTTTTGCATCTTTATAGTTAAGTAAAGGACTTAAATAGTTTAGTTCTAATAACCTAATTGTCAATTTGTTCAACAAAGTCCAATTAGTCATGCTATTCCAGTTTTATTAAGAACAATCAACCAAACAGTCAAACTAATCATGGGTATAACGTATTGTTCTAATTTGGATGTTATAATGAAATCAACACTAGAATTGTCCCTTTTATTGTATAATGACTCCGAAAATAATAAAGATTCACAATCAACTCATTTTGATAGTGAAATGATGCACAACTTGTTAAACAGTATGAACAAGAATCGAACGTGAATAAGCAACAAACAGCTCTTAAAATCGATTTTTTAAGTTTGTGAGTGTTGGAGAATGGTCCGTTGACTATTTTGAATGATTTTGGTTGTAGATCAGTACGCAAGGGTGAACCTAAAGCCTTGGATTGGGGCGGTCTCCCCCCTTAAGATTCGTTTTTCTGGTGTTATATATACGAAAAAATCTCTAATGCCCGCCATAAAATTTTTCAATTATCCCCCGACCAATTGAAGTGAAATGAAGATGAAGACTGGTTTATGTTTGAAAAATGTATATATTAAATAAAGCGGATCACAAACTCAGGTTTTATATAAAATGGAATACCCAACAAACCTCACAAAAGTGACAAGTGTACCTGTCATATGTAGTCAAGCTAAGTAAATACAAGTATCGTACCCAAGCGACTTGTTTGATAGCCTTCATTTTAAATCGTTATCGACTCCTAACTGATTAAAACTTACTTAGTTATTTAACTTAAAATAGGAAAACAAAGACAAACTAATAATTAAAAATTATCTAAAAATAATTAAAAACTGGAAAAGACAAAGAGAACAAACTAAAACGCACAAGAAAATTATCAAGTATGAGAAAGTAACTACCTATGCAGAAATCCTATTGATGATCAGACTACTCCTGGTTTTCGGGATCATATGGCACCAGATCTAAACCACCATGAACTACCTAACACCACTAAGCATGCCATAGGTCTTAGAAGCGTTGCCAAATAACCCTAATGGTCGTGTGTGGCGAACGGTGTTAAGGAATGGCAAAACCACAACCGGATGACTTACGGATCATAAACTAGATCTCCTTTCGGTCTCACTAGTCCATTAGCCTAAGAGTTGGTTCCATAAAATTAATAAGGTAAAGGGGTCAATTAGTTTAGTATGTTCTAAGGCAAGAAAATACAAGCTATTAGGCTAACAAGGCAAAAACGAGTCCCGTGTGATTATATCTTAACCAACCTAACAACTAGATAAAATTTACAACTAGTCTTCTTTCGATCTCAAGGTCGGCTAGAATATCGATTAAGAAACTCAAAACAATTATATCTTATGGGTGACTATTCCTAGACTATTCCTAGACCTACCTACCAATGGTCCAACACAAAGTCAACACTAAGCATGTAATCTTAACTGCAAAAAACTAAGTTTAAGCAACCTAAAATCACAAACAAGACGGAATATTATGAAAATCTTGAAACCAATACACATCATGCATTCAATGATCATGATCAAACCACTTTTGCAATAATCATCCACCCATAAGTAGCCATATCATTCACTAATCATTCATATGCTTAAGTAGTTTCATGAAATTAGCCAAACATAGTTATAAACAAAAGAACAAAAAATAATATTAGATCAAAAGTTTTCATGTTTAAAGTATGAAAAGAAACGAGTTGAATAACGTCAAACCGAATGTTACTCCGTTAACCAGTGTCACAAAAAACTTCGAAATATAAAACCTATGCCCCCAAAACCCTTCTTGTCTCGTGTGTAGTTTTTCTCTATTCCTTAAAACTTGAGTGCGTAGCCCTTGTTCAGTCGTTCAATGCTCTAATTTCTTAGTCGTCCCCTTCAAAGTTATGTATGTTCCTCTTTTAACTGTGGGGTTATTAATGGACCTTTAGCCTAACCAATATCCGTTGGCAATTATCAATTCATAAGCAACTTGCCTGCTTTGGTGTTTTTATTGACACTCATGCATGGTAGTTATCGATTCGTAAGCAACTTGCTTGATGTTGACAACATTGTGTGTTGGGTGTTGCCATAAAAAAAACCAAAGAATAGCAACCCTACAAACCTATTAAGCAGATTAACCTATTATGTACTAGTTTAGAGCCCGTGCTACTCTCGGGTTTGTTTTTTAGTATACAATATTATACTCGATTTAAAGAGATTTAAATACTCGGTTTTATGATGTATTTTTTTTAATCAAAAGTCACGCAATCAAAGATATTAAGGAGGAAGATGATGGAGGTCGTAGGTTTTGGTGTGTGGGAGGCTAGGGCTGATTTTTTTGTTTTGTTGTATAAAGGGATTAGGGTTTCAATTTATTAAAATTATTTAATTTGGTTAAAGGTTGGATTTTTGGACTATCCATGGATCACCTAGATGATCCATGGGCTACCTTTTAATTGGAGTTTGTAAAACACAACAAAAGTCCTTCCCTAGACTTCTTCTAATAATAACTTTTGTTTTATAAAATTTATCGAATTCGACAAAACATTAGAATCAGTGAAATACATGATTTCACGAAAGGTCATGAAATTAAACACATAAGTACCCTAACATATATATTTATTAAATTTATAGATATTTTATAGATCGGGAAATAAAGTTCATTAGTTCACCAACGCCCGGTTATTAACTCGTGTGGTCGGGTAGTTTTTCGAATTACCGTTACACGTGACTGTTTGTGTAACAAGCAGCATACTTAACTCTACTATTAATTGTTTAGTGTAGTTGCATTAATGGAAATAACGTGATTTAGTTAACGGAGTTAATCCGAAATTCTCGGGTGTCACATCATCCCTTGTTAAAAGAATTTTCGTCCTGAAAATTGGATATAGTTGGTACAAGGGTCTAAAATGGAAAGATAATTTTCGAAGGTGCTACATCATCCCCTTGTTGAAAGAAATTTCGTCCCGAAATTTAGCCAATAGCGTTAGTGTTAGACGTTGTCATTTGAATAGTTAAGGATGTTTGTACATTATTAGATTTTTCACACTCCTACGTAAACTCTGGTCCAGGCTTATAAGTTCTATCAAACTTTGATTGTAGCAATCTAACTGTGTTTGAGTGTGTTGAATTCTTTGTCCATAATTCCAACAGATTTTTCGGTGAAACGTTGTTGTTCATCGATTCGAACCTCGTTAAGTGGGACGACGAGTGTTCCATCAGGTAAGAGTTTGATTAGGTTTGAGACGTCATAAATGTTGTGTACCATGTTTATCTCTTCGCATTGATCTAGTCGATAAGCTATAAGACCAATCCTCTATGGGATTTCAAATGGTCTAATGTATCACGAGTTTGTGATTCTAAGAGTTATAAAAGGCTATTTATATGCAGGATGTCTCGGAGATTTAGATCCATGAGTTTCGAGTTATTATTCGGATATCAGAGGATTGAGTCTTAACTTAAGAATTCAAAGATTATTATAGATCGCTAAATTGACACAACATGTGTACGAGGTAGAGAGGAAATGAACTATCCACCGCATGTATGTGCTCAACTTTACCAAAGGAGTGTTGTCAAACCACGAACATTATGGATGTCATAGAAACCATATGAATAGATGGAGAAAGATGAATATTGACACTAATTATATGTTTAGAAGTACATGTTTCAAACAAAAACGATCAATAAATTTAATAACTATTTACATCTTTGATAATTATGCATTGGTTGTGATTGAGAGGAAAAACGGTTATATGAGCTGATTCTAATCCTTTAGAGTATAAATTATGTTATTGTAAATTATAAGGTTTTGCAGTACTAAGTACCTAGTTATTTTAGACTAGTGTTTATAAATTCATCAGAAATTATAATCCTACAAGAATAGCTGAAAACAGGTGTTCTCAAGGGCACCCTATTCTAGATTTAACCCCAGGGTAATGTTTACAAGTATGTGGGGAGTATATGATACGCAAACCATTTTCTCATAGAGGAAGGTTCCCATGAGATTTGTAAGCCGGCACCAAATGGAGATTGATTCACTTTTTGGATATTCTTTATGGAGATATAGTTGTAGTCTAGTTTTATATTTGTGGTTTAGGTTCCCTAACATATTAGGTAAGGGTTCCCGGTTCAAACAGTAAGATTTTAGCCATGATTTTTATAACGGGATCCATCATAGGGTAGTGTTTAGATTCACCATTTGGGTATATAAAAGATGATGAGATATAGCAGTCCGGTTAAAGTCTAGAGTTCTAAGTTCACTAACGATTCAGAAAAGGATCTCATGCTATATCAATACTTGTGTCGTGTGGCTTCAGTATCATCAATACTTATATAGTTCCCTCTACTAGGGCATTCACAAGTTAGAACAGCAAGGTTAAAGTTTCTTACATAGCGACTAAAACAATTTTGATCAAGGAAGCTAATTAAGTTTAATATGAAAATTATTGAATAATGGAGCTTCTAAGAAGGGACGTCAGACGTGTGTAATATCAAATGATAACGCGAGTATCAAATATTGTGTTTATTAGAAAATACAAAGGTGTATTAGGAATGAAAACAAAATGGGAAGTGGTTATCCTGGACCGTAATGAATAAAGCTCCCTCAGAATATTAGCTGGTGCTGGGGGTTCGTTGTTGACGGTGGTAATCATCACGAGAATTCTTAGTGTCATGAAATTAATTCGAAATCATAATTTATATACGAGAGTCAGTTCCGAAACATTTGGTTGTTGTTGTTACTGGGAATAAAGGATGTATGAAAGTTAGAACTATTTGATTACATAGTAGGTTCCCTATGAATGATAAATTGAATAGCATTATTAGGAATTATGTGTTTTTAAAAGGTATGAAAATGATATATTATAGTTTCCCAGGTTAATTATTGGCTTGGTTTCAAGTCCCACACCCAACGTACAATTAGTGTTTATGTATAGGGTGTACCGCAGCTAACCCACCGCACCACAAGCACCTTGAAGGCGTACCTGTCACCTACTAACATTCTTGCCTACCTTACTAAGTCATACAAAGGGGTTGGGAAAAAGGGAATATTCTTTAAGTGAAATGGAAACGTTATAGTATATGTGGTAACTTCGGTCATGTATTAGAATTTTATGTGGTTTGAATGTGAATAATCACAAATCGAGACTTTGACAATGCTTAACTTGGTTCAGTTACGCGAATAATCGAGTAGAGGAGTTTGAATATATATTAAGATGGACAGAATGTAGATAATGTTTTAAAAGTAAATGTTCTTAAGAAAAAAATAATTATTCCCAAAACGTGTTTTACAACAGTGGAGATGTAGATTGGGTGTGAGAATTCACATTTACAAGAGTGTTGGATCAAGGCGAGTCATCCAACTAGATCGAAACGTATGCATACCACACGTGTGGTTCGTTGGTGAATCGTTAATAGTAGGAACATCATGAGCCAGAATTATTTTTGGGTAACATATTATCATAAACAACTTGAAGTTATATTTATCTTGAAGAATTAAGAATAGGATATGATTAGGTGAAGTACTTCTAGGATGATCCTGGTATGTTACGAGGCATTTACATGAATGTTTAAGCTATACAGATTTACTTCACAAGAAGTGATTTTGGATGGGAAATGTTACGCGGTTGGTTTATCATACCAACAAGAGGGTTTTTTTTCCGAATAAGTTGTTAGCTTTATGATACTCCTCCACGAAATCCTAAAAAAAATTATAGGGTTTGCTTAACATTCATTTCCGAAAAATTATGTTAGGATGTTACCGGCACTTAGCAAGAGGTTATAGTACAATGACCAGAATTTAAAGCATCCCATTACGTATCATAAGTTTGTGACTTTAGTAAGGTAAATGTTTCAACTTTCAGATTGTTTATATGCAGAATAAGTCATCATCGTTAAGGGTCAATATAGTGGCAGTTAAACAACTTCAAGTTTCTCAACATAGATCTTGGTTCTTATATGTGTGTCACCAAGGAAAGATTTCAATTATCTTTAATTTAGGTGTCTAAGGTAAAGTGTATGTAGTTTAAAGATAAACTTATGATATGCCATCAAAGGTTGTATTGTAACTGTCTACCATCCATAGATGGATTTTATGGGTTCAGTCAAGCATAGACTTGATATCGGTGCGTTATTTAGAGATGGATGTTTGTTCCAGATTAATTTGTATTGATTGATTCTTCACTTTTGTGTCTTTTTGGGTATCACCGACATGGTAGATTTTGTCAGGATCATCATGTACCTGTAAATTCACCATTACGTTGCGCACCCGTAATCGTCAATTTACCTTACACAATCACCCCAGTTTGTCCCCCATCGGGTACATTAATCTTACGTTTTATAATGTTCTTTGATTTACATTCATCCTTATGGTATTGCTATCCCATGTTAAGTATTGAATGTGTATAAGTGCATGATAAACCTATAAGTAGGAGGCAACTATACTACATGTGTAGGACACTAACAGATTATTAGTGCGATGTATCAATGGGTCGCATGTATCAGGTATAATGTAAGTTCATAATAAGTGTTGGACTACTAGTCTAAACACAATGTGAGTGTACAATGAGCATAAACAATGATAATATCAAATGAAGTAAATAGCATGTAGTGGATCACACACTAAGAAACATGTTACAACAAATAATATGTCTCATATTAAGTAACATGTTATAGCACACGAAGGTATCATATAATAAGTGATGGGTAATAGCACATAGTAGGTTGCATAAGTATTGAGTCAAGACCTGTTTGAATGAGTTTCTGAACAACAATCCAGTCTCGTAGTTCATGTACATCTATACATTAGGCGTCCGTCTCTGCTGGTTAGTTGCCATAATAAGGAGATAATAAAAAAAATGTGATAAATAGGCTCCGGACGGCACCGGCTTGTTGCCATAATGTTACATGTTTCTAGTTACAATGAAATGTAAATATTTCTCAAATAAATCCCCAAAAAAAATTTGGCCTTAAAAAAACGGAATAACTTTTAAACAATGAGCTAGTCAACATGTCTCATGCATACTTCAATGAACAATTCAGAAGCTAGCAAATACACACCTAATTCAAGCTTCATTACAGAGCAAGTCCCTAAAAAATATTTTCCCTAAAGTGTCACATAATACAAGTTGGTCACTTCATGTCATGCTAGTGTAGGCATGTGTATGTGTAAATAACATGTACATGGGCCACAAACGAATTCACAGAAGTGCAACTAATGCAGTGTTCAGTTATAGTCTAGAATGCAATGCAATGCAAACCTAGTTCGCTATAACCCATGTCTCTTATACCAATCTGTCACACCCTCAAAATCCACTAACGAAGTTTTACCGTTAAGTGTGTGACAAACCAGGATCTCAGTCATTAGTTACACCAAACGACACTATATGAATTTTTAACATACGTGTCTCATTAAATGAGACAATTTAATACAGAGTTTACGTTTAAAAGTTTGCGGAAGCGTAATCGAAATGTAGTGTCAATAATATTAAATGGAAACTAAATGCACAAACACGTACACGAACGTTAAGGACATATTTTAAAAACAATGAAATGTTATGATATCAAAATCATACAACCATGCCATGCCCTAGGGTGATGTGTGCCATATAAATCTGAGAAAAAGATATACTAACAAGTGTCAACACGACGGTTGGTGAGTTCGCATAATAGATATAAAACCAGCAATTATGTATTCAAGCAGAAATATCAATAAACTATATCGGTGTAGGTAGCAGTCTACAGTACATGTCCTTAGAATCAAATATATCAGACCGAAGCTGACGTTTGTACACATTACGTGCATAGTTTGCCTGTGCTACATCCCAGCATGATGCACATGTAAGTTTGTTAGGCCAATTCAACACCCGTTCGACAAGTCCATCTGTCGTGCTAGCGCGACTAGCCCGGTTGGGGTTTGTCAAACCCAATAGTACTACTAAAAATTCCCCAGCTATTTCCCCAAATACTAACGGTCACCTAGGTATCCATGAGGACTTTGATGAACAAGAAAAGCAACTCTAACTAGACATGTGACATACAATGTTTCCAAATCTGTAAAGAGTAGTTGTACATGTTTCTTTCCCATAAAGGGTAAAAGCAGTAGAAAAAGGTTTAGTGAACTAAACTTCGGGTGCATAGTTACAAGCATCAACAAGGTAAAAGCAATATAGCATTCCTACTATATGATAAGTCTATTAGTGTGTGTTTGTGCAGGTATGTAAAACCCTAAGCATCCAAACAATTCAATTGTTTACTTGCGATTTGAAAAGTTTGACTTTTGACCAACTTTGACGAAAGTTGACTTTTGTTGACCCGAGCTGACCTGATGACCCGTTGGTGACTTTTAAGTGTAAATATGTTCAGTTCGGTTCACTTCCTCACCTTAAGCTCACAGATTGCATTACAAGACATGTATGCAACGAAACCAAATTCCATTTTTATTAAATTTCCATTATAGGGAATATGTGTTCTACGACATGTTTTTATCATACTCACTTCCTTAATATGTTTACATGTTCAACTATCCACATTTCATGCTCAAGTATCACACCTTGCATATCTAACCCTTAGCATGGACACACATTGGTACATAAAGTTCCACTTTGATATAACATAACATACACGGATATTTCAAAGTAAACATCATTAATTCCTAACATGTTACTGCAACACCTAGAGCATAACGACATTATTCCATGGCATCCTAGTTGGGTAGAACATAATTCAATTTCACAACTTTAATAAAGTTTCCTCTTATGGAAATGGGTACAACCAATATGATCACTAGCAATACAACACCTTTAATCCACATTCTAAAACCCAAACACTAGTTTACAACACATACATTAATTTATCTACAACCACCCGTATGCATTTTACTAATATTTGTATCATTAAAGTTATTATTATTAGCAATTAGTTATAACAAGCATGCATCCCACTTTTGAACCATGAATCTATCATAGCAACTATATAACATACTTACAACCTCATGTAACCATGATCATGTTTAAAACAATGTCTAGCAATTTCTCATGTACAAAAGTTAGTATTGATAGTAAACAACCAAACCAAGTCCTAATAATCATAATTCAAGTCGACAATCATCACAATACATATAAACAAGCATGTTAGTATTACTCTTAATTCATCATCACATCAAATTTACTAGTTGCACACATGATATAGGTGAAACATATTGTAAGTCTATTTTTCAGATTTTTCAGCTTTGTTATCCGTTGTTATATTGTAAACAAACCAACTCAAAGTAACATGTACAAGTCCCAAATTTCACCTACTGTTGCAATACTTTCTTAGGTTCATTTCTTATTTTATGTACTTTACTTGAAACCCAAATCAACTATTTATTAAAAATACATCTTTACATAAAGGTCAGAAAAGCATCTGATTGCACACTATAATGTTTTATAAAATTAGGATGACCATAAAGTAGAATAAAAATACAAATTTTACAAATATAGAAAGCTAAGACATTAAGGTTTAATTTGGTGTAAGAATCATCCAAGAATACATTGTAATTATAAAGTTATGCCCTTTTGAAGTTGACCCATTTTCTTACAGATTTTCATATTCGACATCTGTTTTTGTAAAATCAAAAAGTCTAACTTATTCTTCTCTAAATTTTTATTGGTTTAGTTTTCTGGAAACTAGAGTCTTTAAATTACAATCTAGGCTCAAGAATGATCCACTTTGGTTATGTTTTCAACAAGTTGCAGTCCATGTAAAATCAGGTTACGAATCTGTCTAACATCTATCATTACCGGTTTTGTCAAAAACATGATTAAAGCAATATGATTAGTATCCAAATTTCATTCTAATCATCATACAAGTTCATATCTAACTAAATTCAATCATGATCATGTATAACTTTCCATGTTCTCATGCCTTCATAATCACCCTAGTTTCACAAAAACACAAACATAGATTCCATTGATTACCAATTTATCAAAACATCAAATAACCTATAATCAATACCCAATTTCACATATAGATTATCAATTGAAGAACTTGGATGAACTAGGGTTTTGAAAGATGAAATTTTCACAACATATATGATAGTTTTAAGATCAAAACTTACTTGTATAGTGTCTAAAACTCCAAATAGCAAGCAAAATCACCACCAATTTAATCAAAAGTCACACAATCAAAGATATTAAGGAGGAAGATGATGGAGGCCGTAGGTTTTGGTGTGTGGGAGGCTAGGGCTAATTTTTTTGTTTTGTTGTATAAAGGGATTAGGGTTTCAATTTATTAAAATTATTTAATTTGGTTAAAGGTTGGATTTTTGGACTATCCATGGATCACCTAGATGATCCATGGGCTACCTTTTAATTGGAGTTTGTAAAACACAACAAAAGTCCTTCCCTAGACTTCTTCTAATAATAACTTTTGTTTTATAAAATTTATCAAATTCGACAAAACATTAAAATCGATGAAATACATGATTTCACGAAAGGTCATGAAATTAAACACATAAGTACCCTAACATATAAATTTAATAAATTTATAGATCTTTTATAGATCGGGATATAAAGTTCATTAGTTCACCAACGCCCGGTTATTAACTCGTGTGGTTGGGTAGTTTTCCGAATTACCGTTACACGTGACTGTTTGTGTAACAAGCAGCATACTTAACTCTACTATTAAATGTTTAGTGTAGTTGCATTAATGGAAATAGCGTGATTTAGTTAACGGAGTTAATCCGAAATTCTCATGTGTCACATCATCCCCTTGTTGAAAGAATTTTCGTCCCGAAAATTGGATATAGTTGGTACAAGGGTCTCAAATGAAAAGATAATTTTCGAAGGTGCTACAGTATTGCTTGCCTGTTAGAGTACTTGCAGTATCTAAATTCATGTTGAGGTTGTTCTGAAGATGTACTATCCTGTTGACAGTGCATTTGGTGTTTCCATTTTTGTCATTTCTTTGAACCTGAATATATAGCCTTAGTTCTTTGCCATTTTGGTCATTAATAGCCTGGGGAATTCTGGTGAGTTTAAGTGTTGGATTGGTTTCAAGTAACTCATTTCAGCGAATGCAAACCAGTTGAGTGGCAGCATCATCATACAATGTCGCATTTATGGTTCCTGTACCGTCGGATATGATGGCTGACATATGATAGCTGAATTGACATTTGGTTAGTGGTAACTAGAAAATGTATTAGTGGAAAAGTTTTATTTTGTTAATAAATACCTATAAATTGGGTTCGAGATCATGGAATCCTTTGGACAAAACCATTGATCTCCCACTGCATTAACACCCTTAGTACATTTTGGGCAGCTTATGTAGCACCAATCTTGGTTTGGAATGTTGCATAGTGATCCGCAAATGACATATGTTTTGCCTTATCAATAGGTGGTGTTAGTTATTACCTGATACTTTGGTTGCCTAATGATTTCTGTCATATGAGTTAATGATGTTTACCAGAAATTCTTTTGTTTGTTTCTTTAGAATTTCTTCTATAGTTGCTATGTGTTCTGAATTTGCAGTTGATTGGTGGATGTAGCTTGAGGAAGTTGCTGCTGTAGCTGGATTGTTGTAGCTGTTTATGGAGTAGGTTAGTATATTGTTGTAGTGTAAGGTAGTAGTTGTAGTAAGCACTTACAGTTCTCGCAGCTGAAGAGTGTGAATACTGTCAGGTTATAAAATACACATGAGTTGCAGTGGAATATTGAAGTTTTACCCTTCCTACATGTTATATTTGTTTATATTAGTGAATAGGTAGTAATAAAATCTGATATTGAGTTCTGTAATATGTCTTGCCATTGAAACTTCTGACTTTTAGTGAAGTCAAACCAATGATTCTTGGATCTGGAGCAGTATGAATTATAGGCCTGTTGTATTGTTGCAGTGAAGTGGCTATCTCTTTCCATAAAGTGATGTACATTTATCTCATTGCTAGTAAGGCATATATATTATCAGTTGTAATCGATTGTCAAGAGTGTATTAATTTTGAATAAATATAAATATGAACCTGCAATCCTTGACTTTGAGAACTACAAATGGATTGCCTGTGGTCGTGAGCTTGTCTTCAACGACCAGAATGAAATTGTAATCTGAAAATAAAAATCAATGTTGATAAGCTACTTAGTAACAGGTTTAGTTCAATTAGTGTGTGTATAATACCGGTACTCAAGTTCTTTATCGCAAGCGGCTTCCATTCTCTATTATGATGCAAAGTCTGGTTGAATGTGTCAAGACATTTCAGTGGGGCAATAGTTACTACTCGCATAGTTATGCATCAGGTAGCATGATCCAACTCTTAATCTAGCTTCAACAGGACGTTGTTCGCTACCTTTTGCTAGTGCTTGCACTGCAAGACCCTACATCGTAATCATAGATTACATGAATTAGGATAATATAGTTTTTAAGGTTACTAATGAGTTAAAAATGCATACTTGTTTATCAACTAAAAGAAAACATGTTTCAGTTGGACGGAAAGGCGGGTTCCAGCGACGCACAACCCTAATTCTAAGTGGTGGTGCCTGGCCATATGGTATTAGAGCTGCAATTTCATTGTCTTCCTTTATGAGGTTACTGTGTATAACAAAAATATTACTATTAATGATAATAAACAATCTAAAAAGTTAATGGCGAAAGCATGTATAGTATAAGCATGTATTCAGCAACAGAATAACATCATTGTTCTAATTAAAAGATTCACACCTCATTTGACATGATAGAGTTCAACAAATCTATATACACAATGTTGATTGTGGTGTTTGGATTATCTAAATCATCAGGTTTTAATAGAATTTTCAGAGCACTTGGTGTTGTAGCTCTAGAAAAAGCCACATAAAGTTGCCCATGACCAAATATTGGTTCAGCAAGATACAATCCTACTTTTTTTAAAGACTGACCTTGGCTTTTATTAATACTCATTGCATAACATATTTTAACAGGAAATTGTCACCTAGTAAATATAAAAGGAAATTCTTTATCATTATGCACAAAATTTAATCTAGGAATGAAAACTCTATGACCTACAGAACTTCCAGTTATAACGTGTGCCTCGATAACTCGAGGCAAGAGCTGTGACACCAATAATCTAGTACCATTGCACAGACCTGATCTTTGATCTAAATTACGCATAAGCATGTGTTTTTCTTAAGCTTTAAGTTGTGCTTTGGTATACCAGCAACATTAAGCATGTTTAGGTATTCAATAGGATATAAAGTATCTGTTTCACTGCTATTCTGCGAGTGTGGAACCATGGAATCAGTACTGAAATATGAGACGATGTCATTATCGCACATGTTGAGGATAATCTCATTAATCTCATCAACGTTCTCATTTTTTGGACATCTTATTGCTCTATCAACTAACGAATGAGTTGTTGGATCTTGCACTATAGATGCATCATAAACAAAATCAATTAAGCTTCTAACACCATTTGAGTCATGTTTGATGATGAACTGAGATGGAATATCTATTCTTTTTGTGTCTGAGTAATGGCGATTGAGAGAGGTGCATGCAATTCCATCGTCAATTGCCAACAACCATGCTGAAAACCATTCAATTTCAAGTCTTGCATGAGTGTTTACATTATCTTGAGAAAGACGCATGTTCTGATTAAGTTTACAAACTTTAAAATGTGGCCATAAGTAAGATTTAGGTAAACATGAAGCAATAGTTTCAGCTTTTGATGCCTTCCGCTTAACAGGCAGTGTTTGTCTGAAATCACCACCTAATAGGATTGGCTTTCCACCAAATGGCTGAGAATTGTTGTCTGAAATATCTCTAAGTGTTATCTCAAGAGACTCAAAGTTCATTCGATCACTCATTGGTGCCTCATCCCAAATGATAAGACTTGTTTCTAAAAGCAATTGTGACAGCTGGGTGTTTTTTTTTGACATAGCAGACTGATTCCTCAGTGAGGTTTAGCGGTAATTTAAACCGGGAATGGGCTGTTCTTCCAGATGGAAGTAACAAAGATGCAATACCAGATGCAACTACAGCAAGTACAATCTGTCCTTTGGACCTGAACGCGGCAATTAATGTCTTCCAAAGAAAAGTTTTTCTAGTTCCACCGTGGCTGTAAACAAATAACAAAGTTTGTCTGTTTGATGAATTAAAGGACATGACCTGATCATAAATAACTTATTGTTCTGTATTTAAAAGTGAAAGTAACTCTTGATGTTCAGCCACCAAAGCCTGAATGTTATAAGACTTTTCCTCCAAAATCAAACGATTAGATAATGAGCTAATTGCTGCCATGTCAGGCAATGGAAGATTAAACTCACGCAACGATCTTGAAGTAGAGCATGAGTTTAGTAGCTGTTCAAGATCCAACAACACTTGTTGTTGTAAAGCATACTCGGTAATTGGGGCAGAATGAGAGAGTCCATCAATACGTGCATTATAAGAAATGTCGTCTCCCATCTTATGCCAATATTCTTGCTAGAATTTCAAAGGGTTTGAGATATCACAATATAAAAGCATGTGTATAAACAAAGCACGCAATTCAGCTGTAGTTGCCTGATACAATTCCACTTAAAGTTTATACACGAAAAAAGAAACGAGTTGTCGCGGGTTCAGGGGCTGCTGAGTTGGAGCAATTTATTACTGTTTTTGGTGATTGGGTGGACCCATTTGGTCAATCAAGAAACATGGAAGTGGGAACGTGAGAAGTCTATCACCATTCAAATTCCAAGAGTGGTTATTAAGTTTTTGCATTATTAATAGCAGGCTATGTTTACTTTCTTTTGCATTGAGAAAAACTTGTTTATCTTTGTTTGTATTGGAGAGATTGCCCCTCTCGAATTGGGCTTATTAATTCAAGTAAGCATTTGCCTGTGTTAATTCCTAGTCTCTATCATTGGTTCCATTGCCGGGAAGTCGAGAAGCGAACAATGGTGATCACCCGAAGCGGTTCAGATAGTGGCAATTCAGATGCTCTAGCAACACAGTTGGCAGCCATTGCTGCTAAACTCGAAACCATGGACTCCTTAAAGGAGGACATGGCTGAATTAAAGCGACAAGCAGCGGCCAAAGAGAAGTCAAGTGGAAGCGGAACTAAGCATGATGAAGGGGAATATAGCTATTCCAGTTTCAATCGCCGCCCGTATCACAAAATCGATTTCCCTGCCTTCAGTGGTGGAGACCCAAGGGGTTGGATATTGAAAGCAGAAAAATACTTTAGATATTATAAAACCTTGGATGAAGAGAAGGTGGATGTTGCAGCTATGCATCTCGAGGGCGATGCATTGGACCTCTACTCTTGGTTATCGGCTGAACAAGAGTTGGCGTATTGGGAAGAATTAACCGCTGCTTTGCAAAAACATTTTGGGCCACCAGAGTTTCAGAATGCGGATGAGTATTTGTGTAGTATCAAACAAACCGGGACAGTCCAGGAGTACCGACTCGAATTTGCACGGAGATCGTCTCGGGTTTCCAATTGGCCTGATCACTGTTTGTTGGGAGTCTTTCTAAATGGGCTCAAAGAGGAGTTGAAGGCTGATGTTCGAATCCATAAACCTCGCTCGGTTTACAAAGCCGTGAGCCTAGCACTAGAATTTGAATCCAAACTCAGCCATTCACGTTCCGAAAAGAAAAACACATGGAGCTCTCAATTGAAATCTGATTCAAAACCTTCAACTCCAGTGACCTATGCTTCATCATCCACCAACCAGCCAAAAACAGAATCCAAACCCAACTCTCGACTTACTGATGCAGAAAAACAGGCTCGCTTTCTTAAAGGCGAGTGCTTCCGATGTGGGGACAAGTACGGTCCAGGGCATAGGTGTAAAACAGGAACGTTCAAAACTTTAGAAGCCGAAGAGGGCGACGATGAGCAGCCCCAACATGAAACCATAGATACAAATGATGTGCAGGAAGACACGGCTGAAATCAGCTTACATGCAATCTTAGGGAAGTCACACCCTACTACGATGAAAATCCATGGTACACTTAACTCTACTGAGGTATTAATTCTGGTTGATGGGGGTTCTACCCACAATTTTATTTCTGATTTTTTGGTAAATGAATTGAAGCTTGTTACTCAACTAGTAGCATCATTCGGGGTTCAAATCGGCAACGGGGATGTGATTCGTTGTGGTAGAATTTGCAAAAATCTTTCTTTGCAGGTAAATGACCTTCAAATCACCCAAGATTTTCATCCTTTTTTCTGTTGGTGGGGCTGATTTGGTGCTAGGTATACAGTGGCTTGCTACCCTGAACACGGTACAAGCAAATTGAAAAGACATGTTTATGATTTTTACCGTGGATGGGAAAAGATACAAATTGCAAGGTGTTCATTTCGGGCCTCAAAAATCGTCCAGTTTTCAGCACTTGGCCATTGAACCTGAAGCTAAACCCCAAATACCAACCCTGTTACAGCCTATTATTACTAAATATCACACTGTATTTGACGAGCCGAAAGATTTACCACCAACCCGTACCCAAACCCACTCAATTCCCTTAGTCCCTAATTCTACCCCACCTAACATCTGCCCTTACCGGTATCCCCACTCCCAAAAAAGTGAAATAGAGAAGCAGGTGGATCAACTTTTAACTGCCGGATTTATCCAATCGAGTACAAGCCCTTTCTCAAGCCCCGTTTTATTGGTTAAAAAAAAGGATAATTCGTGGCGCATGTGTGTGGATTATCGGGCACTTAACAAGATTACAATTGCTGACAAATACCCAATCCCTAATATTGATGAGCTTCTGGATGAATTGCACGGGGCTAAGGTATTCTCAAAATTGGATTTACGGTCAGGTTACTATCAGATTAGAGTGGCTGCCCTAGATGTGCCAAAAACAGCTTTTCGCACTCATGCCGGGCATTACGAGTTTAAAGTCATGCCCTTTGGGTTGACTAACGCCCCCTCAACCTTCCAGGCTGTTATGAACGACCTGTTTCGCCCCTTTTTACGTCGTTTCATACTAGTTTTCTTTGATGATATTTTGATATATAGCCAAGACATGAAGCAACATGCAGACCATCTTGAACAAACACTGAAGTTGTTACATGATAACCTTTTTTTTGCCAAATTAACTAAATGTTTCTTTGGCCAATCTGAAGTGGTCTTTCTAGGGCACGTGGTAACGCCCGAAGGGGTTCGGATGGAACATGAGAAAGTTTCAGCGGTTCAGTCATGGCCGATTCCGACAAATGTTAAGCAGGTTCGCGGGTTTTTAGGCTTAACAGGATATTATAGACGGTTTGTGCGAAATTATGGTTTAATTGCAAGACCTCTCACAGCCCTCACAAAGAAGGATGGGTTTGTTTGGTCCAATGAGGCTTTGAATGCGTTTGATGCTCTGAAACGCGCCCTCTTATCTGCTCCGGTTTTACGTTTACCTGATTTCTCCACAACTTTTGTTGTTGAATGTGACGCTTCATCTGATGGGGTGGGAGCTATCTTGTCACAAGAGGAACACCCAGTAGCCTATTTTAGCAAGGGATTCTCACCTTCTAACCGAATGAAATCAGCTTATGACCGAGAGTTATTAGCGCTGGTCCTCGCGGTACAAAAATGGAACCACTATTTACTTGGTCGTCATTTTATCATCCGCACAGATCACTACACTTTAAAGTTCTTGCTTGAGCAACGTATAACAACTACCGAACAGCAGCGATTGTTACTCAAGCTTATGCCTTATGACTTCTCGATTTGTCACCGGGCTGGAAAAGAGAATCGCGGGGCTGATGCTTTGTCTCGAATGCCCCATTCTGGTGATTTGTTAACTTTAACATTGCCTTTTTGTGTGGAAATTGCAGGTGTTAGAGAGGGGCTTCAAAAAGATCCCTACACAAGTAATATTATCCAGCAATTACTTTCTGATCCATCCTCAGTTCCTGATTTCAATATGGTGAATCAGCTCCTCTTTTATAAGAAGCGTTTGGTGGTACCCGACATACCCAATATCAAGCTCACGCTATTGCAGGAAGCACACAACACTCCTATGGGTGGCCACGGGGGGTTTTTGAAAACAATCAAACGCCTATCAGCCTATTATTTCTGGCCCAAGATGAAACAAGAAGTTCGCATATATGTGCAGCAGTGTACAGTTTGTCAACAACAAAAATACCAAACGCTGTCCCCCGCGGGTCTACTTCAGCCTCTGCCTATTCCAGAACAGATTTGGGAGGATTTATCAATGGATTTTATAGTGGGTTTACCTCAATCTAATCGGTATGACACTATTATGGTGATTGTGGACCGCCTCAGCAAATATGCTCATTTCGTGTGCTTATCTCATCCATTTACTGCTAAAAGCGTGGCTGCTGTTTTTTGTAAGGAGATTGTGCGGTTACATGGGTTCCCGCGTTCCATCGTCTCTGACCGTGATGTGATATTCATCAGCAATTTTTGGCAAGAATTGTTTCGTTTGAGTCAAACCAAACTACAGTTGAGTACTAGTTATCACCCACAAACAGATGGGCAAACAGAGGTGGTCAATCGTTGTCTTGAAGCGTACCTCCGATGTTTTGCCCATGAGCAACCAACCAAATGGAGCTCCTATTTATCTTGGGCTGAATTCTCTTACAATACTGGCTACCACACCTCTACGGGTACTACACCTTTTTCTGTGGTTATGGGCGAGCACCTCCACCACTCTTTCCTTATGTTATGGGGGAAACAAAAAATGAGGAATTGGAACAACAATTGATTGATAGGGATGATATGCTTAAGCTGCTTCGTTTCAACCTTAGTAAAGCTCAAGATCGTATGCGCGCTCAAGCTAATTCTAAACGCAGGGAACTATCGTTCCAGGTGGGGGATTATGTATACTTGAAAATACAACCATACCGGCAACGTAGCTTAGCAAAACGACGGTTTGAAAAGTTATCTCCAAGGTTCTTTGGCCCATATCGTGTCAAACGAGTAGTTGGTCCGGTTGCTTACGAACTTGAGTTACCTGCTGATGCTAAAATTCACCCAATTTTTCATATCTCAATGCTCAAACCAGCTCACGGGTCGTTTTCTGTTGATCCTGCTCCACCTTTGCCCATTACCAAAGACTGGGAAATTGATTTGCAACCCAGTTCTGTGGTGTTTCATCGTTGGGTGTCGGAGGCGGGTAAACTGGTGTTGGAACTGTTAGTTTCTTGGCTTCATCGCCCTACCGAAGAAACTACTTGGGAGTCTTATGACTTGTTGGCTGAACAATTCCCTAACTTTCGCCTTGAGGACAAGACGTTTTACGGGGACGGATGTAATGATACAATTCCACTTAAAGTTTATACACGAAAAAAGAAACGGGTTGTCGCGGGTCCAGGGGCTGCTGAGTTGGAGCAATTTATTACTGTTTTTGGTGATTGGGTGGACCCATTTGGTCAATCAAGAAACATGGAAGTGGGAACGTGAGAAGTCTATCACCATTCAAATTCCAAGAGTGGTTATTAAGTTTTTGCATTATTAATAGCAGGCTATGTTTACTTTCTTTTGCATTGAGAAAAACTTGTTTATCTTTGTTTGTATTGGAGAGATTGCCCCTCTCGAATTGGGCCTATTAATTCAAGTAAGCATTTGCCTGTGTTAATTCCTAGTCTCTATCATTGCCCAAAGTGCAGCTTCTTCAAATGTTCTGCACCATTCAAGATCATTTCCCATTAAACCTAACCTTTCACATGCTTCTCTATAAGTGGGAAACACGACACTGTTCGGATGTCATCAAATGAAAAGCAACCAGTCTGATGATTCTGTAAAAGCCTTAAATAGAATAGTTCACCACATGATCGATGAACATACACTAACCTACCAACACTCGGAGTTCTACTACTCTTTCTGCGCAGCCATTGTTTACTTGATTGGTCCCAACGATACTTATTTAAGTAGTCAACGTATCTTAAACTCAGCCCATCAACAGGACCCATAAAACCAGGTTAAGATTCTTCAAAATTATTAGCGAACCACTGAGTTAACGTTGTTTTCCAGCATCATCATCCTCAACAATTTCTGCTAAGTTTTGATTGTCACGAAATGTTAAATTTTGCATTCCATCTAAATGCACAGATAACAATTGAACAGCCAGATTTCAATGATGAATAAAATACGAAAATATCCGCCAAACAGCCTCATAAGGACATATATACCTGCCATCAAAATAATTGCTGATCTCATTGACCACTGCTAATGGAGAAGAACTACTATCGCTAGTTTGTCCATCTCCCTGCATGACTGCAAATCTGATTCTTTATGCACCCTTAGATATATATATTTAAATAAGTACTTAATTAACATGTTCCAGCCACAATATTCCACATTAACATGAGCTTCAAAATGCAACAATTATTATATGGCACCACGAAACTGTTATTAAGGGGAACACCATTTTTTACAAATGAATCAACAATCCGCCTCCTTTTATAATGCACATATCCTTCATCATCAAAACGTGTTGTTGGTTCAAAAGACTTAGGGAATTTTTTTGAACACAAACCATCTTTCATGCACGAAGAACCTAAATATGCCAATCCACATGGGCCATGCAACATAAAATCTGTAACAATTCTATGCAACACAGGTTCAGTATTTTGATCAGGAAGTTCCGCACAAATATGAAGATCAACATCTGTTGGTTCTCGTATAGCATAATCAGACGAAACCCATATCAATGTGTGGCAATGAGGTAGTCCTCTTTTTTAAAACTCTATTGTATATAATTCTGAAATCCAAACAATTTTGAAGTTTAAGGGCAAATTCAATAAAAACTTTATACCAAAGAAACAAAGGAATAAAGATATTAAAAAACAAATTAAATATTACGTGCTTCAACAGGACCAAAAGGCTTGTTCTGTTTCAAGTACTTGATAAAAGCTTTAACTTTCAGTACAAAAATTCTAAAAACAAAATCCGGCCTATCATTTGCATTAGTACAATTAACACGTGCTAATTCCCTTTTGATTTCAGGCCAATGTGCATTACAAGTCAAGGTAATGAAATATTGTGGGTTACCATAAACACGACAAAGAGCCAAGGCATTCTTGTAATGCTTATACATGTACCTAGGACTCCAAGTGAAAGAAGAGGGTAATACTATACGCTGACCAATGCTTCTACCCTCCACATCACCTCTTGAAACAACATCATGAACACCACACATATATTCAGACCTAAAACTGTTTTGATTAGCACGAATAAATTCCAACCTACACTGCTCTACACAAACGTATGCATCAACTAAGTATTGTTGATATAGCCTACCAGACATCAAGATATGTGTGTACACATCTAATCGATCATGAAAATGATTTGAATAAAACATTGAAGGAGTAAGATTACGATCATTCTCACCCTCGGGCACAATTAACTGCATTTCAGGCGACCAACCTTGATCCCCATAAGGAAATAATAATGGATACTGAAGTGGCATATATGACGGATGTAACCGACTAACACGCTGGGGATGATTGGCTTTACTACGAATAATAACATCGAAGTCTCTAGAGGCCAAATCTCCACCATAAATAATAGCACCAACGGTACCACCAGTTGGCGATTCATATCTCCGATCATTTGAACGACTAAATAACCACACCCCAAAGTCAGGGACATTATCCTGAAGACAAATATCTATTGCACTCCTAAATAAACGAACATACCCGTTTATTTGATCCAATAAAGAAGAAATAGAAGTAACAATACTTCTCTGAAAACACCATCACCATCAGACGAAGAAAAAAAAACGCAGATGATTAGACACTTCGTTATCACAATCATATATATACATCTGCAAAAAATGGGGCTGCTCCCCTGAAACAGGACAAAGAGAGCCAGGCAACCCAATGAGAAATCTGCCTAGAAACATTAGATACGTATGGTGTACCCCTACGATTAATAGATTCATTAGGGCTGGCAATTGGGTAACCTGTTTAGACACGATAAGACCTGTTAAGCAAAAAAGTACACCATGTAATTTTTTAAAATTTTAAAATAATTAAAACTAGGACCCTAAAGTTTTTCATTTTCATCCTTGATATATAAATCATATAACTGCCATGTTCAAACCATCAAAACCACATGTTAAATGAGTCATTTTCATGTTTGATACTTATGTTACTTGCGCGGCCTTTAATCTGTTAAACACGATAAGACACGATTTGCCAGCCCTAAGATTCATCCACATTAACACTAAAAGATGTCATCGAAAACATTGAATCATATGCACGAATATTCAACCTAAAATGAGACCTGCGCATAAAATCTCTCAACAATTCTGGTGTAGGCAAAGGAAAATCAATAACAACTTTTCCACCCTTACAACATCCAACATCCATTATACCTTGGCCTAACGCTTAACGCAGCAGATTAACACGTTCACAAAACCAAAACCTTGGACCATAAAATTGACACACCTCTGTACAACTTCCCAGATCAAGGTACTCTGAAGATTCCAACAACTCATTACTAACAATATCAGCCCTACTATCCAACCGATCAATAGCAGGCATACGATGCCTTGCTGAAGAACGCAACATAGAAGCCTGATAAGAAACCTGACCAGACGTTGATGATGATGCCTCAAAATCATAAGAAACACTCTTACGTTTTGGCTACCAACCACATGAAAGCCAAAAATCAGTAATAACAACCAACACATATATAATACAATACACAAACTACTCACCGGCGTCAAAGCAGATAGCAAACAACCATAAATCTAACAAAACAAACACACAACATAACAACAAAAACTCAACACAAACAAAAAAAAAACATGCATGCTAAATGAAACACAAAAACTTACATAACCAACCTCAAAAACAGCCTTAAACCTGCAAAAAAAAAAACACATTAAAAAACCAATCAGAAAACAAACCAAACACAAAACAACATTGCATGTCAAGATCAAACAAAAAGCTCACAATCAGCAGCAAGAATAACTTCACACCTACAACAACACAAAAAGAAACCCAATCAGACTAGCAATTCCTCAACAAAACACAGCAAAGAAATAGAAAAAAAACTGTTACCGTAGCACCAGCAGCAATCGAAATTAAACCTACAAAGACACAAAAAACAATACATGACAAAAGCAAACAATCCTTAAACTACAATGAAACAATCGGTCAGCAAGATAACAAAATACCAAATTCATACAGTGAAAAGGAAACCACATGCAGAAAAAGTAAAACCAAAACAATCCCACTTTATATAAAACCAACCCCACAAAACAAATCTCCTCCATGTTTAAGAAAAAACAACACATGTAAAAAAAATTCAAATCCCCACTACAAACTAAACCAAAAATCAATTACTTAAATAAAAAAAATATGATGCACTAAAAAACAAAAACACTATTCATTTCTTTGTGAATTAATATAGACTAGGTTTGTACAGGCTCTCGCGCGTTGCGCAAGAGTGGTTATTACAATTTTAATGCGTGAATGGTTATTACAATTTAACCGCTTATAACAATTGCCATTATACTTGTAAATATAGCATCATAGAAAATTACTTACATATTTAGCATCATCCACTAAATACAAATATAGTATTACAGAAGTTTACTTACATACCTGCTAATTAGCATTACATACATGCACTAAATGTAAAATACCTAATCATATTTGACATCCTCTATTTTTCAAGGCATAAGATTTTCTCATTCCTGCTAAGACCTTTTCTTTTAACTTGAAAAACCATAATTTATAACTTGTAATCCTTTCTATTCAACTTTGGAAGGTGATTTTATCAAAGTTTGTCACCTACCTGAATGTTAAAATTCATAAAGTTATATTTCAAGTGTACAACATGAAGATAAACCCTTTCCCAGCCAAAGTTTCACATAAGTTTAGAAATACAACTAAGTATGCTCAAAAAGATATTTGAATAAGAAAACTTGTGATGTACGCTCGTATTAGCCTAGTTGGGTCAAAATTGCCAAAGACCCATTGGTATTCTACTTTTTGTCAAGAAGCAAATAAAGTCAGTTTCTTTAGTGAATGTTTTATTCACTTTCTTTAGTTTCTTGATCCTAGATTTATTAATATGAATAAAGAGAGAAATCACTTATACCATGAAAGTTGCATACCATTCAACCTCACATACTCTTTTAGTGTTGGCTTACATTGGCTCACACTCGCATGCGTCCATTTTGCTTGTATGCCTAACATGGCAAACAATTAGCAACTTTTGTTTTTGTTGTCCATTGTAACTCTTCAATAGTAAAAATATATATATTTCGTTCCCGAAATTCAAAAGTTTACGGACAGACACTTTAGCTGCAGTTAAGTTTTGTAGTCTTCTCTTCCACTTTCTTCTATGGCTTAACTACCTCACCACACCTAGGAAAGTCAACAAAAACTAATGATTAAGCAACATATACATGTACGTTTAGTTTTGCAAATCTGTAAACCCATTACTTAGATCAAGAGAGAAGATAAACACTTGACAAAAATTGGAAGAAAGATGGTGATGACAATGAGCTTCAAGATCAAAAGCAATCCAATCTTGATCATTAGTACCTATGGATGTTCAACTTACTACACAAATTTTTGTCCAATTTGACTTTTAGAATACATTTTTACAATAAAGTAACTGTATAAAACTTTAAATAAGTGACATTAGAAAAAACCTTAAGATATTAATGTATCTACTTTGCCTAGTGATGAACTAAGTTATAGGGTTAAGTATTACAGTACACTTTTACAATAAAGTAATTTTTATAAAACCAAATCAATAACAAATATATGCACTCACCATCAAATCAAATTATATGCTAATGAACATGTTTTAAAAACACTGAATTGAATGTGGGTTTGAAAGTGTACCTTCACAATACAATAGCACTCAACAGTGGTCTAAGTGATCCTTATCGGCATTGTTCTTTGATAACCTATTAACCAAGAATATTCATGACATCTAAAATCTAAAATCGAAAGCAACAACTTAAAGACCAAGCTTGCATTAAACTACAAACTTTACATTAATTAAATCAAACACTAACATATAACGAAATACTAACAAAACTAATTGCTTTTAATATCCAAAATTTACTAACCATGGAGATATCCATAAGCCTGAGGGATCATATATTTCAATAGTGCATGTCTAATACACCGCTACAGTTGTTGGGCCAAATGGTTTGCTTTCACAGGCTGTTACCGAAGTTCCTCACAAATAAGTAACACTTTGCAATGATTTCCTCAAATACATTACATCTACAAATCAAAACAGAAGTATTAAATACCACTTTCAATGTTTGACACGAAATTTGTAAATCCATAACAAAAAGTCTCAATCCGCTAGTTTGCCACTGAAACGATACACCTCCTTACGAAAACTATTCAAAAACTCAATCCAATTTACAGAGGGTAAAAATTAAAAATGAAGTTACAAATACCAACGTCTTTCAATGTGCAGCCTAGAATTTATAATCAAATAGAAAAGGTGTACGGTTCTTACCTTGCCCACATCAATCTGGCCCAAGAGAGAACATGCAAGAACTGGTCTTTTGTTTTTGGGTACTACCAAGGCCGCCAGAACCCTAGGCGCCACCTAGAACACCATTATAGGTAAAAATTTAATAAAGAAGCACATACCTCCTCATAAAAGGTCACGGTTCAAGCCATTCTGTATCAAAGAATGTGGACAAATAATTTAAAAAAATCACCCATATCACTGCTTGTGTCACCAAGTAATATAGTCAAATTTTCTATTATTATTTTCCTTTCCGACTTATATTTCTTTATTGTTACATTAAGATAATTTTTATGTAACCATCATACTCAATTATTACACTACGTTGTTCTTTATCAACCTACAAAACCAACTCATATGTTCCTACAGTGACACTAAAAGTATCAATTAAGAGAAAACTAATTACTTCACTTGTTTTTAAAATGACAAATTGAACAATCTTAACAATGTGTGAGGCTAGCAATATTAACACATTCATGTATTTAAAATCATAATAACTTAGGCAAACTGTTACAACACTTGTATGTTAACAATATATACATTCAAATCAAATTAGTAACAGTATCAAAATATATACAAAATCAGCATTACCAAAAACCCAACTGATTTAAAATGAAAAAAAAAAACTTAAATTGGTTGGTTTATTTCTTCGTTAGAATGTGAAAGAAATTTATGTCCATGTGAACAAATATTGTCACAAATAGTTATCAAAAAGGCAAAACCCATATTTACCTTCCAATAAGACCTGCTCTCAATGAGTAGTCTCAATTCCACCAACATTTTCTTTTACAGCCTTAAGATTGACCTTACCACACAGATCATTGGCGATAGTTTTGCATGGTGGTGGGACGGCGACAGCGAGATGAAGATGTTGCCGAAGGCGGTTTGAGCACCTCTCTGTTTTAAGTGACGAGAGCAGACGAAGAGGATGGCGGACGATATGAACCGTGATGATGTCGGAGACGGAGCCGCAAGCGGCCGTCTTCTCCTAAGACCCACTCTCTTTCCTCCAACCATAGTTTACTCTGTCTTTCTCCTTGTACTTCTCTCTATGTACTATCTATGAGAATACATGTACAAAATGAAAGCACGCGTGTCAAAAACTATACACCATATTACACCTGTACAGAGCAACAATTTACTAAAATACCCATTTTATTGTTCATTCTCTTTTCCTTTCAATATACGAATATAATTTAATTAATATATATATATATAGTATGATAATAATAATGTATATATACTTAATTTTTTTAATTGTTTTGATTAATATATATTAATTCTTTTATTTACCATTTCTTAAAACATAAATATATAAGAAAACATTTTACTTATTGCCGAAAATTTGTAAATATGTGAAACTAGGATTATCTACCGTTCAGGCGTTGTACTAGCCATTTGTACACCATGTACTAAAATTATACACGTGCCAAAATCAACGAAAAAAACAAATGAAATTCAACTTCAATCAAAGTCAAACAAATAAACCAAAACAACGAGACAAATCTATTTGCCAAAACCTTATTTCATCAAACAAACTATGACAAACAAAATATCCCTTTAAACTCATATAATTAAAGACATATAAATTATCAAAATATCACAAGAAAGAGAATTGCCAAAATGCCTCAAAACACTCTTCTTCAAGTTTGTTAATTAATATAGTATATAATATAATGGTTTTTTTTACATATTTCCCCTTCCTAAGTCCATCAATTACATATTTACCCAAGCCTAAAGTTTAATTACATATATCCCCTTTGACATAATAAATTACTCATTTACCCCTTCCTTTACACAAACCATAAGAAAATATAAAAATATATTTATGAAGATCATTAAGGGTAAAAATATATATGTAAATGCCCCTAATATAATATAGTCTGATAACTTTTGTTGGTTTAGAGAATTGTGACAACACCTTGAAGAGTCTTCAAGTCCGTGTCTTTGTTATTTGTAATTGTGACACCCGAGAATTTCAGATTAACTTCGTTACCTAAATCACGTTAATTCCATTAATGCCACTATACTCTATATTGAATTAGTTGAATTAAATGCGCTACTTGTTACGCAAACAGTTACATGTAATGGAAATTTAGAGAATTACAAAATCACGCGAGTTAATACTCGAATGTTGGTAAATTAATAAAATAATAATCCCGAACAGCTAAATAAATATAAACTTAGTGAATTTATATTATATGTGACTTACATGTTTAATTTCGTAAACTTTTGAAATCATATGTTTTACGTGTTTAACATTGTAATCAAGATTAGTGAAATTTATAAAATAAGGTTGATAATATAATTAGAGGGATCTTTCTTGTTATTTTGCAAACTCCAAATAAAAGGGGATCCATGGATCATCTAGGAGATCCATGGGTAATCCAAAACCCACCATTTAGTCAAATAACTATACTAGTTAAACCAAAACCCTAATCCTTCTAGACAAAAGAAAAAAAAAACTTCATAGCCTCCACACATAGTCCACACATAATCATTATGATTTTCTTGGCCTTTGATCAAATTGGTGGTGATTTTGCTTGCTATTTGGAGTTTTAGACACTTTACAAGTAAGTTTCATCTTAAAATCTCCCTTCATGTTGTGAAATCTTCATAAAGAAAAACCCTAGTTCATCCAAATCCTTCAATTGGAATTTTGTATGTGAAATTGGGTATTGATTGTTAGTTTATATGAAGTTTGATGAAATTCTAATTACTAGAAACTAGGGAATGTTATAAAAGTTCATGCTTTTTTTTTTGGAGAAACTAGTGTGATATGGGTTTACTAGAACATGAAATTTTTATGGTTGAATCGTTTTTATGTTCTACCTATGCTAAGAAACCATTTAGATTTTGTTTTAGACAAAACCGTTGATGACAAAATATTGATAGATTCGTAACATGATCTTTCTTGGACTGTAACTTGTTGAAAACCCAACGAAAATGAGTCATTCTTGAGGCTAGATTGTAGTTTAAGAAGTCTAGTTTCTAGAAAACTAAACCAATGAATTTTTGGAAAAGAATAAGTTAGACTTTTTGATTTTATAAAAACAGATGTCAAATCTAAAAATCTGGGCAGAAAAAGTGTCAACTTCAAAAGGTCATAACTTCATAATTACAACGTATTCTTGGATGATTTATACACCAAATTAAACCTTAATGTCTTAGCTTTCTATATTGATAAAATGTCTTAGCTTTCTATATTGATAAAATTTATGTCTTTTTTAATTGTTTTGATTAATATGTCTTAATTCTTTTATTTACCATTTCTTAAAACATAAATATATAAGAAAACATTTTACTTATTGCCAAAATTTTGTAAATATGCGAAACTAGGATTATCTAACGTTCAGGCGTTGTACTAGCCATTTGTACACCATGTATTAATTACTTAGATTGAAAAATTCTCATTATGACAACCATTAAAATTATACACGTGCCAAAATCAACGAAAAAAACAAATGAAATTCAACTTCAATCAAAGTCAAACAAATAAACCAAAACAACGAGACAAACCTATTTGCCAAAATCTTATTTCATCAAACAAACTATGACAAACAAAATATCCCTTTAAACTCATATAATTAAAACATATAAATTATCAAAATACCACAAGAAAGAGAATTGCCAAAATACCTCAAAACACTATTCTTCATGTTTGTTAATTAATATAGTATATAATATAATGGTTTTTTTTTACGTATTTCCCCTTCCTAAGTCCATCAATTACATATTTACCCAAGCCTAGGGTTTAATTACATATATCCCCTTTGACATAATAAATTACTCATTTACCCCTTCCTTTACACAAACAATAAGAAAATATAAAAATATATTTATGAAGATCATTAAGGGTAAAAATATATATGTAAATGCCCCTAATATAATATAGTCTGATAACTTTTGTTGGTTTAGAGAATTGTGACAACACCTTGAAGAGTCTTCAAGTCCGTGTCTTGGTTATTTGTAATTGTGACACCCGAGAATTTCAGATTAACTTCGTTACCTAATTCACGTTAATTCCATTAATGCCACTATACTCTATATTTAATTAGTTGAATTAAATGCGCTAATTGTTACGCAAACAGTTACACGTAATGGAAATTTAGAGAATTACAAAATCACGCGAGTTAATACTCGAATGTTGGTAAATTAATAAAATAATAATCCCGAACAACTAAATAAATATAAATTTAGTGAATTTATATTATATGTGACTTACATGTTTAATTTCGTAAATTTTCATGAAATCGTATGTTTTACGTGTTTTAACATTGTAATCAAGATTAGCGAAATTTATAAAATAAGGTTGATAATATAATTAGAGGGATCTTTCTTGTTATTTTGCAAACTCCAATTAAAATGGGATCCATGGATCATCTAGGAGATCCATGGGTAATCCAAACCCACCATTTAGTCAAATAACTATACTAGTTAAACCAAAACCCTAATCCTTCTAGACAAAAGAAAAAAAACTTCATAGCCTCCACACATAGTCCACACATAATGATTATGATTTTCTTGGCTTTTGATCAAATTGGTGGTGATTTTGCTTGCTATTTAGAGTTTTAGACACTTTACAAGTAAGTTTCATCTTAAAATCTTCCTTCATGTTGTGAAATCTTCATAAAGAAAAACCCTAGTTCATCCAAATCCTTCAATTGGAATTTTGTATGTGAAATTGGGTATTGATTGTTAGTTTATATGAAGTTTGATGAAATTGTAATTATTAGAAACTAGGGAATGTTATAAAAGTTCATGCTTTTTTTTGGAGAAACTAGTGTGATATGGGTTTACTAGAACATGAAATTTTTATGGTTGAATCGTTTTTATGTTCTACCTATGCTAAGAAACCATTTAGATTTCGTTTTAGACAAAACCGTTGATGACAAAATATTGATAGATTGGTAACATGATCTTTCTTGGACTTTAACTTGTTGAAAACCCAATGAAAATGAGTCATTCTTGAGGCTAGATTGTAGTTTAAGAAGTCTAGTTTCTAGAATAAGTTAGACTTTTTGATTTTATAAAAACAGATGTCAAATCTAAAAATCTGGGCAGAAAATTTGTCAACTTCAAAATGTCATAACTTCATAATTACAACGTATTCTTGGATGATTTATACACCAAATTAAACCTTAATATCTTAGCTTTCTATATTGATAAAATTTGTATTTTTATTCTACTTTATGGCCGCCCAAACTTTATAAAACATTATAGTATGAAATCAGATGCTTTTCTGACCTTTATGTAAAGATGTATTTTTAATATATAGTTGAATTGAGTTTCAAGTAAAGTATATAAAATAAGAAATGAACTTAAGATAGTATTGCAACTGTAGGTGAAATTTGGGATTTTTACATGTTAGCTTGAGTTGTTTTCTTTACAACATAAAAACGGTTAACAAAGTTGAAAAATCTGAAAATCTGAAAAATAGACTTGCAATATGTATCACCTATATCATGTGTGCAACTAGTAAATTTGATGTCCTGATGAATTAAGAGTACTACTAACATGCTTGTTTATATGTATTATGATGATTGTTGAATTGAATCATGATTATATGTAAAGTAATGATTGCTAGACATTGTTTTAACCATAATCATGGTTACATGAGGTTGTAAGTAAGTTATATAGTTGCTATGATAGATTCATGGTTTAAAAGTGAGATGCATGCTTGCTATAACTAATTGCTAATAATAATAACTTTAATGATACAAATATTGGTAAAAGGCATACGAGTGGTTGTAGATGAATGAATGTATGTGTTCTACTAGTGGTTGGGTTTTAGAAATGTGGATTAAAGGTGTTGTATTGTTAGTGATCATATTGGTTGTATCTATTTACATAAGAGGAAACTTTATCAAAGTTGTAAAATATGAATTATGTTCTACCCAACTAGGATGTCATGGAATAATGTTGCTATGCTCTTGGTGTTGTAGTAACATGTTAGGAACGATATTTACTTTGAAATATCCATGTATGTTATGTTATATCAGAGTGGAACTTTATGTACCAATGTGTATCCATGCTAAGATTTAGATACATAAGGTGTGATACTTGAGCATGAAATGTGTATAGTCGAACACATAAACCTACTAAGCATGTTAGTATGATGAAAACACGTCTGAGAACATATATTTTCTATAATGGAAACTTTAATAAAAATGGAATTTCGTTTTGTTGCATATGTGCCTTGTAATGCGATCTGTGAGGTTAATGTGAGCAAGTGAACCTAACTGAGCATAACTACACTTAATAAATCACCAAGTGATCGTCGGGTCAACTCGGGTCAACAAAAGTCAAACTTTTCAAATCACAAGTAAACAATTGAATTGTTTGGATGCTTAGGGTTTTACATACCTGCAGAAACACACACCTATAGACTTATCATGTAGTAGGAAATGTTGTGTTTGCTTTTACCTTGCTGATGCTTGTAGCTGTGCACCCGAAGGTGAGTTCACTAAACTGCACTTTTACGATTATACCCTTTTATGGGTTGAACACGGACGAATACTTTTACGGATTTACGAATTTAGTATGTCTCATGTCTGGATTAGAGAAACTTTTATTTTGTTCATGAAAGACCTCATGGATACCTAGTTGACCGTTAGTATTTGTGAAATAGCGGGGAAATTTTGAGTAGTACTATTGGGTTTGACAAACCCCACCCGGGCTAGTCGTGCTAGCACGACAGAAGGACCTGTCGAACGGGTGTTGAATGACCTAACATACATACATGTGCATCTTGATGGGATGTACGAACAGGCAAAATGCACTTAATGTGTACATACGTCAGCTTCGGTCAGATACATACGACTCTAAGGACATGTACTGTAGACTAGCTACCTACAATGACATACTTTATTTATATCTCTGCTTGCAACTGAACTTACTTGATTTTATACTTACTATGTGAACTCACCAACCATCATGTTGACACTTGTTAGCCTTTCACTTTTATAGGTCATTGAGGTACCACACACTTAGGACATGGCATGGAGTCACGACTTTTCATTTAAACATTATCTTGCATTAAAAACCATGTTTTGAGTTTAATGACTATTTAGACTGTGTATCTCGTGTTGGGCGTGTGTTCTGCGCATTTAGTTTCCACTTAATATTTTGACATTACATTTCGATTACGCTTCCGCAAACTTTTAAACATTAACTCTGTATTAAATTTTCTCATTTAATGAGACACGCATATTTTAAATTCATATAGTGTCATTTGGTGTAACTAATGACTGAGATCCTGGTTTGTCACACACTTAACGGTAAAACTCCGTTAGTGTATTTTGGGGGTGTGACAGTAATTAACTTTGAGCAATGTAATTGGTTTTGGGTTATGCGAAACCCATGATTCGCATAAAGGTTTCGCATAAAAGTTTCGTGCGAAACCTAGCAGGCTCAAAACCTAATAGGTTTTAGGTTTCATAATATACTAAGGAAGAAAGGAAGGAGTATGATAAAGAAAGGTAACCCATTTAATACTTGTTGTGTTAATTGTTTTGATAATGTGATAAAGTTCAATCCTTTAAGGGAACATAACAGATAGTCTGTAGCTGATATAGATAGTTTTGAGCAATCAATTAAGAAACTTAAAGAAAATAAAAAAAAATTGAAAGAAAAACTTGAGGTAAAACAAAAGACCTTCATTAAATCTAAATATGACAATAAGGTGCTTTTCACTCAAAATATAGATGTGGTTGATAAGTATCATAAAGTACAAAATTGATCTTGAATATGCATTAACTAGGATTTCTCAACAAAACCACACACTTGATATATCTAATCAATCAGGGATTGGGATGGACTATATAATTGATACAAGTTTCGTTCAGCCGAACACAAGGGGTTATGATACAAAGCAGTATCCCATCCTTGTAATTTTGACTATTCGTGTTCCCCTGAAAAGGATGAAGTCACTGCATTTGTCTCCACAACTCCTAAAGTTGTGGGTCAAGTGTCTAAACATGAGTCACCCTCAAGCCAATGGTCAAGCAGAGTCTAGCAATGATTCCCAGTTTATCGGGAAAAGCACCACTAACTTTTGTGACAACTAGGGCATTAAAATGAACACATCTACTCCAGTTCAACCTCAAGACAATGGTCAAGTAGAGTCTAGCAACCAAATTATTCTGAACAACCTAAAGAAAAATTTATGATCCAAGAAAGGAAAATGGGCTGAAGAATTGTCTTATGTCTTTTGGGCTGACAGAACGACTCTAAAGAATGCCACGGGTCAAACACCATTTTCATTAGTATTCGGAGCAGAAGTTGTTATCCTAACAGAAATGGTGTTCCCTACAGCCAGAACAAGCATCAGTGATCCCCAACAAAATGAAAAATCCCTTATCCAGGATTTGGAAACTATTGATGAACTTAGAGACTTTGCAAAATTCAGAATGGCTTTTTATCAACAAAGGGTAGCTGGAGCATATAATAAAAATATAAGAATAAGAAGATTCCAAGAAGGCGACATGGTGCTAAGGAAAGCTTTTCAGAATACAACCAATCCAGCCGATGGTAAATTGGCACCAAAGTGGGAAGGTCCATACCTAATTGAAGATGAAGCTGGAAAGGGAGCATATAGTTTCCTAACAATGGAAGGAGTTCCACTACCAAGAGCCTGAAATGTAATGCATTTGAAAAAATACTTCATATAATAAGGATCAAGTATCCTCAATGGATTAAGGATCCTAAATTCGGTATCATCTTATTCTTTCAATTATTTTTACCTTATTAAGCCTTTTTCATAGCAAGGATATTAATACATTTAACATCCAATTTCATTAAATTTCAAAGTTTTGCAGAAAGCCAAGTTGCTTTTGTGGAAATTATAGAGGTTGACCGCCTCTCTCCTAAGTTTACGGTATCTAATACCTTCTAAGGTTTAAAATGTTTTCACCTTTTTTAATATCGCCAGTTGCGCACGTTATCCACATATGATTCAAGGCAATGGGACCAGTGCACTATATGTGGTAGACAATTTCATTGTTGTTGGTCATATGTTGGATCCTTAAGTTTATGGTAGACGTATCATACCTCTGTTATCCTAAGGTTTCTAACATTTTCACGTTAGCTAAGGTTTTGGCATTTTTCAATGTCACTTACGTTTGGGTAGACCCGGGAAGGGCATAAATCCCCGTTTAGGCTTTGTCGCCAGTTATCTATTGGGCCTTGTCACCAGTTACCTATCGGGCCTAGTCGCTAGTTATTTACTAGGCCATGTTTCCAGTTTATTTATCTATGTTACAAGATTATACAAACATTGGGAGATTCAACTATCTACAAGGATCCTGGATCCTGAACCTATGAATGACATATTTCATGTAAACATCTTAAGAAGCGTAATCCTAACTAGGATTCTCTAGTATGACTTCTATTCATTTATTTACATTTTCAAATTATTATCTTCAAATAATTTTAAATCATTTTCTAAACCTGATCTATTATATAAACAACATGACAAACATGAAACCAAAAGATTAGATTCATATACTAATACCATCCAAATGTGACTCGGATTTCACCAGCAAAAACATGGACCATCCACCCGGGTCAATTCATATGTTTGTTAAGTGTTTAGCATGCAGGAAAGTAAAGGAAGGAACCAAAGGCTTCATCCCCAAAAAATTGAGGATCCATCCACCTTCGATGCCCTTCATATTGTCTTTAAGATCATATATCTTTAATCCTAATACCTATTGTTCTGAAATTACAATTATACTGAAATTAATAAAAGTTTCACATAAAAAGTGGGCTCAGACTTTCATCATGTCTTCATCGCCCACTATTCCATCACCACCTGCACCTTCTTCCGCCCCCTTGCCTTTTCCCTTCTAACCCTAATCTGCTGCAGCCTCCTCTAGACTTTCATCGCCACCCAAGTTAGCCAACGTCTGCTCACATTTAGCCAAATTCCATGCAGGCATGTCGAGACCAGCTGCTACGACTTGCTTTGTCATCTTTATCATTGCTTGGATTATTAGCTTCGCAACCCATTCCTTAGCCTCATCTACAGCAGCTTGAACTTCCTTAGGCACTCTGGCCTTCTCCTTCTGCAGGTCCTTTGCTAAGGCTCTATTTTCCTTCTCTAGTTGAGCTATTACCTTGTCCCTCGTAGCTATCATAGATCTCATTTAAGTGAGATTGGCCTCCAAGTCTTTAACACTTTTCTCGTGAGAAGTTTTCAACAGATCAGCACTCTACAAGCAAGACAAAGGTAAGGATGTAAGGTTTATTTATCCAAATTTAACACAATTTCAAAATGATATGCAGGTAGTCAAACACTTACATCAGAAATGTACTCGATGAGACCCTTTCGCACGTCAGCAAAGTAATCCCTGGGCTTGCTAGTCCTCTTTCTCTTATAAGAATAGACTTGGAGCGAGTATTGATTAGCTTGGTTGCAGGGCTAGCAGTGGTTTTTTCCTTCTTGACAGACATAGACATCAACAGATCATCAACATCATCAAGAATGAACATAGGAGCTTTGGATTTGGGAGTGCATGTCAAAGCTTCAAACAGATAAGCATTTACATTACAAAAAATACAACTCTTATCTATTGGCCACTTACCTTGACATCGTGAAAGAGGAAGTGAAGGAGGCTTCTGCGATAGATTTTGAAATCTTAGTCTTGAATGTGCGAATGCTGAAATCAAGGTTTAGGAAGATCGTTGCTCTCTCATATGCGTCTGGAAGATCCGCAAGTCGTGCAAAATTGGTCACTGCAAGAGAAGAGTTAGTAAATTGATAAAAAAATATCAGGTTAAAATTCAAAAAAACGTAAAGATCATCTATCCTACCCTTCAAGACCTATTTGATTGGTAAAGTCTCGCCCTCAGGGACTGAGTTTCTTTTTACAAAAAATAACTGATTCCTCCAATTAGGATCATTCTGAGTGGTTTTCAAGATTGGAATCGCTTGGTGGGGTTTGGATTTAAAAACAAATGGACTAGAACCATGAGTAACCAAAGAATAAAGATACGACAACTCTGTAACGCTAAAATCAAAATTCTATGACATTATAATGTTTTCTATAGTGAACAGCGTTCGCTAGATCATGGGCATGGCTTGAATGTAGCACATACCAGTCAGAGCGTAGAAGTTTAGTGTGACATCTGCTCCAAACCCGAACCCAAATGCCTGACTCAAACCCGAATCTATCTATCTTTTATTTAGTTGTATTTATTCTCTAAAGATGTAACTTTTCTTTATCAATATGAATAGATATATCCGATCTCATGTCATTTTTCGTGTTTAATGAAACGATCGAAATTATTATGTGTGTTATCTAAAGTTACTAATTAGTTACTATTTATAATAAATAAATCTCTCAAATATATAATGGTAATTTATTCAAGGGAGATTTCATAAGTATTATTAAAGTAAAATACTATTAAGTCTAAAAATAACCATTCAATGTAAAAAAAAGTACGCAAGAATATAAAAACGGCAACTATATAAACATCACAAGTGAACGTGGTTAAGCTAGTTGGATGAAATAAAGATTTAATTAATTATGAGTGGAAATTGCCAAGTTTTAAAGTTTGATTAAAAGTTATAATATCAAATAACAAGCATAACAAAGTTAAAGGGCCATGACTGTAAATTATGAAAATTAAATCTTTCCACTAGCACACTCTCGTTTTTCCAGCCAACATGACTCCGGCCACTTTGGCCGAATTTCTTGAACTCCAGCGAAGCACCAAAAGCACATTTGAGCCAATTTTAACGCGTTTAAAACACGAAAAAGTCTTAACCTACTAGATTCGAACCAATGATCACTTTTAATTGAAATTTAATGCTCAAACGAACCCAATTAAGCTTGAATTTGTAACTTACGGCTTCTTTGAAAACCCATTTCAATCGAACAGTCTAATCCGGCGTTTCAGTCCAAACAAAATCAACCAAAATGTTCAATTCGTCGATTGGAAACCGTACATACCATTTAATTGGATTAAAATCAACTAATTAATTGCAAATTAATCAACTTTAATCCCAAAGCAAAACCTATCATGTTTGACTGTTTACTAACCCAATTAAATCAATTCAGACCACCCAAACACTCCTAAGAACTCTCTCTTGCTCCCTGGCTAATAAATTTTACCCAAAAACATTAAGAAATATGTGTTTGATTGTTCCATTTTCGTAACTTGCAACGTTGCAATCGGGCATTAAAACGTGGTCTTTATCTGCAATTGTTTTGGGTCTTTCATTCCTCATACCGTGAAGAGTAAATCTGGAGATTTAATTGCATTTTAACATCCTCAAGCTGTCAATTCGATTTTAAAGCATGCCGTTTATTGTTCTTCATTGTCTTTGATCCAACTCGTGTTCAGTCAGGTAAGTTATTTACGTTAAAATGCTCATTATCAAATCATGATCAAAAGCCCTAAACTTAATTGACATATCTCTTTTGCTTTCCTGCTCAATTTTGTGGTTTTAGATTCTAGGGTTCATGTGATTTTTGGGGTATTTATCAAATACAAGAGAAAATTATTTATGTTCTGTTTCTACACAACTTGTTCACATAGCCCGTCTGGTTGAGTGTGCTGTGGTCATGGTTGAGAACAGGGTAGAGACTTTTTTCTCTATATAGAGATAGAATTCTTGTCATGATTCGCGAACTAATGCAACGATTTCGTAATTCAAAACGTTAGGTGGAAATATCTAGGTTAGGTGGAAATATCTATTGATATTGTTACAAGAAAAATTTTATTACAGGTAGAAAAATGGAGATAGAAACAAACAACTCGCGCGGTCCAGAATAAAAAAAAGAAGAGTTTGGAGTGTTAAATAACTTGTATCCATAAAAGATCTGGCGTGAAATAGATAATAAATAAATAGGAGTTAATATCATTCCAATTGCCATTACAAAAGTGATGGCAAGTTTGGGCATTTAAAGATATTCGCCCAACCCTTGGAACATACTACAGCCCCAGGTGGCGAAGAGCCGACATCGAGGTGCCAAACCTTCCCGTCGATGTGAGCTCTTGGGGAAGATCAGCCTGTTATCCCTAGAGTAACTTTTATCCGTTGAGCAACGGCCCTTTCACTCGGCATCTGGTCTCACACATTTTATTTTTGGACCATATTTTGATATCTAATATATATTTAAAATCAATTGTAAATATGTTTAAACCCAAGAAATATTTTATAAAACTTATTTTTCCAGTGTCGTTATTTTTACAAAGTGTGTGAAAATAGTTTTATGTATGTTTATTTCAAATACGTTTGAAATATAAACCGTTAAAAAACACCAAATACGTTTTAATTCAATTTTTGTGTTGAGATTAATAGACTTCTTGTAAAATCGGATCACGAGGTTTTAGGTAATCACTATTGTTTATTAAGATCACTATTATTTTTATTACTATGTATATCCGTTTTTTATGATTAAATAACTCTATATATTTTTAATCGTTTACCGAAAAACCCAAAATCCTAATTCAAAACGCTAGGATTTCAAATCACCCTAGAATCTTGATAGGTTCAATTGGATCGATACTGCCACAAATCAGAATGATCTAAGTACCAAAACAACAATTCAATCAACAACACAATCCATTACTAAATAATTCTCTTGTATTGATGATCAAAGCAAATAGTTGCAGTACAAAGTGCAGGAGAATACAATCACACACACAGTTTCTCTCTCTAACATGTATTGGTGATCTAGACTCTCTCTCTAACATTCACTAGCAACATGCTTTATGCATCAACACTTAGGGATAATACAAAATTAACCCTAAACTATACAAACTTGTATAAACAAAGAACAAAGTAAATCTTAAACACGGAAAGAACCCTAACAATACTCCCCCTAAGATTTATCTTTGGTCTTCAAATCAAAATCTTCAGCTTTAATCTTTTCTTCTCTTTAATCTCTCTTGAATCAAAATTCTTCATCTTTGACTTCAGCAACAAACACTGGTTTTTCTTTCATCTGTCTGTCTTTGTTCAGTAATTGCATCCAAAAGAGCCTTTGAAAACTTGATTCTTAACTCATGATGTGCTGGCTTGTTTTCATTGATCATTATCTTTTGCTTGGACATTTGAATTAGTGTATCAAAAGTTAATCCTGCAAAATCAATGTTAGCATATATAACATATAGTTCCTTATGATCAGAGGATACAACTTCTAATGCTCCTTTTGTGGTAATTCTCATGTAAGCAATGTTTTGGATATCTCGACGTTCCAGATTTAAAAAAGCAATTGCTTTGCGAAAAGCAATCCTTTCCATTGCTGCAGCCAGAGCATTAATGATCCCAACAAAATACTTTATGTCATTTCCTGCAACATCATCTTTGACTTTCTCCATCTTGTAACTTCTCAGAAAATATATGTAACTTGGATGAAGAAGTTTTAACTCAAAAGCCCCAAATATCTCAATGCAATCATCAGACACATCTTCTATGTTTCTTACCAATTTCAACTCCTTATGTTCTTCATGATAAAGTAGTTTGACAATCGGCTTCGTTTGTTGTGTTCCATCAAACACCTTCAAACCCGGCTTCATGATCTTCTCAAAGAACTTATCACTTAGATTCACCAAGTATACATCATCATCATTTGGATTTGGCATTTTCTTCTTCTTCTTTTCTTGAAAATAAATCGAGTCTTCTTGTTGACATATAAATTCAAGAAAATTTTTGTCTCGGTTAACACCCACTTCAATCAAATTAACTAAACCTTCACCAAGTGCAGATTTTGTTGGATTACGTAGTGGCAGTTTAGCCAATTCTTTCAAGTCCTGAACAGGAAGTTGCAGGATTGAAGTGTAGAAATGATAAACATCACAAAGAGCATTGACACGCTTTACCAGAAAAATATCGAATGCTTGATCATATTTCCATCCAACAATTTTTACTTCTTTATCAGCTGATGGAATAAGCATTGCATCCAACAACTCTGAAATTGTTTGCCCTCTTTGTAAGATACTTCTGACCATGTCACCAAAAGTCTTCATTGTATCTCTAGTCCTTTTTACTTCTTTAGATACGTCGTATGCTCCAGATTGTGATTCTGGAAACATACTTATCAATTCTTTTCTTTTGTCATGACTTTCTATTCTCAATGACATGTTTACAATCTCTTGTGGTTTTAGAATCCTTGTTCTCTTTGTCAATTCACTATATTTAGGATTCTCCATGTCAAGGATCATGATTTTCTTTTGCATCTTCTCTGTTTTCTGAAACATTCTCACTAGGTTCTTCATGGTTTCAGCTCCTAACACACTAACCTTTTTCCTTGGATAGTTTTGAGATAATAACCAGTCTTTCAACTCAAAGAATCCCATTCTTTCAGGATCTTTGTGATTCAATTCTTCAACAGGTAATTCATCGACAATTATAGCTTCAGCTCTTGAATCTCATTCTCCTTGTTTGAGGATCATTTCTTTTGGATCTGCAAGTATTGAAGTTTCGGCTGCCAAGCATTTTTCGTATTCTTCACATACTTGAGAAACTGTTTATCGGTCCAAAAATACACGATTATACTTCTTCTTTCTTAAATATTCAAATTTCTCTTCAAGATCCAAAGAAATGTCATCAATCTGTGGTACATCAACAGTTTTCATTGATGGACCTGCTTATCATGAATATCTGCCACTTCTAATTCTTTAACAGTTTCAGCTTGAACCGGCTCAACCTGAACTGCTTCTTCAGTTCTAGCTTTCTTGACAGACATATCTTCTTCAAAGATCTCAGGAACTTCATCCAACTTACGTTTTCCCTCAGCCTTATCATATGTAACTATAGTTGCAGCTTCATCGGGAATAGGGACAATTTCAGCAATTGTTGGTTCAGTCACAGTCTTAGATCGTCGTGATCTGGTGTAATAGACTGTGACGTCCCTAGGAGTCTCAGACACTCCAACGTCTTTATCAACATCAAAGTCTTAATCTGATTCAGAACTTTCTATTTCATTCTCCTTCATCCATTTTTCTAATACTTCCTTTTCTGCTCTCAAAGTATTACATTCAGCATACAATTCTTCATAATCAACCTTTAGATTCTCATACTCTTCATCTAACCCTTTGAAGATTTTAGAATTCTTCTGATGCATAGTCCAAAACTCAGTTAATCTCTTCTTCTTTCTCTCATTTGAGGCCTTTAACTGAGCATTTTCATCAAGTTACTTGGCTATCATCCTTTTTAAATGGAAAATATCATCTTCTTCTTCATTCATATCAACATCTAAACCAACATTAGGTGAAGACCCCATGGGTTGTTCAGCATGTTCAGTTGCAGGAGTAGATGATGTGGCTATATCAACTGGATTAGGAACATCAAAAACAACTTCAGTTTCATCTACTGTCTGTGCCACAGCCTCTACTTCAGCAACAACATCTTGTGCAATCTGAACCACATCTATATGTTCATGCACAGTCACTTCTACAATCAGATTTACCACAGTAGCATCCTCTACTATAATCGGTTCCACTTCAGGAACATCCATTTCTATCTCTTCTTCTGCTTGATCAGAATCTGATTCAGCTTCAATGTTCTCATCCTCATTATCACTTTCATGATTACTCTCTGATTCATTGTTGCTTGATTCTTCATTCTAAGAATCATTTACTTAAGCATCACTAGCATCTGACTTAAGTGCATCAGGGAGATCATCCACAAGATCTAGAGGATCAATCACTTCACCTTGAGAAATATGATGATATACCCCACCAATATCTTCCACATTTTTTGCTATATCTCGCATATAGTCAAACATTTGCACTTCAACAACATTTCCAATGCTCATCTTTCGATAAGATAAAGCATTCATGTCTTCAGTCATAAGCAGATCACCATTTACACCTTCTTCACGAATCACAGGATGTGCAATGTTGATCAGCAACTTTAAAAATCTGGGATACATCAAAAATTTAAATCTCTTCCCTTTCACCAGATTGAAAATAAACCCCTTCATGATCCATCTTGACATGTTGAAAGGTCTATTTGTAGCTATTGCAACAATTAGGGATGCAATATCTGATGGAAAGTTATCAAACCCGGCACTTCTTCTGGATAAGCAATGTTGAATAACATAGCATAATAACTTCCATTGCTTGCTCAGTCTAGCTCTTACGAACTGCTACTTAGGAAATACATGAGGGTGTCCCATATTAATAAAACACTCTTGGCATTCAGCAGTCGTATATTCATCAAGAGCACCTACTTCATCTTCGTCTAATCTTAAAGCAGTCCTGATTGACTCTTCAGACACAGTTAGTTATAACTGTCTGGTAATATTCCCACGAATCACTGATCTACCAGCTTCATCAGTAATTACTTCAGCAGATTTCTAGAATGCCTTGATCAATCTTGCATATACAATGGGTTTGACACACATTTCATATACATACTTTGTTCTTCTTAGAAAACGAATCATATCTCTATATCCATCTACTTCTGGTATAGATTCATCCAACAAAGCTACAAGATTGTGCTTTGCTTCATACTTGAGTATATTCATCTGATAACAAACAAAGACATATGTGTCAGTTATCAAAAATTGATAAACAAGCAACATTTGTGCAAGAGACAAGCATAAAGACACGGTGTAACAATTTCACATAACATTTATGACATAAGTTAATCAACATTTTGAGAGTATCATTTGTTCAAAAATCTTGTGAAACAATATTCATTATCAACTGTTAATAGTCTTAACACTTAGTCACTTAACCACAAATTTGTCATTTGTTGAATGAAGTTGTATCACATGATTCAGATCATTTTCAGTATCAATTGATCAATTAAAACAAGATTATGTATCATTTTTGATCCAATTGCACACACTTGTTCAATATTAATTAATGGCGGTTACGGTGCATTTGAACTTTTTCTTCAAAATCAGGTGATTTTAATGTTGTAATGTTGATTATTTGATGAAAATAAGTGATTAACTGCCCTTTTGAACCTATTTCAACAATCTATTTTAGTTTTTACACATAGAATGAAAGTGTCGATTCATGGTCTAGTTACTATTCATCACAAATTTTTCGTTTTTTTAAGACAACAATGGTGTCGATGATGTTTGATCATGATGATTATACCTTATTCAATCTCTAATACTTGTTACAGAATCGTTGATTGAATATGATATAAGATGATTTGATACACAAAGTATTTGCTTGAAAGTGTTGGGAAGAAAAGGGTATTTATATGTAGATGAGCCGGCTCAAAATTAGGTCAAAAATTTGGGACGGGTCAACATTTTAGACGGGTCAATGATTTAGGCCCAATAGCCTTAGACGGGTCATATTACTGTTGGGAAGGGTCAAACCTTTTGGGATGGGTCAACATATGAACATACACTTTTAACATGTAGAAACACTTAGTCGGGTCATACACTATTGAGACGGGTCAAGAACTGTTGAGCCGTGTCAACATGGTTGGGACGGGTCAGAGTGTCCACACATTAAATTTCTTCGTGTAAATGCATGGTCGGGTCAGACAACTGTTGGGACATGTCAACATCAGTTGAGACGGGTCAACACTTGTTTAACACAAGTTCATCATGTAGACATGAGTCGGGTCATGACATAGTCGTGTTATGTTTTGATAAATAAAACTTTGGAATGACTACACCTTTGCTTGTTTTACCCATCACCCGGTGGTACAGTAGCATTATCTTCTTTACCCGGCTTCACAGTGACATGTGATTTCATCACCCGGCTGCATAGTGATGTTAGGGCTATTTCCTAGTTAAGATTTACTTTGTATTTGTTTATACATTTATGTATAGTTTAGGGTCTATTTTGTTATTTTCCCTAATATTGTAATTGTTGCTTAAAAGCATGTAGTGAGAGAGTGTGAGGAGAGAGGCTAGATCACTATTCACGTTAGAGAGAGAACTAAGTGTGTGTGATTTATTTTCTCCTGCACTTGTACTACAAATCTGCTTTGATCATCAATATACAAAAGAGAATTATTAGTATGAATTGTGTTTATGATTGAACTGTGTTTGTGTATGAATCATTCTGATCATTGAGCGATATCATCGATCCAATTGAACCTATCAATTGGTATCAGAGCTGTTGGTATTGTGTTCTTCGCTATTCATCAAGCAAAACACTACAATATTGCTCAAAAATCATGATCTGCTGTTTTTAGTTGTGATTTTTCATCGCAATCACTCCTAATTCAGAACGATTGTGCAAATTCCATCAGATTATCATCAGATCTGAGGAATTAAGAAGATTGAAAAAGTTACTGTTCGATCGAATTTTGCTCAAATTCATCAAAATTTGATCATGTTTTGGATTGATTGAGATTAGGGATTGATAATCGGACTATTTCACTGTTTGTGTGTGATTTTTGAACGAATTGGACAAGTTTTTGATAAACCCAGAAAAATTCTCATGATAAAGATGATGAACAGTATGAACTTGGTTGAAGATTAACTTGCCGGGTGATAAAATTGACTTAGACAATTTCCTTTGGACTTAGATTGAAGAACAATTAGGTCCTGTGCAGCCGTGTAAAGGATTTTGTGCTAGACGGGTAAAGAATTTGACAAGGAAAAAGTGTTACTGTTCAGCCGGATCAAGTACTGTTGTGCCGGGTAATACACTGTTACGCCGGGTGATTAACAATTTCAGCCGGGTGATCAACAACTGTGTAGCCGGGTGAACAACTTTGCTGTCGTGTGATCGACAACTGTTCAGCCGGGTAAAGCTTTTTGCCGTGTCAAGATTCAAGCCGGGTCAAGTTATTGCCGTGTGAAGTTGATACTATTCTGCCGGGTAACTGTTCTGCCGGGTAAAGAATCCAAGACTTACAACTGTTGAGTCGTGTGACTGTTTAGACGGGTGAAGACTTTTTCTCTGCCGGGTGAAGACAAAGCTACTGTTCAGCCGGGTGAAGAAGGATTTTTCACTGTTCAGCCGTGTGACTCATTTTTAGTTGTTTTATCTTTGTTTTCTTATCTTATCTTTAATTACTTGTCTTTATTTTAGTATTTTAATTGTTTCTTTTCAAAAATTAACAAAAACCAAAAATATTTTCTTTAAAATCTTTTAAAAAATGGCTCCTAATGATGATTCTGATAACCGTGTTCCTAGACTTGTCAATCGTGCAGATTTCAAGAATTGGACGATTAGGCTGAAGCATCATCTCTGCTCAATAGACAATGATCTTTGGAAGTCAATTGACAAGGGTCCTCACATACCTACACAGACAGCTCCAGATAGTGCAAGTACCTACACCAAGGACTCTACTGAACCTTATCCAAAGGATAATTTGTCAGCAGAAGATTTGAGGAAAGTGAAGAATGATAGCAAAGCATATTCTCTGATGTGTAAAGGATTGCCACTACAAGTACTGTCAAGGTTGGATACCTATCAAACAGGTTATACATTGTTCAAGGCTTTGAAGTCCATTTGTGAAGGAGGTGAACAACTCAGAAGTCTCAAGAAACAAAAGTTGAAGAGACAGTTGGAGTTATTTGAACACATTGCTGGAGAATCCGTGCACCAGATGATGAATAGGTTTGTTCATCTGACCACTGAAATGACCAATGCGGGTGCAAAAAACAGATCTCCAAGATCTAAATGACAGATTGTTATGTGCACTTCCATCATCATGGAAACAGACTGTGACTCTACTGAAACATACTGAAAAGTTTCCGATGGATTTGGATTTGCTCATTGCAAAGATTGAAGAAGTAGAAATTGATGAAGGTTCTAGAAACATTGATAGAACTGGTTCACATGCACAATACAAATATATTGTGAATCCTGCTAATACTGTGGAGAATGCTTTTCTTGCACAAGATGCAACTAAGTTTGAAGATGAGGGTGATTTATTTGTTGGCGCAAGTTTTTATACTGATTCATCATACTTTCCAAGTTCACCAACTTATTCTCAACCTCAATCTCCACCAAGAGCTCAAGTTCAAAGTCAGAATCTGAAGAATCAAGCAGAAAGTCAAAGTTCGAATGTTCAAGCAAAGGTAAAAGATGTGATGAACATCTTGTTACATGATGATGAGACCAAAACTGCATTTACAGCTTTTATGGCAAGTTTTCAAGCATACCAAGGAAGTCACTTGAGTCAAATGGACGTTGTCCTTCAAGATTTATTTGAGATGGATCCTGATGACGTTGAGGAAATGGATTTAAACTGGCAAATGGTGATGGTTGCATATAGAACGCAGAAGCATGCATATGTTAACCGAAGTTTCAAGCCACATGCAAACAAGACGGTTGGATTTGACAAATCAAAGGCCAGATGTTTCAATTGTAATTGCTATGGTCATTTTTCAAGGGAATGCAAAGCTCTTAAGAATCAGAACTACAATGATCAAGCGAGTTCAAGTGGACAGAATCAAGGTCAAGGTCAAAGCTCGCAACAGTTTTCAAGTTATCAACAAAGAAATCAACGTTTCTTTCAGAAACCATATCAAAGTCTTCCCATGCCAGAACTGAAGGATGAAGGAAAGAAACCAGAAGATCAAACTAAAGCACTGGTAGTTAGTGTAAAAGACGGATATGATTGGAGTGCGTATGCAGAACAATTCACATCTGATCTTACATCGAGTCTGGTACTGGTATGTGAAATCGAAGAGGATTGGTCTGAAGAAGGAGATATCAAGGTGATTGATACTGTTAGTGAAGATTCAGAGGAATATGACTGGAGTGCAAAGTCTGATCCTGTTGAAGAATCTGATTCAGAAATTGCGCTGATGGCTACATCCAGTGAGTCTTCATCATCTACCGAACAACCAAAGGTTAGTACTGATTTACCCCCTAATTATGTTCCATTGCCTGCTGATGTGAAAGAAAGGTTATGTTCAGAACAATGCATTCAACAAGTAGAACATTATCGAACTCATTCATTTAAAATTGGTGATAAATTAAGCAAACATGAGAAAATTCATGAACAACTTAAAATTGATCACAAAATTTCTGATGAGAAGATTTTGTCACTTAAAGAATCATGGAACAAGACCTTAAAGGAATTGGAACTGGTAACAAAACAACTTGAAGAAATGACAAAGAACTTTGAACAAGAAAAAGTTGCTCATGCTGCCACACAAGTTGAATTAACAAAAGTAAAAAGTTGTAAAACAATGGTTAAACAACTTATAAGTGAAAGAGGTAACAAAACCAAAACAGGGTTGGGTTTCACTCATGAACCAATGCCTAATTCAATCACACAAACTTTACCTGAAAACTTCAATGAATTTGATCATTCACCTGAAAATGAACGAAAATTCAAAGAAATTCAAAGAAGTAAATCTGAATTTGAAGGATCTGAAGTGTTGATTGAAAGTTTGAAAGAAGAAGATGGTGTGACTACTGAAGCTGATGATGAAGCTAGCAACAAATCAGAGCCTGTTCTGATTCAACTTGTTGAATATCCGGAACTGAATCCGAAGTCGGAAGAAAATGTGAAGGACGAAGGTGAATTTTCAGGATACAATGATCCTGAATTCATCAAGTGGAAGAAGGAACAGAAGGCGCAAGTTGCTGATCAACTGATCAAGAAGCAAGAAGTGAAAAAGGCTGAAGTTTCGAATGCAAAAATGCAGAAATTAAAATCGAAAGTCAATCAATCTGAAACAAAACAATCACAAGGTAAAAGTGTCATAAAATCGAATGACAACACCAAAGCTCAAACTGTTAAAACTGACAAGGTTAAACCTGTCAAAAAGAAAGTGTCAAAAGGAAAAACAATTAAGTTTGTGTCTGCAGGAACTTTTGATTTAAACAGATCTTATGGTAAACCAATCAATTCTCCAATCAAATCTAACTCTGGTCTGAAAACAGGTTCAGGTCCTAAGTCTTCCGCTGTCAATGATAAAAGAATTGAATCAAAAAGGTTAACCAAACAAGGTGTGTTAAAATCGAACCAAATTTCCAAGCATGAAAATTCACAATCAAAATCTCCACAAAAGAATCAAGTTAATCTAAAACCGAGCAAAACTGATAATGAATCACGAGTGGGTTCAACATCAAAAGTTAACAATCGGCTCTTTAGGATTAGCAAGAAACATTGTGAGATATGTGATCGTTATAACCATGCAACTGCTGAATGTTTCTTTAACAGGTACTGCAGTTACTGTGACAAAAGAAATCATTCTTCAGAAGAATGTTTTTATAACAAATTCTGTGATATTTGTGAAAGGAGAAATCATGACACAAAGGATTGTTTCTTTCGAACAAACTCATCAAGAGAAATGACTCCATTTCCAAATTTTCAAAGAAATCAATCATTTGGTTTTCAAAATGTTAATCAAAGTCATTCTCCTGTTTTGAGAAAGTTTAATCGAAACAATTCAGTTTCTAATTTGCAGGTTAACAGTTTTAAACCAAGAGCTTTGTTGGTAAGAAATCAAAAGTTTGAAAATAACCTTGATCCTAAGTTAGAGGAAAGGTTTATTGCTTTGAAAAGAAAGCAATCAATTCACGCCAATGAGCGAAACAGTTTTCAAAATCTCTCAAATGAAACAAATTTTCAAAATCTTCATTATCAACAAGTTACTGTTACAGATAGATTCGGAAAACCCAAGACCATGTGGGCTTGGGTTGACCAAACTAACTAAGTAATTGTTGAAATGCATGTACGCCCAAGAAGACCTATCAACTCATGGTTCGTTGATAGTGGGTGTAGCCGGCATATGACAGGCAACCATGCCTTGCTTCAAGACTTTAAGCTGAAGAATGGTACACACGTTGCATTTGGAGGTGATGCGGGTGGTAAAATAACAGGAGAAGGAACCGTATCAAATGGGGTCATTAGTTTTGATAAAGTCAACTACTGTGCACAGTTGAACTTTAATTTACTAAGTGTATCTCAAATTTGTGATAAATCTTATTCAACTCTATTTGATGATTCTTTTTGTTATATACTCAAACCAGGTTTCAAGATTGACAATGAGTGTGTTAGGGTTATTTCCTTGTTAAGATTTACTTTGTATTTTGTTTATATGTTTGTATATAGTTTAGGGTCTATTTTGTTATATTCCTTAAACTTGTATTTGTTTGCTTTAAAGCATGTAGTGAGGGAGTGTGAGGAGAGAGGCTAGATCACTTTTACACGTTAGAGAGAGAATTAACTGTGTGTGATTTTGTTTCTCCTGCACTTGTACTACGAATTGCTTTGATCATCAATATACAAAGAGAATTATTAGTATGAATTGTGTTAACGATTAAACTGTGTTTGTGTTTATGTTATTCTGATCATTGAGCGATTTTCACGATCCAATTGAACCTATCAATTGGTATCAGAGCCATTGGTACTGTGTTCTTCGCTGTTCTTAAGCAAAAACACATCAAAATTGCTCAAATACAATGATCTGAATGAATTGTTCGTGTTTTTAGTTGTGATTCATCATCATAATCACTCCTATACACAACGATTGTGCAGATTTCATCAGATCATCATCAGATCTGAGAAATTAAGAAACTACTGTTCGATCGAATTTTTCACAAATTCATCAAAAAATTGGACATGTTTCAGATTGATTGATATAAGGGATTGTTAATCGGAGTGTTTCACAGCTTGTGTGTGAATTTTGGACAAATTGGACAAGTTTTAGACAAAACCCAGAAAATTCTCATGAAGAAGATGATGAACAGTATGATTTTGGTTGAAGATTAACTTGCCGGGTGATTAAATTGACTTAGACAATTTTCCTTGGACTTAGATTGAAGAACAATTAGGTCCTGTGCAGCCGTGTAAGGGAATTTGTGCTAGACGGGTGAAGAATTTGACTTGAAAAATTGTTACTGTTCAGCCGGATCAAACACTGTAGTGCCGGGTAATACACTGTTACGCCGGGTGATTAAGAAAAATTCAGCCGGGTAATCATCAACTGTGTAGCCGGGTGATTAACAACTACCGTGTGATCGAGCACTGTTCAGCCGGACAAACCTTTTGCCGTGTCAAGATTCTGCCGGGTCAAAGATTATTGCCGTGTCAAAGTTTATTCTTGCTGCCGGGTAACTGTTCATCCGGGTGAAGAACAAAATTATTACAACTGTTGAGCCGGGTAACTGTTTGGCCGTGTAAAGACTTTTTTGCTGCCGGGTGAAGAACAAAGACACTGTTTAGCCGGTTGAAGAAGGATTTTCACTGTTTTGCCGTGTGACTCACTTTAGTTGTTTTTAACACTTGTTTCTTATCTTGTCTTTAATTACTTTTCTTTATTTTAGTATTTTAATCATTTCTTTTCAAAAATTAACAAAAACCAAAAATATTTTCTTTAAAAAATTGTTAAAATGGCTCCTAATGATGATTCTGATAATCGTGTTCCTAGACTTTTGAATCGTGCAGATTTCAAGAACTGGACCATCAGGTTGAGACATCATTTGTGTTCTATTGACAATGACTTGTGGAAGTCCATTGAAAAAGGTCCTCATATTCCAACTCAGACTGCTCCAGACAGTGCAAGTACCTACACCAAAGACTCTACTGAACCTTATCCAGAAGATAATTTGTCAGCAGAAGATTTGAGAAAAGTAAAGAATGATAGCAAGGCTTATTCTTTAATGTGCAAGGGATTGCCACTTCAAGTTCTGTCTAGATTGGATGCATATCAGACTGGTTATACATGTTTCAAAGCTTTAAAGTCGATATGTGAAGGAGGAGAACAATTGAGAAGTTTGAAGAAATCTAAGTTGAAAAGACAACTGGAATTGTTTGAGCATATTAATGGAGAAACAGTGCACCAGATGATGAACAGGTTTGTTCACTTAACTACTGAGATGTCAAACCTCGGAGTTAAGACTGAACTTCAAGACTTGAATGATCGATTGTTGTGTGCTTTACCATCATCATGGAAGCAAACTGTTACTTTGTTGAAACATACTGAGAAATTTCCAATGGAATTAGATCTGCTTATTGGAAAGATAAAGGAAGTTGAGATTGATGAAGGATCAAGAAATACTGATAGATCAAGCTCACAAACTCAGTATAAGTATGTGGTAAATCCTGCCAATACTGTGGATAATGCTTTTCTTGCACAAGATGCAACGAAGTTTGAAGATGAGGGTGACTTATTTGTTGGTGCAAGTTTCTTTACTGATTCAGCATACTTTCCAAATTCACCAACTTATTCTCAACCTCAATCTCCACCAAGAGCCCAAGTTCAAAGTCAATCAGAAAATCAAAGTTCAAATGTTCAAGCTAAGGTGAAAGACGTAATGAATATTCTATTGCAAGATGACGAAACTAAAACTGCCTTTACTGCTTTTATGGCAAGTTTTCAAGCGTACCAAGGAAGTCATTTAAGTCAAATGGACGTGGTCCTTCAAGACTTATTTGAAATGGATCCAGTTGATGTTGAAGAAATGGATCTTAATTGGCAAATGGTTATGGTTGCATATCGAACACAAAAGCATGCATATGTTAACCGAAGTTACAAACCTCATGCTAACAAGACAGTTGGATTTGACAAATCAAAGGCCAGATGTTTTAATTGTAACCAGTATGGTCATTTCTCAAGAGAATGCAAAGCTCCAAAGAATTTCAATGACCAAGCTAGTTCAAGCAATCAAGGTCAAGGTCAAAGTTCTCAACAGTTTTCAAGCTACCAAAGCAGAAATCAACGTACTTTTCAGAAACCATATCAAAGTCTTCCCATGCCAGAACTGAAAGACAAAGGAAAGAAACCAGAAGACCAAACAAAGGCACTGGTAGTCAGCGTAAAAGATGGTTATGATTGGAGCGCATATGCAGAACAATTTACGTCTGATCTTACATCAAATCTGGCTCTGGTATGTGAAATTGAAGAAGACTGGTCTGAAGAAGGGGATGGAAAAATGGTTGATGATGTGAGTGAAGATTCTGAAGATTATGACTGGAGTGCAAAGTCTGATCCTACTGAAGAAACTGAATCTGAAGTTGCGTTAATGGCTACATCCAGTGAGTCTTCATCTTCTACTGAACAACCAAAGGTTAGTAATGACTTACCCCCTAACTATGTTCCATTGCCCCTAGATGTGAAAGAAAGGTTATGTTCTGAACAGTGCATTCAACAAGTAGAACATTATCGAACTCATTCATTTAAAATTGGTGACAAATTAAGTAAACATGAAAAACTTCATGAACAACTTAAAATTGATCATAAAATTTCTAATGAGAAGATTTTGTCACTAACCGAATCATGGAACAAAACTTTAAAAGAACTGGAACTTGTTACCAAACAACTTGAAGAAATGACAAAGAACTTTGAACAAGAAAAAGTTGCACATGCAGTCACTCAAGTTGAATTGAAAAAGGTCAAAAGCTGTAAAACAATGGTTGAACAACTCATTAATGAAAGAGGTAACAAAACCAAAACCGGGTTGGGTTTTACTCATGAGCCAATGCCAAATTCAATCACTCAAACCTTACCGGAAAACTTTAATGAATTTGATCATTCACCTGAAAATGAACGTAAATTCAAAGAAATTCAAAGAAGTAAATCCGAGTCCGAAGGATCAGAGGTGTTGATTGAAAGCGTGAAAGATGAAGATGACGTGACAATTGAAGCAGATGATGAAGCAAGTAACAAATCCGAGAACAAACCGGAGCATGTTCTTATTCAACTGGTTGAATATTCAAAGCTTAATCCCGAACCAAAACAAACGGTGAAGGAAGAAGGTGAATTTTCAGGATTCAATGATCCTAATTACATCAAATGGAAGAAGAATGAAGAAAAGGCAAAAGTTGCTGCTCAACTGCTCAAGAAGAATGAAGTGAAGAAGGATAAAGTTCAAATGCAAAGAAGCAGAAATCGAAAGTAATGTCAAATCAATCTGAAACAAAAGAAGTGAAAGGTAAAAGTGTCATAAAATCGAATGACAACACCAAAGCTCAAAATGATAAAACTGTTAAGAAGAAAGTGTCAAAAGGTAAAACAATCAAGTTTGTGTCTGCAGGTACTTTCGACATGAACGGTTCTTATGGTAACCAAATCAATGCTCAAATCAAATCTAACTCTGGTCTGAAAACAGGTTCAGGTCCTAAGTCTTCCGCTGTCAATGATAAGAGAATTGAAAACAAAAAGGTCACCAAACAGAACAGTTTAAAATCGAACCAAAGTCCCATGCAATCAAAGTCACAAACAAAGACTCCACAGAAAAACGTTAATCTAAAACCGAACAACCATGATAATGAATCACGTTTTGGTTCAACATCAAGAGTTAACAATCGGCTCTTTAGGATTAGCAAGAAACATTGTGAAATTTGTGATAGATATAATCATGCAACTGCTGAATGTTTCTTTAACAGGTACTGCAGTTTCTGTGACAAAAGAAATCATTCTTCAGAAGAATGTTATTTTAACAAATTTTGTGATATTTGTGAGAGAAGAAACCATGACACAAAGGATTGTTTCTTTCGATCAAACTCAACAAGAGAAATGACTCCGTTTTCAAATTTTCAAAGAAATCAATCATCTGGTTTTCAAAATATGAATCAAAGTCATTCTCCGGTTTTGAGAAATTTCAATCGAAACAATTCTGTTTCTAACTTTTCAAGAAATGTGCAGGTTAATAATTTTAAACCAAGAGCTTTAATGGTAAGAAATCAAAAGTTTGAAAATAACCTTGATCCTAAGCTAGAGGAAAGGTTTAGTGCTTTGAGAAGAAAGCAGTCACTGAACGCCAATGGGCGAAACAACAGTTTTCAGCATCAAAATCTCATGAATGAAACAAATTTTCAAAATATTCAATATCAACAAGTTACTATTGCAGATAGATTCGGAAAACCCAAGACCGTGTGGGCCTGGGTTGACCAAACTAACTAAGTGATTGTTGATTTGCAGGTACGCCCAAGAAGACCTATCAACTCATGGTTTGTTGATAGTGGGTGTAGCCGGCACATGACAGGCAACCATGCCTTGCTTCAGGATTTCAAGCTGAAAAATGGTACACACGTTGCATTTGGAGGTGATGCGGGTGGTAAAATCACAGGAGAAGGAACTGTTTCGAATGGGGTCATTAGTTTTGATAAAGTCAACTTTTTTTTTTGAACGGCATTTGATAAAGTCAACTACTGTGCACAGTTGAACTTTAACTTACTAAGTGTATATCAAATCTGTGATAAATCTTATTCAACTCTTTTTGATGATTCTTTCTGTTATATTCCTAAACCAGGTTTCAAGATTGACAATGAGTGGGTAGTGGTTAAAGCTCCAAGAGATCGTGATGTATACAAATTGGATATGTCGCAGATTGATGCTGAAACCGAAACAACCTGTCTCATTGCCCATGCTTCAAATGATGAGAGTCAGCTTTGGCATAGACGGCTGGGCCATTCAAACTTCAGAAACATGAACCGTTTGGTAACTGGAAATCACGCTGTGGGAATCCCATTGAAGAAATTCTCCACAACTGATCTCTGTCCAGCATGTTTGAAGGGAAAACAACATAGGATGTCTTTTAAGTCCAAGCAAGAAAACTCCATTTCAAAACCTTTGCAGATGTTACATATGGACCAACAAATGTGCAAAGCATCGGAAAGAAGTCTTACTGTTTTGTCATTATTGACGATTTCACTAGATTTTCTTGGGTTTATTTTTTGCATGCTAAATCTGAAACAGCTGAATTATTAAAAGAATTTATCATCAAAGTTGAAAATCAATTGGAATGCAAAGTTAAAGTTTTAAGAAGTGATAATGGAACTGAATTTAAGAATGCTAATGTTGATTTATTTTGTGCAGAAAAGGGGATTGCTAGACAATTTAGTGCGCCAAGAACACCTCAACAAAACGGGGTTGCGGAACGGAAAAACCGGACACTAATTGAAGCAGCAAGATCCATGCTCGCAGATGCCAAAATCCCTATCACTTTTTGGGACGAAGCAATTGCTACTGCATGTTTTGTACAAAATAGAACATTATTGGTTCAAGATAAACAGAAAACTTCTTATGAGTTGTTATTTGGAAGAAAGCCGAATATTTCTTATTTGAAAGCATTTGGTTGTCCTATAACGATTCTAAATTTGAATGATCATCTCGGGAAGTTTGAGTCAAAATCTGACGATGGATTTTTCCTAGGCTATTCGTCTGTTTCTAAAGCTTATCGGGTTTTTAATAGCAAAACAAATATTGTTATTGAAGCTATTAACGTCAAGTTTTTAGAAAATTCGTTTCCGTCAGTGGCACATGGTCCCGAATGGTTATTTGATTTAGACTCGTTATCGAAATCTTTCAATTCCAACTTATTTGATTTTTCAGGAAAAACAAACAAGGAATCAGGCGACTTGGGATGCTTTAGTGACGATTCTGATAATGACGAGGATGGAAATTTCAACTCAGAATATCCATTCATGTCTTTTCACAATCCTGATCATGTCAAATCCAGTCAAGATCCGGGTCCTTCTGGTTCTCATGAAGATCAAGAATCGAACAATCGTGAAGAAGATGTGATTTCTCCTAATGATGGTGGATCCGTTCAAAATCAACCATCATCGGATCCGAATGCTGAAGTTATTCCAGAATCTTTTGATTACTTCATCAATTCACCGGATCAAGTCCCGAATTTCACACCGCATACTTCGACCATACTACAAGATCTACCAAATCTGAATACTTCTAATCTAGAGACGCAAGTGCAAGGAGGTGATATTCCTATTCATCGAATTCACAAGAAACATCCTGTCTCTCAGATTATTGGGCCGTTGAATCAGAGAACTACAAGAAGTCAGAATGAGCAAGCAAATGTCTGTCTTTATTCGTGTTTTCTATCTCAAGTGGTGCCAAAGAACATTTCAGAGGCGCTGCAAGATAACAGTTGGATTGAAGCAATGCAAGAGGAATTACTTCAGTTTCGCAAACAGGAAGTTTGGAAACTTGTGGACTTACCTGAAGGAGAGAATGCAATTGGTACAAGATGGTTGTACAAAAACAAGCCAGACGAACGTGGCATTGTTGTGAGAAACAAAGCAAGACTCATTGCACAAGGATACACTCAGGAAGAAGGCATTGATTATGAAGAGGTGTTTGCTCCGGTCGCAAGACTAGAAGCCATACGCGTTTTTCTTGCATATGCTTCTTTCATGAAGTTTAAAGTATTCCAAATGGACGTTAAAGGTGCTTTCTTGTATGGACCTATTACAGATGACGTATATGTCAGACAACCTCCGGGTTTTGAAGATCCTGACTATCCTCATCGTGTATACAAGTTGAGTAAAGCTCTATATGGTCTACACCAAGCTCCAAGAATCTGGTATGAGACATTATCCAAGCATTTACTAGAACATGGATTTACAAGAGGTCAGATTGATCCAACTTTGTTTATGAAGAGGGAGAATGATGATTTGTTGTGCGTTCAAGTATATGTGGACGATATTATCTTCGGATCGACCAGTGCGTCAATGTGCAAAGAATTTGAAGAAATCATGAAGTCTAGATTCCAGATGAGTTCAATGGGGGAGATTAATTTCTTTCTTGGATTACAAGTGAAACAATCAGCTGACGGAATTTTCATCAATCAATCAAAATTTGTTGAGAAATTGTTGAAGAAGTTCAAGATGCAAGATTGTCAAACAATTCGAACTCCATCTGATGTGAATTGCAAGATTCAACCGGATCCAAAGGGCAAAGCAGTTGATCAAACACTATACAGATCAATGATCGGTTCTCTGATGTATCTTACTGCATCAAGACCAGACATCATGTACGCTGTTTGTGTATGCGCCAGATACCAGTCTGATCCGAAAGAGTCGCATCTTGTTGCTGTAAAGCGTATATTCAGATATCTTAAAGGGAAACCAAATCTTGGGTTATGGTATCCTTATGAAGGAAATTTTGAATTATATAGCTATTCTGACAGTGATTTTGGTGGTTGTGCTCTTGACAGGAAATCGACAACTGGTGGATGTCAATTTCTGGGTCCTAGGCTTGTCTCTTGGCAATGCAAGAAGCATACCAATGTTTCTGTATCCACAGCTGAAGCAGAGTATATCGCTGCGTCTGCAGGTTGTTCTCAGGTTTTGTGGTTACAAAATCAGTTGCTGGACTACGGGTTTAACTTTCTAAAAACTCCTATTTACATAGACAATACTGCTGCTATGTTCATTACTGCTAATCCTGTTCAACACTCAAAAACCAAACATATCGAAATTCGATATCACTTTTTAAGAGACAACTCTGAAAAGGGTTTAATAATTTTGATTAAGGTTCATACCGACAAACAACTGGCAGATCTTTTCACAAAATCCTTTTTGTCAGGCCGGTTTGAATTCTTAATTCAATCTATAGGATTAATCAATCATGATTGATTCTATTTTTCGTAAAAACAAACAAAAATCAGAAAAAATATAAATGCCAAAAATATAATAAGTTGATGTCAAGTATTGATTCCTTTGTCTTTTATTTTATGTTTTGCATTGTGTGTGTGCATGAAAAAGAAAATAGAAAAGCAAAAACAAAATATAAAAAAAAAAAACAAAAAAAAAACAAAAAGAAAAGAAAATATCATGTCATAAGAATCTATATTGCAAAAAGTGAGAAATGATAGTTACACTAGACATTATTTGTTACATCATTTTTAATAAAGACTGATGAATGTTAATTGATGTGCTAGACAGCTCAGGCAATTAGACTGAAAAAGTAAGTTGATTGTTGACAAACATAAACTTAATGATCTTTGTGTTAAGTTCCATTGTTATACATGTCTAGATATATATCTTTTGATACATTGCTTGTGATGATAGTTGTGCATGATCGGGTAACGATGTAGTCTACTCAGTGTGATGAACCGCATCGTGAGCTTCTTTGTTGTGGTACCCACAGACCTGAAGTCTCACACGAAGTCTCTTTTGAGCTTCAAGGTGCAGCAAAAGATTCCAAAATGGAACAAAAAGAGTCCCAAATGTGGACCAACACCAAACAAATTCCAAAAAGGAATTCAGAAGATTCCCAAGGGGAACGATAGGAAAGAAAAATTCCCAAAGATGGAATTAAAAAGAAGTCCCAAAGTGGACCAAATCCAAATAGAACCCAGATTCCACACTGTGTATGACTGTAAGTGACCAGGTTTTTGTCCAATATGCATTCAGGTAGTGATTGATAAGGAAATATGTTGACATATGTATACATGTGGGTCACATAAGTCATTCTAATCGAACCTTAAATATCATCATGATACTGAAAAAGTAAGTGTGTCAACTCGAGCTAATTGGTATGTTTTCATATCATCACTCAATCAAGCATAAGTCAAATGTCTATTCAAAACTTGCAAAACATGTTCAGATAATGTGTGGTATGATCTCACTGCGATGTTTTGATTCATTGCATTGCATATGTATTTATTTTAATGTGTGTGCTTTGTGTGTGCAGGCATATGGAATCTTTATTGACACATCGACATCCTTGTTAAACTTAAAAATTTCAAGAAATTTCAAGTTTAGGGGGAGAATAAATTGAAGAAAAATATCTACAAAAATCCAAAAATATTTTGAATAAGTGTGTTTTGAATGAACAAGATTATGTGGTATGAAAAGCAAAAGTATTGGATGTGTGAAAAACAAACCCAAGGTCTTGTGAATTGTTTTTAAGAAATTGCTTCGGGATATAGAAAAATTGGTTGTGCAAAAACATTTTTGAAAAAGAAAAAGAAAAATGAATTTAATTAGAATTGATTTTATTGTCTTGTTTAATGTTGTTTGATAATTAATATGACAAAATTCTTTTTAAGGATATCTTGTCTAATTAATATGTCGGAGAATGTTTGCAGGTGCAATAAATGACGTTGAAAAAGTCAACAGACGAGAAAAGTGAAGAAAAATCGCAAAGTGTTATAGTCGGGCAAAGATATCAGATGCAACTATTTTGCCGGGTAAAGAACTGTTCAGCCGGGTAATGTTGTGTGTTGATACAGCCGGGTGATTGAGGAAAAGGTGAAGATGTTATGACCACTGTACAGCCGGGCAATGAACATGTCAAATACAGCCGGGTGAAGGTCATAGATATCAAGCCGGGTGACAAGTGTTCACTATACAGCCGGGTAAAAGTCTTTTATCTTGCCGTGTAAATGAGTCACTATGTTGCCGTGTGAAGAAGAAAAAGCATGCCGGGTGATACACCTGTGTTGCCGTGTAATGAAGAAATGCATGCCGTGTGAAGAAGGAAAGCAACTGTGTTGCCGGGTAATGAAGAAAGGTTGCCGGGTGATGTTTGAAGACTACTATTCTGCCGGATGGAGAATCTCAAGTTTGAGCCTAAACATAATTTGGTGGCAGTTCTAGATGAATCTATCCCTGAAACAGAAGGTTACAGAGATATGATCAAGTTTATCAAGAGGACCAAATATGTATATGCTATGTGTGCCAAACCGGTCATATATGCAAGGCTGATTAAGAGCTTTTGGAGGACAGCAGAAGTCATTAGAGATGAGAATGGTGTTGCTGTTGTAAGAGGAAATATTACCAGAGAGATGGTTCTGACAGTTTCTGAAGAAGCTATCAGAAATGCCCTGAGGATAGATGAAGATGAGGTTGGGATGAATGATGAGCTGACCATGGATGAATGTAAAGCGTGTTTTGTTAATATGGGTCATCCACCTATATTTCCAAAATCACAGTTTTATAGGGCGAAGTTGGGAAAGAAGTACAAGCTGTTATGCTATGTGGTGCAACAATGCATGTCCAGGAGGAGTGCAGGGTTCGATAATTTCCCATCAGATATTGCATCACCGATTGTTGCCATAGCAGAGAATAAGCCATTTAATATGTCGAGATGGATCATGAATGGCTTTATTTTTAACTTGGTGAAGGGCAAGAGGTTTAAGTTTCTCATGTACCCGAGATTCTTACAACTGATGATCAACATTGCCTATCCTATCATCAGATCCGAAGGTTATGCTGGAGGTATGCTATACACTGAGGACATGAACGATCTATCTTACCGAAAGATGAGTATCAGGAATGTGCCTAATGTAGAGTTGTTTGACTATATGAGAGATATAGCCAACAATGAAGAAGATGTAGAAGGTGTGTATTACCACATTTCTCATGGTGAGATTGTTGATCCACATGACCTAGTGGATGAGGTGCCTGACAAATTGTTAGATGATGACGAGTACTTTGCTCGTCATCCAGAAGATGAAGAAGAAGGTGAGAATGGTGATGGTGATAATGATGAAGATAGTGATAGTGAGGATGAACATGATGATGGTGGTAATGATGGTGCTGAATCTGAATCTAATTCAGAGGAGGCAGAGATTGTTGAAACAGCCGAACCAATGGAAGTAGAGAATGAGAATGTTGTGATAGAAGAACCTGTTGAGGTTGCTTCTGCTGCTGAAGAAGTAGTTGCTGAAATACCAAAGGATGTTACTGTTCAATATGTCAGAAGAAAGAGGTCGAATTCAGTTAAAGAGCATGTGATTGTTGAGCCTGAAGAGATTGATGTACTTCAGATTGCTCAGGAGGCAATGGCCGAAGCTGAGACTATGGCACAGATAGTTGAAGAAGCTGATGCTGGCGTTGCTGATCCTACTACTGTTGATATTCCCACCACATCATCCCAATTTGCTGAAAATATTGAACAAGGTTTGGAGTCTTCACCAAACGTTGTGTCAAAGATTGATGAAAATGAGAAAGAGAAAAGAATTGCAGAGTTAGAAGAAATGGTTGCAAAGTTGATTGAAGTGAATGATTTGTTGAAAGCTTCAAATGAACGGAAAAAGAAAAGATTTGATGAGTACTGGGATATTCATAATCAAAATTTGAAAACCTTCAAGAAGTTGGATGAAGATCATGTCAAGCTTGTTGATGAACATATGAAATTGAAGGATGATTATGAAAAACTGAAGGAGGAGCATGATAATCTGAAATACGATTACAAAGAACTGAAAGCTGAATGCAATACATTGGAGGCCGAGAAAGAAATGCTAGAAAAATGGTTGGAGGAGACGAAACCGAAGAAAGCTGGCTCATCATCTGACAAAGATTTTTCTGATGAAGTAGTTGAAGTGACTGAATCTCAAGTACAGAAAGTTTATTTGACTAGAGCACGAGGTACTACGAATGTTGGGATTAGGGTGGAATCACCAATCATTGTTCCCGATGAAGCTGTTGCTGAAACTGTCATCTCTGACAAAGCTGAGGGAAAAAGGAAGTTAGATGCTATTCCAGAGATTTTTGGTGATGAAGAAAGTTCCAAAAAGGCTAAGATTGTTGAAACAGTGCAGATTGAGCCGATTCAATCTGTAGCTGTAGTTGAGACTGAGAAAATTGATGAAACTGTGACAGAATCTGGAGCTGAAACTGAAGTATTTGCAGTCACAGATAGTGAGAAAGAAGTTGGTTCTGAAGAAACAGTTCAGGTTGAGCCGATTCAATCTGAAGCTGTTGATATGCCTGAAACTGAAGCTGAAGTTGCAAGTCAGTTTGAGCCGGTTCAAACTGACGATGCACCTATGATTGAAGCGTTGGATGATCTGGACGATATTGATTTCACTGAATCTGAAGATGAAGCTGGGCCAGAAACAAATGTTGTTGAAGAGATTCCGGATGATTTGGATCAAAGGTTTGCATACCTTGAGAAAATGAAGTATAATGCTGTATTTTTGAATGGGTTGACGGTGAGCCAGATAAACGAAGAATATGAAAAGTGTATGATTCATCAAGACAAAGCTGCAGCCGATAAAAAGGAGTTTATTACTGAGATGGGTGAATGGACTCCAATGCAAGAGAGTTTGAATATAGAAGATTTACCTCCGACTGAACTGTATCACCAAAATCCAGAAGATATGACTGCTTCAGACATGCGTAGTTGGTTGAGTTCAAGAAATTACCCATATAAGACTTTGAAGAGGTTGAAGTCTGAATCTTTGAGGAAAATTGTTGTTAGCTTTATGAAGACTGAAAAAATGTACAATCGTATGTTTTACTTGGACTACAACAATCCTCAGTATTTTGAGCTGACAAAAAGATTCAAAGTTCTTGGACCGAAGGAGATTCCGGTGATGGCCCTACCTGAAAATGCTCACAAGAAACGACATGAATTGATGGATATGTTTCCTAGCGAAGTTAAATCATACAACATACCGATGGAGGTTCGTGAATCTTGGCATAAGTCAGCAACAGCAGGTGACGTGGTTAGGTCACTGCTGAGTAAAGGGCAGTCGATTGCTGAATTACTTGACTCGATGATTGTGCCAGAGAAGAATAAGAAGGTGAAGATAATAGCATGGAAATACGATGAAGTCTTTGATGCGTTTATGATAAAGAGAGTAAATGGTTTATGTGACGTATATCATTACTACTCGAGCATTTTCAAACTGGAAGTTCAGGATTTAAAGGAGTTGCAAAAACTCAGGTTGATAAATCACACGCATGCTGAGCGTGGTGATAAATGTGTTATGCTGTTAGATGCCGGGATTGCTAGACCACCAAAGTATCTTGATTTCCGAGGCCAACAGGAAGATACTGCGTATGTGCAAGCAAAGAAAGAAAGAAAGAAGAAGCGTTTGGTTGTAACTGAAGATATGTATTTGGAAGAGTTTTCAGATGAGTACTTTGACAAAGTGACAGATCCTGGATTGAAGGTGATAGATGGTTCACAAATGACAAAGCCTATACTCAGAGTGTTTTATAATCAAGAAACTTTTGAATTGAAGCTTGTTAGAAATTTGGATGATTGGGACAAAGACATGATTACACTGTTTAGTACTTTTGAGTTGAAGCTGCTACATCCATCATATATCGACTTTTTGAGAAGCTACAGAATGGAGAAGTGTAAAGATGCACTTGCTGAAGCTGATAGGAAGCTGTTTGTTGTGATGATTGAAGTTATAGCTGCGGCAACTGAAAAGATACGAGTGAGAAACGCATTGCTAAACTCTAATCTCGTGAGGGTTGATTTACCAGAGATAGAGTATATAAGGATATCTAGAAGAGGAACTTTGGAGGTGCAAGTCAAAGGACAGGAGATGCCATTCGAATTTTATGCTAATATTGACTTTGCAGGTTTAAATCTGGATTCACTTCGACGTATGAATGCCTGCCCAATTCTGACAAATGAGTCCAAGCCTCGTCAAGCCAAGATTGCCGAAAAGTTCAAATCATGTATTGAAGAAGCTTTGAAGGAACAAGAAGAGTACAAAGGCAAAGAGCTGCTGAATGTCAAGGATGAACCGGAAGAGTGGTAAAAGAGATTGATGCTGAACAAAGAAGAAAAAGATTGAAGATTTTGCTGAAGATTCAAAGATAAATCTTAGGGGGAGTACTGTTAGGGTTATTTCCTTGTTAAGATTTACTTTGTATTTTGTATTTTGTTTATATGTTTGTATATAGTTTAGGGTCTATTTTGTTATATTCCTTAAACTTGTATTTGTTTGCTTTAAAGCATGTAGTGAGGGAGTGTGAGGAGAGAGGCTAGATCACTTTTACACGTTAGAGAGAGAATTAACTGTGTGTGATTTTGTTTCTCCTGCACTTGTACTACGAATTGCTTTGATCATCAATATACAAAGAGAATTATTAGTATGAATTATGTTAATGATTAAACTGTGTTTGTGTTTATGTTATTCTGATCATTGAGCGATTTTCACGATCCAATTGAACCTATCAGAGTGGGTGGTGGTTAAAGCTCCAAGAGATCGTGATGTATACAAGCTTGATATGTCACAGATTGATGCTGAAACCGAAACTACTTGTCTCATTGCACATGCTTCAAATGATGAGAGTCAGCTTTGGCATAGACGGCTGGGCCATTCAAACTTTAGAACATGAATCGTTTGGTGACTGGAAATCATGCTGTGGGAATACCGTCAAAGAAATTCTCTACAACTGATCTCTGTCCAGCATGTTTGAAAGGAAAACAACACCGAATGTCTTTTAAGTCCAAGCCAGAAAACTCCATTTCAAAACCCTTGCAGATGCTACATATGGATCTTTTCGGACCAACAAATGTTCAAAGCATCGGAAAGAAGTCTTATTGTTTTGTCATTATTGACGATTTCACTAGATTTTCTTGGGTTTATTTTCTGCATGTTAAATCTGAAACTGCTGAGTTGTTAAAAGAATTTATTGTCAAAGTTGAAAATCAGTTGGACTGTAAAGTCAAAATTTTGAGAAGTGATAATGGAACAGAATTTAAGAACGCTAATGTTGATTTGTTTTGTGTAGAAAAAGGAATTGCTAGACAATTTAGTGCTCCAAGAACGCCTCAACAAAATGGGGTTGCGGAACGGAAAAAACCGGACACTGATTGAAGCAACAAGATCCATGCTTGTAGATGCCAAAATCCCTATCACATTCTAGGATGAAGCTATTGCTTTTACTGCATGTTTTGTACAAAACATGACATTATTGGTTCAGGAAAAAAATTAAACATCTTATGAGTTGTTATTTGGAAGAAAACCGAATATTTCATACTTGAAAGCATTTGGTTGTCCTGTATCGATTCTAAATTTAAGTTATCATCTCGGGAAATTTGAGTCAAAATCTGACGATGGATTTTTCCTTGGTTACTCGTCTGTTTCTAAAGCTTATCGGGTTTTTAATAGCAAAACAAATACTGTTATTGAAACTATTAACGTAAAGTTTTTAGAAAATTCATTTCCGTCAGTGGCGCATGGTCCCGAATGGTTATTTGATTTAGATTCGTTATCAAATTCTTTCAATTCTAACTTGTTTGATTTTTCAGGAAACTCGAGAAAGGAATCAGGAGACATGGGATGTTTCAGTGATGATTCTGACAATGACGATGATAGCAATCTCAATTCTGAGTATCCGTTCATGTCTTTTCATAATCCTGATCATGTCAAATCCAGTCAAGCTCCGGGTCCTTCTGGTTCTCAAGACACTCAAGAATCAAACAATCTTGAAGATGATGTGAATCCACAAAATTCTCCTAATGATGGTGGATCTGTTCAAAATCAACCATCATCAGATCCAAATGTTGAAGTTATTCCAGAATCATTTGATTACTTCATCAATTCACCGGATCAAGTTCCTAATTTCACTCTGCATACTTCTACAATTCTGCAAGATCTACCGAATCTGAATCAGTCTAATCTGGAGAGTCAAGTGCAAGGAGATGTCATACCAACTCATCGAATTCACAAGAAACATCCTGTCTCTCAGATTATTGGGCCATTGAATCAGAGAACTACAAGAAGTCAAACTGAGCAAGCAAACGTTTGTCTTTATTCATGTTTTCTTTCTCAAGTGGTGCCAAAGAATATTTCAGAGGCGTTGCAAGATAATAGTTGGATTGAAGCTATGCAAGAGGAGTTACTTCAATTTCGTAACCAAGAGGTTTGGAAATAGTGGACTTACCTGAAGGAGAAAATGCGATTGGTACAAGATGGTTGTACAAAAACAAGCCAGATGAACGTGGTATTGTTGTGAGAAACAAAGCCAGACTTATTGCACAGGGATATACTCAGGAAGAAGGCATTGATTATGAAGAGGTGTTCGCTCCGGTCGCAAGACTTGAAGCTATACGCGTCTTTCTTGCATATGCTTCCTTCATGAAGTTTAAAGTATTCCAAATGGACGTTAAAGGCGCTTTTCTGTATGGACCGATTACAGATGATGTATATGTCAGACAACCTCCGGGTTTTGAAGATCCTGACTATCCTCATCGTGTATACAAGTTGAGTAAAGCTCTATATGGTCTACATCAAGCTCCAAGGATCTGGTACGAAACACTATCTAAGCATTTACTAGAACATGGATTTACAAGAGGTCAGATTGATCCAACTTTGTTTATGAAGAGGGAGAATGAAGATCTGTTATGTGTTCAAGTATATGTGGACGATATTATCTTCGGATCAACCAGAGCGTCAATGTGCAAAGAATTTGAGGAAATCATGAAGTCTAGATTTCAGATGAGTTCAATGGGGGAGATTAACTTCTTTCTTGGATTACAAGTGAAACAATCAGTTGACGGAATTTTTATCAACCAATCAAAATTTGTTGAGAAGTTGCTGAAAAAGTTCAAAATGCAAGATTGTCAGACTATTCGAACTCCATCTGATGTGAACTGCAAGATACAGCCGGATCCAAAAGGCAAATCCGTGGATCAAACACTATACAGATCGATGATTGGTTCACTGATGTATCTTACTGCATCAAGGCCAGACATTATGTATGCTGTATGTGTGTGCGCAAGATATCAGTCTGATCGGAAAGAGTCGCACCTGGTTGCTGTTAAACGTATTTTCAGATACCTTAAAGGGAAACCGAATCTTGGGTTATGGTATCCTTATGAAGGCAATTTTGAATTATATAGTTATTCTGATAGTGACTTTGGTGGGTGTGCTCTTGACAGGAAATCGACTACTGGTGGATGTCAATTTCTGGGTCCTAGACTTGTTTCTTGGCAATGCAAGAAGCATACCAACGTTTCTGTATCCACAGCTGAAGCAGAGTATATCGCTGCATCTGCAGGATGTTCTCAAGTTTTGTGGTTACAAAACCAATTGCTTGACTACGGGTTTAACTTTCTCAAAACTCCTATTTACATAGACAATACTGCTGCTATGTTCATTACTGCTAATCCTGTTCAACATTCAAAAACCAAACATATCGAAATTCGATATCACTTTTTAAGAGACAACTCTGAAAAAGGTTTAATAATTTTGATTAAAGTTCATACCGACAAACAACTGGCAGATCTTTTCACAAAATCCTTTTTGTCAGGCCGGTTTGAATTCTTAATTCAATCCATAGGATTAATCAATCATGATTGATTCTATTTTTCGTAAAAACAAACTAAAATCAGAAAATATAAAAGCCAAAAGTATAATAAGTTGATGTCAAGTATTGATTCCTTTGTCTTTTATTTTATGTTTTGCATTGTGTGTGTGCATGAAAAAGAAAAGCAAAAACAAAATATAAAAGCAAAAGAAAAAGAAAATATCATATCATAAGAATCTATATTGCAAAAAGTGAGAAATGATAGTACACTAGACATTATTTGTTTCATCATTTTTAATAAAGACTGATGAATGTTAATTGATGTGCGAGACGGCTCAGGCAATTAGACTGAAAAAGTAAGTTCATTGTTGACAAACATAAACTTAATGATCTTTGTGTTAAGTTTGATAGTCACTATGTATAGGTTGGACTCACCGGCTTGTCGGTGTTACTTTTGTTTGTATTTGTATGACTTGTAACTGTGCTAGCGAACCTACGGGCGAATCTATAGATTCGCCCGCAGTTAATGTTGTCTTTTGTATTAAGGGTCGACTGGGCGAACCTATGTGCCCAGCGAACCTGTGTTGGTTCGCTAGATAGATTCGCTCGAGCGAATCTATCAGCGAACCTAACACTGCTATATATTGTAACTTTATCTTCACTTGAATACAACTTTTGCACATCTTTAACCAAAGCTCTTATCCACTGATTGTGTTGTGTAATCGTTCATTTGAGGTGCTAGGAGCATATTCTACTTATCTTTGTAGCTTATATACCTCATTTGTGTTGTGTAATCTTGTTATTGGGTTTGTTTGGATATTACACACTTTGTTGTTCAAGTCTTGGGTATTTTGTTGTTAAACAAGTCAACATAGCACTGAAATCACGATCATTATGGACCAACAATATGGTATCAGAGCCTTAGTGCTCTTGATTGTTTGATTCTAGTGATTTTTGTGTTGATTTTGGGGTTTTTGGGTCGAAACACTATTTGATTCTGTTCTGAGTTTGTTTTGGTGTTTTGGAGTTGTATTTTGCTCAAATATTGTGTTATTTGGTCATAGGAAGCTTTTAAAACAAACGTGTCTGCAAATGGTCAAGTTTTGAAGCTGTCCGGGTTGTTTTCGTACTGTTACTGGTTTGTTCGTAACCCAGCGAAACTATCTGTTCTTCTAGCGAATCTAGGTGTTCATCCAGCGAACCTAATTCAGATCTTGTGTTCGGTAATTTTGTGTTTGTGGCTAGCGAATCTGACATTTCATCGAACGAAAGTTCACCTATTTGGTTCTGTGAGCGAGAGAACCTGCGAGAGAATCTGCCAGAGAACCTGCGAGAGAATCTGCCAGAGAACCTGCGAGAGAACCTAGAGCGAACCTACGAGCGAGCGAGAGAACCTACGGGCGAGCGAGAGAACCTACGAGCGAGCGAGCGAACCTAGAGCGAAACTACGAGCGAACCTAGAGCGAAACTACGAGCGAACCTGCGAGAGAACCTACCAGCGAACCTACCAGAGAACCTACGAGAGAACCTAATTTCCAAAAAAAAAAAAAAAAAAAAAAAAAATGGATAGGAAAGCTCAGGTTGAAAATGAGTTTAATTCATTCGTGGGTTTGAAGCATGAAAATCTAACTGAAATAACCAATCGATTTTTATGCGTGTCAAGCAACCTCAAAACTTATGATGAACAATTGGGAAATCATGAGCAAGTGACAAAGCTTTTGGATTCTCTTCCTTCCAAATGGAGTCCTCAGATCAAGTTGCTGAAACAAGAAAGAAATTTCTTTGACCTTAAACTAATGGAAGTAATAAACAAGTTAAAGTCACTTGATCTGGATGTAAAGAGAAAAGAATACAATCAAGCCATGATGTTCGCAACTGTCTCTCCTCAGAATTCTGCACTGATTACATCCGCTGCAAACTCACCAAGTGCAGTCTCTGGAGGATTATCAAGTTATGAATCCGTTAAATCCAGTGGTGTTTCAACAAGTGTAGGTGCCAACTCAAATGCATCCAACACCACTCAGACCTTATCTGACACTGCAGCCTCATCTGGGAAGTTTGTTCAAAATCATGAAGCTTTAATTGGTGAAGTTGTTGAAGAATCTGTTCTCAACAACGATTACATTGACTGTTTTGATCCTTTTAAAGAATTTTACGGTGAAGAGGAAATAAATACTGGAAAGGTTGCTGAGGATAGTTTGATTGAAGAGATTGCGGATTATGGTTTGACGGAAGAAGGAAAGAGTCAGGAAAAAGATGTTCATTCTGGAATGTTGTGTGAAGCCGTTACTGGAAAGAAAGAGAAGGTCACTGTCACCGTCGGTAATGGGGCAGAAAATGCTGGTACCGATGCTGACAATGTTATGGAATCAAAGCTTGACATAGAAGCCATGATTGAACAAGCAAAGCATGAAGCTGTGGACGAATACAAGAGGAACACTCCTTACTGCCATTGTGATCGTGCTCTCGAGGCTGAGAAACTGGTTGTGGGTCTTCCTTATGAAGTTGTGGAGGATATGTGCTCATCTGCATGCAAAATTCGTTTAATTGGCATATATAAAGCTAATAAATTATTAATGTCAAATGAAAACGAATTAAAGAGAACTAACAAAGAGCTTAAAGTGAATGAATCAAAACTTTTTGTTAAATTAAGAGAGGCTTTAAAAGAAAACGAACATTTGAAAAGATCTCTTTTGGAAAAGAATTGTGAGATAAACTATTTAACTGAGCAAGTCACTCTTGCTGAATTTGAGACCAGAAAAGTTAAAAACAAACTGGAACAATGGACAATTTCCGGTATGAAAAGGGAGGAACTCTGTAAGAAACAACGGGGGGCCAGAGTTAAGACCGGGGTGGGTCATAAAGATGATGCACAAGTATATCCTCCACCTAGTACATTATGTTATTCTCCTACACCTATTCCTCATCCTTCAAATGAGTTGATTCAAGAGATTATAAAGAATGATACTAACAGCTCTATTGCAGGTTCAAGTGGAGTGAATCTTAAGGAGGTGAGAGAGGATTATGCTTATGGTGAAAGCAGTGGTCTTGGAAGTTCTAGTAACTCTAGCTTTGATTCAAACAGGACTGTTGAAGACAGTAGTTCGAATGTCTTTATTTCTAGTCAAGTTTTAACGTCAAAGGATATTATGAGTGACATTAATTCTGGATGCTCAATTTCAAACTCAAGTAGTTTGAATGATGATTTTATTGAAAATGTTTGTGTGAACAACAAAGCAAAACTTTCAGATCAAGTCTCTGAAAGTCAAACCAAAACAAATTGTTTTCAAAAATTCTTGTCTCATCAAATTCCATCTTTCACACCAATAAGAATTTCAAAACCGAAAGACAAAGAATCATCTTTGTCATACATTCTTAAACCTAAATCTGCACCCTCCAAGGTAAAAGTCACAACAAGTAAGTTAAAAGAGTCTTACGACTCTTGCAGTGATTGTAACTCACAGACATCTGAAAGTAGTGAAGAGACTGCTAAATTTTCAAAAGGAGGTTTAAAATCTCATTGCTTTCAGTGTGGAAATGCTGGTCACACTGTCAAACACTGCCCGGTGATTGTTGAAAATAGTTCAAAGCAGAAATCTTTTGGAAAGAGATTGAATTCTTTTGTAAATAACTTTTTCTGTAAATCATCGACTGTTCAAAGACCCAAGTACACTAAGGCTTGGGTCCCAAATTCAAAAGTCTAATTTGTCTTAATTTGTAAATATGTAAATAATCTTTTCTTTTTCTTCTTTGAAAATTCCGTGGGTCACTCTAATTCTTCGCTCCTTTATTTTATCTCATTTTATTTTCTCTTATTTTTCTTTCACTTCTGTATATATATATTAAGAAAATCTGAAAAACAAAAAATTTCTTGTTAGACGGCTATTATATAGAAATTTTGGGGGAGATATAAAAGATTAACTAAAAAGATTAACTATTTATAGTTTTTCAAATTTTGCTATTTCAGGATCTCCGTTTTGATTGATGTTGAAGAGTAGTTGAAGGAGGTCAGAAGCATTGCGTTTGGGATATGTCAGATAGGCTCAGCCCGAAAACGAAGTAAATAGTGATTGTGCAGCCAAACATAATGCTCAAGATCTCGACAACAAGGATTATCTCCTTGACATGATTGGATTGCACAAAGATAATGGTTCTGTCAAAAATGGGTTGAGAGCGTCAAATCTTTGTCTTGATTTCCCTAAACATCCCAAATCACCCTCGCCCTATCCCCGAATCGAGTTTCTAGTATGCAAAACAAATAAAATAAAAAGCTGCTAGTGATGCTCTTCGGAAAAGCCTCTGAGTGAGTTACTCGTTAACTCCTCAGAACGTTTTGAGTCAAGTGCTTAACTCCTCTGCTATACGGAAGTATTGACCTGGAGTTGGTGGATCTTCTCTGCTATACGGAAGTATTGACCTGAAGATTCACCGAGCATGCTCAAATGTTTATCTCCTCTGTTATACGTCAGTATAGACCTGGAGCTCTAGACTATTTGAGTTTCCCAAATAATAAGTCGCATTGTGTTCAAAAGAATCAATTGCTGACAAGCTCCACTCACAAAGAAAAGATGCAGAAATTGCACAAGTGTCAAAAGAAGCTAATGCATCGGTCAACATTCAAAAGTTGATCATTGAAATTCAAGCAAAGTCAATCGTATTGCTCAGATATACCCTGATGACAGAACTTGTTCTTTTTACCTAGATGTCTGTGGGGACCGAGTTGTCCGAGCTTCTTCAATCAAACCAAAAACATGATAAAAGAAGCTGCTGATCTCTTGTTGAAAGGATTAAGGCATGGGTTTAAATGGACAAACATATCTGCAATCCCGCCAATCGATGATTCTCCGGATTCTACTCAAAACATCATGAAAAATATATATCCTTATTAGCGTTTAAAATTTCTTCTTTGTTATTTTATTTTATTTTTAACTTCTATCTTGTTATTACTAGTATTTTTAGGATTAGAATTGTTTATGTTTACTTTTGGAGCGTTGATATCGTGGGACGTTTTAACGGATTTACAAAGATTTTAAAATTTAAGAAAATCCAAAAATATTTTAATTTGTGTGCGAGCGAACCTGCGAGCGAACCTACAGGTTCGCCCAAATCTCAGGTTCTCCCGCAACCTTTTTGCACCACGCGCCGAAGGCTGTTTTGTCTTTTGGTCTTCTGGCGAATCTAAAGTTCGCTGGACTGTCTGCCAGCGAACCTATGTATGTATATATAGGCTGTGACAGCGAAGTTTTTCAAAACATTCGCTGTCACCACTGTAGCAAAGATTTTTCAAAATCTACACCGAACGTTCGATTCTTACTATTTCACGGCTTTTTCACACATTAAACATCATTTTATTGTCTGGTATGTGATCGATTTCATCTTAATCTCTGTCTAAACCCTTAATCGCACCATTATCTTGTTTTTAACTGTCGATCTATGATTATGTGTTGATTGAATGACTGATTTTGTGTTAGTTGCTAGGGTTTTACTTCATAACAGCCTCTTTTGATGTTTACTTTGACCCTTTGTTGCTTTATATGCTTAATAATGCTGTGTTGAGTGTGATTCTGGCCATTTTTCAAAAACTAGGGTTTCCAGCGAACCTATGTGTTCGTCTGGCGAATCTGAACGAAAGTTCAAAACTTCGAGCGAACCTATGTCGTTATGCTGCCCGCGCAACAACATAGATTCGCCCGACTGTTTCTAGCGAACCTATACATTCGCTCGACCAAAATGACTGATTTTTCATGTCAGCGAATCTATAGGTTCTGGTGCCAAAATCTCAGGTTCGCTGTACCAGCGAACCTAATTTCCAGCGAATCTGTTAACTGTTTTTCAAATCTTCTTTTCTGATCAATCTTCGTTTATTTTTCAGGCACAATGTCGACATTATTCTTTGAGAAAAAGCACAACATGTGTGCTTTGCTTGATGAAAACCATGAAAAGGCCGGCAGCTATAGAGATTCAATCAAATGGCTGAAATCTTCTCACATACATTATGCCATATCTCACTCACCCACTATATATGAGCTGCACGTTCGGGATTTCTGGCGAACTGCAGTAATGAACGTGTCGGTACTGCCGTCACGTATCTGTGCCAAAGTCGGTGGGTATGACTTGGAGTTTACTGAAGCCGATCTGGCTAGAATCCTGAAGTTAGAAGAGGATGTTGGAGAGGAAGTATGACTGCTGAGGAAGTGTACGGAGCACTCCGGACTGCTGGGTATGAGGGTCCGATGCCCGGCGAGAAGAAAATGGAATTCGTAAAGTCCTATCTGATCCAGGAGTGGAGGTACATCGCTCACGTGTTTATAATGTGCCTGGATCATAGGAAAGGGGGAACCGACGGACTGAATCTGGATTGGGCACGGGCTATGGTGCTGTTTTGCCGGGGGCAAAAAGCCAATCTCGCAAAGCTGATCTTCAACTATCTACTGGAAAACATCCATGCCACCAAAGGGATTAAATGGTTAATGTACCCCAGATTCATTCAGATGATTCTGAATGATAAACTGCCAAATCTGCCTGTGGTGGGTGCAGAACTGAAGATCTGGGAAATGCATTCGAGGATTTTTAAAGATTGTAAGTCGGTGAGGTCGGATTGTATTGGAAGGCCTTCATACTTATGGGAGAATATGTACCCGGCAGACAGATGGGTACAAATACTAAGATTGATTGAGTCTGAAAGGAAACGGGGGTGGCGAGAATATTGAGGCAGTTGAGAAGAAAATAAAGAAGAGGAAGGCATACGCAAAGGAAAAAGATTATTCATTTGAGCGAGAGGTTGATGAAATCCAAGCAGAGATCGATGCTGGTAGGGAACAGCGAACAAAGAAAAAGTCTGATGCACACGCTGAAGGGTCAAAGAAAGCAAGGCATGATACCGGGGGTACATCTGCTGGGTCTGGAAATGAATTGAAGGTTGAGGTTGAAAGTTTGAAGGCTGAACTGGTTGATTTGAAAGTGAAGTATGAAGAGTTGGAAAAGCAGGATGCTGAGAAATCAACTGTTATATACGAGATGGGTCGAATGATGAAGGACCAGCAGTGTCTGATTGTGAGGATCTTCAAGGAATTAAACAGTTTAAAGGAAAATGTAGGGACTGAGCCTGCAATGACCGAAGCGGAACTGAACTCCTTAACGGATATTGCAAAGTATCCGTTAATGGACGTTGATTTTGGAGACAAAGGCAAAGGAAAAGCTGCCGAGGAGACATTTGATGAAGAAATGGGGATCGATTTGGATGTTTTCGAAGGAGAAGAAGTGGTCGGTGGATCTGGTGTGGACTATACACTGATAGATGAACCAGAGACTGATGTCGATGCTGATAGTGAAGAGGATCTGGAAGATGAGCCGGATACATATCAGGTTGAAGAAAAGGGGATGAGCTATCAGTTCGAGCATGTTGAGTTAGACAAGTCTGAGTGGTTTAGGAAGGAAGAAGAAGTGGTTCCCGAAGTACCGATATTTCAGCACTTGGATGAACCCAACACCAAACAAATGGACAGACAAATCATAGCGTGGAAGTATAACTGTTTGGTGGAGGCTTACATGGTTAAAAGAAGGGGCGGTGACATCAGTTACATTAAGAACAGGAAGCACTTCGCTACCTTTCCAAGATGGGACTTGCGTAGGCTGGCAGAGCTACCACTGTTGGGGAAAGAAGAAAGCGGAAGGGCATGTGCGTTCGAAGCTACAATCCAGGAGGCTGCAAAGACTGATTTTGTTGAATTTGGGTACCAAAAGCCTAGGAGAATGAGGCAGAAGAAAGATAAGCATTGGATCTCGTGGAAGGGTAAGATTGTGTTGAAGATTGAGGCACCGAAGACAATGACCAGGGTTAGGGTTCTCGACACTCAGCCACCGAGACTGCAGGATTTTCTGAAATGGTTCTATGACAACAGCTCGGGTGAGGCAGTTATCAGACTAAGTGGAGATGACCGTCCAGAAATCCGATTATTTGATCCAATGGAGGTCTTCTCCTTCTGTGATGAGGATCTGAAAGTGTTGTGCGAGAACAGAATAAAGCACGGGGCTGGAGATGACACCGCTACTGAAGCGAACCTGTTTGTGAAGGTCGCAAATAAAGCCCGAGGAATCCGTGCAGAGTTGAGATCGGTGAATGAAAGATTGAGGAGGTCTGATGATCAGCGTATGGACATGGATGATCTATCAAGACAGCTGGATCGATCAATAGAGCAGAGGTTTGAGAAACCGGTGCAGGTGATAGATTTGGAGGTTATTAGCGAGGAGCAAACTGTAGAAACTCAGGCGGAAACTACTGATCAACAAATGCCTGATGCTGATGTTGCTGATGCTGAGTTCGTAGACTCAATGCTGAATTTGAGTGAAGATGAGGCCGGATCTGAAGACATTACAAACCCAATGGCCGGAATTAAAGGAAGGGCAGGAGCGTTTATCAAACATTTTTGAAGCCATCAAGACGGAGCTAATTTAGAAGACTTCCCCAGGTGAGGTCCAACCTAGGGGGAGTATTGATAGTCACTATGTATAGGTTGGACTCACCGGCTTGTCGGTGTTACTTTTGTTTGTATTTGTATGACTTGTAACTGTGCTAGCGAACCTACGGGCGAATCTATAGATTCGCCCGCAGTTAATGTTGTCTTTTGTATTAAGGGTCGACTGGGCGAACCTATGTGCCCAGCAAACCTGTGTTGGTTCGCTAGATAGATTCGCTCGAGCGAATCTATCAGCGAACCTAACACTGCTATATATTGTAACCTTATCTTCACTTGAATACAACTTTTGCACATCTTTAACCAAAGCTCTTATCCACTGATTGTGTTGTGTAATCGTTCATTTGAGGTGCTAGGAGCATATTCTACTTATCTTTGTAGCTTATATACCTCATTTGTGTTGTGTAATCTTGTTATTGGGTTTGTTTGGATATTACACACTTTGTTGTTCAAGTCTTGGGTATTTTGTTGTTAAACAAGTCAACATAGCACTGAAATCACGATCATTATGGACCAACAAAGTTCCATTGTTATACATGTCTAGATATAAATCTTTTGATTCATTGCTTGTGATGATAGTTGTACATGATCGGGTAACGATGCAGTCTATTCAGTGTGATGAACCGCATCGTGAGCTTCTTTGTTGTGGTATCCACAGACCTGAAGTGTCACACGAAGTCTCTTTTGAGCTTCAAGGTGCAGCAAAAGATTCCCAAAGTTGGAACAAAAAGAGTCCCAAATGTGGACCATCACCAAACAAAAAATTCCAAAAAGGAATTCAGAAGATTCCTAAGGGGAACAATAGGAAATGAAAAATTCCAAAATGGAATTAAAAAGAAGTCCCAAAGAGGACCAATCCGAATAGAACCCAGATTCCACACTGTGTATGATTGTAAGTGACCAGGTTATTGTGCAATAAGCATTCAAGTGATGGTTGATAAGGAAATATGTTGACATATGTATACATGTGGGTCACATAAGTCATTTTAATCGAACCTTAATCTCATCATGATACTGAAAAAGTAAGTGTGTCAACTCGAGCTAATTGGTATGTTTTCATATCATCACTCAATCAAACATAAGTCAAATGTCTATTCAAAACTTGCAAAACATGTTCAGAAAATGTATGGTATGATCTCACTGCGATATTTTGATTCATTGCATTGCATATGTCTTTATTTTAATGTGTGTGCTTTGTGTGTGCAGGCATATGGAGTCTTTATTGACACATCGACATCCTTGTTAAACTTAAAAATTTCAAGAAAATTTCAAGTTTAGGGGGAGAATAAAATTGAAGAAGAAAAATGTTTGCAAAAATCCAAAATATTTTATTTTTTTATAAGTGTTTTGAATGAACAAGATCATGTGGTATGAAAAGCAAAGGTATTGGATGTGTTAAAAACAAACCCAAGGTCTTGTATTTTGTTTTTCAGAAATTGCTTCGGGATATAAAAATGTTGGTTGTGCAAAAACAAAAACATTTTTTTGAAAAAGAAAAAAAAGAATTTAATTGAAATTAATTTTTATTGACTTGTCTTATGTTGTTGATAATTAATGTGACAAATTCTTTTAAGGATGTCTTGTCTAATTAATATGTCGAGAATGTTTGCAGGTGCAATAAATACAGTTGACAAAGTCAACAGACGAGAAAAGTGAAGAAAATTGCTCAAGTGTTATAGCCGGGCAAAGATATCAGAACACTGTTTAGCCGGGTAATGAAGATACTATTTAGCCGGGTAAAAGTGTGTGTCTGATATGAGTCGGGTGATTGTGAGATAGAAGACAGTCGGGTGAAGATATTATGACTACTGTATAGCTAGGCAATGAACATGTCAAATACATGCCGGGTGAAGGTCATAGATATCTGCCGGGTGACAAGTTGTGTCACTATACAGCCGGGTGAAGAAATGTTATCACTATACAGCCGGGTAAAAGAAAGAAGTCTTATCTTGCCGTGTAAGTGTATAACACTGTGTTGCCGGGTAATAGTGAAAGCAACTGTGTTGCCGGGTGATGAAGAAAAGCATGCCGGGTGATGAAGAAAAGCATGCCGGGTGAAAAAGAAGACAACTGTGTTGCCGGGTGATGAAGAAAGGACACCGGGTGATGATGTGAAGACTACTATACTGCCGGGTGATGAATAAAACCAATCAGGTGTAGTTGTTCCTAACCTTTACCCGTCACTACAGTGACTTACCCGTCTCTACAGTGTTTGACCCGTCAAGTGTTTTGCACATGTTATATGTTGACCCGCCATATGTTGCGACTTGTCTCAAGTACTTGACCCGTCCCAACAGTACATGACCCGTCTCAACAGTGCTTGACCCGTCAAGGCTTATTGGGCTTTTATGCTTGCCCGTCCCAAAGTGTTGACCCGGCACCTCATGTTTGACCTAATTTTTAACCATATAAAAACCCGCCTCTTCACAAACACTTATCATTTTTCACTCACAATTTCAAGCAAATACTCTGCACATAAATCGTTTGATTATCATATTCAATCGTCTGTTCTGTAACAAGTCTGATCGATTGAATAAGGTATTGTTTAAGTGATTTGATTCTGATAAACCTGCTAATCGACCGATAAAATGAAAAACGATGATGAACAGTGTTTTTGATCATTGAATCGACACTTTGATTTTACGTGTTAAAACTGAAATCGAATGTTGGTTTAGGTGTAACAACTGTCGATCATTAACAATCTATCACCCATTTGCACCAAAATTCCTTAAAATCAACTGAATCAATCAAATTATCTCATAACTGTCAACCGCCATTAATGACCTGCTACCTGCTCTTAAATGTTAACTTCAAAATGATGAAATATGTGTTAAAAGTGACAAATCCTTGTTAAAACTGAACTAAAACATGTTAAACAACTTCATCATATGAATGTCAAATTTATGTTCTTAAGTGTTAAACTGTTAAAATGCAAAATGTTTCATGATCATTTAAATTCAAAGTTGTTTTGATCCAAATGATGAAAATCAGTTTGTTAAATCAATTTAGGAGTTAAAATGATTATGTAAATGTTTTACTTTTATAACTTTTAGTTCAAACACTTATGAAAATTTGAAATTTATTAATGAAGAATCTAACACATTTGTCTTGTTTGTGGTTTGTTTTGTTTTAACAGATGGAGAATTTGAAGTTTGAGCCCAAGCACAATTTAGTTGCTTGTTTGGATGAATCTATTCCCGAGACTGAAGGATATAGAGACATGATGAGATTCATCAAGAGGACAAAGTATGTTTATGCTATGTGTGCCAAGCCGGTCATATATGCAAGATTGATTAAAAGTTTTTGGAGGACAGCTGAGGTGATTAGAAATGATGATGGAGTGACTGTTGTCAGAGGAAACATTACTAGAGAATTAGTATTGACTGTTTCTGAAGAAGCTATCAGAACAGCTTTGAGGATAGATGATGATGAGGTAGGAGCAAATGATGAGTTGACCAATGCTGAATGTCAAGCGTGCTTTGTGAATATGGGACATCCTCCTGCATTTCCAAAGTCACAATTTTATCGAGCAAGGTTGGGGAAGAAATGGAAATTATTATGCTATGTCATTCAACAGTGTATGTCAAGAAGGAGTGCAGGTTTTGACAACTTCTCATCTGATATAGCATCCCCCATTGTAGCAATTGCTGAAAACAAACCATTCAATATGTCGAAGTGGATTATGAATGGGTTTGTATTCAATTTGGTTAAAGGCAAAAGATTCAAGTTTCTCATGTACCCGAGATTCTTGCAGTTGATGATCAATGTTGCCTATCCCATTATCAGAAATGAAGGAGTTGTTGGAGGGATACCATATACTGAGGACATGAACGATCTATCTTATAGGAAGATGAGTATCGGGAATGTGCCAAGTGTTGATTTATTTGACTATATGAGGGATATAGCAAATAATGAGGAAGATGTTGAGATAGTTTATCATCATATTTCACATGGAGAGATAGTGAATCCATAGGACCTTGTTGATGAGGTGCCTGATAATCTACTGGATGATGATGAGTATGCTGCTCGTCATGCAGAAGATGAAGAAGATGAATCTGAGGATGATGAAAATGATGATAATGACAGTGATGGTGAAGAAAGTGATGATAGTGGAAATGATGATAATGATGGTGCTGAATCCGTGTCAGAGGAGGAAGAAAATGTTGAAGTCATTGAACCTGCTTTGATTGAAGAACCTGTTGAGGTTACTTGTGTTGAAAAAGAAGTGGCAGTTGAAGCTGCTAAGCCCATCACAAAGCAGTATGTTAGATCTCGAAGATCTAAATCTGTTGTTGAGGAAGTGTTGATTGAACCTGAACAGATAGATGTTGTTCAGATAGCTCAGGAAGTAATGGCCGATGTCGAGTCTATTGCACAGATAGTCGATGAAGCTGATGCTGGCATTACTGATTCTATTCCAGTTGACGTACCCACCACATCATCTCCAGTTGCTGAAAATATTGAACAAGTTTTGGAGTCTTCGCCAAAAATTGTTTCAAGTGTTGATGAGAATGAGGATAAGAAGAAGATTGTTGAATTAGAAGAGATGGTGGCAAAGCTATTAGATGCTAATGAACAGTTGAAAGCTTCAAATGATAGAAAGAAGAAAAGATTTGAAGAGTTTTGGACTATTCACAATCAGAATCTGAAAACTTTCAAAGAGTTGGATGCTGATCATGTTAAGTTGAAGATTGAACATGAAGAGTTGAAGGCTGAGTATGATAAGTTGAAGGAGGAACATGAAAACTTGAAGTATGATTACAAAGAGTTGAAGGCTGAATGTAATACTCTGGATGCTGAGAAAGAAATGTTGGAGAAATGGTTGGAAGAAACTCATTCAAAGAAGGCAGGGTCCACATCAGACAAAGATTTTTCAGATGAGGTGATAGAAGTGACTGAAGCAACTCAAGAAGCAAAAGTTTATTATACTAGAGCACGTGGTACGACAAATGTGGGCATAAGGGTGGAATCTCCAATTGTTATTCCCGATGAAGCTGCTGAAACTGTCAATCTTGACAAGGCTGAGGGAAAAAGAAAGTTAGATGCTGTGCCGGAGATTACTGAAGACGCATCTGTTTCAAAGAAGGCAAAAATGGATGAGACAGTGCAGATTGAGCCGATTCAATCTGTGACTGTAGTTGAAACTGATGTAGTAGAGTTGGCAAAGGCAGATGAGACTGTGATTGAAGCTGAAATTGATAAATCAGTTCAGATTGAGCCGATTCAATCTGAAGCTGTTGTAGTTGAAGAAGTGCCTGAAGTAGTTGAAATGGTTGAGAATGTACCTGACACAGTAACAGAAGAAGCAAGTCAGTTTGAGCCGGTTCAAACTGATAATGCACCAATGATTGAGGCACTAGATGATCTTGATGACATAGATTTCACAGAATCTGAACCAGAAGCTGAGCCTGAAGCCAATCCTGATCATGAGATTCCAGATGACTTACCTGAAAGATTTGCTTATCTTGAGAAGATGAAGTACAATCCAGTGTATCTAAATGGGCTGACTGTGAGTCAAATCAACGAAGAATACGAGAAATGTTTGATAGCTCAAGATAAAGTTGCTGCTGATGAGAAAGAGTTTGTAGTTGAGATGGGAGAATGGACACCACTTCAAGAGAGTTTGAACATTGAAGATTTACCTCCAACTGAGCTTTATCATCAAAACCCTGAAGAAATGTCAAGTAGATGCATGCGAGATTGGCTGAGTTCAAGAAATTATCCATATAGGACGTTGAAAAGGTTGAAACAAGAGTCACTGAGAAAAAATGTTGTTAGTTTCATGAGGACGGAGAAAATGTACAATCGTATGTTTTATATGGACTACAACAACCCTCAATACTACGAGCTGACCAAAAGATACAAAGTTCTCGGACCAAAAGAGATACCGGTGATGGCTTTACCAGAGAATGCGCACAAGAAAAGACATGAGTTGATGGATATGTTTCCTAGTGAGGTCAAGTCATATAATATACCTATGGATGTACGTGAATCATGGCACAAATCAGCCACAGCAGGTGATGTTGTGAGATCACTGCTGAGCAAGGGTCAGTCGGTTGCTGAACTTCTTGATTCAATGATCGTACCGGAAAAATCCAAAAAGGTAAAGATTATTGCATGGAAATATGACGAGGTGTTTGATGCTTTTCTGATTAAAAGAGTAAATGGTTTATGCGATGTATACCATTACTACTCTAGCATTTTCAAGTTAGAAGTTCAAGATTTGAAAGAGTTGAACAAGCTGAGATTGATAAATCACACGCATGCTGAGCGTGCTGATAAATGTGCGATATTGCTTGATGCTGGGATTAGCCGAATGCCGAAATACTTAGAGTTCAGAGGTCAACAGGAGGACAGTGCATATGTTCAATCGAAGAAACAGAGAAAGAAAAAGAAGTTGGTGGTAAGTGAAGACATGTACTTAGAGGAATTTTCTGACGAATATTTTGATAAGGTGACTGATCCGGGGCTGAAAGTGTTTGATGGTTCTCAAGCGACAAAGCCAATTCTTAAGTTTTTCTATAATCAGGAAACTTTTGAATTAAAACTGGTGCGAAATCTGGAGGACTGGGATAAGGATATGATCACCATATTCAGTACATTTGAACTGAAGTTATTGCATCCATCATACATTGAACATCTGAGAACTTACAAAATGGAGAAATGTAAGGATAAAATTGCAGAAGCTGATCGAAAATTATTTATGGTTATGGTTGAGGTGATTGCAACTGCATCAGAGAAGATACGAGTAAGGAAGGCATTACTCAACTCCAATCTTGTGAAAGTTGATATTCCGGAAATAGAGTTTATGAGAGTAACTGCAAAGGGAACATTGGAGGTGCAAGTCAAAGGGAGAGAGCTGCCTTATGAATTTTACGCTAACATTGATTTTGCAGGTTTAACTCTTGATTCTCTGAGACGTATGAATGCCTGCCCAATCCTTACTAACGAGTCCAAACCAAGACAAGCAAAGATTGCAGAAAAGTTCAAATCATGCATAGAGGAAGCATTGAAAGAACAAGAAGAATACAAAGGGAAAGAGTTGCTGGATGTCAAAGAAGAACCAGAAGATTGGTGAGAGAGATTGAAGCTGAACAAGATGAAAACTGTTTGAAGATTTTGATGAAATCCAAAGATAAATCTTAGGGGGAGTACTGTTAGGGCTATTTCCTAGTTAAGATTTACTTTGTATTTGTTTATACATTTATGTATAGTTTAGGGTCTATTTTGTTATTTTCCCTAATATTGTAATTGTTGCTTAAAAGCATGTAGTGAGAGAGTGTGAGGAGAGAGGCTAGATCACTATTCACGTTAGAGAGAGAACTAAGTGTGTGTGATTTATTTTCTCCTGCACTTGTACTACAAATCTGCTTTGATCATCAATATACAAAAGAGAATTATTAGTATGAATTGTGTTTATGATTGAACTGTGTTTGTGTATGAATCATTCTGATCATTGAGCGATATCATCGATCCAATTGAACCTATCAAGTGAAATTAAAATCTTGTCACCCGACATCATAACATTCTATCACCCGGCTACATAGTAGATTCAAGATCTTCAACAGGCTACATGACTTCTTTCACCCGGCTAGTTAGAAACATCTTCATCCGGCTAGTTAAAGCATCATGCAGCTCCACAGTGACAGATTTTCCTCAATACTTAGACAATTTTCATTTCTTCGACTGTTGACTTTTTCAACTGCATTTATTGCACTTACAATCATTCTTGACACATTAATTAGACAAGACATCCTTATTAGGGGTTTGCAATTAATTATCAAACATGATTTAGGGCAACAAATTAAACACATTAAATTCATCAACAAAATTTTCTTTTTCATTTTTTCTTTTTAATTTCCACAAAATGGCCTTTTGCAAACATTTTTGCACCACAGATATTTCTATATCCCGAAGCATTTTTCATTCAAAAATAATCACAAGACTTCAGGTTTATTTTTAACCATAAACAACACATTTACTTTCATTAGCCACTTGATCCTTACATTCTAACACATGATTTTTCTTTTCTTAAAAGAATGTTTTCCAACTTATTTCTTGCTATTTTTGGTTTTTGATATATTTTGACATATTTTTGCACTTTTTCTTCATTTATTTCTCCCTAAACTCTAAATTTCTTTGAAATTTTTAAGTTTAAATAGGATGTCGATATGTCAATAAAGAATCCATATGCCTGCACACACAAAGCACACACATTAAAATAAATACATATGCAATTAGCTTATGTTTGATACATCATCTGAACATGTTTTGCAAGTTTTGAATAGACATTTGACTTATGTTTGATTGAGTGATGATATGAAAACATACCAATTAGCTCGAATTGACACACTTACTTTTTCAGTATCATGATGAGATTAAGGTTCGATTAAAATGACTCATGTGACCCACTTGTATACATATGTCAACATATTTCCTTATCAACAACAGCTCGAATGTATGTTGCACAAAAACCTGGTCACTTACAAACATAAACAGTGTGGAATTTGGGTTCTAGTTGAATTTGGTCCACTTTGGGACTTCTTTTGAATTCCTTTTTGGAATTTTGTATTCCTATTGTTCCCCTTGGGAATCTTATGAATGCCATTTTGGAATTTGATTTGGTGATGGTCCACATTTGGGACACTTTTTATTCCAACTTTGGGAATCTTTTGCTGCACCTTGAAGCTCGAAAGAGACTTCATGTGAGACTTCAGGTCTGTGGGTACCACAACAAAGAAGCTCACGATGCAGTTCATCACACTGAATAGATTGCATCGTTACCCGATTATGTTCAAATAACATCACACAAGAAGTTCATCAGAAGATATATATTTAGACATGTATAACAATGGAACTTAACATAGAAATCATTAAGTTTAGATTTGTCAACAATGAACTTATTTTTTCAGTCTAATTGTCTGAGCTATCTCGCACATCAATTAACACTTATTAGTCTTTATTATGAAAAATGATGTAACATATAGTGTCTAGTGTTTCTATCATTTCTCACGTATTGCAATTTAGATTCTTATGACATGAATTTCTTTCTTTTTGTTTTCTTTTTCTTTTCATGCACACACACAATGCAAGAATAAAAACGACATAGGAATAAAAAATTGACATCGACTTATTATATTTTTGGATTTTATATTTTCTGATTTTGTATTTTGATTTTCTTAAAAATAGAATTAATCATGGTTGATTAACCCTTTGAATTGAATTAAGAATTCAAACCGTCCTGACAAAAATGGTTTTGTGAAAAGATCTGCTAGTTGTTTGTCGGTATGAACTTTAGTTAAAATTATTAAACCTTTTTCAGAGTTGTCTCTGAGAAAGTGATATCGAATTTCAATATGTTTTTTTTTTAGTGTTGAACATGATTAGCAGTAATGAACATAGCAGCAGTATTGTCTATGTAAATAGGAGTTTTGAGAAAGTTAAACCTGTAGTCAAGCAATTGATTTTGTAACCACAAAACTTTAGAACATCCCGCAGATGCAGCAATGCACTATGCTTTAGCAGTGGATACGGAAACATTGGTCTGCTTTTTGCATTGCCATGAGACTAGGCGAGGACCCAGAAACTGACATCCACTTGTGGTCGATTTCATGTCAAGAGCACAACCACCAAAGTCACTATCAGAATAAATTCAAAATTTCCTTCATAAGGATACCATAACCCGAGATTAGGTTTCCCTTTAAGGTATCTGAAAACACGTTTGACAGCGATTAGGTGCGAATCTTTAGGATCGGACTGATATCTGGCGTAGACACATACAACATACATGATGTCTGGTCTTGATGCAGTAAGATACATCAATGAACCGATCATTGATCTGTAAAGTGTTTGGTCAACAGATTTGCCTTTTGAATCAGGTTGGATTTTGTAGTTAACATCAGATGGAGTTCTAATAGTCTGACAATCTTGCATCTTGAACTTCTTCAACAACTTTTCAAAAACTCTGATTGGTTGATTTGGATTCCGTCTACTGACTGTTTTACTTGCAATCCGAGAAAGTAATTAATCTCCCCCATAGAACTCATCTGAAATCTGGATTTCATAATTTCCTCAAACTCTTTGCACATGGATGAACTTGTTGATCCAAAGATGATATCATCAACATACACTTGAACACATAAAAGATCTTCATTATCCTGTTTCATGAATAAAGTAGGATCAATCTGACCTCTTGAAAAACCATGTTCCAGCAAATGTTTAGATAACGTCTCGTACCAAATTCTTGGAGCTTGATGTAGACAATATAAAGCTTTGCTCAATTTGTATACACGATGTGGATACTCAGGATCTTCGAAACCTTGAGGTTGCCTGACGTACACATCATCGGTAATTGGCTTAAGAATGTGTCTTGGTTTTGGACACTTAAGACTTATCAAAGTGTTAAGTTCGTTTTCAACGTATTCAGGAAAGCGTGCTTTAGCCTATAGGGTCACACTCATCTCGTCCATCCCCAGGTAAGCATACAGATCTCTTAGAGAGATTTATACGAAATACTTTGCCTTAGACAGGATGTCCGTGATACAGGCGTTCCCCCTTCCGGATTGTACACGTTCCCACGTTTCAAACTTACTTAAGACGATGACGAGATTCCACAAAGAGAAAGATCCTAATCATACAGACGAGTCTCTTGTAGCTCCTTCTCGAAAACAGATAAGAGATAAGATAAAGAAAAGGCATAGAAAGGTTCATAAAAAGGAATAAGGAAATAAGTTCTAGAAGAGTTTTCTAAGCACAAACTATTTTTTACTAAGGACTCTTAGGTTATAGTCTAGGTCAGTGTGTTTCTAATACCCTATCCTAGTTCCCTATAACCATGGCTCTGATACCAAACTGTGACACCCCGCCCGGCGGCGGAAAACACCGGGCGCGTCAAGTGAATCGGATATCAAAGTACAAAGCACATGGCACACTAATTGCATATTTTAATATTAATTGAGCAATAATGTCGTGACATAAAGAAGCATTCAATAGTCATAAAAACCGTAACAGAAAACGACAATTAAATAATGTTTATTGTCTTTTTATTCTAGGTCCGAAGCATCCTAATGTCTTGAACCAAAACTGAATCAAACACCACCTGAAAAACGTGTAAAATAAGTTAGCTAAAGAATTAGCTAGTGAGTAAAAACACAGTTAATAGTACATAAATATGAAATCCGAGATCATTATAAATATGTTTCACAATCTTATGTGTATAGCAATTGTATTATATTACTCAACCATGACCAACGAAACATACAACGAATCCACATAACTGTAGCAACAAGTCATGAGAACCACTCATGTTACAAATATTGATAACTATTGTTTAACCGTCAATTAACTGTCTCGACTTATCTGTTATCAATAAATGTTTACGCATCTAAAGGGTCATAGCAACATCGTAACAAGCATCACATATCGAATCTAGTAACCAACGAAACAACGAATCGCCGGGTCAAATCACCTACTAGGCCATTAAGTGTAGGTGGGCTTGTCAAGCCATTAGCGCTAACATCGTACCGGTGGAAATTACGAGATAATACTAATACTATTGACTAACACATAATTTTGCATCCTGTGGCCATACAAGATTAACACATCAAATGATCTCATTTTGAAATAGTAACAAAGAAACGTAACCGTAGTAATATCGAAACACGTATTTCAGCCCAAAACGAAAATAGTAAAAAGGGAGTGAGTTTACTCACCTTGAAGCGCAATAAGTATCAAATCACAATAAATGTAGTTAACGAGAACCGAGAGTTTTCCAAATATTGGTATCACCTAAATTGGGAAAACCTAATTTAGAAACGAATCAAATAGTAACAAGAATCACACATCCGAGGTCTAGGGTTTCGGATTTGGGATTTAAGGTTTTAGATTATAAATTGGGAATTAGGGTTTTAAAGTATAATTTGGGATTTTGGTACGAAACGTAATTGTATTTTCGTTTTTTTGATTATATATATATACATTATACGAACCATTTGGTTTTATATTTGAAATGTTTAAATACTCATAACCATGAAAACATTATTTATATCTATATATGCCTTTGAAATTATAAGTTTTTAATCCCTAAAAATATATATAACTTAAAAGGTGTCGTTTGGGTTATAAGGTTTAATGTTTAAACAAGTAAAATGTGAAAAATTAAGAAATGGAGGCAGTGGGTTTAGAACCCACGACCTGTCCATCCACAACAACCATGTTTATCCACCAGACCAGGAAATATTTTGTTGATTAAACTCATTGTTAAATTGTTTTAACTTTTCATAACCATCAACACCCATTTCCCAATCAAGCCCTAGATTCAAGATCATTCCAATTCGTTTAATCCTGTTAACCAAATCCAAAACCGATAGGGGGCTTTTAATCTACATTGTATCACGGTCATTTTGATATATTAAACTTACTTAATGGTGTAGATTGGACACGGGTGTGAATACGAACCAAAGTCGCCTGTTCGTGAAGATTTTTAGGAATCTGAAACTGAAATGAGACGAAATTGTTGGTTTAGAACGATGAAGAAGATCAAAAGGGGTAAAACGAACCAGAAATTACCCGAGATGATGTCTTGAAGGTTGAAGTTGATGAGCTCGCCGGAAATATTATAATTTGGTTCGTTTTGGTTGATTGTAGAGAGAAAAATGGTGTTTTGATGGTTGGGATAGATTAATCGAAGGTAAAGGATGATAGAGCGTTAATGAATTGAAACGAATTTGATAGTAAAGGACCATTAAGAACAACGGTTACGGACCAATGTTCAATTCGTGATTAATACACGTTGTAAACGAGTTTTAACAGCTTTCAGGGGTTCGAAACTGGTTTAAAAACAATTAAAAACAAGTTTTGGACGTTAAGAATGATGTTTCGAGTGTGTGTTTAGACTCGCCGGAGGTGTGGAAGTTGGCCGGAAAAAGGACTGGCCGGAAATCACGGGTGTATGGGATTAGGGGTTGGGTGAAATGAAATGTTACATAATTGGTCCTTTATGTTTCAGTTTTGTTTTATTTAGTTTAATAACCTTTAATTGAAGTTTCATAAATTACACTTCTGGCCCAAAGTTAATTTATAAGTAAAATTAACTAACTAACTTAACTGTCTTGACACGTAACGTTTATATAAGTGACGTTTTTATAGTTTTAGTTTGTTTAAGCCATTACGAGACTATTTCGAGTCTTAGGAGCGTTTTTGTTTAACGTTTTCAGTAATTTTCTTTTACGAACTATATATATATTTATTTATATATATTTTGAGATTTATTGTTTCAAATAATATTTATTTGATATACGAGAATATTTTGCGACATAAGTACAATTATTTAATTGAGACGGGAATAACATAGAATCAATGCGTTTATTCATAATCATAATAATAAACGTTACATTTTGAAGAAATAAATACGATTAAAATTTAAAGGATGACAACTTCGGGTTCGAGTCGGGCATTCGGGTTCGGGTTTGGGGCAGATGTCACAGTCTCCCCTCCTTATAGAAATTTCGTCCCGAAATTTGCTCAAATCGAAGTAGAAGAAGATGAAGCAGAAAGATAAGAGTATTTTTCTTTGGATCATTCAGAGTTGTCTATTTAACTTTTTTCGAGTTATAAGAGTTCGTGTGTAATAACTGTATGGAATTTGAGTATAGATTATTTGTTACTCAAGATAGAAATGAAATAAGATTACATTTGTTCGTTGGATACATTTGAAGTCCCCATTTACAAATAGAATGTTTTATGTAAACGGATTTAAAGCAATTTAAATGAATATCGGGAATCATCATGATTAATAGAACGAATGGAGAGAATGAAATGACGTACTTTAAGTGAAATGATTGAATAAGGTGAATTAGTAGCATTTAGTAAAATTAGTAAATGAGCCAAGTGAAGATAAAATGATTAAATGTGGTCCAACTCTACCAGTTGTCCATAGTAGTGAATTTCCCATCATAAACGTACTAACGTCATTTAGCTCCTTTGATTCGAACAAGACTACGTTAGTCTCGAGGATTTGAATTAGAATACACCAACTTACGAATCCGAGGATGATAACAACAAATGGTAATATGTGCAAACAATTGTTAAATTTTGATTCCTATATGATAAAAATTGATTTATGATTTCTGCATTGGTTTGGATAGTAGTAGGTTTGTTATTTTAGATCAATTTAGAATATATAATGTTTATCTTACTCGATGATGTACGATAGGTTTTGTTATATGAATATGATATTTAGAACAACATGAAAATTCACAGATTGAAACAACACTTCATTTGACAGTATGACAGAAGTACTTATATATAGAAAGTACCAGCGGCGTATCCACCATGCTCTTGTCATACCACATTTGTCGCATTGCCCTCAAACACATGACAAAACTTGCTATGGTTTCCATGCACCAACTTGCATAATTCCGTGTGCACCCGTAATTACTTTAGTTTTTGCATGGACCACACAGTTCGTTCGGTTACGTGCGAGTCAGATGTACACGAAAGTTTCTAAATCAAGATTTATAATGATACGCAAATTTTTGATTCGAGAGGATTGAGTTAATAGATGGTCATTGCTCTTGTAAATAGTTTTGCTGACTGACATAGCTACTCAAATTCGAGTACAAAAATTGTAGCAACTTAAGTTTTTGATAAAACCAACTTTATGTATGAGATGTAGATATCAAAGGTTCATAGTACCGCCAAGTTCATAAGCGTTAGTTCATGATGAGAATAATCCAATTTATAGTTCAAATGAATAAATCACCCAGTTTTCTTAATAGATACAATTCTTACGACGTTTGAGTTCATATAGCAGAAACTTTAAGTAAACCAAGTGTATTGGTTATAGAAGTAACAAGATTATATGAGGTGATGTTATTTTTCTATAATACAGTTTAAAAGAAAAATAAGTATTAAAACGAAAAATAAGTAATTAGATAATGAGTTTAGAAAAAGTTAAAAGTTTTACATATTTACTATCTATGGAGATTGATTTGAAAATAAATGACACAGTTTAAGTTTCGAATATTGGATATTGGAAAACATGAATCATGACTTTTGTTGCAAGTGTTTGTATCATATTTGAGAAAACATGGAAATGTTGTGTAAATATTTAACAAACGTTTAGGATAATCAATCCCTCCTTCATCATGAAATACATATATTTTATATATTTCACAATACTAAAACCAAAAGATTTTACTTATTTATTTTATTAATATATTTTTTTTAAATATATTTAAGAAAATAAAGAAATAATTTTATTAGAATCAACTATTGTAATTATTTTTATTTATTTATTTATTTATTTTTACGAAAATCACAGATAAAACATTGTGTTTTAAGTAGCAAATTTAAACGTAAAAGACACGTTGGGTTTGAATGAGTTTATAGAAACGAGACGCATAAAATTCCATTAGTGATCATATATACAATTGAAATGTTTTAGTTTAATGAGCTTAGGAATAGCTTTGTAATGAGTGCACGTTAAGTTTGGAATACGAGTTTATGGATCGCAATATAGCATCATTTAGTAGGGAATTAGGAGTTGGATTAGAATTTTATGGTTTAGATGATTACCTTAGACAATATTTGAGTATTGATAATCAAGTTGAGATACTTTGGGGTTACTCGTTCGATTTGTAAATCAAACGAATGTGTTGACATGTCAAAATAGTAAATCTGTTACGGGATTTTAGGGATCATGAATTAAGTCTTTAACTTGAGATTCGATAATTGAATTGAGATTAGAACCTTAGATTTGGTATTTGTTTCGAAGTTTTGATAATTTGATTGAGGTTAGTCAAATATCTTAGTTTTGATTTAGAATATTTGAAGTCGTAGTGGTATTAGCGAGTCGTTAGCGTCTTGTTGCCATTCTACAGGATAAGATAGAAAGAATTGAACGAGACATAAGGAAATTTTGGATAACATAAGTTGTAATGGAATTTTTGATTGAATAGAAAACGAAAATTGTACTTTGAATTTCATAGAATTGTTTTCGAACCCATAACATAGTAATCACTTGGAAAACAATGAAATGAAAATAAGCAAACTTGGAATAATGTTTGAAATAATATAGAAACAATTGAAATAACTTGAAATCATAGAAAAAAAAAATAATCATAGAATCCATAAATAAATAGAATTTGAAGGCTTAAGAATGTGTCTTGGTTTTGGACACTTAAGACTTATCAAAGTGTTAAGTTCGTTTTCAACGTATTCAGGAAAGCGTGCTTTAGCCTATAGGGTCACACTCATCTCGTCCATCCCCAGGTAAGCATACAGATCTCTTAGAAATGCTTTGCCTTAGACAGGATGTCCGTGATACAGGCGTTCCCCCTTCCGGATTGTACACGTTCCCACGTTTCAAACTTACTTAAGACGATGACGAGATTCCACAAAGAGAAAGATCCTAATCATACAGACGAGTCTCTTGTAGCTCCTTCTCGAAAACAGATAAGAGATAAGATAAAGAAAAGGCATAGAAAGGTTCATAAAAAGGAATAAGGAAATAAGTTCTAGAAGAGTTTTCTAAGCACAAACTATTTGTAGTAAGGACTCTTAGGTTATAGTCTAGGTCAGTGTGTTTCTAATACCCTATCCTAGTTCCCTATAACCATGGCTCTGATACCAAACTGTGACACCCCGCCCGGCGGCGGAAAACACCGGGCGCGTCAAGTGAATCGGATATCAAAGTACAAAGCACATGGCACACTAATTGCATATTTTAATATTAATTGAGCAATAATGTCGTGACATAAAGAAGCATTCAATAGTCATAAAAACCGTAACAGAAAACGACAATTAAATAATGTTTATTGTCTTTTTATTCTAGGTCCGAAGCATCCTAATGTCTTGAACCAAAACTGAATCAAACACCACCTGAAAAATGTGTAAAATAAGTTAGCTAAAGAATTAGCTAGTGAGTAAAAACACAGTTAATAGTACATAAATATGAAATCCGAGATCATTATAAATATGTTTCGCAATCTTATGTGTATAGCAATTGTATTATATTACTCAACCATGACCAACGAAACATACAACGAATCCACGTAACTGTAGCAACAAGTCATGAGAACCACTCATGTTACAAATATTAATAACTATTGTTTAACCGTCAATTAACCGTCTCGACTTATCTGTTATCAATAAATGTTTACGCATCTAAAGGGTCATAGCAACATCGTAACAAGCATCACATATCGAATCTAGTAACCAACGAAACAACGAATCGCCGGGTCAAATCACCTACTAGGCCATTAAGTGTAGGTGGGCTTGTCAAGCCATTAGCGCTAACATCGTACCGGTGGAAATTACGAGATAATACTAATACTATTGACTAACACATAATTTTGCATCCTATGGCCATACAAGATTAACACATCAAATGATCTCATTTTGAAATAGTAACAAAGAAACGTAACCGTAGTAATATCGAAACACGTATTGCAGCCCCAAAACGAAAATAGTAAAAAGGGGAGTGAGTTTACTCACCTTGAAGCGCAATAAGTATCAAATCACAATAACTGTAGTTAACGAGAACCGAGAGTTTTCCAAATATTGGTATCACCTAAATTGGGAAAACCTAATTTAGAAACGAATCAAATAGTAACAAGAATCACACATCCGAGGTCTAGGGTTTCGGATTTGGGATTTAAGGTTTTAGATTATAAATTGGGAATTAGGGTTTTAAAGTATAATTTGGGATTTTGGTACGAAACGTAATTGTATTTTCGTTTTTTTGATTATATATATATACATTATACGAACCATTTGGTTTTATATTTGAAATGTTTAAATACTCATAACCATGAAAACATTATTTATATCTATATATGCCTTTGAAATTATAAGTTTTTAATCCCTAAAAATATATATAACTTAAAAGGTGTCGCTTGGGTTATAAGGTTTAATGTTTAAACAAGTAAAATGTGAAAAATTAAGAAATGGAGGCAGTGGGTTTAGAACCCACGACCTGTCCATCCACAACAACCATGTTTATCCACCAGACCAGGAAATATTTTGTTGATTAAACTCATTGTTAAATTGTTTTAACTTTTCATAACCATCAACACCCATTTCCCAATCAAGCCCTAGATTCAAGATCATTCCAATTCGTTTAATCCTGTTAACCAAATCCAAAACCGATAGAGGGCTTTTAATCTACATTGTATCACGGTCATTTTGATATATTAAACTTACTTAATGGTGTAGATTGGACACGGGTGTGAATACGAACCAAAGTCGCCTGTTCGTGAAGATTTTTAGGAATCTGAAACTGAAATGAGACGAAATTGTTGGTTTAGAACGATGAAGAAGATCAAAAGGGGTAAAACGAACCCAGAAATTACCCGAGATGATGTCTTGAAGGTTGAAGTTGATGAGCTCGCCGGAAATATTTTAATTTGGTTCGTTTTGGTTGATTGTAGAGAGAAAAATGGTGTTTTGATGGTTGGGATAGATTAATCGAAGGTAAAGGATGATAGAGCGTTAAAGAATTGAAACGAATTTGATAGTAAAGGACCATTAAGAACAACGGTTACGGACCAATGTTCAATTCGTGATTAATACACGTTGTAAACGAGTTTTAACAGCTTTCAGGGGTTCGAAACTGGTTTAAAAACAATTAAAAACGAGTTTTGGACGTTAAGAATGATGTTTCGAGTGTGTGTTTAGCCTCGCCGGAGGTGTGGAAGTTGGCCGGAAAAAGGACTGGCCGGAAATCACGGGTGTATGGGATTGGGGGTTGGGTGAAATGAAATGTTACATAATTGGTCCTTTATGTTTCAGTTTTGTTTTATTTAGTTTAATAACCTTTAATTGAAGTTTCATAAATTACACTTCTGGCCCAAAGTTAATTTATAAGTAAAATTAACTAACTAACTTAACTGTCTTGACACGTAATGTTTATATAAGTGACGTTTTTATAGTTTTAGTTTGTTTAAGCCATTACGAGACTATTTCGAGTCTTAGGAGCGTTTTTGTTTAACGTTTTCAGTAATTTTCTTTTAACAACTATATATATATTTATTTATATATATTTTGAGATTTATTGTTTCAAATAATATTTATTTGATATACGAGAATATTTTGCGACATAAATACAATTATTTAATTGAGACGGGAATAACGTAGAATCAATGCGTTTATTCATAATCATAATAATAAACGTTACATTTTGAAGAAATAAATACGATTACAATTTAAAGGATGACAACTACGGGTTCGAGTCGGGCATTCGGGTTCGGGTTTGGGGCAGATGTCACATAACCAATCTTGGTACACGATTATCAGAATCATCAATAGGTGCCATTTTAAATTTAAAAGAAAATATTTTTTGTGTTTTTGTTCATTTTTTTTAAAATAAACAATTAAAATTTTAAAAATAAAGACTATTTTAAAGTAAAGAAATAAGAGTTGATGTGACCAAACAGTAACGAAGTAAGATAATAAAGTTTGAAACAACTAAAATAAGTCGCGCGACTGAATAGTGACAACTTCACACGGCTGAACAGTGATTTTTCTTCTTCAACCGGCTGAACATTACAAGTATGAAGTCACACGTCTTGAACAGTTGCAAGTCTTCAAACAATATAAATCTTCACGCGGTTGAACAGTGTCACCCGGCTGAATAGTCACACGGCTTGATGAATGTCACACGGCTGAATAGTGATGACTTGATACGGCAAATCTTTACACGACTGAATAGTGAATCACCCGGCTGAACAGTTGTCGAAATTTTCACCCTGCAAGAACTTGTCACGGCTGAAACAAATAATGACCCGGTTGAACAGTAACACGATGACCCGACTGTATAAAGTTTATCACCCGGCTGAATAGTTACAACACAGGTAAAATGGTTTTCACCAGGCTGTACAGTTGTTCACCTGGCATAACAGTACACAAATTTTGCTTGCAAATTCTTCACCCGTCAAGACAAAGTTACTTCACGCGTCTGCATAGGAACCTAATTTGTTCAACAACTAAGTCAAGATTAATCACCCGTCTAGTACATCTTCATCCTGTTCATCATGTTCATCAATATCTTCATACAAATTTTACTGAATTTTAACAAAACTTGTCCAATTCGTTCAAAAATCACACACAAGCAGTGATTTATACCGATTATCAATCCTCAATATCAATCAATCCAAAACACGATCCATTTTCTATGAATTTTGAGCAAAATTGATCGAACAGTAAACTTCACTTTTCTTCTTAATTCCTCAGATCTAATGAAATCTGATGGAATCTGCACAATTGTTGTGAATTAGAAATGATTATGATGATGAATCAGATCTAAAAACAGCAATAGATCATTCAGATCATGATTTGAGCAGTATTGATGTGTTTTTGCTTGATGAATAGCGAAGAACACACAGTACCAATAGCTCTGATACCAAATGATAGGTTCAATTGGATCGATACTGCCATAAATCAGAATGATCTAAGTACCACAACAACAATTCAATCAACAACACAATCCATTACTAAATAATTCTCTTGTATTGATGATCAAAGCAAATAGTTGCAGTACAAAGTGCAGGTCGGGATACCACCTAAATAACTATAACTACGGCCAGAGAGTCAAATAGGTCGGGAAAAATACAATCACACACACAGTTTCTCTCTCTAACGTGTATTGGTGATCTAGACTCTCTCTCTAACATTCACTAGCAACATGCTTTATGCATCAACACTTAGGGATAATACAAAATTAACCCTAAACTATACAAACTTGTATAAACAAAGAACAAAGTAAATCTTAAATACGGAAAGAGCCCTAACAAATCTTATTGTTCCTATTTTAGTTTTCTATACTATATGTTTTACTAAGTTATGATTGTCATTTACTTAGGTGATTCTAGTATTTGGGCAATCCTCGGTTCTATCTAATCTCTTTACTATTTGTTTCACGTCCGAGTTTCAAGGTGAGTAAACTCACTCCCCTTTTTACTGTTTACGTTTTTCGGGCTGATAACGTGTTACGATATTACTACGGTTTCTTTCATTTGTTTCTATTTTCAAAATGAGATCATTAAATGTGTTAGTCTTGTCTCGCGACAGGATGCAAAACTATGTGATAGTCATTACTAGTTATATTATTTGTAGTTTCCACGGGTACGATATTAGCGCTAATGGTCTGACAAACCCACCTACACTTTACAACATCGATAGGTGATTTAAACCTGGCGATTCTATACAATGGTTACTAGTTACTATACTGTGATACTTGTTGCTATGCTACTATGTCCCTTCGATGCTAAAATAATTTTTTATAACTTACACATCGAGACGGTTAAATGACAGTTATCACTAATTGTAACATGAGTGGTTCCTCATGACTTGTTGCTAAAGGTTACCCTGCGGGGTCTATGATTCTTGTTTCTATGTGTTCTATTGTCAAAGGTTGAGTAATATGAAGAAATAGCTATGCATGTAAGATTGCGCAGCATATTATAATGATCTCGGGTTTCTATATTACTATGTATCAATTGTGCTTTACTCACTAGCTTTATATAGCTAACTTTATTTTCACATATTTCAGGTGATGCTTTGATATCGTTTTGCTGCTTTGCCAAGACATAGGATTGCCTTGGACCTAATTAAAATAAATAAAACAATTGTATTTACTGTTTTGGGTTTTATTACTTTTGTCGACTCATGTTCCAAAACTTATGATATCATTATTAGACTTTAGTAAATAAATACCATGTGCTTTGTTTACTATTGATATCCTATTCCAATGACAGCCCGGTGTTTCCGCTGTCGGGCGGGGTGTCACATTTAGTGTCATTTCGGGGAAAGGATAAGTATAACCTAGTTGAAAAGGCAGTGCAAGGAAAGAAACCCATTCTTTCGATATTGAATCACTTTGAACCGAATGATCAAAAGGACGAAAAATAGTTCCAGGGGGAAAGTATGGAACTAGGGTTTGAATTTCAAGGTCGGTAAACTTGCAAATTTCTTTACCAGGTTCCTTCAAAAGGTTTTGAGACTGTAGATTGTCATATACCTCAATAGGGGTAGGAGAAGGAGTTTGAATTGTGTTCTTACCCATGATTCGGAGGATAATCGATGAAAAAGATCAATGTGACGGATAGAATCGTACCTGAATCGCCGGTAGTTTGAAATGTATGTGACTTCTTAATCTTGTGAAAGGCTTATAATGATGGGGGTATTGAATGGTTAAAGCACCCTTCAAATCGCTATGATCAGGTGATAAAAGCAAAATATGAAATCGAGTGCAATATGAAAGCTGGATTCTATCAACAGCCGCCATATTGGGGGCAATTGTTGGGGATTAAATTTTAGCTATTATGGATACGTGGTATCCTTGGAGTTTGGAGGATTAAGGATCCTTAATACTAAATATTAATGTCTTATTAACGATTGTTCTCTAAATATTTATTCTTTATAAGTCAATGCAGGTAACGGTTAATTGACCTATTCTACCTCAAAACTCGGTCAAGGAAGTTGTGAAATCGGCTGAAGTCGTGGTCAACTAAGCTCAACGGATTCTCGCTTGGATTTAGGAGTTAGTTGGTTATTGTTTGACTATATTGGTGTTTTAAACCGATTCATTTGAAAAGATGCACAAAAATTCAAATCTAAGACATTTTCTAGTTTAAATCACACATAGTTTCAAATGGTAGATGGAGTTACATTTTTGTTCAAAAATGAGCCGAGGCTTTGAGACTAAGTGAGAATCCTTTGGAATTCCAAGATCAATTATACCAAACTTCGCAATTCTAAGACATTGATGTAGAATATTAAATGAACTAGCGCTTAAGATAAAAGCATATGTGCACAATAATGATTGAAATGATTTTTGTATTGATGACGAATGATAATAGAAATGTATTTTTACAACAATTGCTAGGGGTTGCTAAAATGGTGTACAAGGCCTTCTATTTATAGTTTATCCCTTGAATACTTATTCAGACTAAAATATCCTAAATTATGTAATGAAAATCGTACAAGTTCTAATTCATAAGTTGATCATTTGTTCATCCGTTGATGTTACAACTGATCTATACTCGATCTAACTTCTTGTTGATTTTGGTCATTCGCTACTGTGTGTGATACCCCACCCGATGGTGTAAAACACCGGGTTGTCATAGAGGATATCAATAGTAAACAAAGCACATGATATTCATTTATTAAAGTCTAATAATGATAACATAAATTTTGGAACAGAAGTCTTAAATGGAGACAACAAAAGATTAAATACGAAACAGTAATTGCAAAGTCTTTATTATTATTCTAGGTCCAAGTCATCCTATGTGTTAGTCCATCATATCGAGATTTCAGTGCTATAATGATAAATAAACAAAAAAAAAACACTAGAATTCAATGAAACATTGTCCAAATACTCTTAACACACAATAACAAAGATCAAATCAACACAAACAGAGGTAATCAGGATACAAAGATGATAATAATAAGCTCCTAGTACCTCAGCCGTCACACACACACAATTAGGGTTTGATAAACTTGCAAAAACTGCATTTCAAATGAGAAAACATTACATTATATAGAACAGACATAGGTTCGCTGACAGATTTGCTAACAACGAATCTGTCATTCAAACCTATCAGCTTCGCCGGGCACTAAAACAGGTTCGCCCGGCGATGGATCTAATCTATAGTCTACTCTAATCAGGACTTCCGGGCGAACCTATAGGTTCGCCCGTAGGTTCGCTAGTTACAATAAGAACATAATACATAACAAATCAAAAGTAACACCGACATGCCGGTGAGTCTAACCTACATGTACTATCAATACTCCCCCTAGGTTGGACCTCACCTAGGGAAGTCTTCTGTTTAAGCTCCATCTCTTTTCAGCTTTAAAGGTTCTCAATGAATGCCCCAATTTTCGATTCAATTCCGTCCAATGGATTAGTAACATCTTTAGATCCGCGCTCATCACTATCACTCAGATCCAGAAATGATTCAACAAACAGTGCTTCAGTGATAACTGTTTCAGGCATATCAATAACTTTAGTTTCCTCCTGAACATCTTCAGTCTGCTCCTCACCTAACACTTTTGATCCACTAACATCCGCCTCGACAGGCTTTTCAAATCTCTTCTCAATCGATTGATCCAATTGTTTGGATAGATCATCCATCTCTAAGTTCAGATCATCAGTCCTCCTTAACCTCTCATTCACCCTTCTCAACTCAGCACGTACCCCCAGGCTTTATTCGCAACTCTCACAAATAAGTTGGCTTCAGTTTTGGTGTCATCTCCAGCCCCGTGCTTTATCTCATTCTCACACGGCACCTTCAAATCTTCATCACAGAAGGAGAAGATCTCCATAGGATCAAATAATCTAATTTTCGGACGATCCTCCCCTTTCAATCTTATAATCGCCTCCCCTGTGCTGTTATCATAAAACCATTTCTCAAACTCTTGCAATCTTTGTGGCTGAGTATCTGGAACCCTCACTCTGTTCAGCCAATTTCAGCACCACCTTTCCCTTCCACGACACCCAGTGCTTATCTTTCTTTGACCTCTTCCTTATTGGCTTTTGGTACCCAAATTCTGTGAAGTTACCTTCTGCAGCCCTTCTAATCGCAACCTCAAATGCACTTGCCCTGCCACTATCCTCCTTGCCAAGCAGAGGGAGTTCAGCTAATCTCCTCAGATCCCATCTGGGTAGTGTAGCAAAATGCTTTATGTTCTTTATATAGAAAATATCTCCCCCTCTTCTTTTTATCATATACGCATCAATCTGAGTGTTGTATTTCCATGCAATAATCTGTCTATCCATCTGCATGGTGTTTGGTTCATCCAGGTGTTGAAAGATTGGGACTTCAGAAGTAATCTCTTCATCTTTCTTGAACCATTCGGATTTGTCTAGATCAATGTGCTGAAACAAATAAGTCACAGCCTTATCTTCAACATTTTACTGTTCTGGTTCATCCTCTGGATCATCCTCCACATCCTCTTCACTACCCATACCCATATCCACATCCGCTTCATCAATCAGACTAAAGTTTACATTAGAACCACCAACAACCTCTAATCCTGTGAACGCATCAAGATTTATACACATTTCTTCATCAAAAACATCTTCAACAACCTTTTCTTTTGACTCAGCTCTAACTCCATAATTCATTAATGGATAGTTTGAAGCATCTGTTAAGCTGTTCAGCTCTTGCTCAGACATTGCAGGATAAGACCCATCCTTTTCCTTCAAGCTATTCAGTTCTTTGAAGATCCAAACAATCAGGCATTGTTGGTCTTTGACCATCCTGGCCATACCCTTGATCACATCCCCCTTTTCTTTGTCCTTCTTTTCCAACTCAGCATATTTCTTCTTCAACTCTACCAACTCACCCTTTACCTCAGTATCTGTTTTAGAAGTTTGCACAGGAATCCCATGCTTTTGCTTTGTTCTCCTCTCAGATTCAGCAGAAGCATTATCAGTTTTTCTCTTCGAACTCCGTTTCCCTTGTGCATCCAATTCCTTCTGTACCTCATCGATATCCTTATCCAATGAATATTCCTTTTCTTTTGCATATGGTTTTCTCTTCTTCAGCTTCTTTTGAACTTCCTCAACGTTCTCACCTACTCTCCTTTTCTCAATCTCCTTCAATCTTTGTATGTGTACCCATCTATCAGCCGGATACATGTTCTCCCATAAGTATAATATACTCCCCACACAATCGTATCTAACTGACTTGCAATTGCTGAAGATCCTTGAATGCATCGGCCATATACTCAGAGTATCATCAACAACAGGTTGATCAGGCTTCATGTCATTCAAAATCATTTGCACGAATCGTGGATACAATAGCCACTTATCCTTCTTCGCAGCATGTATATTCTCAATCATATAGTTAAAGATAAGCTTTGCCAAATTTGCTTTCTGCCCTTTGCAAAACAACACCATCGCCCTTGCCCAATCAAGGTTTAATCCATCAGTTCCTCCCTTCCTGTGATCTAGGCACATAATGAATACATGAGCGATGTATCTCCATTCTCTGATCAGATATGACTTGACGAATTCCATCTTTTTCTCTCCAGGCATTTGACCCTCATAACCAGCAGTTCTTAACTCACTGTATACATCCTCAGCTGTCATCTTTACCTCATTACCAACATCCCCTTCGAGTTTCAAAATTCTTGCCAAATCAGCTTCAGTAAAAACAACGTCTTGACCTTCAACCTTTGAGCTTATCCTTGAGGGTTGTACACCAACATCCAACACAACATTTCTCTAGAAGTCACGAACGTGTGAGTCATACACGACCGGAGAATAAGATATGGCATGACGTATTTGAGAGGATTTGAGCCATCTAATGCAGTCCTTGTATCCTGTGGCATTATCATGGTTCTCGTTCAACAACGCGCACATATTGTGCTTCTTCTCGAAATATAATGTAGACATAATGCCTGAAACAGAAACGGAAGTTGATCAGAAGAATAAATTTAGAACAGTTTATAGGTTCGCTTGAATGTAGCAGATTCGCTGACCGACGAACTTAAAATTAGACTGCAGAACCTAAAGTTTCGCCTGCTTCAAATCCTAACACAAAGTGCGGGCGGACTTGTAGGTTCGCGCAGAACACCGGGTGAAGCTATGTTGATGCACTGGCAGACGAACACTATGTCGCGCAGAACATCAGTTGTGATGAACTTTCGTTCAGGTTCGCCAGACGAACACTAGGTTCGCACGAACCCTAGATTTAGAAAATAGGGCAGAATCAATAGGATTAACCAATAGGAACAAACCAACATGAATTTAATCACAAGACGAACACATTAGAATAGATTTTTATCATACAATCAACCACAACTAAGTTTAAACAATCAGAGACAAGTTAATGGGTTCGAATGGATTGAAACAGGTTAGCACACGATTAAAACAGGATGATTTGGATTAAAAGCACTTGCGTTTACATACATGGAGGAATTAAAACGATTCAATTTGTAATAACAAGCCTTAAGCGAGATTCGAACTTGAAACTTTTGAAACAAACCGGTTACAATGCAATCGAATATGTTAAATGGATTCGCAAAAACATATATATACAGCCCTAGGTTCGCTGAGATACAACGGGGCGAATCTCAGGTTCGCTTGGAACATTAGGTCAGAAGAAAGTCAAAAAGACTTAACCTAGGTCCGGGCGAACCTGTAGATTCACTGCAAGTTCGCCGGTTGAAGAATTTAAAGAAAAATTAAAATATTTTTGGTTTTTCTTAAGTTTGATTTACTTTAAGAATCCTTGAAAACGCCCCACAATTTCAACGCTCAAAAACAAAAGTTAAAAGAAAAGATAGACGAAAAAAAAATTAAAAATAAGTAAAACTAAAAATAAACTAAAGAACCATATGTAAATTTTTCTTGACGATTTTCGAGCAGAATCTGAAGAGTCATAGATTGGCGGGATTGCAGATATGTTTGTCCATTTAAACCCATGCTTTGTTCTTTTCAACAAGAGATCTGCAGCTTTATTTAGCATGTTTCTGGTTTGATTGAAGAGACTCAGGCAACTCGGTCCCCACATACATCTTGGTAAAGAGACTTGTCCTATCATCGAGGTTTATAGAGCAATATGATTGACTTTGCTTGAATTTCTTTGGATCAAATCTTCAATATTGATCAATTCATGAAGCCCTTTTGACTTGATGCCATTTGACATTTCGTGAGTGGAGCTTTTCGACAATGGTTCTTTCATGTTTGAGCACATTGCAACTTTATTATTTGGGAAACTCAAATGATTGGAGCTCTAGGTCTATACCGACGTATAACATAAGAGAAAATCATTTGAGCATGCTCGGTGAAACTTCAGGTCTATGCCGACGTATAACAGAGAAGATTCACCAGCTCCAGGTCATTGTTCACACAAAGCAGAGGAGTTAAGCACTTTGACTCAATACTATCTGAGGAGTTAACAAGTAACTCACTCAGAGGCTTTTCTGAAGAGCAACACTAGCAGCCTTTTATTTTATTTGCTAACTAGAAACTCAATTAGGGCTATGGTGAGGGTGATTTAGGATGTTTTGGGGAAATCAATGCAAAGATTTGATGCTCTCAACCCATTTCTGACAAGGACTTATACCTTTGTGCAGACCAATCATGTCAAGGAGATAATCCTCACTGCTAAGTTCTTGAACTTTATGTTTGGCCACAATCACTATTTACTTCTTTTTCGGGCTGAGCCTATCTTGCATATCCCAAACATAATACTTCTGACCTCCTTCAACGTCTCTTTAACATCAATTTTAACGGGGATCCTGAAATAGCAAAATTTGAAAAACTATGAATAGTTAACCTTTAATCTTCCCCAAAATTTCTATATGATAGCTATCTAATAGTAAATTTTTTGCTTTTCAGATTTTCTTAAAATATATACATGATAAAGAGAAGAAATAAAATAAAAAGAAAGAGCGAAGAAATATGTGACACCCGGATTCTCAAGGTAGAAAATGAAAAACGAATATTTACATATTTAGAAAGCCATTTTTCTTAGAAGAAGGTTTTCAAAATGATATCAAACCCAGCATGAAAATTAGTTCATAAAAACGTGATTTATCAAATGTTTTGTGAAAAGATCTGTTTTTTTCTTTCTTGTTTCAATTGGAATGATATTAATGAACGTTGTTTCCTGTGCATCACGAATGGCATGAATTCTTGTTTCAATGTGCTTGGTTCGTGTGTGATGGATTGGATTCTTGGCAATTCCGACAACAGCTTCATTGTCACAGAAAAATGGTGTATGAAGGAAGTTGATGCCGTAATCCATCATCTGGTGCTGAATCCAGAGCACTTGGCAGCAGCAGCTTGAAGCAGCAATGTATTCAGCTTCTCCTGTGGACAAGGAGACTGTTGTTTCCTTTTTTTTTTGCCAGGAAACAAGACATTCACCGAGATATTGACATCCACCAGTTACTGATATTCTGTTTATCCTGCAACCAGCATGATCACTGTCAGAAAAAGCATGTAAATCAAAGTTCCCACCTTTTGGGTACCAAAGCCCCAAACGAGAGGAACCCTCAAGGTAACGAAAAATGCGTTTAACAGCTATTTCATGCGATTCTTTTGGGTTGGCCTGGAAACGAGCACAGTAGCACACAGCAAATGTAATATTTGGATGGCTTGCAGTCAGATACTTGAGAGATCCGATCATCGAGCGGTAACGATGAGCATCCACAGGATTCCCATTATCATCAGAAGTTAGGCATGTTTGAGCATTGAAGGGAATTAGTTCAGGAGAAGAGTCATCCATGCCAAACTTTGTAAGAATTTCTTTGATGTACTTCTCTTGGTGAATAAGGATTCCATCAGGCTTATGTGCCACCTGCAGCCCCAAGAAGTAGCACATTTCACCCATGATAGTCATTTCAAATCGATCCATCATCACTTTCTCAAATTCTCTACACAGCTCCTCATTTGTCAATCCGAAGATAATATCGTCCACATACACTTTAACTATCAGTATCTCACCATTAACCTCCTTCTTGAACAGTGTCATATCTATAGTCCCACGAGAAAAACCTTTGCTGAGCAGATACTGTGTCAGAGTTTCGTACCAGATTCGTGGAGCTTGATGCAACCCATACAGGGATTTATCAAGCTTGTACACCTTTGAAGGAAAATCTGGATCCTCGAAACCCGGTGGTTGACATACGTAGATCTCTTCATCGATATCTCCATATAGAAATGCACATTTAACATCCATCTGGTAGACTTTAAAGTTCTTGTTAGCAGCATGTGCAAGAAAGATTCTAATGGCTTCGTGACGAGCGACAGGGGCAAAGACTTTAGTGTAGTAAATCCCCTCCTCTTGAGCGAATCCTTGAACAACCAATCTGGCCTTGTTTCTGATAACAACACCGCGATCATCTGGCTTGTTCCGGAATACCCACTTAGTGCCAATATGGCACTTATTTGGAGGAAGATCAACTAGCTCCCAAACTTTTAGCTTCCTAAATTGTTGTAATTCCATTTTCATAGCATCAACCCAACTAGGATCTTCAAGTGCTTGTTTATAATTCTTCGGAACGACCTGTGACAAGAAAGCAGCATAGAGACACTCATTTATCAATCCACTCTGACTCCGAGTCCTCACACCATCAGTAATTGATCCAATGATAGTTCGAGCCGCCTCCACAAGAGTTCGGTTCTTCCTTTCAGCAAGACCATTTTGTTGTGGCGTTCTTGCAGCGCTGAACTGTCTGAGAATACCCCTTTGTTCACAGAATGAATTGAAGATATGGTTTCTGAATTCCGTTCCATTGTCGGTTCTAATAGATTGAACCTTTCACTTTCCAAGAACCTCAATCAGGGGAATCAGCTTCATTAACTCTTCAGCAGTCTCACTCTTGTTTGCTAGGAATCTCACCCAAGTGTATCTTGAGTAATCCTCTATGACAACCAAACAATAGGATTTCTTAGCAATTGATTTGACACTAATTGGACCAAATAAGTCAGTATGTAACAATTCGAGGGGTTGTGAGATAGAATTTTCAATTTTAAGTTTATGTGGCTTTTTGTGCTGTTTTCCTTTAGCACAAGCCATACATTTCTCTACCACAGAAAAATCATTAAGTGGTAGTCCCCTTACCAAATTGTTCTTAACCAACTTATTTAGTATTTTGAAATTAATGTGTCCTAAATGTCTATGCCATTGAAAAGATTCAAAAGATGAAGCTTTAGACAGAAGCCAGGTCACGGTGGAAGTTGATTCTTTTGATCCCATATTCAGCATATATGTATCATTTCGTCTTGGAGCTCGCATGATCACCAATTCTTCAGGAATTGTAAACTCTGGCTTCAAGAATAGGCATTCGTTTGGAAGAAACAGCACAGGAATATTCTTATCACAAATTTGTGATACGCTAAGAAGATTGAATGCCAACTCAGGAACATAGTTAACAACTTCCAAGGTAAGTGGGCAATTTGAGACTTCTCCTTGACCAATCATCTTTCCACCCTTCTTGTCTCCCGCAAAAGCAACATAACCACCATTACTAATTCGACAATTTGTCAGCAGGTCCTTCAACCCAGTCATATGTCTGGAACATCCACTATCAATGTGCCAATGACTATTTACAACGGCTCTAGTATGTTCCTAACATTTTCCAAAAAGTGAATTAGACTTTTGAAATTGGGACCCAAGCCTTAATGGACTTAGGTCTCTGAACTGAAGAAGATTTACGGAAAAAAATATTTACAAATGTATTCAATCTTCTTTCTTCTTCCTAAAGATCTATGCTTTGAACTATTTGCAACTAACTCAGGACTGTGACATCTGCCCCAAAACCCGAACCCGAATGCTCGACTCGAACCCGAAGTTGTTATCCTTTAAATTGTAATCATATTTATTCCTTCAAAGTGTAACGTTTATTATTATTAATATGAATAAACGCATTGGTTCTACGTTATTCCCGTCTCAATTAAATGATCGTAATTATGTCACAAAATATCCTCGTATATCAAACAGATATTATTTGGAACAATAAATCTCAAAATATATATATAAATGAATATATATATATTATTGAAAACGCTCCTAAGTCTCGAAATAGCCTCGAAAAGGCTTAAACGAACTAAAATTATAAAAACGTCACGAATATAATTGTTACCTTTCAATTTAGTTAAGTTAGTTAGTTAAGAGATATATATAATTAACTTTGGGTCAAAACTGTAACTTTTGAAAGTTAATTAAAAGTTATCAAGTTAAATAATACAAAACAGAAAGCGCAGGGACCAATTATATAAATAATTAAGTTACGCAATTTACCCAGCCCCCACCCGAGTCACCCCTTGTTTCCGGTGTATTCAAATTCCGGCCAAGTGGCCGGAATACTTAGTTTTCCGGCGAGGTGTCTTTTTGGTCGTTTTTAACACCTAAAACCAAATTGAAACTATGGAAATGACCGTGGGTGCGATTCGAACCCACTACTACCTTCAATTCGTTGTTTAATCAGCCTGAATCCGTGTTAATTTCAAATCAAAACTCGGTTTTAATACCCACAAACTCAATCGTCTCATAACGCATCCAAAACGGTAAATTACATTAACAAAGATCATCAACCGTGCGTCTAGAAATCAATGATAACAATCAATTGACATTATCACACCGAATTAACGTTCAATTAATCACATTTTATTCGTAACCAACTCACAACCCAATCGACTACTTCCTGTACACCAAAACACAATTCAATTGGCCTGCATACTTATCTCTGCCCGATATTGCTCCCTATTATCTCAATTTCACATAAAAAATCCCAAGAACTCAAGTTTGATCTCTCCACCCGTCTCCTTTTGTTCTTCAATCTTCTTGATCCAATTCGTCAACCATCCAGTAAGTATCTTATATCAAAATTCTCGGCTTGAAGTGTAGATTAAAACCCCTAAGATTTTTTTGGATTTGGTTTAGCCGATTTGAACAATTTGAGTGAATCTCTGTTCTAGGGTTTATGTTGGAAATGGGTGGTGTATTCTATGAAGGGGTAAAACTATTTGCAGTCGATTTTATAACCAAAAAGCGCGCCTGGTCTAGCGGATAAGGGCGTTGTACGTGGAGTGTTTGGTCGTGGGTTCGAGTCCCACTAACCACTTTTGTTTAATTTTTATGTTTTAACCCATTTACTTTTATGTTAAGTCATGTATTTCTTAAGGTTTGTACAAATATTATTTCAATAAAAAGAAACTAGTTGTACAAAGGAGTTATTATGAATTTTTGACGTTTTATATAAAAATCCGTTAAAATATATATATATTACTTAAAACGTTGTCGTTTATCAGAAATTGTTTCTTGAAACTCTAAATCCCCAAATTGGATTTTGAAACCCTAAATTGGATATGAAAACCCTAAATCCCCAAATTGGACTTTAAAACCCTAAACATCCCAAATGATATTTTGAAACCCTAATTTCAAATTTATAATTTAAAACCCTAATACCCCAATTCCAAAACCCTAGAAGTTCTATTTTCTTGATTCTAGTTATTACGTTGCTTGCTTCGTTTCTAAATTAGGTTCTTCCGATTAATTAGGTGATTCTAATATCTGGGCAATCCTAATTAGGTTCTTCCGATTCTAATTAGGTGTTACTATTTGATAGTCATGTATAGGTTGGACTCACCGGCATGTCGGTGTTATATTTTTGTTTTATACTTTGTTGTTTTTGTTCTAGCGAACCTACGGGCGAATCTATAGATTCGCCCGGTAGCATAGTTTAGTTTGTTTTATTGATTCAGTTTTGTCGACCAGGCGAACCTAATTGTGCCCGGCGAAGCTATTAGTTCGCTTGATAGATTCGCTACCAGCGAATCTATCAGCGAATCTATAGCTGAACTATATATTGTAATGTTTTCTCATTGCAATACAACTTTTGCACATTTTTATCAAACCCTAAATTGTTTGTGTGACAGCTGGAGGTGCTAGGAGCATATTTTCACTATCTTTGTAGCTTGATTTCCTCTGGTTATACTGTTTTGATCTTGTTATTGTGTTTTGGGTTATATTGGACTTTGTTTGGTTGAATCAAGTGTGTTTCATTGTATTACAAATCATTATAGCACTGAAATCTCGATCTAGATGGACCAACAATATGGTATCAGAGCCTTAGTGCTCTTGATTGTTTGATCAATGAGATTTTTGTGAAGTTTTTGGGGGTTTTTGAGTCAAAACACTGTTTGATTCAGTTCGGGACTGTTTGTTGAAGTTTTTGAGTTGGAATTTGTTTTGGGATTGTCATATTTGGTACTGGGAAGCTACAGAAACAAACGGAACTTCAATTGGTTGGTTTTTGAGGTAGTTTTGGTTGTTTTTCGGCTGTGAAAGTTTTTCCCGTAAGTCAGCGAATCTAAACGTTCATCCAGCGAACCTATTCAATATTTGTGATTTGGAAATATCAATTTTTTTTTATCAGCGAACTTACTATTTTTTTGAACGAAAGTTCACCTATTTGGTTCTGTGAGCAAGAGAACCTACGAGAGAACCTGCGAGAGAACCTGTGAGAGAACCTACCAGAGAACCTGTCAGAGAACCTGCGAGAGAACCTACGAGCGAACCTGCGAGAGAACCTAATTTACAACGAGAGAACCTAATTTCCAACGAGCGAACCTACGAGCGAACCTGTGAGAGAATCTACCAGCGAACCTACCAGAGAACCTACGAGAGAACCTAATTTCCAAAAAAAAAATGGATAGAAAAGCTAAGGCTGAAAATGAGTTCAATTCATTCGTTGGATTCAAGCATGAAAATCTGACTGATATAACGAATCGCTTTCTATCTGTGTCAAGCAATCTCAAAAAATATGATGAAAAATTGGGAAATCATGAGCAAGTGACAAAGCTTTTGGATTCTCTTCCTCTTCAATGGAGTCTTCAGATTAAAAAGTTGAAACAAGAAAGAAATTTCTTTGACTTTAAACTAATGGACGTGATAAACAAGTTGAAGTCATTTGATCTGGATGTAAAGAGAAGAGAATACAATCAATCCATGATGCTTCACAATGTCTCTCCTCAGAATGCTGCACTGATTACATCAGCTGCAAACTCACCTGGTGCAGTCTCTGGAGGATCATCAAGTTATGGGTCTGTCAAATCTGGTGGTGGTTCCACAAGAGTAGGTGCTGGCTCAAATGCATCTGTCACCACTCAGACTCCATCTGACACTACGACCTTATCTAGGATGCTTGTTCATAATCATGAAGCTTTAATTGGTGAAGTTGTTGAAGAATCTGTTCTCAATGACAATTACGTTGATTGTTTTGATCCTTTTAAAGAATTTTATGGTGAAGAGGTTGAGAATGTTAGAGTGATTGATGGGGTTAAAGAGGAAATAAATACTGGAAAGGTTGCTGAGGATAGTTTGATTGAAGAGGTTGCTAAGTATGGTTTGACGGAAGAGGGAAAGGATGGTGGTAAAGTTGCTGAGATGGTGATTGATATGGGAAAGAATCAGGAAGAAGTTGTTCATTCTGGACTAGTGTGTGATGCTGTTACTGGAAAGAAAGAGAAGGTCACTGTCAACGTTGGTAATGGGGTAGAAAATGCTGGTACCGATGCTGATAATGTTATGGAAACAAAGCTTGACATGGAAGCCATGATTGAACAGGCTAAGCATGAAGCTGTGGATGAATACAAGAGGAACACTCCTTACTGCTAGTGTGATCGTGCTCTCGCGGCTGAAAAACTGGTAGTGGGTCTTCCTTATGATGTCGTTGAGGATATGTGTTCATCCGCATGCAAAATTCGCTTGATCGGTATTTATAAGGCAAATAAATTGTTAATGACAAATGAAAACGAATTGAAGAAAATTAACAAAGAACTTAAAGAAAATGAATCAAAATTTTTTGTTAAACTAAGAGAGGCTTTGAAAGAGAACGAACATTTGAAAAGATCTCTGTTGGAAAAGAATTGTGAAATAAACTATTTAACTAAGCAAGTCACTCTTGCTGAGTTTGAGACTAGAAAGGTCAAAAACAAACTGGAACAATGGACGATTTCTGGTATGAAAAGGGAGGAACTGTGCAAGAAACAAAGGGGGGCTAGAATAAAGACAGGGTTGGGTTATAACAATGATGCACAAGTATACCCTCCACCTAGTACTTTCTGTTATTCTCCTACACCCATTCCTCATCCTTCAAATAAGTTGATACAAGAAATTATACAGAATGATACTAGCAGCTCTATTGCAGGTTTAAGTGGTGTAAATCTTGCAGAGGTTAGAGAGGATTATGCTTATGGTGGGAGTACTGGCCTTGGTTGTTCTAGCAGTTCTGATTATTCTAATTCTGATTCAAAGAAGTGTGATGAAGACATTAGATTAATTAATTTTGTTCCTAGTCATGCGTTACATTCAGACAATTTTATTTGTAATAGTAATTTAGGATGCTCTACTTCAAACAATAATTTGGTGAATGATGATGTGATTGAAAATGTTTGTATGAATGACAAAGATGAACTTTCAGGTCATGTCTCTGAAAGTCAAACCAAAACAAACTGTTTTCAAAAATTCTTTTCTCACCAAATTCCATCTTTTACACCCGTAAGGATTTCAAAACCAAAGGACAAGGAATCATCTTTTTCATCCATGAATCACATTGATAAACCTAAATCTGAATCTAAAAAGGTAAAAGTCACTGCAGGTAAATCAAAAGAGCCTTATGACTCTTACAGTGATTGCAATTCTCAATTATCTGATTGTGATGAAGAGATTGAAATAGATAGAATTCCACCTTCTAAATCTTCCAAAGTTGGTTTGAAATCTCATTGCTTTAAATGTGGAAATGTTGATCATACTGTCAAGCAATGTCCTGGATTGGTCACACATAGTTCAAGGCAGAAATCTTTTGGAAAGAGATTGAATATTTTTGTAAATAATTTTTTCAGTAAATATTCGACATTTCAAAGACCTAAGTACACTAAGGCTTGGGTCCCGATTTCAAAAGTCTAATTGTCTTACTTTGTAAATATGTAAATATCTTTTTCGTTTTCTTCCTTGAGAATCCGTGGGTCACACATTTCTTTGCTCTTTCACTTTTATTTTATTTCTTTTATTTTCTCTTCTTTATTCTGTATATATATTAAGAAAATCCGAAAAACAAAAATTTCTTATTAGATAGCTATTATATAGAAATTTTGGGGGAGATATTAAAAGATTAACTTCTTATAGTTTTTCAAATTTGGCTATTTCAGGATCCTCGTTTTGATTGATGTTGAAGAGACGTTGAAGGAGGTCAGAAGTATTGTGTTTGGGATATGTTAGATAGGCTCAGCCCGAAAACAAAGTAAACAGTGATTGTGCAGCCAAACATAACATTCAAGAACTCGGCAATAAGGATTATCCCCTTGACATGATTGGATTGCACAAAGATACGGGTTCTGTCAAAAATGGGTTGAGAGCGTCAAATCTTTGCATTGATTTCCCTAAAAATCCCAAATCACCCTCACCCTAGCCCTGAATCGAGTTTCTAGTTAGCAAAACAAAATAAAAAGCTGCTAGTGTTACTCTTCAGAAAAATCTCTGAGTGAGTTACTTGTTAACTCCTCAAAACGTATTGAGTCAAAAGTGCTTAACTCCTCTGCTATACGGAAGTATTGACCTGGAGTTGGTGGATCTTCTCTCTATACGGAAGTATTGACCTGAAGATTCACCGAGCATGCTCAAATGATTATCTCCTCTGTTATACGTCGGTATAGACCTGAAGCTCTAATCAGTTGAGTTTCCCAAATAATAAGTCGCAATGTGTTCAAAAGAATCATTGTTGACAAGCTCCACTCCCAAAAATGCAAAATGCAGAAAGTCAAAATGGCTCATGAATGATCAATATTCAAAAATTGATTCAAGAAATTCAAGCAAAGTCAATCATATTGCTCAAATAAACCCTGATGATAGGACATGTTCTTTTTACCTAGATGTCTGTGGGGACCGAGTTGTCTGAGCTTCTTCAATCAAACCAAAACATGATAAATGAAGCTGCTGATCTCTTGTTGAAAGGACTAAGACATGGGTTTAAATGGACAAACATATCTGGAATCCCGCCAATCTATGATTCTCCGGATTCTGCTCGAAAAACGTCAAGAAAAATATATATATCCTCCTTTAGTTTTAATTTTAGTTTTAGTTTCACTTATTCTTATTTTTCATTTTATTTTCTTTTTATTCTATCTTTTATCTTTTATTTTTGAGCGTTGAAATTGTAGGGCGTTTCAAGGATTCTCAAAGGAAATCAAAATTATCAAAAACCAAAAATATTTTAATTTCTTCAATCCAGCGAACCATGGGCTCTGTATATATGTTGTTCTGCGAAACCATTTAACATATTCGCTTGCACTGTAACCGGTTCATTTCAAAATTTTCAAGTTCGAATCTCGCTTAAGGCTTTTCATTACAAATTGAATTGTTTTAATTCCTCCACGTATGTAAATGCAAGTGCAGTTGAGGTTGCGATTGGAAGGGCTGCAGAAGATAACTTCACAGAATCTGGGTATCAAAAGCCGATAAGAAAGAGGTCTGAAAGAGACAAACATTGGATATCATGGAAAGGGAAAGGTGGTGCTGAAGTTGGTTGCACCTAAGATTTTGAACATAGTCAGGGTTCCAGATATTCAGCCACAAAGAATGCAAGAGTTTGTGAAGTGGTTCTATGATAACAACACTGGTGAGGCGATAATCAGGTTAAAGGGTGAAGATCGTCCAGAAATCAGATTGTTTGACCCAATGGAGATCTTCTCCTTTTGTGTTGAAGACTTGAAGGTTTTATGTGAGAACTAAAGCCAACCTGTTTGTGAAAGTTGCCAACAAAGCCCGAGGTGTACGTGCTGAGTTGAAGAAGGTAAATGAAAGGTTGAGGATGACGGATGATCAGAACATGGATATGGATGACTTGTCTAAACAATTAGATAAGTCAATTGAGAAAAGGTTTGAGAGGCCCGTTGAAGTTGTAGAGAATGTGTTTGGTGAGGAGCATACAGAAAATATTCAGGTGGAAACTATTGTTCTTGATGTGCCTGATACCAATGTCACCGAAACTGAGTTCGTTGAGTCGTTTCTGGTTTTCAGTGAAGATGAAGAGGCCGGATCAGAAGACGTGACTAATCCATTGGCCGGTATCAAATCGAGGGCAAGAGCTTTCATTGAGAATTTTTGAAGCCGAAAAAGACGGAGCTCAAACAGAAGACTTCCCCAAGTGAGGTCCAACCTAGGGGGAGTATTGATAGTCATGTATAGGTTGGACTCACCGGCATGTCGGTGTTATATTTTTGTTTTATACTTTGTTGTTTTTGTTCTAGCGAACCTACGGTCGAATCTATAGATTCGCCCGGTAGCATAGTTTAGTTTGTTTTGTTGATTAAGTTTTGTCGACCGGGCGAACCTAATTGTGCCCGGCGAAGCTATTAGTTCGCTTGATAGATTCGCTACCAGCGAATCTATCAGCGAATCTATAGCTGAACTATATATTGTAATGTTTTCTCATTGCAATACAACTTTTGCACATTTTTATCAAACCCTAAATTGTTTGTGTGACGGCTGGAGGTGCTGGGAGCATATTTTCACTATCTTTGTAGCTTGATTTCCTCTGGTTATACTGTTTTGATCTTGTTATTGTGTTTTGGGTTATATTGGACTTTGTTTGGTTGAATCAAGTGTGTTTCATTGTATTACAAATCATTATAGCACTGAAATCTCGATCTAGATGGACCAACACTATTATCCTTTTTTTCCAGGTGAGTAAACTCACTCCCATTTTTACTATTTTTGCTTTGGGACTGAAATATGATTCTTATTACTATACTATGGTTTCTTTCCTTTTTGATTCTATTTTCAAATGAGATCATAAAATGTGTTAATCTTGTCGGCCGCTTGATGCAAAATTGTGTGGTAGTTAAAAGTAGTTGTATTATTATGTAATTTCCACCGGTATGATGTTAGCGCTAACGGTCTAACAAACCCACCTACACTTTATGGCACGTTAGGTGATTCGACCCGGCGATTCTTGTTGTTGATTCTATGTGTTGGTTACTAGATACTATCTTGTGATGCTTGTTGCTATGCTACTATGTCCCTTCGATGCTAAAACAATTTTTGATAACTTCACATCGAGACGGTTAGATAACAGTTATCATTAATTGTAACATGAGTGTTTCTCATGGCTTGTTGCTAAAGGTTACCCTGCGGGGTCAATGGTTCTTGTTTCTATGTGATTCTTTTGGTCATGGTTGAGTAATATAACGAAATTGCTATACACATGAGCTTGCGCAACATATTTACATTGATCTCAGATTTCATACTATGTATTATTAAATGTGTTTTTTTCTCACTAGCTATTCCCGTAGCTAACTTATTTTACTCATATTTCAGGTGGTTTTTGAAGTCGTCTCTTTTGCGTGATACGTAGGATGCTATGGACTTAGAAAATAATAAACAATGACGTTTCTGTTTCGGCTTTAATTGCTGTTTTAAGACTATTTATTTCCTGTCATGTCACAACATTGAATGCATAAATAATATTAAAATATACTTCCTAGATGCCATGTGCTTTGTACTTTTGATATCCAATCCACTTGACGCGCCCGGTGTTTCCGCCGTCAAGCGGGGTGTCACAGTTTGGGCAGAGCCATGGTTATAGGGAACTAGGATAGGGTATTAGAAACACACCGACCTAGACTATAACCTAAGAGTCCTTAGTACAAATAGATGTACTTAGAAATTCTTTTGAACTTATTTGTTTTTCCTTCTATGAACCTTTCTATGCTTTTCTTAATCTCATTTCTTATCCGATTCCGCGAAGGAGCTACAAGAGACTCGTATGTATGAATGGGATCTTCTCTTTGTGGAATCTCATCATCGTCTTAAGTAAGTTTGAAAACGTGGGAACGTATGCAATCTGGAAGGGGGAACGCCTGTATCACGGACATCCTGTCAAAGGCAAAGCATTCCGTATAAATCTCTTTAAGAGACTTGTATGCTTACCTGGGGATGTACGAGATGAGTGTGAACCTATAGGCTAAATTACGCTTTCTCAAATACGTTGAAAACGAACTTAACACTTTGATAATTCATTAGTGTCCAAAACCAAGACACACTCCTAAGCCGTTGAAATTTCATTTTCTTAATGATTCTATGATTTTCATTCTTACGATTTATAATTATTTCTATAAATTTTTATAGTGATTCAAATAATATTCCAACTTCATTTACTAATGTTTCTAAAGTTTCTAAGTGATTTTCTATGATATGTTTAAAAGATTCTATGATGTTCTAAGTACTATTAATATTTCATTTAATCGAAATTTCTAAAGTTTCTACGTGATTTCCTATGGTATGTTTCAAAAGATTCTATGATATTCTAAGAGGAACGAGGTGCTATTATTACATCAGATGTTTCTATCGGTCAAAGATGTTGCTACAAAACCGTGTTACTCTATGTTTCATCATTCCATTTGTTTCTAAGGTACAATAATACTTATGTGATATACTCGCTAGCTTATCCATATAACACAATTACACCGTTGTAAACCAAACATCTCAAATCAAAACTAAGACATATCTCAATCGAATTATTCAAAACTTCAGATCATGCAAATATCGATTACCGAATCTAAGTCGAACTTCTAATCCTAAATCAATTATCGACTCTCCAATCAAAGGTTCGTTATGATTTCTAAATTATAGTCAAGGCTAAATTCCATAACTAAATAAAAGTTAACGGGTTTTGCTATTCTTATAAGCTAATGTATTTGAATCGAACGTCTACCCTCAAAATATTTCAACTTGACTTCTATACTCAAATAGTTTCAAAACTACTCATCTAACCATAAGATTCTAATCCAATTTCTAATCCATCATTACAACTATAAATATACTATCAAATTTATGAACTAACCATCAAAACAAGTACTCGTTAATTAACTAGACGAGGGTATCCATGAATTCGTATCCAAACCTAACGAGAACTCACTACACAACTATTCTCGAACTCATTCTACTAAATGTTTTCATCTATACATATGACCGCCAACGAAATTCTACGCAACTAATTTCCATGAACTAATCCGAACCTAATGCATTTCATTTATAAACTCGTTACTCTAACACAAGGTGTAATCAATGGACTTTGTAAAACTTCCGGATATTCGACTCTATTAAAATTATTTCCTTATTTCCCAAAATAAATATATTTAATTAAAATAACCTTTGGGTTTCAGTATTTTGTATGCATTTCGTGATAAATAACTTCTTTAAAAAGGAGATTGATTATTCTAATGTTGGTCAAATATTTACACAAGATTTCCCTGTTTTCTCAAATATGATACAAAGACTTGCAACAAACACTATGTCTTTTGTTTACCAAAACCATGTACTTACAACTTAAATTATGTCATTTATTTTCAAATCAATCCCACTATCTATTGTAAAGGTTAAAACCTTCAACTTTTTACTCAGCTTTTAAAACTGCATTATAAAAAAATAAATAATAAATACACACAATATCATCTCTTATAAACTTATTTACCCCCTACATCCGGTTTACTTAAAGCTGTTGGTGATATAAATACAAACACCTTAAAAATTAAATCCAATTGGAACTAAGTGATCTATCCATTCGAACTATAAATTGGATTATCCGCATTACCAAACATTCATGAAACTAATTTTTCTAAAGATTCCAATAAACTATATTATTACATGTACACCATCAACTAATGCTTTTGAACTGGTCAATATCAGAAAACCTAGATAATTACATCTTGCACACATAGAGCCGATTTTCACAAACTTAAGTGTTACTATCCTATTACTCGAATTTAACTATCTATATCGTTGAACAAAGTTATTTATATGAGCAATGTCTACCTAATGGACGTCAGTTTCTTCTGAATCATCAATCTACTTATCATCTTAAAATGATTTTCCCAAGAACTATTTCTATCAAGTATGATAACAATACCTATATGTATCATCATTTTAACCTAAAATTGTCGTGTACTTTCGACTCGCACGTGATCGAATGAACTGTGGAGTCCATACAAAAACTGAAGTAATTACAGGTGCACACGGAAATATGAAAGTTGGTGCATGGGAACCATAGTAAGTTTTGTTTTGTGTAGCTGGGCCATATTTAATCATCTGATTTTCACCTGACTTGTTTACTCATTTTACTAATAGCATATAAGCCACTTAATTATGTGTAAGGTTACTTAATTCGTTTCAAACATTTTATTAATCACGACTATTCTCGATGATCATTTAAATAATTCTAAATCCATAAACTAAAGTATTTCATTTGCAAGTTGGTATCCTATTCTATTCCTATATTGAGTAGCAAATAAAAATTTATTCGAATCTACATACAAATAGTTCAACCGAACTCTTATAAGTGAAAAAAGCTAAATAAACAATTCTCAATGAGACAAAGCAAAGTAAAAATAAATAACTTCTTAATCTCGTTATTTAAAATTGGGGCTCAATCAAAATGCTCATCTTTCCATTGATCGAATTCTCAAGAGTTTCTTGCAATATGAAACTCCCTACGGAAGGGGGCAGTGTTTATCCCGTGTTTCATGTTTCTAATCTGAAGATGTACCTATCCGATAAAAATCTCATTGTGCATATCAATAATGAATCGATGCAATTTACTGAACGGCCATTGGAAATTATGGACCGTGAAGTCAAACAACTCAAGCGTAACTGAATACCGATAGTCAAAGTTCGTTGGGAATCAAAGCGCGTGCCTGAGTTTACTTGGGAACGTGAGGACCAAATGAAAGCCAAGTATCCGCATCTTTTTGCTTCATCTTCTTCTACTTCGGTTTGAGCAAATTTCGGGACGATATTTCTATAAGTAGGGTTGACTGTGACTGATAGGTTCAATTGGATCGATATTGCTTCAAATCAGAACGATCAAGGTACCAACACAACAATTCAATCAACAACACAATCCATTACTAAATAATTCTCTTGTATTGATGATCAAAGCAATAGTTGCAGTACAATGGTGTAGGAGAATACAATCACACACACAATTCTCTCTCTAACGTGTAAGATGTGATCTAGGCTCTCTCTCTAACATTCACTAGCAACATGCTTTATGCATCAACACTTTAGGGAAAATACAAAATTAACCCTAAACTATACAAACTTGTATAAACAAAGTACAAAGTAAATCTTCTATCAGAAACGAGCCCTAACAGTACTCCCCCTAAGATTTAACTTTGGACTTTAATCAAAAACTTTAGCTTTCAACTTTTTACTTTAGGCTTCAATCTCTCAAAAATCTTTAGGTTCATCTTTGACCTTCAGCAACGGTTTTCCGGTATGTTCTTCTTGTTCTTTGATGGCTTCTTCAATGCATGATTTGAACTTTTCAGCAACCACAGCTTGTCTCGGTTTAGACTCATTTGTAATAATGTTACAAGCTGCTATTCGTTTCAAGGTTTCCAAAGTGATACCTGCAATATTAATGTTAGCATAAAATTCGTACGGCCTTTTCTTTCCTTTGGCCCGTACTTCTAAGGTACCCTTTGAAGTAACTCTCATAAAATCAATCTCTGGTATGTTGATCTTCACAAGGTCAGCATTGAGTAATGCTTTCCTTAATCGGATCTTTTCTGTTGCAGCACCGATTACCTCAACCATAATCTCAAATAATCTTCTGTCAGCTTCAGCAACTGGATCCTTCATCTTTTCCATCTTGTGATTTCGCAAATGATCAATGTAGGATGGATGTAGTAGTTTAAGCTCAAATGTACTTAATAAGGTGATCATGTCTTGATCCCAATCATCCAAGTTTCGAACCAACTTCAGCTCATACGTCTCTTCATGATAAAAGAGCTTCAGAATAGGCTTTTTCGTTTGCGAACCATCGAATATTTTCAAGCCAGGATTAGTAACTTTGTCAAAATATTCGTCTGAAAATTCGTCTAAGTACATATCTTGAAGGATCAACTTCTTCTGCTTCTTCTTCTTACTTTTCAAATATGCAGTATCTTCTTGCTGTCCCCGAAACTCTAAAAACTTTGGCATGCGATTAATTCCAGCATCCAATAACATTGCACACTTATCACCACGTTCAGCTCGTGTATGATTTATCAATGTCAGCTTGTGCAATTCTTTCAAGTCTTGAACCGTCAACTTGAAAATACTTGAATAATAGTGATAAACATCACATAGTCCATTCAGCCTTTTAATAAAAAACGCATCAAAGACCTCATCATACTTCCATGCAATGATTTTCACATCCTTGGACTTTTCCGGTACGATCATCGAGTCTAATAAGTCAACAACGGATTGACCTTTACTCAGTAGTGATCTTACGATATCACCTGTTGTGGCAGATTTGTGCCATGACTCGCGTACATCCATAGGAATGTAATATGCTTTCATTTCGCTTGGAAACATATCAATTAGTTCTTTCCTCTTCTTGTGAGCGTCTTCAGGCAAAGCCATCAACTGGATCTGTTGGAGCTGAAATTAAAACTGATGCTTTCCAAATTGAAGATTCAACTGTATTGACTTATCGGTGCTGATCACGATGCAAGAAGTTGATAATAATAGACTATGGGGGAGTATTGTTGGACCTGAATTGTAGTCTAATATTATCAACACAGTCAAAGTCAACAAAAGTCAACGTCAACGGTCAAAATCAACGCAAAAGTCAAGACGACACGTTCGGGACGAAGATTAGAGACAAGACGTTGAAGGCGACGGAGTTTTATTGTTAATAAATATATTTTGTGTCAACAAAATATATTTAATCATTTTCGTCTTTTTAGTATTTTTTGTAATATATATTTTTTGTCTTAATGACAAAATATATATTAGACTAAACATTAGGTTTTATTAGTATTAATTTCCATTTGTTATGTTTTAGTCTAAGCTTAGGGTCCTAATTGTCATTAGTCCAAAGTGTCATTAAGCTATAAATAGTAAATGGCAATTAGGGTTTAGGGCTTGAATGAGTCATTGATTGGGATTTCCAGTTTGTAAATCTGATGCAATCAATACAAGATCAAATCTGAGTTTTTCATTGTGTTCTTCATCTTGTTCATCAATATTTTATCATTTTGATCCAAATCTTCATTAAATTACTGATTCAAAGGTGTTAATGGGACCAACAATTGGTATCAGAGCTTAAGAGAGATCCAATTCAGTCATATTTTTGAAGATTTGTTACTGATTATTGAAGATTGTTGAAGAATGTTAGTGAGAGAAAGTTGGATTTTAAGAGAGAGAAAGTAGATCTGAGTTTGAATCCTCATAATTTCATCAGATCTACTGAACAATCATCAGATCTATTGTTTTTAGCAACATATTTGTGATCTACAAGCTGAGATCTACAAGAAAAGAAGAAGAAATCTTCAGATCTGGAAGTTTCTCTCACACACAGTGTGTGTGTTCTTGGTGTTCTTCAAATCTTCAAATCTGCAAGACCAGCGAATCTAGTTAATATCTGAACATTCCTGCACCAACAATATCTGAAAATCACAACCAAACCAAAACCCTATACAGATCTACAACCAACCACATCACAGATTCACCAGATTTAATCATTCGCCTTAATCTTTACCCTTAACCCACCCACCATTTCAAACAAAAAAAACAAAAACAAAAAAAAAAATAAATAAATAAATAAATAAATAAACAAGATCTACAAGCCATTTCATTAGCCTTAAACCATACCAACGGATCTACACACTTAAATCAACCCATACCTCTTTTAACCGTATCCATAACCAAATCCATAACAATTTCATTTCTCTTTAACCCAAACCCATAACCACAAGCATACTCACGTTATAATCATAACCCAAACCTCGTATCATACACTACTCACCACTACATCACCATAACCATTAGATCTAAACACCACCACCATATCCATCCCACCAACTATACGTCGCTCCATCTTTATAAACAAAAAAAGGGGGGGGATGAAGAGAAAGTGATGTTGTGTTCGTGTTGTTGCAGCTTACAAAGAAGAAGAAGAAGAAGCAGCAGCTGCCATTGTTAAAACAAAACAGCAGCAGATCGACTGTTACTATTACAAGAAGAAGAAAGCTACAGCAGATCGAGTATGTAGTTGTTGCTGTTTGATACTAGAAAGAGTGAGATCGACTGTTGTAAGTGTTGTTGTTGGTTGTAGAGTAAACAAGAAGAAATGAGCAGCAGCTATTTTGTTTGTGTGTGCTTGGTTTAGAAAGAAAACGAGCAGCAGTAGCAATTGCAGATCCTGATCTTGTTTTTGTGTGTGTTTGGCTGTTACGCAGAGAAGAGAGATCGATGGAGATAGGGGACGGGAGAGAGAGATAAACAGCAGATCTAGTGTGCTTGTTCATGTTGTTGCTGTTGTAAACGAAGAAAGAGAGAGAGAGAGAGTGTGTAAGATAGTGAGAGATTGTGTGGTTCATGTGTGTGTGTTTAAGATAGATGAGAGAGAGAGATGTGTTGTTGATATGTTGATGGTGTACGTTCATGTGTGTTATTTGAGAGAGAAAGTTGCAGATTTTTTTTGTGTTGTTGTGTTAGAAGTGTGAGTTGGAGATAAGGTTTTGTTTGTGTGTGTGGATTTAAAGATAAGGTAGGAAGAAGAGTGAGTTAGAGAGAGAGAGAGATTGGGTGATCTTGTGTGTGTGTGTTGTGTGATGTTATTTTGTGTTCATGTTATGTTAGTTTGTTGTTGTTGAGTTGTGATGTTGTTTAAAGTCTAATGGGCTGTGTGTGTATTTTGAACTATACTAGTTGTTCATCGCCGGGTGTTAAAGTTTAAAAATTTTATGGGCGTTTTTAATCAAGTCGCCATTAAGTTTTAATAGTGACGTCTTTTGGCTGGGTCTTTCTAAAAATTTATTTTTAGGCCAAATTTTGAACGGGTTATAGATTTAAAAAAAATGGCTTATGCAGAACTTTTTAAATCTTTCGAATCTGATGATCTCACAATGGCACAAAGCCGGTTTGATAATTTTGCAGTTTTAAAGAATGAAGAGATGCTGAAAGAAAAGGAAGAAATCAATCATGCTTTAATTGCTGAAATTGTTGAGGAGTCTGCTCATGATGATAACTATATTGATTGCTTCGATCCTTTCAAAGAATTTTATGGTGACGGTGGTGAAAATTCCGATGAGGTTGTTGATGAGTTAAAAGTGGTAAGGGATGAAGAAGTTCGAAATGGTATGGATTGTGAAGCTGGTGTAAAAACTGAAGTTCAAACAGATGTTATTCTTCAAGGACATCTGGGACAGGAAGAGATAATTCAGTCTGGGTTGGTTTGTGAAGCTGATGACAAGAAAGAAATGAGGGTTTTTGCTACTGTTGATCTTGAGGAGAAGAATGCTGAAGAACCAAAGCTTAACATGGAAGCTGTGATTGAAAAGGCCAAGCTTGAAGCTGTGAATGAGTACAAGATGAACACTCCTTACTGCCAGTGCGATCGTGCCCTTGCTGCAGAAAAACTGGTAATTGGTCTTCCTTATGAAGTTATTGAAGATATGTGTTCATCTGCATGCAAAATTCGTTTAATTGGCATATACAAAGCTAATAAATTGTTAATGTCAAATGAAAACGAATTAAAGAGAACTAACAAAGAGCTTAAAGTGAATGAATCAAAATATTTTGTCAAATTGAGAGAAGCTTTAAAAGAAAATGAACATTTAAAAAGAACTCTTTTGGAAAAGAGCTGTGAAATAAATTATTTGACAGAACAAGTCACTCTTGCTAAATTTGAGACCAGAAAAGTTAAAAACAAACTGGAACAATGGACAATTTCCGGTATGAAAAGGGAGGAACTCTATAAGAAACAACGGGGGGCCAGAGTTAAGACAGGTTTGGGTTATAACAATGATGCATATGCGTATCCCCCACCTAGTACCTTCTGTTATTCTCCAACACCAATTCCTCATCCATCAAATGAGTTGATTCAAGAGATTATACAGAATGAATCTAACAGTTTGCATGCAGGTCTAAAGGGAGTTAATTTGAAGGAGGTGCGAGATGATTATGATTCTTCGACTGGTATGGGATATAGTAAAACGGGTACTGACAGTCAAGCTAATGATTGCTCAGTTCCTGTTGTTTCTAATCCTGTAACGGTTGTTACTTCTAATTTCTTTGATAAGTTTAAAGCAGGTGAAATTCCTACGTTTGAGCCTGTCAAGAGTGAGAAGGAAGAGTTAATTCAGGAATCAACTAATCATCAAGCTGTAACTACATCTACACACTCAATTCCCATCAATCAAGATTCGCTGGAAGCAGAGGTACTTATTGAAGACTGGACAAGTTCAGATGATGAATCAAAGACAAAGGAGAGTCTCGGAGTTTCAAAGATCAAGATGTCATCTGCAACTGTCAAATCTGAAATGCTTCCAAAGCCTGAATCAAGACAAATCCGGATCTCAGTCCCAGCTGCAAAACAAGTCAGTCTGCCATCAAAAGCTCAAAAGAATAAGCCTTCACCTCTGTCCATCATATCTCAAGTTTGTAAAAGACTTGAGAACAAGCAAGTGAAGATCTCATCTCCCATCCAACAAAGCAAAACAAAAATCAGGCAACCACCAACAACTCAACATAAGAAGCCACAAATCTGTCAACAAGTTGTATCAAGCTCAAAGAAAGCCCCACCCCCAACTGCTCCACACAGGCCAATCAAGCATCAAAAGCCATTCAAGGCTTGCTTCAAGTGTGGAAAGGATGATCACGTGCTCAAAGAATGTCCAAAAAGACATGCTCCAGTTACTAAAGGAAAACATGTTTGCTTCTCTGGATTTCAAGGTAAAGAACAAACATCTTTGAAAGGTTGGATGACGATTATTCCATCTTTACCTAATCATGTGAAGCCGGTTTCACATAATTCAAAGATGAATGTGACAAAATCATCAAAACCAAAATATTTATCCTGGGGATTTAAACAGAAAATGATTTCCAAATTTAATTCTTTCAAATCGAAAATGTTTGAACCTAAACAAATTTGGCAAATTAAAAGAAAAGAGGAAAAGATAATTGATACAAGAACAGGTTGTGTGCTTAAACAAGTGTTTTACACCTATGAAAATGGAACGCCCAGGACTACGATGGCCTGGGTTCCCCTTTCTAACTAATCTGTTAATGAGTACAGGAACATTTCAGGAGGACTGTTAGTAATCCGGTTTACTGACAGAAAATGTTCCTTATTCAAATTTGAGGCGGAACAAACAGGTCTTGGTTTTGGTATCTTATCCACATTCTGGATCCTTCTTTGATTTTCACATATCTAATTTCACAGCCACTGCATTTTTCTTGATATCTCATTTATAATCTTTTGATAGAGTAATATGGAATACGTTTCTTTGGTAATTTCTATTTTATATATAGTAGATAGAATTAAAAAAAATCAAAAAAAAAATTAAAAAAAAAAAAAAACAAAACAAAAAAGGTGAGGGAGCCTAACATTTTTACTTGTATTTTTGATCAAGTTTTCAAATCCATTTAAGGTCGCTTTTGAGTCTTTTGAAAATTTCAATTTTGTGCTGAAATAGAAATTTTGGGGGAGTAATATCTCAAATGAATGTACTGAATATCATTTGTCCAAAATTTTCTTGTGTAAATATTTTGTGTTCGTTTACAGGTTTCAGATATGTGTGGAAAGCAACTAAAGGAGGACGTTGATTTGTGTAATGATGTGTCAATAGGCTCAGCCCAAATACAATTAGACAACAATTCAGTGATCAAACTAAGTTCAAGAACTGGGCAATAAGGATTATCTCCTTGACATGATTGGCCTGCACAAAGTTACAAGTCCTTGTCAGAAATGGGTTGAGAGTGTCAAATCTTTGCTTTAATTTTCCCAAAACATCCCAAATCACCCACACCCTAGCCCTGAATTGAGTTTCTAGTTAGCAAAACAAAATAAAAAGCTGCTAGTGTTGCTCTTCAGAAAAGCCTCTGAGTGAGTTACTTGTTAATTCCTCAGAATGTATTGAGTCAAAGTGCTTAACTCCTCTGCTATACGGAAGTATTGACCTGGAGTTGGTGGATCTTCTCTGTTATACATCGGTATAGACCTGAAGATTCACCGAGCATGCTCAAATGTTTATCTCCTTTGTTATACGTCGGTATAGACCTGGAGCTCTAATCATTTGAGTTTCCCAAATAATAAGTCGCAATGTGTTCAAAAGAATCATTGTTGACAAGCTCCACTCCCAAAAATGCAAAAATGCAGAAATGTCAAAAGAGGCTCATAAATTGATCAATATTCAAAATTTGATTCATGAAATTCAAGCAAAGTCAATCATATTGCTCTATAAACCCTGATGATAGGACAAGTTTCTTTACCAAGATGTTTGTGGGGACCGAGTTGCATGAGTTTCTTCAAATCGAACCTAAAACATGCTAAGACCATCACAGATTGTCTGTTGAAAGGAACAAGGCATGGGTTTAAATGGACAAACATATTGACAATCTAGCCAAGTCTTTGTTTCTCTGGATGGTTGCTCGAAACGCATTATCTGATATCCTTTCATGAAGTTTTTATTTTATTTTATGTTTGGGTTCCTGAGTCTTGTTGGTCGTGTGTACCTTATTGTGATCTTGTCAGACTCGTCCTCTCATTTTCGAATCTTTAATTTTAATTAAAAAAAAATCCAAAAAGATGTTTAATTTCAAATTATTTTCAAGTCTTCCATATTATGCTATTAAAATGTTATCATTTTCACATGCATTTCACGGGAAATTGCACGCACAAATGGACACGGGTTCGTTTGTTTTCATACACAAATAAACACGGGTTTATTTTGTTAAATGAAATGATCTAATGAGAAATCTCGAGATTTTGTTTGTGACTGTGTTACAGATATTTGCTGCAAGTGATGGCCGATCATCAGTTGAGCAAAGCACCTGACCAGAGAACCTGTTCCTCAAAGTTTTTCAGAAGATACCGAGCTAGGAAGCGTCCTCCTACATCTTCTGAAGCACTCAAGAAAAGATAGTTGGAAAGCCGTTCCAGATTTTAAGAAAGGAGGCACGCAAAATGGGGGAGCATACAATATGGGGGAGCTTGTGAGATAAAAGGATCTTCATCAACATAATTTGGCAAGCATCAGTCTTGGGGGAGTTTTGTTGGAGCTGAAATTAAAACTGATGCTTTCCGAATTGAAGATTCAACTGTATTGACTTTTCGGTGCTGATCACGATGCAAGAAGTTGATAATAATAGACTATGGGGGAGTATTGTTGGACCTGAATTGTAGTCTAATATTATCAACACAGTCAAAGTCAACAAAAGTCAACGTCAACGGTCAAAGTCAACGCAAAAGTCAAGACGACGCGTTCGGGACGAAGATTAGAGACAAGACATTGAAGGCGACGGAGTTTTATTGTTAATAAATATATTTTGTGTCAACAAAATATATTTAATCATTTTAGTCTTTTTAGTATTTTTTGTAATATATATATTTTGTCTTAATGACAAAATATATATTAGACTACACATTAGGTTTTATTTGTATTAATTTCCATTTGTTATGTTTTAGTCTAAGTTTAGGGTCCTAGTTGTCATTAGTCCAAAGTGTCATTAGGCTATAAATAGTAAATGGCAATTAGGGTTTAGGGCTTGAATGAGTCATTGATTGGGATTTCCACTTTGTAAATCTGATGCAATCAATACAAGATCAAATCTGAGTTTTTCATTGTGTTCTTCATCTTGTTCATCAATATTTTATCATTTTGATACAAATCTTCATTAAATTACTGATTCAAAGGTGTTAATGGGACCAACAGGATCTCTTTTGGTTCAAGTACTTTGAACCGTTTGGTTAGTTCAAAGTATTGTGGATTCTTATAAAAGAGCATACGGTTATGCATCTTTTCTGACTTCTGAAAGCTCACAACAATCTTCTTCAACGATTCCTTCTTCAACCTCTTCAACGTCTTATACGGATAGTTTCTTGACCTTAACCACTGACGCATATCTGTAGAAGTCATCTCTTCAGGATTTTGATGATATAATTCTTCCGGAGGAAGATCATCAATGTTCAGACTTTCCTGTAGAGGTGTTAACTCACCAGGCTCAACAACAAACTCTTTCACATCTCCTTTAACTCTATCCTGAGCATTTACACACTTCTCATATTCCTCGTTTATTTGACTGACTGTGAGTCCATTCAAATAAACAGGATTATATTTCATCTTTTCCAGATAAGCAAATCTTTCATCCAAATCAAACGGTATATCTTCACCAACATTTGCTTCTGGTTCAGAGTCAGTGAAATCAACTTCATCCGATATATTCATCACTTCAGTTGTAGGAACAGTTTCAGCTTGAACCGGCTCAACCTGAACTGCTTCCTCGATTCGAGCTTTCTTCACATTCTCATCTTCTTTCACAATATCAGGTACTTCATCAAGTTTACGTTTTCCCTCCGCTTTGTCATAAGTAACAATAGCAGCAGCATCATCGGAAATAGGGACTGATTCAGCAATAGGTTCTGTCACAGTTTTAGATCGTCGTGATCTGGTGTAATAAACTGTGACGTCCCTAGGAGTCTCAGATACTCCAACATCTTCATCTGCAATAAACTCTTTATCAGACTCAGATTTTTCAGTTTCATCCTCTTTCAACCATCTTTCTAAAACTTCCTTTTCAGCTCTTAAAGTGTTACATTCAGCATGTAACTCTTCATAGTGTACCTTAAGTTTTTCATACTCTTCATCCAATTCTTTAGACACTGGTTGTTTTTCTGATGAGTGACCCAAAAATCAGCAAGTCTCTTCTTCTTTCTTTCATTTGAAGCCTTAAGCTGAGCATTCTCATCCAACAATTTGGCTATCATCCTCTTTAAATGAAAGATTTCACCTTCTTCATTCAAATTCACATCTAAATCAACCTTAGTTGAAGACTCCTTCGGTTGTTCAGCATGTTCAGTTGTAGGAATAGATGTTGTGGCAATATCTACTGGTTCAGAATCCATGAAACCAGCATCAGTAACATCAACTGTGTGTGTCACAGTCTCCACTTCAGCAATCACTTCTTGTGCAATCTGAACAACATCAATCTGTTCAGGCACACTAACTTCTTCAATCATAAATGGCTCCTCTACAATCATAGGTTCAACAACAGTCTTAGATGATTGTGATCTAGAATAATGGACTGTGATGTCCCTGGTAGCTTCAAGTATAACAGCCTCTGCTTCTTTTTCAGTGTCATCAGATCCTGTCTCAGTTTCAGTCTCTTTATCTCTCACAACAACATCATCATCTTCATTATTATCATCATCCTTATCATCATTATCATCTTCATCTTCATCATCATCTTCATCTTCTGGATGTCGAGCAAAATACTCATCATCATCAAGCAAATTATCTGGAATCTCATCCACAAGATCTAATGGATCCAATACTTCACCTTGAGAAATATGATAGTATATTTCTCCAATATCTTCTTCATTGTTTGCTATATCTCGCATATAGTAAAACATTTGCACATTTTCTACATTTCAAATACTCATCTTTCTGTAAGATAGAGCATTCATGTCTTCAGTGTACAAAATTCCTCCCTCAAATCCTTCTTCACGTATCACATGATGTGCAATATTGATCAACAGTTGCAGAAATCTAGGATACATCAAGAATTTAAATCTTTTCCCTTTCACCAGATTGAAGATGAATCCCTTCAAAATCCATTTTGACATATTGAATGGTCTGTTCGTAGCTATTGCAACTATTGGGGATGCAATATCTGATGGAAAGTTGTCAAAACCAGCACTTCTTCTTGACATACATTGCTAAATGACATAACATAGCAATTTCCATTGCTTTCCCAATCTGGCTCTCACAAACTGCTGTTTAGGAAATACAGGAGGGTGTCCCATATTTATAAAACATGTCTGGCATTCAGCAGTTGTGTATTCATCAGGAGCACCAACTTCTTCTTCATCTAACCATAATGCAGTCCTGATGGACTCTTCAGACACAGTTATCTGTAACTGTCTGGTAATATTTCCTCTTAGAACCGATATGCCAGCCTCATTGGTAATAACCTCTGCTGTCCTCCAAAAACACTTAATCAATCTAGCATATAAAATGGGTTTGGCACACATTGCATACACATACTTGGTCCTTCTTAAAAATCTGATCATGTCTCTATACCCTTCTGCTTCAGGCATAGATTCATCCAAAACAGCCACAAGATTATGCTTAGGCTCAAACTTTAGATCATTAATCTGTTTAACAAAACCAAGACACATGAGTTAGACATGTTCATTCAATCAAACCAACAACATTTGCACAAGAAATAAGCACCAAGAGACAATGTAATAAATCACATAAACATTTATCACCTAAGTTAATCAACAATCTGATATCATCATCTTGTTCAACAAACACTTTTGTGTATAAATGATCATGTAACATTACATACTTAAACTGCTTAAAATCTTAAGTACTGTCACACCCTCAAAATCCACTAACGGAGTTTTACCGTTAAGTGTGTGACAAACCAGGATCTCAGTCATTAGTTACACCAAACGACGCTATATGAATTTATAACATACGTGTCTCATTAAATGAGAAAATTTAATACAGAGTTAACGTTGAAAAGTTTGCGGAAGCGTAATCGAAATATAATGTCAAAAATATTAATTAGAAACTGAGTGCGCAAAACACGCGTCCATTACAAGAACACAGTTCAAATAGTTGTTAAACTCAAACATAGTTTATAATGCAGGAAGTGTTTAAATTAAAAGCAGTGACTCCATGCCATGTCCTAAGTGCTTTGTACCTAAGTGACCTGTAAAAGTGAAAGGCTAACAAGTGTCAACACGACGGTTGGTGAGTTCACATAATAGTTACAAAATCAAGTAAGTTCGTTGCAAGCAGAAATATAAATAAAGTATGTCATTGTAGGTAGCTAGTCTACAGCACATGTGTATCTGACCGAAGCTGACGTATGTACACATTAAGTGCATTTTGCCCGTTCGTACATCCCAGCAGGATGCACTGTAAGTATGTTAGGTCATTCAACACCCGTTCGACAGGTCCTTCTGTCGTGCTAGCGCGACTAGCCCGGGTGGGGTTTGTCAAACCCAGTAGTACTACTCAAAATTTCCCCGCTATTTCACAAATACTAACGGTCAACTAGGTATCCATGAGGTCTTTCATGAACAAAATAAAAGTTGCTCTATCCAGACATGCGACATACAAAATTTGTAAATCTGTAAAAGTAATCGTCCGTGTTCAGCCCATAAAAGGGTAGAATAGTACAAGTGCGGTTTAGTGAACTCACCTTTGAAGCGCACAGCTAATAGACAGCAAAAATGCCAACAAGAATCTAGATCGCTCTACGACCTGCTTAATTATTATTTATTAATTATTAACTAAGAACATTTAAGTAATATATATATATAACATTCGCTAGGGTTTCGAGTGTTCGGTTCGGCTTCATATGATAATAACAAAACACCACACAATATTTACATGTGCCACACATACTAACTTTATACTTGTATTTGCAACACAATCCAACATCCTATCATTAAATCTACCCGACTCACATCATCATACGCGCTCAACACATATACCTATGTATACCATGCACTAGCATACACACTGATTCATATGTTGCAGGTTATGTTGTTTCTTTTATCAACTACACAAACATGTATACACAACATATATATCTAATTCATTGCATGCATCCTACCCTCCTATATATACAATATCATCTATGATGTAACCTATGATCACATTTTCATATATTTGTACGCATGAACATATATATATATATATATATATTAAACACATAATCATAAACACACATGATCAATAAAAATAATCATGAGCGAGCTGTTGTAGTTTCTGTTACACACTTAGTTATGTATGCACATACTTTAGTTTTTATGCCATTCAAAGTCATGCATACGTACGCACACATTCTCTATCATTATACCATTATACCCACCTACAATTCTGACTTTCCAGCATACATAAACAACCCACAATACATGCTGAGACATACATATTCATGTGCACATATATATCCATATCACCTATATCTTTATACACATCCATATCTATATAACCTTAACAAGAAAAACAGCCACCTTTGTTCGTTTATACCATCTCGTACACAGTTCCACCAAAAACATACATAGCAGATCACACACAAAATTAAATAATCATTCTGTTGTTTTCTTGATCATGCTATAACACATACACATACACATACACTCATGGACCAACCACTGTTGTAATGTTCATATCTACACATATATATATGCGATCTATACATACAAACATATGCATACATATCATGTGCATTCTACATACATACTTTCGCATACATACATGCATCACATCACATCACGTCTACATATATACTACGCATACATAACGTCATTGCTGTTGTTCGATTAATTTATACATACGCACACCCATGATCATACATATATATATATATATATATATATATATATATATATATATATATATATATATATATATATATATATATATATATATATATATATATATATATATATATATATATATATATATATATATATATATATATATATATTGCTGCGCATACCATTGTTACTGCTTCTTAAATTGTTTCATAGACATAGCAATACATACTCTGAACACACATACACATCGTATACTTACATACGACAATACACATATACGCACTACATACACACAACGACATACACACCATAGTCATTATTTACAAACATACACACTGTATAGGGCTGCTGCAGCTGTTCGGTTTATCTATACATACAAGCAAAACACTATACACACAAAACAATTCGATCATATATACACATGATTTCTGCTGCAATATACTAATACAACCTGTTGTCACTGTTAATCACATACACATACACCTGCTATTGTATTCTGCTTCTCTACACCTACATATACTACCACAAATTCTGTCTATATATATATATACGGGTGCATACAGTCATAACACATAAATACATATGTATAATCACGCCTTTGGTCGATCCGAACACGAAACCCCTTAAATCGAAGGCCTGAGGTTCAAAACTTACCAAGGGAGTAGATCGATCGGAAATGGGAAGAGGGGCTGCGGCTGTTACCTCCATTTTCAGATTTCTTACCGGTGACGAGAAGCTGACAGAATAGAACCGAAACGAGAGGGTTATTGTGTTCTTGCTAATCGAAGCGACGAGAGACAGAGAGGAGGTGTTGTGTGTGTCGATGTATGTTTGAACAGGGATGAGGAAAGGAGACGGGTGGGGAAGGAAGAAGACGGGTGGGGGGTTTAGGGTTGGGTTGTATTTTTAATTTACACCTTTGGCCCTTGATATTTGGTAGGTTATTTAGTTTGGTTTTTAAATTTTATGAACAAATTTAATTAATTACAAAACAAACCTTAAACTTATATAAAACCTAACAGGATAGTTACGAGGTATTTAACGGTGTTAACCTGAATTTACGGGTTGTCACATCATCCCCTTGTTAAAAGAATTTTCGTCCCGAAAATTACGCTGTGTCATTGGTTGTCTGGAATGAAAAATTAACAGAAAGAAAGGAAAATTTTCAAGTTGTCACAAGTACAAATTTGTTATTTGCAAAATGAAGTTGTAAAACATGTTTCAATTCATATTTAACATCAGTTAATCAATCAATTGCAGGTGATTTATCATTTGACATAAAAAACATGAACAGTTCAAGGTTCATCAATGGCAGTTCGACCGAATTTGAACTTTTTTCGTTTGATTCAGTCGATTACAGGTGATTTGGTGTAAATTAATGGATGAACATTGGTGATTAACAGTTATTACACCTATTCCAACACTCGATTTAAGTTTTAACACACACAATCAAAGTGTCGATTCAAAGTCCAATTACTGTTCATCATCAACATTTCGATTTTATGAGCAACAGTGGGTTTAACGAGGTCGGATCATGAAAAATATACCTTATTCAATCACTAAAACTTGTTACAGAATCAAAGATTGAATATGATATGAATCGATTGATGTACAAGGGATTTTTTGCTTGAGAGTGTTTTGTGAAAAGTGATAAGTGTTTGAGAAAAGGCGGGTATTTATATGTTGATGAGCCGGCTCAAGAATTAGGTCAAACACATTGAGACGGTTCAACATATTGGACGGGTAAACAATTAGGCCCATAAAGCCTTGGACGGGTCAAGTTACTGTTGGGACGGGTCAACATTTGACATAACACCATTTAACATGTAAAACACTTAGACGGGTCACACACTGTTGAGACGGGTCAGGTACTGTTGGGACGGGTCAACAACATTGGACGGGTCAGGATGTCTTTACATTTAAACATTCTTCATGTAAATACATGGTCGGGTCATGATATAGTCGTGACACAGAATTTGGAACGACTACACCTTTGTTTTGGTTTTACCCATCACCCGACTGAACAGTAGCCTTCTTTTCATCACACGGCTGCACAGTGACTTCATGTTCATTACCCGGCTGTACAGTGACAATTTCTTTCATCACCCGGCTGTACAGTTGCCACACTTACCCGGCTGTACAGTGACTTCGCATTTGTCACCCGACATCATTTCCTTCCTTCACCCGGCTACTTTTCAATCAATCACCCGGCTGAATAGGGATTGGTGCCTTCACCCGGCTTCAACACTTAACGAGTTTTTCTCCACTTTCTTTGTCTGTTGACTTTTCAACAGCATTTATTGCACCTACAATCATTCTCGACATATTAATTAGATAAGACATTCTTATTAGGGTTTGTCAAATTAAATAATCAAAAACAAAATCTAGGGCAACAACATTAAACATTTAAGACCACATTAATTTTTCCTTTTTCATTTTTCTTTTATTTTTCTCAAAAACGTTTTTGCACAACCAATATTTCTATATCCCGAAGCAATTTTCATTAATCTAAAACAAATCACAAGACATCGGGTTTGTTTTTAACACATGCAATACATTTGCTTTCATTGACCACATGATCCCTACATTCAACATACTTATTTCAAAAATATTTTTGGCTTTTTGTTAATATTTTTCTTCTTCAATTATTCTCCCCCTAAACTTGAAATTTCTTGAAATTTTTAAGTTTAAACAGGATGTCGATGTGTCAGTAAAGACTCCATATGCCTGCACACACAAAGCACACACATTAAAGTAAATACGTATGTGATGCAATGAATCAAAATATCGCAGTAAGATCACACATTATCTGAACATGTTTTGCAAGTTTGAATAGACATTTGACTTATGTTTGATTGAGTGATGATATGATAACATACCAATTAGCTCGAATTGACACACTTACTTTTTCAGTATCATGATGAGATTAAGGTTCGATTAAAATGACTTATGTGACCCACATGTATACATATGTCAACATATTTCCTCATCAACCACAACTTGAATGCGTATTGCATAAAAACCTGGTCACTTACTTTTTCAGTGTGGAATTTTTGTTCTAATTGGATTTGGTCCACTTTGGGACTTCTTTTGAATTCCTTTTTGGAATTTTTCATTTCCTATTGTTCCTCTTGGGAATCTACTGAATTCCTTTTCTTTTGGAATTTGTTTGGTGACGGTCCACATTTGGGACTCTTTTTGTTCCATCTTTGGGAATCTTTTGCTGCACCTTGAAGCTCAAAAGAGACTTCGTGTGAGACTTCAGGTCTGTGGATACCACAACAAAGAAGCTCACGATGCGGTTCATCACACTTAATAGATTGCATCGTTACCTGATTATGTTCAAATAACATCACAAGAAGTTCATCAAAAGATATATATTTAAACATGTATAACAAAGGAACTTAACACAACGATCATTAAGTTTAGATTTGTCAACAATGAACTTACTTTTTCAGTCTAATAGCCTGAGCTGTCTCGCACATCAATTAGCATTTATCAGTCTTTATTAAAAATAGATGAAACAGATAATATCTAGTGTAACTATCATCTCTCACTTGTGCAATATAGATTCTTATGACATGAATTTTCTTTTCTTTTTGCTTTTTCTTTTCTTTTTGTTTTGCTTTTTCGTTTTCATGCACACTCATAGTGCAAAAATAAAAAGACAAAGAATCAATACTTGACATCGACTTATTATATTTTTGGCTTTTATATATTCTGATTTTGTATTGATTTTCATAAAAATAGAATTAATCATGGTTGATTAACCCTATGGATTGAATTAAGAATTCAAACCGTCCTGACAAGAAAGGTTTTGTGAAAAGATCTGCCAGTTGTTTGTCGGTATGAACCTTAATCAAAATTATTAAACCTTTTTCAGAGTTATCTCTGAGAAAATGATATCGAATTTTAATATGTTTGGTTTTTGAGTGTTGAACAGGATTAGCAGTAATGAACATAGCAGCAGTATTGTCTATGTAAATAGGAGTTTTGAGAAAGTTAAACCCGTAGTCAAGTAATTGGTTTTGTAGCCACAAAACTTGAGAACATCCTGCAGATGCAGCGATATACTCTGCTTCAGCTGTGGATACAGAAACATTGGTCTGCTTTTTGCATTGCCATGAAACAAGTCGGGGACCCAGAAATTGACATCCACCGGTGGTCGATTTCTTGTCAAGAGCACACCCACCAAAGTCACTATTCGAATAACTATATAATTCAAAATTCCCTTCATAAGGATACCATAACCCAAGATTCGGCTTCCCTTTAAGGTATCTGAAAATACGTTTGACAGCAACCAAGTGCGACTCTTTCGGATCAGACTGATATCTGGCACACACACATACAACATACATGATGTCTGGTCTTGATGCAGTAAGATACATCAATGAACCAATCATTGATCTGTAAAGTGTTTGATCAACGGATTTGCCTTTTGGATCAGGCTGGATCTTGCAATTCACATCAGATGAAGTTCGAATATTCTGACAATCCTGCATCTTGAACTTTTTCAGCAACTTTTCAACAAACTTTTATTGGTTGATAAAAATTCCTTCTGCTGACTGTTTAACTTGCAATCCGAGAAAGAAATTAATCTCTCCCATCGAACTCATCTGAAATCTGGATTTCATAATCTCTTCAAACTCTCTGCACATGGATGGACTTGTTGATCCAAAGATGATATCATCCACATACACTTGAACACATAGTAGATCTTCGTTTTCCCGCTTCATGAATAAAGTAGGTTCAATCTGACCTCTTGTAAAACCATGTTCCAGTAGATGTTTAGATAACGTCTCGTACCAAATCCTTGGTACTTGATGTAGACCATACAAAGCTTTGCTCAATTTGTATACACGATGTGGATACTCAGGATCCTCAAAACCTGGAGGTTGTCTAACGTACACATCATCGGTAATTGGTCCATACAAAAATGCGCCTTTTACATTCATTTGAAACACTTTGAACTTCATGAAAGAGGCATATGCTAGAAAAACGCGAATAGCTTCAAGTCGAGCGACCGGAGCAAACACTTCTTCATAGTCGATACCTTCTTCTTCAGTGTAACCTTGTGCAATAAGTCTGGCTTTATTTTGTACAACAATGCCACGTTCATCCGGCTTGTTTTTGTACAACCATCTTGTACCAATTGCATTTTGTCCTTCAGGTAAGTCCACCAATTTCCACACTTCTTGTTTTCTGAATTGAAGTAACTCCTCTTGCATAGCTTCAATCCAACTGTTATCTTGTAGCGCTTCTGAAATGTTTTTCGGCAGCACTTGAGAAAGGAAACATGAGTAAAGACAGACGTTTGCATGTTCAGTCTGACTTCTCATAGTTCTCTGATTCAAAGGTCCTACAATCTGAGAGATAGGATGATTCCTATGAACTCGGTGAGTTGGTATTGAATCACCTTGTACTTGAGTCTCCAGATTAGACTGATTCTGATTCGGTAGATCTTGTAGAATTGTAGAAGTATGTGGAGTGAAATTAGGAGCTTGTTCTGGTGAATTGATGAAGTAGTCAAATGTTTCTGGAACAACTTCAACATTCGGATCTGATGATGGTTGATTTTGAACAGATCCACCATCATTAGGAGAATTTTGCGGATTCAGATCATCACCAAAAAAGTTTGATTCCTGATCTTCTTGAGAACCAGATGGACCCGGAGGTTGGTTGGATGCCACATTATCAGGATTATGAAATGACATGAATGGATACTCAGAGTTGAGATTACTATCCTCGTCATTATCTGAATCATAACTGAAACATCCCAAGTCTCCTGATTCTTTACTCGTTTTTCCTGAAAAATCAAATAAGTTAGAATTGAAAGATTTTGATAATGAATCTAAATCAAACAACCATTCGGGACCATGAGCCACTGACGGAAATGAATTTTCTAAAAACTTTACGTTAATAGTTTCAATAACAACGTTCGTTTTGCTATTAAAACCCCGATAAGCTTTTGAAACCGATGAGTAACGAAGAAAAAGTCCATCGTCAGATTTGGACTCAAATTTACCGAGATGATCACTTAAATTTAGAATCGACACAGGACAACCAAATGCTTTCAAATATGAAATATTCGGTTTTCTTCCAAACAATAACTCATATGATGTTTTATGTTTATCCTGAACCAATAATGTCCTGTTTTGTACAAAGCAAGCAGTAGCAATAGCTTCATCCCAGAATGTGATAGGGATTTTGGTATCTGTGAGCATGGATCTTGCAGCTTCAATTAGCATTCGATTTTTCCGTTCTGCGACTCCGTTTTGTTGTGGAGTTCTTGGAGCACTAAATTGACGCGCAATTCCTTTTTCTGCACAAAATACGTCGACATTAGAGTTTTTAAACTCGGTTCCATTGTCACTTCTCAAGATTTTTACTTTACAATCTAACTGATTTTCAACTTTGATAATGAATTTTTTTAACAACTCAGCAGTTTCAGATTTAACATGCAAGAAATAAACCCAAGAAAATCTAGTAAAATCATCAATGATAACAAAACAATAAGACTTCTTTCCGATTCTTTGAACATTTGTTGGTCCGAATAGATCCATGTGTAGCATCTGTAAGGGTTTTGAAATGGAGTTTTCTGGACTTAAAAGAGATACAGTGCTGTTTCCCTTTCAAACATGCTGGACAGAGATCAGTTGTTGAGAATTTCTTTGACGGTATTCCCACAGCATGATTTCCAGTCACTAGTCGGTTCATGTTTCTGAAGTTTGAATGGCCCAGCCGTCTATGCCATAGCTGACTCTCATCATTTGATGCATGCGCAATGAGACAAGTGGTTTCAGTTTCAGCATCAATCTGAGACATATCAAGCTTATACACATCTCGATCTCTTGGAGCTTTAACCACCACCCATTCGTTGTCAATCATAAAACCTGGCTTAAGTATGTAACAAAAAGAATCATCAAACAATGTTGAATATGATTTGTCACAGATTTGAGATACACTTAGCAAATTAAAGTTCAACTGTGCACAGTAGTTAACTTTATCAAAGCTAATAATCCCATTTGACACAGTTCCTTCTCCAGTGATTTTTCCACCAACATCTCCTCCAAATGCAACATCTGTACCATTCTTTAGCTTAAAATCTTGAAGCAAGGCATGGTTGTCTGTCATATACCGGCTACACCCACTATCAACAAACCATGAGTTGACAGGTCTTCGAGGGCGCACCTGCATTTCAACATTTACTTAGTTAGTTTGGTCAACCCAGGCCAACATGGTCTTGGGTTTTCCGAATCTATCTGTAACAGTAACTTGTTGATAATGTAAATTTTGAAAATTTGATTCATTCGAGAGATTTGGTTGAAAACTGTTTCTGCCACTGGCTTGATTTGTTTGCTTTCTTCTTAAAGCTAAAAACCTTTCCTCTAACTTAGGATCAAGGTTATTTTCAAATCTTTGATTTCTTACCATCAAAACTCTTGGCTTAAAACTGTTAACCTGCTGATTTCTGAATGAATTTTCCTTAAAACCAGAATTGATTCTTTTGAAAGGTCTCAAATCAGGAGAATGACTTTGGTTAAATTTTTGAAAACCAAAATATTGATTTCTTTGAAAATTCGGAAAAGGAGTCATTTCTCTAGATGAGTTTTTCCGAAAGAAACAATCTGCAGTGTCATGATTTCTCCTTTCACATATCTCACAAAACTTGTTATAAAAACATTCTTCTGAAGAATGATTTCTTTTGTCACGGTAATCGCAGTACCTGTTAAAGAAACACTCAGTAGTAACATGATTATAACGATCACAAATCTCACAATGTTTCTTACTAATCTTAAAGAGCCGATTGTTAACTCTAGATGTTGAACCCACTCGTGATTCATTAACAGATTTGTTCGGTTTTAAGTTAACTTGGTTCTTTTATGGAGATTTTGGTTGTGACTTTGATTGCTTGTTATCAAGTTTTGATTGTTTGGGAACTTGGTTCGATTTTGAAACATCTTGATTAGTTACCTTCTTTTATTCAAATCTTTTATCATTGACAGCGGAAGTCTTAGGGACCTGAACCTGTTTTCAGACCAGAGTTAGATTTGATCTTAGAATTTAATTGGTTACCATGAGATGAGTTCATATCAAACGTTCCTGCTGACACAAACTTGATTGGTTTGATTTTAGACACTTTCTTTGTCACAAGTTTGACATTTTCAGTTTTGACAACTTGAGCTTTGGTGTTGTCATTTGATGTTATGACACTTCTACTTTTTGACTGTTTTGTTTCAGATTGATTGTTTGAAAATTTCGATTTCTGCATCTTTGCATCCGAAACTTCAGTCTTCTTCACTGTTTTCTTCTTGATTAGTTGATCAGCAACACTCGCTTTTTGTTCATTTTTCCACTTGATGTATTTTGGATCATTGTAACTCGAAAATTCTGCTTCATCCTTCACCATTTCTGCTGGTTTAGGATTCAGTTCCGGATATTCAACAAGTTGTACCAGAATAGGATCAGATTTGTTGCTTGCTTCAGCATCAGCTTCAACAGTCACACAGTCATCTTCTTTCAAGCTTTCGAGTAAAACTTCAGATCCTTCGGATTCAGATTTACTTCTTTGAATTTCTTTGAATCTTTGTTCATTTTCAGGTGAATGATCAAATACATTAAAGTTTTCTGGTAAAGTGTTAGTGATTGATTTAGGCATTGGTTCATGTGTGAAACCCAAACCTGTTCTGTTTTCTTTCCTATCACTTATCAACTTTGCTAGAATTGCTTTTGAACTTTTCATTTTTGTCAATTCAACCTCCGTTGCTGCATGAGCAATCTTTTCTGATTCAAAATTTTTGGTCATTTCTTCCAATTGTTTACTTGACATTTCCAGTTCCTTTAAGGTTTTATTCCATGATTCTTTAAGTAACAATATCTTCTCATTAGCAATTTTGTGATCAATTTTAAGTTGTTCATGAACTTGTTCATGTTTGCTTAATTTGTCACCAATTTTAAACGAATGAGTTCGATAATGTTCCACTTGTTTAATGCATTGGTCAGAACACAACCTACCTTTCACATCATCAGGTAAAGGAACATAGTTAGGGGGTAGTTCGATACTAACCTTCGGTTGTTCAGCAGATGAGAAAGACTCTTCAGATGTAGCCATAAGAGCAATCTCTGATTCAGATTCTTCAGTTGGATCTGACTTTGCACTCCAATCATATTCTTCTGAATCTTCACTTACAGCTTTAATCACTTGATCATCCCCTTCTTCAGACCAGTCTTCATCTTTAATTTCACAAACCAGTGCCTAACTAGAAGTAAGATCAGATGTAACTGTTCCGCATAAGCACTCCAGTCATATCCATCTTTCACACTAACCACAAGTGCTTTGTTCTGATCTCCTAGCTTTTTACCTTCATCTTTCAGTTCTGGCATGGGAAGACTTTAATATGGCTTTTGCGTGAAACGCTGATTCCTGTTCTGATAGCTTGAAGACTGTTGTAAATTCTGACTTTGACCATGATTCTGTCGAGTTGAACTAGCTTGATCATTATAGTTCTGATTCTTAGGAGCTTTGCATTCCCTTGAAAAATGACCATAGCAGTTGCAGTTGAAACATCTGGCCTTTGACTTGTCAAAACCAACTGTCTTGTTTGCATTTGGCTTGTCACTTTGGTTCACATATGCATGTTTCTGAGTTCGATATGCAACCATAACCATTTGCCAATTTAAGTCCATTTCTTCAACGTCATCAGGATCCATTTCAAATAGATCTTGGAGAACAACATCCAATTGAGTCAAAAGACTTCCCTGATAAGCTTGGAAGCTTGCCATAAACGCAGTAAAAGCATTCTTAGTCTCATCATCTTGTAACAAGATATTCATGACATCTTTCACTTTTGCTTGAACTGTGGAACTTGAACTTTGATTTTCTGCTTGAACTCTTGGTGGAGATTGAGGTTGAGAGTAAATTGGTGAGCTTGGTAGATATGATGAATCAGTGTAAAAACTAGCACCAATAAACAAATCACTCTCATCATCAGTCTTAGCAGTATCTTGAGCAAGAAATGCATTCTCCACTGTGTTAGAAGGATTCACCACAAACTTATACTGAGCATGTGAACCTGATCTGTCAGAGTTTCTTAAACTTTCATCAATTTCCACTTCTTCAATCTTTGCAATAAGAAGATCTAAGTCCATTGGAAACTTTTCTGTATGCTTCAGTAGAGTCACTGTTTGTTTCCATGAGGATGGAAGAGCACACAATAATCTGTCATTCGGGTCTTGAAGATCTGTCTTTGCACCAACATTTGTCATCTCAGTAGTTAGATGCACAAATCTGTTCATCATCTGGTGTACAGATTCTCCGGCAATATGCTCAAACAGTTCTAGTTGTCTCTTCAATTTCTTCTTCTTGAGACTTCTTAATTGTACTCCTCCTTCACAAATTGATTTTAATGCCTTGAACAATGTGTAGCCAGTTTGATAAGCATCCAATCTTGACAGCACTTGAAGTGGCAGCCCTTTACACATCAAAGAATAAGCCTTACTATCATTCTTGACCTTTCGTAAGTCTTCTGGTTGTAGATTATCTTCAGGATAAGGTTCAGTTGAATCTTTGGTGTAAGTGCTTGCACTGTCAGAAGCAGTCTGAGTAGGAATATGAGGACCTTTATCAATAGATTTCCACAAATCATTGTCAATAGAGCATAGATGGTGTTTCAATCTGATTGTCCAGTTCTTGAAATCTACACGATTAACCAATCTTGGAACACGATTATCAGAATCATCATTAGGTGCCATTTTAAAGATTTTAAAGAAAATATTTTTGTGTTTTTGATGATTTTTGAAAAGAATGAGTTAAAAATTTTAAACTAAATGCAACTAAAACAGTAACAAATTAAGATAACAAGTTTAAAACAACTAAAAATGTCACACCCCCAAAATCCACTAACGGAGTTCTACCGTTAAGTGTGTGACAAACCAGGATCTCAGTCATTAGTTACACCAAACGACACTATATGAATTTAAAACATACGTGTCTCATTAAATGAGAAAATTTAATACAGAGTTAACGTTTGTAAGTTTGCGGAAGCGTAATCGAAATGTAATGTCAAAATATTAAATAGAAACTAAATGCGCAGAACACGCGTCCAACACGAGATACATAGTCTAATTGTCATTTAAATTCAAAACTTGGTTTGTAATGCAAGAAAATGTTTAAATGAAAAGCCGTGACTCCATGCCATGTCCTAAGTGCGTGGTACCTCAGTGACCTGTAAAAGTGAAAGTCTAACAAGTGTCAACACGACGGTTGGTGAGTTCACATAGTAAGTATAAATATTTTGTGTCAACATGAATTGAATATCATTAGTGCAAAGTCCATGCAAACCTGAAAATTTTAATTTTGTGCTGAAATAGAAATTTTGGGGGAGTAAAATCTCAAATGAAAATGAATTGAATATCATTAGTGCAAAGTCCTTTCTGTGTAAATATTTTGTGTCTTTTGAAGGTTTCAGGTTTGCATAGAAAAGACCCCAAATCATGCTCATTCAAGCACCCTAAAACCCCAATTGCCATTTACTATTTATACGCTAATGACACTTTGGACTAATGAAAATTAGGACCCTAAACGTAGACTAAAACATGACAAATAAGAAATAATACAAATAAAACCCTAATGTTTAGTCTAATATATATTTTGTCATAACAACAAAATATATATATTACATAAAATACTTAAAATGACGAAACTGATTAAATATATTTTGTTGACACAAAATATATTTATTAACTATAAAGCTCCGTCGCCTTCAACGTCTTTTTTCTAATCTTCGTCCCGAACGCGTCGTCTTGACTTTTGCGTTGACTTTGACCGTAGACGTTGACTTTTGTTGACTTTGACTGTGTTGATAATATTAGACTACAATTCAGGTCCAACAATACTCCCCCATAGTCTATTATTATCAACGTCTTGCATCGTATTCAGCACCGATAAGTCAATACAGTTGGATCTTCAATTTGGTAAGCTTTAGTCTTAATTTCAGATCCAACAAAACTCCCCCAAGACTGATGCTTGCCAAATTATGTTGCTGAAGATCCTTAATCTCACAAGCTCCCCCATATTGTATGCTCCCCCATTTTGCGTGCATCATTTCGTAAAATCTGGAACGGCTTTCCAACTATCTTTTCTTGAGTGCTTCAGAAGGTGTAGGAGGAGGATTCCTAGCTCGGTATCTTCTGCAAACATTGAGGAACAGGTTCTCTGGTAAGGTGCTTTGCTCAACTGATGATCGGCCATCACTTGCAGCAAATATCTGTAACACAATCACAAACAAAATCTCGAGATTTCTCATTAGATCATTTCATTTAACAAAATAAACCCGTGTTTATCTGTGTATGAAAACAAGCGAACCCGTGTTCGTTTGTGTGTGCAATTTCCCGTGAAATGCATGTGAAAATGATAGCATATTAATAGCATAATATGGAAGACTTAAAAATAATTTGAAATGAAAATCTTTTTGGATTTTTTTTTAATTAAAAATAAGATTCGAAAATAAGAGGACGAGTCTGACAAGATCACAAATATTTTAGACAAAGAGAACACATCCCATAAAGGTACACACGACCAACAAGGCTCAAGAACCCAAACTTAAAATAAGGATAATAAAAGAAATTTTCATGAAGGATATCAGATAATTCGTTTCGAGCGACCATCTGGAGAAACATAGACTTGGCGAGATTGTCAATATGTTTGTCCATTTAAACCCATGCCTTGTTCCTTTCAACAAACAACCTGTGACGATCTTATCATGTTTTGGTTCGATTTGAAGAAACTCAAGCGACTTGGTCCCCACAGACATCTAGGTAAAAGGAACTTGTCCTATCATCAGGGTTTATTGAGCAATATGATTGACTTTGCTTGAAATTCTTTGGATCAAATTTTGAATATTGATCAATTTATGAGCCTCTTTTGACATTCTGCATGTTTGCATTTTTTGGAGTGGAGCTTGTCAACAATTATTCTTTTGAACACATTGCGACTTATTATTTGGGAAACTCAAATAGTTTAGAGCTCCAGGTCTATACCGACGTATAACAGAGGAGATAAACATTTGAGCATGCTCGGTGAATCTTCAGGTCAATACTTGCGTATAGCAGAGAAGATCCACCAACTCCAGGTCAATACTTCCGTATAGAAGAGGAGTTAAGCACTTTGACTCAATACATTCTGAGATCCGGATTTGTCTTGATTCAGATTTTGAAAGCATTTCAGATTTGAGAGTTGTAGATGACATCTTGATCTTTGAATCTTCATGACTCTCTTTTGTCTTTGATTCATCATCTGAACTTGTCCAGTCTTCAATGATTACCTCTGCTTCCAACGGATCTTGATTGATGGGAATTGAGTGTGTTGATGTGATCAGAGCTTGATGATTAGGTGATTCCTGGATTAACTCTTCCTTCTCATTCCTGATAGGCTCAAACGTAGGAATTTCACATGCTTTAAACTTATCAAAGAAATTAGAAGTAACAACCGTTACAGGATTAGAAACAACAGGAACTGAGCAATCATTAGCTTAACTGTCAATACCCGTTTTATTATATCCCATACCAGTCGAAGAATCATAATCATCTCGCACCTCCTTCAAATTAACTCCCTCTAAACCTGCATGCAAACTGTTAGATTCTTGTTCAAACAAATCATTTTTAGGATGAGGTTTAGGTGTTGGTGAATAACACGCAGTGAATGGAGGCGGAAAAACCGTCTGAACATCTGTGTCATATCCAACCCCATCTTTTAACCTAGCCTCCCTTTGTTTTGAAGCAAGCTCATTCATTTTCATACTAGCGACAGTCCACTTATCAAGTTTTGTTTGAAGTTTTGTGGATTCATACTGTGCAAATATGAGTCTTTCAAAATGAATTGAATATCATTAGTGCAAAGTCCTTTCTGTGTAAATATTTTGTGTCTTTTGAAGGTTTCAGGTTTGCATGGAAAAGACCCCAAATCATGCTCATTTAAGCACCCTAAAACCCTAATTGTCATTTACTATTTATACCCTAATGACACTTTGGACTAATGACAATTAGGACCCTAAACTTAGACTAAAACATGACAAATAAGAAATAATACAAATAAAACCCTAATGTTTAGTCTAATATATATTTTGTCATAACAACAAAATATATATATTACATAAAATACTTAAAATGACGAAACTGATTAAATATATTTTAGTTGACACAAAATATATTTATTAACTATAAAGCTCCGTCGCCTTCAACGTCTTTTCTCTAATCTTCGTCCCGAACGCGTCGCCTTGACTTTTGCGTTGACTTTGACCGTAGACGTTGACTTTTGTTGACTTTGACTGTGTTGATAATATTAGACTACAATTCAGGTCCAACAATACTCCCCCATAGTCTATTATTATCAACGTCTTGCATCGTGTTCAGCACCGATAAGTCAATACAGTTGGATCTTCAATTTGGTAAGCTTTAGTCTTAATTTCAGATCCAACAAAACTCCCCCAAGACTGATGCTTGCCAAATTATGTTGCTGAAGATCCTTAATCTCACAAGCTCCCCCATATTGTATGCTCCCCTATTTTGCGTGCATCATTTCGTAAAATCTGGAACGGCTTTCCAACTATCTTTTCTTGAGTGCTTCAGAAGGTGTAGGAGGAGGATTCCTAGCTCGGTATCTTCTGCAAACTTTGAGGAACAGGTTCTCTGGTAAGGTGCTTTGCTCAACTGATGATCGGCCATCACTTGCAGCAAATATCTGTAACACAATCACAAACAAAATCTCGAGATTTCTCATTAGATCATTTCATTTAACAAAATAAACCCGTGTTTATCTGTGTATGAAAACAAGCGAACCCGTGTTCGTTTGTGTGTGCAATTTCCCGTGAAATGCATGTGAAAATGATAGCATATTAATAGCATAATATGGAAGACTTAAAAATAATTTGAAATGAAAATCTTTTTGGATTTTTTTTTAATGAAAAATAAGATTCGAAAATAAGAGGACGAGTCTGACAAGATCACAAATATTTTAGACAAAGAGAACACATCCCATAAAGGTACACACGACCAACAAGACTCAAGAACCCAAACTTAAAATAAGGATAATAAAAGAAATTTTCATGAAGGATATCAGATAATTCGTTTCGAGCGACCATCTAGAGAAACATAGACTTGGCGAGATTGTCAATATGTTTGTCCATTTAAACCCATGCCTTGTTCCTTTCAACAAACAACCTGTGACGATCTTATCATGTTTTGGTTCGATTTGAAGAAACTCAAGCGACTTGGTCCCCACAGATATCTAGGTAAAAGGAACTTGTCCTATCATCAGGGTTTATTGAGCAATATGATTGACTTTGCTTGAAATTCTTTGGATCAAATTTTGAATATTGATCAATTTATGAGCCTCTTTTGACATTCTGCATGTTTGCATTTTTTGGAGTGGAGCTTGTCAACAATGATTCTTTAGAACACATTGCGACTTTGGCCGTCGAAACGCCCTCAGGCGCCGCCCCTCACGGTTTTAAAACGCGTCATGGTAGGGAAGGTTTCCACCCCCTTATAAGGCGGGTTTTGTTCTCTCTCCCAACCGATGTGGGGTGTTACATTCCACCCCCCCTTAAGGAGGCCAGCGTCCCCGCTGGCACATCGGTCCGGTCCCTAGCTCTGATACCAATCTGTCACACCCCCAAAATCCACTAACGGAGTTCTACCGTTAAGTGTGTGACAAACCAGGATCTCAGTCATTAGTTACACCAAACGACACTATATGAATTTAAAACATACGTGTCTCATTAAATGAGAAAATTTAATACAGAGTTAACGTTTGTAAGTTTGCGGAAGCGTAATCGAAATGTAATGTCAAAATATTAAATAGGAAATAAATGCGCAGAACACGCGTCGAACACGAGATACATAGTCTAAATAGTCATTTAAATTCAAAACATGGTTTGTAATGCAAGAAAATGTTTAAATGAAAAGCCGTGACTCCATAACATGTCCTAAGTGCGTGGTACCTCAGTGACCTGTAAAAGTGAAAGTCTAACAAGTGTCAACACGACGGTTGGTGAGTTCACATAGTAAGTATAAAAATAAGTAAGTTCAGTTGCAAGCAGAAATATAAATTAAGTATGTCATTGTAGATAGCTAGTCTACAGCACATGTCCTAGAGGCGTATGTATCTGACCGAAGCTGACGTATGTACACATTAAGTGCATTTTGCCCGTTCGTACATCCCAGCAGGATGCACTGTAAGTATGTTAGGTCATTCAACACCCGTTCGACAGGTCCTTCTGTCATGCTAGCGCGACTAGCCCGGGTGGGGTTTGTCAAACCCAGTAGTACTACTCAAAATTCCCCCGCTATTTCACAAATACTAACGGTCAACTAGGTATCCATGAGGTCTTTCATGAACAAAATAAAAGTTGCTCTATCCAGACATGCGACATACTAAATTCGTAAATCCGTAAAAGTATTCGTCCGTGTTCAACCCATAAAAGGGTAAAATAGTAAAAGTATAGTTTAGTGAACTCACCTTCAGGTGCACAGCTACAAGCATTAGCAAGGTAAAAGCAAACACAACATTCCTACTACATGATAAGTCTATAAGTGTGTGTTTGTGCAAGTATGTAAAACCCTATGCATCCAAACAGTTCAATTGTTTACTTGCGATTTGAAAAGTTTGACTTTTGGACCAACTTTTACCAAAGTTGACTTTTTTTGACCCAACAACCCGTGGGTGAGTTTTAATTGTATTCATGTTTGTTTATGTTCATTTAGACAATGAGAGCAATCGAATTCTAGCACATAGTACATATGTTAAAGAATCAAACTTTGTTTTTAGTAAAGTTACTATTTCTAGGAAGTCACATCCGAGACTACATTTTAAGCAAATCTAACTCTACTATAAGTAAACCATATAAACATCACATAACTTACATATAGTGTCTATCATGCTCCTTATGAAAGTTCTCAACACTCATTTCAATAATGCTACTAACTTTAAGAAGATTAACTGATCACATTCAAAATCATCAAGTTTTCCACCTATGACTATGCATATTTGAAGCATTCATTTGCTTACTTATGAACCTAATAGCATGAAAGCATCATCACCAAGTCATCATATGTCTAATTGACAAGTTACACACAAAACACAAGTGAAACACATTGCAAGTCCATTATTCAGATTTTTCAGCTTTGTTGACCCTTTTTATTTTGTACAGAAACCAACATAAACTAATATGTACAAGTCCCAAATTTTAACTATAGATTAAATACTTTCTTAAGTTCATTTCTTATTTTATATACTTTACTTGAAACCTAAATCAACTATTTATTAAAAATACCTCTTTACATCAAGGTCAGAAAAGACACCTGATTCCATACTATAAAGTTTTATAAAATTTGAACGACCATACAAGGGAATAAAAATACAAATTTTACCAATATAGAAAGCTAAGACATTAAACTTTGAACGACCATACCCGGTTGGGCCCTGAATTACTATTTGGAGAGCATGCGGTTCATTGCAAGGAGTTGCCCGGGTTCAAATACAGACACGATTTGGTTAGGGACGTTCTATATGACGTCCTTAAGCGTGCCGGAATCTCTGCCAAGAAGGAGGCGCCCGTGAACTTTTTGACAGATCCGCTTGAAGGGAGATCTACTTTGCGACCCGCTGATATTCTTGTGTTTGGGTGGGCTGGGGGGAAACATGCGTGTTTGGACCTTACAGGAGTGTCCCCTCTTGTTGGGCTTAGAGAGAATGGGTTTGTAGCGGGTCAAGCAGCGTTGAAGGCGGAATCAGCCAAAGTGGGTAAACACGAGAAAGCCTGCCTAGAGAATCAACACGTGTTTATCCCTTTCGCTTTCGATACTTTTGGTTTTCTAGCCCCGGAGGCCGTGGAATTTCTGAACAGGGTCAAGCGGGTCGTGCATAGCAATTCCTCGTCGGCTAAGACTCAAAACTTTATTTTTAGTAGGATTGGCTTTGCTATTCAAAGGGGGGTTGCGGCGCAACTTGTTGCCCGTTTACCAGCCACTACATTGTAAATTGTCGTTTCTTCTTATATGAATATTATATTGGTGTAAGAATCATCCAAGAATACCTTGTAATTATAAAGTTGTGACCTTTTGAAGTTGACTCATTTTCTGTCCAGATTTTCAGATTTGACATCTGTTTTTGTAAAATCAAAAAGTCTGACTTAATCTTCATTAAATATTAATTGGTTTAGTTTTCTGGAAACTAGACTCTTTAAACTACAATCTAGGCTCAAGAATGACTCATTTTGGTTCGGTTTTCAACAAGTTTTAGTCCATGTAAAATCAGGTTACGAATCTGTCAAAATTACATCATTACCGGTTTTGTCAAAAACATGATTAAAGCAATATGATTAGTATTCAAATTTCATTCTAATCATCATACAAGTGCATATCTAACTATATTCAATCATTATCATGCATAAAATTCCATGTTCTCATGCCTTCATAATCACCCTAGTTTCACAAAACACAAACATGGATTCTATTGATTATCAATTTATCAAAACATCAAATGAACCCAAAATCAATAACCAATTCCACAACACAATCACCAATTGACAACTTTGGATGAACTAGGGTTTTTAGTATGCAAATTTCGAACATATATATGTAACTTTTATGAACGAAACTTACTTGTAATGCGTTTATAGCTTCAATTCACACCCAAAGGCACTACCAATTGAATTAAAATTGCAAAAATCAAGATTGTATGCATGTGTGTGTGTAGCCGTTAGTTTGGAGAAGAAAAAGATGAAGTGCCATTTTTTTAATAGAATTAGGTTTAGGTTTTTTTTATTTTTGTTTTTGTTAAGTTTGTTAAATGGTTAGTTGGGTTGAGCTTTGGGCCATCCATGGATCACATGGATAATCCATGGGCTATGTTTTTACTTCGGTTTGTAAACACAATGAAAGGCTTTCACAAACGTAAATTTTCTATTTTATAAAGGTTACCGAATTTCACAAACGGTTAAAACCGGTAAAATACGTGATTACTCGAATGTTCAACAATTAAGCACACACACTACTTACGATGTATATTTATTGTATTTGTATCCATTTAAATTCACCAACGCCCATGTATTAACTCGTGTGGTCGTTTCGTGTGTACGTTCATGTAACAGTTTGTACATTTAATTCATCAAATTAAATGAAAAGTATAATTGTGTTAACGTGATTAACATAGTTTGGCTAACGAGGTTAACCTAAATTTGTCGGGTGTCACAAAAAATACGTCACACGGCTGAACAGTGAAATTTTGTTCTTCACCCGGCTGAACAGTGAAATTTCTTCTTCACCCGGCTGAAACATCTCTTCACCCGTCTGAACAGTCACACGGCTAAACAGTTGTAAAACTTCAACACTTGATATCCTTACCCGGCTGAATAGTATTACCCAGCTGAATAGTCATACGGCTGAACTGATATAACTTGACACGGCAAAAACTTGACACGGCTGAAAGAATCAGTCACCCGGCTCAACAGTTTATCAAAACTTTCACCCGGCTGTACTTGACACGGCTGAAAGAGATAATGACTCGGCTGAACAGTAACAAGTTGATCCGGCTGTAATGTTGATCACCCGGCTAAACAGTTGCTTCACCCGTCTGAATAGTAACTTCACACGGCTGCACAATAACTTCACCCGGCACAACAGTACACAACTTTTACTTGCAAAACTTCACCCGTCTAGACAAATTTCCTTTACATGGCTGCACATGACCTAATTTTTCACAAATCTAAGTCCAAAAATATTGTCTAAGTCAAACTTTATCACCCGGCTAGTTAATCTTCAACCAGTTCATCATATTCATCATCTTCTTCAAACGAATTTTTCTGAATTTTAATAAAACTTGTCCATTTTATCCAAAAATCACACACAAGCAATGATTTGTACTGATTATCAATCTCCTATATCAATCAATCCAAAACATGATCAATTTTTGATGATTTTGAGCAAAAATTTGATCGAACAGTAAACTTCAATTTCTTCTTAATTCCTCAGATCTGATGATAATCTGAAGGAATCTGCACAATTGTTGTGAATTAGAAATGATTCCGATGATGAATCAGATCCAAAAACAGCAACAGATCATTCAGATCATGATTTGAGCAATATTGATGTGTTTTTGCTTGATGAATAGCGAAGAACACACACAATACCAACAGCTCTGATACCAATTGATAGGTTCAATTGGATCGATATTGCTTCAAATCAGAACGATCAAGGTACCAACACAACAATTCAATCAACAACACAATCCATTACCAAATAAATCTCTTGTATTGATGATCAAAGCAATAGTTGCAGTACAATGGTGCAGGAGAATACAATCACACACACAATTCTCTCTCTAACGTGTAAGATGTGATCTAGGCTCTCTCTCTAACATTCACTAGCAACATGCTTTATGCATCAACACTTTAGGGAAAATACAAAATTAACCCTAAACTATACAAACTTGTATAAACAAAGTACAAAGTAAATCTTCTATCAGAAACGAGCCCTAACAGATCTGCCCCAAAACCCGAACCCGAATGCTCGACTCGATCCCGAAGTTGTTATCCTTTAAATTGTAATCATATTTATTCCTTCGAAGTGTAACGTTTATTATTATTAATATGAATAAACGCATTGATTCTACGTTATTCCCGTCTCCATTAAATGATCGTAGTTATGTCACAAAATATCCTCGTATATCAAACATATATTATTTGGAACAATAAATCTCAAAATATATATATAAATGAATATATATAGTCCGTAAAAGAAAATTGTTGAAAACGCTCCTAAGTCTCGAAATAGCCTCGAAAAGGCTTAAACGAACTAAAATTATAAAAACGTCACGAATATAATTGTTACGTTTCAATTTAGTTAAGTTAGTTAGTTAAGAGATATATATAATTAACTTTGGGTCAAAACTGAAACTTTTGAAAGTTAATTAAAAGTTATCAAGTTAAATAATACAAAACAGAAAGCGCAGGGACCAATTATGTAAATAATTAAGTTACGCAATTTACCCAGCCCACACCCGAGTCACCCCGTGTTTCCGGTGTATTCAAATTCCGGCCAAGTGGCCGGAATACTTAGTTTTCCGGCGAGGTGTCTTTTTGGTCGTTTTTAACACCTAAAACCAAATTGAAACTATGGAAATGACCGTGGGTGCGATTCGAACCCACTACTACCTTCAATTCGTTGTTTAATCAACCCGAATCCGTGTTAATTTCAAATAAAAACTCGGTTTAAATACCCACAAACTCAATCGTCTCATAACGCATCCAAAACGGTAAATTACATTAACAAAGATCATCAACCGTGCGTCTAGAAATCAATGATAACAATCAATTGACATTATCACACCGAATTAACGTTCAATTAATCACATTTGTTCGTAACCAACTCACAACCCAATCGACTACTTCCTGTACACCAAAACACAATTCAATCGGCCTGCATACTTATCTCTGCCCGATATTGCTCCCTATTATCTCAATTTCACATCAAAAATCCCAAGAACTCAAGTTTGATCTCTTCACTCGTCTCCTTTTGATCTTCAATCCTCTTGATCCAATTCGTCAACCATCCAGTAAGTATCTTATATCAAAATTCTCGGCTTGAAGTGTAGATTAAAAGCTCTAAGATTTTTTTGGATTTGGTTTAGCCGATTTGAACGATTTAAGTGAATCTCTGTTCTAGGGTTTATGTTGGAAATGGTTGGTGTTTTCTATGAAGGGGTAAAAGTATTTGCAGTCGATTTTATAACCAAAAAGCGCGCCTGGTCTAGCGGATAAGGGCGTTGTATGCAGAGTGTTTGGTCGTGGGTTCGAGTCCTACTTACCACTTTTATTTAATTTTTATGTTTTAACCCATTTACTTTAAAGTTAAGTCATGTATTTCTTAAGGGTTGTACAAATATTATTTCAATAAAAAGAAACTAGTTGTACAAAGGAGTTATTATGAATTTTTGACGTTTTATATAAAAATCCGTTAAAATATATATATTACTTAAAACGTTGTCGTTTATCATTAATTGGTTCTTGAAACTATAAATCCCCAAATTGGATTTTGAAACTCTAAATTGGATTTGAAAACCCTAAATCCCCAAATTGGACTTTAAAACCCTAAAAATCCCAAATGATATTTTGAAACTCTAATTTCAAATTTATAATTTAAAACCCTAAAACCCCAAATCCAAAACCCTAGAAGTTCTATTTTCTTGATTCTAGTTATTACGTTGCTTGCTTCGTTTCTAAATTAGGTTCTTCCGATTAATTAGGTGATTCTAATATCTGGCGATCCTCGAATCTCTCTAGTTGCCTTCTTGTGTTACTATTATCCTTGTTTTCCAGGTGAGTAAACTCACTCCCATTTTTACTATTTTTGCTTTGGGGCTGAAATATAATTCTTATTACTATACTATGGTTTCTTTCCTTTTTGATACTATTTTCAAATGAGATTATAAAATGTGTTAATCTTGTCGGCCGCTTGATGCAAAATTGTGTGGGAGTTAAAAGTAGTTGTATTATTATGTAATTTCCACCGGTACGATGTTAGCGCTAACAGTCTGACAAACCCACCTACACTTTATGGCACGTTAGGTGATTCAACCCGGCGATTCTTGTTGTTGATTCTATGTGTTGGTTACTAGATACTATCCTGTGATGCTTGTTGCTATGCTACTATGTCCCTTCGATGCTAAAACAATTTTTGATAACTTACACATCGAGACGGTTAAATGACGGTTAGATAACAGTTATCATTAATTGTAACATGAGTGTTTCTCATGGCTTGTTGCTAAAGGTTACCCTGCGGGGTCAATGGTTCTTGTTTCTATGTGATTCTATTGGTCATGGTTGAGTAATATAACGAAATAGCTATACACATGAGCTTGCGCAACATATTTACATTGATCTCGGATTTCATACTAGGTATTATTAACTGTATTTTTACTCACTAGTTATTCCCGTAGCTAACTTATTTTACTCATATTTCAGGTGGTTTTTGAAGTCGTCTCTTTTGCGTGATACGTAGGATGCTATGGACTTAGAAAATAATAAACAATGACGTTTCTGTTTCGGCTTTAATTGTTGTTTTAAGACTATTTATTTCCTGTTATGTCACAACATTGAATGCTTAAATAATATTAAAATATACTTCCTAGATGCCATATGCTTTGTACTTTTGATATCCAATCCACTTGACGCGCCCGGTGTTTCCGCCGCCGGGCGGGGTGTCACAAGGACATTGCTTGACAGTATGATCATCATTTCCACATTTAAAGCAATGAGATTTCAAACCTACTATGGAAACTTTAGAAACAAGAATTCTATCTATTTCTATCTCTTCATCACAATCAGATAATTGAGAGTTACAATCACTGTAAGAGTCATAATGCTCTTTTGATTTACCTGCTGTGACTTTTACCTTATCCGGTTCTGATTTAAGTTTATCGATGTGATTCATGGATGAAAAAGATGATTCCTTGTCTTTAGGTTTTGAAATCCTTACATGTGTGAAAGATGGAATTTGATGAGAAAAGAACTTTTGAAAACAATTTGTTTTGGTTTGACTTTCAAAGACATGACCTGAAAGTTCATCTTTGTCATTCACACAAACATTTCCAATGAAATCATCAATCAAATGACTAACTGATAGGTTCAATTGGATCGGTAATATCGCTCAATGATCAGAATAAATCATACACAAACACAGTTTAATCATTAACACAATTCATACTAATAATTCTCTTTTGTATATTGATGATCAAAGCAGATTTGTAGTACAAGTGCAGGAGAAAATAAATCACACACACTTAGTTCTCTCTCTAACGTGAATAGTGATCTAGCCTCTCTCCTCACACTCTCTCACTACATGCTTTTAAGCAACAATTACAAGTTTAAGGAATATAACAAAATAGACCCTAAACTATACATAAAATATATAAACAAATACAAAGTAAATCTTAACTAGGAAATAGCCCTAACAGTACTCCCCCTAAGATTTATCTTTGAATCTTCAGCAAGATCTTCAACAGTTTTCATCTTTTTCAGCTTCAATCTCTCTCACCAATCTTCTGGTTCTTCTTTGATATCCAGCAACTCTTTCCCTTTGAATTCTTCTTGTTATTTCAATGCTTCTTCTATGCATGACTTGAACTTTTCTGCTATCTTTGCTTGTCTTGGTTTGGACTCGTTTGTAAGGATTGGGCAGGCATTCATACGTCTCAGAGAATCAAGATTTAAACCTGCAAAATCAATGTTAGCGTAAAATTCATAGGGCATTTCCTTCCCTTTGACTTGCACTTCCAAAGTTCCCTTTGCAGTTACTCTCATGAACTCTATCTCTGGAATGTCCACCTTCACAAGATTAGAGTTGAGCAATGCCTTCCTTACTCGAATCTTTTCTGATGCAGCTGCTATTACCTCAATCATTACCACAAACAAATTTCTATCCGATTCAGCAACTTTGTCTTTACATCTTTCCATTCTGTAACTTCTCAGGAAATCAATGTATGATGGATGCAGTAATTTCAGCTCAAAAGTACTGAATAAAGTAATCATATCTTTATCCCAGTCATCCATGTTTCGTACAATCTTCAACTCAAAAGTTTCTTGATTGTAGAAAACTTTAAGTATTGGCTTCGTCACTTGAGTACCATCAATCACTTTCAGCCCCGGATTAGTTACCTTGTCAAAATATTCATCAGAAAATTCCTCTAAGTACATATCCTCACTAACCACCAACTTCTTTTTCTTTCTTTGTTTCTTCGCTTGAACATAGGCATTGTCCTCCTGTTGACCTCTGAAATCTAAGTATTTTGGTGATCGGCTTATCCCGGCATCCAGTAGCATTGCACATTTATCACCACGCTCAGCATGCGTGTGATTTATCAGTCTTAATTTGTGCAGCTCTTTCAAGTCTTGAACTTCTAATTTGAAAATGCTAGAGTAATAATGGTATACATCACATAGACCATTAACTCTTTTTATCATCAACGCATCAAACACTTCGTCATATTTCCATGCTACAATCTTTACCTTCTTGGACTTTTCCGGTACGATCATTGAATCAAGAAGTTCAGCAATCGACTGACCCTTACTCAGCAGTGATCTCACAACATCACCTGCTGTGGCTGATTTGTGCCATGATTCACGTACGTCCATAGGTATATTATATGACTTGACCTCACTAGGAAACATGTCCATCAACTCATGTCTTTTCTTGTGCGCATCTTCAGGTAAAGCCATAACCGGTATCTCCTTTGGTCCGAGAACTTTGTACCTCTTGGTCAGCTCATAATATTGAGGATTGTTGTAATCAAGATAAAACATGCGATTGTACAGCTTCTCCGTCTTCATAAAACTTACAACAATTTTCCTCAGTGACTCTTGTTTCAACCTTTCCAGAGTCCTATATGGATAATTTCTTGAGCTCAACCAGTCACGCATATTCCTACTTGACATCTCTTCAGGATTTTGGTGATATAGCTCAGTTGGAGGTAAGTCTTCAATGTTTAAACTTTCTTGTAACGGTGTCCACTCACCCATTTCAATAATAAACTCTTTCTCATCAGCAGCGGCTTTATCTTGAGCTACCAAACACTTCTCATATTCTTCGTTGATTTGACTCACTGTCAGTCCATTCAAATAAACTGCATTGTACTTCATCTTCTCAAGGTAAGCAAATCTTTCATCTAGATCGTCTGGATTCTCTTGATCAGGATTGACTTCAGGCTCAACTTCAGGTTCAGATTCTGTGAAGTCAATATCATCTAAGTCATCTAGTGCTTCAATCATTGGTGTATTGTCAGTTTGAACCGGCTCAAACTGACATGCTTCTTCAGTTACAGTTTCAGTCACATTCTCAATCACTTCAACAACATCTGGCACATCTTTAATCAATACAGATTCAGATTGAATCGGCTCAATCTGAACAGTTTTATCAACTTCAGCTTCTTTCACAGTTTCATCAACTTTTGCCAGTTCTACCACCTCAGTTTCAGCTGCAGTCACAGATTGAATCGGCTCAATCTGCACTGTTTCTTCCAATCTCGCCTTTTTACTACAACTTTCATCACCAATAATTTCCGGTACTGCGTCTAACTTCCTTTTTCCCTCAGCTTTGTCAGAATTGACAGAATCAGCAACAGCTTCATCGGGAATAACAATTGGAGATTCCACCCTTATACCCACATTTGTTGTACCACGTGCTCGAGTATAATAGACTTTAGTTTCTTGAGAAGGATCAGTCACTTCCATCACTTCGTCTGAAAAATCTTTATCAGATGTGGACCCGGATTTCTTTGAACGAGTTTCTTCTAGCCATTTCTCCAACATTTCTTTTTCAGCATCCAAAGTATTACATTCAGCCTTCAATTCCTTGTAATCATACTTCAGGTTTTCATGTTCCTCCTTCAGCTTTTCATATTCATCCTTCAACTTGTCATGTTCAATCTTCAAATTAACATGATCAGTATCCAAGGCTTTGAAAGTCTCAAGATTCTGATTGTGAATAGCCCAAAACTCTTCAAGTCTTTTCTTCTTTCTATCATTTGAAGCCTTCAACTGTTCATTCGCAGCTACAAGCTTTGTCACCATCTCTTCCAATTCAACAATCTTCTTCTTATCCTCATTCTCATCAACACTTGACACAATTTTTGGCGAAGACTCCAAAACTTGTTCAATATTTTCAGCAACAGGGGATGATGTGGTGGGTATATCAACAGGAACAGGATCAGTAATGCCAGCATCAGCTTCATCAACTATCTGTGCAATAGTCTCAACCTCGGCCATTACTTCCTGAGCTATCTGAACAACATCTATCTGTTCAGGCTCAATCAACACTTTCTCAACAACAGATTTAGATCTTCGAGATCTAACATACTGCTTTGTGATGGGCTTAGCAACTTCAACTACTTCTTCTTTTTCAACACTAGCAACCTTAACAGGTTCTTCAATCAAGGCAGGTTCAATGACTTCAACATTTTCTGTCTCCATATTTAGTGGTTCAGCAATCTCAATATTTTCGGCCTCCTCTGAAACAGATTCAGCACCATCATTACCATCATCATCACCACCGTCATTTCCATTATCATCACTTTCTTCACCATCACTATCATTATCATCATTTTCATCATCCTCAGATCCATCTTCTTCATCTTGTGCATGACGAGCATCATACTCATCATCATCCAATAGATTATCAGGCACCTCATCAACAAGGTCCTGTGGATTTACTATCTCACCGTGAGAAATATGATGATAAACTCCTTCAACATCTTCTTCATTATTTGCTATATCTCTCATATAGTCAAATAGATCAACACTAGGCACATTCCCGATGCTCATCTTCCTATAAGATAGATCGTTCATGTCCTCAGTATAAAGTATCCCTCCAACAACACCTTCTTCTCTGATAATGGGATAGGCAACATTAATCATTAACTCCAAGAATCTCGGGTACATGAGAAACTTGAATCTTTTGCCCTTTACCAGATTAAACACAAACCCATTCAAAATCCACCTTGACATGTTAAATGGTTTGTTTTCTGCTATGGCAACTATTGGGGATGCAATGTCAGAAGGAAAGTTGTCGAAACCAGCACTTCTCCTTGACATGCATTGCTGAATCACATAGCACAACAGCTTCCATTTCTTCCCCAACCTTGCTCTATAGAATTGTGACTTTGGAAATGCAGGAGGATGTCCCATATTTACAAAGCACGCTTGACATTCAGCCATAGTCAACTCATCATTCGCTCCTACTTCATCCTCATCAATCCTCAAAGTTGTTCTGATTGTTTCTTCAGAGACAGTCAAAACTAACTCTCTAGTGATGTTTCCTCTAACAACAGCTACTCCATCATCATTTCTAATCACCTCAGCTGTTCTCCAAAAGCTTTTAATCAACCTTGCATATATGACCGGTTTGACACACATAGCATATACATACTTTGACCTCTTGATGAATTTGATCATATCTCTGTAACCTTCAGTTTCAGGAATAGACTCATCTAAACATGCCACTTGTTGGTCCATAATGATCGTGATTTCAGTGCTATATTGACTTGTTTAACAACAAACACTCTTGACTTGAACAAACAAAGTGTATAATAACCAAACAAACCCAATAACAAGATTAAACCATACAACCAGAGGTATAAAAGCTACAAAGATGAATGATATAAGTTCCTAGCACCTCCAGAGAACAATTACACAACACAATCAGTAAGAACAGGTTTTGGTAAAAGATGTGCAAAAGTTACATTATCTTCAAGATAAGGTTACAATATATATCAGTCTTAGGTTCGCTGATAGATTCACTGTAGCGAATCTATCTAGCGAACCACATAGGTTCGCTGGGCACAAACAGGTTCGCCCAGTCGATACCAACATAATCACTACACTATGCTACGGGCGAATCTATACATGTGACTATCAATACTCCCCCTAGGTTGGACCTCACCTGGGGAAGTCTTCTGTTTAAGCTCCGTCTCTTTTGGCTTCAAAAATATTCAACGTACGCTCCTGCCCTGTCTTCAATTCCGGCCAATGGATTTGTAACATCTTCTGATCCGGCCTCATCTTCACTAAAAACCAGCATTGACTCTACGAACTCAGCATCAGCGACATCATTATCAGGCATTTGTTGAACAATCGTTTCCGCCTGAATCTCTGCAGTATGCTCCTCGCCCGTCACATCCAAATCTATAACCTCCACCGGTTTCTCGAACCTCCTTTCAATGGTTTGATCCAGCTGTCTAGATAGGTCATCCATCTCCAACTGCTGATCATCAATCCTCCTTAGTCTTTCATTCACCGATCTCAATTCAGCACGGATTCCTCGGGCTTTGTTTGCGACCTTCACAAACAGGTTCGCCTCGATCCTTGTATCATCTCCAGCCCCGTGCTTTATCCTATTTTCACACAACACCCTCAAATCCTCATCGCTAAAAGAGAAGATCTCCATAGGATCAAACACTCGAATTTCTGGACGATCTTCACCTTTCAATCGGATAACCGCCTCACCCGTGCTGTTGTCATAGAACCATTTGAGGAAATCCTGCAGTCTGGGTGGCTGTGTGTCCGGAACCCTAACCCTGGTCATTACCTTCGGTGCTTCAATCTTCAAAACAACCTTACCCTTCCACGACACCCAATGTCTGTCTTTCTTCTGCCTCATCCTTCTTGGCTTCTGGTATCCAAAATCAACAAAATTAGTCTTAGCAGCCTCCCTGATTGTTACCTCGAACGCACAGGCCCTACCACTATCTTCTTTACCCAATAACGGTAGCTCTGACAGCCTACGCAAATCCCACCTTGGTAGAGTGGCGAAATGCTTTCTATTCTTGATGTAATGAATATCACCGCCCCTTCGCTTAAGCATATACGCGTCTACCAGACAGTTGTACTTCCATGCTATGATCTGTCTATCCATTTGTTTGGTGTTGGGTTCATCCAGATGTTGAAATATGGGCACCTCTGGGACAGCTTCTTCTTCTTTTCGAAACCACTTAGATTTATCTAGCTCAACATGCTCAAACTGATAGCTGACCCCCTTTTCTTCAACCTTATACATCTCCGGCTCATCATCCAGATCCTCCTCACTATCAGCATCAATATCAATCTCTGGTTCATCTATCAAAGTGAAATTCACACCAGATCCTCCAACCACTTCTTCCCCTTCAAAAACATCCAAGTCAATACCCATCTCCTCGTCAAACTGCTCCTCAACTGCTTTGCCCTTTCCTTTGTCTTGATCTCCAAATACAACATCCATTAACGGATACCTTGCAGCATCCGTTAAGGAGTTCAGTTCAGCTTCCGTCATAGCAGGCTCTGTCCCCTCTTTTTCTTTCAGACTGTTCAACTCTTTGAAGATTCTAACCATCAAACACTGCTGATCCTTCATCATTCTTCCCATTTCATAAATAATTGTCGATTTCTCAGCATCCTGTGTTTCTAGTTCCTCATACTTGCCTTTCAGTTCCACCAGTTCTGCCCTCAAGCTCTCAATCTGACCCCTTAATTCACCAACTGATTCAGAAGATGTACTCCCAGTATCGTGCCTTGCCTTCTTTGATGTTTCTGTTGGAGCATCAGACTTCCTCTTCGTTCGTTTTTCCCTACCCGCATCTATTTCAGCCTGAATTTCATCAACCTCTCGATCGAATGAATAATCCTTTTCTTTTGCGTATGCCTTCCTTTTCTTAATCTTCTTCTCAACCTCCTCAATATTTTCACTGCCCCGTTTCCTCTCCGACTCCTTCAATCTCTGAATTTGTACCCATCTATCAGCTGGGTACATATTCTCCCACAAAAATGAAGGCCTCCCCACACAATCAGCTTTTACTGACTTACAGTCACGGAATCTCCTTGGGTGCATCTCCCATATCTTCAGGACATCTCCAACTACTGGCAGATTCGGCAATTTGTCATTCAGCACCATCTGAATGAATCTCGGATACATCAACCATTTAGCGGATTTGCTAGCATGGATGTTCTCGAACAGATAATTGTAGATCAGCTTCGAAAGATTTGCTTTCTGCCCTCAGCAAAACAGCATCATAGCCCGTGCCCAGTCCAAATTCAGTCCGTCTGTACCCCCTTTCCTATGATCCAGGCACATAATAAACACGTGTGCAATATACCTCCATTCCTGGATCAGATAGGACTTCACAAACTCCATCTTCTTTTCACCAGGCATCGGACCCTCATACCCAGCGGTCCTAAAAGCCCCATAAACATCTTCAGCCGACATCAATACTTCATCCCCAACATCATCCTCTAGCCTTAAAATCCTAGCAAGATCAGCTTCTGTAAACTCCAAGTCAAATCCACTGACTTTGGCACATATTCGTGATGGTTGTGTAGACACATTCATCACTGCAGTTCTCCAGAAGTCTCGAACGTGCAGCTCGTGTATGGTTGGAGAATGAGAAATGGCATAATGTATGTGAGAGGACTTCAGCCATTTGATGCAATCTCTATAGCCACCGGCCTTTTCGTGGTTCTCGTCAAGCAAAGCACACATATTGTGCTTTCTTTCGAAGAATAATGTCGACATTGTGCCTGAAAAATAAACGGAGATTGATCAGAAACGAAGATTTGAAAACCAGTTAATAGATTCGCTGGAAATTAGATTCGCTGATATAGCGAACCTGAGATTTGGCACCAGAACCTATAGATTCGCTGACTTGAAAAATCAGTCATTTTGGTCGAGCGAATGTATAGGTTCGCTAGAAACAGTCGGGCGAATCTATGTTGATGCGCGGGCAGCATAACGACATAGGTTCGCTCGAAGTTTTGAACTTTCGTTCAGTTTCGCCAGACGAACACATAGGTTCGCTGGAAACCCTAGTTTTTGAAAAACGGCCAAAATCACAGACAATACACCATAATCAAGCATACAGAGCAACAAACAAGTAATATATACATCAAACGAGACTATTATCAAGTAAAATCCTAACTAAAACACACCAAAACAGTCATTTGATTTACACACAATCACAGATCGACAGATTTAACAGGTTTAGAGTGCGATTAAGGGTTTAAAACAGAGATTAAGATGAAGACGATCACATACCAGACAATATTAGTGATGTTTAAGTGTGAAAAAGCTGGTTGAAAGTGAGAATCGAACGTTCGTGAGTGAATTTTTGAAAAACTTGCTACAGTAGCAGTGACAGCGAATATGTGAAATGCTTCGCTGTCACTGTATATATATACAGACATAAGTTCGCTGGCAGACATACTGGCGAACCTTAGATTCGCCAGAAGACCAAAAGTCAAGTAAACCACGGCGGCGAAACAAAGAGGTTCCTGGCGAACCTGAGGTTCTGGCGAACCTGTAGGTTCGCTAGCAGGTTCGCTAGCACAAAAAATAAAATATTTTTTGTTTTTCTCAAATTTTAAATTCTTTGTGAATCCACGAAACCGTCCCACGAATTCAACGCTCCAAAAATAAACATATTATCCTAAAAATCCTAAAAATAATAATAACAAGATAGAATTTAGAAAAATAAAATAAAATGAAATAAAAGGACAAGAATTTTAAACGCTAAAGAAGGATATATATATATATTTATCATGATGTTTTGAGCAGAATCCGGAGAATCATCGATTGGCGGGATTGCAGATATGTTTGTCCATTTAAACCCATGCCTTAGTCCTTTCAACAAGAGATCAGCAGCTTCTTTTATCATGTTTTTGGTTAGATTGAAGAAGCTCAGACAACTCGGTCCCCACAGACATCTAGGTAAAAAGAATAAGTTCTGTCATCAGGGTATATCTGAGCAATACGATTGACTTTGCTTGAATTTCAAGGATAAAATTTTGAATATTGATCGATGCATTTGCTTCTTTTGACACGTGTGCAATTTTTGCATCTTTTCATTGTGAGTGGAGCTTGTCAGCAATTGATTCTTTTGAACACAATGCGACTTATTATTTGGGAAACTCAAATAGTTCAGAGCTCCAGGTCTATACCGACGTATAACAGAGGAGATAAACATTTGAGCATGCTCGGTGAATCTTCAGGTCAATACTTCCGTATAGCAGAGAAGATTCACCAACTCCAGGTCAATACTTCCGTATAGCAGAGGAGTTAAGCACTTTGACTCAATACGTTCTGAGGAGTTAACAAGTAACTCACTCAGAGGCTTTTCTGAAGAGCATCACTAGCAGCTTTTAGCAAACTAGAAACTCGATTCGGGGATAGGGCGAGGGTGATTTGGGATGTTTAGGGAAATCAAGGCAAAGATTTGACGCTCTCAACCCATTTTTGACAGAACCCTTATCTTTGTGCAATCCGATCATGTCAAGGAGATAATCCTTGTTGTCGAGATCTTGAACGTTATGTTTGGCTGCACAATCACTGTTTACGTTGTTTTCGGGCTGAGCCTATCTGACATATCCCAAACGCAATGCTTCTGACCTCCTTCAACGTCCCTTCAACATCAATCAAAACGGAGATCCTGAAATAGCAAAATTTGAAAAACTATAAATAGTTAATCTTTTATATTTCCCCCAAAATTTCTATATTATAGCTATCTAATAAGAAATTTTTGTTTTTCAGATTTTCTTAATATATATATACAGAAATAAAAGAAAAATAAAAGAAGAAAAAAATAAAATAAAATAAAATAAAATAAAGGAGCGAAGAATAGAGTGACCCACGGAATTTTCAAAGAAGAAAAAGAAAAAGTTATTTACATATTTACAAATTGATTATCACAGAAAAAGGTTTTCAAAAAGATATAAGTCCCAGCATGGAGATCAGTTCATAAAAACGTGGTTTGTCAAAAGTTTTTGTAAAAAGATCAGCTTTTTGCTTTCGAGTTTCAATAGGAATAATATCAATGAACCCATTTTCCTGTGCATCCCTGATTGCATGAATTCTTGTTTCAATGTGCTTGGTGCGAGTGTGATGAATAGGATTCTTGGCAATTCCAACAGCAGCTTCATTATCACAAAAGAGTGGCGTATGAAGAAAGTTGATGCCATAATCCATCATCTGATGCTGAATCCGGAGCACTTGGCAGCAGCAACTTGAAGCAGCAATGTATTCTGCTTCTCCGGTGGATAGAGAGACGGTTGTTTGCTTCTTGCTTTGCCAGGAAACAAGACATTCTCCAAGGTATTGACATCCGCCAGTGACTGATTTTCTGTTAATCCTGCAACCAGCATGATCACTATCAGAAAAAGCATGTAAATCAAAGTTCCCACCTTTTGGGTACTAAAGTCCCAAACGAGAGGAACCCTTAAGGTAACGAAAAATGCGTTTAACAGCTTTCTCATGTGATTCTTTTGGATTGGCTTGGAAACGAGCACAGTAACACACAGCAAATGTAATATCTGGTCGGCTTACAGTCAGATACATGAGAGATTCGATCATCGAGCGATACCGATGAGCTTCCACAGGATTCCCATTATCATCGGAAGTAAGGCATGTTTAAGCGGTGAAAGGAGTCAATTCAGGAGAAGAATCATCCATGCCAAACTTCGTGAGGATCTCCTTGATATATTTCTCTTGGTGGATCAGAATTCCATCAGGCTTTTGTTCAACTTGCAGCCCCAAGAAGAAACACATCTCCCCCATTATTGTCATTTCAAAGCGATCCATCATCACCTTTTCAAATTCTCTACACAGCCCCTCATTAGTCGAACCAAAGATTATATCATCAACATACACTTGAACGATCAGCAGCTCACCATTCACCTCCTTCTTGAACAATGTCATATCTATAGTCCCACGAGAGAAACCTTTGCTGAGAAGATACCGTGTCAGAGTTTCATACCAGATACGTGGGGCTTGATGTAATCCATACAAGGATTTATCAAGCTTGTACACTTTTGAAGGAAAATCTGGATCCTCGAAACCCGGTGGTTGACATACGTAGATCTCCTCATCGATATCTCTATATAGAAATGCACATTTCACATGCATCTGATAAACTTTAAAGTTTTTGTTCGCAGCATGAGCAAGAAAGATTCTGATGGCTTCCAGGCGAGCGACTGGAGCAAAAACTTCGATGTAGTCAATCCCCTCCTCTTGAGCAAATCCTTGAACAACCAGTCTCGCCTTGTTTCTGATTACAACACCGCGATCATCTGGCTTGCTTCGGAAAACCCATTTAGTGCCGATTGGACACTTATTAGGAGGAAGATCAACCAGTTCCCAAACTTTAAGCTTCCTAAATTGCTGCAGTTCCATTTGCATGGCATCCACCCAACTTGGATCTTCAAGTGCTTGTTTATAATTCTTTGGAACAACTTGAGACAGAAAGGCAGCATAGAGACATTCATTAATCAAACCACTCTGACTCCGAGTTCGCACACCATCAGTAATAGATCCTATGATATAATCATGAGGATGGTTTTTCAAGGTTTTGAAGTCAGTGTTAACGAGCAAAGGATTGGTTTCGGTTGAGGGTGTTTGATTGGATGGTTGTGAAGGTGTAGTATGTGAAGTTGAAGGAATTGTATTAGTGGTAGATGATTGAATGGTAGTGGATGAGGATGGAATATCTGATGGAGAAGTTGGAACAGTTTGAGGTGGTGGAGGTGGTGGAATGTCAAATGAAGTGGGAGGTAGTTGTGTAGTTGAAGGTTGTGGTTGTGGTGCAGGTGGATGGTTAAAGATAGAAACTGATGTGTGTGGAATGATGTCATCATCGTCAGAGTCAGGAAGGTTAAATGATTTGAAAATAGTGGTGGAATCATAAAACCATGCCGGTTCACTGCCAATACTGGTAGTGTTTGACTCTTGCCAGTCAACATAGTAGGACTCTTGCACAATCCGCGTTCGCTTGTTGTAAACACGATATGCCTTTTGTGTGTTCGAGTATCCTACAAAGAAGCATTCATCAGAAACAGCACCAAACTTCGTCTTCTGATCTTGAGTATTCAAAAGAGTGCAAGAACATCCAAAGGGGCGCAGAAAATCAATCAGCGGCTTAATCCCTCGAAACAGCTGATATGAAGTCTTCATCTTTTCTTTGACAATCAGTACCCTGTTCAGAACATAAGCTGCACAATTAACTGCCTCTGCCCAGAAAATAATTGGAAGCTTTGACTCAATCAGCATAGTTCTAGCAGCTTCCACAAGGGTTCGATTCTTCCTTTCAGCAACACCATTTTGTTGTGGTGTTCGTGCGGCGCTAAACTGTCTGAGAATACCCCGTTGTTCACAGAAAGAGTTGAAGATATGGTTTCTGAATTCGGTTCCGTTATCGCTTCTGTTGGCTTGAACCTTTTTCTTTCCAAGAACCTCGATTTGAGGAATCAACTTCATCAACTCTTCAGCAGTCTCACTCTTGTGTGCCATGAATCTCACCCAGGTGTACCTAGAGTAATCATCTGTGACAACCAAGCAGTAAGATTTCTTAGCAATAGATTTGACACTTATTGGACCAAATAAATCAGTATGTAACAATTCGAGGGGTTCTGAGATGGTATTTGTAATTTTAAGTTTATGTGGCTTTTTGTGCTGTTTTCCTTTAGCACAAGCCATGCATTTCTCAACCACTGAAAAATCTTTGAGTGGTAAACCCCTAACCAAATTGTTCTTAACCAATTTATTCAGAATTTTAAAATTAATGTGCCCTAAACGTCTATGCCACTGAAACGATTCAAAAGATGAAGCTTTAGACAGGAGACAGGTCACGGTGGAGTTTGATTCCTTTGATCCCATATTCACCATATAGGTATCATTTCGTCTTGGAGCTCGCATGATCACCATTTCTTCAGGAATAGTAAATTCTGGCTTCAAGAACAAACATTCATTTGGAAGAAACATCACTGGAATATTCTTATCACAGATTTGTGATACACTAAGAAGATTGAATGCCAATTCAGGAACATAGTTGACGTCTTCCAGAGTAAGTGAACCATTTGAGACTTCTCCTTGACCAATCATCTTGCACCCTTTCTTGTCTCCCGCAAAAGCAACATATCCGCCATTTATGATCCTATAGTTAGTCAGTAGGTCCTTCAACCCTGTCATATGTCTGGAACATCTGCTGTCAATATGCCAATGACTATTTACAACGGCATTAGAATGTTCCTGACATTTATTAAAAGAATAAAAAGTTAGACCTTTGAAATTGGCACCCAAGCCTTTGTGTACTTGGGTGGTGGAGCAGATGTAGAATTACTAAAGAAATTATTTACAAATGTGTTTAATCTTTTTCCGAAAGATTTTTGCTTTGAGCTGTTTTGGATTAACTTAGGGCATAGCTTAACAGTATAACCAGTATTTCCACACTTAAAACAATTAGACTTCAAACCCACTTTTGAAACTTTGTTAATAGGAACTTTGTCTATTTCAATTTCCTTATCACATTCAGACAGTTGAGAGTTGCAGTCACTGTAAGAGTCATATGGTTCTTTTGACTTAACTGTTGTGACTTTTACCTTTTTAGATTCAGAATTGGGTTTAAGAATGTATGAAAAAGATGATTCCTTTTCTTTTGGTTTTGAAATTCTCACTGGTGTGAAAGATGGAATTTGATGAGTGAAGAACTTTTGAAAACAGTTTGTTTTGGTTTGACTTTCAGAGACATGACCTGAAAGTTTGTCTTTGTCATTCTCACATGCATTTTCAATCAAAACATCATTCAACACATTAGGGTTTGAAGTAGTGCACCCTAAGTTACCATTAAACATAGAATTGTCTGAATATAACACATTACTACAAACAGAATTAATTAAACTAATGTCTTCAAGAGACTTCTTGGAATCAGAACTAGAGCAATCACTACTGCTAGAACAACCGAGCCCAACACTCCCACCATAGGCGTAATCCTCTCTAACCTCCTTAAGATTTACTCCACTTAAACCTGCAATGGAACTGTCAGTATCATTCTGCACAATCTCTTGTATCAACTCATTTGAGGGATGAGGAATAGGTGTTGGAGAGTAACAGAAGGTACTAGGTGGGGGATATGCATATGTTTCATTGTTGTTAAGACCCAAACCTGTCTTAACTCTGGCCCCCCGTTGTTTCTTGCAGAGTTCCTCCCTTTTCATACTAGATATTGTCCACTGCTGCAATTTGTTTTTAAGTTTTCTTGCTTCAAATTCAGCAAGTGTAACTTGCTCAGTCAAGTAGTTTATTTCACAGTTCTTTTCCAAAAGAGTTCTTTTTAAGTGTTCATTTTCTTTTAAAGCTTCTCTTAGTTTGACAAAATATTTTGATTCACTTAATTTAAGCTCTTTGATGGTTCTTTTTAATTCGTTTTCGTTTGACATTAACAATTTATTAGCTTTGTATATGCCAATTAAGCGAATTTTGCAAGCAGATGAACACATATCTTCAATAACATCATAAGGAAGACCAATTACCAGTTTTTCAGCAGCAAGAGCACGATCACACTGGCAGTAGGGAGTGCTTCTTTTGAATTCATCAACTGCATCAAGCCTCGCCTTCTCAATCATTGCTTCCAAGTTGAGTTTTGACTCCTCCTCATTCTTCACTTCATTAACAGCAGCTTCACAAACCAATCCTGAATGATTCAGATGCCCTTGAACAATAGCATCTGATTGATCTTTATCAACATTCTCCACTTTCTCTTCCTCATCTTTACCATGAAATTCTTTGAAAGGATCAAAGCAATTTATATAGTTGTCATCATTCTCAACAATCTCAGCAACAAGGGCATGATTAATTTCCTCCTTGGTTTCTTCAATTTCTGCACTCCAATCAAAGTTGGTGAGCAGTGCAGTTTCATTCTTTGACTTTGCTTCCTCAAGCCTTTCTTGATTTGGGACAAATCTTGGATTTGCAGAGTTTACTGGTTCAGTGACAATTGGTAAAGGACATTCCCTTTTGAAGTGCCCAATTGTTTGCAGTTATAACATCTCAACTTTCCCTTGTCATACCCCAGCTTGCTGTTCTGCCCCTGATTCCCAAAGTTTCTTCTACCAGTTCTTTCCATAAATCGTCTGGCACGAAGAGTAAGCATGGCCATTTGCCATTGGATGTCGGTTTCTTCCAGATCATCAGGATCCACCTGATACATATCTTCTACAGTCATCCCCTTTCCCTTTAACTCACCAGCAACAAGAGCTTCATAGCTATGAACAAACATTCCAAATAAAGCCATAGTGTCAGATGGAATCTGATTGGTCACAGATGCATTTGAGCTTGAACCAGCATTTGTGGAAGCACCAACAGATTTAGCAGACACATGACTCGATGATCCTCCATGTGCAGCACTGTAGATATAAGAGTTTGCAGCGGATGAAATAAGTGTAGCATTCTGAGAAGGAATATTTGGAACCATCATAGACTTATTATATTCTCTTCTCTTCACATCAAGATCAAATGACTTCAGCTTGTTTATAACATCCATCAGCTTGTAGTCAAGAAAGTTTCTCTCTTGTTTCAACAGCTTGATTTGAAGACTCCACTGAGGGGGGGAGAGAATCTAACAGTTTTGAGACTTGTTCATGATTGCCCAGCTTGTCATCATACTTCTTCAGATTACTTGATACAGATAGGAATCGATTTGTAATATCAGTCAAGTTCTCTTGCGAATACCCCACGAAAGAGTTAAACTCTTTTTCAGCTTGAGCTTTCCTATCCAGTTTCAGATCCTCATTACCATCATAGAACTCGCACAATGCATCATACAAGCTTTTTGCAGTTGTGTGTTCAGCAAACCTGTTGAAGATATCCTGATGCAAACAAAGTATCAATGCCCCGAGTGCCTTTTTGTCACGATCAAGTAGCTTGGTATCTGCTTCAGTAAAAGTACTTGGATCTGTGTTTATTGAAGTGACAGTTCCTTCAACTGTCGTTGGCACGTGCGGACCATTTACAATAGATTCCCATTGGTTGTAGTCCGTGTAGTAGAAAAAGGCTTTCAAACATCTTTTCCAGTCTTCAAAGTTTTCACCACTAACAAGCCTCGGTGGCCTGTTAGGTTGAACACTATCCAGATCATTCATATTCAGTGTTGATGAAGCCATAATAATTTTGGACAGATTATAGATTCGCTGAAGACAAATAGATTCGCTGGCTAGATTCGCTCAAAGAACACAGCAGATTCGCTGGTAGATTCGCTGATGACAGATTCGCTAGACAAACAAAACAGATTCGCTGACAGGCAAGCACAGTTTCGCTCGTCTGATTTTGGCAGCAGTTTCGCTTGCACAGTGAGCCAAACAAGTGAACTTTCGTTCAATGAGATGTCAGATTCGCTAGCCACAACACAAACCAACAGTACAAAAATCTGAATTAGGTTCGCTGGATGAACACCTAGATTCGCTGGAAGAACATATAGTTTCGCTGGGTTACGAACAAACCAGTAACAGTACGAAAACAACCCAAACAGCTTCAAAACTTGACCATTTGTAGACACGTTTGTTTTAAAAGCTTCCTATGACTAAATATGACAATACTTGAGCAAAATACAACCCCAAAACACCAAAACAAGCCCTGAACAGAATCAAATAGTGTTTTGACACAAAAACCCCAAAATCAACACAAAAATCACTTGAATCAAACAATCAAGAGCACTAAGGCTCTGATACCATATTATTGTTGGTCCATAATGATCGTGATTTCAGTGCTATATTGACTTGTTTAACAACAAACACTCTTGACTTGAACAAACAAAGTGTATAATAACCAAACAAACCCAATAACAAGATTAAACCAAACAACCAGAGGTATAAAAGCTACAAAGATGAATGATATAAGTTCCTAGCACCTCCAGAGAACAATTACACAACACAATCAGTAAGAACAGGTTTTGGTAAAAGATGTGCAAAAGTTACATTATCTTCAAGATAAGGTTACAATATATATCAGTCTTAGGTTCGCTGATAGATTCGCTGTAGCGAATCTATCTAGCGAACCACATAGGTTCGCTGGGCACAAACAGGTTCGCCCAGTCGATACCAACATAATCACTACACTATGCTACGGGCGAATCTATAGATTCGCCGTAGGTTCGCTAGTACAAAACATACAAGTTACATACAAAATACAAACAAAAGTAACACCGACACACCGGTGAGTCCAACCTATACATGTGACTATCACCACCAGATTGTGCTTAGGTTCAAACTTTAGATTCTCCATCTGTTAAAACAAAAACAAACACAAACAAGACAAATGTGTTAGATTCTTCATTAATAAATTTCAAATTTTCATAAGTGTTTGAACAACAGTTAAAAAGTAAAACATTCACATAATCATTTTAACTCCTAAATTGATCTAACAAACTGATTTTCATCATTTTGATCAAAACAACTTTGAATTTTAATGATTATACAACATTTTTCAATTTTACCAGTTTAACACTTAAGACATAATGATAGGTTCAATTGGATCGTTAATATCGCTCAATGATCAGAATAAATCATACACAAACACAGTTTAATCATTAACACAATTCATACTAATAATTCTCTTTTGTATATTGATGATCAAAGCAGATTTGTAATACAAGTGCAGGAGAAAATAAATCACACACACTAAGTTCTCTCTCTTACGTGAATAGTGATCTAGCCTCCCTCCTCACACTCTCTTACTACATGCTTTTAAGCAACAATTACAAGTTTAAGGAATATAACAAAATAGACCCTAAACTATACACAAACATATAAACAAATACAAAGTAAATCTTAATCTAGGAAATAGCCCTAACAGTACTCCCCCTAAGATTTATCTTTGAATCTTCAGCAAAATCTTCAACAGTTTTCATCTTTTTCAGCTTCAATCTCTTTCACCAATCTTCTGGTTCTTCTTTGATATCCAGCAACTCTTTTCCTTTAAACTCTTCTTGTTCCTTCAGTGCTTCTTCTATACAAGACTTGAACTTTTCTGCTATCTTTGCTTGTCTCGGTTTGGACTCGTTGGTAAGGATTGGGCAGGCATTCATGCGTCTCAGAGAATCAAGATTTAAACCTGCAAAATCAATGTTAGCATAAAATTCATAAGGCATCTCCTTCCCTTTGACTTGCACCTCCAAAGTACCCTTCGCACTAATCCTCATAAATTCTATCTCTGGAATGTCAACCCTCACAAGATTAGAATTGAGCAATGCCTTCCGTACTCGAATCTTTTCTGATGCAGCTGCTATCACTTCTATCATCACAACAAAAAGTTTTCGATCAGCTTCAGCCAGTTTATCTTTGCATTTTTCCATTCTGCAACTTCTCAGAAAATCAATATATGATGGATGCAGCAGTTTCAGCTCAAAAGTACTGAATAAAGTAATCATATCTTTATCCCAATCGTCCAAATTTCGAACAAGCTTCAACTCAAAAGTTTCTTGATTGTAGAAAACTCTAAGTATTGGCTTTGTCATTTGAGAACCATCAATCACTTTCAGTCCCGGATTGGTTACTTTATCAAAATACTCATCAGAAAATTCCTCCAAGTACATGTCCTCACTAACAACCAACTTCTTTTTCTTTCTTTCTTTCTTCGCCTGCACATAAGCACTGTCCTCCTGTTGACCTCTGAAATCTAGATATTTCAGTGATCTGGCTATCCCGGCATCCAGCAGCATTGCACATTTATCACCACGCTCAGCATGCGTGTGATTTATCAATCTAAGCTTGTGCAGTTCTTTCAAGTCCTGAACTTCTAACTTGAAGATGCTACAGTAGTAATGGTATACATCACATAAACCATTAACTCTTTTAATCATGAATGCATCGAACACCTCGTCATATTTCCACGCAATAATCTTTACCTTCTTGGATTTTTCCGGTACGATCATTGAATCAAGAAGTTCAGCAATAGACTGGCCCTTGCACAGCAGTGACCTCACAACGTCACCTGCTGTGGCTGATTTGTGCCATGATTCACGTACATCCATAGGTATGTGATATGACTTAGCTTCACTTGGGAACATGTCCATCAACTCATGCCTTTTCTTATGTGCATTCTCAGGTAACGCCATCACCGGTATTTCCTTCGGTCCGAGAACTTTGAATCTTTTGGTCAGCTCATAGTATTGAGGGTTGTTGTAGTCCAAATAAAACATACGATTGTACATTTTCTCCGTCTTCATGAAACTAACAACAATTTTCCTCAGCGACTCTTGTTTCAATCTCTTCAAAGTCTTATAAGGATAATTCCTTGAGCTCAACCAATCTCGCATATTCCTACTAGACATCTCTTCTGGATTTTGGTGATACAGTTCAGTTGGAGGCAAGTCTTCTATGTTCAAACTCTCTTAAAGCGGTGTCCATTCTCCCATCTCAATGATAAACTCTTTTTCATCAGCAGCAACTTTATCTTGAGCTATCAGACACTTTTCATATTCTTCGTTTATTTGACTCACAGTCAGCCTATTCAGAAACACAGAATTGTACTTCATCTTCTCAAGATAAGCAAATCTTTCATCTAAGTCATCTGGAATCTCTTGATCAGGATTAGTTTCAGGCTCAGCTTCTGGTTCTGACTCAGTAAAATCAATATCATCAAGATCATCTAATGCCTCAATCATTGGTGCATTGTCAGTTTGAACCGGCTCAAATTGACTTGCGTCTTCTTGAACAGTTTCAGGCACATTCTCTATTACTTCAACATCTTCAGACACTTTTTCAACAATTTCAGCAGTTTCAGGCACTTCTTCAACAATAGCAGCTTCAGATTGAATCGGCTCAATCTGAACTGATTTATCAACTTCAGCTTCAGTCACAGTCTCATCAACTTTTGCCAAATCAACTTTCTCAGTTTCCACTACAGCTATAGATTGAATCGGCTCAATCTGCACTGTCTCATCCAGTTTCGCCTTTTTACTGCAACTTTCATCACCCATAATTTCAGGTACAGCATCTAACTTCCTTTTTCCCTCAGCTTTGTCAGTATTGACAGAATCAGCAACAGCTTCATCGGGAATAACAATTGGAGTTTCCACCCTTATACCCACATTTGTCGTGCCTCGTGCTCTAGTGAGATAAACTTTTGGTACTTGAGTCGCTTCAGTCATTTCAACCACTTCATCTGAAAAATCTTTATCAGATGTTGACCCAGACTTCTTTGATCGTGTTTCTTCTAGCCATTTCTCCAACATCTCTTTTTCATCCTCAAGAGTATTGCATTCAGCCTTCAACTCTTTGTAATCGAACTTCAGATTTTCATACTCTTCTTTCAGTGTTTCATAATCAGACTTCATCTTTTCATGCTCAGCCACCAACTTAACATGATCAGCATCCAACTCTTTGAAAGTTTTCAAGTTCTGATTATGAATATTCTAAAACTCTTCAAACCTTTTCTTCTTTCTATCATTTGAGGCTTTCAAATGTTCATTCACTTCCAAGAGTTTTTCCACCATTTCTTCCAATTCAACAATCTTCTTTTTATCTTCATTCTCATCAACACTTGAAACAATTTTTGGCGAAGACTCCAAAACTTGTTCAATGTTTTCTGCAACAGGGGATGATGTGGTGGGTATATCAACAAGGATAGGATCAGTAACGCCAGCATCAGCTTCATCAACTATCTGTGCAATAGTCTCAGTCTCGGCCATTACTTCCTGAGCTATCTAAACAATATCTATCTCTACAGGCTAACTCATCACTTTCTCAACAACAGATTTAGATCTTCGAGATCTAACATACTGTTTAGTGATAGGCTTAGCAACTTCAATTTCCACTTCTTTTTCAACAGAAGCAACCTCAACAGGTTCTTCTATCACATCTTGTTCAATGACTTCAACATTTTCAGTCTCCAATTCCATTGGTTCAGCTATCTCAACGTTCTCTGCCTCCTCTGAAACAGATTCAGCACCATCATTACCATCATCATCACCATTGTCATCTTCATCATCATCTCTTTCTTCATCATTACTATCACCATCATCATTTTCATCATCCTCAGATCCATTCTCTTCATCTTCTGCATGACGAGCATTATACTCATCATCATCCAATAAATTGTCAGGCACCTCATCAACCAGGTCCTGTGGATTTACAATCTCTCCGTGTGAAATATGATGATAGACAATCTCAACATCTTCTTCATTATTTGCTATATCTCTCATATAGTCAAATAAATCCACACTAGGCACATTCCCGATACTCATCTTTCTATAAGATAGATCGTTCATGTCCTCGGTATAAAGTATCCCTCCAACCACACCTTCTTCTCTGATGATTGGATAAGCAACATTTATCATCAGCTGTAAGAATCTCGGGTACATGAGAAACTTAAATCTTTTCCCCTTAACCAGATTAAACACAAACCCATTCATAATCCATTTCGACATATTGAATGGTTTGTTCTCAGCTAGAGCAACAATTGGAGATGCTATATCAGATGGGAAGTTGTCAAAACCTGCACTCCTCCTTGACATGCACTGTTGGACAACATAGCATAACAGTTTCCATTTCTTCCCCAACCTTGCTCTATAGAATTGTGACTTTGGAAATGCAGGAGGATGTCCCATATCTACAAAGCACGATTGACACTCAGCCATAGTCAACTCATCATTCATTCCCACTTCATCTTCATCAATCCTTAAAGCTGTCCTGATTGCTTCTTCAGAGACAGTTAACATCAACTCTCTTGTAATATTTCCTCTAACAACAGCAACTCCATTATCATCTCTAATAACCTCAGCTGTCCTCCAAAAACTCTTTATCAATCTAGCATATATGACCGGTTTGGCACACATAGCATACACATATTTTGTCCTCTTTATGAATCTGATCATATCTCTGTAACCTTCAGTTTCAGGGATAGATTCATCCAAACATGCCACTAGATTGTGCTTAGGTTCAAACTTTAGATTCTCCATCTGTTAAAACAAAAACAAACACAAACAAGACAAATGTGTTAGATTCTTCATTAATACATATCAAATTTTTCATAAGTGATTGAACAAAAGTTAAGAAGAAAAACATTCACATAATCATTTTAAACCTAAATTGATCTAATAAACTGATTTTCATCATTTTGATCAAAACAACTTTGAATTTTAATGATTATACAACATTTTTCAATTTAACTGTTTAACACTTAAGACATAAATTTGACATTTGTATGATGAAGTTGTTTAACATGTTAATCTTAGTTTTAACAATGATTTGTTAATGTTCAACACATATTTTGTCAGTTTGAATTTAACACTTAAGAATTTTCAAGGTTCATCAATGGCGGTTTTGACAGTTATGAGGGATTTTGATTGATTCAGTTGGTTTTAAGGTGTTTTGGTGCAAATGAATGATTGATTGTTGATGATCGACACATTTTACACTTAAAACAACATTCGATTTTGGTTTTAACACACACAATCAAAATGTCGATTCAGTGATCAAAAACACTGTTCATCATCGTTTTTCATTTTATCGGTCGATTTGAAGGTTTATCAAGAACAAATCACATAATCAATACCTTATTCAATCAATCAGACTTGTTACAGAACAAAACGATTGAATATGATAATCACACGATTTTAGTACAGAGGATTTGCTTGAAATTGTGAGTGAAAAATGATAAGTGTTTGTGAAGAGGCGGGTTTTTATGTGATTAAAAATTAGGTCAAACATTGAGGTGCCGGGTCAACACTTTGGGACGGGCAAGCACAAAAGCCCAATAAGCCTTGACGGGTCAAGCACTGTTTAGACGGGTCATGTACTGTTGGGACGGGTCAAGTACTTGAAACAAGTCGCAACATGTGACGGGTCAACAAATAACATGTGAAAAACACTTGACGGGTCAAACACTGTAGAGACGGGTAAGTCACTGTAGTGACGGGTAAAGGTTAGGAACAACTACACCTGTTTGGTTTTTCTCATCACCCGGCAGCATAGTAGTCTTCACAACATCACCCGGCTTGAACAATCATATGTTTGTTCACTACCCGGCAACATAGTGATACCTTCATCACCCGGCATACTTTCTTCTTCACACGGCAACACAGTTATCTTTATCACCCGGTCATGCTTTTCTTCATTACCCGGCATGCTTTCATCATCATCCGGCAACACAGTTGTCTTCTATATCACCCGGCATGCTTTTCTTCATTACCCGGCAACACAGTTATTCATTTACACGGCTAGATAAAGACTCTTTACCCGGCTGTATAGTGAACACTTGTCACCCGGCAGATATCTATGACTTCTTCACCCGGCTGTATTTGACATGTTCATTGCCCGGCTGTACAGTAGTCATAATATCTTCACCCGGCTTCACTTCTTTCTCAATCATCCGGCTCATATCTGACTCACAACCTTACCCGGCTGAACAGTGTGTTCATTACCCGGCAAAATAGTGTTATGATATTCTTTGCCCGGCTACAACACTTGATCAATTTTCTTCAATTTTTCTCGTCTGTTGACTTTTTCAACTGCATTTATTGCACCTGCAAACATTCTCGACATATTAATTAGACAAGATATCCTTAAAAGAATTTGTCACATTAATTATCAACAACAAAAGACAAGTCAATAAAATTAATTCCAATTAAATTCATTTTTCTTTTTCTTTGATTTTCAAAAATGTTTTTGCACAACCAACATTTTTATATCCCGAAGCAATTTCTGAAAATCACATTGCAAGACCTTGGGTTTGTTTTTAACATATCCAATACTTTTGCTTTTCATACCGCATAATCTTGTTCATTCAAAACACTTATTCAAAAATATTTTTGGATTTTTGTAGATATTTTTCTTCAATTTATTCTCCCCCTAAACTTGAAATTTCTTGAAATTTTTAAGTTTAACAAGGATGTCGATGTGTCAATAAAGATTCCATATGCCTGCACACACAAAGCACACACATTAAATTAAAGACATATGCAATGCAATGAATCAAAATATCGCAGTGAGATCATACCACACATTATCTGAACATGTTTTGCAAGTTTTGAATAGACATTTGACTTATGTTTGATTGAGTGATGATATGAAAACATACCAATTAGCTCGAATTGACACACTTACTTTTTCAGTATCATGATGATATTTAAGGTTCGATTAGAATGACTTATGTGACCCACATGTATACATATGTCAACATATTTCCTAATCAACCACTACCCGAATGCATATTGCACACCAACCTGGTCACTTACAGTCATACACAGTGTGGAATCTGGGTTCTATTCGGATTTGGTCCACTTTGGGACTTCTTTTTAATTCCATTTTGGAATTTTTCTTTCCTATCGTTCCCCTTGGGAATCTTCTGAATTCCTTTTTGGAATTTTTGTTTGGTGATGGTCCACATTTGGGACTCTTTTTGTTCCATCTTTGGGAATCTTTTGCTGCACCTTGAAGCTCAAAAGAGACTTCGTGTGAGACTTCAGGTCTGTGGGTACCACAACAAAGAAGCTCACGAAGTGGTTCATCACACTGAATACACTGCATCGTTACCCGATCATGTACAACTATCATCACAAGCAATGTATCAAAAGATATATATCTAGACATGTATAACAATGGAACTTAACACAAAGATCATTAAGTTTATGTTTGTCAACAATCAACTTACTTTTTCAGTCTAATTGCCTGAGCTGTCTAGCACATCAATTAACATTCATCAGTCTTTATTAAAAATGATGTAACAAATAATGTCTAGTGTAACTATCATTTCTCACTTTTTGAAATATAGATTCTTATGACATGATATTTTCTTTTTCTTTTTGCTTTTATATTTTGTTTTTGCTTTTCTTTTTCATGCACACACACAATGCAAAACATAAAATAAAAAGACAAAGGAATCAATACTTGACATCAACTTATTATATTTTTGGCTTTTATATTTTTCTGATTTTTGTTTTGTTTTCGAAAAATAGAATCAATCATGATTGATTAATCATATGGATTGAATTAAGAATTCAAACCGTCCTGACAAAAATGATTTTGTGAAAAGATCTGCCAGTTGTTTGTCGGTATGAACTTTAATCAAAATTATTAAACCTTTCTCAGAGTTGTCTCTTAAAAAGTGATATCGAATTTCGATATGTTTGGTTTTTGAGTGTTGAACAGGATTAGCAGTAATAAACATAGCAGCAGTATTGTCTATGTAAATAGGAGTTTTGAGAAAGTTAAACCCGTAGTCAAGCAATTGGTTTTGTAGCCACAAAACTTGAGAACATCCTGCAGATGCAGCGATATACTCTGCTTCAGCTGTGGATATAGAAACGTTGGTCTGCTTCTTGCATTGCCAAGAGACAAGTCTAGGACCCAGAAATTGACATCCACCAGTAGTCGATTTCCTGTCAAGAGCACATCCACCAAAGTCACTATCAGAATAACTATATAATTCAAAATTGCCTTCATAAGGATACCATAACCCAAGATTCGGTTTCCCTTTAAGGTATCTGAAAATACGTTTCACAGTAACCAGGTGCGACTCTTTCGGATCAGACTGATATCTTGCGCATACACATACAGCATACATAATGTCTGGTCTTGATGCAGTAAGATACATCAGCGAACCAATTATCGATCTGTATAGTGTTTGATCCACGGATTTGCCTTTCGAATCCGGCTGTATCTTGCAGTTCACATCAGATGGAGTTCGAATTGTCTGACAATCTTGCATCTTGAACTTCTTCAGCAACTTCTCAACAAATTTTGATTGATTGATGAAAATTCCGTCAGCTGATTGTTTTACTTGTAATCCAAGAAAGAAATTAATCTCTCCCATTGAACTCATCTGAAATCTGGACTTCATGATTTCCTCAAATTCTTTGCACATTGACGCACTGGTCGATCCAAAGATAATATCGTCCACATAAACTTGAACACATAAGAGTTCTTCATTCTCCCTCTTCATAAACAAAGTTGGATCAATCTGTCCTCTTGTGAATCCATGTTCTAGTAAATGCTTAGATAATGTCTCATACCAGATTCTCGGAGCTTGATGTAGACCATATAGAGCTTTACTCAACTTGTATACACGATGAGGATAGTCAGGATCTTCAAACCCCGGAGGTTGTCTGACATAAACATCATCTGTAATCGGTCCATACAGAAAAGCGCCTTTAACGTCCATTTGGAATACTTTAAACTTCATGAAGGAAGCATATGCAAGAAAAACGCGTATGGCTTCAAGTCTTGCGACCGGAGCAAACACTTCTTCATAATCAATGCCTTCTTCCTGAGTATATCCCTATGCAATGAGTCTCGCTTTGTTTCTCACAACAATGCCACGTTCATCTGGCTTGTTTTTGTACAACCATCTTGTACCAATCGCATTCTCTCCTTCAGGTAAGTCCACTAATTTCCAAACTTCCTGTTTGCGAAATTGAAGTAACTCCTCTTGCATGGCTTCAATCCAACTATTATCTTGTAACGCTTCTGAAATGTTCTTCGGCACCACTTGAGAAAGAAAACATGAATAAAGACAAAAATTTGCTTGCTCAGTTTGACTTTTTGTAGTTCTCTGATTCAACGGCCCGATAATCTGAGAGACAGGATGTTTCTTGTGAATTCGATGAATTGGTATGTCATCTCCTTGCACTTGACTCTCCAGATTAGAATGATTCAGATTCGGTAGATCTTGTAGTATGGAAGAAGTATGCGGAGTGAAATTCGGGACTTGATCCGGTGAATTGATGAAGTAATCAAATGATTCTAGAATAACTTCAGCATTCGGATCTGATGATGGTTGATTTTGAACAGATCCACCATCATTAGGAGAACTTTGCGGATTAACATCATCTTCAAGATTGTTTGATTCTTGATCTTCTTGAGAACCAGAAGGACCCGGAGCTTGACTAGATTTGACATGATCAGGATTATGAAATGACATGAACGGATAATCAGAGTTGAGATTGCCATCCTCGTCATTATCAGAATCGTCACTAAAGCATCCCAAGTCACCTGATTCTTTCCTTGCTTTTCCTGAAAAATCAAACAAGTTAGAATTGAAAGATTTTGATAACGAATCTAAATCAAATAACCATTCGGGACCATGCGCCACTGACGGAAACGAATTTTCTAAAAACTTTACGTTAATAGTTTCAATAACAGTATTTGTTTTGCTATTAAAAACTCGATAAGCTTTAGAAACAGACGAATATCCAAGGAAAAATCCATCGTCAGATTTTGACTCAAATTTCCCGAGATGATCATTTAAATTTAGAATCGATACAGGACAACCAAATGCTTTCAAATATGAAATATTTGGTTTTCTTCCAAATAACAACTCATAAGATGTTTTCTGTTTATCCTGATCCAGTAATGTTCTGTTTTGTACAAAACATGCAGTAGCAATAGCTTCATCCCAGAATGTGATAGGGATTTTGGCATCTGCAAGCATGGATCTTGCTGCTTCAATTAGTGTCTGATTTTTCCGTTCCGCAACCCCATTTTGTTTAGGCGTTCTCGGAGCACTAAATTGTCTAGCAATTCTTTTTTCTGCACAAAACAAATCAACATTAGCGTTCTTAAATTCTGTTCCATTATCACTTCTTAAAGTTTTCACTTTACAATCCAACTGATTTTCAACTTTGATAATAAATTCTTTTAATAACTCAGCAGTTTCAGATTTAACATGCAGAAAATAAACCCAAGAAAATCTAGTGAAATCGTCAATAATGACAAAACAGTAAGACTTCTTTCCGATGCTTTGAACATTTTTTGGTCCGAAAAGATCCATATGTAGCATCTGCAAGGGTTTTGAAATGGAGTTTTCTGGCTTGGACTTAAAAGACATGCGATGCTGTTTTCCTTTCAAACATGCTGGACAGAGATCAGTTGTAGAGAACTTCTTTGAAGGTATTCCCACAGCATGATTTCCAGTCACTAAACGATTCATGTTTCTGAAGTTTGAATGGCTCAGCCGTCTATGCCAAAGCTGACTCTCATCATTCGAAGCATGTGCAATGAGACAAGTAGTTTCGGTTTCAGCATCAATCTGCGACATATCCAGCTTGTATACATCACGATCTCTTGGAGCTTTAACCACCACCCACTCATTGTCAATCTTGAAACCTGGTTTGAGTATATAACAGAAAGAATCATCAAATAAAGTTGAATAAGATTTATCACAAATTTGAGATACACTTAGTAAATTAAAGTTCAACTGTGCACAGTAGTTGACTTTATCAAAACTAATGACCCCATTCGATACGGTTCCTTCTCCTGTTATTTTACCACCGGCATCACCTCCAAATGCAACGTGTGTACCATTTTTCAGCTTGAAATCCTGAAGCAAGGCATGGTTGCCTGTCATATGCCGGCTACACCCACTATCAACGAACCATGAGTTGATAGGTCTTCTTGGGCGTACCTGCATTTCAACAATCACTTAGTTAGTTTGGTCAACCCAGGCCCACACGGTCTTGGGTTTTCCGAATCTATCTGCAATAGTAACTTGTTGATATTGAACATTTTGAAAATTTGTTTCATTTAAGAGATTTTGATGCTGAAAACTGTTGTTTCGCCCATTGGCGTGATTGGTTGCTTTCTTCTCCAAGCAAGGTTATTTTCAAACTTTTGATCTCTTACCATTAAAGCTCTTGGTTTAAAACTGTTAACCTGCACATTTGAAACAGAATTGTTTCGATTGAAATTTCTCAAAACCGGAGAATGACTTTGATTACCATTTTGAAAACCAAATGATTTATTTCTTTGAAAATTTGGAAACGAAGTCATTTCTCTTGTTGAGTTTGATCGAAAGAAACAATCTTTTGTGTCATGATTTCTTCTTTCACAAATATCACAAAATTTGTTATAATAACATTCTTCTGAAGAATGGTTTCTTTTGTCACAGAAACTGCAGTACCTGTTAAAGAAACATTCAGCAGTTGCATGGTTATAACGATCACAAATCTCACAGTGTTTCTTGCTAATCCTAAAGAGCCGATTGTTAACTTTTGATGTTGAACTCATTCGAGATTCATTATCAGTTTTGTTCGGTTTTAGATTAACGTTCTTTTGTGGAGACTTTGTTTGTGATTTTGATTGCATGGGACTTTGGTTCAATTTTAAACTGTTCTGTTTGGTTACCTGAACCTGTTTTCAGACCAGAGTTAGATTTGATTGGAGAATTGATTGGTTTACCATAAGATCCGTTCAAATCAAAAGTTCCTACAGACACAAACTTAATTGTTTTTCCTTTTGACACTTTCTTTTTGACAGGTTTGACCTTGTCAGTTTTAACAATTTGAGCTTTGGTTTTGTCATTCGATGTTATGACACTTTTGCCTTTTGGCTTGTTTGTTTCAGATTGATTGATTTTCGATTTTAATTTCTGCACTTTTGCATTCGAAACTTCAACCTTTTTCTCTTCTTGCTTCTTGATCAACTGATCAGCAACTTGCGCCTTCTGTTCTTTCTTCCACCTGATGTATTCAGGATCATTGTATCCTGAGAACTCACCTTCTTCCTTCACTATTTCTGACTTCGGATTCAGTTCCGGATACTCAACGAGTTGAATCAGAACAGGCTCTGATTTGTTGCTAGCTTCATCATCAGCTTCAGTTGTCACACCATCTTCTTCTTTCAAACTTTCCATCAACACTTCAGAACCTTCAGACTCGGATTTACTTCTTTGAATTTCTTTGAATTTTCGTTCATTTTCAGGTGAATGATCAAATTCATTAAAGTTTTCCGGTAAAGTTTGAGTGATTGAATTTGGCATTGGTTAATGAGTAAAACCCAACCCGGTTTTGGTTTTATTACCTCTTTCACTTATAAGTTGTTTAACCATGTTCTTACAACTTTTCACTTTTGTTAGTTCAACTTGCGTGAAAGCATGAGCAACTTTTTCTTGTTCAAAGTTCTTTGTCATTTCTTCAAGTTGTTTTGTTACCAGTTCCAGTTCCTTTAAGGTTTTGTTCCATGATTCTTTAAGTGACAAAATCTTCTCATCAGAAATTTTATGATCAATTTTAAGTTGTTCATGAAGTTTTTCATGTTTACTTAATTTATCACCAATTTTAAATGAATGAGTTCGATAATGTTCTACTTGTTGAATGCATTGTTCAGAACATAACCTTTCTTTCACATCAGCAGGTAAAGGAACATAGTTAGGGGGTAAGTCATTACTAACCTTTGGTTGTTCGGTAGAAGATGAAGACTCGCTGGCAGTAGCCATCAGCGCAATTTCAGACTCAGATTCTTCAACAGAATCAGACTTTGCACTCCAGTCATATTCCTCTGAATCTTCACTCTCAGTATCAACCACCTTGAAATCTCCTTCTTCTGACCAATCCTCTTCGATTTCACATACCAGTGCCAAATTCGATGTAAGATCAGATGTGAATTGTTCTGCATATGCGCTCCAATCATAACCATCTTTCACACTAACTACCAGTGCCTTAGTTTGATCTTCTGGTTTCTTTCCTTCATCTTTCAGTTCTGGCATGGGAAGACTTTGATATGGTTTCTGAAAGAAACGTTGATTTCTGCTTTGGTAGCTCGAAGACTGTTGTGAGCTTTGACCTTGACCTTGATTACTTGAACTAGCTTGGTCGTTGTAATTCTGATTCTTAGGAGCTTTACATTCCCTTGAAAAATGACCATAGCAGTTACAGTTGAAACATCTGGCCTTTGATTTGTCAAATCCAACTGTCTTGTTTGCATGAGGCTTGTAGCTTCGATTAACATATGCATGTTTCTGCGTTCTATATGCAACCATCACCATTTGCCAGTTTAAGTCCATTTCCTCAACGTCATCAGGATCCATCTCAAATAAGTCTTGAAGAACAACGTCCATTTGACTTAAGTGACTTCCTTGGTATGCTTGAAAACTTGCCATAAAAGCTGTAAAGGCAGTTTTGGTCTCGTCATCTTGTAACAAGATGTTCATCACATCTTTAACCTTGGCTTGAACATTCAAACTTTGACTTTCTGCTTGATTCTTCAGATTCTGACTTTGAACTTGAGCTCTTGGTGGAGATTGAGGTTGAGAATAAGTTGGTGAACTTGGAAAGTATGATGAGTCAGTATAGAAACTTGCGCCAACAAATAAATCACCCTCATCTTCAAACTTAGTTGCATCTTGTGCAAGAAAAGCATTCTCCACTGTATTAGCAGGATTCACAATATATTTGTATTGTGCATGTGAACCAGTTCTATCAGTATTTCTAGAACTTTCATCAATCTCTACTTCCTCTATCTTTGCAATGAGCAAATCTAGATCCATTGGAAACTTCTCAGTATGTTTCAACAATGTCACAGTCTGTTTCCATGATGATGGAAGTGCACATAATAATCTGTCATTTAAATCTTGGAGATCTGTTTTTGCACCGGCATTGGACATTTCAGTAGTCAGATGAACAAACCTATTCATCATTTGGTGCACTGATTCTCCAGAAATGTGTTCAAATAACTCCAACTGTCTCTTCAACTTTTGTTTCTTGAGACTTCTTAGTTGTTCACCTCCTTCACAAATGGACTTCAAAGCCTTGAACAATGTATAACCTGTTTCATAGGTGTCCAACCTTGACAGTACTTGTAGTGGCAATCCCTTGCACATCAAAGAATATGCTTTGCTATCATTCTTCACTTTCCTCAAATCTTCTGCTGACAAATTATCCTCTGGATAAGGTTCAGTAGAGTATTTGGTGTAGGTACTTGCACTATCTGGAGCTGTCTGTGTAGGTATGTGAGGACCCTTGTCAATTGATTTCCAAAGATCATTGTCTATTGAGCAGAGATGATGCTTCAGTCTAATCGTCCAATTTTTGAAATCTGCACGATTCACAAGTCTAGGAACACGGTTATCAGAATCATCATTAGGTGCCATTTTAACAATTTTTAAAGAAACTATTTTTGGTTTTTGTTAATTTTAGAAAAGAAATAGTTAAACTACTAAAATAAAGACAAGTAATTAATGACAAGATAAGAAAACAAAGATTAAAACAACTAAAAATGAGTCACACGGCTGAACAGTGAAAAATCCTTCTTCACCCGGCTAAACAGTAGCTTTGTTCTTCACCCGGCAGAGAAAAGTCTTCACCCGTCTAAACAGTCACACGGCTCAACAGTTGTAAATCTTGGATTCTTTACCCAGCAGAACAGTTACCCGGCTGAATAGTATCAACTTCACACGGCAATAACACTTGACCCGGCTTGAATCTTGACACGGCAAAAAGCTTAACCCGGCTGAACAGTTGACGATCACACGGCAAAGTTGTTTACCCGGCTACACAGTTATCAATCACCCGGCTGAAATTGTTAATTACCCGACGTAACAGTGTATTACCCGGCACAACAGTTGTTGATCCGTCTTAACAGTAACACTTTTTCTTCGTCAAATCCTTTACCCGTCTAGCACAAAATCCTTTACACGGCTGCACAGGACCTAGTTGTTCTTCAATCTAAGTCCAAAGGAAATTGTCTAAGTCAAATTTTATCACCCGGCAAGTTAATCTTCAACCAAAATCATACTGTTCATCATCTTCATCATGAGAATTTTTCTGGGTTTGTCAAAAACTTGTCCAATTCTTTCAAAATTCACACACAAGCAGTTAAATGGTCCGATTAACAATCCCTAATCTCAATCAATCCAAAACATGATCAAATTTTGATGAATTTAAGCAAAATTCGATCGAACAGTAACTTTTTCAATCTTCTTAGTTCCTCAGATCTGATGATAATCTGATGGAATTTGCACAATCGTTGTGAATTAGGAGTGATTGCGATGATAAATCACAACTAAAAACAGCAACAATTCATTCAGATCATGATATTTGAGCAATATTGTAGTGTTTTGCTTGATGAATAGCGAAGAACACAATACCAACAGCTCTGATACCAATTGATAGGTTCAATTGGATCGGTAATATCGCTCAATGATCAGAATAAATCATACACAAACACAGTTTAATCATTAACACAATTCATACTAATAATTCTCTTTTGTATATTGATGATCAAAGCAAATTTGTAGTACAAGTGCAGGAGAAAATAAATCACACACACTTAGTTCTCTCTCTAACGTGAATAGTGATCTAGCCTCTCTCCTCACACTCTCTCACTACATGCTTTTAAGCAACAATTACAAGTTTAAGGAATATAACAAAATAGACCCTAAACTATACATAAAATATATAAACAAATACAAAGTAAATCTTAACTAGGAAATAGCCCTAACACTAACGTTTGAAGTAGAGCATCCTAAATTACTATTACACATAAAATTGTCTGAATGTAAAACATGACTGGAAACAAAATTAATCAAGCTACTGTCTTCAACCGACTTCTTTAAATCAAAACTAGAACTGCTAGAACAGCCAAGGCCACTACTCCCACCATAAGCATACTCCTCTCGCACCTCTTTAAGATTTATTCCACTTAAACCTGCAATAGAGCTGTTAGTATCATTCTGTATAATCTCTTGTATCAGCTCATTTGAAGGATGAGGAATGGGTGTAAGAGAATAACAGAAAGTACTAGGTGGAGGGTATACTTGTGCATCATTTTTATAACCCAACCCGTTCTTAATTCTAGCCCCCCTTGTTTCTTGCAAAGGTCCTCCCTTTTCATGCTTGAAATTGTCCATTGTTCCAATTTATTCTTGACTTTTCTTGTTTCATATTCAGCAAGAGTGACTTGCTCAGTCAAATAGTGTATTTCACAGTTCTTTTCCAAAAGAGATCTTTTCAAGTGTTCGTTTTCTTTCAAAGCTTCTCTTAATTTAACAATAAATTTTGATTCATTCTCTTTAAGCTCTTTGTTAATTTTCTTTAATTCGTTTTCATTTGACATTAATAATTTATTAGCTTTATATATGCCAATCAAACGAATTTTGCATTCAGATGAACACATATCTTCTACAATTTCATAAGGAAGACCAATTGCCAGTTTTTTAGCAGCAAGGGCACGATCACACTGGCAATAAGGAGTGTTCCTCTTGTATTCATCAACAGCTTCATGCTTAGCCTTTTCGATCATAGCTTCCAAGTTCAACTTTGATTCTTCAGCAGTTACAGCTTCAATACCAGCATTTTTCACTCCTTTAGCAATGTTGACAGAAACCTTTTCTTCTTTTTCGACAGCAGCTTCACACCCAAATCCAGAATGAATCACCTCTTCTTGACCCAGATGTCCTTGAGCAATAACATCTGTTTGAACCTCAATTGTAACAGCAACTTCCTGATCCTTCCCATCTTGACCCTTTTAACCATTACAACTTTCGACTCAGCAGCCTCATCAGAATTCTCACCATCTTCACCATAAAATTCTTTAAAAGGATCAAAGCAATCAATATAGTTGTCATCAAGAGCAAGCTCCTCAACAATCTCAGCAATTAAAGCATGATTGATTTCTTCCTTTGTTTCTTCAATCTCAGCGCTCCAATCAAAGTTGGTGAGTAGTGCAGTTTCTTTCCTTGGTTTAACTTCCTCAGCTCTTTCTTAAATTGGAATAGGTCTTAAATTTCCAGAATTAACAGGCTGAGTGACAATTGGTAAAGGACATTCTCTCTTGAAATGTCCAAGTTGCTTGTAGTTGTAACATCTCAACTTCCCTTTGTCATACCCAAGCTTGTTGTTCTGACCTTGATTTCCAAAATTTCTTCGGCCTATTCTTTCCATGAATCTTCTAGCACGAAGAGTGAGCATAGCCATTTGCCATTGAATATCAGTTTCTTCAAGATCATCAGGATCCACCTGATACATGTCTTCAACTGTCATTCCCTTACCTTTCAACTCTCCAGCAACCAAGGCTTCATAGCTGTGAACAACCATCCAAAACAAGGCCATTGTGTCAGACGGAATCTGAGTGGTGACAGATGCATTTGAGCCGGGACCACCACTTGTAAATGCACCATCAGATTTGACAGACCCATAACTTGATGATCCTCCAGATACTGCACCATAAACATGTGAGTTTGCAGCGGATGTAATCAGTGCAGCATTCTGAGGAGGGACATTTAGAAGCATCATAGATTGATTGTATTCTCTTCTCTTCACATCAAGATCAAATGACTTCAGCTTGTTTATCACATCCATTAGTTTAAAGTCAAGGAAGTTTCTATCTTACTTCAATATTTTGATCCGAAGACTCCACTGATGGGGAAATGAATCCAAAAGCTTTGTAACTTGCGCATTATTTCCCAGTTTCTCGTCATACTTTTTCAGATTGCTTGATACAGATAGAAAACGAGTGGTTATATCAGTCAGACTTTCTTGCTTGTACCCCACAAATGAATTAAACTCTTTCTCAGCTTGAGCTTTTCTATCCAACTTGAGGTCCTCATTACCATCATAGAACTCACACAACGCATCATACAAACTTTTAGCAGTTGTGTGTTCAGCAAACCTATTGTAAATGTCTTGATGCAAAAAAAGTATCAAAGCTCCAAGGGCCTTTTTGTCACGATCAAGTAACTAGATATCACTCTCAGTGTAAGTACTTGGATCATTGTTTGGTAAAGTAACGGTTCCTTCAACTCTTTTTGGCATGTGAGGCCCATTAACAATTGATTCTCGTTGATTATAATCAGTATAGAAGAAAAACGCCTTCAAACATCGCTTCCAGTCCTCAAAATTTTCAACATTCACAAGCCTCGGTGGCCTATTTGGTTGAACGCTCTCCAGATCATTCATATTTATGGTTGATGTAGACATAATTTCAATCTGATATTAGGTTCGCTGATAACAGATTCGCCAATAGATTCGCTTGAGTGAATCTAAGCAGGTTTGCTTGGCAGTTGGACAATAGGTTCGCACAACAGTGGACGATGAGAACAGGTTCGCTAGCACAGGTTCGTCAGCAACTTATCTTGCCCACAAAACCAAAACATGTGAACTTTCGATCAAAATGTAGTAAAATCACTGATCAAAAGATTCGTATTTCCAAATCACAAATATTGTATAGATACGCAGTATGGTCCACAGGTTCACTGGATGAATGTCAAAGTTTGCTGACTTAGGAGAAAAACTTTCTCAGCCCAAAAACAACCAAAAGCTGCCTCAAAAACCAACCAATTGAAGATCCGTTTGTTTCTAAAGCTTCCAGGTACCAAATATGATAAACCTAAATCAAGTTCCAACACAAAAAAACACAACAAACAGTTCCAAAAAGGATCAAACAGTGTTTTTACTCTAAAACCGCAGAAACTACACAAAAATCTCAATGATCAAACAATCAAGAGCACTAAGGCTCTGATACCATATTGTTGGTCTATCAGATCGAGATTTCAGTGCTATAATGATAAATAAACAACAAAACCCACTAGAATTCAATGAAACATTGTCCGAATACTCTTAACTCACAATAACAAAGATCAAATCAACACAAACAGAGGTAATCAGGCTACAAAGATGATAATAATAAGCCCCTAGCACCTCAGCCGTCACACACACATAATTAGGGTTTGATAAACTTGCAAAAACTGCATTCAAATGATAAAACATTACATTATATAGAACAGACATAGGTTCACTGACAGATTCGCTAACAGCGAATCTGTCATTCAAACCTATCAGCTTCGCCGAGCACTAAAACAGGTTCGCCCGGCGACAGATCTAATCTATAGTCTACTCTAATAAGGACTTCCGGGCGAACCTATAGGTTCGCCCGTAGGTTCGCTAGTTACAATAAGAACAAAATACATAACAAATCAAAAGTAACACCGACATGCCGGTGAGTCCAACCTACATGTAGTATCACTATGTCTTGAATAAATAGCAATAACATCAATCTCAGGCACCACCAGAAATATGTGAAAATAAAATTAGCTATTAAAAGCTAGTGAATAAACCATAATTGATAAATAGTATAGAAATCCGAGATCATTATAAATATGTTGTGCAATCTTACATGTATAGCTATTTCATATTATTTTCAACCATAACATCAATCATTGTATAGCAACTTGTAACATAAAATACCAACTTGTAACATTGAATAGCAACTTGTAACATTGTATAGAAACTTGTAACATTGAAATGGAATGGCCGGGTTTAAATCACCTACTGATGTTGTCCAGGCAGGTGGGTTTGTTAAATCTACTTTAAACTAACACATAAGATTGCATCATGTTGCAGACAAGACTAACACATTTTATGATCTCTTTTTGAAACAAAAAAGAATAAAAAAGTGTACTATAGTATATAACACATATTTCGGCCCCAAAACGTAAAAGTAAAAAGGGGAGTGAATTTACTCACTTTCAATTACGAGCACGAAATAAATAGGAAAACGGAGTAGATGGGACCGAGGAATGCCCAAATACTATGATCACCTAAGTAAATAAACATTCCTAACTTAGCAAGACGTATAATACAGAAAACTAGAATAAAAAATTATGAATCTAAGGTAATTTGGAATTCTAGGGTTTCAAATCGGAATTTGAGGGGGGGGGGGGGAGGGGGGAGGTAAAAGGTTAGAAACATATTAAATATTTTAGACATAACATTGAAAAATAATACAAATGACGATAACGATAAAAAAGACAATGATTTTGATATTTTGTATCAAGTATTGTCTTGCAAATGATAAATAACTCAAAATTTTATTACCAAATAATTATTTGTTGGCGAGCATAGATTTGTATACATATATATGGATTCAAAAGATGATTGTAATATATATAGTTTATAATTTGGCGAAGGATTAAAATAAAATACTACAATTTGATTGTTGGGGAATAAATTTTAGCTATTATGGATACGATATCCTTGGCGTTGGGAGGATTAAGAATCCTTAATACTAAATATTAACGTCTTATTAACGGTTGTTCTCTGAATGTTTATTCTTTATAAGTCAATGCAGGTAACGGTTAATTGACCTATTCTACCTCAAAACTCGGTCAACGAAGTTGCGAAATCGGCTGAAGTCGTGGTCAACTAAGCTCAACGGATTATCGCTTGGATTTAGGAGTTAGTTGTTATTGTTTAACTATATTAAGAGGCTATGGCTTATCTCACAACACACGTTATCATTCATATTTTCTTCTTCTCTCTCGACTAAATTCTCTACACACACACATTCTTGTACTAGCGGCCATAGCTCTCGAGTTGTACTTTGCTTTTTATCATTTATAAATTGGTGATAGACGATTGTCATCACCCGAGGTTTTTATGTCGGCGATCTAGTCTTGATCAAGGGCTTTTCCTCGTATAAATCATTGTGTTTATCGTTAATTCCTACATATGATTCATTAAAACGCACTACCTCACTTTACTAATTTGGTTTATCAATTTTTTACCAAAACATTGATGGCTAGCTATTACCAAGTAACTATATTTTGATAAACAGTTATAAGTATAATTGATAAATATTTGTTACCTAATCGATTTGATAAAAAATGGTAATTAAAATAAATCATTAGCATTTAAGTAATCCTAAGGAATGAAAATAGAACTAACTAAACATTACTTATCATTTGTAGTCTTTAATAATATATATATATATATATATATATATATATATATATATATATATATATATATATATATATATATATATATATATATATATATATATATATAACTAATAAAAAAACAACAGAAACAGGGCGCCTGGTTTCGAACCCAGGGTCACCCGGTTGACAGCAAACAACAATAGCCACTGAACCAGATTTATTTATATTGTTGGAATTGGTTTTTTATTTCTTTTAGAAGTTTAAAACAGAAACCCTCAAACTAATATAAACCCTAGAAATGATCCAGAAAATGATAGCAAAACAACACTTAATCTTAGAGCTTTTGATCCTTGCATGGTAACGAGCATTTTATCATATTAGTCTAACCTGATTGATGAGTAATTGGTTCAAAGACGACGAAAAACAGGGAACGGCGACTTGTGTAACATTTGCCCCGATCCATACCCGATCCAAAATTAAACCCGAACCCAATTAGATATCCATGAAAATTTTTCCGTCGTATTATAAAATAAAAAAAATTATATCATATTGATTTATTTAAGTTATTACATTTAATTATGTAATTAAATCATTAACTAAGTTGCCCAAACAGTTTGGGGGGTTCGTGAACACACTTAACACTCTTATCTCGTCCTCCTTATTATCTAAGCTTCATTATATAATCCTTAGAACATTGTGTTTTGGAAAGCTTAGATTATAAGGATAGCAAGTAAGAACCTCTACATGTTGGATTCTTAGTTTTGGCATAAGGCGACTTTCGGGTGATTTTTTGCCAACCTTTCTCCATTCTTGGGCTATCACTTTGGATCATTCAAAGCTCTTAGACATACTTGGTATACTAGGGATTAAGTAGGTTCAGTCGGCGAGTCAAACCGAGCCCAAACAAAGCAAGAATGACAAATAAATGTTTGAGAACGTAACCATTAACCCACATAAAGATCCAAGGTTTAACCCAAATTCTCGACACCATGAATACTGTAATACTCTCTTACATATGATAGTACTCTAAATATTATGAACGTATGCGAAACCGTGCGGAAAACGGAGTTATAACGAAGTGGGAATCGCAAAAACAAGTTTAGTGTTTGTAGCTGATTTGCAACACACGAATTCTACCTTGAAATCGTCCCACACCGCCTAAAGCCATCTTATTCCTCTATTTCACACCTATAAATACCATTGCTTGGTTCCTTATAGCTTGCAACTCTTAGTTTGAGTCTAAACAAATAGAATAGCCAAATTCTGGTGGTTCCACAAGTGCAATATCTTTTTGGGTGTTATGCGTAGTTTTTTTTATTTTTTTCTTTCGATGAGGAAGTGCTGCCCTATGAACTCATCTCGTTTGTGAAGCTTCTTTAAGGTAATCTTCTTCTTCTTTTCTTTCTTTCATTTTCTTCCTTTTGTTAGTTGTTCATTTATCGTTTTCTTAGTTTTGTTAGTTTGGTTTAGGTTGTGAGTTAATGAGCATAGCCTTTAGGCTTAGTGTAGCCTTGTAGAGGCTCAACAAGCACAACCTATCATGTCCCTTCATTTGGCTATGCCTTAAAATGTTTACACGTCCTTGTTTCCATCGTTTAACTAGGTTGAGTCACGCTTGCATTCGGATCGTATACCTATTCATTTGAGTTGTTGTCTGATCATATACGTTCAATCCCAAGGCATCCAGCGTGATACGACTATTCATTTTGATTCTTTTTCATCATACACTAGTTTGTTTGAGCATCATTGAGGTGAGTATTCATAACCCCTTTTCAGTTTTACATTTTGGGGTGATCTCATGTGAACCTATTAAACATGTTTATCATTTTACTATTTTATCAGTTTATCATGTTGATCAGTTCATCAGTTTAATCAATTCAATTCATGTTGTGTTATTACTTGCAATAATGCGTGCATAGCTTGATAAACATTGATTCTTGCATAATCATTAATTTATTTAACCGACAGTTATCAATGATAGATCTATTGGTCTAAAAACCCACCCCTTATTCTTGGGTGATTGTAACTGAATTAATCAATTGTCCCTACAACAACAGCTTCATCTATGTGATTACGTGGCTACATTTTATCTAAGGTTTGATTATGCGTTTGTCTTGTATGTTACACAATTGCATTTATGGGTTTTGACATGACATGAGAACTGAACACTTTTAATCATTTTGACACTCTTGATTCTTTAATAATTATCTATATGTATCTAAACCTGTTTTTACTCACCAGCTAATTCGTTAGCTGAACAAATACTTTTCACATGATTTCAGGTTATGCAGTTTATGTGATTGCTACAAGATGCGAACACTTAGGATATGTTCGGACCTAGAATTATAAAGAAATATTTATTATGGTGTATCGTATTTATTTGAATCATTGTATGTACTTATTTGTATTAATGAAATTGGGATTTAAAGGTACTTAAACTATTTTATTACCATGAGCTACGAGCAATCTATTCACTATCATCCGCCCCGAGGTTTCCGCCAACAGTCGGGGTGTGACAGCTTGTGAATCCGGTTGATGGATTGAAGTTGTTAGAATGAAATTAATCTTCCAGAAACACACTTGATGATGAGATAAATGAAAGTCCTTGATCAATTGCAAATAAAAACAATCTTTTATTGTTCGATTGCTGAGTTGCAGGTTTGCGCAAAATGGAGAATCAAACGCAAGTTCATTGTGATTTTGATTGAAATTAGAATAGCAGACAGTGAAAACGATATTGTAGGAGTCTTTTACAATAATTAAATTAGGTTAATTTGATCTAGAAACAGTATTTTGAGTTCAGTTTTTTTTTTGGGAATAAATGGGATTAATTTGGGTTAATTAAGCGTTTAGAGGTCGATTAAACGTGATAATTAGTTACTAGTCGACGAATGGATTGATTTGGTTAATTCAATTTATTACATGGAGCGATTTGGATCAATTTTGATTAAGTGGGTTTTGTTAATGAAACCGAAAGTAGACTTTAAGTAAACTCAGATTAAAAGCTTTGGTTGGGTTCGAAATTCACTTAGGAACATTTACTGTACTTTAATTTGGTTAAAAGTTCTAAAAAACCGTTTTGGATGTCGCAGGAGTGTTGCCGAATTCTGGACAGAGTTGGCCGGATATTGAAATCGGGCTGCATGCGTAGGGGGAGGAAAGAGTTTTCATATTTACAGATTGGTCCTTGCTCTTTTAGTTGTTTTTATTTTGAGCTAGAAACCTTAGTATAAGTTTTAAAACTTGACGTTTTCACCCAAAGTTAAGCAAAACTTCCTTTAACTAACCAACTTAACCACATTAACTTATAATTTTTATAAAATTTACGTTTTTTATATATTTACATTGTTTATTTATGTTGGATGGTTAGTTTTAGACTTAATAGTAATAAACTTGATATTATTTATAAAATCTCTTTTTATAAATTGAATTTATATATTATTGGGATTATTCAATATAAATAGTAACTAAATAATTAATTTAAATAATAACTCGTGATTAATAAGTTCGATTGTTTTTATTGATGACGGAAAAACATGGAATTTCGAAATATACATTTATGTTAATAAACGAAACGTTAAATGTTAATGAATTTTTATACGAAATAAATAGAAGCAAAACAATGGATTCGGGTTCGAGTCAGTCATTCGAGTTCGGGTTCGGGGCAGATGTCACACTGTGTTGTCATCTGCCGATGCTATAGTGTTCATTGGTGATTTGGCCATCCGCTGATGCAACACGAGGAAAGAGGTTTAGTCTTTCCTTTTGACCCTGGTGGTTCTTACAAGACTCGTGGTCGAGTCTTTTTCAACAAGGGGAGCATGATGCAGGAGCATTAAAGTTGAATCGTGCCCATGTCCACACCTGTTAGAGACTCATTCAAATGAGTGGAAAGCCCACGTTTTGTTTGGAAGATGATATCTTCTATTAGTTATTAAAATTTCAAATTCTTATTTTATCTTAATTGTATCCAAGTTTTTTTTGTTATTATAAATAGGGATATGAAGGTGAATAGAAATCATTTGATTATTTTAAATAAGATTTGTAAGCTTGTTACCAAGTTATTCGGTTTGAATCATTTGAATGAAACCTTATGTTTCTTGAGCCATTTGATTGCGTATCCAAAACTACATCAAGTGGTATTAGAGCTTTGGTTTGTCAAATGGCTCTACGTGAAGACGAGTGTTATCTTGTTCGAAGAGTTGCTGACCGAGGCATCGACATAAACATTGGTGGTTCCGTGCATGTGGAGATTGATTCAACTGTGATCGAAGATTCACCGGAAAAGGCAACAAGATCAGGAACCGTGACACATGGGATTTTGAGATCAAACGACTCAAGCGACGAGTTCAAGATATTGAGTTGCAACAAGAGATTAAACGGCTCTGACAAAGGATTTGACACCTCGAGTTGCAACCGGATACAGGCCAGACGGAAACCTAGTTGAGCACCGTCATTGGGGACGAAGGTGGCGACAGAGAGCAGCAGCCGTTTAGCCGTCATCCATAGCGGTTCTTTGAACCAATCTATCCAGAGGGTGAGTCGCAAGATGAGCCTATGTTTGATAAAGACGGGATGAGTCATGATGAATTTGAATACTTGTGGGCAGGTGTCATTCAAGAAGACGAGCCCGTAAAAGAAAAGAATAATGACAATCTCAAGTCCGTAATAGTTTCTTCATGTAAACAAGATGCAATCGGTGGCTGGATATTTCACGGTGGAGATCATTTGGATTCAGAAAGTCAAACGAGTAAATCGATAATTAAGGGTGGCTTAAATTTTCCATCAATATTTTAGGAGGAAGATTATTCAATTACTCCTAACGGAGATGAAGATAAAATAAAGGCAAGTCAAATCGTAAGTGTGATTAATCTTCGATATCCACCTATGCTTGGGAAAATATTAAATCCGGAGGATAAGACATAACGACATGTAGGTGCTAACTTTGATATTATTGGGTCATCCACATGTGGGCAATCTCACGTCTAACAATAAAAGTGAGGGGCTATCAAGTGTTGAAACTGATTTACCTAGAAGGTGAGTAAATTACGATGAAGAAAAGGGTGTCGACATGAGTTATGTAACTGCATTATGCTTATGGGTCTTCATTGCAACACACGAGGAAAGAGATTTAGTCTTTCCTTTTGACCCTGGTGGTTCTTACAAGACTCGTAGTCGAGTCTTTTTCAACAAGGGGAGTATGATGCAGGTGCAATAAAGTCGAACCATACCCATGTCCGCACCTATTGGAGACTCATTCAAATGAGTGAAAGCCCACGTTTTGTTTGGAAGATGATATGTTCAGTTAGTTATTAGAATTTCAAATTCCTATTTTATCTTAATTGTTTCCAAGTTTATTTTTTTATTGTTATTATAAATAAGGATATGAAGGTGAATAGAAATCAGTTGATTATTTTGAATAAGATTTGCAAGCTTTAAGCTTATTACCAAATTTTTCGGTTTGAATCATTTGAATGAAACCTTATGTTTTTTGAGACATTTGATTGCGTATCCAAAACTGCATCATGTTCGCTAATGTTTTGTTCTATGTTGATGTTTTTGTTCACCGGTTGATATTTTTTGTTCATCTGTTGTTGTGATAGTGTTCATCAGCTAGTGTGAGTTGTTTATCCGCTGATGTTATAATGTTAATTTGTTGGCACACTTGTGCATCTGTTGGTGTTACTATTTATCCTCTAGTGCTACAGTTTTCCAGGGCCGGCCTGGATGGAGGGCAAGGTGGGAGACCACCCAAGGCCCGTTGTCTCCAGGGCCCAAAGTTTTCAAAATTTTATATATATATATATATATATATATATATATTATATAAGGACGGATCTGCTAGTAAGAAAGAGAGAGGAGTAAAGATTGTAAAGACATTGTGATTATGATTGTTAGGGCTCGAATTTTGGGTATCAAGAATGCAGTATCCTTAACGCGCTAAATCCATTATCCTTGGCGCTTGCAGGATTTACGATCTTTAATGCTTATAATTGTCGAATAACTAACTATTGTCTTCTGCGTATTTTATACATTTCAAGTGCAAGTAACGTTCTCAACGACTTAGTTCTCCACCAAACTCGGTCAATATAGTTGTGGAATAAGTTGGGAACGTGGTCAAGTCTTTGAACGGCTAATGGCATATTTTTAGGAGCTTGTTTATTATTATTGCTGACTATATAATAAGGTTATGGCTTAGCTCACCACAAGTGATTTTTCACACTTATCTTCCTCTCTCGACTGAATTCTCTACTCACACACACATTCTTGTACCAAGCGGCCATAGTTCTCGAGTTGTATTCATTATTTCTACATCAATAAATCGGTGATAGACGATTTACATCACTCGAGGCTTTTATGCCGGCGATCTCTTCTTGATCAAGGGCTTTTCCTCGTATAAACATCGTGTTCATCTTATATTTCTAATTAATTTTCATTAAAACACATTACCTCACTTTACTAATTTGGTTTACTGATTTTTGACCAAAACAATTTGGCGCCCACAGTGGGGCAAGTGTTGTTTTAATCATCATTCTCTTCGTTTCATTCATCTCATATTTCCAATTAATTCATCTTCATTAATTCTCTATAATTCAATGGCTTCTCAATCAAAAGTTGTTTCATCAAGCAAGTCATCTTCATTGTCTTCCATTCCAATGTCTAGTTCATCTTTGGGGTCGATGAAGATCAAGGATATCACCAATAAGAAGCCATCTGCAGTTTTTCAAGGATCAAAACCTCTTGTTGCACCCTCTATGGTAACTTCTAATAGTGATATTTCTATGTTGTCTTTGCAGATGAAAGCCTATATGGAGCAGCAGAACATAACCAATCAGAGGATCCTTCAAGAAATCGAAGATATAAAGAAGATAAAAAAAAGCATGTGGAGGAATTCAGTCCTTACATGCCCAGAGCGCTTGATTTCAACATACTAGGGTCCTTAACGCAGAAAAATATTGGATCTATAGTTCAGCCTTCATCTACAACATTTCTGCAAGGATCCTCAATCCAAAATCAACAAGGATCATTAGTCAGCCAGGATGCTCAATCTTTTCAGGATCCTTCCATCAGCCAAGATCCTACATGCATCAAGGATCCTTCCATCAAGCAGGATCCTCAACGCAATATCCAGCGGGTCCTCCCCCCATTCAGAATCAAGGATCCTTTCTCCAAAAGCAAGGATCCTCAAGCATGCAGTGGTCAATAGTTACTGATATTCATGATGGCGATATTATTCCAATGCAAACCAACTCTACTAATACACCATCTATCTCGTCTGAGGTACCATGTTCAGAATATTATAGTGGGTAGATACTCTCAACCGGGAGGTAATCATTTCAATAATCAATCCTTAAACACTAACTTTAGCTCGATGCAGGATACAAGTATCAATGCAGCAATGGCTAGATAGTTACAAAAGCTTAAGGATATGATATCCAGCCTCCTAGGAGTAGTTAGACTAATTCTTGAAATTCCTGTGGGAAGCCATAGATTTTCAAGATTTGCTCCACCAATATGTGATGTTGAGATTCTGAAACGCTTTCAGACTCCAAATATGAAGCTATATGATGGATGGTCTGATCCTGAGGAACATGTGGCTCAATATAGGGAAAGGTTGGAGATCAATCCTATTCCAGTAAATCTAAAAGAAGCATGTTTGTGCAAGGGTTTTGGATACACGCTTACTAGATCAACCCTAAAATGGTTGCTAAGTCTTCCTCCTTACTCTATTACTTCATTTTCTCACTTGATTAATATTTTTAATAGTCAATTCTCTTGTAGTCGAACTTTTGAAAGACTCACTAGTGATTTATATAGGATAACTCATGTTGGTCCATCAGATCGAGATTTCAGTGCTATAATGATTTGTAAACAACAAAACACACTTAGATTTAATGAAATTAAGTCCAAATACCCTTAACACTCAATATCAAAGATCAAAATAACACAAACAGAGGTAATCAAGCTACAATGATGATAATAATAAGCTCCTAGCACCTCAGCTGTCACACACACACAATTAGGGTTTAATAAACTTGCAAAACTTGTATTGAAATTAGAAAACATTACAATATATAGTGCAGACATAGGTTCGCTGTCAGCGAATCTGTCATGCCAACAATTAGCTTCGCCAGGCACAAAACAGATTCGCCAGACGATTGATCTAAACTAAGTTCTATACAGATCTAGACTTCCGGGCGAATCTATAGATTCACCCGTAGGTTCGCTAGTACATAAACTATTAAATACATAACAAAACAAAGTAACAGCAACATGCCGGTGAGTCCAATCTATACATGAACTATCAATACTCCCCCTAGGTTGGACCTCACCTGGGGAAGTCTTCTATTTAAGCTCTGTCTTTGTCGGCTTCACAGATGCTCAATGAATGCTCTAGCCCTCGATTCAATACCGCCCAATGGATTAGTAACGTCTTCGGATCAGCGGATCCTCACTGTCTCCCAAATCCACAAACGAATCAACAAATTGAGCTTCGGTGACATCAATATCAGTCAAATCAACAACAGTGGTCTTCCCCTGAATATCAGCAGCCTGTTCCTCACCAAGCACATCCAATTCAACTGGCTTTTCAAACCTCTAAACAATCGACTCATCTAACTGTTTGAATAGATCATCCATGTCCATATTCAGATCATCAGTCATTCTCAGCCTCTCGTTGACCTTTCTCAACTCAGCATGAACCCCTCGGGCTTTATTGGCAACTTTTACGAACAAGTTGGCTTCAATTCTGGTGTCATCTCCTGGCCCGTGCTTGATCTCGTTTTCACACAAAACCTTTAGATCTTCTTCATAAAAGGAGAAGATCTCCATTGGGTCAAACAATCGGATTTCAGGAAGATCATCCCCTATCAATCTGATAATAGCTTCACCAGTACTATTATCGTAAAACCATTTCAAAAATTCTTGTAGTCGAGGTGGCTGAGTATCAGGAACTCTGACCCGGTTCATAATCTTTGGAGCACTCAGCTTCAAAACAACCTTACCTTTCCACGAAACCCAGTGTTTGTCTTTCTTCGACCTCATTCTCTTTGGCTTTTGATACCCAAAATCTTTGAAATTATTTTCAGCAGCCCTTCTGATTGTAACCTCGAACGCACTTGCTCTGCCACTATCCTCCTTGCCCAGCAAAGGGAGTTCAGCCAATCTACGTAGATCCCATCTTGGCAGTGTAGCAAAGTGCTTTCGGTTCTTGATATAACATATATCACCCCTCTCCTTTTAATCATATATGCATCTACCTCAGTGTTGTATTTCCACGCAATTACCTGCCTATCCATCTGCGAGGTATTCGGCTCATCCAGGTGTTGAAAGATAGGGACTTTGGGAATGACTGCATCATCTTTCTTGAACAATTCGGATTTGTCAAGATCGATGTGCTCGAATAAATATGTGACATCCCTATCTTCAACATTATACATCTCAGGCTCATCTTCCGGATCTTCATCAATCTCTTCTTCACCTTCAACATCTACTTTTGTACCAACAACAACCTCGGGCCCAGAGAATGCATTCAAATCAATACCCATATCCTCATCGAAAGTATCTTCAGCGGTCTTCATTTCAGTTTTAGCTTCAACCCCATAATGCATTAATGGATACTTTGCAGCATTCGTTAAGCCAGTCAGTTCCTGCTCAGACATCGCCGGATACAACCCATCCTTTTCTTTCAAACTATTTAACTCCTTAAATACCCGCACCAATAGACATTGCTGGTCTTTTACCATCCTCGCCATACCTTTAATCACATCTCCTTTTTCTTTATCTCTCTTCTCCAAATCAGCATATTTGACCTTTAAACTTTCCAACTTAGTCTTTAACCCAGTAATCAATTCATCAGTTGCCACCGGAACTTCATGCTTCTGCTTAGTTCTCTTTTCAGTTTCACCTGAAGCATCAGATTTTCTTTTTGTTCTCCTCTCCCTTTCAGCATCCAATTCAGCCTGCACTTCATCAATTTCCCTATCCTTATGTAAAATCTCAACATTCTCACTTCCTCTCTTCCTTCCGATCTCAATCAATCTTTGAATATGTACCCATCTGTCAGCTGGGTACATATTTCCCATAAGTATGATATTCTCCCGACGCAGTCTGATCGTACAGATTTGCAGTCGTCGAAGATCCTAGAATGCATCGACCAGATCTTCAGAGTTTCACCAACAACTGGCAAATCAGGCCTTTTGTCGTTGAGGATCATCTGCACAAATCGAGGATACAACAGCCATTTATCCCTTTTTGCAACATGAATGTTCTCAAGCATGTAATTGTAGATCAGCTTTGCGAGATTTGCTTTTTGTCCCTTGCAAAACAGCACCATTGCCCTAGCCCAATCAAGGTTCAAACCGTCAATACCTCCTTTTCTGTGATCAAGGCACATAATAAACACATGAGCAATGTATCTTCATTCCTTGATCAGATAGGACTTAACAAACTCCATCTTCTTTTCCCCTGCATCGGACCCTCATAACCAGTAGTCCTCAATGCATCATATACCTCCTCAGCAGACATCTCAATCTCATCTCCTATATCTCCTTCAAGCCTCAAAATCCTTGCCAGATCAGCTTCAGTAAACTCATTTCATGACCATTTACCTTCGAACATATCCTAGATGGCTGCCTAGAAAACATTCAACACTACGGTCCTCCAAAAATCACGAATGTGCAACTCATATACGGTTGGTGAATGTGATATGGCATAGTGAATCTGAGAAGATTTCAACCATCTAATGCAGTCCTTGTATCCATTGGCCTTCTCATGATTTTCGTCTAATAAAGCACACATGTTATGCTTCTTCTCAAAGAATAACGTAGACATTGAGCCTGAAACCGAAACGGAAGTTGATCAGAAACATGAATTTGAAACAGTTAATAGATTAGTTAACATTATCAGGTTCGCTGAACAGGAGAACCTAAGATTTGGCACCAGAACCTATAGATTCGCCGGCATGAAAAACTGACACAATGGTCGGGCGAATGTATAGGTTCGCTAGAAACGGTCGGGCGAATCTATGCTGATGCACGGGCGGCATGTCGGCATATATTCGCTCAAAAGTTTTGAACTTTCGTTCAGGTTCGCAAGACGAACACTAGGTTCGCTGGAACCCTAGAAATTGAAAAACGGGCAGAATCAATAAGATAAGCCAACAAGAACACGCAATCATGCAATTAATCACAAGACGATCATATTAATTTGTCAATCAATTAAAAACTCCTCAGTTCAAACATCAATAAAATTTTAATGGGTTCGAGTGGATTGAGACGATTAAAACATTGTTACAAAGAAAAATATGGATTAAGGTGAATGAATAACATACCAGAATGAATTAAAAGCGGTTCAATTTGTAAAGAAAAGCGGTGCAAGAGATCACTTGAAAACGACCCGGTCAACAGTTTCAGCGAATGTGTGAAATGGTTTTGCAGGTCAACATATATATATATATATACACATAGATTCGCTGGAATTGCAACCGGGCGAACCTCAAATTCGCTTCGCTGGGATGAAAAAAGAAAATATTTTTGGATTTTCTTAAGTTTTGAATTCCTTTAAGATTCCAAGGAAAATGCCCCATAATTTCAACGCTCAAAGAACAAAAGTTTTAAATGAAAAAGCAAGACTAAAAGAGGAAAAAAAATAATAATATTAAAAGGTAAAAAGAACTAGAACAAAATTATAAACAAAAGAAAGATATATATATATATATATATATATATATATATATATATATATATATATATATATATATATATATATATATATTTTCCATGACGTTTTACGAGCAGAATCCGGAGAATCATAGATTGGCGGGATTGCAGATATGTTTGTCCATTTAAACTCATGCCTTATTCCTTTCAACAAGAGATCTGCAGCTTCATTTATCATGTTTTGGTTTGATTGAAGAAGCTCAGGGTTTATAGAGCAATATGGTTGACTGTTGGTCCCATAACACTATTGAATCAGTAATTTTGTGAAGATTTTGGATCAAATGGTAAAATATTAATGAGTATAAGATGAACACTTGATGAACACCATGAAAAACTCAGATTTGATTCATAATTTGATTGCATCAGATGTTGTTACATGGAAAGACCCCAATCAATGACTCATTCAAGCCCCCAAAACCCTAATTGCCATTTACTATTTATAGCCTAATAACACTTTGGACTAATGACAATTAGGACCCTAAACTTAGACTAAAACATGACAAATGTAAATAATACAAATAAAACCCTAATGTTTAGTCTAATATATATTTTGTCATAACAACAAAATATATATATTACATAAAATACTTAAAATGATGAAACTGATTAAATATATTTTGTTGACACAAAATATATTTATTAACAATAAAACTCTGTCGCCTTCAACGTCTTGTCTCTAATCTTTGTCTCGAACGCGTCGTCTTGACTTTTGCGTTGACTTTGACTGTTGATGTTGACTTTTGTTGACTTTGACTGTGTTGATAATATTAGACTACAATTCAGGTCCAACAATACTCCCCCATAGTCTATTATTATCAACGTCTTGCATCGTGTTCAACACCGATAAGTCAATACAGTTGAATCTTCAATTTGGTGAGCATCAGTTCTTAATTTCAGATCCAACAAAACTCCCCCAAGACTGATGCTAGCCAAATTTTGTTGCTGAAGATCCTTAATCTCACAAGCTCCCCCATATTGTATGCTCCCACATTTTCTGTGCATCCTATCGTAAAATTTGAAACTGCTTTCGAACTATCTTTTCTTGAGTGCTTCAGAAGATGTAGGAGAAGGCTTCCTAGCTCGGTATCTTCTGAAAAACTTTGAGGAGCAGGTTCTCTGGTCAGGTGCTTTGCTCAACTGATGATCGGCCATCATTTGTAGCAAATATCTGTAACACAATCACAAACACAATCTCGAGATTTCTCATTAGATCATTTCATTAAACAAAATAAACCCGTGTTTATTTGTGTATGAAGACAAGCGAACCCGTGTTCGTTTGTGTGTGCAATTTCCCGTGAAATGCATGTGAAAATGATAACATTTTAATAGCATAATATGGAAGACTTGAAAATAATTTGAAATTAAAAATCTTTTTTGATTTTTTTTTTGTAAATAAAAATTAAAAATTCAAAAATGAGAGGACGAGTCCGACAAGATCACAAATATTTTAGACAAAATGAACACATCCCAAAAGGTACACACGACCAACAAGACTCAAGAATTAAACATAAAATAATGATAATAAAAGAAATTTTCATAAAGGATATCAGATAATGCGTTTCGAGCAACCATCCGAAGAAACAAAGACTTGGCTAGATTGTCAATATGTTTGTCCATTTAAACACATGCCTTGTTCCTTTCAACAGACAATCTGTGATGGTCTTATCATGTTTTAGGTTCGATTTGAAGAAACTCAGGCAACTCGGTCCCCACAGACATCTAGGTAAAAAGAACTTGTCCTATCATCAGGGTTTATTGAGCAATATGATTGACTTTGCTTGAATTTCTTGAATCAATTTTTGAATATTGATCAATTTATGAGCCACTTTTGACTTTCTGCATTTTGCATATTTGGGAGTGGAGCTTGTCAACAATGATTCTTTTGAACACATTGCGACTTATTATTTGGGAAACTCAAATGGTTAGAGCTCCAGGTCTATACTGACGTATAACAGACGAGATAAACATTTGAGCATGCTCGGTGAATCTTCAGGTCAATACTTCCGTATAGCAGAGAAGATCCACCAACTCCAGGTCAATACTTCCGTATAGCAGAGGAGTTAAGCACTTTGACTCAATACATTCTGAGGAGTTAACAAGTAACTCACTCAGAGGTTTTTCTGAAGAGCAACACTAGCAGCTTTTTATTTGTTTTGCTAACTAGAAACTCAATTCAGGGCTAGGGTGAGGGTGATTTAAAGATTTGACACTCTCAACCCATTTCTAACAAGGACTTGTAACTTTGTGCAGGCCAATAATGTCAAGGAGATAATCCTCATTGCCGAGTTCTTGAACTTAGTTTGATCACAGAATTGCTGTCTAATTGTATTCGTGCTGAGCCTATTGACACATCATAACACAAATCAATATCCTCCTTTAGGCGGTTTCCACACATATCTAAAACCTGTAAAAGGACACAAAATATTTACACAGGAGAATAATTTTGGACTAATGATTTTCAGTTCATCTTCATTTGAGATTTTACTCCCCCAAAATTTCTATTTTAGTGCAAAATTGAAATTTTCAAAAGACTCAAGACCGACCTCAAAGGGTTGTGAAAACTTGATCAAAAATACACGTAAAAATGTTAGACTCCCCCTTTTTTTAATTTTTTTTAACTATTTACAATAATATAAAACAGAAATTACCAAAGATACGCCTTCCATATTACCCTATCAAAAGATGATAAATGAGTTATCAAGAAAAATGCAGTGGATGTGAAAATGAAAGAAGGATCCAGAATGTGGATAAAATACCAGAACCATAACCTGTTTGTTCCGCCTCAAATTTAAATAAGGAACATTTTCTGTCAGTAAACCGGATTACTAACAGTCCTCCTGAAATGTTCCTGCACTCATTAACAGATTAGTTAGAAAGGGGAACCCAGGCCATCGTAGTCCTGGGCGTTCCATTTTCATCAGTGTAAGACACTTGTCTATGCACACAACCTGTTCTCGTATCAATTATCTTTTCCTCTATCTTTTTAATTTGCCAAATTTGTTTAGGTTCAAACATTTTTTATTTGAAAGAGTTAAATTTGGAAATCATTTTCTGTTTAAGCCCCGAGGAATAGGAATTTGGTTTTGATGATTTTGTCATATTCATCTTTGAATCATGTGAAACCGGCTTCACATGAGAAGGTGGGGATAGAATGTTCGTCATCCCACCATTCAAAGATGTATGATTTTTACCTTGAGATTTGGAGAAACAAACCTGTTTACCTTTAGTAACTGGAGCATGTCTTTTTGGACATTCTTTGAGCACGCGATCATCCTTTCCACACTTGAAGCAAGCCTTGAATGGCTTTTGATGCTTGATTGGCTCGTGTGGAGCAGATAGGGGTGGAGCTTTCTTTGAACTTGATGCCACTTGTTGGAAGACTTGTGGCTTCTTATGTTGAGTTGTGGAAGAGGAACAAACTTGTGACTTCTTTTGTTGAGTTGTGGGTTGTTGGATGGGAGATAAGATCTTCACTTGCTTGTTCTCAAGTCTTTTACAAACTTGAGATATGATGGACAGAGGTGAAGTCTTCTTCTTTTGAGCTCTGGATGGAAGATTGACTTGTCTTGCAGCTGGAAATGAGATCCTGATTTGACTTGCTTCAGGTTTTGGAAGCATTTCAGATTTGAGAGTTGCAGATGACATCTTGATCTTTGAATCTCCATGACTCTCTTTTGTCTTTGATTCATCATCTGAACTTGTCTAGTCTTCAATGAGTACCTCTGCTTCCAATGGATCTTGATTGATAGGAATTGAGTGTGTTGATGTGATCGAAGCTTGATGATTAGGTGATTCCTGAATTAACTCTTCCTTCTCATTCCTGACAGGCTCAAACGTAGGAATTTCACCTGCTTTAAACTTATCAAAGAAATTAGAAGTAACAACTGTTACAGGATTAGGAACAACAGGAACTGAGCAATCATTAGCTTGACTGTCAGTACCCGTTTTACTATATCCCATACCAGTCGAAGAATCATAATCATCTCGCACCTCCTTCAAATTAACTCCCTCTAAACCTGCATGCAAACTGTTAGATTCATTCTGTATAATCTCTTGAATCAACTCATTGGTCGGGTGTGGAGTTGGTGTAGGAGAGTAACAGTAAGTGCTGGGAGGAGGATATACAAAAGCCTTATCCTCATGACCCAACCCAGTCTTAATTCTAGCCCCCCTTTGTTTCTTCCACAACTCCTCCCTTTTCATGCTTGCGATAGTCCATTGTTCCATTTTATTTTTGAGTTTTATTGTTTCAAATTCAGCAAGAGTGACTTGTTCTGTCAAATAATTTATTTCACAGTTCTTTTCAAAAAGAGTTCTTTTTAAATGTTCATTTTCTTTTAAAGCTTCTCTTAATTTGACAAAATATTTTGATTCATTCACTTTAAGCTCTTTGTTAGTTCTCTTTAATTCGTTTTCATTTGACATTAACAATTTATTAGCTTTGTATATGCCAATTAAACGAATTTTGCATGCAGATGAACACATATCTTGAATAACTTTATAAGGAAGACCAATTACCAGTTTCTCAACTGCAAGAGCACGATCACACTGGCAATAAGGGGTGCTCCTTTTGAACTCATCCACAGCTTCAAGCTTGGCTCTTTCAATCACAGCTTCCATGTTAAGCTTTTGTTCTTCAGCATTCTTCTTCTCATGATCAACAGTAGCAAAAACCTTCAATTCTTTCTTGTCATCAGCTTCACAAACCAACCCATCTCGAACTTCTTCATCCTTTACCACTTTCAACTCATCAGCAACCTCATCAGAATTTTCACCATCTTCACAATAGAATTCTTTGAAAGGATCGAAACAATCAATATAGTTATCATCATGAGCAGACTCCTCAACAATTTCAGCAATTAAAACATGATTGCTTTCTTCCTTTGCTTTCAGCATCTCTTCATTCTCTGCTTCTTTCTTTCCTTCATCATTTTTCTCATCTTTATCATCAAAAGATTTTAGTATGTCCATCACCTCCACCAGTTTGTAATCAGTAAATCCTCTTTCTCTTCTAATCGATTTTCCATGTGAACTCCACTCTGGTGGGAGGGAATCAAGCAATCTCTTAACCCGTTCATGATTTCCAAGTTCTGGATCATGCTTTTTCAGGTTATTGGCTATCATCACAAATCGATCGAGAAACTCAGGCATCCTTTCATTCTTTAAAACTGCAAAATTATCAAACCGGCTTTGTGCCATTGTGAGATCATCAGATTCGAAGGATTGAAAAAGTTCTGCATAAGCCATTTTTTTTAATCGAAAACCCGTTTAAAATTTGGCCTAAAAATAATTTTTAGAAAGTCTCGGCCACTGACAAACCTTTTTCAACTTAAATAAAAAACTTTGGCCCAAAGATTGACAAAATAAACACCCTGCCAAAAGACGTCACTTTTTAAAATTTAATGACGACTTGATTAAAAACGCCCATAAAATTTTTTAAACTTTAACACCCGGTTAATGAGACGTCTCTTTTTAAAATTTGACGACAACTCCAACGAATACGGCTTAATTAATAAAACACCAATCCCAGCTGACTAAATTAATTAAGTCCAACTAATACATTTGAAATTTGAAACCTTTATTTGGTAGAATGACTATGCCGCTTCAGTAATAATCTCGTCCCCCAATTTTTTTTTATTTCAATGACACTTCTACTTTTAAATCTCAACAACACTCAAGTTCTACTTTCTTCTTCTGACCAATGTGAACACACATAGAAATCACTTCTAAAATTCCAAATATCATTCACCCTTATCTTTCTTTCCCCTTTGCTGAGTTACACATTCAAACAACAAATACTATAACCTTATACTTTTATTTCTTCTTCCTCTTGTTACCCAAAGATGACAACAACAACTCAATCTCTCTCTATCTCCTGTTACTCAAACACACACACACAAAAACAACACACTATCTCTCTCTCGTTGAACACACATCAACACCACATCCTGCTCTCTCTCTCTCTCGTTGACTGATCTGTTGTTGCTTTTTCTTATTTCTTCTTTCTTGCAAACAACACAACAACATCATGACACAACATCTTTAGCCTCTCTCTCTTCCGAACACACACAAATTGCTGCTGCACGTTTTCTTTCACAACCAAGCACACACACAAGAACAAACTTCAAAAGATTCTGAGCTGCTGCTTCTTCTTGTTCGGTCTCGAGATCACACACGCGCGCCCCTCAGATCCAACAAAACTCCCCCTCAGATCCAACAACATCGCTTTCCGATAAGTCAATACAGTTGAATCAGCTCTGATACCATATTGTTGGTCCATCTAGATCGTGATTTCAGTGCTATAATGATTTGTATTACAACGAAACACACTTGACTCAAACAAACAAAGACCAATATAACCCAACAAGCAAGAACAAGATTAAAACCACACAACAAGAGGTAATTAAGCTACAAAGATAGATAATATAAGCTCCTAGCACCTCCTGGAAACACACACACGATACAAGAGTTTGGATAAGATTTTTTTGTCAAAGTTGTCTTGCATAAAGATAAGGTTACAATATATATCAGCTTTAGGTTCGCTGATAGATTCGCTGACAGCGAATCTATCTAGCGAACCAAATAGCTTCGCCGGGCACAATCAGGTTCGCCCGGTCGACAAAACAGAAAAACTATACTATGCTACGGGCGAATCTATAGATTCGCCCGTAGGTTCGCCAATACTAAAAGCTACAAAATACATACAAAAGATATAACACCGACATGCCGGTGAGTCCGACCTATACATGACTATCAATGCTGCTGCTTCTTCTGAGGGGGAGTTTTGTTGGATCTGAAATTAAGAACTGATGCTCACCAAATTGAAGATTCAACTGTATTGACTTATCGGTGTTGAACACGATGCAAGACGTTGATAATAATAGACTATGGGGGAGTATTGTTGGACCTGAATTGTAGTCTAATATTATCAACACAGTCAAAGTCAACAAAAGTCAACGTCAACAGTCAACGTCAACAGTCAAAGTCAACGCAAAAGTCAAGACGACGCGTTCGGGACGAAGATTAGAGACAAGATGTTGAAGGCGACGGAGTTTTATTGTTAATAAATATATTTTGTGTCAACAAAATATATTTAATCAGTTTTGTCATTTTAAGTATTTTATGTAATATATATATTTTGTTGTTATGACAAAATATATATTAGACTAAACATTAGGGTTTTATTTGTATTATTTACATTTGTCATGTTTTAGTCTAAGTTTAGGGTCCTAATTGTCATTAGTCCAAAGTGTTATTAGGCTATAAATAGTAAATGGCAATTAGGGTTTTGGGGGCTTTAATGAGTCATTGATTAGGGTCTTTCCATGTAACAACATCTGATGCAATCAAATTATGAATCAAATCTGAGTTTTTCATGGTGTTCATTACGTCTTCATCTTATACTCATCAATATTTTACCATTTGATCCAAAATCTTCACAAAATTACTGATTCAATAGTGTTATGGGACCAACAATTGGTATCAGAGCCTAATAGAGATCCAATTGAATCATTTTTGTTGAAGATTAAAGCTGATTATTAGAGATTTATGAAGAAATCGTAGAGAGAGAAAGTAGATTTGGTGGGTTTTAGAGAGAGAAACCAGATCTGAGTTGAAAAATCATCAGATCTACAACTATAAACATCAGATCTCAGCAAAACAACAACACATTTGAAATCTACAAGCTCAGATCTGCAAGAAAATAGAAGAAAATTTTCAGATCTGGAAGTTTCTCTCACACACAGTGTGTGTGTGTTCTTGGTGTTCTTCAAATCTTCAAATCTGCAATCCCGCCAATCTATGACTTTCGGATTCTGCTCGTAAAATGTCATGAAAAATATATATATCCTTCTTTAGCTTTATTTCCTAGCTTTTTCTTTATTTTATTTTATTTTATTCTAATTTTCTTTCTATATATTTATATATTTCAGGGTATTGTCTTTTATTTTCGGAGCGTTGAAATCGTGGGGCGTTTTCGTGGATTTACAAAGAATTTAAAATTCCAGAAAAACCAAAAATATTTTCAATTTTTCTTGTTTTGAGTCCCAGCGAATCTACTAGCGAACCTACAGGTTCGCCGGAACCTCAGGTTCGCCCGGAACCTCTTCACGTCGCCGTGTCTTCTTTTGAACCTTTGGTCTCGGGCGAATCTGAAGTTCGCTAGTGTTTTCGCCAACGAACCTGTGACTGTATATATTTTTGTTGACAGCGAAACCTTTCACAATTTCGCTGTCACTATTACTGTAGCCGTAACTTTTTCAATTTTTTTTTAAAACGTTCGATTCTCACTCTCAACACTCACTACCTTTTGAACCGCTCTTTTTCACCATATCTGGTATGTTTTATCTTCGTTCTAATCATCACCTTATCCTTTAATCTACTGTTAATCGCTAATAATCCAATCGACCCATTTTGATTCTGTGATTAATGATTAAAAGCAACTGATTGTGTACTTTAATGTCTATCAATATGTGCTTGTTTCATGATTAATGCCTGATTGTTGTTTTGATTGGTTGATTATGATGTTTTGACTGAGATTTTGGCCGTTTTTCAAAACTAGGGTTTCCAGCGAACCTATGTGTTCGTCTGGCGAACCTGAACGAAAGTTCAAAACTTCGAGAGAACCTATGCCGTTATGTCGCCCGTGCATCAACATAGATTCGCCCGAGTGTTTCTAGCGAACCTATACATTCACTCGACCAAATGACTGATTTTTCATGTCAGCGAATCTATAGGTTCTGGTGCCAAATCTCAGGTTCGCCCGTGCAGCGAACCTAACTATGTCAGTGAATCTATTGACTGTTTCAAAAATTTTGTGTCTGATCAATTTCCGTTTATTTTTCAGGCACGTTGTCCACGTTATTTTTTGAAAGAAAGCACAATATGTGTGCTTTACTGGACGAGAATCATGAAAAGCTGGTGGGTATAGAGACTGTATCAGATGGTTGAAGTCCTCACACATTCATCACGCTATCTCCCATTCTCCAACCATATACGAGCTGCACATCAGAGATTTTTGGAGAACAGCGGTGATGAATGTGTCTGTGCAGCCATCACGGATCTGTGCCAAAGTTAGTGGGTTTGACTTGGAATTTACCGAAGCCGATGTGGCAAGGATTTTGAGATTAGAGAACGAGTCGGTGAGGAGGTTAGTATGACGGCAGAGGAAGTTTACGGGGCTTTTAGGACTGCCGGTTATGAGGGTCCTATGCCAGGGGAGAAGAAGATGGAGTTTGTGAAATCCTATCTGATCCAAGAATGGAGATACATTGCACACGTCTTTATTATGTGCTTGGATCATAGGAAAGGAGTTACTGATGGGTTAAATTTGGATTGGGCTCAGGCTATGATGTTGTTTTGCCGAGGGCAGAAGGCAAATCTTGCGAAGCTTATCTACAACTACATGATCGAAAACATTCATGCTACGAAGGCGGGCAAATGGTTGATGTACCCCAGATTTATCCAGATGATTTTGAATGACAAGTTGCCCAATCTGCCGGTTGTTGGTGATGAGCTACAGATATGGGAGATGCATTCGAGAATATTTAGAGACTGCAAATCGGTGAGATCTGATTGTGTTGGTAGGAATTCATATTTGTGGGAGAATATGTACCCTGCTGATAGATGGGTGCATATACAAAGGTTAATGGAGAATGAGAGGAAACGTGGTGGTGAGAACATTGAGGTTGTTGAGAAAAGGTTTAAGAAAAGGAAGCCATACGCTAAGGAAAAGGATTATTCGTTGGATCGGGAAATAGATGAGATTCAGGCTGAGATTGATCAGGGGAGAGAGAAAAGGACCAAAAGGAAATCGGATGCTCAGACTGAAGCGGCAAAGAAAGCAAAACAGGATGTTCCGGGTACATCAGCTGAATCCGTTAGTGAATTAAAGGGTGAGATTGAAAGTCTGAAGGCTGAATTGGGGGATTTGAAGGATAAATATGCTGATTTGGAGACAAAGGATGCTGAGAAATCAACAGTTATTTTTGAAATGGGGCGGATGATGAGGGATCAACAGTGCCTGATAGTTAGAATATTCAAGGAGCTGAATAGCTTGAACGAAAAGGATGGGTCCGATCCGGCTATGTTTGAGGCAGAACTGAAAAGCTTAACGGATGCTGCAAAGTATCCGTTAATGCAATAAGAGTTTGGGGACAAGGATAAAGGTAAAGGGAAAGCTGCTGAGGATTTGTTTGATGAAGACATGGGCATAGATTTAGATATATTTGAGGGGGCTGAGGTTGTTGGAGGTTCCAGCGTGAATTTCAGTTTGATAGACGAACCAGAAGTTGATGAAAATGCTGATAGTGAAGAAGATTTGGAGAATGAGCCGGAGAGATATAAAGTTTAAGAAAAAGAGGTAAGTTATAAGTTTGATCACATAGATTTGGACAAATCTGAATGGTTTAAAAGGGATGAAGAGGTTGTTCCAGAGGTACCTATCTTTCAGAACATCGATGAGCCAAATACCTCTCAGTTGGATAGGCAAGTGATAGCGTGGAAGTATAACAGTCTGGTAGATGCATATATGATTAAGCGAAGGGGAGGTGATATTTGTTATATCAAGAATAGGAAGCATTTCGCCACTTTGCCAAGGTGGGACTTGCGAAGGTTGGCTGATCTACCTCTGTTGGGAAAAGAGGATAATGGAAGGGCATGTGCTTTTGAAGTTACAATCAGGAGGGCTGCGGAGAACAACTTTGTTGATTTTGGATATCAAAAGCCGAAAAGGATGAGACAGAAGAAGGATAGACACTGGGTTTCTTGGAAAGGAAAAGTTGTGTTAAAGATTGAAGCCCCAAAGATTATGACAAGGGTTGGAGTTCCGGATTCGCAGCCACCCAGACTACAAGATTTCCTCAAATGGTTTTATGACAACAGTACGGGTGAGGCAGTTATTAGACTTAAAGGAGAAGACCGTCCAGAAATACGTCTGTTTGATCCTATGGAGGTCTTCTCATTCTGCGATGAGGACTTGAAGGTATTATGTGAGAACCGTATCAAGCACGGGGCAGGAGATGATACGCGGACTGAAGCGAACTTGTTCGTGAAAGTTGCTAACAAAGCCCGGGGTATACGTGCTGAATTGAAAAAGGTAAACGAAAGACTGAGGATGACTGACGAACAAAGAATGGATGTTGACGACTTGTCTAAACAGCTTGACCAAACTATTGAGAAGAGGTTTGAGAAACCGGTTGAGGTGGTTGATTTGGATGTGGGCGGTGAGGAGCATACTGAAGAAATACAGGCGGAAACGATTGTTCTTGATATGCCTGATACTGATGTCGCCGAAGCTGAGTTTGTGGAATCAATGCTGGTGTTTAGTGAAGACGAGGAGGCCGGTTCTGAAGATGTGACAAATCCCCTGGCCGGGATTGAATCGAGGGCAGGAGCATACATTGAGAATCTTTGAAGCCAAAAAGGACCGAGCTAAAACAGAAGACTTCCCCGGGTGAGGTCCAACCTAGGGGGAGTATTGATAGTCATGTATAGGTCGGACTCACCGGCATGTCGGTTTTATATCTTTTGTATGTATTTTGTAGCTTTTAGTATTGGCGAACCTACGGGCGAATCTATAGATTCGCCCATAGCATAGTATAGTTTTTCTGTTTTGTCGACCGGGCGAACCTGATTGTGCCCGGCGAAGCTATTTGGTTCGCTAGATAGATTCGCTGTCAGCGAATCTATCAGCGAACCTAAAGCTGATATATATTGTAACCTTATCTTTATGCAAGACAACTTTGACAAAAAATCTTATCCAAACTCTTGTATCGTGTGTGTGTTTCCAGGAGGTGCTAGGAGCTTATATTATCTATCTTTGTAGCTTAATTACCTCTTGTTGTGTGGTTTTAATCTTGTTCTTGCTTGTTGGGTTATATTGGTCTTTGTTTGTTTGATTCAAGTGTGTTTCGTTGTAATACAAATCATTATAGCACTGAAATCACGATCTAGATGGACCAACATTGACTTTGCTTGAAATTCTTTGGATCAAATCTTGAATATTGATCAATTCATGTAGCACTTTTGCCTTTCGGCAATTTTGCAATTTTTAGGAGTAGAGCTTGTCAACAATGATTCTTTTGAACACATTGCGACTTTATTATTTGGGAAACTCAAATGGTTAGAGCTTCAGGTCTATACCGACGTATAACAGAGGAGATAATCATTTGAGCATGCTCGGTGAAACTTCAGGTCTATACCGACGTATAACAGAGAAGATTCACCAACTCCAGGTCAATACTTCCGTATAGCAGAGGAGTTAAGCACTTTGACTCAATACTTTCTGAGGAATTAACAACTAACTCACTCAGAGGCTTTTCTGAAGAGCAACACTAGCAGCTTTTTATTTTGTTTTGCTAACTAGAAACTCAATCCAGGGCTAGGGTGTGGGTGATTTGGGATTTTTCAGGGAAAAACAAGGCAAAGATTTGACGCTCTTAACCCAATTTTGACAGGACTTGTAACTTTGTGTAGACCAATCATGTCAAGGAGATAATCCTCATTGCCGAGTTCTTGAACTTTATGTTTGGCTGCATAATCTCAGTGTACTTCGTTTTCGGGCTGAGCCTATCTTACATATCCCAAACACAATACTTCTGACCTCCTTCAACGTCTCTTCAACATCAATTTTAACGGGGATCCTGAAATAGCAAAATTTGAAAAACTATGAATAGTTAATTTTTAATATCTCCCCCAAATTTTCTATATGATAGCTAACTAATAGGAAATTTTTGTTTTTCAGATTTTCTTAATATATATACATGATAAAGAAAAGTAAATGAAATAAAATAAAATAAAAGGAATAAAAAGAAGGAGCGAAGAAATATGTGACAACCGGATTCTCAAGGAAGAAAATGAAAAAGATATTTACATATTTACAATGGCCATTTTTCTTAGACAAAGGTTTTCAAAAAGATATCAATCCCAGCATAGAAATCAATTCATAAAAAACGTGGTTTGTCAAATGTTTTTGTGAAAAGATCTGCTTTTTGCTTTCTGGTTTCAATAGGAATGATATTAATGAACCCCTTTTCCTGTGTGTCACGTATGGCATGAATCCTTGTTTCAATGTGCTTGGTTCGGGTGTGATGGATTGGATTCTTGGCAATTCCAATAGCGGCTTCATTGTCACAAAAGAGTGGTGTATGAAGGAAGTTGATGCCGTAATCCATCATCTGGTGCTGAACCCAGAGCACTTGGCAACAGCAGCTTGAGGTAGCAATGTATTCAGCTTCTCCTGTGGACAGGGAGACAATTGTTTGCTTCTTGCTTTGCCAGGAAACAAGACATTCACCAAGATATTGACATCCACCAATGACTGATTTTCGGTTTATCCTGCAACCAGCATGATCACTATCAGAAAAAGTTCCCACCTTTTGGGTACCAAAGTCCCAAACAAGAGGAACCCTTAAGGTATCGAAAAATGCCTTTAACAGCTTTTTCATATGACTCTTTGGGCTTGGCTTGGAAACGAGCACAGTAGCACACAGCATATGTAATATCTGGTCGGCTTGCAGTCAGATACTTGAGAGATCCGATCATCGAGCGGTACCGATGATCATCCACAAGATTCCCATTATCATCATAAGTTACACATGTGTGAGCAGTGAAGGGAATCAGTTCAGGAGAAGAATCGTCCATGCCAAACTTTGTGAGGATTTCTTTGATGTACTTTTCTTGGTGGATAAGGATTCCATCAGGCTTCTGTTCTACTTGCAGCCCCAAGAAGAAGCACATTTCGCCCATAATTGTCATTTCAAATCGATCCATCATCACTTTCTTAAACTCTCTACACAGCCCCTCATTTGTCGATCCAAAGATAATATCGTCCACATACACTTGAACAATCAGCAGCTCACCATTAACCTCCTTCTTGAACAATGTCATATCTATAGTCACACGAGAGAAAACTTTGCTAAGCAGATACTGTGTTAGAGTTTCGTACCAGATTCGTGGAGCTTGATGCAACCCATATAGAGACTTATCAAGCTTGTACACCTTTGAAGGAAAATCTGGGTCCTCGAAACCCGGTGGTTGACATACGTAGATCTCCTCATCAATATCTCCGTATAGAAATGCACATTTCACATCCATTTGATAGACTTTAAAGTCTTTGTTAGCAGCATGTGCAAGAAAGATTCTAATGGCTTCAAGACGAGCAACTGGGGAAAAAACTTCAATGTAGTCAATCCCCTCCTCTTGAGCAAATCCTTGAACAACCAATCTCGCTTTGTTCTGATAACAACACCGCGATCATCTGGCTTGTTTCGGAAGACCCACTTAGCGCCGATGGGGCACTTATTAGGAGGAAGATCAACAAGTTCCCAAACTTTTAGCTTCCTATATTGTTGCAATTCCATTTGCATGGCATCAACCCAACTAGGATCTTCAAGTGCTTGTTTATAGTTCTTCGGAACGACTTGGGATAAGAAAGCAGCATAGAGACACTCATTTATCAAACCACTCTGACTCCGAGTCCTCACACCATCAGTAATTGATCCAATGATATAATCATGAGGATGATCTTTTAAGGTTTTGAAGTTTGTGTTGAGAAACATTTGGTTAGATTGTGATGAGGATGCTTGATTAGATGGTTGAGATGGAACATCTGAAGTTGGGATGGAAGTGGATGATGATGGAATATCTAATGGAGGAATGGAAATAGTTGGAGGTGGTGGAGGTGAAGGAATATCAAATGAGGTTGGAGGTAATTGAGTGACAGAAGGTTGTGGTGGTGATGGTGGTTGAGGTTGATGGTTAATAATTGTAACTGGAGTATGAGGAATGATGTCATCATCGTCAGAGTTAGGAAGATTAAATGATTTGAAAACAGTGGTGGTATCGTAAAACCATGCGGGCTCACAACCAATACTTGTGGAGTTAGATTCTTGCCAATCAACATAATAGGACTCTTGCACAATCCGCGTTCGCTTGTTGTACACACGATACGCTTTTTGTTTGTCAGAGTATCCCACAAAGAAGCATTCATCTGAAACAGCACCAAACTTCGTTTTATGATCCTGAGTATTCAAAAGAGTACAAGAACATCCAAAGGGGCGCAGAATATCGATCAATGGCTTAATCCCACGAAACAGCTGATACGATGTCTTCATCTTGTCTTTGACAATAAGTACCCGATTCAGGACATAAGCTGCACAATTGACTGCCTCTGCCCAGAAGATAATAGGAAGCTTTGACTCAAACAGCATAGTTTTAGCGGCTTCCAAAAGAGTTCGATTCTTCCTTTCAGCAAGACCATTTTGTTGTGGTGTCCGTGCAGCGCTGAACTGTCTGAGAATACCCCGCTGTTCACAGAAAGAATTGAAGATATGGTTTCTGAATTCCGTTCCATTGTCACTTCTGATGGCTTGAACCTTTCGCTTTCCAAGGACTTCAATTAATGGAATCAGCTTCATCAACTCTTCAACAGTCTCACCAAGTGTATCTTGAGTAATCATCTGTGACAACCAAACAATACAATTTCTTAGCAATATTTGACACTTATTGGACCAAATAAGTCAGTATGTAACAATTCGAGGAGTTGTGAGATAGAGTTTTCAATTTTCAGTTTGTGTGGCTACTTGTGCTGCATTCCTTTAGCACAAGCCATGCATTTTTCTACCACATAAAAGTCTTTAAGTTGTAGACCCCTGACCAAATTGTTCTTAACCAACTTATTTAGTATTTTGAAATTAACATGTCCTAAACGTCTATGCCATTGGAAAGATTCAAAAGATGAAGCTTTAGACAGAAGACAAGTCACAGTGGAAGTAGATTCTTTTGATCCCATATTCAGCATATATGTATCATTTCGCCTTGGAGCTCGCATGATCACCAATTCTTCAGGAATAGTAAGCTCTGGCTTCAAGAACAGACATTCGTTTGGAAGGAATAACACAGGAATATTCTTATCACAGATTGTGATACGCTAAGAAGATTGAATGCCAATTCAGGAACATAGTTAACGTCTTCCAAGGTTAGTGAACCATTCGAGACTTCTCCTTGACCAATCATCATTCCACCCTTCTTGTCTCCAGCAAAAGCAACATATCCACCATTTATAATCTGATAATTTATCAGCAGGTCCTTCAACCCAGTCATATGTCTGGAACATCCACTATCAATGTGCCAATGACTATTTACAACGGCGCCGGAATGTTCCTGACATATTTCAAATAGGAATTAGACTTTTGAAATTGGGACCCAAGCCTTAGTGTACTTAGGTCGCTGAACAGAAGAAGATTTACAGAAAAATATATTTACAAACGTATTTAATCTTTTTCCAAATGATTTCTGCCCTGAACTATTTGTAACTAACTTAGGACATTGCTTGACAGTATGATCATCATTTCCACATTTAAAGCAATGAGATTTCAAACCTACTTTGAAAACTTTAGAAACAAGAATTCTATCTATTTCAATCTCTTCATCACAATCAGATAATTAAGAATTAAAATCACTGTAAGAGTCATAAGACTCTTTTGATTTACCTGCTGTGAGTTTTACCTTTTCAGATTCAGATTTAGATTTATCAATGTGATTCATGGATGAGAAAGATGATTCCCTGTCTTTAGGTTTTGAAATCCTCACAGGTGTGAAAGATGGAATTTGATGAGAAAAGAACTTTTGAAAACAGTTTGTTTTGGTTTGACTTTCAGAGACATGACCTGAAAGTTCATCTTTGTCATTCACACAAACATTTTCAATCACATCATCATTCAACAGATTAATGTTTGAAGTAGAGCATCCTAAATTACTATTACAAATAAAATTGTCTGAATGTAACACATGACTAGAAACAAAATTAATTAATCTACTGTCTTCAACAGACTTCTTTGAATCAGAATTAGGACAATTAGTACTGCTAGAACAACCAAGGCCACTACTCACACCATAAGCATAGTCCTCTTGAACCTCATTAAGATTTACTCCACTTAAACCTGCAATAGAGCTGTTAGTGTCATTCTGTATTATCTCTTGTATCAACTCATTCGAAGGATGAGGAATGGGTGTAGGAGAATAACAGAAGGTACTAGGTGGAGGGTACACTTGTGCATCATTGTTATAACCCAAACCGGTCTTAACTCTAGCCCCCGTTGTTTCTTGCAAAGATCCTCCCTTTTCATGCTTGAAATCATCCATTGTTCCAGTTTATTTTTTACTTTTCTTGTCTCAAACTCAGCAAGAGTGACTTGCTCAGTCAAATAGTTTATTTCACATTTCTTTTCCAAAAGAGATCTTTTCAAATGTTCGTTTTCTTTTAAAGCCTCTCTTAATTTAACAAAAAATTTTGATTCGTTCTCTTTAAGCTCTTTGTTAATTTTCTTCAATTCGTTTTCATTTGACATTAATAATTTATTAGCTTTATATATGGCAATCAAACGAATTTTGCATGCAGATGAACACATATCTTCAATAGCTTCATAAGGAAGACCAATTACCAGCTTTTCAGCAGCAAGAGCACGATCACACTGGCAATAAGGGGTGCTCCTCTTGAACTCATCCATAGCTTCAAGCTCGGCCTTTTCGATTATAGCTTCCATGTTCAGCTTTGACTCTTCATCATTCTTCATCTCATCATCAGTGCCAAAAACATTCTCATCCTCTTTAACAACAGCTTCACACACAAACCCAGAATGAACAGCTTCATCAAAATTCTTTCCCATGTCAACCTCAAACTCAGCAACCTTACTCAAAACCTTTCCTTCTTCAATCAAATCAACCTTTGACTCAGCATCTTCATCAAAGTTCTCACCACTTTCACCATAAAATTCTTTAAAAGGATCAAAGCAATCAATGTAGTTATCATCAAGAGCAGCCTCCTTAACAATCTCAGCAATCAAAGCATGATTAATTTCTTCCTTTGTTTCTTCAATCTCTGCACTCCAATCAAAGTTGGTGAGCAGTGCAGTTTCTTTTCTCGGTTTAACTACCTCAGCTCTTTCTTGAATTGGAACAGGTCTAGAATTCCCAGAATTAACAGGTTCAGTGACGATTGGTAAAGGACATTCCCTCTTGAAGTGTCCCAATTGCTTGCAGTTGTAACACCTCAACTTCCCTTTATCATACCCAAGTTTGTTGTTCTGACCCTGATTCCCAAAATTCCTTCGACCTGTTCTTTCCATAAATCTTCTAGCACGAAGAGTGAGCATTGCCATTTGCCATTGAATGTCAGTTTCTTCAAGATCATGAGGATCCACCTGATACATATCTTCAACTGTTATTCATTTTCCTTTCAATTCTCCTGCAACCAGAGCTTCATAACTATGAACAAACATCCCAAACAGAGCCATTGTGTCAGATGGAATCTGAGTAGTGACAGATGCATTTAAGCCTGAACCAACACTTGTAGAAGCACTATCAGATTTAACAGACCCAAAAAATGATGATCCTCCAGATGCAGCACCATAAATATGTGAGTTTGCAGCGGATGTAATAAGTGCAGCATTCTCAGGAGGGACATTTGGAAGCATCATGGACTGATTATATTCTCTTCTCTTCACATCAAGATCAAATGACTTTAGCTTGTTTATCACGTCCATCAATTTAAAGTCATGAAAGGTTCTCTCTTGCTTCAACAATTTGATCTGAAGACTCCACTGAGGGGAAAGTGAATCTAAAAGCTTTGTAACTTGCTCATAATTTCCCAGTTTCTCGTCATACTTTTTCAGATTGCTTGATACAGATAGAAAACGGTTGGTTATATCAGTCAGACTTTCTTGCTTATACCCCACAAATGAATTAAATTCTTTCTCAGCTTGAGCTTTTTTGTCCAACTTCAGATCCTCATTACCATCATAGAACTCACACAACGCATCATACAAACTTTTTGAGGTTGTGTGTTCAGCAAACCTGTTGTAAATGTCTTGATGTAGACAGAGTATCAAAGCTCCAAGGGCCTTTTTATCACGATCAAGCAACTTGATATCACCCTCAGTGTAAGTACTTGGGTCATTGTTTGGTGAAGTAACAGTTCCTTCAACCTTCTTTGGCATGTGAGGGCCATTAACAATCGATTCCCATTGATTATAATCAGTATAGTAGAAGAACGCCTTCAGACAACGCTTCCAATCCTCAAAATTTTCACCAGTCACAAGCCTCGGTGGCCTGTTTGGTTAGACACTCTCTAGATCATTCATGTTTATGGTTGATGTGGTCATAATTTCAAACAGATTTCAAGTTCGCTGAAGACAGATTCCCTCGGCAGATTCGCTCGGCAGTATGACAGATTCGCTGGGCAATGAACACAAGTTCGCTGGACAGCTTCGCCCGACAGAACACACTTTAGTGCTCAAAATTGGATTATGCGCAGATTCGCTTGCACACAGAATCAAACAGCTGAACTTTCATTCAAAAATATGACAGGTTCGCTAATCAGAAACAGAAATTTCCAAATCACAAAAACACTATAGATTCGCTGGATGATCCATAGGTTCGCTGGATGAATGTCTAGGTTCGCTGACTTACGGGAGAAACTTTCTCAGTCCAAAATCAACCAACACAGCCTCAAAACACAACCAATTTACGATCCGTTTGTTTCTGAAGCTTCCCAGTACCAAATATGACAAACCCAAAGCAAATTCCAACGCAAAAACACAACAAACAGTCCCGAAATGAATCAAACAGTGTTTTGACACAAAAACCCCAAAAACGTCACAAAAATCTCAATGATCAAACAATCAAGAGCACGAAGGCTCTGATACCATATTGTTGGTCCATTAGATCGAGATTTCAGTGCTATAATGATTTGTAAACAACAAAACACACTTAGATTTAATGAAATATAGTCCAGATACCCTTAACACTCAATATCAAAGATCAAAACAACACAAACAGAGTTAATCAAGCTACAAAGATGATAATAATAAGCTCCTAGCACCTCAGCCGTCACACACACACAATTAGGGTTTAATAAACTTGCAAAACTTGTATTGAAATGAGAAAACATTACAATATATAGTGCAGACATAGGTTCGCTGATAGATTCGCTGTCAGCGAATCTGTCATGCCAACCTATCAGCTTCGCCGGGCACAAAACAGATTCGCCCGACGACTGATCTAAATTAAGTTCTACACAGATCTAGACTTCCGGGCGAATCTATAGATTCGCCCGTAGGTTCGCTAGTACATAAACTATTAAATACGTAACAAAACAAAGTAACACCGATATGCCGGTGAGTCCAACCTATACATGAACTATCAACTCAATCTAATACTGAGTCACTTAGAGAATATGTGACTAAATTTAGCATGGAAGTCTTAGAGATCCCCAACCTTGATATGGCTACGGCTGTTCAAGCATTTAAAATGGGATTAAAAAAAGACTCCCCTTTCTATGATGATCTTGTGATGACCCCTTGCAGAAATCTATATAAAGTAAGAACCTGAGCCTTAAGATTCATAAGGCTAGAAGACGACAAAAAGATCCAAGACAGGATCGGCTCCACCATAAAACAGGAGCATCAGGATAAAAAGAAAGGATCCTTATTCAAAATAACAAGACCAAGTCGTATTCTAAGCATGATAACCAAAATGTTCATGTAGTGGACTATGACGAGGATGAAGAAGAATATCCTAAAATCTCTTAATATTGCTTTTCTGTCGATGTTGGTGATGTATTGCTTGCCCTGCAGGATTTAGGTGAAAAGGCTAGATGGCCACGAAAGACTAATAAAACAATTGGCTACAAGGACAAATCTAAATGGTGTGCTTACCATAAAGATTTTGGTCATATCACCAATGAATGCATAGATTTAAGAAGAGAGATAGGCTATCTTCTCAGCAAAGGCCACTTCAAAGAATTATTTGGCAGAAAAAAGCAAAGGATCCAGGATCCTGAAAAAGCTGCTCATCCACCTCCTGACGCTCGAGTGATCAACTTCATCTCTGGAGGTTCCGATATTTGTGGCACGTCATACTCAGCTGCAAAGAGAAACGGGAAAGAAACAAATTGGAATGTGGTGAAAGACCAGTTGCAACATCCACCACAACTAACCAGAAGTTCATTTCTTTTGATGAAGAGGATCGAGCTCATATTCAGGATCCTCACCATGACAGCCTAGTTATTACATTATTTATTGCTAACCATTATGTTTGTGGGATCCTTATAAATGGAGGAAGCTCTGTCAATATTATACAGTACGATGTCCTCAAAAAGATGAACATTCCAGAGTCGGAGATAGTACCAAGATCCTCTGTTCTAGTAGGGTTCAGTGGTGAAACCAAGAATACCTTGGGGATATAAAACTACTAATTTACATCGAGAGAGTAAATACTATGCAAAAATTTTATTTTATTGACTGTCTATCTTGTTGTAATATTATTTTTGGCAGGCCTTGGATACACGAAATGAAGGTAGTCCCCTCAACATATCACCAATGCATGAAATTACCATCTCCTTGGGGAGTAGTGAAAATCAACAGCGATCAACAAGAGGCGAAAGATTGCTACACATCCTCCATGAAACCAGCATCCAAGCGAACATCATTATAGCAATTACAGAAACTTCCAAAAGAGGTTCTAAAGAGCAAGATGTAAAAGAAGTATTGCTTGAACCTCAAGATCCAGAATCCTAGATATTCATGGGATCCGGGATCTAGACAGACATAGAGCAAGATCTTATATCCTTCCTCAAGCGAAGAAATCTACATTTGCCTAGAAACATGAAGATATGACGGGTATTTCTAAGGATGTTATTGCTCACAAATTGGGTGTTGATCCTTCTTACAGGCCCATACATCAAAAAGAAGGAAATTTGCAGTCAAAAGAAATATGATCATCCAGGAAGAAGTGGATAGACTCTTGAGGGCAGGTATGATTAGAGAGGTAAAGTATCCAAAATGGTTAGCCAATGTGGTTGTTGTTCAAAAGAAAAATGGAAAGTGGAGGGTATGTGTTGATTTTACTGATTTAAATAAGGCATGTCCCAAGGATCCTTTCCCATTGCCACATATTGACTTCATGGTGGATGCTGCGGCAGGACATGAGCTGTTGACTTTTATAGATGTCTCATCTGGATTCCAACAAATTCAAATGGAACCATCCAATCAAGAGGATACAGCATTCATGACTCCTACAGGCATATATTGCTATATTGTTATGCCTTTTGGACTAAGAAATGCAGGTGCAACCTATCAAAGGCTGGTTAATATGATGTTTAAAGATCCAGCATGGTGATATAATGAAAGTATATATAGACGACATGGTGGTCAAATCAGAAAGAAAAGAAGACCACCTCAAGTATCTTGAAACAACTTTCAATATCCTGGACAAATACAACATGCAGCTCAATCCTTCCAAATGCCACTTTGATGTTAAAGCAGGAAAATTTTTGGGATATGTAGTGACAAAGAGAGGAATAGAAGCTAATCCTGAGCAGATCAAGGAAATTATCAATCTTCAGTCACCTAGAAATGTGAAAGATGTCTAAAGGTTAACTTGAAGAGTTGCAGCTTTGAACAGATTTATATCCAGATCCTTAGAAAATTACAAAGAGTTTTATGAATCCTTAGAAACAACAAGAAGTTAGAGTGGACAGAAAATCATGATGTTGCCTTTTAAGCCCTTAAGGATTACATATCCTCAGCGCCAGCACTAATGAAACCAATCAAGGGAGAATCCTTGATCCTTTATCTGGTTGTTTCAGGTAATGCAGTTGTGCAGTCCTGGTTAAGGATCTTGAAGGTCAACAACATCCAGTCTATTATGTAAGTAAAAGCCTTCTTGATGCTAAAGCCAGGTATTCTCATCTCGAAAAATTAATTCTTGCTTTAATCATGGCTTCTACTAAATTGAGACACTATTTTGAAACTCATCATATTATTGTTAAAACTAACTATCCTATTAAGAACGTTCTTAGAAAACCCGAAATTATCAGGTAGGATGGCAAAAGAGGAAGTAAAGCTGAGTACATGACATAAATTATGAGCCAAGAAATGCAATTAGGTCGCAAGCTCTAGCAGTCTTTGTGGCAGATTTTACTAGTGACTTGCAAGAACAAGCAGACTTGGAAGTTCAACAAAGAGACCAAGGATCCTTGGATACTCTAAACTGATGGAGCATCAAATTTTAGAGGAACAGGTCTTGGCATACTACTAAAATCGCCATAGAGGGACATTATACGACAATCTATAGCTTGTGAAATCCAAGCTATCAATAATGAAGCAGAATATGAAGCCTTAATAGTAGGATTACAAAACAAATGAGGATCCGGTATCTTCAAGTATACGTTGACTCTTTATTGATAACTAATCACTTCAATGGCTCTTATTTGGTTAAGGGCGAAAAATTAATTATATATCTTGAAATAGTTAAAACTCTTGAATAATATTTCGATGCTTTTAGTATAACACAGGTACCAAGAGAGGAAAATGCAGGGGCAGATGCACCAGCAAATTTAGCATCATCATTAAAGATTCCAAAAGACCTAAAGATTCCTATCATTCATATCCTTCATCCAGCTATTGACGAACAAAGGATAATGGATATAGACTCTGAAATCTAACTTATGGATCCTTTATCCTCTCAAGCACATCAAGGATCCTGGATCCAACCGATCAAGAAGTATATTGAAAGTGGAGAAATTCTAATAGGAGAAAATTCTAAAGCCTTCAGAATCAAGGTATATCCATTTATTATATTAAATAATATATTATACAGGAAAGCTCTTGCAGATATATCCATATTTAAGATGCATCGAGGAACCCAAAGTTCAAGAAGTTCTAAAAGATTTCCATAAAGGAGATTGTGGGAACCACACTGGTGGCAGATCACTATTTTCAAGGATCCTTAGAACATGATATTTCTGGCCCACGATGAAAAACGATGTTATGAACTATTCAAGGAAATGTGATGCTTGTCAAAGACATAGTAACATCATACATTAACCTACAGAACCTTTATACCCTATTATATCTTCATGGCCATTCATGAAATGGGGCATGGACATAGTAGGCAAACTACCAAAAGCACCATGAGGAAAAGTATTCATGCTTGCAATGACATATTACTTTTCTAAATGAATAGAAGCAAAATCCTTTGCTCAAGTCAAAGAAAGGGAGGTAATATCTTTCATTAAAAGAAATATTATTACTAGATTCTGTATCCCTTCGGAAATTGTACGTGATAATGGTTCCCAGTTTATTAGGAAAAGAACCACTAACTTTTGTGACAGCTGGGGCATTAAAATCATCACATCTACTCTGGTTCGCCCATAAGCCAATGGTCAAGCAGAATCTAGGAACAAAATTATCATCAACAACCTAGAAAAGAAGTTAGGTTCTAAGAAAGGGAAATGGGCTGAAGAATTGCCATATGTCTTATGGGCTGACAGAACAACTCCAAAGAATGCCACAGGCCAAACACCATTTTCATTGGTTTTCGGAGCAGAAGTTGTTATCCCAAAAGAAATGGTGGTTCCTACAACCAGAGTGAGCATTCGTAATCCCCAACCAAATGAAGAATCCCTTATCCAAGAACTGGAAACTGTTGATGCACTTAGAGATTTGGCAAAAATCAGAATGGCTACTTACCAGCAAAGGGTAGCTGGAGCATGAAAAAACTATAAGAATACGAAAGTTTCAAGAAGGAGATATGGTACTAAGGAAAGCTTTTCAGAATACAACCAATTCAGCCGATGGTAAATTAGCACCAAAATGGGAGAGGCCATACTTAATTGAAGCTGAAGCTGGAAATGGGGCATATAGATTGCTTACAATGGAAGGAGTTCCACTACCAAGAGCCTATAATGCAATACATTTGAAAAAGTACTTCATGTAAGAAGGATCTAGGATCCTCCATGGATTAAGGATCCTGAGTTCAATATCATCTTATTCTTTCAATCATTTTTACTTTATTAAGCCATTTTCATAAACAAGGATGTTAATGCATTTAACATCCAATTTCATTAAATTTCAAAGTTTTGCAGAAAGTCAAGTTGCTTATGTGGAATTTATCGAGATTGGTCATCTCTTTCCTAAGTCTAAGTTATCTAATACCTTCTAAGGTTTAAAAGGTTTTCACCTTTTCTAAGATCGCCAATCGCGCACGTTATCCACATATGTATCAAGGCAATGGGAACAGTGCACTATATGTGGCTGAAAATTCCATTGTTATTGGTCATATGTTGGATCCTTAAGTTTATGGTAGACGTATCATTCCTCTATTATCATATATAAGGTTTCTATCGTTTTCACGTTAGCTAAGGTTTTGGCATTTTTCAATGTCACTTAAGCTTGGGTGAGACCCGGGACGGGCATAAATCCATGTTTGGGCCTTGTCTCCAGTTATCTGGTGGGACTTGTCGTCAGTTATCTATTGGGCCTTATCAACAGTTATCTATTCGGCCTAGTCGCCAGTTATCTATTGGGCCTAGTCGCCATTATCTATTGGGCCTAGTCACCGGGTATCTCTTAGGCCTTGTCGCCAATTTATTTATCTAAGTTGCTAGATATATCTGTTGGATTATATCAACATCCGAAGATTCAATTATTTATAAGGATCCTAGATCCTAAGCATATGAATGATTTATTTCATGCAAACATCTTAAGAAGCATAATCCTAATCAGAATTCTCTGGTATGACTTCTATTCATTTGTTTACATTTCAAAAATATTATCTTGAAATAAAGGTAAATCATTTTCTAAAACTAATCTATTACATAAACAACATGACGAACATGAAGCCAAAAGATTAGATTCATATACTAATGCCACCAAAATGTGACCCGGATTTCACCAGCAAAAACGTGGACCATCCACCCGGGTGAAGTCATATGTTTGTTAAATGTCTAGCATGCAGGAAATTAAAGGAAGAATACCAAAGGCTTCATCCCCACAAACAGAGGATCCATCCACCTTTGGTGCCTTTCATATTGTCTTCAGGATCATAGATCCTTAAACCTAATATCTATTGTTCTGAAATTACAACCATATCGAATTTATCAAAAGTTTCACATACAAAGTGGGCTAAACCTTTCATCATATCTTCATCGCCCACTATTCCTTCACCGCCTACACCTTCCTCCACTTCTTTGTCCTTGCCCTTCTGACCCTGATCCGCTGCAACCTTCTCTTGAGTTTCATCGCCACCCAAATTAGCCAAAGTCTGCTCTCATTTAGCCAGATTCCATTCAGGCATATCGAGACCGGCCGCTGCGACTTGCTTTGCCATCTTTATCCTTGCTTGGATAACCAGCTTCGCAGCCCATTCCTTAGCCTCATCCAGCAGCTTGAACTTCATTAAGCACTCTGGCCTTCTCCTCATGTAAGTCCTTTGCCAAGGTTTTGTTTTCCTTCTCCAGCTAGGCTATGACCTTGTACCTTGCAGTTGAGATAGACATCATATCAGACAACTTGGCTCCGAGCTCTTTAGTACTCTTCTCATGGGAAGTTTTCAGCAGATCAACGCTCTACAAACAACACAAAGGTAAGGATATAAGGTTTAATCATCCTAACTTAACATAATTTCAGAATGATATGCAGGTGGTCAAAAGCTTACATCAGAAATGTAGTCGATGAGATTCTTCCGCACATCAGCAAAGTCATCCCTGGGCTCGTTGGTCTTCTATCTCTTATGGGCAATAGACTTGGAATAACTGTTGATCAGCTTGGTTGCAGGGCCAGCGGTGATTTTTTCCTTCTAGATAGATAGAGATGTCAACAGATCATCGATATCATCAAGAACGAACATAGGAGCTTTGGATTTGGGAGTGCATGTCAAAGCTTCAAACAGATAAGCATTTACATTACAAAAAATAAGCATTTACATTACAAAAAATACAAATCTGCAGAAAAATTATGGACTTTGACCTTGAAGGTGCGAACAGTCGGATCTAGGTTTAAGAAAGCTTCAGCCCTTATTTCCATGTTTGGCAGATCAGCAAGTCGAGCAAAATTATTCACTGCAAAATAAAAAATCAAATTTATAAAAGATTCTTAGAGAAAAGTCATGAAATCGCAAAGATCCTCTATCCTACCCTTCAAAACCCATTTAAGAGGCAAAGTCTCTCCATCAGGAATCGAACTCCGTTTCATGAAAAAGAATTTATTCTTCCAAGTAGAATCATTCTGGGTTGTTTTTAGATCAGGAATGGGCTGATGAGGTTTTGATTTCAAAACAAAGCGGCTAAAACCATACGTAACCAGCGTGTAAAGATATGAAAGTTCAGCGATGCTAAAAACCAGATTTTCTTTCGAGAAGATTTCTTCGATTGTGAACAATGTTCTCCAAATCATCGGCATCGCTTGAATGTAGCTTAAACTGGTCAAAGCAAAGAAATCTTCAGTCACCTTAGGAAATGGGTATGAAAAACCTATTTGAAAAGGCAATGCTGGGAAACAAACCCATTTGTTTGAAACCGCATCACTTTGAGCGAATGGATCATGAGGACGAAACTCGGTCTAAGGAGGAAAGCAAGAGATGAGTTTTTTTTATTTTTGGGTCTGTGAACTTACAGAGTTCTTTCATCGAATCTTTAAAGAGCTTTTGAGATTGCAAAAGCTCATCGACATCTATCGGGTTAGAACTAGATGAGGCTAGGACATTGCTCTTAGTCATGGTTCCAATGAGGATTCAGTGAAAAATCAAAGAATAAAAGATGAAGGAAGAGGAAACCATACCTGATAAACTGGCGAGAATGAGTTATGAAGAAGGGTTAATCCTTTAAAAACTAATAATGAGAGAATCTTGGGATAACAAGCAGTTGCAAGAGTCACGTCAATCTTACCCGTTATAATGGCAAAGCGCGTTAGCAATATGACAGCTGTTTCACACCTACAACCGTCATATTGGGAGCAATTGTTAGGGCTCGAATTTTGGCTTACAAGGATGCAGTATCCTTAATGCGCTAAATCCATTATCCTTGGCACTTGCAGGATTTAGGATCCTTAATGCTTATAATTGTCGAATAACCATCTATTGCCTTCTGCGTGTTTTATGTATTTCAAGTGCAGGTAACGTTCTCAAAGACTCACTCCTCCACCAAACTCGGTCAATATAGTTGTGGAATTAGTTGGGAGCGTGGTCAAGTCTTTCAACGGCTAATGGCATAATTTTAAGAGCTAGTTTGTTATTATTGTTGACTATATAATGAGACTACAGCTCACCACACATGAATTTTCACACTTATCTACCTCTCTCGACTGAATTCTTTGCTCACACACACATTCTTGTACCAAGCGACCATAGTTCTCGAGTTTTATTCATTATTTCGTATCAATAAATCGGTGATAGACGATTGTCATCACCCGAGGTTTTATGCCTGCGATCTCTTCTTGATCAAGGGCTTTTCCTCATATAAATCATCGTGTTCACCTTTTATTTTTGCTTAATTTTCATTAAAACACACTACCTCACTTTACTAATTTGGTTTATCGATGTTTGACCAACACAATGATTATTAAGTTTTTATTTTTCTAATTGCCAGAGTTTCTCTTTATGTTTGTTTTGATAGAAAGAATGAAAAGAAGATATATTATTTGATTTGAAAAGAGTTAATGTGGATGCAAATATGGGATGCGACTAACAAAAGAAGTGATTACATTGAGTTTTAAGTAATATAAAAACTAGGTGTGCCACATAAAGTTGTCCATGGCTGAATACTGGATGTGGCAGATATAAACCTACACGGTGTAGTGAATGTCCCTGGCTTTTGTTTATTGTCATTGAAAAACATAGTGCTATTGGAAATTGCTTTCTACAGATCTTGACTGAGATCCTTTTTGTCTGAAGGAGTCATTTTGAGTCTTGAAATGAAAGTATAATGACCAATGTTATTTCTAGTTATTTCTTTTGCTTCGATAACATGTTTTCCGAGTCTTGTAGCTTGCAATCTTGTACCATTACATAAACAATTTGATTGATCTATGTTTATGAGTAACATGATAGGAGTTTCAGAACTAACATGTGATTCGGCAATCCAGACAACTGCATGTTGTTTAAGATCTACGTTGAAAATAAGGCACTCTCTAGATTTGTTGCTTTTTTATTTGCATATACCGTCTGAGCTTAGATAAACAGTTTCATCACATGCATTATAACTGACAAATCAATACCTTTATTCAATTGTTCTTTTTTATGAGTTTTTTTTTTTTGTTTACTTGGTATCATTTCCGTTTACCTGGTATCATTTCCAGCAAAATATGATTTAAAGAATTGACAAAAATGTGACATCTGCCCCAAACCCGAACTTAAATGCCCGACTTGAACCCAAATCCATTGTTCAGTTTCTATGTAATTAATCGTGATGTAACGTTTGTTATCAATATAAATGAATATTTCGAATTTCGTGATTTTCCCGTCTTTAATAAAGCGACCGAATTTATTACGAGTTAATATCTAAGTATACTATTTGATTACTAAAACTAAATCTCAAATATATAAATGGTAATTTATAAACGAGATTTTATAAATAATATCCCAGTTAATTACTAGAAAGTCTAAAAATAACCTTTTAACGTCGAATATAAAGCAAATGCATATAAACGTCAAATTTATAAACATCACAAGTTAACGTGGTAAAGTTAGTTATTTAAGATAAATATTTATCTAACTTTGGGTCATTTATGTCAACTTTGAAACTTGTAATTAAAGTTTTAAACCATTTGATATCAATGTTAAAATATAAGGGACCTGAACTGTAAATTACGTTTAAACCAGCCCCCCCCCCTTTTGAACGCCCCGTTTTTCCGGCGACTGGCCGGCCAGAGCTCCGGTCAGGTTCCGGCAGCCACCAATATGCATTTCGAGCCGTTTTTATCCAATTAAAGTTGTTAAAAATGTTTATGAGTCGGTTTCCAACTCGTGGAGTCTTTAAATCCATGTTTCCCATCGATTGTAACCGAAAACATAATCAAACCAACTCTTGATATCACCATTAAACCCGAAAATCCGTTACTTATAGAAGTCATTGTTTTAATCAAATTAATTAAACAAAAACGTCTGGCAAATCATTTCAAGCATACTACTCAAATCAATTCGAGGTAAATTCATCGTTTGATCATCGCTCGAGTTCATCATTCTCGATCTCTAACCTGTCAACTTTGCTGCACCAAATTGCCATTCTTACACTGAAATTTTATAGGGTTTCACTCATCTAATCCCTTTGAAGGAACATGGAGATTTAATTGGATTATAAAAGCCTCTAGCTATCATTTTGATTCACCAACCGCGTGTCCTTCTTCGTCGTTTCTTTGCGATCCAATTCCTTGCCAATCAGGTCAGTGTGATATGTTGAAATGATCCTTATGATGTCTGGATTCAAAGCCATCAACTAATTTCTTGTTTCATTGTCTAACTCCAATGTATTTTGCGATTTTGTGATTCTAGGGTTTGTACAAAGTTGGGGGTTTTTATTTAAACCTAATTAAAAGGAATTACGTTCGATTTCTGCATCAAATGACCTTGTAGCGCGTCTGGTTACTCTGTTGCTCGTGAACTTGCAGCCCCGGGTTCGAACCTTGTGGGCCTGCTCTTATTTATAATTTTTATTTAACCATCTAACTACTTATTTTTACTATCTATCTTAAATCTTATAACAATACTACAATATATATTTTATGAAATGCTAAAATCTTATAAAACCTACAAAAACCATGATTTTATATAAACTAGTTTTATAACTTTACTTATTACAAATATATTTCAAAATACAAATATATTTCAAAATATTTATAAAAGTGTATTTAAATAATTACAAAATTCACAAAACGTTTTATTAATAATTGGCCATGTAAATAAGACTTTTATATGGATTTTATTCACTTTAAAATGATGTTAACGTATTTCTAATGAAAATGATATACTTTTGACATTATATAAATTGTTGTTTAAATATAATACTTTTGTTTATAAAAAAACTAATTATTATTACAATTGCTATCGTTATAATTAAATGATATTATATATTTTTGGTCGTTTGTCGAAAAACCGCCAAGTGTCAATTCGAAACCCTAGAATTCCAAATTTCAATTGACTCCTATTGTTTCAATTCCAGTTTCTATACAATATGTTTTGCTAAGTTAGGATTCTCATTCACTTAGGTGATTCTAGTGTTTGGGAAATCCTCATTTCAATTTAGACTATTTACTATTTGTTTCGAGCCCAAGTTTCAAGGTGAGTAAATTCACTCCCCTTTTTACTATTACGTTTTGGGGCTGAAATATGTTTCTAGTTACTATGCAATGTTTTCAATTTCCTATTTGTTTTCCAAAAGAGATCATAAAATGTGTTAGTCTTGACTCGCGACAAGATGCAATCTTATGTGGTAGTTTAAAGTAGTATATTAATTGTAATTTCCACCGATACAATGTTAGCGCTAATGGTCTGACAAACCCACCTACATGTACAACAACGATAGGTGATAGGTGATTTAAACCCGGCGATTCTATACAATGTTTACTAGTTACTATACTGTGATGCTTGTTGCTATGCTACTATGTCCCTTCGATGCTAAAACAATTTGTGATAACTTACACATCGAGACGGTTAAATGACAATTATCACTAATTGTAACATGAGTGGTTCCTCATGACTTGTTGCTAAAGGTTACCCTTCGGGGTCTATGATTCGTGTTTCTATGTGTTCTATGGTCAAAGGTTGAGTAATATGATGAAATAGCTATGCATGTAAGATTGCGCAGCATATTATGATGATCTCGGATTTTCTATACTATTATTTATCAACTGTGGTTTACTCACTAGCTTTAAATAGCTAACTTTATTTTCACATATTTCAGGTGATGCTTTGATATTGTTTTGTTGCTTTTACCAAGACATAGGATTGCCTTGGACCTAGAATAATAAAAAGACAATTGCATTTACTGTTTCGGTTTTATTATTTTTTTGTCGTATCCATTTAAGACTCATGTTCCAAAACTTATGATATCATTATTAGGATTAATAAATAAATACCATGTGCTTTGTTTACTATTGATATCCAATTTCAATGACAGCCCAGTGTTTCCGCCGCCGGGCAGGGTGTCATAAAAAATATGTAGCAAGGATTACTCTTTGTTGGAAATAAAGAGGATCGTCCATATTTTGAATCATATTTTTATATGTAAACACAATTAGAGCCTTAACTGGATCCTCGTTATTATTTATTAATAATTCTCCCGGGATCTTTATTTCTGCCTCACCATCATTTTTTTCTCCAAGAATACCCTCACCAAGTTTCAAAATCCATTCTTCGAACTCCTTTGACTCTTCAATACCTATATGTTCGCTTGGCACCTTTAGCGTCATATTAATGGTTAACTTGAGGACCTGAGAATGCTTCTATATATAGGACGAGTTCAAAGATGAATTAACAAGGTTACTTCGTGTACCTTTTGGAATTAACGGCAGTATTTGTCTAAAATCCCCTTGAAAAACAATTATTTTACCTCAATATGGTTTATCTTCATTGCTTGATTGAGTTGAATGTAATATATCTCTCATTATTCTATCTAGTACCTCAAAACAATGTTTGTGTATCATTGGTGCTTCATCCCAAATGATAAGTTTGGTCTTCTTAATTAAAGTTGTCAAATCACTAAGCAGGGTGATATAACAGACCGAATTCTCTAAGATGTTTATTGGAATAACAAATCTAGAATGTGCCGTTCTACCTCCACTGAGTAATAGGGATGCTATTCCACTTGATGCCACATTAAGAACTATTTCTGCCTTTGAACATAAAGCTACTGACAATGTTTTCCAAAGAAAGGGTTTTCCCCGTACCACCATATATGTATACAAAAAAAACACCCCTCGTTTTTTTCTAATGCATTCATAATAGTTTCATAGAGTTGTTTTTGTTCATGTGTTAAGCTACTTAAACAAGTTGTATGTTGTTTTGGTCAAAAAATGAATAAACCAAATTAGTTAAGTGAGGTTGTGTGTTTTAATGAAAATTAAGAAGAAATATAAGATGTACACAAGGATTTATACGAGGAAAAGCCCTTGATCGATAGATGATCACCGGCATAAAAACCTCGGGTGATGACAACCGTCTATCACCACTATATTGATGATAAAAATGAATTACAACTCGAGAGCTATGGCTGCTTGGTATAAGAATGTGTGTGTGAGCAAAGAATTTAGTCGAGGGAGGAAGATAAGTGTGAAAAACCACGTGTGGTGTGCTAAGCAATAGCCACATTATATAGTCAACGATAATAACAAACTAGCTCCTAAAATTATGCCATTAGCCATTGAAAGACTTGACCACGTTTCCAACTAATTCCACAGCTATCTTGACCGATATTTCTGGTAGACTAAGTCTTGAGAGCGTTACCTGCACTTCGAAATATCTAAAACACACATGAGACAATAGTTAGTTATTCGATATTTATAAGCATAAAGGATCTTCAATCCTCACACGTTAAGGATACTAGATCCAGCGTAATAAGGATACCAAATCCTTGTTGTCAAGATTTCGAGCCCTAACATATGCTACTTTTTCAGCAGTTCTTTATCGTATGAAAGCTCTGTTCGTTTTAATGTGTTGTTAACATAAGAAACATATCATCATCACGGTAAGGCATATCTGGGAAACTATTCAAACTACTGCCATTATTTTTTAGCCTCTCCTCAATTTCTGCTAAACAAAGATTTTGGAGATCTTTTTCTTGAAGTACCAAACCTAATATATCGATTATAATTATAATTATAATTAATATAATCTTATAAATCACTAAACACATATATTTAGGTAACGAACACTTTCAAAAAGCTTACCTGAAAAGTTGAGGACAGCCATTTGTCGATGCTAAATATCTTCACTTAGCAATCTCCAACTGTTAGACCACAACTCTTGCGGACATGTTATAGTGTTTGAAAGTCGCAGCATCACAAAAAAATTCCTTAAGTAACTTGCCCATAAACTTGCCTCTATAATTGCCTCAATGTATTCTCTGTCATCATTCAATAGACCTAATTCTTTGCATGCTTCTTTGTATGTTTTAAATAGCTTTTCGTTTATTATTTTTATATTGAATTTATTTACGTTTCGAGTCGTTTACGTTGGTTTTTATTGAGTTTTGTATACTACTGATCCATATGTGTTTCGTAGATCCCATATTGATAAAGAAATGGAAAGCTCGCGGAAAATCGAGTCCGTAGGCGAAAACTGGACGCGAAATGGAATTACGAGCAAGCCGGTACGCGAAAACGAAGAAAACGAACGAAACCGAAACGAAACGGCGCGATTGTGTCTCACCACGCAGCGCGACCAGGGGGCCAGACCTGGCTGCGCTACGCGGCGTGTGGCTGATCAGTTTGGGAGCGTGGTGATGTGCTACGCGACCAAGAATGGTTTAGCTCACCGCGCGACGCGGTAAGCCCGTTTCGACAGATTGTTTCGTGATTTTTTGGCCCGAATCACTATATAAACTCATCACAATTCAACCCTAGCCTCGAGGCACGATTGGAAGACGAGTTTTAGCAGAAAAGGGAGTTTTTGGAGGCTACGGAGACGAAACGAAGTAACGAAAGCTCAGGGGATTGAAGATTGCATCGTGGATCACTCGGGTTACTTTGTTCTTTGGTTTCGTTTGTTTTAATCATGTTCATTACTTTTGAATTTGTGTTTATTAGTATGAATATTGTGGGCTAAACTCTTTAAACCATCTAGGCGTTAGGATGAAACGTTAATTGATGATTGAAACTCATGTTTGGTTGATTTTGATTATGGTTGATTATGTTTAAGTAAAGTTTTAATCATTTTTTCATATGATGCATATTATGGGTTGGATTTGGTTTAACTAGCATTATTATTCCGCTTTATTCTTGATGATCGTCTATGTCATACAATAGGATATTGCTTATATCATTGATTTCATGTCATGATTGTTTTATGGTTTAACTGCAGTACAACCATAGGAATTGTTTTATGGATTATGGTTGATTAGTAAACTGATGAAAACGTGTAGCTAACTTAGACAACCGTGTGGTGATAAGTTATTAACAAGTCTTGTTTATTTAATGTGCTAAGTCTGGTTCTTCATGAGAAGTCAGTTTTAGTGTTAATTAGCGGATTTGCTTGTTAAATTGTATGATTGGATTGAAATGGTTTAGAGGGCTATACTGTGAGGTAGGTTTTCTATTTAGATCACTTAAACAAACTTTAATTAGGTAACTATGAGGAAACCTAATGTCACAACTAGTTTGCGTAATAACTTGATAGATATTCGTAGGTGTCTTCTCGAAAAGAGTCGAGGGTCCTATTTAGTGGTGTCGATTGAGTGAATAATTTAAGATTCCAGTTCCATACCAATCAGACCAAACATGAGTAAAATCTGAAGTCAACGTGGATTCTAGCCTAGGTGGTTTGCTTTGATTCATCTGTTTTCGTTTCTCATCTTTCGTGCTAGTTACTATTTTTACTTAGTTTCTATTTTTAGTAAGTTTCTATTTTTAGAAAGTTTCTTTTTTTAGCATTAAACCCCCCTTCAATTATATTTTCATAAAAAGTTTGTGTCTCGTAGTCGAGTCTTAATTAGTTATTTTAATTGCAGTATATAGAGTCTGTGGGTCGACACCCAGACTTACGTACGCTATATTACATCCGACCGGTCCACTGCCGGTTGTGTGTGATTTAGTAGGTTTGTCTAGGTTTTATAAATATTAAAACTAGGTGTTTTTGTTTAGTTATTTTATATAAAAAGCTTTGTGTTTATTATTTTATATCATCAAAAGAGATGGGTCCCTTCACATGATTCAGTAACATCCTTAATTAATAAGCATCTCCAAGTGAGAGGGGACGTAATGTATTCTTCCCACACTACCTCCTTCATTGCTCCTTCTAAACCAAATATTCTTTTTCCTTAGCCAAACATAATACCTTAGGAACTTGACATAATACAATGTTCTTGCAAACACATCTTTTTGGTTACATACCATCCATTTGAGGAACATTGATTGTTTTACTGTTGGATTAGTAACTACATCACATAGATTATCACTTTCATCGTATACTATACTTTGGCTATTCTTGTCATGAAATGGTAATACGTTAACCGCTGGCCACCTATAATGTGAATATTCTCCATGCAGCCACACACGCTGAAACATACCTAAAAATGAAACAGGTGAACTTGGCTAGTATCTTGATCTCATCCATTGATATTATTACATTTATATTTTAATCTTATTTATAGATAAATGAAAATGTTAAGGATGAAATGAATACCTGCAATCCAAGTCATTTTTTACTTCATCAAAGTTGTTGAGTGTCTTGATTTTCTTGATTTGTTTTGTAGACTGAAGCTGTAACCCTATCAGGTCCCTTATTTATATATTTAAATAAATAATTGATAGAAGTTGATGGGTTGCACCATTCGACCTTAATGTGATATTGATACTTTCGAAGAAGCACAACATTAAAAGGCACAACATAATGATTGCCCAGCAGTATGCAATTCTTGTCTATTTTTTCTCCTTTCTCACGATGCATGTATACGTGATAACCTTCCTCATCAACAATTGTCTCATTTTGAAATTCTTTTGGGAATTTTTTGGAACATTGATTTTTCACAATGCATGGACAATTTAGATTATCTTTACCACAAGGACCATGCAGCATGAATTGATTTACCAATTCCTATAACTATAGATCTTCTTCTTTGTTGGGGATCTCAGCACTTATCACCTGATCTACATCTTTTGATGTTGGGAATTTGTGTATTGAGCTAAAAAACAAACAAATATGTGTGTGAGGCAGTCCACGCTTTTGGAATTCGACAGTATATATAACTACAACTAAAGATTTAAATTCAGTATATAATCAATAGGTTTATAAGAAAAAGTAAAAAAAATTATGTTCTAACATGCTTTTAGAGTTCCAAAAAAATTGTTTTTCTTGAAATCATTTATTAGATGATCCAGTTTAATTTTGAAGATTTTTGTTGGAATATCCGGCTTGTCTTCAGCTTTCAGATTTTTTTCAAATAGACACCTATGAATCTCCAGCCAATTTGGATTACAAGTAATTGTGATGAATAGATCTGGGTAACCAACTGCTTTGCATATTGCCATAGCATCCCAGTATTTTTGTATCATATACGTAGATCCACCTTTAAACGAAGATGGTAACAATATACGCTTACCAATTTGGATGCATCCATTGTTCCATTCTGTACGTTTGTTTTCATATTTTGAAAATTGTCCGTCCTAAGTTTGTTTTGTTTTGTTTTGATGTAAGTCAACCTGTCAGATTCCACTATAGTGTATGCATCGACTAAAAATTGATGAAACATTTTTTTGGCATGAAGCAACAATGATAATTCATTGGCTCTGTCTTGTACTCTATAACAATAGAATTCCCTCATTGTTGTAGGATGAATTTCACTAATTAGTTGTAGATAACCCGTATTAGTTCTAACCACAATGTCCTGTTTATCAACCAATTCATCAATATCACCGACTATTAACACAGCAACCTCTGCGGCTGTTGGCAAACTGTAAGCCCTCCCGTCTTTAGATCTATTTGCCAGTAGCTTTAGACTCACACTTTGAATGTCATTTTCTTTTAAAAATAATCTCTTACCATTCTAAAAGACTTGACAAGTGGATTGCAAGAGTCCAAGAGATTCTTAAGACAATTAATTATTTCAGCGTCAAGTTCCTTGTTCTTCGTAGCCACTGTTTGATATTGTGAAGTGCTCAAAAAACATATTGTTTATATGTTACTTTCAATATTAATATAAGAATGTAATTATGATATAGAAGAAGTTTATAAATCATTACCTTAAATCATTACCTTATAGCTTTTATTCGATTTTCAACCTTATTTTCTAAATCATAGATATACAACTGTGAAAATTTTGGTGTGTCTCCATCCATTGGGATTAAACTCCCCATCCTATAAAAATTTTGTCCTTGTATTCTGAAGCAAAACAGACCTCTTCCTTTTTTAATACTTTTGTCAGCCTTTCTACCCATTGATGTAAAAGTGAACTTCATATTATATGCACGTAAGTTTTTGCTCCGTTTATTGATACCTCCAAACAAAGTATACAACTTCGGCGATGGTGGTATTGTTTTTGGTAGCCCCACTAATCCATTTTTGCAACATAGTGAAAAAGATTTTTTTTCAATTCCTATTACCCCTTGGCATTTCAACTTCCCACAACATTGAATTACAATAGAAGCAGACGTGTATTGGATCTCCATGATCAATATATTCTAGAAATTTGAAATACATAAAAATGATATTAGATAGTTATATAAAAGAATACAAATAGTGAAAATGATATTAGATAGTTATATAAATCAATAGTAATCTTTTATGAATCTAATTGCATAAAAATCTGACTTATGTTTTGAAATTCACCACACCTTTCTTACTGGTCTGTTAAAACCACTTCAGCTTCGTCCAAATTAAATCGACTGATGTATTTTTTAAGAATGTTTTTGGTTTCGGATAAGATTTGGAAATATCTTCTATTGTGTTTTGAGGTAGTGTCTCAATTGTTATGTTATCCGAGAAGGTCAGTCCAAAGAAGTTCATCATGTGCATACCCTTCCAGGTATTTTTCTAACTTTAAAAGATCTAATCATAGACATTCGTTTGATGAAAATCAACATGTCAATGATTCATGGACACCAAAGTTTGTCAAAAACAAAAAGGGAAATCATGATTTAAATGATAAAATGATTCCAATAGTGAATCAATCTTTGAATAAGAAATATAGTCAACAAAACCTGTTTTTAAATGAAATTCACAATTTGTTTGAAAATGACTATAATTACTCTTTTGACAAACAATCCATGAAAGAAGATGAAGGTACAAATTACATTGTATCATCAGAACCACCACCTGAAGGTATTCCTTGCACTTATGAGAATATCTCTTATGTTGATGAATTTGGATGACCCAAAACCGAAATGGTTTGGGTCATTACCTCTAACTGATTTGTTAGTGTGTTAGGGACAGTTATGGAGGCCGGTCAAACAAATAAAAGAAGACCGTGGCTGATCCCTTATCATGACAAGATACCGAATCTTGTTCATGATGCTTTCGATGCAACTGACACCAAATGGAGTTGGAAACAAAAAGGAATCATTGAAGAAACTTTTAAAACATTTTCAAAAATCAAACAATGATGGCAGTGCAAGAAACAACCAATGTTTCATTTCGTCTGTTTAGATTAAGTATATTGCATGCACACTTCATACGTTGATAACATATCTGTCATTTTCTTTTCATTAAACTTTCAATTTTCGTAGAAATTTAAAAGTTTAGGGGGAGAAATCATTATTAAAAAAAAATGATAAAAAAATGATAAAATCAGAAAAATCCAAAAATATGTTGAATCTACTTGCACGTACATGAGAAATGATAGTACACTAGAGTTATTCAACGCATCATTTTAAACAATAAAGACTGAAGCGTGAAAATTGATGTGCGAGACAGCTCAGACAATTATACTGAACAAGTATATTCTATGATGATTTAACTAAATTCTAATAAGTTTTTGTGGTTGAAACATCTTAGTGCATGTGAAATGTTTATACAAATCAAATAGATATCTCGTGAAGCATCCAATTTACATCGGGTAACGATGCAATCTATTCAGTGTGAAGAACCGCATCGTGAGCTTCTTTGTTGTGGTACCCACAGACCTGAAGTCTCACACGAAGTCTCTTTTGAGCTTCAAGATGCAGCAAAAGATTCCAAAATGGAACAAAAAGAGTCCCAAATGTGGACCGTCACCAATCAAATTCCAAAAAGGAATTCAGAAGATTCCCAAGGGGAACAATAGGAAAAAGAAAAATTCCAAAAAGGAATTCAAAAGAAGTCCCAAAGTGGACCAAATCCAAATAGAACCCAAATTCCACACTGTTTATGATTGTAAGTGACTTGACGTGTTGAGTTGTTCTCAGGATATTTAGATGAGGTGTATAACTTTCTAATGAGCAAAGTATGGGTCACTCAAAACTTATTCCTAATCAACCTAATTGATCATCAAGAATAGAAAAAGTAAGTGTGTCACTTCGAGCTAATTGATTTGTTCAACAATTCATCACTCAATTACTTCACAATTCAAATGTCTATTTTAAAAACTGCAAAACATGTGTTGGATTAATTGCTGGTATGATCTCATTGCAGGTTAAAGATTCAGAATGTAAAGAGAAAATTCCAAAACTATCAAAAACATTGAAAAATTCAAAAAAAAAACACCAAAAAGATTGTCATTTTAATATTTTTCTTTTGTGTTGGCAGTTTAACATGTGTTATTGATGTAGGAGTTGTTCATCAAGCAATATCTCATCCGATTGAGAACTTAATCTTTACATTGATGATAAATGCACATTATTGCCTGAGTTTTAATGTTTTTCTTTGAGTTGCAGGAACAGTTTCCAATGCAGAACAAGCTTCCACGCGACTTGAAGATGTTCCTGTTCAAGCCTGATTCCAGTCCAAAGATCTCCAAGTCAGATTGCTGAGTGTTAAGAATCCTCCTCTTAATGTCTTATACACAGATCCCGTTAACCTCTAAAGCAAAAGTTGAGGGGGAGTATTCTAAGTCAAAGAAGTCTTCGCATTCTACTTCAACCGTTGAAGAAGATCCCGTTGCTGATATATAGATTCACCGGAATCTACTCTCTGCTTATTTCTTTCCATAACCTCTGATGTTACTCGAAAGGGAGAGAAGGATGCAGATTGCTTGTTGAAAGACAGAGTTTTGGCAGCATCATCTTAGGGGGAATACTGTTAGGTCCTCTTGAAGATAATGTATACCAAAACTTTAAGTTGCTCTCTATACTCGCCACATGAAGATTTAAGCTGATATGTCAGATTTGTAAAGTGTCATCTTAGGGGGAGTACTGTTGGGGTTATTTGAAGATGTCACTTTCCAAATATAAGCGAGTGAAGATATCGAGCATCATCACGAGCAAGCACGAGTGAAGACGTTCATTAATTGTATTTGTCTTAGAATATTTGTGTAATCGTTTTGTGCTTAAATGCAACGTTTGTGCTTAGTTGCACGTGTTTTAGGTTACATTGTAAGGTGAATGGTATAGACTATAAATACCATCACCTAGGTCATTTGTAAGAGAGTTGCCTACATTTCATTCAATATCCCTTGTAACCTCTCCATTGATCGAATACAATTCACCTATTCATATTATCATCATCTTCATCATACTTTGCATTGATCTTCATGAACATTCAAGCATCAATACGTGATTAGTGAGTTTCCGCATCACTGATTACTAACAACATCACCAAACAATCTCAGATCTAGATCCTAGCTCGGTGCATCTCACACTATCATAGGTTCACGTTTTGAGTTCCAACGAACTTTAACAATCGGTAGCAGTTTACGTTTGAGTTCTTTAACTTCACTATCCATGATTTCTAATGGCCGTTCGGTGAACTGTATTTAATTAAACGAGATTAAGAAGTTATTTATTCTAATTTGCTTTGAAATCCTTTAGGGTCGTCTATTTAACTCTGTTTGAATTATGAGAGTTCAGGTGAATTAGTTATTATGGAGACTAGACTAAAGATCATTTGCTACACAATGTAAAAATGGAATAAGTCCTCCACATGCGAATAAAATGTTTTAAGTATATAAATTTAGAATTATTTAAATGACCATCGAGAATAATTATGATTAATAAAATGGATGAAACGAATAAAGAATCCTTATGCATAGTTAAGTGGCTTAGATGCAATTAGTCAAATGAGTAAATACGTCATGTGAGAATAAAATGATTAAGTATGGCCCAAAATACACAAGACAAAACTTACTATGGTTCCCATGCACCAACTTTCATAATTCCGTGTGGACCCGTAATTACTTCAGTTTTTGCATGGACTCCACAATTCATTCGATCACGTGCGAGTCGGCAGTACACAAAATTTATAAGTTAAAGTGATGATACGCATATGTATTGATACCATACTCGATAAAAATAGTACTTGGAAAAACCAGTTTAAGATGATAAGTAGATTGATGATTCAAAAGAAACTAAAGTCCATTAGGTAGACATTGCTCATATAAATAGCTTTGTTCAACGATATTGATAGTCAAGTTCGAGTACAAGGATAGTAACACTTAAGTTTGCGAAAACCGACTTTATGTGTGTAAGATTTATTTGTCTAAGTTTTCTGATATTGACCAGTTCATAAACATTAGTTGATGGTGTACATGTAATAATATAGTTTACTAGGATTTTAGAAAATTTTATTTCATGAAATTTTGGTGGTGTGGATAATCCAATTTATATTTCGAACGAATAGATCACTTAGTTCCTATTGGATGCGATTTTTAAGATGATTGAATTTATATGACAACAGCTTTTGACTATGGAGGTAAACAAGTTTATAAGAGATGATGTTGTTTTTCTATAACGTAGTTTTAAAAGCTAAGTAAAAAGTCTAAAGTTTTAATCTTTACCATAGATAAGAGGATTGATTTGAAAATAAACGACACAATTTAAGTTATACGTACTTGGTATTGGAAAACAGAAGACATGTTGTTTGTTGCAAGTCTTGGTGTCATATTGAGAAAATAGGAATATGTTGTGTAAATATTTGACCAACGCTAGAATGACCAATCTCTTTTTTTTTTTAAAGAAGTTATTATCATGAAATGCATATATTTTATATATATATATACTTTATCTTACAAAATAGTAATACCAAAAGGTTATTTTAATTATAAAAAAAATTTCTTTTATTTTAAAAAATATATATATTTTTATTTGGAAAAAAATAAGAAAAATATCTGAATAGAATTGAATTCCGGTAGTTTTACAAAGTCCGTTGATTATACATTGCGTTAGAGTAATGAGTTTATAGATGAAATACATTGGGTTTAGATCAGTGCATGAAGACTAGTTGCGTAAAATTTCATTAGTGGTCATATGTATAGATGAAACATTTAGCTCATGGAGCTCGAGAATGGTTATGTATTGAGTTCTCGTTAGGTTCTGTATATCGGATTTGAGGATAGCATCGCGTAGTTGATTAACGAGTACATGTTTTGATGCTTAGTTCATAAATTGGTAGTAGATTCATAGTTTTATTAATGGATTAGAAATTGGATTGGAATCTTATAGTTGGATGAACAGTTAATTTTTTTATTTATTTATTTTTTTTTTTTTTGAAACTATTTGAGTATAGAAGTCAAGTTGAAATATTTTAGGGTAAACGTTTGATTTGAATACGTTAGCTTATAAGAATGGTAAATTCGTTAACTTTTATTTAGTTATGGAATTTAGCTTCAACTGGAATTTAGCTTCAACTGGAATTCAGAAATCATGACAAACCTTTAACTAGGGAGTCGATAATTGATTTGGGACTACAAGTATGCCTTAGATTTGGTAATTGGTATATGATTTGAAGTTTTGGATAACTTGATTGAGATATGTCTTAGTTTTGATTTGAAATGTTTGGTTTACAACAGTGTATTTGTGTTATATGGTAAGCTAGCGAGTATATCGCATAAGTATTATTGTAGCTTAGAAACAAATTGAATGATGAAACGTAGAATAACACGGTTTTGTAGCAAAATCTTTGACCAATAGAAACATCCGATGTAATAATAGCACCTCGTTCCATTTAGAATATCATAGAATCTTTTGAAACATACCATAGAAAATCACTAAGAAGCTTTAGAAATTTTGACTAAATGAAGTAGTAGTACTCAGAACATCAGCAATTACTTAGAAACTTTAGAAACTTTGAAACATAACATAAGAAATTACTTAGAAACCTTAGAAATATTAGTAAATGAATTTGGAATATTGTTTCAATCACTATAGAAATTCATAGAAATAATCATAAATCGTGGGAATGAAAATCACAGAATCATTAAGAAAATGAAATTTTGAAGGCTTAGGAGTGTGTCTTGGTTTTAGACACTAATGACTTATCAAAGTGTTAAGTTCGTTTTAACGTATTCGAGAAAGTGTGCTTTAGCCTATAGGTTCACACTCATCTCGTACATCCCCAGGTAAGCATACAGGTCTCTTAACGAGATTTATACGAAATGCTTTGCCTTAGACAGGATGTCCGTGATACAGGCGTTCCCCCTTCCGGATTGCACATATTCCCACGTTTTCAAACTTACTTAAGACGATGACGAGATTCCACAAAGAGAAGATCCCAATCATACAGACGAGTCTCTTGTAGATCCTTCGCGAAATCGGATAAGAAATGAGATTAAGAAAAAGGCGTAGAGAGGTTCGTAAAAAGGAAAACAAATAAGTTTAAAAGAATTTCTAAGTACATCTATTTGCACTAAGGACTCTTATGTTATAGTCTAGGTGGGTGGGTTTCTAATACCCTATCCTAGTTCCCTATAACCATGGCTCTGATACCAAACTTTGACACCCCGCCCGGCGGCGGAAACACCAGGCTGTCAAGTAAATTGGATATCAATAGTACAAAGCACATGGCACACTATAAGCATATTTTAATATTATTAAGGCAATAAATGTCGTGACATAAATGATGAATAAGTAGTCATAAATTCATAAATAAAGCCGACAACCAAAGGAATTTATTATTCATTTATTCTAGGTCCAAAAGCATCCTATGTCTTGAAAAGCATAAAATGCTCAAAACGTCACCTGAAATATGAGTAAAATAAGTTAGCTAAAGAATTAGCTAGTGAGTAAAACACAGTTAATAATACATAATATGAAATCCGAGATCATTATAAATATGTTTCGCAATCTTATGTGCATAGCAATTTCATCATATTACTCAACCAAGACCAACGACTTGAACCCCGTAGGGTAACCTTCGCAACAAGTCATGAGAACCACTCATGTTACAAATACTGATAACTATCCTTTAACCGTCATTTAACCGTCTCGATATACAAGTTATCAATAATTGTTTAAGCATCTAAGGGACATAGCAACGTAGCAACAAGTATCACAGTATAGTAACAGTAACTATCCTAACGAATCAACCAAAGAATCACCGGGTCAAATCACCTATTTTGAAATACACGTAGGTGGGTTTGTCAAACCATTAGCGCTAATATCGTACCGGCGGAAATTACAAATAATACAACTACATTGACTATCACATAATTTTGCATCAAGCGGCCGACAAGATTAACACATTTTATGATCTCATTTTGAAATAGAAACAACGAAACGAAAACCGTAGTATAATATTGAAACGCATATTTCAGCCCCAAAAGCATAAACAGTAAAAAGGGGAGTGAGTTTACTCACCTGAAATGCAAAAGTAACCGAACACAATAGAAACGCAACTAAAAGAGCCGATGGTTGCCCAAATATTAGTATCACCTAATTAATTGGGAAAACCCAATTTAGAAACGAAACAATAGCAACGAGAATCAAAATAAGATAATCTAGGGTTTTGGATTTAGGATTTAGGGTTTCAAGTTACAAATTGGAAATTAAGGTTTTAAATCAGAAATTGGAAATTTATACGAAACATTATTGTATTTTCGTATTAAATACTTTTACAAGAATCCATCTTTCTACTAAGACTATTTGTAATAATACTTATAAACTTAAAATATTATCATTTGAATAAATGTATTTGAAATAACATGTTTTTAATCCTTAGAAAAATGTATTTAACTTAAAGGTGTTGTTTAGGTTATTTAGAAAATATAGATTTATGTTTAAAATGTGTAAAATAATAAAATTAAAGAAAAATGACAGTGGGACTCGAACCCACGACCTATACGTTCATAACAGAAACCATTATCCGCTGAACCAAGTGCAACTTTTTGTTATTAATATTGATTTTTAATAGTTTTATCCTTCATAAACCAACAATACCCATATTCAACATAAACCCTAGAATCAAGAACCATCCAATTCATGTCAAATCTGATAATCAATCCCAATTCAAACATAGGGCTTTTAATCACCATTGAATCGTGATCATTTTGATATAAAGAACTTACTTGATGATGAACGTTTGATACGGGTTTGAATGGGATGAAGAACGCGACAAGTGATGCAAAATTCGTGAATCTGGAATTGATATGAGATTAAATTGGTGAGTGGGGAAGTTATAGATGAACAAGGGGATTCAATTGAACCCAGAAAATACCTGAATTGATGTCGTGAAGGTGGAAAACGATAACCTCACCGGAAAAATAAGTTTGAATCTTTGGTTCGGTTATTGCAGTGAATGAATGAATTATTTTGGTGATTGTACGATACTGTTCGAGTGATTTCAAGTATAATGGAAAGTTTATTTCATTGATTTCGAGTTATAAACGGAAATGAGATTTTGGAAATAATATCACGAAATTGAAATTGAAACGGGTCAAAAGAGCTGTAATTACGCGTTTTAGGTAATTAAAGAGGTTCGAAACATGGTATAACAGTTTAGGAAAGGTTCGGGGCTGATTGAATTGGTTCAGAAACGCGTAATATGCTTCGCCGGAAACATCTCCGGTGGCCGGAAAGAAAGAAAAGGGGGCTGCCGGATTTGCGACTGCACAGGGGGAAGAATTGGGTTTTGATCATTTTACACATTGGCCCCCTGTGGTTTCAGTTTTGTTTTATTTAGATTAATAACTTTTCATTAAAGTTTCAAAAGTTACAGTTTTGACCCAAAGTTAGATTTTAAATTAAAATTAACTAGCTAATCTAACCAAGTTGAGACGAAATGTTTATATGAGTGACGCTTTTGTATCTTTAGCTCGTTTATGACGTTAAGAACTATTGTTAGGCTTAGAAGCGGTTTTTGTTTAACAATTTCTCAAAATCACTTTCATACACTATGTATACATATATATGTATACACTTTAGAGATATATTTTATTATGACTTAGAGATTAATTGGTAACCGTTGAATAATAATTTGGTCGATAAGATATTAAATACAATAACGTAACGTTCTATCGAATTTATATATATAGTTTTAAATAGCAAAACGCTTCATTTAACGGAAAATAAGTACAAATATATTAAAAATAGATAACTTTGGATTCGAGTCGGGTATTCGGGTGCGGGTTTGGGGCAGATGTCACAGTCTCCCCTCCTTATATAAATTTCGTCCCGAAATTTGCTTAAATCGAGATAGAAGAAGACGAAGCAAAAGGATGTGGATATTTAGCTTTCATTTATCATTAAATTAGGTTGTTGGGGTTATTTGAAGATGTCACTTTCCAAATATAAGCGAGTGAAGATATCGAGCATCATCACGAGCAAGCACGGGTGAAGACGTTCATTAATTGTATTTGTCTTAGAATATTTGTGTAATCGTTTTGTGCTTAAATGCGCGTTTGTGCTTAGTTGCACGTGTTTTAGGTTACATTGTAAGGTGAATGGTATAGACTATAAATACCATCACCTAGGTCATTTGTAAGAGAGTTGCCTACATTTCATTCAATATCCCTTGTAACCTCTCCATTGATCGAATACAATTCACCTATTCATATTATCATCATCTTCATCATACTTTGCATTGATCTTCATGAACATTCAAGCATCAATACGTGATTAGTGAGTTTCCGCATCACTGATTACAAACAACATCACCAAACAATCTCAGATCTAGATCCTAGCTCGGTGCATCTCACACTATCAATTGGTATCAGAGCTGTTGGGTGATCTTTGATTGTTGTTGTTATTGATAGAATATTAGCTACCATTAGCTTTGATTCATGTTTGTGTAAAGAACTGCAAAGTTTGAGATCAATTGGTGAAGATTTGATTGAGTTTTTGAAGAAATTTTTCATGTTCGTCATTTCACTGCTCAAATTTGAAATCTGGAATTTGTTGTTGATATTGAGAAATTGATGATTGAGATATGTTAGAAATCATAATCCTAAGCTTCGTTCATGATCAAACATCACTGATTTGTTGATTTCGATCCATATTTTGTCAAATTGTCTCAAAACCTACTTGTTGTGTTCTTCATCAAAAATCCGGATCTGAATGAGATTTAGCCAGATTCAAGGGAGAAAAACTTTGAAGGAGTGTTAGAAACATCATTCCCAAGCTAATACAAGTGTTGAATTGAACAAAAACATCAAAAATTGAAGAATTGATCTTGTGTTTATCACAATTTTGACTTTGAAAAGTCAATCTGATATGAAGATTTGAAGAAGTTTTCAGCCGGGTGATACACTATTCAGCCGTGTCAAGTGTTAGTCGGGTGAAGTTTGATACTGTTCAGCCGGGTGAAGATACTATTCAGCCGTGTGAAGAAGTGAAAAACACTGTTCAGCCGTGTGAACATTGTTCAGCCGGGTGTAGTAGAAGAAATCATTGTTCAGCCGGGTGAAGACACTGTTCAGCCGGGTGAAGCACTGTTCAGCCGGGTGAAGCACTGTTCAGCCGGGTGAAGCACTGTTCAGCCGGGTGAAGCACTGTTCAGCCGTCCCAAGTTGTTGACACGACCAAACAGTTACCCGTCCAAACAGTTACTCGTCCCAACAGTGACCCGTCTATAAAAAAAATGACTTTGAAAAATTCATTTTTCCAAAATTTCAAATTAGTCATTTTTAGCCACCATGACTTCCCAGAAAAATCATCAAAATGACTTTGAAAATTCAAGAAAAATGTCAACGGGCATGTTTACCGTGATCCGAGAAGAAAATAAAAGAGAAGATATCAATGAATTTATTAAAGAATTCAATCACATGTTTGAAACAACTTATCTTCAAGTTGCCAAAGCTTGTGATCAAAAGAGAAGAGACTTTCATGAACACACAAAACTTGTTCTTGTGAGTCATGCAGATTCTCATGAAAATCATGATGAAGAAGAAGAATATGATTGGAGTGAAAACAATGATGTTGTTTCCATTCAAGAGATTGAAAAGAAAGATAAAGAAATTAGCAACTTGTCAGAAATCATTGCAAAGCAAGATGAGACAATTGCTCAATTGAAGTCAGAAATGGAGAAATTGATGTCTGAAAAGGAAATCAAGAAAGATGAGAACAGTTCTTATGTTGAAATGCCAATTGAAGTCAGAGAAAAGATGTGCACCAAAGAATGTTTTCAACAAGTTGAACACTACAGAATATACTCATTCAAGATTTGTGATAAACTCAAGAAGGAAGAGCAAATGCACAAGAATCTGAAAGAACAACACGAAATATCTGATCAAAGAATCACATCTCTCCAAGAGTCACTCAAGAAAAGTGAAAGAGAAGCAATGAATATCAAGAATGAAGCTGCAAAATCAAATGCACACTCATCCAGTGTGATCAAAGATTTGCAAGAAGAGATTCTAAAGTTGAAGAAGTTGTCTGAGATATTCAATTCAGAGAACAACACTCTGAAAAACAAACTGCAAGAAGAACAAGAGAAGGATGCAAGTCTACAAAAAGATCACCAATTGTGTGAAGATAGACTCAAATCTCTTACACTGAATGTTGATTCAATGCTTATCGAAAAGCATAATCTGAATGTTCAAATCATGGAGCTTACTGACAAACTGAACAGATCACAATCTGATCTGGTGCTTATCAAAGAAGAAGCTGAAAAGGTAAAGTCATCCGAACAAGAAAAAGAAGGATTAGTGCCAACCGGAATTGTTGGATCACTATCTTCTCAAGAAGAAGAAGAAAAGACACAAGAGTTTCAGTCGAAGAAGAAGAAGAAGGTAAGAAGAAAGAAGAGCAAAGCCAAGAAGAACAAGACAAAGGGCGCTTCATCTGATTCTACACCACAGACTCCTTCTACTTCAAAGTCTCAAGATTCCGAATCCCCGAGTGATTCAAACAGTGACGTATACTGTTTAATCTGTGACTCTGAAACTCATCATATCTCAGATTGTATTTACAGTCAAGGTGTCTTTCCTTTTGGGTCAAAAGGTGACAAGTTCAAAACTCCAGCTCTTTCAAGAAAGATTCAACAAGATTCAGAGGTCAAAGCTTCTCAGAAACAACAATCTTCAACAGCAAAGACTTCTCAGAAGAAAGGAAAGAAGTCTCCCTTCAAGGCTCATCAAAAGTACTGCGAGATATGTGAAATGTACAATCACACGACAACGGAATGCTACTACAGCAAGTACTGCACCAACTGTCAGATGTACAACCACGACACAATGGAATGTTACTACAACAAGTACTGTTAATTTTGTGACATGGTAAATCACAACACATCCGAGTGCTACTACAAGCCGAGAAGGTCAGTCCAAAGAAGTTCATCATGTGCATACCCTTCCAGGTATTTTTCTAACTTTAAAAGATCTAATCATAGACATTCGTTTGATGAAAATCAACATGTCAATGATTCATGGACACCAAAGTTTGTCAAAAACAAAAAGGGAAATCATGATTTAAATGATAAAATGATTCCAATAGTGAATCAATCTTTGAATAAGAAATATAGTCAACAAAACCTGTTTTTAAATGAAATTCACAATTTGTTTGAAAATGACTATAATTACTCTTTTGACAAACAATCCATGAAAGAAGATGAAGGTACAAATTACATTGTATCATCAGAACCACCACCTGAAGGTATTCCTTGCACTTATGAGAATATCTCTTATGTTGATGAATTTGGATGACCCAAAACCGAAATGGTTTGGGTCATTACCTCTAACTGATTTGTTAGTGTGTTAGGGACAGTTATGGAGGCCGGTCAAACAAAGAAAAGAAGACCGTGGCTGATCCCTTATCATGACAAGATACCGAATCTTGTTCATGATGCTTTCGATGCAACTGACACCAAATGGAGTTGGAAACAAAAAGGAATCATTGAAGAAACTTTTAAAACATTTTCAAAAATCAAACAATGATGGCAGTGCAAGAAACAACCAATGTTTCATTTCGTCTGTTTAGATTAAGTATATTGCATGCACACTTCATACGTTGATAACATATCTGCCATTTTCTTTTCATTAAACTTTCAATTTTCGTAGAAATTTAAAAGTTTAGGGGGAGAAATCATTATTAAAAAAAGATGATAAAAAAAATGATAAAATCAGAAAAATCCAAAAATATGTTGAATCTACTTGCACGTACATGAGAAATGATAGTACACTAGAGTTATTCAACGCATCATTTTAAACAATAAAGACTAAAGCGTGAAAATTGATGTGCGAGACAGCTCAGACAAATATACTGAACAAGTATATTCTATGATGATTTAACTAAATTCTAATAAGTTTTTGTGGTTGAAACATCTTAGTGTATGTGAAATGTTTATACAAATCAAATAGATATCTCGTGAAGCATCCAATTTACATTGGGTAACAATGCAATCTATTCAGTGTGATGAACCGCATCGTGAGCTTCTTTGTTGTGGTACCCACAGACCTGAAGTCTCACACGAAGTCTCTTTTGAGCTTCAAGATGCAGCAAAAGATTCCAAAATGGAACAAAAAGAGTCCCAAATGTGGACCGTCACCAATCAAATTCCAAAAAGGAATTCAGAAGATTCCCAAGGGGAACAATAGGAAAAAGAAAAATTCCAAAAAGGAATTCAAAAGAAGTCCCAAAGTGGACCAAATCCAAATAGAACCCAAATTCCACATTGTTTATGATTGTAAGTGACTTGACGTGTTGAGTTGTTCTCAGGACATTTAGATGAGGTGTATAACTTTCTAATGTGCAAAGTATGGGTCACTCAAAACTTATTCCTAATCAACCTAATTGATCATCAAGAATAGAAAAAGTAAGTGTGTCACTTCGAGCTAATTGATTTGTTCAACAATTCATCACTCAATTACTTCACAATTCAAATGTCTATTTTAAAAACTGCAAAACATGTGTTGGATTAATTGCTGGTATGATCTCATTGCAGGTTAAAGATTCAGAATGTAAAGAGAAAATTCCAAAAATATCAAAAACATTGAAAAATTCAAAAAAAAAACACCAAAAAGATTGTCATTTTAATATTTTTCTTTTGTGTTGGCAGTTTAACATGTGTTATTGATGTAGGAGTTGTTCATCAAGCAATATCTCATCCGATTGAGAACTTAATCTTTACATTGATGATAAATGCACATTATTGCCTGAGTTTTAATGTTTTTCTTTGAGTTGCAGGAACAGTTTCCAATGCAGAACAAGCTTCCACGCGACTTGAAGATGTTCCTGTTCAAGCCTGATTCCAGTCCAAAGATCTCCAAGTCAGATTGCTGAGTGTTAAGAATCCTCCTCTTAATGTCTTATACACAGATCCCGTTAACCTCTTAAGCAAAAGTTGAGGGGGAGTATTCTAAGTCAAAGAAGTCTTCGCATTCTACTTCAATCGTTGAAGAAGATCCCGTTGCTGATATATAGATTCACCGGAATCTACTCTCTGCTTATTTCTTTCCATAACCTCTGATGTTACTCAAAAGGGAGAGAAGGATGCAGATTGCTTGTTGAAAGACAGAGTTTTGGCAGCATCATCTTAGGGGGAATACTGTTGGGTCCTCTTGAAGATAATGCATACCAAAACTTTAAGTTGCTCTCTATACTCGCCACATGAAGATTTAAGCTGATATGTCAGATTTGTAAAGTGTCATCTTAGGGGGAGTACTGTTGGGGTTATTTGAAGATGTCACTTTCCAAATATAAGCGAGTGAAGATATCGAGCATCATCACGAGCAAGCACGGGTGAAGACGTTCATTAATTGTATTTGTCTTAGAATATTTGTGTAATCGTTTTGTGCTTAAATGCGCGTTTGTGCTTAGTTGCACGTGTTTTAGGTTACATTGTAAGGTGAATGGTATAGACTATAAATACCATCACCTAGGTCATTTGTAAGAGAGTTGCCTACATTTCATTCAATATCCCTTGTAACCTCTCCATTGATCGAATACAATTCACCTATTCATATTATCATCATCTTCTTCATACTTTGCATTGATCTTCATGAACATTCAAGCATCAATACGTGATTAGTGAGTTTTCGCATCACTGATTACAAACAACATCACCAAACAATCTCAGATCTAGATCCTAGCTCGGTGCATCTCACACTATCATAGGTTCACGTTTTGAGTTCCAACGAACTTTAACAATCGGTAGTCGTTTACGTTTGAGTTCTTTAACTTCACTATCCATGATTTCTAATGGCCGTTCGGTGAACTGTATTTAATTAAACGAGATTAAGAAGTTATTTATTCTAATTTGCTTTGAAATCCTTTAGGGTCGTCTATTTAACTCTGTTTGAATTATGAGAGTTCAGGTGAATTAGTTATTATGGAGACTAGACTAAAGATCATTTGCTACACAATGTAAAAATGGAATAAGTCCTCCACATTCGAATAAAATGTTTTAAGTATATAAATTTAGAATTATTTAAATGACCATCGAGAATAATTATGATTAATAAAATGGATGAAACGAATAAAGAATCCTTACGCATAGTTAAGTGGCTTAGATGCAATTAGTCAAATGAGTAAATACGTCATGTGAGAATAAAATGATTAAGTATGGCCCAAAATACACAAGACAAAACTTATTATGGTTCCCATGCACCAACTTTCATAATTCCGTGTGCACCCGTAATTACTTCAGTTTTTGCATGGACTCCACAATTCATTCGATCACGTGCGAGTCGGCAGTACACAAAATTTATAAGTTAAAGTGATGATACGCATATGTATTGATACCATACTCGATAAAAATAGTACTTGGAAAAACCAGTTTAAGATGATAAGTAGATTGATGATTCAAAAGAAACTAAAGTCCATTAGGTAGACATTGCTCATATAAATAGCTTTGTTCAACGATATTGATAGTCAAGTTCGAGTACAAGGATAGTAACACTTAAGTTTGCGAAAACCGACTTTATGTGTGTAAGATTTATTTGTCTAAGTTTTCTGATATTGACCAGTTCATAAACATTAGTTGATGGTGTACATGTAATAATATAGTTTACTAGGATTTTAGAAAATTTTATTTCATGAAATTTTGGTGGTGTGGATAATCCAATTTATATTTCGAACGAATAGATCACTTAGTTCCTATTGGATGCGATTTTTAAGATGATTGAATTTATATGACAACAGCTTTTGACTATGGAGGTAAACAAGTTTATAAGAGATGATGTTGTTTTTCTATAACGTAGTTTTAAAAGCTAAGTAAAAAGTCGAAAGTTTTAATCTTTACCATAGATAAGAGGATTGATTTGAAAATAAACGACACAATTTAAGTTATACGTACTTGGTATTGGAAAACAGAAGACATGTTGTTTGTTGCAAGTCTTGGTGTCATATTGAGAAAATAGGAATATGTTGTGTAAATATTTGACCAACGCTAGAATGACCAATCTCTTTTTTTTTTAAAGAAGTTATTATCATGAAATGCATATATTTTATATATATATACTTTATCTTACAAAATAGTAAAACCAAAAGGTTATTTTAATTATAAAAAAAATTTCTTTTATTTTAAAAAATATATATATTTTTATTTGGAAAAAAATAAGAAAATTATCTGAATAGAATTGAATTCCGGTAGTTTTACAAAGTCCGTTGATTATACATTGCGTTAGAGTAATGAGTTTATAGATGAAATACATTGGGTTTAGATCAGTGCATGAAGACTAGTTGCGTAAAATTTCATTAGTGGTCATATGTATAGATGAAACATTTAGCTCATGGAGCTCGAGAATGGTTATGTATTGAGTTCTCGTTAGGTTCTGGATATCGGATTTGGGGATAGCGTCGCGTAGTTGATTAACGAGTACATGTTTTGATGCTTAGTTCATAAATTGGTAGTAGATTCATAGTTTTATTAATGGATTAGAAATTGGATTCAAGTATCACAGTATAGTAACAGTAACTATCCTAACGAATCAACCAAAGAATCACCGGGTCAAATCACCTATTTTGAAATACACGTAGGTGGGTTTGTCAAACCATTAGCGCTAATATCGTACCGGCGGAAATTACAAATAATACAACTACATTGACTATCACATAATTTTGCATCAAGCGGCCGACAAGATTAACACATTTTATGATCTCATTTTGAAATAGAAACAACGAAACGAAAACCGTAGTATAATATTGAAACGCATATTTCAGCCCCAAAAGCATAAACAGTAAAAAGGGGAGTGAGTTTACTCACCTGAAATGCAAAAGTAACCGAACACAATAGAAACGCAACTAAAAGAGCCGATGGTTGCCCAAATATTAGTATCACCTAATTAATTGGGAAAACCCAATTTAGAAACGAAACAATAGCAACGAGAATCAAAATAAGATAATCTAGGGTTTTGGATTTAGGATTTAGGGTTTCAAGTTACAAATTGGAAATTAAGGTTTTAAATCAGAAATTGGAAATTTATACGAAACATTATTGTATTTTCGTATTAAATACTTTTACAAGAATCCATCTTTCTACTAAGACTATTTGTAATAATACTTATAAACTTAAAATATTATCATTTGAATAAATGTATTTGAAATAACATGTTTTTAATCCTTAGAAAAATGTATTTAACTTAAAGGTGTTGTTTAGGTTATTTAGAAAATATAGATTTATGTTTAAAATGTGTAAAATAATAAAATTAAAGAAAAATGACAGTGGGACTCGAACCCACGACCTATACGTTCATAACAGAAACCATTATCCGCTGAACCAAGTGCAACTTTTTGTTATTAATATTGATTTTTAATAGTTTTATCCTTCATAAACCAACAATACCCATATTCAACATAAACCCTAAAATCAAGAACCATCCAATTCATGTCAAATCTGATAATCAATCCCAATTCAAACATAGGGCTTTTAATCACCATTGAATCGTGATCATTTTGATATAAAGAACTTACTTGATGATGAACGTTTGATACGGGTTTGAATGGGATGAAGAACGCGACAAGTGATGCAAAATTCGTGAATCTGGAATTGATATGAGATTAAATTGGTGAGTGGGGAAGTTATAGATGAACAAGGGGATTCAATTGAACCCAGAAAATACCTGAATTGATGTCGTGAAGGTGGAAAACGATAACCTCACCGGAAAAATAAGTTTGAATCTTTGGTTCGGTTATTGCAGTGAATGAATGAATTATTTTGGTGATTGTACGATACTATTCGAGTGATTTCAAGTATAATGGAAAGTTTATTTCATTGATTTCGAGTTATAAACGGAAATGAGATTTTGGAAATAATATCACGAAATTGAAATTGAAACGGGTCAAAAGAGCTGTAATTACGCGTTTTAGGTAATTAAAGAGGTTCGAAACATGGTATAACAGTTTAGGAAAGGTTCGGGGCTGATTGAATTGGTTCAGAAACGCGTAATATGCTTCGCCGGAAACATCTCCGGTGGCCGGAAAGAAAGAAAAGGGGGCTGCCGGATTTGCGACTGCACAGGGGGAAGAATTGGGTTTTGATCATTTTACACATTGGCCCCCTGTGGTTTCAGTTTTGTTTTATTTAGATTAATAACTTTTAATTAAAGTTTCAAAAGTTACAGTTTTGACCCAAAGTTAGATTTTAAATTAAAATTAACTAGCTAATCTAACCAAGTTGAGACGAAATGTTTATATGAGTGACGCTTTTGTATCTTTAGCTCGTTTATGACGTTAAGAACTATTGTTAGGCTTAGAAGCGGTTTTTGTTTAACAATTTCTCAAAATCACTTTCATACACTATGTATACATATATATGTATACACTTTAGAGATATATTTTATTATGACTTAGAGATTAATTGGTAACCGTTGAATAATAATTTGGTCGATAAGATATTAAATACAATAACGTAACGTTCTATCGAATTTATATATATAGTTTTAAATAGCAAAACGCTTCATTTAACGGAAAATAAGTACAAATATATTAAAAATAGATAACTTCGGATTCGAGTCGGGTATTCGGGTGCGGGTTTGGGGCAGATGTCACATATCAACTCATGGTTTGTTGATAGTGGGTGTAGCCGGCATATGACAGGCAACCATGCCTTGCTTCAAGATTTTAAGCTTAAGAATGGTACTCATGTTGCATTTGGAGGAGATGCTGGTGGAAAAATTACTGGAGAAGGAACCGTGTCAAATGGGATTATTAGCTTTGATAAAGTCAACTACTGTGCCAAGTTGAACTTTAACTTGCTAAGTGTATCTCAAATTTGTGACAAATCTTATTCAACATTGTTTGATGATTCTTTTTGTTACATACTCAAACCAGGTTTCAAGATTGACAATGAATGGGTGGTGGTTAAAGCTCCAAGAGATCGTGATGTATACAAGCTTGATATGTCGCAGATTGATGCTGAAACCGAAACCACATGTCTCATTGCGCATGCATCAAATGATGAGAGTCAGCTTTGGCATAGACGGCTGGGTCATTCAAACTTCAGAAACATGAACCGACTGGTGACTGGAAATCATGCTGTGGGAATACCGTCAAAGAAATTCTCAACAACTGATCTCTGTCCAGCATGTTTGAAAGGAAAACAGCATCGAATGTCTTTTAAGTCCAAGCCAGAAAACTCCATTTCAAAACCCTTACAGATGCTACATATGGATCTTTTCGGACCAACAAATGTTCAAAGCATCGGAAAGAGATCTTATTGTTTTGTCATCATTGATGATTTTACTAGATTTTCTTGGGTTTATTTCCTACATGTTAAATCTGAAACTACGGAGTTGTTAAAAGAATTCATTATCAAAGTTGAAAATCAGTTGGATTGTAAAGTAAAAATCTTGAGAAGTGACAATGGAACCGAGTTTAAAAACTCTAATGTTAATTTGTTTTGTGCAGAAAAAGGAATTGCTCGTCAATTTAGTGCTCCAAGAACACCTCAACAAAACGGTGTGGCAGAACGGAAAAATTGAACACTAATTGAAGCAGCAAGATCCATGCTCGCAGATGCCAAAATCCCTATCACATTCTGGGACGAAGCTATTGCTACTGCTTGCTTTGTACAGAACAGGACATTATTGGTTCAGGATAAACATAAAACGTCTTATGAGTTATTGTTTGGAAGAAAACCGAATATTTCATATTTGAAAGCATTTGGTTGTCCTGTATCGATTCTAAATTTAAGTGATCATCTCGGTAAATTTGAGTCAAAATCTGACGATGGACTTTTTCTTGGTTACTCTTCGGTTTCAAAAGCTTATCGGGTTTTTAATAGCAAAACGAACATTGTTATTGAAACTATTAACGTAAAGTTTTTAGAAAATTCCTTTCCGTCAGTGGCTCATGGTCCCGAATGGTTGTTTGATTTAGATTCGTTATCAAAATCTTTCAATTCTAACTTGTTTGATTTTTCAGGAAAATCAAGTAAAGAATCAGGAGACTTGGGATGTTTCAGTGATGATTCTGATAATGACGATGATAGCAATCTCAACTCTGAGTATCCATTCATGTCATTTCAAATCCTGATAATGGTGTATCCAATCAAACTCCAGGTCCATCTGGTTCTCAAGAAGATCAAGAATCAAACAATTTTGGTGATGATGTGAATCCGCAAATTTCTCCTAATGATGGTGGATCTATTCAAAATCAACCATCATCAGATCCGAATGTTGAAGTTGTTCCAGAAACATTTGACTACTTCATCAATTCACCAGAACAAGTTCCTAATTTCACTCCGCATGCTTCTACAATTCTACAAGATCTACCGAATCTGAATCAGTCTAATCTGGAGACGCAAGTACAAGGTGATTCAATTCCAACTCATCGAGTTCACAGGAATCATCCTCTTTCTCAGATTATAGGACCTTTGAATCAGAGAACTATGAGAAGTCAGACTGAACATGCAAACGTTTGTCTTTATTCATGTTTTCTTTCTCAAGTGGTGCCGAAGAACATTTCAGAAGCGTTACAAGATAATAGTTGGATTGAAGCCATGCAAGAGGAGTTACTTCAATTCAGAAAACAAGAAGTGTGGAAATTGGTGGACTTACCTGAAGGAGAAAATGCGATTGGTACAAGATGGTTGTACAAAAACAAGCCGGATGAATGTGGCATTGTTGTACGAAACAAAGCAAGACTTATTGCACAAGGTTACACTCAAGAAGAAGGTATTGACTATGAAGAAGTGTTTGCTCCGGTCGCTCGACTTGAAGCTATTCGCGTTTTTCTAGCTTATGCCTCTTTCATGAAGTTCAAAGTGTTTCAAATGGATGTAAAAGGCACTTTTCTGTATGGACCAATTACCGATGATGTGTATGTCAGACAACCTCCAGGTTTTGAGGATCCTGAGTATCCACATCGTGTATACAAATTGAGCAAAGCCTTATATGGTCTACATCAAGCCCCAAGGATTTGGTACGAGACGTTATCTAAAAATTTGCTGGAACATGGTTTTACAAGAGGTCAGATTGATCCTACTTTATTCATGAAGCAGGAAAATGAAGATCTTCTATGTGTTCAAGTGTATGTGGATGATATCATCTTTGGATCAACAAGTCCGTCCATGTGCAAAGAGTTTGAAGAAATTATGAAATCAAGATTTCAGATGAGTTCGATGGGAGAGATCAATTTCTTTCTCGGATTGCAAGTCAAACAGTCAGCTGAAGGAATTTTTATCAACCAATCAAAGTTTGTTGAAAAGTTGCTGAAAAAGTTCAAGATGCAGGATTGTCAGAATATTCGAACGCCATCTGATGTGAATTGTAAGATACAGCCGGATCCAAAAGGCAAATCCGTTGATCAAACTCTTTACAGATCGATGATTGGTTCATTGATGTGTCTTACTGCATCAAGACCAGACATTATGTATGATGTATGTGTGTGTGTGCCAGATAACAGTCTGATCCAAAAGAGTCGCACCTGGTTGCTGTTAAACGTATTTTCAGATACCTTAAAGGGAAGCCGAATCTCGGGTTATGATATCCTTATGAAGGCAATTTTGAATTATATAGTTATTCTGATAGTGACTTTGGTGGGTGTGCTCTTGACAGGAAATCGACTACGGGTGGATGTTAATTTCTGGGTCCTAGACTTGTTTCTTGGCAATGCAAAAAGCAGATCAACGTTTCTGTATCCACAGCTGAAGCAGAGTATATCGCTGCATCTGCAGGATGTTCTCAAGTTTTGTGGTTACAAAACCAATTGCTTGACTACGGGTTTAACTTTCTCAAAACTCCTATTTATATAGACAATACTGCTGCTATGTTCATTACTGCTAATCCTGTTCAACACTCAAAAACCAAACATATCGAAATTCGATATCATTTTCTCGGAGACAACTCTGAAAAGGGTTTAATAATTTTGATTAAAGTTCATACCGACAAACAACTGGCAGATCTTTTCACTAAACCATTTTTGTCAGGACGGTTTGAATTCTTAATTCAATCCATAGGGTTAATCAACCATGATTGATTCTATTTTTACAAAACTCAATACAAAAATAGAAAATATAAGAGCCAAAAATATAATAAGTCGATGTCAAGTATTGATTCCTTTGCCTTTTATTTTACTTTTGCATTGTGAGTGTGCATGAAAAACAAAAAAGCAAACAAAAAGAAAAGAAAAGGCAAAAAGAAAAGAAAATATCATGTCATAAAAATCTATATTGCAGAAAGTGAGAAATGATAGTTACACTAGATATTATATGTTTCATCATTTTTAATAAAGACTGATAAATGTTAATTGATGTGCGAGACAGCTCAGGCAATTAGACTGAAAAAGTAAGCTCATTGTTGACAAATCTAAATTCAATGATCTTTGTGTTAAGTTCCTTTGTTATACATGTCTAAATATATATCTTTTGATGCTCTGCTTGTGATGATAGTTGAACATAATCGGGTAACGATGCAATCTATTCAGTGTGATGAACCGCATCGTGAGCTTCTTTGTTGTGGTATCCACAGACCTGAAGTTTCACATGAAGTCTCTTTTGAGCTTCAAGGTGCAGCAAAAGATTCCCAAAGTTGGAACAAAAAGAGTCCCAAATGTGGACCATCACCAAACAAAATTCCAAAAAGGAATTCAGAAGATTCCCAAGGGGAACATAGGCAAAAAGAAAAATTCCAAAAAGAAATTCAAAAGAAGTCCCAAAGTGGACCAAATCCGAATAGAACTCATATTCCACGCTGTCTATGATTGTAAGTGACCAGGTTTTGTGCAATATGCACTCAAGTTGTGGTTGATAGGGAAATATGTTGACATATGTATACATGTGGGTCGCATAAGTCATTTTAATCGAACCTTAAATCTCATCATGATACTGAAAAAGTAAGTGTGTCAATTCGAGCTAATTGGTATGTTATAATATCATCACTCAATCAAACATTGTCAAATGTCTATTCAAAACTTGCAAAACATGTTCAGATAATGTGTGGTATGATCTCACTGCGATATTTTGATTCATTGCATTGCATATGTATTTATTTTAATGTGTGTGTTTTTGTGTGTGCAGGCATATGGATTCTTTATTGACACATCGCCATCCTTGTTAAACTTAAAAATTTCAAGAAATTTCAAGTTTAGGGGGAGAATAATTGAAGAAGAAAAATATTTACAAAAAGCCAAAAATATTTGAAATAAGTGTGTTGAATTAAAGGATCAAGTGGTTAATGAAAGCAAATGTATTGAATGTGTTAAAAACAAACCTAAGGTCTTGTGAATTGTTTTTAGAAAATTGCTTCAGGATATAGAAATATTGGTTGTGCAAAAACATTTTTGTGAGAAAAATAAAGAAAATGAAAAAGGAATTTAATGTGAATTAAAATTGTTGCCCTAATTTCCATTTTTGATTGTTTAATGTGACAAACCCTAATAAGGATGTCTTGTCTAATTAATATGTCGAGAATGTTATGCAGGTGCAATAAATGCAGTTGTAAAGTCAACAGATAGAGAAAAGTAAAGAAAAATCTGTTAAGTGTTGAAGTCGGGTGAAGGCATCACTGTTCAGCCGGGTGATGAAATGAAAAGTAGCCGGGTGAAAGAAGAACATGATGCCGGGTGACAAAGTTGTAAGTTCTATACAGCCGGGTGATGAAGTGTTTGACACTGTGCAGCCGGGTAATAGAATGAAGATTCTATATAGCCGTGTAAGTGAAGAACACTGTGCAGCCGGGTAAGTATGGCAACTGTACAGCCGGGTGATGAAAGACAGTATCACTGTGCAGCCGGGTAATGAACATGAAGTCATTGTGCAAGCCGGGTGATGATAAGGAGTCTACTATTCAGCCGGGTGATGGGTAAAACCAAAACAAAGGTGTAGTTGTTCCTAACTCTGACCCGTCCCTACAGTACTTGACCCGTCTCTACAGTGATTGACCCGTCTAAGTGTTTTTACATGTTAAATGTTGACCCGTCCCAAGGTTGTGACCCGTCCCAAGACTGTGACCCGTCCCAACAGTACTTGACGTGTCTCAGCAGTACATGACCCGTCCAGGCTTATTGGGATAAAATTGTTTACCCGTCCAATATGTTGACCCGTCCCCTTAAGTTTGACCTAATTCTTAAGCCGGCTGAACAACATATATATACCCGCCTTTTTCTCAAACACTTATCATTTTTCACAAACAATTTCAAGCAAATCCCCTGTACCTCAAATCGTCCATATCATATTCAATCGTTAATTCTGTAACAAGTTTTAGTGATTGAATAAGGTATATTCTTAGTGATTCGACAATGTTAAACCTACTGATTGATTGTAAAAACGAAATTTGATGATGAACAGTAATTGGAATTTGAATCGACACTTTGATTGTGTGTGTTAAAACTTAAATCGAGTGTTGTAATAGGTGTAATAACTGTTAATCACCAAGTTTTATCCATTAATTTACATCAAATCACCTGAAATCAACTGAATCAAATGGAAATTTTCAAAGTCTGTCGAACCGCCATTGATGAACATTTGAGTTGTTCATGTTTTTTATATCAAATGATGGATCATCTGTTATTTTGTGACTAATCAGTGTTAAAACTGAACTGAAACATGTTATACAACTTCATTGTGCAAAATTTCAAATTTGTGTTTAAGGTCTTTAGACAGTTAAGTGTATAATGTTCATGATCACTGATTCACAAAAGTTTTTGTTGAACAAAATGATGATTATCAGATTGTTAGACTAACTTAGGTGTTAAATGACTGTGTGATTTGTTACATTGTTTCTTTATGTTTAAACTCTTATGCAAATTTTGTTATTTGTGAATGAAAAAGTCTAACACATGTGTCTTGTTTTGTCAAAAACAGATGAATGATCTTAAGTTTGAGCCCAAGCACAATCTTGTTGCTATGTTGGATGAATCTATACCAGAAGCTGAAGGGTATAGAGCTATGATCAGATTCTTGAGAAGAACAAAATATGTGTATGCAATGTGTGCCAAACCCATTGTGTATGCAAGACTTATTAAAATTTTCAGTTACAGTTAACTTTGTCTGAAGAGTCCATCCAGACTGCATTAAGGATTGATGAAGAAGAGGTTGGTGCTCCAGATGAACTGACAACTGCTGAATGCCAGACATGTTTTATTAATATGGGACATCCTCTTGTATTTCCAAAGCAGCAGTTTGTTAGAGCTAGATTGGGAAAGAAGTGGAAGTTGTTGTGTTATGTCATACAACAGTGTATGTCTAGAAGAAGTGCTGGCTTTGACAACTTTCCATCGGATATTGCATCCCCAATAGTTGCAATAGCGATGAATAGACCATTTAATATGTCAAAGTGGATTATGAAAGGATTCATATTCAATCTAGTGAAGGGTAAAAGATTCAAGTTTTTGATGTATCCGAGATTTCTTCAACTGCTGATCAACATTGCACATCCTATTATACGTGAAGAGGGTGTGAATGGAGATTTATTGATGACTGAAGATATGAATGCTCTATCTTACAGAAAGATGAGTATTGGAAATGTTGCAGAGGTACAAATGTTTGACTATATGCGAGATATAGCAAACAATGAAGAAGACATAGGAGAAGTGTATCATCATATATCTCAAGGTGAAGTAGTGAACCCAATAGACCTTGTAGATGAGATTCCAGATAATCTACTTGATGATGATGAGTACAATGCTCGTTATCCAGAAGAAGAAGATAGTGGATCTGAATCAGAAAGAGATGAAGTGTCTAATGATGATGACAATCAGGATGATGATGATAATGAAGGTGAGAATGTTGTTGTAAGTGATATAGGATCTGAAGATGTAACAGAAGTTGCTGAAACTGAAAAAGAAGAAGAAGTTACTGTGGTTGAAACTCCTAAGGATATCACAGTTCACTATTCTAAATCACGACGATCTAAGACTGTGGTTGATTCTGTGATTGTAGAGGAGCTGAGTATGTTTGAAAATGTGAGTGTGCCTGAACAAGTGGATGTTGTTCAGATTGCACAAGAAGTAATTGCCGAAGTGGAGACTGTTGCACAGGCAGTTGATGATGCTGATGCTTGTGTTACTTATTCTGATCCAGTAGATGTTCCCACAACATCATTTCCTGCAACTCCACCAATTGAACAACCTATGGTGTCTTCACCAAAAGTTTCTTCAGTTGATGTTTTGATTGAAAAAGACAAAGAGATCGAACGTCTGAATAAGTTGGTAGAAGATCTGATGAAAGAAAATGAGTTGCTAAAGGCTTCGAATGAGCGAAAGAAGGTTAGATTGAATGAGTTCAGAGAAACAAATGTAAAGAATATGAAGGTCTTTAAAGAACTTGATTCGGAGTATGAGAAACTGAAAGAAGATTACAAAGAGCTTTATGCTGAATGTAATACTCTGAATGCCGAAAAAGAGATGTTGGAAAAATGGTTGGAAGAAGCTAAACCGAAGAAATCAGGATCTACATCTGACAAATACTTTTCAGATGAAGTGATGGAAGTAACCGGGCCTCCAAAAGAGATAAAAGTTTATTACACTAGAGCACGAGGATGTAAAGCTGTGGGTGAAAAGGTCGAAGTACCAATTCACATTCCCGATGAAGCTGCTGATATTGTCATTCTTGACAAAGCCGAGGGAAAACGTAAACTGGATGATGTACCGGAGATGGTTAAAGAAGATGAGCATGCAAAGAAAGCTAGAATTGAAGAAACAGTTCAGGTTGAGCCGATTCAATCTGAGTCTGTACAGGCAACTGAAGTGCCCGAGGTTGTTAAAGAAGATGAAAATATGAAGAAAGCAAGTGTAGAAGAAGCATTTCAGTATGAGCCGATGCAAACTGAAACTGCACCTACAATTGAAGCGTTGGATGACTTGGACGAAATAGATTTCACAAAATCTGAACAGGAAGCTAATCCTGATGATGATATACCGGTTGATCTTGATGAAAGGTTTGCATACTTGGAGAAATGAAATATAATCCTGTTTATTTGTATGGACTCACTGTCAGTCAAATAAACGAGGAATATGAAAAGTGTGTGAATGCGCAAGACAAAGTGGAGGGTGATGCAAAAGAATTTGTAGTTGAACCGGGTGAGTGGATTCCTCTTCAAGAAAGTCTGAACATTGATGATCTTCCTCCGGAAGAACTATATCATCAAAACCCTGAAGAGATGACGTCCACGGAAATGCGTCAGTGGTTGCAATCCAGAAATTATCCATACAAGACGTTGAAAAGGCTGAAGAAAGAATCCTTGAAGAAAATTGTGGTTAGTTTTCAGAAATCTGAAAAGATGCATAACCGTATGCTCTTTTTAGATTATAACAACCCACAATACTTTGAATTGACCAAACGGTTCAAAGTTCTGGAGCCTAATGCTATCCCACTGATGGCATTGCCCGAAGATGCCCATAAGAAGAGGAAAGAGCTTATTGATATGTTCCCAAGTGAAACAAAAGCATATCATATTCCTATGGAAGTACGAGAGTCATGGCACAAGTCTGCCACAGCAGGTGATATTGTTAGATCACTGCTGAGTAAGGGTCAGTCCGTTGCTGACTTACTAGACTCAATGATCGTGCCTGAAAAGTCCAAGGATGTGAAGATCATTGCTTGGAAATATGATGAGATATTTGATGCATTTCTAATCAAGAGGGTGAATGGGCTATGTGATGTTTATCACTATTATTCAAGCATTTTCAAGTTGCCAGTTCAAGATCTGAAAGAATTGCACAAACTGAGGTTGATAAACCATTCTCGAGCAGAACATGGAGACAAGTGTGCAATGTTATTGGATGCTGGAATCAGCCGCATGCCAAAATTCTTGGAGTTTCGGGGACAACAAGAAGATACTGCATACTTGAAGAATAAAAAGAGGAAGCAAAAGAAGTTGATTTTGCATGACATGTACTTGGACGAATTTTCTGATGAATAATTTGATAAGGTGACAAATCCTGGTTTGAAGATATTTGATGGTTCGCAAGCAACTAAGCCTATTCTGAAGTTTTACTATCATGAAGAGACTTATGAGCTGAAGTTGGTACGAAACTTGGATGATTGGGATCAAGATATGATCACACTGTTTAGCACGTTCGAGCTCAAACTGTTGCATCCATCGTACATTGATCATTTGCGCAATCACAAGATGGAAAAGATGAAAGATCCTGTTGCTGAAGCTGACCAAAGATTATTTGAGATAATGGTCGAAGTGATTGGTGCTGCAACTGAGAAAATCCGATTAAGGAAGGCATTACTCAATGCTGACCTTGTGAGGATTGATATACCAGAGATTGAGTTTATGCGAGTGACTTCAAAGGGTACATTAGAAGTACGGGCCAAAGGAAAGAAAAGGCCGTACGAATTTTTTGCTAACATCGATTTTGCAGGTATCTCTTTGGACACTCTGAAACGCATGAAGGATTGTGACATTATTACAAATGAGTCAAAGCCAAGACAAGCAAAGATCGCTGAAAATTTCAAGTCATGTATTGAAGAAGCTTTGAAAGAACAAGATGAATACAAAAGAAAAGAATTGCTGAAGGTCAAAGATGAACCAGAAGATTTTTTAGAGAAGATCAAGAGTTGAAAGCTGAAAAAGTTTTTGAAAGTCCAAAGTTAAATCTTAGGGGAGTACTATTAGGGCTCATTCCTGTTAGAAGATTTAATTTGTACTTTGTTTATACAAGTTTGTATAGTTTAGGGTTAATTTTGTATTTTCCCTAAAAATGTGTTGATGCATAAAGCATGTTGTGAGAGAATGTTAGGAGAGAGGCTAGATCACAACTTACACGCTAGAGAGAGAATTGTTTGTGTGATTGTATTCTCCTGCACATTGTACTACAACGAATTTGCTTTGATCATCAATACAAGAGAATTATTTAGTAATGGATTGTGTTGTTGATTGAATTGTGTGTTTGTACTTAGATCATTCTGATTTGCAGCAATATCGATCCAATTGAACCTATCACTGTACTACACAACGGATCATCCCCAACTTCCTTCCAACAAACAGGAGTTCTGCACTTTCTTCCATAAAGTGTTTCAAATGGTGCCATCCCTATGCTGGTGTGATAACTGTTGTTGTATGAAAACTCAACCAATGGTAAGAATTCATCCCAACTACCACTAAAGTCAATCACACACGCACGCAGCATATCCTCAAGGGTTTGGATCGTACGCTCACTCTGCCCATCAGTTTGAGGATGATATGTCGTGCTCAAATTCAATCTAGTTCCTAGATCTTTTTTGCAAACTCGCCCAAAACCTTGACGTGAATCGACTATCTCTGTCAGAGATGATCGAAAGTGGCACGCCATGTCTACTCACAATCTCCTTGATATACAATTTCGCCATCTTCTCTGGTGAGTAGCTCTCGTTATATGGTATGAAATGGGACGACTTGGTCAATCGATCCACAATTACCCATATGGCATTATGCCCTGCACGAGTTCTTGGGAGCTTCGTAACATAATCCATCGTTATTCTCTCCCACTTCCAAACTGGTAATTCTATCTGTTGTAACAGACCTGCTGGTTTCTGATGCTCAATCTTAACTTGCAAACAAGTTAAGCACTTTTGCACATATTGTGCAATTGATCTCTTCATATTGGGCCACCAATAATGTTCTTTCAAGCTCTTGAACATCTTATCCGTTCCAAGATGAATCGAGTACTTAGACTTGTGGGTTTCATCAAGAATCTTATCCTGAATTCCTCCAAACTTTGGAATCCAAATTCTTGATCCAAACCTTAGAATCTCATCCTTTCCTTTTGTCAACAAACCTTCCTTTCCCACCATTCGCTCCTTCCTGATGCTTTCTTCCTTCAAGGCATTTGTCTGAGCTTCAACGATCTGATCCTTCCAATCAATCGTTACAATGATCTGCAAAGCCCTTACTCTAATGAGTTTAACCCTCTCCTTTCGACTCAGGGCGTCTGCCACCACATTGGCCTTGCCAGGGTGGTATTTGATCTCACAATCATAATCGCTAAGCAATTCCATCCATCTACGTTGCCTCATATTTAGCTCCTTCTGATCAAAAAAGTGTTGGAGGCTTTTGTGATCAGAATATATCACGAATTTAGTACCACAAAGATAGTGTCGCCAAGTCTTCAAGGCAAACACTATGGCACCTAATTCCAAATCATGTGTGGTGCAATGTTTCTCATGAACGCTTAATTGTCATGATGCATAGGCAATGACCTTCTCTCGTTGCATCAGCACGCAACCAAGATCATTAAGTGAGGCATCACAACATACCACAAAATCCTCATTACCTTCGGGTAGTGAAAGGATTGGAGCGCTACAAAGCTTCTTCTTCAAGACACTAAAGGCTTCCTCTTGCTCGGGTCCCCATTTGAACTCAGCCTTCTTCCGTGTTAATGTCGTCATCGGTGTAGCTATCTTGGAGAAGTCTTTGATAAATCTTCGGTAGTACCCAGCTAAGCCTAAGAAGCTTCTAATTTCCATGGGAGTCTTCGGGACTTCCCATTTCGTTATAGCCTCTATCTTAGTTGGATCTACCTGAACACCAGCTTCATTTATCACATGCCCGAGAAATTGAACTTCTCTCTTCCAAAAATCACACTTGGAGAACTTAGCGTACAACTTTTCCTGCCTGAGAGTTTCCAAAACCTTCTTCAAGTGTTCAGCATGATCATTTTGATCTCTCGAATAGACCAAAATATCATCGTTAAAGACAATGACAAATTTGTCTAACTACGGCTTGCAGACTCTGTTCATGAGATCCATGAATGCTGCAGGGGCATTGGTTAGTCCAAAGGACATAACCAAAAACTCATAGTGCCCATACCGGGTTCTAAAAGCCGTCTTCGGAATATCCTCTTCCCTCACCTTTAGTTGATGGTATCCAGACCTAAGATCGATCTTGGAAAAATAGCTGGCTCCTTGCAGCTAATCAAACAGATCGTCTATTCTCGGCAAAGGATACTTGTTCTTAATAGTCAGCTTGTTCAGCTCACGGTAGTCGATGCACATCCGCATGGAGCCGTCTTTCTTCTTCACAAACAGAACTGGTGCACCCCAAGGGGATGAATTCGGTCTAATGAAGCCTAAGTCGAGCAACTCCTGGACTTGCTTCATCAGCTCTTGCAATTCGGAGGGCACCAAACGATAAGGAGCCTTTGCAATCGGCCTTGCTTCAGGTATTAAATCGATTCGAAATTCGATTTGTCGGTTGGGAGGGAGTCCAGGTAAGTCATCAGGAAACACGTCAGGGTAACCACACACGACTGGGATATCCGAAATCTGCTTTTCGGGCTTAGCATCTAAAGCATAGGTGTTGGTCCATAATGATCGTGATTTCAGTGCTATAATGATTTGTTTAACAACGAAACACACTTGACTCAAACAAACAAAGTGTATTATAACCCAACAACCACTAACGAGATTAAACCACACAACCAGAGGTAAATCAGCTACAAAGATGTGTAATATATGCTCCTAGCACCTCCAGTAAACTCACACACAACACACAAAGATTTGGATCAGGTTTTTGTCAAAGTTGCAAAAGTTGCATTTCTTCAAGATAAGGTTACAATATATATCAGTCATAGGTTCGCTGATAGATTCGCTCCAGCGAATCTATCTAGCGAACCACATAGGTTCGCCGGGCACAATCAGGTTCGCCCGGTCGATACCAACATAGAAACTAAACTATGCTACGGGCGAATCTATAGATTCACCCGTAGGTTCTCTAGTACAAAAACATACAAAGTACATGCAAAATACAAACAAAATATATAACACCGACATGCCGGTGAGTCCAACCTATACATGACTATCAATACTCCCCCTAGGTTGGACCTCACCTGGGGAAGTCTTCTGTTTAAGCTCCGTCTTCTTTTGGCTTCAAAGATGTTCAATGAACGCTCCTGCCCTTCCTTTAATTCCGGCCATTGGACTTGTAACGTCTTCAGATCCTGCCTCATCGTCTTCACTAAAAATCAGCATTGATTCCACGAACTCTGCTTCGGCGACATCAGTATCAGGCACATCCAGAACAATTGTTTCCGCCTGAATTTCTGCTATATGTTCCTTGCCAGTCACATCCAAATCAACCACTTCTACTGGTTTCTCGAACCTCTGTTCAATAGTTCGATCAAGCTGTCTGGACAGGTCATCCATTTCCAAGTTCTGATCATCTGTCATCCTTAGTCTCTCATTCACCTTCCTGAGTTCAGCACGAATACCCCGGGCTTTGTTTGCGACCTTCACAAACAGGTTCGCTTCAATCCTTGTGTCATCTCCAGCCCCGTGCTTAATCCGGTTCTCACACAGTACTTTCAAATCTTCATCGCAAAAGGAAAAGATCTCCATTGGGTCAAACAATCGGATTTCTGGACGATCTTCCCCTTTCAGTCTGATAACAGCTTCACCCGTACTATTGTCGTAGAACCATTTGTGAAAATCCTGTAATCTGGGTGGCTGTGTGTCCGGAACCCTAACCCTAGTCATAACTTTCGGCGCTTCAATCTTCAAAACTACTTTTCCCTTCCACAAGACCCAATGCCTATCCTTTTTCTGTCTCATCCGCCTCGGTTTTTTATACCCAAAATCCATGAAGTTAGTCTTGGCGGCTTCTCTGATTTTTACCTCAAACGCACACGCTCTGCCACTGTACTCTTTTCCCAACAACGGTAGCTCAGCCAGCCTACGTAAGTCCCATCGAGGCAGTGTAGCGAAATGCTTCCTATTCTTTACATAGCTGATATCCCCACCCCTTCGTTTAATCATATATGCGTCCACCAGACAGTTGTACTTCCACGCTATCACTTGCCTATCTAACTGAGAGGTGTTTGGCTCATCAATGTTCTGAAAGATTGGTACCTCTGGAACAACCTCTTCTTCTTTTCTGAACCACTCTGATTTATCCAAGTCAATATGCTCGAACTGATAACTAACCCCTTTCTCCTCAACCTTGTACTTCTCAGGCTCATCATCCAAGTCTTCTTCACTGTCAGCATTTATGTCAACCTCTGGTTCGTCTATCAAACTAAAGTTCACGCTAGATCCTCCAACCACTTCAGCCCCCTCAAACACATCCAGATCTATACCCATTTCTTCATCGAACGGCTCCTCAGCAGCCTTACCTTTCCCTTTGTCCTGATCCCCAAATACAACGTCCATTAACGGATACCTTGCAGCATCTGTTAAGGATTTTAGTTTAGCTTCAGACATAGCAGGTTCTGACCCCTCCTTTTCTTTCAGGCTATTTAGCTCCTTGAATATTCTAACCATCAGACACTGTTGATCCTTCATCATCCTCCCCATTTCATATATAACAGTCGACTTTTCAGCATCCTGGGTCTCCAATTCCTCATACTTACTCCTCAGTACCCCCAACTCATCCTTCAAACTGTCTATTTCACCTTTCAGTCCACTAACGGTCTCAGCAGATGTGCCCGGAATGTCATGCTTTGCCTTCTTTGACGTTTCAGTTGGAGCATCAGATTTTCTCTTTGTCCGTTTTTCCCTACCCGCATCAATTTCAGCCTGTATCTCATCAACCTCTCGATCAAAAGAATAATCCTTTTCCTTTGCGTATGGCTTTCTCTTCTTTATCCTTTTCTCAACCACCTCAATGTTCTCACCACCACGTTTCCTTTCAGACTCCATTATCCTCTGTATTTGTACCCATCTTTCAGCCGTGTACATGTTCTCCCACAAGAATGAGGTCCTACCAACGCAATCAGACTTTACCGACTTGCAGTCTCGGAATATCCTCGAGTGCATCTCCCAGATCTTTAGTTCTTCACCAACCACCGGCAGATTTGGCAATTTGTCATTCAGAATCATCTGAATGAATCTGGGGTACATCAACCATTTAGCCGCTTTAGTAGCATGGATGTTCTCGAGCAAATACTTGTAGATTAGCTTCGCAAGATTTGCCTTTTGTCCCCGACAAAACAGCATCATTGCCCGAGCCCAGTCTAAATTCAATCCATCTGTGCCCCCTTTCCTATGATCCAAGCACATAATGAATACATGTGCAATATATCTCCATTCTTGGATCAGATAGGATTTAACGAATTCCATCTTCTTTTCTCCAGACATCGGACCCTCATAACCCGCAGTCCTGAATGCCCCATATACCTCTTCCGCCATCATACTGACTTCATCTCCGACATCCTCCTCTAATCTCAAAATCCTGGCCAGATCAGCCTCAGTAAACTCCAGATCAAAACCGCTAACCTTGGCACATATCGAGATGGCTGTACAGATACATTCATCACTGCAGTTCTCCAGAAATCTCGAACATGCAGCTCGTATATGGTCGGTGAATGAGAAATGACGTGATGTATGTGAGACGACTTCAACCATTTGATACAATCTCTATAGCCACCGGCTTTTTCGTGATTCTCGTCAAGCAAAGCACACATATTGTGCTTTCTTTCGAAGAATAATGTAGACATCGTGCCTGAAAAATAAACGGAGATTGATCAGAAACGAAGATTTTCAAAAACAGTTAATAGATTCGCTGGATAATTAGGTTCGCTGAAAGAGCGAACCTGAGATTTGGCACCAGAACCTATAGATTCGCTGACATGAAAAATCAGTCATTTGGTCGAGCGAATGTATAGGTTCGCTAGAAACAGTCGGGCGAATCTATGTTGATGCACGGGCAGCATAACGACATAGGTTCGCTCGAAGTTTTGAACTTTCGTTCAGATTCTCCAGACGAACACATAGGTTCGCTTGAAACCCTAGTTTTTGAAAAACGGCCAAAATCACAGTCAATACACCATTATCAAGCAAACAAAGCAACAATCAGGTAATATAAACATCAAACGAGGATATTATGAAGTAAATACCTAACTAAAAACACCAAATCAATCATTTAATTTACACTACATCACAGATCGACAGATTTAAGGGTTTAAAAGTGCGATTGATGGTTTGAAACAAAGATTAAGATGGAGACGATGACATACCAGACCAAAATAAAGGTGTTTAATTATGAAAAACCGGTTGAAGAGTGAGAATCAAACGTTCGTGGGTAAGAGAATGAAGAACCAGCTACAGTAATAGTGACAGCGAAATTGTGAAATATTTCGCTGTCACAACATATATATACAGACACAGGTTCGCTGGCAGACACACCAGCGAACTTTAGATTCGCCTGAAGACCAAGGTCAAGACAGCCTACGGCGGCGATGCAAAGAGGTTCCGGGCGAACCTGAGGTTCAGGCGAACCTGTAGGTTCGCTAGCAGGTTCGCTAGCACACAAAAATTAAAATATTTTTGGTTTTTCTCAAATTTTAAATTCTTTGTAAATCCATGAAAACATCCCACGATTTCAACGCTCCAAAAATAAACATATTATCCTAGAAATAATAATAATAACAAGATAGAAATTAGAAAAATAAAATAAAATGAAAGAAAAAAGGCAAGAATTTTAAACGCTAAAGAAGGATATATATATTTTTCATGATGTTTTGAGCAGAATCCGGAGAATCATCGATTGGCGGGATTGCAGATATGTTTGTCCATTTAAACCCATGCCTTAGTCCTTTCAACAAGAGATCAGCAGCTTCTTTTATCATGTTTTTGGTTTGATTGAAGAAGCTCAGACAACTCGGTCCCCACAGACATCTAGGTAAAAAGAACAAGTTCTGTCATCAGGGTATATCTGAGCAATACGATTGACTTTGCTTAAGTTTCGAGGATCAAATTTTTGAATATTGATCGATGCATTAGCTTCTTTTGACACTTGTGCAATTTTTTGCATCTTTTTGTGAGTGGAGCTTGTCAACAATTGATTCTTTTCAACACAATGCGACTTATTATTTGGGAAACTCAAATAGTTCAGAGCTCCAGGTCTATACCGACGTATAACAGAGGAGATAAACATTTGAGCATGCTCGGTGAATCTTCAGGTCAATACTTCCGTATAGCAGAGAAGATTCACCAACTCCAGGTCAATACTTCCGTATAGCAGAGGAGTTAAGCACTTTGACTCAATACGTTCTGAGTAGTTAACAAGTAACTCACTCAGAGGTTTTTCCGAAGAGCATCACTAGCAGCTTTTTATTTTATTTGTTTTGCACACTAGAAACTCGATTCGGGGATAGGGCGAAGGTGATTTGGGATGTTTAGGGAAATCAAGGCAAAGATTTGACGCTCTCAACCCATTTTTGACAAAACCCTTATCTTTGTGCAATCCAATCATGTCAAGGAGATAATCCTTGTTGCCGAGATCTTGAACGTTATGTTTGGCTGCACAATCACTGTTTACTTTGTTTTTGGGCTGAGCCTATCTGACATATCCCAAACACAATACTTCTGACCTCCTTCAACGTCTCTTCAACATTAATCAAAACGGAGATCCTGAAATAGCAAAATTTGAAAAACTATAAATAGTTAATCTTTAATATCTCCCCCAAAATTTTTATATTATAGCTATCTAATAATAAATTTTTGTTTTTCAGATTTTCTTAAGATATATATACAGAATAAAAGAACAAATAAAAGGAAATAAAATAAAATAAAGGAGCGAAGAGATGAGTGACCCATGGAATTTTTAAAGAGGAAAATGAAAAAGTTATTTACATATGTACAAATTGATTCACATAGAAAAAAGGTTTTCAAAAAGATATAAGTCCCAACATAGAGATCAGTTCATAAAAACGTGGTTTGTCAAAAGTTTTTGTGAAAAGATCAGCTTTTTGCTTTCGAGTTTCAATAGGAATAATATCAATGAACCCCTTTTCCTGTGCATCTCTGATGGCATGAATTCTTGTTTCAATGTGCTTGGTGCGAGTGTGATGAATAGGATTCTTGGCAATTCCAACAGCAGCTTCATTATCACAAAAGAGTGGCGTATGAAGAAAGTTGATGCCATAATCCATCATCTGATGCTGAATCCAGAGCACTTGGCAACAGCAACTTGAAGCAGCAATGTATTCTGCTTCTCCTGTGGATAAAGAGACGGTTGTTTGCTTCTTGCTTTGCCAGGAAACAAGACATTCGCCAAGGTATTGACATCCGCCAGCGACTGATTTTCGGTTAATCCTGCAACCAGCATGATCACTATCAGAAAAAGCATGTAAATCAAAGTTCCCACCATTTGGGTACCAAAGTCCCAAACGAGAGGAACCCTTAAGGTAACGAAAAATGCGTTTAACAACTTTCTCATGTGATTATTTTGGATTGGCCTGGAAACGAGCACAGTAGCACACAGCGAATGTAATATCCGGTCGGCTTGCAGTCAGATACATGAGAGATCCGATCATCGAGCGATACCGATGAGCATCCACAGGATTCCCATTATCATCGGAAGTAAGGCATGTTTGGGCGGTGAAAGGAATCAATTCAGGAGACGAGTCATCCATGCCAAACTTCGTGAGGATCTCTTTGATATATTTCTCTTGGTGGATAAGAATTCCATCAGGCTTTTGTTCCACTTGCAGCCCCAAGAAGAAACACATCTCCCCCATTATTGCCATTTCAAAGCGATCCATCATCACCTTTTCAAACTCTCTACACAGCCCCTCATTTGTCGACCCGAAAATTATATCATCAACATACACTTGAACGATCAGCAGCTCACCATTCACCTCCTTCTTGAACAATGTCATATCTATAGTCCCACGAGAGAAACCTTTGCTGAGAAGATACTGTGTCAGAGTTTCATACCAGATACGTGGAGCTTGATGCAACCCATACAAGGATTTATCAAGCTTGTAAACCTTTGAAGGAAAATCTGGATCCTCGAAACCCGGTGGTTGACATACGTAGATCTCCTCATCGATATCTCCATATAGAAATGCACATTTCACATCCATCTGATAAACTTTAAAGTTTTTGTTCGCAGCATGAGCAAGAAAGATTCTGATGGCTTCAAGGCGAGCGACTGGAGCAAAAACTTCAGTGTAGTCAATCCCTTCCTCTTGAGCAAATCCTTGAACAACCAGTCTCGTCTTGTTTCTGATGACAACACCGCGATCCTCTGGCTTGTTTCGGAAAACCCATTTAGTGCCGATGGGACACTTATTAGGAGGAAGATCAACCAGTTCCCAAACTTTAAGCTTCCTAAATTGTTGCAGTTCCATTTGCATGGCATCAACCCAACTAGGATCTTCAAGTGCTTGTTTATAATTCTTCGGAACAACTTGAGATAGAAAGGCAGCATAGAGACATTCATTAATCAAACCACTCTGACTCCGAGTTCGCACACCATCAGTAATTGATCCTATGATATAATCATGAGGATGATTTTTTAAGGTTTTGAAGTCTGTGTTGAGGAGCAAAGGATTGGTTTCGATTGAGGGTGTTTGATTAGATGGTTGTGAAGGTGTATGTGATGTTGGAGGAATTGTATTAGTGGAAGATGATTGAATGATAGTGGATGAGGATGGAATATCTGATGGAGAAGTTGCAGCAGTTTGAGGTGGTGGAGGTGGTGGAATGTTAAATGAAGTGGGAGGTAATTGTGTAGTTTAAGGTTGTGGTTGTGATTGTGTAGGTGGATGGTTAAAGATAGAAACTGATGTGTGTGGAATGATGTCATCATCGTCAGAGTCAGGAAGATTAAATGATTTGAAAATAGTGGTGGAATCATAAAACCATGCCGGTTCACTGCCAATACTTGTTGTGTTTGACTCTTGCCAGTCAACATAGTAGGACTCTTGCACAATCCGCGTTCGCTTGTTGTAAACACGATACGCCTTTTGTGTGTTCGAGTATCCTACAAAGAAGCATTCATCCGAAACAGCACCAAACTTCGTCTTCTGATCTTGAGTATTCAAAAGAGTACAAGAACATCCAAAGGGGCGCAGAAAATCAATCAACGGCTTAATCCCTCGAAACAGCTGGTATGATGTCTTCATCTTTTCTTTGACAATCAGTACCCTGTTCAGAACATAAGCTGCACAATTAACTGCCTCCGCCCAGAAAATAATTGGAAGCTTTGACTCAATCAGCATAGTTCTAGCAGCCTCCACAAGAGTTCGATTCTTCCTTTCAGCAACACCATTTTGTTGTGGTGTTCGTGCGGCGCTAAACTGTCTGAGAATACCCCGTTGTTCACAGAAAGAGTTGAAGATATGGTTTCTGAATTCTGTTCCGTTATCGCTTCTGATGGCTTGAACATTTCTCTTTCCAAGAACCTCGATTTGAGGAATCAGCTTCATCAACTCTTCAGCAGTCTCACTCTTGTATGCCATGAATCTCACCCAGGTGTACCTAGAGTAATCATCTGTGATAACCAAGCAATAAGATTTCTTAGCAATAGATTTGACACTTATTGGACCAAATAAATCAGTATGTAACAATTCGAGGGGTTCTGAGATTGTATTTGTAATTTTAAGTTTATGTGGCTTTTTGTGATGTTTTCCTTTAGCACAAGCCATGCATTTCTCAACCACTGAAAAATCTTTGAGTGGTAAACCCCTAACCAAATTGTTCTTAACCAATTTATTCAGAATTTTAAAATTAATGTGCCCTAAACGTCTATGCCATTGAAACGATTCAAAAGATGAAGCTTTAGACAGGAGACAGGTCACTGTGGAATTTGATTCCTTTGATCCCATATTCAGCATATATGTATCATTTCGTCTCGGAGCTCGCATGATCACCAATTCTTCAGGAATAGAAAACTCTGGCTTCAAGAACAAACATTCATTTGGAAGAAACATCACTGGGATATTCTTATCACAGATTTGTGATACACTGAGAAGATTGAATGCTAGTTCGGGAACGTAGTTGACGTCTTCCAAAGTTAGTGAACCATTTGAGACTTCTCCTTGACCAATCATCTTGCCACCTTTCTTGTCTCCCGCAAAAGCAACATATCCGCCATTGATGATCCGATAGTTAGTCAGTAGGTCCTTCAACCCTGTCATATGTCTGGAACATCCGCTGTCAATATGCCAATGACTATTTACAACGGCATTTGAATGTTCCTGACATTTATTAAAAAAAATTAAAAAAGTTAGACCTTTGAAATTGGCACCCAAGCCTTTGTGTACTTGGGTGGTGGAACTGATGAAGAATTACAAAAGAAATTATTTACAAATGTGTTTAATCTTTTTCCAAAAGATTTTTGCTTTGAACTGTTTTTGATTAACTTAGGACATTGCTTAACAGTATGACCAGTATTTCCACATTTAAAGCAATGAGACTTCAAACCCACATTGGAAACTTTGTTAACAGGAATTTTATCCATTTCAATTTCCTCATCACATTCAGACAGTTGAGAATTGCAGTCACTGTAAGAGTCATAAGGTTCTTTTGACTTACCTGTTGTGACTTTTACTTTTTCAGATTCAGATTTAGGTTTTGAAATTCTCACTAGTGTGAAAGATGGAATTTGATGAGTGAAGAACTTTTGAAAACAGTTTGTTTTGGTTTGACTTTCAGAGACATTACCTGAAAGTTTGTCTTTGTCATTCACACACGCATTTTCAATCAAATCATCATTCAACATATTAGAGTTTAAAGTAGTGCACCCTAAATTACTATTAAACATGGAATTGTCTGAATATAACACATTACTAGAAACAGAATTAATTAAACTAATGTCTTCAACAGACTTCTTGGAATCAGAACTAGAACATTCACTACTGCTAGAACAACCAAGCCCAGTACTCCCACCATAGGCGTAATCCTCTCTAACCTCTTTAAGATTCACTCCACTTAAACCTGCAATAGAACTGTTAGTATCATTCTGTATAATCTCTTGTATCAACTCATTTGAGGGATGAGGAATAGGTGTTGGAGAGTAACAGAAGGTACTAGGTGGAGGATATGCATATGTTTCATTGTTGTTAAGACCCAAACCTGTTTTAACTCTGGCCCCCCGTTGTTTCTTGCAGAGTTCCTCCCTTTTCATACTAGATATTGTCCACTGCTGCAGTTTATTTTTGAGTTTTCTTGTTTCAAATTCAGCAAGAGTGACTTGCTCAGTTAAGTAGTTTATTTCACAGTTCTTTTCCAAAAGAGTTCTTTTTAAATGTTCATTTTCTTTCAATGCTTCTCTTAATTTGACAAAATATTTTGACTCATTCAATTTAAGCTCTTTGTTAGTTCTCTTTAATTCGTTTTCGTTTGACATTAACAATTTATTAGCTTTGTATATGCCAATTAAACGAATTTTGCAAGCAGATGAACACATATCTTCAATAACATCATAGGGAAGACCAATTACCAGTTTTTCGGCAGCAAGGGCACGATCGCACTGGCAGTAGGGAGTGTTCCTTTTGAATTCATCCACCGCATCAATCCTTGCCTTCTCAATCACGGCTTCCAAGTTAAGCTTTGACACCTCCTCATTCTTCATTTCATTTACAGCAGCTTCACAGACCAATCCCGAGTGATTCAGATGCCCTTGAACAATAGCATCTGATTGCACTTCATTAACTTTCTCCACCTTCCCTTCCTCATCTTTACCATAAAATTCTTTGAAAGGATCAAAGCAATTTATATAGTTATCATCATTCTCGACAATCTCAGCAACTAGGGCATGATTAATTTCCTTCTTTGTCTCTTCAATTTCTGCACTCCAATCAAAGTTGGTGAGCAGTGCAGTTTCATTCTTTGACTTCCCTTCCTCAAGCCTTTCTTGATTTGGAACAGATCTTGGATTTCCAGAATTTACTGGTTCAGTAACAATTGGTAAAGGACATTCCCTTTTGAAGTGACCCAATTGTTTGCAGTTATAACATCTCAGCTTTCCTTTGTCATACCCCAGTTTGCTATTCTGTCCCTGATTCCCAAAATTTCTTCTACCTGTTCTTTCCATAAATCGTCTAGCACGAAGAGTAAGCATGGCCATTTGCCATTGGATGTCGGTTTCTTCCAGATCATCAGGATCCACCTGATACATGTCTTCTACAGTCATCCCCTTTCCTTTTAACTCACCAGCAACAAGAGCTTCATAGCTATGAACAAACATTCCAAATAAAGCCATAGTGTCAGATGGAATCTGAGTGGTGACAGATGCATTTGAGCTTGAACCAACATTTGTAGATGCACCAACAGATTTAGCAGACACATGACTTGATGATTCTCCAGATGCAGCACTGTAGATATAAGAGTTTGCAGCGGATGAAATAAGTGCAGCATTCTTAGAAGGAATATTTGGAACCATCATAGACTGATTGTATTCTCTTCTTTTCACATCAAGATCGAATGACTTCAGCTTGTTTATAACATCCATCAGCTTATAGTCATGAAAGTTTCTTTCTTGTTTCAACAACTTGATTTGAAGACTCCACTGAGGGGGAAGAGAATCTAACAGCTTTGTGACTTGTTCATGATTGCCCAGCTTATCATCATACTTCTTCAGATTACTTGATACAGATAGAAATCGATTTGTAATATCAGTCAGGTTTTCTTGCGAATACCCCACAAAAGAGTTAAACTCTTTCTCAGCTTGAGCTTTTCTATCCAGTTTCAAATCCTCATTACCATCATAGAACTTGCACAGTGCGTCATACAAGCTTTTTGCAGTTGTGTGTTCAGCAAACCTGTTGAAAATATCCTGATGCAAACAAAGTATCAATGCCCCAAGTGCCTTTTTGTCACGATCAAGCAACTTGGTGTCTGCTTCAGTAAAAGTGCTTGGATCATTGTTTATTGAAGTAACGGTTCCTTCAACTGTCGTCGGCACGTGCGGACCATTTACAATTGACTCCCATTGATTGTAGTCAGTGTAGTAGAAAAAAGCTTTCAAGCACCTCTTCCAATCTTCAAAATTTTCACCACTAACTAGCCTCGGTGGCCTGTTAGGTTGAACACTATCCAGATCATTCATATTCAGTGTTGATGTAGCCATAATTTTGAACAGATTATAGATTCGCTGAAGACAAATAGATTCGCTGGCTAGATTCGCTCAAAGAACAAACAGATTCGCTGGCAGATTCGCTAGACAGACAAACAGATTCGCTGACCAGCAAACACAGTTTCGCTCGACAGAATTTGGCAGCAGTTTCGCTTACACAATGAGCCAAACTGGTGAACTTTCGTTCGATAAAATGTCAGATTCGCTAGCCACAAACACAAACCAACAGAACACCAGATTTGAAATAGATTCGCTGGATAAACAACTAGATTCGCTGGAAGAACAGATAGGTTCGCTGGGTTACGAACAAACCTGTACAGTTCGAAAACAACCCGGACAGCTTCAAAACTTGACCATTTGTAGACTCGTTTGTTTCAAAAGCTTCCTATGACCAAATATGACAATACTTGAGCAAAATACAACACCAAAACACTAAAATCAGTCCAGAAAAGAATCAAATAGTGTTTTGACACAAAAACCCCAAAATCAACACAAAAATCACTAGAATCAAACAATCAAGAGCACTAAGGCTCTGATACCATATTGTTGGTCCATAATGATCGTGATTTCAGTGCTATAATGATTTGTTTAACAACGAAACACACTTGACTCAAACAAACAAAGTGTATTATAACCCAACAACCACTAACGAGATTAAACCACACAACCAGAGGTAAATCAGCTACAAAGATGTGTAATATATGCTCCTAGCACCTCCTGTAAACTCACACACAACACACAAAGATTTGGATCAGGTTTTTGTCAAAGTTGCAAAAGTTGCATTTCTTCAAGATAAGGTTACAATATATATTAGTCATAGGTTCGCTGATAGATTCGCTCCAGCGAATCTATCTAGCGAACCACATAGGTTCGCCGGGCACAATCAGGTTCGCCCGGTCGATACCAACATAGAAACTAAACTATGCTACGGGCGAATCTATAGATTCGCCCGTAGGTTCGCTAGTACAAAAACATACAAAGTACATGCAAAATACAAACAAAATATATAACACCGACATGCCGGTGAGTCCAACCTATACATGACTATCAATAGGCTATAAAAGCCTCACAACCTTTCATCAAACATTTACTAGCCTTAATTGCAGATATCATCCGGATATTACCTCCGATACTATCTCCCTTAACCATTAATGTTTCACCATTTGACTTACATACCCTAACTAACTTTTTCTCATAATCAACTTGGGCTCGATTATAAGTTAACCAGTCCATTCCTATGACTACATCATAACCACACTAGTTCATAGGCATAACATTAACTGGAAACTCGACACCATTTAAATTAAGCAAGCAATCCTTATGCACTATTGTTATCATATCACTTCCTTCATTTGCGGTTTCTACCTCATAAGCAAGATCTAGTACTACAGGTTCTTTTCCTAGGTAATTACCAAAGGAAGTTGACACAAAACTCGTATTTGCACCCGTGTCAAATAAAACCTTAGCATAAACGTTGTTTAGAGGGAACATACCTGCCACAACATCCTCATTAACTTCTTTATCATCACCCTTCTTCATAACAAGCACCCGCCCTTTGGCTGGGTTCTTTCCTCCTTTAATTTTAGGGCAATCATTCTTAAAATGCCCTGTTTCCTGACAACTATAGCACTTAATCGTCGGACACGACCTTGAGATATGTCCCGATTGCTGACATCTGTAACACCTCTTCTCTTGATATTCCTCTCCAGCCTTCCCCTTATCTTTGCCACCGCCTTCTCCCTTTTTGAACTTGAATCTACTGCCAGAACCACTCTTTTTTCCCTCCGACTTCCTCTTCCTTTCTCCTTCATGTCATTCCACATCATGCTGTCAATAGCGGCTTGTCGTTTCCTTTGGACTATCGTCTTCCACCAATGCATAGCTTCTTCCTCGAACGAATGAGCATCATACTTGACCGTTTGATCATCACGGCACTCACTGATGTTAATCACAGCTTCCATCGCAGAAATCCAATTATACGTCGCTATGGCACCACCTTTTCCACTGAAGGGTTTAGGAGTACAATCCTTAAAACCTTTATACAAGCAACCTTGCTTGGGGATTTTCCCGCCATCGTTTCCACCAGTATCACCAGCGCCTCTGGCATCGCCACCACTTTCCGTGCCATCATTGCCTCCGGTACCACCACTACCTCCGGTGCCACCTCCAGTGCCATCACTGCCTCCACGGTTCTCTTCATTTGATCTCCTTTGCAGTGCAGAGTCTAAGATCCTAGGTAACGTGGCTTCAAGAACCTTGGAGACTTGATCAGCAACCGCCGAATTAAACTGGGTTTCCGTCATGATTACTTCCTCTCCGTCATTATCATGATTCTCTGTAGTCTCACCGTTAATTATTTCTTTATTCGTGTTCGTCCTAGTACTTCTTCTTGTAGGAGGACGTCTACCGCTACCTTTCCTTTTACCAGCCATAACTCTACCTACAAAAGAGAGCAGGGAGTCAGTATTCACATGATGGACCATGATTAAGAACAATATAGTGCTTGTAAACAAATAATGACAGTGGCCAGTTGAGATTATTAATTTACCGCACTGATCGTGTTCTCAGTCATTCTCCGCCACGTTCATACCAAAACCCATTTCCCTATCCAGAAAGGCAACTACTATATACCTATGCGGGCACTTATCCTATCTTATCTTAGTTTAAGTCTAGATACTAAACTTGTACCTAGTTCGCTTAAACTACGGCTCTGATATAAAGCCTGTCACAACCCCAACGCGACGGGCGGTCCCAGGTGCCCGGGGGTTTACACGCGTGTGACGAATGGATATCAGGAGCAACGCAGCGGAATCAACAACATACGTACACACAGCTTAAAACATAAAGTTGTTCATACATTAAACTTCAAACTACAATTACATAGTTCTCAAAGTGACAAATGATTGTTTGATACATAACATCAACAACTAAAGCTAGTAACTATTCTAGGTCTAGAGCGTCTATCTTCTAAGCCCGATTCCCGTCTTAAACTAATCGAGAATGAAAGACCATTTACCTCGTCGATCACCGATCTTCAATCGCGCAACGCCTTGATGATCACCGTTCTTCACTCGGGCAGAACCTCAACGCATGCCAAGCGACAAACACGCGTCTGGCACTCGAAGGAACGCTCCGACGCAGGGTACCGCACTCGAGGCGCGATTCCGCAACAAAAACTAAGCCTTTCTCTCTCTAAAAACGTCTAGAGTGAGAAAGGGGTGTGAGCACAAGTAAAAGGGGTTGCACCCCTTTAAATAGGCTGTCTGGGCTGTTCCAGGCGATACGCGCAGCCCACATGCACCATCTGCGCGTATCGCGTAGATGGTGAGTGGCTGCCAGCTGTTTTCCACCCGACAGGCACTAGGCGATACGCGCAGGGGTATACCCCATGATGCGCGGACCGCGTATCCCACATTTTCAGATTCCTCTCGTCGAAACACGTGGAATTCATATATTATGGGCTTCGTAACTCTTCTTCTAAGTCAATATATGCTCAAAAGAAGTTTTCGGGCTTTCCTCGGGTGTTTTCGCATTTCCTGCTTCGTTATAACTCCGATTCGAGTTCCGTTTTCGCCCACGTTCTTCATTTTAAGTCCTCTATCACCCCTAGGGTTTATCTCTATACATTAGGACTTTTTATTCAACATGCTATTTACATGAACACCCGCCCATTATCGACATATACTTTCTTCTAGATTTAGGGTTTTACAAATGTGATACACTTTTGCATGATGGGTTTTAACATTACATGGAATTGAATCATTTTACTCATTTTAATCATTATACATATGGTTGCAAACCTGTGTTTACTCACCAGCTAACTCGTTAGCTGAACAAATACTATTTTCACATGTTTTCAGGAAATGGAGTTAGGTGACTTCTTAGGATGCTTCATTTAGGACATGCTGGACCTAGATTAAATTTTAATAAGTTATTGTGTTGTGGTGTTAGTTTTTTGTTAGTTGAGATCAAATCTTGTAACAATTTAACTTATGTTTAATGTTTTTTAATCATTTTAGTACCATGAGCTATGAGCAATCTATTCACTTACTTCCGCCTCAATGATTCCGCCATTGGTCGGGGTGTGACATCTTAACGATTAGCATCAAACCCTCCAAGCCCTTGTTCCAAGCAAATAATATAAATCATATGATAATAAACAATGAAAAGCCAACAAACACCAAACATCACTAGTTATAACCATACCTGAGATTAATACCAGTTGCTCTATTAAAGTCCTATCCACGGTACCACTTGTTTGCATTTCAATGACAGTTCGAGCACAACTTCGATCTACAATGAAAACAATAACAAATCTCAAAAACCTCAGCACATATCAGTACTTGCATCTAAATGAAAGGCCAAATAGTTCATTAATATCGTTGCTTCCGAATGCAAATCCGCATGATTCAACTACCTAAAGTCAAAGAACAAAATTTCAATTTTAATAGACCACCTAATATGGTTTTGGAATTCTGTGTCTATACTAACCGACATATGTTTAAATATAAAATAGATAAAAAGTAACTTTTTAGAACACATTGTTTACCTAAACAAAACACCTGAGTTGTCATTCAAAGGTAATGTGACATCTGCCCCAAAACCTGAACCCAAATGCCCGACTCGAATCCGAAACTATATATCTTTTATTAGTATTTGTAATTAAGATCTCGGAAGTGTAACATTCATTATTAAAATGAACAAATATGTCAAATTCTATATATTATCATCTTTAATAAAACGATCGAATAAATTTCTAAGTATGCTACCTAATAACAATTGATAATGTATTAATAACAAAAATATATAAATTGTATTGTACAAAAGAGATTTTAAAAAAAATTAATAAAGATAGTTGTTCTTAAGTCTATATATAACGTTTCAACGTCAAAGACAAATTGAAGGTATAAAAACGTCACTTATATAAACGTTATGTTTTAACTCGATTACGTTAGTTAGTTAATATAAGTTATAAATTAACTTTGGGTTGTTTGTGTAAAATTTGAAACTTAAATTAAAAGTTATTAAACCAAAATAAAACAACTTAAACTGCAGGGGCCAAAGTGTAAAATTTATAAAACCCAAACCCCCCCTTGCGACCTGCCCGTTTTTCGGGCACCAAACTCCGGCCCGTCTCCGGTGACCTCCGGCGAGGCCAATAACTCGTTTAAATCTTTGATTTTACATCTAAAAATAATTCCTATTCTATTTCAATACATTCCAAACCTTCCTAATCAACATATGAACATATTAACAACAACTTTAACTCGAATTCTATTCGTGTTTTCAACTCAAAGTTTCATTTCCATATATAATCCCGCAATTAACAATTAAGCCATTCCTTTTCGATCCTAAACAACCGAAAAACATTATCCAAGCACCAAAAGCATCATGTTTCCTCTTCATCTTCCAAAACGACCGACCAAGAAAACTTATTCCGGCGACTGCTGTGTTCTTCACCTTTCTGGGCATCATTCAGGTATATTCTGGTTTTATTTTAATCCCCTCGATTACCTTTAACTTCTCAACTCATTAATTACACCATTTCCATTCCAGATTTTGCTTAAATCGACCAAGAATAGTCAACCTTTCTTCCTATTCGAATTTGTATCAATCGACCATGATCAAGTATGTTCCTCATATCAAAATACTCGTGATGTAACTGGGATTAAAAGCCCTATGTTTGTTTTAGATTTGATTAACAGATTTGAATCAATTGGATGGTTTCTTCATTCTAGGGTTTATATTGAATGGGTTTTGTTACTTAATAAAGAATAAAACAATTTAAAATCAAATTAAATAACAAAATATGCATCTGGTGTAGTGGTTAAGACTTTGGTTGTGACAAAAAAGGCGTGGGTTCGAGTCCCACTACCACCTTTTCTTTAATTTTCATATTCACACGTTTTAAACACTTAATTATATTTTTCAAATAACCTGAATAACATATTTTAAGTTAAATCTCTAATACTACTAAAGGAGAACTAGAGATGAGGTAAGAAATGCTGACGTGTCAAATGTTGGGGGCTGCCACATAGGATTAGTGATGTTATGCTGAGATCATCTAGCCCGTATCCTCGACCCGACCTGTTTCCTTTTCAAAATTCAAAACCTACCATTTCATTAACAACCCTTCATTCTTCTCCTTCTCTAAAAACTCCCATTCTCTTTCTCTCTCACATAGTTTTCTTCCTCACCGGTTCATTTTCTCTTCAGGTAATGATTCATTCTTCTGTCTCTCAAAATATGTTTGTCTCTCAGAAACCATTAACACTTCTTTTCTAGTTTGTTTCCATCGTCGGCCATCTTTCACAACATCTTACAGGTTAAGTGATTTCTCTTTCTTTATTGTTCTATTATCCTAGATCTGTTTGGATCTGTTAATGTTTAACTTCAGATCTGTTAACTTTGATTTTGTGTTTTCGTTTTCAGTTTCATTTTGCCCTAAATTTTACATACAAACATTATTAGATCATCAATTGTCATTTGCGACAACAATACATTAACCAAGTCGAAGGCTTCTGGTAAATATGGAAGATTAAGTAGACTTGGAATAGATGCTGATGTGGACGCTTCAGCTGAACATATGGATATGACGTGAAGGTATAATCGTTTTTCCATTGCTGCATTTGTTCGATCTGTTACTTTTGTACAAGATATGAGGTAGATGACATAAATTGGTATAGTTGAAACACTTTTAGTCTTTTTGTCCAAGGAAGAGTAGCATCTAAGATGTAATCGGAAAAGTAGCATCCTGTGGATATCTAGAGCTATGGGAATCAAAAGGGAAGGATATTAAAAGACAGCAATTTGAATTACAAGATTTGGAGTAAGTTGTTTCATTCTTCAACTAAGATGGTTATCACTATACTGCAACATGCCAAGATCAGATTTTGGAAAGGTACCTATTCAAGTATTTATATTAAGCACTTTCATTGTATTTAATTGTTTTTTTCACACTTGGATCCTTAATAATAGTTAATATAAAGTTGTTATTTTTTGCTTAAATTATAATGCACTATCCTTGATAAATTACAATTGTCTACTATAATGTTGGAACAGATTTATTGTGAAAAGTAGATAATATATACATGTTCTATATATAGCATATGAAAGATTAGTTTCTAATAATACAAATAGTAGGACAACGATTTAAATGTGTGCATTTAAACATGGTAGTGGAAAGGTGTTAAAATGCACACTATGGGCAAAATATGCTGAAGATTTTAATTCATTTATTGCTGCAAATTCTTCAACTGAGATGGTTATCACTATACTGCAACATGCCAAGATCAATTTTTGGAAAGGTACCTATTCAAGTATTTATATTAAGCACTTTCATTGTATTTATACTGAAACAAAATACTACTATATAGGACTTCCAACCATACAAAATGACATGTATGGTACGCGTGTTTTTCAAAATGAAGATATTGAGGAGGCAAATCAACTACGAAGAAGGTATACGTAAATACAATATTAGATAATGAATTTCCTCAATCTATTTTTAATAATCCGTTAATAAAACATTCATTTAATGTTTAAGGTTGATACTCAAAGAAGGAGGTTCATCACAAAGTTTGATTTCTATTTTAATTCATTCATTTAATGTTTTTTTAAAATCACCACTGAGCAAATAATTCGTTTCATTTCTTTCGATGATGTTCTGGAAAACAGGACCGGAGACGTTCATACAGTTGGTGAGTACTTTTCTATTGTTGATGCTTTCTTTCTTTTACATGTTTACTTACTACGTATATGTTTGATAATACTTCCTCTAAGATGTAATCGGAAAAGTAGCATCCTGTGGAGATCTAAAGCTATGGCAATTAAAATGGAAGGATGTTAAAAGACTGAACTTTGAATTACAAGATTTGCAGTAAGTTGTTTCAATAATCAGTAAAAATTGTTTTTTTCGTGGTTGGATCCATAATAATAGTTAATATAAATTTGTTATTTTTTGCTTAAATTATAATGCACTATCCTTGATAATAATAGTTATTAGATCATCAATTGTCATTTGCGACAACAATACATTAACCAAGTCGAAGGCTTCTGGTAAATCTGCACGATTAAGTAGACTTGGAATAGATGCTGATGCGGACGCTTTAGCTGAACATATGGATATGACGTGAAGGTATAATCGTTTTCAGATCTGTTAAGTTTGATTTTGTGTTTTCATTTTCAGTTTCATTTTGCCCTAAATTTTACATACTAACATTATTAAATTACAATTGCCTACTATAATGTTGGAATAGAGTATATTTTTCTCACTGTTTGAAACTATGCCTTCTGTATTTAACTGAATTGTTTTATGTTTTTAGGTGTAATCATTTTCATAAAAATCCTGACGATGGGCTCAGGTTTTCATTTGTCCATAATAAACACAGGAAATCAATGGGCAACCTCCTTTTCCATTTAATCAAAAAACAAGGCAGAAAGGGAGGGGTATGTTTTAAGTTGTTCTGATTCAAGTTTTTTTCATTTACACATGGTCCTTCAAGTGCTAACTAACCAAATGATTGTTTAGCTTCATCATCCACCAAAAACTAACCAGGTACTTATGAGATCACCAAATAATGAAAATGAAATATACTGGTGAGGACAACCTCTTCAACAAAGTTTGTTAATCTTGGCTAAAAACACATCTAATGTTTTCTATATCTTTTTACTTTATAAATAAATGTATTTTCCTCTTCTTGAAGCACTTGACAAAGGTTTTTCTGGCATTTTCTTGCCTTTCTGGAGATGTTATTAAATTGTCGTTTGAAGCTGATCCTGTACTATTTCAAATAATCAGCAAGGCCTAAAATTGGACACTATCAACGGTATTTATTTGGGCTAAATTTATTGTTGCTATTGTTTTAACAAACAATTAATACACCGAATGGATTTTTATCTAGGTTGGTGGTCAGCGATTGGTCGGCTTTTATGAAGAATCAGGGTTTAAGTCGGGGTGTAAGGTGTCAATTTGCATGGTTTCGGTCGTCAAATTTGATCAATGTTTCCCACGGGGAATAAGTGTGCCTGTTGATATTGTGAACTAAGTAATTTTGTACTTTGATCTTAACTACATTTTAAATACTCTATTTACTCTTTTGACATGTCCTTTGTAACTTTTTGTTAAGAAGCTTCTAAATGTTGTACATCTCGATATGTCTAAATCAGTAAAAAAAATTTTGCGTGATTGTTATTAACGATGTTTTACGCAAATTTTAGATCATTATTAAGGATTAGGGGTGTCCAAAGTCGGATATCCGAAAATTGGGATATCCGAATTTCGGATATCCGAAAATTTGGATAGTGGATTTTACTATCCGAATCCGCATCCGAAATTCCGGATATCCGAAATTCGGGTATCCGAAACTTCGGATGCGGATGCGGATAAATATCCAAATATCCGAATTCTTAAAAGAAAATTTGCAAAATTATATTAAGCCTAAATTTGAAGCATAAGACATCAAGATTCTAAATGTCCACATTACCAAATGTTCAAATCAAACACCAACAAAAAAAACCAAATATCCAAATGTTCACGTCAAACTAAAACACAAATATTCAAATCAAACACCAACAAAAAAAGATCAAATTGCATCTTCATTCTTCAAATTTCATTACTCCACTATTGTTATACTTGTTTCATCACCATAAGTCCACAACCTATAAGTAAAAAAACAAAGTGATTATATGTAGTTGATTGAATTAGCAACAAATAAATATAAGCAACTTACCAGATATTACACCCGCATTAACATAACCACCTCCTATAATAGAAAACAAGGTGAAATTATAGTTCATATAAGTAATATAATTGATTTTATATAATAAGTTAATAGTAATAATATATAAACATAAGTGTTTGAAAGCTACTATTTGAAATTTTTAACAAATATAACAACTATTAGAAGCTACTGTTAAGTCTTAGTAAATGTTCAACAAACTTTGGTAAATATATGTAGAGGTTGAAGCTATAAAAGCTAATCTACTATTTTTTTTTTAGTCCAATCTCAAATCTACACATATTCACTAAAGCTTTTACAACAACTTGTTTAACATACATACCTTAAATACCATCACATGTTTCATCAATTGTTTCATCAATAATAATTGTTGGTTGTTCCACGATTATATCCTTCAAACCTATAATATAATAGAAAAGCTTATATTAAACACATGTAACAAATGATGCAATAAAATTTTATTACTAACCTTCCTCTTCCAATTTTTCAATCTCAAGTAAAGCATCTTCAACCATAATTGTATTATTTGAAAAACGCAACCAATCTTGTCCACAAACTAAGGCTTCCACCATTCTTGGGGTTAAAGAAGTTCGGAAACAATCAAGCACCCGTCCCCCGGTGCTAAAAGCCGATTCAGATGCAACCGTAGAAACAGGTATGGCGAGAATATCACGAGCCATCTTGGCAAGAACGGGATATCGACATTGTTGAACCTTCCACCACTGCAATATGTCAAATCGAGGGTCCATAGGCTCACGATCTTCCCCAAGATATTTGTCTAATTCATTTTTTTTCAAAATTGTTTCCGAATCACCCATGGCCATTTCAAATCGCTTTGTCATGAGTTCTTCTATGTCCATCTCCACTCGATCATCACCCTCAACATGTCTAGAAGTTAATGGCACCTCAAATTCCTTTTCTTTTACAGGCAAAGATGTCATATAAGATTCGAACATAGTAAGCATATTCGATTCAACACTTTTCATCACACTCTCGGTTATAAATTTCTCTTTAACAAGAAACTCCATATAATGCCACTTTCTTCTTGGGTCAAGAACCACAGCAATGAACAAAAACTGATTTATCTTTGAAAATTCACCCCAATATTTTTTATATTTTTCTTTCATATTAAGAGCCATTTGACAAATAGATTTATCTGGATGTTTAATCAAACTCTCAATCACGGTTCCAATTCCAAATATTTCATGCAAATAAGCATTAGAAGTCACGTACCGAGAACCTGAAAATCTTAAAGTAGCATCATAAAAAATCTTCAAGAATGGCAACAAGCTTTTAACATCGGTTCAATCATCCTCATGAACCAAACCACCTTCACACTTCTTTATCTCTTTCACACAATTTGAATCCTTTAACAACAAGTTAGAAAATGCTTTTTTGAATTTAATAGCGGATTCTAACATTAAAAAGGTTGAGTTCCATCTAGTTTCCACATCCATACACACTAAACTTTTGCTTTCAATTTTTTCTTCTTCAACACAAGCTTTGAATTTGTCAAGTCTAGCGGGAGAAGACCTCACATACTTAACAAGGGACCGGATTTTCTTGACTGAGAAACTCAAAGTACTAAGGCCATCCTTAACAACTAAGTTTAAAATATGTGCTGCACATCTCATATGTAGAAAATCTCCCTTCAAAACCCCACAATCCCAATGATTAAAAACTTTTTTCAAATGTTGAATTGCTAAATCATTAGAGCTAGCATTATCAACTGTTATAGTCAAAACATTCTTTAAGCCCCATTCAAGTAAGCATTTTTCAACCGCTCTCCCTATAATCACCCCTGAATGACCAGCAATTGGACAAAAGTTTATAATTCTTTTGTGTAAACGCCAATCATCATCTATAAAATGTGCCGTCAAGCACATATAAGACAAATTTTGTCCTGAAGTCCAAGTGTCGGTAGTTAAGCATACTCTAGATGACAAATTTTTAAACATATCTACTAACTTCCTCCTTTCCTCAATAAAATACCCATAACATTCTCTTGTCACAGTCGTACGTGAAGGCACATTAAAATGAGGATTAATAGCCTTGCAAAAAGCCCGAAAACCCTCCCGTTCCACAAAAGAAAATGGTAATTCATCAACAATCAACATTCTTATTAAAGCTTTCCTAATTAAATCTTGGTTAAACTCCCATAACTTAGGAACTGTCATGTGCTCAACGGACCCATCATCACTTACACGGGTTTTTGACTCAAGATCAATTAGCTTTTGTCTTTTATCAATATTTGGTGGGTATTGTTTACAACAACTTATGTGGTTTATTAAGGGAGTAGTCCCGCTTTTTGTTGCGCACCCAATTCTTTTATGACAATAAATACATTCCGCAACATCAACGACATCACAATCCACATAATGATCCCACCATTTTGATCTTTTCTTGTTTGCACGTGTTGAGAAAGATTGACTTACATTGGAGGGTGCACTTGGAGGTTTTTCATCTTTTTTTTGCTTTTGGCTCTTCTTCTGTTTGGCCCTTGAAATCACTTCATTTTCAGATACTAATTCACAATCAGAGGTATTTGCATCTACATCAAGTTTGTCCATTGCAACTAAATTTAACAAAGAAAACAGAATTGAGTCAACAAACAATGAATAATTAAGCTTTTGATTAACAAATACAACAAAAGTCAGTAAATGTGTAAATCAGTAACAAATATGTACACTTTTGATTTGTTAAGAATTTAAAAATAAAACTTTACATACAACAAAAGTCAATTAACAAACATGTAAATCAGTAAATGTATCATTCCTAGTACTGGTCAATCTAAACTATATGTACACTTTAGATTTGTTAAGATTAAATATTATAAAAGTATTAACCCAAAACAATGTGTACTAAACCGAGAACATGTAAAACTGAAGGAAGAATCGTTTGAAGGATTTATACCTGATGGAGAAGATGAATACGATGAAATGGTGCTTCCGAACAAAGAAGACAAGTGACGAATTCGTTTGAACAGAGAAGACGAGTGACGGACAATTTTGAAGTGATGAAATCGTCTGTTTGAGGTCGTCGACGCTGCAGATCGGAGGTTTGGAGATTAGGGTTTGGAGATATGGAGGCGGGTTGGAGAATGGAGTCTGGAAAAGTGATTAGGGACTTAGGGTTTCTCACTTTCACTATATATAATTATATATATAATTTTTTATTTTTTTAAGTTCGGATAATCGGATATCCGAAACATCCGAAATATTTCAAAATCACTATCCGAATCCGAATCCGAAAATGCGGATATCCGAATTTCGGGTATCCGAAACTTCGGGTACCCGAAAATTCGGATGTTTCGGGTTCGGAATATCGGATGTTTCGGGTTCGGTTTCGGATACGGATATTTTTGCACACCCCTATTAAGGATATATATTGCAACAAATATGGTGATTTAAAAAAAACAATAAAAATTATACATTGCAAGGAAGAGTTCAAGGAACATAGTTTAGTTATAAGATTAGATTTCAACTTTTAAAAGAACTAGATCTAATTATAATATTAAACAAAAATATGGACATGGTACACATATTACAACTTGATTTGAAATGTATTTAATGTTTTGGTTGATTTCCCATGCAAACCAGCCGTCAACTTTCAATCACAAGCAAACACCATACTACTGTCTATGTTCTCTAATCTTCCTCAAGAAGTCTTCTTATATTCCAACAATATATAATCCAAATTTGAACAAAAAGCTTTCATCCCAAGACAGCAGTCCTCGCACCCTCACAACAATGGCGACAATGAAACTGAGTTTTGTGGATGAGCTGAATTCTTCTCAAGATTTCTGGAACATCAAAGCACGGATCATAAGACTGTGGGAGCAGACATTTCGCCTCGACATGATCCTCCTAGAGGAAAAGGTTTGTTTAAGAACCGGGTGGTAAATTTCCATTCATGATCTTTTTCTCAGATTACTTTTTTTTGGCAACAAATTTAGGGTCAAAAGATTCAGGCAACTGTTAAGAGCCACATGCTTTCTACCTGTAGACGATTCCTGCATGAGGATGCGGTGGTTGTTGTTACCAATTGTGGTTTTGCTCAACAGACAGACATGTATAGAGTTATACCTAACGATTACAAAATAAGCTTCTTTAAAACAACTGTCGTACAACCTGTTTTGATCTTCAACGGCCATCCATATGGATTTCGTTTCATTTCTTTCGATGATGTTCTGAAAAACAGGACCGGAGACGTTCATACAGTTGGTGAGTACTTTTCTATTGTTGATGCTTGCTTTCTTTTACATGTTTACTTACTACGTATATGTTTGATAATACTTCCTCTAAGATGTAATCGGAAAAGTAGCATCCCTTGGAGATCTAGAGCTATGGCAATCAAAAGGGAAGGATGTTAAAAGACTGAACTTTGAATTACAAGATTTGGAGTAAGTTGTTTCAATAATCAGTAAAAATTCTTTTTTTCGTGGTTGGATCCATAATAATAGTTAATTTAAATTTGTTATTTTTTGCTTAAATTATAATGCACTATCCTTGATAAATTACAATTGCCTACTATAATGTTGGAACAGATTTATTGTGAACAGTAGATAATATACATGTTCTATATATAGCATATGAAAGATTATTTTCTATTAATACAAATAGTAGGACAACGATTTAAATGTGTGCATTTAAACATGGTAGTGGAAAGGTGTTGAAATGCACACTATGGGCAAAATATGCTGAAGATTTTAATTCATTTATTGCTGCAAATTCTTCAACTGAGATGGTTATCACTATACTGCAACATGCCAAGATCAAATTTTGGAAAGGTACCTATTCAAGTATTTATATTAAGCACTTTCATTGTATTTATACTGAAACAAAATACTACTATATAGGACTTCTAACCATACAAAATGACATGTATGGTACGCGTGTTTTTCAAAATGAAGATATTGAGGAGGCAAATCAACTACGAAGAAGGTATACGTAAATACAATATTAGATAATGAATTTCCTCATAATCTATTTTTAATAATCCGTTAATAAAACATTCATTTAATGTTTAAGGTTGATACTCAAAGAAGGAGGTTCATCACAAAGTTTGCTATCATCGCAAACCGTCTATCAATCTCGTAATGAATTTGTTATAAATACTGAAAGGAAACAGCTAGATGAAATCAGGGAAATTACAGAGGTGATACTTTGGTTAAGCACTATAAGCTTCATGGTGTAATATTTATTGTCTAAAAGATGTGAACGGGTATATTAATATCTTCAATAACTTTTATAATCTTGTTTTTTTTAAGGAGCGACAATTTGTGGTGGTTGCAACTATTAGAATGTTGGAAGAGGAGCATGGTTGGTTTTATTTAGCGTGTCGGCAATGTAACCGAAAGGCACTCACTAAAACTGAATACCTAGAAAAGGCTAACTTAGTGCCCGACAATTTTATTGATGCTCCAATTGACAGTTTATGGTGTCTCACTGAGCAAAAAATGGTCACGTCACTTATTCCAAAGTATGTTTAAATCCAATCGCTGAAATAATTGATAACTTCATATGTTCAATATTTTTGGTTTATTTCCAATATATTTCAATATGTTTTAGGTACAAAGTTCAAGTGAGGGTGCAAGATGCAAGTGGCAGTGTGTCTTTTGTGATGTTTGATAAAGAGGTTAGTAAACTTGTTGGTTTGACAGCGAATGATATTAGAGAGAGACAACAAACGACTGGTGATATGGAGTGTTTCCCTCAAGAACTCAAAGTGATGCTCAACAAGCTGATAGCATTTAAGATTAGCGTGTCCAACTTCAATATTAACAACAAGTATTATGTTTACACGGTCAATAAGTTCACTGATGACCCACAGATAATTGCTGAGCTTCAACAAAATGATATTCTAGACGAGGTAATTTGTAAGAAATATAGTAAATTATGTTACCTTTTATATTTTTAAATATTTACATTTTTCTACATAAAAGCTATCAATTTGACGGGTGAGTTTAATTTCCGTTAATTAGGTCACACAAGAAGAACCGGATTTGAATGAAATGAATTCAAATATGATTTCTGATTCCCATGTTGGATTTGAGTACAACCTTCTGAACTAACAATGAAAATTAGTTGAATTGAAGTCTTAGTTGATTAGAATCTAATGTTTTTGTAGTGTTTCTGTCATCTTTTTGAAGGATGCGGTCTCTTATACCGCCGACTCTGTGGCAATTGATCTGGAAAAGGATACAGGAACCAGCCCTTCGGATAAAAGAAAGATGGAATCCGTGCATGTCGAAACAACTCTTGATCAAGCCTCGACAAGCAAGAAAATACGCAAAAAAAATCAAACATAATATGTTTAGAACAATCAGCTTCAATATCTTTTGTTGGATCTATTAAGTATTTTGCCTCCAAACTTATAACTTAATAGTGTATGATTATCTAAGTTCCCAGTTTGTCTTCATTACTCTTTATATCTATGGTTCTGTAACAGATGGAGTGTTGTTTGGACGGAAAAAAAAAATAGGAATAATCAAAGTCTCTGTCACCAAACCGAACCTTTGGGTTGTAAAACGATTATTAGCTAAAACAAATGATGCATCCTGTAAAATTAATCAAAAACTTTTTAGGAGTCTAAAAATATTTACCGATATCTTCAACCGGTCATTACAAATACAAAGCCCGCTCTAACTTTCAAAGGAAGCAATCAAGTAATGAAAACATACACATGATTTTAATGCAATATTAAAAATTGAGTTTGAAAATTTCAAAAACTGGAGGGAAATTTAACCTTTTACCATAATGGATTGTATATAAGAATTCATTGAGGATTAATTGTAGTGACAAGGTTGGAGGTTCTATAAAAACAGGATTCAATGAAGAAGAGAAAAGAAGAGAAATTTAAAGATAGGGACGCAGAAGCAAATGTTTCAAGAGTGAGTTGTGCTTTAAACAGGAAACGAAGGAAGGCGATAATAGATGATCGAAAACGGACGGAAGGATCTTTAAAGCAGCCAACGATTCATTTGGCAAGAACACCATTTGCGAACATTACCAACGGTATCAAAATTTCATAAACCTTTAACTCACTTTACTGATCTTTTTTTTTAAATTTTGTTTGATTAAAAATTAAACTTTTTACGTAATTTCATCTGCAACTCTCAGCGTTCGATATTTCTGCACCAAATCTATATACAATTAGCACGACATTAAATACCTACAAACTGAATCACTTAAAAGCTTTCTGGAACATAAACTACTATATAGTTGTTGATAGGAAGTGACAACAAATTAACTAAAGGAATGCTCTATACCCCCATGCATGATTATTCTACTGGAACAACATTATACCAAAACAAATACTGTAAGAATATTTCTTAAAACATTTTATACATTTGTAGCCTTCTTTTATACAATGAATTAATACTAATACTCCCCTATTCGTTTAATGATTATGTATGTCAAAGTTTCCACCACCAAAAATAAGGAAAGAAATGTCTGTCAAGCTACTCAACATGGTAATTCATCCTCAGATTGTATTTTATTAACCAATCCTCGTAAAGCGAAAATGAACTTTAGTGGTTACACATCTAAAAATCGTAAGTTTCATCAGGTTTATGTTATGTCCACTCTACTTTATATTTATTACTACGGAAATTACTATTAGACTAAACAAAATGAAATCAAAAACCCAAAATAAAATTTTTCACAATCAACTGTTATGCATTAGCCTTTCTGAAGTTCGATTGAAAACAAATAAATCTTGCCAAGTTTTAAAAATAAATCAACTGATATTAATATAATTGATAAAGGTTCTATCAAGACAAAAGAAAGTCAGAATAAAACAACAGAAGAAGTTAGGAATTATGATCAAAAGTTCAAGCAATTTCCAATTAAAGACATACCGAGGTTTAATATTGAAATGATGGAGGACACCTTTACCGAGCCTGTTAGAAAGCTTTATGGAGTTTCAAAAGGTAATGGTTTTTGTTTATTCATTTTTTTATTTTACTAATCTTAACGGTTAATATTACTGGAATGATAGATTATATTGATCATGGAGATGCAATATTCGTATGTGTCGAGTGTCATTCAATGCTTTGGGAATCAGAAATGCTAAGGGGTAATGCAAATCGTCATAAAAAAAGTTTTTCACTCTGCTGTAAAAATGGATTGGTACAACTGCCAAAAACTCCCAAACCACCGCAAATGCTGTATAATTTATATAAAGGTAACGACAAAAGGAGCAGAAACTTTATGAACAATATAAGAGCATATAATATGATGTTCTCTTTCACATCAATGGGTGGCAAGCTTGACAAAAGTGTTGTTAGAGGGAGAGGTCCTTTTTGCTTTAGAATCCAAGGGCAAAATTACCATAGAATAGGCAGCCTACTTCCTTCCGGAGGAAACCAACCGAAATTTTCACAACTATATATATATGATTCAGAAAATGAGGTGACAAATCGAATAAAGGTTGTAAGGTTAGAAGTATTTACATTATATTTTAAATTAAATAAGTACTTTTTTATATCATATGATCTAACTAAAGTAAATAAGTTATAAATATTGTGATAGTTCAATACAAAACTCAACGGCCAGCAAAAATGAAGACCTGGATCCAGAAACAATACAGATTATTCAAAACACGTTGGACTCGTGCAATCTACTTGTCACGTCATTTAGAATGGTCAGAGACTCTTTGAAATACAGTGAAATTGACAATGTCAGCTTGAAGTTAATTGCAACAAGAACGCGTGATGGAAGAACATATAATCTACCGACGTCAAACGAGATCGCGGCCTTAATAGTTGGTGACATTGATGGATTAGTGGATAAGCGTGATATAGTGGTTAGAACAAAATCGGGTTTTCTTCAGCGAATTAGTGAACTGCATCCCTCTTATCTGGCTTTACAATATCCTCTAATGTTCCCTTATGCTGAAGATGGTTTCAGGCTCGGTATCAAACACAAAGGTATTGACGAAGATTGTAAAGAGCTTAGAACCAGCCTTTCTCGTACAGAATACAAGATAGAAGCAATGAATTTTCATTGATCCTTTCCGCAAGAAAACTATTTCATCAATTGTTAGTTGATGCATACACTATGGTTGAATTGGATAGGTTATCTTATATCAAAACACAACAGAAAAAACTCTGAACAGACACGTTTCAATCATTGAAACAGAATGTTCAAAATGGTCAAACTATTGCTTCTGAAACAGGAAAGCGTATATTGTTACCATCTTCTTTACAGGGGGATCCAGATACATGATGCAAAAATACTTGGATGCAATGGCAATATGCAAATCGGTGGGTTATCCGGATTTATTCATAACCATTACATGTAATCCAAATTGGCCGGATATCCATAGATGTTTGACGGAAAAAAATTTAAACCTGAAGATAGACCGGATATTCTAACTAGAATATTCAAAATTAAACTTGATCATCTAATAAAAGATTTCAAGAACAACCAAATGTTTGGTCCAATTAAAGCAGGTAATCGACTAATTCAACTTTAATTATTTAATTAATGTGGTCATCCTTCATCTGTTGTTACTAAATTGAGCTTTTTTTATGTTGTGTAAAGTTATTTATACAGTGGAATTCCAAAAACGTGGACTGCCACATGCACATATTTGTTTGTTTTTTAGCTCAAAACACAAGTTCCCAACAACAAAAGAGGTGGATCGTGTAATTAGTGCGGAGATTCTAGACAAACATCAAGACCCGGAATTATATGAACTGGTGAGCCAGTTTATGGTACATGGTCCATGTGGTAAAGACAACCCAAAATGTCCATGTATGGTAAACAATAAATGTTCAAAGAAATTCCCTAAGAAATTGCAAAAAGAAACAACTGTTGATGATCAAGGATATCCGGTATATAGACGCAAGGAAAGTCAACAAAAAATTGTCAAGAATGGTATACCATTGGATAATCGGTATGTGGTGCCTTACAATGCTACTCTACTTAAAAAGTATCAATGTTATATAAATGTGGAATGGTGCAACCAGTCGTCTGCAATAAAATATTTATTTAAATATATAAATAAGGGACCTGATAGGTTACGGCTTCGGTTTTTAAATCAAACCAAAACAATGAAGATAAACAAAAAGAAGATGAGGTACAAAGTTACCTTGATTGCAGGTAATTACTTCGTCGGTCCGTATAAACATAATTTTTTAAATTTTTATAATTATGTTAGAAAAATAAACTATTTTCAATCATAGGTATATTTCTGCGTGTGAGGCGGCCTGGAGAATATTTAAATATGATATACATTATCGCTGGCCACCCGTCGAAGTATTAACGTTTCATGAGAAGAATAAGCAAAGTATTGTATATGAGGAAGATGAGGATATATGTGATGTGATTACAAATCCAACAGTGAAACAATCAATGTTTTTAGAGTGGATGGAATGCAACAAAACAGATGATTTTACAAAAACATTATATTATGTAGATTTCCCACGTTATTATGTATGGATACGTAAAGAAAAAAAGTAGGCAAGAAGAAAGAATGTAGGCGGCAGCGTGGGTAGAATTCATTACGTCCCACCATCACTAGGTGATGTATACTATTTGAGAATGTTGCTGAATCATGTGAAGGGACCAAGCAGTTTTGATGAGATAAAAAACAGTAAAGGGTAAATTGTTTGCTACTTACAAAGAAGCATGCAATGAATTAGGACTATTGGACAATGATAGCGAATATGTAGAGGCAATAAACGAGGCAAGCCTATGGGCAACGGGATGTTATTTGAGAAGATTTTTTGTAATGTTGCTACTTTCAAATACAATAGCATGTCCAAAACAGTTGTGGTTGAAGACTTGGAACTTACTATCAGAAGATATTCAACATAGACAAAGGACGATTCTAGACCGTCCGGGTAAGTTAATTTCAAATTGAGTTATTATTATGATTAATATATTTTGAGAATTAAAAAATTGATTTTTAAATTATATGAACTTTCTAATAGGTTTGGTTCTGCAACAACAAGATCTGCAAAATTTATGTTTAGCGGAAATAGAGGTGTTGCTAAAAAACAATTCAAGTACATTGAAAAATTTCAAAGATATGCCTTTCCCAGATAAGGAATATGTCTCAAGCATTAACAACACATTGATACAAGCCGAGCTGATGGGGGATTGCTGCTCTGTTACTAGATGGGGGTAGAACCGCACATTCCAGATTTATTATACCAATAAATGTTCTTTAAAATTCTGTATGCTCAATAACACCAAATAGTGAGCTGGCTGGTTTGCTTAAAATGACTAAACTAATCATCTGGGATGAAGCACCAATGATGCACAAACATTGTTTTGAAGCTCTTGATAGGACAATGAGAGATATATTCAATTCAAATACAAAAAAATGAAGATCAACCATTCGGAGGAAAGGTGGTGGTATTTGGGGGAGATTTTAGACAAATCCTACCGGTTATTCCAAAAGGATCCAGAAGCAACATTGTTAATGCATCTTTGAATTCTTCATATCTCTGGAATCATTGTAAGGTATTGAAGTTAACAGTAAACATGAGACTGAGAGTGGGAAGCCAATCCAAAAATATTAAAGAGATGAACGATTTTGCAAAATGGATTTTGAAACTAGGAGAGGGTAGGTTGGGGGAACCAAATGATGGTGAGACAGAGATTGAAATACCGGAAGAATTACTAATTACTGAAAGAAACGATCCGGTACAATATCTAATTTTATTTACGTATCCAAATATGATTAGTAAATTGGAGGATGAAACCTATTTCCAACAAAGAGCAATCTTGGCTCTCACACATATTTTGGTCGACTTCATAAATGAAATGTTGCTAAACATGATACCAGGTATTCAAATTTTAATCAATCTGTTATAATTCATATAATCTATAGTTTGTTCTAAATAGTACAAAATAAAATGACAGGTAAGGCAACGATCTACCTAAGTTCTGATGGGTTATGCGAATCGGAAAAAAGTACGAATACAGATGGTGCGTTATTTTCGACTGAAGTCTTGAACAATATGAGGTTGGCAGGGTTTACCAAATCACAGGTTGTTGCTGAAAATAGGAGCTCCAATAATGTTGCTCAGGAACATAGATCAATCGAAAGGATTATGCAATGGTACAAGATTACAAGTAACTAAACTAGGAAAAAATGTTATTGAAGCTAAGGTACTAACGGGCAATAATATTGGCTTCAAAACTTATATATCAAGAATCAAGATGACACCTTCTGAGAAAAGAATTCCAGTGAAGATCTGTAGAAAACAATTTCCAATTACGTTAAGCTTTGCAATGACAATAAACAAAAGCCAAGGCCAATCTCTAGATCGTGTGGGTTTGTATCTTCCAAGACAAGTATTCAACCACGGTCAATTATATGTCGCGGTTTCAAGAGTAAAAAGCAAAGAAGGATTATAGATTTTAATTTGTAATCGAGATAATGAAATAGGCAACTCAACCACTAATGTCGTTTACAAAGAGGTCTTGCAAGATTTATGAAATATGGAAACATGAGACATTTGTTTTCTTTGATAATGTAAAACCCATGTGTTCACACGGGTCGATATCTAGTATATTTTAAAGCTTAAAAACGTATAAGTTTAATACATTTATACAAACGATAATAATAATGCTTTAAGTTATAAGCATTATTACAAATATATTTCAAGAAAACTTAAAATAGATTTGTGTAAAATATATTTAATACGAAACCACAATGACGTTTCGTTTAAATCTCCCAAATTGTATTTCAAAACCCTAATTCCCAAATTGTATTTCAAAACCCTAATTAATTCCCAATTTGTAATTTAAAACTCTAAATCCAAAATTCGAAACCCTAGATCTCGGATTTTTTATTCTTGTTACTATTGTTTCATTTCTAAGTTAGGGTTTTTCCCAATTAATTAGGTGGTACTAATAATTGGGCAACTTTGGTTCGTTATAGCTGCGTTTCTAACGGTTCGAATATATTTTTGCATTTCAAGGTGAGTAAATTCACACCCCCCATTTTTACTGTTTACGTTTTTGGGGCTGAAATACGTGTTCCTATGATACTACGGTTTCTTTTCTTTTGTTTCTATTTTTCAAAATGAGATCATTAGATGTGTTAATCTTGTTTGGCCGCATGATGCGAAATTATGTGTTAGACAATAGTATTTATATTATTTTGTAATTTCCACCGGTATGATATTAGCGCTAATGGCCTGACAAGCCCACCTACACTAATGGCCTAATAGGTGATTAGACCCGGCGATTCTATGTTGATTCTATGTGTTGGTTACTAGTTACTATTTGTAATGCTTGTTGCTACGATGCTATGTCCCTTTGATACTTAAACATTTACTGATAATTTATATATATCGAGACGGTTAAATGACGGTTAAACGATAATTATCAGTATTTGTAACATGAGTGGTTCCTCATGACTTGTTGCTAAAGGTTACCCTGCGGGGTCTATGATACTTGTTTCTATGTGTTTCTATGGTCACGGTTGAGATATATAATGCAATTCCTTTACACATAAGATTGCGAAACATGTTTATAATGATCTCAGATTTCATATTATGTACTATTAACTGTGTGTTTACTCACTAGCTAATTCTTTAGCTAACTTATTTTACACGTGTTTCAGGTGGCGTTTTGAGCGTTTTATGCTTTTCAAGACATAGGATGCTTTTGGACCTAGAATAAATGAATAATAAATTACTATTATCGTTGACTTTTATTTCCGCTTTATGACTATTTATTTCTCATTTATGTCACGACAGTTATGCTTTAATAATATTAAAATATGTTTTTAGCCATGTGCTTTATACTATTGATATCTAATTCGCTTGACAGCCTGGTGTTTCCACCGCCGGGCGGGGTGTCACAGGTAATGCTTTTACTGATGAAAGTTTCCCTTTAACGGAAACTATAGCTGCTCGTTCTCCATCAATCCACGCACAAATCTTTGTTGCTCACATGTAAACTACTTGAAAATTGAACAGAAAATCAAATCTAAAAACTTTAACACCATTCCGAAACCCTAAATCACAAACATGCGATTGTAACTAAATAAATAAATCACTTTACCAACATGCACGTACCATTTGAAAACTATTTATATACCTAGGTAAACTGAAAAGGTCGATGACCAAAATCACATAATCAATGAAACGTTGACGTTCACTTATCAAAATCCTATAAATTAAGAATATGTTAGGAACCTGTATTAAAAGAACAAGCAAGCAAAATTAAGATACTAAAGATCGAGAAGCAAAACATGACTTACATTGAGTACATATAAACCTCTGCAAGTCACCACCTCAGTGGTGCGCACATCATCCCCAGTCACCAATTTAGTCGAGTTAAAGGCCTACATACACCCTCGCAAGTCGCAGCGCCAATGGCCATTACCTCGATCTCGTTAAAGACCCGACTTGGTTAGACCTGTAACATGCAAGCCTCGATGAAGGTTGGACTCTACTAAATCCCCACCCCTTCGATTTTGTTTTACATCTAACTCATCATCGCCGGTTGTGGGTTTGAGAGCCACTGCCATCATCACCCTCCTGCGACGAAGAAGATGAGGAGCCGAAAACCAACGAAGCAACCAGCCGTAGCCATCGTAATCGCCACTTCATCTTCTAAGTGTCGTCGCTATCACCATTACAACTTTTCTTTTGGTCGTCATACAACCGTAAGAAGGGATTCATTTTGCACAATTAGAGAGAGAGAGAGATAGAGAGAGAGAGAGATGTTGATATTCATCAACTTCTCTGCTTGCTCTCTTGTGTAAAATATAAAAAAGAAGGGGATTCAATTGAAAACATGATGGCAGGTTGGTAACAGGTGGATGAGATCTGTCTGGTAAGAGAAAGATGAGGAACACGTGTAATAAAACGATGCAGTACATCACCAAATGATCTCCAAGAAGTCACCGATAGATATATGCAAAATAAATTGTACTCTACACATAACAAAAGATACACAAAAAAAATAGTACCATATGCAACACCTTTGATATCACACACAATAAACATAATACATTACGTAATTAAAACTTGTACAACACTAGTGATGTAAATCTAAAATGTAAATATATAAATAATTAGTGTTTATTAATAATTTCAACCGACTTATATGTTACCAACTACGATACAATTATACGGACGCTTAACACGAAAATCCAAACCGAGAGGCCTACAATGAAAAAATATTCGGAGTAGGGGACTAAACATGTAAGTTTTTGGCATAGAAATTGAACTTTATACGCGGGCGGCCTCCACATTTCAAAAATTTCAAATCTTTACAAATCTTCTTCCTTGTACACCAATAAACTCAAATCTCTGTGAAGTATATCATCATCAGCAGCTGCTCACAATGCCGCACATTTCAGATGAACATTGCCGGCCGTCGGTATCCTCACAACCGCCGGTGAGGAACACACCTGATCTGTTCAAGTCAGTAACTTCTTTCAATTCATCTAGTTTCAGAGACAGAGGAGATTGTTCGTCTCTTGCTGTTAATCTTAACGATACTTTTGACTTTCGAGAAGATCCTACCTTTTGGAAAGACCACAATGTTCAGGTATGAGTTAGGGTTTCGATTAAGAGTAAGTTTGTTGGATCTAAAAATTCAAAATGTTAACTCTTGAGAAATGAGGTCTTATTTCTATAGTTATTAGTGACATTTGCATTTGTTGACCTTTAAACGTAACACTAGATTTGGCTATGCTTTGACCTATGGTAGAACTAGGATGATGACTCGGTTGTCTCTTTTGAATAGCAAAACTTAGCCTACTGAAAACAAAACCTTGGTCCTTAGGAGTCGAAACATTACTATGAATGAACCGCTGAACGTTGGTCAAGAGTGTTAATTCTGGAGAAACGAGATCTTATTTCAATGCCCCTGTGGCGTGCATTGCTAATTTATAAATAATTTCTCCTTTGACACTGTTCTCATCCATGACAATATGAGATTGAAAAACAAGTTGTTCTATTTTTTATTTTCAAAGACAAAAATTTAGTAGTTTTCCCAGGTTGTTGATGAACATGTTCTGGATGCAGGTCATCATACGAGTACGACCTCTCAACAGTTCTGAGATAGCTGTACAAGGACCTAGCAGATGTGTGAAGCAGGGAAGTAGTCAGACTATAACCTGGATTGGGCCCCCAGAAGCCCGCTTTACCTTTGACCATGTTGCCGATGAACATGTTAGCCAGGTAAACATCAGTTTTTTTAGTGTATTATTTGTGTGCTTCGTTAATTACCTGGTGTTGTTGCAGGAAATGCTATTCAAAGTGGCTGGAGTACCCATGGTGGAAAACTGCATGGGAGGCTACAACAGTTGCATGTTTGCATATGGTCAAGTGAGTTGATTGTTATTGCTTGATTGAATTCTTTTTATCGGTTTCATTTATTATTATGGATTGCATTGTGTAGTATACTTTCTAGGGGGCTGAATGCCATTTTAACTTTTTAAGTACAGACTGGCAGTGGAAAGACCCATACAATGCTTGGGGACATTGATGGGGGATCTAGACGACATAGTGTGAATTCGGGGATGACACCCAGGGTCTTTGAGTACCTCTTTACACGGATTCAAAAGGTAATTCCTTTTACATGTATATGTGCATACACTTAAGTAATTAATTTATTAAGCTAGTTAGCATGAGTTTTTTGGCTCTGATAATTACACTCGTTCATATGTTATGAGCCTTGCTTGTCCAACCAATGTGTTGTAGGAAAGGGAGGCTCGAAGAGAAGAAAAAATACAGTACACTTGTAAATGCTCATTTTTGGAGATATACAATGAGCAAATACTTGACCTATTAGATCCATCATCCACCAATTTACAGGTTACACTCTTTACTCTTGTAGTTGATTTAGTTGCTATTACTTTATTATTTTCAAGACATAATACATTTAACGTGAAGTATATCTGTACTGACATAAAATTGTTCTGTTATTTACTTGCCATGGATAAGTATGGTATGAAGTTTTAGATTTTGTTTCTGCTACAAAAAAGTTGTTTAAAGCTCTTTTTATCTCTAGATAAGAGAAGACACTAAGAAAGGGGTATATGTTGACAATCTAAAGGAGATCGAGGTTACTAGTGCCAGAGATGTGATTCAACAACTTCTTCAGGTTTGTTCTAAGCTCTCGCATTGCATCTTGGTTGTTCCATATGATTTCAATTTTAATACTTTATGTCTAATCACAAGTTGGAATAGAATCACTTGTTTGAATACAAATATGATCAACTTTTGCAATAGTGAAGTACTGAAGTGTGGAATCAGTCTGTATGTATGTACATAACAGGCATAAGACTACATGTGGTGCAAATATTTGCATTAACTTTATACTCATTTGTATGACATACTTTGTAAGTTTATCATCTTAAATGAATTTCAGGGTGCAGCAAACAGAAAGGTTGCATCCACAAACATGAATCGGGCAAGCAGTCGCTCTCACAGTGTATTTACATGCATAATAGAAAGCAAAGTGAGTGGTTTTTTTTTCTGCATTGCTGTGATGATAAAAAATGAGACTTTTATTGTTGTCATTGATTAATTTTTAGCTCTAACCAAGTTCTTTGCTTATAGTGGGTCTCTCAAGGTGTGACACATCATCGCTTTGCTCGCCTCAATCTTGTTGATTTGGCTGGATCTGAGAGGTAGGTACAGTTTGAATATTTTATATAATTCAAATATTTTTAAGGAGCCAGATTGTATGGTTAAAGACACTACTATAATGCAGGCAGAAGAGTTCCGGTGCTGAAGGAGAACGCCTAAAAGAAGCCACAAATATAAATAAATCACTTTCAACTCTAGGGTATTATATATACAATTTTTGTTTTTGACTTGACAAAATATAGATTTCTCATTTTGTTATTTGTAATATAAACTCAATTGTTACTTCTACTGCATATGCAGACTTGTTATCATGAACCTTGTCAATGTATCAAATGGGAAATCTCTTCATGTTCCATATAGGGATTCTAAGCTCACATTTCTACTTCAGGTTTCTTTTGCTTCATTAACATATTTATGTATTTGTCTTTTGGTTATAGAACTCTCATCTCATTTGTAAATTTGTGATGGGGAAATGATATAACAATCGCCATGATGGTATAAAATGAGTTGTAAATTTGTTTCTTGTTCAGTTTTCATTGTGACTTGATATGAAATACTAATAGTATAAGCTGCATGACATTCAGGATTCTCTGGGTGGAAATTCAAAAACTACAATAATTGCAAATATCAGTCCATCTAGTTGGTGAGTGCATCTAGAATATTCTCTTGCTTTACATAATTCCACTTGTTTTAACGATTTATATGTAGATTTTTGAGTAAGAATGAACTAAAAACTCAGCTCAAATCTATCTCCTTATTGTTCAAACTTCAATATCAGACATAATATTGTTAAAGCTGCATACAAGTACTAGGAGTTAAATTTTTTTTAATGGTTATCATAAAGTGATGATTTCAAAAGTCATTTTCACAAAAAGTAAAAGGGCAATATGGTGAAAGCTCGAATAATTTGCCTATATAGTTATTAGACGTAATGTGTGCAAGGAAACATGCTTTAAACTTTAAAGATCATAAACTTCAAAGATTGCTACCTGTTGAATACAATCACTCTATAGTACATTTGACATTTTGACCATTGGTTGCTGCCCTCTAATATTTTTTTTAGTACATGTATGGAGTAACTTGTGTATGATTCCACAGCAATTCATTGGAGACATTGAGCACTCTCAAGTTTGCTCAACGTGCAAAGTTCATCAAAAATCATGTATGCCCATTTTCTTTATCCTTCGTGTCAGACATCTATTTCTTATGTATGACTGCCTAGAAAAAAAAGCAGATTGTTATTTCATTTTTTTTGCAAAATTGATAAACAATTTTTTATTATAACTATATAACTTCCGTCTTACATTCGATCTCGGACAAAGGACTGAGCTGGATGATGACATGATCTATATATATTAAGTATCTGTCATAATGTATTATCATCGTTTTTGGTTACTGACATTTGAGTTGCTATCACTTTATCACTGTAGGCTACCATAAATGAAGATGCTTCCGGAGATGTTCTTGCTATGAGGATGCAGATTCAACAACTTAAGGTCTTGACTTCGTTGTTATTTTTGTTGACAGCATATCATTTTGCAGGAAATGTAACTCATTACATGATATTACAGTGAATTTATATGGCCAATTTCCATTCTCTTGTGATATTATTATAAGTAAATTGATGCTAGATAAATGATATTCTAGGGCCATGTGCCAAGTTTCTATATTTCATTTTGGTAATGACGTAATATGCACATGCTTATAGAGTTAAACTGTGGAGTTTGGAATAGTATGCTACAATCAAAATTTGTTTTGGTTTTGAGTTTATAAATGTCAATTGTTTCTAATTAGAGTTTTTCTTATTATCAGAACGAAGTATCTCGTTTGCAAAATGTGATTAGTGGAGGAGTGAAGAACAATGCTGATGATACTTGGACTGTGTCTTTTCCCGGATCTCCAGGATCTATCAAATGGGAGGGCAATCATGGATCATTCAGTCCAGTTACTGCTGTTAAACGGATGTCAAATGTACTCGTTTGTTCTTATATAATGTAGCAATCTTTTAGCATTTTTTTCATGTAGCTTAAAAGCTTGTCTTTAATTGCAGAAAAAAGAGTATGAAGTAGCCCTTGTTGGTGCTTTTAGAAGGGCAAAGGATAAAGACATGACCTTGCAGGCACTTACTTCTGAAAGTCAGGCTGCTCTACAATTGGTATGTGCCAAGTAGAATCTGTTTTTTTTTTCTTTTTTGTATTTGTGGCAATATCGACCTACTTAGTTGATTATGGTTTATTTTTATCTCTAACCAATAAAATGGGTATACTGATTTAGAAGTTGTTTAGTGACTCTTTCTATTGCATAAACCTCTTCAAACATTTTTTCAAAAAGACCTATATTGTTATCTTTTTTAAAAACTGCCAAAGCTCAGAATGTTACTGAATTAATAGAAATTCTGTTTTCGTATTTTACAAGTATTTTCATAAGAAGATAAAACATTTTTTTAGACAAAAGTGTTTTGAGTCAACCAAACACATAAAAAAGTTACCTGTTTGACCTGTTTCACATCGTGCCAGTTTGTCACCTATATGGTTTAGATAATCATTTTTAAGAAATAATGAAATATCTAACCATTAATTTCTGGAAGAGTAGGCAAAACAAAGGGAAGATGAGATACAAGGATTAAAAATGAGATTAAGGTTTCGTGAGGCTGCAATTAAAAGGCTTGAGGGCGTTGCATCTGGAAAGATTTCTGCTGAGACACACCTATTAAAAGAAAAGGAAGAACATTTAAAGGAGCTTGAAGTCTTACGCTCCCAAGTTGATAGAAATCAAGACGTCACAAGATTTGCAATGGAAAATCTGCGACTAAAAGAAGAGCTTGGAAGGCATATTTGCTTTTTTATATATATATTTGTAATAAGTGTTTTTCTCTAATTATTTTACATAAACGGAATGATAGTTGTACTTGGCTCATGTTTTCAAATACAGATTAAAATCATTTTATGAGGAAGGAGAGCAGGAAAGGATGAATGAACAGATCATGATACTTGAGAATAAGGTTTTGCTAGCATATTTTTTTGTTTACATTACTTAAAAGTATTTTTTTATTCTTTTACACTCTTTTTTAATGCTATTGCATATTATGCAGCTGCTGGAAGCCCTTGACTGGAAACTTATGCATGAAACACAACCTTCATATAATAAGGTAAATATCTAAGCCATAATTCTTTCTGATCATACATTTTGTTATTATTAAGCATATTGATATGCTAATTTTGGTTCATCTTTTTTTTTCTTATTATTGTAATATCATTGATTTTGTATTTAATGAACCAGAAATCTAGTTTTGACTTCATGATGGAAAGTCAAAGAGAAGGTGACTTTTTTAGTCTTAAGGTAATTCCGTTTCTTATGTATAAAGGTGGAAGTTGGATCAAGTATGAGTTGTTTTGGGTTACACTTTGTCTTTAGTGGGTCAAATTGTATGTTAGAACTTTTAAAAGTCTTGTTTGTAAAAACATGTTACTGAAATGGTATATTTCTGTAATCATATTTGACAAGTTAAAAGTTTCTTAAACAAGTACATTTCTTGACAAAAATGTATGTTCCAAATGGTTACCCATTTTGATTTTACGGCAGCTCTTTCTGCCACTTCATATATTTGTTTAATGCCTATATGTTTCTTTTTTATTGCTTGGTGATGTGTGCTTTTATTTGCAGGATCCGGTCACTCCTTGCTGCACTGATAAAGCACAATTTGAGTTCCCTTTAGTAACCACACCTAATGTTACTCATGTAAGTGATCAAAGAGAACTACAAACCATGGTGGATGCTATTGCAGCTGCAAGTCAAAGAGAAGCTGAGGCTCATGAAACTGCAATCATTTTATCGAAAGAAAACGACGAATTAAAAACAAAGCTCAAGATGTTAATTGATGACAACAACAAACTCATCGAACTATATGATCATGCAGTTGCAGACAATCAACAGAACATTAACCGAGTTGAAGAAAGTCAAAAGAAGCATGTTGATCATGCCAAGTCTGCTCAAAAGGAAATTGAGTTGAGAAGACTAATCGAGAATTTAGAGCACCAGTTAGCAGAAATGCATGAAGAGAATGAGAGATTGCTTGGTTTGTATGAAAAGGCAATGCAAGAAAGAGATGAAATAAGCCGAGTTGAAGAAAGTCAAAAGAACCATGTTGACCCAATGGAGTTCGCTCAAAAGGAAACTGAACTGCGAAGACTAAATGAAAATCTTGAGCATCAAATAACAGAAATGCATGAAGAGAATGAAAGATTACTTGGATTGTATGAAAAGGCAATGCAAGAAAGAGATGAATTAAGCCGAGTTAAGGAAAGTCAGAAGAACTATGTTGACTCAACTGAGTTTGTTCAAAAGGAAGTTGAATTGAGAGGACTTAATGAGAATTTAGAGCAGCAGTTGGTGGAAATACATCAAGAGAATGATAAATTACTTGGGTTATATGAAACGGCAATGCAAGAAAGAGATGAATTAAAAAGACTTTTTACCCCAGGTGGACAAAATATTCGAGTTTATGAAGGAACTGAGATTCAGAAAAACGATTTACTTGAAGATAATCTAGTGGAAGTCAACATAAAAGATGATTGCAGTGGAAGCTCGAGTCAAACAAGTGAATTTCCAGATGAAAAGATGGTTGAAAAGGTGACCGTTTCTGACGAAAGAAATAATGATCTTCAGGAAAAGTTGAATAAAGTACAGCAAATGCTTTCAAAGTCTTCTGAGAATGTTTGTTTGTTTGCTTCACTTGAAAGAGAGATTATAGGCATTGATAGGCTTTCAAGAAACATACAAGAAGTCAAGGATAATATTTTGGTCAAACAGAATGATTGCACATCTACAAATCTCCTTGTTTCAGATCTCAAAGAACGCGAAAACTCACTTGAAAGAAAGTTAACAGCACTAAAACACTCGATGTCAAACTTCTCAAAATCTCTCACTTACTTTGAACAACGCGAAGCTAATACCCGTGCCAAATCACTAGCTGCATCATCTTATCTAACGTCAAAGAAAAATGAGTTGACCCGAATTTTGACAGTCAGGGCTGAACATGAACACACACTGTTAAAGATTAAACAATCAGAAGCTGATTTAAAGAACAATGTAGCAGCATTAAAGCAGAAGGCTGAGGAGGAAAACAAGAAACGAGAAAATGACAAAGTTCTTCTTGCCATTGATAATGTCAAGTGGCAGTTAGCAGGCAAAGCAACTGAATTACTCAAATCTGAAGAAGAAAAAACAAAGCTGCAGCTTCAAATGAATCAAGATCAAGAAAAACTTGAGATCATCAAAATAGAATCTGAAAAAATGACAAGAAAGTTGCACGATTTGGATCAAAAGAAGCAGGAGATTGAATTTGAACTTCAGAAATGCACCAAGTCAGTGGAGGAGATTGAAACTAAACTTCAAAGTAACAGTCAAGAGAAACAGATAGTGTTGGACATGAAACAAAGTGGAATAACCGAATTCGAGCGTTTGTTTATTGAATTTCAAGAAACTGTGTTTGTAGTAAAGCTAAAAGAAGAAGAGATATTCATTCTGAGTGAGGAAATGGAGATGGGTATGAAAAGATTGGAGGAAATGGAGTTTGAAAGAAGTGTTTGTATGCAGAAAATGAGTGATATGATTGAAGGAAAAAGAGAAGGGTCGTTATTTGAAAAGATGGTTGAAGACCTTGAAAGCATATGCTCATCTTTTATGGCGATGAAGTGTTAGTGTTTGAAAGGTGAAATTTGGGTTTAACGTTTACTAAATGTAATGTTACTTTTAATAAGTGTGATTATGTGTTTTCTTCTCTCTTTGTTTTGAGTCTTTTAGAGGTGGTTAAACCGTAAAATGAATGAACTGACTGGGTTGGGACATATAATCTCTCTGTGAAATTGATCTCTAGAACTAGATGTGTAAAATAAAGATGAAACTTAAAAGAAGCATTTACACCTCCATCTATATAAAATGAGACATTTTATAATTTCACCTTATTCTTTAAAATATAGAGATGTAACTTAAAAAAGGCTTGTTTTATTATTCCTCATTTTATTATTGTCCAACATATTAAATAGAATAAATTACATTTTTCGTCTTTTATGTTTTTTGTAAATTACAAAGCTTGTTCTTAAACTTTGGTATTTACAGTGAACGTCCTTTATGTTTAGAAAAGTTTAAAGGTTTCTTCCTTTCCATTAATAGACGTCAATTTTAATAGAAAATGATGACATGTGCAATCCATGTAAGCGTAAAATGGTCTTTTTATGTCTAAAGGACCATTCATGTAACAGTTACATGAATGGTACATGAATGGTCCTTTAGACAATTAGACATAAAAAGACGAGTAACTTATGCTTTCTTCCTTTATTTTTTAATATATAATATACTAAAAACCCACTTCATTTTCTTCCCCACCTCACCTCCCTGACTTTAGTACTTTCTCCACCTCTGGTGCTTACACCACAACCATCGCCACTGTCGTCGTAAACTACCACCACCACCATTAGCATAATCAACCAATCACTACCATCACCCTAAACCATTACATCCATCAACAAACCAATGAATCTGTCAACCAAAGTCCAAAACCGTATTAAACACAAATCATCAAACATACCATAGCAGGCAATGGAGGAAACAAGAAACACTTTCACCTTCGCAAGAACAAGATGACAAACCTTTCACTTACGACAAGCAGCCGTAACCGCTGCCACTTTACTAGCACCTTGTCTTCGACTCGGAGCCATACCAAAAAACCGTAAAAATCAAACCTTTTTCCCAATCAATCAAATCAAAACGACAAAACCATATGATGTAACAAAACCAATCACAAAACCTAAAACAACAAACTTATATGCTAATTGTCGGTATATGGGCCTGGCTCAATTATGACCCATCAACAATCAAATTCATAATGAACCCAATAAAAACCGTATGGGCTTGCCATAACATAATCTCATGAGCTCAGAAGTTTTATTTATCCAAACAATAAATAACTTATAATAATATGATTATAAGACTCTATGTCTCCATGTGCAAAAGTAGTTGCCCATGTTTACCTACAATAATGGAGTAGTTGACATGAACCCTGCATAAACTTCAAATATAAATACAAACAGAGCAAAGGAGAAAAGGTAAGTTCTTCAACATACAAAAATATTCTTGCAATATTTTATAGCTCCTCTAAATCAAATACTTATTCTCACGCCGGAGTGTGGTCGTAGAGACACACCCTCGGGTCCCTCTACGGCGAGCTTAACGGCGTTTATTTGTTTTGCAGTTTACTGAGACGAATTGCTTTCTTTGCTGATCAACGAGTTTGACGCTCCTAAATCGTACCCAACGAATATGTGATTCAACAGTGGCGCCATCCGTGGGACGGCAATTCGATCAATACAAACATGACCAGCAAAGCAGAATTTTCTAAGAGCATCAATCCTAAAAAGTCTTACGTGAATGATTATACCGGGACACTTGAAGCTAGCAACAATCAAGCTACTAAGGCTGTTTCATCCACCCCCATGGTCCGACCGGTGGTCACGCTGACACCACCAATCATCAAAACCACTCCCTTACTCCAAACACCGGAAAATGAAACCGTACTGCCGAAGCATATCGAGGAAGAAATTACCCAGATCAACCCAGAGATCATTCGGGCGCAGCAATAAAACTCAATAACATGCTTGAACGTTTCGAAAGGGAGTCAAAATTGTCAAGTCTCCGTGCTCGCTTATTTGAAGATATGGAAGATCTTGATAATAATCAAGATACAAGTCTTTCAGAAAACGTTAAAAAAACAACAGAGCCGAAAATATATATGTACGAGAAAAGGCAAAATATAAATCAACAAGAAGACTTAACCAATCCGTACCGACCATCTGCCTTTCTCACTCATTCAAAATTCACCGACTGTATTGCTCACGCTGAATTTCCACAAAAATGATCACTTGGGAGTTTTTGTTAGTGCAGGTGGAATCGAAAGATGGACGATGCCAGTATGGTGTCATATGTTCGTCCAGACGTTAATTGGAGCAGCATGGACCTGGTTTGATAGCTTGCCAGAAGGAGAAATTGACAGTTTTGAATCTTTAATAGAAAAATTCATGAGGCATTTTAGCCAACAAAAAAGACATCTCAAGGGAAAAAGTGAAATTCATAACATACGCCGACGAGATGGAGAGCGGGTTGAATATTTTATTGTTAGATTTAACCGGGAAAGTTTACAAATTAAGGGGGCAGGGGAAGATTTACGTGTTTCAGGCTTCATACATGGTGTTAGAAATGACGACTTGGTTCGCATGATGCACTGAGATGGCGCACCAGAAACTATTGAAGAAGTGATGGAGGTCGCAAAATCATGGTCAAAGGAGAGAATGTTTGTGCTAGAATGAGAGAAATAAATACAAAGAAAGATAAGCATAAGAAAGTATGGAAATCAGGATCTTACAAAGATAGAAACGCTGCTCGATGGAACAAAGAATCTAACCGTGACCAATCTACTTCAAAATTTGTTCTGAGATATCGAGATGTCCAGCCAAGCCAGTCAACAAAATGGGGGACATGGCAATCTTTCACACCCTTAACTAAATCTTGAAATTTTAGCCACTGAGAATGTGCAACTCTAGAAACCAAACCCCATGAACCCGAGCATGATAAGAAATCCTAAAAAAATTTGTGAGTTTCACAAAGACAAGGGACACGGCACGGATAGTTGTTGGCAACTTAAAAAACAAATTGAGTACGCTATAAAAAGTGGGAAGTTGTCACATCTAGTCAAAGGTATAAAAGAGGAGATATGGATAAAAATAGAGATCACGGAACAAAGAGGGAACGTGAGGTCCTTACCATTGAAGAACAGTTCACATCCAACAGAAAAAGGCCATGCGATCATATGGAAGATTGGATGTCACAAGAGATTTCTTTCCCTGCAATTGTTGGAGTCTTTCACGCAAGTCCAGTAATAATCGCTACTAGTGTGGCGGATCATAAAGTACATCGAATTCTGATAGACAGCGGTAGCTCATCGGACGTAATTTATGAACATTGCTTCAAAAAGTTAGACGCTACAACTCAGTAAAAGCTAAAAGCGTCAAAAGAATCACTTTCTAGCTTCACAGGAGAACAAGTCGCTACCTTAGGATGTCTCACATTGCCGGTGCACTTTGGAACCGCGCCTACCACCAGGATAGTCCATGTATCATTTTTAGTCATTCGGGGGTCTTCTTCACACAACGCCATAATAGGTCAACCAGGTTTAAGTTTACTGGGAGGGGTGGCGTCCACCATCCACGGATCGTTAAACTTTCCGACTCCCGAAGGGATATGTACAGTATATTCTAACAATTTGTGTGCAGAAATTTCAGAAAGAGAGTCAACGAAGCCGGTTCACAAAGGATGTGTCCTAAACCAACATTACCCTGAACAAGCATTACTTATTGGAAACATGTTGACAGTGTCAGGAAAAGACAAGTTAAAAAAATTATTAATAAAGTATGAAGATAAGATTAGCACCTATAAAGCTATGGAACCAGTAGCTAAAAAAATACGAAGTATGGGAGCTGAGCGAAGCCGAGCAGTGACAGAAGAGGTGAACCGGTTGGTAGAAGCAGGCATACTTCAAGAAGCAAAGTACCAGACTTGGATTGCTAACCCAGTAATGGTTAAAAAACATGATGGTTCATGGCGCATGTGTGTAGATTTTAAAAATCTAAACAAAGCATGCCTCAAAGATTGTTATCCCCTCCCATAGATTGACTTGAAGATAGATTCATTAGCTCCTTTTAGATACAAGTGTTTTTTGGATGCATACAAGGGATATCATCAAGTACACATGACACCAGAAGATGAGGACAAAACAACATTTTATACACCCAACGACATCTTTTGTTACACCAAAATGCCGTTTGATTTAAAAAATGCAGGAGCAACATATCAAAGGTTGATGGATTTCGCATTCAAAAATCAAATCGGGCGAAATATGGAGGTATATGTCGACGACATAGTCATAAAGAGCAAGACGGAGTCAGAAATGCTACAAGATATTGAAGAAACATTCATCCGTCTTAGGGAAATAAATATGAAGCTAAATCCCAGAAAATGCTCATTTGGAGTAGAGAAGGGAAAGTTCTTGGGAATGGTGGTTTTGGAAAATGACATGTGTGTGAATCCGGATAAAGTAACCGCAGTGATGACGATGAAATGTCTGCGAACATTGAAAGATGTCCAGACATTGAATGGTCGTCTTTTTGCTTTAAACAAATTTTTAGCTAGACATGCCGAACGATCCATGCCTTTCATCAAGACTTTGAGAAATAGTTTGGGAAAAAATAAGTTCCAATGGACCGAAGAGGTAGAGGTAGCTTTTCAAGACATGAAAAAATACCTAACTCACCTCCCGACACTTACGGCACCCCAAGGTAATGAGATTCTCACGTTATACATTGCAGCCTCGGACTCATCAATTAGCTCGGTACTAATGACGGATAGAGACGTGATACAATTACCCATCTATTTCGTAAGTCGGGCATTAACACCTCCTGAGAGGCTGAGACTCGATATCACATCATGGAGAAACTCGTGTTAGCACTAATACACACTTCTTGAAGGCTTAAGCGTTATTTTCAGGCACACCAGGTTGAAGTACTAACAGGGCAGCCCATGCAACAGATCCTCAGACGTCCGGACATTTTGGGACGATTAGCAAAATGGGCCATAGAGTTAGACGTATTTGATATCAAATACAAGACCAGGACAGCTATGAAGGGACAAGTGGTAGCTAATTTCTTAGCAGAAATTCCCGAAGGCAAAGAGGAAGACGTAAAAGAACTACTAGTTAAGCCTGGCAAAGATAGAGACACAAAGAAATGGTCCCTCTCACGGACGGGTCAGCTAATGAGGAAGGATCAGGGGCAGGTCTTATACTCATAAGCCCAGAAGGAGTTGAACTCACTTATGCCTTACGAATGGAGTTTAAGACAACTAACAATGAGGCAGAATACGAAGCATTAATTGCTGGTTTGAGGCAAGCTAAGGAACTGGGTGCATGTAACATACAAACATATGTAGATTCATTACTCGTTGCTAATCGGATTAATGGTTTGTATGATGCGAAGGACCCTACCATGGCAAAGTACCTCAAAACAATTCAAGCATACATACAACACTTCTCCTCATTTAGTATTACCCAAGTATCTCGAAGTATGAACAAGAAAGCACATGCATTGAGTAAGTTGGCGTCATTGGGTTTCAGCCACCTAGCTAAAGAAGTCCGAGTTCAAACTCTGAAAGAACCCACAATTGAAGCAAATTTAGTCGGAAATATAGAAGCGACCTCGAAAAATTGGATGACACCCATCATCAAGTTCGTATCCAGTGGAGAATTGCCGGAAGATAAGAAAGAAGCTAGGAGTAAAGACCAAGGCATTGCAGTATTATGAACAAGATGGGATCCTGTATCGTAGATCATACTTAGGACTGCATCTTAGATGCGTAGATGAAGAAGAGGCTGATTACTTAATATGAGAAATTCACATGTGCATTTGTGGAATACATGCCGGGCCTAGGATGGTGGTGGCAAAGTTAATGAGTACTGGTTACTATTGGCCATGCATGCACTTATCTGCCGTGAAGGAACTCCAAAAATGCCAAAGTTGTCAATAGCATGCACCACTAACCCATCGGCCGAAGAACGAATTAGTACCGGTGATGGCGGCATGGCCTTTTCAAAAATGGGCCATTAACATTGTAGGGCCTTTCCCCGAAGCTCCAGGGCGTGTAAAGTTTCTACTAGTCGCTATCGACTACTTCACAAAATGGGTTGAAGCAAAGCCACTGGCAACCATAACTGGATTGCAAGTGAAAAAATTCTTGTGGGAACAAATAGTGTGCCGTTTCGGCTTACCATTATACTTAGTCAGCGATAATGGAAAGCAATTTGCAGATAATCCGGTAAAAAACTGAAGTCAAGAGCTGCACATTTCTCAGATCTTTACCTCAGTAGCTCACCCTCAAGGGAACGGACAAGTCGAAAGAGCCAACCACAGTTTGGTAGAAGGGATTAAAACTAGAATTACCAACGGAGGTTCTAACTGGGTAGAAGAATTACCTTACGTGTTATGGGCGCACCGCACCATGCATAAGACATCAAATGGAGAAACTCTGTACAGTTTGACACACGGATCCGAAGCCGTCATACCGGCAGAAATTGGGTTGCCTTCCCCTAGAGTTCTAAGTCAAGGAAATGGCGATAATAACAAACTACTAAGACAAAATCTTGACATGCTAGAAGAAAGAAGAGAGGTGGCCGCTATCAAAGAAGCAAGATACAAAGGAGTAATGGAATGCTACTATAACAAGAATTGTCGTCCGTACACATTCAAAGTTGGGGAGTATGTACTCAGAGATAACCATGCAAGTAGATATGCTCTACAAGGAAAGTTAGGTGTTGCATAGGAAGGCCCTTATCGAGTTCAAAAGGTACATGGCAAAGGAACCTACACTTTAGAATCTTTAGAAGGCGTGGCGCTACCACGAACCTGGAATGCAGCTCAACTCAAAAAGTGTTATATCTAAGCAAGGTGGTCCAAAGATGGAGTCATCATCCAAGTTAGAATCAATTTTACTTTGAATTCCAAAAGTGTTTTAAACACAAGCAAGCACTATATTATAATTTCTTTTATTTTCAATTCCAAAAGTGTACTGCACACATGCAAGTATTGGATTATTTTAAAAGATTCATGGATTAACAGTTTGATCATTTGATTTGTTTTGATATTAAGTAATATGTCCTTACATATACAAGGATATGAAACTTAGTCAAAAACAAAATTACAAGCAAGGATGACAACCAAGAGAATTATTAGTCAACTGCTATCGTAAATATGATTGTTTAAACAATTAACATAATATTTGGGTTTAAGTACATAGACTTTGGGTCGCGCCCGATCGTCAGACGAATACACGGTTATATTTTATAATCACCATACACAAAAGGCAAATGTGTATCTACCCATGAACCCCGGGAGATGTTTAGTGATAACATTCACATTCAAATATCCGAAGGCCGAGTTCGGAAATAGTCAAGGTATAACAAACCCACAACTGTCGAATCATGATTGACATGTGTATTATATCAAATGATAAAATATTTATTTGGCTCCTATTATAGGACGATATGTCACATTACCATCAAATGGTATTTTATAATATAATTTGTAAACATAATATGCAGTTTCTAAACCAAAAGGTGAAATGCTATTATTAAGAATTGATATTTCCAATCAACATGGATTCATAATACGGGTGCATATTATTAATAGAAACAACGAAAATAGAAACGACAACGAGAGAACTCTCCACTCAAACGGTGTCTCAAACAGGCAGACCCGACCCAGAAATGAGTCCTACATTAGCTTTGATATTATTTGGAGTTTTTTGATCAGACTCCTCATTACCCATTAAAAGATCCTTGAGTTGGCCCAAGTCAGCATCCACTAACATAGCAACTTGATTAAGAATAGGTGGTTCAAACTCATCCAAATATGCAGTAACTCGATCTTGTTGATATTTTGCAGTAGAATGGTAGTGCGTATCGTCCTCCAAAGATACTCCTTTCTTGGCATCATTCCATCCCGCCGTTCTACCTTCATGATACCCGACTAAGTCCGTCCACTTGTTCAATGAAGATAGAGCACCCATATATTCACTAGATTCAAAAGCACGAGCAACCATTAAAGATAAGCCAGTAAATATTAACCATTGTTGTTCACCAAGTAATCGTTCCACTTCATCATTCAAATGTGTCACTTCACTACTAAGCTGCTCTATATCTTTTTCTTTATAGACCAGTTGTACCTTCTTCTCCGAAAGAAGGGTTTTTAAGTTTTGAACTTCTTTGGCAGTTACCTCGGACTCGTTTGTTCTCTGAGTCAAGACTTTATATTCTTCTCCAATGCCTGGGCATGCTCAGCAAGAATCTGAAGATTCCTATTTTCACTACGTCGTAATTCATTTTTGTACTTACTCACCTCAGCTTCTAGTAGCTCCCGAGAACCCTGCAGTTGACGAATATGCTCATACATCATTCGATTTCTTCCATCATCATAACTTTGTCTTGCAACTAATTCTGCATATACGGAGAATAACCCCGCAACATGAGAGCCTCCAATATTAATCATTTCTGGAAGTGCCATTGAGGATTTACACATACGTTCGCCTGGCGGAATCCCCTTCATAACGAAATCATAAGTAACTTGAGCATTTGAGAACGTAGAACCCTGCAAAATGTTCCATTTAGGAGAATATGTGGTCGTCAACGTATCACGATCACATATAATGGGGGGATATTCTCCCGGTGGTAAATAAGTCTGCGACATCATGTTATCCTCCTTTTTAGAGTCTCCCTTGTCTGTTTTCGGCCCTGATGATGAAGGTGCATCCTTGGCATTACCCGCATCTATATCTCCTTTATGAAGTAGTGTAGTTTTTTGAATAGGAGGATTATCACCTTGAATCTTATTAACACTCGCTTTTTCATACAGGACTTCTTTTCGCATTACTTTTCATCACCTTCGTCTTATCTTTAGTTGATGTATCATCCTCTAACATTTTCTCTTTACCACATGAACTATATATATATATATATATATATATATATATATATATATATATATAGGGGAGGGTTCATTTGAGAAGAACAAATATTGCGAGAAGAAAAGAAATAGCTAAATTCTTCATTTTTTCAACCAAAAACGTTTTTAACATACAAAAAATGATAGAAATGCAATATTTATTCATTAACTTTGACATACAAAAAATAAAATTGAATAAATTTCGTTTATTTGTTAAACCTACACATTTGGAAGTCATGTGTAAGTTAGGTTACTTACACATGTGTAGGTAAATTTAAAACGCTAAAAATACATACGTAAAAAATATTTTAATGATTTTTTTTAGTTTATACATTACACATTTGTATGTAGGAAGTGAATTTATTTAAAAAAACTAAACCATTGATAAGTTTTTTAGTGATTTAGGTTTCTTCTTTTTCTTCTTGCAATATATGAGTCTTCTCATTTGATCTTAATCCTATATATATATATATATATATATATATATATAGAGGAGAGATTTTCTACAAAGGGCCAAAACTCTAAAAAGGCTAAGAAGGAATCTGGGGCGTCGGATTATAGTGTTTACGACCCAGATGGACGCTGTGGCAGTTTTGTAAATATTATGATGTTTTTAATGACGCGATTTTTGGTTCCGGGGTATATTAGTCATTGTGCGTTTTCACCGTCGTGCATATAAAAAACACTATGCGTAAACTGGCTCTAAAAAAATAACACCACTCTGATGAAAAAATTAACTAATAAAAAACGTCATAACTTACCTGCAATAGAGTAAACACTGTAGTCGATAGAAAACGTCATAACAATGATTAATACGTCAAAAACACGCCATACATGATCGGATGTTCGTAATTAAATAAATGAAAACGTCAAAAACATTGATCGGGATGTTCGTAAATAGTAAATGAAAATGTCAAAAACAAACAAAAACATCATCGCTAAGAAACACCTTGATTCAGTGTTGAGAAAGTTAGAAACGCCAAGAAAAGATATGTGAAAAATAAAACACCAAAAACGTTAATTGTTGTTTTCTATGATTAGTTCAAATGTAAAAAACACCATGATCTGGAAGACCCAGATCTCTTTTGATAGTGCTAAGAAACTCCATGATTCAGTGCAGAAAAAGTTAGAAACGCCAAAAAAATAGTGTGACAAATAAAACACCATGTTTTTTTTCTGTAACTAGTTCAAATGTTAAAAACACCATGATTCAGAAGATAACGCCGGTCTTTCAAATGTAATCGACAACGCAACGTGTAAAATGACGATAACGCCCCTCAGGCGGGATAAAAGAAGAACGAGGTATAGTGAGAAAGCTCACCCCTGCCTTTAGACGATAAAGCCTTCTTTTACATCCCATCCCCTAGACAAATCAATAGGAAATGCTACAAGCCATTGTTTGTTGTTCTTTTGACTATGATTTGATGTTTTTAACCTCATGGTCACGTGTTTGATTGTTATTGCTTCCTACACTTCTTAGAGTTTTGAGCCTTTTTAGAAAATCCCCAATCTATATATATATCTATATATCACAGTTAGATGCCTCAAAAGGTATAGTTTGGTATATTTAAAAGAAAAAAACACCTTCTACAGTTGCTTCGATAGCATGATTCCTCTCAATAATAGATGGCCTCCTTTGAGCTTCAAGAATGTCCTTCAATCTCGGTGTTTTGAGTACTGGAGATTCATTCCTTGGAGTATCACCAACCTTAGAAGCACCCTTTGTTTCTGCAGGCAAGGATAAAAGGAGCCGCTTTCCAGAATTCTCTTTCAATAATGCGACACCTTTTGAGGAGGCGGGACGGCCCCGACCCCCCACCTTGCAAGCACAAGCCAACTTGCTATTTGAAACTTTCTCATTTGATCGTTAAGGCCATACAACCCAAGTGGAAGGTTCCGAGGGATATGCAAATTTATTTTTAAATCGTTCCAATATTTCCGACTGCCCAGCAGCTAGTTTAGCAAATCTATATGACAGCTCCTTCTTTTCAGTCAATACATCAAACCATCTTAACACTGTAGGTGTGACATCTGCCCTGAACCCGAAACCGAATGCCCGACTCGAACCCGAAGTTGCTTACCTCTTATTTTGTATTTGTATTCATTCCTTTAAAAATGTAACGTTTGTTATTATTATTATTATAAAATACATTAGATTCTACGTTATTTCCGTCTCAATTAATCAATAGTGTTATATCTCAATACATCTAAGTATTTGAAATAATCACTATTTATAAATCTAAAAATATATGTATCGTGTGTTATAAAGAAATTTATTGAAAACGTCAAACAAATATCACTTGTAAGTCTAACAATGGTCTCTTAACGACATAAACGAGCAAAAATATAAAAAACGTTACTTATATAAACTTCGCGTCTCGACTCGGTTAAATTAGTTAGTTAATATAACATGTAAAACTAACTTTGGGCCAAAACTGCAACTTTTGAAACTTGAATTAAAAGGTTTTAACCTCAATTACCAAACAACCAAAACCTCAGGGGCTAAATGTGTAAGATTTCTTTTAACCCAACCCAAAACCCCCTTAGCCCGCTTTTTCCGGCCTCAACCCTTTTCCGGCGCCAGCAAACCTCCAGTGAGCGAACCCAATTCCGGCGGGGCGTTTTGTGCGTTTTCAAACCTTCCAAATCAGTCAAAAATCTTCCCTGATCGTGTAGTAATGAGTTTCGACCTTCCTATTTGACTGATTACGCGTTGATAGCCAGATTAGTCGCGCGGATTGGTTAGGTGTTAATTTCAAAATCTCACTTCCCAAATTAGTCACCAAATCATCGAATTAATCATCCCAAAACACTCTAATCTACTCGACTAACACCCTACCATCACCAAAACATCATTATTATCTCTGTTTAACCTCTGCAATAACCGAATCAAGCTTCAGGAACACTTTTTCCGGCGACTCGACTAATTCCTACCTTCCAGGCATTGTTACAGGTCGTATTCATATTCATTTCAATCATCTTGATCATCTTAAACTCCTAGACTCATCAATTTCATCTTATTTCAATCCTAGATTCTCAAATTTGATCTTGAACAGTCGCTTCTTTCTCCCTGTTCGAATCGGTATCAAGGCTTCACAAACAAGTACGTATAGTATATCAAAATACTCGTGATTCTCTGTAGATTAAAAGCCCTATGTTTGTTCTTGATGAGATTAACACAATTGAACGAATTGGATGGATTTTTGATTCTAGGGTTTATATTGAAATGGGTTTTGATATTTATAAATCGTTAAAAGAAATAAAAATCAAATTAAATAACAAAGGGTGCTTCTGGTCTGGTGGTTTGTATGCGTCTTTGTGAATCTGTAGGTCGCGTGTTCGATCCTCATTGCCCCCTTTTTCTTTAATTTTCATATATTAAACATTTTAAACATTGAATCATATATTTCTGATTTCCTAAATAAAGTTAAAATATTTTAAGGATTAAAAATATGCAAATTTCAAATAGTTTCATACAAATATTAATATTTTAAGTTTATAAGTATTTATTACAAATATGATTTCAAGAAAACTAAAAACGGATTCGTATTAAATATATTTACTACAAAAATACTATAACGTCTCGTATAAAACCCTAATTTCCCAAATTGTATTTCAAAACCCTAAATTCCTAATTTGTGATTTAAAACCCTAAATCCCAAATCTGAAACCCTAGATCTCGGACTTTTGATTCTTGTTAATATTGTTCGTTACTAAGTTAGGGTTTTTCCCAATAAATTAGGTGGTACTAATGTTGGGCAACCCTCGGTGCTTTTTAGCTGCGTTTCTAACGCTTCGATTGTATTTACTTTTCAAGGTGAGTACACTCACTCCCCTTTTTACTGTTTTGCTTTCGGGGCTGAAATATGTGTTTCGATATTATACTACAGTTTTTGTTTCTTGTTTCTATTTCAAATGAGATCATAAAATGTGTTAATCTTGCCGGCCGCTTGATGCAAAATTATGTGATAGTCAATAGTATTTATATTATCTTGTAATTTCCACCGGTATTATATTAGCGCTAATGGCTTGACAAGCCCACCTACATTAATGGCCTGATAGGTGATTTGACCCGGCGATTCTTTGGTTGATTCGTTTGTTACTTGGTACTATATGTGATGCTTGTTACTATGTTGCAATGTCCCTTTAGATGCTTAGACATTTATTGATAACATGTAAATCGAGACGGTTAAATGACGGTTAAACGATAGTTATCAGTATTTGTAACATGAGTGGTTCTCATGACTTGTTGCTAAAGTTGCTTTACGAGGTTCAAGGTTGGTTGGATTCGTTGTGTGTTTCGTTTGTCACGGTTGAGATATGTAAATGAAATTGCTATACACATAAGATTGCGAAACATATTTACAATGATCTCGGATTTCTTACTATGTACTATCAACTGTGTTTTTACTCACTAGCTAATTCTTTAGCTAACTTATTTTACACGTATTTCAGGTGGACTTTGAGACGTTTAAGCTTCGAGACATGTAGGATGCTTTTGGACCTAGAATAAATGAATAATAAACTACTATTATTGTTGACCTTTATTTTCGCTTTATGATTATTTATTTCTCATTTATGTCACGACCGTTATGCTTTAATAATATTAAAATATGCTTTTTAGTGTACCATGTGCTTTGTACTATTGATATCCAATTCGCTTGACAGCCCAGTGTTTCCGCCGCCGGGCGGGGTGTCACAGTAGGTGAGCATATAAATACTTTCAATCAATCATCAATATATATACACACAATATGCAAAGCCAACAACCTTTATAATATACACATATTACCTGCATCGCCATTCTTCACAATCGGGTAAAAGCCGGGATGTCTCCATTTCTGACTCATACCACAGGCCACAAGAGCATACTCAGGAAGAGACCTTATGTTAGCAACATGGCTACATAGAAAATCATATAAAGAACCTCGGTACAGATGCTCTTCGGGTGCCTCATCCTTAAATGACAAACTAGAGTTCCTCATCATCATTTTGTGCGATATCACTTCCGCCCTAATGAAAAAGAAATTTTCTTTCCAACGTTTCAAACAACTAGGAATAACTTCAGCGCAAGGGGGAACTCCATCTCTTTTCCCGAATGAGAACCAAATACCTTGCCGGAGTAATTTATAAAAAGCTCGAAGAAGATGTACCTTTGGCTCTTCACCTGTGCTTCGACAACAATATTCAAAGTGATAAATAATGCTTAAACCAGGAGGATCCATTTGAGATATGTGCACCTGATAGTATTGTATCACGGATAGAACAAACTTGCTGATGGGCAGTCGAAAATTGGCTTCTACAAAGAAAGCAGTGCACAAGGTAATCCTTCTAACGGGCGCATTGGTGGCAGTATCAGACGGCGATGACAATTCCGGCTCCCATCTGGATAGGAGACGATAATTGTTCTTGAAAGTTTCAAATTCAGCCATAGTTAGTTCACATGCCATCCCGTTCAAAATTGGATATTGTTGATGGACATTAACACATCAATAAAGATATTTATAATGACATCAATAAACAAGTTTAACAAGATAACCCCTACTATAACGGCATAGAAGGCGAACAAACTGATTGCATACCTCTAATTGCTGGAATTTTGAAATTCAAAAATTGAAGTTCAGCTTCAAAGTTTCCTATCATTGCCACATCCTTGAAAGCATTCAATGCTTACCTCTACAACGCTTATGACAGTACAATTTTATCTAATCCTTATTTTAGTCTCACATTTTGCTTTTAGGTCAACATCATATGAGACTTGGAGGGACATGTGGGTTATATGGGCCTGACTCAATTATGACCCATCAACAATCAGATTCATAATGAACCCAATAAACACCGTATGGGCTTGCCATAACATAATCTCATGGGCTCAGAAGTTTTATTTATCCAAACAATAAATAACTTATAATAATATGATTATAAGACTTCATGTCTCCATGTGCAAAAGCAATTGCCCACGTTTACCTTTAGTAATGGAGTAGTTGACATGAACCCTGCATAAACTTCAAATATAAATACAAACAGAGCAAAGGAGAAAAGGTAAGTTCTTCAACATACAAAAATATTCTTGCAATATTTCATAGATCCTCTAAATCAAATACTTATTCTGACGCCGGAGTGTGGTCGTAGAGACACCCTCGGGTCCCTCTACAGCGAGCTTAACGACGTTTATTTGTTTTGCAGTTTACTGAGATGAATCGCTTTCTTTGCTGATCAACGAGTTTGACGCTCCTAAATCGTACCCGACGAATCTGTGATTCAACACTAATCTTTCACTCTAAAAACTGCAAATCGCCTAAACCAAAACAAGATGCTTCGTATGCTTCTACCATCAAACATGACTCAAAAAGTGAATTGGTGAACAATATCCACCACACTCGCAATCTACCATCGTCACCTGAAACAACCTTGCCATCACACTCGCATCCTCCCAACTCTGATACATTCATCGGCCGATCTGAAGGGTTTCAACAAGGGGTCTATCAAGGGACATAAGGTGTTAGCGAGAGTGGTGATGGTGATGGAGTGATGGTTCGCCGGAGATATGGACGCTGGCCGGAGAGATTGGTGGTGCTAGCCGGAGAGAGAATGGAGATTTAGAGAGGGAGAGTGGAGAGATGAATTTTACAGATTATATGAATTATAATTTGTTTTTTATATTCTTTTGTTAATTAGAAAAATGTCTTTTTATTTAAATATGCAAATTGACCATATTACCCTTGTGTGCAAGTCACATTACTTGATTTAACTGACAAGATTAACGTCCGTTAATGGAAAGGACGAAACCTGCAAACTTTTCTAAACATAAAGGACGTTCAATGTAAATACATAAGTGTAAGGACGAGTTTTGTAGTTTACTAAAAACATAAAGGACGAAAAATTTAATTTTTTCTATTAAATAACGAAAGTTTTTGAACAGTCACTCCTGCTAATTGTGGTTGGTTATTGTTGTTGTTGTTGTTTTTTTTTTTTTTCATTTTTGATGGCCTTTTCTATTCTGTTTGACTATTTGAGTATTTTTTTCATCCTTCTTACTTTATGGTTTGTAGTATATCTAGTAAGGGTGATTGTTGTTGGTGAACTCTCGGGTTTGACCCCCAAGCTCTAAGGGCGAGCTATATGTATCAATTCTATGAGCAGCGATTGAACTGAATGCAAAAAGTGCACCCAGCAGGAATCGAACCTACGAATTTGCGCGGTTGGGCGCTTTAACCATTTAGCCATGGATGCAAAGAGACTCAGCGAGTGAACTAGGTTTTGATATTTTAAGCTTCTCTTGTGACACCCCGCCCGACGGTGAAAACATCGGCCTATCAAGTAAATTGGATATCAATAGTAAAAAAAAGCACATGGTAATCATTTATTAAGCCCAATAATGATTAATACGTTTGGAACACGAGTCTTAAATAGAAACGATAAAATTCATAAAACATAACAATAATTTCAATTTTCTTTATTATTTAACTAGGTCGAAGGCAATCCTAAGTCTTGGCAAAGCAGCAAAATAATATCAAGCATCACCAGAAATATGTAAAAATAAAGTTAGCTATTTAAAGCTAGTGAGTAAACCACAAATTGATACATAATAATATAGAAATCCGAGATCATCATAATATGCTGTGCAATCTTACATGCATAGCTATTTCATATCATTCTCGACCATGACACCTTGAACACACATCGAAACCATCATTGTATAGTAACTTGTAACCATTTGTCATGAGGAACCAACTAATGTTATTAATTAAAGATAACCTTTCTAGCACCAGTCACGTAACTGTCTCGATATACTAGTTATCAATAATAATTTAGCAACTTAGGGACATAGCATAACAACATAGCATAACAACTCGTATCATTGTATAACAACTTGTAACATTGAATAGAAACTAGAAACATTGAATGGACGGGTTTAAATCACCTATTTTGAAATACATGTAGGTGGGTTTGTCAAACCATAGCGCTAACATTGTACCGGTGAGATTACTAATTAACAATACTACTTTAAACTACCACATAAGGATTGTATCTTGCCGCGGAACAAGACTAACACATTTAATGATCTCATTTGAAAAACAGATAGAAAAATGAAAATTGTTGGTCCATAATGATCGTGATTTCAGTGCTTTGTTGACTTGTTTTAACACAAATATGTCAAAGACTTGAAGAACAAAGTCTATAATAACCAAACAACCCAATAACAAGATCTAACACACAATCGAGGTAAATAAGCTACAATGATAAGTAGTATAAGCTCCTAGCACCTCAATAGAACGATTACACAACACAAATCGGTGAATAATGGCTTGAGTAAAAGATGTGCAAAAGTTATATAAAAGTGAAGATAAGGTTACAATATATAGGTGTTAGGTTCGCTGATAGATTCGCTCTAGCGAATCTATCTAGCGAACCAACACAGGTTCGCTGGGCACATAGGTTCGCCCAGTCGACACCTAAATACAAAAGACATGATGACCTGCGGGCGAATCTATAGATTCGCCCGTAGGTTCGCTAGCACTAATACAAATACAAGTTAAACAATTACAAACAAAAGTAACACCGACAAGCCGGTGAGTCCAACCTATACATAGTGACTATCAATACTCCCCCTAGGTTGGACCTCACCTGGGGAAGTCTTCTGATTAGCTCCGTCTTGATGGCTTCAAAGGTGTTCGATAAAAGCTCCTGCCCTTTCTTTGATCCCGGCCATTGGATTTGTAAAGTCTTCAGTTCCGGCCTCATCTTCACTCAGATTCAGCATCGAGTCTACAAACTCTGTATCAGCGACCTCAGTATCAGGCTCAAGTTGAACTGTCGTCTCCGCCTGTTTCTCTGCAGTTGGCTCCTCGCTTATCACTTCCAAGTCAATCACTTCAACAGGTTTTTCAAACCTCTGTTCGATAGTTTGATCGAGCTGTCTTGTCAGGTCATCCATCTCCAGTTGCAGATCATCCGACCTCCTCAACCTCTCATTCACAGCCTTCAGCTCAGCACGAATCCCCCGGGCTTTGTTTGCGACCTTTACAAACAGGTTCGCTTCAGCAGTAGTGTCATCTCCAGCCCCGTGCTTAATTCGGTTCTCACACAAAACCTTTAGATCCTCGTCACAGAAGGAGAAGACCTCCATTGGATCAAATAGACGGATTTCAGGACGATCATCTCCTTGTAGTCTGATAATGGCCTCCCCAGTGCTGTTGTCATAAAACCATTTGTAGAAATCCTGCAATCTGGGCGGCTGTGTTTCTGGGACCCTGACCCTTGTCATCACTTTCGGTGCAGCAATCTTCAAAACAATTTTGCCCTTCCACGATACCCAATGTTTATCCTTTTTCTGCCTCATCCTCCTAGGCTTTTGGTATCCAAAATTAACGAAATCCGACTTTGCAGCCTCCTGAATTGTAGCTTCAAACGCACAAGCCCTCCCGCTATCCTCTTTCCCTAATAGTGGTAGCTCTGCAAGCCTACGCAAGTCCCAGCGAGGAAAGGTGGCAAAGTGCTTTCGGTTCTTGACGTACGTGATGTCCCCACCCCTTCGTTTAATCATGTAAGCATCCACCAAACAGTTATATTTCCATGCTATAACTTGCCTATCAAGCTGTTTGGTGTTGGGTTCATCTAAGTGCTGGAATATTGGTACTTCAGGAACCACAGCTTCTTCCTTCCTGAACCATTCGGATTTGTCTAGCTCAGCGTGTTCAAACTGGTAGCTCATCCCCTTTTCATCTACTTTGTATATTTCAGGCTCGTCATCCAAATCTTCTTCACTGTCAGCATCGATATCAGTCTCAGGTTCATCAATCAAAGTAAAATCCTTACTCGTTCCTCCGACCACTTCTTCACCCTCGAACACATCTAAATCAATTCCCATCTCTTCATCAAACACCTCCTCAGCTTCTCCCTTACTTTTGTCACCAAAGTCAACATCCATTAACGGATATTTTGCAATATCCGTTAAGGAGATCAGTTCCGCTTCAGACATAGCCGGTTCAGTCCCAGCATTTTCCTTCAAACTATTTAACTCTTTGAAGATCCTTACCAACAGACACTGCTGATCCTTCATCATCCGACCCATCTCGTATATCACAGTCGATTTTTCAGCATCCTGCTTTTCCAACTCTTCATGTTTATTTTTCAGCTCAAACAGATCAGCCTTCAATCTCTCAACCTCATCCTTCAACTCATTTCCAGACTCAGCAGATGTACCCCCTATATCGTGCTTAGCTTTCTTTGATGCTTCAGCGTGTGTATCAGCCTTTCTTTTCGTCCTCAGTTCCCTTCCAGCATCAATCTCGGCTTGGATCTCATCTACCTCCCTTTCAAACGAATAGTCTTTATCTTTTGCATATGCCTTTCTCTTTCTAATCTTCTTCTCAACCACCTCTATATTTTCTCCGCCTCTTTTCCTTTCCGTCTCGATCAACCTTTGTATATACACCCACCTTTCAGTCGGATACATATTCTCCCATAAATAAGCAGTCCTTCCCACACAATCCGACCTCACCGATTTACAGTCCTTGAAGATCCTTGAATGCATATCCCAGATTTTCAATTCTGCACCCTCCACCGGCAGATTTGGTAGTTTATCATTCAGAATCATCTGAATGAATCTAGGATACATTAACCATTTGGCCCCTTTGCTGGCATGAATGTTCTCAAGCATGTAATTGAAAATCAACTTCGCAATATTTGCTTTTTGCCCCCGGCAAAACAGCATCATAGCTCGAGCCTAGTCCAAGTTCAGCCCGTCCGTACCCCCTTTCCGGTGATCCAGGCACATAATGAACACATGTGCTATGTACCTCCACTCCTGGATCAAGTACGATTTCACAAACTCCATTTTCTTCTCTCCGGGCATCGGACCCTCATACCCTGCTGTCCGGAATGCCCCATAAACTTCTTCAGCCGTCATATGGACCTCCTCACCCACATCATCTTCTAGCCTCAAAGTTCTAGCCAGATCGGCTTCAGAAAACACCAAGTCGTGTCCACCGACCTTAGCACAGATGCGTGACGGCTGCGCCGACACGTTCATGACAGCAGTTCGCCAGAAATCCCGAACGTGCGTCTCATATATAGTAGGTGAGTGAGAGATGGCATAGTGTATATGTGACGACTTCAGCCATTTGATAGCGTCTCTATAACTCCCGGCCTTTTCAAAGTTTTCGTCGAGTAAAGCACACATGTTGTGCTTTTTCTCAAAGAATAAGGTCGACATTTTGCCTGAAAAATAAACGGAGATTGATCAGAAATGAAGATTTGAAAAACAGAAAATAGATTCGCTGGATATTAGGTTCGCTGGTATAGCGAACCTGAGATTTTGGCACCAGAACCTATAGATTCGCTGACATGAAAAATCAGTCATTGTGGTCGAGCGAATGTATAGGTTCGCTAGAAACAGTCGGGCGAATCTATGCTGTTGCGCGGGCAGCATAACGACATAGGTTCGCTCGAAGTTTTGAACTTTCGTTCAGATTCGCCAGACGAACACTTAGGTTCGCTGGAAACCCTAGATTTTGAAAAACGGCCAGAATCACAAACAATCAACCATTATTAGGGATATAAAGCAACAAACAGGTAGTATAATCACTAAACGAGTCTATTATGGAGTAAAACCCTAACATCTAACACACAATCAGTCATTTAAACACTATATAATCAAAGGTCGACAGATTTAACAGGTCAAATGAGCGATTAAGGGTTTAAAACACTGATTAAGATGAAAACGATTACATACCGGACACTTAAATGATGTTTAATGTGTGAAAAAGCCGTGAAATAGTGAGAATCGAACGTTGGTGGTTTGAATATTGAAAATCGTGCTACAGTACAAAAGACAGCGAATGTTTGAGATAATTCGCTGTCACTGTATATATATACAGACATAGATTCGCTGGCAGTGAGTCCAGCGAACTTTAGGTTCGCTGGAAGACCAACAGTCAAGGCAGCCAACAGGTTCGCTAGCAGGTTCGCTGACACATAAACAAGGATGTTTCATGTCAGCGAAACAGAGAGGATCCGGGCGAACATTAGGGGCCAAGCGAACCTGTAGGTTCGCCATAGGTTCGCTAGGTAATCAAAAAAAATATTATTTTTTATTTTTTTTTTTGGATTTTCTTAAAATTTTAAAATCTTTGTAAATCCGTGAATACGTCCCACGATATCAACGCTCCAAAAATAAACATATACATAAAAATCCTAAACATACTTGTAGAAACGAGATAGAAGTTAAAATTAAAAATAAAATAAAATAAAATAACAAAGAAAAAGTTTTAAACGCTAATAAGGATATATATTCTTCATGATGTTTTGAGCGGAATCCGGAGAATCATCGATTGGCGGGATTGCAGATATGTTTGTCCATTTAAACCCATGCCTTAGTCCTTTCAACAAGAGATCAGCAGCTTCTTTTATCATGTTTTCGGTTTGATTGAAGAAACTCAGACAACTCGGTCCCCACAGACATCTAGGTAAAAAGAACAGGTTCTGTCATCAGGGTATATCTGAGCAATACTATTGACTTTGCTTGAATTTCAATGATCAACTTTTGAATGTTGATTGATGCATTAGCTTCTTTTGACACTTGTGCAATTTTTGCATCTTTTCTTTGTGAGTGGAGCTTGTCAGCAATTGATTCTTTTGAATACAATGCGACTTATTATTTGGGAAACTCAAATAGTTCAGAGCTCCAGGTCTATACTGACGTATAACAGAGGAGATAAACATTTGAGCATGCTCGGTGAATCTTCAGGTCAATACTTCCGTATAGCAGAGAAGATCCACCAACTCCAGGTCAATACTTCCGTATAGCAGAGGAGTTAAGCACTTGACTCAATACGTTCTGAGGAGTTAACAAGTAACTCACTCAGAGGCTTTTCCGAAGAGCATCACTAGCAGCTTTTTATTTTATTTGTTTTGCATACTAGAAACTCGATTCGGGGATAGGGCGAGGGTGATTTGGGATGTTTGGGGAAATCAAGACAAAGATTTGACGCTCTCAACCCATTTTTAACAGAACCATTATCTTTGTGCAATCCAATCACGTCAAGGAGATAATCCTTGTTGTCGAGATCTTGAGCGTTATGTTTGGCTGCACAATCACTGTTTACTTTGGTTTTCGGGCTGAGCCTATCTGACATATCCCAAACGCAATGCTTCTGACCTCCTTCAACGACTCTTCAACATCAATCAAAACGGAGATCCTGAAATAGCAAAAATTTGAAAAACTATAAATAGTTAATCTTTTATATCTCCCCCAAAATTTCTATATAATAGCCGTCTAAAAGAAATTTTAGTTTTTCAGATTTTCTTTTTAAAATATATATTTACATAGATAAAAGAAAATAAAAGAAGATGAAATAAAATAAAGTAGCGGAGCAATGAATCGAGTGACCCACGGATTTTTCAAAGAAGAAAAAGCAAAAGAAAACGTTGTTTACAGAAAAAGTTATTTACGTATTTACAGAAGGATTCTCACAGAAAAAGGTTTTCAAAAAGATATAAGACCCAGCATGGAGATCAGTTCATAAAAACGTGGTTTGTCAAAAGTTTTTGTGAACAGATCAGCTTTTTGCTTTCTAGTTTCGATAGGAATAATATCAATAAACCCCTTTTCCTGTGCATCCCTGATTGCATGAATTCTCGTTTCAATGTGCTTGGTTCGAGTGTGATGAATAGGATTCTTGGCAATTCCAACAGCAGCTTCATTATCACAAAAGAGTGGCGTATGAAGAAAGTTGATGCCATAATCCATCATCTGATGTTGAATCCACAGCACTTGGCAACAGCAACTTGAAGCAGCAATGTATTCTGCTTCTCCTGTGGACAGAGAGACGGTTGTTTGCTTCTTGCTTTGCCATGAAACAAGACATTCTCCAAGGTATTGACATCCGCCAGTGACTGATTTTCTGTTAATCCTGCAACCAGCATGATCACTATCAGAAAAAGCATGTAAATCAAAGTTCCCACCTTTTGGGTACCAAAGTCCCAAGCGAGAGGAACCCTTAAGGTAACGGAAAATTCGTTTGACAGCTTTTTCATGTGATTCTTTTGGATTGGCTTGGAAACGAGCACAGTAACACACGGCAAATGTAATATCTGGACGACTTGCAGTCAGATACATGAGAGATCCGATCATCGAGCGGTACCGATGAGCATCCACAGGATTCCCATTATCATCGGAAGTAAGGCATGTTTGAGCTGTAAAAGGAATCAATTCAGGAGAAGAATCATCCATGCCAAACTTCGTGAGGATTTCTTTGATATATTTCTCTTGGTGGATTAGAATTCCATCAGGCTTTTGCTCTACTTGCAGCCCCAAGAAGAAACACATCTCCCCCATTATTGTCATCTCGAAACGATCCATCATTACCTTCTCAAATTCTCTACACAAGCCTTCATTAGTCGAACCAAAAATGATATCATCAACATACACTTGAACGATCAGCAGCTCGCCATCCACCTCCTTCTTGAACAGTGTCATATCTATACTCCCACGAGAGAAACCCTTGCTGAGAAGATACTGTGTCAGAGTTTCATACCAGATCCGTGGAGCTTGATGCAACCCATACAAGGATTTATCAAGCTTGTAAACCTTTGAAGGGAAATCGGGATCCTCGAAACCTGGTGGTTGACAGACATAGATCTCCTCATCGATATCTCCATATAGAAATGCACATTTCACATCCATCTGATAAACCTTAAAGTTTTTGTTCGCAGCATGTGCAAGAAAGATTCTGATGGCTTCCAGGCGAGCGACTGGAGCAAAAACTTCGGTGTAGTCGATCCCCTCTTCTTGAGCAAATCCTTGAACAACCAGTCTCGCTTTATTTCTAATTACCACACCACGATCATCTGGCTTGTTCCGAAAAACCCATTTAGTGCCGATTGGACACTTGTTAGGAGGAAGATCAACCAGTTCCCAAACTTTGAGCTTCCTGAATTGCTGCAGCTCCATTTGCATGGCATCCACCCAACTCGGATCTTCAAGTGCCTGTTTATAATTCTTTGGAACGACTTGAGACAGAAAGGCAGCATAAAGACATTCATTAATCAACCCACTCTGACTCCGAGTTCGCACACCATCAGTAATAGATCCAATGATATAATCGTGAGGGTGGTTTTTCAGGGTTTTGAAGTCAGTGTTGAGTAGTAAAGGATTTTGGTCGGTTGAGGGTGTTTGATTTGATGGTTGTGGAGGTGTAGGTGATGGGATGGAATTGGATGTGGATGGAATATCTGATGGGGAAGTTTGAGCAGTTTGAGGTGGTGGAGGTGATGGGATGTCAAATGAAGTGGGTGGTAGTTGTGAAGCAGATGTGGAAGGTTGTGATTGTGATGGTGTAGATGTATGATTGAAAATAGAAACCGATGTGTGTGGAATGATGTCGTCATCATCAGAGTCAGGAAGATTAAATGATTTGAAAATGGTGGTGGAATCATAAAACCAAGCTGGTTCACTACCAATACTGGTAGTGTTTGATTCTTGCCAATCAACATAGTAGGACTCTTGCACAATCCGCGTTCGCTTATTGTAAACACGATACGCCTTTTGTGTGGTCGAGTATCCCACAAAGAAGCATTCATCAGAGACAGCACCAAACTTCGTCTTCTGATCTTGAGTATTCAAAAGAGTGCAAGAACATCCAAAGGGGCGTAGAAAATCAATCAGCGGCTTAATCCCTCGAAACAGTTGGTATGAAGTCTTCATCTTTTCTTTGACAATCAGTACCCTGTTAAGAACATAAGCTGCACAATTAACCGCTTCAGCCCAGAAAATAATTGGAAGTTTTGACTCGATCAGCATAGTTCTAGCGGCCTCCACAAGAGTTCGATTCTTTCTTTCAGCAACACCATTTTGTTGTGGTGTTCGAGCAGCGCTAAACTGTCTGAGAATACCCCGTTGTTCACAGAAGGAGTTGAAGATGTGGTTTCTGAATTCAGTTCCATTATCGCTTCTGATGGCTTGAACCTTCTTCTTTCCAAGAACCTCTATTAGAGGGATCAGCTTCATCAATTCTTCTGCAGTCTCACTCTTGTTTGCCATGAATCTCACCCAGGTGTACCTAGAGTAATCATCTGTGACAACCAAGCAATAAGACTTTTTAGCAATTGATTTGACACTTATTGGACCAAATAAATCAGTGTGTAACAATTCGAGGGGTTCTGAGATAGTATTTGTAATTTTGAGTTTATGTGGCTTTTTGTGCTGTTTTCCTTTAGCACAAGCCATACACTTCTCAACCACTGAAAAGTCTTTGAGTGGTAAACCCCTAACCAAATTGTTCTTAACCAATTTATTCAGAATTTTAAAATTGATGTGTCCTAAACGTTTATGCCACAAAAATGATTCAAAGGATGATGCTTTAGACAGAAGACATGTCACGGAGGAGTTTGATTCTGTTGATCCCATATTCAGCATATAGGTATCATTTCGTCTCGGAGCTCGCATGATCACCATATCTTCAGGAATGGTAAACTCTGGCTTCAAGAACAGGCATTCATTAGGAAGGAACATCACAGGAATGTTTTTATCATAGATTTGTGATACACTCAAAAGATTGAATGCCAGTTCAGGAACATAGTTGACGTCTTCCAAAGTAAGTGAGCCATTTGAGACTTCTCCTTGACCAATCATCTTCCCGCCTTTCTTATCTCCCGCAAAAGCAACATAACCTCCATTTATGATCCTATAGTTAGTAAGAAGATCCTTCAATCCTGTCATATGTCTGGAACATCCGCTGTCAATATGCCAATGACTATTTACAACGGCATTTGAATGTTCCTGACATTTATTAAAAAAAAGTGAAAAGTTAGACCTTTGAAATAGGCACCCAAGTCTTTGTGTACTTGGGTGATGAAACAGATGAAGTATTGCAAAAGAAACTATTTACGAAAGTGTTTAATCTTTTTCCCAAGGATTTTTGCTTTGTGTTATTTTGGATTAACTTAGGGCATTGCTTGACAGTGTGACCAGTATTTCCACATTTGAAACAGTGAGACTTCAAACCGGTTTTGGGAATTCTGTTGACAGGAATTTTATCCATTACAATTTCCTCATCACATTCAGACAGTTGTGAGTCACAGTCACTGTAAGTGTCATAGAGTTCTTTTAACTTACTTGTTGTGACTTTAACTGTATCAGATTCAGGTTTTGGTTTAAGAATGTATGAAAAAGATGATTCCTTCTCTTTTGGTTTTGAAATTCTCACAGGTGTGAAAGATGGAATTTGGTGAGTGAAGAACTTTTGAAAACAGTTTGTTTTGGTTTGACTTTCAGAGACTTGACCTGAAAGTTTGTCTTTGTCATTCACACACACATTTTTAATCAAATCATCATCATTCAACACATTAGGGTTTGAAGTGGAGCACCCTAAATTACTATTAAACATGAAATTGTCTGAATATGTCACATTACTACAAACAGGATTATCTAAACAAATGTCTTCAAAAGACTTCTTGGAATCAGAACTACTGCAATCACTACTGCCAGAACAACCAAGCCCAACACTCCCACCATATGCGTACTCCTCTCTAACTTCCTTAAGGTTTACTTCACTTAAACCTGCAATGGAACTATCAGTATCGTTCTGCATAATCTCTTGAATTAACTCATTTGAGGGATGAGGAATAGGTGTAGGAGAATAACAGAAAGTACTCGGTGGAGGATGGGCATATGTTTCATTGTTACTAAGACCCAACCCAGTCTTAACTCTGGCCCCCTTTGTTTCTTGCACAGTTCCTCCCTTTTCATACCAGATATAGTCCACTGCTGCAATTTGTTTTTAAGTTTTCTTGCTTCAAATTCAGCAAGTGTAACTTGCTCAGTCAAGTAGTTAATTTCACAGTTCTTTTCTAAAAGAGTTCTTTTTAAGTGTTCATTTTCCTTTAAAGCTTCTCTTAACTTAACAAAATATTTTGATTCACTTAATTTAAGCTCTTTGATGGTTCTTTTTAATTCGTTTTCGTTTGACATTAACAATTTATTTGCTTTGTATATGCCAATTAAACGAATTTTGCAAGCAGATGAACACATATCTTCAATAACATCGTAAGGAAGACCGATTACCAGTTTTTCGGCGGCCAGAGCACGATCACATTGACAGTAGGGAGTGCTTCTTTTGAATTCATCAACTGCATCCAGCCTTGCCTTTTCAATCATTTCTTCCAAGCTAGCCTTAGACTCCTCCTCATGCTTCACTTCATTAACAGCGGCTTCACAAACTAACCCTGAATGATTCAGATGTCCTTGAGCAATAACATCTGATTGAACTTTAACAGCATTCTCCACTTTCTCTTCCTCTTCATTTCCAAAAAATTCTTTGAACGGATCAAAGAGATTTATATCATTGTTATCAAACTCAGTAATTTCAGCAACAAGGGCATGGTTAATCTCCTCCTTGGTTTCTTCAATTTCTGCACTCCAGTCAAAGTTGGTGAGCAGTGCAGTTTCATTCTTTGACTTTGCTTCCTCAACCTTTTCTTGAATTGGAGCAGATCTTGGATTTGCAGAGTTAACTGGCTCAGTAACGATTGGTAATGGGCATTCTCTCTTGAAGTGGCCCAGTTGTTTGTAGTTATAGCATCGTAACTTTCCCTTGTCATAACCCAGCTTAGCATTCTGTCCCTGATTTCCAAAGTTTCTTCTGCCAGTTCTTTCCATGAATCGTCTGGCACGAAGAGTGAGCATAGCCATCTGCCATTGGATATCAGTTTCCTCCAGATCATCAGGATCCACCTGATACATGTCTTCTACAGTCATACCCTTCCCTTTCAACTCACCTGCAACAAGAGCTTCATAACTGTGAACAAACATTCCAAATAAGGCCATAGTATCTGACGGAATCTGTGTGGTGACAGATGCACTCGAGCTTGAACCAGCGTTTGTAGATGCACCAGCAGACTTAGCAGACACATGACCTGAAGATCCTCTAGATGCTGCACTGTAAACATAAGAGTTTGCAGCGGATGAGATAAGTGCAGCATTTTGAGAGGGAATGTTTGGAACCATCATTGACTGATTATATTCTCTTCTTTTGACATCAAGGTCGAAAGACTTCAGCTTGTTGATGACGTCCATCAGTTTGTAGTCAGGAAAATTCCTCTCTTGTTTCAGAAGCTTGATTTGAAGGCTCCATTGAGGAGGAAGAGAATCTAACAATTTTGCAACTTGTTCGTGATTCCCCAGCTTTTCATCATATTTCTTCAGATTACTTGACACAGATAGGAATCGATTTGTAATATCAGTCAAGTTCTCTTGTGAATATCCCACGAAAGAGTTGAATTCCTTTTCAGCCTGAGCTTTTCTATCCAGTTTCAGGTCCTCATTGCCATCATAAAATTCACACAATGCATCATACAGACTTTTTGCAGTTGTGTGTTCTGCAAAACGGTTGAAGATGTCTTGGTGTAAGCAAAGTATCAGTGCCCCTAATGCCTTCTTGTCACGATCCAGTAACTTGATATCAGTTTCAGTAAAAGTAGTTGGATCTGTGTTTACTGAAGTGACGGTTCCTTCAACAGTTGTTGGCACGTGCGGGCCATTTACTATAGATTCCCATTGGTTGTAGTCCGTGTAGTAGAAGAACGCTTTCAAACATCTTTTCCAATCTTCAAAGTTTTCACCACTAACAAGCCTCGGTGGCCTGTTAGGTTGAACGCTGTCCAGATCATTCATATTAAGTGTTGATGAAGTCATAACTTTGAACAGATAATAGATTCGCTGAAAACAAACAGTTTCGCTGGAAAGATTCGCTCGAAGAACACAGCAGATTCGCTGGATAGATTCGCTGGTGACAGATTCGCTAGACAGTCAAACAGTTTCGCTGACAAGCAAGCACAGATTCGCTGGCCTGATTTTGACAGCAGTTTCGCTTGCACAGTCAGCTAGACAGGTGAACTTTCGTTCGATGATATGTTAGATTCGCTGGCCACAACACAAACTAATCAGGACAAAATTTGAATTAGATTCGCTGGAAGAACAATTAGTTTCGCTGGTTGAACAAATAGGTTCGCTGGTAGCTCAACCACCCTGAAACAGTACGGAAACACTTCGAAAACCCTCAAAACTTGACCATTTGCACACAGGTTTGTTTTAAAAGCTTCCTATGACCAAATACTACAAACCTTGAGCAAAATACAACTCCAAAACACAAGAAACAAGCTGAGAACAGAATCAAAAGTGCTTCGACCGAAAAACTTCAAAAACAACACAAAAAATCACTTGAATCAAACAATCAAGAGCACTAAGGCTCTGATACCATATTGTTGGTCCATAATGATCGTGATTTCAGTGCTTTGTTGACTTGTTTTAACACAAATATGTCAAAGACTTGAAGAACAAAGTCTATAATAACCAAACAACCCAATAACAAGATCTAACACACAATCGAGGTAAATAAGCTACAATGATAAGTAGTATAAGCTCCTAGCACCTCAATAGAACGATTACACAACACAAATCGGTGAATAATGGCTTGAGTAAAAGATGTGCAAAAGTTATATAAAAGTGAAGATAAGGTTACAATATATAGGTGTTAGGTTCGCTGATAGATTCGCTCTAGCGAATCTATCTAGCGAACCAACACAGGTTCGCTGGGCACATAGGTTCGCCCAGTCGACACCTAAATACAAAAGACAGGATGACCTGCGGGCGAATCTATAGATTCGCCCGTAGGTTCGCTAGCACTAATACAAATACAAGTTAAACAATTACAAACAAAAGTAACACCGACAAGCCGGTGAGTCCAACCTATACATAGTGACTATCAAAAACATTGTATAGTAATTGAACATACTTCAGCCCCAAAATGTAAAAGTAAAAAGGGGAGTGAATCTACTCAACTTGAAATACAATAGATAACCGAAATAGAAATGCAGCTATAACGAACCGAGGGTTGCCCAAATATTAGTATCACCTAAGTAATTGGGAAAAACCCTAACTTAGAAACGAAACGATAATATAGCAACAAGAATCAAAATTAGAAAACGTAGGGTTTTGGATTTGAGATTTTAGGGTTTTAAATTACAAATTGGTAATTAGGGTTTTAAAATACAAATTTGAGAATTAAGGTTTTGAAATGCAAATTGAGTTTTTGGTACAAAACGTAATAGTATTTTCGTAACTGAAGATATATATTTTATACGAATCTACTTTTAATAATATTTGTAAAGCATTATTGTTTGTATTTATGAATTTGAGATTATTAGTTTTCAAATCCTTAATATGTATCTAATATAAAATATATTATTTAAGTTGTTAGAAAAATATAGATTAGTGTTTAAATTGTGTAAAAACATAAAAATAAATAAAAACAGGCCATGGGACTCTAACCCATGGCCACTTCGCTCACAGCAACATCTTCCAACCACCAGACCAAAATCAGTTTTGTGATTTATTCTGCTTTTTTTTTAATAGTTTTATCCTTTTATAAACAACTATACCCATTTCCATTTTCAAGCCTTAGAACAAAGATCCATTAAATTTGTTCAACCTGTTAATCCAATCCAAAACAAAACATAGGGCTTTTGATCCCCATTGAAACACGATCATTTTGGTATAAAGAACTTACAGATTGATAATGATTTGATGTGGATTCGAATAGGATGAACAACTCGACTGTTTGATCAATTTTTAGTGAATCTGGAATAGAAAAAGAAGGAATTGATGATTTAGAAAGGTGTAGATGATCGATAGGATTAAAATGAATATAGATTTTATCAGATTTGATGCTCAGAAAGTGAAGAACGATGAAGTCGTCGGAACTAGATTTTTGGTCGATTGATTCGATTATTGTAGGGATAAAATAGGCTGTTATGGTGAAATAAAGATGTTAGTCGATCGAATAGAAAGGTCATAATGTAATTTAGTTGATTGATTTCTAATTACCGGACTAATTTTGGAAGTTGCCGATTTCAAAATTGACTAACACCATCAATTTCGCGTATTCAAGCCAAAACCGCGTTTTTGGTATGTAGGGGGGGGGGGGGGGGGTTCCAATCTTGCCTGTGGTTATTTTATATAGCTTGGATCAAGTTAAAAGTGTAAAAAACGAGTGAAAATAGTTTTGCCGGAGTAAACAATTTTCCGGCAAGGTGGCCGGAAGTTTGAGGGCGGAAAATACGGGGGTTGAGGGGCAGGGGGGCTGGGTTTTGTAATCTTTCACTTTAAGTCCCTGAGGTCTTTGAGTTTGCTTATAATTAGGTTACTGTTGGATCTGAAATTAAGAACTGATGCTTACCAAATTGAAAATCCAACTGTATTGACTTATCGGTGCTGAACACGATGCAAGACGTTGATAATAATAGACTATGGGGAGTATTGTTGGACCTGAATTGTAGTCTAATATTATCAACACAGTCAAAGTCAACAAAAGTCAACATCAACGGTCAAAGTCAACGCAAAAGTCAAGACGACGCGTTCGGGACGAATATTAGAGACAAGACGTTGAAGGCGACGGAGTTTAATTGTTAATACATATATTTTGTTGGCACAAAATATATTTAATCATTTTTGTCTTTTTAGTATTTTATGTTATATATATATTTTGTTTTTATGAAAAAATATGTATTAGACTAAACATAGGGGTTTATTTGTATTATTTCCATTTGTCATGTTTTAGTCTAAGTATAGGGTCCTAATTGTCATTAGTCCAAAGTGTCATTAGGCTATAAATAGTAAATGGCAATTATGGTTTAGCAAGCTTGAATGAGCCATTGATTGGAGGTTTTCACTTTGTAATATCTGATGCAATCAATTAAAGATCAAATCTGAGTTTTTAAAAAAAAAAGTTTAAAAGAAATTTCTAATTAAAAAAAAATAATAAAAATAAAAAAAAAATATATATATATATATATATATATATATATATATATATATAGCTATCAAATAGAAATTTTGGGGGAGCCTAACATTTTTACTCGTATTTGTGATCAAGTTTTCACATCCATTTGTGGTCACTCTTGTGTCTTAATTTTTTTTTTAATTTTGTGCTGAAATAGAAATTTTGGGGGAGTAAAATCTCAAATGAAAATAAACTGAATATCATTAGTCCAAAATTCCTTTTGGTGTAAATATTTTGTGTATTTTGAAGGTCTCAGGTTTGTATGGAAAGCATCTGAAGGAGGATATTGATTTGTGTAATGATGTGTCAATAGGCTCAGTCCGAATACATGTAAACAACAACTCTGTGATCAAACTAAATTCAATAAGAGCTCGGTGATGAGGAGTACTTTCATAGACATTTGGCCTGCACAAAGTAATAAGTTTTGACAAAAATGAGCTGAGAGTATTTGTTTCGTGCTTGATTTTTCCCAAATCAAAACCCTTTAGTTGTAGCCCTGAATGACGCTTCTCGTTAGCTCTTCAGAATTTTAATTTCGTGCTTATCTCCTCTGCTATACGGAAGTATTGACCTAGAGTGATGATCTTCTCTGTTATATGTAAATATAGACCTGAAGCTCTCATCAGCATGCTCAGATGATCATCTCCTCTGTTATATGTCGGTATAGACCTGGAGCGCTCATCATCTGCAACCCAAATGTAAAGCTATGCTCACAATGTTTCTAGATCAAGTTCATTGTTTGACGCATCATACATAAATATATATATATATATATATATATATATATATATATATAGGGGAGGGTTCATTTGAGAAGAGCAAATATTGCGAGAAGAAAAAGAAATTGCTAAATTCTTCATTTTTTCAACCAAAAACGTTTTTAACTTACAAAACAATGATAGAAATGCAACATTTATTCATTAACTTTGATATTCAATAAATAAAGTTTAATAAATTTCGTTTATTTGTTAAACCTACACATGTGAAAGTCATGTGTATGTTAGGTTACTTACACATAACCTACACGTGTGTAGGTAAATTTAAAACGCTAAAAATACATACGTAAAAAATATTTTAATGATTTTTTTTAGTTTATACCTTACACATTTTTATGTAGGAAGTGAATTTATTAAAAAAATTAAACAAATGAAAAGTTTTTTTAGTGATTTAGGTTTCTTCTTTTTCTTCTCGCAATATATGAGTCTTCTCAAATGAACCTCCACCTATATATATATATATATATATATATGCTCAAATGTAAAGCTAAGCTCACAATGCTTCTACATCAAGATCATTGTTTGACGCTTCATACATTAAACCCAACTCCAATTCACTCCCAAGAACATTCACCTTGATTATTAATTAATCTTGGTCTATGCACACCCAAATAACAAATCTTGCTGAATCATCTAAACTCAATAAGCCATGATGTCAAAATAACTTACTTTGCTGAATGTTTGTGGAAACCAAGTCGCCCGAGTTTCTTCAAATCGAACCAAAACATGATAAGATTGTCACAGGTTGTTTGTTGAAAGGAACAAGACATGAGTTTAAATGGACAAACATATTGACAATCTTGCAAGTCGCCCGAGTTTCTTCAAATCGTAGCAAAACATGATAAGATTGTCACAGGTTGTTTGTTGAAAGGAACAAGACATGAGTTTAAATGGACAAACATATTGACAATCTTGCAAGTCTATGTTTCTCCGGATGGTCGCTCGAAATGCATTATCTGATTTCATTCATGAAAATTTCTTTTATTATCATTATTTTATGTTTGGGGTTCTTGAGTCTTGTTGGTCATGTGTACCTTATGGGATGTGTTTTCTTTGTCTAAAATATTTGTGATCTTGTCGGACTCGTCCTCTCATTTTTAAAATTTTATTTTTAATTAAAAAAAATCCAAAAAGATTTTCATTTCAAATTATTTTCAAGTCTTCCATATTATGCTATTAAAATGCTATCATTTTCACATGCATTTCACGGGAAATTGCACACACAAACGGACACGGGTTCGTTTGTTTCATACACAAATAAACACGGGTTTATTTATGTTAAATGAAATGATCTAATGAGAAATCTCGAGATTTTGTTTGTGATTGGGTTACAGATATTTGCTGCAAGTGATGGCCGATCATCAGTTGGGCAAAGCACCTTACCAGAGAATTTGTTTCTCAAAGTTTTTCAGAAGATACCGACCTAGGAATCCTCCTCCTACATCTTTCTGAAGCACTCAAGAAAAGATTTTGGGAAAGCCTTTTCAAATTTTACAAAAGGAGCACGCAAAATGAGGGAGCACACAATATGGGGGAGCTTGTAAGATAAAGGATCTTCAGCAACATAATTTAGCAAGCATCAGTCTTGGGGGAGTTTTGTTGGATCAGAAATTAAGACTAAAGCTTACCAAATTGAAGATCCAACTGTATTGACTTATCGGTGTTGAACATGATGCAAGACGTTGATAATAATAGACTATGGGGGAGTATTGTTGGACCTGAATTGTAGTCTAATATTATCAACACGGTCAAAGCCAACAAAAGTCAACGTCAACGGTCAAAGTCAACATAAAAGTCAACACAACGCGTTCGGGACAAAGATTAGAGACAAGACGTTGAAGGCGACGGAGTTTAATTGTTAATAGATATATTTTATGTCAACAAAATATATTTAATCGTTTTCGTCATTTTAGTATTTTATGTAATATATTTATATTGTCTTGCATCAATTTGGAATTATAGTAAACATTTAAAGTAATATAGAAACACAAGAAAATATTTAGTAATCTTTAGAAAAATGATAATCGTAGAATCATAGAAAAAATATATAGAATTCGAAGGCTTAGGAGAGTGTCTTGGTTTTGGACACTAATGACTTATCAAAGTGTTAAGTTCATTTTAGCGTATTCGAGGAGGCGCACTTTAGCCTATAGGGTCACACTCATCTCGTCCATCCCCAGGTAAGCATACATGTCCTTTTAAGGGATTTATAAGAAATGTTTTGCCTTAGACAGGATGTCCGTGATACAGGCGTTTCCCCTTCTGGATTGCACACGTTCCCCACGTTTCAGACTTACTTAAGACCATGACGAGATCTCACAAAGAGAAAAGATCCAAATCACGTAGACGAGTCTCTTGTAGATCCTTCGCGAAATCGAATAAGAAATAAGATTAGGAAAATGTATATAAATATTCATAAGTTTTAGAAGAGTTTTTTTAAGCACAAGCTATTTGCATTAAGGACTCTTAGATTATAGTTTAGGTCGGTGTGTTTCTAATACCCTATCCTAATTCCCTATAACCATGGCTTTGATACCAAACTGTGACACCCCACCCGACGGCGAAAACACTGGGTTGTCATAGAAATGAATATCTTAGTAACCAAAGCACATGACACACTTTTATTAAAGTTTAATAATGATTAACATAAGTTTTTGGAACATAAGATTTAAATAGAAAACGACAAAAACAATAACTAAACTAATAAGTGCAATAGTCTTTATTATTTTCTTTAAGTCCAAGGCATCCTATGTTTGAATGAATAGCAATAACATCATCACCTGAAATATGTTAATTTAAAGTTAGCTATTGAAAACTATTGAGTAAAGACACAATTTGTAAAAAATAGTATGGAAATCCGAGATCATCATAATATGCTGCGCAACTTTACATGCATAATAATTTCGTAAATATTACTAAACAATGACCCCTAGAATAGTACACAACCATATAGAATCCGCAGCTTCTCATTTTAGCTATTTTGACATGAGGAACCAACTCATGTATTTGATTAAAGATAACTTTCAAGCAACCGTCAGTTAACCGTCTCGATTTATAAATTATCAAGGTATATTGGTTTTCACTGGTCCCAACTATTACCTTTTGTCTTCTACTGGTCCCAACTATTAAATTGGTTGTCAACGGTCCCAACTTTTTCACTTTGGTAACCACTGGTCCCGTCGTTAATTTTTTTAAGGCCGTTAAGTTTTTTTTCCAAATTCAAGACCGATGTTTTAGACCTTTTGATCGGAAAGATAATACTTGTCGATTGATGTAAAAGTTTTCTCGAAAATGCTCTCTGAATGATAAAATTTTTACATTTGATTGATGCACCGTTAGGTTTAAACACCCGATCGAAGCACTATTTTGTTGTTCGGAGCACCGTTTCGAGGTAACTTTTCTATTAATCGACTTATATTATCGTTCCGATCAAAATGCTTATAACATCGGTATTGGATTTGAAAAAAAACTTAACGGCGTTAAAAAAATTTAACGACGGGACCAGTGGTTACCAAAGTGATAAAAGTTGGAACCGTTGACAACCAATTCAATAGTTGGGACCGGTAGAAGACAACATGTGATAGTTGGGACCAGTGAAAACCAATATACCAATTATCAATAATCAATTAGCAACTTAGGGACATGGAATAGCAACTAGCATCATAGTATGACAACAACCGTCATAGCATAGCAAACATAGTAAACATGGAATTAGAATGATCGGGTTTAAATCATCTATCGATGTTGTCCAGACAGGTGAGTTTGTCAAACCATTAGTGCTAACATTGTATCGGTGGGATTACCAAGCAACAAACTACTTTAAACTACCACATAATATTGCATCTTGTCGCAAGTCAAGACTAACACATTTTATGAATAGTAATAGAACACATATTTCAGCCCCAAAACGCAAAAGTAAAAAGGAGTGTGAGTTTACTCACCTTGAAGCTCGGGCTTAAAATAAATAGCAAACCAACTAGATAGAAATCATGGACCGTCCAAATACTAGGATCACATAAGTAAATGACAATCCTAACTTAGCAAAGCATATAATATAGAAAACTAAAATATGAACAATATGAATCTAAGATAATTTGGAATTCTAGGGTTAAAGATTGAGATTTGGGGTTTTTCGGAACATGATTAAAAATATTAAAAGTGATTTAGTTAAAACGCCGGAACATATTAATAATAGTAAAAACAATAATTTTGATAAGGGAAAATTTCATAGAAACATAATGAACTTTTAATTTTGTTCTAATTAGATCACTTAAACTTTTTTTTTTGTTCCAATCAACTCATTTAAAGGCATGATGGTGTTCTAATCCTAGGTAAATTACCTGATTAACAGGTTAAACTGGATTTTAAATATTAAATCAATAAAAACAAATACTAATAAACCATAACTTACGTTCACAAACCCCACGTCGCTACATCTACCCTACCGTCGATTCAACCTACCATCGATTTCACTGTTCTTCTACGTTCAGCAGTTAGCTACAAACCCTAGGTCTAATATCATCTGCACTAGAACCGATTTCAAACCATACTCGTCTGATATCAAACCCTACCGGTCAGATTTCAAAACCCCATTCGACGCCATGGTGAATGATGAGCAAGAAGACACTTCTCTGGTTATTCATGAAGAAGATGACAACTTTTATTCTGTACCAATCGAGCAACAGGTATGTTTTAGTCACCTTGTACATGAGGACATGTGGAATTAATATCATATTGGTTGGTTTCTTGCATGATATATACATTATATGATTGCTAAGTGAGTCTAAACTGGTAGCATGGGTTACTGTGTTCAAAAAATGCTACTTTGATTACAAGAATGCTACTTTTAAATTACTAAAGTACCTTAATTACCCAGAAAATAAATTGTTTTTATATACTTACATATATCATGGGTTCATCGAGAATGTCTAATACAAGCAACTGATCAGAATATATATCATGATATACTTAGTGATATTTTTTGTTCTTTATAGACGAACTTAGAAGATGGAGATGTTAACGTGAACTTAGAAGATGAAGATCTAAATGGGAATGATCCCTTCTTGAATCTACTTTGTTATGACGATGATGAGGTTGAAGACGATGATAAATCTGTTGAAGATTGGAGTGAAAGTGAAATCGATTTGGACAAGGATGTGGAGGAGGATGATGATGATGATAATAAGGATGAAGAAGATGTCTATCCTTGCTATGATCCTAGTATAGATTGGAAATTGGCGAGGCCCATAGTTACAATGAAATTTCAAAGTCCAGCACAACTTAAAGACATGTTGATTAATTATGGTGTTGCAAATGGCTACCAACTAGTATTCACGGTAAATGACAATGATAGGTTATTAGTTAGATGTGGGACAGAAGAAACTAGTGTTGATGAGACGAGGAAGAAAATTAAAGTGTGGAAGTGTCCGTTTAGGCTTTGGGCATCTAGGGTCACATATGATAATTCTTTTCAAATAAAGTCACTCAATGATGAGCATGCTTGCTCTCGACAGTTTTGCTTGGGTTCTCTTGTGACATATGTTTGGATTGCAAAAAGATTTTTCAAGCAAATAATTCAAAATCCTGATATTACTTTAAGGCAAATGCAAGGAGATATGTTAAGAATATATCAATGTAGAGTAAGTCTTGGTCAATGTATGAGAGCCAAAAAGAAGGTACTTGATGACTTTGATGGTGGGTTAAAAGATCATTATGCTAGGCTTTTAGACTATCAAGCTGAGATATTAGAAACAAATCCTGGGAGTACTGTAAAAATGGCCGTGGATACGATGCCAAATGGAGAAATCTATTTTAGTAGTTTTTATGTTTGTTTTAAAGCTGTCAAAGATGGGTGGATCAGTGGTTGTAGAAAAGTTATTTGTTTGGATGGATGTTTCTTGAAAGTTAGTGGCCAGTTACTCTCAGCTGTTGGAAGAGATGCAAACAATAATATATATCCTTTAGCATGGGCTGTTGTGTCTGTTGAAAATAAGGAAAACTTGAGTGGTTTCTTAATCTATTACGTGGTGACATTGATATGGATCGCGGAGTTGGACTAACATTAATCTCCGATCAACACAAGGTATTATGTATTTTAATTATTTTACAGTATATCATTCATTATTCATTTTACTCATTAAACATAATGTTATGTGTTTGTTATTCATTAGGGAATCATAGAGGCCGTGAAAGATGTATTTCCAGATGCTGAGCACAAGCAATGTACAAGACACATCTATGCTAACTTCAAGAAGAAATATGGTGGGCCTCAATTTAAAAAATTGTTTTGGTCTGCTGCAAATTCTACAAGTAAGCAGTTCTTTGAAGAGAAAATGACAGAACTTAAAACCATTTGCAAAGGTGCGTACGATCATCTTATGGAAAGGGATCCGACTACTTGGTCAAGAGCATTCTTCGAAGTCGGTAGGGCATGTGACGCATACGAAAATGGAATGAGTGAAAGTTTCAATTCAAGCATTCGAAGCGCGAGAAGGAAGCCTATTATTAGTATGTTTGATGAAATTAGAAGATTTGTGATGTGTAGAATGTTTTCAATGGCGAAAAAATCAAAAAGCTTAAAAGATCAAGTATGTCCCAGAATTAAAGATAAACTAGAAGATATTAAGAAGTTGCAAAGGTAGTGCTTATATCTTTAAACTTTTTTTTTGGTGATGTATTTTTATACTTTCTTTGGGTTTATTATGTAGGAATTATGAAATTTTTCCAAGTGATAACAACACATTTGAAGTAAGGAGTGAAAATTATGCATAGCAGTGAAGATTCAAGAACAAACTTCCACTTGTGGATCATGGCAATTGTCGGGCATACCTTGTAGGCATATAGTTGCAGCTTTAGTGTTCATAAAGAAAGACCCAAAAGCTTATGTAAGTGATTGGTTTAAAAAAGATATGTTTAAGGAAGCATATAAGCATGCTATTGCACCGTTGAAGGGAAGTGTACATTGGCCTAAAACAGATGATATTATACCCCTCCCACCAAAAGAAAGGCGAATGCCCGGTAGACCTACAGTAAAGAGGAAAAGAGATCCTTCAGAGAAAGAGAAGAAGAACAAGAAGGTTGGAATTGGGAGAAAAATAAGATGTCATAATTGTTTAGAAAATGGACATAATATTAGGTCTTGCACTAAAGAGAAAAAAGACCCGCAACCAAAGGAGGCGAGAAAAAAAGGTAGAAAAAGAAGGTTGACTCAAGAAAAATCAAGTTGATTTTGAACATCAATTTTTTTTATGTATTTTGACCCGTTGGATTGGATTTTCGTTTATATGGACCCATTTGGGTGTATTTTGGTGTATGTTTTGACCCGTTTGGGGGTTTTATTTGGACGTATTTTGGTGTATTCTGACTAACTTTGGGTGTTTTTGATGAATTTTAGACCCGCTTGGGTATATTTTGGTATACGTTGGACTAGTTAGGATTTATTTTGGTGTATGTTTTGACCCGCTTAGGTGTATTTTGATGTATTATAATAAATTTTTGGGTGTTACAGGTGAACTTTAGGACCCGTGGACGTTTCGCCATTAGCTAAATATTTTTTTCATTTTTTTTGAAATCTTCACATTTTTTTTTTCTTAAATTTTTCGCATATTTCTAAATATTTTTAGCAATAAAAAAAATATATATATTACAGAAATTTTTATGTTTTGAAAATATGTACTGTTGAAATAAAAAAAATATATTTACGACTAAGTTAAACACAAGTTGAAAAAGATAATAGAAAATATGGTGGTTACAATAAAGATATCACAATTTATTTTCACAGTTTAAATATGTCAATATACAATAAAGAATAAAAAAATATGGTGGTTACAAGTTATATAGGTCAAATACCTAGGATTAGAACATAATTATGCCTTTAAGTGACCTAATTGAAACAAAATAAAGTTTGAGTGACCTAATTAGAACAAAATTGAAAGTTGGTTATGTTTCTATAAAATTACCCCTTTTGATAAACTATAGCAACTGGTTATTCAAATAATACACATTTTTAACGAAAACGAATTAATCGTCATACACTTAGGAATACTTTAAAACATGAAACACATTTTTAAAAGTATTTAAAAGCCTAAAAGTCCATATATATAAACTATTCCCTTCAAGTCTTTTATATGTTTTAGAAGTATTAAATGTGTATTTTATAGTATTTTTAAAGTATTAAACGTATTTGCAATAATTAAACTTATAAAACTAGATTTAGATAAAATCATGGTTATATATAATTTTTATAAGATTAGAAGCATTTTACAATATATATATATATATATATTAATTATAATATTGGTATTAGATTAGAACAAATAGGTAAAAAATGGTTAATGATGTTGTTTAAAAAAATATACAACAACAGGGGTCCCCTAGCTTCGAACCAGTGATCTCAAATACCCAGACAAAACACCTTAAACAACTACACTGAGTGAACTTTAGTTTAGAAAAGGATCGGAAATGCTTTTGACATCTTTTAAATAAAACCCCCAATTCAATCAAGAACCCTAACTCCTAAATTACCTCGAATTGGATCACTAAAATGAGAAATTGAAAGAGGGATTTTGATCTACATGTGATAACGAGTATTTTATATAAAATATCTCGCTTGTTTGATGACGAATTGGATTAGAGATGGTGAAGAGCACGAACTAGACGATTTTGGAATCAAATTGGCACTTAGAGATCGTTGAAATGCAATTAAACTTCCAGAATCACTCTTGATGATGTATGGAATAAACGCCCTAATAGAATTTCAGTTAATAACAAGGTTTTGTTGCTCGATTGATAAGTTGCAGGCTTCGAACGACGGGAGGATCAAGTATTGAATTTTTGATGTTTTTAATTGCAATTGGTTAGACAATGAGTTTGGATGACCGCCTAGGAGTGTTTTACAATGAGTGAATTCGATTAATTTAATCTAGTAATAACAATTGGAATTCCGTTTTTGTTTTGAGATTAAATGGGGTTAATTGGTAATCAATGACATGATTAAAACTCAATTAACTGGTGTTCACTAGGGATGGAAGTCAGACCCGAACCCAATGGGAAAACCCAAAACCCGAGACATATGGGACGGGTCTTGGGTCGGGTCCATGGATATATGGTCGGGTTTGGGGCTTAAGAAAAAAACTTTCGTGTGTTTGGGACGGGTCTGGGATTACATGTTAGACCCTATTACCCGAATCAATTACCCAATAACATAGACCCCTAGACCCGTTAGCATACCAAAAAAGAATTTAATATTTTCATATATATGTTTAATTGTTTTTTGTATTATGTAAATTAAAATATATATGTTTCCTATAATCCATTCACGTTTTTAACTTTTAAGCCTCCACCAAACGTCCAAACCATTATTTTTTAGTAAGATTTTGTGAAGACTCAAGCAAATTCAGACATTGTGATATAATGTTAGTTTGAAGTATCCTTTTAATTATATAGTATGAGGTATTTTATAAAACTGCCGACGAACAAACTCTACGGGCAAATCCAACGGGTAAGTTTTATGTCATAAACGGGTATACCAGAGTACCCGCAAGTAGACCCGAAACCCGACGGGTAAATACTCGACATAGACCCGACGAGTTTTGGGTCGGGTCTGGGACACCCATTTCTTATCAGGTCTGGGGTTTGGATTACTTAGACCCTCCCAAACCCGACCAATTTCCATCCCTAGTGTTCATAAGCTCGAATCATTGAAAGAATCGATATGGTTATGTCAATTTGTTGAATTTCAACATTTTGAGTCGAATTGAGTTTAATGAGTTTTACTTCGGTTTTAAAATGATAACTCAATAGGCCAAATGATGTTTAGATAAAGATTCAGTGTTCGAAATATACTAGAAACACCGTTTGGAGGATTTTATATAGGTTGGATTCGTTTTAAAATAGCTAAAAACCCATATTTACATCTCGCATAAAAACTGAAATTCCGGCCAGCTTGGCCGTAGTTGGTATCGTCGAAAACACGGGAGTGGCAGGCTGGGGGGTTTAGGTAATAACAAATTTACAGTTTTGGTCTTTATAGATTAGAATGTTATGCATTTTAATATTATTACTTTAATACAAGCTTCATAATTGACAAAAGTGGCCCAAAGTTAAATAATTATTCATTTTAACAAGCTAATTTAACCACGTTAACTCGTAACGTTTATAAAATTGACGTTTATATATCATTACGTTATTTTTGACGTTGAAAAGCTATTTTGAGACATAATAGAATTTATCTTCAATAATATTTATAAAAATTCTTTTATAAAATACAACTTATATTCTCTTGAGATTTTGTTATTGTATTTATAAATAAATTAGAAAACGTTAGATATTACATGCAACGAAAATCAATCGGTTTATTAACGACGGGAAAAAAAACATAAGGCTCGACATATTTTTATATATTAATGATAACAAAGCATTACATTTTCAAATATTAAATACGATTAAATATAAGATAGACGAGTTTGGGTTCGATTCGGGCTTTCGGGCTTGGGTTTGGGGCAGATGCCACACATAAAAGAAGAAGTTGAACAAGCAAAGTCATATGGACAAGAAAATGAGAGATTAGTGCCAGCCGAAATTGTTGAATCACAATCTTCTCAAGATGAAAAGACTCAAGAGGTTCAGACAAATAAGAAGAATAAGAATGTTAGAAGAAAGAAGAGCAAAGCAAAGAAGAACAAGACAAATGCCGCATCATCTGATTTCACACCTCAGCCTCCTGCTTCACCAAAGTCTCAAGATTCCGAAGCCCCGAGTGATTCAAACAGTGACATCTACTGTTTAATCTGTGACTCTGAAACTCATCATATCTCAGATTGTATCTACAATCAAGGTGTCTTTCCTTACGGCTCAAAAGGTGACAAGTTCAAGACTTCAGCTCCTTCAATCAAGCTTCAACAAGGTACACATGTCAAAGCTCCTTAGAAGAAGAGAATGAAGAATCCCTTCAAGGTTCATCTAAAGTACTGTGAGATATGTTAGATGTATAATCACATGACATCAGAGTGTTGCTTCAACAAGTACTGCACCAACTTTCAGATGTACAACCATGACATAACGGAATGTTACTACAATAAGTATTGCTCTATTTGTGACATGGTCAATCACAGACTCCGGATTGCTTTACAACAAAAGCTCAAGGATGAAGCCGAGAAGGTATGTCCAAAGAAATTCATCCTCTACGAATTCTGCCAGGTATTTTTCTGATTTTAATTTCTCTAATGGTGATCATTCAAGTAAGTCATGAAAACCAAGATCTACAAGAGAACAAAAACAAACAAATCCATATTTACATAAGCAAAATAGTCAACAAAAATAATTTTTGAAAAATAGGTTTAGAAATGACTATCACAGATCTTCCATGCATTCTTCTAAACAGGTGTATAAACCAAAGCGTTCCTTTGGTTCTACACGAAAAAGTTTGTGGAGAAAAATGCATGTTATGGATAAAAATAATCAAAGTGATTCATCTCATGATGATGGTCCACCATAAGATGCAATTTATCAGCAAATTACATATATTGATGATTTCGGACAATCCACGACCGTAATGGCTTGGATTTCATCATGTAACTAATTTTTTAGTGTGGTAGGGACAGTTATGGAGGCTGGTCAAACAAAGAAAATAAGACCGTGGCTGATCACTTATCATGACAAGCTACCGAATCTTGTTCATGATGCCTTCGATGCAACTGACGAAAAATGGAGTTGGAAACAAAAAGGAATCATTGAAGGAACTTTAAAAACATTTTATAAACAAAAGCAAACAGTTATGGCAATGCCTGAAACAATCGATGTTTCATTTCGTCCGTCTTTCGTTGATAACACATCTGCCATATTCTTTTTATGAAACTTTCAAATTTCAAAGATATTTAAATGTTTAGGGGGAGAAATCATAGAAAATTAGAAGATTAAAACAAAAAAAAGTGTGCTACTTTCATAAATCTGATTGATCATTGTGTGTTGTGTCGGTAAACTGAGAAAACAATAAATTTGAAAAGTAGACTCTCTAGTGAGAAACTAAATACATCTATGCAAGCTATGTTAAGATCTATCTTAGGACATATGTTGAGTATTCGCTTTTTTGATAGACTACTTCTTTATTGTGGTGCCCACAGACCTGACGTTTCACGCGAGACCTCCCTTTTTGTAGTGAGCTACAGACCTGGAACACCTCAAGATGTACAAATGATTAGCAATGAGGAACACAATAGATTCCAGATGAGGAACATCACCAATCTTGTAAGACCCTACACGTTAATCATAGTTAACGTGTATAATTTAACTCGTTTAGTCCCAGAAAATAGGCACTTAAAATTTCTTTTTCTTTTAAATCTTACCTAACCTACTAACGCTTCTAAACATAAACCAACTTGCACTCGGTTTAAAAATTATTAAATAGTTATATATAGCGTTTACAATAAACTAAAACTTTTCTTTAGGTTTACCGTTGTGTTATGCAAAGACGGGAACTAGTAGTGTTCGGGGGTGCTCGGTTCATTAGCTAGCTTGATCTTCAATCCTGTACCTCCATCACGTTCAACCTATCATAAACACACCCAAAAAGGTTAGTGTTTATATTATTAAATTATTTATACAAATTAGAAACAAACCACGACAACCTGGTCACGAAATAAGATGCGGAAACCACGAATACAACAAATGGACCGGGTCACTTCCGAAGGCCCTTTTTGCTCATCCGACTTTCAAGTAATACGAACCCATGCTCTTCCTATCATTTTTATACCCTTTACAGGATCAAAAAGAGATTAGCTTCAAATGTCTAATAACACCATGCCTTAGATCATTCATTATAATCCAAGTGCACGTAAGATTTCTTAACCGACCCGTTAAGGGAAATATTGAGTGTTATATTCCCAGTCCGTCACATTTTCCTTCCCACATATATTTATAGACATTTAGACTTTTAGAAAGGTCATTACCATTTCATTGGATTATATTTACATTCAGTTCCACACTTACATTTTCGACTCATGTGGGTAGTTGGTCATAAAAACCACATACCCACCTATTCACCCCATTCCCCATAACATCCATTGTTTAATCTCTATTATGATTTCCGAGAATTCATTTTGATCTCGGAACTCATCTAAGTTTCATTAGTATATTAACTTGGATTTTGAGTCCTTTTTCCTTACTTTGACACGATAACGGATAGTGGGGCTCAAGACTCACAAATCCTTAATTTCATCACCAGATCATAGCTGATTAAGCTTTGGTTGATTTACTCTAATTTTACTTGGTTATAATACTCATTATAAAACACAATACTTGATATTTGTTACGCGTCCTATTTAAAGTACGCATATGAAATCCGGTTATTTTTATAAAGACTTTATCTTTACTATTTTAAAACCAATTAAGAGCTTGGACTTTCCAAGTTGTATACACTCCATGGTCCAAAGACCCCCTTTTGATTAATGACTTACCCGGCCACACCTAAAGTCATGGACCCAATTATTATTCCACATGCACTTTCACGTGCTAATTTTCAGTAATACTTGCCTTACATATTCATGATTACCTGTAAGTAACTCAACCAGAATGTTATCAAGTTTTTAGGTTCAAATGGTGACTTCATCACCATTTGACCCAGATGACCCATCTGGTCATTTTGACCATAATCTCAATTGTTTAGTCGTATAAACAAGAGTACTATTCTCAAAATATTCTAGCATTGTAATTAGAAGTGAACAATGTCACTTACATTTCTTTGCCAACTAGAACTCCCGTGCATTCCATTAGCTCGTTTGACCCGTTTCGTCCAAGCCTCCACCTAGCTTGACAAGATCAAACATTTTCCAATTTCCACAAGATTAATAAGTTAGTCATTATATAGCATGACTACCAAATCCTATGGACTCATCCATACCAATTTATCAAAACATTATTTTTGGATCAGTTTGACTTTTGTCAAACTGCCAATAGATATATAACTACAATATGCATATTCACCAACTATTACATATAATAGTGTAATTACATGTATAGCTCATTTTCAAGTACTTTAGACACTTCTAACATACCAAATAGGTGCGCATACTCAACTAGAATCAACCATTCATGTTTAAGTCATGTATACTCAAATATCCCCTTTTGCTTATATGTAAAAGCTTATATATTGTGCAGCACTTTTCTGCGCAGCTGCACAAATAACCTCATTTCTTTAGAATTTTACACATTTAATCTCCTTAACAGAATTAACCGAGTCGTTACACTTTTTAACACATTAGCCTTAAAAACCATATTTTTATCACGTTTTCATTTTATTCTCAACGTTGAGAATCCCATTCTTATTATATCGGGTCTCGACGCGACCGTCCCGGTCATTGGTTTAAGTCCCATCTCCCAAGCCTGTTCTAGCATTACCTCCCGTAAGGGTAATCTATTCATTGTTATAATTTAACCATGGAGTTTATTTACTTAATTCCAAGTGTTTAGTTTATTAATCTTACCACTAATGGTAATTTGTTTGTTAAATTATCATTAATTTGATTTAATTACCGAATACGTTTTCGGGGTGTTACAAATTAAAATTCCAAAAAAAGGAATGAAAAAGAAGATTCTTCAAGGGAACACCACCTAAGACTGTCCGGAAATGGATATCTTTAAGGCCCAAAAAGCTTCACTGATTATATCGTAAATGACTGGGTATTAAAGATGTTAAAGTGCTTACTTGTATGTTTTGATGAGGGTAGAGCTTACAGTATTTCTGAGTGTGGGTCACATACTTGTCATACTTAATTGAACCAAAACATGATAAAAATCACTAAGTGTTTGAAAAAGTAAGTGTGGGTTAAATGCCCATCATTCCCTTTGAAATATTGTCTATGTCTATTCAAAACTTTCTTTTATTTTGTGTGAAGACATTGGACTGGTATGATCTCATTGCAGGTTAAAGATTCAGAATTGTAAAGAGAAAAGTTCAAAAAGATTGAAAGCATACAAAAATTTAAAAAGAACAAAAAATTGTCATTTTAATTTTTCTTTTGTTTTGGCAGTTTAAAATGTGTTATTGATGTATGACTTGTTCATCAAGCAATATCTCATCCAATTGAGAACTTAATCTTTACATTGATAATAAATGCACATTATTGCCTAGTTTAATGTTTGTCTTTTAACTTGCAGGAATAGTTTCCATTGCAGAACAAGATTACGCGCGACCTGAAGATGTTCCAGTTCAAGCCGGTTTCCAGACTAAAGATCTCAATGCTAGATTGCTGAGTATTAAGAATCCCCCTCTTATTATCTCATACACAGATCCCGTTAACATCTAAAGCAAATGTTGAGGGGGAGTATCCTAAGTCAAAGAAGTCTTCTTATTTAACTTCAACCGTTGAAGAAGAACCCGTTGCTGGTATATAGATTCGCCAATATCTACTTTTTTCTTATTCTTTCCATAACCTTTGATGATACACAAAAGTGAGAGAAGAATGCAAATTGCTTGTTGAAAGATAAAGTTTTGACATCATCATCTTAGGGGGAGTATTGTTAGGTTCTGTCGAAGATAATGCATACCAAAACTTTAGGTTGCTCTCTATGCTCATCACATGAAGATTTAAGCTTATCAATCAGATTTGTAAAGTATCATCTTAGGGAGAGTATTGTTAGGTCCTTGAAGATGTCATTTTACAAATATAAGCGAGTGAAGATATCGAGCATCGTCACGAGCAAGAACAGTTGAAGACTTTGTTTAAATGTATTTGTCTTAGAATATTTTTGAAATTGGTTTGTGCTTAAGTGCACGTGTTTAGGGTTTAATTGTAAGGTGAATGGTATGGACTATAACTACCGTCACCTAGGTCATTTGTTGAAAAGAGTTGCATGCATTTGTTACTCCACATCCTTTTTAACCTCTCATAGATCTAATACAATAACCTATTCATATTATCATAATCTTCATCATACCTTGCAATGAATCTATAGACTGCAGTAAGATCATACTAAGAATTATTTGAAAATGTTTGAATGTTTGAAATAGACATTTGACTTGTGTTTGGTTGAGTGATTATATGAGAACATATCAATTAGCTCGAGTTAGCACACTTACCTTTTCAGTTCATGATGAGATTAAGGTTCGATTCAAATGACTTATGTGACCTACATGTTGTCACATATCAAGATATACCCTTGTCAGAACATACATGCATGCACTTTAACAACTTTAAAACTTGGTCATTTACAATATAAACAATGAAGTGTTTCTAACTTATTGGAGGTTCCTCATTGGGAATCTTTTTGAATTTTTTTTTTGGAATTATCTTTTGCTTATGTTCCCCATTGGGAATCTTTTGAAATTCCTTTGGAAATTTCTTGGGTGACAGTCCTCATTGGGACTCTTTTTTTGTTACACATTGGGAATCTTTTGTTGCACCTTGAAGTGTTCCATTGTCATTTCTCAAAACTTTAAGTTTTAGGTCCAGTTGGTTTTCGACTTTAGTGATAAACTTTTTTAACAATTCTGCAGTTTAAGATTTTACATGAAGAAAGTAAACCCAAAAGAATCGTGTAAAATCATCCATGATGACTAGATAATACGATTTCTTTCGAATAATCTACACGTTCGTAGGTCCGACAAATCCATGTGTAATAGTTGAAGAGGTTTGGAGATTGAGTTTATAAGCTTGGACTTATAAGACACTGTATGTTGTTTTCCTTTTAGGCACGCTGAACAATGGTCATTTGTAGAGAATTTCTTCGATGAGATTTCTACAACATGCTTTCCTTAAGCCAATTTGTTCATATTCCTTAAATTGGAATGACCGAGTCGTCTATGCTGCTGGCTTTCATCATTTGATGCATGAGCAATGAGACAAGTTGTTTCAACTTCGAGATCAACTAGAGACATATCCAACTTATAGATATCTCTATCACGTGGAGCTTTGATCAAAGCTTTGATCAAAACCCACTCTTCTGGAATCTTGAAGCATGGCTTAAGAATGTAACAGAAAGAGTCATCAACTAAAATAGAATACGATTTATCACAGATTTAGGAAATACTTAGCAAATTTAAATTCAACTGGCACAGTAGTTGACTTTGTCAAAGCTAATGATCCCATTTGATACCGTTCCTTCTCCGGTAATCTTTCCTCTTGCATCTCCCACGAAAGCAACATGTGTACCATTTTTCTACTTGAAATCTTGAAGCAAGGCATGTTTGCCTTGCATGTGCCGGCTACACCCACTATTAACATACCATGAGTTAATAGGTCTTCTTGGGCGTACCTACATTTTCAACATAATATAGTTAGTTTGGTCAACCCAGGCCGAATGGTCTTGGGTTTTCCAGATTTATCCACAACAGTGAATTGACGAAATTTTAATTTATTCAGATTTGGTTCGGATGAGAGATTGAATGGAAAGTTATTTGTTTTAAATGATTGATTTGATTGCATTCTTCTCAAGACATGATATCTTTCGTCCAGTTTAGGATCAAGGTTGTTTTGATTGACAATCTTCATTCGTTTTGTCAAATTAACAGACCTTGGGATAAACCGTTGCGATAATACTTATTTGGTATTCCGTAGGAATCATCAACCACATAATTGTTCATTCTGAAAGATCTCAATCCAGTTGACGGTAAAGATTTTGAGTTTTGAAAACCAATCTATTGATTTCGTTGAAATTGTCCATAATTTAGAGAGTTGTTTTGGAAATAAAAATTCGATGTGTTACGATTTCTTTCATAAAAAACTTGCACAATATTTGTTGAAATAATAATCCTTGGTTGAATGATTTCTCATATCATAGATGTGACAATACTTTTTATAAAAACTTTCCTCTGTTTGATGATTGTACATGTCACAAATATCACAATACCTTTGTTGTGCCTTGAACAACTGACGATTAACCTTCGATGTGGATTAAATTTTAGAGTCTGATCCTAATTCGATTTTACGGGATTTGAGGTTAACATGTTGCTTCAATTTTTATGATTTGACCATTTAAGATTTGTTGATGGTTTTTGATTTGGACAAATTTGGTGAAACCTTCATAGATTCAAACTTGTTATATACATCGGGAGACTTCGGTCCTGAACCTGCTTTTGGACCAGAGATTGGTTTGAACTTTGAGTTAAGTTGGTTATTATCAAATTTGTTCACAAATTTGTGAACAAAATTAAATTTTTTTTAAAAGAACAAAAAGATTGTAATTTTAATCTTTTTCTTTTGTTGTGGCATTTCAACATGTGCTATTGATGTATGAGTTGTTTTTCAAGTAATATCTCATCCGATTGAGAACTTAATCTTTACATTGATGATAAATGCACCCTATTTCCAGAGTTTAATGTTTTTCTTTAAGTTGCAGGAACAGTTTCCATTGTAGAACAAGCTTCCACACAACTTGAAGATGTTCCTGTTCAAGCCTGTTTCCAGATCAAAGATCTCCATGTCAGATTGCTGAATATTAAGAATCCAACTCTGTATCTCATACACTGATCCCATTAACCTCTAAAGCAAAAGTCGAGGGGGAGTATTCTATGTCAAAGAAGTCTTCTCATTCTACTTCAACCGTTGAAGAACATCCCGTCGCTGATATATAGATTCACTGGAATCTAGTCTCTGCTTATTCTTTACAACCGTTGATGTTACAGAAAAGCGGGAAAAGAATGCAGATTGCTTGTTATAAGACCGAGTTTTGACAACATCATCTTAGGGGAGTACTGTTAGGTCCTATTGAAGATAATGCATACCATAACTTTAGGTTGCTCTATATGCTCGTCACATGAAGATTTAAGCTTATCAGTCAGATTTGTAAAGTATCATCTTAGGGGGAGTATAGTTAGGTCCAATTGACGATGTCACTTTACAAATATAGGCGAGTGAAGATATCAAGCATTGTCACGAGCAAGCATGAGTGAAGACTTTGTTTAATAGTATTTGTCTTAGAATATTTGTTTAATCGGTTTGTGCTTAAGTGCAAATGTTTAGGTTTAATTATAAGATGAATGGTATAGACTACAAATATCATCACCTAGGTCATTTGTTGAAAAGAGTTGCATATCCTTTGTTATTACACATCCAATGTAACCTTTCAAAGATCTAGTACAAGAACCTATTCATTTTATCTTAATCTTCATCATACCTTGCATTGATCTTCATGAGCATTCAAGTATCAATACGTGGTCGGTGAGATTCCGCATCACTGATCATAAACAACATTCCCAAACAATCTCAGATCTAGATCCAAGATCAGTTCATTCGAACCTATTAGAAGGAGAACGAGGCTCTGAAGGAGGATTTGAAGACGGTTGAGGACAAGGTGCGTTGGGAGGTACAATCTGCTGTTGATAAAGCCAAGGAATGGGCAGCTAAATTGGTTATCTAGGCCAGGATAAAGATGACAAAGCAAACTGCTAATGCTAGATTGGTAATGGCTGAGTGGGATGTGCTAAATGGCAGCAGACTCTGGCAAACCTGGGTAAGGATGATGAAGAGAAGGCGGCAGACAAGGTGGATGAGGAATGAACAAGCAAGGATGTTGAAGGGGGAGATGGTGGAGAAGGTACAAGTGGGCGATGAAGGCGTGATGCAAGCTTGAGCCCACTTTTCATTTGTAAAGCTTTTAAAACTTTAGTTCGCTTTGGTTGTAACTCGAACAAGTAATCGTAGGTTTTAGGATCACGGATCCTTAGAACATATATCATATGGCAAAGGTGGAGGGATCCTCTGTTTGGGGGATGAAGCCTTGTCATCTACAGCTTTATATTTCCTGCATGTTATGAAGTAGTAACAAATATCTGATAACCCAGGTGGATGGTCCACGTTTTGCTGGTGAAGCCTGGGTTATGCTTTATTATGGTAGGTAATCTAATCTTTTGACTTTAGTTATTTAAAAATGTAAGGTTTATAAGGGTTCATAATTCTTTAAAAATAATATTTAAAAAAAGTAATTAAGTAGAATAGAAATCATACGAGAGAGTCAAGATTAGAATTAGGCTACTTAAGTTGTTTATATAAGATAAAGAAAATTCAATATCCAGAATTCTGGGATCATGGATCCTTATTGATAGTTGAATATTCGAATGTTAGTATAAACCTGCGAGCATAACTTGAGATTTTAGATAAATAGACTGGTGACACGGCCCAATAATTAGCTGGTGACAAATCTTAATAGATAACTGGTGACAAGGTCCAAAGGATAACTGGCGACAAGGCCCAATAGATAACTGGCAATAAGGCCCTTAAGATAAACGAGGATTTATGCTCGTCTCGGGTCTGCCCAATCGTAAGTGACATTGAAAGAATGCCAAAAACTTAGCTAACGTGAAAACGTTAGAAACCTTAGGATAACAGAGGTATGGGGATACCTTGTTTTCAAGGTAAATGGGGATACCTTGATTTTGAAGGCTTTAGGATTCTCTCCTATTGGGATTTCTCCATCTTTAATGAATTTCATGATTGGGTGAATCCAGGATCCTTGAGACATTTGAGAGGATGGAGGATCCTTAAGTTGGTTTTCTTTATCAATCTCCATTATTCTTCATTCATCGATAGCCGGGTAAAGGATATGAGTGATATGAATCTTCATATCTTCTGGGATCTTTAATGATGTTTTTAGATTAGCTAAGGCATTTGCCCCTGCATTTTCCTCTGTTGGTACCTGTACTATACTAAAAGAATCGAAATTTTCCGCAAGAGCTTTGACTATCTCAAGTTATTTAATTAATTTTTCACCTTTAGCTAGGTAAGAACCATTAAAATGGTTAGTTATCAACAAGGAATAAACATATACTTGAAGCACCGGATCCTCCTTTGTTTGGCTAAATGCAAACCGGCTATTAATGCTTCATATTCAGCTTCATTGTTGGTGGCTTAGAATTAACAAGCTATGGATTGTGGTATTATGTCTCGTTGTAGTGAATTTAGTAGTATGCCTAGACCTGTTTTCTCTAATGTTTGATGCTCCATCAGTGAAGAGTATCCATGGATCCTTGGTTTCTTCAAATTGTTGGACCTCTAGATCAGCCTCCTATTGCAAGTCACTAGTAAAATCCACCACAAAGTCAGCGAGTGCTTGTGGATGGCATTCCTTGGTTCATACCGTATATCATAGGTATCGAGCTTCACAGCCCATTTAGCCATCCTACATGCCATCTCTAGTTTTCTAAGAACATTCTTAATAGGATAGTTAGTTTTAACAATAATAGGATTAGTTTCAAAATAATGCCGTAACTTTGTAGAAGCCATGATTAAGGCAAGTATTAATTTTTCAAGATGAGAGTACCTGACTTCAGCATCAAAAAGGCTTTTACTTACATAATAAACCGGATACTGCTGACCTTCATGATCTTTTACCAAGACTGCACTGATTGTATTACCCGATACAGCTAAATATAGGATCAAGGATTCTCCCTTGATTGGTTTCATTAAAGCTGGTGCCGAGGATATATAATCGTTAAGAGTTTTAAGTGCAGCTTCATGCTTCTCTGTCCACTCAAATTTCTTGTTCTTTCTGAGGATGTCGTAGAATTCTTTGCATTTTTATGAAGATTTTGATCTAAACCGGTTTAAGGCTGCAACCCTTCCAGTTAGACATTGAACGTCTTTTACATTTCTTGGTGACTTCAAGTTGATAATAGTTTTAATTTTGGTCAGGGCTAGCTTTTATTCCTCTTTTTGACACCACATATCCTAGATTCTTTCTAGCTTTCACACCAAAGTGGCATTTTAAAGGATTAAGCTTCATGTTGTATTTATCTAAGATGTTGAAAGCTACTTCGAGATCCTCGAGATGGACTTTACTTTTTTCTGATTTGACCACCATATTATCTATATATACTTCCATTGTGTCACCAAGCTGCTCTTTAAACATCATGTTGACAAGTCTTTGGTAGGTAGCACCTACATTTCTTAATCCAACTGGCATAACAATATAACAATATATGCCGGTAGGAGTAATGAATGCTATATCCTCTTGATCAGATGATTCCATCTGAATTTGCTGAAATCCAGACGAGGCATCCATAAAAGTTAACAACTCATGTTCTGCTGCAGCATCCTCCATGGAGTCAATGTATGGTGATGACCACATGTAAGGTGGTACTTCACCTTGTCGTTAGTTGTATTTTTTTTATTTTGTAATAGATTAGTCGTATTTCGTTTCCGCTGTAATAGTTAGTTTAGTCTATGTTTTTGTTACTTTGTTGCTTGTTTATGCGACACTGCATGCGACACTATAGTGTCGCATGCAGCCTGTCTTAGCTTAGCAAGCAGGCAGTGTCGCCTATGCGACACTACCTGCGACACTAGCCTCTGTATATATAGTTGTTTTAGGGCATTTTGTACACAACTCTCTTGGAACTTTATTGAAATACAATTACTCTTTGATCTTGAGTTCGAATCTGGTTGTTTATAGCAAGGAATTGATTGATTAATATCTTTGTTGCTTCAAATCTATTCTACTTCATTTGCTAATGGGTTATAATGGTTTGTGTGAGTTTTGGTTACAAATCACAATCAATTGTTGCTAGATCTAGTGGTATCAATTGATTGTGATCTGATCTATATCATATATAGCACGGATTAACGATTTACTGGACCAACAATATGGTATCAGAGCCATTGTGCTCATGATTTGTGGTTTTTGAGGGTTTTTAGATAATATTCACTTTTCATCAATTCTGGATCTGATCTATTGTGAATTAGTATGTAAGTGAATTGAGAATTGTGTGATTTTCATTTTAGAATCAATCTACATCTACAGATCTATCATCATCATATAGATCTGAGTGTTTGGAGTGATTTAGTACATTTTCATAGGTTTTGGACAAAAGACTTTTTCAATCAAATTGGATCTAATTTGTTGATGTTATGGATTGAATTCTGGATTTGGATTGATCTATTTTACCTTTGGAAACAATCGGAATCATCAGATTAGTAATCGGATTAGTATTGGATTTTCTGTGGTAGTTTTTGGTCATTTTTAGTGGAAAATATTTATCTCAGATTCATCTTGCGACACTAGGTATTCATCTTGCGACACTAGTGTGCTTGCGACACTACTGAAATCTCATTGTTGATCATTGTGTGGCCGGATTGCATCTTGATTGAACGAAAGTTCACGACACTGTCACTGACATTGTACTTGACATTGTCCCTGACACTATACCCGACATTGTGCCCGACACTGTGACTGACATTGTGCCTGACATTGTTCTCGACATTACACCCGACATTAGACTGAACGAAAGTTCAAAGCTTGTGCCTGTGTGCGACACTAACTTGTTTGCGACACTAGCTAGTTTGCGACACTAGCTAGTTTGCGACACTAGCTCTTTGCGACACTAAGTTCTTTGCGACACTATTGTCTGTTCAAAATGTCAATGTCTTTTACTCTTGCGGATTTGGAGAGTGGTGCACCGAATAGACCACCGAAACTTGTTAATGGAGTCAATTTTGAAGATTGGAAACGGAGACTTAAGGCATTTTTCTTATATACTGATCATACTCAGTGGGAATCGATCGAGAAAGGTCCTCACGTTCCGGTTACAACTGTAGGAGAGGCAACAGTTAAAAACACAAATCCAGAAACATTCAATGAACGTGACAGGAAACTTGTTGATCGGGACAACAAAGCATTCGATGCACTGATTCTGTGTTTAAGCTCTGAGATTCATAATCGCTTTAGGGAACAGAAGAATGCAAAGGAGTTGTATGACACTTTATGCGAATTCTATGATGGGAATGCCGATTTACAAAAGGACAAGGGTGTTCAAGCTCAGAAGGAATTTAACTCGTTAATGGGTCTTCGGAATGAGAAAATCTCAGATTTGACCAATCGATTTTTGAGTGTGACCAGTAATCTGAAGAAATACGATGAAGAGTTAACATCTGTGGAAGAAGTGACAAAACTTCTGGATTCATTGCCACCAGAATGGAGCTTGCAGGTTAGAATGTTGAAACAAGAAAGAAGATTTTTAGAATATAAACTGATGGATGTCATAAACAAGTTAAATTCGTTTGAACTGGACATCAAGAGGAGAGAATACAATCAGGCTGTGTATCCACCGATGCAAACTCACAATGCTGCTCTGCTGTCATGAACTTCTGAAGCATCCTTACTCAACTAAGGATTCCCATACACTACTGGATGTGCTACTCCTGAAGTGAAAAGTGCTGGTAAAGATTAAGTTCAGTCTCAAATTCCTACCGATATGATGGCACTCTTTGGGATGTTTGTGAATGGTTATGAAGCGTTAGTTGCTGGAGAGATCAAGGGTAAAGGGATAACCATGGAGGATATGTTGCAAGTTGATCCTGATGATTTGGAGGAAGCTGACATACAATGGCAGATGGCTATGTTAACTGTGAGAGCAAGGAGGTTTATGGAAAGGACTGGTAAGAGAAACTTCGGAAACCAAAATTCAAAGGTTGGGTTTGACAAGTCAAAGCTGCGTTGCTTCAATTGCAAACAACTTGGTCACTTCAAGAGGGATTGTACTTTACCAACTGTTTTTGAACCACCAAGTCCCAATTCAAGGAACGTTGCAGTGAATGAAAGGGAGAATACAAGCAATACAAGAGAAACTGCCTTAATAACAAACTTTGATTGGAGTGCTGAGATCGCTGAGGTTCAAGAAGAAATAAATCATGCTCTTGTTGCTGAAACAGTAAAGATCACTGGAAATGATTCTGAGAAGGTCAATAGGGAGATTGAAGGAAGTAGGATGGAAGAAAATGGGGTTGATGAGAAGAGTGAATCTGTGACGAGTCAGAAAAAGGAAAAGGAGGTTGAAGAAGAGAAAGAGGAAGAAAGGAAGAAAAACACACACGCTTGCAACTGTGACAGAGCCCTGGCAACCGAAAAGATCATCATGGGTCTTCCTTATGAGGTAATACAGGATATGTGCTCATCAGCTTGTCGGGTTCATCTTTTTGGTGTGTATAAAGCTAATCGATTATTATTAACAAACCAAGCCGAATTAACCACCATTAACTCTGACCTTAAAAAGAACGAAGTGAACTATTATGTAAGATTAAATGAGGCTTTGCAAGAAATAGATCATTTAATTAAATAGAAAACTTCTTGAAAGGAATGTTGAGGTTAATCTGTTAGAAGAACGTGTCAAACTGGCTGAATTTGAAAGTTGTAAACTCCAAACAAAACTTGATAGATGGACCATTGCCAGCATGAAAAAAGAGGAGTTAAACTGTAGACAAAGAGGAGCCAGAATCAAATCTGGTATAGGATATGATGAGTTTCCTCATGTGTATCCTCCTCCGAGCACTTTTTGTTACTCTCCCACACCCAAACCTCATCCCACTAATGATTTAATTCCAGAAAATACTAATAGTTTATTTGCAGGTTTAGAAGGGATTAATCATCAGAAGGTTCGTGAGGAGTATGGCTATGGTGCATCTACCGGTCTGGGGTGTTCTAGTTCAAGCGTTAGTTCTAATTCCATGAAGTCTAGTTTAAACATGTGTGTTAATTCAGATGTTTTGTCGAATGATTTAAGTAGTTCAAACTTTAAATCGTCTGTATTAGACACTAATTCTGTTATGTCTGTTTCAAATGATTGTAATGATGAACATGTTTCTGATGTTAAATCTATTGATGCATTGCACCGTTGAAGGGAAGTGTACAATGGCCTAAAACAGATGATATTATACCCCTCCCACCAAAAGAAAGGCGAATGCCCGGTAGACCTACAGTAAAGAGGAAAAGAGATCCTTCAGAGAAAGAGAAGAAGAACAAGAAGGTTGGAATTGGGAGAAAAATAAGATGTCATAATTGTTTAGAAAATGGACATAATATTAGGTCTTGCACTAAAGAGAAAAAAGACCCGCAACCAAAGGAGGCGAGAAAAAAAGGTAGAAAAAGAAGGTTGACTCAAGAAAAATCAAGTTGATTTTGAACATCAATTTTTTTTTATGTATTTTGACCCGTTGGATTGGATTTTCGTTTATATGGACCCATTTGGGTGTATTTTGGTGTATGTTTTGACCCGTTTGGGGGTTTTATTTGGACGTATTTTGGTGTATTATGACTAACTTTGGGTGTTTTTGATGAATTTTAGACCCGCTTGGGTATATTTTGGTATACGTTGGACTAGTTAGGATTTATTTTGGTGTATGTTTTGACCCGCTTAGGTGTATTTTGATGTATTATAATAAAATTTTGGGTGTTACAGGTGAACTTTAGGACTCGTGGACGTTTCGCCATTAGCTAAATATTTTTTTCATTTTTTTTGAAATCTTCACATTTTTTTTCTTTTTTCTTAAATTTTTCGCATATTTCTAAATATTTTTAGCAATAAAAAAAATATATATTACAGAAAATATGTACTGTTAAAATAAAAAAAATATATTTACGACTAAGTTAAACACAAGTTGAAAAAGATAATAGAAAATATGGTGGTTACAATAAAGATATCACAATTTATTTTCACAGTTTAAATATGTCAATATACAATAAAGAATAAAAAAATATGGTGGTTACAAGTTATATAGGTCAAATACCTAGGATTAGAACATAATTATGCCTTTAAGTGACCTAATTGAAACAAAATAAAGTTTGAGTGACCTAATTAGAACAAAATTGAAAGTTGGTTATGTTTCTACAAAATTACCCCTTTTGATAAACTATAGCAACTGGTTATTCAAATAATACACATTTTTAACGAAAACGAATTAATCGTCATACACTTAGGAATACTTTAAAACATGAAACACATTTTTAAAAGTATTTAAAAGCCTAAAAGTCCATATTTATAAACTATTCCCTTCAAGTCTTTTATATGTTTTAGAAGTATTAAATGTGTATTTTATAGTATTTTTAAAGTATTAAACGTATTTGCAATAATTAAACTTATAAAACTAGATTTAGATAAAATCATGGTTTTATATAATTTTTATAAGATTAGAAGCATTTTACAATATATATATATATATATTAATTATAATATTGGTATTAGATTAGAACAAATAGGTAAAAAATGGTTAATGATGTTGTTTAAAAAAATATACAACAACAGGGGTCCCCTAGCTTCGAACCATTGATCTCAAATACCCAGACAAAACACCTTAAACAACTACACTGAGTGAACTTTAGTTTAGAAAAGGATCAGAAATGCTTTTGACATCTAAATAAAACCCCCAATTCAATCAAGAACCCTAACTCCTAAATTACCTCGAATTGGATCACTAAAATGAGAAATTGATAGAGGGCTTTTGATCTACATGTGATAACGAGTATTTTATATAAAATATCTCGCTTGTTTGATGACGAATTGGATTAGAGATGGTGAAGAGCACGAACTAGACGATTTTGGAATCAAATTGGCACTTAGAGATCGTTGAAATGCAATTAAACTTCCAGAATCACTCTTGATGATGTGTGGAATAAACGCCCTAATAGAATTTCATTTAATAACAAGGTTTTGTTGCTCGATTGATAAGTTGCAGGCTTCGAACGAAGGGAGGATCAAGTATTGAATTTTTGATGTTTTTAATTGCAACTGGTTAGACAGTGAGTTTGGATGACCGTCTAGGAGTGTTTTACAATGAGTGAATTCGATTAATTTGATCTAGTAATAAGAATTGGAATTCCGTTTTTGTTTTGAGATTAAATGGGGTTAATTGGTAATCAATGACATGATTAAAACTCAATTAACTGGTGTTCACTAGGGATGGAAGTCAGACCCGAACCCAATGGGAAAACCCAAAACCCGAGACATATGGGACGGGTCTTGGGTCGGGTCCATGGAAGAATCGATATGGTTATGTCAATTTGTTGAATTTCAACATTTTGAGTCGAATTGAGTTTAATGAGTTTTACTTCGGTTTTAAAATGATAACTCAATAGGCCAAATGATGTTTAGATAAAGATTCAGTGTTCGAAATATACTAGAAACACCGTTTGGAGGATTTTATATAGGTTGGATTCGTTTTAAAATAGCTAAAAACCCATATTTACATCTCGCATAAAAACTGAAATTCCGGCCAGCTTGGCCGTAGTTGGTATCGTCGAAAACACGGGAGTGGCAGGCTGGGGGGTTTAGGTAATAACAAATTTACAGTTTTGGTCTTTATAGATTAGAATGTTATGCATTTTAATATTATTACTTTAATACAAGCTTCATAATTGACAAAAGTGGCCCAAAGTTAAATAATTATTCATTTTAACAAGCTAATTTAACCACGTTAACTCGTAACGTTTATAAAATTGACGTTTATATATCATTACGTTATTTTTGACGTTGAAAAGCTATTTTGAGACATAATAGAATTTATCTTCAATAATATTTATAAAAATTCTTTTATAAAATACAACTTATATTCTCTTGAGATTTTGTTATTGTATTTATAAATAAATTAGAAAACGTTAGATATTACATGCAACGAAAATCAATCGGTTTATTAACGACGGGAAAAAAAACATAAGGCTCGACATATTTTTATATATTAATGATAACAAAGCATTACATTTTCAAATATTAAATACGATTAAATATAAGATAGACGAGTTTGGGTTCGATTCGGGCTTTCGGGCTTGGGTTTGGGGCAGATGCCACACATAAAAGAAGAAGTTGAACAAGCAAAGTCATATGGACAAGAAAATGAGAGATTAGTGCCAGCCGAAATTGTTGAATCACAATCTTCTCAAGATGAAAAGACTCAAGAGGTTCAGACAAAGAAGAAGAATAAGAAGGTTAGAAGAAAGAAGAGCAAAGCAAAGAAGAACAAGACAAATGCCGCATCATCTGATTTCACACCTCAGCCTCCTGCTTCACCAAAGTCTCAAGATTCCGAAGCCCCGAGTGATTCAAACAGTGACATCTACTGTTTAATCTGTGACTCTGAAACTCATCATATCTCAGATTGTATCTACAATCAAGGTGTCTTTCCTTACGGCTCAAAAGGTGACAAGTTCAAGACTTCAGCTCCTTCAATCAAGCTTCAACAAGGTACAAATGTCAAAGCTCCTTAGAAGAAGAGAATGAAGAATCCCTTCAAGGTTCATCTAAAGTACCGTGAGATATGTTAGATGTATAATCACATGACATCAGAGTGTTGCTTCAACAAGTACTGCACCAACTTTCAGATGTACAACCATGACATAACGGAATGTTACTACAATAAGTATTGCTCTATTTGTGACATGGTCAATCACAGACTCCGGATTGCTTTACAATAAAAGCTCAAGGATGAAGCCGAGAAGGTATGTCCAAAGAAATTCATCCTCTACGAATTCTGCCAGGTATTTTTCTGATTTTAATTTCTCTAATGGTGATCATTCAAGTAAGTCATGAAAACCAAGATCTACAAGAGAACAAAAACAAACAAATCCATATTTACATAAGCAAAATAGTCAACAAAAATAATTTTTGAAAAATAGGTTTAGAAATGACTATCACAGATCTTCCATGCATTCTTCTAAACAGGTGTATAAACCAAAGCGTTCCTTTGGTTCTACACGAAAAAGTTTGTGGAGAAAAATGCATGTTATGGATAAAAATAATCAAAGTGATTCATCTCATGATGATGGTCCACCATAAGATGCAATTTATCAGCAAATTACATATATTGATGATTTCGGACAATCCACGACCGTAATGGCTTGGATTTCATCATGTAACTAATTTTTTAGTGTGGTAGGGACAGTTATGGAGGCTGGTCAAACAAAGAAAATAAGACCGTGGCTGATCACTTATCATGACAAGCTACCGAATCTTGTTCATGATGCCTTCGATGCAACTGACGAAAAATGGAGTTGGAAACAAAAAGGAATCATTGAAGGAACTTTAAAAACATTTTATAAACAAAAGCAAACAGTTATGGCAATGCCTGAAACAATCGATGTTTCATTTCGTCCGTCTTTCGTTGATAACACGTCTGCCATATTCTTTTTATGAAACTTTCAAATTTCAAAGATATTTAAATGTTTAGGGGGTGAAATCATAGAAAATTAGAAGATTAATTCAAAAAAAAAGTGTGCTACTTTCATAAATCTGATTGATCATCGTGTGTTGTGTCGGTAAACTGAGAAAACAATAAATTTGAAAAGTAGACTCTCTAGTGAGAAACTAAATACATCTATGCAAGCTATGTTAAGATCTATCTTAGGACATGTGTTGAGTATTCGCTTTTTTGATAGACTACTTCTTTATTGTGGTGCCCACAGACCTGACGTTTCACGCGAGACCTCCTTTTTTGTAGTGAGCTACAGACCTGGAACACCTCAAGATGTACAAATGATTAGCAATGAGGAACACAAAAGATTCCAGATGAGGAACATCACCAATCTTGTAAGACCCTACACGTTAATCATAGTTAACGTGTATAATTTAACTCGTTTAGTCCCAGAAAATAGGCACTTAAAAATTCTTTTTCTTTTAAATCTTACGTAACCTACTAACCCTTCTAAACATAAACCAACTTGCACTCGGTTTAAAAATTATTAAATAGTTATATATAGCGTTTACAATAAACTAAAACTTTTCTTTAGGTTTACCGTTGTGTTATGCAAAGACGGGAACTAGTAGTGTTCGGGGGTGCTCGGTTCATTAGCTAGCTTGATCTTCAATCCTGTACCTCCATCACGTTCAACCTATCATAAACACACCCAAAAAGGTTAGTGTTTATATTATTAAATTATTTATACAAATTAGAAACAAACCACGACAACCTGGTCACGAAATAAGATGCGGAAACCACGAATACAACAAATGGACCGGGTCACTTCCGAAGGCCCTTTTTGCTCATCCGACTTTGAAGTAATACGAACCCATGCTCTTCTTATCATTTTTATACCCTTTACAGGATCAAAAAGAGATTAGCTTCAAATGTCTAATAACACCATGCCTTAGATCATTCATTATAATCCAAGTGCACGTAAGATTTCTTAACCGACCCGTTAAGGGAAATATTGAGTGTTATATTCCCAGTCCGTCACATTTTCCTTCCCACATATATTTATAGACATTTAGACTTTTAGAAAGGTCATTACCATTTCATTGGATTATATTTACATTCAGTTCCACACTTACATTTTCGACTCATGTGGGTAGTTGGTCATAAAAACCACATACCCACCTATTCACCCCATTCCCCATAACATCCATTGTTTAATCTCTATTATGATTTCCGAGAATTCAATTGGATCTCGGAACTCATCTAAGTTTCATTAGTATATTAACTTGGATTTTGAGTCCTTTTTCCTTACTTTGACACGATAACGGATAGTGGGGCTCAAGACTCACAAATCCTTAATTTCATCACCAGATCATAGCTGATTAAGCTTTGGTTGATTTACTCTAATTTTACTTGGTTATAATACTCATTATAAAACACAATACTTGATATTTGTTACGCGTCCTATTTAAAGTACGCATATGAAATCCGGTTATTTTTATAAAGACTTTATCTTTACTATTTTAAAACCAATTAAGAGCTTGGACTTTCCAAGTTGTATACACTCCATGGTCCAAAGACCCCCTTTTGATTAATGACTTACCCGGCCACACCTAAAGTCATGGACCCAATTATTATTCCACATGCACTTTCACGTGCTAATTTTCAGCAATACTTGCCTTACATATTCATGATTACATGTAAGTAACTCAACCAGAAAGTTATCAAGTTTTTAGGTTCAAATGGTGACTTCATCACCATTTGACCCAGATGACCCATCTGGTCATTTTGACCATAATCTCAATTGTCTAGTCGTATAAACAAGAGTACTATTCTCAAAATATTCTAGCATTGTAATTAGAAGTGAACAATGTCACTTACATTTCTTTGCCAACTAGAACTCCCGTGCATTCCATTAGCTCGTTTGACCCGTTTCGTCCAAGCCTCCACCTAGCTTGACAAGATCAAACATTTTCCAATTTCCACAAGATTAATAAGTTAGTCATTATATAGCATGACTACCAAATCCTATGGACTCATCCATACCAATTTATCAAAACATTATTTTTGGATCAGTTTGACTTTTGTCAAACTGCCAATAGATATATAACTACAATATGCATATTCACCAACTATTACATATAATAGTGTAATTACATGTATAGCTCATTTTCAAGTACTTTAGACACTTCTAACATACCAAATAGGTGTGCATACTCAACTAGAATCAACCATTCATGTTTAAGTCATGTATACTCAAATATCCCCTTTTGCTTATATGTAAAAGCTTATATATTGTGCAGCACTTTTCTGCGCAGCTGCATAAATCAACTATTTTGACTAACTTACCAATTTATTTAGTCTTTCATGTTTAAATATGGATTGTAGTAGACTCGTAGATGTTTCCATCCATATATCATACACAGTGATCGGATTTTACTATTATTTTATACAATATTTACAAAAACAGGACATAAGCATATAATGATTCCAATCAGAATGTTTTATATCCTGACTAGTCATTTTGATCTAATGTTTTGGACGACTTGTAGTCCTTTTTAGGCCTTTATGTTCAAATATGAATTATAGTGGACTCAATAATCTTTCCAATGATATAAGAATCGTCACCTAAATCCAAATAACGAGTGAGATACAGTCTTTGCAAGATGGCTATACAAATCTGTCAAAAGTGACGGATTTTTACACTATTTTATATAATATCAATTAGCAACATCAATTTCATCATCTAGCCAAATTTAAGTTTCATGTAGGCATTTTATCAAACATTTTGAGTGCATTATTCCATGCATGTCTATCTTATTACAATCCATATCATTATATCAATATATCCACTTACCATCAAATAGATTATCATCAACTCAATTCAATTCAACTTGTAATTAAAGAAATCAAGCGTCATGCAAGACACATAGGGTGAAACTCTCACCTAGTTTAAGCCATTAACATGTAATTTTAAGTAACCAAGTAGCATTAAGGTTACTAACAAAACTCATATTCATCATCTTGTGAAATCTAACAATTTCAAGTATGCACTCATCACTACAACATAGAAATGATCATAGTAGCATCTATATCAATGAATCACATTATCTTTACCCATTTTAACCAAAACCTACTTGTGGGTCTTGCAATACAAGAAGATGGTTCTATGGTTCTTAACAAGGCACAATTCATGAAGTAAGACCTCTTAGATGCTTCCCTTCATCATTTCTACCTTCAATTTCATCTAATCCGTCTTCAATTTGGATAATTTTCGTGATTTATTGAGCCCTTTGGGGCTGAATAATCGTAAACCCAATATGGGGGTCTCTTCCCCAATTTAGTTTACAAAATATTTACTAAAGAGACCTTCAACTTTAGCCTCTTTTAACATTTAACCCGAAATTGAGTTTTCAACCTACTTTCTTGACTACAAGTTAACTAGAAAATATTTATTAACATAGGCTATTTTTATAAATAACCTCATTTCTTTAGAATTTTACACATTTAATCTCCTTAACAGAATTAACCGAGTCGTTACACTTTTTAACACATTAGCCTTAAAAACCATATTTTTATCACATTTTCATTTTATTCTCAACGTTGAGAATCCCATTCTTATTATATCGGGTCTCGACGCGACCGTCCCGGTCATTGGTTTAAGTCCCATCTCCCGAGCCTTTTCTAGCATTACCTCCCGTAAGGGTAATCTATTCATTGTTATAATTTAACCATGGAGTTTATTTACTTAATTCCAAGTGTTTAGTTTATTAATCTTACCACTAATGGTAAATTTGTTTGTTAAATTATCATTAATTTAATTTAATTACCGAATACGTTTTCGGGGTGTTACAAATTAAAATTCCAAAAAAAGGAATGAAAAAGAAGATTCTTCAAGGGAACACCACCTAAGACTGTCCGGAAATGGATATCTTTAAGGCCCAAAAAGCTTCACTGATTATATCGTAAATGACTGGGTATTAAAGATGTTAAAGTGCTTACTTGTATGTTTTGATGAGGGTAGAGCTTACAGTATTTCTGAGTGTGGGTCACATACTTGTCATACTTAATTGAACCAAAACATGATAAAAATCACTAAGTGTTTGAAAAAGTAAGTGTGGGTTAAATGCCCATCATTCCCTTTGAAATATTGTCTATGTCTATTCAAAACTTTCTTTTATTTTGTGTGAAGACATTGGACTGGTATGATCTCATTGCAGGTTAAAGATTCAGAATTGTAAAGAGAAAAGTTCAAAAAGATTGAAAGCATACAAAAATTTAAAAAGAACAAAAAATTGTCATTTTAATTTTTCTTTTGTTTTGGCAGTTTAAAATGTGTTATTGATGTATGACTTGTTCATCAAGCAATATCTCATCCAATTGAGAACTTAATCTTTACATTGATAATAAATGCACATTATTGCCTAGTTTAATGTTTGTCTTTTAACTTGCAGGAATAGTTTCCATTGCAGAACAAGATTACGCGCGACCTGAAGATGTTCCAGTTCAAGCCGGTTTCCAGACTAAAGATCTCAATGCTAGATTGCTGAGTATTAAGAATCCCCCTCTTATTATCTCATACACAGATCCCGTTAACATCTAAAGCAAATGTTGAGGGGGAGTATCCTAAGTCAAAGAAGTCTTCTTATTTAACTTCAACCGTTGAAGAAGAACCCGTTGCTGGTATATAGATTCGCCAATATCTACTTTTTTCTTATTCTTTCCATAACCTTTGATGATACACAAAAGTGAGAGAAGAATGCAAATTGCTTGTTGAAAGATAAAGTTTTGACATCATCATCTTAGGGGGAGTATTGTTAGGTTCTGTCGAAGATAATGCATACCAAAACTTTAGGTTGCTCTCTATGCTCATCACATGAAGATTTAAGCTTATCAATCAGATTTGTAAAGTATCATCTTAGGGAGAGTATTGTTAGGTCCTTGAAGATGTCACTTTACAAATATAAGCGAGTGAAGATATCGAGCATCGTCACGAGCAAGAACAGTTGAAGACTTTGTTTAAATGTATTTGTCTTAGAATATTTTTGAAATTGGTTTGTGCTTAAGTGCACGTGTTTAGGGTTTAATTGTAAGGTGAATGGTATGGACTATAACTACCGTCACCTAGGTCATTTGTTGAAAAGAGTTGCATGCATTTGTTACTCCACATCCTTTTTAACCTCTCATAGATCTAATACAATAACCTATTCATATTATCATAATCTTCATCATACCTTGCAATGAATCTATAGACTGCAGTAAGATCATACTAAGAATTATTTGAAAATGTTTGAATGTTTGAAATAGACATTTGACTTGTGTTTGGTTGAGTGATTATATGAGAACATATCAATTAGCTCGAGTTAGCACACTTACCTTTTCAGTTCATGATGAGATTAAGGTTCGATTCAAATGACTTATGTGACCTACATGTTGTCACATATCAAGATATACCCTTGTCAGAACATACATGCATGCACTTTAACAACTTTAAAACTTGGTCATTTACAATATAAACAATGAAGTGTTTCTAACTTATTGGAGGTTCCTCATTGGGAATCTTTTTGAATTTTTTTTTGGAATTATCTTTTGCTTATGTTCCCCATTGGGAATCTTTTGAAATTCCTTTGGAAATTTCTTGGGTGACAGTCCTCATTGGGACTCTTTTTTTGTTACACATTGGGAATCTTTTGTTGCACCTTGAAGTGTTCCATTGTCATTTCTCAAAACTTTAAGTTTTAGGTCCAGTTGGTTTTCGACTTTAGTGATAAACTTTTTTAACAATTCTGCAGTTTAAGATTTTACATGAAGAAAGTAAACCTAAAAGAATCGTGTAAAATCATCTATGATGACTAGATAATACGATTTCTTTCGAATAATCTACACGTTCGTAGGTCCGACAAATCTATGTGTAATAGTTGAAGAGGTTTGGAGATTGAGTTTATAAGCTTGGACTTATAAGACACTGTATGTTGTTTTCCCTTTAGGCACGTTGAACAATGGTCATTTGTAGAGAATTTCTTCGATGAGATTTCTACAACATGCTTTCCTTAAGCCAATTTGTTCATATTCCTTAAATTGGAATGACCGAGTCGTCTATGCTGCTGGCTTTCATCATTTGATGCATGAGCAATGAGACAAGTTGTTTCAACTTCGAGATCAACTAGAGACATATCCAACTTATAGATATCTCTATCACGTGGAGCTTTGATCAAAGCTTTGATCAAAACCCACTCTTCTGGAATCTTGAAGCATGGCTTAAGAATGTAACATAAAGAGTCATCAACTAAAATAGAATATGATTTATCACAGATTTAGGAAATACTTAGCAAATTCAAATTCAACTGGCACAGTAGTTGACTTTGTCAAAGCTAATGATCCCATTTGATACCGTTCCTTCTCCGGTAATCTTTCCTCTTGCATCTCCCATGAAAGCAACATGTGTACCATTTTTCTACTTGAAATCTTGAAGCAAGGCATGTTTGCCTTGCATGTGCCGGCTACACCCACTATTAACATACCATGAGTTAATAGGTCTTCTTGGGCGTACCTACATTTTCAACATAATATAGTTAGTTTGGTCAACCCAGGCCGAATGGTCTTGGGTTTTCCAGATTTATCCACAACAGTGAATTGACGAAATTTTAATTTATTCAGATTTGGTTCGGATGAGAGATTGAATGGAAAGTTATTTGTTTTAAATGATTGATTTGATTGCATTCTTCTCAAGACATGATATCTTTCGTCCAGTTTAGGATCAAGGTTGTTTTGATTGACAATCTTCATTCGTTTTGTCAAATTAACAGACCTTGGGATAAACCGTTGCGATAATACTTATTTGGTATTCCGTAGGAATCATCAACCACATAATTGTTCATTCTGAAAGATCTCAATCCAGTTGACGGTAAAGATTTTGAGTTTTGAAAACCAATCTATTGATTTCGTTGAAATTGTCCATAATTTAGAGAGTTGTTTTGGAAATAAAAATTCGATGTGTTACGATTTCTTTCATAAAAAACTTGCACAATATTTGTTGAAATAATAATCCTTGGTTGAATGATTTCTCATATCATAGATGTGACAATACTTTTTATAAAAACTTTCCTCTGTTTGATGATTGTACATGTCACAAATATCACAATACCTTTGTTGTGCCTTGAACAACTGACGATTAACCTTCGATGTGGATTAAATTTTAGAGTCTGATCCTAATTCGATTTTACGGGATTTGAGGTTAACATGTTGCTTCAATTTTTATGATTTGACCATTTAAGATTTGTTGATGGTTTTTGATTTGGACAAATTTGGTGAAACCTTCATAGATTCAAACTTGTTATATACATCGGGAGACTTCGGTCCTGAACCTGCTTTTGGACCAGAGATTGGTTTGAACTTTGAGTTAAGTTGGTTATTATCAAATTTGTTCACAAATTTGTGAACAAAATTAAATTTTTTTTAAAAGAACAAAAAGATTGTAATTTTAATCTTTTTCTTTTGTTGTGGCATTTCAACATGTGCTATTGATGTATGAGTTGTTTTTCAAGTAATATCTCATCCGATTGAGAACTTAATCTTTACATTGATGATAAATGCACCCTATTTCCAGAGTTTAATGTTTTTCTTTAAGTTGCAGGAACAGTTTCCATTGCAGAACAAGCTTCCACACAACTTGAAGATGTTCCTGTTCAAGCCTGTTTCCAGATCAAAGATCTCCATGTCAGATTGCTGAATATTAAGAATCCAACTCTGTATCTCATACACTGATCCCATTAACCTCTAAAGCAAAAGTCGAGGGGGAGTATTCTATGTCAAAGAAGTCTTCTCATTCTACTTCAACCGTTGAAGAAGATCCCGTCGCTGATATATAGATTCACTGGAATCTAGTCTCTGCTTATTCTTTACAACCGTTGATGTTACAGAAAAGCGGGAAAAGAATGTAGATTGCTTGTTATAAGACCGAGTTTTGACAACATCATCTTAGGGGAGTACTGTTAGGTCCTATTGAAGATAATGCATACCATAACTTTAGGTTGCTCTATATGCTCGTCACATGAAGATTTAAGCTTATCAGTCAGATTTGTAAAGTATCATCTTAGGGGGAGTATAGTTAGGTCCAATTGACGATGTCACTTTACAAATATAGGCGAGTGAAGATATCAAGCATTGTCACGAGCAAGCATGAGTGAAGACTTTGTTTAATAGTATTTGTCTTAGAATATTTGTTTAATAGGTTTGTGCTTAAGTGCAAATGTTTAGGTTTAATTATAAGATGAATGGTATAGACTACAAATATCATCACCTAGGTCATTTGTTGAAAAGAGTTGCATATCCTTTGTTATTACACATCCAATGTAACCTTTCAAAGATCTAGTACAAGAACCTATTCATTTTATCTTAATCTTTATCATACCTTGCATTGATCTTCATGAGCATTCAAGTATCAATACGTGGTCGGTGAGATTCCGCATCACTGATCATAAACAACATTCCCAAACAATCTCAGATCTAGATCCAAGATCAGTTCATTCGAACCTATTAGAAGGAGAACGAGGCTCTGAAGGAGGATTTGAAGACGGCTGAGGACAAGGTGCGTTGGGAGGTACAATCTGCTGTTGATAAAGCCAAGGAATGGGCAGCTAAATTGGTTATCTAGGCCAGGATAAAGATGACAAAGCAAACTGCTAATGCTAGATTGGTAATGGCTGAGTGGGATGTGCTAAATGGCAGCAGACTCTGGCAAACCTGGGTAAGGATGATGAAGAGAAGGCAGCAGACAAGGTGGATGAGGAATGAACAAGCAAGGATGTTGAAGGGGGAGATGGTGGAGAAGGTACAAGTGGGCGATGAAGGCGTGATGCAAGCTTGAGCCCAATTTTCATTTGTAAAGCTTTTAAAACTTTAGTTCGATTTGGTTGTAACTCGAACAAGTAATCGTAGGTTTTAGGATCACGGATCCTTAGAACATATATCATATGGCAAAGGTGGAGGGATCCTCTGTTTGGGGGATGAAGCCTTGTCATCTACAGCTTTATATTTCCTGCATGTTATGAAGTAGTAACAAATATCTGATAACCCAGGTGGATGGTCCACGTTTTGCTGGTGAAGCCTGGGTTATGCTTTATTATGGTAGGTAATCTAATCTTTTGACTTTAGTTATTTAAAAATGTAAGGTTTATAAGGGTTCATAATTCTTTAAAAATAATATTTAAAAAAAGTAATTAAGTAGAATAGAAATCATACGAGAGAGTCAAGATTAGAATTAGGCTACTTAAGTTGTTTATATAAGATAAAGAAAATTCAATATCCAGAATTCTAGGATCATGGATCCTTATTGATAGTTGAATATTCGAATGTTAGTATAAACCTGCGAGCATAACTTGAGATTTTAGATAAATAGACTGGTGACACGGCCCAATAATTAGCTGGTGACAAATCTTAATAGATAACTGGTGACAAGGTCCAAAGGATAACTGGCGACAAGGCCCAATAGATAACTGGCAATAAGGCCCTTAAGATAAACGAGGATTTATGCTCGTCTCGGGTCTGCCCAATCGTAAGTGACATTGAAAGAATGCCAAAAACTTAGCTAACGTGAAAACGTTAGAAACCTTAGGATAACAGAGGTATGGGGATACCTTGTTTTCAAGGTAAATGGGGATACCTTGATTTTGAAGGCTTTAGGATTCTCTCCTATTGGGATTTCTCCATCTTTAATGAATTTCATGATTGGGTGAATCCAGGATCCTTGAGACATTTGAGAGGATGGAGGATCCTTAAGTTGGTTTTCTTTATCAATCTCCATTATTCTTCATTCATCGATAGCCGGGTAAAGGATATGAGTGATAGGAATCTTCATATCTTCTGGGATCTTTAATGATGTTTTTAGATTAGCTAAGGCATTTGCCCCTGCATTTTCCTCTGTTGGTACCTGTACTATACTAAAAGAATCGAAATTTTCCGCAAGAGCTTTGACTATCTCAAGTTATTTAATTAATTTTTCACCTTTAGCTAGGTAAGAACCATTAAAATGGTTAGTTATCAACAAGGAATAAACATATACTTGAAGCACCGGATCCTCCTTTGTTTGGCTAAATGCAAACCGGCTATTAATGCTTCATATTCAGCTTCATTGTTGGTGGCTTAGAATTAACAAGCTATGGATTGTGGTATTATGTCTCGTTGTAGTGAATTTAGTAGTATGCCTAGACCTGTTTTCTCTGATGTTTGATGCTCCATCAGTGAAGAGTATCCATGGATCCTTGGTTTCTTCAAATTGTTGGACCTCTAGATCAGCCTCCTATTGCAAGTCACTAGTAAAATCCACCACAAAGTCAGCGAGTGCTTGTGGATGGCATTCCTTGGTTCATACCGTATATCATAGGTATCGAGCTTCACAGCCCATTTAGCCATCCTACATGCCATCTCTAGTTTTCTAAGAACATTCTTAATAGGATAGTTAGTTTTAACAATAATAGGATTAGTTTCAAAATAATGCCGTAACTTTGTAGAAGCCATGATTAAGGCAAGTATTAATTTTTCAAGATGAGAGTACCTGACTTCAGCATCAAAAAGGCTTTTACTTACATAATAAACCGGATACTGCTGACCTTCATGATCTTTTACCAAGACTGCACTGATTGTATTACCCGATACAGCTAAATATAGGATCAAGGATTCTCCCTTGATTGGTTTCATTAAAGCTGGTGCCGAGGATATATAATCGTTAAGAGTTTTAAGTGCAGCTTCATGCTTCTCTGTCCACTCAAATTTCTTGTTCTTTCTGAGGATGTCGTAGAATTCTTTGCATTTTTATGAAGATTTTGATCTAAACCGGTTTAAGGCTGCAACCCTTCCAGTTAGACATTGAACGTCTTTTACATTTCTTGGTGACTTCAAGTTGATAATAGTTTTAATTTTGGTCAGGGCTAGCTTTTATTCCTCTTTTTGACACCACATATCCTAGATTCTTTCTAGCTTTCACACCAAAGTGGCATTTTAAAGGATTAAGCTTCATGTTGTATTTATCTAAGATGTTGAAAGCTACTTCGAGATCCTCGAGATGGACTTTACTTTTTTCTGATTTGACCACCATATTATCTATATATACTTCCATTGTGTCACCAAGCTGCTCTTTAAACATCATGTTGACAAGTCTTTGGTAGGTAGCACCTACATTTCTTAATCCAACTGGCATAACAATATAACAATATATGCCGGTAGGAGTAATGAATGCTATATCCTCTTGATCAGATGATTCCATCTGAATTTGCTGAAATCCAGACGAGGCATCCATAAAAGTTAACAACTCATGTTCTGCTGCAGCATCCTCCATGGAGTCAATGTATGGTGATGACCACATGTAAGGTGGTACTTCACCTTGTCGTTAGTTGTATTTTTTTTATTTTGTAATAGATTAGTCGTATTTCGTTTCCGCTGTAATAGTTAGTTTAGTCTATGTTTTTGTTACTTTATTGCTTGTTTATGCGACACTGCATGCGACACTATAGTGTCGCATGCAGCCTGTCTTAGCTTAGCAAGCAGGCAGTGTCGCCTATGCGACACTACCTGCGACACTAGCCTCTGTATATATAGTTGTTTTAGGGCATTTTGTACACAACTCTCTTGGAACTTTATTGAAATACAATTACTCTTTGATCTTGAGTTCGAATCTGGTTGTTTATAGCAAGGAATTGATTGATTAATATCTTTGTTGCTTCAAATCTATTCTACTTCATTTGCTAATGGGTTATAATGGTTTGTGTGAGTTTTGGTTACAAATCACAATCAATTGTTGCTAGATCTAGTGGTATCAATTGATTGTGATCTGATCTATATCATATATAGCACGGATTAACGATTTACTGGACCAACAATATGGTATCAGAGCCATTGTGCTCATGATTTGTGGTTTTTGAGGGTTTTTAGATAATATTCACTTTTCATCAATTCTGGATCTGATCTATTGTGAATTAGTATGTAAGTGAATTGAGAATTGTGTGATTTTCATTTTAGAATCAATCTACATCTACAGATCTATCATCATCATATAGATCTGAGTGTTTGGAGTGATTTAGTACATTTTCATAGGTTTTGGACAAAAGACTTTTTCAATCAAATTGGATCTAATTTGTTGATGTTATGGATTGAATTCTGGATTTGGATTGATCTATTTTACCTTTGGAAACAATCGGAATCATCAGATTAGTAATCGGATTAGTATTGGATTTTCTGTGGTAGTTTTTGGTCATTTTTCGTGGAAAATATTTATCTCAGATTCATCTTGCGACACTAGGTATTCATCTTGCGACACTAGTGTGCTTGCGACACTACTGAAATCTCATTGTTGATCATTGTGTGGCCGGATTGCATCTTGATTGAAGGAAAGTTCACGACACTGTCACTGACATTGTACTTGACATTGTCCCTGACACTATACCCGACATTGTGCCCGACACTGTGACTGACATTGTGCCTGACATTGTTCTCGACATTACACCCGACATTAGACTGAACGAAAGTTCAAAGCTTGTGCCTGTCTGCGACACTAACTTGTCTGCGACACTAGCTAGTTTGCGACACTAGCTCTTTGCGACACTAAGTTCTTTGCGACACTATTGTCTGTTCAAAATGTCAATGTCTTTTACTATTGCGGATTTGGAGAGTGGTGCACCGAATAGACCACCGAAACTTGTTAATGGAGACAATTTTGAAGATTGGAAATGGAGACTTAAGGCATTTTTCTTATATATTGATCATACTCAGTGGGAATCGATCGAGAAAGGTCCTCACGTTTCGGTTACAACTGTAGGAGAGGCAACAGTTAAAAACACAAATCCAGAAACATTCAATGAACATGACAGGAAACTTGTTGATCGGGACAACAAAGCATTCGATGCACTGATTCTGTGTTTAAGCTCTGAGATTCATAATCGCTTTAGGGAACAGAAGAATGCAAAGGAGTTGTATGACACTTTATGCGAATTCTATGATGGGAATGCCGATTTACAAAAGGACAAGGGTGTTCAAGCTCAGAAGGAATTTAACTCGTTAATGGGTCTTCGGAATGAGAAAATCTCAGATTTGACCAATCCATTTTTGAGTGTGACCAGTAATCTGAAGAAATACGATGAAGAGTTAACATCTGTGGAAGAAGTGACAAAACTTCTGGATTCATTGCCACCAGAATGGAGCTTGCAGGTTAGAATGTTGAAACAAGAAAGAAGATTTTTAGAATATAAACTGATGGATGTCATAAACAAGTTAAATTCGTTTGAACTGGACATCAAGAGGAGAGAATACAATCAGGCTGTGTATCCACCGATGCAAACTCACAATGCTGCTCTGCTGTCATGAACTTTTGAAGCATCCTTACTCAACTAAGGATTCCCATACACTACTGGATGTGCTACTCCTGAAGTGAAAAGTGCTGGTAAAGATTAAGTTCAGTCTCAAATTCCTACCGATATGATGGCACTCTTTGGGATGTTTGTGAATGGTTATGAAGCTTTAGTTGCTGGAGAGATCAAGGGTAAAGGGATAACCATGGAGGATATGTTGCAAGTTGATCCTGATGATTTGGAGGAAGCTGACATACAATGGCAGATGGCTATGTTAACTGTGAGAGCAAGGAGGTTTATGGAAAGGACTGGTAAGAGAAACTTCGGAAACCAAAATTCAAAGGTTGGGTTTGACAAGTCAAAGCTGCATTGCTTCAATTGCAAACAACTTGGTCACTTCAAGAGGGATTGTACTTTACCAACTGTTTTTGAACCACCAAGTCCCAATTCAAGGAATGTTGCAGTGAATGAAAGGGAGAATACAAGCAATACAAGAGAAACTGCCTTAATAACAAACTTTGATTGGAGTGCTGAGATCGCTGAGGTTCAAGAAGAAATAAATCATGCTCTTGTTGCTGAAACAGTAAAGATCGCTGGAAATGATTCTGAGAAGGTCAATAGGGAGATTGAAGGAAGTAGGATGGAAGAAAATGGGGTTGATGAGAAGAGTGAATCTGTGACGAGTCAGAAAAAGGAAAAGGAGGTTGAAGAAGAGAAAGAGGAAGAAAGGAAGAAAAACACACACGCTTGCAACTGTGACAGAGCCCTGGCAACCGAAAAGATCATCATGGGTCTTCCTTATGAGGTAATACAGGATATGTGCTCATCAGCTTGTCGGGTTCATCTTTTTGGTGTGTATAAAGCTAATCGATTATTATTAACAAACCAAGCCGAATTAACCACCATTAACTCTGACCTTAAAAAGAACGAAGTGAACTATTATGTAAGATTAAATGAGGCTTTGTAAGAAATAGATCATTTAAATAGAAAACTTCTTGAAAGGAATGTTGAGGTTAATCTGTTAGAAGAACGTGTCAAACTGGCTGAATTTGAAAGTAGTAAACTCCAAACAAAACTTGATAGATGGACCATTGCCAGCATGAAAAAAGAGGAGTTAAACTGTAGACAAAGAGGAGCCAGAATCAAATCTGGTATAGGATATGATGAGTTTCCTCATGTGTATCCTCCTCCGAGCACTTTTTGTTACTCTCCCACACCCAAACCTCATCCCACTAATGATTTAATTCCAGAAAATACTAATAGTTTATTTGCAGGTTTAGAAGGGATTAATCATCAGAAGGTTCGTGAGGAGTATGGCTATGGTGCATCTATCGGTCTGGGGTGTTCTAGTTCAAGCATTAGTTCTAATTCCAAGAAGTCTAGTTTAGACATGTGTGTTAATTCAGATGTTTTGTCGAATGATTTAAGTAGTTCAAACTTTAAATCGTCTGTATTAGACACTAATTCTGTAATGTCTGTTTTAAATGATTGTAATGATGAACATGTTTCTGATGTTAAATCTATTGATGTATTGCATGAAAAGAATTGTTTTGAAAGGTTTGTCTCAACACCAATACTGACCTTTGTACCTATTCGTATATCCAGACCCGTTGAGACAAACAATTCAAAGATTGATACAGGTGTCAAAGCAAGCACATCAAAGAGTAAGACAAAAGAAATGTATGTTTCTTTTAGTGATTCAGACACAAACATGTCTGATTGTGATGAGGAAATTGCATTTGATCCCATTCCTCTAGTTAAAACCAGAAAGAAATGTTTCAAATCACATTGCTTTCACTATGGAAAGGACACTCACGTTGTCAAAAACTATCCGGAATTGGTTCGAAAGGGTGTAAATAGCTTAAATAGATTTGTAAATAATCATTTTCCTGTTTCCTTTTCTTTGTTTAAACCCAAGTCTAACAAGGCATGGATTCCTGTTATTAATTAATTTTTCTGTTGTTTTTGTCAGGAACGTCCAAGGAAGCCAAACAGCTTATGGCATGTAGATAGTGGATGTTCCCGACACATGACCGGTTCGAAAGATCTTCTTACTAATTTTCGCATAATAAATGGTGGGTATGTGGCATTCGCGGGAGACAAGAAGGGTGGTAAAATGGTCGGGCAAGGAGAGGTATCAAACGGTTCGCTCACTCTGGAGAAGGTCAACTATGTCCCCGAGCTACATTTCAATTTGCTGAGCGTGTCTCAAATTTGTGACAAGAATATCCCGGTTCTTTTCAAGTCTGATGAATGCTTATTTATGAAATCGGATTTCTCTATTCCAGAAGATTTGATCATGATACGAGCTCCTAGAAAGAATGACACCTATCTACTCGACATGAATTCAAGGGAGTTTTCTTCAACTGTCACTTGCTTATTGTCTAAGGCATCATCCTCAGAAGCATTTTTATGGCATCGAAAACTGGGTCATGTTAATTTTAACAATATTAACAAATTGGTTAAACATAACCTAGTTCGTGGCTTACCTGTCAAAGATTTTTTTGTAATTGAGAAATGTATGGCTTGTGCTAAAGGAAAACAACATAAAAAGTCACATAAGTATAAAATGATAAATTCTATTTCTTATCCCCTTGAATTGCTTCACGCAGATCTGTTTGGACCAATCAGCGTTAAAAGCATTGCTAAAAAATCTTATTGTTTGGTTGTGACAGATGATTTTTCCAGGTACTCATGGGTGAGTTTTCTAACAAACAAAGGGGAGACCACAGGAGCATTCAGGAGCTTGATACTCAAGATTGAAACTATCAGCGGGAAGAAAGGGAAGGCTATCAGGAGCGATAATGGAACTGAGTTCAGAAATCACATTTTTGACTCATTCTGTGAAGAGAAAGGGATTTTGAGACAATACAGTGCTGCACGAACACCTCAACAGAATGGTGTGGCAGAGCGCAAGAACCGAACTTTAATTGAAGCTGCGAGGACTAAGTTTGATAGAGTCAAAACTTCCAATCATCTTCTGGGGCGAAGCTGTCAATTGTGCATCCTATGTGTTGAATAGAGTGTTAATCGTAAAGGACAAAATGAAGACATCTTATGAACTGTTTCACAAGAGGAAACCATTGATCGATTTCTTTCGACCTTTTGGCTGCTCTTGCACTCTGTTGAACACCCAAGCTCAAACGTCAAAATTCATAGTTGTTTCTGATGAATGTTTCTTCGTTGGATATTCTTCTTCTCAGAAAGCTTATCGAGTTTACAATAGGCGCACCAAGATTATTCAAGAATCATTTTATGTTGACTGGCAAGAATCGAATGTGTGTGATACCAGTTCTGAACCTTTCTGGTTTTATGATGCCACAACTGTGTTTAATTCTTTCAATTTACCATTGTTTCTTGAAGAAGATGAAATTATTCCCATACACCCTGATCCTATACCTGATCCCGTCATTTTCCCATCTTCTCCGATATCTCCGCAACAATTGTCACCATTACCAGATGTTGTTATTACTGCCGACCCTATGCCATCATCATCCTCTCCGTCATCACCTGCTATTCATCCTCAAGTTTCTTCTGTTACAGATATACCTCATGATTCATCTACTTCATCACCCTCAAATGTCACTACTTAAAATTCTTTCTATAAGGAGCTAAAGAATCATCCTCATGACTTAGTCATAGGATCTATTTCTGATGTAGTTCGCACGCGTCATCAATCGGGTTTGATCAATGAGTGTCTATTCTCCTGCTTTCTGTCTCAGACCGTTCCCAAGAATATTAATATGGCACTACAAGATCCGAGCTGGGTGGACTCAATGCAAATAGAACTTCAACAACTCCGAAAGCTCAAAGTCTGGGAACTGGTCGATCTTCCACCAAACAAATACCCAATCGGGACGAAGTGGGTATATAAAAACAAACTTGATGATAGAGGGGTGGTTGTTCGTAATAAAGCTTGATTGGTCGTTCAAGGGTTCACACAAGAGGAAGGCATCGATTACACAAATGTTTTTGCTCCAGTTGCTAGAATTGAAGCCATCCGAATCTTTCTTGCCCACGCAGCACATAAAAATTTCAAAGTCTATCAGATGGATGTCAAATGTGCCTTTCTATATGGTGACATTGATGAGGAAATATACGTTTGCCAACCACCAGGTTTTGAGGATCCGGATTTTCCTGACAAAGTCTACAAGTTGGACAAATCACTTTACGGACTACATCAAGCTCCTCGGATCTGGTACGAAACGGTAACACAATACTTGTTGAGCAAAGGTTTCACAATGGGGTCGATTGACATGACACTGTTCAACAGTTCAAGAAAGTGATTGGTGACGATATTCTTTTAGTGCAAGTGTATGTAGATGATATCATCTTCGGTTTGTCAAATGAAGATTTGTGCAGAGAATTTGAGCAGGTGATGAAAGAGAGATTTGAAATGAGCATGATGGGCGAAATGTGTTTCTTTCTCGGTTTACAGGTAGTACAAAAACTAGATGGCATCCTTATTCACCAGGAGAAATATATTCAGGAGATTTTGGTAAAATACAAAATGGACGACAATTCTTCTGAACTATCTCCATTCACTGCACAGACCTGTCTCACTCTTGACGAATCCGGAAAGTCCGTTGATGCTCACCGCTACAGATCGATGATCGGATCATTAATGTACTTAACTGCAAGTCGTCCAGACATAACTTTTGCTATTGGTTATTGTTCGAGGTATCAATCAATTCCAAAGGAGTCACATGAAAAAGCCGTGAAGCGTATCTTTCGTTATCTAAAGGGAACTCCGCGTCTCGGCTTGTGGTATCGAAAAGGGGGGAGCTTTGATCTTCATGCATATACTGATAGTGACTATGGCGCATGCAAACTCGATCGGAAATCGGTCTCTGGTGGATGTCAGTATCTGGGGGAGTGTTTAGTTTCGTGGCAGAGCAAGAAACAGACCACCGTTTCTTTATCTACTGAGGAAGCTGAATACACTGCAGCCTCCAGTTGCTGTTGTCAAGTCCTCTGGATTCAACATCAGATGATCGATTACGGAATCAATTTTCTTCACACTTCGATATTCTGTGATAATGAGACAACCATTGGAATTACCAAGAATCCGGTTCATCACACCCGAACGAAGCACATTGAAACTCAAACTCATGCCATCCGGAATGCACAAGAAAAAGGGTTTATCAATATCACATCAATCGACACCAAAAATCAAAAAGCTTATTTGTTCACTAAAACATTTGATAAACCTCGTTTCTATGAATTAATTAACATGCTTGGTCTAATTTCTTTTTAATCATTCTCTTTGATATTAAAAAAAGGGGAAAGAAATGTGAAAGAAAAATCTGTTTTTCTTACTTATATTTTCTAATATTGTCTGCCATTCTTTTTGTGTTTGATCCAAAAACAATGTTCTTAAATTGATAAAATTAAAATTCACAAAGAACTCGGTGATGAGGATCATTTTCACAGACACTTGGCCTGCACAAAGTGATAAGTTTTGACAAAAATGGACTGAGAGTATTTGTTTTTTGCTTGATTTTTTCCCGAATCACCCTTAGCCGCAGCCCTGAATGACGCTTCTCGTTAGCTCTTCGGAATTTTTTGTTCTCGTGTTAATCTCCTCTGCTATGTGGAAGCATTGACCTGGAGTGATGATCTTCTCTGTTATATGTAAATATAGACCTGAAGCTCTCATCAGCACGTATAGATAATCATCTCCTCTGTTATACGTCAGTATAGACCTGGAGCGCTGATCATCTGTAAAAAACCCATATAAAGCAAAGCTCAAAATTTTTATACATCATGTTCATTTTTTGATGTGTCTTTTATCAAACCTAAACTCCACTTCACCCCCAAAATACATTCACCTTGATCACTTGATCTAGGTCTATGTTCCTTTACAATTACAAAAATCTTGTTGAATCATCTAAACTCAATATGTCCTGAGGTCAAAACAAGTTACTTTGCTGAATGTCTGTGGAAACCAAGTTATCAGAGCTTCTTCAAATCGAACCAAAACATGATAAGATTGTCACAGGTTGTTTGTTGAAAGGAACAAGACATGGGTTTAAATGGACAAACATACTGACAATCTTTCCAAATCTTTATTCCTCTGGATGATTGCTAGAAGCTCGTTTCTGATTTCCTCATTATCCATTCTGTTATACTGATTTGATTCTTTTAAAGTTTTCGTTGGTAAAATGGGTCGATATCTGGGATCCATCTCATTAGTTTGGCTTGACACTATTTTAATATATTCGTAATTTCAACTAGATTTGACTTTTTATTTTCTTTTCAAAACTATTTTTTTTTTATTTTGGATCTTTGCGACACTATACTGTCGGGTCTGCGACACTATGACCTTTGCGACACTATAGTGTCAGGTTTGCAAAACTATGTCATGCACTATAGTCATCTGATGTGGGTCATGTGAATCATAATCTTTTTTTTCAAAACAACCGACTCTATACCCGACACTAAACCCTAACCTCACTAAACCTTAATCTACTCATTTTCTAGTGTTTTCAAGTGATTCCAACCGGTATGTTTTGATTATTTACATGTTTCAAACCTTCGTTTGCATTGTATTGGATTTTGGTGTTGATCTGATATGGATTTGATTCGTTTGACTGTTGGGTTTTCTCGTTTATGCGACACTAGTGTTCTTGTTGCGACATTGAATGAAAGTTCAAACTTAGCTTGCGACACTACCAAGGTTATGCTGACCATGATTTGTTGGTAGTGTCAAAGGTTTGGGTTGATGCGACAGTGTAGTGTCGATGCACTTGTCTTGCTGTTGCGACACTACAATGTCGATGAACATGCGACATTGCTGCGACACTACTGTGTCGCATCTGTGCGACACTACTGTGTCGCATCTATGCGACACTATGCTTTTCATTCTATTATTTTTTTACATTCTTTTGTTCTATTTTATTTATCTTTCTTTATTAATAACTAACAAATTTTTGGTCCGTATTTCAGGTTAGTATATGGATCCAAAGCCTTCTCCGCCTATGAAGTTCGACAAGCGGTCGAACGTGGTCGCTTATCTCAATGATAAGGATCCGAAGTCTGCAGGATTTAGAGATGCGATATCGTGGATGAAGGCGTCTCCAATATCTTTTGCGGTCACAAAGGATTTAGTGATCGATCAGCAGCACATTAGAGATTTCTGGGAATCGGCGATATATAATCTCAATGCAAATCCGGCGGAGATTAGAGCGAGAGTTATGGGGGAGGAGATTATGCTAACTGTTGATTCGATTGCACGGATGCTGCGTTTGGAGCGAGACGTTGGGATACCTTCTTTACTTAGTATCACCGATATTTATGAAGGATTCCTGAAGATGGGCTATGAAGGTACTGAGTATCTGGAACGTCGGGAGATTAAGAAGACATTTTTGTCAAGGGAATGGAGGTTTATCGCCCATGTTATTATTGTATGCTTAGATCATCTGAAGGGTGGAACTGATGGTCTGAATTTTGAATGGGCACGGGCAATGCTGAACTTGTGCAGAGGAGATAAAGCAAATATCCCACAAATGATATTTGAGTATATGATTGAGAATATCGCCGCTGCCAAGAAAGACAAATGGCTGTTGTATCCACATTTCATACAAATTTTTATTGATGAACTGAAGCCAGACCTGCAGAAATTGGGTGATCCTTTGAAGCTGACAAAGATGAATGTTAGAATTTTTGCAGACTGCCCTAGACATGATATTACGGGAAAGATAACATATTTTTTTCGAAATATGTATATTGATGAAAGGTGGGAGTACATTGAAAAGCTGAAGATATCAGAAGATAAACGGTTAGGTGAGCTGCGGGAGAAGATTAAGGTGGATATCAACAAAAGGAAAAAGTTTGTCGGGAAAAGGTCAGTACCCTTTGAGGAGGAACTGGATGAGATTGAAGCTGAAATTGCTAAATCCAAAGGAAAGAAGAAGCGAAAGGCGGCCGATAAATCACAAGTCGATTCTGATACTGATGTCGGAATAAAAAGGGCTAAAGGGAAGGAGCCTGAAGTGTCACAGTCTGTGCCAAAAACGTTTATTAAGAAATCCGAAAAGAAGGGATTTGCTGGGATGGATGAGGACGTGATTTGTGGGCTGAATACGTCGCTCGTAAATGAGCTAAGTATGGTTAAGACAAAATTAATGAATGTGGAAGAAAGGGAGAGGCACAGGGAATCTGAAATGGAGGATCTGAGGCGTATTGTGTTGGATCAACAAGTACTGATAAAAAAACTGTTAGTTGAGCTAAATGAGGTTAAAAAGGAGTTGAAAGTGGGGATTCTAGAATCTGAATCTGAGATCAGTGAAATGGTGAATATAGGTAAATATCCAACACTAAAAGAGATGGTGCAAACGGGGAAGAGCATGAAAGATTTTGCTGGTTTTAGTGAAGCTGGAGGGAGCGGAACTGGTAAAGAGACAGAAGTTACTGATGACTTCTGTCTCGATATTGATACTGATCTGGGCGGTGCGGAAGTAGTTGCTGATAAGGAGAAGGGAGTTGAAACGAAATTGATTGACGAAGAGGAACAGTTGGTTGATTACGATTCAGAGCCTGAATTTTATGAAGTCGATGAGAAAGAGATGGTGTATGTTGCTCAGAGGAGCGGAATGGAGGGTGGCGTGATCGAGCTCGATAAATCCGATTGGTTCAAAAAGGTAGAAGAACCAGAAACTGTCAGGCCTCTGTTCCAGAACTTGGATGTCCCGACCCCCAAAGATACAGACAACAAAATATATAGTTGGAAATACAGTCTGGAGCTACAATAGTTTATGATAAAAAGGAGAGGGGGCAGGATCAGCTATGTTAGCAACCGCAAACATTTCAAAACTTTCCCGAAGTGGGATTTGAGGTGTTTGGCGGTCCTCCCACTTATTAGCGCAGATCAAAACGATCATGCTAAACTTTTGGAGGAGGAGATCCAAGCTGGATTAAAGGACAATTTTGTGAGCTTTGGATATAATACGCTAGAGCGAAAGAGGTCAAAGAAGGATTTGGATTGGGTGACGGGCAAAGGAAAGATTGTACTAAAAATGAAGCCGATAAAGACTGTTTTGAGGGTGAGGGTTCCAGATCCTAGCCCGTCGAGATTGCAGGATTTTGAAAAATGGTTCTACGATAATCAAACAGAGGAGGCGGTGATTCGTATAAAAAATGGGTCTGAATGGAGATTAATTGATCCAATGGAGGTTTTCGGTTTCTCTGATGATGATCTGAAGATTTTATGTGAAAACCCCATCAGGACAGGAGCCGGAGCCGAAACGAAGAAAAAAGCCGCTTTGTTTGAGCGAGTGACGAATAGGGCTCGTGGCATTAGAGCAGTGGTGAAGGAGCTAGCTGAGAAAGTGCAAAAGCAGGCTGATTTAACAGAGATGTTCCATGCATCAAAGGCAGGAGCTGAAGATGGAGACCCGACAGGTGAAGTACCTCCCTAGGGGGAGTATTGATGACCACATATAGGGTGGTACTTCACCTTGTCGTTAGCTGTATTTTGTTTATTTTGTAATAGATTAGTCGTATTTCGTTTTCGCTGTAATAGTTAGTTTAGTCTATGTTTTTGATACTTGGTTGCTTGTTTATGCGACACTGCATGCGACACTATAGTGTCGCATGCAGCCTGTCTTAGCTTAGCAAGCAGGCAGTGTTGCCTACACGACACTACCTGCGACACTAGCCTCTGTATATATAGTTGTTTTAGAGCATTTTGTACACAACTCTCTTGGAACTTTATTGAAATACAATTACTCTTTGATCTTGAGTTCGAATCTGGTTGTTTATAGCAAGGAATTGATTGATTTATATCTTTGTTGCTTCAAATCTATTCTACTTCATCTAATTACTCTCTAATTAATCATTTGCTAATGGGTTATAATGGTTTGTGTGAGTTTTGGTTACAAATCACAATCAATTGTTGCTAGATCTAGTGGTATCAATTGATTGTGATCTGATCTATATCATATATAGCACAGATTAACGATTTACTAGACCAACATATGGTAAGGGGAAAGGATCTTTGGACATGCCTTGTTTAAATCAGTAAAATCGACACATGCCCTCCACTTTCCATTTTTATTTTGGGCGACCACAACATTGGCTAACCATTTAGGATACTTTACCTTTCTAATCATGCATGTCTTTAAGAGTCTATCCACTTCTACTTGAATGATTATGTTTCTTTCCGGTGCAAATATTCTTTCTCTTTTGATGTATAGGCCTGAAAGAAGGATCAACACCCAATTTATGAGTAATAAAGTCATTAGATATACCTGTCATGTCTTCATGTTTCCAAGCGAATATGGACTTTCTTTGTTTGAGGAAGGCTATAAGTTCCTGAATCCCGGATCCGATCCTCAGGATCAAGCGATACTTCTTTCACATCCTGTTCTTCTGATCTTTCAACCTCCTTAGGCAGTTTCTGATTGCTATAATGTTGTCGGCTTAGAGGTTAGTTTCATGGAAGATGCATAACAATTTTTTGGCTTCTTGTTGATCACTGTTGATTTTTACCATACACCAAGGAGATGACAATTTAACACATTGATGGTACGTTGAGCGGACTGCTTTCATCTCATGTATCCATGGCCTGCATGAATAATGTTGCAACATGACAAACAATCAGTAACACAAATTTTTTGTATAGTATTTACACCCTCGATATATATTGGCAATTTGATGTCCCCCAGAGTATTCATGGTTTCACCACTGAATCCTACTAAAACTGAGGATCTTGGCACTATCCTAACTCTGGAATATTCATTTTATTAAGGAAATCATATTGTATGATGTTCATAGTACTCCCTCCATCATATTGTATGATGTTCATAGAACTCCTGCCATATATTGGCAATAGATTAGTCGTACTTTGATTTAGTTGTAATAGCTAGTTTATGATGTCTAGTTTAGTCTTTATGGTTTGTAATCTTGCGACACTGCATGCGATACTGAGTATCGCATGCAGCTTGGTAATGTCTTGCGAGCAAGTAGTTTCGCAATTGTTGGGCGAAAGGTAGTTGTAGAGGAGCGGCTATGAAAGGGCTCTTCCCCCCTTTCCATTGAAGTAAGGAGGGCTTCCTTCCCCACCATTCCAGCCTATTATAGGGATTTTACCGATGCTGTGGAATTGAAGGCCACTACAAGAATGATATACTCCTTTTCAAATCGCCCGCGAAGACAGACGTTCAGAAAGGTTCTCGAGATTGCGAAACTACTTGCGATCTCAAGTTCTGTATAAATAGGTGTTTATGGCTCATTTGTATACAACTCTTGGGAACTTATTGAATGCAATTACACTTTGATCTTGAGTTCGAATCCGGTTCTGATTATTGCAAGGAATTGTTTTGATTATATCATTGTTGCATCCAATCTATTCTATCTTAATCTAATCTTCATCTTCTTAATCTACTTCTTAATGGGTTTTATGGGTTGTTTACCTTTTTGATCAAATTCATAACCATTTTGTTGCTAGATCTAGAGGTAACAAAGGGTTTTGATCTGATCTAAATCATAATAGCACGAATTAACGATTATCTGGACCAACAATATGGTATCAGAGCCATTGTGCTCTTGATTTAGAGGTTTTTGGAGGTTTTTGATAAAAGTAACATTTCAATCATTTTGGATTGAGAAATTGGTGTTTTTGGTATAGGAATCGATCAAAATCTTTAGATCTATCATCACCATATATATCTAAGATCTAGGATTGATTTTTGAGGTTTGTTAGGGTTATTTCCTAGATTAAGATTTACTTTGTATTTTGTTTATATGTTTATGTATAGTTTAGGGTCTATTTTGTTATATTCCTTAAACTTGTAATTGTTGCTTTAAAGCATGTAGTGAGAGAGTGTGAGGAGAGAGGCTAGATCACATTTTTCACGTAAGAGAGAGAACTTAGTGTGTGTGATTTATTTTCTCCTGCACTTGTATTACAAATCTGCTTTGATCATCAATATACAAAGAGAATTATTAGTATGAATTGTGTTAATGATTAAACTGAGTTTGTGTATATGTTATTCTGATCATTGAGCGATATTAACGATCCAATTGAACCTATCAATTGGTATCACAACTTAGTGTGTGTGATTTATTTTCTCCTGCACTTGTATTACAAATCTGCTTTGATCATCAATATACAAAGAGAATTATTAGTATGAATTGTGTTAATGATTAAACTGAGTTTGTGTATATGTTATTCTGATCATTGAGCGATATTAACGATCCAATTGAACCTATCAATTGGTATCAGAGCTGTTGGTACTGTGTTCTTCGCTATTCATCAAGCAAAACACATCAATATTGCTCAAATATCATGATCTGAATGAATTGTCCGTGTTTTTAGTTGTGATTCATCATCGCAATCACTCCTAATTCACAACAATTGTGCAAATTCCATCAGATTATCATCAGATCTGAGGAATTAACAAGATTGAAAAAGTTACTGTTCGATCGAATTTTGCTCAAATTCATCAAAATTTGATCATGTTTTGGATTGATTGAGATTAGGGATTGATAATCGGACTATTTCACTGCTTGTGTGTGAATTTTGAACGAATTGGACAAGTTTTTGACAAAACCCAGAAAATTCTCATGGAGAAGATGATGAACAGTATGAACTTGGTTGAAGATTAACTTGCCGGGTGATTAAATTTGACTTAGACAATTTCCTTTGGACTTAGATTAAAGAACAATTAGGTCCTGTGCAGTCGTGTAAAGGATTTTGTGCTAGACGGGTAAAGAATTTGACAAAGAAAAAGTGTTACTGTTCAGCCGGATCAAACACTGTTGTGCCGGGTAATACACTGTTACGCCGGGTAATCAAAGACTGTGTAGCCGGGTAAACAACCTTGCCGTGTGATCGACAACTGTTCAGCCGGGTAAAGCTTTTTGCCGTGTCAAGATTCAAGCCGGGTCAAGTTATCTGCCGTGTGAAGTTATTTCTTGTTGTCGGGTAACTGTTCTGCCGTGTAAAGAAGCCAAGATTTACAACTGTTGAGCCGTGTAACTGTTTAGCCGTGTAAAGACTTTTTCTTTGCCGGGTGAAGAACAAAGCTACTGTTTAGCCGGGTGAAGAAGGATTTTCACTGTTCAGCTGTGTGACTCATTTTTAGTTGTTTTAATTCTTGTTTTTCTTATCTTGTCTTTAATTACTTGTCTTTATTTTAGTATTTTAACTGTTTCTTTTCAAAAATTAACAAAAACCAAAAATATTTTCTTTAAACAAAAATTAAAAAAAAATGGCACCTAATGATGATTCTGATAACCGTGTTCCTAGACTTGTTAATCGTGCAGATTTAAAGAATTGGACAATCAGACTGAGACATCACTTATGCTCCATTGACAATGATTTATGGAAGTCAATTGAAAAGGGTCCTCATATTCCAACTCAGACTGCTCCAGATAGTGCAAGTACCTACACCAAAGATTCTACTGAACCATATCCAGAGGATAATTTGTCAGCAGAAGATTTGAGGAAAGTGAAGAATGATAGCAAGGCTTATTCTTTAATGTGCAAGGGACTGCCACTTCAAGTTTTGTCGAGATTGGATGCATATCAGACTGGTTATACATGTTTCAAGGCACTTAAGTCGATATGTGAAGGAGGAGAACAATTGAGAAGTTTGAAGAAATCAAAGTTGAAAAGACAATTGGAGTTGTTTGAACATATTAATGGAGAAACAGTGCATCAGATGATGAACAGATTTGTTCACTTAACTACTGAGATGTCAAACCTCGGAGTTAAGACTGACCTTCAAGACTTGAATGATCGATTGTTATGTGCTTTGCCATCATCATGGAAGCAGACTGTTACTTTGTTAAAACATACTGAGAAATTTCCAATGGATTTAGATCTACTTATTGGAAAGATTGAAGAAGTTGAGATTGACGAAGGATCAAGAAATACTGATAGATCAAGCTCACAAGCTCAATATAAGTATGTGGTAAATCCTGCCAATACTGTGGAGAATGCATTTCTTGCACAAGATGCAATGAAGTTTGAAGAAGAGGGTGATTTATTTGTTGGTGCAAGTTTTTACACTGATTCATCATACTTTCCGAGTTCACCAACTTATTCTCAACCTCAATCTCCACCAAGAGCTCAAGTTCAAAGTCAGAATCTGAAAAATCAAGTAGACAGTCAAAGTTCAAATGTTCAAGCTAAGGTGAAAGATGTAATGAACATTCTGTTGCAAGATGACGAGACAAAAACTGCCTTCACAGCGTTTATGGCAAGTTTTCAAGCATACCAAGGAAGTCACTTAAGTCAAATGGACGTGGTCCTTCAAGACTTATTTGAGATGGATCCAGTTGACGTTGAGGAGATGGATTTAAACTGGCAGATGGTAATGGTTGCATATAGAACGCAGAAGCATGCATATGTTAACCGAAGCTACAAGCCTCATGCAAACAAAACTGTTGGTTTTGACAAATCAAAGGCCAGATGTTTCAATTGTAACCAGTATGGTCATTTTTCAAGGGAATGCAAAGCTCCTAAGAATCAGAATTTCAATGACCAAGCTAGTTCAAGTAATCAAGGTCAAGGTCAAAGCTCACAACAGTCTTCAAACTACCAAAGCAGAAATCAACGTTTCTTTCAGAAACCATACCAAAGTCTTCCCATGTCGGAATTAAAAGATGAAGGAAAGAAACCAGAAGACCAAACAAAGGCACTGGTGGTCAGTGTAAAAGATGGTTATGATTGGAGTGCATATGCAGAACAATTCACTTCTGATCTTACATCAAGTTTGGCACTAGTGTGTGAAATCGAAGAAGACTGGTCTGAAGAAGGGGATGGAAAAATGATTGAAAATGTGAGTGAAGATTCAGAGGAATATGACTGGAGTGCAAAGTCTGATCCTGTTGAAGAATCTGAGTCTGAAATTGCACTGATGGCTACAGCCAGTGAGTCTTCATCATCTACCGAACAACCAAAGGTTAGTAATGATTTACCCCTGAACTATGTTCCTTTACCTGCTGATGTGAAAGAAAGGTTATGTTCTGAACAATGCATTCAACAAGTAGAACATTATCGAACTCATTCATTTAAAATTGGTGATAAATTAAGCAAACATGAGAAAATTCATGAACAACTTAAAATTGATCACAAAATTGCTGATGAGAAGATTTTGTCACTTAAAGAATCATGGAACAAAACTCTAAAGGAATTGGAACTGGTAACAAAACAACTTGAAGAAATGACAAAGAACTTTGAACAAGAAAAAGTTGCTCATGCTGTCGCACAAGTTGAACTAACGAAAGTGAAAAGTTGTAAAACAATGGTAAAACAACTCATAAGTGAAAGAGGTAACAAAACCAAAACCGGGTTGGGTTTTACTCATGAACCAATGCCAAATTCAATCACTCAAACCTTACCGGAAAATTTTAATGAATTTGATCATTCACCTGAAAATGAAAGAAAATTCAAAGAAATTCAAAGAAGTAAATCCGAGTCTGAAGGTTCTGAAGTGTTGATGGAAAGTTTGAAAGAAGAAGATGGTGTGACAACTGAAGCTGATGATGAAGCTAGCAACAAATCAGAGCCTGTTCTGATTCAACTTGTTGAGTATCCGGAACTGAATCCGAAGCCAGAAACAGTGAAGGATGAAGGTGAATTTTCAGGATACAATGATCCTGAATACATCAGGTGGAAGAAAGAACAAAAGGCGCAAGTTGCTGATCAGTTGATCAAGAAGCAAGAAGTGAAGAAGGTTGAAGATTCAATTGCAAAGAAGCAGAAATCGAAAGTAATAACCAATCAATCTGAAACAAAACAGTCAAAAGGCAAAAGTGTCTTAAAATCGAATGATAACATCAAAATTCAAAGTGTTAAAACTGACAAAGTTAAACCTGTCAAGAAAGTGTCAAAAGGTAAGAAAATCAAGTTTGTGTCTGCAGGAACGTTTGATTTGAACGGCTCTTATGGTAAACCAATCAATTCTCCAATCAAATCTAACTCTGGTCTGAAAACAGGTTCAGGTCCTAAGTCTTCCGCTGTCAATGATAAGAGAATTGAATCTAAAAAGTTAACCAAACAGAACAGTTTAAAATCGAACCAAAGTCCCATGCAATCAAAATCACAAACCAAGTCTCCACAAAAGAATCAAGTTAATCTAAAACCGAACAAAACTGATAATGAATCTCGAATGAGCTCAACATCAAAAGTTAACAATCGGCTCTTTAGGATTAGCAAGAAACATTGTGAAATTTGTGATAGATATAATCATGCAACTGCTGAATGTTTCTTTAACAGGTATTGCAATTTCTGTGACAAAAGAAACCATTCTTCAGAAGAATGTTTTTACAACAAATTTTGTGAAATTTGTGAGAGGAGAAACCATGACACAAAGGATTGTTTCTTTCGATCAAACTCAACAAGAGAAATGACTCCGTTTTCAAACTTTCAAAGAAATCAATCACTTGGTTTTCAAAATATGAATCAAAGTCATTCTCCGGTTTTGAGAAATTTCAATCGAAACAATTCTGTTTCTAACTTTTCATCAAGAAATGTGCAGGTTAACAGTTTTAAGCCAAGAGCTTTGATGGTTAGAAATAAAAAATTTGAAAATAACCTTGATCCTAAGTTAGAGGAAAGGTTTAGTGCTTTGAGAAGAAAGCAATCAATGCACGCCAATGGGCGAAACAATAGTTATCAGCATCAAAATCTCTTAAATGAAACAAATTTTCAAAACATTCAATATCAACAGGTTACTATTGCAGATAGATTCGGAAAACCCAAGACCGTGTGGGCCTGGGTTGACCAAACTAACTAAGTGATTGTTGAAATGCAGGTACGCCCAAGAAGACCTATCAACTCATGGTTCGTTGATAGTGGGTGTAGCCGACACATGACAGGCAACCATGCCTTGCTTCAGGATTTCAAGCTGAAAAATGGTACACACGTTGCATTTGGAGGTGATGTGGGTGGTAAAATAACAGGAGAAGGAACCGTATCGAATGGGGTCATTAGTTTTGATAAAGTCAACTACTGTGCACAGTTGAACTTTAACTTACTAAGTGTATCTCAAATTTGTGATAAATCTTATTCAACTCTATTTGATGATTCTTTCTGTTATATACTCAAACCAGGTTTCAAGATTGACAATGAATGGGTAGTGGTTAAAGCTCCAAGAGATCGTGATGTATACAAGCTTGATATGTCGCAGATTGATGCTGAAACCGAAACTACTTGTCTTATTGCACATGCTTCAAATGATGAGAGTCAGCTTTGGCATAGACGGCTGGGCCATTCAAACTTCAGAAATATGAATCGACTGGTGACTGGAAATCACGCTGTAGGAATACCATCGAAGAAGTTTTCTACAACTGATCTCTGTCCAGCATGTTTGAAAGGAAAACAACATCGCATGTCTTTTAAGTCCAAGCCAGAAAACTCCATTTCAAAACCCTTGCAGATGCTACATATGGATCTTTTCGGACCAACAAATGTGCAAAGCATCGGAAAGAAGTCTTACTGTTTTGTCATCATTGACGATTTCACTAGATTTTCTTGGGTTTATTTCTTGCATGTTAAATCTGAAACTGCGGAGTTATTAAAAGAATTTATCATCAAAGTTGAAAATCAGTTGGATTGTAACGTGAAAATTTTACGAAGTGATAATGGAACTGAATTTAAGAACGCTAATGTTGATTTGTTTTGTGCAGAAAAAGGAATTGCTAGACAATTTAGTGCTCCAAGAACGCCTCAACAGAATGGGGTTGCGGAACGGAAAAATCGGACACTAATTGAAGCAGCAAGATCCATGCTTGCAGATGCCAAAATCCCTATCACATTCTGGGATGAAGCTATTGCTACTGCATGTTTTGTACAAAACAGAACATTACTGGTTCAGGATAAACAGAAAACATCTTATGAGTTGTTATTTGGAAGAAAACCGAATATTTCTTATTTGAAAGCATTTGGTTGTCCTGTAACGATTCTAAATTTAAATGATCATCTCGGGAAATTTGAGTCAAAATCTGACGATGGATTTTTCCTTGGTTACTCGTCTGTTTCTAAAGCTTATCGGGTTTTTAATAGCAAAACAAACACTGTTATTGAAACTATTAACGTAACGTTTTTAGAAAATTCGTTTCCGTCAGTGGCGCATGGTCCCGAATGGTTATTTGATTTAGATTCGTTATCAAAATCTTTCAATTCTAACTTGTTTGATTTTTCAGGAAAAGCAAGGAAAGAATCAGGTGACTTGGGATGCTTTAGTGACGATTCTGATAATGACGAGGATGGAAATCTCAACTCTGAATATCCGTTCATGTCATTTCATAATCCTGATCATGTCAAATCCAGTCAGGCTCCGGGTCCTTCTGGTTCTCAAGAAGATCAAGAATCAAACAATCTTGACGAGGATGTGAATCCGCAAAGTTCTCCTAATGATGGTGGATCCGTTCAAAATCAACCATCATCAGATCCAAATGCTGAAGTTATTCCAGAATCATTTGATTACTTCATCAATTCACCGGATCAAGTTCCGAACTTCACTCCGCATGTGTCTACTATTCTACAAGATCTACCAAATCTGAATCAATCTAATCTGGAGAGTCAAGTGCAAGGAGATGACATACCAATTCATCGAATTCACAAGAAACATCCTGTCTCTCAGATTATCGGGCCATTGAATCAGAGAACTACAAGAAGTCAAACTGAACAAGCAAACGTTTGTCTTTATTCATGTTTTCTTTCTCAAGTGGTGCCGAAGAACATTTCAGAAGCGTTGCAAGATAATAGTTGGATTGAAGCCATGCAAGAGGAGTTACTTCAATTTCGCAAACAAGAAGTTTGGAAATTAGTGGACTTACCTGAAGGAGAAAATGCGATTGGTACAAGATGGTTGTACAAAAACAAGCCAGACGAACGTGGTATTGTTGTAAGAAACAAAGCAAGACTCATTGCACAGGGATATACTCAAGAAGAAGGCATTGATTATGAAGAAGTGTTCGCTCCGGTCGCAAGACTTGAAGCCATACGCGTTTTTCTTGCATATGCTTCCTTCATGAAGTTTAAAGTATTCCAAATGGACGTTAAAGGCGCTTTTTTGTATGGACCAATTACAGATGATGTATATGTCAGACAACCTCCGGGTTTTGAAGATCCTGAATATCCTCATCGTGTATACAAGTTGAGTAAAGCTCTATACGGTCTACACCAAGCTCCAAGAATCTGGTATGAGACATTATCTAAGCATTTACTAGAACATGGATTCACAAGAGGGCAGATTGATCCAACTTTGTTTATGAAGAGGGAGAATGAAGAACTCTTATGTGTTCAAGTGTATGTGGACGATATTATCTTCGGATCGACCAGTGCGTCAATGTGCAAAGAATTTGAGGAAATCATGAAGTGCAGATTCCAGATGAGTTCTATGGGGGAGATTAACTTCTTTCTTGGATTACAAGTGAAACAATCAGCTGACGGAATTTTCATCAATCAATCAAAATTTGTTGAGAAATTGTTAAAGAAGTTCAAGATGCAAGATTGTCAGACAATTCGAACTCCATCTGATGTGAACTGCAAGATACAGCCGGCTTCGAAAGGCAAATCCGTGGATCAAACACTATACAGATCAATGATTGGTTCACTGATGTATCTCACTGCATCAAGGCCAGACATCATGTATGCTGTATGTGTGTGCGCAAGATATCAGTCTGATCCAAAAGAGTCGCACCTGGTTGCTGTTAAACGTATTTTCAGATACCTTAAAGGGAAACCGAATCTTGGGTTATGGTATCCTTATGAAGGAAATTTTGAATTATATAGTTATTCTGACAGTGATTTTGGTGGGTGTGCTCTTGACAGGAAATCGACTACTGGTGGTTGTCAATTTCTGGGTCCTAGACTTGTCTCTTGGCAATGCAAGAAGCAGACCAACGTTTCTGTATCCACAGCTGAAGCAGAGTATATCGCTGCATCTGCAGGATGTTCTCAAGTTTTGTGGCTACAAAACCAATTGCTTGACTACGGGTTTAACTTTCTCAAAACTCCTATATACATAGATAATACTGCTGCTATGTTCATTACTGCTAATCCAGTTCAACACTCAAAAACCAAACATATCAAAATTCGATATCACTTTTTAAGAGACAACTCTGAAAAAGGTTTAATAATTTTGATTAAAGTTCATACCGACAAACAACTGGCAGATCTTTTCACAAAATCATTTTTGTCAGGCCGGTTTGAATTCTTAATTCAATCCATAGGATTAATCAATCATGATTGATTCTATTTTTCGAAAACAAAACAAAAATAAGAAAATATAAAAGCCAAAAATATAATAAGTTGATGTCAAGTATTGATTCCTTTGTCTTTTATTTTATGTTTTCCATTGTGTGCTTGCATGAAAAAGAAAAAGAAAAACAAAACAAAATATAAAAGCAAAAAGAAAAGAAAATATCATGTCATAAGAATCTATATTGCACAAAGTGAGAAATGATAGTTACACTAGACATTATTTGTTACATCATTTTTAATAAAGACTGATGAATGTTAATTGATGTGCTAGACAGCTCAGGCAATTAGACTGAAAAAGTAAGTTGATTGTTGACAAACATAAACTTAATGATCTTTGTGTTAAGTTCCATTGTTATACATGTCTAGATATATATCTTTTGATACATTGCTTGTGATGATAGTTGTGCATGATCGGGTAACGATGTAGTATATTCAGTGTGATGAACCGCATCGTGAGCTTCTTTGTTGTGGTACCCACAGACCTGAAGTCTCACACGAAGTCTCTTTTGAGCTTCAAGGTGCAGCAAAAGATTCCCAAAGTTGGAACGAAAAGAGTCCCAAATGTGGACCAACACCAAACAAAAAATTCCAAAAAGGAATTCAGAAGATTCCCAAGGGGAACGATAGGAAAGAAAAATTCCCAAAGATGGAATTAAAAAGAAGTCCCAAAGTGGACCAAATCCGAATAGAACCCAGATTCCACACTGCGTATGACTGTAAGTGACCAGGTTTTGTGCAATATGCATTCAGGTAGTGATTGATAAGGAAATATGTTGACATATGTATACATGTGGGTCACATAAGTCATTCTAATCGAACCTTAATATCATCATGATACTGAAAAAGTAAGTGTGTCAACTCGAGCTAATTGGTATGTTTTCATATCATCACTCAATCAAACATAAGTCAAATGTCTATTCAAAACTTGCAAAACATGTTCAGATAATGTGTGGTATGATTTCACTGCGATATTTTGATTCATTGCATTGCATATGTCTTTAATTTAATGTGTGTGCTTTGTGTGTGCAGGCATATGGAATCTTTATTGACACATCGACATCCTTGTTAAACTTAAAAATTTCAAGAAATTTCAAGTTTAGGGGGAGAATAATTGAAAAAAAAAATATATATCTACAAAAATCCAAAAATATTTTGAATAAGTGTTTTGAAAGAACAAGATTATGTGGTATGAAAAGCAAAGGTATTAGATATGTTAAAAACAAACCCAAGGTCTTGTAATGTGTTTTTCAGAAATTGCTTCGGGATATAGAAAAATTGGTTGTGCAAAAACATTTACATTTGTTTTTGAAAATCAAAGAAAAAGAAAAATGAATTTAATTGGAATCAATGTTAATGTCTTGTTTAATGTTGTTGATAATTAATATGACAAATTCTTTTTAAGAATATCTTGTCTAATTAATGTGTCGAGAATGTTTGCAGGTGCAATAAATGCAGTTGAAAAAGTCAACAGACGAGGAAAAGTGAAGAAAATTGCTCAAAGTGTTGTAGCCGGGCAAAGAATATCATAACACTATTTTGCCGGGTAAAGAACACACTGTTCAGCCGGGTAAAGTTGTGAATTTGATACAAGCCGGGTGATTGAGAAAAAGTTGAAGATATTATGACTACTGTACAGCCGGGCAATGAACATGTCAAATATAGCCGGGTAAAGATCATAGATATCTGCCGGGTGACAAGTGTTCACTATACAGCCGGGTAAAAGAGTTTTTATCTTGCGGTGTAAATGAATAACTGTGTTGCCGGGTAATGAAGAAAAGCATGTCGGGTGATATAGAAGATAACTATGTTGCCGTGTGAAGAAGAATGCATGCCGTGTGAAGAAGAAAGCATGCCGGGTGATAATGAAAGCAACTATGTTGCCGGGTGATGAAGAAAGCAAGCCGGATGAAAGAAAAGCAACTGTGTTGCCGGGTGATGAAGAAAGGTTGCCGGGTGATGTTTTGAAGACTACTATTCTGCCGGGTGATGAATAAAACCCATCAGGTGTAGTTGTTCCTAACCTTTACCCGTCACTACAGTGACTTACCCGTCTCTACAGTGTTTGACCCGTCAAGTGTGTGTCACATGTTGTGACTTGTCCCAACAGTACATGACCCGTCACAACAGTGCATGACACGGATCAACAGTGTTTGACCCGGCAAGGCTTATTGGGCTTTTTATGTTTACCCGTCCCTTTTGTTGACCCGACACCTCAAGTTTGACCTAAATTTTAACGATATAAAAACCCGCCTCTTCACAAACACTTATCATTTTTCACATTCACTTTCAAGCAAATCCCCTGTACTTAAATCGTTTTGATTATCATATTCAGTCGTTGTTCTGTAACAAGTGTAATCGATTGAATAAGGTATTGTCCTTGTGATTTGTTCTTGATAAACCTACAAATCGACCGATAAAATGAAAAATGATGATGAACAGTGTTTTTGATCACTGAATCGACACTTTGATTGTGTGCGTTTAAACCTAAATCGAATGTTGTTTTAAGTATAAAATCTGTCGATCATCAACAATCAATCACTCATTTGCACCAAAACATCTTAAAACCAACTGAATCAATCAAATTACCTTAGAACTGTTAACCGCCATTGATGACATGTTTTAAGCTCTTAAATGCTAAACTTCAAAATGATAAAATGTGTGTTAAATGTGACAAATCCTTGTTAAAACTGAACTAAAACATGTTAAACAACTTCATCTTATAACTTTCAAATTTGTGGTCTTAAGTGCTAAACTGTTAAAATTGATAAATGTTGCATAATCATTAAAAATTCAAAGTTGTTTGATCAAAATGATGAAAATCGTTTGTTAGATCAATTTAGGGATAAAGTGATTATGTGAATGTTTTTCTTCTTAATTTTTGTTCAAACACTTATGAAAATTTGAAGTTTATTGATGAAAAATCTAACACATGTGTCTTGTTTATGTTTTGTGTTTGTTTTGACAGATGGAGAATTTGAAGTTTGAGCCCAAACACAATTTGGTGGCATGTTTGGATGAATCTATCCCTGAAACTGAAGGTTACAGAGATATGATCAGATTCATAAAGAGGACGAAATATGTATATGCTATGTGTGCCAAACCGGTCATATATGCAAGGTTGATAAAGAGTTTTTGGAGGACAGCAGAGGTTATTAGAGATGATAATGGTGTTGCTGTTGTTAGAGGAAACATAACTAGAGAATTGGTGCTGACTGTGTCTGAAGAAGCCATCAGAACAGCCTTGAGAATAGATGATGATGAAGTTGGAGCTAATGATGAATTGACCATGACTGAGTGTCAATCGTGTTTTGTTAATATGGGTCATCCACCTGTATTTCCAAAGTCACAATTCTATAGGGCAAAGTTGGGAAAGAAATTTAAGTTGTTGTGTTATGTTGTCCAACAATGCATGTCGAGGAGGAGTGCAGGTTTTGACAACTTTCCATCAGATATAGCATCTCCAATAGTTGCTATAGCAGAGAACAAACCATTTAACATGTCAAGATGGATCATGAATGGTTTTGTGTTTAATCTTGTAAAAGGGAAAAGATTCAAGTTTCTCATGTACCCGAGATTCTTGCAATTGATGATAAATGAGGCATATCCTATCATCAGAACTGAAGGTTATTCTGGAGGCATCTTGTACACAGAGGACATGAACGATCTATCTTACAGAAAGATGAGTATCGGAAATGTGCCTAGTGTGGATTTATTTGACTATATGAGACATATAGCCAATAATGAAGAAGATGTTGAAGGTGTTTATCATCATATTTCTCATGGTGAGATAGTTAATCCACAGGACCTAGTTGATGAGGTGCCTGATAATCTTTTAGATGATGATGAGTATAATGCTCGTCATGCAGAAGATGAAGAGATTGATAATGATGATAATGATGGTCAAGATGATGATATTGAATCTGAGGATGATGGAAATGATGATAGTGATAGTGATGATGAAGAAGATGATGATAATGAAGATGACGATGGTAATGATGATGGTGGTGATAATGCTGAATCTGATTCAGAGGAGGCAGAAATTATTGAAACAGCTGAAACAATGGACTTGGAGACAGAGAATGTTGGAGTTGTTGAACAAAGTATGATAGAAGAACCTGTTGAGGTTGCTTCTGTTGAAAAAGAAGTGACTGTTGAAGTTGCAAAGCCAATCACTAAACAGTATGTTAGATCTCGAAGATCTAAATCTGTTATTGAGAAAGTGATGAGTGAGCCTGAAGAGATAAATGTAGTTCAGATTGCTCAGGAGGTAATGGCCGAAGCTGAAACTATTGCACAGATAGTTGAAGAAGCTGATGCTGGCGTTACTGATCCTATCCCTGTTGATATACCCACCACATCATCCCCTGCTGCAGAAAAGATTGAACAAGTTTTGGAGTCTTCACCAAAAGTTGTATCAAGTGTTGATGAGACAGAGAATGAGAAAAAGATTGCTGAGTTAGAGGAAATGGTGACAAAGTTGGTAGAGGCAAATGAATTATTGAAAGCTTCGAATGAGAGGAAAAAGAAAAGGTTTGAAGAGTTTTGGGATATTCATAATCAAAACTTGAAAACGTTCAAAGAGTTGGATGCAGATCACCTTAAATTGAAGATTGAACATGATGAGTTGAAAGATAAATATGATAGATTGAAGGAGGAGCATGAGAATCTGAAGTATGATTACAAGGAGTTGAAAGCTGAATGTAATACATTGGAGGATGAAAAAGAGATGTTGGAGAAATGGCTGGAAGAAACCAAACCGAAGAAATCTGGTTCAACATCTGATAAAGATTTTTCGGATGTAGTAGTTGAAATGACTGAAGCTCAAGTACCAAAAGTTTATCTTACTAGAGCACGAGGAACAACTAATGTTGGTATAAGGGTGGAATCTCCAATCATCATTCCCGATGAAGCTGTTGCTAAAACTGTCATCTCTGACAAAGCTGAGGGAAAAAGGAAATTAGATGCAGTTCCAGAAATAATGGGTGATGAAGGCAGTTCGAAAAATGCAAGGATTGATGAGACAGTGCAGATTGAGCCGATTCAATCTGTAGCTGAAGTTGAAACTGAGACAGTTGATTTAGCAAAAGTTGATGAGATTGTGACTGGTGCGAAAGATGATAAAACAGTTCAGATTGAGCCGATTCAATCTGAAGCTGTTATAGTTGAAGAAATGCCTGAAACTGTTGAAGTGATGGAGAATGTGCCTGAAAATATTGAAGTGATTGAGAATGTGCCTGAAAATGTAGTTGAAGAAGCAAGTCAGTTTGAGCCGGTTCAAACTGACAATGCACCTATGATTGAAGCTTTAGATGATTTGGATGATATAGACTTTACTGAATCTGAAAATGAAGCTGAGCCAGAAACTAATGTTGATCAAGAGATTCCAGATGATTTAGATCAAAGATTTGCTTACCTTGAGAATATGAAGTATAATGCTGTGTTTTTGAATGGGCTGACTGTAAGTCAAATCAATGAAGAATATGAAAAGTGTCTAATTGCTCAAGACAAAGCTGCTGCTGATGAAAAAGAGTTTGTCATTGAACTGGGTGAGTGGACACCACTGCAAGAAAGTTTGAACATCGAAGATTTGCCTCCGACTGAGCTTTATCATCAGAATCCTGAAGAAATGTCAAGTAGAGAGATGCGTGATTGGCTGAGCTCAAGGAATTATCCGTACAAGACTCTGAAGAGATTGAAATCTGAGTCGCTGAGGAAAATTGTTGTTAGTTTCATGAAGACCGAAAAAATGTACAATCGTATGTTTTATTTGGACTACAACAACCCTCAATACTATGAGCTGACAAAGAGATACAAAATTCTTGGACCGAAGGAGATACCGGTGATGGCTTTACCTGAGAATGCACATAAGAAAAGGCATGAGTTAATGGACATGTTTCCTAGTGAAGTCAAGTCATATAACATACCGATGGAGGTACGTGAATCATGGCATAAATCAGCCACAGCAGGTGATGTTGTGAGGTCACTGCTGAGCAAGGGTCAGTCAATTGCTGAACTTCTTGATTCAATGATTGTACCAGAAAAGAACAAGAAGGTAAAGATTATTGCATGGAAATACGATGAGGTGTTTGATGCATTCATGATAAAGAGAGTTAATGGTTTATGTGACGTATACCATTATTACTCTAGCATTTTCAAGTTGGAAGTACAAGATTTGAAAGAGCTGCACAAACTCAGGCTGATAAATCACACGCATGCTGAGCGTGGTGATAAATGTGCAATGCTGCTGGATGCCGGGATAGCCAGACCACCGAAGTATCTTGATTTCAGAGGACAACAAGAAGATACTGCCTATGTACAAGCGAAGAAAGAAAGAAAGAAAAAGAGGTTGGTCGTTAGTGAGGACATGTATTTGGAGGAATTTTCTGATGAGTACTTTGATAAAGTGACCAATCCAGGACTGAAAGTGATAGATGGTTCTCAAATGACGAAGCCAATACTTAGAGTTTTCTACAACCAAGAAACTTTTGAGTTGAAGCTTGTTCGAAATTTGGAAGATTGGGATAAAGACATGATTACTTTGTTTAGTACTTTTGAGCTGAAACTGCTACATCCATCCTATATCGATTTTCTGAGAAGTTGCAGAATGGAGAAATGCAAAGATAAACTGGCTGAAGCTGATAGAAAATTGTTTGTGGTGATGATAAAAGTGATAGCTGCTGCGTCTGAAAAGATTCGAGTACGGAAGGCATTGCTCAATTCTAATCTCGTGAGGGTTGACATACCAGAGATAGAATTTATGAGGATCAGTGCAAAGGGTACTTTGGAGGTGCAAGTCAAAGGACAGGAGATGCCTTTTGAATTTTATGCTAACATTGACTTTGCAGGTTTAAATCTTGATTCTCTGAGACGCATGAATGCCTGCCCAATTCTTACTAACGAGTCAAAACCGAGACAAGCCAAGATTGCAGAGAAGTTCAAGTCTTGCATAGAAGAAGCTCTGAAAGAACAAGAAGAATACAAGGGAAGAGAATTGCTGGATATCAAAGAAGAACCAGAAGATTGGTGAAAGAGATTGATGCTGAACAAAATGAAATAGATTTGAAGATTTTGCTGAAAATTCAAAGATAAATCTTAGGGGGAGTACTGTTAGGGTTATTTCCTAGATTAAGATTTACTTTGTATTTTGTTTATATGTTTATGTATAGTTTAGGGTCTATTTTGTTATATTCCTTAAACTTGTAATTGTTGCTTTAAAGCATGTAGTGAGAGAGTGTGAGGAGAGAGGCTAGATCACATTTTTCACGTAAGAGAGAGAACTTAGTGTGTGTGATTTATTTTCTCCTGCACTTGTATTACAAATCTGCTTTGATCATCAATATACAAAGAGAATTATTAGTATGAATTGTGTTAATGATTAAACTGAGTTTGTGTATATGTTATTCTGATCATTGAGCGATATTAACGATCCAATTGAACCTATCAAGGTTTTATCTTAAGTTTTGGTAAAAAGCTTCTTCAATCAAAATTGGATCTGAATTGTTGTTGTTTCACTTGAATTTTGCTTGAAGATTGTTCCATTTCTATTGTTAAAGCTATCGAAATCATCTGCTCATCAATTGGATTGGTTTTGTTGCTGATGTTGGATTTTTGGTGTGTTTTTGGTGAAAAAGGGTTTTTCAGATCTGTTTTGCGAAACTAGTGTTCATCTTGCGACACTGTCTGTTCATCTTGTGAAACTATTGTGATCATCTGTTGTTTGGTGTGTTTGCGATACTGATTTGCGATTTTGTTGAACGAAAGTTCATTGTTGCACAGTGCTTGTGATAGTACCGCCCATTTGTCCTGTCATCTCGAAAGTGACTTGTGATCCTACCCTGAACGAAAGTTCAATTGCTCTTGCGAAGCTATCTGGCTAAGCATCTTGCGATAGTGTTTGCGAACCTGCTTGCGATACTATCTTGCGAAACTAGGAAGTTTGCGAAACTAACTACTGTTTGCGATACTAAAATCTGATAAAAAAAATTTAAAAATGACTATGTCATTTACACTTACTGATCTGGAAAGTGGGTCACCTAACAGACCACCCGAGTTGATTAACGGAGACAATTTTGAGGACTGGAAACGGAGACTGAAAGCATTTTACCTATACAAGGACCACACACAATGGGACTCAACTGAAAAAGGACCACATATTCCCGTAACTACTGTTGGAGAATCCACTGTCCGAAACACTGTTCCTGATACGTTTAATGAGAGAGACAGAAAACTGACTGATAGAGATAATAAGGCTTTCGGTGCTTTGATTTTGTGTTTGAGTTCTGAAATTCATAATAGATTTGGTGAACTTAAGAATGCCAAAGATTTGTATGAAGCTTTATGTGAATTCTATGATGGGAATGCTGATCTGCAGAAGGATAAAGGTGTTCAAGCTCAAAAGGAGTTTAATTCGTTTATGGGACTCAGAAACGAGAAGATTTCGGATCTTACAAATCGATTCCTGACAGTTACAAGCAACCTCAAAAAGTATGATGAAGACTTAACTAGTGTGGAACAAGTTACAAAATTACTGGACTCACTTCCACCTGAATGGATTCTACAAGTGAGAATGTTAAGATAGGGAAGGAAGTTTTCGGAATACAAGCTTATGGATGTAATCAACAAACTGAAGTCATTTGAATTGGACATTAAGAGAGGGGATATAACCAAGCTGTTTATCCTCCAATTCAATCTCAGAATGCTGCGACGCTTTCATCAACATCCATGGCATCAACAAACAATTCCGGTTTTTGATATGTCTCTGGAAATGCATCATCTGAAGGAAAGAATGTTGTTAAAGATCAGGCTACGTCACAGGTTCCATTCGACATGATGGCATTGTTTGGTATGTTTGTGAATAGTTACGAAGCTTTAGTTGCCGGGGATATCAAAGGAAAGGGAATCACTATGGAAGATATGCTACAAGTGGATCCGGATGATCTTGAGGAAGCGGATATTCAGTGGCAAATGGCGATGTTGACTGTGAGGGCAAGAGGATTTATGGAGAGAACTGGAAAGAGAAGCTTCCGGAATCAAAATGCAAAGGTTGGGTTCGATAAGTCAAAACTCAGATGCTTCAATTGCAAATAGTTCGGGCACTTCAAAAGAGAATGTCCTTCTCCAACTGTGTTTGAACCACCATCCCCAAATGCGAGAAGTGCAGCTGTAATGGAAAGAGGAGAAAATAGCAGCACAAAAGAAACTGCTTCGTTGACAAATTTTGATTGGGTGCCGAGATTGCCGAGGTTCAAGAAGAAATTAATCATGCACTTGTTGCTGAGATGATAAATAATGATGGGAGTGAATCTAAGATTGATATCAAGGAACAGACCTCTGAGCCAAAATCAACAGAATTCATCAAAAGGAAGGAAGCTGTGAAAGTTGAGAAGATTGTGTCTGATACACAGGTGGTGGTCCTGATTGATCGTTAAATCCGTGCTTTGATGATTTAGATCAGATCACAAACAATTGTTACCACTAGATCTAACAACACTTGGTTATGATTAATGACCAAAACTTAAACAAACCAAAATAACCCATTAAGAAATGATTAATTAAGAAGGTTATTAAATGAAGATGAATTAGATTGATGCAACAAAGATATAACAGAGGCAATTCCTTGCAAATAATAACTAGATTTGAACTCAAGATCAAAGTGTGTGTAATTGTATTCAATAAAGTTCCAAGAGTTGTGTACAAAATAGCCCTAACAAACTATTTATACAGCAGTTAGTGTCGCAGGCAGTGTGGCAACTACGAAACTGCCTGCTCGCTAGACTAAGACAAGCTACATGCGACACTATAGTATCGCATGCAGTGTGGTATAAGCAAGCACAAACAAAACTATTTATAAACTAACTAACTATTACAATGAAAACCAAAATACGACTAATCTATTACAATAAACAAAGTACAATAACGACAAGGTGACGTGCCACCCTATATGTGGTCATCAATACTCCCCCTAGGGAGGTACTTCACTTGTCAGGTCTTCTGGTTCAGCTCCTGTCTTGGCCGCTTCTAGCATGTCTGTCAATTCACGAAACTGCCTGCTCGCTAGACTAAGACAAGCTACATGCGACACTATATTGTCGCATGCAGTGTGGTATAAGCAAGCACAAACAAAACTAATTATAAACTAACTAACTATTACAATGAAAACCAAAATACAGCTAATCTATTACAATAAACAAAGTACAATAACGACAAGGTGACGTGCCACCCTATATGTGGTCATCAATACTCCCCCTACAGAGGTACTTCACCTGTCAGGTCTTCTGGTTCAGCTCCTGTCTTGGCTGCTTCTAGCATGTCTGTCAATTCACGAACATCTTCTCTAAGATCCACTTGTTTTTGCACGCTCTTTGCGAGCTGCTTAACCTCCGATCTTATTCCCCGAGCCCTATTAGCTACCCTTTCTAATATGGTAGCTTCTTTCTTCGTTTCATCTCCGGCTCCAAATCTTATAAGGTTCTCGCATAGTATCCTCAAGTCATCATCCAAGAAACTAAAAACCTCCATCGGATCGAATAATCTTCATTTAGTTCCATCCTTTATACGCACAACCGCCTCCCCCGTCTAGTTGTCGTAAAACCACTTCTCGAAATCCTGCAGCCTGGATGGACTGGGATCTGGAACCCTCAGTCGTTGATCAGTTTGTAATGGGCTTTAACTTTAGCACAATCATTCCCTTTCCTGTAAGCCAATCTAAATCTTTCTTCGACCTCTTTCGCTCCAGCTTATTGTACCCGAATTCCTTGAAATTATCTTTTAAGCCCGTTTGAATCTCCTCCTCAAGTAATTTCGCACGATCACTCTGATCTGCGTTAATCAGTGGAAGTACAGCCAACTGCCTCAAGTCCCACTTTGGGAATGTCTTGAAATGTTTGAGGTTGCTGACATAGCTAATTCCTCCCCCTCGCCTCTTAATCATGAATTTCTTCAATTCCAGGCTAAACTTCCAACTGAAAATTTTGTTATCGGTATCTTTTGTGGTTGGGGCTTCGATGTTTTGAAATAGAGGCCTGACCATCTCTGGTTCCTCTACCTTCCTGGACCAGTCTGATTTGTCCAATTCGATCATGTCACCCTCCAATCCACTCCTTTGTGTCACATACACCATCTCTTTTTCTTTCGTTTCATAAAACTCCGGTTCCGGGTCATAATCAACTAACTGTTCCTCCTCCTCTTCATCTACCAATTTCATCTCAACATTCTTTTCTTTATCAGCAACAACTTTATCACCTCCCAAGTCAGTATCAATGTCGAGACAGAAATCATCAGCAACTTCTGTCTCTTTATCAGCTCCACTCCCTCCTACGCCGCTAAATCCACCGAAATCATTTCTGCTTGTGCCTGCCTGAACCATATCCTTTAGTATCGGATACTTCAATATGCTCACCAACTCATTGATCTCTGCTTCAGTCTCAGTCACTCCTACCTTCACTTCTTTCATAATGTCATTCAGCTCATAGGCATTATTGATAAAGCACAATCTTTCGTAAATCCTTCATTTCGGTTTCTCTGTGCCTCTCTCGTTCCTCAACATTCATCAGTTTCATCTTGACCATACTCAGTTTGTTCGCGAGTGACGTATTCAAACCACGAATAACGTCCTCGTCTATCCCAGCAGCTGCCCTCTTTTCTGGTTTCCTTTTGAAAGTCTTGGGCACAGTTTCAGATACAGCAGGCTGCTTTCCTTTAGCTTTCTTGATTCTGACATCAGTATCAAAATAAGTTTGTGATCGATCAGCAGTCTTTTGCTTTTTCTTCCCTTTTAATTTTAATATTTCAGCTTCTATCTCATCCATTTCTTCCTCGAAAGGCACTGGTTTCTTCCCCACATACTTCTTCCTCTTTCGAATATCATCTTTTATCTGTTCTCTTAACTCCTCAAACCTCTTTTCCTCGCTAACCTTCAGCTTTTCTATATATTCCCATCTCTCATCAGTGTACATATTTCGGAAAAGATAGGTTATCTTTCCTGAAACGTCATGTCCAGGCGCGACACAATATGCAAAAATTCTGACGTTCATTGGTGTCAGTACCAATACGTCCCCAAATTTTTCAAGATTTGGCTTCAAATGGTCAGTAAATATCTTCTCAAATCTCGGATATAACAGCCACTTATCCTTCCTGGCTGATGAAATGCTCTCGATCATGTAACCAAAAATCATTTGAGGGATATTAGCCTTCTCGCCTTGACATAGGTTTAGCATCGCCCTAGCCCATTCAAAGTTTAACCCATCGGTTCCTCCGTTTCGGTGATCTAGGCATACTATGATCACGTGGGCGATAAACCTCCACTCTTTTGACAGAAAAGTCTTCTTGATCTCCCGTCGATCCAAGAAGTCAGTTCCTTCGTAACCCATCTCTAAAAATCCTTCGTACACATCGGTCAGGCTTAGCAAAACGGGTGATTCGACATCACGCTCCATCTTTAACATCTGGGCCACCGAATCAACAGTGATGACGATTCGTTCCCCCATAACGACAGTGCTGATCTCTCCGGGTTGAGTATTCAGATTGTATGTGACAGACTCCCAAAAATCACAGATATGTTGTTGATCCATCACCGGATCCTTTGTAACAACATAAAATACAGGGGAACTCTTCAGCCACGAAATCGCGTCTCTAAATCCCACCGACTTCGGGTCCTTATCATTGAGATAAGCGACCACGTTTGACCGTTTGTCAAACTTTAAAGGAGGAGGAGGCTTTGGTTCCATATCGAACCTGAAATACATACCCGAAAATTGTTAATTTTTTTTTGTTTTATAGAAATATTGAGAAGTATATATATAAAGAACAAAAAGACAAAAGAAATAAAAAAATAAAAAATAAAAGTTAAAAGTTAAAAGAGAAATAAAAATAAAATATAAAAAATAATTTCGCAAAAAAATTGATAGTTTCGCAAACCTACGACACAATAGTGTCGCATATTCATCGACACTGCCGTTTCGCAACAGCACAACTTGTGCATCGAGACTACACTGTCGTAGCAATAAGACTTCCGACACTATCAACTATGTATGGGCAGCATAACATTGGTAGTGTCGCAAACATCATTTTGAACTTTCGTTCAGTATCGCAAGACGAATAGATAGTGTCGCAAAACGAAGTAAACCAACAGCCAATATAATCAAAACCATATCAGATCAACACCATGATCAAATACATTGAGGACGAAGGTTCGAAACATAAAAATACACAAAACTTACCGATTGAAATCACTTGAAAACACTTTAAAAGACACAGATTAGAGATGTGAACTTTAGGGTTTAGTGTCGGGTCGATGTATGTTTGAAATTTGAATGTGAAGTGTGACCCATAACGACCCATATCAGATGACATATGGACACTATAGTTTCGCAAACCTGAAACTATAGTGTCGCAAAACCCTAAAAATTAAAAAAATATTTTTTAAAGAATTTGAAGTCAAATCACATAATTATTACAAATATTTTAAAATAAAATCACAATCATCCATTAAAGAAATTTCCAATACCAAGACCTGTTTGTAATGCAAATTTTGAGTAAAAATCGAGATGGTAAATATAATGAATCTTAGAGAATTCAGATAACGTGTTTCGAGCATCCATACAGAGAGACAAAGTTTTGAAAAGATTGTCAATATTATTGTCCATTTAAACCCATGCCATGTTCTGTTCAACAAACAATCCTTTGAATGCTTTTATCATGTCCATTAGAAGCAACTCATATGACTTGGTTTCCACAGACATTCAGCAAAGTGACTTGTTTTGACATCATGGCTTATTGAGTTTAGATGATTCAGCGAGATTTGTAATTTGGTTGGGCATAGACTAAGATCAAATAATGATCAAGGTGAATGTTCTTGGGAGTGAATTAGAGTTAAGTTTAATGTATGAAGCGTCAAACAATGAACTTGATGTATAAACATTGTGAGCTTAGCTTTACATGAAGGTTGTAGATGATGAGCGCTCTAGGTCTATACCGACGTATAACAGAGGAGATGATCATCTGGACGTGCTGATGAGAGCTTCAGGTCTATATTTACATATAACAGAGAAGATCATCACTCCAGGTCAATATCTCCGTATAGCAGAGGAGATAAGCACTAAAATAAAATTCTGAAGAGCTAACTAGAAGCGTCATTCAAGGCTACGGCTAAGGGGTTTGGATTTGGGAAAAATCAAGCTCGAATCAAATACTCCCAGCCCCTTTTTGTCAAAACTAATCAATTTGTGTAGGCCAAATGTCTGTGAAAATGATCCTTATCAACAAGCTCTTTTTGAACGTTAATTTGATCACAGAATTGTCGTTTAGTTGTATTCCAGCTGAGCCTATTGACACATCAGTATACAAACCAATGTCCTCCTTCAAATGCTTTCCACACGTGTCTGAACCCTGCAAGAAACAAACAAATATTTACATACAATGAAGTCCAATCATTTTGATAATGATAATACTCCCCTAAAATTTCAAGTTTGCAGTATAAACTTAAATTTTCAACAATTATCAGAAAAATACTCAAAGGATGGTGAATTTTATCAAAAAATAGTGGTGATAGCAATCTGATTTACCCTTCTCATCCCCCCCTTTTTTTTAAATATAAAAGGATAGACTGTTAAATAGGATTTTAAAAGGAAATCAACCCCAGCATATTGATTAATTCATAAAAACGCGGTTTATCAAACGTTTTAGTTAACATATCAGCTTTTTGATTTTTGGTGTCAATCAAAATGATATTGATAAAACCCTTCTCCTGTGCATCCCGAATGACATGAATTCGAGTTTCAATGTGTTTCGTTCGAGTGTGGTGAACATGATTCTTGGTAATTCCAATGGCAGCCTCATTATCACAGAAGATCGGAGTGTGAAGAAAATTGATTTCGTAATCGATCATCTGATGTTGAATCCATAATACTTGACAGCAGCAGCTGGAGGCAGTAGTGTATTCAGCTTCGCCAGTAGATAAAGAGACAGTGGTCTGTTTCTTGCTCTGCCACGAAACTAAACACTCCCCCAGGTACTGACACCCACCAGAAACCGATTTCCGATCAAGTTTGCAACCGCCATAGTCACTGTCAGAATAAGCATGAAGATCAAAGCACCCCCCTTTAGGATACCACAAACCTAGACGCGGAGTACCCTTAAGGTAATGAAAGATGCGCTTCACAGCCTTTTCATGTGACTCCTTAGGATTTGATTGATACCTTAAACAATAACCAACAACAAAAGCAATGTCTGGATGGCTTGCAGTTAAGTAAATTAACGATCCGATCATCGATCTGTAATGGTGAGCATCAACAGAGTTTCCGGATTCATCAGGAGTGAGGCATGTTTGTGCTGTAAATGGAGACAACTCTGAGGAACAGTCGTCCATTTTGTATTTTACCAAAATCTCCTGAATGTACTTCTCCTGATGAATGAGTATCCCATCGGGTTTTTGTACTACCTGCAGACTGAGAAAGAAACACATCTCACCCATCATACTCATTTCGAACCTCTCCTTCATCACCTCCTCGAATTCTCTGCACAGACTTTCATTTGACGAACCAAAGATGATGTCATCTACATACACTTGAACCAATAGGACGTCATCACCAATTACATTCTTAAAAAGAGTCATGTTGATGGTTCCTCGTGTAAAACATTTGCTCAACAGATATTGCGTCAAATTTTCGTATGGGCAAGAAAGATTCGGATGGCTTCAATTCTAGCAACTGGAGCAAAAACATCTGTGTAATCAATGCCTTCCTCTTGTGCGAATCCTTGAACGACCAACCGAGCTTTGTTACGAACAACGACCCCTCTATCATCAGGTTTATTTTTGTATACCCACTTTGTTCCAATTGGGTATTTATTTGGTGGAAGATCGACCAAATCCCGAACCTTGAGCTTTCTGAACTGTTGAAGTTCTAATTGCATTGATTCCACCCATCTTGGATCTTGTAATGCCATGTTAATGTTCTTTGGGGCGGTTTGTGACAAAAAAACAAGAGAATATACAAACGTTGATGAGACCGGATTGATGGCGTGTACGAACACCGTTAGAAATGGATCCTATGACTAAGTCATGAGGATGATCTTTTAGTTCCTTGTAAAGCGAATTGGATGTAGAGATATCTGAAACTGGTATTGTAGATGAATCAAGAGGAATGTCAGTAGCAGAAGGAACATGAGGAGAAATAACAGGTGATGTAGGATGAAATGGTGATGGTGGAGGATCAGCGGTAATAACAACATTAGGTGTGGATGGTATCGGTTGTAGAATTTCCGGAGGAGTTGAGAAAATAACATGATCAGGTAGAGCTTTAGAATACACAGGAATAATTTCATCTTCTTCCGAAAACAGTGATAGATTGAAAGAATTAAACACAGTCGTGGCATCATAGAACCAGGAAGGATCAGATCTAGTATCGCACACATTTGATTCCTGCCAATCGACATAGAAAGATTCTTGAACAATTTTGGTACGTCTATTTTAAACCCGATAAGCTTTCTGAGAAGAGGAATAGCCAACAAAGAAACATTCATCAGAAACAACTCCAAATTTTGACGTTTGAGCTTGAGTGTTTAACAAAGTGCATGAACAACCAAAAGGTCGAAAGAAGTCAATCAATGTGATAGTTCTAGAGGGAGCGAGCTTGGATCTAGATCTGAGATTGTTTGGGGATGTTGTTTGCAATCAGTGATGCGGAATCTCACTGATCACGTATTGATGTTCATGAAGATCAATGCAAAGTATGATGAAGATTGATGATAATATGAATAGGTGAATTGTATTAGATCAATGGAGAGGTTACAAAATGATATGGAATGAAATGTAGGCAACTCTCTAACAAATGACCTAGGTGATGGTATTTATAGTCCATACCTTCACCTTACAATGTAACCTAAAAGCGTGCAATTAAACACAAACGCGCATTTAAGCACAAAACGATTACACAAATATTCTAAGACAAATACACTTAATGAACGTCTTCACCCGTGCTTGCTCGTGATGATGCTCGATATCTTCACTCGCTTATATTTGGAAAGTGACATCTTCAAATAACCCCAACAGTACTCCCCCTAAGATGACACTTTACAAATCTGACATATCAGTTTAAATCTTCATGTGGCGAGTATAGAGAGCAACTTAGAGTTTTGATATGCATTATCTTCAAGAGGACCCAACAGTACTCCCCCTAAGATGATGCTATCAACACTCTGTCTTTAAACAAGCAATCTGCATCCTTCTCTCCCTTTTGAGTAACATCAGAGGCTATGGAAAGAAATAAGCAGAGAGTAGATTCCGGTGAATCTATATATCAGCAACGGGATCTTCTTCAACGGTTGAAGTAGAATGAGAAGACTTCTTTGACTTAGAATACTCCCCCTCGACTTTTGTTTTAGAGTTAATGGGATCTGTGTATGAGATATTAAGAGGAGGATTCTTAACACTCAGCAATCTGACTTGGAGATCTTTGGACTGGAATCAGGCTTGAACTAGAACATCTTCAAGTCGCGTGGAAGCTTGTTCTGCAATGGAAACTGTTCCTGCAACTCAAAGAAAACATTAGAACTCAGGCAATAATGTGCATTTATCATCAATGTAAAGATTAAGTTCTCAATCGGATGAGATATTGCTTGATGAACAACTCCTACATCAATAACATATGTTTCACTGCCAACACAAAAGAAAAAGATTAAAATGACAATCTTTTTGGTGTTTTTGAATTTTTCAATGTTTTTGATATTTTTTTGGAATTTTCTCTTTACATTCTGAATCTTTAACCTGCAATGAGATCATACCAGCAATTAATCCAACACATGTTTTGTAATTTTGAGAATAGACATTTGAATTGTGAAGTAATTGAGTGATGAATTGTTGAACAAATCAATTAGCTCGAAGTGACACACTTACTTTTTCTATTCTTGATGATCAATTAGGTTGATTAAGAATAAGTTTTGAGTGACCCATACTTTGCACATTAGAAAGTTATACACGTCATCTAAATATCCTGAGAACAACTCAACACGTCAGGTCACTTTCAATCATAAACAGTGTGGAATTTGGGTTCTATTTGGATTTGGTCCACTTTGGGACTTCTTTTGAATTCCGTTTTTGGAATTTTTCTTTTTCCTATTGTTCCCCTTGGGAATCTTCTGCTGCATCTTGAAGCTCAAAAGAGACTTCGTGTGAGACTTCAGGTCTGTGGGTACCACAACAAAGAAGCTCACGATGCGGTTCCTCACACTGAATAGATTGCATCATTACCCGATGTATATCGTTGCGTCACAAGCTATCTATTTGATTTGTATAAACGTTTCACATGAACTAGACGTTTCAACCACAAAGACTCATTAGAATTTAGTTAAATCATCAAAGAATATACTTGTTCAGTCTAATTGTCTGAGCCGTCTCGCACATCAATTTTCACGCTTCAGTCTTTATTGTTTAAAATGATGCGTTGAATAACTCTAGTGTACTATCATTTCTCATGTACGTGCAAGTAGATTCAACATATTTTTGGATTTTTCTGGTTTTATCATGTTTTTCTCTTTTTTTTTTAATTTTTTTTAATAATGATTTCTCCCCCTAAACTTTTAAATTTCTAAGAAAATTGAAAGTTTAATGAAAAGAAAATGGCAGATATGTTGTCAACGTATGAAGTGTGCATGCAATATACTTAATCTAAACAGACGAAATGAAACATCGGTTGTTTCTTGCACTGCCATCATTGTTTGATTTTTTGAAAATGTTTTTAAAATTCCTGCAATGATTCCTTTTTGTTTCCAACTCCATTTGGTGTCAGTTGCATCGAAAACATCATGAACAAGATTCGGTATCTTGTCATGATAAGAGATCAGCCACGGTCTCCTTTTCTTTGTTTGACCGGCCTCCATAACTGTCCCTAACACACTAACAAATCAGTTATAGGTAATGACCCAAACCATTTCGGTTTTGGGTCGTCCAAATTCATCAACATAAGAGATATTCTCATAAGTGCAAGGAATACCTTCAGGTGGTGGTTCTGATGATACAATGTAATTTGTACCTTCATCTTCTTTCATGGATTGTTTGTCAAAAGAGTAATTATAGTCATTTTCAAACAAATTGTTAATTTCATTTAAAAACAGGTTTTGTTGACTATATTTCTTATTCAAAGATTGATTCACTATTGGAATCATTTTATCATTTAAATCATGATTTCTCTTTTTGTTTTTGACAAACTTTGGTGTCCATGAATCATTGACATGTTGATTTTCATCAAACGAATGTCTATGATTAGATCTTTGAAAGTTAGAAACGTACCTGGAAGGGTATGCACGTGATGAACTTCTTTGGACTGACCTTCTCGGCTTGTAGTAGCACTCGGATGTGTTGTGATTTACCATGTCACAGAAGGAACAATACTTGTTGTAATAACATTCCATTGTGTCGTGGTTGTACATCTGACAGTTGATGCAGTACTTGTTGTAGTAGCATTCTGGTTGTCGTGTGATTGTACATGTCACATATCTCGCAGTACTTCTGATGAGCCTTGAAGGGAGACTTCTTTCTTTGCTTTTGAGAAGTCTTTGCTGTTGAAGATTGTTGTTTCTGAGAAGCTTTGACCTCTGCATCTTGTTGAATCTTTCTTGAAGGAGCTGGAGTCTTGAACTTGTCATTAGTGTGACACATTAGTTTTCACCTGCTGATGTCAAGGAAAGGTTGTGTTCTGATCAATGTATTCAACAAGTAGAACATTATCGAACTCATTCATTTAAAATCGGTGACAAATTAAGCAAACATGAAAAGATTCATGAACAACTTAAAATTGATCACAAAATTTCTGATGAGAAGATATTGTCACTAACTGAATCATGGAACAAAACTTTAAAAGAATTGGAACTTGTTACCAAACAACTTGAAGAAATGACAAAGAACTTTGAACAAGAAAAAGTTGAACATGCTGTCACTCAAGTTGAATTGAAAAAGGTTAAAAGTTGTAAAACAATGGTTGAACAACTCATTAATGAAAGAGGTAACAAAAACAAAATCGGGTTGGGTTTTACTCATGAACCGATGCCAAATTCAATCACTCAAACCTTACCGGAAAACTTTAATGAATTTGATCATTCACTTGAAAATGAACGTAAATTCAAAGAAATTCAAAGAAGTAAATCCGAGTCTGAAGGATCTGAGGTGTTGATTGAAAGTTTGAGGGAAGAAGATGGTTTGACAACTGAGGCTGATGATGAAGCAAGCAACAAGTCTGATAACAAACTAGAGCCTGTTCTAATTCAACTTGTTGAGTATCCAAAACTTAATCCCGAACCAGAATCAACGGTGAAGGAAGAAGGTGAATTTTCAGGATACAATGATCCTGAATACATCAGGTGGAAGAAAGAACAAAAGGCGCAAGTTGCTGCTCAGTTGATCAAGAAAACAGAAGTGAAAAAGACTGATGTTTCAACTGCAAAGAAGCAGAAATCGAAATCAATGAACAATCAATCTGAAACAAAAGAACTGAAAGGCAAAAGTTCCGTAAAATCAAGTAACAAAACCAAAGTTCAAAGTGTGAAAAATGACAAAGTTAAACCTGTCAAGAAAGTGTCAAAAGGTAAGACAATTAAGTTTGTGTCTGCAGGTACTTTCGACATGAACGGTTCTTATGGTAACCAAATCAATGCTCAAATCAAATCTAACTCTGGTCTGAAAACAGGTTCAGGTCCTAAGTCTTCCGCTGTCAATGATAAGAGAATTGAAAACAAAAAGGTAACCAAACAGAACAGTTTAAAATCGAACCAAAGTCCCATGCAATCAAAATCTCAAACCAAGTCTCCACAAAAGAATGTTAATCTAAAACCGAACAACCATGATAATGAATCACGTTTTGGTTCAACATCAAAAGTTAACAATCGGCTCTTTAGGATTAGCAAGAAACATTGTGAGAACTGTGATCGTTATAACCATACTACTGCTGAATGTTTCTTTAACAGGTACTGCAGTTTCTGTGACAAAAGAAACCATTCTTCAGAAGAATGTTATTATAACAAGTTTTGTGATATCTGTGAAAGAAGAAACCATGACACAAAGGATTGTTTCTTTCGATCAAACTCAACTAGAGAAATGACTCCATATTCAAACTTTCAAAGAAATAATTCATTTGGTTTTCAAAATATGAGTCAAAGTCATTCTCCGGTTTTGAGAAATTTCAATCGAAACAATTCTGTTTCTAACTTTTCAAGAAATGTGCAGGTTAACAATTTTAAACCAAGAGCTTTAATGGTAAGAAATCAAAAGTTTGAAAATAACCTTGATCCTAAGCTAGAGGAAAGGTTTAGTGCTTTGAGGAGAAAGCAATCAATGAATGCTAATGGGCGAAACAACAGTTATCAGCATCAAAATCTCTTAAATGAAACAAATTTTCAAAATGTTCAATATCAACAAGTTACTATTGCTGATAGATTCGGAAAACCCAAGACCGTGTGGGCCTGGGTTGACCAAACTAACTAAGTAATTGTTGAAATGCAGGTACGCCCAAGAAGACCTATCAACTCATGGTTCGTTGATAGTGGGTGTAGCCGGCATATGACAGGCAACCATGCCTTGCTTCAGGATTTCAAGCTGAAAAATGGTACACACGTCGCATTTGGAGGTGATGCGGGTGGTAAAATCACAGGAGAAGGAACCGTATCCAATGGGGTCATTAGTTTTGATAAAGTCAACTACTGTGCACAGTTGAACTTTAACTTACTAAGTGTATCTCAAATTTGTGATAAATCTTATTCAACTTTATTTGATGATTCTTTCTGTTATATACTCAAACCAGGTTTCAAGATTGACAATGAATGGGTAGTGGTGAAAGCTCCAAGAGATCGTGATGTATACAAGTTGGATATGTCGCAGATTGATGCCGAAACCGAAACTACTTGTCTTATTGCACATGCTTCAAATGATGAGAGTCAGCTTTGGCATAGACGGCTGGGCCATTCAAACTTCAAAAACATGAATCGTCTGGTTACTGGAAATCACGCTGTGGGAATCCCATCGAAGAAATTCTCTACAACTGATCTCTGTCCAGCGTGTTTGAAGGGAAAACAGCATCGAATGTCTTTTAAGTCCAAGCTAGAAAACTCCATTTCAAAACCCTTGCAGATGTTACATATGGATCTTTTCGGACCAACAAATGTGCAAAGCATCGGAAAGAAGTCTTATTGTTTTGTCATTATTGACGATTTCACTAGATTTTCTTGGGTTTATTTCTTGCATGCTAAATCTGAAACTACGGAGGTATTAAAAGAATTTATCATCAAAGTTGAAAACCAATTGGATTGTAAAGTAAAAGTTTTAAGAAGTGATAATGGAACTGAATTCAAAAACACTAATGTTGATTTATTTTGTGCAGAAAAAGGAATTGCGCGTCAGTTTAGTGCTCCAAGAACGCCTCAACAGAATGGGGTTGCGGAACGGAAAAACCGGACACTAATTGAAGCAGCAAGATCCATGCTCGCAGATGCCAAAATCCCTATTACATTCTGGGACGAAGCTATTGCTACTGCGTGTTTTGTACAAAACAGGACATTATTAGTGCAAGATAAACAGAAAACATCTTATGAGTTGTTGTTTGGAAGAAAACCGAATATTTCTTATTTGAAAGCATTTGGTTGTCCTGTAACGATTCTGAATTTAAGTGATCATATCGGAAAATTTGAGTCAAAATCTGACGATGGATTTTCCCTAGGTTATTCGTCTGTTTCTAAAGCTTATCGGGTTTTTAATAGCAAAACAAATACTGTTATTGAAACTATTAACGTAAAGTTTTTAGAAAATTCGTTTCCGTCAGTGGCGCATGGTCCCGAATGGTTATTTGATTTAGATTCGTTATCAAAACCTTTCAATTCTAACTTATTTGATTTTTCAGGAAAAGCAAGGAAAGAATCAGGTGACTTAGGATGCTTTAGTGACGATTCTGATAATGACGAGGATGGAAATCTCAACTCTGAATATCCGTTCATGTCATTTCATAATCCTGATCATGTCAAATCCAGTCAAGCTCCGGGTCCTTCTGGTTCTCATGAAGATCAAGAATCGAACAATCTTGAAGAAAATGTGAATTCGCAAATGTCTCCTAATGATGGTGGATCTGTTCAGAATCAACCATCATCAGATCCGAATGTTGAAGTTATTCCGGAATCATTTGATTACTTCATCAATTCACCGGATCAAGTCCCGAATTTCACACCGCATACTTCGTCCATACTACAAGATCTACCAAATCTGAATACTTCTAATCTGGAGAGTCAAGTGCAAGGAGGTGATATGCCAATTCATCGAATTCACAAGAAACATCCTGTCTCTCAGATTATTGGGCCGTTGAATCAGAGAACTACAAGAAGTCAGACTGAACAAGCAAATGTTTGTCTTTATTCGTGTTTTCTATCTCAAGTGGTGCCAAAGAACATTTCAGAGGCGCTGCAAGATAACAGTTGGATTGAAGCCATGCAGGAGGAATTGCTTCAGTTTCGTAAACAAGAAGTTTGGAAACTTGTGGACTTACCTGAAGGAGAGAATGCGATTGGTACAAGATGGTTGTACAAAAACAAGCCAGACGAACGTGGCATTGTTGTGAGAAACAAAGCAAGACTCATTGCACAGGGATACACTCAAGAAGAAGGCATTGATTACGAAGAGGTATTCGCTCCAGTCGCAAGACTTGAAGCCATACGCGTTTTTCTTGCATATGCTTCCTTCATGAAGTTTAAAGTATTCCAAATGGACGTTAAAGGCGCTTTTCTGTATGGACCGATTACAGATGACGTATATGTCAGACAACCTCCGGGTTTTGAAGATCCTGACTATCCTCATCGTGTATACAAGTTGAGTAAAGCTCTTTACGGTCTACATCAAGCTCCTAGAATCTGGTATGAGACATTATCTAAGCATTTACTAGAACATGGATTCACAAGAGGACAGATTGATCCAACTTTGTTTATGAAGAGGGAGAATGACGATCTCTTATGTGTTCAAGTTTATGTGGACGATATTATTTTCGGATCAACTAGTGAGTCAATGTGCAAAGAATTTGAGGAAATCATGAAGTGCAGATTCCAGATGAGTTCTATGGGGGAGATTAACTTCTTTCTTGGATTACAAGTGAAACAATCAGCTGACGGAATTTTCATCAATCAATCAAAATTTGTTGAGAAGTTGTTGAAGAAGTTCAAGATGCAAGATTGTCAGACTATTCGAACTCCATCTGATGTGAACTGCAAGATACAACCGGATCCGAAAGGCAAATCCGTGGATCAAACATTATACAGATCAATGATCGGTTCACTGATGTATCTTACTGCATCAAGGCCAGACATCATGTATGCTGTATGTGTATGTGCAAGATATCAGTCTGATCCAAAGGAGTCGCACCTTATTGCTGTGAAGCGTATATTCAGATATCTTAAAGGGAAACCGAATCTTGGGTTATGGTATCCTTATGAAGGAAATTTTGAATTATATAGCTATTCTGACAGTGATTTTGGTGGTTGTGCTCTTGACAGGAAATCGACTACTGGTGGTTGTCAATTTCTGGGTCCTAGACTTGTCTCTTGGCAATGCAAGAAGCAGACCAACGTTTCTGTATCCACAGCTGAAGCAGAGTATATCGCTGCATCTGCAGGATGTTCTCAAGTTTTGTGGCTACAAAATCAATTGCTGGACTACGGGTTTAACTTTCTGAAAACTCCTATTTACATAGACAATACTGCTGCTATGTTCATTACTGCTAATCCTGTTCAACACTCAAAAACCAAACATATCGAAATTCGATATCACTTTTTAAGAGACAACTCTGAAAAAGGTTTAATAATTTTGATTAAAGTTCATACCGACAAACAACTGGCAGATCTTTTCACAAAGTCATTTTTGTCAGGCCGGTTTGAATTTTTAATTCAATCCATAGGATTAATCAATCATGATTGATTCTATTTTTCGAAAACAAAAGAAAAATCAGAAAAATATAAAAGCCAAAAATATAATAAGTTGATGTTAAGTATTGATTCCTTTGTCTTTTATTTTATTTTTTGCATTGTGTGTGTGCATGAAAAAGAAAAGCAAAAACAAAATATAAAATCAAAAAGAAAAGAAAATATCATGTCATAAGAATCTATATTGCAAAAAGTGAGAAATGATAGTTACACTAGACATTATTTGTTACATCATTTTTAATAAAGACTGATGAATGTTAATTGATGTGCTAGACAGCTCAGGCAATTAGACTGAAAAAGTAAGTTGATTGTTGACAAATATAAACTTAATGATCTTTGTGTTACGTTCCATTGTTATACATGTCTAGATATATATCTTTTGATACATTGCTGGTGATGATAGTTGTGCATGATCGGGTAACGATGCAGTATATTCAGTGTGATGAACCGCATCTTGAGCTTCTTTGTTGTGGTATCCACAGACCTGAAGTCTCACACGAAGTCTCTTTTGAGCTTCAAGGTGCAGCAAAAGATTCCAAAATGGAACAAAAAGAGTCCCAAATGTGGACCAACACCAAACAAAATTCCAAAAAGGAATTCAGAAGATTCCCAAGGGGAACGATAGGAAAGAAAAATTCCCAAAGATGGAATTAAAAAGAAGTCCCAAAGTGGACCAAATCCGAATAGAACCTAGATTCCACACTGTGTATGACTGTAAGTGACCAGGTTTTGTGCGATATGCATTCAGGTAGTGATTGATAAGGAAATATGTTGACATATGTATACATGTGGGTCACATAAGTCATGTTAATCGAACCTTAAATATCATCATGATACTGAAAAAGTAAGTGTGTCAATTCGAGCTAATTGGTATGTTTTCATATCATCACTCAATCAAGCATAAGTCAAATGTCTATTCAAAACTTGCAAAACATGTTCAGATAATGTATGGTATGATCTCACTGCGATATTTTGATTCATTGCATTGCATATGTATTTATTTTAATATGTGTGCTTTGTGTGTGCAGGCATATGGAATCTTTATTGACACATCGACATCCTTGTTAAACTTAAAAATTTCTAGAAATTTCAAGTTTAGGGGGAGAATAAATTGAAGAAAAATATCTACAAAAATCCAAAAATATCTTTTGAATAACTGTGTTTTGAATGAACAAGATTATGTAGTATGAAAAGCAAAAGTATTGGATGTGTTAAAAACAAACCCAAGGTCTTGTAAATTGTTTTTATGAAATTGCTTCGGGATATAGAAAAATTGGTTGTGCAAAAACATTTTTGAAAAAGAAAAAGAAAAATGATTTTAATTGAAATTAATGTTATTGTCTTGTTTAAATGTTGTTTGATAATTAATATGACAAACATTCTTTTTAAGGATATCTTGTCTAATTAATATGTCGGAGAATGTTTGCAGGTGCAATAAATGATGTTGAAAAAGTCAACAGTCGAGAAAAGTGAAGAAATTGCTCAAAGTGTTGTAGCCGGGCAAAGATATTAGATGCAACTGTACAGCCGGGTAAAGAACTCACTGTTCAGCCGGGTAAAGTTGTAAGGCTGATACATGCCGGGTGATTGAGGAAAAGGTGAAGATGTTATGACCACTGTACAGCCGGGCAATGATCATGTCAAATACAGCCGGGTAAAGGTCATAGATATCTTGCCGGGTGACAAGTGTTTACTATACAGTCGGGTAAAAGAGAAATCTTATTGCCGTGTAAAGGTATGACACTGTGTTGCCGGGTAATGAAGAAGAAAGCATGCCGGGTGATATAAAAGACAACTATGTTGTCGTGTAATGAACAAATGCATGCCGTGTGAAGAAGGTTGCCTTGTGAAGAAGGTTGCCGTGTGAAAAGGTTGCCGTGTAATGAAGAAAGCAAGCCGGATGAAGAAGGAAAGCAACTGTGTTGCCGGGTGATGAAGAAATATTGCCGGGTGATGTTTTGAAGATAACTATTCTGCCGGGTGATGAATAAAACCCATCAGGTGTAGTTGTTCCTTAACCTTTACCCGTCACTACAGTGACTTACCCGTCTCTACAGTGCTTGACCCGTCAAGTGTTTTTCACATGTTTGTGACTTGTCTGATGTACTTGACCCGTCACTACAGTACATGACCCGTCACTACAGTACATGACCCATCACTACAGTACTTGACCCAGCAAGGCTTATTGGGCTTATTTTGCTTACCCGTCCCTTTTGTTGACCCGGCACTTAAAATTTGACCTAAATTTTTGACGATACAAAAACCCGCTTCTTCACAAACACTTATCATTTCACACTTTCACTTTCACACAAACACTCTGAACTAAAAATCGCCGTGTTATCATATTCAATCGTTTGCTCTGTAACAAGGTTGATCGATTGGATAAGGTAGTGATTAAGTGTTTTTGACCTAAATAGACCTGCAAATTAACTGTTAAAAGGAAAAACGATGATGAACAGTGTTTGGACTTTGAATCGACACTTTGATTTTGTGTGTTAAAACTTAAATCGAATGTTGTTTTAGGGTTAAAATCTGACGATCATCAACATTCAATCACTCATTTGCATCAAAACACCTTAAAATCAACTGAATCACTCAAAATGTTCTTAACTGATAAAATCGCCATTGATGAACTTTGAAGCTTTTAAAAAGTTAAATATCAAAAACGATGGAATATCTGTTTAAAAGGGATTAAACTTGTTAAAACTGAACCAAAACATGATAAACATTTTCATCATAAAATTGTCAAAATTTTGCCTAAGTAATTAACAGTTAAAAATTGAAACGTGAAGTATAATCTTTGAGATTCAAAGTTGTTTGATTAAAATGATGAAAATCAGGTTATTAGAACAATTTAGGATTTAAAATGATTATGTGAATGTTTTGCTTTCTAACTTTTAGTTAAACACTTATGAAAATTTTGATATGTTTAATGAAGAATCTAACACATGTGTCTTGTTTTGTGTTTGTTTGTGTTTTTAACATATGGAGAATCTCAAGTTTGAGCCTAAACATAATCTAGTGGCATGTTTAGATGAATCAATTCCTGAAACAGATGGTTACAGGGATATGATTAAGTTCATCAAGAGGACCAAATATGTGTATGCTATATGTGCCAAACCGGTCATATATGCTAGATTGATTAAAAGCTTTTGGAGGACAGCAGAGGTGGTTAGAGAAGATAATGGAGTTACTGTTGTTCGAGGCAACATAACTAGAGATTGGGTGTTGACAGTTTCAGAAGATGCTATTAGACATGCCCTGAGGATTGATGAGGACGAAGTTGGTATGATGGATGAGCTGACTATGGAGGAATGTAAATCGTGTTTTGTGAACATGGGCCATCCACCTGTGTTTCCAAAGTCACAATTTTATCGGGCTAAGTTGGGGAAGAAGTATAAATTGCTGTGTTATGTTGTACAGCAATGCATGTCAAGGAGGAGTGCAGGATTCGACAATTTTCCATCTGACATTGCATCCCCGATAGTTGCTATTGCAGAAAACAAACCATTCAACATGTCAAGATGGATAATGAATGGGTTTGTGTTTAACTTGGTGAAAGGAAAGACACCTTGACTGTAGACACAATCTGAAATATGATGAGTTTCAGAGTCACAGATTAAACAGTAGACATCACTGTTTGAATCACTCGGGGATTCGGAATCTTGAGACTTTGAAGTAGAAGGAGTCTGTGGTGTAGAATCAGATGAAGTGGCCTTTGTCTTGTTCTTCTTAGCTTTGCTTTTCTTTCTTCTAACCTTCTTCTTCTTCTTCTTTGACTGAAACTCTTGTGTCTTTTCTTCTTCTTCTTGAGAAGATAGTGATCCAACAATTCCGGTTGGCACTGATCTCTCATCTTTCTTTTCAACAGACTTTCCTTTTTCGACTTCTTCTTTGATAAACACAAGATCAGATTGTGATCTGTTGAGTTTATCAGTGAGCTCCATGAGTTGAACATTCAGATTATGCTTTTCGGTAAGCATTGAATCAACATTCAGTGTAAGAGATTTGAGTCTATCTTCACACAATTGGTGATCTTTTTGTAGACTTGCATGCTTCTCTTGTTCTTCTTGCAGTTTGGTTTTCAGAATGTTGTTCTCTGAATTAAACATCTCAGACAACTTCTTCAACTTTTGAATCTCTTCTTGCAAATCTTTTATCACACTAGATGAGTGTTCATTTGATTTTGCAGCTTCATTCTTGACATTCATTGCTTCTCTTTCACTTTTCTTGAGTGAGTCTTCGAGAGATGTGATTCTTTGTTCAGATGTCTTGTGTTGTTCTTGGAGATTCTTGTGCCTGTTCTTCGAGAGACATCAATTTCTCCATTTCTGATTTCAATTGAGCAATTGTCTCATCTTGCTTTGCAATGGTTTCTAACAAGTTGCTAATTTCTTTATCTTTCTTTTCAATCTCTTGAATGGAGACAACATCATTGTTTTCACTCCAATCATATTCTTCTTCTTCATCATGATTTTCATGAGAATTTGTTTTACTCACAAGAGCTAGTTTTGTGTGCTCATTAAAGTCTCTTCTCTTTTGATCACAAGCTTTGGCAACTTGAAGATATGTTGTTTCAAACATATGATTAAATGCTGTAATAAATTTATTGATATCTTCTCTTTTATTTTCTTCTCGGATCACGGTTAACATGCCCGTTGACATTTTTCTTGAATTTTCAAAGTCATCTTGATACTTTTTCTGGGAAGTCACGGTTAACTTTTTTTTTTTTTTTTTTTTTTTTTTTTTTTTTTTTTTTTAGAGACGGGTCAACAACTTGGGACGGCTAAACAATGCTTCACCCGGCTAAACAGTGCTTCACCCGGCTGAACAGTTCTTCACCCGGCTGAACAGTTCTTCACCCGGCTGAACAGTTCTTCACCCGGCTGAACAGTTCTTTACCCGGCTGAACAGTGCTTCACCCGGCTGAACAGTTGTAACATCCGGCCCCTCATACCACCAATATTGTCCGCTTTGCTACATTAGAGCTCACGGATTTGCTTTTGGTTGCCCGGGTGAAACCTTACCAGGATGGTCACCCATCCTGAGATTGCTGTCATCCGAGCACGCTTAACTATAGAGTTCTCCACTCATCCACTAGCGTTAAGCCCCAAAACGCGTTGTTGGTATTTGAGGTCGGACATCACTTATAAATCCCAGATCTCTCCTGCCCACGGCCGATGTGGGATTTGCCTAGGGTGTTACAAACACCCCCCCTTTTGGACTCATCGTCCTCGATGAGGTTTGCCCCACCATCCATCTCTTGGATGTGGGATTTGCCTAAGGTGTCCCTCTGAACACCCCCGGGGACTCACCATCCTCGATGAGGTTTGCCCCACCATCCCGAACGGCACAGGAGTTGCTCTGATACCACTTGTAACATCCGGCCCCTCATACCACCAATATTGTCCGCTTTGCTACATTAGAGCTCACGGATTTGCTTTTGGTTGCCCGGGTGAAACCTTACTAGGATGGTCACCCATCCTGAGATTGCTGTCATCCGAGCACGCTTAACTATAGAGTTCTCCACTCATCCACTAGCGTTAAGCCCCAAAACGCGTTGTTGGTATTTGAGGTCGGACATCACTTATAAATCCCAGATCTCTCCTGCCCACGGCCGATGTGGGATTTGCCTAGGGTGTTACAAACACCCCCCCTTTTGGACTCATCGTCCTCGATGAGGTTTGCCCCACCATCCATCTCTTGGATGTGGGATTTGCCTAAGGTGTCCCTCTGAACACCCCCGGGGACTCACCATCCTCGATGAGGTTTGCCCCACCATCCCGAACGGCACAGGAGTTGCTCTGATACCACTTGTAACATCCGGCCCCTCATACCACCAATATTGTCCGCTTTGCTACATTAGAGCTCACGGATTTGCTTTTGGTTGCCCGGGTGAAACCTTACCAGGATGGTCACCCATCCTGAGATTGCTGTCATCCGAGCACGCTTAACTATAGAGTTCTCCACTCATCCACTAGCGTTAAGCCCCAAAACGCGTTGTTGGTATTTGAGGTCGGACATCACTTATAAATCCCAGATCTCTCCTGCCCACGGACGATGTGGGATTTGCCTAGGGTGTTACAACAGTGATTTCTTCTACTTCACCCGGCTGTACAGTGTTCACACGGCTGAACAGTGTTTTTCACTTCTTCACACGGCTGAATAGTATCTTCACCCGGCTGAACAGTGTCAAACTTCACCCGACTAACACTTGACACGGCTGAATAGTGTTTTTACCCGGATGAACAGTGAAATTTCTTCTTTACCCGGCTGAAAACTTCTTCAAATCTTCATATCAGATTGACTTTTCAAAGTCAAAATTGTGATGAACACAAGATCAATTCTTCAATTTTTGTTGTTTTTGTTCAATTCAATGCTTGTATTAGCTGAGGAATGATGTTTCTAACACTCCTTCAAAGTATTACACCTTGAATCTGGCTAAATCTCCTTCAGATCCTGATTTTGATGAAGAACACAATAAGTGGGTTTTGAGACAATTTGACAAAATATGGATCGAAATCAACAAATCAGTGATGTTTGATCATGAACGAAGCTTAGGATAGTGATTTCTAACATATCTCAATCATCAATTTCTCAATAACATCAACAAATTTCGGATCTCAAATTTGAGCAGTGAATATGACGAACATGAACAATTTCTTCAAAAACTCAGTCAAATCTTCACCAATTGATCTCAAACTTTGCAGTTCTTTACACAAACATGAATCAAAGCTAATGGTAGCTAAAATTCCATCAATAACAACAACAATCAAAGATCACCCAACAGCTCTGATACCAATTGATAGTTCTAGAGGGAGCGAGCTTGGATCTAGATCTGAGATTGTTTGGGGATGTTGTTTGCAATCAGTGATGCGGAATCTCACTGATCACGTATTGATGTTCATGAAGATCAATGCAAAGTATGATGAAGATTGATGATAATATGAATAGGTGAATTGTATTAGATCAATGGAGAGGTTACAAAATGATATGGAATGAAATGTAGGCAACTCTCTAACAAATGACCTAGGTGATGGTATTTATAGTCCATACCTTCACCTTACAATGTAACCTAAAAGCGTGCAATTAAACACAAACGCGCATTTAAGCACAAAACGATTACACAAATATTCTAAGACAAATACACTTAATGAACGTCTTCACCCGTGCTTGCTCGTGATGATGCTCGATATCTTCACTCGCTTATATTTGGAAAGTGACATCTTCAAATAACCCCAACACAATGGTTTTCTTTTGTGGAATAATTCTTAAGATGTCTTCATTTTGACTTTCACAGTCAACACCCTATTCAGCACATATGACGTATAATTAACTGCTTCGGCCCAGAAGATGATTGGAAGTTTTGATTCAATTAACATAGTCCTTGCAGTTTCCACTGGTGTTCTGTTTTTGCGTTCCACAACTCCATTCTACTGAGGTGTCATTGCTGCACTGTATTGTCTCAATATCCCCTTTTCTTCACAAAATGAGTCAAAAATATGATTTCTGAACTCAGTCCCGTTATCGCTCCGAATTGCTTTCACCTTCTTACTGCTAATTGTTTCAATCTTCAGAATAAGACTCTTGAAAGCTCCTGCAGTCTCCCCTTTGTTAGCAAAAAAACTTACCCAAGAATATCTTGAAAAATCGTCTGTAACAACCAAACAATAAGATTTCTTAGCTATGCTTTTGACACTGATTGGTCCAAACAAATCTGCATGTAATAATTCAAGGGGACAAGAAATAGAATTTATCGTTTTAGATTTGTGAGACTTTTTATGTTGTTTCCCCTAGCACTTGCCATACATTTCACTACCATAGAGAAATCTTTTATGGGTAAACCACGAACTAGGTTATGTTTAACAAGTTTATTAATATTATCAATTTAACATGACCAAGTTTCATGTGCCATAAAAAGGCTTCTGAAGAAGATGCTTTTGACAGTAGAGGTTGACTCCTTCGAGTTCATGTCAAGCAAATAGGTGTCATTCTTCCTTGGTGCACGCATCACAATCATGTCTTCAGATACAGAAAAATCCGGTTTCAGAAACAAGCATTCATCCGATTTGAAGAGAACCGGAATATTCTTATCACAGATTTGAGATACGCTCAGCAAATTGAAATGTAACTATGGGACGTAGTTCACCTTCTCTAATGTCAACGATCCATTAGATACCTCATCTTGACCGATCATTTTCCCTCATTTCTTATCTCCAGCGAAAGCTACATACCCACCTTTTATTATACGGAAATTTGTAAGCAGATCTTTCAACCCAGTCATATGTTGAGAACATCCACTATCTACATGCCACAGACTAATTGGCTTCCTCGGGCGTTCCTGACATATCATCAAAAGAAAAATTAATTAGAAACAGGAACCCATGCCTTAGTAGACTTGGGTTTAAACAATGAAAAATTAACATAAAAATGATTATTTACAAACCTATTGAATCTATTAGTTAAACTAGAATTATTTACACCTTTTCGAACAAGTTCCGGACAATTTTTAACAATATGAGTGTCCTTACCGCAACAGAAACAATGTGACTTGAAACATTTCTTTCCGGAATTACCGGTAGAAATGGGATCAATCACAATTTCTTCATCACATTCAGACATGTTTGTGTCACTAAAAGAAACATACATTTCTTTTGTTTTACCTGTTGATGTGCTAGCTTCATTACCTGTGTCTTTAACCTGACTTATCTTTGAGTTGTTTGTCTCAACGGGTTTGGTTATGCGAATTGGGACAAAGGTTGGTATTGGTATTGAGACAAACTTCTCAAAACAGTTCTTATGTGGCAACACATCATTAGATTCAACAAGACAAACATGATCATCTGAACATCATTCAAAACACACACATCATAGTCACTGTTTAGTACAGACGGTTTAATGTTTAAACTACTCGAATCATTTAACAAAACATCTAAACTACTACTATTGTCTAAAGTAGAATTATTTGAATTTAAACTAAAACTTGAAACAGAGCATCCTAGTCCAGTCGAGGCACTATATCCGTAATCCTCCCGTACCTCCTGACGATTAACTCCTTCGAAAACTACAAATAAATTGTTAATGTGTTCTACAATTAAATCATTAGTGGGATTAGGTGTGGGTGTAGGAGAATAACAAAAGGTACTGGGTGGAGGATAAACATGAGGAATCTCATTATATCCTAAACCAGATTTTTTCGAGCTCCTCTTTGCCTACAATTTAATTCCTCTCTTTTCATTCCAGCAATTGTCCATCTATCAAGTTTAGTTTGTAGTTTACTGCTTTCAAATTCAGAAAGTTTAACACGTTCATCAAGCAAGTTAACCTCAACATTCGTTTCAAGAAGTTTTCTTTTTAGGTGATCTATTTCTTGTAATGCTTCGTTAAGTTTCACATAATAGTTCACTTCATTTTTTTTAAGATCCGAGTTAATAGTATTTAGTTCAGCTAGGTTTGTTAATAACAATCGATTAGCTTTATATACACCAAAGAGTCGAACTCGACAAGCCGATGAACACATGTCTTGTATTACCTCATATGGAAGACCCATGATAATCTTCTCGGTTGCAAGAGCCTTCTCACAGTTACATGCTGGTGTAAACAATGATTTACACACATGTAAATCATCATTAATCACTTGATCACTTAACTTTCATGATCATTGACTTTCTTGATCATTGACAATATATTTGTCAAGTATCATCTTCTAATAAACCCAACATTTTGTCTCTTTGGTGTATATAATGCTAATCGTTTATTATTAACACATCAGGCTGAACTAAACACTATTAACTCTGATCTTAAAAAGAATGAAGTGATCAACTATTATGTAAAACTTAATGAAGCTTTACAAGAAATAGATCACTTAAATAGAAAACTTCTTGAAAAGAATGTTGAGGTGAATATAATAGAGGAATGTGTAAAACTTGCTGAATTCGAGAGTAGCAAACTTCAATCTAAACTTGACAGATGGACCATTTCTGGAATGAAAACAGAGGAATTAAACTGTAGACAAAGAGGAGCCAGAATCAAATCTGGACTTGGCTATGATGAGATGCCTCATGTTTATCCTCCACCCAGTACCTTTTGTTACTCTCCTACACCTAAGCCTCATCCCACTAATGATTTAATTACAGAACAGACTAACAATTTGTTTGCAGGTTTAGAAGGAGTAAATCATCAGGAGGTGCGTGAGGATTATAGATATGGTGCTTCTACCGGACTGGGATGCTTTGTTTCGAGTTTTAGTTTAGATTCAAAGAAGTCTGCTTTAGACATTAATAGTAGTTCAGATGATTTGTTAAGTGATTCGAGTAGTTTAAACATTAATCCGTTTGTATTAAACAATGACTATGATGTGTGTGTTTTGAATGATGTTCATGATGATCATGATTCTTTTGTTGACTCCAATGATGTGTTGCCTCATAAGAATTGTTTTGAAAAGTTTGTCTCAACTCCCATCCCTACTTTTGTCCCAATTCGTATAACCAAACCCGTTGAGACAAACTGTTCAAATATAAATCATGTTCTTTTAGTGATTCTGATACTAACATTCCTGCAATTAACTCTAAAAAGAAATGTTTCAAGTCACATTGTTTCCGCTGTGGTAAGGACACTCATGTTGTTAAAAATTGTTTGGAACTTATTCGATAAATAATTCCAGTTTAACCAACAGATTCAATAGGTTTGTAAATAATCATTTTCATGTTAACCTTTCTTTGTTTAAAACCAAGTCTACTAAGACATGGGTTCCCGTTTCTAATTAATTTTTTTTTGTTTGTTTTTTCAGGAACGTCCGAGGAAGCCAAATAGTTTGTGGCATGTAGATAGCGGATGTTCAAGACATATGACAGGATTGAAGGATCTTCTTACAAATTTCAAATGTGGCTTTCGCTGGAGATAAGAAAGGATGGAAAATGATAGGTCAATGTGAAGTTTCTAATGGATCATTGACTTTGGAGAAGGTTAACTATGTTCCAGAGCTGCACTTCAGTCTGTTGAGTGTATCACAAATCTGTGATAAGAATATTCATGTTCTCTTCAAATCAAATGAGTGTCTATTTCTGAAACCAGATTTTTCAGTACCCGAACATTTAATTGTGATGCGTGCTCCAAGGAAGAATGACACCTATTTGCTTGACATGAACTCAAAGGATTCCACTTCTACCATCACATGCTTACTGTCCAAAGCATCTTCTTCAGAAGCTTTTCTATGGCACATGAAACTTGGTCATGTTAATTTTGATACTATTAATAAACTTGTGAAACATAACCTTATTCGTGGTTTGCCCCTAAAAGATTTCACTGTGGTAGAGAAAAGTATGGCATGTGCAAAGGGGAAACAACACAAAAAATCTCATAAGCTTAAATTGATAAATTCAATTTCTTGTCCCCTTGAATTATTACATGCAGATTTATTTAGACCAAATAGTTTGAAAAGCATATCTAAGAAATCTTATTGTCTCGTTGTTACATATGATTTTTCAAGATATTCGTGGGTAAGCTTTCTGGCTCACAAAGGAGAGACTGCAGGTGCTTTCAAGAGTCTTATTTTGCAGATTGAAACAATTAGTTGAAAGAAGGTCAAGGCAATATGAAGCGATTTTGCGAAGAAAAAGGAATATAGAGACATTTTGCGAAGAAAAACAATTAGCTTTCAAGAGTTTAGAAATCATATTTTTGACTCATTTTGCGAAGAAAAACGAATATAGAGACAGTACAGTGCAGCTAGAACTCCACAGCAGAATGGCATAGCAGAACGCAAGAACCGAACATTAGTGGAAGAGGCCAGGACCATGCTAATCGAATCAAAACAACCAATCATTTTTTGGGCTGAAGCGGTTAACTGTGCGTCATATATGCTTAACAGAGTGTTAATTGTAAAGGACAAGATGAAGACACCATATGAGCTATTCCACAAAAGGAACACACTAATTGACTTCTTTCGACCTTTTGGTTGTTCTTGCACCTTGCTAAACACTCAAGCTCAAACGTCCAAATTCGGAGCTGCTTCTGATGAATGCTTCTTTGTTGGTGTTCTTCATCTCAGAAAGCTTATCAAGTTTACAACAAACGGACCAAAATTGTTGAAGAATCTTTTTATGTCGACTGGCAGGAATCAAATGTGTGCGATACAGGATCTGATCTGGCTTGGTTCTATGACGCCACGATTGTGTTCAACTCATTCAACTTACCATTGTCATGTGTTCCTCACATACTCAGGAAATTCCACAATCTGTGTCATCCACTCCTGACATTGTTATTACACCTGACCCTCCATCATCACCATCTCATTCTGCATTACCAATTAATCCTCCTCAAGATTCCTCTGCTGTTGATATCTCTCTCGATTCATCTACAATACCACCGTCGGATGTTTCAACATCAAATTCACATTACGAGGAGCTGAAAAATCATCCTCATGATCTGGTCATAGGATCTATCTCTGACGGAGTGCGTACACGACATCAATCTGTTCTTATCAACGTCTGTTTATTTTCTTGCTTTTTGTTACAAACCGTCCGAAAGAACATTACATGGCCCTACAAGATCCTAGCTGGGTTGAATCAATGCAGTTAGAACTTCAACAATTCAGGAAACTTAAAGTATGGGAACTGGTTGATCTTCCACTAAATAAATACCCGATTGGTACCAAGTGGGTCTATAAGAACAAACCAGATGATCATGGGGTCGTGATTTGTAACAAGGCTCGTCTGGTAGTTCAAGGGTTTGCACAAGAGGAAGGCATTGATTACACTGATGTGTTTGCTCCTGTTGCTAAAATTGAAGCCATTCAAATATTCTTAGCTCACACCGCGCACAAGAACATTAAAGTCTACCAAATGGATCTGAAGTGTGCCTTTTTATATGGGGATATCGATGAAGAAATATATGTGTGTCAACCACCTAGTTTGGAGGATCCGGAGTTTCCCGATAAAGTCTATAAACTGGATAAATCACTTTATGGATTACATCAAGCTCCTCGCATTTGGTACGAGACATTGACACAATATCTACTGAGCAAAGGCTTTACACGAGGAACTATTGATATGACCCTCTTCAAAAAGGTGATCAATGAAGACGTACTATTAGTTCAAGTATATGTCGATGACATCATTTTTGGATCGTCAAATGAAGATCTGTGCAGAGAGTTTGAAGAGGTCATGATGGAAAGATTTGTGATGAGTATGATGGGGGAGATGTGCTTCTTTCTCGGATTACAAGTGGTATAGAAACCTGATGGTATACTTATTAATCAGGAGAAGTATATTCATGAGATTTTGGAAAAATACAACATGAATGACTTTTCTTCTGAGTTGTCTCCATTTACAGCACAGACTTGTCTCACTCCTGATGAATTTGGCAAATTTGTTGATGCTCATCGGTATAGGTCTATGATCGGGTCCTTAATATATCTCACAGCAAGTTGTCCTAACATTGCATTTGCTATTGGTTATTGCTCGCGATATCAAGCTAGTCCAAAGGAGTCTCACGAAAAAGCTGTGAAGCGAATTTTCCGTTATCTCAAAGGGACTCCTTGTTTAGGCTTATAGTATCCCAAAGGAGGAAGCTTTGACCTTCATGCTTATTCTGACAGCGATTATGGTGGCTGCAAACTTGTCGAAAATCAATTTCCGGCGGGTGTCAATACCTGGGGAGTGTTTAGTTTCATGGCAAAGCAAGAAGCAAACCACTGCTTCTTTATCTACCGGAGAAGCAGAATACACTGCTGCCTCCAGTTGTTGCTGTCAAGTCTTATGGATTCAACATCAGATGATCGACTATGGCATCAATTTTCTCCATACTCCAATTTTCTGCGACAACGAAGCTGCAATCGGGATTGCAAAGAATCCCGTTCATCACACTCGCACGAAACATATTGAAACTTGAATACATGCCATTCGGGATGCTCAAGAAAAGTGTTTTATCAATATCATTTCAATTGATACCAAGAATCAAAAAGCTGATCTTTTCACTAAAACGTTTGACAAACCGCGCTTTTATGAACAGATCAATATGCTTGGGTTACTCTCCTTTTAATTTTAAAAAAAAGGGAATGTGTTGTGAAATCCTAATTTTTCTTACCTATATTCTATGATAAAGTTAACCATCCTTTTGAGTATGTTCTTAAATTTGTTGAAAATTTCAGTTAATGTTGAAAACTGAAAGTTTTAAGGGAGTAATACTATAAATTTCATGATTGTGCTCCATCTCATGTAAATACTATTTGTTTCTTGCAGGGTTCAGATATGGGTTGAAAGCGTTTGAAGGAGGGCAGAGATTTGTATACTGATGTGTTAATATGCTCAGCTCGAATACAATTAGACATCAATTATGTGATCAAACTAAATTCAATAAGAGCTCGGTGATGAGGATTACTTTCACAAACATTTGGCCTGCACAAAGTAATAAGTTTTGACAAAAATGGGTTGAGAGTATTTGATTCGTGCTTGATTTTACCCAAATCCAAACCCCTTAACTGTAGCCCTGAATGACGCTTCTCGTTAGCTCTTCAGAATTTATTTTCGTGCTTATCTCCTCTGCTATTCGGAAGCATTGACCTGGAGTGATGATCTTCTCTGTTATATGTAAATATAGACTTGGAGCTCTCATCAGCACGCTCAAATGATCATCTCCTATGTTATATGTAGATATAGACCTGGAGCGCTCATCATCTACAACCCACAAGTAAAGTTAAGCTCACAATGTTTCTACATCAAGATCGTTGTTTGACGCTTCATACATAAGAATATGCTCACATGTAAAGCTAAGCTCACAATGTTTCTACATCAAGATCATTGTTTGACACTTCATACATAAAACCCAACTCCACCTCACCCCCAAATACATTCACCTTGATTACTAACTAATCTTGGTCTATGCCCACCCAACTTACAAAATCTCGCTGAATTATCTAAACTCAATAAGCCATGAGGTCAAAACAAGTCACTTTGATGTATGTATGTTGAAACCATGTCACCGGAGTTTCTACAAATCAAACCAAAACATGATAAGATCATCACAGGATTGTCTGTTGAACGGAACAAGGCATGTGTATAAATGGACAAATATATTGACAATATTTTTCAAATCTTTATTTCTCCGAATGATTGCCCGAAACATGTTTTCTGATTTCCTCTTGATTCATTCCGTTTACTATCTTGATTCCTCTTAAGATACATAGTACAAATAGGACTTGTTTTTGGATTTATTTCAAATGGATGGGCTTGACTTTATTTTAAAATATTTGTAATAATGATTAGATTTAACTTTAAATTTCTTTAAAATATTTGCGATACTGCTTACTGAGTCGATCTAGTTCACTTCATGCTCAAATCAACATTTCAAAACCCAACTCTAAACCCTTGTTTACAAAACCTTAATCTGACATTTTGAAGTGTTTTTGAGTGCATTTGATCGGTAAGAATTGTGATTAAACATATTTCGAACCCTTGTCTTCCTTTTAAATCAAGTTTTACACTGATCTGATCTGGCTTTGATTCATGTGACTGTTCGTTGATCGCCGTTTTGCGATACTATGTTTCCTTTTGTGATACTGAACGAAAGTTCAAAATGCGTTTGCGATACTACTCTGTTATGCTGTCCGTGCACACTCGGTAATGTCGGAAATACATGTGTTGCGATACAATATTGTCGATGGCATGCGACATTATTATGTCGTAATTTTGCGAAACTAGTTTCTGAATTTTATTTTTCTATTTTTTATTATTATCTTGTTTTTATTTCTTATTATCTTACTTTTATTTTTATTTCTATTTCTCATTATAGTTAATTAATCAATTTCCGTTTGTGTCCCAGGTCAATATGGAACGAAAACCACCTCCGCCGATGAAGTTCAAACGTAGATCGAACGTGGTCGCTTATTTAAATGATAAGGACCCTAAGACTGTTGGTTTTCGTGATGCAATCTCATGGCTGAAGGCATCTCCGATATTCTACACTGTTACTCATGACCCGGTTATGGATCAGCAACACATCAGGGATTTCTAGAATTCCGCTACCTATAACCTAAACAAACAGCCATGAGAGATTTCTGCTACTGTCATGGGGGAGCGCATTACTTTTACTGCTGAGGATGTTGCTCGGATGTTGAAGTGACGTCGGGTCACCGATGCTACTGAGCATGACCGACATGCACAACGGGTTTATCGAGATGGGTTATGAAGGAACGGACTTCTTGGCTCGCCGGGAAATCAAGAAGTCATTTCTGTCAAAAGAATGGAGGTTCATTGCCCATGTGATCATTGCCAGTTTAGATCACAGAAAAGGGGGAACGGATGGTTTGAATTTTGAGTGGGCACGAGCAATGCTAAACTTATGCAGGGGGTGCAAAGCCAATATCCCACAAATGATTTTTGGTTATATGATTGAGAATATTCAATCATCGAGGAAGGATAACTGGCTACTGTACCCAAGATTTGTACAAACATTTATTGATGATTTGAAGCCAAATTTGCTCAAACTTGGGGATGTTCTGGTACTAACGCCAATGAACGTCCAGATATTTGCCAACGGTGCTGCACCACGTTATGACTTTTCTAGAAAGATCACCTATATTTTCAGAAACATGTATACTAACGAGAGATGGACGTACATTTAGAAGCTGAAAGTCAGTGAGGAGAAAAGGTTCGAGGAACTAAGAGAGGTGATCAAAGAAGAGAAAGAAGTATGTTAAGAATGTGCCGTTCGAAAAAGAGATAGATAAAATCGAGGCCGAGCTTGCCAAGTCAAAGGGAAAGAAGAAACGTAATGTTGCTAAACGTTCACCATCCCATACTGAATCTGATACTGACGTCAGAAGCAAAAAGGCAAAGGGTAAGCAGCCAATGATTTCTGAAAGGGTGCCTGATATGTTCAAAAGAAAGACGAAGAAGAAGGGTTCAGTTGGATTAGATGAGGACGTTATTCGTGGGTTGAATACGTCGCTTTCTAACAAATTGGGGATGGTTAAAAAAAATTAATGAATTTGGAGGAGCGTGAAAGGCACAGAGAAACGCAAATGGAAGATTTACGAAAGATAGTTCTTGATCAGCAGTGCCTGATCAAGAAACTTCAGATTGAGTTGAATGAAGTCAAGAAGGAGACAAATGTGGGAAAGACTAAAACTGAAGCTGAAATCCATGATTTAGTGAGCATATCGAAATACCCCACACTGAAAGAGATGGTGCAAACTGGGACGAGCTGGAAAGACTTTGGAGGATTCAGTGCCGGTGGTAGCGGAATCGCAAAAGAAACAGAAGTTACTGATGACTTTTGTTTCGATATTGATACAAATTTGGGAGGTGAAAAAGTGTTAGCTGATAAGGGAAAGTCCGATGAGCTGAGGTTGGTGGATGAAGAAGTGGAAGAACAGTTAGTAGACTATGATTTGGAAACTGAGTTCTATGAAATCAAAGAAAAAGAGATGGTATAAGTTTCTCAAAGAAGCGAAGTAGAGGGTGACGTGGTTGAATTAGATAAATCTGAATGGTTCAGGATGGTTGAAGAACCAGAAACCACCAATCCTCTGTTTCAAAACATTGAAGCCCTGACCCGTAAAGATTCCGATAACAAGATTTTCAGCTGGAAGTTCAGTCTGGAGCTTAAGAAGTTCATGATAAAGAGGAGAGGAGGCGGAATCAACTTGTCAGCAACCGCAAACATTTCAAGACCTACCCAAAATGGGATTTGAGGTGGTTGGCTGTACTTCTTTGATCAACGCAGATCTTAGCGATCGTGCAAAACTTTTAGAGGAGGAGATTCAGTCGGGATTAAAAGACAACTTTGTGTCTTTTGGATATAACAAGCTGGAGCGAAGGAGATCGAAGTAGGACTTAGACTGGACTACTTGAATAGGGAAGATCGTATTGAAGCTAAAGTCGATAAAGACCGTTCAACGACTGAGGGTTCCGGATCCGAGTCCATCCAGATTACAGGAATTTGAAAAGTGGTTCTACGACAACCAGACTGGAGAGGCGGTTGTGCCTACAAAATATGGATCCGAAGTCAGATTATTTTATCCAATAGAGGTGTTTGGATTTTCGGATGATGACTTGAAAATATTGTGGGAAAATCCAATTAAAAGTGGAGCCGGAGCCGAAACAAAGAAGGAAGCTGCCTTATTTGAAAGGGTAGCTAATCGGGCTCGAGGTATAAGGTCGGAGGTTAAGCAACTTGCCGAGAGTGTGCAAAAATAGATAGACTTGCAGGCAGATGTTCGTGAGCTGACCGAGATGATTGGAGCTGCAAAGGCAGAAGCTAAACCAGAAGACCCGACAGGTGAAGTACCTCCCTAGGGGGAGTATTGATGATCACATATTGGGTAGTACTTCACCGTGTCGTTATTGTCATTGTTATTGTATTTTGCTTCCGTGTAATAGATTAGTCGTACTTTGATTTAGTTGTAATAGCTAGTTTATGATGTCTAGTTTAGTCTTTATGGTTTGTAATCTTGCGACACTGCATGCGATACTATCGCATGCAGCTTGGTCCTATCTAGCGAGCAAGTAGTTTTGCAATTGCGAAACTACTTGCGATACTAAGTTCTGTATAAATAGGTGTTTAGGGCTCATTTGTACACAACTCTTGGGAACTTTTTGAATACAATTTCACTTTGATCTTGAGTTCGAATCCGGTTCTGATTATTGCAAGGAATTGTTTTGATTATATCATTGTTGCATCCAATCTATTCTATCTTCATCTAATCTATCTTCTTAATCTACTTCTTAATGGGTTTTATGGGTTGTTTACCTTTTTGACCAAATTCATAACCATTTTGTTGCTAGATCTAGTGGTAACAAAGGGTTTTGATCTGATCTAAATCATAATAGCACGGATTAACGATTATCTGGACCAACGCTATGCATTCATTAGTTATATGACCAAAATCCTCATGATAGGCACACCATTTGGATTAATATTTGTAGCCGACTACTTTATCATTTTTTAGTGGCCACCATGCCTTTTCACCTAAATCCTGCATAGCAAGCAATACACCACCTATATCAACAGAAAAACAATATTAAGTAATCCGAGGATATTCTTCTTCGTCCTCATCATAGTCCATAGCATGAGCATTCTTATTGTCCTGCCTAGAAAATGGTTTGCTCCTATAATTTTTGAATAAGGATCCTTGTTTCTTATCCTGATGTTCCTGTTTCATTGTCGAGCCAATTCTGTCTTGGGTTTTTCTATCATCCTCTAGCCTTATGCATCTTAAGGCTCTGGTTCTCACTTCATCTAAATTCATAAGTCATCACAAGATCATCATAGAAAAGAGAGTCTTTTTTCAATCCCATCTTAAATGCTTCAAGAGCCGTATTTACATCAAGATTAGGGATTTCTAAGACTTCCTTGCCAAATTTGGTTATGTAATCTCTAAGTGATTCATTATTAGATTGCGTAACTCTATATAGATCACTAATTAATCTTTCAAAGGTTCTGCTACAAAAAACTTGATTGTTAAAGAGATTAACTAGGTGAGAAAATGAAGTAATAGAGTAAGGAGAAAGACTTAGCATCCATTTTAAGGCAGAACTAGTGTGTGTAGATCCAAAACCCTTGCACAAACAAGCTTCCTTTAATTTTTCTAGAATGGGATTGATCTCCATCCTTTCCCTGTACTGAGCCACATGTTCCTCAGGATCAGATGATCCATCATGTAGTTTCATGTTTGGAGTTTAAAAACGTTTTCGGATTTCAGCAATATAGATCGGTGGAGCAAATCTTGAAATCCTATGACTTCCCACGGGGATTTTAGGAATAGGCCTGACTACCCCTGGAATGCTGGATATCATATCCTTATGTTTTTGCAATTCCCTGGCCATTGCTGCATTGATACTTGTATCCTGCATCGAGCCAAAGTAGTGTTCCTAGAATGATTATTAAAATTGTTACCTATTGGTTATGAATACTACATCCCATTATATTTTTCTGAACGAGGCATCTCAGTAGTGATAGAGGGTTCAATGGTAGAGTTGGCTACACATGTATGATATCTCCATCTTGGACTTCAGTACCCATTGGCCACTGCATTCTTAAGGATGTGACATCTGCCCCAAACACGAACCCGAATGCCCGAATCGAACCCTATTCCATTGTTCGTTTCTATTTTATTCATATGTAATTTAATAATAAAGTAATGCTTTGTTATCAATATGAATAATTATGTCGGATCTTACATTATTCCAGTCTTTAATAAACAGACCGAATTATAATTTAAAATTTACTATTTAATTACTAAATACAAAAAAAAGAACCTCAAAAGTATATAAGTTGTGATTTGTAAAAGAGATCTTTATCAATATTACCAAAGTTAAATTTTGTTAAGTCAAAAAACAACCATGTAACATAAAAAACATCAATTATATAAACGATATGAGATAACGTGGTTAAGTTAGTTAGTTAAATTAAAAGTATAAATTAATTTTGGGTTAAAATTGCCAAGTTTTAAACAAGAATTAAAACTATTATTGAAATAAAACAACTATAAAACCTGGAGGACTAAACCTGTAACATTACAAAAGTCAAACCCAAACCCCCGCATCACCCCTGTGTTTCTGATCAAGTACTATTCCGGCCACTTGGCCGGAATTACACAAGTCCGGCGAGTCACCAAATGCGTGTTTAAGCTATGTTTAACCAAATCCGATCAATGTAAAATGCTCCTAAGGGTGTTTCGAACCCAATACCACTTTCTAAACATTGTATAAACATTCGAATTATCGTTCTAATCGATTTCTAAAACCGCAACTTTAAACCAAAATCCAAATCGTTCGAAATGTCCCTTACAAACCAATTCAACGCATCCAAATCGTTCCTTGCATTGAATAGAAACCGTCTATGTAGTTAATCGAACTTTAATCAACAATTTAAACCCCAAATTAACTCACATTACTCGTAATCAATCTCAAACCCCTTCGTCTATTTTCCAAATCAATTAAACAAATTTAATTAACTAATTCACTCTATCAAACTTGCTTTTTCTCCATGTGCACTTAGTTTTAACAAAAATCATCAAGACTCTATGTTTGATTCCTTTTGATTCCTTTTGCTTTACGCATCATCAAGAGTAAATCTACAAGTGGAATCGAGTTTTAACGGCCTCTAAATACCAGTTTAATTATCAACTCGTCGCTTCATGTTCTTCATCTCATCGATCCGATTCGTACGCAATCAAGTAAGTATTTTATGTTAAAATACTCCTTATTGTTGGGTCTATTTGAAGATGTCACTTTCCAAATATAAACGAGTGAAGATATCGAGCATCATCACGAGCAAGCATGGGTGAAGACGTTAAGTATTTGTATTTGTCTTAGAATATTTGTGTAATCGGTTTGTGCTTAAATGTGCATTTGTGCTTAAGTGCACGTGTTTAGGTTTAAATGTGAGGTGAATGGTATGGACTATATATACCATTACCTAGGTCATTTGTTAAAAGAGTTGCCTGCATTTCATTCCATATCCTTTATAACCTTCATTGATCAATACAATTCACCTATTCATATTATCATCAACCTTCATCATACTTTGCATTGATCTTCATGAGCATTCAAGCATCAATACGTGCTTAGTGAGTTTCCGCATCACTGATCGCAAACAACATCCTTAAAAAATCTCAGATCTAGATCCAAGCTCGGTTCATCTCGAACTATCAATTGGTATCATAGTTGTTGGGTGATTTGATTGTTGTTGTTATTGATGGAATTTTTGCTACCATTAGCTTTGATTCATGTTTGTGTAAAGAACTGCAAAGTTTGATATCAATTGGTGATGATTTGACTGAGTTTTTGAAGATTTTGTTCATGTTCGTCATATTCACTGCCGAAAATTAATATCCGAAATTTTGGTGATGTTTTGAGAAATTGATGATTGAGATATGTTAGAAATCATAATCCTAAGCCACGTGCATGATCAAACCATTCAGATTTGTGGATTTCATTCAATATTTTGTCATTTTTGTCAAAACCCACTAGTTGTGTTCATCACAAAAAACCCAGATTTGAGTGAGATTTAGCGTGATTCAAGGTATAAAAACTTTGAAGGAGTGTTAGAAACACCATTCCTCAGCTAATACAAGTGTTCAATCGAACAAAAAACAACAAAAAATGAAGAATTGATTTTGTGTTCATCACAATCTTGACTTTTTAAAAGTCAAACTGATATGAAACGTCCTAACAAAGCCTAAACCGTCCCAACAAAGTCTAAAACGTCCCAAAAAAGTTGAAACGACCAAGTTATAGTGTCCTAAATCTGCTGAAACGTCCCGAAATTGCTGAAAAATTTATTCTGACCCGTCTGGGGGGGCAGAAACGTCTAGGGGGTGAAAACTATCAGTCAGGGGGGCAGATACGTCCAAATGGTAGCCTGACACATCCGGGGGGGCTAAAACTTCCAAAAAACACCCAAATTCATTTGTAAGTGTTTTAAGTGCTGAATATTCATCCCAAAAGCATTATGTGCTAAAATATTTGTCCAAACCGAGCACTTTTAACAGTATATCAGCTCTCATAACCCAAATCATCTTCACAAACATCAAATCTCCCAAAATCAAAAATGAAGTCAATGATTCAAGAAGGAAATAAAAGAGAAGATATCAATGAATTTATAACAGGATTCAATCACATGTTTGAAACGTGTCTTCAAGTTTCCAAAGCTTGTGATGAAAAGAGACGAGATTGTCATGAACATGCTCTCGTAACTCAATCAAAATCTGATGATAATGAAGATGAAGAAGAGTATGATTGGAGTGAAGGGAATGATGTTGTTTCCATAAAAGAGCTTGCAAAGAAAGACATCGAAATTAGCAACTTGTCAGAAACCATTGTAAAGCAAGAAGAGATAATTGCTCAACTGAATTCAGAAATAAAGAGATTGATGTATGAAAAGGAAATAGAGAAAGATGTTCAGAGTTCATTTGTTGAAATTCCAATCGATATAAGAGAAAAGATGTGCACCAAAGAATGCTTTCAACAATGTGAACACTACAGAACATATTCTTTCAGGATTTGGGATAAATTCAAGGATGAAGAGAAAAGGCACAAGAATCTGCAAGAACAACACAAGGCATCGGATCACAGAATCACATCTCTTCAAGAGTCACTCAAGAAAAGTGAACGAGAAATTACAAATGTCAAGAATGAAGCTGAAGTATCGAATGAACATCTTTCAAGAGTGATCAACGATTTTCAAGAAGAAATTCAAAAGTTAAATAAACTGTCTGAGATGTTCAAATCAGAGAACAACGTTCTGAAAACCAAACTGCAAGAAGAACAAGAGAAGTTCACAAGTCTTCAAAAGATCACAAATTGTGTGAAGATAAACTCAAATCTCTTACACCGTTTCTTGATTTAATGCTTATTGAAAAGCATAATCTGAAAGTACAAGTTATATTCTCTTGAGATTTTGTTGTTGTATTTATAAATAAGTTAGAGAACGTTAGATATTACATGCAACGAAAATCGATCGGTTTATTAACGATGGAAAAAAACATAACGCTCGACATATTTTTATATATTAATGATAACAAAGCATTACATTTTAAAAAGTTAAATACAATTAAATATAAGATAGACGAGTTCTGGTTCAATTCGGGCTTTTAGGTTTGGGTTTGGGGCAGATGTCACATATAAAAGTAGAAGTTGAATAAGCAAAGTCATACGGACAAAAAAATGAGAGATTAGTGTCAGCCGAAATTGTTGGATCAAAATCTTCTCAAGAAGAAAAGACTCAAGAGGTTCAGACAAAGAAGAAAAATAAGAAGGTTAGAAGAAAGAAGAGCAAAGCCAAGAAGAACAAGACAAAGGCCGCTTCATCTGATTCTACACCACAGCCTCCTTCAACTCCAAAGTCTCAAGATTCCAAATCCCCGAGTGATTCAAAAAGTGACATCTACTGTTTAATATGTGACTCTGAAACTCATCATATCTCAGATTGTATCTACAATCAAGGTGTCTTTCCTTATGGTTCAAACAACAAGTTCAAGACTTCAGCTTCTTGAAAGGTCAAAGCTCTTCAGAATCAACATGCTTCAACTGCAAAAGCTTCTCAAACGAAAAGAATGAATTCTCCTTTCAAGGCTCATCGGAAGTACTGCGAGATATGTGAAATGTACAATTACATGAAATCAGAATGCTGGTACAACAAGTACTGCATTAACTGTCAGATGTACAACCATGACATAATAGAATGTTACTACAACAAGTATTGCTCTATTTGTGACATGGTCCATCATTACACTCAGGATTGTTCTACAACAAAAGCTTAAGGATGAAGCCGAGAAGGTATATCCAAAGAAATTCATCCAGGTATGTTTCTGATTTTAAATTCACTAATGGTTATCATTCAAGTGATTCATAGAAACCAAGATCTGTAAGAAAACAAAATCAAGCAAATCCATTTTTGCATAAGCAAAATAGTCAACAAAACCAATTTTTGAAAAATAGGTTTAGAAACGACTATGACAGATCTTCCATGAATAATTCTAGACGGGTGTCCAAACCAAAGCATTCCTTTGGTCCCACACAAAAACAGTTGTGGAAAAAACACCTGTTAAGAATCAAGATGAGCAACATGCTTCATCAACCGATGGTCCACCAAAAGATACAATTTATCAAGAAGTTATCTATATTAATGATTTCGGACAATCCAAGACCGTAATGGCTTGGATTTCACCCTCTAACTGATTTTTTAGTGTGGTAGGGACAGTTATGGAGGCCGGTCAATCAAAGAAAAGAAGACCGTTGCTGATCCCTTATCATGAAAATATACCGAATCTTGTTCATGATGTCTTCAATGCAACTGACGTCAAATGGAGTTGGAAACAAAAAGGAATCATTGCAGGAGTTAAAAAAACATTTTCAAAAATCAAACGATGATGGCTGTGCAAGAAACAACCAATGCTTCATTTCATCTATTTAGATTAAGTATATTGCATGCACTCTTCATACGTTGATAACATATCTGCCATTTTCTTTTTATTAAACTTTCAGTTTTCGTAAAAATTTAAAAGTTCAGGGGAGAAATCACAGAAAATCAGAAAAGTAAAAAAAATGATAAAATCAGAAAATTCCAAAAATATGTTGAATCTACTTGCACATACATGAGAAATGATAGCTACACTAGAGTTATTCAATGCATCATTTTAAACAAAAAAGACTGAAGCGTGAAAATTGATGTGCTAGACAGCTCAGACAATTATACTGAAAAGGTATATTCTATGATGATTTAACTAAATTCTAATGAGTCATTGTGGTTGAAACATATCAAGTGCATATGTATTGTCTATAAAAATCTAATAGATATCTATTGAAGCATCCAATTTACCTTGGGTAACGATGCAATCTATTCAGTGTGATGAACCACATCTGTGAGCTTCTTTGTTATGGTATCCACTGACCTGAAGTCTTACATGAAGTCTCTTTCGAGCTTCAAGGTGCAATAAAAGAATCCAAAATGGAACAGAAAATAGTCCCAAATGTGGACCGTCACCAAAAATTGCAAAATGGAATCTAGAAGATTCCCAAAGTGAACATAAGCAAAAGATAATTCCAAAAGAAGTCCCAAAGTGGACCAAATCCAAATAGATAAGAACCCTATTCCACACTGAGTATGATTGTAAGTGACCTGACGTGTTGAGGTGTTCTTAGGATACTTAGATGAAGTGTGTAACTTTCTAATGTACAAGGTATGGGTCACTCAAAACTTATTCTTAATCAACCTAATTGATCATCAAGAATAGAAAAAGTAAGTTTGCCACTTCGAGCTAATTGATTTGTTCAACAATTCATCACTCAATTACTTCACAATTTAAATGTCTATTTTCAAGAACTGTAAAACATGTGTTGGATAAATTGCTGGTATGATCTCATTGCAGGTTAAAGATTCATGAATGTAAAGAGAAAATTTCAAAAATATCAAAAACATTGAAAATTTCAAAAAGAACAAAAAGATTGTCATTTCAATTTTTTCTTCTGTTTTGGCAGTTTAACTTGTGTTATTGATGTAGGAGTTGTTCATCGAGCAATATCTCATTCGATTGAGAACTTAATCTTTACATTGATGATAAATGCATATTATTGCATGAGTGCTAATGTTTTTCTTTGAGTTGCAGGAACTGTTTCCATTGTAGAACAAGCTTCCACGCGACTTGAAGATGTTCCTGTTCAAGCTTGATTCTAGTCCAAAGATCTCCAAGTCAGATTGTTGAGTGTTAAGAATCTTCCTCTTAATATCGCATACACAGATCCCATTAACCTCTAAAGCAAAAGTTGAGGGGGTAATCTATGTCAAAGAAGTCTTCTCATTCTACTTCAACCGTTGAAGAAGATCCCGTTGCTGATATATAGATTCACCGGAATCTACTCTCTGCTTAATTCTTTCCATAACCTTTGATGTTACACAATAGGGAGAGAAGGATGCAGATTGCTTGTTGAAAGACAGAGTTTTGACAACATCATCTTAGGGGGAGTATTGTTGGGTCCTCTTGAAGATAATGCATACCAAAACTTTAAGTTGCTCTCTATACTCGCCACATGAAGATTTAAGCTGATATGTCAGATTTGTAAAGTGTCATCTTAGGGAGAGTACTGTTGGGTCTATTTGAAGATGTCACTTTCCAAATATAAGCGAGTGAAGATATTGAGCATCATCACGAGCAAGCACGGGTGAAGACGTGCATTATTTGTATTTGTCTTAGAATATTTGTGTAATCGGTTCATGCTTAAATGCACATTTGTGCTTAAGTGCACGAGTTTAGGTGAAATGTAAGGTGAATGGTATGGACTATAAATACCATCACCTATGTCATTTGTAAGGGAGTTGCTTGCATTTCATTCCATATCGTTTGTAACCTTCAAAAGATCTAATACAATTCACCTATTCAATATTATTATCATCTTCATCATACCTTACATTGATTACAAACAACTGTTGGACCTGAATTGTAGTCTAATATTATCAACACTGTCAAAGTCAACAAAAGTCAACGTTAACAGTCAAAGTCAGCGCAAAAGTCAAGACGACGCGTTCGGGACGAAGATTAGAGACAAGACGTTGAAGGCGACGGAGTTTTATTGTTAATAAATATATTTTGTGTTAACAAAATATATTTAATCGTTTTTGTCATTTTAGTATTTTATGTAATATATATATTTTGTCTTAATGACAAAATATATATTAGACTAAACATTAGGGTTTTATTGGTATTATTTACATTTGTCATGTTTTAGTCTAAGTTTAGGGTCCTAATTGTCATTAGTCCAAAATGTCATTAGGCTATAAATAGTAAATGGCAATTAGGGTTTTGTAGGCTTGAATGAGCATGATTTGGGGTCTTTCCATGTAACAACATCTGATGCAAATCAATATGAATCAAATCTGAGTTTTTCATGGTGTTCATCAAGTGTTCATCTCATACTCATCAATATTTTACCATTTGATCCAAAATCTTCACAAATTATTGATTCAAAGGTGTTAATGGGACCAACAATTGGTATCAGAGCCTAATGGAGATCCAATTGAATCATTTTTGTTGAAGATTAAAGCTGATTATTAGAGATTTGTGAAGAAATTGTAGAGAGAAAAACTAGATCTGATGGGTTTTTAGAGAGAGAAACCAGATCTGGGTTTAAAATCATCAAATCTTCATCAGCAATCATCAGATCTGTTGATTACAACAACACATTTGAAATCTACAAGCTCGGATCTGCAAGAAAATAGAAGAATATTTCCAGATCTGAGTGTTTTGTCTCACACACAGTGTGTGTGTGTTCTTGGTGTTCTTCAAATCTTCAAATCTGCAAGATCAGCGAATCTAGTTAATATCTGAACGAAAGTTCAAAATTTTGAGCGAATCTATACCAAGCATTTGCATAGATTCGCCTGTTGTTCTTAGAGAACCTATAAGTTCGCCCGGCACTTTGTAAGCCCGCGAATCTATAGGTTCTTGCACACTACCTTGCGAAACCATCAAGATCTGAGCGAACCTACCACTTGTTGTCATATTTTTTGCACCAACAATCAACCAAACATTAAACCTTTCAGATCTATATTCCAAACCTACCCACATCACCATAACCCAAACCAGATCCATACCCAAAACCCAAACCCGTTTTCAAAACAAACTCTCACCAGATCCAACAAAAAATTAAAAAAAAAAATAAAAATAAAAATAATAATAATAATAATTAGATCTTTATAAACAAACCTTAACCCCATCTCCATTCCTTACCTTCCATAACCGCAGGTCCATAACCATAACCTCACCCATCCCATCGTATCATGATCAACAGCACACATCAGATCAAAACACAAAACCATACACGGATCTGATTTTCAAACAAACAAAAGATGGTTCTGATTGTGGTTAGTGGTTACGAGTTTTAAAGCTTCAAAGAGTAGTGTAGTGATGGAGACGGCTATTTAAGAAAAAAAAAGGAGTGTGTGTTGTGGCTGTGTTCTTGTGTTCGTACAGTAGAAGGAACAAAGAAAAGTGGTGTCATTTTGGTTACCGGCTTTGAACAGTTAACAAGAAGAAAACGAGCAGCAACAAATATGTGTTTGTGTGTTGAAGCCAAGAGATAAACATGGACAGCAGCAGATCGATTTGTTCATTTGTGTGTGTGCTGCTGTTTGACACAAAAATAGGAGCAGATCTGCTTGTGTGTTTGTTCGAACTAGAGAGAGAGAGACTTGTTGTAGTGAGTTGTTGTTGCGGTTGTTCGTGTGTGTTGTTGTGTGTTGCTTCGAATTGTAAACAAGAAGAAGCATCCGGTGTGATTGTGTTGTTGAGCAGCAGCAGATCTAACATATGTGTGTGTGTTGATGTTGTTAAGCTACAAAGGTTTGTGTGTGTGTGTTTGGATGAACCGAAAGAGAGAGAGGAGAAAGAAACGAGACATGTTCGGTTGATTTGTTGTTGTTACTACAACAGATCATGTTGATATTGATGTGTGTTTTGTACAAGGAAAATGAGAGTTATTGTGTGTTGAAGTGGTTGTAGCAGCTGTGTTTTGAAAGAAAGAAGATAAGAGAGTGATTGTGTGGTTCATGTTTGAGTATTTAAGATAGATGAGAGAGAAGAAGATGTTTGTGAGTGTGTTTGGAACCGAGAAAGAGAGAAGAGTTAGAAGTACTTGTTGAAGAATTGTGTGATTGTGTGTGTTGGATTTGTGTGTGTGTTTATGTTTATGTTTGGATAGAATAGAGAGAGAGTTGTGTGTGTGTTTGAAGTGAGTTAGCTGTGTGTTGTGTGTGGTTGTTGTAATGATGTTAAGTTGTTTAAAAGGTTAGGGTTAGGGTTTGGGTTATTGTTAAAATTGTAGGTTTTGGGTTGTTTATTTGGGTTGGGTTATAATTCTTAATGGGCCAAGTTTAGTGTGTGTTTTGGACTTTTAATTTGGGCCGAAAATTAGGGTTGGGTTTGGTGGTTTTGGAGCCGTGTTAGTGTTTGGTTCGTTTTATTTGTCGCCGGTTTTTTTTTTAAGTTAAAATTTTATGGGCGTTTTCATTAAAATCGTCATTAAATTTTGAAATATTGTTTTGGCCGGGTGTTTATTTTGTCAATCTTTGGGCCAAAATTTTGTCATTTAAGTTGAAATATTTTTGTCATTGGCCGGGACTTTCTAAAATTTATTTTTAGGCCAAATTTTAAAAAAGGTTATCGATTAAAAAAAATGGCTTATGCAGAACTTTTTAAATCCTTCGAATCTGATGATCTCACAATGGCACAAAGCCGGTTTGATAATTTTGCAGATTTAAAGAATGAAAGGATGCCTGAGTTTCTCGATCGATTTGTGATGGTGGCAAATAACCTGAAGAAGCATGATCCAGAACTCGGAAATCATGAACGGGTTAAGAGATTGCTTGATTCTCTCCCACCAAAGTGGAGTTCACATGAAAAATCGATTAGAAGAGAAAGAGGATTTACTGATTACAAATTGGTGGAGGTGATGGACATATTAAAATCTTTTGAGTTGGATATCAAAAGAAATGAGTTTTACCAAGCTGTTCTTCATCCTCAAACCAACACGATAAATTCTGACCTCATCTCATCGGTTACAAGCATACTTGATTACAAAACTAAATTGACCGAAAGGCTGGAATCAATGAGATCTGATTCGAATTCGACTGCAGAGATAAGGGAGAATGTCTTAGAAAGTGGTGTTGCTTCGAAAGCTGATAGTGAGAATAAATCTGATTGTGAGTCAATTGTTGATGATAAATATGAGAAAAATGATGAAGGAAAGAAGGAAGCTGAGGATGAAGAGATGCTGAAGGCAAAAGAAGAGGAACTGAAAAGAAATACAAGGGTCTGCAATTGTGACAAGGCACTGTGATAGGTTCAATTGGATCGATATTGCTCACAAGATCAGAATGATTCGTACAAACAAAAACAACTCAATCACAAACACAATTCATTACTAAATAATTCTCTTGTATTTGATGATCAAAGCAAATCTGCAGTACAAATGTAGGAGAAAATAAATCACACACACTTAGTTCTCTCTCTAACGTGAATATGTGAATTAGACTCACTCCTCACACTCTCTCACTACATGCTTTAAGCAACAAAATACATTTTAGGGAAAATAACAAAATAAACCCTAAACTATACATAAATGTATAAAACAAGTACAAAGTAAATCTTAAACTGGAAATAGCCCTAACAGTACTCCCCCTAAGATTTATCTTTGGACTTCAACAAAATCTTCGAACAATTTTCTTCTTTTGCTTGTTCAGCTTCAATCTCTCACCAATCTTCAGGTTCATCTTTAACATCCAGCAACTCTTTTCCTTTATATTCTTCTTGCTCTTTCAACGCTTCCTCGATGCATGACTTGAACTTTTCTGCAATTTTTGCTTGTCTTGGCTTTGACTCGTTTGTAAGTATAGCACTGGCATTCATTCGTCTCAGAGAATCAAGAGTCAAACCTGCAAAATCAATGTTAGCGTAAAATTCGTATGGCAATTCTCGCCCTTTGACTTGCACCTCTAGTGTACCCTTCGCAGTTACTCGCATGAAATCTATCTCTGGAATATCGACCTTCACAAGGTTAGCATTGAGTAATGCCTTCCTTAGCCGAATCTTCTCTGACGCAGCAGCAATCACCTCAACCATCACTATAAATAATCTTCGATCGGCTTCAGCAACTTTGTCTTTGCATTTCTCCATCTTGTAAGTTCTCAGGTGATCGATGTAGGATGGATGCAACAATTTCCGTTCGAATGTACTGAAAAGTGTGATCATATCCTTATCCCAGTCATCCAAGTTTCGTACAAGTTTCAACTCAAAAGTTTCCTGATTGTAGAAAAACTTAAGAATTGGCTTTGTCGATTGAGTGCCATCTATCACTTTCAAACCTGGATCAGTCACCTTATCAAAATATTCGTCAGAAAATGCTTCTAAGTACATATCTTCACTCACTACCAACTTCTTTTGCTTTCTTGTTTTCTTCGATTGAACATAGGCACTATCTTCCTGTTGACCTCTGAACTCTAAGTATTTCGGTAACCGGCTTATCCCAGCATCAAGCAGCATTGCGCATTTATCACCACGCTCAGCATGCGTGTGATTGATCAATCTCAGCTTGTGCAGCTCCTTCAAATCTTGCACCTCTAACTTGAAAATACTAGAGTAGTAATGGTATACATCGCATAAACCATTTACTCTTTTGATCAAGAACGCATCAAACACCTCGTCATATTTCCATGCAATGATTTTTACCTTTTTGGACTTTTCCGGTACGATCATGGAGTCAAGAAGTTCAGCAACCGACTGACCCTTGCTCAGCAGTGATCTCACAATATAACCTGTTGTGGCTGATTTATGCCATGATTCTCGTACGTCCATAGGCACATTGTATGATTTGACTTCACTTGGAAACATATCGATCAACTCTTTCCTCTTTTTGTGCGCATCCTCTGGTAAAGCCATCACCGGTATCTCTTTTGGTCCGAGAACTTTGTATCTCTTAGTCAGCTCATAGTATTGAGGGTTGTTGTAATCCAGATAGAACATCCGATTGTACATCTTCTCAGTCTTCATAAAGCTTACAACTATTTTCTTCAGAGATTCATGTTTCAACTTCTTCAAAGTTCTATATGGATAGTTCCTCAAACTCAACCATTCTCGCATGTTTCTGGTGGACATCTCTTCCGGATTTTGATGATAAAGCTCTTGTGGAGGTAAATCATCAATATTCAAACTTTCTTGTAATGGTGTCCATTCACCCATTTCAACTATAAATTCTTTCTTATCAGCAGCAGCTTTATCTTGAGCTATCAAACATTTCTCATACTCTTCGTTGATTTGACTCACAGTTAGCCCATTCAGATATACTGGATTGTACTTCATCTTCTCAAGATAAGCAAATCGTTCAGGCAAGTCAGCTGGAATTTCAGGCTCAGCTTCTGGTTCAGATTCTGTGAAATCTACATCATCAAGATCATCTAATGCCTCAATCATTGGTGAAGTTTCAGTTTGAACCGGCTCAAACTGAAATGCTTCTTCAGTCACTGTTTCTGACGCATTTTCAATCAATTCAACTACTTCAGGCACTTCTTCAATCAATACAGATTCAGATTGAATCGGCTCAATCTAAACTGTTTTATTCATCTCAGTTTCATTCACAGTCTCATCTACCTTTGCTTTCTCAGCCATTTTAGTCTCAGTTCCAGATTGAATTGGCTCAATCTGAACTTCTTCTATTCTCGCCTTTTTAATACAACTTTCATCACCAGTAATCTCAGGCACTGCATCTAACTTTCTTTTTCCCTCAGCCTTGTCAGGATTGACAGTTTCAGCAGCTTCATCGGGAATAGTAATTGGAGATTCAACCCTTATGCCCACAATCTTTGTACCACGTGCTCTAGTATAGTACACTTTTGCTTCTTGAGTAGGTTCAGTCACTTCCAGCACTTCATCCGAAAAATCTTTATCTGATGTGGACCCTGACTTCTTCGATCTAGTTTCTTCTAACCATTTCTCCAACATTTCCTTTTCAGCATCAAGAGTATTACATTCTGCCTTCAACTCTTTATAATCATACTTCAAATTTTCATGTTCCTCCTTCAAAGTTTCATGATCAGACTTCAACTTTCCATAATCCTCCTTCATTTTCAAATAATCAGCATCCAATGCTTTGAATGTTTCAAGATTCTGATTATGAGTGGCCCAAAACTCTTCTAGTCTTTTCTTCTTTCGATCATTTGATGCCTTCAACTGTTCATTAGCATCCAAGAGTTTTGCTACCATCTCTTCTAGCTCAGCAATCCTCTTTTTATCTTCATTCACATCAACACTTGAATCAATTTTTTGCGAAGACTCCAAAGATTGTTCAATGTTTTCAGCAACCGGAGATTATGTGGTTGGTATGTCAACTGGAACAGATACTGTAATGCCAGCATCAGTGTCATCAACTATCTGTGCAATAGTCTCTACATCAGCCATTACTTCCTGTGCAATCTGGACAACATCTATCTGTTCAGGTTCATCAACACATTCTATCACACTTGTTTCTTCCACCCTTATAGGCTCAACCACTGCCTTAGATCTTCGAGATCTAACATACTGAACTGTAATATTCTTTGAAGTTTCAGTGTCAACCTCTTCAGTCACACTAACAACCTCAACAGGTTCTTTAATCACAACTGGTTCAACAGCTTCGACATTTTCTTCCTCCAACTCCACTGGTTCAGCATCCTCAATATTCTCTGCCTCCTCTGAAACAGATTCAGCATTATCATTACCATCATTTCCACTATCATCATCACCATCATCTCCACTATCATCATCACTGCCACTTTCACTCTCATCTTCATCAATCTCTTTATCAACAAGATCTAATGGATTCACAACCTCTCCATTAGATATGTGATAATATACTACTCCTATCTCCTCCTCATTATTTGCAATATTCCGCTATATAATCAAACAAATCAACACTTGGTATATTTCCTATACTCATCTTTCTGTAAGATAAGTCATTCATATCTTCTGTATATAAAATTCCTCCAGGATAACCTTATGTTCTGATGATAGGATAAGCCACATTGATCATTAGTTGCAAGAATCTCGGATACATGAGAAACTTGAACCTCTTTCCCTTCACCAGATTGAATACAAACCCATTCATAATCCACTTTGACATATTGAATGGTTTGTTTTCAGCAATTGCTACAATGGGGGATGCTATATCAGATGGGAAGTTGTCAAACCCGGCACTCCTTCTCGACATGCACTGCTGAATAACATAACATAATAACTTCCATTTCTTCCCCAACCTTGCTCTAACAAATTGTGACTTTGGAAATACAGGAGGATGACCCATATTTACAAAACACGTTTGACATTCAGCAACAGTCAACTCATCATTTGCTCCTACTTCATCCTCATCAATCCTCAATGCTGTTCTGATAGCTTCTTCAGATACAGTCAATACTAAGTCTCTAGTGATGTTCCCTCTAACAACAATCACTCCTGCTTCATTAGTCACAACCTCAGCTGTTCTCCAGAAACTCTTGATCAATCTGACATATATGACTGGCTTTGCACACATGGCATAAACATATTTGGTTCTCTTTATAAATCTCATCATATCTCTATAGCCTTCAGTCTCTGGAATAGACTCATCTAAACAAGCAACTAAATTGTTCTTTGGCTCAAACTTTAAATTCTCCATCTGTTTAAGACAAAAACACGACAAATGTGTTAAATTCTTCATTAATAAATTTAAAAATTTGCATAAGTGTTTGAACAAAAAGATATGAAAGTAAAAACATTCACATAATCATTTTAACTCCTAAATTGATCTAACAATCTGATTTTCATCATTTTGATCAAAACAACTTTGGATTTTAATGATCATTCAATATTTTATACTTAAATAGTTTAACACTTAATAACACAAATTTGACATTTATATGATGAAGCTGTTTAACATGTTCAGTTCAGTTTTTAACAATGATTTGTCAATGTTTAACACTCATTTTATCCTTTTGAAGTTAACACTTAAGAACATTCAGGTCATCAATGGCGGTTTAACAGTTATGAACAATTTTGGGTGATTCTTTTGATTTTAAGGACATTTGACGCAAATTGATGATTGATTGTTGATAATCGACAGTTTTTACACCTAATGCAACATTCGATTTCAGTTTTAACACGTAAAATCAAAGTGTCGATTCAGTGATCAACTACTGTTCATCAACATTTTTCGTTTTAACGACTGATTTGCAGGTTTATCAAGCTCGGAACATGTAAATTATACCTTATTCAATCAATATAACTTGTTACAGAACGATTGATTGAATATGATAATCAACGATTTTGTGCAGGGGATTTGTGCTTGAAAGTGAATGTGAAAAATGATAAGTGTTTGTGAAGAGGCGGGTTTTATATGATTGAAAAATTTAGGTCAAACTTAAGTGACGGGTCAACAAATGGGACGGGTAAACATTAAAAGCCCAATAAGCCTTGACGGGTCATGCACTGTTGAGCCTTGTCTTGCACTGTTGGGACGGGTCAAGTTCTTAAGACAATCGCAACATGTGACGGTTCAACATATAGCACGTAAAAACACTTGACGGGTCAATCACTGTAGAGATGGGTAAACCACTGTAGTGACGGGTAAAGGTTAGGAACAACTACACCTTTTACTCATCACCCGGCAACATAGTAGACTTCACAACATCACCCGGCTTGCATAGTGATCTTCATCACCCGGCAACACAGTTGTCTTCTATCACCCGGCTACACAGTGTTATTCACTTACACGACAAGATAACTTCTCTTTTACCCGGCTGTATAATAATAACCTTTCTTCACCCGGCTGTATAGTAACACAACTTGTCACCCGGAAGATATCTATGACTTCTTCACCCGGCATAAATTTGACATGTTCATTGCCCGGCCATACAGTAGTCATAATTATCTTCACCCGGCTTCACTTCTTTTTCTCAATCACCCGGCTCATATCAGACACAACACTTTACCCGGCTAAATAGTATCTTCATTACCCGGCTAAATAGTGTTCTTGATATCTTTGCCCGGCAACAACACTTTGAGCAATTTTTCTCAATTTTTCTCGTCTGTTGACTTTTTCAACGGCATTTATTGCACCTGCAACATTCACGACATATTAATTAGACAAGACATTCTTAATAGAATTTGTCACATTAAATATCAACAACATAGGACAAGTCAATAAAATTAATTCCAATTAAATCCCTTTTTCTTTTTCTTTGATTTTTCAAAAACAAAATTGTTTTTGCACAACCAAATTTTCTATATCCCGAAGCAATTTCTTAAAAACACATCACAAGACATTGGGTTTGTTTTTAACACATCCAATACATTTGCTTTTCATACCACATAATCTTGTTCATTCAAAACACACTTATTCAAAATATTTTTGGATTTTTGCAAACATTTTTCTTCTTCAATTTATTCTCCCCCTAAACTTGAAATTTCTAGAAATTTTTAAGTTTAACAAGGATGTCGATATGTCAATAAAGATTCCATATGCCTGCACACACAAAGCACACACATTAAAATAAAGACATATGCAATGCAATGAATCAAAATATCGCAGTGAGATCATACCACACATTATCTGAACATGTTTTAGAAGTTTTGAATAGACATTTGACTTATGTTTGATTGAGTGATGATATGAAAACATACTAATTAGCTCGAGTTGAAACACTTACTTTTTCAGTATCATGATGAGTTTAGGTTTGATTAGAATGACTTATGTGACCCACATGTATACATATGTCAACATATTTCCTAATCAACCACCACTAGAATGCTTATTGCACAAAAACCTGGTCACTTACAGTCATAAACAGTGTGGAAACTGGGTTCTATTCGGATTTGGTCCAATTTGGGACTTCTTTTGATTCCATTTTGGAATTTAATTTCCTGTCGTTCCCCTTGGGAATCTTCTGAATTCCTTTTTGGAATTTTTGTTTGGTGATGGTCCACATTTGGGACTCTTTTTGTTTCAACTTTGGGAATCTTTTGCTGCACCTTGAAGCTCAAAAGAGACTTCGTGTGAAACTTCAGGTCTGTGGATACCACAACAAAGAAGCTCACGATGCGGTTCATCACACTGAAAAGACTGCATCGTTACCCGATCATGCACAACTATCATCACAAGCAATGCATCAAAAGATATATATCTAGACATGTATAACAATGGAACTTAACACAAAGATCATTGAATTTAGATTTGTCAACAATGAAACTTACTTTTTCAGTCTAATTGCCTGAGCTGTCTAGCACATCAATTAACATTCATCAGTCTTTATTGAAAATGATGTAACAAATAATGTCTAGTGTAACTATCATTTCTCACTTTTTGCAATAAAGATTCTTATGACATGATATTTTTCTTTTTATATTTGATTTTATATTTTGTTTTTGCTTTTCTTTTTCATGCACACACACAATAACAATAAAATAAAAGACAAAGGAATCAATACTGGACATCGACTTATTATATTTTTGACTTTTATATTTTCTGATTTTTGTTTGTTTTTCAAAAATTAGAATCAATCATGATTGATTAATCCTATGGATTGAATTAAGAATTCAAACCGGCCTGACAAAAAAGATTTTGTGAAAAGATCTGCCAGTTGTTTGTCGGTATGAACTTTAATCAAAATTATTAAACCTTTTTCAGAGTTGTCTCTTAAAAAGTGATATCGAATTTCGATATGTTTGGTTTTTGAGTGTTGAACAGGATTAGCAGTAATGAACATAGCAGCAGTATTGTCTATGTAAATAGGAGTTTTGAGAAAGTTAAACCCGTAGTCAAGCAATTGGTTTTGTAACCACAAAACTTGAGAACATCCTGCAGATGCAGCAATATACTCTGCTTCAGCTGTGGATACAGAAACGTTGGTTTGCTTCTTGCATTGCCAAGAAACAAGTCTAGGACCCAGAAATTGACATCCACCAGTAGTCGATTTCCTGTCAAGAGCACACCCACCAAAGTCACTATCAGAATAACTATATAATTCAAAATTGCCTTCATAAGGATACCATAACCCGAGATTCGGTTTCCCTTTAAGGTATCTGAAAATACGTTTAACAGCAACCAGGTGCGACTCTTTCGGATCAGACTGATATCTTGCACACACACATACAACATACATAATGTCTGGCCTTGATGCGGTAAGATACATCAGTGAACCAATCATTGATCTGTACAGTGTTTGATCAACCGATTTGCCTTTCGGATCCGGCTGTATCTTGCAGTTCACATCAGATGGCGTTCGAATAGTCTGACAATCCTGCATCTTGAACTTTTTCAGCAACTTCTCAACAAATTTTGATTGGTTGATAAAAATTCCATCAGCTGATTGTTTAACTTGCAATCCAAGAAAGAAATTAATCTCCCCCATTGAACTCATCTGAAATCTTGACTTCATGATTTCTTCAAACTCTTTGCACATGGACGCACTTGTTGATCCAAAGATGATATCATCCACATACACTTGAACACATAAAAGATCTTCATTTTCCCGCTTCATAAACAAAGTTGGATCAATCTGACCTCTTGTAAATCCATGTTCTAGCAAATGTTTAGATAACGTCTCGTACCAAATCCTTGGAGCTTGATGTAGACCATATAAAGCTTTGCTTAATTTGTATACACGATGTGGATAATCAGGATCTTCAAAACCCGGAGGTTGTCTGACATATACATCATCGGTAATTGGTCCATACAGAAAAGCACCTTTGACATCCATTTGAAACACTTTAAACTTCATGAAAGAGGCATAAGCTAGAAAAACGCGAATAGCTTCAAGTCGAGCGACCGGAGCAAACACTTCTTCATAGTCAATACCTTCTTCTTGAGTGTAACCTTGTGCAATAAGTCTCGCTTTGTTTCTCACAACAATACCACGTTCATCTGGCTTGTTCTTGTACAACCATCTTGTACCAATCGCATTTTCTCCTTCAGGTAAGTCCACTAATTTCCAAACTTCCTGTTTGCGAAATTGAAGTAATTCCTCTTGCATGGCTTCAATCCAACTATTATCTTGCAACGCCTCTGAAATGTTCTTTGGAACCACTTGAGAAAGAAAACATGAATAAAGACAAACGTTTGCTTGCTCAGTTTGACTTCTCGTAGTTCTCTGATTCAACGGTCCGATAATCTGAGAGACAGGATGTTTCTTGTGAATTCGATGAATTGGTATGTCTTCACCTTGCACTTGACTCTCCAGATTAGACTGATTCAGATTTGGTAGATCTTGCAAAATTGTAGATTCATGCGGAGTGAAATTAGGAACTTGTTCCGGTGAATTAATGAAGTAGTCAAACGATTCTGGAATAACTTCAACATCCGGATCTGATGATGGTTGATTTTGAACAGATCCACCATCATTAGGAGAACTTTGCGGATTAGCATCATCACCAAGAATATTTGATTCTTGATCTTCTTGAGAACCAGAAGGACCCGGAGCTTGACTGGATTTGACATGATCAGGATTATGAAATGACATGAACGGATAATCAGAATTGAGATTGCTATCATCGTCATTATCAGAATCATCGCTAAAGCATCCTAAGTCACCTGATTCTTTTCTTGTTTTTCCTGAAAAATCAAACAAGTTAGAATTGAAAGATTTTGATAACGAATCTAAATCAAACAACCATTCTGGACCATGCGCCACTGACGGAAACGAATTTTCTAAAAACATTACGTTAATAGTTTCAATAACAGTGTTTGTTTTGCTATTAAAAACTCGATAAGCTTTAGAAACAGACGAATAACCAAGGAAAAATCCATCGTCAGATTTTGACTCAAATTTCCCGAGATGATCACTTAAATTTAGAATCGATACAGGACAACCAAATGCTTTCAAGTAAGAAATATTTGGTTTTCTTCCAAACAATAACTCATAAGATGTTTTATTTTTATCCTGAACCAATAATGTCCTGTTTTGTACAAAACACGCAGTAGCAATAGCTTCGTCCCTAGAATGTGATAGGGATTTTGGCATCTGCGAGCATGGATCTTGCTGCTTCAATCAGTGTCCGATTTTTCCGTTCCGCAACCCCATTTTGTTGAGGCGTTCGTGGAGCACTAAATTGTCTAGCAATTCCTTTTTCTGCACAAAACAAATCAACATTAGCGTTCTTAAATTCTGTTCCATTATCACTTCTCAAAGTTTTCACTTTACAATCCAACTGATTTTCAACTTTGACGATAAATTCTTTTAACAACTCAGCAGTTTCAGATTTAACATGCAAGAAATAAACCCAAGAAAATCTAGTAAAATCATCAATGATGACAAAACAATAAGACTTCTTTCCGATGCTTTGAACATTTGTTGGTCCAAAAAGATCCATATGTAGCATCTGCAAGGGTTTTGAAATGGAGTGTTCTTGCTTGGACTTAAAAGACATTCGATGTTGTTTTCCTTTCAAACATGCTGGACAGAGATCAGTTGTAGAAAACTTCTTTGATGGTATTCCTACAGCGTGATTTCCAGTCACCAGTCGATTCATGTTTCTGAAATTTGAATGGCCCAGCCGTCTATGCCAAAGCTGGCTCTCATCATTTGATGCATGCGCAATGAGACAAGTAGTTTCGGTTTCAGCATCAATCTGTGACATATCAAGCTTGTATACATCACGATCTCTTGGAGCTTTAACCACCACCCATTCATTGTCAATCTTAAAACCTGGTTTGAGTATATAACAGAAAGAATCATCAAATAAAGTTGAATATGATTTGTCAGAAATTTGAGATACACTTAGCAAATTAAAGTTCAACTGTTCACAGTAGTTGACTTTATCAAAGCTAATGACCCCATTTGATACCGTTCCGTCTCCAGTTATTTTACCACCAGCATCTCCTCCAAATGCAACATGTGTACCATTCTTTAGCTTGAAGTCTTGAAGCAAGGCATGGTTGCCTGTCATATGCCGGCTACACCCACTATCAACAAACCATGAGTTAATAGGTCTTCTTGGGCGTACCTGCATTTCAACAATCACTTAGTTAGTTTGGTCAACCCAGGCCCACATGGTCTTGGGTTTTCCGAATCTATCTGCAACAGTAACTTGTTGATAATGAAGATTTTGAAAAATTGTTTCATTTGAGAGTTTTGGTTGAAAACTGTTTCGCCCATTAGCGTGAATTGATTGCTTTCTTCTCAAAGCAATAAACCTTTCCTCTAACTTAGGATCAAGGTTATTTTCAAATTTCTGATTTCTTACCATCAAAGCTCTCTGTTTTAAACTGTTAACCTGCACATTTCTTGATGAAAAGTTATTAGAAATTGAATTGTTTCGATTGAAATTTCTCAAAACAGGAGAATGACTTTGATTAACATTTTGAAAACCAAATGACTGATTTCTTTGAAAATTTGGAAATTGAGTCATTTCTCGTGATGAGTTTGTTCGAAAGAAGCAGTCCTTTGTGTCATGATTTCGCCTTTCACAAATATCACAAAATTTGTTATAAAAACATTCTTCTGAAGAATGGTTTCTTTTGTCACAGAAACTGCAGTACCTGTTAAAGAAACATTCAACAGTAACATGATTATAACGATCACAAATCTCACAATGTTTCTTGCTAATCCTAAAGAGCCGATTGTTAACTTTTGATGTCGAACCCACTCGTGATTCATTATCAGTTTTGCTCGGTTTTAGATTAACTTGATTCTTTTGTGGAGATTTTGATTGTGAATTTGCTTGCTTGGAAACTTGGTTCGATTTTAACACACCTTGTTTGATTAACCTTTTTGATTCTGTTCTTTTATCATTGACAGCGGAAGACTTAGGACCTGAACCTGTTTTCAGACCAGAGTTAGATTTGATTGGAGAATTGATTGGTTTACCATAAGATCCGTTTAAATCAAAAGTTCCTGCAGACACAAACTTAATTGTTTTTCCTTTTGACACTTTCTTTTTGACTGGTTTGACATTGTCAGTTTTAACATTTGAAGCTTTGATATTGTCATTCGATTTTATGACACTTTTACCTTTTGATTGTTTTGTTTCAGATTGATTGACTTTCGATTTTAATTTCTGCATTTTTGCATTCGAAACTTCAGCCTTTTTCACTTCTTGCTTCTTGATCAGTTGATCAGCAACTTTTGCTTTCTGCTCATTCTTCCACTTGATATATTCAGGATCATTGTATCCCGAAAATTCACCTTCTTCCTTCACTGTTTCTGACTTCGGATTTAGTTCCGGATACTCAACAAGTTGAATCAGAACAGGCTCCGATTTGTTGCTAGCTTCATCGTCAGCTTCAGTCGTCACGCCATCTTCTTCTTTCAAACTTTCAATCAATACTTCAGATCCTTCGGATTCAGATTTACTTCTTTGAATTTCTTTGAATTTTCGTTCATTTTCAGGTGAATGATCAAATTCATTGAAGTTTTCCGGTAAAGTTTGTGTGATTGAATTAGGCATTGGTTCATGAGTGATAAACATGATAAAAGAAGCTGCTGATTTCTTGTTGAAAGGACTAAGGCATGGGTTTAAATGGACAAACATATCTGCAATCCCGCCAATCGATGATTCTCCGGATTCTGCTCAAAACATCATGAAAAATATATATCCTTATTAGCGTTTAAAATTCCTCTCTGATATTTTATTTTATTTTATTTTATTTTATTTTTTAACTTCTATCTTGTTATTAATAGTATTTTTAAGATCATATCTGTTTATATTTATTTTTGGATCGTTGAAATCGCGGGACGTTTTCACGGATTTACAAAGTTTTTAAAATCTAAGAAAATCCAAAAATATTTTAATTTGTGTGCGAGCGAACCTGCTAGCGAACCTACAGGTTCGCCCAAATCTCAGGTTCGCCCGCAAACCCTTTTTGCACCGCGCCGAAGGCAGTTTTGTCTTTTGGTCTTCTGGCGAATCTAAAGTTCGCTGGTCTGTCTACCAGCGAACCTGTGCCTGTATATATATACAGTGACAGCGAAATATCTCACATATTCGCTTTCATCTGTACTGTAGCACGCATTTTCAAAACTCACCACTAACGTTCGATTCTCACTTCAACCGCCTTTTTCACACATTAAACATCACTATAGTGTCTGGTATGTGATCGATTTCATCCTAATCTCTATTTTAAACTCTTAATCGCACTCTAAACCTGTTCAATCTGTTAAATCTATGATTGTGCGCAAATCAAAGACTGTTTTAGTGTGTTTTGTTAGGCCTCTACTTCATAATCGTCCCCCTTGATGTTTATACTACCTGTTTGTTGCTTTGAATGCTTGATAATGGTTGATTGATTGTGATTTTGGCCGTTTTTCAAAAACTAGGGTTTCCAGCGAACCTATGTGTTCGTCTGGCGAATCTGAACGAAAGTTCAAAACTTCGAGCGAACCTATGTCGTTATGCTGTCCGCGCAACAACATAGATTCGCCCGGCTGTTTCTAGCGAACCTATACATTCGCTGGACCAAAATGACTGATTTTTCATGTCAGCGAATTTATAGGTTCTGATGCCAAAATCTCAGGTTCGCTATACCAGCGAATCTAAATTCCAGCGAACCTATTAACTTTTTCTAAATTTTTCGGTTCTGATCAATCTCCGTTTATTTTTCAGGCACAATGTCGACATTATTCTTTGAGAAAAAGCACAACATGTGTGCTTTGCTTGATGAGAACTATGAAAAGGCCGGCGGGTATAGAGACTGTATCAAGTGGCTGAAGTCATCACATATACATCACGCCATATCTCACTTACCCACTATATATGAACTGCATGTTCGGGATTTCTGGCGAACTGCGGTAATGAACGTGTCGGTACAGCCGTCACGCATCTGTGCTAAAGTCGGTGGATATGACCTGGAGTTCACAGAGGCTGATCTAGCCAGGATTTTAAGGCTAGAGGAGGATGTCGGAGAAGAAGTTAGTATGACGGCTGAAGAAGTATATGGGGCATTCCGGACAGCGGGGTATGAGGGTCCGATGCCCGGTGAGAAGAAAATGGAATTCGTAAAGTCCTATCTGATCTAGGAGTGGAGGTACATCGCTCACGGGTTTATTATGTGCCTGGATCATAGGAAGGGGGGTACGGACGGGCTAAACTTAGACTGGGCAAGGGCAATGATGCTGTTTTGCCGAGGGCAAAAAGCCAATCTTGCGAAGCTAATCTTCAACTATTTACTAGAGAACATCCATGCCACCAAAGGGGCTAAATGGTTGATGTACCCCAGATTCATTCAGATGATTCTGAATGACAAACTGCCAAATCTGCCGGTGGTGGGGGGTGAACTAAAGATCTGGGAGATGCACCCGAGGATCTTCAAAGATTGCAATTCTGTGAGATCAGACTGTGTGGGCAGGACTTCATATCTATGGGAGAACATGTACTCTGCAGAAAGATGGGTTTATATACAGAGGTTGATGGAGACTGAAAGAAAAGGGGTGGCGAAAACGTAGAGGTGGTTGAGAAAAAGTTGAAGAAACGAAAAGCGTATGCAAAGGAGAAAGACTACTCATTTGATCGAGAAGTGGATGAAATCCAAGCAGAGATCGATGCTGGTAGGGAACAGCGAACAAAGAAAAAGTCTGATGCACACGCTGAAGGGTCAAAGAAAGCAAGGCATGATACCGGGGGTACATCTGCTGAGTCTGGAAATAAGTTGAAAGGAGAGATTGAAAGTTTGAGGGGAGAACTGGTTGAGCTGAAAGGCAGGTATGAGGAACTTGAAAAGCAGGATGCTGAGAAATCAACTGTTATATACGAGATGGGTCGAATGATGAAGGACCAGCAGTGTCTGATTGTGAGGATCTTCAAGGAGTTAAACAGTTTGAAGGAAAACGTAAGGACTGAACCTGCAATGACTGAAGCAGAACTGAACTCCTTAACGGATATTGCAAAGTATCCGTTAATGGATGTTGATTTTGGAGACAAAGGTAAAGGAAAAGCTGCCGAGGAGACATTAGATGAAGAGATGGGCATTGATTTAGATGTGTTTGAAGGGGAAGAAGTGGTAGGAGGATCTGGTATGGATTACACTCTGATTGATGAACCGGAGATTGATATCAATGCTGATAGTGAGGAGGATCTAGAGGATGAGCCGGAAACATATAAGGTTGAAGAAAAGGGGATGAGCTACCAGTTCGAGCATGTTGATTTAGACAAGTCTGAGTGGTTTAGAAAGGAAGAAGAAGTGGTTCCCGAAGTACCGATATTTCAGCACTTGGATGAACCCAACACCAAACAAATGGACAGACAAATCATAGCATGGAAGTACAACAGTTTGATAGATGCTTATATGATTAAGAGAAGGGGCGGTGACATTACGTATGTCAAGAACAGAAAGCACTTCGCCACCTTTCCTCGTTGGGACTTGCGTAGGCTGGCAGAGCTACCACTGTTGGGGAAAGAAGAAAGCGGAAGGGCTTGTGCGTTTGAAGCTACAATCAGGGAGGCTGCAAAGTCTAATTTTGTTGAATTTGGGTACCAAAAGCCTAGGAGAATGAGGCAGAAGAGAGATAGGCATTGGATCTCATGGAAGGGCAAGATTGTGTTGAAGATTGCTGCACCAAAGGTAATGACAAGGGTTAGAGTTCCTGACACTCAGCCACCCAGGCTGCAGGATTTCTTTAAATGGTTCTATGATAACAGCACGGGTGAAGCTATTATCAGATTACAAGGAGATGACTGTCCAGAAATCCGATTATTCGATCCAATGGAGGTCTTCTCCTTCTGTGACGAGGATCTGAAGGTGTTGTGTGAAAATAGGATAAAGCACGGGGCTGGAGATGATACTGCTACTGAAGCGAACCTGTTTGTGAAGGTCGCAAACAAAGCCCGGGGGATTCGTGCTGAACTAAAGGCGGTGAATGAGAGATTGAGGAGGTCGGATGATCAGCGTATGGACATGGAGGACCTATCTAGACAGCTGGATCAATCAATTGAGCAAAGGTTTGAGAAACCGGTGCAGGTTATAGACTTGGAGGTAACTGGCGAGGAGCAAACTGTAGAAACTCAGGCGGAGACGACAGTTCAACATGTGCCTGATACTGAGGTCGCAGATACAGAGTTTGTGGATTCTATGCTAGTGTTCAGTGAAGATGAGGCCGGATCTGAAGACATTACAAACCCAATGGCCGGAATTAAAGGAAGGGCAGGAGCGTTTATCGAACATCTTTGAAGCCATCAAGACGGAGCTAAATTAGAAGACTTCCCCAGGTAAGGTCCAACCTAGGAGGAGTATTGATAGTCACTATGTATAGGTTGGACTCACCGGCTTGTCGGTGTTACTTTTGTTTGTATTTGTATGACTTGTATTTGTAATTGTTCTATTCGCCCGCAGTTCATGTTGTCTTTTGTATTAAGGTGTCGACTGGGCGAACCTATGTGCTCAGCGAACCTGTGTTGGTTCGCTAGATAGATTCGCTACAGCGAATCTATCAGCGAACCTAACACTGCTATATATTGTAACCTTATCCTCACTTGAATACAACTTTTGCACATCTTTAACCAAAACTCTTATTCACTGATTGTGTTGTGTAATCGTTCATTTGAGGTGCTAGGAGCATATTCTACTTATCTTTGTAGCTTGTATACCTCATTTGTGTTGTGTAATCTTGTTATTGGGTTTGTTTGGATATTATACACTTTGTTGTTCAAATCTTGGTATTTTGTTGTTAAACAAGTCAACATAGCACTGAAATCACGATCATTATGGACCAACAAAACCCAACCCTGTTTTGGTTTTGTTACCTCTTTCACTTATAAGTTGTTTAACCATTGTTTTACAACTTTTCACTTTTGTTAATTCAACCTGTGTGACAGCATGAGCAACTTTTTCTTGTTCAAAGTTCTTTGTCATTTCTTCAAGTTGTTTTGTTACAAGTTCCAATTCCTTTAAGGTTTTGTTCCATGATTCTTTAAGTGAAAAAATCTTCTCATCAGAAATTTTGTGATCAATTTTAAGTTGTTCATGAATTTTCTCATGTTTGCTTAATTTATCACCAATTTTAAATGAATGAGTACGATAATGTTCTACTTGTTGAATGTATTGTTCTGAACATAACCTTTCTTTCACATCAGCAGGCAATGGAACATAATTAGGGGGTAAATCAATACTAACCTTTGGTTGTTCGGTAGTTGATGAAGACTCACTGGATGTAGCCATCAGCGCAATTTCTGACTCAGATTCTTCAACAGGATCAGACTTTGCACTCCATTCGTATTCCTCTGAATCTTCACTAACAGTATCAATCACCTTGATATCTCCTTCTTCTGACCAATCGTCTTCGATTTTACATACCAGTGCCAAACTCGATGTAAGATCAGATGTGAATTGTTTTGCATATGCACTCCAGTCATAACCATCTTTCACACTAACCACTAGTGCTTTAGTTTGATCTTCTGGTTTCTTTCCTTCATCCTTCAGTTCTGGCATGGGAAGACTTTGGTATGGTTTCTGAAAGAAACGTTGATTTCTTTGTTGATAACTAGAAGACTGTTGCGAGCTTTGACCTTGACCTTGATTTTGTCCATTTGAACTCGCTTGATCATTGTAGTTCTGATTCTTAGGAGCTTTGCATTCTCTTGAAAAATGACCATAGCAGTTACAGTTAAAACATCTGGCCTTCGATTTGTCAAAACCAACCGTCTTGTTTGCATGAGGCTTGTAGCTTCGGTTAACATATGCATGTTTTTGCGTTCTATATGCAACCATCACCATTTGCCAATTTAAATCCATTTCCTCAACGTCATCAGGATCCATCTCAAATAAATCTTGAAGGACAACGTCCATTTGACTCAAGTGACTTCCTTGGTATGCTTGAAAACTTGCCATAAAAGCTGTAAAGGCAGTTTTGGTCTCGTCATCTTGTAACAAAATGTTCATCACATCTTTTACCTTGGCTTGAACAGTAGAACTTTGATTTTCTGTTTGCGGTTTCACATTCTGACTTTGAACTTGAGTTCTTGGTGGAGATTGAGGTTGAGAATAAGTTGGTGAACTTGGAAAGTATGATGAATCAGTATAAAAACTTGCGCCAACAAATAAATCACCCTCATCTTCAAACTTTGTTGCATCTTGTGCAAGAAAGGCATTCTCCACAGTATTAGCAGGATTCACAATATATTTGTATTGTGCATGTGAACCAGTTCTATCAGTGTTTCTAGAACCTTCATCAATCTCTACTTCTTCAATCTTTGCAATGAGCAGATCCAGATCCATCGGAAATTTTTCAGTACGTTTCAACAGTGTCACAGTCTGTTTCCATGATGATGGAAGTGCACATAACAATCTGTCATTTAGATCTTGGAGATCTGTCTTTGCACCCGCATTGGTCATTTCAGTAGTCAGATGAACAAACCTATTCATTATCTGGTGCACTGATTCTCCAGCAATGTGTTCAAATAACTCCAACTGTCTCTTCAACTTTTGTTTCTTGAGACTTCTGAGTTGTTCACCTCCTTCACAAATGGATTTCAAAGCCTTGAACAATGTATAACCTATTTGATAGGTGTCCAACCTTGACAGTACTTGTAGTGGCAATCCCTTACACATCAGAGAATATGCTTTGCTATCATTCTTCACTTTCCTCAAATCTTCTGCTGACAAATTATCCTCTGGATAAGGTTCAGTAGAGTCCTTGGTGTAGGTACTTGCACTATCTGGAGCTGTCTGTGTAGGTATGTGAGGACCCTTGTCAATTGACTTCCAAAGATCATTGTCTATTGAGCAAAGGTGATGCTTCAGTCTAATCGTCCAATTCTTGAAATCTGCACGATTGACAAGTCTAGGAACACGGTTATCAGAATCATCATTAGGTGCCATTTTAAAAGATTTTAAAGAAAATATTTTTGGTTTTTGTTAATTTTTTTGAAAAGAAATAGTTAAACTACTAAAATAAAGACAAGTAATTAATGACAAGATAAGAAAACAAGGATTGAAACAACTAAAAATGAGTCACACGGCTGAACAGTGAAAAATCCTTCTTCACCCGGCTGAACAGTAGCTTTTGTTCTTCACCCGGCAGAAAGAAAATCTTCACCTGTCTAAACAGTCACACGGCTCAACAGTTGTAAGTCTTGGATTCTTTACCCGGCAGAACAGTTACCCGGCAGAATAGTATTAACTTCACACGGCAATAACTTGACCCGGCTTGAATCTTGACACGGCAAAAAGCTTTACCCGGCTGAACAGTTGTCGATCACACAGCAGCAAAGTTGTTTACCCGGCTACACAGTTTTCAATCACCCGACTGAAATTGTTAATCACCCGGCGTAACAGTGTATCACCCGGCACAACAGTACTTGATCCGGCTGAACAGTACACCTTTTCCTCGTCAAATTCTTTACCCGTCTAGCACAAAATCCTTTACACGGCTGCACAGGACCTAATTGTTCACAAATCTAAGTCCAAAGGAAATTGTCTAAGTCAATTTTATCACCCGGCAAGTTAATCTTCAACCAAGTTCATACTGTTCATCATCTTCATCATGAGAATTTTTCTGGGTTATCAAAAACTTGTCCAATTTCTTCAAAAATCACAAACAAGCAGTGAAATAGTCCGATTAACAATCCCTAATCTCAATCAATCCAAAACATGATCAAATTTTGATGAATTTGAGCAAAATTTGATCGAACAGTAACTTTTTCACTCTTCTTAATTCCTCAGATCTGATGATAATCTGATGGAATTTGCACAATCGTTGTGAATTAGGAGTGATTGCGATGATAAATCACAACTAAAAACAGCAACAATTCATTCAGATCATGATTTTTTGAGAAATATTGTAGTGTTTTGCTTGATGAATAGCGAAGAACACAATACCAACAGCTCTGATACCAATTGATAGGTTCAATTGGATCGATATTGCTCACAAGATCAGAATGATTCGTACAAACAAAAACAACTCAATCAAAAACACAATTCATTACTAAATAATTCTCTTGTATTTTGATGATCAAAGCAAATCTGCAGTACAAATGTAGGAGATAATAAATCACACACACTTAGTTCTCTCTCTAACGTGAATATGTGAATTAGACTCACTCCTCACACTCTCTCACTACATGCTTTAAGCAACAAAATACATTTTAGGGAAAATAACAAAATAAACCCTAAACTATACATAAATGTATAAAACAAGTACAAAGTAAATCTTAAACTGGAAATAGCCCTAACACACTGGCTGTTGAAAAAGTCATTATGGGACTTCCTTATGAGACTGTTCAAGACATGTGTTCATCTGCATGCAGAGTTCGTCTTTTTGGTGTGTATGAAGCTAATAAACTTTTGTTGACAAATCAAGCTGAATTAACCACCATAAATACTGAACTTAAGAAAAATGAAGTTTCTTATTCGATTAAACTCAAAGAAGCGTTGGCTGAAATTGAAGTTTTGAAAAGAAATCTTTATGAACGAAATGTTGAAATAAATCTTTTAAGTGAAAGACTCATATTTGCACAGTATGAATCCACAAAACTTCAAACAAAACTTGATAAGTGGACTGTCGCTAGTATGAAAATGAATGAGCTTGCTTCAAAACAAAGGGGGGCTAGGTTAAAAGATGGGGTTGGATATGACACAGATGTTCAGACGGTTTTTCCGCCTCCATTCACTGTGTGTTATTCACCAACACCTAAACTGCATCCTAAAAATGATTTGTTTGAACAAGAATCTAACAGTTTGCATGCAGGTTTAGAGGGAGTTAATTTGAAGGAGGTGAGAGATGATTATGATTCTTCGACTGGTATGGGATATAGTAAAACGGGTACTGACTGTCAAGCTAATGATTGCTCAGTTCCTGTTGTTTCTAATCCTGTAATGGTTGTTACTTCTAATTTCTTTGATAAGTTTAAAGCAGGTGAAATTCCTACGTTTGAGCCTATCAGGAATGAGAAGGAAGAGTTAATCCAGGAATCACCTAATCATCAGGCTCCGATCACATCAACACACTCGATTCCCATCAATCAAGATCCGCTGGAAGCAGAGGTACTTATTGAAGACTGGACAAGTTCAGATGATGAATCAAAGACAAAGGAGAGTCTCGGAGTTTCAAAGATCAAGATGTCATCTGCAACTGTCAAATCTGAATTGCTTCCAAGGCCTGAATCAAGACAAATCCGGATCTCAGTCCCAGCTGCAAAACAGGCAAGCCATCCATCAAAAGCTCAAAAGAAGAAGCCTTCACCTCTGTCCATCATATCTCAAGTTTGTAAAAGACTTGAGAACAAGCAAGTGAAGATCTCATCTCCCATTCAACAAAGCAAAACAAAAATCAGGCAACCACCCACAACTCAACATAAGAAGCCACAAGTCTTCAAACAAGTTACTTCAAGTTCAAAGCAAGCCCTACCCCCAGCTGCTCCACACGGGCCAGTCAAGCATCAAAAGCCATTCAAGGCTTGTTTCAAGTGTGGGAAAGGTGATCACGTGCTCAATAAATGCTCACAAGGACATGATTCGGACGTTAAAGGCAAACAGGTTTGCTTCTCCGAATCAGAGTCTAGAAAGAATCCTCCACTTGGTAAACGTAAACAGGTTTGTTTATTTGAATTTCAAGTTAATAATCATACATCTTTGAATGGTCGGATGACGAACATTCTATCCCCACCTTCTCATGTGAAGCCGGTTTCACATGATTCAAAAATGAATGTGACAAAACCAAATCCTTTTTCCTCGGGGCTTAAACAGAAAATGATTTCCAAATTTAACTCTTTCAAATCGAAAATGTTTGAACCAAAACAAATTTGGCAAATTAAAAGAAAAGAGGAAACGGGAATAGATACAAGAACAGGTTGTGTGCATAGACAGGTGTCTTACATTGATGAAAATGGAACACCCAGGACTACGATGGCCTGGGTTCCCCTTTCTAACTAATCTGTTAATGAGTGTAGGAACATTTCAGGAGGACTGTTAGTAATCCGGTTTACTGACAGAGAATATTCTGTATTTAAATTTGAGGCGGAACAAACAGGTTATGGTTCTGGTATCTTATCCACATTCTGGATCTTTCTTTGATTTTCACTGCCACTGCATTTTTCTTGATAACTCATTTATAATCTTTTGATAGGGTAATATGGAAGACGTTTCTTTGGTATTTTCTATTTTATATATTGTAGATAGTTAAAAAAAAAGTGAGGGAGCCTAACTTTTTTACTTGTATTTTTGATCAAGTTTTCACATCCCTTTGAGGTTGCTTTTTGAGTCTTTTAAAAAAAATTTCAATTTTGTGCTGAAATAGAAATTTTGGGGGAGTAATATCAAAAATGAATATCTTTTATCCAAAATTCGTTCTGTGTAAATATTTTGTGTCTTTTGAAGGTTTCAGGTTTGTGTGGAAAGCACCTAAAGGAGGACGTTGATTTGTGTTATGATGTGTCAATAGGCTCAGCCCGAATACAATTAAACAACAATTCTGTGATCAAACTAAATTCAAGAACTAGGCAATAAGGATTATCTCCTTGACATGATTGGCCTGCACAAAGTTACAAAACATCCCAAATCACCCACACCCTAGCCCTGAATTGAGTTTCTAGTTAGCAAAACAAAATAAAAAGCTGCTAGTGTTGCTCTTCAGAAAAGCCTCTGAGTGAGTTACTTGTTAATTCCTCAAAATGTATTGAGTCAAAGTGGTTAACTCCTCTGCTATACGGAAGTATTGACCTGGAATTGGTGGATCTTCTCTGTTATACGTCGGTAGAGACCTAAAGATTCACCGAGCATGCTCAAATGATTATCTCCTCTGTTATACGTCGGTATAGACCTGGAGCTCTAATTATTTCAGTTTCCCAAATAATAAGTCGCAATGTGTTCAAAAGAATCATTGTTGACAAGCTCCACTCCCAAATATGCAAAATGCAGAAAGTCAAAAGTGGCTCATATATTGATCAATATTCAAAATTTGATTCATGAAATTCAAGCAAAGTCAATCATATTGCTCTATAAACCCTGATGATAGGACAAGTTTCTTTACCAAGATGTCTGTGGGGACCGAGTTGCATGATTGCAAATAACATCCCCAAACAATCTCAGATCTAGATCCAAGCTCGGTTCATCTAGAACTATCAATTGGTATCAGAGCTGTTGGTATTGTGTTCTTCGCTATTCATCAAGCAAAAACACTACAATATTGCTCAAAATCATGATCTGAATGATCTGTTGCTGTTTTTAGTTATGATTTATCATCGCAATCACTTCTAATTCACAACAATTGCGCAAATTCCATCAGATTATCATCAGATCTGAGGAATTAGGAAGGAAGATTGTTAGTCGGTGTATTTCGGTGCTTGTGTGTGAATTTTGAAGGAATTGGACAAGTTTTTGATAAACCTAGAAAAATTCGTTTGACGAAGATGATGAACAGGATGAACAGGTTGAAGATTAACTAGCCGGGTGATAAAATTTGACTTAGACAAAATTTTTGGACTTAGATTTGTGAAAAATTAGGTCCTGTGCAGCCGTGTGAAGGCAATTTTGTCTAGACAAGTAAAGAATTTGCGAAGAAAAATGTTGTACTGTTTAGCCGGGTGATCAACTGTTCATCCGGGTGATTAACATTCTAGCCGGGTGACTTACTACTGTTCAGCCGGGTATCAACATTTCTTCCTTGTGACTCACAACTGTTCTGCCGGGTCATCACATATCAGCCGTGTCAAGTCAGCCGGGTGATATATCTGACAACTGTTCAGCCGTGTAAACCTTTTTGCCGTGTGAAGATTCTAGCCGGGTCAAGTTGTTTTTCAGCCGTGTGAAGTTTACTGTTCAGCTGTGTAACTGTTCAGCCGGGTAACAAACCTGCCGGGTAAAGATTACAAGTGTTGAAGATTGACAACTGTTGAGCCGTGTGACTGTTTAGACGAGTGAAAACCATTCTCAGCCGGGTGAAGAAGAAAAGCTACTGTTCAGCCGGGTGAAGAAGAAATTTCATTGTTCAGCCGTGTGACTCAATTTCAGTTGTTTCAAACCTTGTTATCTTATCTTGTCTTTATTTACTTGCTTTTAGTTTAAATTTTTAATTGTTTTCTTTTCAAAAATCATTAAAAAACACAAAAATATTTTCTTTAAAATTGTTAAAATGGCACCTAATGATGATTCTGATAACCGTGTTCCTAGATTGGTTAATCGTGCAGATTTCAAAAACTGGACAATCAGACTGAAGCATCATCTATGCTCTATTGACAATGATCTTTGGAAGTCAATTGATAAAGGTCCTCACATTCCAACTCAGACTGCTCCTGATAGTGCAAGTACCTACACCAAAGACTCTACTGAACCTTATCCAGAAGATAATTTGTCAGCTGAAGACTTACGGAAGGTCAAGAATGACAGTAAGGCTTATTCTTTGATGAGTAAGGGATTGCCACTTCAAGTGTTATCAAGGTTGGATGCTTATCAAACTGGCTACACATTGTTCAAAGCATTGAAATCAATCTGTGAAGGAGGAGAACAGTTGAGAAGTCTCAAGAAGCAAAAATTGAAGAGACAATTGAAGTTATTTGAACATATTGCTGGAGAATCTGTGCACCAGATGATGAATAGATTTGTTCATCTAACTACTGAGATGACAAATGTCGGTGCAAAGACAGATCTTCAAGATTTGAATGACAAATTGTTATGTGCTCTTCCATCTTCATGGAAACAGACTGTAACTCTACTGAAGCATACTGAAAAGTTTCCAATGGACTTAGATCTGCTCATTGCAAAGATAGAAGAAGTGGAGATTGATGAAAGCTCAAGAAATACTGACAGATCAAGTTCACATGCTCAGTTCAAGTTTGTTGTTAATCCTGCTAACACAGTGGAGAATGCCTTTCTTGCATGAGATGCATCTAAGATTGAAGATGAGGGTGATTTATTTGTTGGTGCAAGCTTTTATACTGACTCGTCTTACATTCCAAACTCACCAACTTATTCTCAACCTCAATCTCCACCAAGAGCTCAAGTTCAAAGTCAAAATGTGAAATCTCAGTCTGAAAGCCAAAGTTCTACTGTCCAAGCTAAAGTAAAAGATGAGATAAACATCTTGTTACAAGATGATGAGACAAAGAATGCTTTTACTGCATTTATGGCAAGCTTTCAAGCTTATCAAGGAAGTCATTTGAATCAAATGGACGTCTTGCTTCAAGACTTATTTGAAATGGATCCTGATGACGTTGAGGAAATGGATTTAAATTGGCAAATGGTGATGGTTGCATATCGAACTCAGAAACATGCATATGTTAACCGAAGCTTCAAGCCACATGCAAACAAGACGGTTGGTTTTGACAAGTCAAAGGCCAGATGTTTCAACTGTAACTGCTATGGTCATTTTTCAAGGGAATGCAAGGCTCCTAAGAATCAGAACTATAACGATCAAGCAAGTTCAAGTGGACAGAATCAAGGTCAAGGTCAAAGCTCGCAACAGTCTTCAAGCTATCAACATAGGAATCAATGTTTCTTACAGAAACCATATCAAAGTCTTCCAATGCCAGAACTGAAAGATGAAGGCAAGAAACCAGAAGATCAGACTAAAGCACTGGTGGTTAGTGTGAAAGACGGATACGATTGGAGTGCTTATGCGGAACAGTTTACATCTGATCTTACATCCAGTTTGGCGTTAGTTTGTGAAATTGAGGAAGATTGGTCTGAAGAAGGGGATGGTAAAGTGTCTGATACTGTGAGTGAAGATTCTGAGGAATATGACTGGAGTGCAAAGGCAGATCCTGTTGAAGAATCTGAACCAGAAATTGCGCTGATGGCTACATCCAGTGAATCTTCATCATCTGCTGAACAACCTAAGGTTAGTACTGATTTACCCCCTAACTATGTTCTTTTGCCTGATGATGTTAGAGGTAGGTTATGTTCAGAACAATGCATTCAACAAGTAGAACATTATCGTACTCATTCTTTTAAAATTGGTGATAAATTAAGCAAACATGAAAAAATTCATGAACAACTTAAAATTGATCACAAAATTTCTGATGAGAAGATATTGTCACTTAAAGAATCATGGAACAAAACCTTAAAGGATTTGGAACTGGTAACAAAACAACTTGAACAAATGACAAAGAACTTTGAACAAGAAAAAGTTGCTCATGCTGTCACGCAAGTTGAATTAACAAAGGTGAAAAGTTGTAAAACTATGGTTAAACAACTTATAAGTGAAAGAGGGAACAAAAGCAAACTAGGATTGGGTTTCACTCAAGAACCAATGCCTAAATCAATCACACAAACTTTGCCTGAAAACTTCAATGAATTTGATCATTCACCTGAAAATGAACGAAAATTCAAAGAAATTCAAAGAAGTAAATCCGAATCCAAAGGATCTGAAGTGTTGATTGAAAGTTTGAAAGAAGATGATGCTGTGACCACTGAAGCTGATGATGAAGCTAGCAACAAATCTGAGCCTATTCTGATTCAACTTGTTGAATATGCTGAACTGAATCCCAAGCCAGAAGAAAAGGTGAAGGATGAAGCTGAATTTTCAGGATACAATGATCCTGAATACATCAAGTGGAAGAATGAACAAAAGGCGAAAGTTGCTGATCAACTGATCAAGAAGAATGCAGTGAAGAAGACTGAAGTTTCAATTGGAAAGGTGCATAAATCGAAATTAACAATCAATCAATCTGAAACAAAACAGTCAAAAGGTAAAAGTGTCATAAAATCGAATGACAACACCAAAGCTCAAACTGTTAAAACTGCAAATGTCAAACCTGTCAAGAAGAAAGAGTCAAAAGGTAAAACAATCAAATTTGTATTTGCAGGAACCTTTGATATGAACGGATCTTTTGGTAACCAAATCAATTCTTCAATCAAATCTAACTCTGGTCTGAAAACAGGTTCAGGTCCTAAGTCTTCTGCTGTCAATGATAAAAGAATTGAACCAAAGAAGGTAACCAAACAAGAGAGTTTAAAATCGAACCAAGTTCCCAAGCAAGCAAAATCACAATCAAAATCTCCACAAAAGAATCAAGTTAATCTAAAACCGAACAAAACTGATAATGAATCACGAGTGGGTTCAACATCAAAAGTTAATAATCGGCTCTTTAGGATTAGCAAGAAACATTGTAAGATTTGTGATAGTTATAATCATGTTACTGCTGAATGTTTCTTTAACAGGTACTGCAGTTACTGTGACAAAAGAAATCATTCTTCAAAGGAATGTTTTTATAACAAATTTTGTGATATTTGTGAAAGAAGAAATCATGACACAAAAGATTGTTTCTTTCGGAAAAACTCATCAAGAGAAATGACTCCATTTCCAAATTTTCAAAGAAATCAATCTTTTGGTTTTCAAAAATTTAACCAAAGTCATTCTCCTGATTTGAGAACTTTCAAACGAAACAATTCTGGTTTTAATGACTTTTCACCAAGAAATGTGCAGGTTAACAGTTTTAAGCCGAGAGCTTTGATGGTGAGAAATCAGAAATTTGAAAATAACCTTGATCCTAAGTTAGAGGAAAGGTTCATTGCTTTGAGAAGAAAGCAAACAAATCAAGCCATTGCGCGAAACAATTTTCAACCAAATCTCTCAAATGAAACAAGTTTTCAAAATCTTCATTATCAACAAGTTACTGTTACAGATAGATTCGGAAAACCCAAGACCATGTGGGCCTGGGTTGACCAAACTAACTAGGTAATTGTTGAAATGCAGGTACGCCCTCGAAGACCTATCAACTCATGGTTTGTTGATAGTGGGTGTAGCCGACATATGACAGGCAACCATGCCTTGCTTCAAGATTTTAAGCAGAAGAATGGTACACATGTTGCATTTGGAGGAGATGCTGGTGGTAAAATTACTGGAGAAGGAACCGTATCAAATGGGGTCATTAGCTTTGATAAAGTCAACTACTGTGCACAGTTGAACTTTAATTTGCTAAGTGTATCTCAAATTTGTGACAAATCTTATTCAACCTTATTTGATGATTCTTTTTTTTACATACTCAAGCCAGGTTTCAAGATTGACAATGAATGGGTGGTGGTTAAAGCTCCAAGAGATCGTGATGTATACAAGCTTGATATGTCGCATATTGATGTTGAAACCGAAACCACATGTCTCATTGCGCATGCTTCAAATGATGAGAGTCAGCTTTGGCATAGACGGCTGGGCCATTCAAACTTCAGAAACATGAACAGACTGGTGACTGGAAATCATGCTGTGGGAATACCGTCAAAGAAATTCTCAACAACTTTTTCAATCTTCTTAATTCCTCAGATCTGATGATAATCTGATGGAATTTGCACAATCGTTGTGAATTAGGAGTGATTGCGATGATAAATCACAACTAAAAACAGCAACAATTCATTCAGATCATGATTTTTTGAGCAATATTGTAGTGTTTTGCTTGATGAATAGCGAAGAACACAATACCAACAGCTCTGATACCAATTGATAGGTTCAATTGGATCGATATTGCTCACAAGATCAGAATGATTCGTACAAACAAAAACAACTCAATCAAAAACACAATTCATTACTAAATAATTCTCTTGTATTTTGATGATCAAAGCAAATCTGCAGTACAAATGTAGGAGATAATAAATCACACACACTTAGTTCTCTCTCTAACGTGAATATGTGAATTAGACTCACTCCTCACACTCTCTCACTACATGCTTTAAGCAACAAAATACATTTTAGGGAAAATAACAAAATAAACCCTAAACTATACATAAATGTATAAAACAAGTACAAAGTAAATCTTAAACTGGAAATAGCCCTAACACACTGGCTGTTGAAAAAGTCATTATGGGACTTCCTTATGAGACTGTTCAAGACATGTGTTCATCTGCATGCAGAGTTCGTCTTTTTGGTGTGTATGAAGCTAATAAACTTTTGTTAACAAATCAAGCTGAATTAACCACCATAAATACTGAACTTAAGAAAAATGAAGTTTCTTATTCGATTAAACTCAAAGAAGCGTTGGCTGAAATTGAAGTTTTGAAAAGAAATCTTTATGAACGAAATGTTGAAATAAATCTTTTAAGTGAAAGACTCATATTTGCACAGTATGAATCCACAAAACTTCAAACAAAACTTGATAAGTGGACTGTCGCTAGTATGAAAATGAATGAGCTTGCTTCAAAACAAAGGGGGGCTAGGTTAAAAGATGGGGTTGGATATGACACAGATGTTCAGACGGTTTTTCCGCCTCCATTCACTGTGTGTTATTCACCAACACCTAAACCGCATCCTAAAAATGATTTGTTTGAACAAGAATCTAACAGTTTGCATGCAGGTTTAGAGGGAGTTAATTTGAAGGAGGTGAGAGATGATTATGATTCTTCGACTGGTATGGGATATAGTAAAACGGGTACTGACTGTCAAGCTAATGATTGCTCAGTTCCTGTTGTTTCTAATCCTGTAATGGTTGTTACTTCTAATTTCTTTGATAAGTTTAAAGCAGGTGAAATTCCTACGTTTGAGCCTATCAGGAATGAGAAGGAAGAGTTAATCCAGGAATCACCTAATCATCAGGCTCCGATCACATCAACACACTCGATTCCCATCAATCAAGATCCGCTGGAAGCAGAGGTACTTATTGAAGACTGGACAAGTTCAGATGATGAATCAAAGACAAAGGAGAGTCTCGGAGTTTCAAAGATCAAGATGTCATCTGCAACTGTCAAATCTGAATTGCTTCCAAGGCCTGAATCAAGACAAATCCGGATCTCAGTCCCAGCTGCAAAACAGGCAAGCCATCCATCAAAAGCTCAAAAGAAGAAGCCTTCACCTCTGTCCATCATATCTCAAGTTTGTAAAAGACTTGAGAACAAGCAAGTGAAGATCTCATCTCCCATTCAACAAAGCAAAACAAAAATCAGGCAACCACCCACAACTCAACATAAGAAGCCACAAGTCTTCAAACAAGTTACTTCAAGTTCAAAGCAAGCCCTACCCCCAGCTGCTCCACACGGGCCAGTCAAGCATCAAAAGCCATTCAAGGCTTGTTTCAAGTGTGGGAAAGGTGATCACGTGCTCAAGAAATGCTCATAAGGACATGATTCGGACGTTAAAGGCAAACAGGTTTGCTTCTCCGAATCAGAGTCTAGAAAGAATCCTCCACTTGGTAAACGTAAACAGGTTTGTTTATTTGAATTTCAAGTTAATAATCATACATCTTTGAATGGTCGGATGACGAACATTCTATCCCCACCTTCTCATGTGAAGCCGGTTTCACATGATTCAAAAATGAATGTGACAAAACCAAATCCTTTTTCCTCGGGGCTTAAACAGAAAATGATTTCCAAATTTAACTCTTTCAAATTGAAAATGTTTGAACCAAAACAAATTTGGCAAATTAAAAGAAAAGAGGAAACGGGAATAGATACAAGAACAGGTTGTGTGCATAGACAGGTGTCTTACATTGATGAAAATGGAACACCCAGGACTACGATGGCCTGGGTTCCCCTTTCTAACTAATCTGTTAATGAGTGTAGGAACATTTCAGGAGGACTGTTAGTAATCCGGTTTACTGACAGAGAATATTCCGTATTTAAATTTGAGGCGGAACAAACATGTTATGGTTCTGGTATCTTATCCACATTCTGGATCTTTCTTTGATTTTCACTGCCACTGCATTTTTCTTGATAACTCATTTATAATCTTTTGATAGGGTAATATGGAAGACGTTTCTTTGGTATTTTCTATTTTATATATTGTAGATAGTTAAAAAAAAGTGAGGGAGCCTAACTTTTTTACTTGTATTTTTGATCAAGTTTTCACATCCCTTTGAGGTTGCTTTTTGAGTCTTTTAAAAAAAATTTCAATTTTGTGCTGAAATAGAAATTTTGGGGGAGTAATATCAAACATGAATATCTTTTATCCAAAATTCGTTCTGTGTAAATATTTTGTGTCTTTTGAAGGTTTCAGGTTTGTGTGGAAAGCACCTAAAGGAGGACGTTGATTTGTGTTATGATGTGTCAATAGGCTCAGCCCGAATACAATTAAACAACAATTCTGTGATCAAACTAAATTCAAGAACTAGGCAATAAGGATTATCTCCTTGACATGATTGGCCTGCACAAAGTTACAAAACATCCCAAATCACCCACACCCTAGCCCTGAATTGAGTTTCTAGTTAGCAAAACAAAATAAAAAGCTGCTAGTGTTGCTCTTCAGAAAAGCCTCTGAGTGAGTTACTTGTTAATTCCTCAAAATGTATTGAGTCAAAGTGGTTAACTCCTCTGCTATACGGAAGTATTGACCTGGAGTTGGTGGATCTTCTCTGTTATACGTCGGTATAGACCTAAAGATTCACCGAGCATGCTCAAATGATTATCTCATCTGTTATACGTCGGTATAGACCTGGAGCTCTAATTATTTCAGTTTCCCAAATAATAAGTCGCAATGTGTTCAAAAGAATCATTGTTGACAAGCTCCACTCCCAAATATGCAAAATGCAGAAAGTCAAAAGTGGCTCATATATTGATCAATATTCAAAATTTGATTCATGAAATTCAAGCAAAGTCAATCATATTGCTCTATAAACCCTGATGATAGGACAAGTTTCTTTACCAAGATGTCTGTGGGGACCGAGTTGCATGAGTTTCTTCAAATCGAACCTAAAACATAATAAGACCATCACAGATTGTCTGTTGAAAGGAACAAGGCATGAGTTTAAATGGACAAACATATTGACAATCTAGCCAAGTCTTTGTTGGGTCCTCTTGAAGATAATGCATACCAAAACTTTAATTTGCTCTCTATACTTGCCACATGAAGATTTAAGCTAAAATGCCAGATTTGTAAAGTGTCATCTTAAGGGGGGGTACTGTTGGGGTTATTTGAAGATGTCACTTTCCAAATATAAGCGAGTGAAGATATCGAGCATCATCACGAGCAAGCACGGGTGAAGACGTTCATTAATTGTATTTGTCTTAGAATATTTGTGTAATCAATTTGTGCTTAACTGCACGTGGTTAGGTTACATTGTAAGGTGAATGGTATAGACTATAAATACCATCACCTAGGTCATTTGTTAAAGGAGTTGCCTACAGAAAAAGGAATTGCGCGACAATTTAGTGCTCCAAGAACTCCACAACAAAACGGAGTTGCTGAACGGAAAAATCGGACACTGATTGAAGCAGCAAGATCCATGCTCGCAGATGCCAGAATCCCTATCACATTCTAGGACGAAGCTATTGCTACTGCGTGTTTTGTACAAAACAGGACATTATTGGTTCAGGATAAAAATAAAACATCTTATGAGTTATTGGTTGGGAGAAAACCAAATATTTCATACTTGAAACCTTTTGGTTGTCCTGTATCGATTCTAAATTTAAGTGATCATCTCGGTAAATTTGAGTCAAAATCTGACGATGGATTTTTCCTTGGTTACTCGTCTGTTTCAAAAGCTTATCGGATTTTTAATAGCAAAACAAACACTGTTATTGAAACTATTAACGTAAAGTTTTTAGAAAATTCGTTTCCGTCAGTGGCTCATGGTCCCGAATGGTTATTTGATTTAGATTCGTTATCAAAATCTTTCAATTCTAACTTGTTTGATTTTTCAGGAAAATCGAGAAAAGAATCAGGAGACTTGGGTTGCTTCAGTGATGATTCTGATAATGACGATGATAGCAATCTCAATTCTGAGTATCCGTTCATGTCATTTCATAATCCTGATAATGGTGTATCCAATCAAGCTCCGGGTCCATCTGGTTCTCAAGAAGACCAAGATTCAAACAATCTTGGAGATGATGTGAATCCGCAAAATTCTCCTAATGATGGTGGATCTGTTCAAAATCAACCATCATCAGATCCGAATGTTGAATTTATTCCAGAATCGTTTGACTACTTCATCAATTCACCAGAACAAGTTCCTAATTTCACTCCGCATGTGTCTACAATTCTGCAAGATTTACCGAATCTGAATCAGTCTAATCTGGAGACGCAAGTTCAAGGTGATTCAATTCCAACTCATCGAGTACACAGGAATCATCCTTTATCTCAGATTATAGGACCTTTGAATCAGAGAACTATGAGAAGTCAGACTGAACATGCAAACGTTTGTCTTTATTCATGTTTCCTTTCTCAAGTAGTGCCGAAGAACATTTCAGAAGCGTTACAAAATAACAGTTGGATTGAAGCCATGCAAGAGGAGTTACTTCAATTTCGCAAACAAGAGGTTTGGAAATTAGTGGACTTACCTGAAGGAGAAAATGTGATTGGTACAAGATGGTTGTACAAGAACAAGCCAGATGAACGTGGCATTGTTGTAAGGAATAAAGCCAGACTTATTGCACAAGGTTACACTTAAGAAGAAGATATTGACTATGAAGAAGTGTTTGCTCCGATCGCTCGACTTGAAGTTATTCGCGTTTTTCTAGCGTATGCCTCTTTCATGAAGTTCAAAGTGTTTCAAATGGACGTTAAAGGCGCTTTTCTGTATGGACCGATTACCGATGATGTGTACGTCAGACAACCTCCAGGTTTTGAGGATCCTGAGTATCCATATCGTGTATACAAATTGAGCAAAGCTTTGTATGGTCTACACCAAGCTCCAAGGATTTGGTACGAGACGTTATCGAAACATTTGCTGGAACATGGATTTTCGAGAGGTCAGATTGATCCTACTTTATTTATGAAGCGGGAAAATGAAGATCTTTTATGTGTTCAAGTGTATGTGGATGATATCATCTTTGGATCAACAAGTCCGTCCATGTGCAAAGAGTTTGAAGAAATTATGAAATCAAGATTTCAGATGAGTTCGATGGGGGAGATTAATTTATTTCTTGGATTGCAAGTAAAACAATCAGCAGACGGAATTTTTATCAACCAATCAAAGTTTGTTGAAAAGTTGCTGAAAAAGTTCAAGATACAAGATTGTCAGACTATTCGAACGCCATCTGATGTGAAGTGCAAGATACAGCCGGATCCAAAAGGCAAATCCGTTGATCAAACACTGTACAGATCGATGATTGGTTCGCTGATGTATCTTACTGCATCAAGACCAGACATTATGTATGCTGTATGTGTGTGTGCAAGATATCAGTCTGATCCAAAAGAGTCGCACCTGGTTGCTGTTAAACGTATTTTCAGATACCTTAAGGGGAAACCGAATCTCGGGTTATGGTATCCTTATGAAGGCAATTTTGAATTATATAGTTATTCTGATAGTGACTTTGGTGGGTGTGCACTTGACAGGAAATCGACTATGGGTGGATGTCAATTTCTGGGTCCTAGACTTGTTTCTTGGCAATGCAAAAAGCAGACCAACGTTTCTGTATCCACAGCGGAAGCAGAGTATATCGCTGCATCTGCAGGATGTTCTCAAGTTTTGTGGCTACAAAACCAATTGCTTGACTACGGGTTTAATTTTCTCAAAACTCCTATTTTCATAGACAATACTGCTGCTATGTTCATTACTGCTAATCCTGTTCAACACTCAAAAACCAAACATATCGAAATTAGATATCACTTTCTCAGAGACAACTCTGAAAAAGGTTTAATAATTTTGATTAAAGTTCATACCGACAAACAACTGGCAGATCTTTTCACAAAATCTTTCTTGTCAGGACGGTTTGAATTCTTAATTCAATCCATAGGGTTAACCAACCATGATTAATTCTAATTTTGTAAAAAATCACAAAAATCAGAAAATATAAAAGTCAAAAATATAATAAGTCGATGTCAAGTATTGTTTCCTTTGTCTTTTATTTCATTGTTTTGCATTGTGTGTGTGCATGAAAAAGAAAAACAAACAAAAAGAATATAAAAGCAAAAAGAAAAGAAAGTATCATGTCATAAGAATCTATATTGCAAAATGTGAGAAATGATAGTACTCTAGACATTATTTGTTTCATCATTTTTAATAAAGACTGATGAATGTTAATTGATGTGCGAGACAGCTCAGGCAATTAGACTGAAAAAGTAAGTTCATTGTTGACAAATCTAACTTCAATGATCTTTGTGTTAAGTTCCTTTGGTATACATGTCTAGATATATATCTTTTGATGCATTGCTTGTGATGATAGTTGTTCATGATCGGGTAATGATGCAATCTATTCAGTGTGATGAACCGCATCGTGAGCTTCTTTGTTGTGGTATCCACAGACATGAAGTCTCACATGAAGTCTCTTTTGAGCTTCAAGGTGCAGCAAAAGATTCCCAAAGTTGGAACAGAAAGAGTCCCAAATGTGGACCATCACCAAATAAAAATTCCAAAAAGGAATTCAGAAGATTCCCAAGGGGAACGATAGGAAATTAAAATTCCAAAATGGAATTAAAAAGAAGTCCCAAAGTGGACCAAATCCGAATAGAACCCAGATTCCACACTGTTTATGATTGTAAGTGACCAGGTTCTTGTGCAATATGCATTCAGGTAGTGGTTGATAAGGAAATATGTTGACATATGTATACATGTGGGTCACATAAGTCATTTTAATCGAACCTTAATATCATCATGATACTGAAAAAGTAAGTGTGTCAACTCGAGCTAATTGATATGTTTTCATATCATCACTCAATCAAACATAAGTCAAATGTCTATTCAAAACTTGCAAAACATGTTCAGATAATGTGTGGTATGATCTCACTGAGATATTTTGATTCATTGCATTGCATATGTCTTTATTTTAATGTGTGTGCTTTGTGTGTGCACGCATATGGATTCTTTATTGACACATCGACATCCTTGTTAAACTTAAAAATTTCAAGAAATTTCAAGTTTAGGGGGAGAATAATTGAAGAAGAAAATTATTTACAAAAATCCAAAAATATTTTTAAATAAATGTGTTTTGAATGAACAAGATTATGTGGTATGAAAAGCTAATGTATTGGATGTGTTTCAAAACAAACCCAAGGTCTTGTGATGTGTTTTCAAGAAATTGCTTCGGGATATAGAAATATTGGTTGTGCAAAAACATTTTTACAAGAAAAAGGATTTATTGAGAATTAATTTTTGTTGCATTTTCTTATGTTTTTGATATTTAATGTGACAAACCCTAATAAGGATGTCTTGTCTAATTAATATGTCGAGAATGTTTGCATGTGCAATAAATGCAGTTGAAAAGTCAACAGACGGAGAAAATTGAAAAATTGTCAAAGTGTTGTTCGCCGGGTGAAGATATCAGAAGACACTATTTAGCCGGGTAATGAAGTCACTATTTAGCCGGGTAAGAGTGTTGCTTGATATCAGCCGGGTGATTGAAAGAAATGAAAGCCGGGTGAAGATATTATGACTACTGTGTTGCCGGGCAATGAAGTGATAAGTTACCAGCCGGGTAATGAACAAATCACTATTCTGTCGGGTAAAGAAGTCATGTTGATATCAGCCGGGTGACAAGTGGTATGTTACTATACAGCCGGGTGAAGAAGTGTTGACACTGTACAGCCGGGTAATAGAATGAAGATTCTATGTAGCCGTGTAAGTGAAGAACACTATGCAGCCGGGTAAAGTACAACAACTGTGTAGTCGGGTGATGAAGGAAAGATGTCTTTATAACAGCCGGGTGATGAAGAAGATCACTATGTAGCCGGGTAATGAGCAAGAAGTCATTGTACAAGCCGGGTGATGGAAGAAGACTATTATGCAGCCGGGTGATGGGTAAAACCAAAACAGGTGTAGTTGTTCCTAACCCTTACCCGTCTCAACAGTGCCTTACCCGTCTCTACAGTGACTGACCCGTCCAAGTGTTTTCATGGTTTATGTTGACCCGTCCCAATGTTGTGACCCGTCCCATGAATGTGACCCGTCCCAACAGTACCTGACGCGGCTCAACAATGCATGACCCGTCCAGGCTTATTGGGCTTTTAATGTTTACCCGTCCCAAATTGTTGACCCGTCCCAATTTGTTTGACCTAATTTTTCCAATCATATAAATACCCGCCTCTTCACAACACTTATCATTTTTCACCAAGTTTTTCAAACAAAATCCCCTGTACTCAAACCGTTGATTATCATATTCAATCGATTGATCTGTAACAAGTTATATTGATTGAATAAGGTATATTTTACATGATTCGGCCTTGATAAACCTACTAATTGATCGTAAAAACGAAAAACGATGATGAACAGTAATTGGACCAATGAATCGACACTTTGATTTTGTGTGTTAAAACTGAAATCGAATGTTGTACTAGGTGTAAAAACTGTCGATCATCAATAATCATTCACTAATTTGCATCAAATTGGTTTAAATCAACTGAAATCAACTGAAATTTCATCATAACTGTCGAACCGCCATTGATGACATTTTGAATGTTCTTAAGTTTAACATCAAACTGATGATGAATGTGTTATTAAGTGACAAATCGATGTTAAAACTGAACTAAAACATGTTAAATAATTTCATCATACAAATTTCAGATTTGTGTTCTTAAGTGATTAAACTGTTAAGTGTAAACTATTGTATGGTCATTGATTCACAAAGGTTTTTATTAAACAAAATGATGAAAATCAGATTGTTAGATCAACTTAGGTGTTAAAATGATTATGTGATTGTTTTACATTGTAACTTTTTGTTTAAAAACTTATGCAAATTTGTTATTTATTAATGAAAAATCTAACTCATATGTCTTGTCTTTCTCAAAAACAGATGGAGAACCTCAAGTTTGAGCCTAAGCACAATCTGGTTGCATTTTTGGATGAATCTATACCAGAAACAGAGGGGTATAGAGACATGATCAGATTCATCAGAAGAACCAAGTATGTTTATGCTATGTGTGCAAAGCTTGTCATATATGCAAGATTCATCAAGAGTTTCTGGAGGACGGCTGAGGTTGTAACTGATGAAGCAGGTGTGAGTGTGGTAAGAGGAAATATCACCAGAGAGTTGCAATTGACTGTGTCTGAAGAGTCTATCAGAACAGCCTTGAGGATTGATGATGATGAGGTTGGTGCAACTGATGAGCTGACAACTGCTGAGTGCCAGGCATGTTTTATTAATATGGGTCATCCTCCCATATTTCCAAAACAGCAGTTTGTTAGAGCTCGATTAGGGAAGAAATGGAAGTTACTCTGTTATGTGATACAACAATGCATGTCTAGAAGGAGTGCTGGTTTTGATAACTTCTCTTCTGACATTGCATCCCCCATTGTTGCTATTGCTGGGAATAAACCTTTTAACATGTCGAAGTGGATAATGAAAGGTTTTGTTTTCAATCTTGTGAAAGGCAAGAGGTTCAAGTTTCTCATGTATCCGAGATTCTTGCAACTTATGATCAATGTTGCTTATCTAATCATTCGAGAAGAAGGTTTTGCAGGAGGAATTTTATACACTGAGGACATGAACGACCTATCATATAGAAAGATGAGCATTGGAGGTGTAGAAAGTGTTGAAATGTTTGACTATATGCGGGATATAGCAAAAAACGATGAGGATATCGAAATGGTTTATCATCACATATCACATGGTGAGATTGTAAATCCATTGGACTTAGTTGATGAGATGCCTGACAATTTATTGGATGATGATGAGTACTTTGCTCGTCATCCAGAAGATGAAGATGAGGAGGAGAATGAATCTGATGGTAGTGATGATGATAGTGGTGATGATGGTAGTAATGATGATAGTGGGAATGATGGTGATGATGGAAATGATGGCAATATTGAAGAAGGAAGTGCTGAATCTGTTCCAGAGGAGGCAGAAAATGTTGGAATTGATGAACTGATTGAGATTGAGATTGAGACTGAAACTATTGAAGTTGTAGAACCGATAGTGACTAATGAACCTATTGAAGTTGTCAAAGTAGTAGAAGAGGTTGTAGTGGATGCTCCTAGGGATATCACATTTCAATATTCTATATCTCGAAGATCTAAAACTGTGATTGAGCCTATGTCTGTTGAGGAGACTGTTGGTTTTGAAAATGTTAGTGTGGATGAACCTATGGTTGTGGAGAAACCAAGTGTAGTTGAAGATGTTATGATCGATATTGTTGAGATTGCAAAAGAAGCTGCAGCTGAAGTGGAGACTGTGGCACAGACAGTCGATGATACTGATGATTGTATGATAGTTACTGCACCAGTAGAACTAGCCACATCCTCCAAAGCTGCTGAACATGTTGAACAACCTTTGGAGTCTTCACCAAAAGTTGGTTCAAGTGTTGATTTAGATGAAGAAGAAGATAAAGTCTTTCATTTGGAAAGGATGGTAGCCAAACTCTTAGATGCTAATGCGCTGTTGAAAGCATCTAATGAAAGGAAGAAGAAGAGATTAGAAGAGTTTTGGGCTACTCATCAGAAGAATTTAGAAACTTTTAAGGCATTAGATGAGGATCATGAAAAGTTAAAAGTTGGACATGAAAAATTGAAGGCTGATTATGAAGAGTTGCAGGCAGAATGCAATACTTTACGTGCTGAGAAGGAAGTGTTGGAAAAATGGATTAAAGAAGAGGAGCCTGTGAGATCAGAATCGGACAAAGATTTTGTTGTGGAAGAGAGTGTTGGAGTGTCTGAGACTCCTAGGGACGTTGCAGTCTATCAAACTAGATCACAACGATCTAAGACTGTGACAGAACAAATTGTAGAATCTGTCCCTATTCCCGATGAAGCTGCTGATCCTGTCAATCTTGACAAAGCTGAGGGAAAACGTAAATTGGATGCTGTGCTTGAGATAATTAGAGTAGATGAAACTGTTAAGAAAGCCAGAACGGTAGAAACAGTTCAGATTGAGCCGATTCAATCTGAATCTGTAATTGCAGCTGAAGTGCCTGAAGTTGTGAAAGTGGCTGAGAATGTTGAAAAAGAAGCATTTCAGTTTGAGCCGATTCAAACTGAAACTGCACCGATGATTGAGGCACTTGATGATTTGGATGATATAGATTTTACTGATTCTGAACCTGAGGCTAATCCTGACGATGAGTTACCTGCTGATCTTCCTGAACGATTTGCTTATTTAGAGAAGGTGAAGTATAATCCAGTTTACTTGAATGGACTTACAGTGAGTCAAATAAATGAGGAGTATGAGAAGTGTCTGAATGCACAAGATAAGGTGACTGCTGATGAAAAGGAATTTGTGGTAGAAATGGGTGAATGGACGCCTCTGCAAGAAAGCCTAAATATTGATGATCTTCCTCCTGAAGAATTGTATCATCAAGATCCAGAAGAGATGACAACAGTTAGCATGCGTCAATGGTTGAGTTCGAGGAACTATCCATATAAAACGTTGAAGAGACTGAAACGGGAATCTCTGAAGAAGATTGTGGTGAGTTTTATGAAGACAGAAAAGATGCATAATCGGATGTTTTTCCTGGATTACAACAATCCGCAATATTATGAATTGACTAAGAGATATAGAGTGCTCAAACCCAAAGAGATACCGTTGATGGCTTTACCTGTTGATGCACACAAGAAAAGAAAGGAGCTGATAGACATGTTTCCTAGCGAGATGAAATCTTACAACATTCCAATGGACGTACGAGAATCTTGGCATAAGTCTGCCACAGCAGGTGACATTGTCAGATCACTACTAAGTAAAGGCCAATCTGTTGCTGAGTTGCTGAATGCTATGATCGTGCCGGAAAAATCCAAGAATGTTAAGATTATCGCTTGGAAGTATGATGAGTTATTTGATGCATTTTTGATAAAGAGAGTAAATGGTTTGTGTGATGTCTATCATTACTACTCGAGCATTTTCAAGCTGCAAGTGCAAGATTTGAAGGAGCTGCACAAACTGAGGCTGATTAATCACACGCATGCTAAGCGTGGTGATAAATGTGCAATGCTGTTGGATGCCGGAATGAGCCGTTTACCGAAGTTTTTGGAGTTTAGAGGACAACAAGAAGATAGTGAATACGTTCAAATGAAGAAAACGAGGAAGGCAAAGAAGTTGATTATGCGAGACATATATTTGGAAGAGTTCTCAGACGAATATTTTGACAAAATCACATATCCGGGATTGAAAGTGATCGATGGTTCTCAAGCTACGAAGCCCATTTTGAAGGTATTTTACAATCAGGAGACCTTTGAGCTGAAATTGGTGTGTAATTTGGATGATTGGGATCAGGACATGATCACATTATTTAGTACGTTTGAACTCAAACTACTACATCCATCTTACATTGACTTTCTCTGAAACTACAAGATGGAAAAGTTGAAAGATCCTATTGCAGAAGAAGGTCGAAGATTGTTTGTTATTATGATTGAGGTGATTGGGGCTGCTACAGAGAAAATCCGATTAAGGAAGGCATTACTTAATGCTAACCTTGTGAAGATTGATATACCGGAGATCGGGTACATGAGGGTGACGTCCAAGGGTACATTGGAAGTGAAAGTCAAAGGAAGGAAGAAACCGCTCGTGTTTTAAGCTAACATTGACTTTGCAGGTATTAACTTGGACTCGCTGAAAAGAATGAAGGATTGTGACATTCTAACAAATGAATCAAAGCCAAGACAAGCCAAGATTGCTGAGAAGCTCAAGTCTTGCATTGAGGAGGCCTTAAAAGAACAAGAAGAATACAAAGGGAAGGAATTGTTGGATGTTAAAGACGAACCAGAAGATTGGTGAGAGATTGAAGCTGAAAGCAAAAGCTGAAAACTGTTGAAGAATTTTGAAGTCCAAAGATAAATCTTAGGGGGAGTACTGTTAGGGCTTATTTCTGTTTAAGATTTACTTTGTACTTTGTTTATACATAATGTATAGTTTAGGGTTAATTTTGTATTTTCCCTAATGTATTGTTGCATAAAGCATGTAGTAAGAGAATGTTAGGAGAGAGAGTCTAGATCACAATTACACGTTAGAGAGAGAGTTAACTGTGTGTGATTTACATTCTCCTGCACATTTTGTACTGCAATTTGCTTTGATCATCAATACAAAGAGAATTATTTAGTAATGAATTGTGTTGCTGATTGAACTGTGTTTGTGTACTTGTATCATTCTGATCATTGAGCGATATCGATCCAATTGAATCTCGGGTTATGGTATCCTTATGAAGGCAATTTTGAATTATATAGTTATTCTGATAGTGACTTTGGTGGGTGTGCACTTGACAGGAAATCGACTACGGGTGGATGTCAATTTCTGGGTCCTAGACTTGTTTCTTGGCAATGCAAAAAGCAGACCAACGTTTCTGTATCCACAGCTGAAGCAGAGTATATCGCTGCATCTGCAGGATGTTCTCAAGTTTTGTGGAAACAAAACCAATTGCTTGACTACGGGTTTAATTTTCTCAAAACTCCTATTTACATAGACAATACTGCTGCTATGTTCATTACTGCTAATCCTGTTCAACACTCAAAAACCTAACATATCGAAATTCGATATCACTTTCTCAGAGACAACTCTGAAAAAGGTTTAATAATTTTGATTAAAGTTCATACCGACAAACAACTAGCAGATCTTTTCACAAAATCTTTCTTGTCAGGACGGTTTGAATTCTTAATTCAATCCATAGGGTTAATCAACCATGATTATTTCTAATTTTTGAAAAAATCACAAAAATCAGAAAATATAAAAGTCAAAAATATAATAAGTCAATGTCAAGTATTGTTTCCTTTGTCTTTTATTTCATTGTTTTGCATTGTGTGTGTGCATGAAAAAGAAAAACAAACAAAAAGAATATAAAAGCAAAAAGAAAAGAAAGTATCATGTCATAAGAATCTATATTGCAAAATGTGAGAAATGATAGTACACTAGACATTATTTGTTTCATCATTTTTAATAAAGACTGATGAATGTTAATTGATGTGCGAGACAGCTCAGGCAATTAGACTGAAAAAGTAAGTTCATTGTTGACAAATCTAACTTCAATGATCTTTGTGTTAAGTTCCTTTGTTATACAAGTCTAGATATATATCTTTTGATGCATTGCTTGTGATGATAGTTGTTCATGATCAGGTAATGATGCAATCTATTCAGTGTGATGAACCGCATCGTGAGCTTCTTTGTTGTGGTATCCACAGACCTGAAGTCTCACATGAAGTCTCTTTTGAGCTTCAAGGTGCAGCAAAAGATTTCCAAAGTTGGAACAAAAAGAGTCCCAAATGTGGACCATCACCAAATAAAAATTCCAAAAAGGAATTCAGAAGATTCCCAAGGGGAACAATAGGAAATTAAAATTCCAAAATGGAATTAAAAAGAAGTCCCAAAGTGGACCAAATCCGAATAGAACCCAGATTCCACACTGTTTATGATTGTAAGTGACCAGGTTCTTGTGCAATATGCATTCAGGTAGTGGTTGATAAGGAAATATGTTGACATATGTATACATGTGGGTCACATAAGTCATTTTAATCGAACCTTAATATCATCATGATACTGAAAAAGTAAGTGTGTCAACTCGAGCTAATTGGTATGTTTTCATATCATCACTCAATCAAACATAAGTCAAATGTCTATTCAAAACTTGCAAAATATGTTCAGATAATGTGTGGTATGATCTCACTGCGATATTTTGATTCATTGCATTGCATATGTCTTTATTTTAATGTGTGTGCTTTGTGTGTGCAGGCATATGGATTCTTTATTGACACATCGACATCCTTGTTAAACTTAAAAATTTCAAGAAATTTCAAGTTTAGGGGGAGTATTCTAAGTCAAAGAAGTCTTCTCATTCTACTTCAACAGTTGAAGAAGATCCTGTTGCTGATATATAGATTCACCTGAATCTACTCTCTGCTTATTTCTTTCCATAACCTCTGATGTTACTCAAAATGGAGAGAAGGATGCAGATTGCTTGTTGAAAGACAGAGTTTTGGCAGCATCATCTTAGGGGGAGTACTGTTGGGTCCTCTTGAAGATAATGCATACCAAAACTTTAAGTTGCTCTCTATACTCGCCACATGAAGATTTAAGCTGATATGCCAGATTTGTAAAGTGTCATCTTAGGGGGGTACTTTTGGGGTTATTTGAAGATGTCACTTTCCAATTATAAGCGAGTGAAGATATCGAGCATCATCACGAGCAAGCACGGGTGAAGACGTTCATTAATTGTATTTGTCTTAGAATATTTGTGTAATCATTTCGTGCTTAAATGCGCGTTTGTGCTTAACTGCACGTGGTTAGGTTACATTGTAAGGTGAATGGTATAGACTATAAATACCATCACCTAGGTCATTTGTTAAAGAAGTTGCCTACATTTCATTCCATATCCTTTGTAACCTCTCCATTGATCTAATACAATTCACCTATTCATATTATCATCATCTTCATCATACTTTGCATTGATCATCATGAACATTCAAGCATCAATACGTGATTAGTGAGATTTCGCATCACTGATTGCAAACAACATCCCCAAACAATCTCAGATCTAGATCCAAGCTCGGTTCATCTAGAACTATCAGTCTTTGTTTCTCTGGATGGTTGCTCGAAACGCAAAATCTGATATCCTTTCATGAAGTTTTTATTTTATTTTATTTTATGTTTGGGTTCTTGAGTCTTGTTGGTCGTGTGTATCTTATGGGATGTGTTCTCTTTCTCAAAAATATTTGTGATCTTGTCGGACTCGTCCTCTCATTTCCGAATTTTTAATTTTTAATTTAAAAAAATCCAAAAAGATTTTCATTTCAAATTATTTTCAAGTCTTCCATATTATGCTATTAATATGCTATCATTTTCACATGCATTTCACGGGAAATTGCACACACAAACGGACACGGGTTCATTAGTTTTCATACACAAATAAACACGGGTTTATTTTGTTTAATGAATTGATCTAATGAGAAATCTCGAGATTTTGTTTGTGATTGTGTTACAGATATTTGCTGCAAGTGATGGCCGATCATCAATTGAGCAAAGCACCTGACCAGAGAACCTGTTCCTCATAGTTTGCAGAAAATACCGAGCTAGGAATCCTCCTCTTACATCTTCTGAAGCACTCAAGAAAAGTTTGTTGGAAAGCAGTTCCAGATTTTAAGAAAGGATGCACGCAAAATGGGGGAGCACATTAAATGGGGGAGCTTGTGAGATTAAGGATCTTCAGCAACAAAATTTGGCTAGCATCTGTCTTGGGGGAGTTTTGTTGGAGCTGAAATTAAGACTGAAGCTTACCAAATTGAAGATCCAATAGTATTGACTTATCGGTGCTGAACACGATGCAAGACGTTGATAATAATAGACTATGGGGGAGTATTGTTGGACCTGAATTGTAGTCTAATATTATCAACACTGTCAAAGTCAACACAAATCAACGTCAACAGTCAAAGTCAACGCAAAAGTCAAGACGACGCGTTCGGGACGAAGATTAGAGACAAGACGTTGAAGGCGACGGAGTTTTATTGTTAATAAATATATTTTGTGTCAATAAAATATATTTAATCGTTTTCTTCATTTTAGTATCTTATGTAATATATATATTTTGTCATAATGACAAAATATATATTAGACTAAACATTAGGGTTTTATTGGTATTATTTACATTTGTCATGTTTTAGTCTAAGTTTAGGGTCCTAATTGTCATTAGTCCAAAATGCCATTAGGCTATCAATAGTAAATGGCAATTAGGGTTTTGTAGGCTTGAATGAGCATGATTTGGGGTCTTTCCATGTAACAACATCTGATGCAAATCAATATGAATCAAATCTGAGTTTTTCATGGTGTTCATCAAGTGTTCATCTCATATTCATCAATATTTTACCATTTGATCCAAAATCTTCACAAATTACTGATTCAAAGGTGTTAATGGGACCAACAACAACATCCCCAAACAATCTCAGATCTAGATCCAAGCTCGGTTCATCTCGAACTATCACTTATCATGTCTAGATCGATATTCCTCAATTAATTTCATGTTTGGTTCTTCCAATTCAAAGTAATTTATGATCTAGTTTTCTATGGTTTATACGGATATGAGGTTTTTGTTTATAACACTAATATGATCTGGTCTGTTGGTTGAATGTTAATATATGAAAACAAAAGGTCCTTAGTTCTAAACCAGGGACAAACATTTTTTGTTATCTTTTTATTTAAATACCTTATTAACCATTGTTTCTATTTAACTTAAACCTAATACCAATACTATATTATATATTTTATAAAAATGCTAAAATCTTATAAAATATATTAAAACCATGATTTTATATAAAATAGTTTTATAAATCTAGTTATTACAAGTATTTTTAATACTTTAAATGTATTTTAGTACTTTTAAATACATACAAAGTTTATAAATAATAGGTTGTACGAATAAGATTTTTATATCGCTTTTAGTATACTTTAAAGTTGTGTTAAGCGTTTTAAAGTGTTTCTAAAATATGTAACATACTTTTTGACATTATATAAATGTTGTTAGAGATATATTATACAAATTGCTATTGTTTATCAAAAATACTATTATTATTTCCTGTCGTAATGATTAACTAATTTTATATATTTTTAATCGTTTACCGAAAAACCCCTAATCCCCACTTCAAAACCCTAGAATCTCAATTTCCTTAGATTCCTATTGTTCATCTTCTAGTTTTCTATACTGTGTGTTTGCTAAGTTAAGATTCTCATTACGTAGGTTATTCTAGTATTTGGGAAGTCCTCGGTTCCATCTAAGTGATTACTATGTTATTTCAGGCTCGTATTTGAAGTGAGTAAATTCACTCCCCTTTTTACTTTTACGTTTTGGGGCTGAAATATATGTTTATATTATACCACTTTTTTCAATTTTTTTTCTAAAGAGATCATACAAATATGTTAATCTAGTTCGCGGCTTGATGCAACCTTATGTGGTAGTTTAAAGTAGTTTGTTGCTTGGTAATCCCACCGGTACAATGTTAGCACTAATGGTTTGACAAACCCACCTTCCTGGACAACATAGATAGGTGATTTAAACCCGACCATTCTAATTACATGTTTACTATGTTTGCTATAGTATGCCGGATGTTGCTATACTATCATGCTAGTTGTTATGTCATGTCCCTAAGTTGCTAATTGATTATTGATAACTTATAAATCGAGACCGTTAATTGACGATTGGTTAAAAGTTATCTTTAGTCAAATACATGAGTTGGTTACTCATGTCAAAATGGCTAAAACGAGAAGTTGTGGATTCTATGTGGTTGTGTACTATTCTAGGGGTCATGGTTGAGTAATATTTACGAAATGTATACATTTAAGATTGCGCAACGTATCTTGTTGTTCTCGGATTTCAATACTATTAATCACAAATTGTGTTTTTACTCACTAGCTTGTGTAGCTAACTTTATTTTTCACGTATTTCAGGTGGTATTTGATGCGATTTACTACAGTTATTCAAGACGTAGAAATGCCTTGGACCTAGACTAAGTAATAAATACTATTGCATTTACTGTTTCTTATTACTGTTTATGTCGGTTTTCCTTCAGTCAATTATTACCAAAACTTATGATAATGATTACTAGACTTTAACAAAATGATCCCATGAGATTTGTTTACTAACGATATCCATTTCTATGACAACCCGGTGCACAAAACTGGGTTTTTAGTACGGCCAAAAGTGTCCTATAATGATACTTTATAGGACCTTTCATTTAATAGGACCAATAGTAAAAGCGTTTCATGTAAAGGGGTTGTAATAAGTCCCGGAACTTAAAAAGCGTCCTAATATCTAAAATAAGATTATGAAACCAATTTTATGGTCGCATAATTTGTCTTTGAACAACCCAAAAAGCGTCCTAATAAAAACATATAAGGACACTTTTACAATGTTTTAATATGTGGCTACTTACTTTTAATCTTATGATAATTGATACACGTAAAAGCGTCCTTAAAAACTAATTTATAGGACCCTTATAATGTAACACTATAGGTACTTTAGTACCAAGAAAAGGGTCCTATTATCCCAAATAAGATTATGAAACCAATTATTTTAGGTTGTTAAATATGCCTAGTTATGAACAACCCAAATAGCGTCCTAAAAACATATTAGGACACCTTTACAATGTTCTAACAAGTTTAATAGGACATAAGTCATATGATACAACGCTTTCTTAAACATCCACACATAGTTTTACGATATGGTTACGGACATCGAAATAAACAATAAAAAGACCATCAATCTGTAAAACCCTGATAGTTATTATGTATATAAAATCAACTAATGAAAGAAATAAAACTTTATTATATTTCAAATAAGCTTGTTCATAACAAAACCACTAAACATAAATAAGTTAAAACATTATCCAACATAAAGTCTTGTAACATTTAACAAAAAAATTAAAATCAATGAAACAAACGATCAACATAAAATCCAAGTCATCAATACGTGCTTAATCCTCACGAACTACCTACAAATAAACCACCAATGTATAAGCGTTAAGTTTCATGTTATTAAATTATTCGTATCTCATATTTTACAAATACATACCGAGATGAAAGGACAAGACCATGCGTTGGATGCACCAACACAATCTTGAATTATGGAAAATAACCCATATGGTCTCACCAATTTTTCATCTTTTTTATTGGTACTTGAACGTTTACCTCGCACCATTCTTATCCAAACTCTGTACTACCAAGACGCTCATTTGGGTCCAAGCTCTTCACCCATCCTCTTGCTACAGGTATAACAAATTAAATGAGGATTCAGTTAATATTGCTACAGTTCATATACAAAAGTTACCACTTTTAGTTATTAACCAAAAGTAGTTTTAGTCACCATGATTCAAGTCAATAAACACAATAATATTCATCTATGCAAGTATGCTAGAACCATTCCAAATCATCAAAACTATCATTCACCCAATCTAGAACAAGACTATTTCCAATAAGTTTCCACTAGAGTCATAGTGCTATGTTTCGTAAAAAAAGGCTATCTCCAAAAAGTTTCCACTAATGAAACACAATTCGGATTTTCACCAACTTTTAGAATATGCGTTTTTAAAGTCAGATTTTAAGGTGTCTTTATGAATTTTTATAAAATAGTAAATATCCAAATCAAATTAGGACATTCTCATAAGTTGATCTTATGTTTTACAGCAACCCAAAAGTAGTTTTATTGTACTTCAAAAGGTTATAAAAAAATTATGAAAAATCTCGTATCATTGAAAGGTAGATTTCAGTGATGTATAAGCGACAGTTTACGCAAAAATCAATTAAAGTTTATACATTTGCGATATTATTGCAAGACTACTTGGAAAATCTTCTAGAGTCACAGTGCTATGTTTTGTAAAATATTGAAATTATCAGGTAGGAGTGAGTTATGACTCCTGCAACAGAGCCTTAAATTTTTGTTTTGAAATCAGCTTTGACATCTGATTTAGTAAAATCAAAATGTTTAACCTAATCTCCTCTAAAAAATCATTGGTTTAGTTTTTTGAAAACTAGACTCATTAAACTACAATATAGGCTGAAGAATGGATCACTTTGGTTCTTTTTTCATAACTTTAGAGTCGATGGAAAATCAAGTTGCAAATCTGTCAAAATCATGGCATCACTAGTTTTGTCAAAAACCTAAATAAAACAATATATTCATGTATGATTAACATTCAAACTTCATCCAATGCATAACCTAGATCATGATAACATTCATAAAAAACTTCCTATAATGTAAACATAGGTTTTCATACAACCTAGGACCAATAGTAAATATAAACCATCAACTAACGAATTCCAATTGATAAAATCATCATCACAGAAAATATAAACCATTCACATATGTTCAATTTCATATAATAGGACCAAAAGTAAAAAAAAGTTGATATTGTTAAAGTTCATGTACAAAAGTTATATATTAACCTAACTAGTTTTAGTCACCATGAATCAAGTCAATAAACACCATAATCCATCTATGCAAGTATGCTAGAACCATTCTACATCATCAAAACAATCATTCACCCAATCTTGAACAAGACTATTTCAAAAAAGTTTCCACTAAAGGAAAGCTATCCAACACAATTCTATTTTCACCAACTTTTAGAATCTACGTTTTTAAATTCAGATTTTAAGTTGTTTTTATGAATTTTTATAAAATAGTAAATGTCTAAATAAAATTAGGATATTCTTTGGAGCTGATCTTATATGTTACGGCAACCCAAAAGTAGTTTTATTTTACTTCAAAAGTTTATAGAAACATTATGAAAATTCTCTGATCATTGAAAGGCAGATTTCAGTGACGTATAAGCGACAGTTTACACCAAAATTCATTAAAAATTGTAAATTTACGATATTACTGCAAGGCCACTTGGAAAACATTCAAGAGTCGTAGTGCTATGTTTCATAAAAAGTTGAAGTTATCAGGTCGAACAAGGAATGAGTTATGACTCCTGAAACAGGCCCTTAAATTTCTGTTTTGGAATCAGTTTTGACATCTGATTTTGTAAAATCAAAAAGTCTAACTTAATCTCCTCTAAAAATTCATTGGTTTAGTTTTCTGGAAACTAGACTCATCAAACTACAATCTAGGCTGAAGAATGGATCACTTTGGTTCGTTTTTCATCATTTTAGGGTCGATTGAAATTCAAGTTACGAATCTGTCAAAATAATGGCATCACCAATTTTGTCAAAAAATGATTAAAACAATATTTTCATGTATGATTAACATTCAAACTTCATCAAGTGCATAACTAGATCATCATAACATTCATAAAAAGTTTCCTATAATGCAAACATCGGTTTTCATACAACCTAGGGCATTCTAACGATTTTCAATTCTTCAAATCATCATCACACAACAAATAAACCATTCATAGATCATCAATTTCATATAAAAATTATCAATTTACCAAGTTTGGATGAACTAGGGTTTAGACTATCATAAAAACGTGAAATATATAAAGAGTTGGATCAATTGCTTACTTGAAACACACTTAGAACTTCAATTAACGCCCAATTGTACCACAAATCCAAGCCAAAGATCAAGATTGAAAAGATTTTGTGTGTGTGTGTGTGATGATGTTCCTGTCGCAAGAGGAAGAACACAAGAAAAATACGTTTTCTTTGTTTAGGGTTAATGGAATTTAAATTTTCTTTTATTAAACTTGAAAATGGGTAAAAAGGTGGGTTTTGGATCACCCATTGATCACCTAGTTGATCCATGGATCCCTTTTAATTATAATTTATAAACAACAAGAAAAGTCCCTTCATGTTTTGTTTCATAAAAACCTTTTTTCTTATTGTTTAAGTTTGTAGTTTGGTTTTGAAATTCTTGATGGAATTGGTTGTAAGTTTGTAGCTTGGTATTTGAAAACTTCAAGAATAACTTTTTTTCTCTATTTTGAACATCGCATGGAGTGAATATATATTAATTGTTTTATCATGATAGTATTATAATATCGCGACAATGAATAAGCGTTCTATAGAGGTTAAAGTTATAAAACCTAAGTGTCAAGTGTCCTGTTAAGCTATGTTATATTAAAACTATTAAATAAGCGTCCTATAAAACAGATGCTTTATGATTCAAATATCTTGTGTTCTATTACGATGTGTTTATATAAAACCACAATGATTAAGCGTCCTATAAAGGTTAACGTTATAATACCCAAGTCTTAGTTGTCCTATTAACTCATGTTTTAATATGACTTCAACTAGAAAGGGTCCTATAACACTGAACATTTAAGACTCAACCATAAAGTGTCCTATTAAGTAATATTATAATAGGACCTCATTTGATCTGGTGTCCTATTACATTACCACATGATGGGACACCAACACCTTAATGTCTTATAAATTACTTTATTAAGATCTACATTCTAAGTGTCCTATTAAGTTATACGATAATAGGACCCTAGTGAATCAGCCATCCTATAAAATAGCTTTTTAGGACACCGGTTTAGTAACGTATATTATAAAAGGACCCCAAGAATTCATTCGTCCTGTTAAATAGTTTTTTAGGACCATTTTTTATAAGCGTCCCACACAAAAGGTCCTAAAAACCCATTTTTGTTGTAGTGGTGTTTCCGCCATCGGTGTGACACCCCGTCCGGCGGCGGAAACACAGGGCTTGTCAAGTGAATTGGATATCAATAGTACAAAGCACATGGCACACTAAAAGACATATTTTAATATCATTAAAGCAGTAATGTTGTGACATAAATGAGGAAATAATCGTCATAAATTCAGAAATAGAAACCGACAATCAAAGTAATTTATTGTTCATTTATTATAAGTCCAATAAGCATCATATGTCTTGTAAGGCATAAAAAGCTCAAACGCCACCTGAAATATGTGTAAAATAAGTTAGCTAAAGAATTAGCTAGTGAGTAAAAACACAGTTAATAGTACATAAGATGAAATCCAAGATCATTATAAATATGTTTCGCAAGCTTATGTGCATAGCAATTTCATCATATTACTCAACCTTGACCAACGAAACGTACATCGAATCCAAGAACCTTGAACCCTGTAGGGTAACTTTAGTAACAAGTCATGAGAACCACTCATGTTACAAATACTGATAACTATCATTTAACCGTCATTTAAGCGTCTCGATATTCAAGTTATCAATAAATGTTTAAGCATCTAAGGGATATAGCAACGTAGCAACAAGTATCACAGGATAGTAACAGTAACTATCCTAACGAATCAACCAAAGAATCGCCGGGTCAAATCACTTATTTTGAAATACATGTAGGTGGGCTTGTTAGGCCATTAGCGCTAATATCATACCGGTGGAAATTACAAATATAAAACTACTATTGACTACCACATAAGATTGCATCATGCTGCAGACAAGACTAACACATTTAATGATCTCATTTGAAACAGAATAAAAGGAAACGAAAAACCGTAGTATCATATCGAAACACATATTTTAGCCCCAAAAGAAAAATAGCAAAAAGGGGATTGACTTTACTCACCTCGAAATGCAAATATATTCGAACCGTTAGAAACGCAGCTATGACGAACTAAGGGTTGCTCAAATATTAGTACCACCTAATTAATTGGGAAAAAAACCCTAACTTAGAAACAAAATAATAGTAACAAGAATCAAAATCTAAAATCTAGGGTTTCGGATTTGGGATTTAGGGTTTTGAAATACAATTTGGGAATTTATACGAATCGTTATTGTACTTTCGTATTTGAATATATATTTTATACGGATTGATTTTTAGTTTTCTTGAAATAATATTTGTACTAAATACGTATAAACTTAAAGTATTATTATTTGTCTAAAAGTATTTGAAATTTAATATTTTTAATCCTTAAAATATTTTTAACTTAAATATGTTATTTAGGTAATTAGAAATATATGGATTAATGTGTAAAATATGTAAAATATGAAAACTAAAGAAAGGGGGTTAGTGGGACTCGAACCCGGGACCAAACAGTCCACAACACAAGAACAAACCACTAGACCAGAAACACCTTTGTTTTAACCATTTAATAACCACAACACCCATATCAAAATATAAGTCGTAGAACATAATCCATCCAATTCGATTCAATCCTATTAATCTCATCAAGAACGAGTAAAGGGCTTTTAATCTATCGGAAAACATGATCATTTTGATATACTATACTTACTTGATGGTGAAGGTTGGATACATATTTGATTGGGATGAAGAACACGACTGTTTTTGAAGATTTTACGAATATGGAAGTGAAAAGAGATTAAATTGATGATTAAGAAAGGTGTAGGTGATCAAGAGGAATCAAACGAATGTAAATACTACATGTGATGGTGCCCAGAAGGTAGAAATCGCTTGACTCGCCGGAAAACATTTTGGTCGCTTCGAATCGGAAATTTGCAGAGAAAAGAACGTGTTTAGGTGTTTAGGTTATGTTAGACGCATGAAGAGGATGGTCCGCGTATAATTTAATTGATTGATTGCTAAGTATTTGACTAATTTCGGAAGTTTCCGTTTACAAATCGTCCATCAACATCAATTCGGTGTTGTATCTTTCGGAATGATTTTCAGCTGGTTTTGGAATGTTTAAACGCCTTAAACTAGTCTCGCAGGAAAAACGCTGCTGGCCGGAAAGGGTTTCTGCCGGAGATACAAGGGTGACGCGAGGGCGGGTTTGGGTTTTTAAAAAGTTATACCATCAGTCCCTTAGGTTTTGTTGTTGGTTATTTAGTTGTTATACTTTAATATAACTTTAAAATTGGCAAATTTAACCCAAAGTTAATTAAATAACTATCTTAACTACCCAACTTAACCAAGTTAACTCGTAACGTTTATATAATTGACGTTTTAGTATATTTACTTCGTTCTTGATGTTGAATGATTGTATTTGATACTTCATAGCAATTATCTTTATTAATATTTATAAAATCACTTTTATAAAATACAATTTATATACTTTCAAATTAAGTTTTTGTATTTGGCAATTAATTAGTAATAATGCAATCGTTTTATTAAAGACGATAAACCATAAATTTCCGATGCAATTTTTTTATTATATTAATAACGAACGTTTCATCACGATGAATCAAATACAAATAAATAGAAACAGAATAGTGGATTCGGATTCGAGTCGGGCATTTTGGTTCGGTTTTGGAGCAGATGTCACAGTCTCCCCTCATTAAATAAATTTCGACCCGAAATTTGCTCAAACTGAAGCAGAAAAATATGAGGCGAAGAGATGCAGATACTTAGCTTTCAATTGGTCTTCATTTTAGGTTCAACTTTTAAATCCCTATGAACTTTAACGATCGGTAGTCGATTACGTTTTTTTTATTTAACTTTACGGTCCATGATTTCTAATGGGCGTTCGTTGAACTGCATTTAATTAAACGAGATTAAGAAGTTATTTATTCTTAATTTGCTTAGGAATCCTTGAGAGTTGTCTATTTAACTCTATTTGAATTATAAGAGTTCAGGTGGATTAATTGTTATGGAGATTCAAATAAATGTTATTTGCTACTCAAATATAGGAACAGCATAGGATGCCAAGTTGAAAATAAAATGTTTTCAGTATATGAATTTAGAATTATTTAATTGACCTCCGAGAATTACTATGATTAATAGAATGGATGAAACGAATAAAGTAACCTTACACATATTAAAGTGGCTTCGATGCAATTAGTAAAATGAGTAAACAAGTCAAGTGAAAAATAAAATGTTTAAATATGGCCCAACTATATAAGACAAAACTTACTATGGTTCCCATGCACCAACTTTCATAATTACGTGTGCACCCGTAATTACTTTAGCTTTTGCATAGACTCCACAGTTCATTCGATCACGTGGAGTCAGAAGTACACAAAAATTTGAAGTTAAAGTGATGATACGCATAGGTATTGATATCACACCCGATAGAAATAGTACTTGGGAAAACCAGTTTAAGATGATAGGTAGATTGATGATTCAAAAGAAAAACTAAAGTTCATTAGGTAGACATTGCTCATATAAATAGTGTTGTTCATCGGTATAGATAGTCAAGTTCAAGTAGTACAATAGTAACACTTGAGTTTGTGAAAGCCGACTCTATGTGTGTAAGATATATATCCAAGTTTTCTAATATAGCATTAGTTGATGATGTACACGTAATGATATAGTTTATTAGAATTTTTAGGAAAATTAGTTTCATGAAAATTTGATAATGTGGGTAATCCAATTTATAGTTCGAATGAACAGATCACTTAGTTCCTATTGGATTCGATTTTTATGATGTTTGAATTTATATGACCAACAGCTTTAGGTAAACCAGGTGTATTGACTATGGAGGTAAATAAGTTTATAAGAGATGATGTTGTTTTTCTATAATGCAGTTTTAAAAGCTAAGTAAAAGTGGGAAGTTTTAACCTTTACCATAGATAAGAGGATTGATTTGAAAATAAACGACACAACTTAAGTTGTAAGTACATGGTATTGGAAAACAGAAGACAAAGTGTTTGTTGCAAGTCTTTGTGTCATATTTGAGAAAACGGGAAAATGTTGTGTAAATATTTGACCAACGTTAGAATGACCAATTCCTTTTTAAAGAAATCATTTATCACAAAATGCATATTTATATATATATATATACATATATATTTATATATATATATATTTATCTTACAAAATACTAAAACCAAAAGGTTATTTTAATTAAAATATTTTTTTTGGGAAAATCGGGAAATTATTTTAATAGAATCGAATACCGGTAGTTTTACAAAGTCCATCGATTGCACATTGTGTTAGGGTAACAAGTTTATAAATGAAACGCATTGGGTTTTGATTAGTTCATGAAGACTAGTAGCGTAGAATTTCACTATTGGTCATATGTATAGATGAAACATGTAATTCAATGAGTTCGAGATTCGTTATGTAGTGAGTTCTCGTTAGGTTTTGGATAACGAATTTATGGATAGCATCGCGTAATTGATTAACAAGTACATGTTTGGATGGTTAGTTCATAGTTTGATAGTAGATTTATAGTTTTAATGATGTATTAGAAATTGGATTAAAATTTTATAGTTAGATGAGTAGTTTTGAAACTATTTAAGTATAGAAGTCAAGTTGAAATATTTTGAGGGTAAACGTTCGATTCGAACACGTTAGCTTATAAGAATAGCGAAATCCGCTGACCTTTATTTAGTTATGGAATTTAGCCTTGATTAGAATTCAGAAATTATGACAAACCTTTGATTTGAGAGTCGATAATCGATTTGGGATTAGAAGTATACCTTAGATTTGGTAATTGATATATGATTTGAAGTTTTGGATAATTCGATTGAGATATATCTTAGTTTTGGTTTGAAATGTTTGGTTTACAATGGTGTAATTGTGTTATATGGATAAGCTAGCGAGTATATCGCATAAGTATTATTGTAGCTTAGAAACAAATGGAATGATGAAACGTAGAATAACACGGTTTTGTAGTAAAATCTTTGACCGATTGAAAAATCCGATGTAACAATAGCACCCCGTTCAACTTAGAATATCATAGAATCTCTTGGAACATACCATAGAAAATCACTTAGAAACTTTAGAAACTTTAGAAATTTTTATTAAATGAAATAGTAGTAGTACTTAGAACATAATAGGATCCTTTAAAACATAGCATAGAAAATTACTTAGAAACTTTATAAATATTAGAAAATGAATTTGAAATATTATTTGAATCACTATAAAATTTCATAGAAATAATTATAAATCGTAGGAATGAAAATCATAGAATCATTAAGAAAATGAAATTTTGAAGGTTTAGGAATGTGTCTTGGTTTTAGACGCTTAAGACTTATCAAAGTGCTAAGTTCGTTTTCAACGTATTCGTGAAGGCGTGCTTTAGCCTATAGGTTCACTCATCTCGTCCATCCCCAGGTAAGCATACATGTCCCTTTAAAGGATTTATACGAAATGTTTTGCCTTAGACAGGATGTCCGTGATACAGTCGTTCCCCCTTCCAGATTGCACATGTTCCCACGTTTCAAACTTACTTAAGACGATGAAGAGATTCCACAAAGAAAAGATCCTAATCATACAGACAATTCTCTTGTAGCTCATTCGCAAAATCGGATAAGAAATAAGATTAAGAAAAGGCGTAGAAAGGTTCGTAGAAGGAAAATAAATAAGTTCAAAAGAATTCCTAAGTACAACTATTTGCACTAAGGACTCCTAGGTTATAGTCTAGGTCGGTGTGTTTCTAATACCCTATCCTAGTTCCCTATAACCATGGCTCTAATACCAAACTATGACACCCCGCCCGGCGGTGGAAACACTGGCTTGTCAAGTGAATTGAATATCAATAGTAAAAAGCACATGGCACACTAAAAGACATATTTTAATATCATTAAAGCAATAATGTTGTGACATAAATGAGGAAATAATTGTCATAAATTCAGAGTAGAAACCGACAATCAAAGTATTTGTAACATGAGTGGTTCTCATGACTTGTTGCTAAAGTAACCCTAAGGGGTTCAAGGTTCTTGGATTCGATGTACGTTTCGTTGGTCAAGGTTGAGTAATATGATGAAATTGCTATGCACATAAGCTTTCGAAACATATTTATAATGATCTCGGATTTCATATTATGTACTATTAACTGTGTTTTTACTCACTAGCTAATTCTTTAGCTAACTTATTTTACACATATTTTAGGTGGCGTTTGAGCGTTTTATGCCTTTCATTGTCGGTTTCTATTTCTGAATTTATGACGACTATTTCCTCATTTATGTCACAACATTATTGCTTTAATGATATTAAAATATGTCTTTTAGTGTGCCATGTGCTTTGTACAATTGATATCCAATTCACTTGACAAGCCCGGTGTTTCTGTCGCCGGTGTCACACCCCGATTTCCGGGTCACGTCATGATGATTGGATTTACACAAGTATGTAGCCGTTTTAAGTATTACAGCGGAAGTCTTAAGGTCCAATTTATTGATTTATACTTACATTTGTATTCTACGGCTACATACTAAATTTTGTTTATGTCAATGTAATTCCTTTGCCAAATAGTCAGCCAATGCCTTCAAACTCGCCGCACAGCTTACTTGAGATAACTATATTTTTACCTGAAATGCATACTAAAACAAGTCAGCTAACGCTGGTGAGTTCTAAGTTTATTTAGTAAGGGCAAAACTATTTCAAAGGACCTGTTATTAAGTTCAATAAAACAATATAATCAAACTTTTATTAAAAAAAAGTCCTTTTTTATAATATCATCTCCACGAGATATAAAACATTGGCTTATCAGGCACGCTTGTTCAAAAACACTTGTGCACATGAAAAATTCTTGTAAAACACACTAGCACATCCCATGCTATGTTAACAATTTAAGCCACATGCAATAAATTGGTTTTGCCATGCCAAACGATATGATGTACTCGAGATAATGATATAACGATCATAGACTAGCTAGGTACTATGATAAACTTCAGTCATAAGTCCATAATCAAACCAAGAAACACGTCGTTTCCCTACAACAGTCCAAACATATAAACTCCCTCGCTAAATATCCTGACCAGCGCGACTGGTCGCGAGAGCGTGCCCTTCTAACCCGATAGATCTACCAATATAGTCTGTGGCCTCCCCGAGGTTAATGATTATGGGGGGATTTAGGGGCTCAAGAATATATACACATACTGCTGACCCCACTTATACCGTCATAACACTATACATGATCCCGATTACCCATCATATCACCATATCATGCTTTTTCCTCCAAAACAGTTAAATAAAACATTTATTTAAAATGGGGAAAATAGCTCACATATGTTAAAACAGTTTAACGGAAAATCATTACAAGTATGCATTCCAGCCCAAAATGTCTTAAAAACCATTTAAAGAGAGGGCGTCAAAGAACTCACCTTAGCCATGCACTTAAGTATTTTCTATTTGTTTTCAGATATAATCTTGTCATAATTCCGAATCTTCGGCCTTAAGTTCCTGATCTATAATCATATATGTGTCCGAATTAGGATATGGAAGTAGACGATATCCTATTTGGCTTAACCGGCCATCTAACGTGTCGTCTCACACGTTACGAGTTTATTGGATTCATGGTTTTATTATCCGTGTATCATACTTTTTAAATTGTTGACATATATTATCACTTATAAAATTTGTTTCGATTTTTAACATAAGTGATTATCTAGGTTTGATAATCAATATTATTTGGGTATATTCATTTGCTCAAAACTAATTATATCAATAATATCTCTGGTACAATTTATTTGTTATTACTATAATTGTCGTGTATTGTATAATTATACTTGTAAGACAATTATAAATAAATACATATTTTATTTATGTATTTTCCCAAAATATATCTATTTTACATATATGTAGTCCATGACATTTCAAAACCTGAAGTTTTCGGATTTTATACATTTATAAGTCAACCCAAGTTATACTAGATTTACGCAAATTTATTTATTCGAGATTCCGTCAAATTCATTAAAACATGCGTTTATATATATGCATATGAAAATATTTTATTTCGTCACTTCGTATTTTTCTTAAAGTCCAAGAGTCGTATTTTGTGTTATAAAGATGAATATCTAAATATTCAATATATAACTATATGAGTGTATTTTAAATCCGACTTTATCAATTCGATTGTTTTATTTAAATACAATGTTATTCAATAGTCTTAATGGCACCAAAATCCAAGTATTAATTCTATTTTATACAAATCCATTTCTAACATCTCGTTTTCATATAACATAAGTTATATTATCAATTTGACTAACTTTGTTAAATATAACTAGTTATTTATATATATACATCGTCCCATTTGTTTTATATCTTATAGGTACCATATTGATAGTAATCATAAACTTTTACTTATATAATTCGCACTCGTCCCACTCGTTTAGCACAATATAAAACAATAGCAAAAACGTCCGGTTTATACCTTTCGCGTCCGATTCGCGCTTGCGAATCTTTTGGAAACCGACATGCAACGAGACCCGATTACATCATTGTGTTCGTTTTCCATTACGAACGTTTCTCCGGCCTCAGATCGTACACGCAACCTTGTTTGAGCCACCATGCAATACCAACAAGTTTCCTGATTTCATTCAAGAAGTTATTACAAACGGATCAGTATAAAAACAGGACTTCCGATCATCTGATCGTAATTTCCTTCGGTGAAAACGTTCACATACGTATAAGGAACATACAATACAAATTTCGTCAGTAACCAACGGTCGGATCTCCGGGAAAGTCACGATCTTTGGGACTGGGTTTTCAGTGACGGAAATTACGAACTGTTCCATTTTTGGACATACAAACTGTACCTCTGGGTAAGATATACAAAAACTGAACGGTAGATGTTAACTTCCATATGTTAGGCACCACCCGACCAAATGTCAGACGTATCCAACGGTTAGATCTTCCGGAATCCGTCCTAGAAAACCACTGCGATTTTGGAAACACAACATGCAACCATGCTTACAACGTTTCTCACGAATTTAAATGGTTTTAGAGAAGGATTCATGCTTAAAGAAGCTTACCATTGCGTTCGGGACGTCGAGAAATGGTTCCGGGACGAAAATGGCATCTCCGACCGTCGTCGGACCACCGTGGGCCGTCACCAGCCGCCGCCGGACCACCACCGGAAGGGGGCCGGAAATCCAGAGAACTCTCCTGCTCTCTCTCTCTAAACACACTCATGTGTTTGAAAAATGAAGAAAGTGAGAGAAATCTTGCTCGTACCGCGTAAAAATCTGACCGACGTCTCATTTTTTATTTAATTTCGTTTCGCAAATTTAGATACCATTAGATATAATAAATACTCTCGGGATATTCATTTCATCAAATATGGCGTGTATGACGATAACGGCTCGTAACGCGTTAATATCGCGTATTTTGCACGCTTAACTGTTTTAAGCTTTTTCTCGCACCGAATGTCAATATTATACTTTCTCCACTTATATTGAATCAAAATAAGTGTTTGATAAAAATTTTCACATCATTTTAGGCATTGAGACTTCTTCAGCAAATAACGTAAACGTACGCACGTCTAACGCAGTTTTAACGGTTCCGCACACGAAATTTGCATTTTGGCGTTCGAATTGAGTTTCTGAATGATTATAAATGAGAATTATGATATTCTTTGTCATGACACCGGGCGTGTCACGGTTCCGATAGATACCGGTTATCTACCGCATTTTCCATTTATTAGTATAAATATTCATTGTGAGACTTATAAATCATTGCTACGACTTTTTACATAATTTTAATTTTTTATTGGACTTGAGATTATCGATTTGGGCTTCAGATGAACCTAGAATCTTAATGGGCCTTACTGGGCCATGTGTGTCCATTTCGTTGGGCCACACTTTTAGTATGGAATTTTGACGGGTGTCACAGCCGGGTGGGGTGTCACAGTTTGGTATCAGAGCCATAGTTATAGAGAACTAGAATAGGGTATTAGAAATACACTGACCTAGACTATAACCTAAGAGTCCTTAGTGCAAATAGTTGGTGCTTAGAAAACTCTTCTAGATATCTTCAATTTCCCGAAGGATTTAAGGACTGAGCTCCTCCACATGTTTCTTGGCCTTCTTGATATCTTCAATTTCCCGAAGGATCCTTTGATTTGTCATGTTTTGCTGCTCCATATAGGCTTTCATCTGCAAATTACAACATAGAAATATCATTGCTAGAAGTTATAGTAGAGGTCGTTGTAAGAGGTTTCGATCCCTGGAAGCTAGTAGTTGGCTTCTTATTGGTAACATCCTTGATCTTCACCGGTCCTAAAGATGAACTCGATAATGGCACAGAAAATGATGAAATCATGCTTGATGAAACGACTTTTGATTGAGAAGCCATTGAAATGCAGAAAATGAATAAAGATGAATCGAATAGAAGATTAAGGTATGTGAAATGAAAAGCTTGATGATTAAAACAACACTTGCCCTACGGTGGGCGCTAAATTGTTTTGGTCGAAGATCAATAAACCAAATTAGTTAATGTGAGGTTGTGCGTTTTAATGATGATAATGATCAATACATGAAATAATGAAAAGAACACAAGGATTTATACGAGAAAAAACACTTGATCAACATGTGATAAACCGACATAAAAACCTCGGGTGATGACAATCGTCTATCACCAATATAATAAATGACAAAAATGAAATATAACTTGAGAACTATGGCTGCAAGTACAATTGTGTGTGTGAAATAACAAAAAGAAAACAGTCGAGAGAGAGAATTGAAAGTGTGAAGATCATGTGTGTGATAGCTTAGCCATAGCCTCATTTATATAGTTCAAACAAAACAAATTTATCTCCTAAACTTATGCTAGAGCCGTTGAGGGTTGTTGTGACATCTGCCCCGAACCCAAATCCGAATGCCCGACTCGAATCCGAGATTATCCACTTTTACTTGTATACGTGTTTAATTTCATTAAAATGTAACACTCGTTATTATTTTTATGAATAATTACATCGGATTTTACATTATTCCAGTCTTAATTAATCGATCGTTTTATTGTCGCAAAATATCTGCGTGTACCAAATAAATACTAAAAAAATATATACATATAGTTCTTAAAAGAAATTATTTGAAAACGTTAAAGAAAATCACTTCTAAGTCTAAATATAATCCTCCAACGTCATAAACGAGCTAAGATACAAAAATGTCACTCGTATAAACATTACGTCTCAACTCGGTTAAGTTAGTTAGTTAATAAAACCTATAAACTAACTTTGGGCCAAAATTGTAACATTTAAAACTTAACCTAAAAGCTTTAAACCATAATTATTAACCATCAAAAACCGCATGGATCATTTGTGTAAAAACCCAAATCACCCAGCCCAGCCCCCTGTACCCCAGTGTTTCCGGCTACACTTATTCCGGCCACTTTGGCCGGAAAATCTCATACTCCGGGGACTAGTTTTCGCGTGTTATATCCATTTTTAAACCAAACAAATCATTTCCTAACCTATTTTAATGAGATTCAAACCCCATATGCCCTATTACGCGTTTTACAGCTTGATTAACTCGAAATTAATTGATGATTGTCAACTTGTATTCGGCAACTTCCGAAATTAGCTCGATAAATAGCAATCAACCAATTCATCGTACCTGACCATCCAATACATTCGACTTTCATCTCCCATTCATCAAAACAATCTTTTCTTTCTACAAATTAGCAAATCAAGCAACCAATAATATTCTCCAGCGACCTTATTGTTCTTCACTTTCAAGGCATCAATTCAGGTAGTTTCTGGGTTCATTTTAATCCTCTCGATTATCTTTAACTCCTCAACTCATCAATTTCATCTCATTTCATTCCAGATTTGCGTGATTTGATCAAGAACATCTGACTTTTTGTTTTCTATTCGAATCCGTGTCAAAACATCATAATCAAGTAAGTTTAATATACCAAAATACTCATGATTCAATGGGGATTAAAAGCCCTATATTTGATTTGGATTAGATTAACAGGTTGAAACGAATTAGTTGGTTCTTTATTCTAGGGCTTGAATGGAAAATGGGTATGCTTGGTTGAAAAAGAATAAAGATATTAACAGTTGGATTTGTATAACAAAATGTGGATCTGGTCTAGTGGTTTTGTGATGCTATTGTGAACCTGATGGTCATGGGTTCTAGTCCCATGACCTGTTTTTCTAGATTTTTATATTTTTGATCATTTTATACATTTAACTATACTTTTCTAATAACCTAAATAATATATATTTTTAAAGCTTAAAAACTTATAATTTCAAATACATATAACAATTCATGGTTATAAGTATTTATTATAAATATTATTTTAAGAAAACTAAAAATGGATTCATATAAAATATATTCAATACGAAAATACTATAACTTTTCGTATAAAATCCCAATTGGTAATTTAAAACCCTAATTTCCAATTTGTAATTTAAAACCCTAATTCCCAATTGGTAAAATGTGATGCTTGTTGCTACGTTGCTATGTCCCTTAGATGCTTAAACAATTATTGATAACTTGTACATTCAAGACAGTTAAATGACTGTTATCATTATTTGTAACATGAGTGGTTCTCTTGACTTATTGATAAATTCTGCCCTACAGGGTTCTTGGTTGTTGGATTCTATGTACGTTTCTATGGTCATGGTTGAGTAATATAATGAAATTGATATACACAAAAGCTTGCGAAACATATTCAATATGATCTGTCATATTATGTACTATTAACTGTGTTTTTACTCACTAGCTAATTCATTAGCTAACTTATTTTACTCTTATTTCAGGTGGCGTTTGAGCGTTTTATGCTTTACAAGTCATAGGATGCTTATCAGACTTAGAATAATGGACAATAAATTACTAGCTAATTCTTTAGCTAACTTATTTTACTCTTATTACCGTGTTTCTAAGTACTATTACAAGACTCGAATGATTTGCTAACATGATCGCGACTCAAATGGCCAACCTTTTGCCTAAACTCGTGAACCAATTTAACTCTGCTAAGCAAAAGACTTAACCTAAGGCTCCCCACTGTACTCTTTAAGTACTTCAACTCTTGTGGTCCCACTAAATTCTTCGATACTAAAGGGGCTACTGGTCTTCTCCAATGGTATGAAAGCATGGAGAGTACGTTCGTTAACTATGATTGCCCCGAAAATTTCAAAGTCCTCTATGCCACCAGTGTCCTTCAAAAGGGTGCTCTAACGTGGTGGAATGATGAAAAGCGTAGACGCGGTGAGGATGAAATATCTTAAATGACTTGGAACGATTTCAAAACCGCTATGACTGACAAGTATTGCCCTTTAGTGAAATTCGTAAACTCAAGGGTGAATTCCGGGGTCTTAAACGAGACAGTGGTGAGAATGTGGCCTACAATGATCGTTTTTCTCAGCTTAGTACTCTGTGCCCTAATATGGTTACCCCTTCTTCCCGTGGTATTGAGAAATATATCGGGGGTTTACCGATGACTATCCAAGGTGCTGTTTAGGTTAGTAAGCCAGCCACCGTGGGTGAGACAATGATATTAGCAGGTCGGCTTACCAAAAATCATGTGCAGGCTGGTACTTTGACTCGGAAGAGTAACAAAAAGTTTAAGGGTTCTTCTAGCAATGATTCCAAACCTTCCTAAGGAGGTTCTTACAGGGGTTTTAAGCCCGAATCTTCTTCTAATTCTAAGAAGCGAAAGATCGGTGCCACCAATTATGTTATTAATACTCCCAATCCTCATATGACACCGCAAGGGGGTAATGTGAACCGAATGCCATATACGGGAAACTTGCTCAAATGTAACAAGTGTCACTTTCATCATGCTCCTAAGACTCCATGTCAAAAGTGTAACGTTTGTCAACGGGTTAGGCATCTCGCTAAAGATTGTTTCAACAATTCTAATAACAACAGGGTTACTCTGGGTCGGGCTTGCTATAACTGCGGTGATCCAACTCATTATTGCAACAATTGGCCACATCCCATTAATGAGAATCTGAACACTAATGCTAATGGTAATCAAGCGGGTCGTGCTAGAGCTTTCAACATTAATCCTAATCACGCTCAAGCAAACAACGATGTGGTGAACGGTATGTTTCTTGTTAATGATCGTTGTGCTTCCATTTTATTTGACTTGGGCGCCGATAAGAGTTTGTTTCTCTAGAGTTTGCTTCATCTTTTACTGATAGTCGTAATGTCACCTTTTTCAGGTTGATATCTTGCCTATGACTCTCGGTAGTTTTGATGTTTTTATCGGTATGGACTGGTTATCGGCTAATGGTGTGGAAATTTTGTGTCGGGAAAAGATTGTTCGAGTTCCTCTTCCATTCAGTAAAATTCTGAATATTTCGGGGGAGAAATCTCTAGTCGGTTTGTGTTGGTCCATCTAGATCGAGATTTCAGTGCTATAATGATTTGTAAGACAACAAACACACTAAGATTCAAAGTTTTATAGTCCAAACACCTCAAACAACCAATAACAAGATCAAATGAACACAACCAGAAGAAATCAAGCTACAAAGATAGTGAAAATATGCTCCTAGCACTTCCAGCCGTCACACACACACAATTAGGGTTTGATCAAATATGCAAAAGTTGTATTGCAATTAGAAAACATTACAATATATAGTGTAGCTTTAGATTCGCTGATAGATTCGCTGACAGCGAATCTATCAAGCAAAGCTGTTAGCTTCGCCGGGCATAAACAGATTCGCCCGACGACAAAACTAATCTATGTGATTCACTAATCTAGACTTCCGGGCGAATCTATAGATTCGCCCGTAGGTTCGCTAGAACAAAAACAATAAAATACATAACATAACAAAGTAACACCGTCATGCCGGTGAGTCCAACCTATACATGACTATCAATACTCCCCCTAGGTTGGACCTCACCTGGGGAAGTCTTCTGTTTCAGCTCCGTCTTTTTCGGCTTTAGAAATGTTCAATAAAAGCTCATGCCCTTGATTTGATACCGGCAAAAGGATTAGTCACGTCTTCTGATCCTGCCTCATCATCTTCACTAAACACCAAACATGACTCAACAAATTCTGATACGACGACATCAGTATCAGGCACATCAATAACAGTAGTCGCCGCCTGTACTTCTTTAGTTAGTTCCTCACCGATCACATCCAATTCAACCACAGTCGGTTTCTCAAACCTTTTCTCAATCGATTTATTCTCTGTTCATCCGTCATCCTCAACCTTTCATTCACCTTCTTTAATTCAGCACGTACACCTCGGGCTTTGTTTGCAACTTTCACAAATAAGTTTGCTTCAATCCTCGTATCATCTCATGCCCCGTGCTTTATATCATTCTCACATAAAATCTTCAAATCCTCGTCACAAAAGGAGAAGATCTCCATTGGGTCAAACAATCTAATTTCTGGACGATCTTCACCCTTTAACCTGATTATCGCTTCACCAGTGCTGTTATCGTAAAACCACTTCACAAACTCTTGCAATCTTTGTGGCTGAGTATCTAGAACTCTCACTCTGTTCATAATCTTTGGAGCAGCCAACTTCAGCACTACCTTTCCCTTCCACCACACCCAGTGCTTATCTTTCTTTGAGTTCTTCCTTATCGGCTTTTGGTACCCAAATTCCGTGAACTTATCTTCTACAACCCTTCTAATCGCAACCTCAAATGCATTTGCATTTATATACCTGGAGTAATTAAAACGATTCAATCTGTAATGAAAAGCCTTAAGCGAGATTCGAACTTGAACATTTTGAAACAAACCGGTTACAGTGCAAGCGAATGTGTTAAATGGATTCGCAGAAAACATATATATAAAGCCCATGGTTCGCTGATAGACAACGAGGCAAATCTCAGGGTCGCTCGGAAGATTAGGTCAGAAGAAAGTCTAAAAGACTTAAACCAGGTCCGGACGAACCTGTAGGTTCGCTGTTGGTTCACAGGATTGAAGCAATTAAAGAAAAATTAAAATATTTTTGGTTTTTGGTAATTTTGATTTCCTTTACGAATCCATGAAAACGCCCAACGAATTCAACGCTCCAAAAAATAATGATTTAAATTAAAAAAGAACATAGAAAATAAAAAGAAAGAAGGCTAAAAATTAAACAAAAGAAGGATATATATATATATATATATATATATATAATTATCTTGATGTTTTTCGAGCAGAATCAGGAGAATCATAAATTGGCGGGATTGCATATATGTTTGTCCATTTAAACCCCCATGCCTTAGACCTTTCAACAAGAGATCAGCAGCTTCATTTATCATGTTTTGGTTTGATTGAAGAAGCTCAGGCAACTCGGTCCCCACAGACATCTAGGTAAAAAGAACAAGTTCTATCATCAGGGTATATTTGAGCAATATGATTGACTTTGCTTGAGTTTCTTGGATCAAATCTTGAATATTGATCGATGCATGAGCTTCTTTTGACATTTGTGCAATTTTTGCATCTTTTTGTGAGTGGAGCTTGTCAACAATGATTCTTTTGAACACATTGCGACTTATTATTTGGTAAACTCAAATGGTTAGAGCTCCAGGTCTATACTGACGTATAACAGAGGAGATAAACATTTGAGCATGCTCGGTGAATCTTCAGGTCAATACTTCCGTATAGCAGAGAAGATCCACCAACTCCAGGTCAATACTTCCGTATAGCAGAAGAGTTAAGCACTTTGACTCAATACATTCTGAGGAGTTAACAAGTAACTCACTCAGAGGCTTTTCTGAAGAGCAACACTAGCAGTTTTTTATTTTGTTTTGCTAACTAGAAACTCGATTCAGGGCTAGGGTGAGGGTGATTTGGGATGTTTAGGGAAATCAATGCAAAGATTTGACGCTCTCAACCCATTTTTGACAGAACTCGTATCTTTGTGCAATCCAATCATGTCAAGGAGATTATCTTCATTGTCGAGTTCTTGAACTTTATGTTTTGCTACACAATCACTGTTTACTTTGTTTTCGGGCTGAGCCTATCTAACATATCCCAAACGCAATACTTCTGACCTCCTTCAACGTCTCTTCAACATCATTTCAAAAACGGGGATCCTGAAATAGCAAAATTTGAAAAACTATAAGAAGTTAATCTTTAAAATCTCCCCCAAAATTTCTATATTATAGCTATCTAATAAGAAATTTTTGTTTTTCGGATTTTCTTAATATATATATATATACTGAAGAAAGAGAAGAAATAAAATAAAACAAAGTGAAATAAAAAAGAAGGAGCAAAGAAATATGTGACTCACGGATTCTCAAGGAAGAAAAAGAAAAGGATATTTACATATTTACAAAGTAAGACAATTAGACTTTTGAAATCGGGACCCAAGCCTTAGTGTACTTAGGTCTTTGAAATGTCGAAGATTTACTGAAAAAATTATTTACAAAAGTATTCAATCTCTTTCCAAAAGATTTCTGCCTTGAACTATGTGTGACCAATTCAAGACATTGCTTGACAGTATGATCAACATTTCCACATTTAAAGCAATGAGATTTCAAACCAACTTTGGAATATTTAGAAGGAGGAATTCTATCTATTTCAATCTCTTCATCACAATCAGATAATTGAGAATTGCAATCACTGTAAGAGTCATAAGGCTCTTTTAATTTACCTGCAGTGACTTTTACCTTTTCAGATTCAGATTTAGGTTTATCAATGTGATTCACGGATGAAAAAGATGATTCCTTGTCCTTTGGTTTTGAAATCCTTACGGGTGTAAAAGATGGAATTTGGTGAGAAAAGAATTTTTGAAAACAGTTTGTTTTGGTTTGACTTTCAGAGACATGACCTGAAAGTTCATCTTTGTCATTCATACAAACATTTTCAATCACATCATCATTCACCAAATTACTGTTAGAAGTAGAGCATCCTAAATTACTATTACAAATAAAATTGTCTGAATGTAACGCATGACTAGGAACAAAATTAATTAATCTTATGTCTTCATCACACTTCTTTGAATCAGAATTAGAATAATCAGAACTGCTAGAACAACCAAGGCCAGTACTCCCACCATAAGCATAATCCTCTCTAACCTCTGCAAGATTTACACCACTTAAACCTGCAATAGAGCTGTTAGTATCATTCTGTATAATATCTTGTATCAACTCATTTGAAGGATGAGGAATGGGTGTAGGAGAATAACAGAAAGTATTAGGTGGAGGGTATACTTGTGCATCATTGTTATAACCCAAACCTGTCTTTATTCTAGCCCCCCCTTTGTTTCTTGCACAGTTCCTCCCTTTTCATACCAGAAATCGTCCATTGTTCCAGTTTGTTTTTGACCTTTCTAGTCTCAAACTCAGCAAGAGTGACTTGCTCAGTTAAATAGTTTATTTCACAATTCTTTTCCAACAGAGATCTTTTCAAATGTTCGTTCTCTTTCAAAGCCTCTCTTAGTTTAACAAAAAAATTTGATTCATTTTCTTTAAGTTCTTTGTTAATTTTCTTCAATTCGTTTTCATTTGTCATTAACAATTTATTTGCCTTATAAATACCGATCAAGCGAATTTTGCATGCGGATGAACACATATCCTTAACGACATCATAAGGAAGACCCACTACCAGTTTTTCAGCCGTGAGAGCACGATCACACTGGCAGTAAGGAGTGTTCCTCTTGTATTCATCCACAGCTTCATGCTTAGCCTGTTCAATCATGGCTTCCATGTCAAGCTTTGTTTCCATAACATTATCAGCATCGGTACCAGCATTTTCTGCCCCATTACCAACGTTGACAGTGACCTTCTGTTTCTATCCAGTAACAGCATCACACACTAGTCCAGAATGAACAGCTTCTTCCTGATTCTTTCCCATATCAATCACCATCTCAGCAGCTTTACCACCATCCTTTCCCTCTTCCGTCAAACCATACTCAGTAACCTCTTCAATCAAACTATCCTCAGCAACCTTTCCAGTATGTATTTCCTCTTTAACCTCATCAATCACTCTAACATTCTCAACCTCTTCACCATAAAATTCTTTAAAAGGATCAAAACAATCAACGTAATTGTCATTGAGAACAGATTCTTCAACAACTTCACCAATTAAAGCTTCATGATTATGAACAAGCATCCTAGATAAGTGTTGGGGTTATTTGAAGATGTCACTTTCCAAATATAAGCGAGTGAAGATATCGAGCATCATCACGAGCAAGCACGGGTGAAGACGTTCATTAAATGTATTTGTCTTAGAATATTTGTGTAATTGTTTCGTGCTTAAATGCGCGTTTGTGCTTAATTGCACGTGTTTAGGTTACATTGTAAGGTGAATGGTATAGACTATAAATACCATCACCTTAGTCATTTGTTTAGGAGTTGCCTGCATTTCATTCAATATCAATTGTAACCTCTCCATTGATCTAATACAATTCACCTATTCATATTATCATCAATCTTCATCATACTTTGCATTGATCTATATGAACATTCAAGCATCAATACGTGATCAGTGAGTTTCCGCATCACTGATTGCAAACAACATTCCCAAACAATCTCAGATCTAGATCCAAGCTCGGTTCATCTAGCACTATCAATAAGGCCGTAGTGTCAGATGGAGTCTGAGTGGTGACAGATGCATTTGAGCCAGCACCTACTCTTGTGGAACCACCACCAGATTTGATAGACCCATAACTTGATGATCCTCCAGAGACTGCACCAGGTGAGTTTGCAGCTGATGTAATCAGTGCAGCATTCTGAGGAGAGACATTGGGAAGCATCATGGATTGATTGTATTCTCTTCTCTTTACATCCAGATCAAATGACTTCAACTTGTTTATCACGTCCATTAGTTTAAAGTCAAAGAAATTTCTTTCTTGTTTCAACTTTTTAATCTGAAGACTCCATTGAAGAGGAAGAGAATCCAAAAGCTTTGTCACTTGCTCATGATTTCCCAATTTTTCATTATATTTTTTGAGATTGCTTGACACAAAGAGAAAGCGGTTCGTTATATCAGTCAGATTTTCATGCTTGAATCCAATGAATGAATTCAACTCATTTTCAGCCTGAGCTTTTCTATCCATTTTTTTGGGAAATTAGGTTCTCTTGTAGGTTCTCTGGTAGGTTCGCTGGTAGATTCTCTCACAGGTTCGCTCGTAGGTTCGCTCGCAGGTTCGCTCGTAGGTTCGCTTGTTGGAAATTAGGTTCTCTCGCAGGTTCGCTCGTAGGTTCTCTCGCAGGTTCTCTGACAGGTTCTCTGGTAAGTTCTCTCACAGGTTCTCTCGCAGGTTCTCTCGTAGGTTCTCTTGCTCACAGAACCAAACAGATGAACTTTCGTTCAAAAAAAATAGTAAGTTCGCTGATAAAAAAAAATGATATTTCCAAATCACAAATATTGAATAGGTTCGCTGGATGAACAATAGGTTCGCTGGATGAACGTTTAGATTCGCTGACTTACGGGAAAAACAGTTTCAGTCCAAAATCAACCAGAACAGCCTCAAAACACAACCAATTTAAGATCCGTTTGTTTCTATAGCTTCCTATTACCAAGTATGACAAACCCCAAGGAAATTCCAACACAGAAATACAGTAAACAGTCCCGAAATGAATCAAACAGTGTTTTGACACAAAAACCCCAAAAACTTCACAAAAATCTCTAAGATCAAACAATCAAGAGCACTAAGGCTCTGATACCATATTGTTGGTCCATCTAGATCGAGATTTCAGTGCTATAATGATTTGTAAGACAACAAACACACTACGATTCAAAGTTTTATAGTACAAACACCTCAAACAACCAATAACAAGATCAAATGAACACAACCAGAAGAAATCAAGCTACAAAGATAGTGAAAATATGCTCCTAGCACTTCCAGCCGTCACACACACACAAGTAGGGTTTGATCAAATATGCAAAAGTTGTATTGCAATGAGAAAACATTACAATATATAGTGTAGCTTTAGATTCGCTGACAGCGAATCTATCAAGCAAAGCTGTTAGCTTCGCCGGGCAAAAACAGAGTCGCCCGACGACAAAACTAATCTATGTGATTCACTAATCTAGACTTCCGGGCGAATCTATAGATTCGCCCGTAGGTTCGCTAGAACAAAAACAACAAAATACATAACATAACAAAGTAACAACGACATGCCGGTGAGTCCAACCTATACATGACTATCAGTTTGAAACTCATGTTGCGTTCTTGGCTCTTGTTGAGGTTAAAATTAAGGAATAAAAGAAACTCGAAGATGTTCCAGTTGTGCGGGATTTTGCTGAGGTTTTTTCCCGAGGTCGTAACCGGTCTTCCACCCGCACGAAAAGTTGAGTTCCGTATCGATCTTTACCCGGTGTAACTCCTGTTGCAAAAGATCCTTATCATCTCGCACCTTCTGAACTCCAAGAGTTAGCCAGTCAACTCCAAGAGTTATCCGACAAAGGTTTCATTCGACCTAGTTCCTCTCCATGGGGTGCTCCAATCTTGTTTGTCAAAAAGAAAGACGGCTCGTTCCGTATGTGTATTGATTATCGTGAGCTTAATAAACTTACGGTAAAAAATCGTTATCCATTTTTGCGTATCGATGATCTTTTCGATCAACTCCAAGGTGTAACTTGTTTTTCCAAGATTGATCTTCGTTCTGGTTACCATCAATTGCGTGTTCACGAACATGACATACCGAAAACTGCGTTTCGTACGCGGTATGGTCACTTTAAGTTCACGGCCATGCCTTTTGGTTTAACTAATGCACAAGCAGTTTTCATGGACTTGATGAACCGAGTATGTCGGCCGTTTTTGGACAAATTAGTTATTCTCTTTTTAATTGAAATCTGCTGTTTTTAAACAGTAATCCTAGGTGTAGGTTGTCATGTGCAGATATTTGTGTTGCTAATTTTTTTTGCCTGCGCTGAAAGTTTTGTTAGTTTTATATGTTTTTGTTTGGTTGATTTCAAGTTTTGTAGTGTTGGAGTGATTGGTATTGCTGTTTGGTGTGGTGTAAGCGGCCGGTTTCGAGGCCCAATTTTTTTAAATGATTTCTTTTTCTTAGGTTGACACGTGTTATTAGGTTTATTATCTGTCCAATTTTTTTATAAGTGGATTGGATTTTTATTTTGGCCGTATTTGCCTGCATATTCAGTTCTCAGCCTTTCTGCAACTTGAGTTCTCTATTTCTCACTAGAGTTACCTTTCTGTAAGTCCACTTTTTCTAGGCGTTCCATCAGGTGTGTCATTTATGTTTCTTGATTGTTCATTGTTCTTTTATTTGTGTTTTTTCTATCTTTTTCTAATTTGAATGCATGTTTGGTGTGGGTATTTTGTTTTTATTGCATGTTTTATTTGGAGTTTTGTTATGTGTCTTATTAATTGTTTGCATGTTTTATTTGGATCATTTGATTTTAGTGCATGTTGTAATTTTATTGTTTGATTTGATTTTAATGCATGTTGGTTGTCATTTGATTTTATTGGTGTTCGGATCTTTAATTTTGTGTTTTCTTTGGGTTGTATAATTATAATGTATGTTGTGTTGTTTGGTTTGTTGCTATATTTTTGTTGCGTTATTTTGCTAGGTTGTTAGTTGTTTTGTTTGTATCTATCTAGCCTATTTTGGTTTGTGGTAGGTTTCTGTGCTCTGGGTTTAACATGCCGATTTGTATATGTGTTGTTTTGTGTTATTACTAATGCGCTTATGTGTTTGGGGGTGTTGTTAGTTTAGGATTGTGTTTTGGAGCTCCTGGTTTTAGTGTATAAGTGTGGTTTGTTGTCCTGTTGTTAGCGTAGAGGGAAAAGGGCACGTGTTTCTGTTGTTTCGTCTGATCCCTCCTCATCTAATGTGTCTGTAAGTGCATCGGACGTTGCCTTTGATGTTGCTATTCCAACTGTTGGACAAACTTCCTATAGGGCTTCAATGTTGATGTCTTCTGTTCGAAGGCGTGTTGTTGTAGGTGTTCCTGCTGTTAATTCTATTATGTCTGGGTTACTTTTGGGTGAGCAGGATTTGGACTGTGATGCATTGATTTCTCTGGATTATGTAGACATTGGAAGGTGTACAGAGATTTGTGAGTTTTGTGGGGCTATGTTCTGGTTTTTAGAGCGTTTGAAAGGTCGTCGTATTAGTGAGAGGCAGAAACATAATAGATGTTGGAAGGACGGTAGGGTGGTGTTAGGTTTCCCATCTGAGGCTCCTGGTTTGTTGATAAAGCTGTTTTCGAATGCACGGTTTATGTTGAATGTACGCGCATACAACTATATGTTTTCAATGACTTTGTTTGGTGCTATTGTTGATGACACTATTAATCAGGGCACCGGTCCTTATATTTTCAAGGTTGCAGGTCAGGTATCACATTGGGTAGGTTCTTTTTGTCCAAATCCAAGTGATGTTCCAAGGTTTTTACAGTTATACATTTTTGATACTCATAATGAGGTCCATAATAGAATGAGGTTCTTTTCATCTGGGACAGACAGAAGGGTTCATGAGGATAATGTTATCGTGATTTTCAGGCTGTTGGATTGTATTAATGGATTTGTAAAGTTGTTTAGGTCTGCGAGGGACCTTTGTTTGTAGGCAAGTGTTCCTGAATTTTCTGTAAAAATGTATAGTAGGACTGCAATACGTAGGTATGAGTTGCCTGCTGCAGGTACACGCGGTGCAATTGTCTCGAGGGGGGGGGGGATGTAGGTTCACATGACTTTGATGTTGTTATTTGTAGTAAAGACAATTGTCCTCATAGGATTAGTAGACTGCGTCCATCTTACATGCCACTTCAATATCCCCTATTGTTTCCAGCAGGTGAGCTTGGCTGTTCGCTGGAGTTACGTTTGACTTTTTCAGAAGTGGATGGGGAACGTAAACTTACACCATCAATGTTTTACTCTTTCTAGTTCCATGACAGTGATAATGTTTACACCCATATATTAAATGCTGGGCGTCTTTTGCAGCAGTATATCATTGTCGTATATATTTGTTTTGAACAATGTTGGTTGGATTTTATTCGAGCAAATCAGAACACATTTAGAACTGAGTTTTTAAGTGGTATACATGATGCTCTTTCTAGAGGTGATGTAGAAGGTAGAAGCGTGGGTCAGAGGATTATATTGCGTTAGCGCTTTGCAGAGTTTATGGAAACCCTCAGTATTTTATCACATTTACTTGCAATGCTCAATGGCCGGAGATAAAGCGTGAGTTAGATCGTGTTTGATTTTCAAATGCGAGTGATAGGCCTGACATTGTTGTAAGGGTATTTGAAATGCGAGTGATAAACCCTTTGGTGAAATAAGTGCAGGTAATTTACCTTTATACCTTCATATCTATTATGCATTCATTCTTTCAATTATGTCGTTTTCTTTATAACTGGATTTTGTGCACTATCATTAAATAGTTATAGCGTTATGTTTTATCCAATGAGCATATGACTATGCATTGTATTTATATTTTATATTAGTTATTAGTGTTGTTTGATAGGTTCAATTGGATCGATATTGCACAAATGATCAGAATGATTCGTACAAACAAAAACAGTTTAATCAGCAACACAATTCATTACTAAATAATTCTCTTGTATTGATGATCAAAGCAAATCTGCAGTACAAATGTAGGAGAAAATAATCACACACACTTAGTTCTCTCTCTAACCTGAATATGTGAATCAGACTCTCTCCTAAACATTCTCTCACTACATGCTTTTAAGCAATAAATACATTTTTAGGGAAAATACAAAATAGACCCTAAACTATACACAAGGTATAAAATACGTACAAAGTAAATCTTAACTGAAAATAACCCTAACAGTACTCCCCCTAAGATTTATCTTTGGACTTCAAAATCTTCAAACAGTTTTCATCTTTTTCAGCTTCAATCTCTCACCAATCTTCAGGCTCTTCTTTAACATCCAGCAATTCTTTTCCTTTGTATTCTTCTTGTTCTTTTAGCGCTTCTTCGATGCATGACTTGAACTTTTCCGCGATCTTCGCTTGTCTTGGCTTTGACTCGTTTGTAAGGATGTCACAGGCATTCATGCGTCTCAGAGAATCAAGAGTCAAACCTGCAAAATCAATGTTAGCGTAAAATTCATATGGTAATTCTCGCCCTTTGACTTGCACTTCCAGAGTACCCTTTGCAGTCACTCGCATAAACTCTATCTCTGGTATGTCAACTTTCACAAGGTTAGCATTGAGTAATGCCTTCCTTACCCGTATCTTCTCTGACGCAGCTGTAATCACCTCAACCATAACCATAAACAATTTTCGATCCGCTTCAGCAACTTTATCCTTGCACTTCTCCATTTTGTAACTTCTCAAGTGATCGATATAGGATGGATGTAACAATTTCAACTCAAATGTGTTGAATAAGGTGATCATGTCCTTATCCCAGTCATCCAGATTTCGTACCAATTTTAGCTCAAAAGTTTCCTGATTGTAGAAAAACTTAAGAATTGGTTTCGTTGATTGAGTACCATCTATCACTTTCAATCCTGGATCAGTTACCTTATCAAAGTATTCGTCAGAAAATTCTTCTAAGTACATGTCATCACTCACCACCAACTTCTTTTGTTTTCTTGTTTTCTTGGATTGAACATAAGCACTATCCTCCTGTTGTCCTCTGAACTCCAAATACTTTGGCATACGACTTATCCCAGCATCAAGCAACATTGCGCATTTGTCACCACGCTCAGCATGCGTGTGATTGATCAGTCTTAGTTTGTGCAACTCCTTCAAATCTTGCACTTCTAATTTGAAAATACTAGAGTAGTAATGGTATACATCGCATAAACCATTTACTCTTTTGATCAAGAACGCATCAAACACCTCGTCATATTTCCATGCAATAATTTTCACCTTTTTGGACTTTTCCGGTACGATCATAGAATCAAGAAGTTCAGCAACCGACTGACCCTTGCTCAGCAGTGATCTCACGATATCACCTGCTGTGGCTGATTTATGCCATGATTCTCGTACGTCCATAGGAACATTGTATGACTTGACTTCACTTGGAAACATATCGATCAACTCTTTTCTCTTTTTGTGCGCATCTTCTGGTAAAGCCATCACTGGTAACTCTTTCGGTCCGAGTACTTTGTATCTCTTTGTCAGCTCATAGTATTGAGGGTTGTTGTAATCCAGATAGAACATTCGATTATACATCTTCTCAGTCTTCATAAAACTTTCAACAATTTTCTTCAGCAATCCATGTTTCAATTTCTTCAATGTTTTATATGGATAGTTCCTTGAACTCAACCATTCTCGCATATTTCTGGAAGACATTTCTTCTGGATTTTGATGATAAAGCTCTTGTGGAGGTAAATCTTCAATATTCAAACTTTCTTGTAATGGTGTCCATTCACCCATCTCAACAACAAATTCTTTCTCATCAGCAGCAGCTTTATCTTGTGCAGTCAAACATTTCTCATACTCTTCATTAATTTGACTCACAGTCAGCCCATTCAGATATACTGGATTGTACTTCATTTTCTCAAGATAAGCAAAGCGTTCAGGCAAATCAGCTGGAATCTCATCATCAGGATTAGTTTCAGGCTCAGCTTCAGGTTCAGACTCAGTAAAATCAATCTCATCCAGATCATCCAGTGCCCCTATCATTGGTGCAGTATCAGTTTGAACCGGCTCAAACTGACTTGCTTCTTCAGTCATAGTTTCTGGTACACTCTCAACCACTTCAACTATTTCAGGCACTTTCTCTACCATTACAGATTCAGATTGAATCGTCTCAATCTGAACTGTTTTATCAATCTCAACTTCTTTCACAGTCTCATCTACCTTTGCCATCTCTGCCACCTCAGTTTCAGTCATAGATTGAATCGGCTCAATCTGACTTTCTTCCATTCTTGCCTTTTTTAGTACAACTTTCTTCACCAGTAATCTCCGGCACTGCATCTAACTTTCTTTTTCCCTCCGCCTTGTCAGGATTGACAGTATCAACAGCTTCATCGGGAATAGTAATTGGTGACTCAACCCTTATACCAACATTCTTTGTACCACGCGCTCTAGTATAGTAAACTTTGGCTTCTCGAGTATGTTCAGTTACTTCCATCACATCATCCGAAAAATCTTTATCTGATGTAGAGCCCGACTTCTTCGATCTGGTTTCTTCTAACCATTTTTCTAACATTTCCTTCTCAGCATCAAGAGTATTGCATTCTGCCTTCAACTCTTTATAATCATACTTCAAATTTTCATGTTCCTCCTTCAAAGTTTCATAATCAGACTTCAACATTCCATAATCCTCCTTCATTTTCAAATAATCAGTATCCAATGCTTTGAATGTTTCAAGATTCTGATTATGAGTGGCCCAAAACTCTTCTAGTCTCTTCTTCTTTCGATCATTTGATGCCTTCAACTGTTCATTAGCATCCAAGAGTTTTGCTACCATCTCTTCTAACTCAGCAATTTTCCTTTTATCCTTATTAACATCAACACTTGACACAATTTTTGGCGAAGACTCCAAAGATTGTTCAATGTTTTCAGCAGCTGGAGATGATGTGGTGGGTATATCAACTGGAACAGAAACACTTACACCAGCATCAGTTTCATCGTCTATCTATGCCACAAACTCTACTTCTGCTTCAACTTCTTTAGCAATCTGAACAATGTCCACCATCTGTTCAGACACATTCACATCTTCAATCACAACCGGTTCCTCTACCAACATAGGCTCAATCACAGCCTTAGATCTTCGAGATCTCTCATATTGAACTGTAATTTTCCTTGGAGCTTCAATATCAACCTCTTCAGTCATACTAATAACCTCAACAGGTTCTTCAACTACAATTGGTTCAACAACTTGGACATTTTCTGTTTCAAAACCCACTGGTTCATCAACTTCCACATTCTCTGCCTCCTCATTATCTGATTCAGCACTATCATCACTATTTCCATCATCACCACTATCATCACCATCATCATCATTATCTTCCTTATCATCATCATTGCCACTTTCACTCTCATCTTCATCAATCTCTTTATCAACAAGATCTAATGGATTCACAATCTCTCCATTAGATATGTGATAATATACTACTCCAATCTCCTCCTCATTATTTGCTATATTCCGCATATAGTCAAATAACTCAACACTTGGAACATTTCCGATACTCATCTTCCTATAAGACAATTCATTCATGTCCTCAGTATATAGTATCCCTCCAGCATAACCTTCTGTTCTGATGATAGGATAAGCCATATTGATCATTAGTTGCAAGAATCTCGGATACATGAGAAACTTGAACCTCTTTCCCTTCACCAGATTGAATACAAACCCATTCATTATCCACTTCGACATATTGAATGGTTTATTTTCAGCAATTGCTACAATGGGGGATGCAATGTCAGAAGGAAAATTGTCAAAACCAGCACTCCTTCTTGACATGCATTGTTGAATGACATAACACAGTAACTTCCACTTCTTCCCCAATCTAGCTCTGACAAACTGTGACTTCAGTCATATTAACAAAACACTCTTGACATTCAGTCATAGTTAATTCATCATTCGCTCCTATCTCATCCTCATCAATCCTCAGGGCAGTTCTGATAGCTTGTTCAGAGACAGTCAACTGTAAATCTTTTGTGATGTTTCCTCTAACAACAATCACACCATCTTCATTTGTAATCACCTCAGCTGTTCTCCAGAAGCTTTTAATCAGTCTTGCATAGATAACAGGTTTAGCACACATAGCATAGACATACTTTGTTCTCTTGATAAATCTCATCATATCTCTATAGCCCTCAGTCTCTGGAATAGACTCATCCAAGCAAGCAACTAAATTGTGCTTAGGCTCAAACTTTAAATTCTCCATCTGTTTTAGACAAAAACAAGACAAATGTGTTAGATTCTTCATTAATAAATTTCAAAATTTGCATAAGTGTTTGAACAAAAGGTTATAAAAGTAAAACATTCACATAATCATTTTAACTCCTAAATTGATCTAACAATCTGATTTTCATCATTTTGATCAAAACAACTTTGGATTTTAATGATCATTAAACATTTTACAATTAAACAGTTTAACACTTAAGAACACAAATTTGACTTTTTTATGATGAAGTTGTTTAACATGTATAGTAACACAACTTGTCACCCGGCAGATATTAATGACTCCTTCACCCGGCATAGATTTGACATGTTCATTGCCCGGCCATACAGTAGTCATAATATCTTCACCCGGCTTCACAACTTTTTCACAATCACCCGGCTCATATCAGACACACAACTTTACCCGGCTAAATAGTATCTTCATTACCCGGCTAAATAGTGTTTCTGATATCTTTGCCCGACTACAACACTTTGAGCAATTTTTCTCAATTTTCTCGTCTGTTGACTTTTTCAACTGCATTTATTGCACCTGCAAACATTCTCGACATTATTATTTAGACAAGACATCCTTATTAGGGTTTGTCACATTAATTAATCAACAACATTTTTAAGGCAACAAAGATTATTCAAATAAATTCCCTTTTTCATTTTTCTTGTAAAAATGTTTTTGCACAACCAAAATTTCTATATCCCGAAGCAATTTCTTTCTTAAAAAAATATTACAAGTGTTGGTCCATAAAGATCGTGATTTCAGTGCTATATTGACTTGTTTAACAACAAAATACCCAAGACTTGAACAACAAAGTGTATAATAACCAAACAAACCCAATAACAAGATTACAACACAAAACCGAGGTATATAAGCTACAAAGATAAGTAGAATATGCTCCTAGCACCTCAGATGAACAATTACACAACGCAATCAGTGGATAAGAGTTTTGTTTAAAGATGTGCAAAAGTTGTATTAAGATGAGGATAAGGTTACAATATATAGCAGTGTTAGGTTCGCTGATAGATTCGCTGTAGCGAATCTATCTAGCGAACCAACACAGGTTCGCTGGGCACATACAGGTTCGCCCAGTCGACACCTTATACAAAAGATAACATGAACTGCGGGCGAATCTATAGATTCGCCCGTAGGTTCGCTAGAACAACTACAAATACAAGTCATACAAATACATACAAAAGTAACACCGACAAGCCGGTGAGTCCAACCTATACATAGTGACTATCAATACTCCCCCTAGGTTGGACCTCACCTGGGGAAGTCTTCTAATTTAGCTCCGTCTTGATCTTGGCTTCAAAGATATTCAACGTACGCTCCTGCCCTGTTTTCAATTCCGGCCAAAGGATTTGTAACATCTTCTGATCCGGCCTCATCTTCACTCAAATTCAGCATCGATTCCACAAACTATGTATCTGCGACCTCAGTATCAGGCATATGTTGAACTGTCGTGTCCGCCTGAGTTTCTAGAGTTTGCTCCTGGCCCGTAACATCCAAATCAATAACCTCCACCGGTTTCTCGAACCTTCTTTCAATGGTTTGATCCAGCTGTCTTGATAGGTCATCCATCTCCATTCGCTGATCATCAGTTTTCCTCAATCTGTAATTCACCAGTCTCAATTCTGCACGGATTCCTCGGGCTTTGTTTGCGACCTTCACAAACAAGTTCGCTTCAGTAGCAGTATCATCTCCAGCCCCGTGCTTTATCCTGTTCTCGCACAACACTCTCAGATCCTCATCACAGAAAGAAAAGATCTCCATTGGGTCAAACAATCTGATTTCAGGACGATCTTCTCCCTTTAATCTGATAATAGCTTCACCCGTGCTGTTATCGTAAAACCATTTAAAGAAATCCTGCAGTCTGGGTGGCTGAGTGTCAGGAACCCTAACCCTGGTCATTACCTTTGGTGCAACAATCTTCAACATAATCTTTCCCTTCCACGAGATCCAATGCCTATCTTTCTTCTGTCTCATCCTCCTAGGCTTTTGGTACCCAAAGTCAACAAAATTAGTCTTTGCAGCCTCCTGGATTGTAACTTCGAAAGCACAAGCCCTTCCGCTTTCTTCTTTCCCCAACAATGGTAGCTCTGCCAGCCTACGCAAGTCCCATCTTGGTAAGGTAGCAAAGTGCTTCCTGTTCTTGATGTAACTGATGTCACCGCCCCTTCTTTTGACCATATAAGCATCCACCAAACAATTATACTTCCACGCTATGACCTGCCTATCTAGCTGTTTGGTGTTGGGTTCATCTAGGTGTTGAAATATCGGCACTTCGGGTACAGCTTCTTCTTCCTTTCGGAACCATTCAGATTTGTCTAGTTCTACGTGCTCGAACTGGTAACTCACTCCCTTTTCTTCCACCTTATATGTTTCCGGCTCATCATCAAGATCTTCCTCACTTTCTGCATCTACGTCCAATTCTGGTTCATCTATCAATGTGTAGTTCACACCAGATCCTCCAACCACTTCATCTCCTTCAAAAATATCCAGATCAATCCCCATTTCCTCGTCAAACTCTTCATCGACTGCTTTGCCTTTTCCTTTATCTCCAAAATCAACATCCATTAACGGATACTTTGCAGCATCCGTTAAGGAGTTCAGTTCGGCTTCAGTCATAGCAGGTTCAGTCCCTACCTTTTCCTTCAAACTGTTTAACTCCTTGAAAATCCTCACCATTAAACATTGCTGATCCTTCATCATTCTACCCATCTCATATATAACTGTTGATTTCTCAGCATCCTGTTTTTCCAGTTCCTCATACCTACCTTTCAGCTCCACCAGTTCTCCCCTCAAACTCTCAATCTGACCCTTTAATTCACTACCAGACTCAGCAGATTTACCCCCGGTATCTTGCCTTGCTTTCTTTGACCCTTCGGCATGTGCATCAGACTTTTTCTTCGTTCGCTGTTCCCTACCAGCATCGATCTCTGCCTGGATCTCATCAACCTCTCGCTCAAACGAATAATCTTTCTCTTTTGCGTACGCCTTCCTCTTCTTTATTCTCTTCTCAACCTCCTCAATATTCTCACCACCACGTTTTCGCTCTGACTCCATTAAGCGCTGAATCTGTACCCATCTGTCTGCTGGGTACATGTTCTCCCACAGATATGAAGTCCTTCCGACACAATCCGACCTCACCGACTTACAATCTTTGAAAATCCTCGAATGCATCTCCCAGATCTTTAGTTCTGCACCCTCCACCGGCAGATTTGGCAGTTTATCATTCAGAATCATCTGAATGAATCTGGGGTACATCAACCATTTAGCCCCTTTGGTGGCATGGATGTTCTCGAGTAGATAGTTGAAGATCAGCTTCGCAAGATTGGCTTTTTGCCCTCGGCAAAACAACATCATAGCCCGTGCCCAGTCTAAGTTCAGCCCGTCCGTACCCCCTTTCCTATGATCCAGGCACATAATGAACACATGTGCAATGTACATCCATTCCTGGATCAAATAGGACTTTACAAACTCCATTTTCTTCTCACCGGGCATCGGACCCTCATACCCCGCTGTCCGGAATGCCCCATATACTTCTTCAGCCGTCATACTAACCTCTTCCCCGACATCCTCCTCTAGCCTTAAAATCCTAGCTAGATCAGCTTCTGTGAACTCCAAGTCATAACCACCGACTTTGGCACAGATACGTGATGGCTGTACCGACACGTTCATTACCGCAGTTCGCCAGAAATCCCGAACATGCAGCTCATATATAGTAGGTGAGTGAGAAATGGCATGATGTATATGAGACGACTTCAGCCATTTGATAGAATCTCTATAGCTGCCGGCCTTTTCATGATTCTCATCAAGCAAAGCACACATGTTGTGCTTTCTTTCGAAGAATAATGTCGACATTGTGCCTGAAAAATAAACGGAGATTGATCAGAAACGAAAATTTGAAAGACAGTTAATAGGTTCGCTGGAATTTAGATTCGCTGATATAGCGAACCTGAGATTTTGGCACCTGAACCTATAAATTCGCTGACATGAAAAATCAGTCATTTTGGTCGAGCGAATGTATAGGTTCGCTAGCAACAGTCGGGCGAATCTATGTTGTTGCGCGAACAGCATAACGACATAGGTTCGCTCGAAGTTTTGAACTTTCGTTCAGTTTCGCCAGACGAACACATAGGTTAGCTGGAAACCCTAGTTTTTGAAAAACGGCCAGAATCACAGACAGAACATCAAAATCAAGCAATCAAAGCAACGAACAAGTAATATACACATTTAACGAGGCTATTATGAAGTAAATCCCTAACATCCAACACCAAATCAGTCATGTCATTTACATACAATCACACGTCGACAGATTTAAGCAAGTTTAGAGTGCGATTAGGGGTTTAAACAGAGATTAAGATGAAATTGATCACATACCAGACACTATAGTGTTGTTTAATGTGTAAAAAAGGCGGTTGAAGTGAGAATCGAACGTTTGTGGTTTGGATTTTGAAAAGTCTGCTACAGTACAGTTGACAGCGAAAGTGTGAGATATTTCGCTGTCACTGTATATATATACATTCACAGATTCGCTGGCAGACAGAACAGCGAACTTTAGATTCGCCAGAAGACCAAAAGTCAAGTGAAACCACTGCAGCGAATCAAAGAGATTCCGGGCGAACTTTGAGGTTCTGGCGAACCTGTAGGTTCGCTAGCACACATACAAAAAAAATATTTTTTTGGATTTTCTCAATTTTTAAATTCTTTGAAAGTCCATGAAACCGTCCCACGAATTCAACGCCCCAAAAATAAACATATACACATACAATCCTAAAAATACTTAACTTAACAAGATAGGAGTTAAAAAAAATGAAATAAAATAAAATAATAAAAAGGAATTTTAAACACTAATAAGGATATATATTTTTCATGATGTTTTGAGCAGAATCAGGAGAATCATTGATTGGCGGGATTGCAGATATGTTTGTCCATTTAAACCCATGCCTTAGTCCTTTCAACAAGAGATCTGCAGCTTCTTTTATCATGTTTATGGTTTGATTGAAGAAGCTCAGACAACTCGGTCCCCACAGACATCTAGGTAAAAAGAACAAGTTCTGTCATCAGGGTATATCTGAGCAATACGATTGACTTTGCTTGAATTTCGATGATCAACTTTTGAATGTTGACCGATGCATTAGCTTCTTTTGACACTTGTGCAATTTTTGCATCTTTTCTTTGTGAGTGGAGCTTGTCAGCAATTGATTCTTTTGAACACAATGCGACTTATTATTTGGGAAACTCAAATAGTTCAGAGCTCCAGGTCTATACTGACGTATAACAGAGGAGATAAACATTTGAGCATGCTCGGTGAATCTTCAGGTCAATACTTCCGTATAGCAGAGAAGATCCACCAACTCCAGGTCAATACTTCCGTATAGCAGAGGAGTTAAGCACTTGACTCAATACGTTCTGAGGAGTCAACAAGTAACTCACTCAGAGGCTTTTCCGAAGAGCATCACTAGCAGCTTTTTATTTTTTATTTGTTTTGCATACTAGAAACTCGATTCGGGGATAGGGCGAGGGTGATTTGGGATATTTAGGGAAATCAAGGCAAAGATTTGACGCTCTCAACCCATTTTTGACAAGGACTTGTAACTTTGTGCAGGCCAATCATGTCAAGGAGATAATCCTTGTTGTCGAGATCTTGAACGTTATGTTTGGCTGCACAATCACTGTTTACTTTGTTTTCGGGCTGAGCCTATCTGACATATCCCAAACGCAATGCTTCTGACCTCCTTCAACGTCCCTTCAACATCAATCAAAATGGAGATCCTGAAATAGCAAAATTTGAAAAACTATAAATAGTTAATCTTTTAAATCTCCCCCAAAATTTCTATATTGTAGCCATCAAATAAGAAATTTTTGTTTTTCAGATTTTCTTAATATATATATATATATACAGAATAAGAGAAAGATAGAAAGAAATAAAAGAAAGATAAAGATAAAATAAAGTAACGGCGCGATGAAGCGAGTGACCCACGGATTTTTCAAAGAAGAAAAAGAAAAGATTATTTACATATCTACAAATGGATTCTCACAGAAAAAGGTTTTCAAAAAGATATAAGTCCCAGCATGGAGATCAGTTCATAAAAACGTGGTTTGTCAAAAGTTTTTGTGAAAAGATCAGCTTTTTGCTTTCGAGTTTCAATAGGAATAATATCAATAAACCCCTTTTCCTGTGCATCCCTGATTGCATGAATTCTTGTTTCAATGTGCTTGGTGCGAGTGTGATGAATAGGATTCTTGGCAATTCCAACAGCAGCTTCATTATCACAAAAGAGTGGCGTATGAAGAAAGTTGATGCCATAATCCATCATCTGATGTTGAATCCACAGCACTTGGCAACAGCAACTTGAAGCAGCAATGTATTCTGCTTCTCCTGTGGACAGAGAGACGGTTGTTTGCTTCTTGCTTTGCCAGGAAACAAGACATTCTCCAAGGTTTTGACATCCGCCAGTGACTGATTTTCTGTTAATCCTGCAGCCAGCATGATCACTATCAGAAAAGGCATGTAAATCAAAGTTCCCACCTTTTGGGTACCAAAGTCCCAAACGAGAGGAACCCTTAAGGTAGCGAAAAATTCGTTTAACAGCTTTTTCATGTGATTCTTTTGGATTGGCTTGGAAACGAGCACAGTAACACACGGCAAATGTTATATCTGGACGGCTTGCAGTCAGATACATGAGAGATCCGATCATCGAGCGGTACCGATGAGCATCCACAGGATTCCCATTATCATCGGAAGTAAGGCATGTTTGAGCTGTAAAAGGAATCAATTCAGGAGAAGAGTCACCCATGCCAAACTTCGTGAGGATTTCTTTGATATATTTCTCTTGGTGGATAAGAATGCCATCAGGCTTTTGTTCCACTTGTAGCCCCAAGAAGAAACACATCTCCCCCATTATTGTCATCTCAAAGCGATCCATCATCACCTTCTCAAATTCTCTACACAACCCTTCATTAGTCGAACCAAAAATGATATCATCAACATACACTTGAACGATCAGCAGCTCGCCATTCACCTCCTTCTTGAACAATGTCATATCTATAGTCCCACGAGAGAAACCTTTGCTGAGAAGATACTGTGTCAGAGTTTCATACCAGATCCGTGGAGCTTGATGCAGCCCATACAAGGATTTATCAAGCTTGTAAACCTTTGACGGGAAATCTGGATCCTCGAAACCTGGTGGTTGACATACGTAGATCTCCTCATCGATATCACCATATAGAAATGCACATTTCACATCCATCTGATAAACTTTAAAGTTTTTGTTCGCAGCATGAGCAAGAAAGATTCTGATGGCTTCCAGGCGAGCGACTGGAGCAAAAACTTCGGTGTAGTCAATCCCCTCCTCTTGAGCAAATCCTTGAACAACCAGTCTCGCCTTGTTTCTTATTACAACACCACGATCATCTGGCTTGTTTCGGAAAACCCATTTAGTGCCGATTGGACACTTATTAGGAGGAAGATCAACCAGTTCCCAAACTTTAAGCTTCCTAAATTGCTGCAGCTCCATTTGCATGGCATCCACCCAACTTGGATCTTCAAGTGCTTGTTTATAATTCTTTGGAACAACTTGAGACAGAAAGGCAGCATAAAGACATTCATTAATCAAACCACTCTGACTCCGAGTTCGCACACCATCAGTAATAGATCCAATGATATAATCGTGAGGATGGTTTTTCAAGGTTTTGAAGTCAGTGTTGAGGAGTAAAGGATTTGGTTCGGTTGATGGTGTTTGATTAGATGGTTGTGAGGGTGTAGGAATTGTATTAGTGGCAGAGGATTGAATGGTAGTAGATGTGGATGGAATATCTGATGGAGAAGTTTGAACAGTTTGAGGTGGTGGAGGTGATGGAATGTCAAATGAAGTGGGAGGTAGTTGTATAGCTGATGTCGAAGGTTGTGGTTGTGATGGTGTAGATGGATGATTGAAAATAGAAACTGATGTGTGTGGAATGATGTCATCATCGTCAGAGTCAGGAAGATTAAATGATTTGAAAATGGTGGTGGAATCATAAAACCATGCCGGTTCACTACCAATACTGGTAGTGTTTGACTCTTGCCAGTCAACATAGTAGGACTCTTGCACAATCCGCGTTCGCTTGTTGTAAACACGATACGCCTTTTGTGTGTTCGAGTATCCCACAAAGAAGCATTCATCAGAGACAGCCCCAAACTTCGTCTTCTAATCTTGAGTATTCAAAAGAGTGCAAGAACATCCAAAGGGGCGCAGAAAATCAATCAGCGGCTTAATCCCTCGAAACAGTTGGTATGAAGTCTTCATCTTTTCCTTGACAATCAGTACCCTGTTAAGAACATAAGCTGCACAATTAACTGCTTCAGCCCAGAAAATAATTGGAAGTTTTGACTCAATCAGCATAGTTCTAGCGGCCTCCACAAGGGTTCGATTCTTCCTTTCAGCAACACCATTTTGTTGTGGTGTTCGGGCGGCGCTAAACTGTCTGAGAATACCCCGTTGTTCACAGAAAGAGTTAAAGATATGGTTTCTGAATTCAGTTCCGTTATCGCTTCTGATGGCTTGAACCTTTTTCTTTCTAAGAACCTCGATTAGTGGAATCAGCTTCATCAACTCTTCGGCAGTCTCACTCTTGTTTGCCATGAATCTCACCCAGGTGTACCTAGAGTAATCATCTGTGACAACCAAGCAATAAGACTTTTTAGCAATAGATTTGACACTTATTGGACCAAATAAATCAGTATGTAACAATTCGAGGGGTTCTGAGATGGAATTTGTAATTTTAAGTTTATGTGGCTTTTTGTGCTGTTTTCCTTTAGCACAAGCCATACATTTCTCAACCACTGAAAAGTCTTTGAGTGGTAAACCCCTAACCAAATTGTTCTTAACCAATTTATTCAGAATTTTAAAATTAATGTGCCCTAAACGTTTATGCCACAAAAATGATTCAAAAGATGAAGCTTTAGACAGAAGACATGTCACGGTGGAGCTTGATTCTTTTGATCCCATATTCAGCATATAGGTATCATTTCGTCTCGGAGCTCGCATGATCACCATATCTTCAGGAATAGTAAACTCTGGCTTCAAGAATAGGCATTCATTTGGAAGAAACATCACTGGAATATTCTTATCACAGATTTGTGATACACTGAGAAGGTTGAATGCCAGTTCAGGAACATAGTTGACGTCTTCCAAAGTAAGTGAGCCATTTGAGACTTCTCCTTGACCGATCATCTTGCCACCTTTCTTGTCTCCCGCAAAAGCAACATAACCGCCATTTATGATCCTATAGTTAGTCAGGAGGTCCTTCAATCCTGTCATATGTCTGGAACATCCGCTGTCAATATGCCAATGACTATTTACAACGGCATTTGAATGTTCCTGACATTTATTAAAAGAAATGAAAAGTTAGACCTTTGAAATTGGCACCCAAGCCTTTGTGTACTTGGGTGGTGGAGCAGATGAAGAATTACAAAAGAAATTATTTACAAATGTGTTTAATCTTTTTCCGAAAGATTTTTGCTTTGTGCTGTTTTGGATTAACTTAGGGCATTGCTTAACAATATGACCAGTATTCCCACATTTAAAACAATGAGACTTCAAACCAGTTTTTGAAACTCTGTTAATAGGAATTTTATCCATTTCAATTTCCTCTTCACATTCTGACAGTTGAGAGTTGCAGTCACTGTAAGTGTCATAGAGTTCTTTTAACTTAACAGTTGTGACTTTAACTTTATCAGATTCAGGTTTTGGTTTAAGAATGTATGAAAAAGATGATTCCTTGTCTTTTGGTTTTGAAATTCTCACAGGTGTGAAAGATGGAATTTGATGAGTGAAGAACTTTTGAAAACAGTTTGTTTTGGTTTGACTTTCAGAGACATGACCTGAAAGTTTGTCTTTGTCATTCACACACACATTTTCAATCAAATCATCATTCAACACATTAGGGTTTAAAGTAGAGCACCCTAAATTACTATTAAACATGGAATTGTCTGAATATGACACATTACTACAAACAGAATTAATTAAACTAATGTCTTCAAAAGACTTCTTGGAATCAGAACTACTGCAATCACTACTGCCAGAACAACCGAGCCCAACACTCCCACCATATGCGTAATCCTCTCTAACCTCCTCAAGATTTACTTCACTTAAACCTGCAATTGAACTGTCAGTATCATTCTGTATAATCTCTTGAATTAACTCATTTGAGGGATGAGGAATAAGTGTAGGAGAGTAACAGAAAGTACTAGGTGGAGGATATGCATATGTTTCATTGTTACTAAGACCCAAACCCGTCTTAACTCTGGCTCCCATTTGTTTCTTGCAGAGTTCCTCCCTTTTCATACCAGATATCGTCCACTGCTGCAATTTGTTTTTAAGTTTTCTTGCTTCAAATTCAGCAAGTGTAACTTGCTCAGTCAAGTAGTTTATTTCACAGTTCTTTTCCAAAAGAGTTCTTTTTAAGTGTTCATTTTCTTTTAAAGCTTCTCTTAACTTGACAAAATATTTTGATTCACTTAATTTAAGCTCTTTGATGGTTCTTTTTAATTCGTTTTCGTTTGACATTAACAATTTATTAGCTTTGTATATGCCAATTAAACGAATTTTGCAAGCAGATGAACACATATCTTCAATAACATCGTAAGGAAGACCAATTACCAGTTTTTCGGCAGCAAGAGCACGATCACACTGGCAGTAGGGAGTGCTTCTTTTGAATTCATCAACTGCATCTAGCCTTGCCTTCTCAATCATTTCTTCCAAGCTAAGCTTTGTTTCATCCTCATGTTTCACTTCATTAACAGCAGCTTCACGAACCAACCCTGAATGATTCAGATGTCCTTGAACGATAACATCTGGTTGATTTTTATCAGCATTCTCCACTTTCTCTTCCTCATCTTTTCCATAAATTTCTTTGAATGGATCAAAGCAATTTATATCGTTATCATCAATCTCAGCAATCTCAGCAACAAGGGCATGATTAATCTCCTCCTTGGTTTCTTCAATTTCTGCACTCCAATCAAAGTTGGTGAGCAGTGCAGTTTCATTCTTTGACTTTGCTTCCTCAACCCTTTCTTGATTTGGAGCAGATCTTGGATTTGCAGAGTTTACTGGCTCAGTGACAATTGGTAAAGGGCATTCCCTTTTGAAGTGGCCCAATTGTTTGCAGTTATAGCATCTTAACTTTCCCTTGTCATACCCCAGCTTACTATTCTGTCCCTGATTTCCAAAGTTTCTTCTACCGGTTCTTTCCATGAATCGTCTGGCACGAAGAGTGAGCATAGCCATCTGCCATTGGATGTCTGTTTCCTCCAGATCATCAGGATCCACCTGATACATATCTTCTACAGTCATACCCTTCCCTTTTAACTCACCTGTAACAAGAGCTTCATAACTGTGCACAAACATTCCAAATAAAGCCATGGTGTCAGATGGAATCTGAGTGGTGACAAATGCATTTGAGCTTGAACCAACATTTGAAGGTGCACCAGCAGATTTAGTAGACACATGACTTGATGATCCTCTGGATGCAGCACTGTATATATATGAGTTTGCAGCGGATGAAATAAGTGCAGCATTTTGAGAAGGAATGTTGGGAACCATCATTGACTGATTATATTCTCTTCTCTTCACATCAAGGTCGAAAGACTTCAGCTTGTTTATAACGTCCATCAGTTTGTAGTCAGGAAAGTTTCTTTCTTGTTTCAACAGCTTGATTTGAAGACTCCACTGAGGAGGAAGAGAATCTAACAGTTTTGCAACTTGTTCATGATTGCCCAGCTTATCATCATACTTCTTCAGATTACTTGACACAGATAGGAACCGATTTGTAATATCAGTCAAGTTCTCTTGTGAGTACCCCACGAAAGAGTTGAATTCTTTTTCAGCTTGAGCTTTTCTATCCAGTTTCAGATCCTCATTGCCATCATAAAACTCACACAATGCATCATACAGGCTTTTTGCAGTTGTGTGTTCAGCAAACCTGTTGAAGATGTCCTGATGCAAGCAAAGTATCAATGCCCCTAGTGCCTTCTTGTCACGATCAAGTAACTTGATATCTGTTTCAGTAAAAGTACTTGAATCTGTGTTTATTGAAGTGACGGTTCCTTCAACTGTTGTTGGCACATGCGGACCATTTACTATAGATTCCCATTGGTTGTAGTCCGTGTAGTAGAAAAATGCTTTCAAGCATCTTTTCCAATCTTCAAAGTTTTCACCACTAACAAGCCTCGGTGGCCTGTTAGGTTGAACGCTATCCAGATCATTCATATTCAGTGTTGATGAAGTCATAACTTTGAACAGATTATAGATTCGCTGAAGACAAACAGATTCGCTGGCTAGATTCGCTCAAAGAACACAGCAGATTCGCTGGTAGATACGCTGATGACAGATTCGCTAGACAAGCAAACAGATTCGCTGACAAGCAAGCACAGTAGATTCGCTCGCCTGATTTTGGCAGCAGTTTCGCTTGCACAGTCAGCCAAACAAGTGAACTTTCGTTCAATGATATGTCAGATTCGCTGGCCACAACACAAACCAACAGAACAAAAATTTGAATTAGGTTCGCTGGATGAACAGCTAGTTTCGCTGGATGAACAGATAGATTCGCTGGATAACGAACCAGCCTGTAACAGTACGAAAGCAACCCGAAAACCTTCAAAACTTGACCATTTGCATACACGTTTGTTTTAAAAGCTTCCTATGACCAAATAACACAATTCTTGAGCAATATACAACTCCAAAACACCAAAACAAGCTTAGAACAGAATCAAATAGTGTTTCGACCCAAAAACTCCAAAATCAACACAAAAATCACTAGAATCAAACAATCAAGAGCACTAAGTCTCTGATACCATATTGTTGGTCCATAAAGATCGTGATTTCAGTGCTATATTGACTTGTTTAACAACAAAATACCCAAGACTTGAACAACAAAGTGTATAATAACCAAACAAACCCAATAACAAGATTACAACACAAAACCGAGGTATATAAGCTACAAAGATAAGTAGAATATGCTCCTAGCACCTCAGATGAACGATTACACAACGCAATCAGTGGATAAGAGTTTTGTTTAAAGATGTGCAAAAGTTGTATTAAGATGAGGATAAGGTTACAATATATAGCAGTGTTAGGTTCGCTGATAGATTCGCTGTATCGAATCTATCTAGCGAACCAACACAGGTTCGCTGGGCACATACAGGTTCGCCCAGTCGACACCTTATACAAAAGATAACATGAACTGCGGGCGAATCTATAGATTCGCCCGTAGGTTCGCTAGAACAACTACAAATACAAGTCATACAAATACATACAAAAGTAACACCGACAAGCCGGTGAGTCCAACCTATACATAGTGACTATCAACAAGACCTTGGGTTTGTTTTTAACACATCCATTACCTTTGCTTTTCATACCACAAATCTTGTTCATTCAAAACACACTTATTCAAAATATTTTTGGATTTTTGCAAATAATTTTCTTCTTCAATTTATTCTCCCCCTAAACTTGAAATTTCTTGAAATTTTTAAGTTTAACAAGGATGTCGATGTGTCAATAATGATTCCAAATGCCTGCACACACAAAGCACACACATTAAAATAAAGACATATGCAATGCAATGAATCAAAATATCGCAGTGAGATCATACCATACATTATCTGAACATGTTTTGCAAGTTTTAAATAGACATTTGACTTATGTTTGATTGAGTAATGATATGAAAACATACCAATTAGCTCGAGTTGACACACTTACTTTTTCAGTATCATGATGAGATTAAGGTTCGATTAAAATGACTTATGTGACCCACATGTATACATATGTCAACATATTTCCTTATCAAACACTACCTGAATGCAGATTGCACATAACTTGGTCACTTACAATCATAAACAGTGTGGAATCTGGGTTCTATTCGGATTTGGTCCACTTTGGGACTTCTTTTGATTCCATTTTGGAATTTAATTTCCTATCGTTCCCCTTGGGAATCTTCTGAATTCCTTTTTGGAATTTTTGTTTGGTGATGGTCCACATTTGGGACTCTTTTTGTTCCAACTTTGGGAATCTTTTGCTGCACCTTGAAGCTCAAAAGAGACTTCATGTGAGACTTCAGGTCTGTGGATACCACAACAAAGAAGCTCACGATGCGGTTCATCACACTGAATAGACTGCATCGTTACCCGATCATGCACAACTATCATCACAAGCAATGCATCAAAAGATATATATCTAGACATGTATAGCAATGGAACGTGACACAAAGATCATTAAGTTTAGATTTGTCAACAATCAACTTACTTTTTCAGTCTAATTGCCTGAGCTGTCTAGCACATCAATTAACATTTATCAGTCTTTATTAAAAATGATGTAACAAATAATGTTTAGTGTAACTATCATTTCTCACTTTTTGCAATATAGATTCTTATGACATAATATTTTCTTTTCTTTTTGCTTTTATATTTTGTTTTTGCTTTTCTTTTTCAGCACACACACAATGCAAACCAATAAAATAAAAGATAAAGGAATCAATACTTGACATCGACTTATTATATTTTTGGCTTTTATATTTTCTGATTTTTGTTTGTTTTTCAAAAATTAGAATTAATCATGATTGATTAATCCTATGGATTGAATTAAGAATTCAAACCGGCCTGACAAAAAAGATTTTGTGAAAAGATCTGCCAGTTGTTTGTCGGTATGAGCTTTAATCAAAATTATTAAACCTTTTTCAGAGTTGTCTCTGAGAAAGTGATATCGAATTTCGATATGTTTGGTTTTTGAGTGTTGAACAGGATTAGCAGTAATGAACATAGCAGCAGTATTGTCTATGTAAATAGGAGTTTTGAGAAAGTTAAACCCGTAGTCAAGCAATTGGTTTTGTAACCACAAAACTTGAGAACATCCTGCAGATGCAGCGATATACTCTGCTTCAGTTGTGGATACAGAAACGTTGGTCTGCTTTTTGCATTGCCAAGAAACAAGTCTAGGACCCAGAAATTGACATCCACCCGTAGTCGATTTCCTGTCAAGAGCACACCCACAAAAATCACTATCAGAATAACTATATAATTCAAAATTGCCTTCATAAGGATACCATAACCCGAGATTCGGTTTCCCTTTAAGGTATCTGAAAATACGTTTAACAGCAACCAGGTGCGACTCTTTTGGATCAGACTGATATCTTGCGCACACACATACAGCGTACATAATGTCTGGCCTTGATGCAGTAAGATACATTAGTGAACCAATCATTGATCTGTACAGTGTTTGATCAACGGATTTGCCTTTCGAATCCGGCTGTATCTTGCAGTTCACATCAGATGGCGTTCGAATAGTCTGACAATCCTGCATCTTGAACTTTTTCAGCAACTTCTCAACAAACTTTGATTGATTGATAAAAATTCCATCTGCTGATTGTTTTACTTGCAATCCAAGAAAGAAATTAATCTCCCCCGTCGAACTCATCTGAAATCTTGACTTCATGATTTCTTCAAACTCTTTGCACATGGACGCACTAGTTGATCCAAAGATGATATCATCCACATACACTTGAACACATAAAAGATCTTCATTTTCCCGCTTCATAAACAAAGTTGGATCAATCTGACCTCTTGTAAACCCATGTTCTAGCAAATGTTTAGATAACGTCTCGTACCAAATCCTTGGAGCTTGATGTAGACCATATAAAGCTTTGCTCAATTTGTATACACGATGTGGATAATCAGGATCTTCAAAACCCGGAGGTTGTCTGACATATACATCATCAGTAATTGGTCCATACAGAAAAGCGCCTTTAACGTCCATTTGAAACACTTTAAACTTCATGAAAGCAGTAAAAGCAGTTTTGGTCTCGTCGTCTTGTAACAAGATGTTCATTACATCTTTCACTTTTGCTTGGACATTCGAACTTTGATTTTCTACTTGATTCTTCAGATTCTGACTTTGAACTTGAGCTCTTGGTGGAGATTGAGGTTGAGAATAAGTTGGTGAGTTTGGAAAGTATGACGAATCAGTATAAAAACTTGCGCCAACAAATAGATCACCCTCATCTTCAAACTTAGTTGCATCTTGTGCAAGAAAAGCATTCTCCACAGTATTAGCAGGATTCACAATATATTTGTATTGTGCATGTGAACCAGTTCTATCAGTATTTCTAGAACTTTCATCAATCTCTACTTCCTCTATCTTTGCAATGAGCAAATCTAGGTCCATCGGAAACTTCTCAGTATGTTTCAGTAAAGTCACAGTCTGTTTCCATGATGATGGAAGTGCACATAACAATCTGTCATTCAGATCTTGGAGATCTGTCTTCGCACCCACATTAGTCATTTCAGTAGTCAGATGAACAAACCTATTCATCATCTGGTGCACGGACTCTCCAGCAATGTGTTCAAATAACTCCAACTGTCTCTTCAGCTTTTGTTTCTTCAGACTTCTGAGTTGTTCACCTCCTTCACAAATGGACTTCAAAGCTTTGAACAATGTATAACCTGTTTGATAAGTGTCCAACCTTGACAGTACTTGTAGTGGCAATCCCTTACACATCAAATAATAAGCTTTGCTATCATTCTTCACTTTCCTTAAATCTTCTGCTGACAAATTATCCTCTGGATAAGGTTCAGTAGAGTCCTTGGTGTAGGTACTAGCACTATCTGGAGCAGTCTGTGTAGGTATGCGAGGACCCTTGTCAATTGACTTCCAAAGATCATTGTCTATTGAGCAAAGATGATGCTTCAGTCTAATCGTCCAATTCTTGAAATCTGCACGATTGACAAGTCTAGGAACACGGTTATCAGAATCATATTAGGTGCCATTTTAAAAGATTTAAAAGAAAATATTTTTGGTTTTTTTGTTGATTTTTGAAAAGAAATATTTAAACTAATAAAAATAAGACAAGTAATAAATGACAAGATAAGAAAACAAGAATTAAAACAACTAAAATTGAGTCACACGGCTGAACAGTGAAAAATTCTTCTTCACCCGGCTAAACAGTAGCTTTTGTTCTTCACCCGGCTGAGAAAAGTCTTCACACGGCTAAACAGTGACCCGTCTTAACAGTTGTAAGTCTTGTATTCTTTACCCGGCAGAACAGTTACCCGGCAGAATAGTATTAACTTCACACGGCAATAACTTGACCCGGCTTGGAATCTTGACACGGCAGAAAGGCTTTACCCGGCTGAACAGTTGATCACCCGACAGAGTAAATGTTTACCCGGCTACATAGTTGTTGATCACCCGGCTGAATTTGTTAATCACCCGGCGTAACAGTGTATCACCCGGCACAACAGTACTTGATCCGGCTGAACAGTACACCTTTTTCTCGTCAAATTCTTTACCCGTCTAGCACAAAATTCTTTACACGGCTGCACAGGACCTAATTTGTTCACAAATCTAAGTCCAATGGAATTTGTCTAAGTCAATTTTGTCACCCGGCTAGTTAATCTTCAACCAGTTCATACTGTTCATCATCTTCATCATGAGAATTTTTTTCTGGGTTTATCAAAAACTTGTCCAATTTCTTCAAAAATCACACACAATCAGTGAAATGGTCCGATTATCAATCCCTAATCTCAATCAATCCAAAACATGATCAAATTTTGATGAATTTGAGCAAAATTCGATCGAACAGTAACTTTTTTTATCTTCTTAATTCCTCAGATCTGAAGATAATCTGATGGAATATGCACAATCGTTGTGAATTAGGAGTGATTGCGATGATAAATCACAACTAAAAACAGCAACAATTCATTCAGATCATGATTTTTGAGCAATATTGTAGTGTTTTGCTTGATGAATAGCGAAGAACACAATACCAATAGCTCTGATACCAATTGATAGGTTCAATTGGATCGATATTGCACAAATGATCAGAATGATTCGTACAAACAAAAACAGTTTAATCAGCAACACAATTCATTACTAAATAATTCTCTTGTATTGATGATCAAAGCAAATCTACAGTACAAATGTAGGAGAAAATAATCATACACACTTAGTTCTCTCTCTAACGTGAATATGTGAATCAGACTCTCTCCTAAACATTCTCTCACTACATGCTTTTAAGCAACAAATACATTTTTAGGGAAAATACAAAATAGACCCTAAACTATACACAAGGTATAAAATAAGTACAAAGTAAATCTTAACTGAAAATAACCCTAACATTGTTATTTATGTGTCTTTTACCTTCACCTATATTAGTGTTCTATATACATAAAAGTCCATTTTATTGATGTTTCTTAACTGAATTTGCTAAATTATTCAAAGTTGTACACCTTTGAGTTTCAGAAACGGGGGTTGCCTCATTGCCATGCTCTTATTTGGGTCACAGATGCAACTAAAATCCGCACTCCAACAGATTTAGATTGCTATATATCAGCTGAGATCCTAAATAGGATTGACAATCCTATTTTGCATAGAATTGTAACAGGTCTTATGCTTCATGGGCCATTCGGTGTTGCTAAGTCGTCATCATCATGTATGAAGGATAATGTCCTCTCTAAAGGTTTTCCTAAACCATATCAGTCGATGACTATTTTTGAAGTTGCAGGGTATGTGCATTACAAAAGATCACACGATATAAACCAGTTTGTGAAAAATGGAGTACCGGTAAATAGTGGTTTTGTAGTGCCATATAACAAAGCTTTGCTTTTGAGGTTTGACGCTTGATGTGTGGCTAACACATCATGGTTTAGTCTGTCATTTTCGTCTAATTTTCGGGTTTAATGCATGTGTATTGCTTAGTTTTTATAATGTTTAGTTAATGAGACATAGATCTTAATTTCATATTACTTATGTAGGAGTTTTGGTGCTTAAAGATGTGCAAATAACTTAAAGGAATGAAGTGGAGCACAAGAGGAGACTTGGAGTTGGAAGGCAAGAAACAAAACAAAAGTTTTTGGATAGAGGGGTCCTAGTCGATACGCACAGGAGAGCCCTCCCCGTGCGCGTACCGCGTCAGACAAGCATACAGGATTTCTTTTAGTTTTCTTCTATTTAAACACCTTACAAACCCAAGTCGAAGGGAGTTCGAACCAGCCGTTTTTGGAGCATAAAGAAGGGAGATTTTCTGGTGTTTCGGAGAGGTTGGAAGCAAGAAGTTGAAGCTTGGATCATCAAGACGCGTATCGATCATCGTTCCGGGTTTTTAATCCTCCTGAACTTTTGTTTTAATCAACTTTTGATCATGTTTTCTTTAAACTCAGAATGTTTTGGTGTTTTTGGTATGATCATGAGTAGCTAAACTAGTAGTACTACCTAGATGATGAATGCATATTCATTGTGGAATTGGTTTTTGTTGTTTTTATTTGATGTTTTGAATTCTAGCATAAAGTGCATGTTCTTGATATGTTGAATGTATATGATTATTGAAGTATTGTTTTTTTATTGTTTTACCAAGTTCTTACTTGAATTAAGTGGTTGATTTGATCATATAGATTCTCGTAGCTAAGTCATTGGCCTTGTATTATTTATTTGTGTAATGAATTGCTAGACGTAGTGATCATTAGAATTGGTAAAGCTTGAATTGAAACTTTAATGAACTGCTTGACTTTGCTTGAAAAAGTAAGTTAGATAATTAATATCGATAGTTAAATACTTAGGGTTTGAACGGTTCGAGAGGAGGTTTGCCTAATACGTGATTATTGTGTTAATTGGGTTCAACATTTTCTTTACATGCATATGTTACCCCTTGCATGATAATGTATTGTGTCAGCTAGATCGAGAGGTTAGTTGTCATTTGGGTATGCTAGAATTATCGAAAAGACCGAAAGGTGATTCAACCCAACCGATAGTTTAATTCGTTCCTTAAGTATTCTTTTCGCTCATACCCGTAGAATGATCTGGGATCCTTTGGGTCTATTAAGTTTCGCATCTTTAGAATTTAGGTTTCATCACATTTAAATCAACCAAACCAAAGCCATAAGTCATAACCGGAATTCATCTAGGTGGTATTCTTTCCAATCTTGCAAGTTAATCAAAATCTTCGTTCGTTGCGTTCAGCTTTATTTATTTTATTAGTTAAAATTTATTTTCTTGTCCTTAGATTATTAGAAAACCCCCAATCAATCAATATTCCTTTTCAATTTAGTTTTCGTTATTAGTAGTGTCTTTGGGTTCGATATTCGGTCTTCCGTAGACTATACTTCAGTCGATAGGTACACTTGCCTGTCTTCTAGGTCTAGTTTAGGGTTAATTGGTTTTTAACTCGAGTGTCTAGATAGAGTCTTAGGTTAGTTATTTTTATAGACCGTTTTTAGCACATCAAGTTTTTGGCGTCGTTGCCGAGGACACTTGGCAATAGCGAAACTAGTTTTGATTAGGATTTGTTGGTAAGTTAGAGTTCTTTTTCTCAAGTTTTTAGTTTTTCTCGGGTCCGTATACTATTCTTAGTTTCCGAGTCTAGCGTCTAGGTTCTTTTCTAGTTTATGCCACGTACTCGTTCCCAAGGCCCATCTGAATATCCACCTTCCTTAGGTCCTGAGAGAGAGAGTTTCACGAACATATTCGTACGCTTATCAAAGGTGCTCGATTAGTTCCTCTTCCTGTTGATACAATGGGCGGCCAAATTCTTCGTCCTACGATTCACCAGCAAGCCAATGATGGTATAACAGGGTCTCGATATGCGATTACCCGTCCTATTGTGGCCAACACCAATAACTGACAGATTCCATCTTATGTGATGTCCACCATCACTTCTGCGGTCCAGTTCCACGGATTGGACGATGAGGATGCCACCGGGCATCTTTCTCGATTTGTTCGTATCTGCGATATGTTCAATATCACTGTTGTGACTGGAGATGCTCTATATCTCCGGTTGTTCCCATTCTCTTTATCTGGCCGAGCCTCTGCTTGGTTAGATTCTCTTCCCAAGGATTCCATCACGACATGGGATGATCTTCAGTCCAAATTTCTAAAGAAATATAATCCAGCGTCCAAAACTGCTCGTATGCGCGATCAAATACATTCTTTTCGCATGGATCCTGATGAGCGTTACTATGATGCTTGGGAGCGTTTTCAAACGCTCTTAAGCCATTGCCCCCAACATGGTCTAACTCAATGGGCATTAGTTAAGAAGTTCTATAATGGACTCACATACCCGACTCAACGTACGTTCAACACATCTGCTGGAGGACACCTCATGGAGAGGAAAAGTGTGGCTGAGTGCACTGAAATGTTTGAAAGCTTCGCACTGGCTGAACAACAGAGTCCACAAAGTAGGAATTCCATTCTTGCTGCTAGAGCTTCCACCTCGACCGCTCGAGGTGTTTATCAGGTGACTCTTGATACTAGCATGGCTGGCGCACTTGAGGCACTCCAAAGAGAGATTAGAGAGCTTAAGATGGGTAGCAATAAGTGTGAGATTTGTAGAGGAGGTCACGACATTAGGTAGTGTTTAGTGAATAGTCAGGAGCAGGTGAATTGGGCAGGGGGACAGAGCGTAGGAGTTAATGGTGCGTTTGGGGGCCAAAACGTAGGATGGAAGGGTAACCCAAATTCTGGTTGGAAATCGGGAGGTTTCCCACCATGTCAGAATTTGTTCGATAGTTGTCCGGTAGGTTCAGGAGATTAAGGATATGATAATCACCCAAACTCAGTTGATATCTCAGATTGTGAGTAGGGATAAGGAGACCCAACTTAGGTTGTAGGAGCATGATCTCTTATTGAAAAACCAAAAAGCTGCATTCTTAGACCTGAAGAGGATGATAGGTGACATGTCTAAGCAGTTAGAGGCAGCTTAGTCTAGTTCATCCTCCTATAGTGGAAAGCATAAGGCCTAATGTTAGTGCTGTTACAACTCGTAGTGGTAGAGAAGCAGAGTTAGCGAAACCACAAGTTGAGGAGCTAGTAGTGGAGGAGGTTGAGTTAGAGGTCCCTGTGAGTGTTGAAGAGAGTAGGATTCCGGTAAGCCCTGAGTCACGTAAGCTTAAGCATGAGAGAGTGAGGGAGAAGAGGAAAGGTAATAGATCTGATGTAAATGAAGACTTTAGTAGGTGCCCATATCCTGAGCGTTTAACTGGACAAATCTATCTTAGAGAGTATGGTCATTTCCTGGAGTTGTTTAAACAACTCAAAGTCAATCTCCGTTCGTTAAGGTACTCCAGCATGTGCCTAAATATTCTAAGTTTCTTAAGAATCTTCTTTCCAGTAAGAAGAAACCGGAGGACCTCCCTAATGTCGTTCTGAACGAGGAATGTTCTGCTGTAGTGCAGAACAAAGTACCAGAGAAACTGTCTGATCCAGGTGTGAGTGTGAACTTAATGCCTTATTCATTGTATAAACAGCTAGGCCTAGTAGATCTCGTTCCTACACGCATGACCATATATTTAGCTGATCGTTCGGTTAAGAAGCCGTGGGGAGTATGTTAGGGTTATTTCCTAGATTAAGATTTACTTTGTATTTTGTTTATATGTTTATGTATAGTTTAGGGTCTATTTGTTATATTCCTTAAACTTGTATTTTGTTGCTTTAAAGCATGTAGTGAGAGAGTGTGAGGAGAGAGGCTAGATCACATTTTCACGTAAGAGAGAGAACTTAGTGTGTGTGATTTATTTTCTCCTGCACTTGTATTACAAATCTGCTTTGATCATCAATATACAAAGAGAATTATTAGTATGAATTGTGTTTGTGATTGAACTGTGTTTTGTGTACATGTTATTCTGATCATTGAGCGATATTAACGATCCAATTGAACCTATCAATTGGTATCAGAGCTGTTGGTACTGTGTTCTCCGCTATTCATCAAGCAAAACACATCAATATTGCTCAAATATCATGATCTGAATGAATTGTTCGTGTTTTTAGTTGTGATTTATCATCGCAATCACTCCTAATTCACAACGATTGTGCAAATTCCATCAGATTATCATCAGATCTGAGGAATTAAGAAGATTGAAAAAGTTACTGTTCGATCGAATTTTGCTCAAATTCATCAAAATTTGATCATGTTTTGGATTGATTGAGATTAGGGATTGATAATCGGACTATTTCACAGCTTGTGTGTGAATTTTGAACGAATTGGACAAGTTTTTGACAAAACCCAGAAAATTCTCATGGAGAAGATGATGAACAGTATGAACTTGGTTGAAGATTAACTTGCCGGGTGATTAAATTTGACTTAGACAATTTCCTTTGGACTTAGATTAAAGAACAATTAGGTCCTGTGCAGCCGTGTAAAGGATTTTGTGCTAGACGGGTAAAGAACTTGACAAAGAAAAAGTGTTACTGTTCAGCCGGATCAAACACTGTTGTGCCGGGTAATACACTATTACGCCGGGTGATTAAGAGATTTCAGCCGGGTGATCAAAGACTGTGTAGCCGGGTAAACAACCTTGCCGTGTGAGCGACAACTGTTCAGCCGGGTAAAGCTTTTTGCCGTGTCAAGTTTCAAGCCGGGTCAAGTTATCTGCCGTGTGAAGTTATTTCTTGTTGCCGGGTAACTGTTCTGCCGGGTAAAGAAGTGAAGATTTACAACTGTTGAGCCATGTAACTGTTTAGCCGTGTAAAGACTTTTTCTCTGCCGGGTGAAGAACAAAGCTACTGTTTAGCCGGGTGAAGAAGGATTTTCACTGTTCAGCCGTGTGACTCATTTTTAGTTGTTTTAATTCTTGTTTTCTTATCTTGTCTTTAATTACTTGTCTTTATTTTAGTATTTTAATCATTTCTTTTCAAAAATTAACAAAAACCAAAAATATTTTCTTTAAAAAATCTTAAAAAAATTAGAAATGGCACCTAATGATGATTCTGATAACCGTGTTCCTAGACTTGTTAATCGTGCAGATTTCAAGAATTGGACAATCAGACTGAGACATCACTTATGTTCCATTGACAATGATTTATGGAAGTCAATTGAAAAGGGTCCTCATATTCCAACTCAAACTGCTCCAGACAGTGCAAGCACCTACACCAAAGATTCTACTGAACAATATCCAGAGGATAATTTGTCAGCAGAAGATTTGAGGAAAGTGAAGAATGATAGCAAGGCTTATTCTTTAATGTGCAAGGGACTGCCACTTCAAGTTTTGTCGAGATTGGATGCATATCAGACTGGTTATACATGTTTCAAGGCACTTAAGTCGATATGTGAAGGAGGAGAACAATTGAGAAGTTTGAAGAAATCAAAGTTAAAAAGGCACTTGGAGTTGTTCGAGCATATTAATGGAGAAACAGTGCATCAGATGATGAACAGATTCGTTCACTTAACTACTGAGATGTCAAACCTCGGAGTTAAGACTGACCTTCAAGACTTGAATGATCGATTGTTATGTGCTTTTCCATCGTCATGGAAACAAACTGTTACTCTTTTAAAACATACTGAGAAATTTCCAATGGATTTAGATCTACTTATTGGAAAGATTGAAGAAGTTGAGATTGACGAAGGATCGAGAAATACTGATAGATCAAGCTCACAAGCTCAATATAAGTATGTGGTAAATCCTGCCAATACTGTGGAGAATGCATTTCTTGCACAAGATGCAATGAAGTTTGAAGAAGAGGGTGATTTATTTGTTGGTGCAAGTTTTTACACTGATTCATCATACTTTCCGAGTTCACCAACTTATTCTCAACCTCAATCTCCACCAAGAGCTCAAGTTCAAAGTCAGAATCTGAAGAATCAAGTTGACAGTCAAAGTTCAAATGTTCAAGCTAAAGTGAAAGATGTAATGAACATTCTGTTGCAAGATGACGAGACCAAAACTGCTTTTACAGCGTTTATGGCAAGTTTTCAAGCATACCAAGGAAGTCACTTAAGTCAAATGGACGTGGTCCTTCAAGACTTATTTGAGATGGATCCAGTTGACGTTGAGGAGATGGATTTAAACTGGCAGAGGTAATGGTTGCATATAGAACGCAGAAGCATGCATATGTTAACCGAAGCTACAAGCCTCATGCAAACAAAACTGTTGGTTTTGACAAATCAAAGGCCAGATGTTTCAATTGTAATCAGTATGGTCATTTCTCAAGGGAATGCAAAGCTCCTAAGAATCAGAATTTCAATGACCAAGCTAGTTCAAGTAATCAAGGTCAAGGTCAAAGCTCACAACAGTCTTCAAGCTACCAAAGCAGAAATCAACGTTTCTTTCAGAAACCATACCAAAGTCTTCCCATTCCGGAATTAAAAGATGAAGGAAAGAAACCAGAAGACCAAACAAAGGCACTGGTGGTCAGTGTAAAAGATGGTTATGATTGGAGTGCATATGTAGAACAATTCACTTCTGATCTTACATCAAGTTTGGCACTAGTGTGTGAAATCGAAGAAGACTGGTCTGAAGAAGGGGATGGAAAAATGATTGAAGATGTGAGTGAAGATTCAGAGGAATATGACTGGAGTGCAAAGTCTGATCCTGTTGAAGAATCTGAGTCTGAAATTGCGCTGATGGCTACTGCCAGTGAGTCTTCATCATCTACCGAACAACCAAAGGTTAGTAATGACTTACCCCTAACTATGTTCCTTTACCTGCTGATGTGAAAGAAAGGTTATGTTCTGAACAATGCATTCAACAAGTAGAACATTATCGAACTCATTCATTTAAAATTGGTGATAAATTAAGCAAACATGAGAAAATTCATGAACAACTTAAAATTGATCACAAAATTGCTGATGAGAAGATTTTGTCACTTAAAGAATCATGGAACAAAACTTTAAAGGAATTGGAACTGGTAACAAAACAACTTGAAGAAATGACAAAGAACTTTGAACAAGAAAAAGTTGCTCATGCTGTCACACAAGTTGAACTAACGAAAGTGAAAAGTTGTAAAACAATGGTAAAACAACTCATAAGTGAAAGAGGTAACAAAACCAAAACCGGGTTGGGTTTTACTCATGAACCAATGCCAAATTCAATCACTCAAACCTTACCGGAAAACTTTAATGAATTTGATCATTCACCTGAAAATGAAAGAAAATTCAAAGAAATTCAAAGAAGTAAATCCGAGTCTGAAGGTTCTGAAGTGTTGATGGAAAGTTTGAAAGAAGAAGATGGTGTGACAACTGAAGCTGACGATGAAGCTAGCAACAAATCAGAGCCTGTTCTGATTCAACTTGTTGAGTATCCGGAACTGAATCCGAAGCCAGAAACAGTGAAGGATGAAGGTGAATTTTCAGGATACAATGATCCTGAATACATCAGGTGGAAGAAAGAACAAAAGGCGCAAGTTGCTGATCAGTTGATCAAGAAGCAAGAAGTGAAGAAGGCTGAAGTTTCAACTGCAAAGAAGCAGAAATCGAAAGTAATAACCAATCAATCTGAAACGAAACAGTCAAAAGGCAAAAGTGTCTTAAAATCGAATGATAACACCAAAGTTCAAAGTGTTAAAACTGACAAAGTTAAACCTGTCAAGAAAGTGTCAAAAGGTAAGAAAATCAAGTTTGTGTCTGCAGGAACGTTTGATTTGAACGGATCTTATGGTAAACCAATCAATTCTCCAATCAAATCTAACTCTGGTCTGAAAACAGGTTCAGGTCCTAAGTCTTCCGCTGTCAATGATAAGAGAATTGAATCTAAAAAGTTAACCAAACAGAACAGTTTAAAATCGAACCAAAGTCCCATGCAATCAAAATCACAAACCAAGTCTCCACAAAAGAATCAAGTTAATCTAAAACCGAACAAAACTGATAATGAATCTCGAATGAGTTCAACATCAAAAGTTAACAATCGGCTCTTTAGGATTAGCAAGAAACATTGTGAAATTTGTGATAGATATAATCATGCAACTGCTGAATGTTTCTTTAACAGGTACTGCAATTTCTGTGACAAAAGAAACCGTTCTTCAGAAGAATGTTTTTATAACAAATTTTGTGAAATTTGAGAGAGGAGAAACCATGACACAAAGGATTGTTTCTTTCGATCAAACTCAACAAGAGAAATGACTCCGTTTTCAAACTTTCAAAGAAATCAATCATTTGGTTTTCAAAAAATGAATCAAAGTCATTCTCCGGTTTTGAGAAATTTCAATCGAAACAATTCTGTTTCTAACTTTTCATCAAGAAATGTGCAGGTTAACAGTTTTAAGCCAAGAGCTTTGATGGTTAGAAATCAAAAGTTTGAAAATAACCTTGATCCTAAGTTAGAGGAAAGGTTTAGTGCTTTGAGAAGAAAGCAATCAATGAACGCCAATGGGCGAAACAACAGTTATCAGCATCAAAATCTCTTAAATGAAACAAATTTTCAAAACATTCAATATCAACAAGTTACTATTACAGATAGATTCGGAAAACCCAAGACCGTGTGGGCCTGGGTTGACCAAACTAACTAAGTGATTGTTGAAATGCAGGTACGCCCAAGAAGACCTATCAACTCATGGTTCGTTGATAGTGGGTGTAGCCGGCACATGACAGGCAACCATGCCTTGCTTCAGGATTTCAAGCTAAAAAATGGTACACACGTCGCATTTGGAGGTGATGCGGGTGGTAAAATAACAGGAGAAGGAACCGTATCGAATGGTGTCATTAGTTTTGATAAAGTCAACTACTGTGCACAGTTGAACTTTAACTTACTAAGTGTATCTCAAATTTGTGATAAATCTTATTCAACTCTATTTGATGATTCTTTCTGTTATATACTCAAACCAGGTTTCAAGATTTGGGTAGTGGTTAAAGCTCCAAGAGATCGTGATGTATACAAGCTTGATATGTCGCAGATTGACGCTGAAACCGAAACTACTTGTCTCATTGCACATGCTTCAAATGATGAGAGTCAGCTTTGGCATAGACGGCTGGGCCATTCAAACTTCAGAAATATGAATCGTTTGGTGACTGGAAATCACGCTGTAGGAATACCCTCAAAGAAGTTTTCTACAACTGATCTCTGTCCAGCATGTTTGAAAGGAAAACAGCATCGCATGTCTTTTAAGTCCAAGCCAGAAAACTCCATTTCAAAACCCTTGCAGATGCTACATATGGATCTTTTCGGACCAACAAATGTGCAAAGCATCGGAAAGAAGTCTTACTGTTTTGTCATTATTGACGATTTCACTAGATTTTCTTGGGTTTATTTCTTGCATGTTAAATCTGAAACTGCGGAGTTATTAAAAGAATTAATCATCAAAGTTGAAAATCAGTTGGATTGTAAAGTGAAAATTTTACGAAGTGATAATGGAACAGAATTTAAGAACACTAATGTTGATTTGTTTTGTGCAGAAAAAGGAATTGCTAGACAATTTAGTGCTCCAAGAACGCCTCAACAAAATGGGGTTGCGGAACGGAAAAACCGGACACTGATTGAAGCTGCAAGATCCATGCTCGCAGATGCCAAAATCCCTATCACATTCTGGGATGAAGCTATTGCTACTGCGTGTTTTGTACAAAACAGAACATTACTGGTTCAGGATAAACAGAAAACATCTTATGAGTTGTTATTTGGAAGAAAACCGAATATTTCTTATTTGAAAGCATTTGGTTATCCTGTATCGATTCTAAATTTAAATGATCATCTCGGGAAATTTGAGTCAAAATCTGACGATGGATTTTTCCTTGGTTATTCGTCTGTTTCTAAAGCTTATCGGGTTTTTAATAGCAAAACAAATACTGTTATTGAAACTATCAACGTAAAGTTTTTAGAAAATTCGTTTCCGTCAGTGGCGCATGGTCCCGAATGGTTATTTGATTTAGATTCGTTATCAAAATCTTTCAATTCTAACTTGTTCGATTTTTCAGGAAAAGCAAGGAAAGAATCAGGTGACTTGGGATGCTTTAGTGACGATTCTGATAATGACGAGGATGGAAATCTCAACTCTGAATATCCGTTCATGTCATTTCATAATCCTGATCATGTCAAATCCAGTCAGGCTCCGGGTCCTTCTGGTTCTCAAGAAGATCAAGAATCAAACAATCTTGAAGAGGATGTGAATCCGCAAAGTTCTCCTAATGATGGTGGATCCGTTCAAAATCAACCATCATCATATCCGAATGCTGAAGTTATTCCAGAATCATTTGATTACTTCATCAATTTACCGGATCAAGTCCCGAACTTCACTCCGCATGTGTCTACTATTCTACAAGATCTACCAAATCTGAATCAATCTAATCTGGAGAGTCAAGTGCAAGGAGATGACATACCAATTCATCGAATTCACAAGAAACATCCTGTCTCTCAGATTATCGGGCCATTGAATCAGAGAACTACAAGAAGTCAAACTGAGCAAGCAAACGTTTGTCTTTATTCATGTTTTCTTTCTCAAGTGGTGCCGAAGAACATTTCAGAAGCGTTACAAGATAATAGTTGGATTGAAGCCATGCAAGAGGAGTTACTTCAATTTCGCAAACAAGAAGTTTGGAAATTAGTGGACTTACCTGAAGGAGAGAATGCGATTGGTACTAGATGGTTATACAAAAACAAGCCAGATGAACGTGGCATTGTTGTGAGAAACAAAGCAAGACTCATTGCACAGGGATATACTCAAGAAGAAGGCATTGATTATGAAGAAGTGTTCGCTCCGGTCGCAAGACTTGAAGCCATACGCGTTTTTCTTGCATATGCTTCCTTCATGAAGTTTAAAGTATTCCAAATGGACGTTAAAGGCGCTTTTCTGTATGGACCGATTACAGATGATGTTTATGTCAGACAACCTCCGGGTTTTGAAGATCCTGACTATCCTCATCGTGTATACAAGTTGAGTAAAGCACTATACGGTCTACACCAAGCTCCAAGAATCTGGTATGAGACATTATCTAAGCATTTACTAGAACATGGATTCACAAGAGGGCAGATTGATCCAACTTTGTTTATGAAGAGGGAGAATGAGGAACTCTTATGTGTTCAAGTTTATGTGGACGATATTATCTTTGGATCGACCAGTGCGTCAATGTGCAAAGAATTTGAGGAAATCATGAAGTGCAGATTCCAGATGAGTTCTATGGGGGAGATTAATTTCTTTCTTGGACTACAAGTGAAACAATCTGCTGACGGAATTTTTATCAACCAATCAAAGTTCGTTGAGAAGTTGTTGAAGAAGTTCAAAATGCAAGATTGTCAGACAATTCGAACTCCATCTGATGTGAACTGCAAGATATAGCCGGATTCGAAAGGCAAATCCGTGAATCAAACACTATACAGATCAATGATTGGTTCACTGATGTATCTTACTGCATCAAGGCCAGACATCATGTATGCTGTATGTGTGTGCGCAAGATATCAGTCTGATCCAAAAGAGTCGCACCTGGTTGCTGTTTAACGTATTTTCAGATATCTTAAAGGGAAACCGAATCTTGGGTTATGGTATCCTTATGAAGGCAATTTTGAATTATATAGTTATTCTGACAGTGAATTTGGTGGGTGTGCTCTTGACAGGAAATCGACTACTGGTGGATGTCAATTTCTGGGTCCTAGACTTGTCTCTTGGCAATGCAAGAAGCAGACCAACGTTTCTGTATCCACAGCTGAAGCAGAGTATATCGCTGCATCTGCAGGATGTTCTCAAGTTTTGTGGCTACAAAACCAATTGCTTGACTACGGGTTTAACTTTCTCAAAACTCCTATTTACATAGACAATACTGCTGCTATGTTCATTACTGCTAATCCTGTTCAACACTCAAAAACCAAACATATCGAAATTCGATATCACTTTCTCAGAGACAACTCTGAAAAAGGTTTAATAATTTTGATTAAAGTTCATACCGACAAACAACTGGCAGATCTTTTCACAAAATCATTTTTGTCAGGCCGGTTTGAATTCTTAATTCAATCCATAGGATTAATCAATCATGATTGATTCTATTTTTCGAAAACAAAACAAAAAATCAGAAAATATAAAAGCTAAAAATATAATAAGTTGATGTCAAGTATTGATTCCTTTGTCTTTTATTTTATGTTTTGCATTGTGTGCTTGCATGAAAAAGAAAATAGAAAAGCAAAAACAAAATATAAAATCAAAAAGAGAAGAAAATATCATGTCATAAGAATCTATATTGCAAAAGTGAGAAATGATAGTTACACTAGACATTATTTGTTACATCATTTTTAATAAAGACTGATGAATGTTAATTGATGTGCTATACAGCTCAGGCAATTAGACTGAAAAAGTAAGTTGATTGTTGACAAACATAAACTTAATGATCTTTGTGTTAAGTTCCATTGTTATACATGTCTAGATATATATCTTTTGATACATTGCTTGTGATGATAGTTGTGCATGATCGGGTAACGATGTAGTCTATTCAGTGTGATGAACCGCATCGTGAGCTTCTTTGTTGTGGTACCCACAGACCTGAAGTCTCACCCGAAGTCTCTTTTGAGCTTCAAGATGCAGCAAAAGATTCCCAAAGATGGAACAAAAAGAGTCCCAAATGTGGACCATACCAAACAAAAATTCCAAAAAGGAATTCAGAAGATTCCCAAGGGGAACGATAGGAAAGAAAAATTCCCAAAGATGGAATTAAAAAGAAGTCCCAAAGTGGACCAAATCCGAATAGAACCCAGATTCCACACTGTGTATGACTGTAAGTGACCAGGTTGTTGTGCAATATGCATTCAGGTAGTGATTGATAAGGAAATATGTTGACATATGTATACATGTGGGTCACATAAGTCATTTTAATCGAACCTTAATTATCATCATGATACTGAAAAAGTAAGTGTGTCAACTCGAGCTAATTGGTATGTTTTCATATCATCACTCAATCAAGCATAAGTCATATGTCTATTCAAAACTTGCAAAACATGTTCAGATAATGTGTGGTATGATCTCACTGCGATATTTTGATTCATTGCATTGCATATGTCTTTATTTTAATGTGTGTGCTTTGTGTGTGCAGGCATATGGAATCTTTATTGACACATCGACATCCTTGTTAAACTTAAAAATTTCAAGAAATTTCAAGTTTAGGGGGAGAATAAAATTGAAGAAAAATATCTACAAAAATCCAAAAATATTTTGAATAAGTGTTTTGAATGAACAAGATTATGTGGTATGAAAAGCAAAAGTATTGGATGTGTTAAAAACAAACCCAAGGTCTTGTGAATTGTTTTTATGAAATTGCTTCGGGATATAGAAATATTGGTTGTGCAAAAACATTTTTTTTTGAAAAAGAAAAAGAAAAATCAATTTAATTGGAATTAATGTTATTGTCTTGTTTAATGTTGGTGATAATTAATATGACAAATTCTTTTTAAGAATATCTTGTCTAATTAATGTGTCGAGAATGTTTGCAGGTGCAATAAATGCAGTTGAAAAAGTCAACAGACGAGGAAAAGTGAAGAAAATTGCTCAAAGTGTTGTAGCCGGGCAAAGAATATCATAACACTATTTTGCCGGGTAAAGAACACACTGTTCAGCCGGGTAATGTTGTGAGTTTGATACAAGCCGGGAGATTGAGAAAAAGGTGAAGATATTATGACCACTGTACAGCCGGGCAATGAACATGTCAAATACAGCTGGGTGAAGGTCATAGATATTAACCGGGTGACAAGTTGTGTTACTATACAGCCGGGTGAAGATATGTTGTCATTATACAGCCGGGTAAAAGAAATCTTATCTTGCCGTGTAAATGTATAACACTGTGTTGCCGGGTGATAGTGAAAGCAACTGTGTTGCCGGGTAATGAAGAAAAGCATGTCGGGTGATATAGAAGATAACTATGTTGCCGTGTGAAGAAGAATGCATGCCGTGTGAAGAAGAAAGCATGCCGGGTGATAATGAAAGCAACTATGTTGCCGGGTGATGAAGAAAGCAAGCCGGATGAAAGAAAAGCAACTGTGTTGCCGGGTGATGAAGAAAGGTTGCCGGGTGATGTTTTGAAGACTACTATTCTGCCGGGTGATGAATAAAACCCATCAGGTGTAGTTTTTCCTAACCTTTACCCGTCACTACAGTGACTTACCCGTCTCTACAGTGTTTGACCCGTCAAGTGTGTTTCACATGTTGTGACTTGTCCCAACAGTACATGACCCGTCACAACAGTGCATGACACGGATCAACAGTGCTTGACCCAGCAAGGCTTATTGGGCCTTTTATGTTTACCCGTCCCTTTTGTTGACCCGGCACCTCAAGTTTGACCTAAATTTTTAACGATATAAAAACCCGCCTCTTCACAAACACTTATCATTTTTCACATTCACTTTCAAGCAAATCCCCTGTACTTAAATCGTTTTGATTATCATATTCAGTCGTTGTTCTGTAACAAGTGTAATCGATTGAATAAGGTATTGTCCTTGTGATTTGTTCTTGATAAACCTGCAAATCGACCGATAAAATAAAAAACGATGATGAACAGTGTTTTTGATCATTGAATCGACACTTTGATTGTGTGTGTTAAAACCAAAATCGAATGTTGTTTTAAGTGTAAAATCTGTCGATCATCAACAATCAATCACTCATTTGCACCAAAACACCTTAAAACCAACTGAATCAATCAAAATTGTTCATAACTATCAACCGCCATTGATGACATGCTTTAAGCTCTTAAATGCTAAACTTCAAAATGATAAAATGTGTGTTAAAAGTGACAAATCCTTGTTAAAACGGAACTAAAACATGATAAACAACTTCATCATACAAATGTCAAAATTGTACTTAAGTATTAAACTGTTAAAATTGAAAAATGTTGTATAATCTTTAAAATTCAAAGTTGTTTTGATCAAAATGATGAAAATCAGTTTGTTAGATCAATTTAGGGTTAAAATGATTATGTGAATGTTTTTCTTCTTAACTTTTGTTCAAATACTTATGAAAAATTTGATATGTATTAATGATGAATCTAACACATTTGTCTTGTTTATGTTTTGTGTTTGTTTTGACAGATGGAGAATTTGAAGTTTGAGCCCAAACATAATCTTGTGGCATGTTTGGATGAATCTATCCCTGAAACTGAAGGTTACAGAGATATGATCAGATTCATAAAGAGGACGAAATATGTGTATGCTATGTGTGCCAAACCGGTCATATATGCAAGATTGATAAAGAGCTTTTGGAGAACAGCAGAAGTGATCAGAGATGATAATGGTGTTGCTGTTGTTAGAGGAAATATTTCTAGAGATATGGTGTTGACAGTGTCTGAAGAAGCAATCAGAACTGCCTTGAGAATAGATGATGATGAAGTTGGAGCTAATGATGAATTAACCATGGCTGAGTGTCAATCGTGTTTTGTTAATATGGGTCATCCACCTGTATTTCCAAAGTCACAATTCTATAGGGCAAAGTTGGGAAAGAAGTTTAAGTTGTTATGCTATGTTGTCCAACAGTGCATGTCAAGGAGGAGTGCAGGCTTTGACAATTTCCCATCTGATATAGCATCCCCGATTGTTGCCATAGCTGAGAATAAACCATTCAACATGTCAAGATGGATCATGAATGGATTTGTTTTTAATTTGGTAAAGGGCAAGAGGTTTAAGTTTCTCATGTACCCGAGATTCTTACAACTGATGATCAATGTTGCCTATCCTATCATCAGAACTGAAGGTTATACTGGAGGTATATTATATACTGAGGACATGAACGATCTATCTTACAGGAAGATGAGCATCGGGAATGTGCCTAGTGTGGATTTATTTGACTATATGAGAGATATAGCAAATAATGAAGAAGAAGTTGATGTAGTCTATCATCATATTTCTCATGGTGAGATAGTTAATCCACAGGACCTAGTGGATGAGGTGCCTGATAACTTGTTAGATGATGATGAGTACTTTGCTCGTCATCCAGAAGATGAAAATGAGTCTGAGAATGAAGAAGATGGTGATAGTGATGATGGTCAAGATGATGATAATGATGATGATGGAGATGAGGAAGATAGTGATAGTGAAGATGGTAATGATGATGGTGGTGATGATGCTGAATCTGATTCAGAGGAGGCAGAAATTATTGAAACAACTGAACCGATGGAATTGGAGACTGAGAATGTTGAAGTTATTGAACAAGTGGTGATAGAAGAACCTGTTGAGGTTGTGCCTGTTGAGAAGGAGGTAGCAGTTGAAGTTGCTAAACCTATCACTAAACAGTATGTTAGATCTCGAAGATCTAAATCTGTTGTGGAGAAAGTGTTGAGTGAGCCTGAAGAGATATAGTACAGATAGCTCAGGAAGTAATTGCCGAAGCTGAAACTATTGCACAGATAGTTGAAGAAGCTGATGCTGGCGTTACTGATCCTATCCCTGTTGATATACCCACCACATCATCCCAAGTTGCAGAAAAGATTGAACAAGTTTTGGAGTCTTCACCAAAAGTTGTATCAAGTGTTGATGAGACAGAGAATGAGAAAAAGATTGCTGAGTTAGAGGAAATGGTGACAAAGTTGGTAGAGGCAAATGAACTGTTGAAAGCTTCGAATGAGAGGAAAAAGAAAAGGTTTGAAGAATTTTGGGATATTCATAATCAAAACTTGAAAACTTTTAGAGAGTTGGATGCAGATCACCTTAAATTGAAGATTGAACATGATGAATTGAAAGATAAATATGATAGATTGAAGGAGGAGCATGAGAATCTGAAGTATGATTATACTGAGTTGAAAGCTGAATGTAATACGCTTGAAGATGAAAAAGAGATGTTGGAGAAATGGCTGGAAGAAACCAAACCGAAGAAATCTGGTTCAACATCTGATAAAGATTTTTCAGATGAAGTAGTTGAAATGACTGAAGCTCAAGTACCAAAAGTTTATCTTACTAGAGCACGAGGAACAACTAATGTTGGTATAAGGGTGGAATCTCCAATCATCATTCCCGATGAAGCTGCTGCTAAAACTGTCATCTCTGACAAAGATGAGGGAAAAAGGAAATTAGATGCAGTTCCAGAAATAATGGGTGATGAAGGCAGTTCGAAAAAGGCAAGGATTGATGAGACAGTGCAGATTGAGCCGATTCAATCTGTAGCTGAAGTTGAAACTGAGACAGTTGATTTAGCAAAAGTTGATGAGATTGTGTCTGGTGCGAAAGATGATAAAACAGTTCAGATTGAGCCGATTCAATCTGAAGCTGTTATAGTTGAAGAAATGCCTGAAACGGTTGAAGTGATGGAGAATGTGCCTGAAAATATTGAAGTGATTGAGAATGTGCCTGAAAATGTAGTTGAAGAAGCAAGTCAGTTTGAGCCGGTTCAAATTGACAATGCACCTATGATTGAAGCTTTAGATGATTTGGATGATATAGACTTTACTGAATCTGAAAATGAAGCTGAGCCAGAAACAAATGTTGATCAAGAGATTCCAGATGACTTAGATCAAAGATTTGCTTATCTTGAGAAGATGAAGTATAATGCTGTATTTTTGAATGGGCTGACAGTAAGTCAAATTAATGAAGAATATGAAAAGTGTTTAATTGCTCAAGACAAAGCTGCTGCTGATGAAAAAGAGTTTGTCATTGAAATGGGTGAATGGACACCATTGCAAGAGAGCTTGAACATTGAAGACTTACCTCCAACTGAACTGTATCATCAAAACCCTGAAGAAATGTCCAGCACAAATATGCGAGATTGGTTGAGCTCGAGGAATTATCCGTACAAGACTCTGAAGAGATTGAAATCTGAGTCTTTGAGGAAAATTGTTGTTAGTTTTATGAAGACGGAGAAAATGTACAATCGTATGTTTTATTTGGACTACAACAATCCTCAATACTATGAGCTGACGAAGAGATACAAAATTCTTGGACCTAAAGAATTACCGGTGATGGCTTTACCTGAAAATGCTCACAAGAAAAGGCATGAGTTAATGGACATGTTTCCTAGCGAAGTCAAGTCATATAACATACCAATGGACGTGCGTGAGTCATGGCACAAATCAACCACAGCAGGTGACGTTGTGAGGTCACTGCTGAGCAAAGGTCAATCAATTGCTGAACTTCTTGATTCAATGATTGTACCAGAAAAGAACAAGAAGGTAAAGATTATTGCATGGAAATACGATGAGGTATTTGATGCTTTTATGATAAAAATAGTTAATGGTTTATGTGACGTATACCATTATTACTCTAGCATTTTCAAATTGGAAGTTCAAGATTTGAAAGAGCTGCACAAACTCAGGCTGATAAATCACACGCATGCTGAGCGTGGTGATAAATGTGCAATGTTGTTGGATGCCGGGATTGCCAGATCACCAAAATATCTTGATTTCAGAGGTCAACAAGAAGATAGTGCGTATGTGCAAGCAAAGAAAGAAAGAAAGAAAAAGTGGTTGGTTGTTAGTGAAGATATGTATTTGGAGGAATTTTCGGATGAGTACTTTGATAAAGTGACCAATCCAGGACTGAAAGTGATAGATGGTTCTCAAATGACGAAGCCAATACTTAGAGTTTTCTACAATCAAGAAACTTTTGAGTTGAAGCTTGTTCGAAATCTGGATGATTGGGATAAAGATATGGTTACTTTATTCAGTACCTTTGAGCTGAAACTGCTGCATCCATCATATATCGATTTTCTGAGAAGTTACAGAATGGAGAAATGTAAAGATAAACTGGCTGAAGCAGATAGAAAATTGTTTGTGGTGATGATAGAAGTGATAGCTGCTGCGTCTGAAAAGATCCGAGTACGGAAGGCATTGCTCAATTCTAATCTCGTGAGGGTTGACATACCAGAGATAGAATTTATGAGGATCAGTGCAAAGGGTACTTTGGAGGTGCAAGTCAAAGGACAGGAGATGCCTTTTGAATTTTATGCTAACATTGACTTTGCAGGTTTAAATCTGGATTCACTGAGACGCATGAATGCCTGCCCAATTCTGACAAACGAGTCCAAGCCGAGACAAGCAAAGATAGCAGAAAAATTCAAGTCTTGCATAGAAGAAGCACTGAAAGAACAAGAAGAGTTTAAAGGAAAAGAGCTGCTGGATATAAAAGAAGAACCAGAAGATTGGTGAAAGAGATTGATGCTGAACAAAAAGAAAAAGATTTGAAGATTTTGCTGAAGATTCAAAGATAAATCTTAGGGGGAGTACTGTTAGGGTTATTTCCTAGATTAAGATTTACTTTGTATTTTGTTTATATGTTTATGTATAGTTTAGGGTCTATTTGTTATATTCCTTAAACTTGTATTTTGTTGCTTTAAAGCAGGTAGTGAGAGAGTGTGAGGAGAGAGGCTAGATCACATTTTCACGTAAGAGAGAGAACTTAGTGTGTGTGATTTATTTTCTCCTGCACTTGTATTACAAATCTGCTTTGATCATCAATATACAAAGAGAATTATTAGTATGAATTGTGTTTGTGATTGAACTGTGTTTTGTGTACATGTTATTCTGATCATTGAGCGATATTAACGATCCAATTGAACCTATCAGAGTAGTTGAGAATGTTTTAATTAAGATCAACAAGTTTGTTTTCCCCGTGGACTTTGTCATTTTAGATATGGAGGCATACCATAGAGTTCCTATTATTTTAGGTCGTCCACTCTTGCGTACATCTCGTGCTCTGATAGATGTGTTTACAGGTAAGATTACATTGCCGGTTGTGGATGAGAGTGCTATGTTTAGGATCCCTGATCCATTGAGAGAGACGAATAAGTGAGATGATAAGTTATATGTGATTAGGTCAGATCAGGTGCTAAGGAATAAGTGTGGGTATCCTAGGAAGGATGTAGATGTCCTAAATGAACCAGGATAGGATGTCGAGGGTTGAGAGTCTCAGGTGCGATCCTGAGTGTATAGTTTATATACTTACTTGCATTGTTTTTATTTACTTTTATTTGAGTCCTTTGTGTGTTGAGTCAGTTCTTCGTGTTTTGAGTCTTCTATTTTACACTGTGATGTCTGCTTGGGTATGTTTACGTGTTTATTTTGCAGGTTTGGATCTATCCTTTCGTACTCAATCTCTATTCGGACGAGGATGATCTGAAACTCATTCAGAAGACTGTAAAGGGCATCTCAAGCTAATGGATGTTAGAGGACGGTCGCGAGTGAAATGCTATACGATAGTCGGGAACGATACTTTTAAGGCAAAGCTGCATTATTATCAGGGGAGTCAGTTCCTTTTACTTTCTACTTTTAGTTTTTAGTATTCTGGTTCATTTTTTCTGTTTTTTATTTTGAGTCGTCTTTCGGGCCACATTAGGGACAATGTGTCGTTTACGTGTGGGTATGGGAGACTATCGTCTAGTCTAGTTAGTTGAGTCAAAATAGTTTCAGAAAAATACAAAAAAATTTAAAATTATAAAATGTTTTTGAAAAAAGTGTTGCAATTAAATGGAAAATGATAGTAGAATTGGGAATTGGTTTTCAAAGAAAAAAATTTTGTTGGTTCGAAAACAAGTGATTACTCAATTGGTAATCAATCGGTGACCCAATTAGTTTTGAAGGTTTCTCGAAGTGTTCTAATAGTTACCTAATTAAATCAAGATATCTTGTGGGTTATCATCTTAGGAGAAAAAGAAAGGCCTTAACTAAGAAACTTAGGCACCATTGTAGGCTTTAGAACTTACACTAGTCAAGGATAATTGCCATAATAGGATTTAATAGCACGCTTCTTGTGAAAGAAGTGGCGCTCCGCATACAATGTTCACAGGGTATAGACTGAAAGTGCTCAAAGTAGCAACTTGAATAAAAGAGCTCAATGTAGCCAAATGGAAAAAAAGAGAAAAAAAAAGAAAAAGCAAAATAAAACAAGTGAGCGAAGACCTCATGTGCTCTACCTCTGGGATAGCGACTTGGAGCCGACACGCCTAGGTGAGGTTATTGTTTTAGAAAAAAAAGAGAATAAAACAGTCTATACCCGTACGTATCATCCATCAAATAATCACCCTAATATGGCAATATTTCTTAACTAGGTTAAGTTCTTTAGGTTATATTTTGGTAAGAAAAATCTATATGGTTTAATCTGTGCCTCGTAAAGAAACAATTAACAGGCTGAACTGTTGCTTCCTAGGTGTGAGACCCTGTAGATGAATTGATATCACTTAAAATAAAGCAAACACAAGGAGAGACCCGATCAGCTAGTGTTATGGTAAATTGGAAACATTATCGATGATTACTGTGACTTGTTGCTTGTTTGAGAATTGCTTGAAATGTTTTATTATGTGTTGGAAGCTAAATTCTTGACTGTGATTCAATTTGCATACTTTTTCGAGGACGAAAAAAGGTTAAGTGTGGGTATTTTGATGTGTGGCTAACACATCATGGTTTACTCTATCGTTTTCGTCTAATTTTCGAGTTTAATGCATGTGTTTTGCTTAGTTTTTGTAATGTTTAGTTAATGAGACATGGATGTTAATTTCATATTACTTATGTAGGTGTTTTCGTGCTTAAAGATGTGCAAATTACTTAAAGGAATGAAGTGGAGCACAAGAGAAGACTTGGAGTTGGAAGGCAAGAAGCAAAAACAAAAGTTTCTAGGCAGAGGGGTCCTAGGCGATACGCGTAAGAGAGCCCTCCCCATGCGCATACCGCGTCAGACAAGTATACGGGATGTTGGGGTTATTTGAAGATGTCACTTTCCAAATATAAGCGAGTGAAGATATCGAGCATCATCACGAGCAAGCACGGGTGAAGACGTTAATAATTTGTATTTGTCTTAGAATATTTGTGTAATCGTTTTGTGCTTAATTGCACGTCTTTTAGGTTACTTTGTAAGGTGAATGGTATGGACTATAAATACCATCACCTAGGTCATTTGTTAACAGGGTTGCCTATTCTTGTTAGTCATATTCTCTTGTAACATCCTTTGATCTAATACAATTCACCTATTCTAATTATCATCATCTTCATCATACTTTGCATTGATCTTCATGAACATTCAAGCATCAATACGTGATCAGTGAGATTCCGCATCACTGATTGCAAACAACATCATCAAACAATCTCAGATCTAGATCCAAGCTCGCTCCCTCTAGAACTATCAATTGGTATCAGAGCCATTGGGTGATCTTTGATTGTTGTTGTTATTGATGGAATTTTAGCTATCATTAGCTTTGATTCATGTTTGTGTAAAGAACTGCAAAGTTTGAGATCAATTGGTGAAGATTTGACTGAGTTTTTGAAGAAATTGTTCATGTTCGTGTTCTTCACTGCTCAAATTTGAGATCTGGAATTTGTTGATGTTATTGAGAAATTGATGATTGAGATGTGTTAGAAATCACTATCCTAAGCTTCGTTCATAATCAAACATCACTGATTTGTTGATTTCAATCCATATTTTGTCAAATTGTCTCAAAACCCACTTGTTGTGTTCTTCATCAAAAATCCAGATCTGAATGAGATTTAGCTTGATTCAAGGTAGAAAAACTTTGAAGGATTGTTAGAAACATCATTCCTTAGCTAATACGAGTGTTGAATTGAACAAAAACAACAAAAATTGAAGAATTGATCTTGTGTTCATCACAATTTTGACTTTAAAAAGTCAATCTGATATGAAGATTTGAAGAAGTTTTCAGCCGGGTGATACACTATTCAGACGTATGAAGAAGAAAAATTCACTATTCAGCCGGGTGAAGTAGAAGAAATCACTGTTCAGACGGGTGAAAAGGAAGAAAAACACTGTTCAGCCGTGTAAGCACTGTTCAGCCGGGTGAAACACTGTTCAGCAGGGTAAAGACACTGTTCAGCCGGGTGAAGCACTGTTCAGCCGGGTGAAGACACTTATCAGCCGGGTGAAGCACTGTACAGCCGGGTGAAGCACTGTTCTGCCGGGTGAAGCACTGTTCAGCCGTCCCAAGTTGTTTACCCGTCCCAACAGTGACCCGTCTAAAAAAAAAAAAAAATGTCAGAAAAAGTATCAAAATGACTTTGAAAATTTCAAATTAGTCATTTTTCCAAAATTTCAAATTAGTCAAATTAGTCTAAAAAAAAATGTCAGAAAAAAAAAAATCGAAAAATTCATTTTTCCAAAATTTCAAATTAGTCATTTTTAGCCACCATGACTTCCCAGAAAAAGTATCAAAATGACTTTGAAAATTCAGAAAAAATGTCAACGGGCATGTTTACCGTGATCCGAGAAGAAAATAAAAGAGAAGATATTAATGAATTTATTACAGAATTCAATCACATGTTTGAAACAACTTATCTTCAAGTTGCCAAAGCTTGTGATCAAAAGAAGAGAGACTTTCATGAACACACAAAACTTGTTCTTGTGAGTCAAGCAGATTCTCATGAAAATCATGATGAAGAAGAAGAATATGATTGGAGTGAAAACAATGATGTTGTTTCCATTCAAGAGATTGAAAAGAAAGATAAAGAAATTAGCAACTTGTCAGAAATCATTGCAAAGCAAGATGAGACAATTGCTCAATTGAAATCAGAAATGGAGAAATTAATGTCTGAAAAGGAAATCAAGAAAGATGAAAACAGTTCTTATGTTGAAATGCCAATTGAAGTCAGAGAAAAGATGTGCACCAAAGAATGTTTTCAACAAGTTGAACACTACAGAATATATTCTTTCAAGATTTGTGATAAACTCAAGAAGGAAGAGCAAATGCACAAGAATCTGAAAGAACAACACGAAATATCTGATCAAAGAATCACATCTCTTGAAGAGTCACTCAAGAAAAGTGAAAGAGAAGCAATGAATGCAAAGAATGAAGCTGCAAAATCAAATGCACACTCATCCAGTGTGATCAAAGATTTGCAAGAAGAGATTACAACGTTGAAGAAACTCTCTGAAATGGTTAATTCAGAAAACAACAGTCTGAAAACCAAACTTCAAGAAGAACAAGAGAAATTCAAAATTCTTCAAGAAGATCACAAACTGTGTGAAGACAGATTCAAATCTCTTACACAGAATGTTGATTCAATGCTTATCGAAAAGCATAATCTGAATGTTCAACTCATGGAGCTTACTAACAAACTAAACAGATCACAATCTGATCTGGTGCTTATCAAAGAAGAAGCTGAAAAAGCAAAGTCATCCGAACAAAAAGATGAGGGATTAGTGCCAACCGGAATTGTTGGATCACTATCTTCTCAAGAAGAAGAAGAAAAGACACAAGAGTTTCAGTCAAAGAAGAAGAAGAAGAAGGTTAGAAGAAAGAAAAGCAAAGCCAAGAAGAACAAGACAAAGGGCGCTTCATCTGATTCTACACCACAGACTCCTTCTACTTCAAAGTCTCAAGATTCCGAATCCCCGAGTGATTCAAACAGTGACGTATACTGTTTAATCTGTGACTCTGAAACTCATCATATCTCATATTGTATTTACAGTCAAGGTGTCTTTCCTTTTGGGTCAAAAGGTGACAAGTTCAAGACTCCAGCTCCTTCAAGAAAGATTCAACAAGATTCAGAGGTCAAAGCTTCTCAGAAACAACAATCTTCAACAGCAAAGACTTCTCAGAAGAAAGGAAAGAAGTCTCACTTCAAGGCCCATCAGAAGTACTGCGAGATATGTGAGATGTACAATCACATGACATCAGAATGCTACTACAACAAGTACTGCATCAACTGTCAGATGTACAACCACGACACAATGGAATGTTACTACAACAAGTATTGTTCATTCTGTGACATGGTAAATCACAACACATCCGAGTGCTACTACAAGCCGAGAAGGTCAGTCCAAAGAAGTTCATCATGTGCATACCCTTCCAGGTATTTTTCTAACTTTAAAAGATCTAATCATAGACATTCGTTTGATGAAAATCAACATGTCAATGATTCATGGAAACCAAAGTTTGTCAAAAACAAAAAGGGAAATCATGATTTAAATGATAAAATGATTCCAATAGTGAATCAATCTTTGAATAAGAAATATAGTCAACAAAACCTGTTTTTAAATGAAATTCACAATTTGTTTGAAAATGACTATAATGACTCTTTTGACAAACAATCCATGAAAGAAGATGAAGGTACAAATTACAGTGTATCATCAGAACCACCACCTGAAGGTATTCCTTGCACTTATGAGAATATCTCTTATGTTGATGAATTTGGACGACCCAAAACCGAAATGGTTTGGGTCATTACCTCTAACTGATTTGTTAGTGTGTTAGGGACAGTTATGGAGGCCGGTCAAACAAGAAAAGAAGACCGTGGCTGATCCCTTATCATGACAAGATACCGAATCTTGTTCATGATGTTTTCGATGCAACTGACGCCAAACGGAGTTGGAAACAAAAAGGAATCGTTGAAGGAATTGTTAACAACATTTTTAAAAATCAAACAATGATGGCAGTGCAAGAAACAACCGATGTTTCATTTCGTCTGTTTAGATTAAGTATATTGCATGCACTCTTCATACGTTGATAACATATCTGCCATTTTCTTTTCATTAAACTTTCAATTTTCGTAGAAATTTAAAAGTTTAGGGGGAGAATTCATTATTAAAAAAAAAATAATAATAAAAAAAAATTAAAAATAAAAATCAGAAAAATCCAAAAATATATTGAATCTACTTGCACGTACATGAGAAATGATAGTACACTAGAGTTATTCAACGCATCATTTTAAACAATAAAGACTGAAGCGTGAAAATTGATGTGCGAGACAGCTCAGACAATTATACTGAACAAGTACATTCTATGATGATTTAACTAAATTCCAATAAGTTTTTGTGGTTGAAACGTCTTAGTGCATGTGAAACGTTTATACAAATCAAATAGATATCTTGTGATTCAACGATATACATCGGGTAATGATGCAATCTATTCAGTGTGATGAACCGCATCGTGAGCTTCTTTGTTGTGGTATCCACAGACCTGAAGTCTCACACGAAGTCTCTTTTGAGCTTCAAGATGCAGCAAAAGATTCCAAAATGGAACAAAAAGAGTCCCAAATGTGGACCGTCACCAAACAAATTCCAAAATGGAATTCAGAAGATTCCCAAGGGGAACAATAGGAAAAAGAAAAATTCCAAAAAGGAATTCAAAAGAAGTCCCAAAGTGGACCAAATCCAAATAGAACCCAAATTCCACACTGTTTATGATTGTAAGTGACCTGACGTGTTGAGGTGTTCTCAGGATATTTAGATGAGGTGTATAACTTTCTAATGTGCAAAGTATGGGTCACTCAAAACTTATTTTTAATCAACCTAATTGATCATCAAGAATAGAAAAAGTAAGTGTGTCACTTCGAGCTAATTGATTTGTTCAACAATTCATCACTCAATTATTTCACAATTCAAATGTCTATTCTCAAAACTGCAAAACATATGTTGGATAAATTGCTGGTATGATCTCATTGCAGGTTAAAGATTCAGAATGTAAAGAGAAAATTCCAAAAATATCAAAAACATTGAAAAATTCAAAAAGAACAAAAAGATTTTCTTTTTAATCTTTTTCTTTTATGTTGGCAGATTAACATATGTTATTGATGTAGGAGTTGTTGATCGAGCAATATCTCATCCGATTGAGAACTTAATCTTTACATTGATGATAAATGCACATTATTGCCTGAGTTTTAATGTTTTTCTTTGAGTTGCAGGAACAGTTTCCATTGCAGAACAAGCTTCCACGCGACTTGAAGATGTTCCTGTTCAAGCCTGATTTCAGTCCAAAGATCTCCAAGTCAGATTGCTGAGTGTTAAGAATCCTCCTCTTAATATCTCATACACAGATCCCGTTAACCTCTAAAGCAAAAGTTGAGGGGGAGTATTCTAAGTCAAAGAAGTCTTCTCATTCTACTTCAACCGTTGAAGAAGATCACGTTGCTGATATATAGATTCACCGGAATCTACTCTCTGCGTATTTCTTTCCATAGCCTCTGATGTTACTCAAAAGGAAGAGAAGGATGCAGATTGCTTGTTGAAAGACAGAGTTTCGATAGCATCATCTTAGGGGGAGTACTGTTGGGTCCTCTTGAAGATAATGCATACCCAAACTTTAAGTTGCTCTCTATACTCGCCACATGAAGATTTAAGCTGATATGTCAGATTTGTAAAGTGTCATCTTAGGGGGAGTACTGTTGGGGTTATTTGAAGATGTCACTTTCCAAATATAAGCGAGTGAAGATATCGAGCATCATCACGAGCAAGCACGGGTGAAGACGTTAATAATTTGTATTTGTCTTAGTATATTTGTGTAATCGTTTTGTGCTTAATTGCACGTCTTTTAGGTTACTTTATAAGGTGAATGGTATGGACTATAAATACCATCACCTAGGTCATTTGTTAACAGGGTTGCCTATTCTTGTTAGTCATATTCTCTTGTAACATCCTTTGATCTAATACAATTCACCTATTCTAATTATCATCATCTTCATCATACTTTGCATTGATCTTCATGAACATTCAAGCATCAATACGTGATCAGTGAGATTCCGCATCACTGATTGCAAACAACATCATCAAACAATCTCAGATCTAGATCCAAGCTCGCTCCCTCTAGAACTATCAATTGGTATCAGAGCCATTGGGTGATCTTTGATTGTTGTTGTTATTGATGGAATTTTAGCTACCATTAGCTTTGATTCATGTTTGTGTAAAGAACTGCAAAGTTTGAGATCAATTGGTGAAGATTTGACTGAGTTTTTGAAGAAATTGTTCATGTTCAAAAAATAAAAATAAAAATCAGAAAAATCCAAAAATATATTGAATCTACTTGCACGTACATGAGAAATGATAGTACACTAGAGTTATTCAACGCATCATTTTAAACAATAAAGACTGAAGCGTGAAAATTGATGTGCGAGACAGCTCAGACAATTATACTGAACAAGTACATTCTATGATGATTTAACTAAATTCCAATAAGTTTTTGTGGTTGAAACGTCTTAGTGCATGTGAAACGTTTATACAAATCAAATAGATATCTTGTGATTCAACGATATACATCGGGTAATGATGCAATCTATTCAGTGTGATGAACCGCATCGTGAGCTTCTTTGTTGTGGTATCCACAGACCTGAAGTCTCACACGAAGTCTCTTTTGAGCTTCAAGATGCAGCAAAAGATTCCAAAATGGAACAAAAAGAGTCCCGAATGTGGACCGTCACCAAACAAATTCCAAAATGGAATTCAGAAGATTCCCAAGGGGAACAATAGGAAAAAGAAAAATTCCAAAAAGGAATTCAAAAGAAGTCCCAAAGTGGACCAAATCCAAATAGAACCCAAATTCCACACTGTTTATGATTGTAAGTGACCTGACGTGTTGAGGTGTTCTCAGGATATTTAGATGAGGTGTATAACTTTCTAATGTGCAAAGTATGGGTCACTCAAAACTTATTTTTAATCAACCTAATTGATCATCAAGAATAGAAAAAGTAAGTGTGTCACTTCGAGCTAATTGATTTGTTCAACAATTCATCACTCAATTATTTCACAATTCAAATGTCTATTCTCAAAACTGCAAAACATATGTTGGATAAATTGCTGGTATGATCTCATTGCAGGTTAAAGATTCAGAATGTAAAGAGAAAATTCCAAAAATATCAAAAACATTGAAAAATTCAAAAAGAACAAAAAGATTTTCTTTTTAATCTTTTTCTTTTATGTTGGCAGATTAACATATGTTATTGATGTAGGAGTTGTTGATCGAGCAATATCTCATCCGATTGAGAACTTAATCTTTACATTGATGATAAATGCACATTATTGCCTGAGTTTTAATGTTTTTCTTTGAGTTGCAGGAACAGTTTCCATTGCAGAACAAGCTTCCACGCGACTTGAAGATGTTCCTGTTCAAGCCTGATTTCAGTCCAAAGATCTCCAAGTCAGATTGCTGAGTGTTAAGAATCCTCCTCTTAATATCTCATACACAGATCCCGTTAACCTCTAAAGCAAAAGTTGAGGGGGAGTATTCTAAGTCAAAGAAGTCTTCTCATTCTACTTCAACCGTTGAAGAAGATCCCGTTGCTGATATATAGATTCACCGGAATCTACTCTCTGCGTATTTCTTTCCATAGCCTCCGATGTTACTCAAAAGGAAGAGAAGGATGCAGATTGCTTGTTGAAAGACAGAGTTTCGATAGCATCATCTTAGGGGGAGTACTGTTGGGTCCTCTTGAAGATAATGCATACCCAAACTTTAAGTTGCTCTCTATACTCGCCACATGAAGATTTAAGCTGATATGTCAGATTTGTAAAGTGTCATCTTAGGGGGAGTACTGTTGGGGTTATTTGAAGATGTCACTTTCCAAATATAAGCGAGTGAAGATATCGAGCATCATCACGAGCAAGCACGGGTGAAGACGTTAATAATTTGTATTTGTCTTAGAATATTTGTGTAATCGTTTTGTGCTTAATTGCACGTCTTTTAGGTTACTTTGTAAGGTGAATGGTATGGACTATAAATACCATCACCTAGGTCATTTGTTAACAGGGTTGCCTATTCTTGTTAGTCATATTCTCTTGTAACATCCTTTGATCTAATACAATTCACCTATTCTAATTATCATCATCTTCATCATACTTTGCATTGATCTTCATGAACATTCAAGCATCAATACGTGATCAGTGAGATTCCGCATCACTGATTGCAAACAACATCATCAAACAATCTCAGATCTAGATCCAAGCTCGCTCCCTCTAGAACTATCACGGGATTTTTTTTAGTTTTCTTCTATTTAAACATCTTACAAACCCTAGTCGAAGGGAGTTCGAACCAACCGTTTTTGTAACATAAAGAAGGGAGATTTTCTGGTGTTTCGGAGAGGTTGGAAGCAAGAGGTTGAAGCTTGGATCATCAAGACGCGTATCGATCATCGTTCCGGGTTTTTAATCCTCTTGAACTCTCGTTTTAATCAACTTTTGATCATGTTTTCTTTAAACTCAGAATGTTTTGGTGTTTTTGGCATGATCATGAGTAGCTAAACTAGTAGTACTATCTAGATGATGAACGGTTATTCATTGTGGAATTGGTTTTTGTTGTTTTTATTTGATGTTTTGAATTCTAGCGTAAAGTGTATGTTCTTGATATGTTGAATGTATATGATTATTGAAGTATTGGTTTTTATTGTTTTACCAAGTTCTTACTTGAATTAAGTGGTTGATTTGATCATATAGATTCTCGTGGCTAAGTCATTGGCCTTGTGTTATTTATTTGTGTAATGAATTGCTAGACATAGTGATCATTAGAATTGGTAAAGCTTGAATTGAAACTTTAATGAACTACTTGACTTTGCTTGAAAAAGTAATTTAAACAATTAATCTCGATAGTTAAATACTTAGGGTTTGAACGGTCCGGGAGGAGGTTTGCCTAATACGTGATTATTGTGTTAGTTGTGTTCAACAATTTATTTACATGTTACCCCTTGCATGATAATGTAATGTGTCAGCTAGATCGAGAGGTTAGTTGTCATTTGGGTATGCTAGAATTGTTGAAAAGGTGATTCAACCCAACCGATAGTTTAATTCGTTCCTTAAGTATTCTTATCAGTTACACCCGGAGAATGATCCGGGATCCTTTAGGTCTATTAAGGTTCGCATCTTTAGAAATTAGGTTTCATAACATTTAAATCAACCAAACCAATGCCATAAGTCATAACCGGAATTCATCTAGGTGGTATTTTTTCTAATCTTGCAAGTTAATCAAAATCTTCGTTCGTTGCGTTCATCTTTAATTACTTTGTTAGTTAAAATTTATTTTCTTGTCCATAGATTATTAGAAAACCTAGTTAAAATTTATTAGTTAAACTTTTTAAGATGTATTTTCATTATGACGGGTCTCAAGGTCAATTATAACAAATCGGTCCTTTATGGGGTAGGGGTGGAAACTCCTAAGATTGACGAAATGGCAAGGGTTCTAAATTGCAAATCCGCCTCTATACCATTTTTTCATTTGGGTATTCTTGTGGGCGCCAATATGAATCGGGTTTGTAATTGGCAAGTGGTGGTGGACGTATTTGATAAAAGGCTTTCGTATTGGAAAGCTAGGTCTCTATCTATCGGCGGTCGCTTAACATTGATCAAGTCGGTGTTAGAGTTTATTCCCTGTTATTACTTCTCTCTTTATAACGCCCCGGCGAAGGTGATTGAGATCTTGGAAGCAAAAAGAAGACGATTTTTATGGGGTGGAAACAATAACAGACATGGGATTTGTTGGATTGCTTGGGAGAAAGTTCTAGCTCAGAAGAAAGACGGTGGTCTAGGACTATGTGATCTTAAATCGTCAAACCTTGCTCTTCTAACTAGATGGTGGTGGCGCTATAAAACGGAGACGGGGGGCTATGGAGGTCTTTTGTGAAAGCCATTCATCACATACCAAGAACTTGGCCGGCGATTCCACTCAACAAATCCTTATTAGGTAACTGGAATACTATAGCAAAGATTGATAACCTGTTGGCTCATGAAAATGTATCGCTACTCAAAGCAATCAGAGGAATGGTTGTAAATGGTGTAGACATTCTGTTTTAGGTTGATCCATGGCTTAATGAAGAACCCCTCAAGGTGCTATTTCCAAATTTATATGCAGCGGAGGTTAAGAAAGGTTGTGTAGTGGTTGAAAGATTGATGGGATTAAACGGTAGGACTTATAATTGGAATTGAAAACATCCTCTGGTAAACCAAGTGGAAGCCTCTGAGTTGTTTAACTTAATTCTGAAACTTCAAAGTATTACTCTTAACAACTCTAAGGATATGTGGAATTGGACATTGGACGAGACGGGAGTTTTTTCAGTTGCCTCAGTCAAAAGGGTGTTGTACAATTTTGTTCCGGATACTGGCCAGAAATGTTTAGAGTGGAATTCATGGATTCCGCAAAATGTGAACATGTTATGCTGGAGATCCCTGGCATATCGGATTCCCACTTATGATGAACTCTTGAAGAGAAATGTCGTCTTTGGCCCGGGTATTTGTAGTTGTTGTTACTCAGATAATGAGTCCATCGATCACCTGTTTGGGTCTTGTATAATGGCAAGTGTGATTTGGCAGCACATAGGAGTGTGGTGTAAAATTCATATTATGCAAAGTACGTCATTTAAAGAGGCAGCTAGTGCTCATGAATATGTCACTGGAAATGCTAGCAAGAAAAAGGCAGTCCAAGGAGTTTTTATGGTGGCCTTTTGGAGTATATGGAAGGCTAGGAATAATTTTATCTTTTCTAATATTCCCAAAAGGGTGAGCGATATTATTGGAGAAATAAAAACTTTATCTATTATGTGGATAAATAATAGAGCTAGTGAGTTAGGGGTGGATTGGGATAGTTGGAAGTCCTTTTCGTTGTAATATTCTTGTTTGTTTGTGGCCTTGCCTCTAGCGTTTGCTAGTGGGTTTTGGCTTGTTTTTGTGAAAGTTTGTCGTTCAAAAAAAAAAAAAAGAAAACCCCCCAATCATTCAATATTCATTTTCAATTTAGTTTTCGTTATTAGTAATGTCTTTTGATTCGATATCCGGTCTTCCGTAGACTATACTCCAGTCGATAGGTACACTTGCCTGTCTGCTAGGTTTAGTTTAGGGTTAATTGGTTTTTAACTCGAGTGTCTAGATAGAGTCTTAGGTTAGTTAATTTTATAGACCGTTTTTAGCACATCAATGGTCACATAAATGTTGAATATTGTGGCTGGAGTATGCTAATCAAATACCTTTCCAAGTATATCTCAAAAGGGGCAGATAGAGTGTGCAAGGTAATTCTCCAAGTATGAATGGTAGCTCAGGTTCTCAACCAGTCATTGATGAGGTAAGCAACTATGTTGATGGGCGTTATATATGTCCACATGAAGTAGCTTGGAGGACTTTTGCATTTCCTATCCAACATCGCAGCCCTGCGGTACAACTACTTGAAGTGCATCTTGATGGAATGCAAAATGTTACTTTCAGAGATAATACACGGCTGGAAGAAATTGCAAAAGATGACGACTCTGGTAAAACAACCCTCACACATTTGTTTAACAGCAATCTGGAAGAGTCTAGCCCGGATCATCACTCACCAAAAAATAGCCTCCATCTCCGTTATATTGATTATTTTATCAGAATATCGTTGGATACAATCTGAAAAAAATGGGTTAGGCGCACATCATCGCGTACGCCGAGTGTTGGTCGGTTGTCATACGTACATCCAACATGTGGCGAGTTATTTTATCTTAGATTGTTGCTGACTTTTCAGGTTGGTTACAAATCATATGATGATCTTCGCATTGTTTCAGGTGTTGTTATGTCAACCTATCGTGAGGCTTATGAAAAACTTGGTTTAGTTGGAAAGGATAATGAATGGCACAACACCTTAAAGGATGCTACCGAATGGGCAAGCTCAAATGAATTGAGGGTTCTTTTTGTGCATTTTTTTATTATTCTAAGAAATATATCAGATCCTCGCATTTTGTGGAACAAAAATTGGAAATGTATGAGTGATGACATAACATATCAAATTCATAAGGAGTCCGGAACACAAGCAACCCTGTTAACAGATTATAATTTGCAGCAGCGCGTCTTATTTGAACTGGAACACCTTCTAAATTCAGGGGCAAATACGAGATCATTGTCCGAGTTTGGACTCCCTTTGCCAAATGAGGCAACTGTCAGGTTGATGGCTAATCGCTTATTGCAAGAAGAACAAGACTTTAACAGAGAAGAACTTGCTGCTGAATTGGTGCATTTGTGTGCTTCATTAAATCTTGATCAACGTTTAATATATGATGAAGTAATGTTGGGTGCTACGATCTCAACTCAGACTTTATTGTTTGTTTATGCGTATGGTGGTACTGGTAAGACGTATTTATGGCGGACAATTATCACCAAATTAAGATCTGAGGGCAAGATTGTGTTGGTTGTTGCCACATCCGGCATAGCATCACTTCTCCTACCAGCCGGTAGGACGGCACATTCTAGATTGAAGATACTATTGAGTTAACAGATGAATCTGTATGCTATGTAAAGAAAAACACTCATCTGTCACAGCTTCTACTAGAAACAAGCCTCATTATTTTGTATGAAGCACTTATGAACGATCGTCGATGCTTCGAGTCTCTAGATAAGACTCTTAGGGATTTAAATGAAAATGCAAACACCTTATTCGGCGGAAAATCGATGTTACTTGGTGGGGATTTTAGGCAAACTTTACCTGTAAAACCAAAATCTAAGAAGGCAGAAATTATGGCACCATGTATTACCAACTTATACATGTGGGAGCATTTCAAGATTCAAAAACTAACAAAAAACATGAGGTTAGGTGCTGCCCCAGGTACATCTACTGGTACTGTAGAACAACTTGGTTTTTTCAGAATGGCTATTGTCCATTGGATATGGCACAATAGGCACTACAGAGTCCAACCAACATACATACACAAAAAGGGTGGAGATACCAGCAGAGTTCCTAATTTAACAATCAGAGGGTGCACTGCTTGAGCTCATAAATTTTGTTTATGACGGTTTTGTGCTTCGATCTCCTACAACATCATTTTTTCAGAGTGAGCTATAATATGTCCAAAAAATGAAACAGTTGATGAAATAAACGATCTAATTCATGACATGTGTTCTGTAGAATTGGTTTCTTATCTGAGTAGTGATAGCATGATTCCTCATTCAATGAATGGTGGTGAAGCTGAGTCATTATATCCTGTTGAATACTTGAATACATTGAATTTCAAGGGTTTACCAAAGCATAACATAAGGCTTAAGATAAACAGTCCAATCATGCTTAAGGCTTAAGATAAACAGTCCAATCATGCTTATACGAAATATCAGTCCAAAGTCCGGATTATGTAATGGCACTAAAATGTTGGTTACCAAACTGCTTCCCCGAGTAATAGAGTCACATATTATGACGGGAAATTCAATAGGCCATAAAGTGTATATCCCTAGAATTAACTTTGTGCATAATAGTAACGAACTACCTTTCATATTTACCCGTAGGCAATTTCCGATCAAAATGTGCTATGCAATGACCATTAATAAGAGCCAAGACCAGTTCCTTAAAAAAATAGGTTTATACCTTCCCGCACCTATATTTGGCCATGGGCAACTATATGTTGCCCTTTCAAGGGCCACGTCCCCAGCCTCCTTAAGAATCCTCATAAAAGCGGACGAAAACAGTGAACAAAACACCACCCTCAATATTGTATATGCAAATCTTTTGCATAGCTTAGAAAGTCATCAGGTTATAGCTTTTTTACTTTATACGGTAGTCAAATAGTTATATTAACCGTCTCGAACATGCTAGGCACCATATTATAGCTTTTTCTCTTTATATATTAGATGGATGAAGTATAAGCCTAAATCTGATATATCTATAATAGGTCGAATGGTTATATTCATTGTTTTGTTATCATTATAACTACATGAAACAATCTGCTACACCGGTTGTGGCTGTATATTCATCAATTAACTGTGTGAAACATGCTAGGCACCAGATTCAACATATGTATTAGATTGATGAAGTATAGGTGTACATCTAATACATCTATAACGGGTTGAATGGGTAGATTGATTATTATGTTATTATTATAATTGCAGCTAACAATTTGCTACACTTGGTATTAGATGGATGAAGTATAGGTATAGATCTGATAAATCTACAACAGGTCAAATGGGTAGATTTGTTGTTTTGTTATCATTTAACTGCAGTCAACAATTTGATATACTTAGACATCGATTCGAATGTTGATAATCAGAAAAATTTTTATCCTGCGTTTTCTCTGATTTGCCATTCTCTTTTGTCAATGATTTTTAAACTCCATAAATATCTTAAGACTAGATTTGACTACTTTTAGATAATATGCAAGGTTTAGTAACAATAAAAATATAAGCATTCTGTAATATGGTCTCAATGTCATTGAATACTAATCATATATTATATTTCAGGTGTAAAACAATGGAGGACTCTGAAATTGCGTTGCTTCATGTCGGGTCAACTCCTATACCATTGAATGTAAGGATGCTACATAAGTGAAACCTGCTGGTAGATACAATGAGACATGCTTTCTTCTCATTGACAAACAGGTATTATTGCAGACTCACCAACAATCTTTAACCACATAAAACACATGATTAACATGACATGTATCATTACAGGGAATGGTGGTCTAAGCAGTAACTACAGGAACACAACAACGATATGTCGAAAGTCACCTCTCAATAGGACCATGCTATACAATCACCAGCTATGGATGTAAAACAGTGGATGAATACTCTAATATAATTACACATTACACTCAACTTTCAATTGGTATGTCCACTAGATTCAAGCTGATACCAGACACAAATGAAATACCTACATACTATTTTGACTTTGCAAGTCGAGAACGAATGTTTTCTGTCTGTGACAAAGAGAATAAAGTGATAGGTAACACTCCTAAATAATGACTACTACAAACTTATTAGTGATATATTATTTATTACAAATATTAAATGCAGATTACATTGGCCGATTGGAACATGTGGAGCAAATGAAGAAAAAAGATGAACACCCATATTTGGTCCTAACTCTAATAGACAGCAGGTAATACAACCATGCCAAAATTTTACACACCGCATATATATATATCATACAAAAAAAACTTACGAATTCCATACATTCAAATTGAAGCAATAATGTCATTAAGTTAACACTATAGGAGGAGATATGCACTAAGTTGGAACGCTACAGAAGAAATGTCATTGACATTGTACCAGAACCACGGATAATTGCTGCCACAAGTGTTAAAGTTAGAAGTTTCAAAGGTACATCATTCATTTAATGAATCATATACATCTATGAATGTACTCTATTAAATAGATTACAAAATACATATATAGGTCAGGTTAGGCTTCAATCCAGTGCGGCAACATACGTATACCTGAACCCAACCTCACTGCAAACCACCATATTGACAGACATGTAAGTACGAAAAACATACCAAACTTATAATCACTGAAACAATGTTTACCTAAGAACAAATATGTAAAACCCTAAATCTAGAAGAAAGTATATGTCGAGAATGGGCGGATGTTCATGTAAATAGCACGTTGAATAAAAAGTCCTAATGTATAGAGATAAACCCTAGGGGTGACAGAGGACTTCAAATGAAGAACGTGGGCGAAAACAGAACTAAAATCGGAGTTATAACGAGGCGGGAAATGCAAAAACACCAGAGGAATGCCCGAAAACTTCTTTCGAGCATATCTTGACTTAGAAGAAGAATTACGGAGCCCATAATATATGAATTCCACATGCTTCGACGAGAGGAAACTGAAAATGTAGGTTACGCGGTCCGCGCATCATGGGGTAGGCCCCTGCGCGTATCGCCTAGTGCCAGTCGGGTGCAAAACAGCTGGCAGCCACTCACCATCTACACGATATGCGCAGATGGTGCATGTGGGCTGCGCGTATTGCCTGGAACAGCCCAGACAGCCTATTTAAAGGGGTGCAACCCCCCTTCACTTCTTGCTCAACACATTTCTCTCTCTAGAACGTTTTAGAGAGAGAGAGAGAGACCCTTAGTTTTATTGCGGAATCGCGCTTCGTGTGCGGTACCCTGCGTCGTGACATTCCTTCGAGTCTCGGGCGCGTGTAGATCGCTTGGCGAGCGTCGAGGTTCTGTCCGAGTGAGGAACGGTGATCATCAAGGTGTTGCGCAATTGAAGATCGGTGATCGACGAGGTAAATGGTCTTTCATTCTCGATTAGTTTAGGACGGGAATCGGGTTGAGAACCCGATGGGAATGCGGGGTGAAGATACCCGCATAGCACAAGGGACGTGCTAGGGGAAATAGTTGCGGGAATAAACACCCGCAACTAACGGGTGGATTACCCGAGGAGGGTGCGGGTTGAAAATCCGTACCCTAGGGGTATGATATCCGTTGTGAACGGGTAACGTATCTCTGTAGGATTCGTTTAGATTCCCGAGGTTCGGGATTTGGTAAGCGTAGGTGGCAACGACTCGTATCTAATCGTATGCTTCGCTAGTTATGCCCTAGGACTTACATAGTCTTAGGAATCGTTATTTATAGCGTTGTGATGTCACGTTATAGGTGGATTATAGCTATTTGTGTTGATTGTGAAGATAGTCATTTGGATTGATTGTCGGGATTAGATCAAGGAATGAAGCTAGTTGTGATTTTGTTGAGGTGAGTTCATACACTTAAACTCTTTTGAAATGATTGTATGTTTTACAAAACTGGATGTGTTGCTTAAACCTGTTTTGGTTGCAAATGATTGTGAGTTTTTGTATAAACACTTTTGGATTGGTTGTGTTCTTAAACTGTTGTTTTTGAACGGTTGGCTAGCATTCTACGGTAAATATCGGGCAATACCATTCCAGATTATAAGGTGCCGCGGGTAAACTTAGAAGGGTATATGCATATATTCTGCTCCAGCACAGACGTGCCAGACGGAGTTGTTGAGGGGTTTATCGTATTGTTTGTGTATATTTATCTGATGATGCTAGTATGTTTATGAAATGCTTGTAAGTGATGGAGTTAGTGGTAACTCTTTGATCAATGGAGCTTGGTAACTCGTTGATTAAGGATTTTACAAGTATTTGGTTGAATGTTTTGTAATGTTTTGTAAAATGTTTTATTATGAACTCACCAGCGTAAGCTGACCCTTTCTTTTAAATTTTTTTGGCAGACATCCTAGGTGCAGGGTGATGCAGGAAAGCACTATTGAGGCTAGAGCAGGTAGAGGGCTTGCGGGCTTAGAAGATAGATGCTCTGGACCTAGAATAGTTGCTAGCTTTAGATTGTTGATGTTATGTATTAAACAATCAATGGTCGTTTTGTAATCAAACTATTGTGTATTTGAAGTTTAATATATGAACAGGTTGAAGTGTTAAGCTGTGTGTGTATGTATGTTGTTGATTCTGCTGCGTTGCTCCTGATATCCATTCGTCACACGCGTGTAAACCCCCGGGCACCTGGGACCGCACGCCGCCTTGGGGTTGTGACAAAATAACAGGTATCACAACGGCGATCATGCACTTGCCACGATTGAAAATCACGTACCTGAAGAGCAAACTCTCACACTAAACAAGCTGATGTGCAGGCCAAGAAGCCAAGTGAATGTAAGAACTACACCTAATTTCTGTAAAAAAAACAACAGCTGACCCATAATAATAACTATGTATAAAATCCAGGGACAAATGTTTAACATTATTGGACACATAGCTCACATACCAAACCAACCATGGTGCCATACATCATGCTTAATGTGCAACACAGATGCAATGCCTGCAGGAACACAGTGGTACTGCCCAATGCATGGACTAAAAGATACAGCGCACGATATGTATGGCCGCCCATCTTCACAAACAACTATTATAATTCATCTATAATCACTAAAACTAAACAAATTTATCATAACAGATATAGAATCACCGGGGTGCTCAAGGACAGCACCAACAGTATCAATGCAACAATATATCATGAAGTCATAGAGACATTGATCGGACAATCATGCAAATCACTGACTGAATGGAACAGCGCAGATGAACTTAACAACAACCCTGCACAACTACAAACAGTGATATCCAAGCCTGCAAAATTAAGAATTGCACCAACCAAGAATGAGTGCACAGGTTCCGTATGATGCACCACCGATAAGGCAGCCCCCATTAACGAAAGCGAAATAATAGAAAGGCAGCACCGGCAACAAATGCACCAGTTACTCCTGACAACCAAGCAATAAAACCAAAACACCAATTAGTATCCATCACCACAGACGAAAACTCAACATAAAACAACACCTTAGTTGATAGCAATATCCAAGATCCACAAGGTAAAGCCATAATGACCAAACCAAAAGAAAACACAACAAGTAAGAGCACTAAAACCACAAACCAAGCTCTAGAGCCGCTGATAGGCTCCATCAACCACCCTGATCCTACAAAAAAAGTATCATATGAAGCAACAATGGGCACCAATGAAGAACAACCAGCCACAAAAAAACAAAAATATGAAGCAACAAAAGACAGCACATCATCTGAAGCATCAGTGGCAGCCAATAAACAAAATTCGGCCTCTAATAACCTAGCAGAAAACACCACGGGCATCGACACAGGAACAACATACTTCCCCAACACCCCAGACCCAAAGACATCAACAACCAACAACACACCAAAGCACCAAGTCCCCATGACATGATACCGAAGTAACATATTAACCTTTTGTATGTAAATATGGTGACCAACAAATACTACTTTATCTTTTGTAATTATGAAACCCACCTGAACAACCTATCAGCATCAACAAGTTGGTAGTTAACCTTTGTAGTAATATATTACCAATGCATCTCCATAAACATGCAAAAACAGACGCTCACGCAACGCGTGAGCGACTGGATAATACCAATTGCGTTTATTGATGATATTTTGATCTATTCTAAATCCAAAACCTATCATGAGCAACATCTTTGTACCATTCTTCAAATGCTTAAGCAAGAGCAACTCTATGCTAAGTTTTCTAAGTGTGAGTTCTGGCTCAAAGAGGTTCAATTTCTGGGTCATATCTTTAATGAAAATGGGGTTCAAGTGGATCCTGCGAAAATCGAAACCATCAAGAAGTGGTCAGCACCTTCAACTCCAACCGAAATCCGTTCTTTTCTGGGTCTACCGGGTAACTATCGTCGATTCATTTCTAATTTTTCTAAGATTGTTGTTCCTCTCACGGCCTTAACTTGTAAGAATGTACCTTTTGTGTGGGGTCCCGAGCAACAAAAAGCGATTGATATTCATAAGGATAAATTGTGTAACGCTACGATTCTTACTCTTCTCGATGGTCATGATGATCTTGTTGTGTATTGTGATGCTTCGAAACAGGGTCTTGGTTGTGTTCTTATGCAACGGGGTAAAGTCATAGCTTATGCCTCAAGGCAACTAAAAATTCATGAAAAGAATTATGCCACTCACGATCTTAAATTGGGTGATGTAGCTTTTGCTTTCAAAATATGGAGGCATTATCTCTATGGTACCAAATGTCTCGTCTATACCGATCATAAAAGTCGGCAACATATTCTGGATCAGAAAGAGCTTAACATGAGGCAAAGGCGTTGGGTTGGTTGAACGATTATGATTGTGAAATCCGTTATTATCCCGGCAAAGCTAATGTCGTCGCCGATGCTCTTAGTCGTAAGTAACACGTCATACTTTATTGTGTTTTTCTTCGTGTGCTCTTAAGTTTTAAATTCTTGAAGCTCAGTGTGTCGTTGTTTCTGAGAGTACCTTTCATAATGAGATGAACGTTGATACCGATTTGCAGTTGGAAACTAAAACCGATGGTCTACTATATTTTATGAATCGTATTTGGGTGCCTTCTTGGGGTAATGTTCGCACTCTTATTATGGATGTGGGTCATAAAAGTCGTCATTCTATTCATCCTGGTGCGGACAAAATGTATATGAATCTTCGTCCTCATTATTGGTGGCCTGGTATGAAAAAAGATGTTGCTTTGTATGTTTCTAAGTGTTTAACTTGTTCAAGGGTCAAAGTCGAACATCAACGTCCTTCTGTTCTTCTAGAGCAACCAGAAATTCCTGTTTGGAAATGGGAGAGTATAGCCATGGATTTTATTACTAAACTTCCTCCTTCTAATGGTTATGATAGTATTTGGGTTATTGTGGACCGGTTAACGAAATCTGCTCATTTTATTCCTATCAAAGAAACTTATTCGGCTAAAAAACGTGCACAACTCTATGTGAAAGAAATTGTTTGTCGTCATGGGGTGCCATTGGATATTATTTCCGATCGTGATGGTCGTTTTATGTCTCGTTTCTGGAAGGGGTTTCAAGATGCTATGGGTACTAAACTTAATCTCACTACAGCTTATCTTCCTCAAATAGATGGTCAAAGCGAGAGAACTATTCAAACTCTCGAAGATTTGCTTCGGTCTTGTCTTATTGATTTCAAGGGTAATTGGGAGGCTCATCTCTCGTTGATCGAATTCTCATATAATAATAGTTATCATTCTAGCATTGATATGGCACCGTTCGAAGCTCTTTATGGTCGTAAATTTCATTCTCCCTTATGTTGGACCGAAGTCGGTGACTCTCAAATTACTGGACCCGAATTTATTCAAGAGAACACTGATAAGATCCGAAAAATCCGTGAAAATCTCCTAGCAGCTCAAAATCGCCAAAAGTATTATGCCGATAAAAAGCGAAAGCTTATGGAGTATGAAATTGATTATATGGTTTTGCTCAAAGTGTCTCAAGGGAAAGCTAGCTCCTCGATATGTAGGACCATTCAAAGTTCTTAAGAGGGCCGTTAAAGTTTCTTACGAGTTGGAACTGCCTGAGGAATTGGGTGGTGTTCAACGCGTGTTTCATGTTTCTAATCTGAAGAAGTGTTTATCCGACGAAAATCTCATTGTGCCTATCGATGATATCTGAATTAATGAATCAATTTTATTTATTGAACGATCATTGGAAATTATGGAGCGTTAAGCCAAACAACTCAAGAGGAGCCGGATACCGATAGTCAAAGTTCGTTAGGAATCAAAGCGCGAGCCTGAATTTACTTGGGAACGTGAGGATCAAATGAAAGCCAAGTATCCGCATCTTTTTGCTCCGTCTTCTTCTAATTCGGTTTCAGAAAATTTCAGGACGCAATTTCTATAAGGAGGGGAGACTGTGACATCTGCCCCGAACCGAATCCGAACGCCCGACTCGAACCCGAGATTATCCACTTTTACTTCTATTTGTATTTAATTTCTTTAAAATGTAACATTCGTCATTATTGTTTTGAATAAATACATCGGATTTTACGTTATTCCAATATTAATTAATCGATCGTTTTATTGAAACAAAATATCTACGTGTACCAAATAAATACTATTTATGATAATAAATCCCAAAAAATATATATACATATAGTTCATAAAAGAAATTATTTGAAAACGTTAAAGAAAATCACATTTAAGTCAAAATATAATCCTCCAACGTCATAAACGAGCTAAATATACAAAAATGTCACTCATATAAAGATTACGTCTCAACTCGGTTAAGTTAGTTAGGGTTAATAAAACCTATAAAATAACTTTGGGCCAAAATGGTAACATTTAAAACTTAACCTAAAAGCTTTAAACCATAATTATTAACCATCAAAAACCGCAGGGACCATTTGTGTAAAAACCCAAATCACCCAGCCCAGCCCCCATGTACCACCATGTTTCCGGCTACACTTATTCCGGCCACTTTGGCCGGAAAATCTCGTACACGGGCGACTAGTTTTCGCATGTTATATCCATTTTTAAAGCAAACAAATCATTTCCTAACCTATTTTAACGAAATTCGAACCCCCTAAATGGCCTATTACGCGTTTTACAGCTTGATTAACTAGGAATTGAATGGTGATTGTCTACTTGTATTCGGCAACTTCCGAAATTAGCTCGATAATTAGCAATCAACCAATTCATCATACGCTGGCCATCCTATACGTGCGACTATCATCTCCCATTCATCAAAAGAATCTTTTCTTTCTGCAAATTAACAAATCAAGCGACCAAAAATATTTTCCGGTGACCTCATTGTTCTTCACCTTCAAGGCATCAATTCAGGTAGTTTTTGGGTTCATTTTAATCCTCTCGATTAACTTTAACTCCTCAACTCATCAATTTCATCTCATTTCATTCCAGATTTGCGTGATTTGATCAAGAACAATCGGCTTTTTTTCTATTTGAATTAGTATCAAAACATCATAATCAAGTAAGTTTAATATACCAAAATACTGGTGATTAATGGGGATTAAAAGCCCTATGTTTGATTTGGATTAGATTAACAGGTTGAAACGAGTTGGTTGGTTCTTGATTCTCGGGCTTGAATGGAAAATGGGTATGGTTGGTTGAAAAAGAATAAAGATATTAACAGTTGGATTCATATAACAAAATGTGGATCTTGTCCAGTGGTTTAGTGATGCTATTGAGACATGGGTTCGAGTCCCATGACCTGTTTTTCTGGATTTTTATATTTTTGATCATTTTAAACATTTAACTATACTTTTCTAATAACCCAAATAACATAATTTAAGTTAAATATATTTTTAAAGCTTAAAAACTTATAATTCAAAATACATATAATAATTCATGGTTATAAGTTTCTATTACAAATATTATTGTAAGAAAACTAAAAATGAATTCGTATAAAATATATTCAATACGAAAATACTATAACGTTTCGTATAAAATCACAATTGGTAATTTAAAACCCTAATTTCCAATTTGTAATTTAAAACACTAATTCAAATTGGTAATTTAAAGCCTTAATTTCCAGTTTGTAATTTAAAACCCTAATTCTTAATTTGTAATTTAAATCCCTAATACCCAATTTGTAATTTAAAACCCTAAATCCCAAATCCGAAATCCTAAATTTCGGTTGTGACATTTGCCCAGAAACCCGAATCCGGATACCCGACTCGAACCCGAAGTTGTTTATTTTTATTTATTTGTAATCGTATTTATTTCATTACAATGTAACGTCCGTTATTATTATAAATAAATACACTCGACTTTACATCATTCTTATCTTTATAAATCGATTGTATTTACCTCGCAAAATATCTATATAGTTTAAAATATTACGATTGATGATAATAAATCTCAATATATACATAGTGTATAAAAAGTAATCCTATAAAAATTGTTAAAAGAAAATGGTTCTAAGTCTCAGAATACTCACTTAATGTCTTAAACGAAGTAAAAATACAAAAACGTCATTTCTACAAACGTTTCAATTTATTTAGTTAGATTTGTTAGTTAATATAACTTATAATCTAACTTTGGGCCAATGTTGTAACTTTTAAAACTTTAATTAAAAGTTATAAATCTATATTAAACAAAACTGCAACTACAAGAGGTCATTATGTAAAATTATCAAACCCAATTCCCCCCCCCCCCTGTTGAGATCGCAAATCCAGCAGCCGTTTTTCTTTTTTTTCCGGCCAAACCCAATCTTCGGTGACGCGTGATTTACAAGATTTTAACATCCGAAACCTTCCAAAAACATCCTAATTCTTTATTAACAAGTTTCGAACATTCCTTATTACACAAGACGCGTAATTACAGCCCAATTAACCAGATTTGAATTCATGATTTTCATTTCAAAATCAAATTCCCATAAATAGACTCATAACAGTCGATTAAACCTTCCCACACCCTTCTTTACACTCGACTAACAATTCTATTATACCAAAACATCATAATTTCCTCTACTATTATCCAAATCTATCGAACAAATCCCTTTTCCAGCGACTTAGTCTTTTACCATCTTCGCGGAATCATCTCAGTTAATATTTGTATTCATTTTGATCCAATTGATTATCTACAACTCCTTAGCCCATCAATTTTATCTCATATCATCTCAGATTCATGAATTTTGCATCAAAACAGTCGACTTCTTTCTCCAATTCGAATCCGTATCAATTCTTCACCAACAAGTAAGTTCTTTACATCAAAATACTCGTGATTATTTGTAGATCGAAAGCCCCCTGTTGGTTTTCGATTTGATTAACAGGAATGAACGAATTGGATGGATCCTTGATCTTGGGCTTGTTTTGATTTGGGAGTTTTTAGTTATAACATGTTAAACCATTTAAATATCAAAGTGAATAACAAAAGTCATTCTGGTCTAGCGATTGGGTATTGTTGGTTTGCGGTTCTAAACCCCACTACTTGTATTATTTAGTTTTTACATTTTAACCACTTTAAACATTAATCTATAATTTTTTAATAATCTAAATAACATATTTTAAGTTAAATATATATTTCTAAAGCTTATAAACATAAGTTTAATATATATATACCAATTTATAATTTACAAATATTTTATATAGAAAACCAAACATGGATGCTTATAAAATGTATATAACACGAAAATACTATTACGGTTCATACCAAAATCCCAATTCGAAATTTAAAAACCTAATTCTCAAATTTGTATTTCAAAACCCTATTTCCTAATTTATAATCTAAAACCCTAAATCCCAAATCCGAAACCCTAGAACTCGGATTTATGATTCTTGTTACTATTGTTTCGTTTCTAAGTAGGGTTTTTCCCAATTAATTAGGTGGTACCAATATTTGGGAAACCCTCGGTTCGTTATAGCTGCATTTCTTTTCAATTATCTATGCATTTCAAGGTGAGTAAACTCACCCCCGCTTTTTACTAGTTACGTTTTTGGGGCTGAAATACGTGTTCCTATAATACTACGGTTTCTTTATTTTGTATCTATTTTCAAAATGAGATCATCAGATGTGTTAATCTTGTTTGCCCGCATGATGCAAAATTATGTGATAGACATTAGTGCTTATATTATCTTCTAATTTCCACCGGTACGATATTAGCGCTAATGGCTTGACAAGCTCACCTACACTTTATGGCCTGATAGGTGATTTTAACCCGGCAATTCTTTGGTTCATTCTATGTGTTGGTTACTAGTTACTATATGTGATACTTGTTGCTACGTTTCTATGTCTCTTAGATGCTTAAACATTTATTGATAACTTGTATATCGAGACCGTTAAATGACGGTTAAACGATAGTTATCGGTATTTGTAACATGTGTGGTTCCTCATGACTTGTTGCTAAAAGTTACCCTGCGGGGTCTATGGATTCTTGTTTCTATGTGATTCTATGGTTATGGTTGAGATATATGATGAAGTTGCTATACACATAAGATAGCGAAACATATTTATAATGATCTCGGATTTCATATTATCTACAATTAACTGTGTTTTACTCACTAGCTAATTCTTTAGCTAACTTATTTTACACGTATTTCAGGTGGAGTTTGAGACATTTAAGCTTCGAGACATTTAGGATGCTTTTGGATCTAAAATAAACGGGAATTATACACTTTAAATTCTCGGCTTTTATTTCTGTTTTAAGACTATTTATTGTTTCATTTATGTCACGACATTATTGCTTTAATGATGTTAAAATATGCTTTTAGTGTGCCATGTGCTTTGTACTATTGATATCCAATCCACTTGACACGCCCGGTGTTTCAGCCGTTGGGCAGGGTGTCACCCCAGTATTATACTACGGTTTTCTTTTCTTTTGTTTCTATTTCTTATGAGATCATTAAATGTGTTAATCTTGTTGTTGATACAAAATTACGTGATAGTCAATCGTAGTTGTATTATTTTGAAAATAATCTTGCTTTGAGAAGAAAGCAACCAATTCACGCCAATGGGCGAAACAACAGTTTTCAGCATCAAAATCTCTTAAATGAAACAAATTTTCAAAATGTTCAATATCAACAAGTTACTATTGCAGATAGATTCGGAAAACCCAAGACCGTGTGGGCCTGGGTTGACCAAACTAACTAAGTGATTGTTGAAATGCAGGTACGCCCAAGAAGACCTATCAACTCATGGTTCGTTGATAGTGGGTGTAGCCGGCATATGACAGGCAACCATGCCTTGCTTCAGGATTTCAAGCTGAAAAATGGTACACACGTTGCATTTGGAGGTGATGCAGGTGGTAAAATAACAGGAGAAGGAACCGTATCGAATGGGGTCATTAGTTTTGATAAAGTCAACTACTGTGCACAGTTGAACTTTAATTTACTAAGTGTATCTCAAATCTGTGATAAATCTTATTCAACTTTATTTGATGATTCTTTCTGTTATATACTCAAACCAGGTTTCAAGATTGACAATGAGTGGGTGGTGGTGAAAGCTCCAAGAGATCGTGATGTATACAAGCTGGATATGTCGCAAATTGATGCTGAAACCGAAACTACTTGTCTCATTGCACATGCTTCAAATGATGAGAGTCAGCTTTGGCATAGATGGCTGGGCCATTCAAACTTCAGAAACATGAATCGTTTAGTGACTGAAAATCATGCTGTGGGAATACCTTCAAAGAAGTTCTCTACAACTGATCTCTGTCCAGCATGTTTGAAAGGAAAACAACACCGAATGTCTTTTAAGTCCAAGCCAGAAAACTCCGTTTCAAAACCCTTGCAGATGCTACATATGGATCTTTTCGGACCAACAAATGTGCAAAGCATTGGAAAGAAGTCTTACTGTTTTGTCATTATTGACGATTTCACTAGATTTTCTTGGGTTTATTTTCTGCATGTTAAATCTGAAACTGCTGAGTTGTTAAAAGAATTTATTATCAAAGTTGAAAATCAGTTGGATTGTAAAGTGAAAACTTTAAGAAGTGATAATGGAACTGAATTCAAGAACGCTAATGTTGATGTATTTTGTGCAGAAAAAGGAATTGCTAGACAATTTAGTGCTCCAAGAACGCCTCAACAAAATGGGGTTGCGGAACGGAAAAACCGGACACTGATTGAAGCAGCAAGATCCATGCTTGCAGAGCCAAAATCCCTATCACATTCTGGGATGAAGCTATTGCTACTGCATGTTTTGTACAAAACAGAACATTACTGGTTCAGGATAAACAGAAAACATCTTATGAGTTGTTATTTGGAAGAAAACCAAATATTTCATATTTGAAAGCATTTGGTTGTCCTGTATCGATTCTAAATTTAAATGATCATCTCGGGAAATTTGAGTCAAAATCTGACGATGGATTTTTCCTTGGTTACTCGTCTGCTTCTAAAGCTTATCGGGTTTTTAATAGCAAGACAAATACTGTTATTGAAACTATTAACGTAAAGTTTTTAGAAAATTCGTTTCCGTCAGTGGCGCATGGTCCCGAATGGTTGTTTGATTTAGATTCGTTATCAAAATCTTTCAATTCTAACTTGTTTGATTTTTCAGGAAAAGCAAGGAAAGAATCAGGTGACTTGGGATGCTTTAGTGACGATTCTGATAATGACGATGATGGCCATCTCAATTCTGAGTATCCGTTCATGTCATTTCATAATCCTGATCATGTCAAATCTAGTCAAGCTCCGGGTCCTTCTGGTTCTCCAGACGATCAAGAATCAAACAATCTTGAAGATGATGTGAATCCGCAAAGTTCTCCTAATGATGGTGGATCCGTTCAAAATCAGCCATCATCAGATCCGAATGCTGAAGTTATTCTAGAATCATTTGATTACTTCATCAATTCACCGGATCAAGTCCCGAATTTCACTCCGCATTCTTCTACAATACTACAAGATCTACCGAAGCTGAATCATTCTAATCTAGAGAGTCAAGTGCAAGGAGATGTCATACCAACTCATCGAATTCACAAGAAACATCCTGGCCGTTGAATCAGAGAACTACAAGAAGTCAAACTGAGCAAGCAAATGTTTGTCTTTATTCATGTTTTCTTTCTCAAGTGGTGCCGAAGAACATTTCAGAAGCGTTACAAGATAATAGTTGGATTGAAGCCATGCAAGAGGAATTACTTCAATTTCGCAAACAAGAGGTTTGGAAATTAGTGGACTTACCTGAAGGAGAGAATGCGATTGGTACAAGATGGTTGTACAAAAACAAGCCAGATGAACGTGGTATTGTTGTGAGAAACAAAGCGAGACTCATTGCACAGGGATATACTCAGGAGGAAGGCATTGATTATGAAGAGGTGTTCGCTCCGGTCGCAAGACTTGAAGCTATACGCGTTTTTCTTGCATATGCGTCCTTCATGAAGTTTAAAGTATTCCAAATGGACGTTAAAGGCGCTTTTCTGTATGGACCGATTACAGATGATGTTTATGTCAGACAACCTCCGGGTTTTGAAGATCCTGACTATCCTCATCGTGTATACAAGTTGAGTAAAGCTCTATATGGTCTACACCAAGCTCCGAGACTCTGGTATGAGACATTAACTAAGCATCTACTAGAACATGGATTCACAAGAGGACAGATTGATCCAACTTTGTTTATGAAGAGGGAGAATGAAGAACTCTTATGTGTTCAAGTATATGTGGACGATATTATCTTCGGATCGACCAGTGCGTCAATGTGCAAAGAATTTGAGGAAATCATGAAGTCTAGATTCCAGATGAGTTCAATGGGGGAGATTAATTTCTTTCTTGGATTACAAGTGAAACAATCAGCTGACGGAATTTTCATCAATCAATCAAAATTTGTTGAGAAGTTGTTAAAGAAGTTCAAGATGCAAGATTGTCAGACAATTCGAACTCCATCTGATGTGAACTGCAAGATACAGCCGGATCCAAAAGGCAAATCCGTGGATCAAACACTATACAGATCAATGATCGGTTCACTGATGTATCTTACTGCATCAAGACCAGACATCATGTATGCTGTATGTGTGTGCGCAAGATATCAGTCTGATCCAAAAGAGTCGCACCTGGTTGTTGTTAAACGTATTTTCAGATACCTTAAAGGGAAACCGAATCTTGGGTTATGGTATCCTTATGAAGGCAATTTTGAATTATATAGTTATTCTGATAGTGACTTTGGTGGGTGTGCTCTTGACAGGAAATCGACTACTGGTGGATGTCAATTTCTGGGTCCTAGACTTGTCTCTTGGCAATGCAAGAAGCAGACCAACGTTTCTGTATCCACAGCTGAAGCAGAGTATATCGCTGCATCTGCAGGATGTTCTCAAGTTTTGTGGTTACAAAACCAATTGCTTGACTACGGGTTTAACTTTCTCAAAACTCCTATTTACATAGACAATACTGCTGCTATGTTCATTACTGCTAATCCTGTTCAACACTCAAAAACCGAACATATCGAAATTCGATATCACTTTTTAAGAGACAACTCTGAAAAAGGTTTAATAATTTTAATTAAAGTTCATACCGACAAACAACTGGCAGATTTTTTCACAAAATCTTTTTTGTCAGGCCGGTTTGAATTCTTAATTCAATCCATAGGATTAATCAATCATGATTGATTCTATTTTTCGTAAAAACAAAAAAAAATCAGAAAATATAAAAGCCAAAATATAATAAGTTGATGTCATATATTGATTCCTTTGTCTTTTATTTTATATTTTGCATTGTGTGTGTGCATGAAAAAGAAAAAGAAAAGCAAAAACAAAATATAAAAGCAAAAAGAAAAGAAAATATCATGTCATAAGAATCTATATTGCACAAAGTGAGAAATGATAGTTACACTAGACATTATTTGTTACATCATTTTTAATAAAGACTGATGAATGTTAATTGATGTGTTATACATGTCTAGATATATATCTTTTGATACATTGCATGTGATGATAGTTGTGCATGATCGGGTAACGATGTAGTCTATTCAGTGTGATGAACCGCATCGTGAGCTTCTTTGTTGTGGTACCCACAGACCTGAAGTCTCACACGAAGTCTCTTTTGAGCTTCAAGGTGCAGCAAAAGATTCCCAAAGATGGAACAAAAAGAGTCCCAAATGTGGACCATCACCAAACAAAATTCCAAAAAGGAATTCAGAAGATTCCCAAGGGGAATGATAGGAAATGAAAAAATCCAAAATGGAATTAAAAAGAAGTTCCAAAGTGGACCAAATCCGAATAGAACCCAGATTCCACACTGTTTATGATTGTAAGTGACCAGGTTTGTGTGCAATATGCATTCAGGTAGTGGTTGATAAGGAAATATGTTGACATATGTATACATGTGGGTCACATAAGTCATTTTAATCGAACCTTAAACATCATCATGCATTCAGGTAATTGGTTTGTTTTCATATCATCACTCAATAAAAAATAAGTTAAATGTCTATTCAAAACTTGCAAAACATGTTCAGATAATGTGTGGTATGATCTCACTGCGATATTTTGATTCATTGCATTGCATATGTCTTTATTTTAATGTGTGTGATTTGTGTATGCAGGCATATGGAATCTTTATTGACACATCGACATCCTTGTTAAACTTTAAAATTTCAAGAAATTTCAAGTTTAGGGGGAGAATAATTGAAGAAAAATATCTACAAAAATCCAAAAATATTTTGAATAAATGTGTTTTGAATGAACAAGATTATGTGGTATGAAAAGCAAAGGTATTGGATGTGTTAAAAACAAACCCAAGGTCTTGTGATGTGTTTTTTTCAGAAATTGCTTCGGGATATAGAAAATTTGGTTGTGCAAAAACATTTGTTTTTTTGAAAATCAAAGAAAAAGAAAAATGAATTTAATTGGAATTAATGTTATTGACTTGTCTTATGTTGTTGATAATTAATGTGACAAATTCTGTTAAGGATATCTTGTCTAATTAATATGTCGAGAATGTTTGCAGGTGCAATAAATGCAGTTGGAAAAGTCAACAGACGAAGAAAAATTGAAGAAAATTGCAAAGGGTTATAGCCGGGCAAAGATATCAGACACAACTGTTCTGCCGGGTAATGAACACACTGTTCAGCCGGGTAATGTTGTGAGTCTGATATGAGCCGGGTGATTGAGAAAAAAAAGTGAAGCCGGGTGAAGATATTATGACTACTTTATAGCCGGGCAATGAACATGTCAAATACAGCCGGGTGAAGGTCATAGATATCTGCCGGGTGAAGAAATGTTGTCACTATACAGCTGGGTAAAAGAGAAGTTTTCTTGCCGTGTAAGTGTATAACACTGTGATGCCGGGTGATGAAGTAAATTACTATGTTGCCGGTTGATGAAGAAAAAGCATGCCGGGTGATGAAGAAAGGTTGCCGGGTGATGTTTTGAAGACTACTATACTGCCGGGTGATGAATAAAAACCAATCAGGTGTAGTTGTTCCTAACCTTTACACGTCACTACAGTGACTTACCCGTCTCTACAGTGTTTGACCCGTCAAGTGTGGTTCACATGTTATATGTTGACCCGTCATATGTTGTGACTTGTTTCAAGTACTTGACCCGTCCCAACAGTACATGACCCGTCTCTACAGTACTTGACCCGTCAAGGCTTATTGGGCTTTTGTGCTTGCCCGTCCCAAATTGTTGACCCGGCACATCAAAGTTTGACCTAATTTTTAACCATATAAAAACCCGCCTCTTCACAAACACTTATCATTTTTCACTCACAAATTCAAGCAAATCCTCTGCACATTAAATCGTTGTTTATCATATTCAATCGTTTGTTCTGTAACAAGTCTGATCGATTGAATAAGGTAATGTTTATGTGATTTGAACCTGATAAACCTGCAAATCGACCGATAAACTGAAAAACGATGATGAACAGTGTTTTTGATCACTGAATCGACACTTTGATTATGTGTGTTAAAAACCAAAATCGAATGTTATTTTAAGTGTAAAATCTGTCGATCATCAACAATCAATCACTCATTTGCACCAAAATACCTTAAAACCAACTGAATCAATCAAAATTGTTCATAACTGTTAAAACCGCCATTGATGAACTTTGAAAGTTCTTAAGTGTTAACTTCAAACTGACAAAATATGTGTTGAACATTAACAAATCATTGTTAAAACTAAGATTAACATGTTAAACAACTTCATCATACAATGTCAAATTTATGTCTTAAGTGTTAAACTGTTAAATTGAAAAATGTTGTACAATCATTAAAATTCAAAGTTGTTTTTATTAAAATGATGAAAATCAGTTTGTTAGATCAATTTAGGGTTAAAATGATTATGTGAATGTTTTTCTTCTTAACTTTTGTTCAAACACTTATGAAAAATTTGATATGTATTAATGAAGAATCTAACACATTTGTCTTGTTTGTGTTTGTTTTTGTTTTAACAGATGGAGAATCTAAAGTTTGAACCTAAGCACAATCTGGTGGCATGTTTAGATGAATCTATCCCTGAAACTGAAGGTTACAGAGATATGATCAGATTCATAAAGAGGACAAAATATGTGTATGCTATGTGTGCCAAACCGGTCATATATGCAAGGTTGATAAAGAGTTTTTGGAGAACAGCTGAGGTGATCAGAAATGAGGATGGAGTAGCTGTTGTTCGAGGAAACATCACTAGAGAATTAGTGTTGACAGTTTCTGAAGAAGCAATCAGAACTGCATTGAGGATTGATGAGGATGAAGTAGGGGCTAATGATGAATTGACTATGGCTGAATGCCAAGCGTGCTTTGTTAATATGGGACATCCTCCTGCATTTCCAAAGTCACAATTTTACAGAGCAAGGTTGGGGAAGAAATGGAAGCTTCTGTGCTATGTTGTTCAGCAATGCATGTCAAGGAGAAGTGCTGGTTTCGACAACTTTCCTTCTGACATTGCATCCCCAATAGTTGCCATTGCTGAAAACAAACCATTTAACATGTCAAGGTGGATCATGAATGGGTTTGTGTTTAATCTGGTAAAGGGCAAAAGATTTAAGTTTCTCATGTATCCGAGATTCTTACAGTTGATGATAAATGTTGCCTATCCCATTATCAGAGAAGAAGGTGTAGTTGGTGGAATTTTATATACTGAGGACATGAACGATTTATCTTACAGGAAGATGAGCATCGGGAATGTGCCTAGTGTTGAGTTATTTGACTATATGAGGGATATAGCAAATAATGAAGAAGATGTTGAAGGAGTTTATCATCATATTTCACACGGAGAGATTGTGAATCCTCAGGACCTGGTTGATGAGGTGCCTGATAATCTACTGGATGATGATGAGTATAATGCTCGTCATGCAGAAGATGAAGAGATTGATGGTGATAGTAATGATGGTCAAGATGATGATAATGATGATGATGATGGAGATGATGAAGATAGTGATAGTGAAAGTGGAAATGATGGTGGTGATAATGCTGAATCTGTTTCAGAGGAGGCAGAGATTAGTGAAGCAGCTGAGCCAATGGAATTGGAGACAGAAAATGTTGAAGTCATTGAACAAGCTGTGATAGAAGAACCTGTTGAGGTTACTTGTGTTGAAAAGGAGGTAGCAATTGAAGTTGCTAAGCCTATCACAAAACAGTATGTTAGATCTCGAAGATCTAAATCTGTTGTTGAGAAAGTATTAAGTGAGCCTGAAAAGATAGATATTGTTCAAATAGCTCAGGAAGTAATTGCTGAGGTTGAAACTATTGCACAGATAGTTGATGAAGCTGATGCTGGCATTACTGATCCTGTTCCTGTTGATATACCCACCACATCATCCCCTGTTGCAGAAAACATTGAACAAATTTTGGAGTCTTCTCCAAAAATTGTGTCAAGTGTTGATGAGAATGAAGATAAGAAAAATATTGTCGAACTAGAAGAGATGGTGGCAAAACTGTTAGAGGCGAATGAACTGTTGAAAGCTTCAAATGATAGGAAAAAGAAAAGACTTGAAGAGTTTTGGGCTACTCACAATCAGAATCTGGAAACTTTCAAAGCCTTGGATACTGATCATCTTAAGTTGAAAATTGAACATGACGAATTGAAAGCTGAGTATAAAAAGTTGAAGGAGGAACATGAAGATTTGAAATATGATCACAAAGAGTTGAAGGCTGAATGCAATACTCTTGAGGCTGAGAAAGAAATGCTGGAGAAATGGCTGGAAGAAACCAAATCGAAAAAGTCAGATTCTGTGTCCGATAAAGATTTTTCAGATGATGCAATGGAAGTAACTGAGAAAACTCAAGAAGCAAAAGTCTATTATACAAGAGCACGTGGTACAACCAATGTGGGTATAAGGGTGGAATCTCCAATAGTCATTCCCGATGAAGCTGTTGCTGAAACTGTCACTTATGACAAGGCTGAGGGAAAAAGGAAGTTAGATGCTGTGCCAGAAATTACTAAAGATACATCTGTACCAAAGAAGGCAAAACTGGATGAAACAGTACAGATTGAGCCGATTCAATCTGTGGCTGTAGTTGAAACTGAAGAGACTGAGATAGTTAAGGCTGATGTGATTGTGACTAGTGCTGAAGTTGATAAATCAGTTCAGATTGAGCCGATTCAATCTGAAGCTGTTGTAGTTGAAGAAATGCCTGAAGCTGTTAAAGTGATGGAGAATGTGCCTGAAACTGTAACAGAAAATGTAAGTCAGTTTGAGCCGGTTCAAACTGACAATGCACCAATGATTGAGGCTTTAGACGATTTGGATGATATTGACTTTACTGAATCTGATACTGAAGCTGAGCCTGAAATCAATCCTGATCAAGAGATTCCAGACGATCTAGATGAGAGATTTGCTTACCTTGAGAAGATGAAATATAATGCAGTTTATCTGAATGGGCTGACTGTGAGTCAAATCAATGAAGAATATGAAAAGTGCTTGATAGCTCAAGACAAAGCCGCTGCTGATGAAAAGGAATTTATTGTTGAAATGGGTGAGTGGACACCATTGCAAGAAAGTTTGAACATCGAAGACTTGCCTCCAACTGAACTGTATCACCAAAATCCTGAAGAGATGTCTAGTAGGAATATGCGAGATTGGTTGAGCTCAAGGAATTATCCTTATAAGACTTTGAAGAGATTGAAACAAGAGTCGCTGAGGAAAATTGTTGTTAGTTTCATGAAGACAGAGAAAATGTACAATCGTATGTTTTATTTGGACTACAACAACCCTCAATACTACGAGCTGACTAAAAGATACAAAGTTCTTGGACCGAAGGAGATACCGGTGATGGCGTTACCTGAGAATGCACATAAGAAAAGGCATGAGTTGATGGACATGTTCCCAAGTGAAGCTAAGTCATATAACATACATATGGATGTACGTGAATCATGGCACAAATCAGCCACAGCAGGTGACGTTGTGAGGTCACTGCTGAGCAAGGGTCAGTCTATTGCTGAACTTCTTGATTCAATGATCGTACCGGAAAAGTCCAAGAAGGTAAAGATTATTGCGTGGAAATATGACGAAGTGTTCGATGCATTCATGATAAAAAGAGTTAATGGTTTATGTGATGTATACCATTACTACTCTAACATCTTCAAGTTAGAAGTTCAAGACTTGAAAGAACTGCACAAACTTAGGCTGATAAATCACACGCATGCTGAGCGTGGTGATAAATGTGCAATGTTGCTGGATGCCGGGATAGCCAGATCACCGAAATACTTAGACTTCAGAGGTCAACAAGAGGACAGTGCATATGTTCAGGCGAAGAAAGAAAGAAAGAAAAAGAAGTTGGTTGTTAGTGAGGACATGTACTTGGAGGAATTTTCTGATGAGTATTTTGATAAAGTAACTATTCCGGGACTGAAAGTGATTGATGGTTCTCAAATGACAAAGCCAATACTTAGAGTTTTCTACAATCAAGAAACTTTTGAGTTGAAGCTTGTTCGAAATTTGGATGATTGGGATAAAGATATGATTACTTTATTCAGTACTTTTGAACTGAAACTGCTGCATCCATCCTACATTGATTTTCTGAGAAGTTGTAGAATGGAAAAATGCAAAGATAAACTGGCTGAAGCTGATCGAAAACTGTTTGTTGTGATGATAGAAGTGATAGCAGCTGCATCAGAAAAGATTCGAGTACGGAAGGCATTGCTAAATTCTAATCTTGTGAGGGTTGACATTCCGGAGATAGAATTTATGAGGATTACTGCGAAGGGTACTTTAGAAGTACAAGTCAAGGGGAAGGAGATGCCTTATGAATTTTATGCTAACATTGATTTTGCAGGTTTAAATCTTGATTCTCTGAGACGTATGAATGCCTGCCCAATTCTTACTAACGAGTCCAAACCGAGACAAGCAAAGATAGCAGAAAAGTTCAAGTCTTGTATAGAAGAAGCACTGAAGGAACAAGAAGAGTTTAAAGGAAAAGAGTTGCTGGATATCAAAGAGGAACCAGAAGATTGGTGAGAGAGATTGAAGCTGAACAAAGATGAAAACTGTTGAAGATTTTGCTGAAGATTCAAAGATAAATCTTAGGGGGAGTACTGTTAGGGTTATTTCCTAGTTAAGATTTACTTTGTATTTGTTTATATGTTTTATGTATAGTTTAGGGTCTATTTTGTTATATTCCTTAAACTTGTAATTGTTGCTTAAAAGCATGTAGTGAGAGAGTGTGAGGGGAGAGGCTAGATCACTATTCACGTAAGAGAGAGAACTTAGTGTGTGTGATTTATTTGCTCCTGCACTTGTATTACAAATCTGCTTTGATCATCAATATACAAAAGAGAATTATTAGTATGAATTGTGTTAATGATTAAACTGTGTTTGTGTATGATTTATTCTGATCATTGAGCGATATTTACGATCCAATTGAACCTATCATGTATCGCGTGACACGTCAGCTCTATAAGGGTTGGGGTGTTACAGTTATGGTATCAGAGCTTAGGCTCTATCCTATAGAAAACTTAAACTAAATAACTAAGACATGTGAGGATATGGGTATACGTTGGGCTAGGTTTTTCTATATATATGTTCCTTTTTTTTTCCTAAAATTCCACTTACTATATCGAATTTGATTTGCTTCATTCTAGATGCATCCACGTCGTCCCCCTCGAGGATCAAAAGGAGTAGACCCAAACCTTGTCAATGCTATGACTCAAGCCCTTACATCTGTACTACCGACTCTGATCGAAGCATTGCGTAACCCAAACCCAGAACCAAATCCAAACCCAGAACCGAATCCAGACCCTGAACCGAAACCTAACCCGGAGCCGAATCCAAATCCTAACCCGACGGGTGTAGATGTTTGGCTGGAGAGATTCCAGAAGCAGAAACCGCGATCATTCACTAAGGCCGCCACACCTGCAGTTGCCAAAGACTGGATCGCTCATATTGAGAAAATCTTCACTGTGCTTAGGGTTGATCAACAATATAGGGCAGGGTTGGCTGCTTACAAGTTAGAGGAGGATGCTCAAGTCTGGTGGGAAAATGTTAAAGCTGAAAGAGGAGGTGACCAGTTTGTGGAGTCTCTATCTTGGGATGATTTTTGTGCCATTTTCTATGATAAATATTTTACAAATGTCGATAAAGCGGCTTATAGAAGAGAGTTTGAGAACATCCGCCAACGAAGTGACGAGTCACTTACTGACTTCACTGATAGATTTTATCGATTGTTGGGATTTTTGGGTACTGCTGCCGGAACACCTGAAGAACGAGCCGAAAAATATCAGTGGGCCGTTTGTGATCGAATCCGTAGGGCCATCATTCACTCCACTTTCAATAACGTTGAGGAAGCAGTCAAAGCGGCAAAAAGGGTTGACTTAGAGAGACAGGAGTATTTGGGAAAAGTTGAGGAACGTAAGGAGCGGAATAGAGACGGAACTCGTATTCATTATGGGGAGTCATCTCATGGGTTTGACCGAAGTGGGAACGATCGACAGAAAAATCAAGCATCCGGGAAGAACACTAAGCCGTGGCATGGTAAGACTCAAAATCAAGGCCAAATGATACCGTATCAACAACCTATTGCAGCGCAACCAGTGAACCAGAGAGGTAATCCTACTCAGCATCCATTGTGTACCCACTGTGGTAAACCTCATTCTGGGGTTTGTCGTCGACTTTCTGGAGCTTGCCTTCGCTGTGGTGAGTTGGGTCATATGATAAGGCAATGCCCTAAATCTAGAGACAATCCAGGCGGAAATACTAGGGGGACTAATGTGCAACCAAATGCTAAAGGACGGGTTTTTGCTCTAACGGCTGGTGAAGCGGCTAATGCTCCAGGTACTGTTTATAAAATTAATTATTTCTCAAATTATGACTTACATGTAATATTCGATGCTAGGGCGACCTATTTAGCAACTTTAGAATTTCTCCTAGTTATTTTAAGACTTATTCCTTCTCCAGGTACTATTTCTGGAATTATTTATCTCGCTGACCGTGAACTATACACGTTGTTTGATACTGGGGCAACCCACTCAGTAGTTTCCCAAATGTTTACTAGGCATCTTAAAACTTTTCCTTCCCCGCTACAGTGTCCTTTAGTAATCTCCACACCAATGGGGAATTCTTCTATTTTTACTCACATATATAAAGATTGTCCACTTGTGGTCGGGGAGATTGTTCGTAAAGGTGATCTTCTTCCCATGCAAATGGGAGACTTTGATATCATACTATGAATGGATTGGTTGGCTATGCATCGAGCAACAATTGATTGTCACTCTAAAAGAGTCATCTTTGGAGACATTCTTCGTCCTGAGTTTATTTATCAGGGGACTCAGCCCCGAAAATCCATTAAAATTATCTCTGCACTCAAAGACCAGAAACTGATTTCCCACGGATGTGAAGGTTTCTTAGCCTCGATTAAAGACACGTCACGTGCTTCACCTCTTATTGAAGATTTATCGATCGTTCGAGATTATCCCGATGTCTTTCCTAATGAGTTACCTAGAATACCACCTGAATGTGAGGTAGAATTTACCATCGACTTGATTCCTGGATCTGAACCTATCTCTAAAGCACCTTACCGCATGGCACCATTAGAGTTGAAAGAATTGAAATAACAGTTGCAAGAATTGCTAGAACTCGGCTTTATCAAACCAAGTGTTTCGCCGTGGGGAGTACCTGTGTTATTTGTAAAAAAGAAAGATGGCAGCATGCGTCTTTGCATTGACTATCGTGAGCTGAATAAAATCACCATTCGAAACCGTTATCCATTGCCTCGAATTGACGACCTCTTCGATCAACTTCAGGGTGCAAAGTTTTTCTCAAAAATCGATCTTAGGTCTGGTTACCATCAGCTAAGGGTAAGAGATCAAGATGTTCCTAAGACTGCTTTTCGAACTCGGTATGGCCATTATGAGTTCTTAGTCATGCCGTTCGGTTTGACAAATGCTCCTGCTGTCTTCATGGATTTAATGAACAGAGTTTTCCACGAGTATTTAGATCGTTTTGTTATCGTGTTCATAGATGACATATTGGTATTTTCTAAAAGCAGACAAGAACATGAAGACCATCTTCGCACCGTTCTCGAGACCTTGCGCCATAAAAAGTTATATGCGAAATTTTCTAAGTGTGATTTTTGGCTTGAACAAGTGGCATTTTTGGGCCATGTCGTGTCAGCTGAAGGTATTACCATGGATCCGTCTAAAGTTGAAGCTATCACTAACTGGCCTCGACTGACCTCAGTTACTGAAGTTCGTAGTTTTCTCGGGTTAGCAGGTTATTATCGACGTTTTATGGAGGGATTCTCTACGTTAGCCTTACCGCTCACTCAACTTATGAGAAAAGGAGTAAAGTTCACTTGGAACGCGGAGAGGGAAACTAGTTTCGAGGAGTTGAAGAAAACGATTGGTGTCTGCTCCTATTCTTACTCTTCCTTCTGGTTCGGGCGGTTACCAAATTTATAGCGATGCCTCAAAGAAAGGACTTGGTTGTGTTCTTATGCAGAACGGGAAAGTCATTGCATATGCTTCAAGACAGCTTAAGCCTTATGAGGTAAATTACCCAACTCATGACCTAGAGCTAGCTGCGGTCATCTTCGCCCTCAAGATTTGGAGGCACTACTTATATGGCGAGACTTGCGACATCTTCACTGATCATAAGAGCCTCAAATATATTTTCACTCAGAAAGAGCTAAACATGAGGCAGAGGCGATGGTTAGAGCTACTTAAGGATTATGATGCCAACATTCAGTATCATCCAGGTAAGGTGAATGTGGTGGCGGATGCGTTAAGTCGAAAGAATGCAGGCACTTTGGCGTGTTTTAACATTGAACCCCGTATTATTTCTGATCTCGACAAAATGGGTATTGGACTTCAAGTTGGAAAATCTAACGGTTATCTAGCCAAGCTAAAGATTGAATCAGACCTTATTAATCGAGTTAGGGAAGCTCAACATGAAGATGGTGAACTTTGGGCAATATTACAAAACATGGAGGTTGGAAAGCAATCTGAATTTCGAATTGATGAGCGAGGAGTAATCTGGTGCGGAAAGCGATTATGTGTTCCTGACAATCCGACCCTTCGTGAATCTCTTTTAGCCGAGGCACATAGTTCTCCATTCTCTATTCACCCAGGAGCCACAAAAATGTACAGAGATTTGAGGCAGAACTTTTGGTGGAGAGGTATGAAAGAAGACGTAGCTAAATATGTGGCTCATTGTTTAACTTGCCAGCAGGTAAAGATCGAGCATCAGAGAGCCAGTGGATTGTTACAACCGTTAGACATTCCAGTTTGGAAATGGGATGATATCTCTATGGACTTTGTTACGGGACTTCCAAAAACTCTAAAGAAAAATGATGCTATATGGGTCGTGGTCGATAGACTCACAAAATCTGCTCATTTCCTACCTATTCAGAAGGGATACCCATTTAGCAAGTTGTCAGAGATGTTCCTTCGCGATATTGTTCGACTTCATGGCACACCCTCTTCTATTGTATGTGATAGAGATCCGCGTTTCACTTCACGCTTTTGGAAAGGTTTTCAGAAGGCTTGGGGTACAAAGATAAGATTCAGCACGGCCTTTCATCCGCAAACCGATGGGCAATCTGAGCGCACTATTCAAACATTGGAGGATATGCTTAGAGCATGCGCTCTTGAATGGACAGGTAACTGGGATGAATATTTGTTCTTAATCGAGTTTTCTTACAATAATAGTTGGCAGGCGAGTATCGATATGGCTCCATACGAGTTGTTATATGGTCGGAAATGTAGAGCACCCATATGTTGGAATGAAGTAGGAGAGAAGGTGATTGAAGGTCCTGAATTGGTGCAGATTACAAATGAAAAAGTCGCCATTGCTCGTGAAAAATTAAAAGAAGCTCAAAGTAGACAAAAATTTTATGCGGACCGACATCGGCGTTCCTTAGAATTTAATATTGGTGATAAAGTGTTCCTAAAAGTTTCTCCTCGTTATATTGGACCTTTTGAGATCTTGGAGCGAGTAGGCGAAGTCTCATATAGCTTAGCGTTACCACCGCAACTCTCTCATGTTCATAATGTTTTTCATGTATCTCTTCTGAGGGGATACAACTATCATCCATTGCACGTTGTTAATTACGTGTTACCCGCAATTCAAGAAGATCTTTCTTACGAAGAAGAACCTGAAGCCATTCTTGATCGTCAAGAACGAGTCATGAGACGCAAGTCGATACCGTTTGTTAAGGTCTTATGGAAGAACCATCCTGAGCGTGAAGCGACGTGGGAGACAGAAGAAATGATCCGTTCACAGTACCCGCATCTTTTTTTAGAACTAAAAGTATGTCCTCTGACCCATTATTACTGGTTGATTTTCGGTTTGAGCTTTTGTGCTTAAGAAGTATTATAGAATCCTGTATCGTACTTTAAGTGGATTCATGCTACATAATGTTAGGAATTTCGAGGACGAAATTAATTTTAAGAGAGGTAGAGTTGAAATAACCGATTTCAAACAAATAATAATAATAATAATAATAATAATAATAATAGTTAAGAATTTATTAAGGATGATAATCATCATTCATGATGATAGAAAAATAACGTCTAAACCATGATGTTCGATATCCACATCTTTAATGTAGTTTCAATTGGATGACTTCATCCGTTATCACAAAATGAAACAATCGGTTAAGTTTACAATTGAAATTCGTAAAGCATACCCACACACAACTTCACTTCATAGTGTTCCTCTATTTTATTGCCAGCGATTTATAACCACAGTTTTGCCACCGCACCGATTAGTCAGGCACCGTTGTCATGTCTTCTAAATTGCTCGCATGTAACTTCATCACCGATCAACTCTAGTTGTCTGGATTCCTTCTTAAGCAGACAAAGTACTCTCAGAACGATCTCTTAACATCGAGACTATTGATTTTGGTTTTCTGTTACTCCGGTGGTTAACCCTTCGTCAGCAATCAACGAGCATAAAGGGTTTAACCACACGTCGACTACGATTCAATTTCATGAGCTTTCGTACTTGATCTATTCTTTGCTCGCAACCAAGGTAATATCATGCTTCCTAGTTTGTTTAGTAACCATTCATGTTCTGGTTATCCAAACATCAACCGAGATCATTACGATGCGCAGCTGCAAGATTGATTACTTATTCGATTCCGCGGAACACGTCTGGGCTACAAAGATCACCATAATCTTCTACGCTTGCCGTTTAGAGGTCTGTGGTGACTCTACCGACAAGAAGGTACTAGTATTAAGCCTCGTTCATCATTACACACTTAATAAGAATGTTAGCTTGCATCTATGGAGATTGTATGATGAAGTTTATGAAACTAGAATGAAGAAGGTTAAGAGAATAGGATTTAAAACGTGTTTTGAAGTTATGAATTTAATATACTCCTTTGCCTCTTGAATAACATATGTATATGATTTCCTTCACTATAGTTTAAATATATATATATATATATATATATATATATATATATATATATATATATATATACGATTGCTTCCAGTAGGTAATTGACTATTTAGCCAAGTAATATACTATATGTCAAATGAATTATGATAAATGTATACAGCTAATCCACTTATTGTTTAGTGTATATATAAACGTTAGCTGATATCATATAGTTAAGCGATATAGCAATATCCTTATTGTCAGTGAGAGGTTAGTATTTGTAGTATGAACAAGCTAAAGTCATATAAGTATCAAGTACATCAACGTGACCCAAATTAAAAATGTCTAATTTGGAACATAATTATATGTAGGCTTTTGTGTCTGTTACCATTGTTGAGTGTGTGCTAATTACGGAAAAGCCAAGGTACGGATTCTAACCCTTCTCTATTGTAGCGTGGATTCCTCTTTTGTCTTGATCACCTTTTTGAACCTCATTTGAATTCGATACTCTACTCGCTATTTAACATTGTGATCATTTTAGTTATATGATATTGTTGTTATGAGCAATGGACCCGACCATTGAAGTGGTTATGCATGCGATAGGCCTAAGTCTTTTAACTCATTGTCGCATGTTCCTAAATTATTTGATATTTTTAAACGCTTAATGTGATTTAGCGTTCTCAAGTTAAATGATTATTATTGCCTATATTGTACTGTTGCATTTGACCTCAATACCCGAGCACATCCGCCTATGGGGACATAGGGCGCCATTGTTGGCACTAATGGCGTGCACCATCCGTGGCGGTGCGATTAGCCCACGGCGTCTCCTTTGTTGTGATTGTTTATTGGTGGTAGGAGGCGTATGGATCGATCCTAGGATAATTACTGTTACTGGTGGATGGATTTTGGTGTGTGTGCCCACGCCGCCATCTCACATTATGGTACATTAGGGCTGCAGCCAATGTACTTACTGATTACTGTTTACTGTTTATTGTTACTGTTTACTGATACTGGCTCGACGGGTATTTCCTTATTATATGATTCATTTGTTTCTTCCTAAGTCATTTTTTTTTCTTCTATTTCCACCTGGTATTGTTAGACTATTATAATTGCCTCACTGCGACCCTTTCCCTTTTACTGCTGTTGTATTCTCCGTTACTGAGCAATTTTGGCTCAGCCGTGTTCTTTTGTTGTTTCTTTATTTACATGGCAGGTACACAAGGGGCTTAGGGGAATGTGTGATGAGAGTTAAATCAAGAAATCGGGACGCAACGTTTAAATAAATAATTAAGACTGAATCGTACTTTATTTTAGACTTTATTATACTCGGACTTATGTAATGATTTGAACGTTTCGATTAAGTACGTTATTAAGTAATTAATATTATTTCTGATTACTGTATCGCGTGACACGTCAGCTCTATAAGGGTTGGGGTGTTAGACAAGAGATATGATGCTTATCGAACTTAGAATAAATGGACAATAAATTAATTTGATTGTCGGTCTTTATTTCTGAATTTATGACTATTAATTCCTCACTTATGTCACAACATTTATGCTTTAATAATATTTAAATATTATATTATTTACTATTAAATATGTTTTTACTTACTAGCTAATTCTTTAGCTTACTTATTTTACTCATATTTCAGGTGGTGTTTGAGCGTTTTATGTCTTACAAGACATATGGTGCTTATCGGACTTAGAACAAATGGACAATAAATTACTTTGATTGCCGGTCTTTATTTCTGAATTTATTACTATTAATTCCTCATTTTTGTCACAACGTTTATGCTTTAATAATATTAAAATATGTCTTTGGTGTGCCATGTGCTTTGTACTATTGATATCCATAATTCACTTGACAGCCTGGTGTTTCTGCCGCCAGGCGGGTGTCACAGTTGTTGGCCACGATCCTAGCTCATTCCACAACTCCATTGACCGAGATTTACGGTAGACTTAGTCGTATGGCCGTTACCTGCATTGACATATAAAAAACAAGCAGAAAACAAATGTTAGTTAATTGACAACTATTAGTACCAAGGATCCTCAATCCAGGGCGTTTAAGGATACCATATCCATCATGACTATAATCCGAGCCCTAATAGTATTAATGCTTCCATCGTGAGGTGAGGTTACTACAAAGGGCTGGCAAGTAAAAAATACAACGACGTGTTAGAAAAATTATAAAAGATATATATAAATCGAATTTAAAAAGTGGCTCGGAGACCTTGTTCCCCTAGTCGTCCAAAAAAAATTAAATGAAAAACTTAAAATTTAGAAAAATTAACGTGTTAGTGTGTCGAAATTTATCTTCATTTTGTTTTTATTAACTTATGACACAATGAAGATAAATTTAGACACAACGAAAACACAATTTTTTTAAGGTGGACGACGATGGGAACAAAGTCTCCAGCCACTATTTTGAAATTCGATTTAGATTTTTTTATATGACATTGTGTCTAAAAGATCTTTCTTAGCCTTCTTAGATTCTCAATCCTTTGTATGTGAACCTCCCTCATCCTTCCGTCCCATATTAATTGTCATGGGGATCCAAAAAACAAAGTTTAAGAAATATTGAATCAATATACTTTCTCAGCTATAAAATTACAATATGCTATCTTTTGTGTCAAATAATTAGGGGCAAAACTGGAAATTGCACTTATATTTTTGGAAATAGACATTTAAATTAGGACAACCGACAATAAAAAATGAAAAGGTGAACACTTAAATTGAGACAGATGGAGTAATATTTACATTTTTAGTTCACATATCAAAATTGTTATACTTGATGTATTGAGTTTTAATCTTTAAAAGATATGTTATTATTAATTAAACAAATAACATGTTTACATCATTTCTGGCTAAAATACACATTAACCTCTTATCTTTTCTTTTTCATTTTTAATCAAACGAAAACTTACAAATGTCCTAAATGGTTCCACCAGACTATCCTGGAGGAACCAATAAAATAAGGCAAAATATGTGAGACCAACTAAACATTAACAGGGTATCACCATATGTCACCATCATCCGATACACTAAGAATCGACCATGTATAAAGTTTGACAGTAGTCGACACCTTCATCTAGCTAAAAAGTTGTCATTTTCGCCTTCCTTTCTAAAGAACAATCAATAAAGTTATAAGAAACTTCAAGAGTCTAATAAGGTTAAAAGTATAATAAATGTTTATTATGAAATATTGATTTGGAGAACATGGCGTAAGTCCCAAAACTATGAACTTTCTGAATATCACTGATAACGATCAGAGTGTGGAATCTTTGATCGTTATTATTCAAGAACAAATCAACACACGAATTAGAATTCCTCTGATATTGATTGCAGCCGAAGATCAGAGATAATTGAGTTTTCGTAAGAACAAATCCACACAATAATTGTTTATTCCATTAACATAACTAAATATATACTTAGGCTAAGATGGACCAAAATACATCTAAGCCCAAGTCCATTATAATCTGGAAACCAATCTATTCAAGAACTACAAACAAGTCTCTCGAGAACTTATCATAAGCAATACATAGTTATGAATCTACTTACATATTAACTAGAGCCCAACAATCTACCCCTAGATTCGTGCTATGCTTCTTTCCTCACTTTTGTGGCCCTTTTTCCTTCTTTGCACTGCTGATGAGCTTCTTGAAATCTTCTGTTGTAAGTCCAAGTGAAGGACCAAAAACCTGTGTTTCAAGGCCCCCTATTTTACCAGCCGATAAACTAGAAGATATAATCTGACTTACATATCCAGTAAAATATTTACCACATATCGCATAAGCTAACACGTACTCGATCCATCATATCTTTATGAGTACGAGCCTTGGAATGTACATTCTTCATATCCCTAAAATCATTAGCAGCTTGTCTCTGAATTTCATTATATAACTCTCATTCTTTTTCAGAACACTTATCTGATGCATGAAATGTAGCTTTGCTTAATTCTCTTAAGTTAGCTATCGTCCAAGATTCAAAATTTGTCCATTTTGTATAGTATTCTGTTCACATACCAAAGATTTTTATCTCTGTAAAAACCTAGTGATCATTTCCAGATCTATTTCCCTTCCTATCATACACTCCATAACTTGTGTTTACCGTATCTCGTTCCTTACGCCACAAATCATCACCAACAGTTTCTTCTCTGATTTGCATCGCAATACTTAGAGGAATCTTCTACTTTGATTTAGATACATACTTCCTCTTATTTTTCTCAATAGAAAAATAATTCCTTATCCTGTAGTTTTTAAGACATCCTCAAAACTATCTACAATAGTGGTTATAGCTTCTTGGTTCAACACTATCTCTCTCTTCTTCAACAATCTTCTTTCCACAATCTACAGACACGTAAGTATGAACTTCTTTAGTTGGTTTTGCACTTATTCCCATATCTGGTCCAATAGCCTCATATTTTTCAAGAAAATCACTTCCAAACTTAGCTTCAAGCTTTTGACTTAGATCAATCTGTTTATCAGATAAATCACTGAAAGTTGATTTCAATTCAATAATATTTTTTCCTTGTACCTTCTTCACCTCTTGCAACCTACTGATCTCCAATGTTTTAATAACCTGATCTTGTTCTACAAAGATCACTTTTCTCTTCAACTCAACAACATCAACCTCATAAAGGTAATCTACCATATCATCAAGTTGAATACAACCAGGTTAAATAAATCGATCTTGTTCTTCTATCATCTGCCTCAACCTTTCATCTCTATAAACTACACCACTTGAACTTCCTACTTTCGTGTGAGAAGAAGATGGAATATCAAAAGGTGCCACTGGAATTAGAAACATCAACTTTCTCAGCAATATCCTTTTGAACCACTTCTTGTTGAGCAACTATTTTGGTAAAAAATTGTTAAAACCAAATTAGTCAAGTGAGGTTGTGTGGTTTAATGGAAATAATGATGAACACGATGATTTATACGAGGAAAAGCCCTTGATCAAGAAGAGATCACCAGTATAAAAACCTCGGGTGATGACAATCGTCTATCACCGATTTATAAATGATAAAACATGAATTTCAACTCGAGAGCTATGGCCGCTTAATACAAAAATGTGTGTGTGAGCAGAGAATTCAGTCGAGAGACAAGAAGAAAAATGTGAATGATCACGTGTGTGTGAGCTTTAGCCTCAATATATATTCAACAATAATATCAAACAAATTCCTAAACCCAAGCTACAGGCGTTGTGGTTAGTTGACCACGACTTCAGTTTAATCCGCAACTATCTTGACCGTTACTTGCAGTTAAAACACATAAAACACGAGGAAGACAAATGTTCGATAGTCATAAGCATCAAGGATCCATTATCCCTCTACTGCTAAGGATAACTTATTCAGTGCATTAACGATACTGCATCCATGATAGATACGACTCGAGCCCTAACACCTGCCCCCATATATAGCGGTTAAGTGAAACAGCTGGCATATTTGTCTCGATTTTTTTAATTAGAGTTAATTGCAGATGGGACGTGCACAATCATCACAATACAACCGTTCCGTTTCTTTTTGGTTTTAAACATAATCGTCCCTTTTCTTCAACAATCACATTTTCAAAATCCTCTTTCGTGATCTCGGTGATTACAGCTCAGGTACGATTTCTCCTTTTAATCTTTTGTGTTAGGGCTCGTTCGGTGTTTAAGATTTACTTTGTTCTTATTTTGTACTTGTTTGTACAGTTTAGGGTTAATTTTGTATTTTCCCTAAGTAGTGATGTATAAAGCATGTTGCTAGTGTGTGTTAGAGAGAGAGTCTAGATCACCAATACACCAAAGAGAGAGAAATTGAGTGTGTGTGATTGTATTCTCATGCACTTTGTACTGCAACGATTTTGCTTTGATCATCAATACATGAGAATTATTTAGTAATGAATTGTGTTGTTGATTGAGTTGTTGTTTTCATACTTAGATCGTTCTGATTTGTGGCAGTATTGATCCAATTGAACCTATTAATTGGTATCAGAGATGTTGGTACTGTGTGTTCTTCGCTATTCATCAAGCAAAAACACATCAATACTGCTCAAATGATGATTTGAATGATCTGTTGCTGTTTTTAGATATGATTCACCATCATAATCATTTCTAATTCACAACAATTGTGCAGATTCCATCAGATTTCATCAGATGGAGGAATTAAGAAGAAATTGAAAGTTTATTGTTCGATTGATTTTACTCAAAATTCACAGAAATATTGATCATGATTGAGATTGATTGATATTGAGGATTGATAATCGATATAAATCACTACTTGTGTGTGATTTTTGGACGATCTGAACAAGTTTTGTTAAAATTTAGTAAAATTTGTATGAAGATGTTGATGAACATGATGAACAGGATGAAGATGTACTAGACGGGTGATAAATTTTGACTTAGACAAATCTCTGGACTTAGTTTTTGAACAAATTAGGTTCCTGTGTTGCCGTGTGAATTAATTTTGTCTAGACGGGTGAAGAATTTTCAAGTAAAACTGTGTACTGTTGTGCCGGGTGAACAGCTGTATAGTCGGGTGATCAACTTTCTATACAGTCGGGTCATCTTGTTACTGTTCAGCCGGATTATCATTTTTCTGCCGTGTCAAGTTCTAGCCGGGTGAACATTGATACTGTTAAGTCAAGTGATTACTATTCAGCCGTGTCAAAGTTATCACTGTTCAACCGTGTGACTATTTAGTCGGGTGACACTGTTCATCCGCGTGAAGACTTTTACTATTTGAAGACTTGCAACTGTTCAGACGTGTGACTTCATACTTGTACTGTTCAGCCGAGTGAAGAAGAAAAATCACTATTCAGCCGTGTGATTTGTTTTGTTACTTCAAACTTTATTGTCTGTTTAGTCACATCAACTCTTATTTCTTTACTTAAAAATTAGTTTTCATTTTAAAATTTTAACTGTTTCTTTTCAAAAATCAAGAAAAACACAAAAATATTTTCTTTTAAATTTAAAATGGCACCTATTGATGATTCAGATAACCGTGTACCGAGGTTAGTTAACCGTGCAGATTTCAAGAATTGGACAATCAGATTGAAACACCATCTATGCTCTATTGATAATGATTTGTGGAAGTCTATTGATAAATGTCGTCATATTCCTACTCAGACTATTCCTGACAGTGCAAGCACTTACACAATAGATTCAACTGAATCGTATCCTGAAGATAATCTACAAGGTGAAGACTTACGAAAGGTCAAGAATGACAGTAAGGCTTATTCCTTAATGTGTAAAGGGCTACCACTTCAAGTGTTGTCAAGACTAGATGCTCATCAAACTGGCTACACATTATTCAAAGCATTGAAATCAATTTGTGAAGGAGGAGAACAGTTAAGAAGTCTCAAGAAGCAGAAACTGAAGAGACAATTAGAACTGTTTGAGCATATTTCTGGAGAATCTGTACACTAGATGATGAATAGATTTGTGAATCTAACAACTGAGATGACAAATGTTGGTGTCAAGACAGATCTTCAAGACTTGAATGATAGATTATTGTGTGCTCTTCTATCCTCATGGAAACAAACAGTAACTTTGTTGAAACATACATAAAAGTTTCCAGTGGACTTAGATCTTCTTATAGCAAAGATTGAAGAAGTTGAAATCGATGAAAGTTCAAGAAATACTGACAGATCAAGTTCTCATGCCCAGTATAAGTTTGTGGTGAATCCTTCAAATACAGTTGAGAATGCATTTCTTGCTCAAGATGCATATTAAATCTGATGATGAGGGCGATTTGTTTGTTGGTGCTAACTATTACACTGACTCATCGTATCAATCTAGCTAGCTCACCAATTTACTCTCAACCTCAATCTCCACCAAGAGTTCAAGTTCAATCAATGAAATCTCAAGCAGAAAATCAAAGTTCAAGTTCAACAGTTCAAGCAAAAGTAAAAGATGTCATGAACATGTTGTTACAAGATGACGAGACTAAGAATGCTTTCACTGCATTCATGGCAAGCTTTTAGGCTTATCAGGGAAGTCATTTGACTCAATTAGATGTTGTTCTTCCAGACCTATTTGAAATGGATCCTGATGACGTTGAAGAGATGGACTTAAATTGGCAAATGGTTATGGTTGCATACCGAACTCGGAAACATGCGTATGTTAACCGTAGTTACAACCCAAATACAAACAAGACCATTGGTTTTGACAAGTCAAAGGCTAGATGCTTCAATTGTAATTTCTATGGTCATTTTTCGAGGGAATGTAAAGCTCCTAAAAATCACAATTATAATCGTCAAGCGATTTCAAGTGGACAGAATCAGCATCAAGGTCAAAGTCAGAATTCACAGCAGTCTTCAAGCTATCAGAACATAAATCAACGATTCATTCCGAAGCCATATCAAAGTTTTCCAATTCCAGAACTAAACAATGAAGGAAAAAAACCTGAAGATCAGAACAAAGCGCTAGTGTTTAGTGTCAAAGACGGATACGACTGGAGTGCTTATGCAGAATAGTTTACAGCTGATCTTACTTCAAGTTTGGCACTTGTCTGTGAAATTGAGGAAGAAGACTGGTCGAAAGAAGGAGATTTTCAAGTGGTTAATGATGTCAGTCAAGATTCAGAAGAGTATGATTGGAGTGCAAAGTCAGATCCAACTGAAGAATCTGAATCAGAGATTGCTCTTATGGCTACATCTGAAGAGTCTTTCTCATCTGCTGAATCAAGTCAACCAAAGGTTAGTACTGAATTACCCCTAACTATGTTCCTATGCCAGATGATGTGAAAGGCAGGTTATGTTTTGAAGAACGTATCAAACAGTTGGAACATTATCGAAATCATTCATTTAAAATTGGTGATAAATTAAGTAAACATGAAAAACTTCATGAACAACTTAAAATTGATCACAAAATTTCTGATGATAAGATATTGTCACTTAAAGAGTCATGGAACAAAACCTTGAAAGAACTGGAACTTGTAACCAAACAACTTGAAGAAATGACAAAGAACTTTGAACAAGAGAAAGTTGCACATGCTGTAACACAAGTAGAATTTTCAAAAGTAAAAAGTTGTAAAACAATGGTACAACAACTGGTAAGTGAAAGAGGAAACAAAAACAAAACAGGGTTGGGTTTTACACATGAACCAATGCCTAAATCAATCACAAACACTTTACTAGAAAACTTCAATGAATTTGATCATTCACCTGAAAATGAACAAAGATTCAAAGAAATTCAAAGAAGTAAATCTGAATCCGAAGAATCTGAAGTGTTGATTGAAAGTTTGAAAGAAGATGAAAGTGTGACTGTTGAAGCTGATGACGAAGCAAGTGAAAAATCTGATCCTATTCTGGTGCAAATTATTGAATATCCGGAACTGAATCCGAAACCAGCAGAAACGGTGAAGGATGAAGTAGAATTCTCGGGATACAACGATCCAGACTACATCAAATGGAAAAAGGAGCAGAAAATCCTTGTTGCTGACCAATTGATTCAAAAGGAAACAGTGAAGAAGAATGAGGTTTCGAAAACTAAAATGCAGAAACCGAAACTGTCAAACAATCAATCTGAAATAAAACAATCAAAAGGTAAAGGGTCATAACATCAAATGACGAGATCAAAGCTCAAGTTTCAAAGCTGAATCAGTAAAACCTGTGACAAAGAAAGTGTCAAAAATCAAACTAATCAAGTTTGTGTGAGCAGGAACTTTTGATATGAATTCATCTCATGGTAACCAAACAAATTCAAAGATCAAATCTAACTCTGGTCTGAAATCAGGTTCAGGTCAATGATAAAAAATTTGAATCCAAGAAGGTAACTAAGCAGGATGTTTCAAAATCAAATCATGTTCCCAAAGCAAACACACAATCTGATAACAAGAAATCAAAGTCACAACCACAATCTCCACAAAAGAACCAAGTTAACTTTAAAACAAACAAGTTTGTTAATGAATCACTTGTAGGTTCAACATCAAAAGTTAACAGTAGGCTTTTCAAGATTAGTAAGAAAGATTGTGAGATTTGTGATCGTTATAACCATGCTACTGCTGAGTGTTTTTTTAACAGGTACTGCGATTACTGTGATAAAAGAAATCACTCTTCAGAAGAATGTTTTTATAACAAGTTTTGTGACATTTGTGAAAGGAGAAATCATGATAAAACAGATTGTTTTTTTCGAAAAACCTCATCAAGAGAAATGACTAATTTTCCAAATTTTTCAAGAAATCAATCTTTTGATTTTCAAAAATCAAATCAAAGTCATTTTTCTACTTCGAGGCCCTTCAAAAGACTCAATTCTGAATTTGATGAAATGTCATCAAGAAACTTTCAGGTTAACAGATTCACACCAAGAGATTTGATGGTTCGAAATCAAAGAAATGAAAACAACCTTGATCCTAAGTTAGAGGAAAGGTTTTCAGCCTTAAGAAGAAAGCAATTAACCAAGCGAGCGGCAGAAACAGTTTTCAACCAAATCTCTCAAATGAATCAAACTTTAATAACTTACATTACCAGCAAGTTATTGTTACAGATAGATTCGGAAAACCCAAGACCATGTAGGCCTGGGTTGAACAAACTAACTAAGTAATTGTTGAAATGTAGGTGCGCCCTCAAAGACCTGTCAACTCGTGGTTTGTTGATAGTGGGTGCAGCCGGCATATAACAGGCAATCATGCCTTGCTTCAGGATTTTAAGCAAAAGAATGGTACTCATGTTGCATTTGGAGGAGACGCTGGTGGAAAAATCACTGGTGAAGGAACCGTGTCAAATGGGATTATTAGCTTTGATAAAGTCAACTACTGTGCCCAGTTGAACTTTAATTTGCTAAGTGTATCTCAAATTTGTGACAAATCATATTCAACATTATTTGATGATTCTTTTTGTTACATACTCAAACCAGGTTTTAAGATTGACAATGAGTGGGTTGTTGTTAAAGCTCTAGGAGATCGAGACGTGTACAAACTTGATATGTCTCAAATTGATGCTGAAACCGAAACCACATGTCTCACTGCTCATGCATCAAATGATGAGAGTCAGCTATGGCATAGATGGCTGGGCCATTCAAACTTCAGAAACATGAACAAACTGGTGACTTGAAATCATGCTGTGGGAATACCTTCGAAGAAATTCTCAACAACTGATCTTTGTCCAGCATGTTTGAAAGGAAAACATCACCGAATGTCTTTTAAGTCCAAACTAGAAAACTCCATTTCAAAGCCCTTACAGATGCTACATATGGAACTTTACGGACCAACAAATGTGCAAAGCATCGGAAAGAAATCTTATTGTTTAGTCATCATCGATGATTTTACTAGATTTTCTTGGGTTTATTTCTTGCATGTTAAATCTGAAACTGCTGAGTTATTAAAAGAATTCATTATAAAAGTTGAAAATCAGTTAGAATCTAAAGTAAAAATCTTGAGAAGTGATAATGGAACCGAGATTAAAAATGTTGGGGTTATTTGAAGATGTCACTTTCCAAATATAAGCGAGTGAAGATATCGAGCATCATCACGAGCAAGGACGGATGAAGACGTTCATTAATTGTATTTGACGTTAGAATATATGTGTAATCGTTTCGTGCTTAAATGCACGTTTGTGCTTAAATGCACGTGTTTAGGTTTAAATGTAAGGTGAATGGTATGGACTATAAATACCATCACCTAGGTCATTTGCAAAGTGAGTTGCCTGCATTTCATTCCATATCCCTTGTAACCTTCACAAAGATCTAATACAATTTACCTATTCATATTATCATCATCTTCATCATACCTTGCATTGATCTTCATGAACATTCAAGCATCAATACGTGATTAGTGAGTTTCCGCATCACTGATCGCAAACAACATCCCCAAACAATCTCAGATCTAGATCCAAGGTCGGTTCATCTCGAACTATCAATTGGTATCTGAGCTGTTGTGTGATCTTTGATTGTTGTTGTTATTGATGGAATTTTTGCTACCATTAGCTTTGATTCATGTTTGTGTAAAGAACTGCAAAGTTTGAGATCAATTGGTGTAGATTTGACTGAGTTTTTGAAGAAATTGTTCATGTTCGTCATATTCACTGCTCAAAATTAAGATCCAAAATTTTGTTGATGTTTTGAGAAATTGATGATTGAGATATGTTAGAAATCATAATCCTAAGCCTCGTTGATGATCAAACCATTCAGATTTGTTGATTTCAATCCATATTTTGTCATTTTTGTCAAAACCCACTAGTTATGTTCATCACAAAAAACCCAGATTTGAATGAGATTTAGCTTGATTCAAGGTATAAAAACTTTGAAGGAGTGTTAGAAACATCATTCCTCAGCAATACAAGTGTTGAATTGAACAAAAAACAACAAAAATTGAAGAATTGATTTTGTGTTCATCACATTTTTGATTTTTTAATAGTCAAACGGATATGAAACGTCCCAACAAAGCTTAAAACGTCCCAACAAAGACTAAAACGTCCCAACAAAGTTGAAACGACCAAGTTATAGTGCCCCAAATCTGTTAAAACGTCCCGAAATTGCTGAAAATTTCAAGTTGACCCGTCTGGGGGGCAGACACGTCCAAACAGCACCCTTGACCCGTCTTTGGGGGGGCAGACACGTCCAAACAGTACCCTTTACCTGTCTGGGGGGCAGACACGTCCAAACAGTACCCCTGACACGTCTGGGGGCGAAATACAAAAATTTGCCAAAAAACACCCAAAATTCATTTCTAAGTGTTTTAAGTGCTGAATATTCATCTCAAAAGCATTATGTGCTGAAATATTTGTCCAAACCGAGCACTTTTAACAATATATCAGCTCTCATAACCCAAACCATCTTCACAAACACCAAATCTCCCAAAATTAATCATGAAAAACATGATCAAAGAAGAAAAACAAAGAGAAAATATCATTGATTTTGTCACGGAATTTGACAATATGTTTGAAACAACGTTTCTTCAAGTAGCCAAAGCTTGTGATCAAAAGAGAAGAGACTTTCATGAACATGCTCTTGTGACTCAAACAAATTCTCATGATAATCAAGAAGAAGAATAAGAATATAATTGGAGTGAAGAGAATGATTTTGTTCCCAAAAAGGAGCTTAAAAAGAAAGAAAAAGAAATTAGCAACTTGTTAGAAACCATTGCAAAGCAAGATGAGACAATTGCTCAATTGAATTCAGAAATAAAGAGATTGATGTCTGAAAAGGAAACCGAGAAAGAGGTGAACAGTTCTTATGTTGAAATGTCAATTCACGTTAGAGAAAAGATGTGCACCAAAGAGTGTTTCACACAAGTTGAACACTACAGAGTATATTCATTCAAGATTTGTGATAAACTCAAGAAGGAAGAAACCATGCACAAGAATCTGAAAGAACAACACGAAATATCTGATCAAAGAATCACATCTCTCAAAGAGTCACTCAAGAAAAGTGAAAAAGAAGCTACAATCATTAAGAATGAAGCTGAAAAATCAAATCAACATCTTTCAAGAGTGATCAACGACTTTCAAGCAGAAATTCGAAAGTTGAAGAAACTGTCTGAGATGTTCAATTCAGAGAATAACATTCTAAAAACCAAACTGCAAGAAGCACAACAGAATCATGCAAGTCTACAAAAGATCACCAATTGTGTGAAGAAAGATTCAAATCTCTTACACAGAATGTTGATTCAATGCTTACCGAAAAGCATTATCTGAATGTTCAACTCATGGAGCTCACTAATAAACTCAACAGATCACAATCTGATCTTGTGTTTATCAAAGAAGAAGTCGAAAAAGCAAAGTCTGTTGAAAAGAAAGATGAGAGATTAGTGCCAACCGGAATTGTTGGATCACTATCTTCTCAAGAAGAAGAAGAAAAGACACAAGAGTTTCAGTCAAAGAAGAAGAAGGTTAGAAGAAAGAAAAGCAAAGCCGAGAAGAACAAGACAAAGGCCGCTTCATCTGATTCTACACCACAGCCTCCTTCATCTCCAAAGTCTCAAGATTCCGAATCCCCGAGTGATTCAAACAGTGACATCTATTGTTTAATCTGTGACTCTGAAACTCATCATATCTCAGATTGTATCTACAATCAAGGTGTCTTTCCTTATGGTTCAAACAAAAAGTTCAAGACTTCAGCTTCTTCAAAGGTCAAAGCTCATCAGAATCAACATGCTTCTACTACAAAAGCTTCTCAAAAGCAAAGAAAGATGTCTCCCTTCAAGGCTCATCAGAAGTACTGCGAGATATGTGAGATGTACAATCACACGACGATGGAATGCTGCTACAACAAGTACTGCACCAACTGTCAGATGTACAACCATGACATAATGGAATGTTACTTCAACAAGTACTGTTCCTTCTGTGACATGGTAAATCACAACACATCTGAGTGCTATTACAAGCCGAGAAGGTCAATCCAAAGAAGTTCATCACGTGCATACCCTTCCAGGTATTTTTCTAACTTTAAAAGATCTCATCATAGACATTCTTTTGATGAAAATCAACATATCAATGATTCATGGACACCAAAGTTTGTCAGAAACAAAAAGGGAAATCATGATTTAAATGATAAAATGATTCCAACAGTGAATCAATCTTTATATAAGAAATTTTTATAGTCAACAAAACCTGTTTATAAAAGAAATTCATAATCTGTTTGAAAATGACTATAATTACTCTTTTGAAAAACAATCCATGAAAGAACATGAAGGTACAAATTACGTTGTATCATCAAACCACCACCTGAAGGTATTCCTTGCACTTATAAGAATACCACTTATGTTGATGAATTTGGACGACCCAAAACCAAAATGGTTTGCGTCATTACCTTTAACTGATTTGTTAGTGTGTTAGGGACTGTTATGGAGGCCAGTCAAACAAAGAAAAGAAGACTGTGGCTGATCCCTTATCATGACAAGATACCGAATCTTGTTCATGATGTTTTCGATGCAACTGAAGCCAAATGGAGTTGGAAACAAAAAGGAACTATTGCATGAATTAAAAAAAAACATTTTCAAAAATCAAACGATGATGGTTGTGCAAGAAACAACCGATGTTTCATTTCGTCTGTTTAGATTACGTATATTGCATGCACTCTTCATACGTTGATAACATATCTGCCATTTTCTTTTCATTAAACTTTCAATTTTCATAGAAATTTAAAAGTTTAGGGGGAGAAATCATTATTAAAAAAATGATGATAAAATCAGAAAAATCCAAAAATATGTTGAATCTACACGTACATGAGAAATGATAGCACACTAGAGTTATTCAACGCATCACTTTAAACAATAAAGACTGAAGCGTGAAAATTGATGTGCGAGACAGCTCAGACAAGTATACTGAACAAGTACATTCCATGATGATTTAACAAAATTCTAATAGATAAGTGCATATGTACTGTCTATACAAATCTAATAGATATCTAGTGAAGCATCCAATTTACATCGGGTAGCGATGCAATCTATTCAGTGTGATGAACCGCATTTGTGAGCTTCTTTGTTGTGGTATCCACAGACCTGAAGTCTTACATGAAGTCTCTTTCAAGCTTCCAGGTGTAGCAAAGGATACCCAAAGTGGTACAGAAAAGAGTCCTAAAGATGGACCATTACCAATCAAATTCCAAAAAGGAATTCAGAAGATTCTTAAAGGGAACACAAGCAAAACATAATTCCAAAAAGGAATTCCAAAAGAAGTCCCAAAGTGGACCAAATCCAAATATATAAGAACCCTATTCCACACTGAGTATGATTGTAAGTGACCTGACGTGTTGAATTGTTCTCGAGATATTTAGATGAAGTGTATAATTTTCTAATGTGCAAGGTATGGTCACTCAAAACTTATTCCTAATCAACCTAGTTGATCACTCAAGCTAATTAAGAATAGAAAAAGTAAGCGTGTCACTTCGAGCTAATTGATTTGTTCAACAATTCATCACTCAATTACTTCACAATTCAAATGTCTATTCTCAAAAACTGCAAAACATGTGTTGGATAAATTGCTGGTATGATCTTATTGCAGGTTAAAGATTTATATATGTAAAGAGAGAATTCCAAAAATATCATAAACATTGAAAAGTTCGAAAACACCAAAAAGATTATCATTTTTATCTTTTTCTTCTGTTTTGGGAGTTTAAAATGTGTTATTAATGTTGGAGTTGTTCATCAAGCAATATCTCATCCGATTGAGAACTTAATCTTTACATTGATGTTGGAGTTCCTATTCAAGCCTGATTCCAGTCCAAAGATCTCCAAGTCAGATTGTTGAGTGTTAAGAATCCTCCTCTTAATATCTCATACACAGATCCCGTTAACCTCTAAAGCAAAAGTTGAGGAGGAGTATTCTAAGTCAAAGAAGTCTTTGTATTCTACTTCAATCGTTGAAGAAGATCCCATTGCTGATACATAGATTCACCGGAATCTACTCTCTGCTTATTTCTTTCCATAGCCTCTGATGTTACTCAAAAGGGAGAGAAGGATGCAGATTGCTTATTGAAAGACAGAGTTTTGACAGCATCATCTTAGGGGGAGTAATGCTGGGTCCTCTTGAAGATAATGCATACCAAAACTTTAAGTTGCTCTCTATACTCGCCCCATGAAGATTTAAGCTGATATGTCAGATTTGTAAAGTGTCATCTTAGGGGAGTACTGTTGGGGTTATTTGAAGATTTCACTTTCCAAATATAAGCAAGTGAAGATATCGAGCATCATCACGAGCAAGGACGTGTGAAGACGTTCATTAATTGTATTTGACGTTAGAATATATGTGTAATCGTTTCGTGCTTAAATGCGCGTTTGTGCTTAAATGCACGTGTTTAGGTTTAAATGTAAGGTGAATGGTATGGACTATAAATACCATCACCTAGGTCATTTGCAAAGTGAGTTGGTGAGTTGCCTGCATTTCATTCCATATCCCTTGTAACCTTCACAAAGATCTAATACAATTCACCTATTCATATTATCATCATCTTCATCAACCTTGCATTGATCTTCATGAACATTCAAGTATCAATACGTGATTAGTGAGTTTCCGCATCACTGATCGCATACAACATCCCCAAACAATCTCAGATCTAGATCCAAGCTCGGTTCATCTCGAACTATCAAAAAATGTTCATGTAGGCTAGTTTTGTGCAGAAAAGGAATTGCACGCCAATTTAGTGCTCCAAAACTCCTCAACAGAATGAAGTTGCAGAACGGAAAAATCGGACACTAATCAAAGCAACAAGATCCATGCTCACAAATGCCAAAATCCCTATCACATTCTGGGACAAAGCTATTGCTACTGCCTGCTTTGTACAAAAAAGGACTTTATTGGTTCAAGATAAACATAAAACGTCATATGAGTTATTTTTTGGAAGGAAACCGAATATTTCATATTTGAAAGCATTTGGTTGTCCTGTGTCGATTTTAAACTTAAGTGATCATCTCGGTAAATTTGAGTCAAAATCTGACGATGGTTTCCTCTTAGGATACTCATCCGTATCAAAAGCTTATCGGGTTTTTAACAGCAAAACAAATTTTGTTCTTGAAACTATCAAAGTTAAGTTTTTAGAAAATTATTTTCCGTCAGTGTTCATGGTACCGAATGGTTATTTGATTTAGATTCATTATCCAAATCTTTCGACTTTAACTTATTTGATTTTTCAGGAAAATCGAAGAAGGAAACAGGAGACTTAGGACGTTTCAGTGATGATTCAGACAATGACGACGATAATGATCTTAATTCTGAGTATCCGTTCATGCCATTTCACAATCCTAACACTGTATCTCCAAATCAAGATCCGGGTCCATTAGGTTCTAAAGAAGATCAGGAATCGAACAATTTTTGAAGATGTTTTTAATCAGCAAAATTCTCCTAATGATGGTGGATCTATTCATACTCAACCATCATCAGATCCGAATGTTGAAGTAGTTCCAGAAACATTTGATTACTTCATCAATTCACCAGAACAAGTTCCTAATTTACTCCGCATACTTCTACAATTCTACAAGATCTACTGAATCTGAATCAGTCTAATCTGGAGACTCAAGTACAAGGTGAAGAAATTCCAACTCACCGTGTCCATAGGAATCATCCTATCTCTCAGATTATAGGTCCTTTGTATCAAAGAACCATGAAAAGTCACACTGAACATGCAAACGTTTCTCAAGTGGTACCGAAGAACATTTCAGAGGTGCTGCAAGATAACAGTTGGATTGAAACCATGCAAGAGGAGTTACTTTAGTTCAGAAAGCAAGAAGTTTGGAAATTAGTGGACTTACCTGAAGGAGAAAATGCTATTGGTACAAGATGGTTGTACAAGAACAAGCCAGACGAACGTGGCATTGTCGTTAGAAATAAAGCCAGACTAATTGCACAAGGTTACACTCAAGAAGAAGGTATTGACTACGAAGAAGTCTTTGCTCCAGTCGCTCGACTAGAAGCTATTCGCATTTTTCTAGCTTATGCCTGATTCATGAAGTTCAAATTGTACCAAATGGATGTTAAAGGTGCATTTTTGTATGGACCGATTACCGATGATGTGTACGTCAGAGAACCTCCAGGTTTCGAAGACCCTGAGTATCCACATCGTGTATACAATTTGAGCAAAGCTTTATATGGTCTACATCAAGCTCCAAGAATTTGGTATGAGACGTTATCTAAACATTTACTAGAACATGGTTTTTCAAGAGGTCAGATTGATCCAACTTTATTCATGAAGCGGGATAATGAAGATCTTTTTTGTGTTCAAGTGTATGTTAATGATATCATATTTGGATCAATAAGTTCATCTATGTGCAAAGAGTTCGAGGAAATTAAGAAGTCCAGATTTCAGATGAGTTCTATGGGAGAGATTAATTTCTTTCTCGGATTGCAAGTAAAACAGTCAGCAGACAGAATCTTTATCAACCAATCAAAGTTTGTTGAAAAGTTGCTGAAGAAGTTCAAGATGCAAGATTGTCAGACTATTAGAACTCCTTCTGATGTCAACTGCAAAATCCAACCTGATCCAAAAGGCTAATCTGTTGATCAAACACTTTACATATCAATGATTGGTTCGTCGATGTATCTCAGTGCATCTAGACCAGACATCATGTATGTTGTATGTGTGGATGCCAGATATCAGTCCGATCCTAAAGAGTCGCACCTGATTGCTGTCAAACGTATATTCAGATATCTCAAAGGGAAACCTAATCTCGGGTTATAGTATCCTTATGAAGGAAATTTTGAATTATACAGTTATTTTGATAGTGACTTTGGTGGTTGTGCTCTTGACAGGAAATCGACCACAGGTGGATGTTAGTTTCTAGGTCCTCGCCTAGTCTCATGGCAATGCAAAAAGCATACCAATGTTTCCGTATCCACTGCTGAAGCAGAGTACATCGCTGCATCTGCGGGATGTTCTCAAGTTTTGTGATTACAAAATCAGTTGCTTGACTACGGGTTTAACTTTCTCAAAACTCCTATTTAAATAGACAATACTACTGCTATGTTCATTACTGCTAATCCTGTTTAACACTCAAAAACAAAACATATCGAAATTTGATATCACTTTCTCAGATACAACTCTGAAAAAGGTTTAATAATTTTGATCAAAGTTCATACCGACAAACAACTGGTTGATCTTTTCACAAAACCATTTTTCTCAGGACGGTTTGAATTATTAATTCAATCCATAGGGTTAATCAACCATGATTAATTCTAATTTTATGAAAATCAAAATACAAAACCAGAAAATATAAAATCCAAAAATATAATAAGTCGATGTCAGTTGTTGATTCCTATGCCTTTTTATTCCTGCATTGTGAGTGTGCATGAAAAAGAAAAAGAAAACAAAAGGAAAGAAATATCATGTCATAAGAATCTGAATTGCAAAAAGTGAGAAATGATAGATACACTAGACATTATCTGTTACATCATTTTCAATAATAAAGACTGATGAGTGTAAATTGATGTGTGAGACAGCTCAGGCAATTAGACTGAAAAAGTAAGTTCATTGTTGACAAACCTAAACTTAATGATCTTTATGTTTAGTTCCATTGTTATACATGTCTAAATATATATCTTTTGATGAACTTCTTGTGATGTTATTTGAACATAATCGGGTAATGATACAACCTATTTAGTGTGATGAACCGCATCGTGAGCTTCTTTGTTGTGGTAGCCACAGACCTGAAGTCTCACACGAAGTCTCTTTTGAGCTTCAAGGTGCCGCAAAAGATTCCCAAAGATGGAACAAAAAGAGTCCCAAATGTGGACCATCACCAATCAAATTCCAAAATGGAATTCAGAAGATTCCCAAGGGGAACAATAGGAAAAGAAAAATTCCAAAATGGAATTCAAAAGAAGTCCCAAAGTGGACCAAATTCAATTAGAACCCAAATTCCACACTGTCTATGCTTGAAAATTACCAGGTTTTTGTGCAACATGCATACGGGTTGTTGTTGATAAGGAAATATGTTGACATATATATATACATGTGGGTCACATAAGTCATTTTAATCGAACCTTAATCTCATCATGATACTGAAAAAGTAAGTGTGCCAACTCGAGTTAATTGGTATGTTTTCATATCATCACTCAATCAAACATAAGTCAAATGTCTATTCAAAACTTGCAAAACATGTTCAGATGATGTATGGTATGATCTCACTGCGATATATTGATTCATTGCATTGCATATGTATTTATTTAATGTGTGTGCTTTGTGTGTGCAGGCATGTGGATTCTTTATTGACACGTCGACATTCTTTTTAAACTTCAAATTTCAAGGAATTTCAAGTTTAGGGGGAAAAATAAATGAAGAAAAAGTGCAAAAATATATCAAACATATCAAGAAATAAGTTGGAAAAATTTTTTGATATAAAAAGAAAAGAAAAATAAAAATTTTTGATTAAAAAATCATATGTTGAATGTAAGGATCAAGTGGCTAATGCAAGCAAATATGTTGTTTATGATAAAAATGAACCTGAAGTCTTGTGATTATTTTTGAATGAAAATTGCTTCGGGATATAGAAATATTGGTGGTGCAAAATGTGCAAAACATGACATTTGAAGAAATTAATTGTGTTTAAATTTGTTGCCCTAATCATGTTTGAAAATTAATTGCAGAAACCCTAATAAGGATGTCGTGTCTAATTAATGTGTCAAGAATGATTGCAGGTGCAATAAATGCAGTTGAAAAAAGTCAACAGTCGAAGTAGTAATGAAAATTGTCTAAGTGTTGAAGAAAAATTTGTTATTATGGAGCCGCATAATGTTTAACTAGCCGGGTGATGATGTTTCCAACTAGCCGGGTGATAGAAGCTTATGTAGCCGGTGAAGATTTTGAAGTTATTATGTAGCCGGGTGATAGAATGTTATGATGCCGGGTGACAAATATTTAAAGTCACTATGTAGCCGGGTAATGAAATTTGCAGTCACTATACAGCCGGGTGATGAAATCACATGTCATTATGTAGCCGGGTAAAGAAGATTATGCTACTGTGCAGCCGGGTGATGTGTAAAACAAAGCCCAGGTGTAGTCGTTCCAAATTTTGTGTGTATCAAAACGTGACACGACTATGTCATGGTCCATCTCATGTCTGCATGATGAACTTGTTTTAAACAAGTGTTGACACGTCTCAACTGATGTTGACACGTCCCAACAGTTGTGTGACATGACCAAGCATTTACATGAAGAAATTAATGTGTATAAACACTCTGACCCGTCCCAACAATGTTGACACGACTCAACAGTTCTTGACCCGTCTTAACAGTGTGTGACCCGACTAAGTGTTTGTACATGTTAAATGTGTCTGTTCATCTGTTGACCCGTCTCAAAGACTTGACCCTTCCAAACTGTAACATGACCCGACTAAGGCTATTAGGCATATTTTTGACCCGTCTGAAAAGTTGACCTGTCCCAATTTGTTGACCTAATTTCAGCCGACTCAACATCATATAAACACTCATTCATCCAAAACACTTATCATTTTTCCACAAACACATTTCACCAAAACTCTCTGATTTCAAATCGCCATTTTTACTCTATTCAATCTTCGATTCTATATCAAGTTATTGAGATTGAATAAGGTATAATCATCATAATCAAACACCATTGAAATCATCTGAGACCATTGTTGATCTAAAATCGAAATATTATTGATGAACAGTAATCGACAGTTGAATCGACACTTTGATTATTTGTGTAAAAACTAAAATCGAATGTTGTTTTAGGTGTAATTGACTACTAATCATCAATAATTACTCATCAAAACATGTTTTTAACACTTAAAATCAACAGAATCAAAGAAAAAGTTTCAAAACAGGGTCGAAACCGCCATTGATGACTATGAACCGACTATTTGTGGTTGATCAAAATGAAATGTAACTCAAAAGATAATCTGATACTAGATCATGTGTTTAGCCTATCAAATCGACTTTTCTCATCAATAAAAATTTTGTGATCATTGTGACTAAGTGGTAATATGCTTGAAATTGAATATAACAGCTAAAAGGACACTGATATACATGATTTTTTAACAAAATGATATCATCAAATTGTTTTTAAATCAATATGTTCAATGTTCTGTTGTCTGTTATCTTGATTCATGGCACTTGTTACTCTACACAAATATTGATTACTTATCATTTTGATATCTAACACATATGTCTCTGCTTTCTGATGAATATCCTCAAATTTGAGCCAAAGCACAACATTATGGCTTTGCTGGATGATTTTATTCCCGCAGCAGATGGATATCAAGAGATGATCCATTTTCTCAGAAGAACAAAAAATGTGTATGTAATGTGTGTCAAACCCATTGTGTATGCACATCTGATTAAATCCTTCTGGAGAACTACTGAGGTGATTACTAATGAAGCTGGTGTGTCAGTGATTCGAGGAAACATCACCAGGGAATTACAACTGACGGTTTCTGAAGAAGCAATCAGAATAGCCTTACATTTTGATGAAAATGAAGCTGGTGCACTTGATGAATTGACAACTGCTGAGGTTCAAGAATGTTTTGTAAATATGGGACATCCTCCCGTATTTCCTAAACAGCAGTGTGTTAGAGCTAGATTAAGCAAGCAATGGAAATTGCTATGTTATATTATACAACACTGCTTATCTAGAAGAAGTGCTGGATTTGATAACTTTCCATCAGATATTGCATCCCCAATAGTTGCAACTGCCACAAACCGACCATTCAATATGGCAAGATGGATTATGAAGGGATTTATCTTTAACCTTGTAAAAGGGAAGAGATTTAAATTCCTTATGTACCCAAGGTTTTTGTAATTGATGATCATTGTTGCTTATCCTGTGATTAGAGAAGAAGGATTTGTAGGAGGAATGTTGTACACTGAAGATAAGAATGCTTTAGCTTATAGGAAGATGAGCATTGGGAATGTTGAGAATGTGCAATTATTTGACTATATACGAGATATAGCAAATAATGAAGAAGACATTGCACTTGAATATCATCACATCATCCAAGATGAACTGATCAATCCATCAGACCTTGTGGATGAGATTCCAGATAATCTGCTGGATGATGATGAGTATGTTGAGAGACATCCAGAAGAAGAAGAAGGGGATAATGATGAAAGTGATGACAGTTCAAATGATAATGATGATGATAATGGTAATGACAGTGATAATGAGGGAGATAGAACTGAATCTGATCATACTATATCAGATAATGATGATGGAGATGACGACACTGTTGGTGATGAATTAGAAGAAGAAGAAGAGGATGTGATTCAAAATGTAGAAGAAATGGATGTGAATATTTCTGTTTTGGAACCACTTGTTGAAGAAACAGATTTTCAGAATGAATCGATTGATGTGACCCAGATTGCACAAGAAGTAATGGCTGAAGCTGAGTCTATGGCACATGCAGATGATGAAGTTGAATTTATTGTGCCTGTTTCTGAACCTGTTAATTTTGCCACAACTTCTACTCCAGCAACTGAACATACTGAACAACCCATGGGGTCTTCACCTAAGGTTGATTCAGATGTTGACATGAATGAAGAAGAGAATGAAATCTTTCGTTTAAAGAGGATGGTAGCCAAGTTATTAGATGAGAATGCTTAGTTGAAAGCGTCAAATGAAAGAAAGAAGAAGAGATTAGCTGAGTTCTTGGCTACGCATCAGAAAAATACTGAAACATTCAAGGCATTAGATGAAGAATATGAAAAGATGAAGTTGATTATGAGGAATTGCATGCTGAATGCAATACCCTGAGAGCAGAAAAGGAAGTATTGGAGAAATGGATGAAGGAGAATGAAACCGAAAACACTGAGTCAAACAAAGATTTTTCAGTTGATGAAGACGTTGGAGTGTCTGAGACTCCTAGGGACGTCACAGTTTATTACACTAGATCACGACGATCAAAAACTGTGACAGAACCGATTGTTGAAACAGTCCCTATTCCAGATGATGCTGCTGCTATTGTGTCATATGACAAAGAGGAGGGAAAACGTAAGCTAGATGCAGTCCCTAAAATCATAGTAGAAGATATTATTGTTAAGAAAGCTAGAATTGAGGAAGATGCTCAGGTTGAGCCAGTTCAAGCTGAAAGTGTAAAAGAGACAGTGATGGACGATATTCATGATGAAGCAGGACCATCAATGAAAACTGTTGATCTACCACATATTGATGATATTCCTTTGGATCTCGAGGAGAAATTTGAATATTTAAGAAACAAGAAGTATAATCGGGTATTTTTGGACTGATTAACAGTTTCTCAGGTATGTGAAGAATACGAAAAATACTTGCAGCTAAAACTTCAATACCTGCAGAGCCAAAAGAAGTAATCCTCTAACAAGGAGACTGGGATTCGAGAGCTAAAGCTATAATTGTCGATGAATTAACAGTTGAAGAATTAAATCACAAAGATCCTGAAAGAATGGGATTCTTTGAATTGAAAGACTGGTTGCTATCAAGGAATTATCCAAGGAAAAAGTTAAGTGTGCTGGGAGCTGAAACGATGAAAAATTTGGTCAGAATGTTTCAAGTTACTTAGAAGATGCAGAAAAAGATGATGATTCTGAACATGGAGAATCCAGAATATAGTGAGCTGATCAAGAGAACACGAATTCTGAAACCACAAGAAATTGTGAATATGTCTCTAAGCATCGAAAGTCATGATAAAAGGAAAGAACTTATCAGGATGTTTCCAGAAACTCAACTTGGAGCATATGAAGTGACAGAAGTAGTACAACGATCCAGAGACACAACACAAAATTTTGGTGACATGGTAAGAAGTGTGCTACAAAAGGGCCAAACCATATCTTAGTTGCTTGATGCCATGATCATTCCATCAAGTGATAAAGAAGTGAAGATAGTTGGTTGGAAATATGATGAAGCATTTGATGTCTTTTTGGTAAAACGAGTGAATGCATTGTGTGATGTTTACCATTTCAATATTTCAATCCTGCAACTACCTGTTCAGGACTTGAAAGAATGGGCTAAACTGCCACTACACAATTTAACTAAGTCTGCACGTGGTGAAGGCTTAGTAAATCTTATTGAAGTTGGAGTAAATCGAGATAAAAAGTTTCTTGAGTTTAGATGTCAGCAAGAAGACTCAATTTATTTCCTTGAAAAGAAGAAGAAGAAGATGCCTAATCCTAATGATGATGATGATGTATACTTGGTTGATCTTAGTGATAAATTCTTTGAGAAAATTACAAAGACGGGTTTGAAAGTATTTGATGGAGCACAACAAACCAAGCCTATTCTTAAAGTATTTTATCATGAAGAACACAAGAAATGAAGCTTGTGAGAAATCTAGAAGATATATCTGAGGATTGCATTGAGGTATTCGGTGCATTTGAGCTGAAACTTCTTCATCCAAGTTACATATCTTTTTTGAGAAGTTACAAGATAGAGAAAGTTAAAGATGATGTTGCTGAGAATGACAGAAAGTGTTTTGTTGGAATCATAAATGCTCTGGTTGTAGCAGTGGAAAGGATTGCTTTTCGCAAAGTGATGTGTTGCAAAACACATGGGTTTATTATTTATATTTTACCACATTTTAATCTTATTTTATGTAAATATATTTGATTTTTAGTTTTTTATTTTATTTTGTTTTTGGTTTTAGGTAAGTTCGAATAAAAGAAGCGGATTCGAGACACAAACGGGAAGAAAATCAAGTGAAATCTGCTTTGGAGGCCAAGCCCAAGACCCACTGGGCCCAAAAGCCCATTTTCAGAAATCTGCTAGCCCAGAGGGCCGCTGGGCAGCCAATAAAGTCCCCGGAGACCCGCTGGGCTCCTGATCTGTCAGATTCTCTGCCCAGAGGGCCGCTGGGCAGGAACCTTAGTCCCCAGCGACCAGCTGGGCGCCCAGTTGCGAAAAAACCCTAAAAATCACTATTTAAAAACTTTTTCTTACACTTTTAGGGTATCACCTCTTCACCCAAAAACACAAAACGGCTGGAAATCATTAAGAGGGTCTTTGAGGGGTGATCATAAGTGCAAATTGGTGTGGATTCAAGCTTTGATTGGTGTTGTGGTCTTTGATTTTGAAGATTTAAAGATTTTCTTTGAAGATTTTGAAGATTATTCATGGGTTGAAGACTGAAAGTTGCTGATTTGAAGATCAAAGTGGTAGATCTTGAAGATTCAAGCCTTGATTTGAAGATTGGTGGCCAATCCGGGTGTGATCTACTCTTCTTTGTGCATTTTTATTTGATTTTCTTAGTTGTTGTTGACATGATGCTAGATTTAGACATTTTGATGTTGGATTTAAGGATCATGTTGATATTTGGCTAGATTTTGCATGATTACTTAGGCATTATGGATGATTGATGATGGTTTGATAATTTTTGGTTGTTTATGATATGTTGGATGGATGTTTTATGTGAGAAGATTGATTTGGTTATGATTATGTATGCAAAATGTGTATTGGTTATATGATCTTTGATGATATCTTGTCTTGATTATGGTTTTTGTTGCCTGGATTTGATAACGTTGTGACAAAGATCATATTTTTAGTGTTAAAATCGTTAGATTGAGACATTATTTGGATAGATCTAGGAATAGATATCCATAAGATGAGATTGATTTGTGGATTTGAGCCGATGTGCTAGCCGGACTCGCTACCGGAAGGTTGGAGTTTGTAGATTTCATCTTTTTGTTAGTTGGTTTGGGTTAAAACGCTACGGGAGTAGGTTTTACTTAATAAAAACTAACAACTTGTGTTATCTAGTCTTAATTTGTAATAAATCGATTGATCCCGTTATTTTAGTTTACTGATTTAGTCAGTTTCTTGGATAATTGGACTTGTAAGCCGAGAGGCGAGCCAGTTTAGGATCCCTTAGACATCCGGGAGTGATTTGTAGACATTCCTCACACCGTGAGCTTCACATATTTATTTTAGGACTTTCTAGCACCCACGAGACCTTAGTAGTAGGTACTGATGTGTTAGATTGTTTTGAGTAGATATATTCTCAGATCCGGTGCCAACATATCTAGAAAGCCGAGAGTTGTCATATTATCATCAGGATTCCCGCCTAAGTAGTCATCGCTCCACCCATAGTTCTCCTTTAGCTTATTTCCGTCTTTAGTTTTCATTTTTAGTTAAGTTTTTACCCCTAGTTTATTTTAGATAATTTTCCTTAGTCTAAATCTTATTCTTAGAGTTAATTTAGGTAAATTGTCTCTTGCTTGTTTAATTTAGTCTTTAAAATCTAAAATCAACTCATTAACATCGGTTAGAATTCGATAAAGATCCTGTATTAGAGGACGCCAAACTCAAATCTCTTGGGTACGATATCCGGACTTACTTAACTTGCTACATACGACCGGTACACTTGCCGATTGTGTGAACTTGTTAGGTTTTTCCACTTTATAAATTTAAAACCTGATTTTCCGATCCATACATCATTTCATACACCATACGGTTCGCATCAAGTTTTTGGCGCCGTTGCCGGGGATTTGAGCATTTTTGGCGACTTTGAGAAAGATCCGAGTCGGGGGTCTAACCACTTTTTACTTGTTTTTTTAGTTAATTATTTGTTTTTATTATGCTTAGTTTAGTTCTTTAGTTTAGTTTCCACTACTTGCTATTTGAAATCCCTAGTTTTAGTGTCTTTGCTTGTTATTTGTTCTTTTAGTTAGTTTAGTTAATTATAGTTAATTTAGTTAGTTTAGTTAGTTAGTAGTTTTAGCTTAGCTCGTCATTTTCTCTCTTCTTTATCTTTATTTCTAGTTTATGCGCCGCACCCGATCTTCCGGCCCACCCGAGTTTGTTTGTTTACCTAGCCCCGAGCATCGTATCGACATTCCTGAGGAGCCCGAGTACATTACTGAGACAGAGACCGACGATTCTGAGCATTCCTGATACACCGAGTACGCAAGCAATTCTTTTTCTGAGTCAGTTTCTGTTCCCGATAGCATCATGGGTGATCAGCCACCTGTTCGTCGAGTCATTGCCGACTACGCCAGACCGACCGCGGCTGGTGCTAGATCTAGCGTTGCTTGTCCACCGATCCAGGCCAACAATTGGTCTATCCCACCTCAAATCATTTCCATGGTGACGAACACCGTTCAGTTTCACGGTTTACCATCGGAGGATCCGAACTCTCATCTCTCACGCTTCGCGCGTATTTGTGACACCTTCCAGGTAAATGGTGTTAGTGAGAACGCATGCAAGTTGCGCCTTTTTCCATTCTCCCTCACTGATCGAGCCCATAGTTGGCTAGAGTCCCTCCCCCCAGGTTCCATTACCACTTGGGATGACATGCAAGAGAAGTTCTTGAAAAAGTACTTCCCTCCTGCTAAGACTACACGTTTGAGGTGCCTGATCGAGTCTTTTCAGATGCGGCCGGACGAGACTTTCTATGAGACGTGGGAACGTTTCAAGGAGTTGCTGCATAACTGTCCTCACCATGGTATTGAGTCTTGGTCTTTAGTTGAGAAATTCTACAATGGTGTCACTCCTGCGATTAGAAACATCATAAATACCACAGCCGGTGGCAATCTATTAACCACGAAGACTGTTGAGGAGTGCAATGATTTATTTGAGGATCTAGCCATGAGCAGTTTTGAGTACCCGGATACTCGAGCTCCAGTTACTTCCACACCGCGTGGAGTACATCAGGTTGACTCCAACACAGCTCTGTCAGCGCAGGTCGAGGCGTTGACCAAATTGGTGAAGGATATGAAGAAAAAGAGTGAGCAGAAGTGTGAGATCTGTAGAGGTGGCCATGACATTGTTGATTGTCCCATTGCCCCCACAAATGATGTTGAGCATGTTGCGTATGCGGGGGGCAAGTCTATTGGTGATTATGGTCAAGGTGATTATTCCAGAGGACAGACTAGATTTCAGAACACCTCCTTTGGTAGTTCTTACAATCCTAACTGGAAGAATCATCATGGAGGAGGATCATATCAGGGCCAAGGCGGTAGTTCGAGTAGTGGTATGCAGGGTGAGCGAAAGAGTTCGTTAGAGGAAATGATGGCGCAGCAGACTCAAGCATTGACACAGTTTATGACCCAGCAAACCCAGCGTCAGCAAGAGTCGCAAGCCAAGTTCCGAGAGTATGATACGATGATTCACAGCCAAGGCACACAATTGAAGAATTTGGAGCGTACTTTGGGTCAGATTGCGAGTTCCTTGACTGAGAGGCAACCGGGTGCTCTTCCAGCTCAGACTGAGAAGAACCCGAATGCTCAGGCTCACGTGATGGCTATCTCTACTAGGAACAGTTGGACAGTCGATGAGAATGTCTCGGCTGCATCATACTCGGTGAATCGTGTGAACTACTCATGGGAGGAAGATTTTGGTGATAAGTTGATAAGTGTACCAGCTGCTGTAGAAAGAGAGTTTGACCCGGAGAGTGATATAGCTGAGTTAGAAGCATTGTTGTATGGAAAACCAACCATGGAAGTACAACAAGACATACATCATGGGTTCGAAAGAGTTGAGATAGAGGCTCCTGATGGCATGGTGCAACCAAGGCTATGCCCAGCAAGTACAGCACAGCCAGCAGAGCCTGAGGAGAGTGTGAAGAAGCAAGTAGTTCCACATACATTAGTGAATGAGTTAGTTGATCTTGAGAGAGTAGTTGAGCGACATGAGCCTGAGAGAGTAGTTGCGAAAGTAGTTGAGAAATCTACTGAAGGACGAGCAGTGAGGAGGAGGAAGAAGTATGACCCGTTAGTTGAGCCAACAATTGATCTTAGAATGCTTCCATATCCTGGTAGGGTGGTTCAACATAGGTTTGAGGCAGAGTATGGTAAGTTACTCGAGATGCTTAGACAACTTCAAGTGAACTTGCCCTTCATTGAGGCATTACAACATATGCCTGTGTATATGAGGCATTTGAGAGAGTTGCTGGCGACCAAGATGAACATCAATCAGATCTCAGAGGTCACATTGAGTGAGGTGTGGTCGGCTAACGTTCTCCAGAACAAACTACCTCACAAGCACACCGATCCAGGGAGTTTCACCCTTCCCTGCAATATAGGTAGTTTGTCATTCATCAACGCCCTTGCTGATCTAGGTTCCAGCATCAATTTGATGCCTTATTCGTTGTTTACCAAGCTGAACCTAGGAAAACCTCGACTGACACATATGACTATCCAGCTCGTAGATAGATCCATCAGATACCCCCATGGCATTGTCGAGAATATACTGGTGAAGATTGACAAATTCATATTTCCTGTGGATTTTGTCATTCTAGACATGGACGAAGATGAGAGACTACCATTGATCTTAGGTCGCCCTTTCCTAGCTACCTCAAAGGCATTGATTGATGTCCTTGATGGTAAGCTGACTCTTCGAGTTGCTGATGAGCATGTGACCTTTGTTGCTGGTGATACGACCACAAATCTGAGTACTCAGCGTGATATACCTTCTGAGACAGACATGAGTACTACAACGGTGAGTCAGAGTATGTTGAGTTGTCCAAGAGAGAGTGTGGGGATGCATGTTGTTGATCATGGATCAGGGATGAGAGTGAGAGGTCACGGGGTGACAACGAGTAAAAGAGTGAGTAAGGTGGGGGATGAGTTGCAATATATGGATCCCCCGTGAGTTGGTTAAAGATTGATGTAGGAGTACATCCCTTGTATATAGTAGTCGTACTTTTAATTACTTTTTATTTTCTATCTTTATTTTATCTTTTGTTTTAGTTAATCTTGTTTTATATTTTTATTAGTATTAATATTTTTGTCGAACCACTCTCGTACTCAATCTCCATTCGGGAGTGGTTCGGTTCTTTTTAGTAAAGTTTTCTTTTAAGTAGCTAAAAAAAAGTTAACAAGGGTCGTGTAAATAATAGTTAGTGTGTTTTTAAGTTTGGGTTTAGGTTTCGATTTTTTTTTATTATTTTTGTTTTAATTAGGAATCGAGTGCATGACACGGGGTCTTAGTTCAGTATTATGTCTCGTTTTGAGTTGTTCAAAAACCGTATTTATTTTGATAGTGATTAAAAAAAAAAGTGAAAAGTGTTTGTGTGTTTGTTTCCACCAGCGACCCGCTGGTGGAATTGAAGGAAACAAATGGGCTTAATTATACACACATGCATTTTCTTCACTTACCCACCCCTTCTCACCAGTCACCACCGCACCCTCCTCATCCATCTTCATCTTCTTCTAACTGCTGCTGCACATCAACATCTTCAACTTCAAACCCTAAAATCTACCGTCCACTAATCTGTCCACACTCACAACCCACCACCACCATACTCGCCGCCCCTGTTCACCACTATTTAGCACCCACCGCCGCTGTCGCACCACCACTGTTGCTGCTTCACACCACCATTGGTGTTGCCGCTGCTATTCTGCACCCACCCTCAGCCGCTAACAATCTCCGACGCAGCACCATTTCAACAACAACCCGCACCCACCATCGTTCTCTGTCTTCATCAACAACAATCTCCCCCATTTCAGTCACAGCACCACTGCTGCACCCATTCTGCCGCTGTTGTTCTGCTGCTACAGCCACAACCACACCATCTCTTCCTTATTCACACTCAAACTTCAAATTTCAGGTTATAAATTCTCTAAATCAGTTAGATTAGGAGTTAGTTTAGTTTAATTTTATCTTTAAATCAGTAGATTAGGGCTCAATTAGGTTTAAGTTAGAAATTTAGAGATCAAGGTTTCATAGTTAGTTGAAATTTGGGGGTTTTTGTTAAATTATGTGAACCGAATGAAATTGATGATTGTGGATATGTGAAAATGCAGAATCGGATCACTTTTGAGGTTGTTTTGAGGCTTAATCGAATATTATTATGATTAAAAGTGATCTAGGTTCATGTTTGTTTTAAAATTTTGGGAATTTTGTGCATTTAGATGGGATTGATTGTGTTTGGATGTTTAAAAGGCAAAACCGGACCACCCTCGTACTCAATCTCCATTCGGGGGTGGTCGGGTCGGGTTATATTGCAAAAACGAAGCCCCCATTTTCAATTTTCTTTAAAAATTATAAAAATACAAAAATATTTTTTGTAAATAGTCTTCTTTTATTTCAAAAATACAAAAACATTTGAAAAACCTAAAAAACACAAAAAGATTTTCTTTTATTTTTTTTGGGTAGTTAAGTTTATTTAGGTTAAATTGTTACTTTGCTTTTGTTAGAATTAGTTAACTTTGTAAATAGATGTTAGTTTAATTTTAGTTAAGTCTAGTGTAATTTGTTGATATTGGGTGCTTAAAAGGCCACAATCGATCACTCCCGTACTCAATCTCCATTCGGGAGTGGTTTGATTCATCAAGTTGGTGATTGTGTATATAGTTTATTTCAGTTCTTTATGTTATCTTTATTGTATATATCTAATGTTATTTTGTTTGATTGCCCTTGGATGATTCTCTACGACGCGCGTGAATTGGATTTATATTATATATTCTCGAGAGATCTTTCTACACTGGGCTTCGTCTCTTCCTTTTTCTACGCCCCCGTGGGTTATATATATTCTGTCGCCCCTGTGGGTCCGTACATACCAGAGGAGTATCTGCTATCCTTTTTCTTTTTCTTCTTTCATTTTTATATTTGTTTCACACATTGGGGACAATGTGTGTTTCAAGTGTGGGGATGGATTTTATAGTTAGATTTTTATTTCTTATTTTTCTATCAAACCACTCCCGTACTCAATCTCCATTCGGGAGTGGTTCGGTTCACTTTTTCTTATCTAAAAAAAATCAGGAAATTATTAAAAACACAAAAAAATTTTGAAAATTCTGAAAAATACAAAAATAGAATAAAATTTATTATCTTTTAGAAGGCTTGTCCCGTTTTTGTCATCTTTTTTGCACAAAAGACGCGTCTCATTCAATGTAAATCGTTGACAAAAGGTTGGTCGGTTTGGATTTGCGGGTTCTTAACTTTTATATTTAATATAACCAAATAAAACGAGAAAAGTTTTCCTAGCTAGCCTTTTTAATAAAAATAAAGTGTTGGGATGCCTAAGATAGTGGAGTGAACCGGACGGTTGAAAAATTGTACAATGCTTGCATCAATATCCCTTACCCATTGTCTTGTGAGGATTTGAGCCTGATTATTGAGCTTTACTTGATTATATATATGCTCATTATTCTTTTTTCTGAGAGTTTGACTATTATTGTAGTTGCAATTATAGAACTTGCATGCTTTGATGCATTTTGAGACCTTAGACTTAAAATTAAAACAAGAATATGATTGAGGCATTTAGGATTCACCTATTCCGACCTGTTGATACATGCCCCTTTTATATATTTCCCATAGTTACCCCGTCTGAACCTTAGCCTTTTTATTTGTTTGACCCATTTAGCCATTTCCTTTCGTATATATTTAAACCTTTTTGCTTTGGCCCAAGTGTTTGAGAATCCGGCTAAGTTAGTGTTTAAACAAAGTTTTTTATTATTTTTAGTAGTTAGACATTGTGGGAAGTTTTTAGAAGTGTGTATATAGTTAGAAAGCATGAATAAATGTTTATATGAAAAAAAAAGAAGAAAAATGAAAAAAAAATGAAAAAAGAAAAGAAATGAAAAAAGAAAAGAAATGAAAAAAAAATGTGTGGAGAAAAATGAGAAAAGAAGAAAAAGGGTAAGAAAATTGACCCTAAGTTGATAGTATATTAGGTTTGGGATCCTAAGTTTGATCCAAGTTTTGGTTTTTGGTTACAAATTAGTTGTTTTGATTGTTTATATGCTAACAAAGTCGGGTTTTTAGCACTTTTCGTTTGCTTTTCCTTTGTTTATCCTACCCCTAGCCCTTGCCACGTTACAACCCGAATAAAGACCTCTTGATTCTTGTTAATTTCTTGTCAATAGGTGGAGATATGATTGGCATACAAGCTTATGTTTTTATTGCACTACTTTAATTGGTATTGAGAGTTCACTCCCAAATTTCATATTTAGCCGAGTGATTGAGTGATAGTGAGGGGTGTAAGTAAGTATAATTTGATACTTGAAGGTGAACAAAGCTTGATTAGGTAGACTTTGATTTTAAAGTTGCTTCACCGTGCTAGTTGGGTTGTAAATCTTGGATCGTTATAATAAACATAATAATAAAGTTATGGATCTCGCGGTTCAAATTTGATTTTACTCGATGGAGGCGTATTTGTTTGGGAATTGTGTTGGATGTGATTGTAAATATTTTGCTTAGGGACAAGCAAAAGGTTAAGTGTGGGGATATTTGATGTGTTGCAACACACATGGGTTTATTATTTATATTTTACCACATTTTAATCTTATTTTATGTAAATATATTTGATTTTTAGTTTTTTATTTTATTTTGTTTTTGGTTTTAGGTAAGTTCGAATAAAAGAAGCGGATTCGAGACACAAACGGGAAGAAAATCAAGTGAAATCTGCTTTGGAGGCCAAGCCCAAGACCCACTGGGCCCAAAAGCCCATTTTCAGAAATCTGCTAGCCAAGAGGGCCGCTGGGCAGCCAATAAAGTCCCCGGAGACCCGCTGGGCTCCTGATCTGTCAGATTCTCTGCCCAGAGGGCCGCTGGACAGGAACCTTAGTCCCCAGCGACCCGCTGGGCGCCCAGTTGCGAAAAAACCCTAAAAATCACTATTTAAACACTTTTTCTTACACTTTTAGGGTATCACCTCTTCACCCAAAAACACAAAACGGCTGCAAAATCATTAAGAGGGTCTTTGAGGGGTGATCATAAGTGCAAATTGGTGTGGATTCAAGCTTTGATTGGTGTTGTGGTCTTTGATTTTGAAGATTTAAAGATTTTCTTTGAAGATTTTGAAGATTATTCATGGGTTGAAGACTGAAAGTTGCTGATTTGAAGATCAAAGTGGTAGATCTTGAAGATTCAAGCCTTGATTTGAAGATTGGTGGCCAATCCGGGTGTGATCTACTCTTCTTTGTGCATTTTTATTTGATTTTCTTAGTTGTTGTTGACATGATGCTAGATTTAGACATTTTGATGTTGGATTTAAGGATCATGTTGATATTTGGCTAGATTTTGCATGATTACTTAGGCATTATGGATGATTGATGATGATTTGATAATTTTTGGTTGTTTATGATATGTTGGATGGATGTTCTATGTGAGAAGATTGATTTGGTTATGATTATGTATGCAAAATGTGTATTGGTTGTATGATCTTTGATGATATCTTGTCTTGATTATGGTTTTTGTTGCCTGGATTTGATAACGTTGTGACAAAGATCATATTTTTAGTGTTAAAATCGCTAGATTGAGACATTATTTGGATAGATCTAGGAATAGATATCCATAAGATGAGATTGATTTGTGGATTTGAGCCGATGTGCTAGCCGGACTCGCTACCGGAAGGTTGGAGTTTGTAGATTTCATCTTTTTGTTAGTTGGTTTGGGTTAAAACGCTACGGGAGTAGGTTTTACTTAATAAAAACTAACAACTTGTGTTATCTAGTCTTAATTTGTAATAAATCGATTGATCCCGTTATTTTAGTTTACTGATTTAGTCAGTTTCTTGGATAATTGGACTTGTAAGCCGAGAGGCGAGCCAGTTTAGGATCCCTTAGACATCCGGGAGTGATTTGTAGACATTCCTCACACCGTGAGCTTCACATATTTATTTTAGGACTTTCTAGCACCCACGAGACCTTAGTAGTAGGTACTGATGTGTTAGATTGTTTTGAGTAGATATATTCTCAGATCCGGTGCCAACATATCTAGAAAGCCGAGAGTTGTCATATTATCATCAGGATTCCCGCCTAAGTAGTCATCGCTCCACCCATAGTTCTCCTTTAGCTTATTTCCGTCTTTAGTTTTCATTTTTAGTTAAGTTTTTACCCCTAGTTTATTTTAGATAATTTTCCTTAGTCTAAATCTTATTCTTAGAGTTAATTTAGGTAAATTGTCTCTTGCTTGTTTAATTTAGTCTTTAAAATCTAAAATCAACTCTTTAACATCGGTTAGAATTCGATAAAGATCCTGTATTAGAGGACGCCAAACTCAAATCTCTTGGGTACGATATCCGGACTTACTTAACTTGCTACATACGACCGGTACACTTGCCGATTGTGTGAACTTGTTAGGTTTTTCCACTTTATAAATTTAAAACCTGATTTTCCGATCCATACATCATTTCATACACCATACGGTTCGCATCACAAAGCAATTGCTTTTTCAAATCTGGAACGTCAAGATATCCAGAACATTGCTTATATGAGAATTACAACAAAGGAGCATTAGAAGTTGTATCCTCTGATCATAAGGAACCATATGTTATATATGCTAACATCGATTTTGCAGGATTAACTTTTGATACACTGATTCGAATGTCCAAGCAAAAGATAATGATCAATGCTCTTTTGGACACAAAAGATAATGATCAAGCCAGCACATCATGAGTTGAGAACCAAGTTTTCAAAGGCTCTTTTGGACGCAAGTGCAGAACAAAGACAGTTGAAAGAAAAACCAGTGTTTGTTGCTGAAGTCAAAGATGTAGAATTTTGATTCGAGAGAGATAAAGAGAAAAGATTAAAGTTGAAAGATTTTGAATGAAGACCAAAGATAAAGCTTAGGGGGAGTACTGTTAGGGCTCGTTCCGTGTTTAAGATTTACTTTGTTCTTATTTTGTACTAGTTTGTACAGTTTAGGGTTAATTTTGTATTTTCCCTAAGTAGTGATGTATAAAGCATGTTGCTAGTGTGTGTTAGAGAGAGAGTCTAGATCACCAATACACCAAAGAGAGATAAACCGAGTGTGTGTGATTGTATACTCCTGCACTTTTTAATGCAATGATTTTGCTTTGATCATCAATACAAGAGAATTATTAGTAGTGAATTGTGTTGTTGATTGAGTTGTTGTTTTCGTACTTAGATCGTTCTGATTTGTGGCAGTATCGATCCAATTGAACCTATCATTTTGATTTTCTATCTTTGCAATCATCCTTGACCATGTGTGAAAGCTATGAACCATCATCTTCAAGCTCTCTATCTAGGCAATGCCGATGGTCTGGCGAACACTGTTGGCAATAGAACACATCATCGTCGAGCACGGCTTGTCTTTTGGTCTCCCTAACTTAGCTTTTCTGTACAATTTGGTCACTCATGGATATAGTCGCTTTGTTCTAAAGTCTAAACCTCATCGACCAGTTCCCGTTTTGAAAACGGCTCTAAATGATCTTCTGTGGAGAAACCAATATTTCATTGTTGGAGAGATTCTATCCTTGGAGGCAAAGATCTTCCTGTCGTTTGGGTTTCTAAGGGTAGGATATAGGATCCTTAACTTTATGAATCCTTATTTGATGAATTTGCATTGCTAAATGACTTGGATGTATTTGCAGTGGCTGACTTTGCTGATATGTCAAGCGTCCGATCCTTCAAAGCGAAACCTAGAACTTCTGCACAAGCTGGCTCACAGTCCTCTTCTCATACCATGTCAAGTAAGTATGTGAAGAATATTTTGTATAGATATCATAATAGAATGAAATAACTTATCTGTCTGTTTGCATAGTAGGTACTTATAAGTCTCCCTCATAGTCTCCTATGTTGAAGCTCAATAATCTCGATGATTTGTTAATCTCCAAGTCAGTAAAGAAAGAAAAAAGTGTTGCCACCCCTACTCCAAAGCCAATCACCACCCAATCCAAATCCTTTGCTCATAAAAGGAAGAGGACCGATGATTTTGCAGATGCAGAGAAGGGTCTTCATGAGTACATCTCTGATGTAAGTTTTTAGCTACCTGCATATTTCGAAATTGTGACAATTCTGGATAAATTTGTCTTATAGCCTTACCTTTGTCTTGCTCAAAGAACATTATTATGCTGAAAGCTTCCCATGAGAAGAGTATCAAAGAGCTCAAACCAAGTTGTCTAATATGATGTCTATCACAGCTGCAAGGGATAAGGTGATAGCTCGACTAGAGAAGGAGATCAAGGCGTTGAAGGAGAATCTGAAGGAGGAGGAGGTAAAGGTTCTTTAAGAGGTCCAAACTGCTGTTGAGGAGGCTAAAGAATGGGCTACCAAGCTGGTCAACCAAGCAAGGATAACGATGGCAAAGCAAGTTGCAACATCAGGGTTTGAGATGCCTGAGTGAAACATAGAGAAATGGGAGCAGACCTTCGCCAACTCGGGTGAGGAAGAGACAGTGGAGGAGGCTACAGCATGGCAGGATCAAAAGGGGAAAGGCAAGGAGGTAGAAGAGGATGCAAGTGGTTAAGGAACAGTGGACGATGAAAGTTTGAGCCTGCTTTCTATGTGAAACTCTAACTAACTTCGATATGGTTGTAAGTTCTGGACAATAGACATTAGGATCAAGGAACTATGATCCTGAAGACAATATGGAGGATATCAAAGGTGGATGGATCCTCTGTTTGTGAGGATGAAGCCTTTGGTATCCTTATTTTACTTTCCTGCATGCTAAACACATGGCTTGACCCAAGTGGATGGTCCACGGTTTTGCTGGTGAAGCCCGAGTCACATTTTGGTGGTGTTAGTATATAAATCTAATCTTTAGCCTATATGTTGTTTATATAATAGATTAGGTTTATAAAATGATTTAAAAGCTATTTGAAGATAATTATCTAGAAATGTAATCAAATGACCAGAAGTCATACCAGAGAATCCTAGTTAGGATTATGCTTCTTAGGAAATTTGAATAAAAAATATTTCATTCAAGAGTTTAGGATTCAGGATCCTTATAAAATAGTTGGATATTCGGGCTTGATATGGTCCAGTGAATATATCATGTAATTTAGATAAATAAACTAGCAACAAAGCCCAATAGATAACTAGCGACAAGGCCCAACAGATAACTGGTGACAAGGCCTAAACGGGTATTTATGCCTGTCCCGGGTCTACCCAAATGTTAGTCCATCTAGATCGTGATTTCAGTGCTATAATGACTTGTATAACAACAAACACTCTTGACACAAACAAACAAAGTGTAATATAACCCAACAACCAATAACGAGATTAAAACCACACAACGGAGGTAAATACACTACAAAGATGAATAATATATGCTCCTAGCACCTCCAGTAAACACACACACGACACAAGAGTTGGATAAGATTTTTGCCAAAAGTTGCATTTCATGAAGATAAGGTTACAATATATAACAGACTTAGGTTCGCTGATAGATTCGCTGACAGCGAATCTATCTAGCGAACCATATAGGTTCTCCGGGCACAATCAGGTTCGCCCGGTCGATACCAACACAAAAACTAAACTGTGCTACGGGCGAATCTATAGATTCGCCCATAGGTTCTCTAGTACTAATCATTACAAAATACATACAAAATATATAACACCGACATGCCGGTGAGTCCAACCTATACATGACTATCAATACTCTCCCTAGGTTGGACCTCACCCGGGGAAGTCTTCAGTTAAGCTCCGTCTTTTTAGGCTTCACAAATTCTTAAGATACGCTCCTGCCCTTCCTTTAATTCCGGCCAATGGATTTGTAACATCTTCTGATCCGGCCTCTTCGTCTTCACTGAATATCAGCATCGACTCTACAAACTCAGCATCGGCGACATCAGTATCAGGCATATCAATAACAATCGTTTCCGCCTGAATGTCTTCAGCATGCTCCTCACCTCCCACATCCACATCAACAACCTCTACCGGTTTCTCGAACCTCTTCTCGATAGTTCCGTCAAGCTGTCTGGACAAGTCATATACATCCATTCTTTGTTCATCTGTCGCTCTCAACCTTTCATTTACACTTCTCAGCTCAGCACGAATACCCCGGGCTTTGTTTGCAACCTTCACAAACAGGTTTGCTTCAATCCTTGTGTCATCTCCAGCCCCGTGCTTGATACGGTTCTCGCACAATACCTTTAAATCTTCATCGCAGAATCAGAAGACCTCCATAGGATCAAACAGACGTATTTCTGGACGGTCTTCTCCTTTTAGTCTAATAACAGCTTCACCCGTACCATTGTCGTAGAACCACTTCAAGAATTCTTGTAGACGAGCAGGCTGAGTATCAGGGACCCTGACCCGTGTCATGATCTTTGGAGCTTCAATCTTCAGAACAACCTTTCCCTTCCACGAAACCCAGTGCCTATCCTTTTTCTGTCTCATCTGCCTCGGCTTTTGATACCCAAAATCTACAAAGTTATTCTTAGCCGCTTCTCTGATTGTGACCTCAAACGCACAGGCTCTTCCACTGTCATCCTTTCCTATCAGAGGAAGTTCGGCCAACCTTCGCAAGTCCCACCTCGGCAAGGTGGCGAAATGCTTCCTATTTCTGATATAACAAATATCACCTCCCCTCCTTTTGATCATATACGCATCCACAAGAGAATTGTATTTCCATGCTATAACTTTTCTATCCAGTTAGGAGGTGTTTGGTTCGTCAAGATGTTGGAAGATGGGCACTTCAGAAACAACCTCTTCATCCTTTCTGAACCACTCTGATTTATCCAATTCTATGTGATCAAACTGATAGCACACCCCCTTTTCTTCGACTTTGTATTTCTCCGGCTCATCCTCCAAGTCTTCCTCACTGTCAGCATTTACATCATCCTCCGGTTCATCTATCAGACTAAAATTCACGCTTGAGCCTCCAACAACCTCAGCCCCCTCAAATACATCCAGATCTATACCCATATCCTCATCGAACAGCTCCTCAGCAGCTTTACCTTTGCCTTTATCCTGATCCCCAAACACACAGTCCATTAACGGATACTTTGCAGCATCCGTTAAGTTTTTCAGTTCAGCTTCAGACATAGCAGGTTCTGACCCATCTTTTTCCTTCAGGCTATTCAGCTCCTTGAATATTCTGACAATAAGGCACTGTTGATCCTTCATCATCCTCCCCATTTCAAAAATAACCGTTGATTTTTCAGCATCCTGCGTCTCCAATTCCGCATATTTACTCTTCAGATTCCCCAACTCTGCCTTCAAACTATCAATCTCACCCTTCAACTCACTAACTGATTCAGTAGATGTACCCGGAATATCATGGTTCGCTTTCTTTGACGTTTCATTCGGGGCATCAGATTTCCTCTTGGTTCTGTTTTCCCTTCCCGCATCAATCTCTGCCTGAATCTCATCTATATCCTGATCCAATGAATAATCCTTTTCCTTAGCATATGGCTTTCTCTTCTTCAACCTTTTCTCAACAACCTCTACGTTCTCACCACCCCGTTTCCTCTCAATCTCCATTAACCTCTGAATTTGTACCCATCTGTCAGCGGGGTACATGTTTTCCCATAAAAACGAGGTCCTACCAACACAATCAGCTCGAACCGACTTACAATTCCCAAAAATCCTAGAATGCATATCCCAGATCTTTAGCACTTCACCGACAACAGGTAGATTGGGCAGCTTGTCATTCAAGATCATCTGCAAGAATCTGGGATACATCAACCATTTGCCCGCCTTCGTAGCATGAATGTTCTCGAGCATATAGTTGTAGATAAGCTTCGCAAGATTTGCTTTCTGCCCTCGGCAAAACAACATCATGGCCCTAGCCCAATCAAAGTTTAACCCATCAGTACCCCCTTTCCTATGATCCAAGCACATAATAAATACGTGTGCAATATATCTCCATTCTTGGATCAGATAGGATTTCACGAACTCCATCTTCTTCTCCCCCGGCATAGGACCTTCATAACCTGCTGTCCTAAATGCCCCGTAAACTTCCTCTGCCGTCATGCTAACCTCCTCACCGACATCATCCTCCTATCTCAAAATCCTTGCCACGTCGGCTTCAATAAATACCAAGTCAAACCCACTGACTTTGGCACAGATCCGTGATGGCTGTACAGATACATTCATCACCGCTGTTCTCCAGAAATCCCTGATGTGTAGCTCGTAGATGGTTGGAGAATGGGAGATAGCGTGATGAATGTGTGAAGACTTCAACCATGTGATACAGTCTCTATACCCACTGGCTTTTTCATGATTCTCATCCAGTAAAGCACACATGTTGTGCTTTCTTTCAAAGAATAACGTGGACATCGTGCCTGAAAAATAAACAGAAATTGATCAGACACAAAAATTTTGAAACAGTCAATAGATTCGCTGACATAATTAGGTTCGCTGCACGGGCGAACCTGAGTTTTGACACCTGAACCTATAGATTCGCTGACATGAAAAATCAGTCATTTGGTCGAGCGAATGTATAGGTTCGCTAGAAACAGTCGGGCGAATCTATGTTGATGCACGGGCGGCATAACGACATAGGTTCGCTCGAAGTTTTGAACTTTCGTTCAGATTCGCCAGACGAACACATAGGTTCGCTGGATACCCTAGTTTTTGAAAAACGGCCGAAATCACAGTCAATACACCATAATCAAGCAAACAAAGCAACAATCAGGCAATATAATCATCAAACGAGGATATTATGAAGTAAATTCCTAACTAATAACACAAAACCAGTCATTTGATTTACGCAATATCACAGATCGACGGATTTAAGAGGGTTAATGTGCGATGGAAGGGTTGAAACATAGATTAAGATGAAGACGATGACATACCAGACAGAATTAGGTCAGATTATTGTGAAAAAGACCGTTGGTGAGTGAGAATCGAACGTGTGACGTTTTTGAAAAATATGAAACGGCTACAGTAATAGTGACAGCGAATGTGTGAAAGGTTTCGCTGTCACTACATATATATACAGTCACAGGTTCGCTGACCAAAACACTAGCGAACTTCAGATTCGCCCGAAGACCAAATGACAAGAGAAACAACGGCGGCGATGTAAAGAGGTTCCGGGCGAACCTGTAGGTTCGATAGTAGATTCGCTGGGACACAAAACAAGAGAAATTAAAAATGTTTTTGGTTTTTCTCAAATTTTAAATTCTTTGTAAATCCACAAAAACGTCCCACAATTTCAACGCTCCGAAAATAAACACATTTACCTAAATAATAATAATAACAAGAGAAAAATTAAGAAAAATAAAATGAAAGAAAAAGCAAGAAGTAAAAGCTAAAGAAGGATATATATATTTTTCATAACGTTTTGAGCAGAATCCGGAGAATCATAGATTGGCGGGATTGTAGATATGTTTCTCCATTTAAACCCATGCCTTAGTCCTTTCAACAAGAGATCAGCAGCTTCTTTTATCATGTTTTTGGTTTGATTGAAGAAGCTCAAACAACTCGGTCCCCACAGACATCTAGGTAAGAAGAACAAGTTCTGTCATCAGGATATATCTGAGCAATACGATTGACTTTGCTTGAATTTCGAGGATCAAATTTTGAATATTGATCGATGCATTAGCTTCTTTTGACACTGTGCAATTTTTGCATCTTTTTGTGGGCAGAGCTTGTCAGCAATTGATTCTTTTGAACACAATGCGACTTATTATTTGGGAAACTCAAGTAGTTCAGAGCTCCAGGTCTATACCGACGTATAACAGAGGAGATAAACATTTGAGCATGCTCGGTGAATCTTCAGGTCAATACTTCCGTATAGCAGAGAAGATCCACCAACTCCAGGTCAATACTTTCGTATAGCAGAGGAGTTAAGCACTTGACTCAATACATTCTGAGGAGTTAACAAGTAACTCACTCAGAGGTTTTTCCGAAGAGCATCACTAGCAGCTTTTTATTTGTTTTGCAAACTAGAAACTCGATTCGGGGATAGGGTGAGGGTGATTTGGGATGTTTAGGGAAATCAAGGCAAAGATTTGACGCTCTCAACCCATTTTTGACAGAACCCGTATCTTTGTGCAATCCAATCATGTCAAGGGGATAATCCTTGTGACTGAGATCTTGAACGTTATGTTTGGCTGCACAATCACTGTTTACTTTGTTTTCGGGCTGAGCCTATCTGACATATCCCAAACACAATACTTCTGACCTCCTTCAATGTCTCTTCAACATCAATCAAAACGGAGATCCTGAAATAGCAAAATTTGAAAAACTATAAATAGTTAATCTTTAATCTCTCCCCCAAAATTTCTATATTATAGCTATCTAATAAGAAATTTTTGTTTTTCAGATTTTCTTAATATATATATACAGAATGAAGAGAAAAAATAAAGGAAATAAAATAAAATAAAATAAAATAAAGGAGCGAAGAAACGAGTGACCCACGAAATTTTCAAAGAAGAAAATGAAATAGTTATTTACATATTTACAAATTTGATTCGCATAGAAAAAGTGTTATATTCCTAGATTAAGATTTACTTTGTATTTGTTTTTATGTTTATGTATAGTTTAGGGTCTATTTTGTTATATTCCTTAAACTTGTAATTGTTGCTTAAAAGCATGTAGTGAGAGAGTGTGAGGAGAGAGGCTAGATCACTATACACGTAAGAGAGAGAACTTAGTGTGTGTGATTTATTTTTCTCCTGCACTTGTATTACAAATCTGCTTTGATCATCAATATACAAAGAAGAATTATTAGTATGAATTGTGTTTATGATTGAACTGTGTTTGTGTATGATTTATTCTGATCTTTGAGCGATATTAACGATCCAATTAAACCTATCAATTGGTATCAGAGCTGTTGGTACTGTGTTCTTCACTATTCATCAAGCAAAACACATCAATATTGCTCAAATATCATGATCTGAATGAATTGTTGCTGTTTTTAGTTGTGATTTATCATCGTAATCACTCCTAATTCACAACGATTGTGTAAATTCCATCAGATTATCATCAGATCTGAGGAATTAAGAAGATTGAAATGGTTACTGTTCGATCGATTTTTGCTAAAATTCATCAAAATTTGATCATGTTTTGGATTGATTGAGATTAGGGATTGATAATCGGACCATTTCACTGCTTGTGTGTGAAATTTGAACGAATTGGACAAGTTGAAGGCTTCCATGCTATTACCTGCCTATCCAGTTGGGAGGTGTTCGGTTCATCAATATTCTGAAAAATTGGCACTTCACGAACAACCTTTTCATCCTTCCTGAACCATTCGGATTTATCCAACTCAACATGCTCAAACTGATAGCTGACCCCCTTTTCATCAACCTTATACATCTCCGGCTCAACATCCAGATCCTCCTCACTATCAGCATCAATATGAACCTCTGGTTCATCTATCAAAGTGTAATTCACACCAGATCCTCCAACCACTTCTTCCCCTTCAAACACATCCAAGTCAATTCCCATTTCCTCGTCAAACTCCTCCTCAACTGCTTTGCCCTTTCCTTTGTCTTGATCTCCAAAAACAACATCCATTAACGGATACCTTGCAGCATCCGTTAAGGAATTCAGTTCAGCTTCGGTCATAGCAGGCTCTGTCCCCTCTTTTTCTTTCAGACTGTTCAGTTCTTTGAAAATCCTGACCATCAAACACTGCTGATCCTTCATCATTCTTCCCATTTCATATATAACTGTCGACTTCTCAGCATCCTGTGTCTCCAACTCTTCATACTTACCTTTCAATTCAACCAATTCTGCCCTCAAACGCTCAACTTCACCCTTCAATTCATTTCCAGATTCGGCAGATGTACCCCCAGTATCGTGCTTCGCCTTCTTTGACGTTTCAGTTGGGGCATCAGACTTCCTCTTCGTTCGTTTTTCCCTACTAGCATTGATTTCAGCCTGAACCTCATCTATATCCCGATCAAACGAATAATCTTTCTCTTTTGCGTACGCCTTCCTTTTCTTAATCTTCTTCTCAACCTCCTCGATATTTTCACTGCCCCGTTTCCTCTCAGACTCCTTCAATCTCTGAATTTGTACCCATCTATCAGCTGGGTACATATTCTCCCACAAAAATGAAGGCCTCCCCACACAATCAGCTTTTACTGACTTACATTCACGGAATATCCTTGGGTGCATCTCCCATATCTTCAGAACATCTCCAACTACCGGCAGATTCGGCAGTTTGTCATTCAGCACCATCTGAATGAATCTCGGATACATCAACCATTTAGCGTATTTGCTAGCATGGATGTTCTCGAGTAGATAATTGTAGATGAGCTTTGCAAGATTGGCCTTTTGCCCCGACAGAATAGCATCATTGCTCGAGCCCAGTCTAGGTTTAACCCATCAGTACCCCTTTCCTATGATCCAGGCACATAATAAATACATGTGCAATATACCTCCATTCCTGGATCAGGTAGGACTTCACAAACTCCATCTTCTTCTCACCAGGCATCGGACCCTCATACCCAGCGGTCCTAAAAGCCCCATAAACCTCTTCAGCCGACATCATCACTTCATCCCCAACATCATCCCCTAACCTCAAAATCCGAGCAAGATCAGCTTCTGTAAACTCCAAGTCAAATCCACTGACTTTGGCACATATACGTGATGGCTGTGCTGATACGTTCATCACTGCAGTTCTCCAGAAATCTCGAACGTGCAGCTCGTATATGGTCGGTAAATGAGAAATGGCGTGATGTATGTGAGATGACTTCAGCCATTTAATACAATCTCTATAGCCGCCGGCCTTTTCATGATTCTCGTCAAGCAAAGCACACATATTGTGCTTTCTTTCGAAGAATAATGTCGACATTGTGCCTGAAAAATGAACGGAGATTGATCAGAAACGAAGATTTGAAAAACAGTTAATAGATTCGCTGGAAATTAGGTTCGCTAATATAGCGAACCTGAGATTTGGCACCAGAACCTATAGATTCGCTGACATGAAAAATCAGTCATTTTGGTCGAGCGAATGTATAGGTTCGCTAGAAACAGTCGGGCGAATCTATGTTGATGCGCGGGCAGCATAACGACATAGGTTCGCTCGAAGTTTTGAACTTTCGTTCAGATTCGCCAGACGAACACATAGGTTCGCTGGAAACCCTAGTTTTTGAAAAACGGCCAAAATCACAGACAATACACCATAATCAAGCATACAGAGCAATAAACAAGTAAAATATGCATCAAACGAGGCTATTATGAAGTAAAAGCCTAACAAAAACACATCAACACAGTCATTTGATTTACAGATAATCACAGATCGACAGATTTAACAGGTTTAGAGTGCGATTAAGGGTTTAAAACAGAGATTAAGATGAAGGCGATCACATACCAGACCAAAAAGAAGTGTTAAAGTGTGAAAAACCGGTGAAATAGTGAGAATCGAACGTGCGGCTGTTGGATTTTGAAAAAGGATGCTACAGTAGCAGTGACAGCGAATGTGTGAAATGCTTCGCTGTCACTGCATATATATACAGACACAGGTTCGCTGGCAGACACACCAGCGAACTTTAGATTCGCCCGTATCCCCAAAGGTCAAGCCAGCCTGCGGCGGCGATGCAAAGAGGTTGCGGGCGAACCTGAGGTTCGGGCGAACCTGTAGGTTCGCTGGCAGGTTCGCTAGCACACAAATTAAAATATTTTTGGTTTTTTTAAATTTTAAATTCTTTGTAAATCCATGAAAACGTCCCACGACTTCAACGCTCCAAAAATAGACATATTATCCTAAAAATACTAATAATAACAAGATAGAAATTAGAAAAATGAAATAAAATAGAATAAAAGGAAAGAAAAAGACAAGAATTTTAAACGCTAAAGAAGGATATATATATTTATCATGATGTTTTGAGCAGAATCCGGAGAATCATCGATTGGCGGGATTGCAGATATGTTTGTCCATTTAAACCCATGCCTTAGTCCTTTCAACAAGAGATCAGCAGCTTCTTTTATCATGTTTTTGGTTTGATTGAAGAAGCTCAGACAACTCGGTCCCCACAGACATCTAGGTAAAAAGAACAAATTCTGTCATCAGGGTATATCTGAGCAATACGATTGACTTTGCTTGAATTTCAATGATCAAATTTTGAATGTTGATCGATGCATTAGCTTCTTTGACACTTGTGCAATTTTTGCATCTTTTCTTTGTGAGTGAAGCTTGTCAGCAATTGATTCATTTGAACACAATGCGACTTATTATTTGGGAAACTCAAATAGTTCAGAGCTCCAGGTCTATACTGACGTATAACAGAGGAGATAAACATTTGAGCATGCTTGGTGAATCTTCAGGTCAAAACTTCCGTATAGCAGAGAAGATTCACCAACTCCAGGTCAATACTTCCGTATAGCAGAGGAGTTAAGCACTTTGACTCAATACGTTCTGAGGAGTTAACAAGTAACTCACTCAGAGGCTTTTCCGAAGAGCAACACTAGCAGCTTTTTATTTTATTTGTTTTGCATTCTAGAAACTCGATTCGGGGATAGGGCGAGGGTGATTTGGGATGTTTGGGGAAATCAAGGCAAAGATTTGACACTCTCAACCCATTTTTGACAGAATCCTTATCTTTGTGCAATCCAATCATGTCAAGGAGATAATCCTTGTTGTCGAGATCTTGAACGTTATGTTTGGCTGCACAATCTCTGTTTACTTTGTTTTCGGGCTGAGCCTATCTGACATATCCCAAACGCAATGCATCTGACCTCCTTCAACGTCTCTTCAACATCAATCAAAACGAAGATCCTGAAATAGCAAAATTTGAAAAACTATAAATAGTTAATCTTTTATATCTCCCCCAAAATTTCTATATTATAGCTATCTAATAAGAAATTTTTTGTTTTTCAGATTTTCTTAATATATATATACAGAATTAAAAGAAAGATAAAAGAAAAATAAAAGTAAATAGAATAAAATAACGGAGCGATGAATTGAGTGACCCACGGAATTTGTAAAGAAGAAAAAGAAAAAGGTTATGTACATATTTACACAGTATATTCTCACAGAAAAGGTTCTCAAAAAGATATGAAACCCAGCATGGAGATCAGTTCATAAAAACGTGGTTTGTCAAAAAATTTTGTGAAAAGATCAGCTTTTTGCTTTCGAGTTTCAATAGGAATAATATCAATGAACCCCTTTTCCTGTGCATCCCTGATTGCATGAATTCGTGTTTCAATGTGCTTGGTGCGAGTGTGATGAATAGGATTCTTGGCAATTCCAACAGCAGCTTCATTATCACAAAAGAGTGGCGTATGAAGAAAGTTGATGCCATAATCTATCATCTGATGCTGAATCCAGAGCACTTGGCAACAGCAACTTGACGCAGCAATGTATTCTGCTTCTCCTGTGGACAGAGAGACGGTTGTTTGCTTCTTGCTTTGCCAGGAAACAAGACATTCTCCGAGGTATTGACATCCACCGGTGACTGATTTTCGGTTAATCCTGCAACCAGCATGATCACTATCAGAAAAAGCATGTAAATCAAAGTTCCCACCTTTTGGGTACCAAAGTCCCAAACGAGAGGAACCCTTAAGGTAACGAAAAATGCGTTTAACAGCTTTCTCATGTGATTCTTTTGGATTGGCTTGGAAACGAGCACAGTAACACACGGCAAATGTAATATCTGGTCGGCTTGCAGTCAAATACATGAGAGATCCGATCATCGAGCGGTACCGATGAGCATCCACAGGATTCCCATTATCATCGGAAGTAAGGCATGTTTGAGTCGTAAAAGGAATTAATTCAGGAGAAGAATCATCCATGCCAAACTTCGTGAGGATTTCCTTGATATATTTCTCTTGGTGGATCAGAATTCCATCAGGCTTTTGTTCTACTTGCAGCCCCAAGAAGAAACACATCTCCCCCATTATTGTCATTTCAAAGCGATCCATCATCACCTTCTCAAATTCTTTACATAGCCCTTCATTAGTCGAACCAAAAATGATGTCATCAACATACACTTGAACGATCAGCAGCTCACCATTCACCTCCTTCTTGAACAATGTCATATCTATAGTCCCACGAGAGAAACCTTTGCTGAGAAGATACTGTGTCAAGGTTTCATACCAGATACGTGGAGCTTGATGCAGCCCATACAAGGATTTATCAAGCTTGTAAACCTTTGACGGGAAATCTGGATCCTCGAAACCCGGTGGTTGACATACGTAGATCTCCTCATCGATATCTCCATATAGAAATGCACATTTCACATCCATCTGATATATTTAAAGTTTTTGTTCGCAGCATGAGCAAGAAAGATTCTGATGGCTTCCAGGCGAGCGACTGGAGCAAAAACTTCGGTGTAGTCAATCCCCTCCTCTTGAGCAAATCCTTGAACAACCAGTCTCGCCTTGTTTCTGATAACAACACCACGATCAACTGGCTTGTTTCGGAAAACCCATTTAGTGCCGATTGGACACTTATTAGGAGGAAGATCAACCAGTTCCCAAACTTTAAGCTTCCTAAATTGCTGTAGTTCCATTTGCATGGCGTCCACCCAACTTGGATCTTCAAGTGCTTGTTTATAATTCTTTGGAACAACTTGAGGCAGAAAGGCAGCATAGAGACATTCATTAATCAAACCACTCTGACTCCGAGTTCGCACACCATCAGTAATGGATCCTATGATATAATCATGAGGATGATTTTTCAAGGTTTTGAAGTCAGTGTTGAGGAGTAGAGAATTGGTTTCGGTTGAGGGTGTTGGATTAGATGGTTGTGAAGGTGTTGTTGGAGGAATTGTATTAGTGGTAGGTGATGGAATGGTAGTAGATGAGGATGGAATATCTGATGGAGAAGTGGGAACAGTTTGAGATGGTGGAGGTGGTGGAATGTCAAATGAAGTGGGAGGTAGTTGTGTAGTTGAATGTGATGGTTGTTGTGCATGTGGATGGTTAAAGATAGAAACTGATGTGTGTGGAATGATGTCATCATCGTCAGAGTCAGGAAGATTAAATGATTTGAAAATAGTGGTGGAATCATAAAACCATGCCGGTTCACTGCCAATACTTGTTGTGTTTGACTCTTGCCAGTCAACATAGTAGGACTCTTGCACAATCCGCGTTCGCTTGTTGTAAACACGATACGCCTTTTGTGTGTTCGAGTATCCTACAAAGAAGCATTCATCAGAAACGGCACCAAACTTCGTCTTCTGGTCTTGAGTATTCAAAAGAGTACAAGAACATCCAAAGGGGCGCAGAAAATCAATCAACGGCTTAATCCCTCGAAACAGCTGGTATGAAGTCTTCATCTTTTCTTTGACAATCAGTACCCTGTTCAGAACATAAGCTGCACAATTAACTACCTCAGCCCAGAAAATAATTGGAAGCTTTAACTCAATCAGCATAGTTCTAGCTGCCTCCACAAGGGTTCGATTCTTCCTTTCAGCAACACCATTTTGTTGTGGTGTTCGTGCGGCGCTAAACTGTCTGAGAATACCCCGTTGTTCACAGAAGGAGTTGAAGATATGGTTTCTGAATTCAGTTCCGTTATCGCTTCTGATGGCTTGAACCTTTCTCTTTCCAAGAACCTCGATTTGAGGAATCAGCTTCATCAACTCTTCAGCAGTCTCACTCTTGTATGCCATGAATCTCACCCAGGTGTACCTAGAGTAATCATCTGTGACAACCAAGCAATAAGACTTCTTAGCAATAGATTTGACACTTATTGGACCAAATAAATCAGTATGTAACACTTCGAGGGGTTCTGAGATGGTATTTGTAATTTTAAGTTTATGTGGCTTTTTGTGCTGTTTTCCTTTAGCACAAGCCATGCATTTTTCAACCACTGAAAAATCTTTGAGTGGTAAACCCCTGACCAAATTGTTCTTAACCAATTTATTCAGAATTTTAAAATTAATGTGCCCTAAACATCTATGCCATTGAAATGATTCAAAAGATGAAGCTTTAGACAGGAGGCAGGTCACGGTGGAATTTGATTCCTTTGATCCCATATTCAGCATATAGGTATCATTTCGTCTCGGAGCTCGCATGATCACCATTTCTTCAGGAATAGTAAACTCTGGCTTCAGGAACAAACATTCATTTGGAAGAAACATCACTGGAATATTCTTATCACAGATTTGTGATACACTGAGAAGATTGAATGCCAGTTCAGGAACATAGTTGACGTCTTCCAGAGTAAGTGAACCATTTGAGACTTCTCCTTGACCAATCATCTTGCCACCTTTCTTGTCTCCCGCAAAAGCAACATATCCGCCATTTATGATCCGATAGTTAGTCAGTAGGTCCTTCAACCCTGTCATATGTCTGGAACATCCGCTGTCAATATGCCAATGACTATTTACAACGGCATTAGAATGTTCCTGACATTTATTAAAAAAAATGAAAAGTTAGACCTTTGAAATTGGCACCCAAGCCTTTGTGTACTTGGGTGGTGGAGCAGATGAAGAATTACAAAAGAAATTATTTACAAATGTGTTTAATCTTTTTCCGAAAGATTTTTGCTTTGAGCTGTTTTGGATTAACTTATGGCATTGCTTAACAGTATGACCAATATTCCCACATTTAAAGCAATGAAACTTCAAACCAGTTTTGGAAACTCTGTTAACAGGAATTTTATCCATTTCAATTTCCTCATCACATTCAGACAGTTGAGAGTTGCAGTCACTGTAAGAGTCATATGGTTCTTTTGACTTAATTGTTGTGACTTTAACTTTTTCAGATTTAGGTTTACGTTTAAGAATGTATGAAAAAGATGATTCCTTGTCTTTTGGTTTTGAAATTCTCACTGGTGTGAAAGATGGAATTTGATGAGTGAAGAACTTTTGAAAGCAGTTTGTTTTGGTTTGACTTTCAGAGACATGACCTGAAAGTTTGTCTTTGCCATTCTCACACGCATTTTCAATCAAAACATCATTCAACATATTAGGGTTTGAAGTAGAGAACCCTAAATTACTATTAAACATGGAATTGTCTGAATATGACACATTACTACAAACATAATTAATTAAGCTAATGTCTTCACAAGACTTCTTGGAATCAGAACTAGAGCAATCACTACTGCTAGAACAACCGAGCCCAGTGCTCCCACCATAGGCGTAATCCTCTCTAACCTCCTTAAGATTTACTCCACTTAAACCTGCAATGGAACTGTTAGCATCATTCTGTATAATCTCTTGTATCAACTCATTTGTCTTAACTCTGGCCCCCCTTTGTTTCTTGTAGAGTTCCTCCCTTTTCATACTAGATATTGTCCACTGCTGCAATTTTTTTTTAAGTTTTCTTGCTTCAAATTCAGCAAGTGTAACTTGCTCAGTCAAGTAGTTTATTTCACAGTTCTTTTCCAAAAGAGTTCTTTTTAAGTGTTCATTTTCTTTTAAAGCTTCTCTTAATTTGACAAAATATTTTGATTCACTTAATTTAAGCTCTTTGATGGTTCTTTTTAATTCGTTTTCGTTTGACATTAACAGTTTATTAGCTTTGTATATGCCAATTAAACGAATTTTGCAAGCAGATTATTCAAGTGAGGTTGTGGGTTTTAATGGAAATAATGAATAATATGCAAAAGCTAACAATGAACACGATGATTTATACGAGGAAAGCCCTTGATCAAGAACAGATCACTGGCATAAAAACCTCAGGTGATGCAATCGTCTATCACCTATTTATAAATGATAAAAAATGAATTACAACTCGAGAGCTATGGCCGCTTAATACAAAAATGTGTGTGTGAGCATAGAATTCAGTCGAGAGAGAAGAAGAAAAATGTGAATGATCACGTGTGTGTGAGCTTTTGTTGTAGCCTCATTATATAGTAAACAATAATAACAAACTAAATCCTAAACCCAAGTTAGTCGTTGAGGTTAGTTGACCACGACTTCAGCTTAAAACGCAACTATCTTGACATAGATTTAAGGTGGACTAAGTCATTTAACCATTACATGCAGTTAAAACATATAAAACACGAGGAAGACAATTGTTAGTTATTCGATAGTCACAAGCATCAAGGATCCTTTATCCATCTACTGGTAAGGATAACTTATTCAGTGCATTAAGGATACTACATCCATGAAAGCAAAAACTAGAGCCCTAACAGTAACAACATCATCATCAACAGGAGTCTTGTTGGGGTTATTTGAAGATGTCACTTTCCAAATATAAGCGAGTGAAGATATCGAGCATCATCACGAGCAAGCACGGGTGAAGACGTTCATAATATGTATTTGTCTTAGAATATTTGTGTAATCGTTTCGTGCTTAAATGCGCATTTGTGCTGAACTGCACGTGGCTAGGTTGAAATGTAAGGTGAATGGTATGGACTATAAATACCATCACCTAGGTCATTTGTTAAAAGAGTTGCCTACATTTCATTCCATATCCCTTGTAACCTCTCCAGTGATCTAATACAATTCACCTATTCATATTATCATAATCTTCATCATACCTTGCATTGATCTTCATGAACATTCAAGCATCAATACGTGATCAGTGAGTTTCCGCATTATTGATCACAAACAACATCCCCAAACAATCTCAGATATAGATCCAAGCTCGGTTCATCTCGAATTATCAATTGGTATCAGAGCTGTTGGGTGATCTTTGATTGTTGTTGTTATTGATGGAATTTTAGCTACCATTAGCTTTGATTCATGTTTGTGTAAAGAACTGCAAAGTTTGAGATCAATTGGTGAAGATTTTATTGAGTTTTTGAAGAAATTGTTCATGTTCTTCATATTCACTGCTCAAAATTTGAGATTCGAAATTTGTTGTTGCTATTGAGAAATTGTTGATTGAGATATGTTAGAAATCATAATCCTAAGCTAAGTTCATGATCAAACATCACTGATTTGTTGATTTCGATCTATATTTTGTCAAATTGTCTCAAAACCCACTTGTTGTGAGCTTCATCAAAAATCCAGATCTGAATGAGATTTAGCTTGTTTCAAGGTGTAATACTTTGAAGGAATGTTAGAAACATCATTCCGAAGCTAATACAAGTATTGAATTGAACAAAAACAACAAAAATTGAAGAATTGATCTTATGTTCATCATAATTTTGGCTTTGAAAAGTCAATCTGATATGAAGATTTGAAGAATTGATTAATATTTGCCCATAAAAGTATCATAATCTGAAGAAGAATTGAAGAATTGTGTGATTGATTCAAAGAAATTTTCCTAAGTGTTGATAATCTTGACCCGTCTCTATGTCCAAGTTTTAGCCAGGTGAAAACACTGTTTAGCCGGGTGAAAACACTGTACAGCAGGGTGAATTCACTATTCAGCCGGGTGAAGTAGAAGAAATCACTGTTCAGCCGCGTGAACTTTCTCAGCCGGGTGAAGTAGAAGAAATCACAGTTCAGCCGCGTGAACTTTCTCTGCCGGGTGATAGAAAATCACTGTTCAGCCGCGTGAACTTTCTCAGCCGGGTGATAGAAGAAAAATACACTGTTCAGCCGTGTGAAAGAAGAAAAATACTGTTCAGACGCATCAACAGTTGACACGTCCCAACTTTGACCCGTCTCAATTGTTCTGCCGTCCCAAGTTGTTGACCCGTCCAATAGTCACCCGTCCCAACAGTGACCCGTCCAACTTTGTGACCCGTCTCAATAGTCACCCGACTCAACAGTAATTAAAAAAAATCATCAACTTAGTCATTTTTAGTCACCATGACTTCCCAGAAAAATCATCAAAGTGACTTTGAAAATTCAAGAAAAATGTCAACGAGCATGTTAACCGTGATCCGAGACGAAAATAAAAAGGAAGATATCAATGAATTTATTATAGAATTCAATCACATGTTTGAAACAACATATCTTCAAGTTGCCAAAGCTTGTGATCAAAAGAGAAGAGACTTTCATGAACACACAAAACTCGCTCTTGTGACTCAAACAGATTCTCATGAAAATCAAGATGAAGAAGAAGAGTATGATTGGAGTGAAAATAATGATGTTGTTTCTATTCAAGAGATTGAAAAGAAAGATAAAGAAATTAGGAACTTGTCAGAAACCATTGCAAAGCAAGATGAGACAATTGCTCAATTGAAATCAGAAATGGAGAAATTGATGTCTGAAAAGGAATCCGAGAAAGTTGTTCAGAGTTCATTTGTTGAAATGCCTGTCAATGTAAGAGAAAAGATGTAACACCAACAAATTAATGCAGCGGAAAAATACGAACTAGAAAATTTCTTTCTTTATAAAACATTCTTAAACATTTGAAAAGCATTTGATACTACATTTCAAGCCTTACGTCTTTCATTTTTATTACATACATTAAAATACGATGTTTAAAGACTACATGACCATGCCCCCGTACAATCCATATCCTGGCTCGATCTTCAAACTTTCTTGAATTCGTAATAGAGAGACCCTAAACACCTGCGACCACCACATAGTCATATCATTAGTGAAATATATGGCTTCATACAATACTTATATAATAAAGAAATAGTATCTAAAGAAACTCAATAATCATGTAACTTGTCTCTGCAAGTTCATATCCATTATGGTTACTAACTTGAACCCGAGCTCCGGATCTTACTTATAACTCTCATGCATTCATCCTTAACATACCTGCACTTTCATTGCCTATGACATAACGATATCATTAACAACATTATAATACATGCGTACATACCATCCCCATGATTGTATTATTATGACCCAACCATCACATACTCAACCATTTCATAGACACGTGCTTATAAGTGTGAGATGCTCTTGCTCGTATCATACGTGCAATTAAAAGTTCCAATGACAAGTTTCAAACAATGAGTTATAAAGAAAATAGAAATATATATGTGCAGAACATGGCCATGTGTCAGTAACATGGTCATGTTACTATCAAGTTTCTTATCCATACTACATGGCCATGTTGCTACCAGACATGGCAATGTTACCCTCATGTTACTTATCAGGTGCTACATGGCCATGTTACTACCAGACATGACCATGTCAGAGGCAAAACTTAAGAAACTCTACTTAATTCTTGTGTTCTTTTCATCAAAATCATCTAGAGACCATACAAAAGTATAACACGCCTTATTAATACGTATACTTAGTCACATATCATATTTACAATTTTATACTACTCATGAACATTTGGATATCTATCCCACTTCATATCCTTATACTTCCAATCCTTACATGTTAGTATCTCCTATTCATTACCATACAAATTTATCCATTTCATATCAATTTCACATACCATAGATACACAAGGATCTCCTTATGTATCACCATAAAAAAAGAACTCAATGTTGCACCTTGTTTTTCACCATTCTACATTTATCTAGTTTTCATTCTATATATATATATACATAAACATGGCATAACAAACCAAGAGTTTAGTTCATAAGTAACTTACCTCGAGTTTTCCAAGTCCTTGCTTGTTTCCTTGCCCCCGATAGCCCCTTTAAAGCTTGAGTCCATCTTGACATGACTCATATCCTTTCATGCCATCACATTCACAACTATATTAGCGTACATGCTCATTCATAACAATATACATTTCCAACTCCTATGTCATGTAGACTTCATTGTTTAATCACTAACATGTATAAGACATAAACTAACAATCACGTTGTTTGTAATTCAAGCAATTCAATTTGCTATCACATATGATGCAACATAAACAATCTAACATTATCACATCATCTCTCTAATCTTACTGTCATATTAGGAACATATGTCAACATTGACACACTAGACTATATTAATTACACCATAGGCATCACATCCACATGCTATAGAGCACATAAAACCTTGTGATCACTTAGGTACGTACACACACATATTCTCATGCATCATAGTGCAGCGTTAGCTATTCAATACAACCAATTATACACATTCCACCCGTTTGACCGTTTGTGTATCTACTCGTACAACCCATTTTCAAGTATCTTAGATACTCCCAAGACATCCCATATAGGTGCACATAATCAAATACGACCAACCATTCATGTTTAAATAAAATATGTTCAAACATCTACTTTTATTTATGTTAAGAAAACTTGCTTTGGTGCAGTACCTTTCTGCATAGCTGTACTAATCAACTCTATTGACCAACTTACAATTTTATTTAGCCTTTCATGTTCAAATATGAATTGTAGTAGACTCAAAGAGCTTTTCATCCATATATAGAACTCCTTCACCGGATTTTTCTATGATTTTATATGATTTTTACAAAAACAGGACAGAAGCTAATTTAAGTCCAATCAGCATGCTATATTTTCCGACTAGCAACTTTTATATATTATTTTGATTAACTTCCGATTTCATTACCTTCTTATGTTCAACTATGAAACGTAACATATTAAAAAGACTTTCAAAGCAAATATAATACACCTCGTTCGAGGATAACCAATTACATCATTTATTACATTCCATTCATGTTTGTCAAGTTTTAACATCCAATCTTTACATGCTATCTTCATCTATGCATTTCATCAAACACTTGGTGTGCATACAACCATCTAAACATAATACACAAGTCATTCATGCCTAACTTTAAGTTTATGTCCTTAAGTATAAGATCAAGCATCATTCATTCCAAAATCATTAAACATAGCAACTATATCAAAATCTTGTAATCTAGTCATCAACCTAACCAAAAATGATCATGGGTTATACCCATTATCCCTTACTCCAAGTCTATCATTCGACATACTAATTTCATGAGATTAACCTACAATCATCAATTATAAGCACAATTCCTACTAAAATTCACATTGTATGCTAAGATTCATCCCTAAGCACTAACTAATTTCATTCATACACCATACATTAAGTCTCTAGCCAATACACATCATCAAAAGAAATTCTTTCACTTACCTCATGTATGAAAATTACTAGATGATCACATTTCTTCAATCATGCAAGACTCAAACCTTCATTCCGATGTTCAATTTTGACAAGTTTATGAGTTTCTCATGAAACCCCTTTCTTCCTGATCAACATCGAAGAGAGAGAGAGAGAGAGAGAGAGAGAGAGATTGGAACTATGTCAAATGACCCCCTATAAAATCTCTCCTTTCATATCAACTTTCAAATTAACAAGTTTAACCCCTCAACTTTAGACATGATTTTCTTTTAAATCCATGCAAACAACTAATATCATTTATAGTATAATTTTATCACCACAACACATATTAAAAGACATATAATGTTATAACGTGACATATAAATATCAACTTTCGATTTTGGGGCGTTACAAGTCTACCCCCCTTAATGAAGGTTTCGTCCCCGAAACCTTTTTCATTCTCTCATCCATATTTACTCTTACATACAGTTGTTTATTCATTCCTATGGCAAGTTAGAAAACATACTTTGGTTTGTGTGAAACTGCTTACCTTATAAAAACAATGCACATCTCGAGTCCCTAGGCATTATTCATCGTTGGGAACTCATGTCATTCTATTAAATCTTATATTGATCTATTTTACTAAATTAATTGTAGACGTTGCTATTTTTATTTATTCTTCCAGTTCCTTCAAAATACATACTATAACACTACTATTTCCTATTTAGTCTTTCAATTCCTTCAAAATACATACTATAACACGTGAACCTACTAATGGCATATACAAATGTTTTACACGTGAACAAGCAAAATTGTATGTTTTGTTCATGCATTATTATATTATCAAAAGAAATTACAAGCAACTGCCAAACATTATGAAAATCATTACCATATTCCAACTTTCCAACCATACATGGTTCTCTATTCTTGGCTAGTCATAGCAGTGCTCATCATGAGCCTACTTCATCATTATACTATTATCATTCTTTCTTACTATTTTCCTTAACACACATATAATTCAATTATGAATGTACACATATCACAAACACATTCCAACCATTGAACCATTATCATAACATAATTGTTATTTTGTCTCCATTCTTTCATAATAACTCAAGGTTAGACCATAGTTATAGTCGCTTATTGTTTCAAATTCTACGTATGTTTATTCCAAGGTTAATTTGAAATTATTTCATTCATGCCAATTACTTTTTAGTTAGTTTCATACCTTGTGTTACATAGATGTTCACTTGTCTCAAGTGTTTTATACAAATACTACATCTTGACTAAAGATTTCCATTCAATGTCTTGAGATTACTCTCAATAACAACAAATCCGAGTTGAGAATCATCACGATCTTGAACTTTGAAAGCCAACTTTCTATATTACATCATATTTAAAATACCTTTCATTCGTATATAGACTATTATCCATTTTACCAATTTCTATTTAACAAGCATAAGCTCAACAACTACTAACCTTGCTTTCATCACACTAGTCAAGGACCCATAAGCCGGATCGACATGCTTCTGCTTAATGCCCTTATGTCCATGCCATACTTGGATTACTCCCAATCATCCACATGACTAATTCCATTCAGATTCAACCAGTCATCGGTTTTAGTGGTTTCATAATATCAAGACTTTAGCCATTTGTATCTACAAAATCAAAAGTTAGACATATATACTTGCATTCCATAACATTAGACTTTAAAAAGTCCACTCATGGTTCCTTTCACATACAATGTCTAGCTATCTACAAAATCAAAAGTTAGGCATATACTTGCTATCTACAATTCTTTCACAAGTTTCTTGCCTTCATGCCAAACCATATTACACATTTCATTTCCTATAAAGGATTCTTACATTTCGTTAGTTATATTGCTAATTTTCTACGGTTTGACTTTTCAAAGTCAAACATCCACAATTATTAATTTATTATCCTTGTTTATCAATCCATTTCATTCCTACTAATCATAGACCAAAGTACGCATTCATACTTTTCTTTCTTTGTCAATTATTAATTCATTCATTCGGGTCTTAGCCAGCTAGCTATCCTAACTCTTACAAAATTGATTACTAACATGTCAAGTAGGTGATTTCATTCGATACGTTTTTCTTTTAATTAAAATTTTCTTGCCAAAGTGACAATTCCCAAATAGTTATGCTCATTTCATAGAGTATATACTTCATCCGATTTATTAATATTCGCCTTATATCTACTAAATTATCTTGTTTGACTTTTCAAAACGCTCAAACTATCAACATTCTTGAGTTTTTTTTTTCACATTACTAGCTACAACCCATCTTTACCCACATTCATTCATGTAATATGTATATAAGCATTTTGTTAGTGATACAAAATGTGTATCCCAACTAATTAATTAACACTGTGTACTTATTACATCCATACTTATCTTAATTGAAGAGGAAACATCTTCCTCCTTTATCCTGTCTAATCTATACGTGTCTATGGACACATACTTTCATACATAGATGTTCTTTCCTACTTATATACTCTACGCACTTGAAACTTTACATTCAATATAAGTTTATGGACTCGTACTTTCATTCATACATGTTATATCCGTACTTACCTATGGAAACAAAACTTTCCATTCCATACAGGTTTGATCCAAACTTACTTATGGACTCAAACTTCCATTCATACATGTTCTATCCGTACTTATCTACGGAAACAAAACTTTCCATCCTATACATGTTTGATCCAAACTTACTTATGGACTCGAACTTCCATTCATACATGTTCTATCCGTACTAATCTACGGAAACAAAACTTTCCATCCCATACATGTTTGATCCAAACTTACTTATGGACTCGAACTTCCATTCATACATGTTCTATCCGTACTAATCTACGGAAACAAAACTTTCCATCCCATACATGTTTGATCCAAACTTACTTATAGACTCAAACCTTTCATCCAATATAGTATGCTCTCAATTACTTAGGAGCCTTACATTTAGTCCACAAACATCCTCAAATTACTTTCTCATACATTATCACGGTTACTTTATAAAAACTTTGGGGTTTTCTACAAGAGCATGTTTATACGTATTCACTATTATTTATTTGATTTTTTTTTAAAACCTTCTTACTAAACCCCTTCATGTTCACCTCTTTTCAGTTTAGTTTCATCATTTTTCCCACATGACCACTTACTTCGCACTTTGCTAGGCATACCTATAATGATTCTCATGGCCTCACATGTGTTATATGCTTCTTGCACACTGGCCAGGTGCGCATTCCACATACTAGCCATGTGCCTTCATGTAATCATTATCTTATGCCTAGAGAGCGCTTCTCAGTTTCATGTAGTTCTTTCAAATTCATTCTCTAGGCAACATTGTTGTGTTCCCTTTAAAATTTACAATCCTCCAAGAGGTTTTTCCTACCGGTACCAATATATGCTAATATTATGTACCTGTGGTTAGACTGTCTCTTCCACATGCTTTGAAATATGCCATTAATTTCGTTCTCAAGACATCCTCATCATCTGCTAGAACTCACACTAATATATACATCAAAGTTAGTTTCAACATACTTGCAAGATCACATTCACTTCTACCTTTGGGTCTTGATCGAGACAAGGATTGTACGGGTCTCTAATCAACGAAGCACACAAATTTGAGTTCAAGTACTACCCTTATTGTACTTGGTTTCACTCAAACTAGGGCTCTGATACCAACTTGTAACACCAACAAATTAATGCAGCGGAAAAATACTGATAGGTTCAATTGGATCGTTAATATCACTCACAATGATCAGAATAATGCGCACAAACAAACAGTTCAATCACAAACACAATTCATACTCATAATTCTCTTTGTATATTGATGATCAAAGCAATTTGTAGTACAAGTGCAGGAGAAATAAATCACACACAGTTAACTCTCTCTCTAACGTGTAATTGTGATCTAGCCTCTCTCCTCACACTCTCTCACTACATGCTTAAAGCAACAAAATATAAGTTTAAGGAATATAACAAAATAGACCCTAAACTATATACAAACATATAAACAAAATACAAAGTAAATCTTAACTAGGAAATAACCCTAACAGTACTCCCCCTAAGATTTATCTTTGAATCTTCAGCAAAATCTTCTATCTTTTTCTTCTTTGTTCAGCATCAATCTCTTTCTACCAATCTTCTGGCTCGTCTTTGACATTCAGCAGCTCTGTTCCTTTAAATTCTTCTTGTTCCTTCAGTGCTTCTTCAATACAAGACTTGAACTTTTCAGCAATTTTGGCTTGTCTTGGCTTGGACTCGTTTGTCAGAATTGGGCAGGCATTCATGCGTCTAAGTGAATCCAGATTTAAACCTGCAAAGTCAATATTAGCATAAAATTCAAACGGCATCTCCTGTCCTTTGACTTGTACTTCCAAAGTACCCTTCCTACTAATCCTCATATATTCTATCTCTGGTATGTCAACCCTCACGAGATTAGAATTAAGCAGTGCCTTCCTCACTCGGATCTTTTCAGTTGCAGCAGCAATCACCTCTATCATCACCACGAACAATTTCCTGTCAGCTTCAGCAAGTTTATCTTTACACTTCTCCATTCTGTAGCTTCTCAAAAAATCTATGTACGATGGATGTAGCAGCTTCAACTCAAAAGTACTAAACAGAGTAATCATGTCTTTGTCCCAATCTTCCAAGTTTCGAACAAGCTTCAACTCAAAAGTTTCTTGATTATAGAAAACTTTAAGTATAGGCTTTGTCATTTGCGAACCATCAATCACTTTTAATCCAGGATTCGTCACTTTGTCAAAGTACTCATCCGAAAATTCTTCCAGATACATATCTTCACTTACAACCAATCTCTTCTTCTTTCTTTCTTTCTTTGCTTGCACATAAGCAGTATCTTCCTGTTGGCCTCTGAAATCAAGATACTTTGGTGGTCTAGCAATCCCGGCATCAAGAAGCATTGCACATTTATCACCACGCTCAGCATGCGTGTGGTTTATCAATCTAAGTTTGTGCAGCTCTTTCAGATCCTGAACTTCCAATTTAAAAATGCTCGAGTAGTAATGGTATACGTCACATAAACCATTAACTCTCTTTATCATAAACGCATCAAACACTTCATCGTATTTCCATGCAATTATCTTCACCTTCTTATTCTTCTCTGGCACAATCATAGAATCAAGTAGTTCAGCTATTGACTGACCCTTACTCAGCAGTGACCTAACAACATCACCTGCTGTGGCTGATTTATGCCATGATTCCCGAACATCCATCGGTATGTTATAAGATTTAACTTCGCTTGGAAACATATCCATCAATTCGTGCCTTTTCTTGTGAGCATTTTCAGGTAAAGCCATCACCGGAAGTTCTTTTGGTCCAAGAACTTTATATCTCTTTGTCAGCTCGAAGTATTGAGGGTTGTTATAGTCCAAATAAAACATACGATTGTACATTTTTTCGGTCTTCATAAAGCTAGTAACAATCTTCCTCAGTGACTCAGATTTCAACCTCTTTAAAGTTCTATATGGATAATTCCTTGAGCTTAGCCAACTTCGCATATCTGTACTTGACATTTCTTCCGGATTTTGATGATAAAGTTCAGTTGGAGGCAAGTCTTCTATATTCAGACTTTCTTGCATTGGAGTCCATTCACCCATCTCAATGATAAATTCCTTTTTATCAGCTTCGGCTTTATCTTAGGCAATCAAACACTTTTCATATTCTTCATTTATCTGGCTCACAGTCAACCCATTCAAAAATACAGGATTGTATTTCATCCTCTCAAGATATGCAAATCTTTGATCTAAATCATCTGGAATCTCTTCAACTACATTAGTTTCTGGCTCAACTTCATCTTCAGATTCAGTAAAGTCTATATCATCCAAATCATCCAACGCTTCAATCATAGGTGCATTGTCAGTTTGAACCGGCTCAAACTGACTTGCAACTTCAGGTACAGTTTCAGGCGCATTTTCTACAACTTTGACAGTTTCAGGCAATTCTTCAACAACAACAGCTTCAGATTGAATCGGCTCAATCTGAACTGATTTATCAATTTCAGCACCAGTCACAATCTCGTCTGCCTTTTCCAATTCCACTGCCTCAGTTTCAACTACAGCTACAGATTGAATCGGCTCAATCTGCACTGTTTCATCCAGTTTTGCCTTTTTCGAACTACCTTCATCACCAATAATCTCTGGTATAGCATCTAACTTCCTTTTTCCCTCAGCTTTGTCAGAGATGACAATTTCAGCAACAGCTTCATCGGGAATGATGATTGGTGATTCCACCCTTATGCCAACATTCGTAGTACCTCGTGCTCTGGTCAGATAAACTTTTGGTACTTGATCTGCTTCAGCTATTTCAACCACTTCATCTGAAAAATCTTTATCAGATGATGAACCAGATTTCTTCGGTTTCGTTTCCTCCAGCCATTTCTCCAACATCTCTTTCTCATCCTCCAAAGTATTGCATTCAGCTTTTAGTTCAGTATAATCATACTTCAGGTTATCATGTTCCTCCTTCAATTTATCATATTTATCCTTCAGTTCATCATGCTCAATCTTCAGTTTGAGATGATCTGCATCCAACTCTTTGAAGGTTTTCAAATTCTGATTATGAATATCCCAAAACTCATCAAATCGTTTCTTTTTCCTTTCATTCGAAGCTTTCAACAAGTCATTTGCTTCTATCAGCTTTGCCACCATATCCTCTAACTCAGCAATTCTTTTCTCATTCTCATTTTCATCAACTCTTGACACAAAATTTGGTGAAGACTCCAAACTTTGTTCGATGTTTTGTGCAACGGGGGATGATGTGGTGGGAATATCAACAGAAATAGGATCAGTAACGCCAGCATCAGCTTCCTCAACTATCTGTGCAATAGTTTCAGCTTCGGCCATTACCTCCTGAGCAATCTGAATTACATCTATCTCTTCAGACTCATTCATCACCTTCGGTTTCTCTACAATCACAGACTCTTTTACTGGTTTCGATCTTTTTCTTCTGACATATTGAACAGTAACATCCTTTGGGATTTCAGCAACTACTTCTTCAACAACAGAAGCAACCTCAACAGGTTCTTCTATCTCAGCTTGTTCAATAACTCCAATATTCTCTATATCCAAATCCATTGGTTCGGCCATTTCAACAATCTCTGCCTCCTCTGAATTAGATTCAGATTCAGCACCTTCATTACCACCATCATTACCATTTTCACTATCACTATTCTCATCATCTTGAACATCATCACTATCATCATTACCATCATCCTCAGATTCATTCTCTTCATCTTATGGATGACGAGCAAAATACTCATCATCATCTAACAGGTTATCAGGCACCTCATCCACTAGGTCCTGTGAATTAACTATCTCACCATGAGAAATATGATAATAAACACCTTCAATATCTTCTTCATTGTTGGCTATATCTCTCATATAGTCAAATAACTCCACATTAGGCACATTTCCGATACTCATCTTTCTGTAAGATAGATCGTTCATGTCCTCAGTGTATAAAATACCTCCAGAATAACCTTCGGTTCTGATGATAGGATAGGCAATATTGATCATCAGTTGTAAGAATCTCGGGTACATGAGAAACTTAAACCTCTTCCCTTTTACCAAGTTAAAAACAAAGCCATTCATGATCCATCTTGACATATTAAATGGCTTATTCTCTGCAATGGCAACAATTGGGGATGCTATGTCTGATGGGAAGTTGTCAAAGCCTGCACTCCTCCTGGACATGCACTGTTGTACAACATAACATAGCAACTTGAACTTCTTTCCCAATTTTGCCCGATAGAATTGTGACTTTAGAAATACAGGTGGATGACCCGTATTAACAAAACACGTTTGACACTCTGCCATGGTCAATTCATCATTAGCTCCAACCTCATCTTCATCTATTCTCAGAGCATTTCTGATGGCTTCTTCAGATACTGTCAATACCATATCTCTAGTAATATTCCCTCTCACAACAGCAACACCATTGTCATCTCTAATAACCTCTGCTGTTCTCCAAAAGCTCTTGATCAGCCTTGCATATATGACCGGTTTGGCACACATAGCATACACATATTTGGTCCTCTTAATAAACTTGATCATATCTCTGTAACCATCTGTTTCAGAGATTGATTCATCCAAACATGCCACCAAATTGTGTTTGGGCTCAAACTTTAGATTCTCCATCTGTCAAAACAAACACAAAACATAAACAAGACAAATGTGTTAGATTCTTCATCAAAAACATATCAAATTTTTATACGTGTATAAACAAAAGTTAAGAAGAAAAACATTCATATAAACATTTTAATCCTAAATTGATCTAACAAACTGATTTTCATCATTTTGATCGAACAACTTTGAATTTTAATGATTATACAACATTCATCAATTTTAACAGTTTAACACTTAATACCACAAATTTGAAAGTTATAGAGTGAAGTTGTTTAACATGTTTTAGTTCAGTTTTAACATGGATTTGTCACTTTTAACACACATTTCATCATTTTGAAGTGTAACACTTAAGAACTTTCAAGGTTCATCAATGGCGGTTTTAACAGTTGTGAACAATTTTGACTGATTCAGTTGGTTTTAAGGTGTTTTAGTGCAAATGAGTGATTGATTGTTGATGATCGACAGATTTTATACTTAAAACAACATTCGATTTTGGTTTTAACACACATAATCAAAGTGTCGATTCAATGATCAAAAACACTGTTCATCATCGTTTTTCATTTTATCGGTCGATTTGCAGGTTTATCAAGAACAAATCACAAGGACAATACCTTATTTAGTCGATTACACTTGTTACAGAACAATGACTGAATATGATAATCAAAAGCGATTTAAGTATAGAGGATTTGTGTGAAAGTGAATGTGAAAAATGATAAGTGTTTGTGAAGAGGCGGGTTTTTGTATCGTTAAAAAATTTAGGTCAAACTTGAGGTGCCGGGTCAACAAAAGGGACGGGTAAACATAAAAGGCCCAATAAGCTTTGCCGGGTCAAGCACTGTTGATCCGTGTCATGCACTGTAGTGACGGGTCATGTACTGTTGAGACAAGTCACAACATGTGAAACACACTTGACGGGTCAAACACTGTAGAGACGGGTAAGTCACTGTAGTGACGGGTAAAGGTTAGGAACAACTACACCTGATGGGTTTTATCAATCACCCGGCAGAATAGTAGTCTTCAAAACATCACCCGGCAACCTTTCTTCATTACCCGGCAACACAGTTGCTTTCCTTCTTCATCCGGCTTGCTTTCTTCATCACCCGGCAACATAGTTGCTTTAACTTTCAGCCGGCATGCTTTCTTCTTCACACGGCAACATAGTTGTCTTCTATATCACCCGGCATGGATTCTTCTTCATTACCCGGCAACATAGTGTCATACACTTACACGGCAAGAAGATTTCTCTTTTACCCGGCTGTATAGTAAACACTTGTCACCCGGCAGATATCTATGACCTTCACCCGGCTGTATTTGACATGATCATTGCCCGGCTGTACAGTGGTCATAATATCTTCCTTTTTCTCAGTCACCCGGCTTGTATCAAAATCACAACATTACCCGGCTGAACAGTATGTTCATTACCCGGCTGAACAGTTGTATCTGATATCTTTGCCCGGCTATAACACTTTGAGCAATTTTCTTCATTTTTCTCGTCTGTTGACTTTTTCAACAGCATTTATTGCACCTGCAAACATTCTCGACATATTAATTAGACAAGATATCCTTAAAAAGAATTTGTCATATTAATTATCAACAACATTAAACAATGCAATAAATTTCATTTCCAATTAAATTCATTTTACTTTTTCAAAAATTGTTTTTGCACAACCAAAATTTCTATATCCCGAAGCAATTTTATAAAAACAATTCACAAGACCTTGGGTTTGTTTTTAACACATCCAATACTTTTGCTTTTCACACCACATAATCTTGTTCATTCAAAACACACTTATTTAAAACAAAATATTTTTTGGATTTTTGTAGATATTTTTCTTCAAATTTATTCTCCCCCTAAACTTGAAATTTCTTGAAATTTTTAAGTTTAACAAGGATGTCGATGTGTCAATAAAGATTCCATATGCCTGCACACACAAAGCACACACATTAAAATAAAGACATATGCAATGCAATGAATCAAAATATCGCAGTGAGATCATACCATACATTATCTAAACATGTTTTGCAAGTTTTGAATAGACATTTGACTTATGCTTGATTGAGTGATGATATGAAAACATACCAATTAGCTCGAGTTGACACACTTACTTTTTCAGTATCATGATGATAATTAAGGTTCGATTAAAATGGCTTATGTGACCCACATGTATACATATGTCAACATATTTCCTTATCAATCACTACCTGAATGCATATTACACAGCAACCGGTCACTTATAGTCATACACAGTGTGGAATCTGGGTTCTATTCGGATTTGGTCCACTTTGTGACTTCTTTTTAATTCCATCTTTGGGAATTATTCTTTCCTATCGTTCCCCTTGGGAATCTTCTGAATTCCTTTTTGGAATTTTTGTTTGGTGATGGTCCACATTTGGGACTCTTTTTGTTCCAACTTTGGGAATCTTTTGCTGCACCTTGAAGCTCAAAAGAGACTTCGTGTAAGACTTCAGGTCTGTGGGTACCACAACAAAGAAGCTCACGATGCGGTTCATCACACTGAATAGACTACATCGTTACCCGATCATGCACAACTATCATCACAAGCAATGTATCAAAAGATATATATCTAGACATGTATAACAATGGAACTTAACACAAAGATCATTAAGTTTATGTTTGTCAACAATCAACTTACTTTTTCAGTCTAATTGCCTGAGCTGTCTAGCACATCAATTAACATTTATCAGTCTTTATTAAAAATGATGTAACAAATAATGTCTAGTGTAACTATCATTTCTCACTTTGTGCAATATAGATTCTTATGACATGATATTTTCTTTTCTTTTTGCTTTTATATTTTGTTTGGTTTTTCTATTTTCTTTTTCATGCAAGCACACAATGCAAAAACATAAAATAAAAGACAAAGGAATCAATACTTGACATCAACTTATTTTATTTTTGGCTTTTATATTTTATGATTTTTCTTTTGTTTTTGAAAAAATAGAATCAATCATGATTGATTAATCCTATGGATTGAATTAAGAATTCAAACCGGCCTGACAAAAATGATTTTGTGAAAAGATCTGCCAGTTGTTTGTCGGTATGAACTTTAATCAAAATTATTAAACCTTTTTCAGAGTTGTCTCTTAAAAAGTGATATCGAATTTCGATATGTTTGGTTTTTGAGTGTTGAACAGGATTAGCAGTAATGAACATAGCTGTAGTATTATCTATGTATATAGGAGTTTTGAGAAAGTTAAACCCGTAGTCAAGCAATTGGTTTTGTAACCACAAAACTTGAGAACATCCTGCAGATGCAGCGATATACTCTGCTTCAGCTGTGGATACAGACACGTTGGTCTGCTTCTTGCATTGCCAAGAGACAAGTCTAGGACCCAGAAATTGACATCCACCAGTAGTCGATTTCCTGTCAAGAGCACACCCACCAAAATCACTGTCAGAATAACTATATAATTCAAAATTGCCTTCATAAGGATACCATAACCCAAGATTCGGTTTCCCTTTAAGGTATCTGAAAATACGTTTCACAGCAATCAGGTGCGACTCCTTTGGATCAGACTGATATCTTGCGCACACACATACAGCATACATGATGTCTGGCCTTGATGCAGTAAGATACATCAGTGAACCGATCATTGATCTGTATAGTGTTTGATCCACGGATTTGCCTTTCGGATCCGGCTGTATCTTGCAGTTCACATCAGATGGAGTTCGAATTGTCTGACAATCTTGCATCTTGAACTTCTTCAACAACTTCTCAACGAACTTTGATTGGTTGATAAAAATTCCGTCAACAGATTGTTTTACTTGTAATCCAAGAAAGAAGTTAATCTCCCCCATAGAACTCATCTGGAATCTGCACTTCATGATTTCCTCAAATTCTTTGCACATTGACGTACTGGTCGATCCGAAGATAATATCGTCCACATAAACTTGAACACATAAGAGTTCTTCATTCTCCCTCTTCATAAACAAAGTTGGATCAATCTGTCCTCTTGTGAATCCATGTTCTAGTAAATGCTTAGATAATGTCTCATACCAGATTCTAGGAGCTTGATGTAGACCGTATAGTGCTTTACTCAACTTGTATACACGATGAGGATAGTCAGGATCTTCAAAACCCGGAGGTTGTCTGACATATACGTCATCTGTAATCGGTCCATACAGAAAAGCGCCTTTAACGTCCATTTGGAATACTTTAAACTTCATGAAGGAAGCATATGCAAGAAAAACGCGTATGGCTTCAAGTCTTGCGACCGGAGCGAACACTTCTTCATAATCAATGCCTTCTTCTTGAGTATATCCCTGTGCAATGAGTCTCGCTTTGTTTCTCACAACAATGCCACGTTCGTCTGGCTTGTTTTTGTACAACCATCTTGTACCAATCGCATTCTCTCCTTCAGGTAAGTCCACTAATTTCCAAACTTCTTGTTTGCGAAATTGAAGTAACTCCTCTTGCATGGCTTCAATCCAACTATTATCTTGCAACGCTTCTGAAATGTTCTTCGGCACCACTTGAGATAGAAAACATGAATAAAGACAAACGTTTGCTTGCTCAGTTTGACTTCTTGTAGTTCTCTGATTCAACGGCCCGATAATCTGAGAGACAGGATGTTTCTTGTGAATTCGATGAATTGGTATCTCATCTCCTTGCACTTGAGTCTCTAGATTAGACTGATTCAGATTCGGTAGATCTTGTAGAATAGTAGACACATGCGGAGTAAAGTTCGGGACTTGATCCGGTGAATTGATGAAGTAATCAAACGATTCTGGAATAACTTCAGCATTCGGATCTGATGATGGTTGATTTTGAACGGATCCACCATCATTAGGAGACATTTGCGGATTCACATCATCTTCAAGATTGTTTGATTCTTGATCTTCTTGAGAACCAGAAGGACCCGGATCTTGACTGGATTTGACATGATCAGGATTATGAAATGACATGAACGGATATTCAGAGTTGAGATTTCCATCCTCGTCATTATCAGAATCGTCACTAAAGCATCCCAAGTCGCCTGATTCTTTTCTTGCTTTTCCTGAAAAATCAAACAAGTTAGAATTGAAAGATTTTGATAACGAATCTAAATCAAATAACCATTCGGGACCATGCGCCACTGACGGAAACGAATTTTCTAAAAACTTTACGTTAATAGTTTCAATAACAGTATTTGTTTTGCTATTAAAAACCCGATAAGCTTTAGAAACAGACGAATAACCTAGGAAAAATCCATCGTCAGATTTTGACTCAAATTTCCCGATATGATCACTTAAATTTAGAATCGTTACAGGACAACCAAATGCTTTCAAATAAGAAATATTTGGTTTTCTTCCAAATAACAACTCATAAGATGTTTTCTGTTTATCCTGAACCAATAATGTCCTGTTTTGTACAAAACACGCAGTAGCAATAGCTTTATCCCAGAATGTGATAGGAATCTTGGCATCTGCGAGCATGGATCTTGCTGCTTCAATCAGTGTCCGGTTTTTCCGTTCCGCAACCCCATTTTGTTGAGGCGTTCTCGGAGCACTAAATTGTCTAGCAATTCCTTTTTCTGCACAAAACAAATCAACATTAGCGTTCTTAAATTCTATACCATTATCACTTCTTAAAGTTTTCACTTTACAATCCAACTGATTTTCAACTTTGACAATAAATTCTTTTAACAACTCAGCAGTTTCAGATTTAGCATGCAAGAAATAAACCCAAGAAAATCTAGTGAAATCGTCAATAATGACAAAACAATAAGACTTCTTTCCGATGCTTTGCACATTTGTTAGTCCGAAAAGATCCATATGTAGCATCTGCAAGGGTTTTGAAATGGAGTTTTCTAGCTTGGACTTAAAAGACATGCGATGCTGTTTTCCTTTCAAACATGCAGGACAGAGATCAGTTGTAGAGAATTTCTTCGATGGAATTCCCACAGCGTGATTTCCAGTCACCAAACGATTCATGTTTCTGAAGTTTGAATGGCCCAGCCGTCTATGCCAAAGCTGACTCTCATCATTTGAAGCATGAGCAATGAGACAAGTAGTTTCGGTTTCGGCATCAATCTGCGACATATCCAGCTTGTATACATCACGATCTCTTGGAGCTTTCACCACTACCCATTCATTGTCAATCTTGAAACATGGTTTGAGTATATAACAGAAAGAATCATCAAATAAAGTTGAATAAGATTTATCACAAATTTGAGATACACTTAGTAAGTTAAAGTTCAACTGTGCACAGTAGTTGACTTTATCAAAACTAATGACCCCATTCGATACGGTTCCTTCTCCTGTTATCTTACCACCCGCATCACCTCCAAATGCAATGTGTGTACCATTTTTCAGCTTGAAATCCTGAAGCAAGGCATGGTTGCCTGTCATGTGCCGGCTACACCCACTATCAACGAACCATGAGTTGATAGGTCTTCTTGGGCGTACCTGCATTTCAACAATTCACTTAGTTAGTTTGGTCAACCCAGGCCCACACGGTCTTGGGTTTTCCGAATCTATCTGCAATAGTAACTTGTTGATATTGAACATTTTGAAAATTTGTTTCATTTAAGAGATTTTGATGCTGATAACTGTTGTTTCGCCCATTGGCGTTCATTGACTGCTTTCTCCTCAAAGCACTAAACCTTTCCTCTAGCTTAGGATCAAGGTTATTTTCAAACTTTTGGTTTCTTACCATTAAAGCTCTTGGTTTAAAATTATTAACCTGCACATTTCTTGAAAAGTTAGAAACAGAATTGTTTCGATTAAAATTTCTCAAAACCGGAGAATGACTTTGACTCATATTTTGAAAACCAAATGAATGATTTCTTAAGTTTGAAAACGAAGTCATTTCTCTTGTTGAGTTTGATCGAAAGAAACAATCCTTTGTGTCATGGTTTCTCCTTTCACAAATATCACAAAATTTGTTATAATAACATTCTTCTGAAGAATGATTTCTTTTGTCACAGAAACTGCAGTACCTGTTAAAGAAACATTCAGCAGTTGCATGATTATATCTATCACAAATTTCACAATGTTTCTTGCTAATTCTAAAGAGCCGATTGTTAACTTTTGATGTTGAACCAAAACGTGATTCATTATCGTGGTTGTTCGGTTTTAGATTAACACTCTTTTGTGGAGACTTGGTTTGTGATTTTGATTGCATGGGACTTTGGTTCGATTTTAAACTGTTCTGTTTGGTTACCTTTTTGTTTTCAATTCTCTTATCAATAACAGCGGAAGACTTAGGACCTGAACCTGTTTTCAGACCAGAGTTAGATTTGATTTGAGCATTGATTTGGTTACCATAAGAACCGTTCATGTCGAAAGTACCTGCAGACACAAACTTGATTGTTTTACCTTTTGACACTTTCTTGACAGGTTTATCTTTTTGAGCTTTTGTGTTATCATTCGATTTTAAGACACTTTTGCCTTTTGATTCTTTTGTTTCAGATTGATTTGACATTGCTTTCGATTTCTGCTTCTTTGCAGTTGAACCTTCAGCTTTCTTTACTGCATTCTTCTCGAGCAGTTGAGCAGCAACTTTTGCCTTTTCTTCCTTCTTCTTCCATTTGATGTAGTTTGGATCATTGAATCCTGAAAATTCACCTTCTTCCTTCACCGTTTGTTCTGGTTCAGGATTAAGCTTTGGATATTCAACGAGTTGAATAAGAACAGGCTCCAATTTTTTTTCGGATTTGTTGCTTGCTTCATCATCTGCTTCAGTTGTCACGTCATCTTCATTTTTCAAGCTTTCAATCAACACCTCAGATCCTTCGGACTCGGATTTACTTCTTTGAATTTCTTTGAATTTACGTTCATTTTCAGGTGAATGATCAAATTCATTAAAGTTTTCCGGTAAGGTTTGAGTGATTGAATTTGGCATTGGTTCATGAGTAAAACCCAACCCGGTTTTGTTTTTGTTACCTCTTTCATTAACAAGTTTTTCAACCATTGTTTTACAACTTTTAACCTTTTTCAATTCAACTTGAGTGACTGCATGTGCAACTTTTTCTTGTTCAAAGTTCTTTGTCATTTCTTCAAGTTGTTTGGTAACAAGTTCCAGTTCTTTTAAAGTTTGTTCCATGATTCAGTTAGTGACAAAATCTTCTCATCAGAAATTTTATGATCAATTTTAAGTTGTTCATGAAGTTTTTCATGTTTACTTAATTTATCACCAATTTTAAATGAATGAGTTCGATAATGTTCTACTTGTTGAATGCATTGTTCAGAACACAACCTTTCTTTCACATCAGCAGGTAATGGAACATAGTTAGGGGGTAAGTCATTACTAACCTTTGGTTGTTCTGTGGATGATGAAGACTCATTGGCAGTAGCCATCAGCGCAATTTCAGACTCAGATTCTTCAACAGGATCAGACTTTGCACTCCAGTCATAATCTTCAGAATCTTCACTCACATCTTCAATCATCTTTCCATCCCCTTCTTCAGACCAGTCTTCTTCTATTTCACATACCAGTGCCAAACTTAATGTAAGATCAGATGTAAATTGTTCAGCATATGCGCTCCAATCATAACCATCTTTCACACTAACTACCAGTGCCTTTGTTTGGTCTTCTGGTTTCTTTCCTTCATCTTTCAATTCAGGCATGGGAAGACTTTGGTATGGTTTCTGAAAGTAACGTTGATTCCTGCTTTGGTAGCTTGAAGACTGTTGTGAGCTTTGACCTTGACCTTGATTACTTGAACTAGCTTGGTCATTGAAATTCTTTGGAGCTTTGCATTCCCTTGAAAAATGACCATACTGGTTACAGTTAAAACATCTGGCCTTTGATTTGTCAAATCCAACTGTCTTGTTTGCATGAGGCTTGTAACTTCGGTTAACATATGCATGCTTTTGCGTCCTATATGCAACCATAACCATTTGCCAATTAAGATCCATTTCCTCAACATCAACTGGATCCATCTCAAATAAGTCTTGAAGGACCACGTCCATTTGACTTAAGTGACTTCCTTGATATGCTTGAATACTTGCCATAAAAGCAGTAAAGGCAGTTTTTGTCTCGTCATCTTGCAACAGAATATTCATAACGTCTTTCACTTTAGCTTGAACATTTGAACTTTGACTGTCAACTTGATTCTTCAGATTCTGACTTTGAACTTGAGCTCTTGGTGGAGATTGAGGTTGAGAATAAGTTGGTGAACTTGGAAAGTATGATGAATTAGTGTAAAAACTTGCACCAACAAATAAATCACCCTCTTCTTCAAACTTCATTGCATCTTGTGCAAGAAATGCATTTTCCACAGTATTGGCAGGATTTACCACATACTTATACTGAGTTTGTGAGCTTGATCTATCAGTATTTCTTGATCCTTCATCAATCTCAACTTCTTCAATCTTTCCAATAAGTAGATCTAAATCCATTGGAAATTTCTCAGTATGCTTCAACAAAGTAACAGTCTGCTTCCATGATGATGGCAACGCACATAACAAACGATCATTCAAGTCTTGAAGATCAGTTTTAACTCCGAGGTTTGACATCTCAGTAGTTAAGTGAACAAACCTGTTCATCATCTGGTGTACTGTTTCTCCATTAATGTGCTCAAACAATTCCAATTGTCTCTTCAACTTTGATTTCTTCAAACTTCTTAATTGTTCTCCTCCTTCACATATCGACTTTAATGCCTTGAAGCATGTATAACCAGTCTGATATGCATCCAATCTAGACAAAACTTGAAGTGGCAGTCCCTTGCACATTAAAGAATAAGCCTTGCTATCATTCTTCACCTTTCTCAAATCTTCTGCTGACAGATTATCCTTTGGATAAGGTTTAGTAGAGTCTTTAGTGTAGGTACTTGCACTGTCTGGAGCTGTCTGAGTTGGAATGTGAGAGGACCCTTCTCAATGGACTTCCATAAGTCATTGTCAATAGAACACAAATGATGTCTTAGCCTGATTGTCCAGTTCTTGAAATCTGCACGATTAACAAGTCTAGGAACACGATTATCAGAATCATCAGTAGGAGCCATTTTAACAAATTTTTTTTAAAGATTTTTTAAAGAAAATATTTTTGGTTTTTGTTAATTTTGAAAAGAAATGATTAAAATACTAAATTAAAGACAAGCAATTAAAGACAAGATAAGAAAAACAAGAATTAAAACAACTAAAATTGAGTCACACGGCTGAACAGTGAAAATCCTTCTTCACCCGGCTAAACAGTGTCTTTGTTCTTCACCCGGCAGAGAAAAAGTCTTTACACGGCTAAACAGTTACACGGCTCAACAGTTGTAATACTTTTGTTCTTGACCCGGCTGAACAGTTACCCGGCAACAAGAAATAACTTCACACAGCAATAACTTGACCCGGCTTGAATCTTGACACGGCAGAAGGCTTTACCCGGCTGAACAGTTGTCGATCACACGGCAATGTTGTTTACCCGGCAACACAGTTGATGATTACCCGGCTGAATTTTGTTAATCACCCGGCGTAACAGTGTTTTACCCGGCACAACAGTGTTTGATCCGGCTGAACAGTAACACCTTTTCTTCGTCAAATTCTTCACCCGACAAGCACAAATTCCTTTACACGGCAATACAGGACCTAATTTGTTCTCCAATCTAAGTCCAAGGAAATTGTCTAAGTCAAATTTAATCACCCGGCAAGTTAATCTTCAACCAAGTTCATACTGTTCATCATCTTCTCCATGAGAATTTTCTGGGTTTTGTCAAAAACTTGTCCAATTTGTCTAAAATTCACACACAAGCTGTGAAATGGTCCGATTATCAATCCCTTATATCAATCAATCCAAAACATGATCAAATTTCGATAAATTTGAGCAAAATTTGATCGAACAGTAACTTTTTCAATCTTCTTAATTCTTCAGATCTGATGATAATCTGATAGAATTTGCACAATCGTTGTGAATTAGAAGTGATTATGCTGATGAATCACAACTAAAAACACAAACAATTCATTCAGATCATGATATTTGAGCAATATTGTAGTGTTTTGCTTAAGAACAGCGAAGAACACAATACCGAAAGCTCTGATACCAATTGATAGGTTCAATTGGATCGTTAATATCACTCACAATGATCAGAATAATGCGCACAAACAAACAGTTCAATCACAAACACAATTCATACTCATAATTCTCTTTGTATATTGATGATCAAAGCAATTTGTAGTACAAGTGCAGGAGAAATAAATCACACACAGTTAACTCTCTCTCTAACGTGTAATTGTGATCTAGCCTCTCTCCTCACACTCTCTCACTACATGCTTAAAGCAACAAAATATAAGTTTAAGGAATATAACAAAATAGACCCTAAACTATATACAAACATATAAACAAAATACAAAGTAAATCTTAACTAGGAAATAACCCTAACAAATACGAACTAGAAAATTTCTTGCTTTATAAAACACTCTTAAACATTTGAAAAGCATTTGATACTACATTTCAAGCCTTACGTCTTTCATTTTTATTACATACATTAAAATACGATGTTTAAAGACTACATGACCATGCCCCCGTACAATCCATATCCTGGCTCGATCTTCAAACTTTCTTGAATTCGTAATAGAGAGACCCTAAACACCTGCGACCACCACATAGTCATATCATTAGTGAAATATATGGCTTCATACAATACTTATATAATAAAGAAATAGTATCTAAAGAAACTCAATAATCATGTAACTTGTCTCTACAAGTTCATATCCATTATGGTTACTAACTTGAACCCGAGCTCCGGATCTTACTTATAACTCTCATGCATTCATCCTTAACATACCTGCACTTTCATTGCCTATGACATAACGATATCATTAACAACATTATAATACATGCGTACATACCATCCCCATTATTGTATTATTATGACCCAACCATCACATACTCAACCATTTCATAGACACGTGCTTATAAGTGTGAGATGCTCTTGCCCGTATCATACGTGCAATTAAAAGTTCCAATGACAAGTTTCAAACAATGAGTTATAAAGAAAATAGAAATATATATGTGCAGAACATGGCCATGTGTCAGTAACTTGGTCATGTTACTATCAAGTTTCTTATCCATACTACATGGCCATGTTGCTACCAGACATGGCAATGTTACCCTCATGTTACTTATCAGGTGCTACATGGCCATGTTACTACCAGACATGACCATGTCAGAGGCAAAACTTAAGAAACTCTACTTAATTCTTGTGTTCTTTTCATCAAAATCATCTAGAGACCATACAAAAGTATAATACGCCTTATTAATACGTATACTTAGTCACATATCATATTTACAATTTTATACTACTCATGAACATTTGGATATCTATCCCACTTCATATCCTTATACTTCCAATCCTTACATGTTAGTATTTCCTATTCATTACGATACAAATTTATCCATTTCATATCAATTTCACATACCATAGATACACAAGGATCTCCTTATGTATCACCATAAAAAAAAAACTCAATGTTGCACCTTGTTTTCCACCATTCTACATTTATCTAGTTTTCATTCTATATATATATATATATATACATAAACATGGCATAACAAACCAAGAGTTTAGTTCATAAGTAACTTACCTCGAGTTTTCCAAGTCCTTGCTTGTTTCCTTGCCCCCGATAGCCCCTTTAAAGCTTGAGTCCATCTTGACATGACTCATATCCTTTCATGCCATCACATTCACAACTATATTAGCGTACATGCTCATTCATAACAATATACATTTCCAACTCCTATGTCATGTAGACTTCATTGTTTAATCACTAACATGTATAAGACATAAACTAACAATCACGTTGTTTGTAATTCAAGCAATTCAATTTGCTATCACATATGATGCAACATAAACAATCTAACATTATCACATCATCTCTCTAATCTTACTATCATATTAGGAACATATGTCAACATTGACACACTAGACTATATTAATTACACCATAGGCATCACATCCACATGCTATAGAGCACATAAAACCTTGTGATCACTTAGGTACGTACACACACATATTCTCATGCATCATAGTGCAGCGTTAGCTATTCAATACAACCAATTATACACATTCCACCCGTTTGACCCGTTTGTGTATCTACTCGTACAACCCATTTTCAAGTATCTTAGATACTCCCAAGACATCCCATATAGGTGCACATAATCAAATACGACCAACCATTCATGTTTAAATAAAATATGTTCAAACATCTACTTTTATTTATGTTAAGAAAACTTGCTTTGGTGCAGTACCTTTCTGCATAGCTGTACTAATCAACTCTATTGACCAACTTACAATTTTATTTAGCCTTTCATGTTCAAATATGAATTGTAGTAGACTCAAAGAGCTTTTCATCCATATATAGAACTCCTTCACCGGATTTTTTTATGATTTTATATGATTTTTACAAAAACAGGACAGAAGCTAATTTAAGTCCAATCAGCATGCTATATTTTCCGACTAGCAACTTTTATATATTATTTTGATTAACTTCCGATTTGAATTACCTTCTTATGTTCAACTATGAAACGTAACATATTAAAAAGACTTTCAAAGCAAATATAATACACCTCGTTCGAGGATAACCAATTACATCCTTTATTACATTCCATTCATGTTTGTCAAGTTTTAACATCCAATCTTTACATGCTATCTTCATCTATGCATTTCATCAAACACTTGGTGTGCATACAACCATCTAAGCATAATACACAAGTCATTCATGCCTAACTTTAAGTTTATGTCCTTAAGTATAAGATCAAACATCATGTTAGGGTTATTTCCTAGTTAAGATTTACTTTGTATTTTGTTTATATGTTTGTATATAGTTTAGGGTCTATTTTGTTATATTCCTTAAACTTGTATTTTGTTGCTATAAGCATGTAGTGAGAGAGTGTTAGGAGAGAGGCTAGATCACTTTTACACGTTAGAGAGAGAATTAACTGTGTGTGATTTTGTTTCTCCTGCACTTGTACTACGAATTGCTTTGATCATCAATATACAAAGAGAATTATTAGTATGAATTGTGTTTGTGATTGAACTGTTTGTTTGTGCGTTTTATTCTGATCATTTGAGTGATATTAACGATCCAATTGAACCTATCAATTGGTATCAGAGCTTTGTTATCGTGTTCTTCGCTGTTCTTAAGCAAAAACACATCAAAAATTGCTCAAATATCATGATCTGAATGAATTATTGGTGTTTTTAGTTGTGATTTATCATCATAATCACTCCTATACACAACGATTGTGCAGATTCCATCAGATTATCATCAGATCTGAGGAATTAAGAAGAATAGAAGAAGTTACTGTTCGATCAAATTTTTGCTCAATTTCATCAGATTTGATCATGTTTTGGATTGATTGATATAAGGGATTGATAATCGGACCATTTCACAGCTTGTGTGTGAATTTTGGACAAATCGGACAAGTTTTAGACAAAACCCTGAAAATTCTCATGGAGAAAATGATGAACATTAAGAACTTGGTTGAAGATTAACTTGCCGGGTGATTATTTTGACTTAGACAATTTCCTTGGACTTAGATTTGAGAAGAAATTAGGTCCTGTGCTGCCGTGTAAGGGAATTTGTTCTAGACGGGTGAAGAATTTGACTTGAAAAGGTGTTACTGTTCAGCCGGATCAAACACTGTAGTGCCGGGTGATACACTGTTACGCCGGGTGATTAAGAAAAATTCAGCCGGGTAATCATCAACTGTGTAGCCGGGTGATTAACAACTGCCGTGTGATTGTATACTGTTCAGCCGGACAAAGCTTTTTGCCGTGTCAAGTTTCTGCCGGGTCAAAGTTGTTGCCGGGTAACTGTTCATTCGGGTGAAGAACAAAATTATTACAACTGTTGAGCCGTGTAACTGTTTAGCCGTGTAAAGACTTTTTCCTGCCGGGTGAAGAACAAAGACACTGTTTAGCCGGTTGAAGAAGGATTTTTTCACTGTTTTGCCGTGTGACTCATTTTAGTTTGTTTTTTCATTACTTGTTTCTTATATTGTCTTTAATTACTTGTCTTTATTTTAGTATTTTGATCATTTCTTTTCAAAAATTAACAAAAACCAAAAAAAAAAAATATTTTCTTTAAAAATTGTTAAAATGGCTCCTAATGATGATTCTGATAACCGTGTTCCTAGACTTTTGAATCGTGCAGATTTCAAGAACTGGACCATCAGGTTGAGACATCACTTGTGTTCAATTGACAATGACTTATGGAAATCAATTGAGAAGGGTCCTCACATTCCAACACAGACAGCTCCAGATAGTGCAAGTACCTATACTAAAGATTCTACTACACCTTATCCAGAGGATAATTTGTCAGCTGAAGATTTGAGGAAGGTAAAGAATGATAGCAAGGCATATTCTTTAATGTGCAAGGGGTTGCCACTCCAAGTTCTGTCTAGATTGGATGCATATCAGACTGGTTATACATGCTTCAAAGCATTGAAGTCTATATGTGAAGGAGGAGAGCAATTGAGAAGTTTGAAGAAATCAAAGCTGAAAAGGCAATTGGAACTTTTTGAACATATTAATGGAGAGACAGTACACCAGATGATGAACAGATTTGTTCACTTAACTACTGAGATGTCAAACCTCGGAGTTAAGACTGACCTTCAAGACTTGAATGATCGATTGTTATGTGCTTTACCATCATCTTGGAAGCAGACTGTTACTCTGTTAAAGCATACTGAGAAATTTCCAATGGAATTAGACTTGCTTATTGGAAAGATTGAAGAAGTCGAGATTGATGAAGGATCGAGAAATACTGATAGATCAAGCTCACAAACTCAGTATAAGTATGTGGTAAATCCTGCCAATACTGTGGATAATGCTTTTCTTGCACAAGATGCAACGAAATTTGAAGATGAGGGTGACTTATTTGTTGGTGCAAGTTTCTTTACTGATTCAGCATACTTTCCAAATTCACCAACTTATTCTCAATCTCAATCTCCACCAAGAGCTCAAGTTCAAAATCAGAATCTGAAGAATCAATCAGAAAATCAATGTTCAAATGTTCAAGCCAAAGTGAAAGACGTTGTGAATATTCTGTTGCAAGATGACGAAACTAAAACTGCCTTTACTGCTTTTATGGCAAGTTTTCAAGCGTATCAAGGAAGTCACTTAAGTCAAATGGACGTGGTCCTTCAAGACTTATTTGAAATGGATCCAGTTGATGTTGAAGAAATGGATCTTAATTGGCAAATGGTTATGGTTGCATATCGAACACAAAAGCATGCATATGTTAACCGAAGTTACAAACCTCATGCTAACAAGACAGTTGGATTTGACAAATCAAAGGCCAGATGTTTTAATTGTAACCAGTATGGTCATTTCTCAAGAGAATGCAAAGCTCCTAAGAATTTTAATGATCAAGCTAGTTCAAGCAATCAAGGTCAAGGTCAAAGTTCTCAACAATCTTCAAGTTATCAACAAAGAAATCAACGTTTCTTTCAGAAACCGTACCAAAGTCTTCCCATGCCTGAATTGAAAGATGAAGGAAAGAAGCCAGAAGATCAAACAAAGGCGCTGGTAGTAAGTGTAAAAGACGGTTATGATTGGAGCGCTTATGCAGAACAATTTACGTCTGATCTTACATCAAATCTGGCACTGGTATGTGAAATTGAAGAAGACTGGTCAGAAGAAGGGGATGGTAAAATGATTGAAGATGTGAGTGAAGATTCTGAAGATTATGACTGGAGTGCAAAGTCTGATCCTACTGAAGAAACTGAATCTGAAGTTGCATTAATGGCTACATCCAGTGAGTCTTCATCATCTACCGAACAACCAAAGGTTAGTTCTGACTTACCCCCTAACTATGTTCCATTACCTGCTGATGTTAAAGAAAGGTTGTGTTCTGATCAATGCATTCAACAAGTAGAACATTATCGATCTCATTCATTTAAAATCGGTGACAAATTAAGCAAACATGAAAAGATTCATGAACAACTTAAAATTGATCATAAAATTTCTGATGAGAAGATTTTGTCACTAACTGAATCATGGAACAAAACTTTAAAAGAACTGGAACTTGTAACCAAACAACTTGAAGAAATGACAAAGAACTTTGAACAAGAAAAGGTTGCTCATGCTGTCACGCAAGTTGAATTGACAAAAGTGAAAAGTTGCAAAACCATGGTAAAACAACTCGTAAGTGAAAGAGGTAACAAAACCAAAACCGGGTTGGGTTTTACTCATGAACCGATGCCAAATTCAATCACTCAAACCTTACCGGAAAACTTTAATGAATTTGATCATTCACCTGAAAATGAACGTAAATTCAAAGAAATTCAAAGAAGTAAATCCGAGTCTGAAGGATCTGAGGTGTTGATTGAAAGTTTGAGGGAAGAAGATGGTTTGACAACTGAGGCTGATGATGAAGCAAGCAACAAGTCTGATAACAAACTAGAGCCTGTTCTAATTCAACTTGTTGAGTATCTAAAACTTAATCCCAAACCAGAAACAACGGTGAAGGAAGAAGGTGAATTTTCAGGATACAATGATCCTGAATACATCAGGTGGAAGAAAGAACAAAAGGCGCAAGTTGCTGATCAGTTGTTCAAGAAGCAGGAAGTGAAAAAGACTGAAGTTTCGAATGCAAAAGTGCAGAAATTAAAATCAAAAATCAATCAATCTGAAACGAAACAGTCAAAAGACAAAAGTGTCTTAAAATCAAATGGTAACACCAAAGTTCAAAGTGTGAAAACTGACAAAGTTAAACCTGTCAAGAAAATGTCAAAAGGTAAGACAATTAAGTTTGGTGTCTGCAGGTACTTTCGACATGAACGGTTCTTATGGTAACCAAATCAATCCTCAAATCAAATCTAACTCTGGTCTGAAAACAGGTTCAGGTCCTAAGTCTTCCGCTGTCAATGATAAGAGAATTGAAAACAAAAAGGTAACCAAACAGAACAGTTTAAAATCGAACCAAAGTCCCATGCAATCAAAATCTCAAACCAAGTCTCCACAAAAGAATGTTAATCTAAAACCGAACAACCATGATAATGAATCACATTTTGGTTCAACATCAAAAGTTAACAATCGGCTATTTAGAATTAGCAAGAAACATTGTGAGAACTGTGATCGTTATAACCATACTACTGCTGAATGTTTCTTTAACAGGTACTGCAGTTTCTGTAACAAAAGAAATCATTCTTCAGAAGAATGTTATTATAACAAGTTTTGTGATATTTGTGAAAGAAGAAACCATGACACAAAGGATAGTTTCTTTCGATCAAACTCAACTAGAGAAATGACTCCATATTCAAACTTTCAAAGAAATAATTCATTTGGTTTTCAAAATATGAGTCAAAGTCATTCTCCGGTTTTGAGAAATTTTAATCGAAACAATTCTGTTTCTAACTTTTCAAGAAATGTGCAGGTTAACAATTTTAAACCAAGAGCTTTAATGGTAAGAAACCAAAAGTTTGAAAATAACCTTGATCCTAAGCTAGAGGAAAGGTTTAGTGCTTTAAGGAGAAAGCAATCAATGAATGCCAATGGGCGAAACAACAGTTATCAGCATCAAAATCTCTTGAATGAAACAAATTTTCAAAATGTTCAATATCAACAAGTTACTATTGCTGATAGATTCGGAAAACCCAAGACCATGTGGGCCTGGGTTGACCAAACTAACTAAGTAATTGTTGAAATGTAGGTACGCCCAAGAAGACCTATCAACTCATGGTTCGTTGATAGTGGGTGTAGCCGGCACATGACAGGCAACCATGCCTTGCTTCAGGATTTCAAGCTGAAAAATGGTACACACGTTGCATTTGGAGGTGATGCGGGTGGAAAGATAACAGGAGAAGGAACCGTATCCAATGGGGTCATTAGTTTTGATAAAGTCAACTACTGTGCACAGTTGAACTTTAACTTACTAAGTGTATCTCAAATTTGTGATAAATCTTATTCAACTTTATTTGATGATTCTTTTTGTTATATTCTCAAACCAGGTTTCAAGATTGACAATGAATGGGTAGTGGTGAAAGCTCCAAGAGATCGTGATGTATACAAGTTGGATATGTCGCAGATTGACGCTGAAACCGAAACTACTTGTCTCATTGCACATGCTTCAAATGATGAGAGTCAGCTTTGGCATAGACGGCTGGGCCATTCAAACTTCAGAAACATGAATCGACTGGTGACTGGAAATCACGCTGTAGGAATTCCATCGAAGAAATTCTCTACAACTGATCTCTGTCCTGCGTGTTTGAAGGGAAAACAGCATCGAATGTCTTTTAAGTCCAAGCTCGAAAACTCCATTTCAAAACCCTTGCAGATGCTACATATGGATCTCTTCGGACCAACAAATGTGCAAAGCATCGGAAAGAAGTCTTATTGTTTTGTCATTATTGACGATTTCACTAGATTTTCTTGGGTTTATTTCTTGCATGCTAAATCTGAAACTGCGGAGTTATTAAAAGAATTTATCATCAAAGTTGAAAATCAGTTGGATTGTAAAGTAAAAGTTTTAAGAAGTGATAATGGAACTGAATTCAAAAACGCTAATGTTGATTTGTTTTGTGCAGAAAAAGGAATTGCGCGTCAGTTTAGTGCTCCAAGAACGCCTCAACAGAATGGGGTTGCGGAACGGAAAAACCGGACACTAATTGAAGCAGCAAGATCCATGCTCGCAGATGCCAAAATCCCTATCACATTCTGGGACGAAGCTATTGCTACTGCGTGTTTTGTCCAAAACAGAACATTATTGGTTCAGGATAAACAGAAAACATCTTATGAGTTGTTATTTGGAAGAAAACCGAATATTTCTTATTTGAAAGCATTTGGTTGTCCTGTAACGATTCTGAATTTAAGTGATCATATCGGGAAATTTGAGTCAAAATCTGACGATGGATTTTTCCTAGGTTATTCGTCTGTTTCTAAAGCTTATCGGGTTTTTAATAGCAAAACAAATACTGTTATTGAAACTATTAATGTAAAGTTTTTAGAAAATTCGTTTCCGTCAGTGGCACATGGTCCCGAATGGTTATTTGATTTAGATTCGTTATCAAAATCTTTCAATTCTAACTTGTTTGATTTTTCAGGAAAAACAAGGAAAGAATCAGGTGACTTAGGATGCTTTAGTGACGATTCTGATAATGACGAGGATGGAAATCTCAACTCTGAATATCCGTTCATGTCATTTCATAATCCTAATCATGTCAAATCCAGTCAAGCTCCGGGTCCTTCTGGTTCGCAAGAAGATCAAGAATCGAACAATCTTGAAGAAGATGTGAATCCGCAAATGTCTCCTAATGATGGTGGATCTGTTCAAAATCAACCATCATCAGATCCGAATGTTGAAGTTATTCCAGAATCATTTGATTACTTCATCAATTCACCGGATCAAGTCCCGAATTTCACACCGCATACTTCAACCATACTACAAGATCTACCAAATCTGAATACTTCTAATCTGGAGAGTCAAGTGCAAGGAGGTGACATACCAATTCATCGAATTCACAAGAAACATCCTGTCTCTCAGATTATTGGGCCGTTGAATCAGAGAACTACAAGAAGTCAGACTGAACAAGCAAATGTTTGTCTTTATTCGTGTTTTCTATCTCAAGTGGTGCCAAAGAACATTTCAGAGGCACTGCAAGATAACAGTTGGATTGAAGCCATGCAAGAGGAATTACTTCAGTTTCGCAAACAAGAAGTTTGGAAACTTGTGGACTTACCTGAAGGAGAAAATGCGATTGGTACAAGATGGTTGTACAAAAACAAGCCAGATGAACGTGGCATTGTTGTGAGAAACAAAGCAAGACTCATTGCACAGGGATACACTCAAGAAGAAGGCATTGATTATGAAGAGGTGTTCGCTCCGGTCGCAAGACTTGAAGCCATACGCGTTTTTCTTGCATATGCTTCCTTCATGAAGTTTAAAGTATTCCAAATGGACGTGAAAGGTGCTTTTCTGTATGGACCGATTACAGATGACGTATATGTCAGACAACCTCCGGGTTTTGAAGATCCTGACTATCCTCATCGTGTATACGAGTTGAGTAAAGCTCTTTACGGTCTACATCAAGCTCCTAGAATCCGGTATGAGACATTATCCAAGCATTTACTTGAACATGGATTCACAAGAGGACAGATTGATCCAACTTTGTTTATGAAGAGGGAGAATGACGATCTCTTATGTGTTCAAGTTTATGTGGATGATATTATCTTCGGATCAACTAGTGAGTCAATGTGCAAAGAATTTGAGGAAATCATGAAGTGCAGATTCCAGATGAGTTCTATGGGGGAGATTAACTTCTTTCTCGGATTACAAGTGAAACAATCAGCTGACGGAATTTTCATCAATCAATCAAAATTTGTTGAGAAGTTGTTGAAGAAGTTCAAGATGCAAGATTGTCAGACTATTCGAACTCCATCTGATGTGAACTGCAAGATACAACCGGATCCGAAAGGCAAATCCGTGGATCAAACACTATACAGATCAATGATCGGTTCACTGATGTATCTTACTGCATCAAGGCCAGACATCATGTATGCTGTATGTGTATGCGCAAGATATCAGTCTGATCCAAAGGAGTCAGACCTTGTTGCTGTGAAGCGTATATTCAGATATCTTAAAGGGAAACCAAATCTTTGGTTATGGTATCCTTATGAAGGAAATTTTGAATTATATAGCTATTCTGACAGTGATTTTGGTGGTTGTGCTCTTGACAGGAAATCGACTACTGGTGGTTGTCAATTTCTGGGTCCTAGACTTGTCTCTTGGCAATGCAAGAAGCAAACCAACGTTTCTGTATCCACAGCTGAAGCAGAGTATATCGCTGCATCTGCAGGATGTTCTCAAGTTTTGTGGTTACAAAATCAATTGCTGGACTACGGGTTTAACTTTCTGAAAACTCCTATTTACATAGACAATACTGCTGCTATGTTCATTACTGCTAATCCTGTTCAACACTCAAAAACCAAACATATCGAAATTAGATATCACTTTTTAAGAGACAACTCTGAAAAAGGTTTAATAATTTTGATTAAAGTTCATACCGACAAACAACTGGCAGATCTTTTCACAAAATCATTTTTGTCAGGCCGGTTTGAATTTTTAATTCAATCCATAGGATTAATCAATCATGATTGATTCTAATTTTCGAAAACAAAAGAAAAATCAGAAAATTTAAAAGCCAAAAATATAATAAGTTGATGTTAAGTATTGATTCCTTTGTCTTTTATTTTATGTTTTGCATTGTGTGTGTGCATGAAAAAGAAAAGCAAAAACAAAATATAAAAACAACAAGAAAAGAAAATATCATGTCATAAGAATCTATATTGCAAAAAGTGAGAAATGATAGTTACACTAGACATTATTTGTTACATCATTTTTAATAAAGACTGATGAATGTTAATTGATGTGCTAGACAGCTCAGGCAATTAGACTGAAAAAGTAAGTTGATTGTTGACAAACATAAACTTAATGATCTTTGTGTTAAGTTCCATTGTTATACATGTCTAGATATATATCTTTGAAACATTGCTTGTGATGATAGTTGTGCATGATCGGGTAACGATGCAGTGTATTCAGTGTGATGAACCGCATCGTGAGCTTCTTTGTTGTGGTACCCACAGACCTGAAGTCTCACATGAAGTCTCTTTTGAGCTTCAAGGTGCAGCAAAAGATTCCAAAAGGAACAAAAAGAGTCCCAAATGTGGACCAACACCAAACAAAAATTCCAAAATGGAATTCAGAAGATTCCCAAGGGGAACGATAGGAAAGAAAAATTCCCAAAGATGGAATTAAAAAGAAGTCCCAAAGTGGACCAAATCCGAATAGAACCCATATTCCACACTGTGTATTACTGTAAGTGACCAGATTTTGTGCAATATGCATTAAGGTAGTGGTTGATAAGGAAATATGTTAACATATGTATACATGTGGGTCACATAAGTCATTTTAATCGAACCTTAAATATCATCATGATACTGAAAAAGTAAGTGTGTCAACTCGAGCTAATTGGTATGTTTTCATATCATCACTCAATCAAGCATAAGTCAAATGTCTATTCAAAACTTGCAAAACATGTTCAGATAATGTGTGGTATGATCTCACTGCGATATTTTGATTCATTGCATTACATATGTATTTATTTTAATGTGTGTGCTTTGTGTGTGCAGGCATATGGAATCATTATTGACACATCGACATCCTTGTTAAACTTAAAAATTTCAAGAAATTTCAAGTTTAGGGGGAGAATAAATTGAAGAAAAATATCTACAAAAATCCAAAAATATCTTTTGAATAAGTGTGTTTTGAATGAACAAGATTATGTAGTATGAAAAGCAAAAGTATTGGATGTGTTAAAAACAAACCCAAGGTCTTGTAATATTGTTTTTATGAAATTGCTTCGGGATATAGAAAAATTGGTTGTGCAAAAACATTTTTGAAAAAGAAAAAGAAAAATGATTTTAATTGAAATTAATGTTATTGTCTTGTTTAATGTTGTTTGATAATTAATATGACAAACATTCTTTTTAAGGATATCATGTCTAATTAATATGTCGGAGAATGTTTGCAGGTGCAATAAATGCCGTTAAAAAAATCAACAGTCGAGAAAAATGAAGAAATTGCTCAAAGTGTTATTGCCAGGCAAAGATATCAGATACAACTGTACAGCCGGGTAAAGAACTCACTGTTCAGCCGGGTAAAGTTGTAAGTCTGATACATGCCGGGTGATTGAGGAAAAAGTGAAGATGTTATGACCACTGTATAGCCGGGCAAAGATCGTGTCAAATACAGCCGGGTGAAGGTCATAGATATCTTGCCGGGTGACGAGTGTTTACTATACAGCCGGGTAAAAGAGAAATCTTATTGCCGTGTAAAGGTATGACACTGTGTTGCCGGGTAATAATGAAGAAGGTTGCCGTGTGAAGAAGGTTGCCGTGTGAAGAAGGTTGTCGTGTAATGAAGAAAGCAAGCCGGATGAAGAAGGAAAGCAACTGTGTTGCCGGGTGATAAAGAAAGATTGACGGGTGATGTTTTGAAGCATACTATTCTGCCGAGTGATGTATAAAACCCATCAGGTGTAGTTGTTCCTAACCTTTACCCGTCACTACAGTGACTTACCCGTCTCTACAGTATTTGACCCGTCAAGTGTTTTTCACATGTTTGTGACTTGTCTGATGTACTTGACCCGTCACTACAGTACATGACCCGTCACTACAGTACTTGACCCGGCAAGGCTTATTGGGCTTATTTTGTTTACCCGTCCTTTTTGTTGACCCGGCACTTAAAGTTTGACCTAAATTTTTGACGATACAAAAACCCGCCTCTTCACAAACACTTATCATTTCACACATTCACTTTCACACAAATCCTCTGAACTTAAAATCACTGTGTTATCATATTCAATCGTTTGCTCTGTAACAAGGTTGATCGATTGGATAAGGTAGTGATTAAGTGTTTTTGACCTAAATAGACCTGTAAATCAACTGTTAAAAGGAAAAACGATGATGAACAGTGTTTTGGACTTTGAATCGACACTTTGATTTTGTGTGTTAAAACCTAAATCGAATGTTGATTTAAGGTTAAACTCTGTCGATTATCAACATTCAATCACTCATTTGCATCAAAACACCTTAAAATCAACTGAATCACTCAAAATGCTCACAACTGATGAAATCGCCATGGATGAACTTTGAAGTTCTTACAAGTTAAACATCAAAATGATGAAATATATGTTTAAAAGTGATTAATACCTGTTAAAACTGAACCAAAACATGATAAACAAATTCATCATAAAATTGTCAAAATTGTGTTTTAAGTGATTAACTGTTAAAATTTGAAACATGAAGTATAATCTTTAAAACTCAGGTTGTTTGATTAAAATGATGAAAATCAGGTTATTAGAACAATTTAGGATTTAAAATGATTATGTGAATGTTTTGCTTTCTAACTTTTATTTAAACACTTATGAAAATTTTGATAAGTTTTAATGAAGAATCTAACACATTTGTCTTGTTTTGTGTTTGTTTGTGTTTTAACAGATGGAGAATCTCAAGTTTGAGCCTAAACACAATTTGGTAGCTGTACTAGATGAATCTATCCCTGAAACAGAAGGTTACAGAGATATGATCAAGTTTCTCAAGAGAACCAAATATGTGTATGCTATGTGTGCCAAACCGGTCATATATGCTAGGCTGATTAAGAGTTTCTGGAGGACAGCAGAGGTTGTTAGAGATGAGAATGGTGTTACTGTTGTTCGAGGCAACATAACTGGAGAAAGGGTGTTGACTGTTTCAGAAGAGGTTATTAGACATGCCCTGAGGATTGATGAAGATGAAGTTGGTATGATGGATGAGCTGACTATGGATGAATGCAAATCGTGTTTTGTTAATATGGGTCATCCACCTATATTTCCAAAATCACAATTTTATCAGGCCAAGTTGGGAAAGAAGTACAAATTGTTGTGTTATGTTGTGCAACAATGCATGTCCAGGAGGAGTGCAGGATTCGATAATTTCCCATCAGATATTGCATCATCGATTGTTGCCATAGCAGAGAACAAGCCATTCAACATGTCGAGATGGATTATGAATGGTTTTGTATTTAACTTGGTGAAAGGCAAGAGGTTTAAGTTTCTCATGTACCCGAGATTCTTACAAATGATGATTAACATTGCCTATCCTATCATCAGAAATGAAGGATATTCTGGAGGTATGCTATACACTGAGGACATGAACGATCTATCTTACCGAAAGATGAGTATCGGGAATGTGCCTAATGTAGAGTTGTTTGACTATATGAGAGATATAGCCAACAATGAAGAAGATGTAGAAGGTATTTATTATCATATATCTCACGGTGAGATTGTTGATCCACAGGACCTAGTGGATGAGGTGCCTGACAATCTGTTGGATGATGACGAGTACTTTGCTCGTCATCCAGAAGATGAAGAAGAAGGTGAGAATGGTGATGGTGATAATGATGAGGATAGCGATAATGATGATGATCATGATGATAGTGAAGATGATGGTGGTAATGAAGGTGCTGAATCTGAATCTAATTTAGAGGAGGCAGAGATAGTCGAAATGGCCGAACCTATGGAAGTAGAGATGGAGAATGTTGTGATAGAAGAACCTGTTGAGGTTGCTTCAGTTGTTGAAGAATCCGTTGCTGAGATTCCAAAAGATGTTTCTGTTCAGTATGTTCGAAGAAAGAGGTCGAAACCAGTTAAAGAATCTGAGATTGTAGAGCCTGAAGAGATAGACGTACTTCAGATTGCTCAGGAGGCAATGGCCGAAGCTGAAACTATGGCACAGATAGTTGAGGAAGCTGATGCTGGCGTTGCTGATCCTACTGCTGTTGATATTCCCACCACATCATCCAAATTTGCTGAAAACATTGGACAAGGTTTGGAGTCTTCACCAAATGTTGTGCCAAGTGTTGATCAAACAGAGAATGAGAAGCGAATTGCAGAATTAGAAGATATGGTTGCAAAGTTGATTGAAGCGAATGATTTGTTGAAAGCTTCAAATGAACGGAAAAAGAAAAGGTTTGATGAATACTGGGATATACATAATCAGAATTTGAAAATCTTCAAGAAATTGGATGAGGATCATGTGAAGCTTGTTGATGAACATGTGAGGTTGAAGGATGATTATGATAAACTGAAGGAGGAATATGAGAATCTAAAGTATGATTATACTGATCTTAAGGCTGAGTGTAATACGTTGGAGGCCGAGAAAGAAATGCTAGAAAAGGAGTTGGAGGAGACTAAACCGAAGAAAGCTGGCTCATCATCAGATAAAGAATTTTCTGATGAAGTAGTTGAAGTGACTGAATCTCAAGTGACGAAAGTTTATTTGACTAGAGCTCGAGGTACTTCGAATGCTGGTATTTTGGTGGAATCACCAATCATCATTCCCGATGAAGCTGTTGCTGACACTGTCAATATGGACAAAGCTGAGGGAAAAAGGAAGATAGATGCGATACCTGAGATATTTGGAGATGAAAACAGTTCAAAAAGGGCAAAGATAGATGAAACAGTGCAGATTGAGCCGATTCAATCTGTAGCTGTGATTGAGACTGAGAATGTGACTGAAGCTGAGATTGCTAAATCAGGTCAGATTGAGCCGATTCAATCTGATTCTGTAGCTGAAACTGAAGTTTTTGAGGCCACAGAGAGTGAGAAAGAAGCTGGTTCTGAAGACACAGTTCAGGTTGAGCCGATTCAATCTGAAGCTGTTGAAGTTGAAATTATGCCTGAAACTGTATCTGAAGTGGCAAGTCAGTTTGAGCCGGTTCAAACTGACAATGCACCCATGATTGAAGCATTGGATGACTTAGATGAGATAGACTTTACTGAATCTGAGGATGAAGCTGAGCCAGTACCGAATGTTGTTGAAGAGATACCGGATGATTTGGATCAAAGATTTGCTTATCTCGAGAGAATGAAGTACAATTCCGTGTTTTTGAATGGTTTGACGGTGAGTCAGATAAATGAAGAGTACGAGAAGTGCATGATTGCTCAAGACAAAGCTGAAGCTGATAAGAAAGAGTTTGTGATTGAGATGGGAGAATGGACACCAATGCAAGAAAGCCTAAACATAGAAGATTTGCCTCCGACTGAACTGTATCACCAAAATCCAGATGAAATGTCTGCTTCAAATATGCGTAGTTGGTTGAGTTCGAGAAACTATCCGTACAAGACTTTGAAGAGATTGAAGTCTGAGTCACTAAGGAAGATTGTGGTTAGTTTCATGAAGACGGAGAAAATGTACAACAGAATGTTTTATTTAGACTATAACAATCCACAATACTTCGAACTGACAAAGAGATTCAAAGTGCTTGGACCAAAAGAGATTCCGGTGATGGCGTTACCTGAAAATGCTCACAAAAAGAGGCACGAATTGATTGATATGTTTCCTAGCGAAGTTAAAGCATACAACATACCAATGAATGTTAGAGAATCTTGGCATAAGTCAGCAACAGCAGGTGACGTGGTGAGGTCACTGCTGAGTAAAGGACAGTCAATTGCTGAGTTACTAGATTCGATGATTGTGCCTGAGAAGAACAAGAAAGTAAAAATCATAGCATGGAAATACGACGAAGTTTTTAATGCTTTTATGATTAAGAGAGTGAATGGTTTATGCGATTGATAAAGTATAAATTATACATAAATCCCTAGTAGTGTTTGTTTACGTTTTGTGTCGTTTCAGTTACGTTTTTATACCATTTTAGACACAACTGACGTTTTTATGTTTCATAGGTCCCATGTTGATAAAGAATTGAAAAGATCGTGAAAAATCGAATCCGTAGGCGAAAACGGGGCGCGAAACGGAGTTACGAGCGAGCCGGTACGCGAAAACGAAGAAAGTTTGGGCTTTTCTAGGCCCGGTTCGCTATATAAACACTCCTTATGAAACCCTAGCCTCCTAGAAACCCTAGGGGACGAATTGGAGTGGAGAAACAGCAGATTTGAAAGGTTTTGGAGGCTAGAGTCGGGAAAACGAAGCTACGGGAGAGCACGGGATTGAAGATTTACGTCTAGACGTTCCGGGTTCTTTCATTCCATTGTTTTCTTTTCTTTTCTACCATGTCATATACTATTAAACTTGCGTTTTTCATGTTGATTATGGTAGGCTAAACTCTTTAGAACTACCTAGGCTTTATGATGAATCGTTAATGTTATTTTGAACTTGTGTTGGATTAATTCGGTTTATGGTTTACGTTTAATTAAAGTTTGAATCTTTATTATTGTTTGATGCATGATATATAGTTGCATTGATTGAGTTAGTATTATTAATCCACGTGTTCTTGGTGATTGTCTATGTCACGTAATAGGGCTCGTTTAGTCATTAACTTGCGTTGTGATTATTATGGTTGATTTGCAATTAAACCATAGGATTAATTATATTAGTGAAATCGATAATAACGTGTAGCTAACCTAGATATCCGTGAGGTGATAGGTTATTAATAAGTCTCGGTTGCTTGATTTGCTAGGTTTAGGTTTTTGTGAAAATTCCGGCTTAGTATTAATTACCAATCTTGCTTGTTAAATCGAATGATTTGGTTTAAATGGCTTTAAGGATTATATCGTGAGATAGGTCTTTAGTATGGGTCAATTAAGTGTATTATGATTAGGTAACTGTGAGGAAACTTAATCCTATAACTGGTGTGCTAATAACTTAATAGTTATCCTTTAGGTTTCTTCTCGAGAAGGGTCGAGGGTCTTAATTAGGAAAGCTTTTAAGTGAATAAATTTAGATCCCGGTTCCATAACCATTAATCCAACGTGAGTAATAACTGAAGTTAATGATGATTCTAGCCTAGGTGGTTTGTTTTCTCTAATCTGTTTTAAATCCGTCTTTCAAGTTTTCAGTTTCCATTTTTAGTAAGTTTCCTAATTTAGAAAGTTTCTATTTTTAGTAAGTTTCTATTTTTAGCAAAACTCCCCCTTCTTAAATAATCATTTAATTAAAGTTCGTGTCTAGTCAGTCGAGTCTTGTTTAGTTAATTAAACGTAGTATATAGAGTCTGTGGGTCGACACCCGGACTTACTTAAGCTATATTACATTCGACCGGTACACTGCCGGTTGTGTGTGAGTTAGTTGGTTCGTCTTGGTTTTTATAAATTTAAAACTAGGTGTTTTTAGTTAATTATTTTATATATATATTTGCACGCATCAAGTTTTTGGCGCCGTTGCCGGGGACTCTTGGTAATTGCGTTAATTAACTTTGTTGAGTCTTAACTGCTACATACGTGCTTTGTCTTATTTGTTTTATTTGAGTCGTAGGATTAGTTTTATTTTGCTCTGTTTTTCCTCCCCATCGAGTCTTTCTTGTTATTAAATATGTGTGAAATTTGCGGAGGACCTCACTTTACTTGTCTATGTCCACAATATACGAGGTCCTCTGCACTACCTCATTTTGCTAACTCTTTTGGGCATGTGCAGTCATATTCATCACAAGTGTGTTCGGTTGACCCATATTTTCCACAGTCACATCATATTGGTCAAGTCTTTGATAGCAACTCTGTTGGGGGTAGTGATGGTGCTTTGAGTAGGATAGAGGAGTTGCTAACCCAGTTAGTTGCTAAGAAAGCAACTACTCAAAGAACGTTAGCAGGATATGATAGCCTCTTGCAGAGCAGCCAGATGATGGAAGATACTAATAAGGCTCTGAAGGATATCATGAGGAGGTCAAATGAAGAGGAGGAGTTTCAACATGAGCAGCTGCAGCAAAAATCAGGTAATGATAACTCATTTTCTACATTCTCTTTTGATTCTTGTAATATTATTTCTGAACCACAAGATATTTTACACTTGTCTTGTGAGGATGAGGTTTTGCAGGAATTCCAAGTACAGTCGGAGACGAAAATGGACGCGTCAGTCCCACCTCCAGTTTGTCAGGAAGAGAAAGTGGAAATGAACAAGTGCTTGAGCCTGAAAGAAGAACAAATGAAGGTGCAGGAGGTCATGAACACTCGATGGCACTCACTAAGTTCGGCAGAGAAACTTCATTATTTATCAGAAAATGGGAGGCTTACGGATGAACTCGCTAATCTAAGGATGACAACATGCGAAGCCGATCAAGAACCGGATATCTCCATTGATGACGAGAAACAAAAAGTGGAGTATGCCGATACAAAATTGGATGATGAAGATGATCTTTCCGAAAAAGGTAAGTGTTTTGACCAAATTTCAATTTCATCTGATATTCCTGAACTATTTGACTCATCATGTGATATATTTGAATCTTTGGATTCTTTTGATATTACACAATTGTTTTGTGAGTTTGATGAGATGCAAGAGCTACATGAGGGAGATGTGAAGGAGGTACCAGTTCCATCCTGGGAGGATGAGTTCGCTGATAAACTGGTGGACCTGCCTTTTTGTAAGGAGGTTGAATTTGACCCACTTGGTGATTTGAAGATTTTCGAAGACTTAGTATACAATCAAACGCCAAGTGTGGGGATGAGTCAACTACCGAGTGAGCTTGAGGAAGAGGTACATGATGACGATTCCTCAATACCTCGGTTTAAATCAAGGAAAGAACCGAGGGGGCGCAAATTGTTGCAAATCGAGAGATGGTTTACGAGGATGAAGAAACCCTTAAAGTGCAAGCATGACCAGTCTTCACGATACTTGCCATGCATCCAGTTCTTTCCAGGTAAGTATAAATGTTGGTGGTCTGACACGTTTAAAGCTTTTAAATTTATTTTCAAAATTATTTTCAATTCTACTTTTGATTTTCAAAATGTGTTTGTGGACCGTGTGGAATTGAACGGGTTAGATAGGGTCCAGATCAAAGAGAAACCTCCTGATTAAGTTCAAGTGTGGGGAGGTTTCTCATTGGTTTGTAGAGTTTGTATATTGAGTCGAAATTTTTATTTTTATTTCTATTTTTATTTTATTTTTGTCGAGTCAGTGTTATGCTCGGGTATTCTTGTTTTTGTTTTTGCAGGTTTAAATCATTCTCACCCGTGCTCAATCTCCATTCGGGTGAGTTTGTATTTGTGAAGACGAAGATGAATCTCGAGAGTGTCGGTGAAGCTCGATCGCGACCGAAATGCTATACGATCGGAGCCGAAGTTGGAATGAAGACTTGGAGCATACGCGTTCGGCATATTACCAGCTAAGTCTTTTCCAATTCACCTTTTTAATTTGTTTATTTTTGCATTTTTACTTTTTATTTTAGATGTTTTCTATCTCTACATTGAGGACAATGTAGAACTTAAGTGTGGGGATGGGAAATAGTCATTTCTAGTTTGTTTAGTTGTTTGTTTTGAGTCATATAGTGTCTTAAAAATCCAAAAAAAAATTGAAAAAATTGAAAAATGTCTTTGTTTAAGTTGTGCACTTTAATAGAAAATGATAGGAAACTAATTTTGGTTTTCAAATGAGTTGTGGTTTTTAAAACAAAGAATGAATTTGGATAAACTTTTGGTAACCCAATTAGCTGAGATGGTTTCCCTAAGTGTAATAATAGAAAGTTAATTGTCGTGAATCTCGTGGGTTGTCATCTTAGGAGGAATAGGAAGGCCTTAACTAAAGTAAATTAGGCACCATTTTAAGCTTTAGAACTTAAATAGGTTAAGAGGTAGTGCCATTTTAGGATTTATAACACACTTCTTGTGAAAGAAGTGGCGCATCCGCAAATAAAATGTCCACCGGGTATAGTACTGAAAAGCGCTCAAAGAAGCTGCTAAATAAAAGAGCTCAAAGAAGCCAAATGAAAAAAAAATAAAAAAAAAATAAAAAAAAATGAAAAATATAAGGCAAGTGATCCAAGACCTCATGTGCTCTACCTCCGGGATAGCGACTTGGATACGACACCCCTGGGTGAGGTGATCTTGTTTTATGAAAAAAAAAAAAGAATAACAGTCTATACCCACAAAATTCATCCATCAAAATTCACCCTAATATGGCACTAGTTCTTTACTTAGTTAAGTTCTTTAGGTTATTCTGGTAGGAAAACCTTTTTGGTTTATCCTGTGCCTCGTTAAGCAACAATAATCGGGCCAACTTATTTTTCCTCTGTGTGAGACCTTGTAGATAAATGGTTTAATTAAATTTAGATTAAACATAAGGGGAAACTTAATTGGCTAGTGTTAGGGTGTTTAATTAAACGTACCACTGTTTATCTGGATTTGTTTCTTGTTTGAAAACTGTAACGAAATGTTGAAAGCCTTGATTAGTTGTGATTCTATGTGCATGCTTTTTCAGGGACGAAAAAGGTTAAGTGTGGGGATGTTTGATAAAGTATAAATTATACATAAATCCCTAGTAGTGTTTGTTTACGTTTTGTGTCGTTTCAGTTACGTTTTTATACCATTTTAGACACAACTGACGTTTTTATGTTTCATAGGTCCCATGTTGATAAAGAATTGAAAAGATCGTGAAAAATCGAATCCGTAGGCGAAAACGGGGCGCGAAACGGAGTTACGAGCGAGCCGGTACGCGAAAACGAAGAAAGTTTGGGCTTTTCTAGGCCCGGTTCGCTATATAAACACTCCTTATGAAACCCTAGCCTCCTAGAAACCCTAGGGGACGAATTGGAGTGGAGAAACAGCAGATTTGAAAGGTTTTGGAGGCTAGAGTCGGGAAAACGAAGCTACGGGAGAGCACGGGATTGAAGATTTACGTCTAGACGTTCCGGGTTCTTTCATTCCATTGTTTTCTTTTCTTTTCTACCATGTCATATACTATTAAACTTGCGTTTTTCATGTTGATTATGGTAGGCTAAACTCTTTAGAACTACCTAGGCTTTATGATGAATCGTTAATGTTATTTTGAACTTGTGTTGGATTAATTCGGTTTATGGTTTACGTTTAATTAAAGTTTGAATCTTTATTATTGTTTGATGCATGATATATAGTTGCATTGATTGAGTTAGTATTATTAATCCACGTGTTCTTGGTGATTGTCTATGTCACGTAATAGGGCTCGTTTAGTCATTAACTTGCGTTGTGATTATTATGGTTGATTTGCAATTAAACCATAGGATTAATTATATTAGTGAAATCGATAATAACGTGTAGCTAACCTAGATATCCGTGAGGTGATAGGTTATTAATAAGTCTCGGTTGCTTGATTTGCTAGGTTTAGGTTTTTGTGAAAATTCCGGCTTAGTATTAATTACCAATCTTGCTTGTTAAATCGAATGATTTGGTTTAAATGGCTTTAAGGATTATATCGTGAGATAGGTCTTTAGTATGGGTCAATTAAGTGTATTATGATTAGGTAACTGTGAGGAAACTTAATCCTATAACTGGTGTGCTAATAACTTAATAGTTATCCTTTAGGTTTCTTCTCGAGAAGGGTCGAGGGTCTTAATTAGGAAAGCTTTTAAGTGAATAAATTTAGATCCCGGTTCCATAACCATTAATCCAACGTGAGTAATAACTGAAGTTAATGATGATTCTAGCCTAGGTGGTTTGTTTTCTCTAATCTGTTTTAAATCCGTCTTTCAAGTTTTCAGTTTCCATTTTTAGTAAGTTTCCTAATTTAGAAAGTTTCTATTTTTAGTAAGTTTCTATTTTTAGCAAAACTCCCCCTTCTTAAATAATCATTTAATTAAAGTTCGTGTCTAGTCAGTCGAGTCTTGTTTAGTTAATTAAACGTAGTATATAGAGTCTGTGGGTCGACACCCGGACTTACTTAAGCTATATTACATTCGACCGGTACACTGCCGGTTGTGTGTGAGTTAGTTGGTTCGTCTTGGTTTTTATAAATTTAAAACTAGGTGTTTTTAGTTAATTATTTTATATATATATTTGCACGCATCAGCGATGTATACCATTACTTCTCGAGCATTTTTAAGTTGGAAGTTCAGGATTTGAAGGAGCTACACAAACTAAGGTTGATAAATCACACGCATGCTGAGCGTGGTGATAAATGTGTGATGCTTCTTGATGCCGGGATTGCGAGACCACCGAAGTATCTGGACTTTAGAGGCCAACAAGAAGATTCAGCATATGTGCAAGCAAAGAAAGAAAGGAAGAAAAAGAGATTGGTTGTGACTGAAGATATGTATCTTGAAGAATTTTCGGATGAGTACTTTGATAAAGTGACAAATCCTGGATTAAAGGTGATAGATGGTTAGCAAATGACAAAGCCCATACTCAGAGTGTTTTATAATCAAGAAACTTTTGAATTGAAGCTTGTTCGAAACTTGGAGGATTGGGACAAAGACATGATTACGCTTTTTAGTACTTTTGAGTTGAAGCTGTTACATCCGTCATACATAGACTTTTTGAGAAGTTATAGAATGGAGAAGTGTAAAGATGCACTTGCTGAAGCTAATCGGAAGTTATTTGTTGTAATGATTGAAGTGATAGCAGCGGCAACTGAAAAGATTCGAGTGAGGAAAGCATTGCTGAACTCTAATCTCGTGAGGGTTGATTTGCCAGAGATAGAGTATATGAGGATTAGTAGAAAGGGTACTTTGGAGGTGAAAGTCAAAGGCCAGGAGATGCCATTCGAATTTTATGCTAATATTGATTTTGCAGGTTTAAATCTGGATTCACTAAGACGCATGAATGCCTGCCCAATTCTGACAAATGAGTCCAAGCCGAGACAAGCTAAGATTGCCGAAAAGTTCAAATCATGTATTGAAGAAGCTTTGAAGGAACAAGAAGAGTATAAAGGACGAGAGTTGCTGAATGTCAAAGATGAACCGGAAGATTGGTAGAAAAAGATTGATGCTGATCAAAGATAAAAAAAAAATAGAAGATTTTGCTAAAAATTCAAAGATAAATCTTAGGGGGAGTACTGTTAGGGTTATTTCCTAGTTAAGATTTACTTTGTATTTTGTTTATATGTTTGTATATAGTTTAGGGTCTATTTTGTTATATTCCTTAAACTTGTATTTTGTTGCTATAAGCATGTAGTGAGAGAGTGTTAGGAGAGAGGCTAGATCACTTTTACACGTTAGAGAGAGAATTAACTGTGTGTG